>CM068367.1:231370072-233927572 GCA_034769895.1 Magicicada septendecula
GTCGGGGTCAATTGCACGCCCGAATCTTCAGTTACATTACTCTGGTCACTTAGATTAAACTCTGTTTTCTCTTGACTCACACTTGGAGTCGAATGTGTCTCAAAAGTACTCATGTTTGACTCGTCAAAATTTTCGACACTAGTCGTTTCATTTATGTTATTTTTGTTATCTGCCATTTTTATAAATTTATTAATCTAGATTTACTTACATAAAAACATCTACCACTTAACTCTTAACCTCTATACATTGATGTATTAATTTATATGTGCTGCGTAATTTTTACGTAGTTATTCAACCCGCAAATCAAACTTGCATTTATTGTAGGTGTGGAATTTTAATTATTCAAATTCGAGTCCTGTTCGTAGCGCCAAATGTGATACTCTATTCACATACCAATAAATAGTTTGTTTATTGGTTATGACCCAGCTGATTTGGACAATGAAGTGTGATATAACTGAATAATTATTGCTGAAGAATTGTAAATACATGTTTAGTGAAATTAATTGTATGTATTATAAAATGTTAGGTAACCAATGTATGTATGTAGTAAAAATTTGTTGTGATGATAATAATAATATTAATATTTTGCAGCTTAAATAAATAACAAAAATAATTGGGAAGAAGATAATGAAGGAGTTGTAGTTATTGCAATGGGTGAAAGTAATTAAAATGTTGTGTTTTAAATAATTGATTTAATTACAATAATTTGAAATGTTTAAATATTTTAAGTGACTTAAATGTTATCTGGTTGAATTTTTCTAATGAGTTTAAATTGTTTTATGAGATTTGATATTAATTAATAAATAAGTGTTAAATGGTTTGATATGGAATAACATTGTTGTTAAATGTTTCAGAGGCTACGTGGAGATATTGGTGTGTGTGTGTGTGTGTGTGTGTGTGTGTGGTGTGTATTTTGTGTTCAGGTCAATAGGTGGATAATGTATTGTAAGTATAAAGTCCATAATACCAATTGGATAAAATAAAATGCTTACAGGTGTGAAAAGAGTTTGATTCAATAATAAAAATATATTGAGATAATGGTATTAAAGAGAAATTGTAATTAAAAAGTAATAATAACTGATAGGTGAATTAAAATTATATTTGGTTTGAATTGTAAGAAATAGACATTGATAAATATGTTATCTAAAAAAAAAAAAAAAAAAAAAAAAAATTGAAAAGTGCAGTAAGCAGATATGTCAGTACATGATGTAACTAGAATGTTTGAATGTTTAGACTATGTGAGTGTTGAGACCGAGTGTGTTTATGAAAACAAGTCTGGCACACAAGTGTTTATGTAAACAGGTAGGTTGTGTGACCAATGTTTACAGCCAGATGTGTTGAAGCTGATAACTGCTGTAGCTTGATGAATCAGTATCTTGAGCAAAACCTTATTGTGACATAAAAGAATTGAAGTTAAATTTTTTCAGACAAACTAATAATGAGGAAATTACTGTAACTTAGAGTTTGAGAAAATAAATATAATTACATTAATTTGGTAATGAAAGTAATTGAAAAGATAACTTTTAATAATGAAGCTAAATCTAGTTTGATCTGAATTTTGATGGTAAAATAAATAATTGATAAATAAAAATATAATGATTAAAGTATTCATTTAAATTAAAAAATTGAAAGAACGTTAAAGCCGAGATAGTGTTTGGAAATTAAGATGTGTATATTTCTGTCCATATAGATTTTTCATATGTTAGGAATTTTTTGTCCTATACATATATAGTAGCTAAGTATAAATGGAGTTAATGTCATTTTGTATAATTAAGGTGTTATTTTGGATGGGCAATATTGTACGGGGAATATTATTCAATTTAACTGGAGTTTATGTGTACCACTGTAAACCAATATTGTTTTATTAATACTATTTTTCAGGGTCTATAATATAAAATGAGCCAGTACGTTGTCAATGAACCAGTACGGCTAAGAGGAAACAAATCAGTTGTGGGATATGGAGTGATGGAAGGCCGTTTGTTGATTTTTTAATTGAATGTTTTAAAGTCAGGCGATACTGGGTTAGGTATCTGTTCGATTTTTCGGTGTTGGGATCTCGAACAGAGAAGTCCAGTAAGATCGGATGGGTGCTGTCGCAGTCGCCAGACTAGGGGGGTAAGAACCCATGACTTTCAGTAGAGTGTTCAGGGGGGTTGCAGCGCCATATCCTCACTGATCCTCTTAGGGTTTAGGCAATAAGAGTTTGAACACCCCGGCTTTCAACCTCTTATTGGGGGGTATTGTAATGGGTCGAATTAGAAAGTTTTTTATTTTATTGATTTTGGTCTCGATTTTATAAAGATTTTAAATTCACATCATGTACGTAAGCCACCCCAGTTTCATTTTATATTAATACAAATCACCCATTCAATCACTTTCAAATTGCCAGACTTCACCTGTGAGGAGCCTCCAGTACAGCAATGCACATTATTTAGCCAAAACAATTGCCAGACGGATTGCGTAACCACCCAGCAGCAGGTTTGTGTGAAACCCAGTCTGCAGTGTGTCATTAGAGAGTGCACAACAGACAGCCAGCATCAGACAGTAAAGTTCGTGAATTAAAACCAGTGGCCTCGGGCACAAGATAGGCCTAGATTAAATGGGCCTATCTTTTAAATAAATAGTAAAAGCGCATAAACAATAACGCGCGGCCAGTCTACAAAAAATTAGTGCGAATAAAATTAAGTCGGCCGACTTCATCATATTGTATAATGTGGAACCAATAAAACAGTAAAAACCTTTGAACACAAACAGTAAACGTATTAAACGAGTACCGGAGTGCGTGAGATCGAAGCAAGTATTCAACAACAGTTCGCGCAACCAACCCTGGGAGTACGCTGCGTATGGGTAACTAGAACATTTAATATGCATATTAGAACCAATGCCAAATAACTGGTGATTGTTCGTTATAAAAGGAAAATATAAAACACCAATACTTTGTACGATAGAGTTCTCTCAGGGGCGGAGTTTATTCAAAGATCAATGTAACAGAATGAGTGTGTGTGTGTGTGCTAATATAGAGGTTATACACTGGTTCATTTTCAATGTTTTATTTATTTAACAAGATTACATATAATAGTTTGTGTTTTAGACAGTATCAAATGTGTTTACATAAGATGTAGATTTTAACTTTGTGGATATAAGATGTTTTGCCAAAAAATGTAAGGAAATTTTAATTTGTCTTGATTTTTTATTGGAAAAGAATAACAATACAAAACTGAAATAAGTACATATTAAAAAATTTTAATTCTCTTCAAAAAATGAGTTGCGTAAGTTTTTGCGATAACCTATAATCATATTTGCATTTTTAACGTTCGTGTTGCGGACTCTGGCAGAAGGCGGAAGGCGAAACAGGTAGGTGGAAAATAAAATAAAAATAAATTTGTCTAATTGACTAAGTATAATACTCATTATATCATTATTGAATTGGACGTTACATTTTGTTGAAGTCGGGGTCAATTGCACGCCCGAATCTTCAGTTACATTACTCTGGTCACTTAGATTTAACTCTGTTTTCTCTTGACTCACACTTGGAGTCGAATGTGTCTCAAAATTACTCATGTTTGACTCGTCAAAATTTTCGACACTAGTCGTTTCATTTATGTTATTTTTGTTATCTGCCATTTTTATAAATTTATTAATCTAGATTTACTTACATAAAAACATCTACCACTTAACTCTTAACCTCTATACATTGATGTATTAATTTATATGTGCTGCGTAATTTTTACGTAGTTATTCAACCCGCAAATCAAACTTGCATTTATTGTAGGTGTGGAATTTTAATTATTCAAATTCGAGTCCTGTTCGTAGCGCCAAATGTGATACTCTATTCACATACCAATAAATAGTTTGTTTATTGGTTATGACCCAGCTGATTTGGACAATGAAGTGTGATATAACTGAATAATTATTGCTGAAGAATTGTAAATACATGTTTAGTGAAATTAATTGTATGTATTATAAAATGTTAGATAACCAATGTATGTATGTAGTAGAAATTGTTGTGATGATAATAATAATATTAATATTTTGCAGCTTAAATAAATAACAAAAATAATTGGGAAGAAGATAATGAAGGAGTTGTAGTTATTGCAATGGGTGAAAGTAATTAAAATGTTGTGTTTTCAATAATTGATTTAATTACAATAATTTGAAATGTTTAAATATTTTGAGTGACTTAAATGTTATCTGGTTGAATTTTTCTAATGAGTTTAAATTGTTTTATGAGATTTGATATTAATTAATAAATAAGTGTTAAATGGTTTGATATGGAATAACATTGTTGTTAAATGTTTCAGAGGCTACGTGGAGATATTGGTGTGTGTGTGTGTGTGTGTGTGTGTGTGGTGTGTATTTTGTGTTCAGGTCAATAGGTGGATAATGTATTGTAAGTATAAAGTCCATAATACCAATTGGATAAAATAAAATGCTTACAGGTGTGAAAAGAGTTTGATTCAATAATAAAAATAAATTGAGATAATGGTATTAAAGAGAAATTGTAATTAAAAAGTAATAATAACTGATAGGTGAATTAAAATTATATTTGGTTTGAATTGTAAGAAATAGACATTGATAAATATGTTATCTAAAAAAAAAAAATTGAAAAGTGCAGTAAGCAGATATGTCAGTACATGATGTAACTAGAATGTTTGAATGTTTAGACTATGTGAGTGTTGAGACCGAGAGTGTTTATGAAAACAAGTCTGGCACACAAGTGTTTATGTAAACAGGTAGGTTGTGTGACCAATGTTTACAGCCAGATGTGTTGAAGCTGATAACTGCTGTAGCTTGATGAATCAGTATCTTGAGCAAAACCTTATTGTGACATAAAAGAATTGAAGTTAAATTTTTTCAGACAAACTAATAATGAGGAAATTACTGTAACTTAGAGTTTGAGAAAATAAATATAATTACATTAATTTGGTAATGAAAGTAATTGAAAAGATGACTTTTAATAATGAAGCTAAATCTAGTTTGATCTGAATTTTGATGGTAAAATAAATAATTGATAAATAAAAATATAATGATTAAAGTATTCATTTAAATTAAAAAATTGAAAGAACGTTAAAGCCGAGATAGTGTTTGGAAATTAAGATGTGTATATTTCTGTCCATATAGATTTTTCATATGTTAGGAATTTTTTGTCCTATACATATATAGTAGCTAAGTATAAATGGAGTTAATGTCATTTTGTATAATTAAGGTGTTATTTTGGATGGGCAATATTGTACGGGGAATATTATTCAATTTAACTGGAGTTTATGTGTACCACTGTAAACCAATATTGTTTTATTAATACTATTTTTCAGGGTCTATAATATAAAATGAGCCAGTACGTTGTCAATGAACCAGTACGGCTAAGAGGAAACAAATCAGTTGTGGGATATGGAGTGATGGAAGGCCGTTTGTTGATTTTTTAATTGAATGTTTTAAAGTCAGGCGATACTGGGTCAGGTATCTGTTCGATTTTTCGGTGTTGGGATCTCGAACAGAGAAGTCCAGTAAGATCGGATGGGTGCTGTCGCAGTCGCCAGACTAGGGGGGTAAGAACCCATGACTTTCAGTAGAGTGTTCAGGGGGGTTGCAGCGCCATATCCTCACTGATCCTCTTAGGGTTTAGGCAATAAGAGTTTGAACACCCCGGCTTTCAACCTCTTATTGGGGGGTATTGTAATGGGTCGAATTAGAAGGTTTTTTATTTTATTGATTTTGGTCTCGATTTTATAAAGATTTTAAATTCACTTCATGTACGTAAGCCACCCCAGTTTCATTTTATATTAATACAAATCACCCATTCAATCACTTTCAAATTGCCAGACTTCACCTGTGAGGAGCCTCCAGTACAGCAATGCACATTATTTAGCCAAAACAATTGCCAGACGGATTGCGTAACCACCCAGCAGCAGGTTTGTGTGAAACCCAGTCTGCAGTTTGTCATTAGAGAGTGCACAACAGACAGCCAGCATCAGACAGTAAAGTTCGTGAATTAAAACCAGTGGCCTCGGGCACAAGATAGGCCTAGATTAAATGGGCCTATCTTTTAAATAAATAGTAAAAGCGCATAAACAATAACGCGCGGCCAGTCTACAAAAAATTAGTGCGAATAAAATTAAGTCGGCCGACTTCATCATATTGTATAATGTGGAACCAATAAAACAGTAAAAACCTTTGAACACAAACAGTAAACGTATTAAACGAGTACCGGAGTGCGTGAGATCGAAGCAAGTATTCAACAACAGTTCGCGCAACCAACCCTGGGAGTACGCTGCGTATGGGTAACTAGAACATTTAATATGCATATTAGAACCAATGCCAAATAACTGGTGATTGTTCGTTATAAAAGGAAAATATAAAACACCAATACTTTGTACGATAGAGTTCTCTCAGGGGCGGAGTTTATTCAAAGATCAATGTAACAGAATGAGTGTGTGTGTGTGTGCTAATATAGAGGTTATACACTGGTTCATTTTCAATGTTTTATTTATTTAACAAGATTACTTATAATAGTTTGTGTTTTAGACAGTATCAAATGTGTTTACATAAGATGTAGATTTTAACTTTGTGGATATAAGATGTTTTGCCAAAAAATGTAAGGAAATTTTAATTTGTCTTGATTTTTTATTGGAAAAGAATAACAATACAAAACTGAAATAAGTACATATTAAAAAATTTTAATTCTCTTCAAAAAATGAGTTGCGTAAGTTTTTGCGATAACCTATAATCATATTTGCATTTTTAACGTTCGTGTTGCGGACTCTGGCAGAAGGCGGAAGGCGAAACAGGTAGGTGGAAAATAAAATAAAAATAAATTTGTCTAATTGACTAATTATAATACTCATTATATCATTATTGAATTGGACGTTACATTTTGTTGAAGTCGGGGTCAATTGCACGCCCGAATCTTCAGTTACATTACTCTGGTCACTTAGATTAAACTCTGTTTTCTCTTGACTCACACTTGGAGTCGAATGTGTCTCAAAAGTACTCATGTTTGACTCGTCAAAATTTTCGACACTAGTCGTTTCATTTATGTTATTTTTGTTATCTGCCATTTTTATAAATTTATTAATCTAGATTTACTTACATAAAAACATCTACCACTTAACTCTTAACCTCTATACATTGATGTATTAATTTATATGTGCTGCGTAATTTTTACGTAGTTATTCAACCCGCAAATCAAACTTGCATTTATTGTAGGTGTGGAATTTTAATTATTCAAATTCGAGTCCTGTTCGTAGCGCCAAATGTGATACTCTATTCACATACCAATAAATAGTTTGTTTATTGGTTATGACCCAGCTGATTTGGACAATGAAGTGTGATATAACTGAATAATTATTGCTGAAGAATTGTAAATACATGTTTAGTGAAATTAATTGTATGTATTATAAAATGTTAGGTAACCAATGTATGTATGTAGTAAAAATTGTTGTGATGATAATAATAATATTAATATTTTGCAGCTTAAATAAATAACAAAAATAATTGGGAAGAAGATAATGAAGGAGTTGTAGTTATTGCAATGGGTGAAAGTAATTAAAATGTTGTGTTTTAAATAATTGATTTAATTACAATAATTTGAAATGTTTAAATATTTTAAGTGACTTAAATGTTATCTGGTTGAATTTTTCTAATGAGTTTAAATTGTTTTATGAGATTTGATATTAATTAATAAATAAGTGTTAAATGGTTTGATATGGAATAACATTGTTGTTAAATGTTTCAGAGGCTACGTGGAGATATTGGTGTGTGTGTGTGTGTGTGTGTGTGTGTGTGGTGTGTATTTTGTGTTCAGGTCAATAGGTGGATAATGTATTGTAAGTATAAAGTCCATAATACCAATTGGATAAAATAAAATGCTTACAGGTGTGAAAAGAGTTTGATTCAATAATAAAAATATATTGAGATAATGGTATTAAAGAGAAATTGTAATTAAAAAGTAATAATAACTGATAGGTGAATTAAAATTATATTTGGTTTGAATTGTAAGAAATAGACATTGATAAATATGTTATCTAAAAAAAAAAAAAAAAAAAAAAAAAATTGAAAAGTGCAGTAAGCAGATATGTCAGTACATGATGTAACTAGAATGTTTGAATGTTTAGACTATGTGAGTGTTGAGACCGAGTGTGTTTATGAAAACAAGTCTGGCACACAAGTGTTTATGTAAACAGGTAGGTTGTGTGACCAATGTTTACAGCCAGATGTGTTGAAGCTGATAACTGCTGTAGCTTGATGAATCAGTATCTTGAGCAAAACCTTATTGTGACATAAAAGAATTGAAGTTAAATTTTTTCAGACAAACTAATAATGAGGAAATTACTGTAACTTAGAGTTTGAGAAAATAAATATAATTACATTAATTTGGTAATGAAAGTAATTGAAAAGATAACTTTTAATAATGAAGCTAAATCTAGTTTGATCTGAATTTTGATGGTAAAATAAATAATTGATAAATAAAAATATAATGATTAAAGTATTCATTTAAATTAAAAAATTGAAAGAACGTTAAAGCCGAGATAGTGTTTGGAAATTAAGATGTGTATATTTCTGTCCATATAGATTTTTCATATGTTAGGAATTTTTTGTCCTATACATATATAGTAGCTAAGTATAAATGGAGTTAATGTCATTTTGTATAATTAAGGTGTTATTTTGGATGGGCAATATTGTACGGGGAATATTATTCAATTTAACTGGAGTTTATGTGTACCACTGTAAACCAATATTGTTTTATTAATACTATTTTTCAGGGTCTATAATATAAAATGAGCCAGTACGTTGTCAATGAACCAGTACGGCTAAGAGGAAACAAATCAGTTGTGGGATATGGAGTGATGGAAGGCCGTTTGTTGATTTTTTAATTGAATGTTTTAAAGTCAGGCGATACTGGGTTAGGTATCTGTTCGATTTTTCGGTGTTGGGATCTCGAACAGAGAAGTCCAGTAAGATCGGATGGGTGCTGTCGCAGTCGCCAGACTAGGGGGGTAAGAACCCATGACTTTCAGTAGAGTGTTCAGGGGGGTTGCAGCGCCATATCCTCACTGATCCTCTTAGGGTTTAGGCAATAAGAGTTTGAACACCCCGGCTTTCAACCTCTTATTGGGGGGTATTGTAATGGGTCGAATTAGAAAGTTTTTTATTTTATTGATTTTGGTCTCGATTTTATAAAGATTTTAAATTCACATCATGTACGTAAGCCACCCCAGTTTCATTTTATATTAATACAAATCACCCATTCAATCACTTTCAAATTGCCAGACTTCACCTGTGAGGAGCCTCCAGTACAGCAATGCACATTATTTAGCCAAAACAATTGCCAGACGGATTGCGTAACCACCCAGCAGCAGGTTTGTGTGAAACCCAGTCTGCAGTGTGTCATTAGAGAGTGCACAACAGACAGCCAGCATCAGACAGTAAAGTTCGTGAATTAAAACCAGTGGCCTCGGGCACAAGATAGGCCTAGATTAAATGGGCCTATCTTTTAAATAAATAGTAAAAGCGCATAAACAATAACGCGCGGCCAGTCTACAAAAAATTAGTGCGAATAAAATTAAGTCGGCCGACTTCATCATATTGTATAATGTGGAACCAATAAAACAGTAAAAACCTTTGAACACAAACAGTAAACGTATTAAACGAGTACCGGAGTGCGTGAGATCGAAGCAAGTATTCAACAACAGTTCGCGCAACCAACCCTGGGAGTACGCTGCGTATGGGTAACTAGAAAATTTAATATGCATATTAGAACCAATGCCAAATAACTGGTGATTGTTCGTTATAAAAGGAAAATATAAAACACCAATACTTTGTACGATAGAGTTCTCTCAGGGGCGGAGTTTATTCAAAGATCAATGTAACAGAATGAGTGTGTGTGTGTGTGCTAATATAGAGGTTATACACTGGTTCATTTTCAATGTTTTATTTATTTAACAAGATTACATATAATAGTTTGTGTTTTAGACAGTATCAAATGTGTTTACATAAGATGTAGATTTTAACTTTGTGGATATAAGATGTTTTGCCAAAAAATGTAAGGAAATTTTAATTTGTCTTGATTTTTTATTGGAAAAGAATAACAATACAAAACTGAAATAAGTACATATTAAAAAATTTTAATTCTCTTCAAAAAATGAGTTGCGTAAGTTTTTGCGATAACCTATAATCATATTTGCATTTTTAACGTTCGTGTTGCGGACTCTGGCAGAAGGCGGAAGGCGAAACAGGTAGGTGGAAAATAAAATAAAAATAAATTTGTCTAATTGACTAAGTATAATACTCATTATATCATTATTGAATTGGACGTTACATTTTGTTGAAGTCGGGGTCAATTGCACGCCCGAATCTTCAGTTACATTACTCTGGTCACTTAGATTTAACTCTGTTTTCTCTTGACTCACACTTGGAGTCGAATGTGTCTCAAAATTACTCATGTTTGACTCGTCAAAATTTTCGACACTAGTCGTTTCATTTATGTTATTTTTGTTATCTGCCATTTTTATAAATTTATTAATCTAGATTTACTTACATAAAAACATCTACCACTTAACTCTTAACCTCTATACATTGATGTATTAATTTATATGTGCTGCGTAATTTTTACGTAGTTATTCAACCCGCAAATCAAACTTGCATTTATTGTAGGTGTGGAATTTTAATTATTCAAATTCGAGTCCTGTTCGTAGCGCCAAATGTGATACTCTATTCACATACCAATAAATAGTTTGTTTATTGGTTATGACCCAGCTGATTTGGACAATGAAGTGTGATATAACTGAATAATTATTGCTGAAGAATTGTAAATACATGTTTAGTGAAATTAATTGTATGTATTATAAAATGTTAGATAACCAATGTATGTATGTAGTAGAAATTGTTGTGATGATAATAATAATATTAATATTTTGCAGCTTAAATAAATAACAAAAATAATTGGGAAGAAGATAATGAAGGAGTTGTAGTTATTGCAATGGGTGAAAGTAATTAAAATGTTGTGTTTTCAATAATTGATTTAATTACAATAATTTGAAATGTTTAAATATTTTGAGTGACTTAAATGTTATCTGGTTGAATTTTTCTAATGAGTTTAAATTGTTTTATGAGATTTGATATTAATTAATAAATAAGTGTTAAATGGTTTGATATGGAATAACATTGTTGTTAAATGTTTCAGAGGCTACGTGGAGATATTGGTGTGTGTGTGTGTGTGGTGTGTATTTTGTGTTCAGGTCAATAGGTGGATAATGTATTGTAAGTATAAAGTCCATAATACCAATTGGATAAAATAAAATGCTTACAGGTGTGAAAAGAGTTTGATTCAATAATAAAAATAAATTGAGATAATGGTATTAAAGAGAAATTGTAATTAAAAAGTAATAATAACTGATAGGTGAATTAAAATTATATTTGGTTTGAATTGTAAGAAATAGACATTGATAAATATGTTATCTAAAAAAAAAAAAAAAAAAAAAAAATTGAAAAGTGCAGTAAGCAGATATGTCAGTACATGATGTAACTAGAATGTTTAGACTATGTGAGTGTTGAGACCGAGAGTGTTTATGAAAACAAGTCTGGCACACAAGTGTTTATGTAAACAGGTAGGTTGTGTGACCAATGTTTACAGCCAGATGTGTTGAAGCTGATAACTGCTGTAGCTTGATGAATCAGTATCTTGAGCAAAACCTTATTGTGACATAAAAGAATTGAAGTTAAATTTTTTCAGACAAACTAATAATGAGGAAATTACTGTAACTTAGAGTTTGAGAAAATAAATATAATTACATTAATTTGGTAATGAAAGTAATTGAAAAGATGACTTTTAATAATGAAGCTAAATCTAGTTTGATCTGAATTTTGATGGTAAAATAAATAATTGATAAATAAAAATATAATGATTAAAGTATTCATTTAAATTAAAAAATTGAAAGAACGTTAAAGCCGAGATAGTGTTTGGAAATTAAGATGTGTATATTTCTGTCCATATAGATTTTTCATATGTTAGGAATTTTTTGTCCTATACATATATAGTAGCTAAGTATAAATGGAGTTAATGTCATTTTGTATAATTAAGGTGTTATTTTGGATGGGCAATATTGTACGGGGAATATTATTCAATTTAACTGGAGTTTATGTGTACCACTGTAAACCAATATTGTTTTATTAATACTATTTTTCAGGGTCTATAATATAAAATGAGCCAGTACGTTGTCAATGAACCAGTACGGCTAAGAGGAAACAAATCAGTTGTGGGATATGGAGTGATGGAAGGCCGTTTGTTGATTTTTTAATTGAATGTTTTAAAGTCAGGCGATACTGGGTCAGGTATCTGTTCGATTTTTCGGTGTTGGGATCTCGAACAGAGAAGTCCAGTAAGATCGGATGGGTGCTGTCGCAGTCGCCAGACTAGGGGGGTAAGAACCCATGACTTTCAGTAGAGTGTTCAGGGGGGTTGCAGCGCCATATCCTCACTGATCCTCTTAGGGTTTAGGCAATAAGAGTTTGAACACCCCGGCTTTCAACCTCTTATTGGGGGGTATTGTAATGGGTCGAATTAGAAGGTTTTTTATTTTATTGATTTTGGTCTCGATTTTATAAAGATTTTAAATTCACTTCATGTACGTAAGCCACCCCAGTTTCATTTTATATTAATACAAATCACCCATTCAATCACTTTCAAATTGCCAGACTTCACCTGTGAGGAGCCTCCAGTACAGCAATGCACATTATTTAGCCAAAACAATTGCCAGACGGATTGCGTAACCACCCAGCAGCAGGTTTGTGTGAAACCCAGTCTGCAGTGTGTCATTAGAGAGTGCACAACAGACAGCCAGCATCAGACAGTAAAGTTCGTGAATTAAAACCAGTGGCCTCGGGCACAAGATAGGCCTAGATTAAATGGGCCTATCTTTTAAATAAATAGTAAAAGCGCATAAACAATAACGCGCGGCCAGTCTACAAAAAATTAGTGCGAATAAAATTAAGTCGGCCGACTTCATCATATTGTATAATGTGGAACCAATAAAACAGTAAAAACCTTTGAACACAAACAGTAAACGTATTAAACGAGTACCGGAGTGCGTGAGATCGAAGCAAGTATTCAACAACAGTTCGCGCAACCAACCCTGGGAGTACGCTGAGTATGGGTAACTAGAACATTTAATATGCATATTAGAACCAATGCCAAATAACTGGTGATTGTTCGTTATAAAAGGAAAATATAAAACACCAATACTTTGTACGATAGAGTTCTCTCAGGGGCGGAGTTTATTCAAAGATCAATGTAACAGAATGAGTGTGTGTGTGTGTGTGCTAATATAGAGGTTATACACTGGTTCATTTTCAATGTTTTATTTATTTAACAAGATTACTTATAATAGTTTGTGTTTTAGACAGTATCAAATGTGTTTACATAAGATGTAGATTTTAACTTTGTGGATATAAGATGTTTTGCCAAAAAATGTAAGGAAATTTTAATTTGTCTTGATTTTTTATTGGAAAAGAATAACAATACAAAACTGAAATAAGTACATATTAAAAAATTTTAATTCTCTTCAAAAAATGAGTTGCGTAAGTTTTTGCGATAACCTATAATCATATTTGCATTTTTAACGTTCGTGTTGCGAACTCTGGCAGAAGGCGGAAGGCGAAACAGGTAGGTGGAAAATAAAATAAAAATAAATTTGTCTAATTGACTAAGTATAATACTCATTATATCATTATTGAATTGGACGTTACATTTTGTTGAAGTCGGGGTCAATTGCACGCCCGAATCTTCAGTTACATTACTCTGGTCACTTAGATTTAACTCTGTTTTCTCTTGACTCACACTTGGAGTCGAATGTGTCTCAAAATTACTCATGTTTGACTCGTCAAAATTTTCGACACTAGTCGTTTCATTTATGTTATTTTTGTTATCTGCCATTTTTATAAATTTATTAATCTAGATTTACTTACATAAAAACATCTACCACTTAACTCTTAACCTCTATACATTGATGTATTAATTTATATGTGCTGCGTAATTTTTACGTAGTTATTCAACCCGCAAATCAAACTTGCATTTATTGTAGGTGTGGAATTTTAATTATTCAAATTCGAGTCCTGTTCGTAGCGCCAAATGTGATACTCTATTCACATACCAATAAATAGTTTGTTTATTGGTTATGACCCAGCTGATTTGGACAATGAAGTGTGATATAACTGAATAATTATTGCTGAAGAATTGTAAATACATGTTTAGTGAAATTAATTGTATGTATTATAAAATGTTAGATAACCAATGTATGTATGTAGTAGAAATTGTTGTGATGATAATAATAATATTAATATTTTGCAGCTTAAATAAATAACAAAAATAATTGGGAAGAAGATAATGAAGGAGTTGTAGTTATTGCAATGGGTGAAAGTAATTAAAATGTTGTGTTTTCAATAATTGATTTAATTACAATAATTTGAAATGTTTAAATATTTTGAGTGACTTAAATGTTATCTGGTTGAATTTTTCTAATGAGTTTAAATTGTTTTATGAGATTTGATATTAATTAATAAATAAGTGTTAAATGGTTTGATATGGAATAACATTGTTGTTAAATGTTTCAGAGGCTACGTGGAGATATTGGTGTGTGTGTGTGGTGTGTATTTTGTGTTCAGGTCAATAGGTGGATAATGTATTGTAAGTATAAAGTCCATAATACCAATTGGATAAAATAAAATGCTTACAGGTGTGAAAAGAGTTTGATTCAATAATAAAAATAAATTGAGATAATGGTATTAAAGAGAAATTGTAATTAAAAAGTAATAATAACTGATAGGTGAATTAAAATTATATTTGGTTTGAATTGTAAGAAATAGACATTGATAAATATGTTATCTAAAAAAAAAAAATTGAAAAGTGCAGTAAGCAGATATGTCAGTACATGATGTAACTAGAATGTTTGAATGTTTAGACTATGTGAGTGTTGAGACCGAGAGTGTTTATGAAAACAAGTCTGGCACACAAGTGTTTATGTAAACAGGTAGGTTGTGTGACCAATGTTTACAGCCAGATGTGTTGAAGCTGATAACTGCTGTAGCTTGATGAATCAGTATCTTGAGCAAAACCTTATTGTGACATAAAAGAATTGAAGTTAAATTTTTTCAGACAAACTAATAATGAGGAAATTACTGTAACTTAGAGTTTGAGAAAATAAATATAATTACATTAATTTGGTAATGAAAGTAATTGAAAAGATGACTTTTAATAATGAAGCTAAATCTAGTTTGATCTGAATTTTGATGGTAAAATAAATAATTGATAAATAAAAATATAATGATTAAAGTATTCATTTAAATTAAAAAATTGAAAGAACGTTAAAGCCGAGATAGTGTTTGGAAATTAAGATGTGTATATTTCTGTCCATATAGATTTTTCATATGTTAGGAATTTTTTGTCCTATACATATATAGTAGCTAAGTATAAATGGAGTTAATGTCATTTTGTATAATTAAGGTGTTATTTTGGATGGGCAATATTGTACGGGGAATATTATTCAATTTAACTGGAGTTTATGTGTACCACTGTAAACCAATATTGTTTTATTAATACTATTTTTCAGGGTCTATAATATAAAATGAGCCAGTACGTTGTCAATGAACCAGTACGGCTAAGAGGAAACAAATCAGTTGTGGGATATGGAGTGATGGAAGGCCGTTTGTTGATTTTTTAATTGAATGTTTTAAAGTCAGGCGATACTGGGTCAGGTATCTGTTCGATTTTTCGGTGTTGGGATCTCGAACAGAGAAGTCCAGTAAGATCGGATGGGTGCTGTCGCAGTCGCCAGACTAGGGGGGTAAGAACCCATGACTTTCAGTAGAGTGTTCAGGGGGGTTGCAGCGCCATATCCTCACTGATCCTCTTAGGGTTTAGGCAATAAGAGTTTGAACACCCCGGCTTTCAACCTCTTATTGGGGGGTATTGTAATGGGTCGAATTAGAAGGTTTTTTATTTTATTGATTTTGGTCTCGATTTTATAAAGATTTTAAATTCACTTCATGTACGTAAGCCACCCCAGTTTCATTTTATATTAATACAAATCACCCATTCAATCACTTTCAAATTGCCAGACTTCACCTGTGAGGAGCCTCCAGTACAGCAATGCACATTATTTAGCCAAAACAATTGCCAGACGGATTGCGTAACCACCCAGCAGCAGGTTTGTGTGAAACCCAGTCTGCAGTGTGTCATTAGAGAGTGCACAACAGACAGCCAGCATCAGACAGTAAAGTTCGTGAATTAAAACCAGTGGCCTCGGGCACAAGATAGGCCTAGATTAAACGGGCCTATCTTTTAAATAAATAGTAAAAGCGCATAAACAATAACGCGCGGCCAGTCTACAAAAAATTAGTGCGAATAAAATTAAGTCGGCCGACTTCATCATATTGTATAATGTGGAACCAATAAAACAGTAAAAACCTTTGAACACAAACAGTAAACGTATTAAACGAGTACCGGAGTGCGTGAGATCGAAGCAAGTATTCAACAACAGTTCGCGCAACCAACCCTGGGAGTACGCTGCGTATGGGTAACTAGAACATTTAATATGCATATTAGAACCAATGCCAAATAACTGGTGATTGTTCGTTATAAAAGGAAAATATAAAACACCAATACTTTGTACGATAGAGTTCTCTCAGGGGCGGAGTTTATTCAAAGATCAATGTAACAGAATGAGTGTGTGTGTGTGTGTGTGCTAATATAGAGGTTATACACTGGTTCATTTTCAATGTTTTATTTATTTAACAAGATTACTTATAATAGTTTGTGTTTTAGACAGTATCAAATGTGTTTACATAAGATGTAGATTTTAACTTTGTGGATATAAGATGTTTTGCCAAAAAATGTAAGGAAATTTTAATTTGTCTTGATTTTTTATTGGAAAAGAATAACAATACAAAACTGAAATAAGTACATATTAAAAAATTTTAATTCTCTTCAAAAAATGAGTTGCGTAAGTTTTTGCGATAACCTATAATCATATTTGCATTTTTAACGTTCGTGTTGCGGACTCTGGCAGAAGGCGGAAGGCGAAACAGGTAGGTGGAAAATAAAATAAAAATAAATTTGTCTAATTGACTAAGTATAATACTCATTATATCATTATTGAATTGGACGTTACATTTTGTTGAAGTCGGGGTCAATTGCACGCCCGAATCTTCAGTTACATTACTCTGGTCACTTAGATTTAACTCTGTTTTCTCTTGACTCACACTTGGAGTCGAATGTGTCTCAAAATTACTCATGTTTGACTCGTCAAAATTTTCGACACTAGTCGTTTCATTTATGTTATTTTTGTTATCTGACATTTTTATAAATTTATTAATCTAGATTTACTTACATAAAAACATCTACCACTTAACTCTTAACCTCTATACATTGATGTATTAATTTATATGTGCTGCGTAATTTTTACGTAGTTATTCAACCCGCAAATCAAACTTGCATTTATTGTAGGTGTGGAATTTTAATTATTCAAATTCGAGTCCTGTTCGTAGCGCCAAATGTGATACTCTATTCACATACCAATAAATAGTTTGTTTATTGGTTATGACCCAGCTGATTTGGACAATGAAGTGTGATATAACTGAATAATTATTGCTGAAGAATTGTAAATACATGTTTAGTGAAATTAATTGTATGTATTATAAAATGTTAGATAACCAATATATGTATGTAGTAGAAATTGTTGTGATGATAATAATAATATTAATATTTTGCAGCTTAAATAAATAACAAAAATAATTGGGAAGAAGATAATGAAGGAGTTGTAGTTATTGCAATGGGTGAAAGTAATTAAAATGTTGTGTTTTCAATAATTGATTTAATTACAATAATTTGAAATGTTTAAATATTTTGAGTGACTTAAATGTTATCTGGTTGAATTTTTCTAATGAGTTTAAATTGTTTTATGAGATTTGATATTAATTAATAAATAAGTGTTAAATGGTTTGATATGGAATAACATTGTTGTTAAATGTTTCAGAGGCTACGTGGAGATATTGGTGTGTGTGTGTGTGTGTGTGTGTGTGGTGTGTATTTTGTGTTCAGGTCAATAGGTGGATAATGTATTGTAAGTATAAAGTCCATAATACCAATTGGATAAAATAAAATGCTTACAGGTGTGAAAAGAGTTTGATTCAATAATAAAAATAAATTGAGATAATGGTATTAAAGAGAAATTGTAATTAAAAAGTAATAATAACTGATAGGTGAATTAAAATTATATTTGGTTTGAATTGTAAGAAATAGACATTGATAAATATGTTATCTAAAAAAAAAAAATTGAAAAGTGCAGTAAGCAGATATGTCAGTACATGATGTAACTAGAATGTTTGAATGTTTAGACTATGTGAGTGTTGAGACCGAGAGTGTTTATGAAAACAAGTCTGGCACACAAGTGTTTATGTAAACAGGTAGGTTGTGTGACCAATGTTTACAGCCAGATGTGTTGAAGCTGATAACTGCTGTAGCTTGATGAATCAGTATCTTGAGCAAAACCTTATTGTGACATAAAAGAATTGAAGTTAAATTTTTTCAGACAAACTAATAATGAGGAAATTACTGTAACTTAGAGTTTGAGAAAATAAATATAATTACATTAATTTGGTAATGAAAGTAATTGAAAAGATGACTTTTAATAATGAAGCTAAATCTAGTTTGATCTGAATTTTGATGGTAAAATAAATAATTGATAAATAAAAATATAATGATTAAAGTATTCATTTAAATTAAAAAATTGAAAGAACGTTAAAGCCGAGATAGTGTTTGGAAATTAAGATGTGTATATTTCTGTCCATATAGATTTTTCATATGTTAGGAATTTTTTGTCCTATACATATATAGTAGCTAAGTATAAATGGAGTTAATGTCATTTTGTATAATTAAGGTGTTATTTTGGATGGGCAATATTGTACGGGGAATATTATTCAATTTAACTGGAGTTTATGTGTACCACTGTAAACCAATATTGTTTTATTAATACTATTTTTCAGGGTCTATAATATAAAATGAGCCAGTACGTTGTCAATGAACCAGTACGGCTAAGAGGAAACAAATCAGTTGTGGGATATGGAGTGATGGAAGGCCGTTTGTTGATTTTTTAATTGAATGTTTTAAAGTCAGGCGATACTGGGTCAGGTATCTGTTCGATTTTTCGGTGTTGGGATCTCGAACAGAGAAGTCCAGTAAGATCGGATGGGTGCTGTCGCAGTCGCCAGACTAGGGGGGTAAGAACCCATGACTTTCAGTAGAGTGTTCAGGGGGGTTGCAGCGCCATATCCTCACTGATCCTCTTAGGGTTTAGGCAATAAGAGTTTGAACACCCCGGCTTTCAACCTCTTATTGGGGGGTATTGTAATGGGTCGAATTAGAAGGTTTTTTATTTTATTGATTTTGGTCTCGATTTTATAAAGATTTTAAATTCACTTCATGTACGTAAGCCACCCCAGTTTCATTTTATATTAATACAAATCACCCATTCAATCACTTTCAAATTGCCAGACTTCACCTGTGAGGAGCCTCCAGTACAGCAATGCACATTATTTAGCCAAAACAATTGCCAGACGGATTGCGTAACCACCCAGCAGCAGGTTTGTGTGAAACCCAGTCTGCAGTGTGTCATTAGAGAGTGCACAACAGACAGCCAGCATCAGACAGTAAAGTTCGTGAATTAAAACCAGTGGCCTCGGGCACAAGATAGGCCTAGATTAAACGGGCCTATCTTTTAAATAAATAGTAAAAGCGCATAAACAATAACGCGCGGCCAGTCTACAAAAAATTAGTGCGAATAAAATTAAGTCGGCCGACTTCATCATATTGTATAATGTGGAACCAATAAAACAGTAAAAACCTTTGAACACAAACAGTAAACGTATTAAACGAGTACCGGAGTGCGTGAGATCGAAGCAAGTATTCAACAACAGTTCGCGCAACCAACCCTGGGAGTACGCTGCGTATGGGTAACTAGAACATTTAATATGCATATTAGAACCAATGCCAAATAACTGGTGATTGTTCGTTATAAAAGGAAAATATAAAACACCAATACTTTGTACGATAGAGTTCTCTCAGGGGCGGAGTTTATTCAAAGATCAATGTAACAGAATGAGTGTGTGTGTGTGTGCTAATATAGAGGTTATACACTGGTTCATTTTCAATGTTTTATTTATTTAACAAGAATACTTATAATAGTTTGTGTTTTAGACAGTATCAAATGTGTTTACATAAGATGTAGATTTTAACTTTGTGGATATAAGATGTTTTGCCAAAAAATGTAAGGAAATTTTAATTTGTCTTGATTTTTTATTGGAAAAGAATAACAATACAAAACTGAAATAAGTACATATTAAAAAATTTTAATTCTCTTCAAAAAATGTGTTGCGTAAGTTTTTGCGATAACCTATAATCATATTTGCATTTTTAACGTTCGTGTTGCGGACTCTGGCAGAAGGCGGAAGGCGAAACAGGTAGGTGGAAAATAAAATAAAAATAAATTTGTCTAATTGACTAAGTATAATACTCATTATATCATTATTGAATTGGACGTTACATTTTGTTGAAGTCGGGGTCAATTGCACGCCCGAATCTTCAGTTACATTACTCTGGTCACTTAGATTTAACTCTGTTTTCTCTTGACTCACACTTGGAGTCGAATGTGTCTCAAAATTACTCATGTTTGACTCGTCAAAATTTTCGACACTAGTCGTTTCATTTATGTTATTTTTGTTATCTGCCATTTTTATAAATTTATTAATCTAGATTTACTTACATAAAAACATCTACCACTTAACTCTTAACCTCTATACATTGATGTATTAATTTATATGTGCTGCGTAATTTTTACGTAGTTATTCAACCCGCAAATCAAACTTGCATTTATTGTAGGTGTGGAATTTTAATTATTCAAATTCGAGTCCTGTTCGTAGCGCCAAATGTGATACTCTATTCACATACCAATAAATAGTTTGTTTATTGGTTATGACCCAGCTGATTTGGACAATGAAGTGTGATATAACTGAATAATTATTGCTGAAGAATTGTAAATACATGTTTAGTGAAATTAATTGTATGTATTATAAAATGTTAGATAACCAATGTATGTATGTAGTAGAAATTGTTGTGATGATAATAATAATATTAATATTTTGCAGCTTAAATAAATAACAAAAATAATTGGGAAGAAGATAATGAAGGAGTTGTAGTTATTGCAATGGGTGAAAGTAATTAAAATGTTGTGTTTTCAATAATTGATTTAATTACAATAATTTGAAATGTTTAAATATTTTGAGTGACTTAAATGTTATCTGGTTGAATTTTTCTAATGAGTTTAAATTGTTTTATGAGATTTGATATTAATTAATAAATAAGTGTTAAATGGTTTGATATGGAATAACATTGTTGTTAAATGTTTCAGAGGCTACGTGGAGATATTGGTGTGTGTGTGTGTGTGTGTGTGTGGTGTGTATTTTGTGTTCAGGTCAATAGGTGGATAATGTATTGTAAGTATAAAGTCCATAATACCAATTGGATAAAATAAAATGCTTACAGGTGTGAAAAGAGTTTGATTCAATAATAAAAATAAATTGAGATAATGGTATTAAAGAGAAATTGTAATTAAAAAGTAATAATAACTGATAGGTGAATTAAAATTATATTTGGTTTGAATTGTAAGAAATAGACATTGATAAATATGTTATCTAAAAAAAAAAAATTGAAAAGTGCAGTAAGCAGATATGTCAGTACATGATGTAACTAGAATGTTTGAATGTTTAGACTATGTGAGTGTTGAGACCGAGAGTGTTTATGAAAACAAGTCTGGCACACAAGTGTTTATGTAAACAGGTAGGTTGTGTGACCAATGTTTACAGCCAGATGTGTTGAAGCTGATAACTGCTGTAGCTTGATGAATCAGTATCTTGAGCAAAACCTTATTGTGACATAAAAGAATTGAAGTTAAATTTTTTCAGACAAACTAATAATGAGGAAATTACTGTAACTTAGAGTTTGAGAAAATAAATATAATTACATTAATTTGGTAATGAAAGTAATTGAAAAGATGACTTTTAATAATGAAGCTAAATCTAGTTTGATCTGAATTTTGATGGTAAAATAAATAATTGATAAATAAAAATATAATGATTAAAGTATTCATTTAAATTAAAAAATTGAAAGAACGTTAAAGCCGAGATAGTGTTTGGAAATTAAGATGTGTATATTTCTGTCCATATAGATTTTTCATATGTTAGGAATTTTTTGTCCTATACATATATAGTAGCTAAGTATAAATGGAGTTAATGTCATTTTGTATAATTAAGGTGTTATTTTGGATGGGCAATATTGTACGGGGAATATTATTCAATTTAACTGGAGTTTATGTGTACCACTGTAAACCAATATTGTTTTATTAATACTATTTTTCAGGGTCTATAATATAAAATGAGCCAGTACGTTGTCAATGAACCAGTACGGCTAAGAGGAAACAAATCAGTTGTGGGATATGGAGTGATGGAAGGCCGTTTGTTGATTTTTTAATTGAATGTTTTAAAGTCAGGCGATACTGGGTCAGGTATCTGTTCGATTTTTCGGTGTTGGGATCTCGAACAGAGAAGTCCAGTAAGATCGGATGGGTGCTGTCGCAGTCGCCAGACTAGGGGGGTAAGAACCCATGACTTTCAGTAGAGTGTTCAGGGGGGTTGCAGCGCCATATCCTCACTGATCCTCTTAGGGTTTAGGCAATAAGAGTTTGAACACCCCGGCTTTCAACCTCTTATTGGGGGGTATTGTAATGGGTCGAATTAGAAGGTTTTTTATTTTATTGATTTTGGTCTCGATTTTATAAAGATTTTAAATTCACTTCATGTACGTAAGCCACCCCAGTTTCATTTTATATTAATACAAATCACCCATTCAATCACTTTCAAATTGCCAGACTTCACCTGTGAGGAGCCTCCAGTACAGCAATGCACATTATTTAGCCAAAACAATTGCCAGACGGATTGCGTAACCACCCAGCAGCAGGTTTGTGTGAAACCCAGTCTGCAGTGTGTCATTAGAGAGTGCACAACAGACAGCCAGCATCAGACAGTAAAGTTCGTGAATTAAAACCAGTGGCCTCGGGCACAAGATAGGCCTAGATTAAACGGGCCTATCTTTTAAATAAATAGTAAAAGCGCATAAACAATAACGCGCGGCCAGTCTACAAAAAATTAGTGCGAATAAAATTAAGTCGGCCGACTTCATCATATTGTATAATGTGGAACCAATAAAACAGTAAAAACCTTTGAACACAAACAGTAAACGTATTAAACGAGTACCGGAGTGCGTGAGATCGAAGCAAGTATTCAACAACAGTTCGCGCAACCAACCCTGGGAGTACGCTGCGTATGGGTAACTAGAACATTTAATATGCATATTAGAACCAATGCCAAATAACTGGTGATTGTTCGTTATAAAAGGAAAATATAAAACACCAATACTTTGTACGATAGAGTTCTCTCAGGGGCGGAGTTTATTCAAAGATCAATGTAACAGAATGAGTGTGTGTGTGTGTGCTAATATAGAGGTTATACACTGGTTCATTTTCAATGTTTTATTTATTTAACAAGATTACTTATAATAGTTTGTGTTTTAGACAGTATCAAATGTGTTTACATAAGATGTAGATTTTAACTTTGTGGATATAAGATGTTTTGCCAAAAAATGTAAGGAAATTTTAATTTGTCTTGATTTTTTATTGGAAAAGAATAACAATACAAAACTGAAATAAGTACATATTAAAAAATTTTAATTCTCTTCAAAAAATGTGTTGCGTAAGTTTTTGCGATAACCTATAATCATATTTGCATTTTTAACGTTCGTGTTGCGGACTCTGGCAGAAGGCGGAAGGCGAAACAGGTAGGTGGAAAATAAAATAAAAATAAATTTGTCTAATTGACTAAGTATAATACTCATTATATCATTATTGAATTGGACGTTACATTTTGTTGAAGTCGGGGTCAATTGCACGCCCGAATCTTCAGTTACATTACTCTGGTCACTTAGATTTAACTCTGTTTTCTCTTGACTCACACTTGGAGTCGAATGTGTCTCAAAATTACTCATGTTTGACTCGTCAAAATTTTCGACACTAGTCGTTTCATTTATGTTATTTTTGTTATCTGCCATTTTTATAAATTTATTAATCTAGATTTACTTACATAAAAACATCTACCACTTAACTCTTAACCTCTATACATTGATGTATTAATTTATATGTGCTGCGTAATTTTTACGTAGTTATTCAACCCGCAAATCAAACTTGCATTTATTGTAGGTGTGGAATTTTAATTATTCAAATTCGAGTCCTGTTCGTAGCGCCAAATGTGATACTCTATTCACATACCAATAAATAGTTTGTTTATTGGTTATGACCCAGCTGATTTGGACAATGAAGTGTGATATAACTGAATAATTATTGCTGAAGAATTGTAAATACATGTTTAGTGAAATTAATTGTATGTATTATAAAATGTTAGATAACCAATGTATGTATGTAGTAGAAATTGTTGTGATGATAATAATAATATTAATATTTTGCAGCTTAAATAAATAACAAAAATAATTGGGAAGAAGATAATGAAGGAGTTGTAGTTATTGCAATGGGTGAAAGTAATTAAAATGTTGTGTTTTCAATAATTGATTTAATTACAATAATTTGAAATGTTTAAATATTTTGAGTGACTTAAATGTTATCTGGTTGAATTTTTCTAATGAGTTTAAATTGTTTTATGAGATTTGATATTAATTAATAAATAAGTGTTAAATGGTTTGATATGGAATAACATTGTTGTTAAATGTTTCAGAGGCTACGTGGAGATATTGGTGTGTGTGTGTGTGTGTGTGTGTGGTGTGTATTTTGTGTTCAGGTCAATAGGTGGATAATGTATTGTAAGTATAAAGTCCATAATACCAATTGGATAAAATAAAATGCTTACAGGTGTGAAAAGAGTTTGATTCAATAATAAAAATAAATTGAGATAATGGTATTAAAGAGAAATTGTAATTAAAAAGTAATAATAACTGATAGGTGAATTAAAATTATATTTGGTTTGAATTGTAAGAAATAGACATTGATAAATATGTTATCTAAAAAAAAAAAATTGAAAAGTGCAGTAAGCAGATATGTCAGTACATGATGTAACTAGAATGTTTGAATGTTTAGACTATGTGAGTGTTGAGACCGAGAGTGTTTATGAAAACAAGTCTGGCACACAAGTGTTTATGTAAACAGGTAGGTTGTGTGACCAATGTTTACAGCCAGATGTGTTGAAGCTGATAACTGCTGTAGCTTGATGAATCAGTATCTTGAGCAAAACCTTATTGTGACATAAAAGAATTGAAGTTAAATTTTTTCAGACAAACTAATAATGAGGAAATTACTGTAACTTAGAGTTTGAGAAAATAAATATAATTACATTAATTTGGTAATGAAAGTAATTGAAAAGATGACTTTTAATAATGAAGCTAAATCTAGTTTGATCTGAATTTTGATGGTAAAATAAATAATTGATAAATAAAAATATAATGATTAAAGTATTCATTTAAATTAAAAAATTGAAAGAACGTTAAAGCCGAGATAGTGTTTGGAAATTAAGATGTGTATATTTCTGTCCATATAGATTTTTCATATGTTAGGAATTTTTTGTCCTATACATATATAGTAGCTAAGTATAAATGGAGTTAATGTCATTTTGTATAATTAAGGTGTTATTTTGGATGGGCAATATTGTACGGGGAATATTATTCAATTTAACTGGAGTTTATGTGTACCACTGTAAACCAATATTGTTTTATTAATACTATTTTTCAGGGTCTATAATATAAAATGAGCCAGTACGTTGTCAATGAACCAGTACGGCTAAGAGGAAACAAATCAGTTGTGGGATATGGAGTGATGGAAGGCCGTTTGTTGATTTTTTAATTGAATGTTTTAAAGTCAGGCGATACTGGGTCAGGTATCTGTTCGATTTTTCGGTGTTGGGATCTCGAACAGAGAAGTCCAGTAAGATCGGATGGGTGCTGTCGCAGTCGCCAGACTAGGGGGGTAAGAACCCATGACTTTCAGTAGAGTGTTCAGGGGGGTTGCAGCGCCATATCCTCACTGATCCTCTTAGGGTTTAGGCAATAAGAGTTTGAACACCCCGGCTTTCAACCTCTTATTGGGGGGTATTGTAATGGGTCGAATTAGAAGGTTTTTTATTTTATTGATTTTGGTCTCGATTTTATAAAGATTTTAAATTCACTTCATGTACGTAAGCCACCCCAGTTTCATTTTATATTAATACAAATCACCCATTCAATCACTTTCAAATTGCCAGACTTCACCTGTGAGGAGCCTCCAGTACAGCAATGCACATTATTTAGCCAAAACAATTGCCAGACGGATTGCGTAACCACCCAGCAGCAGGTTTGTGTGAAACCCAGTCTGCAGTGTGTCATTAGAGAGTGCACAACAGACAGCCAGCATCAGACAGTAAAGTTCGTGAATTAAAACCAGTGGCCTCGGGCACAAGATAGGCCTAGATTAAACGGGCCTATCTTTTAAATAAATAGTAAAAGCGCATAAACAATAACGCGCGGCCAGTCTACAAAAAATTAGTGCGAATAAAATTAAGTCGGCCGACTTCATCATATTGTATAATGTGGAACCAATAAAACAGTAAAAACCTTTGAACACAAACAGTAAACGTATTAAACGAGTACCGGAGTGCGTGAGATCGAAGCAAGTATTCAACAACAGTTCGCGCAACCAACCCTGGGAGTACGCTGCGTATGGGTAACTAGAACATTTAATATGCATATTAGAACCAATGCCAAATAACTGGTGATTGTTCGTTATAAAAGGAAAATATAAAACACCAATACTTTGTACGATAGAGTTCTCTCAGGGGCGGAGTTTATTCAAAGATCAATGTAACAGAATGAGTGTGTGTGTGTGTGTGTGCTAATATAGAGGTTATACACTGGTTCATTTTCAATGTTTTATTTATTTAACAAGATTACTTATAATAGTTTGTGTTTTAGACAGTATCAAATGTGTTTACATAAGATGTAGATTTTAACTTTGTGGATATAAGATGTTTTGCCAAAAAATGTAAGGAAATTTTAATTTGTCTTGATTTTTTATTGGAAAAGAATAACAATACAAAACTGAAATAAGTACATATTAAAAAATTTTAATTCTCTTCAAAAAATGAGTTGCGTAAGTTTTTGCGATAACCTATAATCATATTTGCATTTTTAACGTTCGTGTTGCGGACTCTGGCAGAAGGCGGAAGGCGAAACAGGTAGGTGGAAAATAAAATAAAAATAAATTTGTCTAATTGACTAAGTATAATACTCATTATATCATTATTGAATTGGACGTTACATTTTGTTGAAGTCGGGGTCAATTGCACGCCCGAATCTTCAGTTACATTACTCTGGTCACTTAGATTTAACTCTGTTTTCTCTTGACTCACACTTGGAGTCGAATGTGTCTCAAAATTACTCATGTTTGACTCGTCAAAATTTTCGACACTAGTCGTTTCATTTATGTTATTTTTGTTATCTGACATTTTTATAAATTTATTAATCTAGATTTACTTACATAAAAACATCTACCACTTAACTCTTAACCTCTATACATTGATGTATTAATTTATATGTGCTGCGTAATTTTTACGTAGTTATTCAACCCGCAAATCAAACTTGCATTTATTGTAGGTGTGGAATTTTAATTATTCAAATTCGAGTCCTGTTCGTAGCGCCAAATGTGATACTCTATTCACATACCAATAAATAGTTTGTTTATTGGTTATGACCCAGCTGATTTGGACAATGAAGTGTGATATAACTGAATAATTATTGCTGAAGAATTGTAAATACATGTTTAGTGAAATTAATTGTATGTATTATAAAATGTTAGATAACCAATGTATGTATGTAGTAGAAATTGTTGTGATGATAATAATAATATTAATATTTTGCAGCTTAAATAAATAACAAAAATAATTGGGAAGAAGATAATGAAGGAGTTGTAGTTATTGCAATGGGTGAAAGTAATTAAAATGTTGTGTTTTCAATAATTGATTTAATTACAATAATTTGAAATGTTTAAATATTTTGAGTGACTTAAATGTTATCTGGTTGAATTTTTCTAATGAGTTTAAATTGTTTTATGAGATTTGATATTAATTAATAAATAAGTGTTAAATGGTTTGATATGGAATAACATTGTTGTTAAATGTTTCAGAGGCTACGTGGAGATATTGGTGTGTGTGTGTGTGTGTGTGTGTGTGTGTGGTGTGTATTTTGTGTTCAGGTCAATAGGTGGATAATGTATTGTAAGTATAAAGTCCATAATACCAATTGGATAAAATAAAATGCTTACAGGTGTGAAAAGAGTTTGATTCAATAATAAAAATAAATTGAGATAATGGTATTAAAGAGAAATTGTAATTAAAAAGTAATAATAACTGATAGGTGAATTAAAATTATATTTGGTTTGAATTGTAAGAAATAGACATTGATAAATATGTTATCTAAAAAAAAAAAATTGAAAAGTGCAGTAAGCAGATATGTCAGTACATGATGTAACTAGAATGTTTGAATGTTTAGACTATGTGAGTGTTGAGACCGAGAGTGTTTATGAAAACAAGTCTGGCACACAAGTGTTTATGTAAACAGGTAGGTTGTGTGACCAATGTTTACAGCCAGATGTGTTGAAGCTGATAACTGCTGTAGCTTGATGAATCAGTATCTTGAGCAAAACCTTATTGTGACATAAAAGAATTGAAGTTAAATTTTTTCAGACAAACTAATAATGAGGAAATTACTGTAACTTAGAGTTTGAGAAAATAAATATAATTACATTAATTTGGTAATGAAAGTAATTGAAAAGATGACTTTTAATAATGAAGCTAAATCTAGTTTGATCTGAATTTTGATGGTAAAATAAATAATTGATAAATAAAAATATAATGATTAAAGTATTCATTTAAATTAAAAAATTGAAAGAACGTTAAAGCCGAGATAGTGTTTGGAAATTAAGATGTGTATATTTCTGTCCATATAGATTTTTCATATGTTAGGAATTTTTTGTCCTATACATATATAGTAGCTAAGTATAAATGGAGTTAATGTCATTTTGTATAATTAAGGTGTTATTTTGGATGGGCAATATTGTACGGGGAATATTATTCAATTTAACTGGAGTTTATGTGTACCACTGTAAACCAATATTGTTTTATTAATACTATTTTTCAGGGTCTATAATATAAAATGAGCCAGTACGTTGTCAATGAACCAGTACGGCTAAGAGGAAACAAATCAGTTGTGGGATATGGAGTGATGGAAGGCCGTTTGTTGATTTTTTAATTGAATGTTTTAAAGTCAGGCGATACTGGGTCAGGTATCTGTTCGATTTTTCGGTGTTGGGATCTCGAACAGAGAAGTCCAGTAAGATCGGATGGGTGCTGTCGCAGTCGCCAGACTAGGGGGGTAAGAACCCATGACTTTCAGTAGAGTGTTCAGGGGGGTTGCAGCGCCATATCCTCACTGATCCTCTTAGGGTTTAGGCAATAAGAGTTTGAACACCCCGGCTTTCAACCTCTTATTGGGGGGTATTGTAATGGGTCGAATTAGAAGGTTTTTTATTTTATTGATTTTGGTCTCGATTTTATAAAGATTTTAAATTCACTTCATGTACGTAAGCCACCCCAGTTTCATTTTATATTAATACAAATCACCCATTCAATCACTTTCAAATTGCCAGACTTCACCTGTGAGGAGCCTCCAGTACAGCAATGCACATTATTTAGCCAAAACAATTGCCAGACGGATTGCGTAACCACCCAGCAGCAGGTTTGTGTGAAACCCAGTCTGCAGTGTGTCATTAGAGAGTGCACAACAGACAGCCAGCATCAGACAGTAAAGTTCGTGAATTAAAACCAGTGGCCTCGGGCACAAGATAGGCCTAGATTAAACGGGCCTATCTTTTAAATAAATAGTAAAAGCGCATAAACAATAACGCGCGGCCAGTCTACAAAAAATTAGTGCGAATAAAATTAAGTCGGCCGACTTCATCATATTGTATAATGTGGAACCAATAAAACAGTAAAAACCTTTGAACACAAACAGTAAACGTATTAAACGAGTACCGGAGTGCGTGAGATCGAAGCAAGTATTCAACAACAGTTCGCGCAACCAACCCTGGGAGTACGCTGCGTATGGGTAACTAGAACATTTAATATGCATATTAGAACCAATGCCAAATAACTGGTGATTGTTCGTTATAAAAGGAAAATATAAAACACCAATACTTTGTACGATAGAGTTCTCTCAGGGGCGGAGTTTATTCAAAGATCAATGTAACAGAATGAGTGTGTGTGTGTGTGCTAATATAGAGGTTATACACTGGTTCATTTTCAATGTTTTATTTATTTAACAAGAATACTTATAATAGTTTGTGTTTTAGACAGTATCAAATGTGTTTACATAAGATGTAGATTTTAACTTTGTGGATATAAGATGTTTTGCCAAAAAATGTAAGGAAATTTTAATTTGTCTTGATTTTTTATTGGAAAAGAATAACAATACAAAACTGAAATAAGTACATATTAAAAAATTTTAATTCTCTTCAAAAAATGTGTTGCGTAAGTTTTTGCGATAACCTATAATCATATTTGCATTTTTAACGTTCGTGTTGCGGACTCTGGCAGAAGGCGGAAGGCGAAACAGGTAGGTGGAAAATAAAATAAAAATAAATTTGTCTAATTGACTAAGTATAATACTCATTATATCATTATTGAATTGGACGTTACATTTTGTTGAAGTCGGGGTCAATTGCACGCCCGAATCTTCAGTTACATTACTCTGGTCACTTAGATTTAACTCTGTTTTCTCTTGACTCACACTTGGAGTCGAATGTGTCTCAAAATTACTCATGTTTGACTCGTCAAAATTTTCGACACTAGTCGTTTCATTTATGTTATTTTTGTTATCTGCCATTTTTATAAATTTATTAATCTAGATTTACTTACATAAAAACATCTACCACTTAACTCTTAACCTCTATACATTGATGTATTAATTTATATGTGCTGCGTAATTTTTACGTAGTTATTCAACCCGCAAATCAAACTTGCATTTATTGTAGGTGTGGAATTTTAATTATTCAAATTCGAGTCCTGTTCGTAGCGCCAAATGTGATACTCTATTCACATACCAATAAATAGTTTGTTTATTGGTTATGACCCAGCTGATTTGGACAATGAAGTGTGATATAACTGAATAATTATTGCTGAAGAATTGTAAATACATGTTTAGTGAAATTAATTGTATGTATTATAAAATGTTAGATAACCAATGTATGTATGTAGTAGAAATTGTTGTGATGATAATAATAATATTAATATTTTGCAGCTTAAATAAATAACAAAAATAATTGGGAAGAAGATAATGAAGGAGTTGTAGTTATTGCAATGGGTGAAAGTAATTAAAATGTTGTGTTTTCAATAATTGATTTAATTACAATAATTTGAAATGTTTAAATATTTTGAGTGACTTAAATGTTATCTGGTTGAATTTTTCTAATGAGTTTAAATTGTTTTATGAGATTTGATATTAATTAATAAATAAGTGTTAAATGGTTTGATATGGAATAACATTGTTGTTAAATGTTTCAGAGGCTACGTGGAGATATTGGTGTGTGTGTGTGTGTGTGTGTGTGTGTGGTGTGTATTTTGTGTTCAGGTCAATAGGTGGATAATGTATTGTAAGTATAAAGTCCATAATACCAATTGGATAAAATAAAATGCTTACAGGTGTGAAAAGAGTTTGATTCAATAATAAAAATAAATTGAGATAATGGTATTAAAGAGAAATTGTAATTAAAAAGTAATAATAACTGATAGGTGAATTAAAATTATATTTGGTTTGAATTGTAAGAAATAGACATTGATAAATATGTTATCTAAAAAAAAAAAATTGAAAAGTGCAGTAAGCAGATATGTCAGTACATGATGTAACTAGAATGTTTGAATGTTTAGACTATGTGAGTGTTGAGACCGAGAGTGTTTATGAAAACAAGTCTGGCACACAAGTGTTTATGTAAACAGGTAGGTTGTGTGACCAATGTTTACAGCCAGATGTGTTGAAGCTGATAACTGCTGTAGCTTGATGAATCAGTATCTTGAGCAAAACCTTATTGTGACATAAAAGAATTGAAGTTAAATTTTTTCAGACAAACTAATAATGAGGAAATTACTGTAACTTAGAGTTTGAGAAAATAAATATAATTACATTAATTTGGTAATGAAAGTAATTGAAAAGATGACTTTTAATAATGAAGCTAAATCTAGTTTGATCTGAATTTTGATGGTAAAATAAATAATTGATAAATAAAAATATAATGATTAAAGTATTCATTTAAATTAAAAAATTGAAAGAACGTTAAAGCCGAGATAGTGTTTGGAAATTAAGATGTGTATATTTCTGTCCATATAGATTTTTCATATGTTAGGAATTTTTTGTCCTATACATATATAGTAGCTAAGTATAAATGGAGTTAATGTCATTTTGTATAATTAAGGTGTTATTTTGGATGGGCAATATTGTACGGGGAATATTATTCAATTTAACTGGAGTTTATGTGTACCACTGTAAACCAATATTGTTTTATTAATACTATTTTTCAGGGTCTATAATATAAAATGAGCCAGTACGTTGTCAATGAACCAGTACGGCTAAGAGGAAACAAATCAGTTGTGGGATATGGAGTGATGGAAGGCCGTTTGTTGATTTTTTAATTGAATGTTTTAAAGTCAGGCGATACTGGGTCAGGTATCTGTTCGATTTTTCGGTGTTGGGATCTCGAACAGAGAAGTCCAGTAAGATCGGATGGGTGCTGTCGCAGTCGCCAGACTAGGGGGGTAAGAACCCATGACTTTCAGTAGAGTGTTCAGGGGGGTTGCAGCGCCATATCCTCACTGATCCTCTTAGGGTTTAGGCAATAAGAGTTTGAACACCCCGGCTTTCAACCTCTTATTGGGGGGTATTGTAATGGGTCGAATTAGAAGGTTTTTTATTTTATTGATTTTGGTCTCGATTTTATAAAGATTTTAAATTCACTTCATGTACGTAAGCCACCCCAGTTTCATTTTATATTAATACAAATCACCCATTCAATCACTTTCAAATTGCCAGACTTCACCTGTGAGGAGCCTCCAGTACAGCAATGCACATTATTTAGCCAAAACAATTGCCAGACGGATTGCGTAACCACCCAGCAGCAGGTTTGTGTGAAACCCAGTCTGCAGTGTGTCATTAGAGAGTGCACAACAGACAGCCAGCATCAGACAGTAAAGTTCGTGAATTAAAACCAGTGGCCTCGGGCACAAGATAGGCCTAGATTAAACGGGCCTATCTTTTAAATAAATAGCAAAAGCGCATAAACAATAACGCGCGGCCAGTCTACAAAAAATTAGTGCGAATAAAATTAAGTCGGCCGACTTCATCATATTGTATAATGTGGAACCAATAAAACAGTAAAAACCTTTGAACACAAACAGTAAACGTATTAAACGAGTACCGGAGTGCGTGAGATCGAAGCAAGTATTCAACAACAGTTCGCGCAACCAACCCTGGGAGTACGCTGCGTATGGGTAACTAGAACATTTAATATGCATATTAGAACCAATGCCAAATAACTGGTGATTGTTCGTTATAAAAGGAAAATATAAAACACCAATACTTTGTACGATAGAGTTCTCTCAGGGGCGGAGTTTATTCAAAGATCAATGTAACAGAATGAGTGTGTGTGTGTGTGCTAATATAGAGGTTATACACTGGTTCATTTTCAATGTTTTATTTATTTAACAAGATTACTTATAATAGTTTGTGTTTTAGACAGTATCAAATGTGTTTACATAAGATGTAGATTTTAACTTTGTGGATATAAGATGTTTTGCCAAAAAATGTAAGGAAATTTTAATTTGTCTTGATTTTTTATTGGAAAAGAATAACAATACAAAACTGAAATAAGTACATATTAAAAAATTTTAATTCTCTTCAAAAAATGAGTTGCGTAAGTTTTTGCGATAACCTATAATCATATTTGCATTTTTAACGTTCGTGTTGCGGACTCTGGCAGAAGGCGGAAGGCGAAACAGGTAGGTGGAAAATAAAATAAAAATAAATTTGTCTAATTGACTAAGTATAATACTCATTATATCATTATTGAATTGGACGTTACATTTTGTTGAAGTCGGGGTCAATTGCACGCCCGAATCTTCAGTTACATTACTCTGGTCACTTAGATTTAACTCTGTTTTCTCTTGACTCACACTTGGAGTCGAATGTGTCTCAAAATTACTCATGTTTGACTCGTCAAAATTTTCGACACTAGTCGTTTCATTTATGTTATTTTTGTTATCTGCCATTTTTATAAATTTATTAATCTAGATTTACTTACATAAAAACATCTACCACTTAACTCTTAACCTCTATACATTGATGTATTAATTTATATGTGCTGCGTAATTTTTACGTAGTTATTCAACCCGCAAATCAAACTTGCATTTATTGTAGGTGTGGAATTTTAATTATTCAAATTCGAGTCCTGTTCGTAGCGCCAAATGTGATACTCTATTCACATACCAATAAATAGTTTGTTTATTGGTTATGACCCAGCTGATTTGGACAATGAAGTGTGATATAACTGAATAATTATTGCTGAAGAATTGTAAATACATGTTTAGTGAAATTAATTGTATGTATTATAAAATGTTAGATAACCAATGTATGTATGTAGTAGAAATTGTTGTGATGATAATAATAATATTAATATTTTGCAGCTTAAATAAATAACAAAAATAATTGGGAAGAAGATAATGAAGGAGTTGTAGTTATTGCAATGGGTGAAAGTAATTAAAATGTTGTGTTTTCAATAATTGATTTAATTACAATAATTTGAAATGTTTAAATATTTTGAGTGACTTAAATGTTATCTGGTTGAATTTTTCTAATGAGTTTAAATTGTTTTATGAGATTTGATATTAATTAATAAATAAGTGTTAAATGGTTTGATATGGAATAACATTGTTGTTAAATGTTTCAGAGGCTACGTGGAGATATTGGTGTGTGTGTGTGTGTGTGTGTGTGTGTGGTGTGTATTTTGTGTTCAGGTCAATAGGTGGATAATGTATTGTAAGTATAAAGTCCATAATACCAATTGGATAAAATAAAATGCTTACAGGTGTGAAAAGAGTTTGATTCAATAATAAAAATAAATTGAGATAATGGTATTAAAGAGAAATTGTAATTAAAAAGTAATAATAACTGATAGGTGAATTAAAATTATATTTGGTTTGAATTGTAAGAAATAGACATTGATAAATATGTTATCTAAAAAAAAAAAATTGAAAAGTGCAGTAAGCAGATATGTCAGTACATGATGTAACTAGAATGTTTGAATGTTTAGACTATGTGAGTGTTGAGACCGAGAGTGTTTATGAAAACAAGTCTGGCACACAAGTGTTTATGTAAACAGGTAGGTTGTGTGACCAATGTTTACAGCCAGATGTGTTGAAGCTGATAACTGCTGTAGCTTGATGAATCAGTATCTTGAGCAAAACCTTATTGTGACATAAAAGAATTGAAGTTAAATTTTTTCAGACAAACTAATAATGAGGAAATTACTGTAACTTAGAGTTTGAGAAAATAAATATAATTACATTAATTTGGTAATGAAAGTAATTGAAAAGATGACTTTTAATAATGAAGCTAAATCTAGTTTGATCTGAATTTTGATGGTAAAATAAATAATTGATAAATAAAAATATAATGATTAAAGTATTCATTTAAATTAAAAAATTGAAAGAACGTTAAAGCCGAGATAGTGTTTGGAAATTAAGATGTGTATATTTCTGTCCATATAGATTTTTCATATGTTAGGAATTTTTTGTCCTATACATATATAGTAGCTAAGTATAAATGGAGTTAATGTCATTTTGTATAATTAAGGTGTTATTTTGGATGGGCAATATTGTACGGGGAATATTATTCAATTTAACTGGAGTTTATGTGTACCACTGTAAACCAATATTGTTTTATTAATACTATTTTTCAGGGTCTATAATATAAAATGAGCCAGTACGTTGTCAATGAACCAGTACGGCTAAGAGGAAACAAATCAGTTGTGGGATATGGAGTGATGGAAGGCCGTTTGTTGATTTTTTAATTGAATGTTTTAAAGTCAGGCGATACTGGGTCAGGTATCTGTTCGATTTTTCGGTGTTGGGATCTCGAACAGAGAAGTCCAGTAAGATCGGATGGGTGCTGTCGCAGTCGCCAGACTAGGGGGGTAAGAACCCATGACTTTCAGTAGAGTGTTCAGGGGGGTTGCAGCGCCATATCCTCACTGATCCTCTTAGGGTTTAGGCAATAAGAGTTTGAACACCCCGGCTTTCAACCTCTTATTGGGGGGTATTGTAATGGGTCGAATTAGAAGGTTTTTTATTTTATTGATTTTGGTCTCGATTTTATAAAGATTTTAAATTCACTTCATGTACGTAAGCCACCCCAGTTTCATTTTATATTAATACAAATCACCCATTCAATCACTTTCAAATTGCCAGACTTCACCTGTGAGGAGCCTCCAGTACAGCAATGCACATTATTTAGCCAAAACAATTGCCAGACGGATTGCGTAACCACCCAGCAGCAGGTTTGTGTGAAACCCAGTCTGCAGTGTGTCATTAGAGAGTGCACAACAGACAGCCAGCATCAGACAGTAAAGTTCGTGAATTAAAACCAGTGGCCTCGGGCACAAGATAGGCCTAGATTAAACGGGCCTATCTTTTAAATAAATAGTAAAAGCGCATAAACAATAACGCGCGGCCAGTCTACAAAAAATTAGTGCGAATAAAATTAAGTCGGCCGACTTCATCATATTGTATAATGTGGAACCAATAAAACAGTAAAAACCTTTGAACACAAACAGTAAACGTATTAAACGAGTACCGGAGTGCGTGAGATCGAAGCAAGTATTCAACAACAGTTCGCGCAACCAACCCTGGGAGTACGCTGCGTATGGGTAACTAGAACATTTAATATGCATATTAGAACCAATGCCAAATAACTGGTGATTGTTCGTTATAAAAGGAAAATATAAAACACCAATACTTTGTACGATAGAGTTCTCTCAGGGGCGGAGTTTATTCAAAGATCAATGTAACAGAATGAGTGTGTGTGTGTGTGTGCTAATATAGAGGTTATACACTGGTTCATTTTCAATGTTTTATTTATTTAACAAGATTACTTATAATAGTTTGTGTTTTAGACAGTATCAAATGTGTTTACATAAGATGTAGATTTTAACTTTGTGGATATAAGATGTTTTGCCAAAAAATGTAAGGAAATTTTAATTTGTCTTGATTTTTTATTGGAAAAGAATAACAATACAAAACTGAAATAAGTACATATTAAAAAATTTTAATTCTCTTCAAAAAATGAGTTGCGTAAGTTTTTGCGATAACCTATAATCATATTTGCATTTTTAACGTTCGTGTTGCGGACTCTGGCAGAAGGCGGAAGGCGAAACAGGTAGGTGGAAAATAAAATAAAAATAAATTTGTCTAATTGACTAAGTATAATACTCATTATATCATTATTGAATTGGACGTTACATTTTGTTGAAGTCGGGGTCAATTGCACGCCCGAATCTTCAGTTACATTACTCTGGTCACTTAGATTTAACTCTGTTTTCTCTTGACTCACACTTGGAGTCGAATGTGTCTCAAAAGTACTCATGTTTGACTCGTCAAAATTTTCGACACTAGTCGTTTCATTTATGTTATTTTTGTTATCTGCCATTTTTATAAATTTATTAATCTAGATTTACTTACATAAAAACATCTACCACTTAACTCTTAACCTCTATACATTGATGTATTAATTTATATGTGCTGCGTAATTTTTACGTAGTTATTCAACCCGCAAATCAAACTTGCATTTATTGTAGGTGTGGAATTTTAATTATTCAAATTCGAGTCCTGTTCGTAGCGCCAAATGTGATACTCTATTCACATACCAATAAATAGTTTGTTTATTGGTTATGACCCAGCTGATTTGGACAATGAAGTGTGATATAACTGAATAATTATTGCTGAAGAATTGTAAATACATGTTTAGTGAAATTAATTGTATGTATTATAAAATGTTAGATAACCAATGTATGTATGTAGTAGAAATTGTTGTGATGATAATAATAATATTAATATTTTGCAGCTTAAATAAATAACAAAAATAATTGGGAAGAAGATAATGAAGGAGTTGTAGTTATTGCAATGGGTGAAAGTAATTAAAATGTTGTGTTTTCAATAATTGATTTAATTACAATAATTTGAAATGTTTAAATATTTTGAGTGACTTAAATGTTATCTGGTTGAATTTTTCTAATGAGTTTAAATTGTTTTATGAGATTTGATATTAATTAATAAATAAGTGTTAAATGGTTTGATATGGAATAACATTGTTGTTAAATGTTTCAGAGGCTACGTGGAGATATTGGTGTGTGTGTGTGTGTGTGTGTGTGGTGTGTATTTTGTGTTCAGGTCAATAGGTGGATAATGTATTGTAAGTATAAAGTCCATAATACCAATTGGATAAAATAAAATGCTTACAGGTGTGAAAAGAGTTTGATTCAATAATAAAAATAAATTGAGATAATGGTATTAAAGAGAAATTGTAATTAAAAAGTAATAATAACTGATAGGTGAATTAAAATTATATTTGGTTTGAATTGTAAGAAATAGACATTGATAAATATGTTATCTAAAAAAAAAAAATTGAAAAGTGCAGTAAGCAGATATGTCAGTACATGATGTAACTAGAATGTTTGAATGTTTAGACTATGTGAGTGTTGAGACCGAGAGTGTTTATGAAAACAAGTCTGGCACACAAGTGTTTATGTAAACAGGTAGGTTGTGTGACCAATGTTTACAGCCAGATGTGTTGAAGCTGATAACTACTGTAGCTTGATGAATCAGTATCTTGAGCAAAACCTTATTGTGACATAAAAGAATTGAAGTTAAATTTTTTCAGACAAACTAATAATGAGGAAATTACTGTAACTTAGAGTTTGAGAAAATAAATATAATTACATTAATTTGGTAATGAAAGTAATTGAAAAGATGACTTTTAATAATGAAGGTAAATCTAGTTTGATCTGAATTTTGATGGTAAAATAAATAATTGATAAATAAAAATATAATGATTAAAGTATTCATTTAAATTAAAAAATTGAAAGAACGTTAAAGCCGAGATAGTGTTTGGAAATTAAGATGTGTATATTTCTGTCCATATAGATTTTTCATATGTTAGGAATTTTTTGTCCTATACATATATAGTAGCTAAGTATAAATGGAGTTAATGTCATTTTGTATAATTAAGGTGTTATTTTGGATGGGCAATATTGTACGGGGAATATTATTCAATTTAACTGGAGTTTATGTGTACCACTGTAAACCAATATTGTTTTATTAATACTATTTTTCAGGGTCTATAATATAAAATGAGCCAGTACGTTGTCAATGAACCAGTACGGCTAAGAGGAAACAAATCAGTTGTGGGATATGGAGTGATGGAAGGCCGTTTGTTGATTTTTTAATTGAATGTTTTAAAGTCAGGCGATACTGGGTCAGGTATCTGTTCGATTTTTCGGTGTTGGGATCTCGAACAGAGAAGTCCAGTAAGATCGGATGGGTGCTGTCGCAGTCGCCAGACTAGGGGGGTAAGAACCCATGACTTTCAGTAGAGTGTTCAGGGGGGTTGCAGCGCCATATACTCACTGATCCTCTTAGGGTTTAGGCAATAAGAGTTTGAACACCCCGGCTTTCAACCTCTTATTGGGGGGTATTGTAATGGGTCGAATTAGAAGGTTTTTTATTTTATTGATTTTGGTCTCGATTTTATAAAGATTTTAAATTCACTTCATGTACGTAAGCCACCCCAGTTTCATTTTATATTAATACAAATCACCCATTCAATCACTTTCAAATTGCCAGACTTCACCTGTGAGGAGCCTCCAGTACAGCAATGCACATTATTTAGCCAAAACAATTGCCAGACGGATTGCGTAACCACCCAGCAGCAGGTTTGTGTGAAACCCAGTCTGCAGTGTGTCATTAGAGAGTGCACAACAGACAGCCAGCATCAGACAGTAAAGTTCGTGAATTAAAACCAGTGGCCTCGGGCACAAGATAGGCCTAGATTAAACGGGCCTATCTTTTAAATAAATAGTAAAAGCGCATAAACAATAACGCGCGGCCAGTCTACAAAAAATTAGTGCGAATAAAATTAAGTCGGCCGACTTCATCATATTGTATAATGTGGAACCAATAAAACAGTAAAAACCTTTGAACACAAACAGTAAACGTATTAAACGAGTACCGGAGTGCGTGAGATCGAAGCAAGTATTCAACAACAGTTCGCGCAACCAACCCTGGGAGTACGCTGCGTATGGGTAACTAGAACATTTAATATGCATATTAGAACCAATGCCAAATAACTGGTGATTGTTCGTTATAAAAGGAAAATATAAAACACCAATACTTTGTACGATAGAGTTCTCTCAGGGGCGGAGTTTATTCAAAGATCAATGTAACAGAATGAGTGTGTGTGTGTGTGTGCTAATATAGAGGTTATACACTGGTTCATTTTCAATGTTTTATTTATTTAACAAGATTACTTATAATAGTTTGTGTTTTAGACAGTATCAAATGTGTTTACATAAGATGTAGATTTTAACTTTGTGGATATAAGATGTTTTGCCAAAAAATGTAAGGAAATTTTAATTTGTCTTGATTTTTTATTGGAAAAGAATAACAATACAAAACTGAAATAAGTACATATTAAAAAATTTTAATTCTCTTCAAAAAATGAGTTGCGTAAGTTTTTGCGATAACCTATAATCATATTTGCATTTTTAACGTTCGTGTTGCGGACTCTGGCAGAAGGCGGAAGGCGAAACAGGTAGGTGGAAAATAAAATAAAAATAAATTTGTCTAATTGACTAAGTATAATACTCATTATATCATTATTGAATTGGACGTTACATTTTGTTGAAGTCGGGGTCAATTGCACGCCCGAATCTTCAGTTACATTACTCTGGTCACTTAGATTTAACTCTGTTTTCTCTTGACTCACACTTGGAGTCGAATGTGTCTCAAAAGTACTCATGTTTGACTCGTCAAAATTTTCGACACTAGTCGTTTCATTTATGTTATTTTTGTTATCTGCCATTTTTATAAATTTATTAATCTAGATTTACTTACATAAAAACATCTACCACTTAACTCTTAACCTCTATACATTGATGTATTAATTTATATGTGCTGCGTAATTTTTACGTAGTTATTCAACCCGCAAATCAAACTTGCATTTATTGTAGGTGTGGAATTTTAATTATTCAAATTCGAGTCCTGTTCGTAGCGCCAAATGTGATACTCTATTCACATACCAATAAATAGTTTGTTTATTGGTTATGACCCAGCTGATTTGGACAATGAAGTGTGATATAACTGAATAATTATTGCTGAAGAATTGTAAATACATGTTTAGTGAAATTAATTGTATGTATTATAAAATGTTAGATAACCAATGTATGTATGTAGTAGAAATTGTTGTGATGATAATAATAATATTAATATTTTGCAGCTTAAATAAATAACAAAAATAATTGGGAAGAAGATAATGAAGGAGTTGTAGTTATTGCAATGGGTGAAAGTAATTAAAATGTTGTGTTTTCAATAATTGATTTAATTACAATAATTTGAAATGTTTAAATATTTTGAGTGACTTAAATGTTATCTGGTTGAATTTTTCTAATGAGTTTAAATTGTTTTATGAGATTTGATATTAATTAATAAATAAGTGTTAAATGGTTTGATATGGAATAACATTGTTGTTAAATGTTTCAGAGGCTACGTGGAGATATTGGTGTGTGTGTGTGTGTGTGTGTGTGTGGTGTGTATTTTGTGTTCAGGTCAATAGGTGGATAATGTATTGTAAGTATAAAGTCCATAATACCAATTGGATAAAATAAAATGCTTACAGGTGTGAAAAGAGTTTGATTCAATAATAAAAATAAATTGAGATAATGGTATTAAAGAGAAATTGTAATTAAAAAGTAATAATAACTGATAGGTGAATTAAAATTATATTTGGTTTGAATTGTAAGAAATAGACATTGATAAATATGTTATCTAAAAAAAAAAAATTGAAAAGTGCAGTAAGCAGATATGTCAGTACATGATGTAACTAGAATGTTTGAATGTTTAGACTATGTGAGTGTTGAGACCGAGAGTGTTTATGAAAACAAGTCTGGCACACAAGTGTTTATGTAAACAGGTAGGTTGTGTGACCAATGTTTACAGCCAGATGTGTTGAAGCTGATAACTGCTGTAGCTTGATGAATCAGTATCTTGAGCAAAACCTTATTGTGACATAAAAGAATTGAAGTTAAATTTTTTCAGACAAACTAATAATGAGGAAATTACTGTAACTTAGAGTTTGAGAAAATAAATATAATTACATTAATTTGGTAATGAAAGTAATTGAAAAGATGACTTTTAATAATGAAGCTAAATCTAGTTTGATCTGAATTTTGATGGTAAAATAAATAATTGATAAATAAAAATATAATGATTAAAGTATTCATTTAAATTAAAAAATTGAAAGAACGTTAAAGCCGAGATAGTGTTTGGAAATTAAGATGTGTATATTTCTGTCCATATAGATTTTTCATATGTTAGGAATTTTTTGTCCTATACATATATAGTAGCTAAGTATAAATGGAGTTAATGTCATTTTGTATAATTAAGGTGTTATTTTGGATGGGCAATATTGTACGGGGAATATTATTCAATTTAACTGGAGTTTATGTGTACCACTGTAAACCAATATTGTTTTATTAATACTATTTTTCAGGGTCTATAATATAAAATGAGCCAGTACGTTGTCAATGAACCAGTACGGCTAAGAGGAAACAAATCAGTTGTGGGATATGGAGTGATGGAAGGCCGTTTGTTGATTTTTTAATTGAATGTTTTAAAGTCAGGCGATACTGGGTCAGGTATCTGTTCGATTTTTCGGTGTTGGGATCTCGAACAGAGAAGTCCAGTAAGATCGGATGGGTGCTGTCGCAGTCGCCAGACTAGGGGGGTAAGAACCCATGACTTTCAGTAGAGTGTTCAGGGGGGTTGCAGCGCCATATCCTCACTGATCCTCTTAGGGTTTAGGCAATAAGAGTTTGAACACCCCGGCTTTCAACCTCTTATTGGGGGGTATTGTAATGGGTCGAATTAGAAGGTTTTTTATTTTATTGATTTTGGTCTCGATTTTATAAAGATTTTAAATTCACTTCATGTACGTAAGCCACCCCAGTTTCATTTTATATTAATACAAATCACCCATTCAATCACTTTCAAATTGCCAGACTTCACCTGTGAGGAGCCTCCAGTACAGCAATGCACATTATTTAGCCAAAACAATTGCCAGACGGATTGCGTAACCACCCAGCAGCAGGTTTGTGTGAAACCCAGTCTGCAGTGTGTCATTAGAGAGTGCACAACAGACAGCCAGCATCAGACAGTAAAGTTCGTGAATTAAAACCAGTGGCCTCGGGCACAAGATAGGCCTAGATTAAACGGGCCTATCTTTTAAATAAATAGTAAAAGCGCATAAACAATAACGCGCGGCCAGTCTACAAAAAATTAGTGCGAATAAAATTAAGTCGGCCGACTTCATCATATTGTATAATGTGGAACCAATAAAACAGTAAAAACCTTTGAACACAAACAGTAAACGTATTAAACGAGTACCGGAGTGCGTGAGATCGAAGCAAGTATTCAACAACAGTTCGCGCAACCAACCCTGGGAGTACGCTGCGTATGGGTAACTAGAACATTTAATATGCATATTAGAACCAATGCCAAATAACTGGTGATTGTTCGTTATAAAAGGAAAATATAAAACACCAATACTTTGTACGATAGAGTTCTCTCAGGGGCGGAGTTTATTCAAAGATCAATGTAACAGAATGAGTGTGTGTGTGTGTGCTAATATAGAGGTTATACACTGGTTCATTTTCAATGTTTTATTTATTTAACAAGATTACTTATAATAGTTTGTGTTTTAGACAGTATCAAATGTGTTTACATAAGATGTAGATTTTAACTTTGTGGATATAAGATGTTTTGCCAAAAAATGTAAGGAAATTTTAATTTGTCTTGATTTTTTATTGGAAAAGAATAACAATACAAAACTGAAATAAGTACATATTAAAAAATTGTAATTCTCTTCAAAAAATGAGTTGCGTAAGTTTTTGCGATAACCTATAATCATATTTGCATTTTTAACGTTCGTGTTGCGGACTCTGGCAGAAGGCGGAAGGCGAAACAGGTAGGTGGAAAATAAAATAAAAATAAATTTGTCTAATTGACTAAGTATAATACTCATTATATCATTATTGAATTGGACGTTACATTTTGTTGAAGTCGGGGTCAATTGCACGCCCGAATCTTCAGTTACATTACTCTGGTCACTTAGATTTAACTCTGTTTTCTCTTGACTCACACTTGGAGTCGAATGTGTCTCAAAAGTACTCATGTTTGACTCGTCAAAATTTTCGACACTAGTCGTTTCATTTATGTTATTTTTGTTATCTGCCATTTTTATAAATTTATTAATCTAGATTTACTTACATAAAAACATCTACCACTTAACTCTTAACCTCTATACATTGATGTATTAATTTATATGTGCTGCGTAATTTTTACGTAGTTATTCAACCCGCAAATCAAACTTGCATTTATTGTAGGTGTGGAATTTTAATTATTCAAATTCGAGTCCTGTTCGTAGCGCCAAATGTGATACTCTATTCACATACCAATAAATAGTTTGTTTATTGGTTATGACCCAGCTGATTTGGACAATGAAGTGTGATATAACTGAATAATTATTGCTGAAGAATTGTAAATACATGTTTAGTGAAATTAATTGTATGTATTATAAAATGTTAGATAACCAATGTATGTATGTAGTAGAAATTGTTGTGATGATAATAATAATATTAATATTTTGCAGCTTAAATAAATAACAAAAATAATTGGGAAGAAGATAATGAAGGAGTTGTAGTTATTGCAATGGGTGAAAGTAATTAAAATGTTGTGTTTTCAATAATTGATTTAATTACAATAATTTGAAATGTTTAAATATTTTGAGTGACTTAAATGTTATCTGGTTGAATTTTTCTAATGAGTTTAAATTGTTTTATGAGATTTGATATTAATTAATAAATAAGTGTTAAATGGTTTGATATGGAATAACATTGTTGTTAAATGTTTCAGAGGCTACGTGGAGATATTGGTGTGTGTGTGTGTGTGTGTGTGTGTGGTGTGTATTTTGTGTTCAGGTCAATAGGTGGATAATGTATTGTAAGTATAAAGTCCATAATACCAATTGGATAAAATAAAATGCTTACAGGTGTGAAAAGAGTTTGATTCAATAATAAAAATAAATTGAGATAATGGTATTAAAGAGAAATTGTAATTAAAAAGTAATAATAACTGATAGGTGAATTAAAATTATATTTGGTTTGAATTGTAAGAAATAGACATTGATAAATATGTTATCTAAAAAAAAAAAATTGAAAAGTGCAGTAAGCAGATATGTCAGTACATGATGTAACTAGAATGTTTGAATGTTTAGACTATGTGAGTGTTGAGACCGAGAGTGTTTATGAAAACAAGTCTGGCACACAAGTGTTTATGTAAACAGGTAGGTTGTGTGACCAATGTTTACAGCCAGATGTGTTGAAGCTGATAACTGCTGTAGCTTGATGAATCAGTATCTTGAGCAAAACCTTATTGTGACATAAAAGAATTGAAGTTAAATTTTTTCAGACAAACTAATAATGAGGAAATTACTGTAACTTAGAGTTTGAGAAAATAAATATAATTACATTAATTTGGTAATGAAAGTAATTGAAAAGATGACTTTTAATAATGAAGCTAAATCTAGTTTGATCTGAATTTTGATGGTAAAATAAATAATTGATAAATAAAAATATAATGATTAAAGTATTCATTTAAATTAAAAAATTGAAAGAACGTTAAAGCCGAGATAGTGTTTGGAAATTAAGATGTGTATATTTCTGTCCATATAGATTTTTCATATGTTAGGAATTTTTTGTCCTATACATATATAGTAGCTAAGTATAAATGGAGTTAATGTCATTTTGTATAATTAAGGTGTTATTTTGGATGGGCAATATTGTACGGGGAATATTATTCAATTTAACTGGAGTTTATGTGTACCACTGTAAACCAATATTGTTTTATTAATACTATTTTTCAGGGTCTATAATATAAAATGAGCCAGTACGTTGTCAATGAACCAGTACGGCTAAGAGGAAACAAATCAGTTGTGGGATATGGAGTGATGGAAGGCCGTTTGTTGATTTTTTAATTGAATGTTTTAAAGTCAGGCGATACTGGGTCAGGTATCTGTTCGATTTTTCGGTGTTGGGATCTCGAACAGAGAAGTCCAGTAAGATCGGATGGGTGCTGTCGCAGTCGCCAGACTAGGGGGGTAAGAACCCATGACTTTCAGTAGAGTGTTCAGGGGGGTTGCAGCGCCATATCCTCACTGATCCTCTTAGGGTTTAGGCAATAAGAGTTTGAACACCCCGGCTTTCAATCTCTTATTGGGGGGTATTGTAATGGGTCGAATTAGAAGGTTTTTTTATTTTATTGATTTTGGTCTCGATTTTATAAAGATTTTAAATTCACATCATGTACGTAAGCCACCCCAGTTTAATTTTATATTAATACAAATCACCCATTCAATCACTTTCAAATTGCCAGACTTCACCTGTGAGGAGCCTCCAGTACAGCAATGCACATTATTTAGCCAAAACAATTGCCAGACGGATTGCGTAACCACCCAGCAGCAGGTTTGTGTGAAACCCAGTCTGCAGTGTGTCATTAGAGAGTGCACAACAGACAGCCAGCATCAGACAGTAAAGTTCGTGAATTAAAACCAGTGGCCTCGGGCACAAGATAGGCCTAGATTAAACGGGCCTATCTTTTAAATAAATAGTAAAAGCGCATAAACAATAACGCGCAGCCAGTCTACAAAAAATTAGTGCGAATAAAATTAAGTCGGCCGACTTCATCATATTGTATAATGTGGAACCAATAAAACAGTAAAAACCTTTGAACACAAACAGTAAACGTATTAAACGAGTACCGGAGTGCGTGAGATCGAAGCAAGTATTCAGCAACAGTTCGCGCAACCAACCCTGGGAGTACGCTGCGTATGGGTAACTAGAACATTTAATATGCATATTAGAACCAATGCCAAATAACTGGTGATTGTTCGTTATAAAAGGAAAATATAAAACACCAATACTTTGTACGATAGAGTTCTCTCAGGGGCGGAGTTTATTCAAAGATCAATGTAACAGAATGAGTGTGTGTGTGTGTGCTAATATAGAGGTTATACACTGGTTCATTTTCAATGTTTTATTTATTTAACAAGATTACTTATAATAGTTTGTGTTTTAGACAGTATCAAATGTGTTTACATAAGATGTAGATTTTAACTTTGTGGATATAAGATGTTTTGCCAAAAAATGTAAGGAAATTTTAATTTGTCTTGATTTTTTTTTGGAAAAGAATAACAATACAAAACTGAAATAAGTACATATTAAAAAATTTTAATTCTCTTCAAAAAATGAGTTGCGTAAGTTTTTGCGATAACCTATAATCATATTTGCATTTTTAACGTTCGTGTTGCGGACTCTGGCAGAAGGCGGAAGGCGAAACAGGTAGGTGGAAAATAAAATAAAAATAAATTTGTCTAATTGACTAAGTATAATACTCATTATATCATTATTGAATTGGACGTTACATTTTGTTGAAGTCGGGGTCAATTGCACGCCCGAATCTTCAGTTACATTACTCTGGTCACTTAGATTTAACTCTGTTTTCTCTTGACTCACACTTGGAGTCGAATGTGTCTCAAAAGTACTCATGTTTGACTCGTCAAAATTTTCGACACTAGTCGTTTCATTTATGTTATTTTTGTTATCTGCCATTTTTATAAATTTATTAATCTAGATTTACTTACATAAAAACATCTACCACTTAACTCTTAACCTCTATACATTGATGTATTAATTTATATGTGCTGCGTAATTTTTACGTAGTTATTCAACCCGCAAATCAAACTTGCATTTATTGTAGGTGTGGAATTTTAATTATTCAAATTCGAGTCCTGTTCGTAGCGCCAAATGTGATACTCTATTCACATACCAATAAATAGTTTGTTTATTGGTTATGACCCAGCTGATTTGGACAATGAAGTGTGATATAACTGAATAATTATTGCTGAAGAATTGTAAATACATGTTTAGTGAAATTAATTGTATGTATTATAAAATGTTAGATAACCAATGTATGTATGTAGTAGAAATTGTTGTGATGATAATAATAATATTAATATTTTGCAGCTTAAATAAATAACAAAAATAATTGGGAAGAAGATAATGAAGGAGTTGTAGTTATTGCAATGGGTGAAAGTAATTAAAATGTTGTGTTTTCAATAATTGATTTAATTACAATAATTTGAAATGTTTAAATATTTTGAGTGACTTAAATGTTATCTGGTTGAATTTTTCTAATGAGTTTAAATTGTTTTATGAGATTTGATATTAATTAATAAATAAGTGTTAAATGGTTTGATATGGAATAACATTGTTGTTAAATGTTTCAGAGGCTACGTGGAGATATTGGTGTGTGTGTGTGTGTGTGTGTGTGTGGTGTGTATTTTGTGTTCAGGTCAATAGGTGGATAATGTATTGTAAGTATAAAGTCCATAATACCAATTGGATAAAATAAAATGCTTACAGGTGTGAAAAGAGTTTGATTCAATAATAAAAATAAATTGAGATAATGGTATTAAAGAGAAATTGTAATTAAAAAGTAATAATAACTGATAGGTGAATTAAAATTATATTTGGTTTGAATTGTAAGAAATAGACATTGATAAATATGTTATCTAAAAAAAAAAAATTGAAAAGTGCAGTAAGCAGATATGTCAGTACATGATGTAACTAGAATGTTTGAATGTTTAGACTATGTGAGTGTTGAGACCGAGAGTGTTTATGAAAACAAGTCTGGCACACAAGTGTTTATGTAAACAGGTAGGTTGTGTGACCAATGTTTACAGCCAGATGTGTTGAAGCTGATAACTGCTGTAGCTTGATGAATCAGTATCTTGAGCAAAACCTTATTGTGACATAAAAGAATTGAAGTTAAATTTTTTCAGACAAACTAATAATGAGGAAATTACTGTAACTTAGAGTTTGAGAAAATAAATATAATTACATTAATTTGGTAATGAAAGTAATTGAAAAGATGACTTTTAATAATGAAGCTAAATCTAGTTTGATCTGAATTTTGATGGTAAAATAAATAATTGATAAATAAAAATATAATGATTAAAGTATTCATTTAAATTAAAAAATTGAAAGAACGTTAAAGCCGAGATAGTGTTTGGAAATTAAGATGTGTATATTTCTGTCCATATAGATTTTTCATATGTTAGGAATTTTTTGTCCTATACATATATAGTAGCTAAGTATAAATGGAGTTAATGTCATTTTGTATAATTAAGGTGTTATTTTGGATGGGCAATATTGTACGGGGAATATTATTCAATTTAACTGGAGTTTATGTGTACCACTGTAAACCAATATTGTTTTATTAATACTATTTTTCAGGGTCTATAATATAAAATGAGCCAGTACGTTGTCAATGAACCAGTACGGCTAAGAGGAAACAAATCAGTTGTGGGATATGGAGTGATGGAAGGCCGTTTGTTGATTTTTTAATTGAATGTTTTAAAGTCAGGCGATACTGGGTCAGGTATCTGTTCGATTTTTCGGTGTTGGGATCTCGAACAGAGAAGTCCAGTAAGATCGGATGGGTGCTGTCGCAGTCGCCAGACTAGGGGGGTAAGAACCCATGACTTTCAGTAGAGTGTTCAGGGGGGTTGCAGCGCCATATCCTCACTGATCCTCTTAGGGTTTAGGCAATAAGAGTTTGAACACCCCGGCTTTCAATCTCTTATTGGGGGGTATTGTAATGGGTCGAATTAGAAGGTTTTTTTATTTTATTGATTTTGGTCTCGATTTTATAAAGATTTTAAATTCACATCATGTACGTAAGCCACCCCAGTTTCATTTTATATTAATACAAATCACCCATTCAATCACTTTCAAATTGCCAGACTTCACCTGTGAGGAGCCTCCAGTACAGCAATGCACATTATTTAGCCAAAACAATTGCCAGACGGATTGCGTAACCACCCAGCAGCAGGTTTGTGTGAAACCCAGTCTGCAGTGTGTCATTAGAGAGTGCACAACAGACAGCCAGCATCAGACAGTAAAGTTCGTGAATTAAAACCAGTGGCCTCGGGCACAAGATAGGCCTAGATTAAACGGGCCTATCTTTTAAATAAATAGTAAAAGCGCATAAACAATAACGCGCAGCCAGTCTACAAAAAATTAGTGCGAATAAAATTAAGTCGGCCGACTTCATCATATTGTATAATGTGGAACCAATAAAACAGTAAAAACCTTTGAACACAAACAGTAAACGTATTAAACGAGTACCGGAGTGCGTGAGATCGAAGCAAGTATTCAGCAACAGTTCGCGCAACCAACCCTGGGAGTACGCTGCGTATGGGTAACTAGAACATTTAATATGCATATTAGAACCAATGCCAAATAACTGGTGATTGTTCGTTATAAAAGGAAAATATAAAACACCAATACTTTGTACGATAGAGTTCTCTCAGGGGCGGAGTTTATTCAAAGATCAATGTAACAGAATGAGTGTGTGTGTGTGTGCTAATATAGAGGTTATACACTGGTTCATTTTCAATGTTTTATTTATTTAACAAGATTACTTATAATAGTTTGTGTTTTAGACAGTATCAAATGTGTTTACATAAGATGTAGATTTTAACTTTGTGGATATAAGATGTTTTGCCAAAAAATGTAAGGAAATTTTAATTTGTCTTGATTTTTTTTTGGAAAAGAATAACAATACAAAACTGAAATAAGTACATATTAAAAAATTTTAATTCTCTTCAAAAAATGAGTTGCGTAAGTTTTTGCGATAACCTATAATCATATTTGCATTTTTAACGTTCGTGTTGCGGACTCTGGCAGAAGGCGGAAGGCGAAACAGGTAGGTGGAAAATAAAATAAAAATAAATTTGTCTAATTGACTAAGTATAATACTCATTATATCATTATTGAATTGGACGTTACATTTTGTTGAAGTCGGGGTCAATTGCACGCCCGAATCTTCAGTTACATTACTCTGGTCACTTAGATTTAACTCTGTTTTCTCTTGACTCACACTTGGAGTCGAATGTGTCTCAAAAGTACTCATGTTTGACTCGTCAAAATTTTCGACACTAGTCGTTTCATTTATGTTATTTTTGTTATCTGCCATTTTTATAAATTTATTAATCTAGATTTACTTACATAAAAACATCTACCACTTAACTCTTAACCTCTATACATTGATGTATTAATTTATATGTGCTGCGTAATTTTTACGTAGTTATTCAACCCGCAAATCAAACTTGCATTTATTGTAGGTGTGGAATTTTAATTATTCAAATTCGAGTCCTGTTCGTAGCGCCAAATGTGATACTCTATTCACATACCAATAAATAGTTTGTTTATTGGTTATGACCCAGCTGATTTGGACAATGAAGTGTGATATAACTGAATAATTATTGCTGAAGAATTGTAAATACATGTTTAGTGAAATTAATTGTATGTATTATAAAATGTTAGATAACCAATGTATGTATGTAGTAGAAATTGTTGTGATGATAATAATAATATTAATATTTTGCAGCTTAAATAAATAACAAAAATAATTGGGAAGAAGATAATGAAGGAGTTGTAGTTATTGCAATGGGTGAAAGTAATTAAAATGTTGTGTTTTCAATAATTGATTTAATTACAATAATTTGAAATGTTTAAATATTTTGAGTGACTTAAATGTTATCTGGTTGAATTTTTCTAATGAGTTTAAATTGTTTTATGAGATTTGATATTAATTAATAAATAAGTGTTAAATGGTTTGATATGGAATAACATTGTTGTTAAATGTTTCAGAGGCTACGTGGAGATATTGGTGTGTGTGTGTGTGTGTGTGTGTGTGGTGTGTATTTTGTGTTCAGGTCAATAGGTGGATAATGTATTGTAAGTATAAAGTCCATAATACCAATTGGATAAAATAAAATGCTTACAGGTGTGAAAAGAGTTTGATTCAATAATAAAAATAAATTGAGATAATGGTATTAAAGAGAAATTGTAATTAAAAAGTAATAATAACTGATAGGTGAATTAAAATTATATTTGGTTTGAATTGTAAGAAATAGACATTGATAAATATGTTATCTAAAAAAAAAAAATTGAAAAGTGCAGTAAGCAGATATGTCAGTACATGATGTAACTAGAATGTTTGAATGTTTAGACTATGTGAGTGTTGAGACCGAGAGTGTTTATGAAAACAAGTCTGGCACACAAGTGTTTATGTAAACAGGTAGGTTGTGTGACCAATGTTTACAGCCAGATGTGTTGAAGCTGATAACTGCTGTAGCTTGATGAATCAGTATCTTGAGCAAAACCTTATTGTGACATAAAAGAATTGAAGTTAAATTTTTTCAGACAAACTAATAATGAGGAAATTACTGTAACTTAGAGTTTGAGAAAATAAATATAATTACATTAATTTGGTAATGAAAGTAATTGAAAAGATGACTTTTAATAATGAAGCTAAATCTAGTTTGATCTGAATTTTGATGGTAAAATAAATAATTGATAAATAAAAATATAATGATTAAAGTATTCATTTAAATTAAAAAATTGAAAGAACGTTAAAGCCGAGATAGTGTTTGGAAATTAAGATGTGTATATTTCTGTCCATATAGATTTTTCATATGTTAGGAATTTTTTGTCCTATACATATATAGTAGCTAAGTATAAATGGAGTTAATGTCATTTTGTATAATTAAGGTGTTATTTTGGATGGGCAATATTGTACGGGGAATATTATTCAATTTAACTGGAGTTTATGTGTACCACTGTAAACCAATATTGTTTTATTAATACTATTTTTCAGGGTCTATAATATAAAATGAGCCAGTACGTTGTCAATGAACCAGTACGGCTAAGAGGAAACAAATCAGTTGTGGGATATGGAGTGATGGAAGGCCGTTTGTTGATTTTTTAATTGAATGTTTTAAAGTCAGGCGATACTGGGTCAGGTATCTGTTCGATTTTTCGGTGTTGGGATCTCGAACAGAGAAGTCCAGTAAGATCGGATGGGTGCTGTCGCAGTCGCCAGACTAGGGGGGTAAGAACCCATGACTTTCAGTAGAGTGTTCAGGGGGGTTGCAGCGCCATATCCTCACTGATCCTCTTAGGGTTTAGGCAATAAGAGTTTGAACACCCCGGCTTTCAATCTCTTATTGGGGGGTATTGTAATGGGTCGAATTAGAAGGTTTTTTTATTTTATTGATTTTGGTCTCGATTTTATAAAGATTTTAAATTCACATCATGTACGTAAGCCACCCCAGTTTAATTTTATATTAATACAAATCACCCATTCAATCACTTTCAAATTGCCAGACTTCACCTGTGAGGAGCCTCCAGTACAGCAATGCACATTATTTAGCCAAAACAATTGCCAGACGGATTGCGTAACCACCCAGCAGCAGGTTTGTGTGAAACCCAGTCTGCAGTGTGTCATTAGAGAGTGCACAACAGACAGCCAGCATCAGACAGTAAAGTTCGTGAATTAAAACCAGTGGCCTCGGGCACAAGATAGGCCTAGATTAAACGGGCCTATCTTTTAAATAAATAGTAAAAGCGCATAAACAATAACGCGCAGCCAGTCTACAAAAAATTAGTGCGAATAAAATTAAGTCGGCCGACTTCATCATATTGTATAATGTGGAACCAATAAAACAGTAAAAACCTTTGAACACAAACAGTAAACGTATTAAACGAGTACCGGAGTGCGTGAGATCGAAGCAAGTATTCAACAACAGTTCGCGCAACCAACCCTGGGAGTACGCTGCGTATGGGTAACTAGAACATTTAATATGCATATTAGAACCAATGCCAAATAACTGGTGATTGTTCGTTATAAAAGGAAAATATAAAACACCAATACTTTGTACGATAGAGTTCTCTCAGGGGCGGAGTTTATTCAAAGATCAATGTAACAGAATGAGTGTGTGTGTGTGTGCTAATATAGAGGTTATACACTGGTTCATTTTCAATGTTTTATTTATTTAACAAGATTACTTATAATAGTTTGTGTTTTAGACAGTATCAAATGTGTTTACATAAGATGTAGATTTTAACTTTGTGGATATAAGATGTTTTGCCAAAAAATGTAAGGAAATTTTAATTTGTCTTGATTTTTTATTGGAAAAGAATAACAATACAAAACTGAAATAAGTACATATTAAAAAATTTTAATTCTCTTCAAAAAATGAGTTGCGTAAGTTTTTGCGATAACCTATAATCATATTTGCATTTTTAACGTTCGTGTTGCGGACTCTGGCAGAAGGCGGAAGGCGAAACAGGTAGGTGGAAAATAAAATAAAAATAAATTTGTCTAATTGACTAAGTATAATACTCATTATATCATTATTGAATTGGACGTTACATTTTGTTGAAGTCGGGGTCAATTGCACGCCCGAATCTTCAGTTACATTACTCTGGTCACTTAGATTTAACTCTGTTTTCTCTTGACTCACACTTGGAGTCGAATGTGTCTCAAAATTACTCATGTTTGACTCGTCAAAATTTTCGACACTAGTCGTTTCATTTATGTTATTTTTGTTATCTGCCATTTTTATAAATTTATTAATCTAGATTTACTTACATAAAAACATCTACCACTTAACTCTTAACCTCTATACATTGATGTATTAATTTATATGTGCTGCGTAATTTTTACGTAGTTATTCAACCCGCAAATCAAACTTGCATTTATTGTAGGTGTGGAATTTTAATTATTCAAATTCGAGTCCTGTTCGTAGCGCCAAATGTGATACTCTATTCACATACCAATAAATAGTTTGTTTATTGGTTATGACCCAGCTGATTTGGACAATGAAGTGTGATATAACTGAATAATTATTGCTGAAGAATTGTAAATACATGTTTAGTGAAATTAATTGTATGTATTATAAAATGTTAGATAACCAATGTATGTATGTAGTAGAAATTGTTGTGATGATAATAATAATATTAATATTTTGCAGCTTAAATAAATAACAAAAATAATTGGGAAGAAGATAATGAAGGAGTTGTAGTTATTGCAATGGGTGAAAGTAATTAAAATGTTGTGTTTTCAATAATTGATTTAATTACAATAATTTGAAATGTTTAAATATTTTGAGTGACTTAAATGTTATCTGGTTGAATTTTTCTAATGAGTTTAAATTGTTTTATGAGATTTGATATTAATTAATAAATAAGTGTTAAATGGTTTGATATGGAATAACATTGTTGTTAAATGTTTCAGAGGCTACGTGGAGATATTGGTGTGTGTGTGTGTGTGTGTGTGTGTGGTGTGTATTTTGTGTTCAGGTCAATAGGTGGATAATGTATTGTAAGTATAAAGTCCATAATACCAATTGGATAAAATAAAATGCTTACAGGTGTGAAAAGAGTTTGATTCAATAATAAAAATAAATTGAGATAATGGTATTAAAGAGAAATTGTAATTAAAAAGTAATAATAACTGATAGGTGAATTAAAATTATATTTGGTTTGAATTGTAAGAAATAGACATTGATAAATATGTTATCTAAAAAAAAAAAATTGAAAAGTGCAGTAAGCAGATATGTCAGTACATGATGTAACTAGAATGTTTGAATGTTTAGACTATGTGAGTGTTGAGACCGAGAGTGTTTATGAAAACAAGTCTGGCACACAAGTGTTTATGTAAACAGGTAGGTTGTGTGACCAATGTTTACAGCCAGATGTGTTGAAGCTGATAACTGCTGTAGCTTGATGAATCAGTATCTTGAGCAAAACCTTATTGTGACATAAAAGAATTGAAGTTAAATTTTTTCAGACAAACTAATAATGAGGAAATTACTGTAACTTAGAGTTTGAGAAAATAAATATAATTACATTAATTTGGTAATGAAAGTAATTGAAAAGATGACTTTTAATAATGAAGCTAAATCTAGTTTGATCTGAATTTTGATGGTAAAATAAATAATTGATAAATAAAAATATAATGATTAAAGTATTCATTTAAATTAAAAAATTGAAAGAACGTTAAAGCCGAGATAGTGTTTGGAAATTAAGATGTGTATATTTCTGTCCATATAGATTTTTCATATGTTAGGAATTTTTTGTCCTATACATATATAGTAGCTAAGTATAAATGGAGTTAATGTCATTTTGTATAATTAAGGTGTTATTTTGGATGGGCAATATTGTACGGGGAATATTATTCAATTTAACTGGAGTTTATGTGTACCACTGTAAACCAATATTGTTTTATTAATACTATTTTTCAGGGTCTATAATATAAAATGAGCCAGTACGTTGTCAATGAACCAGTACGGCTAAGAGGAAACAAATCAGTTGTGGGATATGGAGTGATGGAAGGCCGTTTGTTGATTTTTTAATTGAATGTTTTAAAGTCAGGCGATACTGGGTCAGGTATCTGTTCGATTTTTCGGTGTTGGGATCTCGAACAGAGAAGTCCAGTAAGATCGGATGGGTGCTGTCGCAGTCGCCAGACTAGGGGGGTAAGAACCCATGACTTTCAGTAGAGTGTTCAGGGGGGTTGCAGCGCCATATCCTCACTGATCCTCTTAGGGTTTAGGCAATAAGAGTTTGAACACCCCGGCTTTCAATCTCTTATTGGGGGGTATTGTAATGGGTCGAATTAGAAGGTTTTTTTATTTTATTGATTTTGGTCTCGATTTTATAAAGATTTTAAATTCACATCATGTACGTAAGCCACCCCAGTTTCATTTTATATTAATACAAATCACCCATTCAATCACTTTCAAATTGCCAGACTTCACCTGTGAGGAGCCTCCAGTACAGCAATGCACATTATTTAGCCAAAACAATTGCCAGACGGATTGCGTAACCACCCAGCAGCAGGTTTGTGTGAAACCCAGTCTGCAGTGTGTCATTAGAGAGTGCACAACAGACAGCCAGCATCAGACAGTAAAGTTCGTGAATTAAAACCAGTGGCCTCGGGCACAAGATAGGCCTAGATTAAACGGGCCTATCTTTTAAATAAATAGTAAAAGCGCATAAACAATAACGCGCAGCCAGTCTACAAAAAATTAGTGCGAATAAAATTAAGTCGGCCGACTTCATCATATTGTATAATGTGGAACCAATAAAACAGTAAAAACCTTTGAACACAAACAGTAAACGTATTAAACGAGTACCGGAGTGCGTGAGATCGAAGCAAGTATTCAACAACAGTTCGCGCAACCAACCCTGGGAGTACGCTGCGTATGGGTAACTAGAACATTTAATATGCATATTAGAACCAATGCCAAATAACTGGTGATTGTTCGTTATAAAAGGAAAATATAAAACACCAATACTTTGTACGATAGAGTTCTCTCAGGGGCGGAGTTTATTCAAAGATCAATGTAACAGAATGAGTGTGTGTGTGTGTGCTAATATAGAGGTTATACACTGGTTCATTTTCAATGTTTTATTTATTTAACAAGATTACTTATAATAGTTTGTGTTTTAGACAGTATCAAATGTGTTTACATAAGATGTAGATTTTAACTTTGTGGATATAAGATGTTTTGCCAAAAAATGTAAGGAAATTTTAATTTGTCTTGATTTTTTTTTGGAAAAGAATAACAATACAAAACTGAAATAAGTACATATTAAAAAATTTTAATTCTCTTCAAAAAATGAGTTGCGTAAGTTTTTGCGATAACCTATAATCATATTTGCATTTTTAACGTTCGTGTTGCGGACTCTGGCAGAAGGCGGAAGGCGAAACAGGTAGGTGGAAAATAAAATAAAAATAAATTTGTCTAATTGACTAAGTATAATACTCATTATATCATTATTGAATTGGACGTTACATTTTGTTGAAGTCGGGGTCAATTGCACGCCCGAATCTTCAGTTACATTACTCTGGTCACTTAGATTTAACTCTGTTTTCTCTTGACTCACACTTGGAGTCGAATGTGTCTCAAAAGTACTCATGTTTGACTCGTCAAAATTTTCGACACTAGTCGTTTCATTTATGTTATTTTTGTTATCTGCCATTTTTATAAATTTATTAATCTAGATTTACTTACATAAAAACATCTACCACTTAACTCTTAACCTCTATACATTGATGTATTAATTTATATGTGCTGCGTAATTTTTACGTAGTTATTCAACCCGCAAATCAAACTTGCATTTATTGTAGGTGTGGAATTTTAATTATTCAAATTCGAGTCCTGTTCGTAGCGCCAAATGTGATACTCTATTCACATACCAATAAATAGTTTGTTTATTGGTTATGACCCAGCTGATTTGGACAATGAAGTGTGATATAACTGAATAATTATTGCTGAAGAATTGTAAATACATGTTTAGTGAAATTAATTGTATGTATTATAAAATGTTAGATAACCAATGTATGTATGTAGTAGAAATTGTTGTGATGATAATAATAATATTAATATTTTGCAGCTTAAATAAATAACAAAAATAATTGGGAAGAAGATAATGAAGGAGTTGTAGTTATTGCAATGGGTGAAAGTAATTAAAATGTTGTGTTTTCAATAATTGATTTAATTACAATAATTTGAAATGTTTAAATATTTTGAGTGACTTAAATGTTATCTGGTTGAATTTTTCTAATGAGTTTAAATTGTTTTATGAGATTTGATATTAATTAATAAATAAGTGTTAAATGGTTTGATATGGAATAACATTGTTGTTAAATGTTTCAGAGGCTACGTGGAGATATTGGTGTGTGTGTGTGTGTGTGTGTGTGTGGTGTGTATTTTGTGTTCAGGTCAATAGGTGGATAATGTATTGTAAGTATAAAGTCCATAATACCAATTGGATAAAATAAAATGCTTACAGGTGTGAAAAGAGTTTGATTCAATAATAAAAATAAATTGAGATAATGGTATTAAAGAGAAATTGTAATTAAAAAGTAATAATAACTGATAGGTGAATTAAAATTATATTTGGTTTGAATTGTAAGAAATAGACATTGATAAATATGTTATCTAAAAAAAAAAAATTGAAAAGTGCAGTAAGCAGATATGTCAGTACATGATGTAACTAGAATGTTTGAATGTTTAGACTATGTGAGTGTTGAGACCGAGAGTGTTTATGAAAACAAGTCTGGCACACAAGTGTTTATGTAAACAGGTAGGTTGTGTGACCAATGTTTACAGCCAGATGTGTTGAAGCTGATAACTGCTGTAGCTTGATGAATCAGTATCTTGAGCAAAACCTTATTGTGACATAAAAGAATTGAAGTTAAATTTTTTCAGACAAACTAATAATGAGGAAATTACTGTAACTTAGAGTTTGAGAAAATAAATATAATTACATTAATTTGGTAATGAAAGTAATTGAAAAGATGACTTTTAATAATGAAGCTAAATCTAGTTTGATCTGAATTTTGATGGTAAAATAAATAATTGATAAATAAAAATATAATGATTAAAGTATTCATTTAAATTAAAAAATTGAAAGAACGTTAAAGCCGAGATAGTGTTTGGAAATTAAGATGTGTATATTTCTGTCCATATAGATTTTTCATATGTTAGGAATTTTTTGTCCTATACATATATAGTAGCTAAGTATAAATGGAGTTAATGTCATTTTGTATAATTAAGGTGTTATTTTGGATGGGCAATATTGTACGGGGAATATTATTCAATTTAACTGGAGTTTATGTGTACCACTGTAAACCAATATTGTTTTATTAATACTATTTTTCAGGGTCTATAATATAAAATGAGCCAGTACGTTGTCAATGAACCAGTACGGCTAAGAGGAAACAAATCAGTTGTGGGATATGGAGTGATGGAAGGCCGTTTGTTGATTTTTTAATTGAATGTTTTAAAGTCAGGCGATACTGGGTCAGGTATCTGTTCGATTTTTCGGTGTTGGGATCTCGAACAGAGAAGTCCAGTAAGATCGGATGGGTGCTGTCGCAGTCGCCAGACTAGGGGGGTAAGAACCCATGACTTTCAGTAGAGTGTTCAGGGGGGTTGCAGCGCCATATCCTCACTGATCCTCTTAGGGTTTAGGCAATAAGAGTTTGAACACCCCGGCTTTCAATCTCTTATTGGGGGGTATTGTAATGGGTCGAATTAGAAGGTTTTTTTATTTTATTGATTTTGGTCTCGATTTTATAAAGATTTTAAATTCACATCATGTACGTAAGCCACCCCAGTTTCATTTTATATTAATACAAATCACCCATTCAATCACTTTCAAATTGCCAGACTTCACCTGTGAGGAGCCTCCAGTACAGCAATGCACATTATTTAGCCAAAACAATTGCCAGACGGATTGCGTAACCACCCAGCAGCAGGTTTGTGTGAAACCCAGTCTGCAGTGTGTCATTAGAGAGTGCACAACAGACAGCCAGCATCAGACAGTAAAGTTCGTGAATTAAAACCAGTGGCCTCGGGCACAAGATAGGCCTAGATTAAACGGGCCTATCTTTTAAATAAATAGTAAAAGCGCATAAACAATAACGCGCGGCCAGTCTACAAAAAATTAGTGCGAATAAAATTAAGTCGGCCGACTTCATCATATTGTATAATGTGGAACCAATAAAACAGTAAAAACCTTTGAACACAAACAGTAAACGTATTAAACGAGTACCGGAGTGCGTGAGATCGAAGCAAGTATTCAACAACAGTTCGCGCAACCAACCCTGGGAGTACGCTGCGTATGGGTAACTAGAACATTTAATATGCATATTAGAACCAATGCCAAATAACTGGTGATTGTTCGTTATAAAAGGAAAATATAAAACACCAATACTTTGTACGATAGAGTTCTCTCAGGGGCGGAGTTTATTCAAAGATCAATGTAACAGAATGAGTGTGTGTGTGTGTGCTAATATAGAGGTTATACACTGGTTCATTTTCAATGTTTTATTTATTTAACAAGATTACTTATAATAGTTTGTGTTTTAGACAGTATCAAATGTGTTTACATAAGATGTAGATTTTAACTTTGTGGATATAAGATGTTTTGCCAAAAAATGTAAGGAAATTTTAATTTGTCTTGATTTTTTTTTGGAAAAGAATAACAATACAAAACTGAAATAAGTACATATTAAAAAATTTTAATTCTCTTCAAAAAATGAGTTGCGTAAGTTTTTGCGATAACCTATAATCATATTTGCATTTTTAACGTTCGTGTTGCGGACTCTGGCAGAAGGCGGAAGGCGAAACAGGTAGGTGGAAAATAAAATAAAAATAAATTTGTCTAATTGACTAAGTATAATACTCATTTTATCATTATTGAATTGGACGTTACATTTTGTTGAAGTCGGGGTCAATTGCACGCCCGAATCTTCAGTTACATTACTCTGGTCACTTAGATTTAACTCTGTTTTCTCTTGACTCACACTTGGAGTCGAATGTGTCTCAAAAGTACTCATGTTTGACTCGTCAAAATTTTCGACACTAGTCGTTTCATTTATGTTATTTTTGTTATCTGCCATTTTTATAAATTTATTAATCTAGATTTACTTACATAAAAACATCTACCACTTAACTCTTAACCTCTATACATTGATGTATTAATTTATATGTGCTGCGTAATTTTTACGTAGTTATTCAACCCGCAAATCAAACTTGCATTTATTGTAGGTGTGGAATTTTAATTATTCAAATTCGAGTCCTGTTCGTAGCGCCAAATGTGATACTCTATTCACATACCAATAAATAGTTTGTTTATTGGTTATGACCCAGCTGATTTGGACAATGAAGTGTGATATAACTGAATAATTATTGCTGAAGAATTGTAAATACATGTTTAGTGAAATTAATTGTATGTATTATAAAATGTTAGATAACCAATGTATGTATGTAGTAGAAATTGTTGTGATGATAATAATAATATTAATATTTTGCAGCTTAAATAAATAACAAAAATAATTGGGAAGAAGATAATGAAGGAGTTGTAGTTATTGCAATGGGTGAAAGTAATTAAAATGTTGTGTTTTCAATAATTGATTTAATTACAATAATTTGAAATGTTTAAATATTTTGAGTGACTTAAATGTTATCTGGTTGAATTTTTCTAATGAGTTTAAATTGTTTTATGAGATTTGATATTAATTAATAAATAAGTGTTAAATGGTTTGATATGGAATAACATTGTTGTTAAATGTTTCAGAGGCTACGTGGAGATATTGGTGTGTGTGTGTGTGTGTGTGTGTGTGGTGTGTATTTTGTGTTCAGGTCAATAGGTGGATAATGTATTGTAAGTATAAAGTCCATAATACCAATTGGATAAAATAAAATGCTTACAGGTGTGAAAAGAGTTTGATTCAATAATAAAAATAAATTGAGATAATGGTATTAAAGAGAAATTGTAATTAAAAAGTAATAATAACTGATAGGTGAATTAAAATTATATTTGGTTTGAATTGTAAGAAATAGACATTGATAAATATGTTATCTAAAAAAAAAAAATTGAAAAGTGCAGTAAGCAGATATGTCAGTACATGATGTAACTAGAATGTTTGAATGTTTAGACTATGTGAGTGTTGAGACCGAGAGTGTTTATGAAAACAAGTCTGGCACACAAGTGTTTATGTAAACAGGTAGGTTGTGTGACCAATGTTTACAGCCAGATGTGTTGAAGCTGATAACTGCTGTAGCTTGATGAATCAGTATCTTGAGCAAAACCTTATTGTGACATAAAAGAATTGAAGTTAAATTTTTTCAGACAAACTAATAATGAGGAAATTACTGTAACTTAGAGTTTGAGAAAATAAATATAATTACATTAATTTGGTAATGAAAGTAATTGAAAAGATGACTTTTAATAATGAAGCTAAATCTAGTTTGATCTGAATTTTGATGGTAAAATAAATAATTGATAAATAAAAATATAATGATTAAAGTATTCATTTAAATTAAAAAATTGAAAGAACGTTAAAGCCGAGATAGTGTTTGGAAATTAAGATGTGTATATTTCTGTCCATATAGATTTTTCATATGTTAGGAATTTTTTGTCCTATACATATATAGTAGCTAAGTATAAATGGAGTTAATGTCATTTTGTATAATTAAGGTGTTATTTTGGATGGGCAATATTGTACGGGGAATATTATTCAATTTAACTGGAGTTTATGTGTACCACTGTAAACCAATATTGTTTTATTAATACTATTTTTCAGGGTCTATAATATAAAATGAGCCAGTACGTTGTCAATGAACCAGTACGGCTAAGAGGAAACAAATCAGTTGTGGGATATGGAGTGATGGAAGGCCGTTTGTTGATTTTTTAATTGAATGTTTTAAAGTCAGGCGATACTGGGTCAGGTATCTGTTCGATTTTTCGGTGTTGGGATCTCGAACAGAGAAGTCCAGTAAGATCGGATGGGTGCTGTCGCAGTCGCCAGACTAGGGGGGTAAGAACCCATGACTTTCAGTAGAGTGTTCAGGGGGGTTGCAGCGCCATATCCTCACTGATCCTCTTAGGGTTTAGGCAATAAGAGTTTGAACACCCCGGCTTTCAATCTCTTATTGGGGGGTATTGTAATGGGTCGAATTAGAAGGTTTTTTTATTTTATTGATTTTGGTCTCGATTTTATAAAGATTTTAAATTCACATCATGTACGTAAGCCACCCCAGTTTCATTTTATATTAATACAAATCACCCATTCAATCACTTTCAAATTGCCAGACTTCACCTGTGAGGAGCCTCCAGTACAGCAATGCACATTATTTAGCCAAAACAATTGCCAGACGGATTGCGTAACCACCCAGCAGCAGGTTTGTGTGAAACCCAGTCTGCAGTGTGTCATTAGAGAGTGCACAACAGACAGCCAGCATCAGACAGTAAAGTTCGTGAATTAAAACCAGTGGCCTCGGGCACAAGATAGGCCTAGATTAAACGGGCCTATCTTTTAAATAAATAGTAAAAGCGCATAAACAATAACGCGCGGCCAGTCTACAAAAAATTAGTGCGAATAAAATTAAGTCGGCCGACTTCATCATATTGTATAATGTGGAACCAATAAAACAGTAAAAACCTTTGAACACAAACAGTAAACGTATTAAACGAGTACCGGAGTGCGTGAGATCGAAGCAAGTATTCAACAACAGTTCGCGCAACCAACCCTGGGAGTACGCTGCGTATGGGTAACTAGAACATTTAATATGCATATTAGAACCAATGCCAAATAACTGGTGATTGTTCGTTATAAAAGGAAAATATAAAACACCAATACTTTGTACGATAGAGTTCTCTCAGGGGCGGAGTTTATTCAAAGATCAATGTAACAGAATGAGTGTGTGTGTGTGTGCTAATATAGAGGTTATACACTGGTTCATTTTCAATGTTTTATTTATTTAACAAGATTACTTATAATAGTTTGTGTTTTAGACAGTATCAAATGTGTTTACATAAGATGTAGATTTTAACTTTGTGGATATAAGATGTTTTGCCAAAAAATGTAAGGAAATTTTAATTTGTCTTGATTTTTTTTTGGAAAAGAATAACAATACAAAACTGAAATAAGTACATATTAAAAAATTTTAATTCTCTTCAAAAAATGAGTTGCGTAAGTTTTTGCGATAACCTATAATCATATTTGCATTTTTAACGTTCGTGTTGCGGACTCTGGCAGAAGGCGGAAGGCGAAACAGGTAGGTGGAAAATAAAATAAAAATAAATTTGTCTAATTGACTAAGTATAATACTCATTATATCATTATTGAATTGGACGTTACATTTTGTTGAAGTCGGGGTCAATTGCACGCCCGAATCTTCAGTTACATTACTCTGGTCACTTAGATTTAACTCTGTTTTCTCTTGACTCACACTTGGAGTCGAATGTGTCTCAAAAGTACTCATGTTTGACTCGTCAAAATTTTCGACACTAGTCGTTTCATTTATGTTATTTTTGTTATCTGCCATTTTTATAAATTTATTAATCTAGATTTACTTACATAAAAACATCTACCACTTAACTCTTAACCTCTATACATTGATGTATTAATTTATATGTGCTGCGTAATTTTTACGTAGTTATTCAACCCGCAAATCAAACTTGCATTTATTGTAGGTGTGGAATTTTAATTATTCAAATTCGAGTCCTGTTCGTAGCGCCAAATGTGATACTCTATTCACATACCAATAAATAGTTTGTTTATTGGTTATGACCCAGCTGATTTGGACAATGAAGTGTGATATAACTGAATAATTATTGCTGAAGAATTGTAAATACATGTTTAGTGAAATTAATTGTATGTATTATAAAATGTTAGATAACCAATGTATGTATGTAGTAGAAATTGTTGTGATGATAATAATAATATTAATATTTTGCAGCTTAAATAAATAACAAAAATAATTGGGAAGAAGATAATGAAGGAGTTGTAGTTATTGCAATGGGTGAAAGTAATTAAAATGTTGTGTTTTCAATAATTGATTTAATTACAATAATTTGAAATGTTTAAATATTTTGAGTGACTTAAATGTTATCTGGTTGAATTTTTCTAATGAGTTTAAATTGTTTTATGAGATTTGATATTAATTAATAAATAAGTGTTAAATGGTTTGATATGGAATAACATTGTTGTTAAATGTTTCAGAGGCTACGTGGAGATATTGGTGTGTGTGTGTGTGTGTGTGTGTGTGTGTGTGGTGTGTATTTTGTGTTCAGGTCAATAGGTGGATAATGTATTGTAAGTATAAAGTCCATAATAACAATTGGATAAAATAAAATGCTTACAGGTGTGAAAAGAGTTTGATTCAATAATAAAAATAAATTGAGATAGTGGTATTAAAGAGAAATTGTAATTAAAAAGTAATAATAACTGATAGGTGAATTAAAATTATATTTGGTTTGAATTGTACGAAATAGACATTGATAAATATGTTATCTAAAAAAAAAAAAAAAAAAAAAAAAATTGAAAAGTGCAGTAAGCAGATATGTCAGTACATGATGTAACTAGAATGTTTGAATGTTTAGACTATGTGAGTGTTGAGACCGAGAGTGTTTATGAAAACAAGTCTGGCACACAAGTGTTTATGTAAACAGGTAGGTTGTGTGACCAATGTTTACAGCCAGATGTGTTGAAGCTGATAACTGCTGTAGCTTGATGAATCAGTATCTTGAGCAAAACCTTATTGTGACATAAAAGAATTGAAGTTAAATTTTTTCAGACAAACTAATAATGAGGAAATTACTGTAACTTAGAGTTTGAGAAAATAAATATAATTACATTAATTTGGTAATGAAAGTAATTGAAAAGATGACTTTTAATAATGAAGCTAAATCTAGTTTGATCTGAATTTTGATGGTAAAATAAATAATTGATAAATAAAAATATAATGATTAAAGTATTCATTTAAATTAAAAAATTGAAAGAACGTTAAAGCCGAGATAGTGTTTGGAAATTAAGATGTGTATATTTCTGTCCATATAGATTTTTCATATGTTAGGAATTTTTTGTCCTATACATATATAGTAGCTAAGTATAAATGGAGTTAATGTCATTTTGTATAATTAAGGTGTTATTTTGGATGGGCAATATTGTACGGGGAATATTATTCAATTTAACTGGAGTTTATGTGTACCACTGTAAACCAATATTGTTTTATTAATACTATTTTTCAGGGTCTATAATATAAAATGAGCCAGTACGTTGTCAATGAACCAGTACGGCTAAGAGGAAACAAATCAGTTGTGGGATATGGAGTGATGGAAGGCCGTTTGTTGATTTTTTAATTGAATGTTTTAAAGTCAGGCGATACTGGGTCAGGTATCTGTTCGATTTTTCGGTGTTGGGATCTCGAACAGAGAAGTCCAGTAAGATCGGATGGGTGCTGTCGCAGTCGCCAGACTAGGGGGGTAAGAACCCATGACTTTCAGTAGAGTGTTCAGGGGGGTTGCAGCGCCATATCCTCACTGATCCTCTTAGGGTTTAGGCAATAAGAGTTTGAACACCCCGGCTTTCAATCTCTTATTGGGGGGTATTGTAATGGGTCGAATTAGAAGGTTTTTTATTTTATTGATTTTGGTCTCGATTTTATAAAGATTTTAAATTCACATCATGTACGTAAGCCACCCCAGTTTCATTTTATATTAATACAAATCACCCATTCAATCACTTTCAAATTGCCAGACTTCACCTGTGAGGAGCCTCCAGTACAGCAATGCACATTATTTAGCCAAAACAATTGCCAGACGGATTGCGTAACCACCCAGCAGCAGGTTTGTGTGAAACCCAGTCTGCAGTGTGTCATTAGAGAGTGCACAACAGACAGCCAGCATCAGACAGTAAAGTTCGTGAATTAAAACCAGTGGCCTCGGGCACAAGATAGGCCTAGATTAAATGGGCCTATCTTTTAAATAAATAGTAAAAGCGCATAAACAATAACGCGCGGCCAGTCTACAAAAAATTAGTGCGAATAAAATTAAGTCGGCCGACTTCATCATATTGTATAATGTGGAACCAATAAAACAGTAAAAACCTTTGAACACAAACAGTAAACGTATTAAACGAGTACCGGAGTGCGTGAGATCGAAGCAAGTATTCAACAACAGTTCGCGCAACCAACCCTGGGAGTACGCTGCGTATGGGTAACTAGAACATTTAATATGCATATTAGAACCAATGCCAAATAACTGGTGATTGTTCGTTATAAAAGGAAAATATAAAACACCAATACTTTGTACGATAGAGTTCTCTCAGGGGCGGAGTTTATTCAAAGATCAATGTAACAGAATGAGTGTGTGTGTGTGTGCTAATATAGAGGTTATACACTGGTTCATTTTCAATGTTTTATTTATTTAACAAGATTACTTATAATAGTTTGTGTTTTAGACAGTATCAAATGTGTTTACATAAGATGTAGATTTTAACTTTGTGGATATAAGATGTTTTGCCAAAAAATGTAAGGAAATTTTAATTTGTCTTGATTTTTTATTGGAAAAGAATAACAATACAAAACTGAAATAAGTACATATTAAAAAATTTTAATTCTCTTCAAAAAATGAGTTGCGTAAGTTTTTGCGATAACCTATAATCATATTTGCATTTTTAACGTTCGTGTTGCGGACTCTGGCAGAAGGCGGAAGGCGAAACAGGTAGGTGGAAAATAAAATAAAAATAAATTTGTCTAATTGACTAAGTATAATACTCATTATATCATTATTGAATTGGACGTTACATTTTGTTGAAGTCGGGGTCAATTGCACGCCCGAATCTTCAGTTACATTACTCTGGTCACTTAGATTTAACTCTGTTTTCTCTTGACTCACACTTGGAGTCGAATGTGTCTCAAAAGTACTCATGTTTGACTCGTCAAAATTTTTGACACTAGTCGTTTCATTTATGTTATTTTTGTTATCTGCCATTTTTATAAATTTATTAATCTAGATTTACTTACATAAAAACATCTACCACTTAACTCTTAACCTCTATACATTGATGTATTAATTTATATGTGCTGCGTAATTTTTACGTAGTTATTCAACCCGCAAATCAAACTTGCATTTATTGTAGGTGTGGAATTTTAATTATTCAAATTCGAGTCCTGTTCGTAGCGCCAAATGTGATACTCTATTCACATACCAATAAATAGTTTGTTTATTGGTTATGACCCAGCTGATTTGGACAATGAAGTGTGATATAACTGAATAATTATTGCTGAAGAATTGTAAATACATGTTTAGTGAAATTAATTGTATGTATTATAAAATGTTAGATAACCAATGTATGTATGTAGTAGAAATTGTTGTGATGATAATAATAATATTAATATTTTGCGGCTTAAATAAATAACAAAAATAATTGGGAAGAAGATAATGAAGGAGTTGTAGTTATTGCAATGGGTGAAAGTAATTAAAATGTTGTGTTTTCAATAATTGATTTAATTACAATAATTTGAAATGTTTAAATATTTTGAGTGACTTAAATGTTATCTGGTTGAATTTTTCTAATGAGTTTAAATTGTTTTATGAGATTTGATATTAATTAATAAATAAGTGTTAAATGGTTTGATATGGAATAACATTGTTGTTAAATGTTTCAGAGGCTACGTGGAGATATTGGTGTGTGTGTGTGTGTGTGTGTGTGTGGTGTGTATTTTGTGTTCAGGTCAATAGGTGGATAATGTATTGTAAGTATAAAGTCCATAATACCAATTGGATAAAATAAAATGCTTACAGGTGTGAAAAGAGTTTGATTCAATAATAAAAATAAATTGAGATAATGGTATTAAAGAGAAATTGTAATTAAAAAGTAATAATAACTGATAGGTGAATTAAAATTATATTTGGTTTGAATTGTAAGAAATAGACATTGATAAATATGTTATCTAAAAAAAAAAAATTGAAAAGTGCAGTAAGCAGATATGTCAGTACATGATGTAACTAGAATGTTTGAATGTTTAGACTATGTGAGTGTTGAGACCGAGAGTGTTTATGAAAACAAGTCTGGCACACAAGTGTTTATGTAAACAGGTAGGTTGTGTGACCAATGTTTACAGCCAGATGTGTTGAAGCTGATAACTGCTGTAGCTTGATGAATCAGTATCTTGAGCAAAACCTTATTGTGACATAAAAGAATTGAAGTTAAATTTTTTCAGACAAACTAATAATGAGGAAATTACTGTAACTTAGAGTTTGAGAAAATAAATATAATTACATTAATTTGGTAATGAAAGTAATTGAAAAGATGACTTTTAATAATGAAGCTAAATCTAGTTTGATCTGAATTTTGATGGTAAAATAAATAATTGATAAATAAAAATATAATGATTAAAGTATTCATTTAAATTAAAAAATTGAAAGAACGTTAAAGCCGAGATAGTGTTTGGAAATTAAGATGTGTATATTTCTGTCCATATAGATTTTTCATATGTTAGGAATTTTTTGTCCTATACATATATAGTAGCTAAGTATAAATGGAGTTAATGTCATTTTGTATAATTAAGGTGTTATTTTGGATGGGCAATATTGTACGGGGAATATTATTCAATTTAACTGGAGTTTATGTGTACCACTGTAAACCAATATTGTTTTATTAATACTATTTTTCAGGGTCTATAATATAAAATGAGCCAGTACGTTGTCAATGAACCAGTACGGCTAAGAGGAAACAAATCAGTTGTGGGATATGGAGTGATGGAAGGCCGTTTGTTGATTTTTTAATTGAATGTTTTAAAGTCAGGCGATACTGGGTCAGGTATCTGTTCGATTTTTCGGTGTTGGGATCTCGAACAGAGAAGTCCAGTAAGATCGGATGGGTGCTGTCGCAGTCGCCAGACTAGGGGGGTAAGAACCCATGACTTTCAGTAGAGTGTTCAGGGGGGTTGCAGCGCCATATCCTCACTGATCCTCTTAGGGTTTAGGCAATAAGAGTTTGAACACCCCGGCTTTCAACCTCTTATTGGGGGGTATTGTAATGGGTCGAATTAGAAGGTTTTTTATTTTATTGATTTTGGTCTCGATTTTATAAAGATTTTAAATTCACTTCATGTACGTAAGCCACCCCAGTTTCATTTTATATTAATACAAATCACCCATTCAATCACTTTCAAATTGCCAGACTTCACCTGTGAGGAGCCTCCAGTACAGCAATGCACATTATTTAGCCAAAACAATTGCCAGACGGATTGCGTAACCACCCAGCAGCAGGTTTGTGTGAAACCCAGTCTGCAGTGTGTCATTAGAGAGTGCACAACAGACAGCCAGCATCAGACAGTAAAGTTCGTGAATTAAAACCAGTGGCCTCGGGCACAAGATAGGCCTAGATTAAATGGGCCTATCTTTTAAATAAATAGTAAAAGCGCATAAACAATAACGCGCGGCCAGTCTACAAAAAATTAGTGCGAATAAAATTAAGTCGGCCGACTTCATCATATTGTATAATGTGGAACCAATAAAACAGTAAAAACCTTTGAACACAAACAGTAAACGTATTAAACGAGTACCGGAGTGCGTGAGATCGAAGCAAGTATTCAACAACAGTTCGCGCAACCAACCCTGGGAGTACGCTGCGTATGGGTAACTAGAACATTTAATATGCATATTAGAACCAATGCCAAATAACTGGTGATTGTTCGTTATAAAAGGAAAATATAAAACACCAATACTTTGTACGATAGAGTTCTCTCAGGGGCGGAGTTTATTCAAAGATCAATGTAACAGAATGAGTGTGTGTGTGTGTGCTAATATAGAGGTTATACACTGGTTCATTTTCAATGTTTTATTTATTTAACAAGATTACTTATAATAGTTTGTGTTTTAGACAGTATCAAATGTGTTTACATAAGATGTAGATTTTAACTTTGTGGATATAAAATGTTTTGCCAAAAAATGTAAGGAAATTTTAATTTGTCTTGATTTTTTATTGGAAAAGAATAACAATACAAAACTGAAATAAGTACATATTAAAAAATTTTAATTCTCTTCAAAAAATGAGTTGCGTAAGTTTTTGCGATAACCTATAATCATATTTGCATTTTTAACGTTCGTGTTGCGGACTCTGGCAGAAGGCGGAAGGCGAAACAGGTAGGTGGAAAATAAAATAAAAATAAATTTGTCTAATTGACTAAGTATAATACTCATTATATCATTATTGAATTGGACGTTACATTTTGTTGAAGTCGGGGTCAATTGCACGCCCGAATCTTCAGTTACATTACTCTGGTCACTTAGATTTAACTCTGTTTTCTCTTGACTCACACTTGGAGTCGAATGTGTCTCAAAAGTACTCATGTTTGACTCGTCAAAATTTTTGACACTAGTCGTTTCATTTATGTTATTTTTGTTATCTGCCATTTTTATAAATTTATTAATCTAGATTTACTTACATAAAAACATCTACCACTTAACTCTTAACCTCTATACATTGATGTATTAATTTATATGTGCTGCGTAATTTTTACGTAGTTATTCAACCCGCAAATCAAACTTGCATTTATTGTAGGTGTGGAATTTTAATTATTCAAATTCGAGTCCTGTTCGTAGCGCCAAATGTGATACTCTATTCACATACCAATAAATAGTTTGTTTATTGGTTATGACCCAGCTGATTTGGACAATGAAGTGTGATATAACTGAATAATTATTGCTGAAGAATTGTAAATACATGTTTAGTGAAATTAATTGTATGTATTATAAAATGTTAGATAACCAATGTATGTATGTAGTAGAAATTGTTGTGATGATAATAATAATATTAATATTTTGCGGCTTAAATAAATAACAAAAATAATTGGGAAGAAGATAATGAAGGAGTTGTAGTTATTGCAATGGGTGAAAGTAATTAAAATGTTGTGTTTTCAATAATTGATTTAATTACAATAATTTGAAATGTTTAAATATTTTGAGTGACTTAAATGTTATCTGGTTGAATTTTTCTAATGAGTTTAAATTGTTTTATGAGATTTGATATTAATTAATAAATAAGTGTTAAATGGTTTGATATGGAATAACATTGTTGTTAAATGTTTCAGAGGCTACGTGGAGATATTGGTGTGTGTGTGTGTGTGGTGTGTATTTTGTGTTCAGGTCAATAGGTGGATAATGTATTGTAAGTATAAAGTCCATAATACCAATTGGATAAAATAAAATGCTTACAGGTGTGAAAAGAGTTTGATTCAATAATAAAAATAAATTGAGATAATGGTATTAAAGAGAAATTGTAATTAAAAAGTAATAATAACTGATAGGTGAATTAAAATTATATTTGGTTTGAATTGTAAGAAATAGACATTGATAAATATGTTATCTAAAAAAAAAAAAAAAAAAAAAAAAAAAAAATTGAAAAGTGCAGTAAGCAGATATGTCAGTACATGATGTAACTAGAATGTTTGAATGTTTAGACTATGTGAGTGTTGAGACCGAGAGTGTTTATGAAAACAAGTCTGGCACACAAGTGTTTATGTAAACAGGTAGGTTGTGTGACCAATGTTTACAGCCAGATGTGTTGAAGCTGATAACTGCTGTAGCTTGATGAATCAGTATCTTGAGCAAAACCTTATTGTGACATAAAAGAATTGAAGTTAAATTTTTTCAGACAAACTAATAATGAGGAAATTACTGTAACTTAGAGTTTGAGAAAATAAATATAATTACATTAATTTGGTAATGAAAGTAATTGAAAAGATGACTTTTTATAATGAAGCTAAATCTAGTTTGATCTGAATTTTGATGGTAAAATAAATAATTGATAAATAAAAATATAATGATTAAAGTATTCATTTAAATTAAAAAATTGAAAGAACGTTAAAGCCGAGATAGTGTGTGGAAATTAAGATGTGTATATTACTGTCCATATAGATTTTTCATATGTTAGGAATTTTTTGTCCTATACATATATAGTAGCTAATTATAAATGGAGTTAATGTCATTTTGTATAATTAAGGTGTTATTTTGGATGGGCAATATTGTACGGGGAATATTATTCAATTTAACTGGAGTTTATGTGTACCACTGTAAACCAATATTGTTTTATTAATACTATTTTTCAGGGTCTATAATATAAAATGAGCCAGTACGTTGTCAATGAACCAGTACGGCTAAGAGGAAACAAATCAGTTGTGGGATATGGAGTGATGGAAGGCCGTTTGTTGATTTTTTAATTGAATGTTTTAAAGTCAGGCGATACTGGGTCAGGTATCTGTTCGATTTTTCGGTGTTGGGATCTCGAACAGAGAAGTCCAGTAAGATCGGATGGGTGCTGTCGCAGTCGCCAGACTAGGGGGGTAAGAACCCATGACTTTCAGTAGAGTGTTCAGGGGGGTTGCAGCGCCATATCCTCACTGATCCTCTTAGGGTTTAGGCAATAAGAGTTTGAACACCCCGGCTTTCAATCTCTTATTGGGGGGGGGTATTGTAATGGGTCGAATTAGAAGGTTTTTTATTTTATTGATTTTGGTCTCGATTTTATAAAGATTTTAAATTCACTTCATGTACGTAAGCCACCCCAGTTTAATTTTATATTAATACAAATCACCCATTCAATCACTTTCAAATTGCCAGACTTCACCTGTGAGGAGCCTCCAGTACAGCAATGCACATTATTTAGCCAAAACAATTGCCAGACGGATTGCGTAACCACCCAGCAGCAGGTTTGTGTGAAACCCAGTCTGCAGTGTGTCATTAGAGAGTGCACAACAGACAGCCAGCATCAGACAGTAAAGTTCGTGAATTAAAACCAGTGGCCTCGGGCACAAGATAGGCCTAGATTAAATGGGCCTATCTTTTAAATAAATAGTAAAAGCGCATAAACAATAACGCGCGGCCAGTCTACAAAAAATTAGTGCGAATAAAATTAAGTCGGCCGACTTCATCATATTGTATAATGTGGAACCAATAAAACAGTAAAAACCTTTGAACACAAACAGTAAACGTTTTAAACGAGTACCGGAGTGCGTGAGATCGAAGCAAGTATTCAACAACAGTTCGCGCAACCAACCCTGGGAGTACGCTGCGTATGGGTAACTAGAACATTTAATATGCATATTAGAACCAATGCCAAATAACTGGTGATTGTTCGTTATAAAAGGAAAATATAAAACACCAATACTTTGTACGATAGAGTTCTCTCAGGGGCGGAGTTTATTCAAAGATCAATGTAACAGAATGAGTGTGTGTGTGTGTGCTAATATAGAGGTTATACACTTGTTCATTTTCAATGTTTTATTTATTTAACAAGATTACTTATAATAGTTTGTGTTTTAGACAGTATCAAATGTGTTTACATAAGATGTAGATTTTAACTTTGTGGATATAAGATGTTTTGCCAAAAAATGTAAGGAAATTTTAATTTGTCTTGATTTTTTATTGGAAACGAATAACAATACAAAACTGAAATAAGTACATATTAAAAAATTTTAATTCTCTTCAAAAAATGAGTTGCGTAAGTTTTTGCGATAACCTATAATCATATTTGCATTTTTAACGTTCGTGTTGCGGACTCTGGCAGAAGGCGGAAGGCGAAACAGGTAGGTGGAAAATAAAATAAAAATAAATTTGTCTAATTGACTAAGTATAATACTCATTATATCATTATTGAATTGGACGTTACATTTTGTTGAAGTCGGGGTCAATTGCACGCCCGAATCTTCAGTTACATTACTCTGGTCACTTAGATTTAACTCTGTTTTCTCTTGACTCACACTTGGAGTCGAATGTGTCTCAAAATTACTCATGTTTGACTCGTCAAAATTTTCGACACTAGTCGTTTCATTTATGTTATTTTTGTTATCTGCCATTTTTATAAATTTATTAATCTAGATTTACTTACATAAAAACATCTACCACTTAACTCTTAACCTCTATACATTGATGTATTAATTTATATGTGCTGCGTAATTTTTACGTAGTTATTCAACCCGCAAATCAAACTTGCATTTATTGTAGGTGTGGAATTTTAATTATTCAAATTCGAGTCCTGTTCGTAGCGCCAAATGTGATACTCTATTCACATACCAATAAATAGTTTGTTTATTGGTTATGACCCAGCTGATTTGGACAATGAAGTGTGATATAACTGAATAATTATTGCTGAAGAATTGTAAATACATGTTTAGTGAAATTAATTGTATGTATTATAAAATGTTAGATAACCAATGTATGTATGTAGTAGAAATTGTTGTGATGATAATAATAATATTAATATTTTGCAGCTTAAATAAATAACAAAAATAATTGGGAAGAAGATAATGAAGGAGTTGTAGTTATTGCAATGGGTGAAAGTAATTAAAATGTTGTGTTTTCAATAATTGATTTAATTACAATAATTTGAAATGTTTAAATATTTTGAGTGACATAAATGTTATCTGGTTGAATTTTTCTAATGAGTTTAAATTGTTTTATGAGATTTGATATTAATTAATAAATAAGTGTTAAATGGTTTGATATGGAATAACATTGTTGTTAAATGTTTCAGAGGCTACGTGGAGATATTGGTGTGTGTGTGTGTGTGGTGTGTATTTTGTGTTCAGGTCAATAGGTGGATAATGTATTGTAAGTATAAAGTCCATAATACCAATTGGATAAAATAAAATGCTTACAGGTGTGAAAAGAGTTTGATTCAATAATAAAAATAAATTGAGATAATGGTATTAAAGAGAAATTGTAATTAAAAAGTAATAATAACTGATAGGTGAATTAAAATTATATTTGGTTTGAATTGTAAGAAATAGACATTGATAAATATGTTATCTAAAAAAAAAAAAAAAAAAAAAAAAAAAAAAAAAAAAAAAAAAAAAAAATTGAAAAGTGCAGTAAGCAGATATGTCAGTACATGATGTAACTAGAATGTTTGAATGTTTAGACTATGTGAGTGTTGAGACCGAGAGTGTTTATGAAAACAAGTCTGGCACACAAGTGTTTATGTAAACAGGTAGGTTGTGTGACCAATGTTTACAGCCAGATGTGTTGAAGCTGATAACTGCTGTAGCTTGATGAATCAGTATCTTGAGCAAAACCTTATTGTGACATAAAAGAATTGAAGTTAAATTTTTTCAGACAAACTAATAATGAGGAAATTACTGTAACTTAGAGTTTGAGAAAATAAATATAATTACATTAATTTGGTAATGAAAGTAATTGAAAAGATGACTTTTTATAATGAAGCTAAATCTAGTTTGATCTGAATTTTGATGGTAAAATAAATAATTGATAAATAAAAATATAATGATTAAAGTATTCATTTAAATTAAAAAATTGAAAGAACGTTAAAGCCGAGATAGTGTGTGGAAATTAAGATGTGTATATTACTGTCCATATAGATTTTTCATATGTTAGGAATTTTTTGTCCTATACATATATAGTAGCTAATTATAAATGGAGTTAATGTCATTTTGTATAATTAAGGTGTTATTTTGGATGGGCAATATTGTACGGGGAATATTATTCAATTTAACTGGAGTTTATGTGTACCACTGTAAACCAATATTGTTTTATTAATACTATTTTTCAGGGTCTATAATATAAAATGAGCCAGTACGTTGTCAATGAACCAGTACGGCTAAGAGGAAACAAATCAGTTGTGGGATATGGAGTGATGGAAGGCCGTTTGTTGATTTTTTAATTGAATGTTTTAAAGTCAGGCGATACTGGGTCAGGTATCTGTTCGATTTTTCGGTGTTGGGATCTCGAACAGAGAAGTCCAGTAAGATCGGATGGGTGCTGTCGCAGTCGCCAGACTAGGGGGGTAAGAACCCATGACTTTCAGTAGAGTGTTCAGGGGGGTTGCAGCGCCATATCCTCACTGATCCTCTTAGGGTTTAGGCAATAAGAGTTTGAACACCCCGGCTTTCAATCTCTTATTGGGGGGGGGTATTGTAATGGGTCGAATTAGAAGGTTTTTTATTTTATTGATTTTGGTCTCGATTTTATAAAGATTTTAAATTCACTTCATGTACGTAAGCCACCCCAGTTTAATTTTATATTAATACAAATCACCCATTCAATCACTTTCAAATTGCCAGACTTCACCTGTGAGGAGCCTCCAGTACAGCAATGCACATTATTTAGCCAAAACAATTGCCAGACGGATTGCGTAACCACCCAGCAGCAGGTTTGTGTGAAACCCAGTCTGCAGTGTGTCATTAGAGAGTGCACAACAGACAGCCAGCATCAGACAGTAAAGTTCGTGAATTAAAACCAGTGGCCTCGGGCACAAGATAGGCCTAGATTAAATGGGCCTATCTTTTAAATAAATAGTAAAAGCGCATAAACAATAACGCGCGGCCAGTCTACAAAAAATTAGTGCGAATAAAATTAAGTCGGCCGACTTCATCATATTGTATAATGTGGAACCAATAAAACAGTAAAAACCTTTGAACACAAACAGTAAACGTATTAAACGAGTACCGGAGTGCGTGAGATCGAAGCAAGTATTCAACAACAGTTCGCGCAACCAACCCTGGGAGTACGCTGCGTATGGGTAACTAGAACATTTAATATGCATATTAGAACCAATGCCAAATAACTGGTGATTGTTCGTTATAAAAGGAAAATATAAAACACCAATACTTTGTACGATAGAGTTCTCTCAGGGGCGGAGTTTATTCAAAGATCAATGTAACAGAATGAGTGTGTGTGTGTGTGCTAATATAGAGGTTATACACTGGTTCATTTTCAATGTTTTATTTATTTAACAAGATTACTTATAATAGTTTGTGTTTTAGACAGTATCAAATGTGTTTACATAAGATGTAGATTTTAACTTTGTGGATATAAGATGTTTTGCCAAAAAATGTAAGGAAATTTTAATTTGTCTTGATTTTTTATTGGAAAAGAATAACAATACAAAACTGAAATAAGTACATATTAAAAAATTTTAATCCTCTTCAAAAAATGAGTTGCGTAAGTTTTTGCGATAACCTATAATCATATTTGCATTTTTAACGTTCGTGTTGCGGACTCTGGCAGAAGGCGGAAGGCGAAACAGGTAGGTGGAAAATAAAATAAAAATAAATTTGTGTATTGGTATGTGAATAGAACTTCACAATATTTTCCAGAATGATAGTTCAAGCTGCAGTGTGTTTGTTTGTTGGTAGGCAGAAAAAATTTTATTGGGCCAGGCAACAGATGAGAATTTTAATTCAGATGAATATAGACAGTATATATATAGTGTTATAACTGGTAACTTACTTACTTCTTGGTACGTACGTCCAATTCATCCACAATCGATGGCACGATGCACCTCGTACACTTGAGCAGCCAGAACCAGTAGTTTTTTATCTCTCAGAATTGTTTTCATTTTTGTGTCTTGGTCCAATTTACTAAGTTGCTCCTTCACCCTTATTTTCTTGCATGTCTGGTGATGCGTACATTCCAGGAGTATGTGTTGCAGTGTCTTAATCCCAGTGGCACACCTCTTGCACAAGGGGGACTCAGTCAGGTTGAATTCGTGAAGGTAGTGTTCTGTGATTATGTGCCCTGTTCTGGCTCTAGAAATGAAAGTCTGGATTCATCTGTTGGTATTTTTATACATCTTGAGATCACTGGGTGTTTGTTGAATCTCGTAAATTTCTCATGCGACTGACGATGTTTTCCATTCATGTGTCCACACGTCTTTATATGTTTGCTTGATGTAGTTTATGCTGGAAGTAAGAATTTCCACCTTTTGTGGTTTAGGTTCCATATTAGCCGCCAACTTTGTGAGTTCATCTGCTCTCTCATTCCCCATTATGTCTATATGACCCGGAATCCACTGGAAGCATATTTCTTTCTTTAAGCCTTGAAGTAAGTGTTGAATGCTGTGTATATAGTAAAAATAATGTGTTGGTCTGTAAGATGCAATCGCCTGCAACTATGACTTGGAATCAGTAAAAATGCAAACCCACATGGCCTCTAATTCAGTGCAGAACTGTAGAGCTGTGTAGATGGCTAGTAATTCTGTTTCCAGGCTCGGTGATGCGAACAGTGGAATGGGATATTCAATTTTTAAATCCGGTATGAACACACTAGAGCCTGAATGGTAATTACTTGTATTCAATGAGCCATCTGTATAAATATGAAGGTAGTTCTCGTATCTGGATTTGATCATTTCCATGGTAGCTTGCTTCAGTTCTTCTCTACATGCTTGCTTTGTTAACCCATAAGGCAGTTCGGTCTCCGTAGTAGGCACTGACCAGGACCAAGGTGGTATTGGGTTGACTGGAGGTATTTCTCTAGGTTCCTTCCTATCTTGTTCCAGTATAAATGAGGCAGTTCTAAATGTAAACGACTGCTTGCAGGCATTATCGTGTAGTTGTTTAAGAGGGTGCACACTCGGCAGTGTTTTTGCTTTGAAAAATTTATTACATGTTGTCTGTTTTATAAATAACTTGAGTGGCTGTACATTAAGTTCTATTTGCATAGCTTCGATAGAGGTGGTTCTTGGACACTGTAGGCACGTTCTCAAAGCACAATTCTGCATTTTCTCTAGTTTTCTCATGTGTGTCACAGCAGCACCTCCCCACACTTCGCACCCATAGGTCATTTTAGGTCTTATGTATTGGAGGTATAGCTGCCTTATAACTATTGCATCACCACCCCATGTCTTGCTACAAACCATTTTCATTAGGTTAAGTCTGCCAAGAATTTGCTCTGATATTTTTGCAATGTGTTCACTCCACAGTAGCTTTTCATCCAAAGTTATGCCAAGGATTTTTGGATTGCTGTTGTATTTCATTGTAATACCATCCAATGTCAAAGCAGGACGAAAACTTTGAGTTTGTGTCGCCTTGTAAAAACTGTGTATTCCGATTTTTTGTGTGAGACTTTGAAATGCCACTTGTTGGTCCATTTACATAATTCATTTATAGTTGCTTGGGTTGCTTTTGCTGCTAAATTTTCACATTTGCATCTAGTCCATATTGTAATGTCATCTGCATAAATGGCTAACTTAGTATTTAGTGGTAACTCTGATGGTAAATCATGCAGCATTATGTTAAAAAGAGTTGGACTTAATACAGAACCTTGTGGAATGCCATTGTTAATACTGGTAAGAAAATGTGATGTAAAATAACTTTTTGTTGTCACAGAATGTCCGCGATTTGTTGAAATTTTATCAGCTATCATGGAGTTCTGGACCTTCATACTTAATATAAATTCTTAGTCTTAAAAAATAATAATACTTTGTATATTGTAATTATATTTATATCTCAAATTACATTTTATTAACATTAAAGACGTGTAGGGACCAGACAAAAAGCGTGTCTTACAAGAGATATTGTAATAAGCTTGTGCATTTTAATGGGATTCTACTGTATCTACAATGATATTAGTGATAAATTATAACTTTCCTTGTGAACACTTACGTTTGTTAATGTCCTCGTACATTTCGGTGTGCTATTCACCTTCTTCAGTGAGGTTTAAATACAGAATGTCTTGAAATAGTTGTAACGGATTTTTTCAGGTTGGTGGTATGTGTGAGAGGGGTAGTTGGTGGAAGAGGGTTGGCGCTGGGGTTCAAAGTATTGTGTGGTTTCTGTATGATTGTGTCAAATAGTACATGTGATTTGAAGTGTAGTTGCTCATTTAGTATGTTGTTTGGTTGTAGTGTGTGGTGTTTATATATTTCATACTGTTCAGCCGTGTTGAGTAGCGTTCAGCTTTTTGGTAAGTAGTGTAGTATTTCCAGATTGCTCTCTGTGTTGGTGTAGTTGTGGTTTTCAGTCTGTATGTGTGTGGCGAATGCAGAGTGTATGTAGTTATTAGAGAGGGCTTTTATGTGTTCAGAAAATCTTGAAGAAAAAGATCTTCCCGTCTGGCCTATGTAGAAATGTTTGCAATCACTGCAGTTTAATTTGTATACTCCTGTTTTGTTGTATGTGTCAGTGTCTGTGTTTGTATCGTTTATGTATTTTTTGATGGTGTTGTTCGTTCTGCAAGCTATTTTATAGTTGTGTTTCCTGAATGTGTTTGCGATTTTGTGTGTTAGAGTTGTAGTATGTAAGTGTAATGTAAACGATACAAACACCCCCCCACACTTACCACCAACCTGAAAAAATTCATTACAAGTGTTTCAAGACATTCTGTATTTAAACCTCGCTGAAGAAGGTGAATAGCACACCGAAATGTACGAGGACATTAACAAATGTAAGTGTTCACAAGGAAAGTTACAATTTTTCACTAATATTAAGAGCGTGAATTAAGAGGATGAACCAACAAAACAACTACAATGATATGTTTGCGATAGTAATACTCACTTGTTCTTTACCCTTAAGTCTTCTCATTTCTGTATTTGAATTCTTTCTTTACAAACCTGTTTGACAACATCTCATATCTCTCTGTAGTCCTCCATCCTATATATCTTTCGACCCCACTGTAACTCTGTTCATTCTCAGTTTCTTCCAACAATTATTCATGTAACATCTATAATTCATGTAATTATTGTTCATGTATTATTTTTTCTAGCAGTTATCATGTAACATGTCTATAATTCATGTAATTATTGTTTTGTTACTGTATATAATTTTTTAAATAAACAGTTATCTACATTGTAAGCATTTTAATATGACTAACCTTATTAATCATAATGCATATTCCTTCCTTATCTAAAAAGACATCAGATATTGTGTTTTGGAAGAAACACTAGCTAGCCACAAGTAAGTAGTCCCGAGTGGTAAGAAGGTGACATTTTATCTTACTGTCAATTGAAGAAACAGGTTTCATTCAAAAGGGGACCAACTATTTAACATAATCAAGTAACTTTTATTAAATGGAAACCAAACTATTTCTATATGGTGTGTGTGAGAGAAATTTTAAGTAGATAATCATATATCTACATAAATATCTCATGTATTTTTTACAGTGTAAACTTTAAGTTTCAGTTCAGGTTATTCTTAAATTTCCAAAATTTAAAAAGTTTTAAAAATTAAATTTTTTGTATTTATGTCATAAAAAGTTTATTCACATACTGATTACCCTCAAACTGTAATATACCAAATTGTGGCTTCTTAGGTCCATCACAATCTAAGATTCAATCTAATCAACACAATCACATCACAAGCTAAGATGCTGGCACACATAAAAGTTACGTAACGTTATAATACAGAATAATATGATGACAGGTCACTAGACAGACTTGTTGAGGATGAGTACTCCTCTGCCATTATATCTGCACTTGTCAAATGTATGTGGAAGTGTTGAACGTAACTTGAAATAAGATGTTTTAATATATAACTATACTTTAACATGTGCAGATTGATGAGATGGCTTGTATCTCATTTAAATATAATTTAAAATATAAAGGAATTGTATCTCATTTATGTATTTGGTAAATACTTAAATAAAGATGAAGTAAAAAGAAATGCTTGAGAATAATTTCACTTTATCCCAAAAAGAATCACATTTTTTTTAAGTGAATGTTTATTCAGAAACTAATTCTTAGGAGGTTGATAATTGCTTCACACATGCTCAGTAACTGAATTGATGAAAAAAATTACTCAAGTACAACTTTCATTTGCACCAATCATGGGTACAAGTAACCACAGGATATTTTATAACCAGTATAATAGGAATCATTCAATAAACAAAAATACAAATTACTAAAATTATTAATAAAACAAATGAACTCAGAAATTTAATTGAACCAAATTATTTCTATTTAAGACAAATTAAATATAGATTGATAACCACACATTAGTCATAGGATTGTTAATTTCACAATTCCATGAAATTTTAACTATTGGATATTGAACATTTGATTGAACATATAGAATACCAGTAAGCCTAGAAGCATTAATGTAAAGCTTGTTTTAATAAAAAGTGAATTGAAAGAAAAGAAATACACAATTTCAACATTTGTTTGAACTGTAACGAGAAATTCCTTTGAGTTAGTGTAATGTGAGACAAAAAATACTGCTATTGCACTAATTAAGATGTATTTAATGTTAAAATAAAGGTAACTGACACTATTAAGTTATTCTTAGATGTAGTAAGTTAGGTTAGGCCAAATTACTCATTAGACTCTGACTAAATTTCAATGATACAAAGTGCTCATAAAGACGTTTAGTCCTACACTTAAAAAAATTATTTGCATATATGAGCCAGGGGGGCATTCCTACTCTAGTCACATTGCCATGAGCAGGAAGCAGATGTATTAATAAAATATCACTTAACAAAATACAGGAAAAATTATTTATAATAAATTAAATAGGCAATGGACTTAAACCTGCAGTAGAAACTTTAGTTTATTATAAAACAAATAGGAAGAGAATTGAAGATTTCTTGTTTCCAAATGTTATACCAGTTTTCTTCACATACAAAGTAATGGCAGGTTACATTTTTAATCATATTTTCTCATAATAAACGTATGTTGCTACTGATTTTTTTTTTAAGAGTATGAAAACATGTTTTTTATAATGGTGTGTGAAAATAATCATGGAACTGTGGGTCGTGAGTGTCTATTTTTATTCAAACCTGAGAAGTTGCTACCATATATAAAACAAATCATTACACCACGTAAAATAAGTTTCTATACACTTTGTAAAAGGCTATAAATGTCAAATATTTAATTTTTGTATTCAGAATATACAAAACTTTGTTTATACATTTGTTATTTCAATCTTTTTAATAACAATAGACATTATGAAATAATATCTATCAGTTTGTGAATTTTAATGGTACAAACTAAGTATGGAGTCTTTATTTGTTTCTATTCATAAACAAAGGTCCTTACTGTAATCAGTTTTATGCAAAAGACACTCTTTGACATCTTTTAATGCAATATAGGCTAGTCATTTTATATCGGTTTCAAGTGGTTCTTCCAATTTTTTTTTTCATTAACTTAGACCAACATAAAATTCCACAATAACCAATTACTAATAATTAATCATTTACATATTGATAGAAACTTGCACATTGTTTTTTATTGCATAAGGTCGAAGTGAGGATTTTAATGTACTTCTTTCGTTATAAATTAGATTTACTTAAATTCGTCTTTGTAAGGTAATAATGTGCTGTAAATGGGAACTAGGTTATAATTTCGGTCCAATAAATTCAGAACAAGAAAGGAAACTGAATAACAATTATGCTTTTAAAAGGTGAACAGGAAAATCGCCATTGAACATATCAACTTTCTTTCTTACAAAATAATGGAAACTGCATAAGAATTATACTGGAAGAGAATGGTAATAGGGAATCATGATTCAGCATGGTCTCAGGTTCAAAAGTACAGCCGTTTTTTGTACACTAATTACGGAAATGTTTGTTAAAACGTAGGTTTCTTCTAGTACCAACTAATCATTTATTTTTTAAATCCATTACAACCATATAAAAACATTTACAATATTTGTACATCTTACACATAACCCGCACGAATTTTTGAAAATAACTAGTTAATACAGTATATAGTCTATAAAAGGCCTTAAGCATCAGATCTTTATTTTTTGCCTTTATTTTCATAGCGAAATATATATTTTTGGAACTACGCCTCTGCTCACCGCAGACAGCGAGGCTCGGACAAAATTCATTGGCGGGCTTTTCTATAGAGATGGACAACCACGCTCCTCTCCCTAGTACTTAGTATTTACCGGAAGTTGACTAGTTGACTATCTCTGTATTTAGAATTTTACCAATAAAGGTGCTCAACATGGCAACATCCGACTGTTGTCCATCACTGCATTAAGAACAATTCGTTTTCTAGTAGCGTTGGCGCGTATTATGGATTATGCTGGAATCTCAGTGGGGTATATATGAGAATTCAGCGACATTTAGTTCAAGTTTAAGTGGCGATTTATTCAAGTGAGGCTCGAGTTATTGTCAGACGATTTACACAGTGCGTTTCAAGTTGTGTATTTGTAAAAAGTGAGTATAAAGCAGAATTCTTTATAAGTGACATTATTATTTGTGTGGACAGCTTAATTTGAATTATATCAGAACAATCTTGTTGATTACAAACTGTTAATTATGATAATTAAAGCTGGTTTCTAGTGACTTCAATGCTGTCTTGTATTTTATTTTCCATTGTACCATACGATGATCAGTGAGATTGGTGTAACAATATTGACGATCTGGTAAGGAATTGGAAACATCTAATGAACCGTAGTATTAAGTTATCATGAGACAGATACTTGAATGTGCTGTTGTTTGCTAACGACTAGCTTGTACATCAAAATACAGAATCTGATTTGCAAAAATCTGTTTTTAAGCTTCATCAGATTGCCAATATAAAAATCTCCGCTATAAAAACAAAGATAATGGCATTTCAAGGTAAGGAGCCAATAAGAACAAAAATAATGATTAGAGATTGAATTCTAGAATAGATGAGCCGCTTTATTTATTGTGGAAATTATATTTTCTACGATAGACATTATGATATTGGTGTCAAGTAAGGTAAGTTCCAGACGATCTGTGGGACAATCAACTGTATTTTAGAGACAAGGTACGCCAAGATACAAAATTAAAGTTTTAGAAAGTTACGACAGCCCCTATACTGTCCTATGGGTGTGAATTATGGACAACAAATAAAAAACAAGACAGTAAAATACAGACCTCAGAAATGGCATAATTAAGAGGAGTTGAAAAGTGTTCTAAACTTGACCGTATAAGAAATGAGGTCATAAGAGAAGAGTTACAAGTTTTAACTGAAATGAAAAATCAATAGATTACAAACAACGGTGGAAAGAACACTTAGAAACAATGTCAGATTCCAGGCTGGCCAAACAAGTCTGGAAAAACCTATAGCACATGCCGTGTTGTGAATATAATGACGATGATGAATCCCTCACACTTATTTAAGCATTCTGAACTGGTACTGCAAAGGAAATTTTTTTTGACACTGAAGATAATGATAAAGAAGACAATCTGTCTCTAAATGAATAGATAAAAAAAATTCAATGTTCCATCATGTCTTCAGCCTGCGATATCAAATATCTGACGAGTTAACCACCACAGAAGCACTTGGTGATGATCACATCGCTGAAAATATTCTTACCCATAATAACGAGAGTGAAGCAGAAGAAGAAATGCAACAAGAAATCATACTCAGCCCCCACTAACCAACCTCTTCAAAAGAGGTTGTGGACACAAGAAAGCTGGTATCAACATATTTTAGATGCCATGAAATTGACACTTTATTGCAGCAAGAAGTAATAAATACAGAAAATGAGATCAAAGATGATTACTACAAGACAAGATACAAACAACCGAAAAACTCATGAATTATTTTAGAAGTACAAATTTTAAACAATGATTAGTATAAAAGTCACCTGACAGTTTTATAAAAAACTGAAAAAACCTAGGTTAGGTTAGGTATGGAGGACCATACATGATTTCCATGTTCTAAGATTTATGTTTAAAATCATATTCGAAATGAAATATTTCCATAGAAACTAGTTCTTTCTATTTATTGCTTCAGCCTTAACCACAGTACTGTGGTCACTAACGTATACCACCTTACGTTCTCGCACTCGATTTTCACTGATGATGGCAGTCGATGGCACTGCCGAAAAGTCTGGTTTTGCAGAAAACATTGGACTACGGCTAAACAGTCCGGGAAGGAGTTTTAACAAAGAACTACTTCTTTGTTGCCGATAACGTAGTACACATATAAAAAAATTCTCCCCTCCCCCTTCAACTATAATTTTCATTAATAGAAAATTACCCCCACCCCGTTCACCTAACCTCTTCATTTACAGATATTTCATCTACGTTTCTACAGTGGATTATTAAGAGATTCTTATCAGGATACTTTATTTATCAAAATTAAGTACTTTACTCTTGTTAAAACGTTGCAGGTACTCTACCCCTTTCTCTTAACCGATCTTCACCAAAATCAATAGACCTTCAGTCATCTACAATTCAGGGATGCTTGCAAAAAAATATTTGATTCTGTTTGAATGGGCGGCAGTCATGAAAACATTTCTCTTGTTACAACATAACATGTTGCAGGTAAACTACCCCTTTCCCTTAACTGATCTTCACCAAAATCAACAGGCCTTGAGTTCTCTACAATTTAGGAACGTATGCAAAAAATTATTTGATTTTCTTTGAATTTACGGCAGTTACCGTTTGTCATAGGAAAAATTACCCTTGTTAAAAATAAAACGTTGCTGGTAAACTACCCCTTTCCCTTAACCGATCATCACCAAAAACAACAGGTCTTGAGAACTCTATAATTCAGGGCTGTATGCGAAACATTATTTGATTCTGTTTGAATTTGCGGCTGTTATCGTTTGACAAAAAAAAAATTACCCTTGATAAAAAAACCGTTGTATGTAAACTACCCCTTTCCATCAACCGATCTTCACCAAAACAATACGTCGTGAGTACTCTACAAATCAGGGCTGTATCCAAATATTATTTGATTCTGTTTGAATTTGCGACTGTTATCTTTCGCAAAAAGGAAAGTAAAAAAATTACCCTTCTTAAAACATAAAATGTTGCTGGTAAACTACCCCTTTCCCTTAACCGATCTTCAACAAAATCAACAGACCTTGAGTTCATTTTAATTCAAAAAGGTATGCAAAAACGTAGTCGATTCTGTTTGAATTTGCGGCAGTTATCGTTCGTCATATAAAAAATTACCCTTGTTAAAACATAAAATTTTGCAGGTAAACATGATTTTTTTTGCCATCACCATACTTCCATTTCCTTAAGGAACATGGAAGTAATAACCATTTGTAAATAAAGAAGAGTATAATTGTAATTTTTTTAATTCCATGTTCCTTAAGGAAATGGAAGTATGGTGATGGGAAAAATATCGGTATGGAGAATCATACATGACTTCCATGTTCTAAGATTTATATTTAAAATCATATTCGAAATGAAATATTACCATAGAAACTACTTCTTTCTACTTATTGCTTCAGCCTTAACCACGGTACTGTGGTCACTAACGTATACCACCTGACGTTTTCGCACTCGATTTTCACTGATGATGGCAGTCGATGGCACTGCCGAAAAATCTGGTTTTGCAGAAAACAATGGACTATGGCTAAACAGCCCGGGAAGGAATTTTAACAAAAAACTACTTCTTTGATGCCGATAACGTAGTACACATATAAAAAAATCTCCCCTCCCCCTTCAACTATAATTTTCATTAATAGAAAATTACCCCCACCCCGTTCACCTAACCTCTTCATTTACAGATATTTCATCTACGTTTCTACAGTGGATTATTATGAGCTTCTTATCAGGATACTTTATTTATCAAAATTAAGTACTTTACTCTTGTAAAAACATAAAAGTTGCAGGTACTCTACCCCTTCCTCTTAACCGATCTTCACCAAAATCAATAGACCTTCAGTCATCTACAATTCAGGGATGCATGCAAAAAAATATTTGATTCTGTTTGAATGTGCAGCAGTTATCGTTCGTCATGAAAACATTTCTCTTGTTACAACATAACATGTTGCAGGTAAACTACCCCTTCCCTTAATCGACTTTCACCAAAATCAACAGGCCTTGAGTGCTCTACAATTCAGAAACGTATGCAAAAAATTATTTGAATTTCTTTGAATTTACGGCAGTTACCGTTCTTCATAGAAAAATTACCCTTGTTAAAACATAAAATGTTGCCGGTAAACTACCCTATTCCCTTAACTGATCTTCACCAAAACCAACAGGTCTTGAGAACTCTACAATTCAGGGCTGTATGCAAAAGAGTAGTTGATTCTGTTTGAATTTACGGCTGTTATCGTTTGCCATAGAAAACAATTACCCTTGATTAAAAAAAAACCGTTGCAGGTAAACTACCCCTTTCCCTCTACCGACCTTCACCAAAAACAATAGGTCGTGAGTACTCTACAAATCAGGGCTGTATGAAAAAAATGATTTGATTCAGTTTGAATTTGCGGCTCTTATCGTTTTCCATAGAAAAAAAATCTATAGACACACAGACAGACACACACACAGACACTTTTCGAAAAATGACTTTTTTTCATGTTTTGAGTGTAGTACAATCAGAATCTGCAATAATCTCGAACACAATTTTTTTTGCCGTCACCATACTTCCATTTCCTTAAGGAACATGGAAGTAAAAATCGTGTTCGAGATTATTGCAGATTCTGATTGTACTACACTCAAAACATGAAAAATTAGTAATTTTTCGAAAAGTGTCCGTGTGTGTGTCTGTAGATTTTTTTTATGGCAAACGATAACAGCCGCAAATTCAAACAGAATCAAATAATTTTTTGCATACAGCCCTAATTTGTAGAGTACTCAAGAACTATTGTTTTTAGTGAAGATCGGTTAAGGGAAAGGGGTAGTTTACCAGCAACTTTTTTTTTTAATAAAGGGTAATTATTTTCTATGGCAAACGATAGCAACCGAAAATTCAAACATAATCAAACAATTTTTTGCGTACAGCCCTGAATTCTAGAGTTCTCAAACCTATTGTTTTTGGTGAAGATCGGTTAAGGGAAAGGGGTAGTTTACCGGCAATGTTTTTTGTTTTAACAAGGGTATATTCTATGGCAAACGATAACAGCCGAAAATTCAAACAGAATCAACTACTCTTTTGCATACCTTTTTGAATTATACAGAACTCAATGTCTATTGATTTTGTTGAAGATCAGTTAAGGGCAAGAGGTAGTTTATCCCCAACGTTTTTTTATAAGGGATAATTTTTTCTATGGCAAACGATAACAGCAGCAAATTCAAACAGAATCAAATAATGTTTTGCATACAGACCGGAATTGTAGAGTTCTCAAAACCTTTTCGTTTTTGTGAAGATCGGTTAAGGGAAAGGGATAGTTTACCTGCAACGTTTTATTTATCAAGGGTAATTTGTTTCTATGGCAAACGATAACAGCCAAAAATTCAAACAGAATCAAATAATGTTTTGCATATGTTCTTCAATTGTAGAGAACTCAAGGCCTATTGATTTTGGTGAAGATCTGTTAAGGGAAAGGGGTAGTTTACCTGCCACCTTTAATGTTTTAACAAGAATAATTGTTTTTATGACGAACGATAACTGCCGCAAATTCAAACAGAATCAAATAATGTATTGCATGCATCCCTGAATTGTAGAGGGCTCAAGATCTACTGATTTTGGTGAAGATCGGTTAAGGTAAAGGGGCAGTTTACCTGCAACATTTTATGTTGTAACAAGAGAAATGTTTTCATGACGAACGATAACTTCCGCACATTCAAACAGAATCAAATATTTTTTTTGCATGCATCCCTGCATTGTAGAGGACTGAAGGTCTATTGCTTTTGGTGAAGATCGGTTTAGAGAAAGGGGTAGTTTACCGGCAACGTTTTATGTTTTAACAAGAGTAAAGTACTTAATTTTGATAAATAAAGTATCCTGATAAGAAGCTCATAATAATCCACTGTAGAAACGTAGATGAAATATCTATAAATTAAGAGGTTATGTGAACGGGGTGGGGGTAATTTTCTATTAATGAAAATTATAGTTGATTGGGGAAGGGAGAATTTTTTATATGTGTACTACGTTATCGGCACCAAAGAAGTAGTTCTTTGTTAAAATTCCTTCCCGGGCTGTTTAGCCGTAGTCCAATGTTTTCTCCCAAACCAGACGGTTCGGCAGTCCCATCGACTGCCATCATCAGTGAAAAACGAGTGCGAAAACGTGAGGTGGTATACGTTAGTGACCACACTACTGTGGTTAAGGCTGAAGCAATAAGTGGAAAGAAGTATTTTCTATGGAAACATTTCATTTCGAAAATGATTTTAAATATAAATCTTAGAACATGGAAGTCATGTATGATTCTCCATACCGATATTTTAGTACATTATAAGTAAGAACCGTTTTTTAATTTAATTTTAATATAAAGTGAGTGGTATTACATAGTAGTGTAATTTATTTTGTTCTCTCCAGAAAACTTTCTGAACAGAAACCGGTAAGTCTATTTACTTTTATTTTATTATTACCATTATTAATATTATACCAAAAGTAGAAATTAGTTGTAAGATGCCGCAATTACACTTTCTTTAATTCATTATTTTTGCGGTATAGTTTGACAGCAGATACAGAAAGAAAACAACGGTCAATTTGCTAAATTTAGCAGTAACCTACTATTTCTGTATAACGAAAATATATGGTGGTGCCTTGAATTTGTTATACAGAGGTTTTACTGTAATAATAATTTAGGTATAAAACCAAACATGATCTAGTGTGCTTGCTCATGTGTTCATCCTTACACATATGAAGACCAAACATGATTTTCATTATATTGTTACGACGGTCTACTCGATCGTCGTAGCTACAGTGGAAACAAAATAAGTACAAGACACCAATTGAGTCACTAATCACACCTTTAATTTTTACAGTTAAACAGTTCGTAATTAACAACACAGTCTCTACAACAAATCAAATGAAAATTGTTCACACGCAATAAAATGCCCACTAAAATTAAACACAATCGTATTACAATTATACCATCCGATTATAAAACGCAACACTTCACTAATAACTACTTGAACGTACACAGTAATAACTCGAACCGCTCTGTAAATATATTGCAGCTAATACTGACTCGAACGTCATTGAGTACTGGTATTTATAGCCAGTCGAATATCTAGACGACCCTAATTGCGTCTTAGTGTCCGTATGAACTACATAATTAACTGCGGCCTTGACACAGTCCGCACGGCTGGCGGCGTCGAGAACTCTCTCGCAAATGCGTCTACAAGCACATATAACGTCGTGACGACATTATAATATCGGGAACCTGGTTAATTGACTCAGGTCAATTAAACAGGCTGCCATAATATTCACAAACTCAGAACTTTACTATCTGAAATATAAACAAACACTAAATAGGATCCCGCGAATTGAGGAATTTTTGACTGGGGTTTGTAGATTTATTCACTCACCTTTTTGGACCATAACATCTCTTTATTACATACTGTTTTAGCATCATAGAAGAAAATTAGTAATGTGTATACTTATGATAAAAATAGTTGCGCATTTTGTACAATTGTAATTAGTGTAAGTCATGGGTGAACATAGCATGTACTGTCCTCGGATCCGAGTTGTGTGTTCCTGTATATGATATTAAAAATAATAATCTTTACTTTGTGCCATCTGAAGAATGGGCTTATTTAACTTTAGCGTGTTATACTCATTAAACTTAACACATCTTATTACTTATCAGAAATTACAATTTTATGGTAATTAGGTCAGCCTTTTGTGTTTTACTTTACTCTTATGTTGTTATTTAAGTGTCTTTCATATATTAGTTAAAGTTAAGTTCTGAACCACAGAAGTAGAACTTCCGTGTCACCTGTGTGTAACATATCCTCGCCGAATCGGGGCCTCTATCTGTAGTGCAGGGTGTCTGGGAGATCTTCTGTCTATCGTGTGTTGGTGAAGTTTGGTGTCATTCTTAAAGATGAGTAGTCTGTCTTTTCTATAGATTCTTGTGGTCTGTTTCTTTGTGGTAACTTTTACTAGTGTTCACATTGTTGTACCGCACATATTGCTTATGGTTAACAGTTACATTCTAGAAGTTTAACATCACATTTAGGTGATGTTACTTATCTATAGAGATGTCATCGCCGCACACTCAAGTCATTCACAACATTCACATCATCCGGTAATTACGTAAGTTTTATTTAGTCTACATGTTTAATATTTTCTAGCGGTCTACATAATGTGCTGTACGCTGTATCACCAGGGGAGTCTCTGATTCAACTGGACTAACTAACTATAGGGGTAATGGGGCTGTCCGCGCGCGGGTAGTTTCTCAGCGCGAAAAGTAGTTCTTAAATATTATTAATTATTTTCCTTTAATTTGCTTACAATTTAATTACATCACTCTATACTTTTATTATTCTTTTTATGTAACGCGAGGTCGTTATGGATTTATTGAGTTTCTTAAATCTAATTTTATTAACTGATACATCGGCAAATCGGCATGTTACTACCGGTTTGGGACATAGAGAAAGGGTTCTTTAGTACCTTATCTATTATTTTAGTATTATAATTTTTTACTTAATTATATTGTAGGATTTAGGCATATTAAATCGTCACACACGTACGCCACACACTTACATTCTGGACCTCTCTGGAACGTTCAATAAACATGTAGATTGTTCTGTGACGTTGTAACACTGCCTCCTCCTTAAGCCTGTTCCTCCCGAACTGGCAAACCGTCTCTAAAGTTGTACTTAGCCAGGCGATCTAGGTGGACGACCCTGAACTTTCGCTGTCCTTTTTGTTGAATTCGATAAACAACATCGTTAATTTTTTTCACAGTGTAGTGTCCTTCCCAGTTAGACTGAAGCGTAGGTGAGCGACCACAACGGCGCTTTGGATTGAACAACCAGATCTGATCTCCTTCTTGGAAACCCACACTATTGCTGCAAATGTCATACAGAGTTTTCATTTTATCACTGGCAATCTTCAGCCTTCCTCTTACCAAGCGATTCATTTCTCGCAGTTGGTTTTCTAATTGCGAGGAATAGTTCTGCGTCTCTTTGGACTGAGTCTCAGGTGATCCGAACTATAAGTCCCCAGGAATACGAATCTCCCGCCCAAACACCAATTTTGCTAGAGTCATGCCGGTTGTGTCGTGTACTGATGATCTAAACACCACTGGCTGATCCAAGTTTGTTTGGTTCTCGTCAACAACCTCTTGCGTAACCTCATCTTCAGCCACTTTGCCCTCGGGCGCTTCTATCAGCTCAGGAACAAGCAAGAGTTTTGTCTTGACACCCATAGTTGGCTTTCCAATCACTTCTTTTGTCGTTACACTTATTTGTATTTCCTCTGCTAGTTATTCCTCCATTTCCGCTTGCAATAGGGAGGGTTCCTCTTGACCAGACCTGTTGACTTATAAAACGCAACACTTCACTAATAACTACTTGAACGTACACAGTAATAACTCAAACCGCTCTGTAAATATATCGCAGCTAATACTGACTCGAACGTCGTTGAGTACTGGTATTTATAGCCAGTCGAATATCTAGACGATTCCTAATTGCGTCTTAGCGTCCGTATGAACTACGTAATTAACTGCGGCCTTGACACAGTCCGCACGGCTGGCGGCATCGAGAACTCTCTCGCAAATGCGTCTACAAGCACGTACGCCACACGCTTACATTCTGGATCTCTCTGGAACGTTCGATAAACACATAGATTGTTCTGTGACGTCGTAACAATATTTTCATTATGTGCTACTCCAAGAGGTAAACCTGTTTTGTATAATAAACATCCACACACACACACACACACACACACACACACACACACACACACACACACACCAGAATGTCGAAAAACAATAGTAACAGATTTCATAAGCTACTGACTACTTGTACGATACAGTCATTGGCTCAACAAAAGTGGCTTTTAACACTTCGAACGGGTCACTTGTATGGGTTCACAATATCCCTAAAGTTGTACACGTCACCAGTCTGGTGCTAAATGAGCTACAAAGCTGGCAATGTGGGTATCCCGAATGAGAGGAATAAAGTGCATAAGAAAATGCCCCTACCCCGCCCACCAAAAAAAAAACAAAGAAAAAACCACAAAAGAAAGAGCCACTGTTAGGACAAAAAAGCAAAAAGAGGCAAATGAATAACCTCCAATGGAATGCAGGTGGGTTGTATCCAATCTAAATCTAAAAAATCAGGAAGACTACCATTGACAATAACAGTGACATCCTTATCATCAGTGAAGCCAATGTCACAGAAGGCAACACTAAATTCTTCGACATAAAAAGCTACACCATCTGTACCCTTTTTAAAAGTAGACAAACAGTAAAAGGGCATTTTTGCTGCAGGAAAAACTGACCTGACAACAAAATTCCATATAATTAAAGAAATGAACAAAGCCAACGGGTCAAAACCTAGTTGAAGTTACAGTCTGGGTGGAACGAACTCAATTCAAGATCTATAGAGTTTATAACCCTCCCAACAATAAGAACTTAAACAATGACATCCTTAATACCACAAATAACACAATATTAATAGGTGACTTCAAAGCAGCATAAAAGTCAATAGCTACCACAACGTGGGGAAAATAGTTGAGGAATATATAAACAGTAACTGCCACTTTCTATTATACAACCCAGATGAGCTGAAAACCTTTATTCATTATTCAGGAAACACAACAAATACTGACCTGCCAGTAGTATCAGCTAATATGGCCTACCTCTGCATAAGAAAAATCATTGTAAATCCAGGAGGCAGACACTGCATGTCGCTAATATCCTTGGAATTGGAAACCTTCATAGCAAACAAGGATACAAGCTAGAAGAAGGATATTAAACAATGTAAAAATCTTCACTCTGAAAACTAAGGTCAATCTGCTGCAGCTACTAAAGCAGGAATGCCCACATCAAGCCGAAAACACTTAACATAATTTTGAATAAAAATTTGACAGATTATGAATCCAGGATGAAACACAGGACAAGTAAGTCAGTATTGTCTAGCTGATGGACAGAAGTTGACTGGATCTTGTAAGATGATGAAAAAAAAAGAAAACAGAGCAAACATATGGAACGTGTGGCACCATTAAACAGATGGTGTGAAATCTACTGTACATATATTAATCAACAGTGAAACAGTTGTTCAAAGGTTTCTGTTGCAACACAGTTCTTAGCTAAAACATTTTTTATTCATTTACTTATTAAATTGGTTTACCCAAGATAAGCTCGCTGGCCAAATGCACCCCATGGGTTAACAGTTGGAAATCATTACACTATACTAACTATAAAACACACTGTTTTAACTCGTAATGGAATTTTTTAGATAAACAATTGAAAACTGATCAGTTTTGTGCTCTGTATAATAATTATTACTGTGAAATACATACAAACACATTAATATCACTCACCTTTATAAATAAATATCATTCACATAATAAATTCAATGTAATTAATGTTTTATTTATATACAAACATTAATAAAGGGTAGAATATATACAACAAAAACAAGAGTAGTTTTTCCTTCATAAACAGTACCAGTACCAATTTTAATATCAAATGTCTTTTTAAATACCAAACATGCTTTTGCAAGGGCACAATTTCTATAAACAGGCACAATACTGCAAGCATGGCACTTGCATAGTACATCGACTTATGCACATAGCTATTTAATTATATTCTCAAGTAAATAAATATGTACCTAAATAAACGTCAATATAACATACATTAAAATATAAAGCATTTGAATACCTTTCTTTTATTAGTATTTGGTACTTTAGTGGCTGTGTCAGTGCTTATTGTCAGTTTACGGGAAGGTAAAAGATCAAATTGAATGTTATATTATACCGTACATATATTTATCATGAATTCTGCTGTTGCATGAAAACTTTGAAAAAAGTATACGCAACAATAAAACATTAAAATATTATTATAAAGCTTCCTTATAGAATAAGTCACAAACATTTATACCTTAAATTTATTTTTCAAAACTAAACAATTTAGCCTACTATTAATGTTTGCATACAGTTAGTGCAGTTATGAAACTTACAGTGCAAAATTTGGAAATAATAATCAAAATATAAAACATGCGCTTTTATACCTAAGTATGTCAATATGCTAAAAACAAATAAAAAAGGTGGCCAAAAGTGTTTTAAGTACACTGAAAAACAACAAATTAAATGATCAATGACATTTCTACAGTTCTGATTTCTGAAAAAAAATAAGAAAACAAAATATGGACCTATAACCATATGGACCTATATCACACACTCAGAGTACACCAAAAAATAATTACAATTGTATATTTGAAAACCTCAAGCAATACGCAACTCAGAGTAGGGCAGGTTACTACTCTGCTACTATGCTGGACTCCCACTGTCCAAGAGACCCACGTTTTGCTTTTAACTCTAGCCTACTTTTTACTTTTCTCTTTAAACGATTTGGTCTTCAAAAGTTGTCTTTAACACTTGTTCCAAAACACAATTTTTAATTGAACACCTTGGTTTTTGAGGGGTCATGTTATAAGAAATGAAGGGAATTATTAAACAAGTTCTGTAACACAGCTGGCTTCCAATTTGGTAATCCCAGGGCCACCTCATTTTGCTTTGTGGGGCTATCTATTATTTGTGAATTGTACAGTAAAAGAAAGTTTTATTTTTTGTATTCATCTAAAATCATATATGGTCGCCTTACTTTGATTTATTAATTGTTCACGGTTTGTAGAGTAAAAGAGAATGAATGTTTACCAAATTTAATTATTACACTTTTATGTTCTACATGAAATGAGTATTTTCCTATACTTTTACGTAAGCTGAGGTTTTAGGTTATGTTCAGAATAGTAGTGCGGGTTAAATTGTTATGACAAAACTTCGTAGAAATAATAATGTCTACTTTCTCAAACTGTATAAGTAAATTCGGTATTTGTGGGTTTTCTTAAATTCTATGATATTGTGATAAACTTATAGAACCGACACTGCTACGAATATTATACCACAAACAAGTATCGTTAAAATAAAAATCTACCATTCTTATGATGACATGAGTACAGTAGTGTTATATGTGTGAATAAATGTACAGTTAGATGGTTATTAAATATAATAAAGAGATTTATTAAACAGCTATAATAATGAGTACATCGTGAGCGTGTTGCTCTTATGAAGATCGCCCTGTGACTGACCAAATAGCTTAATATGACAATAGTGGAAACTCTCCCCACTTAGCATGCAGAGCAGCGGCGACAGCGCTTCGTGGTGCGAGGAGAACACTAACACTTCGAGCTATGAACAACACCACAGATCGACTTCGAAAACGGAATGAAATACAGATTTTAAGCCGTTTGCGTCGTTATTGTAATTTAATATGGGAGAGGAAAGTGGATGTTGATCTGAAAGAAGCAGTAATTAGAATAAAACGAATGTTTATTGAAATTAAAACACTGGATCATTATGTAATGACAGCAGTCTGATAACACAAGATTACAAAGATTTCCAAAAGCAAATCACACATGCAATATCTTATTAAGTTTGATATTTTTAGTGGCAAGACGTTTCTCTGATAAATCATTTGTTCTGTTCACATATGCCTTAATAAGGACTTTGAAATACTTATCAGTCAGTAATTTCATACAGGTGTTACAGATACCCTCACTACATTCATTCATTGATGAAAAGCAGTCAGTTAATCTATTTCTAATTGATTTAAATGGAATAAATCCTATTGTAGTCCCAAGCCACGTGTTTGTTAACCAAATACACTGTACTCACCGTCTATGGCTTTTTTCCTTGATGTTTTTTCCAGTTTACATGTTTCAAGGCGCTTGCCTCATCATCAGAACTTATAAAATCAATCTATGTCATAAATAATGACATTTGTCAAAATATTAAAAACACAATACGGCAATTAAACTATGTACATAAATTCGCTTTAAAAATGTTCGGTGTGCCTTGCAAGACAACACGCGCCGTACTGACGTAATCTAAGCCTTATCTCGACTATATCTCATAGCGGTATCGTACAGTATATTTGATTTATACTGTAATTGGTCGTTTAACACATGTGGCTTGGTACTGGCGTCGTTGTATGCTTTGTAAATTTCATATTCTTCAAGGGCGTTCAAATAACTCCCTTTACTGCAGAAATGAAGGGGTATTAAATTTGAGCTAAAATCCGTGTAACTGTGACTGTTGTCTATGAGGTGCTTGGCGAAATTTGACTTGATATTGTCGAAGTTGTAAACTCGTGTAGGGGGTCTATGTTCAGAAAATCTTTTCAAAAAACCTCGACCCGTCTGGCCCACATAAAAAGCCTCACAGTCGTTGCAGACTAGCTTATAAATGAAAGAATAATAGATAATATTTTAAAAAAACAAAAGAAAAAGAAGAGTAACACTATTAAAAATGAAACTAAAGATATAAATAATAGAAATGAGAACCTCGAAACAAAGGCACGCAAATACATTGCGGCACCTTATACGCATTTCATGCCGGGGATTTTTAAGTCAACCATTAATAAAGTTAACAACATAGTCGTTTCCTATAAGACTAGTAATAACATCTTGAATAATCTCCGCACCCGTGAACATACCAGTCTTGAAAATAAAACGGGTGTTTATAAGCTAGTCTGCAACGACTGTGAGGCTTTTTATGTGGGCCAGACGGGTCGAGGTTTTTTGAAAAGATTTTCTGAACATAGACCCCCTACACGAGTTTACAACTTCGACAATATCAAGTCAAATTTCGCCAAGCACCTCATAGACAACAGTCACAGTTACACGGATTTTAGCTCAAATTTAATACCCCTTCATTTCTGCAGTAAAGGGAGTTATTTGAACGCCCTTGAAGAATATGAAATTTACAAAGCATACAACGACGCCAGTACCAAGCCACATGTGTTAAACGACCAATTACAGTATAAATCAAATATACTGTACGATACCGCTATGAGATATAGTCGAGATAAGGCTTAGATTACGTCAGTACGGCGCGTGTTGTCTTGCAAGGCACACCGAACATTTTTAAAGCGAATTTATGTACATAGTTTAATTGCCGTATTGTGTTTTTAATATTTTGACAAATGTCATTATTTATGACATAGATTGATTTTATAAGTTCTGATGATGAGGCAAGCGCCTTGAAACATGTAAACTGGAAAAAACATCAAGGAAAAAAGCCATAGACGGTGAGTACAGTGTATTTGGCTATTTCTAATGCCATGTGTGCTTTCCAACAAAAACTGACAGAAATTATTTTCAAATGCTTCTGACATTTTGGCAGCCAATTTTCCACCATACTCATTTGGAAACAGCATTTTCGAGTTATCATCATACTTCTTCATTTCTATGTGTACATTTTCCATACTATAATCATTATCATAAGACGATAATACATTTTTACACTCAGCATGGGGAAACTTACTACATGCCCAGCCCATGACATAATGTTCTGCATTTTCTTGTACTACATCATAATCATAATCAGTTATCTGATCATTTAGGTCACACTGTTTACTGACATTCGCTTTAAAATTACACTTCATCACATCATTATGAGTCAATAGGAAGTTTGCAGCATCAGATTCACAATTACTGTCATCAGAAGCACAGAGTAATTGATTTACCATGACACCTCTTATGGCACTGCAAAATTTGATTGCATCTGGGGTTACATTATTACCCCCTTTTGCCCTAATTATTGAAAAAATGTTTTCAATGCAATCTTGTGTGATCCTTCTTGTTAGCAAATAACAAAAATCGAAATGATCATGTAATTCTGACCACAATAGTTTCAAAGCAGAAATATTGTCTACCCAACCTTGAATGCAAAGAGGATTGCCTTTACGATTACTCAACACTTCTAGTTTTTCAGGCAATCACAAATTTCATCCAGTTTTTGCATATGCCTTGAGTCATTAGATATAGGTCTTCTGTACTCTTTGGGACTACTGAAAGTGGAAGAATTAAAAATGTCACACAATGTATCACACATTTCTATAAACTCGGCAGTGTTTGCAGCACTTGGTTCCAAAGAATTGAATGATACATGAACTAGAATTTCAGAAGCTACAGAGTGGCTGAGGGCCCTGGTGGCTAAACATACCCTCATGTTTGAAAATGGGGGAAGTGTGACACATTTCTTTGTTAACTTTGGGGCCAATCTTGGGATCATTTTGGAGTCCTTGTTGTAAAACTCTCTTATGTGAGACCAACTGCATACTTTTCCACTAGAAACAAAGTCATACTTTTTCAGATTGTTCCTCACTGACTTGATCAAGTGAGGAGGATCATGGAAAAAGTAAATGTTTTCACCATTTACCTGGATGAATGGCTTCTCTGCAGTCACACCTAACAATTTTCTCACCTTTATGTTATTGCTCCCTTGATCACATACAACTGCTTTAGGAACTAAACCTACTGCCTGAAGTTGATTGACAAAAAATAGTACCAGCTCTTTGATGTAGTGTCCTGCCATAGCATTGCTTGTTAGGAAGTACCCAATTATTTGTTTGTAATTGAGGTACAAACCTTTAATCATAAACACCATAGCCTGGTTACATTGTTGGAGGGTAGGAGTTGTGATTGGCTGTACAGGAGTATCTCCACCAAAATCTTCATAACCTTCCAGTCGATCCTGCTGAAAATCATATGACAATGATGACTTGATGGAAATTTCGTCAAATACCAGTAAAACAACCTTCTCTTCCCTTTTCATTTTCTTGGCTTTAATTTCCAGCAAGCTTAGAACCATTTTATTTACTCCGGGTTCCACTTCAGCATTTTGCAACCAGTTCCTTTATCACCTGGTACTGGGTAGAGAAAAATGTTTTTGCATGAATCTGTATGATTTAGAAGAACAATAATGCAGAGCTAAAGCAAAACTTTTGTCGTTACTTGAATATCTTCGGCCCTGAGCTTTACGGTTCCTTTGATTTATTTGCAAAGTTAAAAAGTTCTGAACAACACTATTATCAACAACACTTTTTTCACAATTACACTTCGACTGATTTTTCTGCACTGCACATAATTTTCTTCTCAGATTTTTATTCGATAACCTGTATTTGGACAGCAACTTCTGAGAATTTCTATATTTCAACATTAAGTTTGAACAGCATTTATTCATTCGCTTTTCTTCTGGTAGTTTGTCAGTTTCCTGGACTGCACTGTCTGTTGGCGACTCATCTGAAATTTCTGGGGTAGAATCATGCTCTAGTTTTCGTTTCTTTGGGCTGCATCTCAAGCTTGCCTGTTTGACATTGTGGCACAAGAGTGAGGGCACTGCTCCAGGCCAGATCCTGAAACAAAAATTAAAAGAAGTTGTAATTTTTTATGGGAACATGAAATGCCAGTAGTTAAAGCAAGTTCATAAGCATTACCAGAAAAATTAACATAATAATAGAATATAGCATAGTATTTTTATATATTGGCCTACCCTTGGCTTAAGAGATTTTGTTTCTGAAATCCTTCTCTGTGAAGTGGTCCGAGCACACTACATATCCTTTATTTAAATGTTCTGGTCCCTTAGTCTTCAGAATTTCATCTAAATCAGCTCTTCTACTCTTCACAACCCACTGAGTGCACCTGAAAGCCGATTAAATGCATAGGTTTAATAATAACAATAAGAAAGTATGTTCACATAAATACAATCAAGATAGGCAAGTCAGCATTAATACGTGGGTATACTTACAGCACTTTGTTTTTAGGAAACCTGTAAAATGATTTGCGATCACTTTGTATTTTGTAATTAAAACACCCGTACATAGCACAAATAACTCCTCTTCCCGCCATTTCCAAAATCGTGATACATAACAAGCTCAAAGCAATCTGGGTTGTAAAAGTGGAACTTGTAATACGCATAGTCAAATAGCTTAATATGACTATTGACTATATTAATATGATGTCATATTAAGCTATTTGGCATAGTACATGAACTGGCCAGCTGACTGCAGTCGCGAGTGTAGTTATCTGCGCGAACCGCTAGATGGCACGCAGAGGTGGTGTCGCCAGTTTCTCGTGCGAGTTTCCACTATTGTCATATTAAGCTATTTGGACTGACTCACATGCCTCACTATCCATCTGTCATGGTGGCGTATCCCCACTCTTATAACTTATGAATCTTATGGTACTACTCACAACATCTCCCCTTTTCTAGTTTTTCAAAATTAAATTTCAATATTATTACATAACATTTATTAAACATACATAACCTTTTAGGTACTCTGATTTCTTTATCGTACGACCTGATCTAGTCATAATTACCGGAGCATCATTTGCAGTCTCATTAACAATAGGATTATTATTACAGATATTATTTGCATGATTCACATTATTATTTACAGTATTTGTATTGTTCGAAACTCTTCTTTGCGTGGGCTCTTCAAATGGTATATCTAAACCATATTGGATTTCATTAAATTGTGTACTTTTGGATAGATCTTTTCGATTACGTGCTACAATAGTATTTTGCTCTGTTTTTACTGTACTTTATAAGATCTAAGATTTTGTTGTTTTTCAATAATAATACCACTTTGATGAGGTAAGGTTTCCTTTCCTTCATCATGAATTTTAACTTTATCTCCCACATTAAATTCTTTAAGAGCTTTCGAACCTTTATTATAATAGAACTTTTGTTTATTTTGACGTTCTTGCAAAATAGTACTAAATTTATTTGACTCTACTTTGCCTTCATTTGAATTTGGTATTATATTTCTTACTTTCCTACCATACATTAATTCCGCTGGCGTAATGCCACTATTATCAATAGGCATATTTCTTAATTGTAATAGAGCCATTTCTTTATCTTTTCCTTCCTGAATAATCTTTTTCAAAATATGTTTGAGAGTCTGTATATGTCTCTCTGCTAAACCATTTGACTGGTGATGTTTTGGAGTAGTTATCACATGTTTAAAACCCGAATGATCTGAAAATTTTTTAATTTTGAAACTCATGTATTGAGTACCTGAATCTGAATATAAAACTTTAGGTACCCCATATCGTGCAAAAAACTCCTTTAAAGACTGAATAATAGACTCTGCGCTTAAATCACTTAATTGTTGCATATCAATGAATTTACTATACGTATCTACTACAATTATAACCTTTTTACCAAGTACATAAAAAATATCAGAAGCTACAATTTCCCAAGGATTTTTAGGTATAGGTTTTTCAATCATAACTACAACAAATATCACAATTGCTTACCAAATCATCAATTTGCTTCGACATACCTGGCCAAAACAATGTTTTTCTAGCTAACATTTTGCATTTTTCACTACCAAAATGAGCATAATGTACTTTTGCAAGCAATACATTTCTCATGGATTTTGGTACAATTATACAACTATTTTTCAACAATAAACTCTTACACTCTGAAAGTTCTTCTTTGAAAGAAAAATATGGTTTTACAGTTTCAGAAACGGATGATTTGTTTACAGGCCATCCATCTTTTACATATTTTAGAACTTCTTGCAGTTCTTTATCGCTACTAGTTTCATTTTTTAATTCATTCATTCTTATATCAGATACACTAAGACTTTTCTCAACCATCATAACATATGCTTAAATTTTTTCGTCATCAGAGGACTCTGTATTTTGCAAATAAATTCTGCTTAAATGATCAGCAAGTAATAATTTTTTACCTGGTACATACCTGAGTTCTAAATCAAAATTATGTAAACTTATTCTCATCCTTTGTAATCTTGGAGAAATTGTATTCATTGTTTTTTTAAAAAATCGAGATCAGTGGATTATGGTCAGTCTCTACGATAAATTTTTGACCAAACAAATATTGATTGAATTTATGACAACCAAAAACAATTGCTAAACTCTCTTTTTCAATTTGGCTGTACATTACTTCAGTCTCTGTTAAAGCACGGGAACCATATGCCACTGGTCTTCCATCTTGTATCAATACACATCCAAGTCCCTCACTGGAAGCATCTACACTCAATGTTATGGGTTTATTTATCTCAAAATATGCTAAAACTGGAGGTTTACCTAACGCCTCTTTAAGTTTTAAAAATGACATTTGCTGTGCAGTACCCCACACAAATGGCACATCTTTCTTTGTTAATTGTCTTAAACTACTAGTTAATTGTGCAGCATTTGGCATAAACTTTGATACATAATTTATTGTTCCTAAGAATGTTAGTAATTCTCTTTTATTTTTTGGTATTTGCATTTTTTCAATTGCCTTAACTTTTTCTGTATCAATTTCAATTCCATCTGCGGAATGTATATGACCTAAATATATAACTTTTGTTCTATAAAAGCACTTTTATCTGCATTAAATTTAATACCATATTCTCTGGCTCTTTTAAAACTTTATCCATAATTTTGAATAATTGGTCTTTAGTCTCAGCCCAAATTAACATATCATCGGCCTATCATATCCCTACATTTTCAATATCTTCAAAAATTTGATTAAACACTCTATAAAATACTTCAGGACTAGAGCTTATACTGTAAGGCATTCTGTTAAAATAATATCTCCCAAATGGAGTATTAAAAGTAGTTAACTCTTTACTATCTTCTGACAATTCAACTTGCCAGAATGCTTTATTTGCATCCAACTTTGTAAAATATTTTGCCTTTTTTACCTTTGCTGCAATTTGATCAATTGTAGGAAGCTGAATATGTTCTCTTTTTATGCTAGAATTTAAATATTGTGGGTCCAAACAAATTCTTATTGACCAATCTGTTTTACCAACAACTACTAATGAATTTACAAAATCAGTTGGTTTTTTAATTTTTGATATAATACCAACAGCTTCCATTCTATTTATTTCATATTTCAATTTATTAATCAATTTAAAAGGAACATGTCTACACGGTTCTACTTTCTTCTTTTAATTCTATTTTATATTGAAAATCTTTTATTTTACCATAACCATTAAAAACATCTTCGTATTTCTTTATAATATCATTAGCTTTGTTTACTGAAAAAGCATTTAAAATTTCAACATATATATCTTATTTTTCAGGCTGGACTCTTTGTATCAAATTAAAATCAATGGAACTCTTTAAACCTAAAATAGGTAAGTTACACTTTAACCATCAAAAATTTCAAACTCTACTCGTTGTTCAATATTGCTTATTTTGCAATTTAAGTTTACTTTACCAATAGTTTTCATTTTTTCTTGACTATAATTTTTCAAAATTACATTAGATTTCAGGCATTCAGTTATATTCAATTTTCTACATAAGTCAATAGGTATTATATTACATTGAGCTCCAGTGTCAATTTTAAAAGCAACTCTTCTTAGAATCTAAAATATTTACATTTTGTATCCATTTGTCTCGTGCACTGATAGCATCCACACTAATCCAGTCACAAAAAAATTCATCAAAATAATCACATTCAGCCTCAGACGCCACATTTACAACTTTTATTGAACGCTTATTTTTACACATTTTTGCAAAATGTCCTGTCTTACCACAGTTTTTACAGTCCTTCATAAACGCTGGGCAATTCTTGAAACGATGATTGTATCCGCACCGTTGGCATGCGCTCACCTGTTGTCTTGAAGCACCCGGCTCTCGTGTCGTAGAAGATGATGATGATGATGATGATGTCATCTTTATCTGTTGAACTCTGCTCATGTTGTTGCCTGCGCCACCGTCATGAGTCTTGGAATTGCCGCTACTCAGCTGCTTCTTTATGCTAGCAACTTCCTTTGTTGGCTCGAATTTTTTAACATGCTGTTCTGATAATTCAGCACTTTTACAAATTTTAACAGTTTTTTCAAACGTTAACTCACTTTCACGTAATAACCTTATCTTTGACTCGTTTGTCTAAAATGCCGGCAACAATGCGATCTCTTATCAAACGATCTCTCAAAGTACTAAAATTACAATCCGCACTTAATTTCTTCAATTCAGTTAAATATGCATCAAACGATTCACCAGGCTCCTGATTTCTCGTGAAAACATGTGCGAACTAACACTCTCATTTTTGATAGCCACAAAGTGCTCTTCAAATTTCTGTAGTACTGTATCGTAATTGTTTTTTTTTCATCGTCGGTTAATCCCAACGTATTATACACGTCTACACATTCTTCACCTATGCAATGCAAAAATACGGCCACTTGTACATCATCGGCCATTTTATTAGTACCTGATGCAATACGATATATTTCGAAAAGCTGTTTCCACTTTGTCCATCCTTCTGTAGTTAACTTTTGTAAACTACTTGGTGGTTTCAAGCCCGTTAATGACGTAGACGTTGTTGTAATCGTCGTTGTCGTTCCTGTACCTGCAGCAGTAGTAGTCATTTTCACAATTACACTACGCAACTTCCACACTCTGTATTCAAAATGAATAACTCCACTATATATTTTATGCACTTTAGTTCTTCAAAGCCGCAGCGTCATGTTATATGTGTGAATAAATGTACAGTTAGATTAAATATAATAAAGAGATTTATTAAACAGCTATAATAATGAGTACATCGTGAGCGTGCTGCTCTTATAGTGATCGCCCTGTGACTGACTCACATGCCTCGCTATACATCTGTCATGGTGGCGTATCCCCACTCTTATAACTTATGAATCTACTCACAACAAGTAGAGCGTAACGATGAAAAACAATTATACTTACACATTAAAGTGCACTCAAGATGAAACTGAATAAAGCACAAACACTAATAAAACAAGTAATTTTCACAGAATAAAGACACAAACTTATAGCTTAACAGATCACAACCGAAGTAAAAACCAATCATTTACTAAACACGTGCACATAGCCACAAACTACAAACGTGCACATAGCCACAAACTACAAACACAAAGCAAACAATTCCCAATAATGTAGGTCGAATGGGCTTGAGTGATGCCAACCATTGTAAAAATAATATTACTCGAGTTTTAAATATATAAAGTAATGTTCTATAACATAAGGACCACGACAGTAGTTTCGATTAAAAAAAATAATCCCCCCCACACACACACACATTTGTTGTAGCAAATATTAGAAGAACAGGAATACCCTCAATAACTTATAAATAAGAACTATACAAGGCCTATATAATGGAACAAGAATAGCTGTCAAATATAATTGTAGGATATCTCAACAAATATCTGTCAATCAAGGTGTTAGACAAGGGTGCAGTATATCACCTACTCTTTTTAACAATTATATTGTTACGCAATTACAGAACGTTCTAAACGATTCTCGGCTCTCCCAGCACAACCAGCTGTAATGTTGTTTGCGTACATGCCCTTCCAGACTTCACGGGCCGCATGCACTGTGTTCAAGGCCGCACGCAATTACGGTATAGTGTTTTCTACTTAATGCAGTGATGGACAACAGTCGGATGTTGCCATGTTGACCATCTTTGTTGGTAAAATTCTAAATACAGATATAGTCAACTAGTCAATTTCCGGTAAACACTAAGTACTATGGAGACGAATGTCGTTGTCCATGTCTGTAGAAAAGTCCGCCAATGAATTTTGTCCGAGCCTCGCTGTCTGCGGTGAGCAGAGGCGTAGTTCCAAAAATATATTTCGCTATGAAAATAATTTAAAATAATAACTGTATGAAACAGATTTTAATTTAGTACATTTTTAAAAAAAAAATTAAGATCTGATGCTTAAGGCCTTTTATAGACTATATATTAACTAATTATTTTCAAAAATTCGTGGGGGTTATGTGTAATATGTAGGCTACAAATATCGTAAATGTTTTTATATGGTTGTAATGGATTTAAAAAATAAATGATTAGTTGCAGGGCCGTCTTTAGCCAAGTTGGGGCCCAGGGCATTTAAAGATATATGGGGCCCCTTTTATTGAAATTATAAGCTACTAGTGAGTGTCCCGCGGGATAGTTTCATTTTTCCCGATCCTACGGGAATTTCGAAAAAAAGTGCCTATGTATCGGGCTATACTCTACCTACATATCAAATAATCAAATCGGTTCAGTAGCTTTATCGTGAAAGAAGGACAAACAAACAAACACACTTTCAGATTTATATACCGGGCGTTGATTTATTTGAACCACGACTTCCGTCACAGGGGTGAATGTACCCATTAAAACAAACAACTTTCCCCATTAAGCCATACGTAGGAAATGAAAAAAAATTTGCTTCTCCATAGAAAGTCTCTCAGCTCCAAAGAGATTTTATATGAAGAAGCCAAAATATTTTTTCATTTCCGACATATGGTTTCATGGGGAAAGTTGTTTGTTATAATGAATAAATTCACCCCTGTGATGGAAGTCGTGGTTCAAATCAACGTCCTGTATTAGTATGGATATGGATATCAACAGAAACGCATAACATTTTAATTGTATTTTTAATTACTTATTGAAAAGATACAAGCGTATGATGTGAAAATTAAACTGAAATGAGAGGCACTTTTCTGGTTTTTTCATTAGCGAAATCATTGATTAATGTTTCGAATTTTATTTCTCTTAACAAATCATTTTCTATTGCCATCAGCGACAAACTATTTAACTTCCTTGAAGCATTGTACTTCTTAATTCATTTTTTATTTTTTTCAATTTGGAAAAAGAACGTTCCCCACTGCAGTTAGTGACCATAATAGATAAAAAATTCTAACGGCTATTTCTATGTTTGGGAATGTGTCTTCGATATGGTCTTCTTTTAGAAAATGATGAAGTTCTGTAATTGTTATATCTTCGTTTGCATTAGTGTGGACACTTTTTAAATATTCTCTTAAATGCAGACTTTCCATTGATAATTCTTCTGCATTAACATCTTTGTGATAAAATTTTGCAAATTCCTTGCAACTATGTCCTAGCTCTTTCGAATTCAACCTTTTTAAACGTCATAAAAAAACAAACCGTTGACCGATTTCTTTGTATGATTCCAATCGCTGTTTTAGATGGACGGTCAAGGTATCAATCACTGGGAGAAAAGTTTCTGATTTGAATTTTTCTTTGCCATTTAGTTGCACAGATGGTGCAGAGCCGTCAAAGAATGTCACACGTGAGCTTCTAGCTCTTCTTCTTTGATAATGATCTTTGTAGTCAGCTTCTGGATATTTCTTTTTGGCGGACGATTCGAATTCATCAAAATTATTCATGACAGTATCAATAAAATTGGCAAGTGAAGTTAACAAATTTATTGCAGCGTCCATTGTCATTGTTGCTTTCTGAAGGTTGACATTTGTTTTATCTATCCTTTCTAATATAGTACTCCACATTTCTGTTAGAATAAGAAATTCCAGTTTTTCCATTTTTCTCGACAGACTAATGGCTTCGTTTCTAGTCTCTCGTGGCTCCTCATTATTATCAGTAATAGACGTCAATGCTTCTCGAATTTGCTTGTGACTTTGGTGTAAGGCGCTTACTGCATCAGCTCGTGCAGACCATCTGGTTTCAGATAGACTTTTAATACTTTCTTTGAACCTAAACATTTGGTCAATTTATCCCACCGATGATGGGTAGATCACAAAAAAAAATTGTACAGTTTCTGAACCATTTGAAAATAACTTGTTGTCTCTTGTACACACTCAGCAGCATGAAGACCCACCAAGTTAAGGGAATGTGCTGCGCATGGCACAAAGGTAGCAAATTCACATTTCTCTTTGATTCTTGCTTGCAAACCGGAATATTTTCCTTGACATATTTAATGCATTGTCGTAGCTTTGTCCTCTGCAATCCTCTATAGAAATATCATTATTTTCCAAAAATATCGAGACTGTTTCAGCTAAATATTCAGATTTGTGCTCTTCAATAGGTATAAATTTCAAAAACCTTTCAATAGGTTCATGGTCTTTTACGTATCGAATTATAAAAGTCAACTGGTCAACATGAGATAGACCGGGCGTACTATCAACGCTTATCGAAAAATATTTTGCTAATTTGACTTCAGTTACAATTTTCAATAGGACCTGCTTTCCCATTAAGTCGATAAACTCATTGCAAATATTTGCTGATAAATAAGAAATGTGTCCTTTCCTCGGATTACCAAATTTTTTTAGGTGATCTGTGAGGAATGGATCAAATTCACTTAATAACTCCATACATCCCAAATAATTTCCGTTGTTGGGAGACCCAAGAGTTTCATTGTCACCGCGAAACGGTAGTCCTCTAGATGCCAAGAATTTTACAACTGCCACAATTCTTTTAAGTACTTTTTCCCAGTAATCCACTTCTCTTGTATATTGAGATAGTAAGTCTGTATCTACTTTACCAATAGTTTTACTTCGTGCCAGATAAGTCACCATAGATTGCCTATGTGCTAAGCTATTTTCGTGCTCCAAAATAATGTGATCAATATGTTTCCAATCATTGCATCCACTTGGTGAACAGAGGTTTATATTAGAAGGTCTAAATAAACAGCATGAAAGACAAAATAGAGATTTCTTTGAAGGTGAATATAACAACCATTTCCTTTCAACGGTTTCATTGTTTTTTAATTTACGATAAAATAGTGTTTTGTTGAAATTCCGCGTGGTCGACCTACCGTCTGCTTCTTTATAAATTCTGGAGGCTTCGGAAAAGTCAAAATTTTTATTTTGGAAAAATGCAGGCCCTTTGCAAATCAAAAACTCGCGTTCTTCTTCCGTTAACATTTCACGAAAATAATCTGCAGGATCGTTTGAATCGTTTTGTGGAGTTGAAGTAGATTTTTGTTGTTGCTTAACTAAAGCCGTTGTCGATGAAGTCGGCGTATTTTCGCCATATGATTTATTTATATCTTTATCTGACTCGGGTAAAGTTAGCTCAGAACTAGTGGGTTCCGAAATTCCCTCAATTTGTTGTCCGTGTGGCTCGTCTGAAAGATTAATTTGATCGCTGCCCGCAGAAGATCCTGGAATGAAAGAATTTTATGATAATAGCTCCTATCAGATTATAATTACTTATTAATCAACTTATTATTACTTTATGAAGCCTAAAAATCGACTCTGAATTTCAACACTGTGATGCCTTCAAAACATGGCACTCAAATTTGTTATTTTTTGCTCAGATAGCTAAGGAAATAATAACTTGCTACACAAAACTTTTTCGAAAGGATTCACTTTACGGGTTAGTATATTTCAAATACTACACATAGAACACAAGTTCACGATAAAACACACACTTTTAGTATGTTAACAACAATAATACTGAGACGGCGCACAAACTAGCTCGCATAACCTATGAAAACGGGCACTGCCTTACGAATAGTTTTTGTTTATCACTAGTTTGAGCTGCATAGATTCCGAAGTTGTTGCACAGTGAGGCCAACATATGGTGCTATCTTCTGGCAAAAACTGAACTAACTGGAAAGTCATTTTACTTGACAGCAACGAACATTCCAGAAAAACTTGCGCACCGGCATATGACAGGGGCTGTCAAATTCAGCTCTTAACAAGAAAAGCAGAAAATCCTCTTCAAAATTACATGACGTTTTATAAAATAAAGTTTTTTTTATTCCATCTGGATTTTGCGTACATGTGATAACGATGTGGGTGCGTTATATTTTAACGATTAAAAAAATAAAAGTTCTGTACATTTCTAGACTTCTATATATCAACAATGTAATGATTAGAACGATGTGCATATTTACGTAACATATTCATGCATATTATGTATAAGCATTTATATAATTCTATAAATTTCTACACTTCTGTATAACATCATGTGGACACAACATTTTTATATCATGTCAACCATTCAAACAATGTCTCCTCAAGCTTGATTCTAAACATTCAGCTTTGATTGTAAATTTGTCATTAATTAAACAATTTCAAGTTTTAAGTTTGCATCTTAAATTAGATATTTTTTTTAAGAAGATGGCTTTATAATTTCAAAACAATTAACCTGATACCAAATTTTTAGAACTCGACACATCACAGATAATAGTTCAATTAAGCCAATGGTCTCTTTTATCTGTAAAGATCAACTTCCAGGGGTTATCTTGTGTAATAGTTTGATATACGTTATATTGTCACCAAAACGGAATCTTCTTATCATCTAACAATCTAGGGTGCCATCTACCACGTCAGTAGTATAGGCTTGTTAGATTGCACTCCTCTGTCAAACACTGTAGTAAGGACATGATTTGGTATATTATAAAACTTGTAACATTTCAAATTCAAACATACAGAAATTTCGTCCTCTTTCTCCCTACATCTCTCACTCTCTCTTCCTCTATCTTGCTCTCTAACATTTTATCCTTACTTACTCTCCCTTTTTCCTTTTTTTTATAATTCGACCAAATAAAAATACAGGAAAAATATAATTACTGAAAACTGAACACTTTAATATCCAATAATTACCTCATTAATGCAATGAATATTCATCAACAGATGATAGTTTTCATTATATGAGTAAGTCTAAAGCTACGGTACATTTGTAGTAGTATATTCTGATTACTAACTTCCTGATATAAACATTTTAATTACTAGTTTAAGAGAATTTACGATATAGATTTATGACCCGTTGGCCAGTTGGTGAAACATTACTACAACGGTTTTTAAAAATATACAACACTTGGTAAATTTCACAGTTTATTATTTACCTCTGACAATTGTTTCAGTCTATTAAGGTATTCTCAAAGACATCATAGAATCAACATGACCATTGAAACATAACAACATTGAGTTGTTTCTATGACCTCTTTGAGAATAGCTTAATAGGTTGAAACAATTGTCAGAGGTAAATAATAAACTATGAACTTTACCAAGTGTTTTTATGTTTCTAAAACCTTTAAGAGAGTTTGATTACTACCTCTTACTAGTTATAAAGTCAAAGGTTACCTGTTAGTCTGGAACGATTTATTAGCTCTGTTTTGCAGTAGTTTATACGTACACCTGTTCTAACATACATATTGATGCTGAACCTAGTTCCCCCGGATTTAAAACATAATCTTGCCAGTACGTTTGTAACTACTTCACATTTTAACACATTCTTTTAATACGTGTTTTTAGAAACTGAACAATTTTCATATAGCCTACAGGAATTCACCCTGAAACCCGACTTCAATCAAAGGACAAACGTGTATACACACACATTTAAACATGACTAAAAACTAGAAGCAATTTAATAAAATTATACAATATGCTTTAAAAAAAAAACCGTAAATAATTCTTAGCAATAACACAGCAATAGACAACTGTCTAGCAAACTGCTTGGAAAAGCTGAGGTCTAACGAGTTACTGTAGTCAGGAACTGAAGGTCTCATTTCAATAGATCACCTTCAGGTTAGCTACAACGTTGAAGGTCAGACGCTGTTTCTTCTGACACCTAAGAATTTTACCGATTCTATTAAGTTAGTGGGTATTCACTTCACATTGAGATTGATTCACGCTTACTCGATTCGTGTGTAAAGCAGCAGGTTTGGGCCTGTCCATATTCGATCCGCTACGCACCACTTCAGCAGCCAGACCAACAGACGTTAGTTACATCGTTACTTTTGTCTCCTCGAGCAAAGGTGGTAAGGGGACAACATGTAATATAATGGAAAATATCTTGTGTACACTAGTTATATAACAGTGCCGAGAACACATCCTTGAGGGACGCTGTGTGCATGGGGCGAGCTCCCGACAAGCAGGAGGCAGTTGAGTGCTCCCATCGTAACGTGAACTGATGCTCACAAATACTATTGAGAGAAACATATATTGGTCAGTAAGAGCCTCTAAAATGCATTCGATATTACTTGAATTGAGATATCGGCAACAGCATTCAGGTTTAGTGTTACGCTATTGTGACAACGATATTCACGGTTTTCCAATGGCGGGGAAAGTAGCTTGCCGAACCCAAGAGATGAGGGTCCCAGATGAATGTCAATTGCTGGAACTACAGTTGGGGCAACGATACGATCTACCGGCAAAAAGCTACACGATCTGTAGAAGTGAAAAAATATCCAGACAGAAAGAGAGTCTCGGACAAGGAAACTGTTCCTATGTGTGGTTGGTAAAGATTTCGGGTGTACTATAAACTCTCTAGATAAACTCTCTTCACTCATATCATTCCCGTAAATCAGTGCCTCTGAATACCTAACTGCAAAGTAAACAATCTATACACAAAAGCGTAACTAGGTTATCCTTTTATTTACAACCGGATTAAGTAAACTTTTAGACTACGGATTGTATAAGCTTTTAGTCTTTTAGCTAAACACACTTAAAAAAACATATTCTGCTTCGTATTACTTACTTTGTAACTTACATTTTAGTAGTTTTATCATGCTCACATACTTTACCATACAATCATTATTTATGGCATATGGTTGTAAATGTATAGTTTGCAAGACACGGGTGGGTTTTACTCTTCACTAAAGCTAGTACTCATCTTTCTTTACATTACATTTTTTCAACTGTTATCCTGTGTTAAACATTAGTAATGACAGTACGTTTGGACAAAAATTTGAAAGGTTATTACAGAATTAATTTTAAAGCAACGTTTTCACCATAAATTAATAAGATTTCTCAAGCTCAAATAATTATAAAACATTTTTAAGTAAAATAACAATTTCATTACGTCAGTGATCTACGATTTTTGAAATTCTATCAATTACATATAGCTAATGGAAACAACAGCCCTATTAAAATAAAATTGTTTACCAAGTGAGCAGAATTCACTTTTTTTAATTCAAAATCTCGCTGTTCAAGTTTAATTTACTACGTGCTGTGAATTCTCGTAATTGCGTTTTCCTGTTTTTCAATAAGGGTACTTTACATATTTATTAAACAGCTGAATTCTGTAAGGCAAATGTTACACTTACTTATGTATAATTTATTAGTATTTATAGAACTGTTGTTTACCTGATTCTATTTTACTAGAGCAGACTGGCAGATCAGTCTTAAATGTATTTATGTTTTACAATTATTTAACCTAAAGTCAGCTACTAATTTATTGCTAGGCGAAGAGTTAAATTTTCTATCTTTAGGAAATTTTAAGTAAATTTAAAATGCAATAACTGAATACGTATAGTTTCTTTTCTGTGTATTACATGTGAGTTTTTCACATTCAGAGAAATTTAATTAATTCTGATATAATGAAGGAGTGTTCAATGAACTTAGGTATCTCGCACAAAACATGGGTTAGTCAATGGTTTAACATGCGGAATGAGAGTGATCTGAATGAAAAGCTGAAGCACTTACAGCTAAATATAAGTTTATTTTAGATCTAGAAGCAACAAGTAAATTAAATGATAACTTGCATACACCGCACCGTAGGCTACACATTACATGCCCCTTTCATTTCGAAAGAAAACTCATTGTCTGAGGTCTTCGCACACATTCTTCTTCTTCTTCTTCTTCTTCTTCTTCTTCTTCTTCTTCTTCTTCTTCTTCTTCTTATTCTTATCTTTCCAGGAATATTGTAACATAACGAAAATACGGTCCCCGACGTTACATAAATCAACTTATAAGATTTAAAATAGAATAAAATTATTAATTATCCACACTTGTAAAAGATCAGAACCCAACCCATGATTAATTAAATAAAACAAGAATACAAGGTAGAAAGAAAAGAAATTAATAATGTTAATAATTATAAACCTCAAAGTTCAGTGAAAGGTGTAAACAACAGACATTGACAAATAATGTAAAAAGTAATTTAGACTGTTTCATAATAATTGATGTTTTAAAGGAGATGAGAATGAGTAAATGTTGCATGACTTAGGTTACACAAATGTACCTGTTATTAATTGTATCATGTTATATTATTATCATGATAGTGACGTTATTTTTTGTGTGTAGCAAGTGAAGTTATTCTGTTAATAGAATACCAGGTAAATAAGTATTATGTGTTATCAATTTACCGTTATAGAGCTGTTGTTAAACTCAGTAATTGATTACTAATTAATTTCATTTTATGTGTTATCCATATGTCATGATAAAGATTTTGTTAGACTTTATAGAGTTAATTATTTGTATACATGTACTTAGATAGTAGGATGATTATAATTGTAAACTTGGCCAAAAGGCTATAATTGTTAACGAAATACAAAAGAGTTTAGTATAACCATGTCATAAATAGATAAAGGATTCTATAATATTGCAGATAGTAACAAGTTAAACTCAGAAGTAGATCAAGGTATAATGATAGGCCTAACAACCAGTAACATTATATAGTAAGTCAGATCAGAAAGGTTAGGTAAAGAAATTTGTAACAAATACTAAATAAAATCTAATGAGTTAGGAGAAGTTAATAATAATTGATAATAACAAATAAATAAATTCAAATTAAATAAATTCTCATAATGCCATAGTGCAATGATACCGATAGATAATGTTTTGTAACAGAAAAATAATATTTGTTAAAGTAAGTAGACTAAGAAAAAACGACAGCAAAATATATAAAAATTAGTAACAAGCAATAGGTAAAATTATAATAGGATATAATGGAAATTTAGAAAGGGATTATTTTGATGAGTGGAAGAACATTGTATGAAATGGTTATAGTATAATATAATATCCAATAAGAATAAAAAAGATGGTTGTCAGGGACGACGAGAGAGTAGAATTTGTTGATTTGATTATTGAATAAATTTACATGAACGAAGACGGTTTAGTTAAAAGACGCTCAGAAAAGATTTGATTTAATTTAAATACAAATACCACAATGGGGAAGCAAAATGAATAATAAATCACAATAGTATGATCCACTGTCATTCAACTGTCTTATATAATTGGACAATCTAAAACCTATACACGAAAGTAACGAAAAATATAAAGGAAGAACTCTGATTGCAAAATTCAATATAATGAACAAATGTTAACTTAATTAACTAACAAAACCAGATAAATAACTACCTGCATAAAGTGATATAATCCTATAACGTAAAAGAAACGAAAATAAAACACCAAATTATATCGGAACTTCAGTTTCCACAATTCAATAGAAAAAACGTAGTTGGACTCGAAATTCGTCGAAGCACGTAACCACGAAACTCGGACATTGGTGAACAAAAGGAGCGGTATTTCTGCATCATCCCAGGACCAAGAATTAACCTTTATTTCAACTTGGAGTGAAGACTGACGAGAGCAAATTCATCTGCATTCTGTTATTGACCAAACAAGACGAAGAGGTTATCTGTACACTGCCTTATCGAGTCACGAGGCCGAGCGGACGGTAACTACAATTATTTTAAATATTATTTAATAAAAACTTAATTCTATATTGTAATACCTTGTATTCCTATTTATGCATTTTCTGATCTTACTAACAGTTGAAAGAAACTTCACGCCCTGTATTTAAAGAAATATAAAATCATAACTAAAAATAATATAAAACCTTGAATCCGATCGATAATCGATTACTTCTAACTTATAGCCTTTTGTATCTACGTAAAAGAAACAACTTTGTTGGACAAGAAATATGAAATATTAATAAAGAACCCTTTCAGAATTCAGATATCTTCTCATTTATATAAGATTTAGTGTAGTGTGAACAAGATATAAGATAAGTAGAGAGTGTAACTGAGAATTATCGTACGCGGTGGGCTAACCTACAAATTTCCGTTGTCTGGGAACCACAGCGCTATTCGCGAACTGCTTGGGTATTAAAGAGAAAGAGAATACAATAAAAATTCATTCTCTTCTCTTCAATGCAGAATAGGCTTGAGCGAAAAATTCGAATTACACACTATACACATAATTTTCACCCACCATAACACAATTATATTAAATAGAGAGGAACTGGGATATACTTAAACATTATTATACCACATATTGAAATAAGATACATTATAAATTGGCATTCACAACAGAGAGGCTTAACGAGTAGACATCCGTTATATTATAAATTGACGCCGACAACGTTGGAGCTTTTGAACATAATATAATTCAATAAATACATTACGCAAGTATATTATAAATTGGCTTCCATCGCGTGGCTTGAATAAGACGGACGTCACGGTTATATAATAATATTTACAGATTGCGACACCATCGGTACCCAAAACTATTTCTTCCCAGTGACTTGCACATTTAATATTCTACTATTTACTACTATAACATTCTTTAACTCGTGCTTTACATGGTCGCTTTGCTTGTACATGCATTACAAGCTGGAATAATCATCACAGACCTGAAGTATAATGATGTGACAAAAACGTATTGTCTGACTTTGGTTTGCACTTGCAATTTAACGAAACTAACAGGAAGATGTTAGTCATCGGTACAATTGCATTATTTCGAGTGCAACGTGTTGAGAAAGTTTAATCCGCTCATGAAACTACTGTGCAAAGAGGACAGAAACGTGCTGACTCGCAGACGTGATCCCCTGTTACGGAACAGGAAACTTGTTGAGCACATCTGATACTGTCTGCTCGTTGTGTACTTTCTACATTTGTCACACATTGTCTCGCTTTTGCTTTAGTAGTAAACGTGTCGCTATACGTTGCTACTACGTCTTCCTGTGAAATGAAGCCTTAAATGAAATCAACATTGCAGTTCCTTTCTAAATGAATACAACTTTATTGCTGCATTGCATTAGATAACTAAATGTATTTTGACTCATCATAAGATATTACGGGGTCGACTACAACCACTATGTATTAATACTTCTGGAGTATTATTAACATTTCTCTTTAAGAAGATACTTGACGTCTGCGGAAATTCTGCATCTTCTTGAGGTATTTGAAGAATAAATAATACACTTAAAAACAAATATTTATAATTATAAATATTTTAAGGATAAATATTTAAGGATAAATAAGAAGTATTTTAAGTAAATAATATTCTTCTAACAGAGATATTTGGCAGAATTTGTGTCTAACCTAACCTAACTTAATCTAACCTAACCTAACACCCAATATCTAGGAGTGGATAAAATATGCAAACCCTGTATGTTTTGAATACAACAATAATATTACAAGGAGCAAAAGCAATATTTGCGGGCAAATTCGGGTAAAACAGAATAATACAATGTAGCAAAAGATTAAAATGTATCTAATACTCAAGAGGAATATCATCGTCTGGCAGTAACTATCAGATGTTACTATCAGCATCACTTGACTGTACACGCTTCTGTCTCGTGTGCGAAGTGCTTACTCAGAAATAGGGGAAAGTAATAAATTTTCATTAACAGTACATAGTCAGTAAACTTACTTGTATACCGCTTTCTTTACCTCCTCTATCCAACCGCAACGTAATATATAAAACTAGACTGTTTATGTTATTATATCGATCTTGGTTTATGGTAACAAAAGGATATTATGCAATACTTCAGACCATATGGATATGAAACTGTGAGATCTTCACGTTCGTAGGACACGAATATATACATAACTATAGAGTTTGGTTCCAGAGTCCTAATAAACTATAAAAAAAATATTCCGCGTATCGTGCACAATACGGACTGAAGCTTAAACTGTGAGAGCTTTTACGATATTCTAGTGCAGCACTGTCGCTCAAACTTTAAATCATTTATTCGTTGAAAATTGAGGATATAGACTAAATATTTACGGAATTACCAAATACAGTATGAGTTTAACAATAATTTATTGATTCTGGTGACAAAAGTTTTGTTTTTGCTGATCTATCACTTGACTACGCCTGGAATAGTGTATTGAAGTCATACAATAACATGAATTAAAAATACAATTCAGAGGTGTACTCACAAGATTATAATGTCCTCGAAATACGTAAATTCTATTCAGGAGTCCAACTGCGACAAAAATCTCATAGACTTACATTGTGCATGGGTGTGAGTCTTAAGTGTGTGGGTGTGTGCGCGCGCGCGCGTGTGTGTGTGTGAGCGGCGCGCATTCGTAAGTTCGTACGATTGCGTATATGTTTCGTCTACAAATAAAATTTAGACACAAGATAATCGTTTATTAACAACACAGTTTATTGCAAAATTGCAAAAACTTACATTTCTTATACCTCATCTACACTTCGTCTTTCTTATCTTATTGTAGTCACAAAGAGTGTTTTAAAAAAGAAACTTAGTTTCTGCAGTATAAACACTGCAAAACCTAAGACTGTGGTATGGTAAATAAAACACTTTGAGATAAGTTGTTCCGCACTGGAAGTTAGCTACCATTAAATACAAGTCTACGATGGTTAATCGCGTAATTTAAGTAATTATAATTTTTACTGAAAATCGTTTATGCAACCATTTCTGAAAGTTTGATCGTCCTCTTATTGTTTTATTAAAAAGAGAAGGAGGATTGTATTACAAGGGACCTCCTTGTTATTCAGTCTTTTGTTTTACATTTTTATATTGTTTATTAGATGAAAACGTTGTTTTTTAAGAAGGTGATTTTGTGTAGACCTGCTCTAACCACAGACTTGCATTCAAATTTATTTTGGTTAAACCGGACTATTGCAAAGTTTAATTAATTTGTTGTAATCTTCATGTAAATATAACTAACCTTTGTATTTGGACTGAGATTCAAGAATCTTTATATTTGATCTTTCTTCTTGGTTCACTTTTACGGTGGATACACTTGCGTTCCAAATAGTTTATATTTCTAGGTCAATGATAAGCCTGAAGATATCCAGATGATATTGTAAAAACTCTCCATGTTACTGTAACTTACAATTAATAATAAAAATAAACACTTAATGATTCATAAAAACATCACATTTTCTTGGAGTTTCTTTCACCTGTTGAAGTTTGGCACTCACAAGCAATGAAAATCAAGATCTCACGATAAATGTTGAATTTACATTCTGAGTCACGCCACAATACCTGAATATCTAAACTACAAAAATAGCTACAAAAATATTGGAAGCTGTGAACTGGTGTAGAGAAGGAAGTATGTTGAAGAAAATACTTTGCATCTCACATCTGGATAATATGAGACTAAATTTAATTAGACGTTCAGAAAGCAATTCAGAAGAAATATTAAAGTTAGTCGTGTAGACAGTCGACGTAGCGTATTATGTACTCAGACCTGCGTGTTAATATTTTTCTAGCTGCTGTTAAATTTAGTATAGACATAATTAGCCAGATTTTGAGAAGGATGCCTCACTCAGTGGTATACGAGTTACAGAGTTGTTTGTTTTGCGGTAAATAGCAAACATCCACTAAGAAAATTAAATATTTTAAATATTTCAATTTTATTTTCACGATATCTAGCAAGTTTACTAACTTTGTGAACGAATCATCTAAAATTCATGGCATACTAAATGTCTCTAGGAAGGAAGTAGGTAGTGGCAGCGTCACTTACAGGCTAGTCATCAGTAAGCACTGAAGAAACGTTTACTAAAAAAAAAACTGCTTTCCTCTACAGTACGAATACTCGGAACTGCTAATGACAACCGATTGCGCAAAATCTTTAAATATTATCAGCGCCAATTTCCATGCTCAATTGAAACTATCATCAAGTATTGTAAACTACAATTTAAAGGTATTCAGACAAAACTAAAACTGTAGTCCACATAACTAACTAATGTCTAAGCAATAACAAAACAATTTCAAACCTGTTCATGACACCAACAGGTTTTTGTCAAAATCATGCGTGTTGGTTATTTTCAATAGCCTGTGCAAACATCAGTTCCCCGAATTTCGCGCGTCAATCAGTAAAACCATCCCTGTTTGCGAAAGCTCTAATTGTGCGGTAAATAGTAGTGCCTGGGGAGGGATAAGCGTAATAACGGAATGGTTATGGTTTCGGTGGATTCACATTAAATGCCAACACAGTCTATACAAATTCCGCATCATTCTGCAGCTGTACGGCCATGTTTAGTACGGTATAGTATTAAATACGATTCGCACTACGTCCACCACGCGTGGACATGTAGTATTGAATTTACAAAATTACAAAACAAAAATTATAAATTATTAATCTGTTTTTGCACTACAAAATGCCAAAGTACATTGTCGGAGGGGACAAAAATCTACGGTCGTAATTGAGTAATCTCAATGATTTCATTATAAGTATAAATTTCCTAATATTTAGAATACGGTTTCTTTGCAGGCACATGATAATTTAAACCATTCTTTATCAGCATCATTTTACAAAGCCCCATTTTACCTACGATTCGAAATTCTAGAGCCCCAGCAGGCACTCAGAACGCAAAAAACAACATTAGCTAAATGTTTAAATTGCTTTAACAAAACTCCATCATTTGTCTACATTCGTACGCTAGAGATAAGTGTAATAGATTTGTAAATGTATGAATATTACAAACTATACTTACTTAACATCTTTCATCGTTTTGAAAAATAGGTTTTCTCTTCAGCAATCAAGATGAAAAGCAAACGCAAACAAATTTTTGCAAGTTGATAGCTTAAACCTCGCTATCCTAAAGTGTGGAATGTTGGATACCAAGACAAGCATATTTAGGAACCTTGAAGGTAACACAAATGAAATTCTTTCGGGTTGTGGTAGTAATACAAGTGAGGAAAGATCGTATATCAGTATATATGAGCGTTCTTAGTAGTTGGACATCTTGCAAGCATGGAGACAGAAGCCCCTAATAACCGGCAAAGTTTACAACACAGGCCGCACGAAATAATCTGTGCAGAAAATATCCGAATCAATAGGGGCTGCAATGGTAAATTTTAGAAGTGACAAGATAGTGAAGATGATAGGTCTTTACCTCTGAGAATGTGTATTTAGTCTAGTGTCTTGGTTATCGCTACCAAAAAATGGTATACCTGCAGGGGTGAAGGAGACGACTGTGTATCGCTTCCTACTAATTAATTTTGTATATAGATGTTAATTCACATAAAAAACAAATAGTTATTTTGTTACAGGCCGTGGATAGTATAGGAAATTTAAAGGACTCAGAATTACAAAATATAATACCTACAAAACGTTATGTCTATTAAACCACGCATAAAGATATTAACAAAACAAACTATTATTTTGCACTAACATAATTAAAAACAATATATTTTCTGCAATTATTAATTCAACCGAAATAACCCTTATTGATTCAAATAAGTCATCACGTTTTTATTAATTTAATTCTTCACAAGACATCAGAAAAGAATAAGTAGTTCCAGTTTTTCGTTTATGGAATTCTGACACTTCAGCAGTAATGCCACCCTCTAAATAACAAGCAACGGCTCTAATTTAGACGTGCACGCTCTTATCTACGTTTTCTTTATTGACCCAGCCACCTTGGTTGTTTGTCTTTTTATAGATAATAGGCCTATATGTGTCTGCGCAAGAAATTTATTCTCTTGACTCAACCCAAATGGAATGTTAACAACTAGAAATGATACATGTTTTCAATTCGTTTATGAAGAGAATAAAAAATAAATAAAATTTGTGGTGTCATCCTTGGAACTGCCATTACACGAGTTTCATCTCCTCCTTGGCAAAATAAATAAAGATTTATTTTGACAAGTAGCTTCACCCGGGCTCCGATATCTTGATTTTCCAATACATTCTTTCTTCTAACAAGTAGAAGTTACTGCCTTGACTGCTTTTCTTCTAGTACAGTCAATGCTCATATATGTGGACAAATTATTTAACAAAATTAAATAAACTTTTAAATACAAATTTCAACTCAGTTAATTCTAACCGCTAAATAAATAGTGTGTGAACGAGCTAGAAAAAGTGTTTGTTACTCTTCGTCAGTTCATATAAAAACTACTACTTAACAATTAACGTCTTGATAATTTTCTCAGACTGCGGATGTGAAAAAACAGTGAATCGATTGAATATGATAGTATATTTACTACATATGCACGTTCTGTAAAAATTATCAAGTTGTAACCGAATTAATATATTACACACTAATTATTGGTTACATATAAGTAAATAAGTGCAGCCCTCCTTATTAAAATGCGATATCTTAAACCGATTAAAGAAGAACTACGTAATACTGCACCAATTTAAATGTGAGTAAATCTAGTGAGTCGAGACTTATTTTTAAAAGTTTTATCTGCTCTTTCAAAGTCGCTTTGCACCCAAACACAATTTTCAGTCACATTTGTAAAGAACCTTTTTTGTTGGAATAAATGTTTATTCGAAGGATCGAAAATACTTTTCGCACTAGGCTAAGCTTTTTATTTATTTTGTCGAGAATTGAGAAAACCATTGGCATTGAAACAATAAAAAAGGCAATGCTAAATCAATATTTGGAAAAAGAAATTAGCTTTTTACCAAAGGATTATTATTTTTAACGCTTATAGTGATAAACCAAGCAAAAAGTGTATCTGTTTTCAATTTGTTTCGGTCAAGAGGGTTAAAACTTACCTTGTAGAATATTAGATTTACTGTGAAAATTTTAATGAAGAAAGTTGTGTTAGTGGTTATAATCACAAACAGAATTATCACTGTTGCACACCACTATAGAAAAATTATTCCGATTAGCGCTTTCCGATAGTCATGAAATTTTAAAAGTAGTAAATAACACAGTTGAAAGGAAGCTTAGGGAGGAGTTAGAAACATTGAAAGAAAGAGAAAAAGGGATACACAATTTAATGAATAATAAAACTAAATTTGATAATGAAGAAATATTTTATAATATAATTAAAAAGTAAAAGATAGAGGAGGGATAGATAAGATTAAGAATTAAATTGCATAGGACTAATTGGATGTTTTTAAAATAAGGGTGAGTGACCGCGCCCACAAGTGTGAATGAGAAAGGCGGTACAGCGTAGGTTTACACACACACACACACACACACACACACACACACACACACACACACACACACACACACACACACACACACACACACACACAACTCACAAACACAAGGAATGTGCTAGAAAAATATGTAACTGTCCAGACGGGGGTGATAGGGCTCGGAGGTTGGGCAGGGACATTTGAATTATAGCTTGTTGTGTGTGGTCAGTGGGGGGGAGGGTGGACGTGTGAAGGGTTTGGTTTACCTCTGCTTGTCAATTCCGATCTGACGATGAGCTGAGAAGCTTGAAAGCGCTAATCGGAATAATTTTTCTATAGTGGTGTGTAACAGTGATAATTCTGTTACTGAGAAAAGTCGAATAGTGAGGCAGAAGGATTTATCAACTGAAATGTAAAAAGGAATAATTGGCAAGTCTCGAGAGCGCAGTTATTGGCTGTCGAATGTAATAACACATAGAAATGTATATTTTATTAAGTAACAAAAACTAGAAGAAAATGTATACAGCGTTTTTATAAACGAGCTATTTGAGAGTAACGTGACATATTATTTTACAGATCTAATTCAATTTTCCTTATCATGATACAGTTCAATATTTGTACACATATCGCATACGGAATATATTTTTCAAATTAATTAAAAAAAAAAAGATTTTGTGGTATATTTGTTTGTACGTATTGACTTCTATCGTAATTACAAAGGCGGACACACAAAACTGACTGGTTTCATAATTCCAGGTTCGTGTGTGTTTACGTTCTCACATTTATGTACATGCAAGACAGAAAACTTGAGACAAGAAGAAAGGTATGGAGAGAGAGAGAGAGAGAGAGAGAGAGAGAGAGAGAGAGAGAGAGAGAGAGAGAGAGAGAGAGAGAGACAGACAGACAGACAGACAGACAGACAGACAGACAGAGAACGAGAGAGAGAGAGAGAGAGAGAGAGAGAGAGAGAGAGAGAGAGAGAGAGAGAGAGAGAGAGAGAGAGAGAGAGAGACAGACAGACAGACAGTGATATTGAGGGGGGTGCGAGGGGAAAAGAGGGGCCCGCCTAATTTCCCAACATGACGCAGGAACAAATATGAGAAGTAAATAATTATTAATCTTGTACGGTATTAATTAATGGCAAAACATTCATCGTGAGCTTGTATTTACAATTACAAACGACGACCGATTTTTATTGTTAAACGACACTTTAATTTAACGATTCAGATTGTTTAATTGTTATATTTTACTGAATAGCAATCTATTTTTCAGGACTACAGTTGTACTTTTATTAATTTTAACACTAAACTACGATTTTGCCCATACTACGATGAGCCTTGAAACTCTCAAGGTAGAAAGAGTTTTACTCTCTGCTATATTCCATATGCAACCGACTCCTTAAGGATACCAACGTAAACCACTCTTAAATTAGGAAAGTATGTGTAAATAAAACTCTGCATACCAATATTACAATACTTTACCTTATGAACGAGAAATCCAAAACAGTAGGTTACACCAATATTCTCTTTTATCTGCGACTAATTGTAGATCCAATATCCTAATCACGTGTAGGTTACACTTGAATTATAGGCAAAATGGTTTTATTCCGTTTCACACCGTGCTAAATCTGACTCTTTTATTGGCGTATTTAGCGACCTAACTACCATACTACGTCAGTCTTATATTTGCCCCCTCTGCTAATCACTCTGATAAAAATATGATTCGGTAAACTTTAAAACTTGTGAAATTTAAAATTCATATACACATATTGAAACTTTGTCCTTAAATTTATTCTCTCTCACTCTTTCATTCTCTCTCCATCTCTGTCTTTCATGCTCCCTCCCTCCCTCCCTCTCTTTCAACCTTTCTCTTCCCCACCTTTCGTTCATTCTTTTCTCTCTCACCATCTCTTTCTCCTCGTTATCGTTCGTGCAAGGAATGCATCCTCCTCATTCATTAGTGTATCGTCCAAATGCACGAAGAAAAATTATAATTATAAACCGAACACTTATATGTTGTAATATAATACAAAATTGCCTTTTTATGATTATTCTTGATTATTTGTTTAATTAAGTCAAAATTTTCCTCCTCAGTATTAATCTTCAGCCCCACTGTTGGGCTCGCCAATTTTGTAATATAACCAAATTTCTCTTGGTGAATGTTTAACTATGTTCCACGTTGGAAACGCCAATTTTGTATCAATTCGTAAAATTCGTGTTTCGGAGTTATAAAAATTTATAATTAAACTTGGTAAAAAAAATTTATTTATTTATTAATTATTTACTTTATTCTTAGCTCGTTTAATTATTAATTTAATTAATAATTTACTTTAGAATAACAAGAATTGTTTTTCCGCGTTAACTAGATTATAAAATGTAATAATCGATTGGTGGTCTTCCATTATTCAATGAGTGTACTCCTTCAATGATGTTATTCTCTTCTTTTCTTGGAGTCCAGGTGTCAAATATTATCTGAAATTCTTCTGTATATGTTTACTAATAAATAAAACTCAAAATTATAATATTCAATGAATTTATTAATGTTATAGAGACTAATCGATTCTGAATCGATCGGCTAATCGACAGCTCGCAAACTCATATCTCAGGGCAATTGATTTCGTTATATAAATTATTAATGTTAAATTACAGGTTCTTTTAGCTGTAATTTAAATAGTCAGAGAAAGGGCAAAACTGAAAAGTACAACACTTACAATAAAAAAATTCTTAATTATAAAAATATAAAGATTATTCAATATGAAAATGTTAATAAATTAGATTTGTCGAACCAACGATCTGACGATATTCTGACGTCACCGCAGCTGGCCGGCTTGGTCCGTTACAACAAAAATGGCTGCTCCCGTGCTGTGTACGTAGTAGAAGTCTTCACCACGGAATTTCTTCAAATAAATGTTTATTCTCTAGGTGTTCCTCATCCAAGCAGTAGTGATTAATTTCTCTTCATAACAGTGTAATTCTCCTGGATTAGTGGTTAGATATTCGGCTCGGCAATCAGTGTTCAAATGTGTTCTTGTTCCAATAGTTGTAAGGTTTTACAAAGGCAAATTTCGTATCGATAAAATTTTGAATTCACGTTGATATTGTTCTACTATCTGGGTTACGACTTCCAATCTTCATAAATAGATTAATTTGGTTTATTCCAGTTTAACTCAGTGCTGATTAATCATATTTTTAATTTCTCTGTTTTATTTTTTATAGGTTTAGTTCGTCTGTAGAATTATTCTTCTGTCTCTTTTAATGAATTAATTTGCGTGAGCTTGTTCTGAAGTGTGCATCTCAACGTTTAACAATTAACTAACTCTCTTTCTTCTCCATACAAAAGGTCCTGGCTGATTTAATATTAAATTGACATCGTTTTAATCATCTGGCATTTCCGCCTAAATGATATGTTGAACTAAAATAATTGACTTTTACATTATATGATTAATTACATTATTCTTATTAAATACTAATTACATAATCAATTTCCTTATTTAATTCTGCGTTATTTAATACCACACATGATATACTTTACAGTATTTTTTAACTCAAAAAGTCATATTTACAGTATATTTGAATGTAGGTTTTAAACTGTACTTCCTGTCACATTAAATGGTTTACAATTTCTGTTAGATTCTAATTAACATTGAACAAGATAATTGATTGACTTATTATAGGTTGATTTCTTTCATTCTCAGTAATTTTGTGATTTGGTTAACTGATTTGAATATTATCTTAAATTTAGGCTTTTCCTTAGACTACAGTGTTATTACACTTGCATTTTTTCTAATAATATTTTATACATTCCTTCAATACCTTTACAAAGTGTTGTTACAGTTATAATACACAGTTATTGACTTACATTAAACAATTTTCATCAATTTAATTAATTCCATTAACTCATTTACTAATTATTAGGTGGGTGATATTTACCATTTGGCCTACATTTTATGTTAGTTCAAATACAATGTTTATTATTATTTCAGCTTGCTAATACCCTCTCTGACATACAATTCTTATAACATCTTAACTAAATTACCCTTATTTAATTACAGTAATGTTTATTATTAATTGGTATCCTTAAAACATAATAAATATATTCTATAACAAAAAAATATACTCAATCTCAAACATTCAAGTCTTGAGTTCAATGAACTGTTAATATCAACACAAAACAACTTTTTTTTTATTTAAATTATTTATTTAAATTAAATTTTATGCAGTCCTTTGCTGTTTTTGGTTTTAGTTTAGGGATTTCCCCTTGTTCACTTCACTATTTATTGCATACTCTTATATTATTTTTTGTCATTTTATCTGGTATTGTATGATAAAGAACATCACTTAATGAGATCATCAGGATTTGCTTTTCATTATAAAAATAAGTTGCACTGGTACATTTTAATTTTATATCTAGAACCTTTACTTACACATACTTTACATTTACTCTTATTTTATTGCATTGTACTTTTCTTATTTATTTTCATCTTTTTTGGGGGTTTCTAATTTTATAATTTTTTTTTTTCAAAAGTTGTCCTTTTATTATAGAGGTTTGTTTATCCTGGGTTTGCAGGTCCTGACCTGCTCCTATACTACCTGGGTATAATTACTTTATACATTGGACTATCATTATTTTCCTATAATTTATTATATATTGCATGGTTGGTTTTAATTTATTTTATCTCTTCGAACTATGATTTCAATTTACTGTGGTCCTTGATTAATTTTTATAGTAGTTTTCCTTGAAGTCATTTTATTTTTATTTTATACGTGATTATTTTTTTTTTTAATTATAACAATGTGGATTTTCTGTCATGCTACAATGTTTACCTATTTGCCTTATACATCAGTACTCATCAATAGACAAAAGCTTTAATTATCAAATGGGTACATCTAAAATTACTGTACATGTCTGGTAATGTATACCGTATTGATCATTGACATATTCTTAGAAATATAAATTTTAATTACATATTTACAATATTACAGTACTAATTCTTACTATAGTTTACTTTTGTTAACAATGTACACATTGTCCTAAATTTGTTATTACGGTAATAAAACATGCAGGTCTGCATGTAAATAAGTATACAACAGTCAGCGGCGATGCTTTCAAAATTTGCAAGTGTTCATTCCACTACAACTGATTAACTCTTTTATTTATTTTTCTTAATTAATCGAAGTAACTTGATTAAAGATTTCAGGTCTCTTTATAGATGCAAATTTAAATAATTCCAATTAAAGAAGAGACGCTTTTTCCTTTTTTCATAAATATACGCATTAAAATAGTATGTTTTTATTTTTTAACTTGATTTCCTGAAACTATACTGTAGAAGCGTCTTCTCGTTTTTCAATGAACTAGATAAACAATATTTGCCTAAAAGAAGCTTATCCTGTTGCGCCAAATATCCTTGGCTTTTTAAATAACAGATTTTTTTGACAAACGTAAACTTTCTAAATGAGGTTATGTTCTTGTTTTCGAACAAATCGACTTCACGAAACTAAATAAAACTTTTACAGATAAATCTCTCCTCAGCTCCTTCTACTTTACACTGTTTTGTAACGGAAAACAAAACAACCACCAAGATACCATAGTTTTGTAAGAGTGTTTTAGTTATTTTCTAATTACCTAGTAATTTTAATGTGAAAATATAAAAATACTAATTCGATGTATTACGTGTTCACTTTTATGCTTAAGACATATATATGTTGTATACATTTGTTTAATTGAAATTAACTATAACTAAGTGTATTTCTTAACTTGTTAAAAATCAAGTTAATAACATAAATGGACAATGAGCTCTGATTAGCGAGAAAAATTTCCATCTGTACTTTCTAGTGGACTGAACTCAGGAATAGTTTTGAATTACGCGTAATACTGTGCACGCTTCATGTAGAATGGTACTGCATGGCAAATCCTAAATCCTGGTACGGCGCATCTCCATGGCTTACTGGGAACGTTCATGTAAATACTATAATGTTCTTTAAGTTGTATCGAGTGTTATATTCCGCGCACTTATACTTACTCCTGTCTTCTTCTCCGAAGACGTAGTCCTGTAAACACAACTTATGCTAATATGTGTGTGGGCGCCACTTGCATATTTTAGTCCAAGAAATTCTTATTATATTAAATTGACTTTTCGTTAAATTAGTTATAGTTAAAAAAATATAAACAGGACAAGTCGATTGCAAATAAAATACATTTAATGATTTTTCTTTTATACAAATTGTCTGAAGGACTAACAGTAAAAATATGAAAAAATTGCAAAGTTACAGAAATTATTGAAATAATTTTATTAAGTATCGGCTATTAATTAATTTATTGCTCAGTTGAATCGCATGAATTTAATCTTTGAAAAAACTTTATACTCAGGACGTGACTCCTTGGAACTATCAAGACAAATCAGTGTGATGCTTTACAAAATTTGTGTGAATTGAAAGTGTTTGATATATGTAGTATAATTGAGTGACAAAAATACCAGGTAAGAGAATTTAATTTTGGACAACTCACGTTCCGGTAGGTAGGTTTTTCCTTCACTGGACACTGTTTTTGGGACGACTCCAATCTTGCGTATCTTCGTATTTTTGTTTCTTCAAGCACTTGTAATTATTTAAACGTCCAATTACTATTTGAAAACTCTGCACAAAATTTAAAAATCATACTGCTTCTGTGCTTTGAAATAGTTGCCGGCGATGAACAGCTGACTGCGTTGCGTGACCTTGCTCTGCTGACGTCACAGCGCTAGTTCCATATCAACTCAATATAGGCTTGCGTTCAGTAATTTGTTTGGGATTTTGTCAAAGTCCGTTTATGTCGCTAATGCCATCCAAATTTGATTTTTTCTCTATTAAAAATCGGTCCTTGGCAGGGCCGCTGGATATTTGGCTATGTGTGTTCTATTAGAATTTGTGTGCTTTTGCTCTATTCAAAATGCACATTAGCCGTATAGCGATATACTCCTTTGCAGGTAAAGTGTGCATTTCGTCTGGTACGGGGAAATGCCTTGTTTGAGTTTTCGGATTGGATTCCTCTTCTTAAGTTCCCCTTGGATTAGAAGTTCTCTCTTCGAACTCGTGTGTGTAGTGTCTCTGGTGGTTTCAAAGCAGAAAGTGAATATTGGGTCAATTTTGGTCTCGCTTATATACTCTTTGTAGGGTGCATCGTTTTAATTTTATTAATGACTTCCGGTGTTTTTTTTACTAAAATTTTCTTCTGGAACGTTCGAGAATATGCAAATAGAACATGATGGAACAAATGCGACTTCCGTAGAAGCATTAGAACAAAAACTTCTTTTACTTCATACTAAGGGATTTTACTGAAATTATTCTGGTACTTGTCAAACAATTTTACAGAACTACTTATAATCTGTATGTCATTATTATTTTTAGATTCTCTGCTTTCAACTGATTAAAACGATACCATTCATGATTGGTTTTTAATAAATTAAATCTATGAAATTAACACAAAATACACATCCTTACTTTGTAGTATGTATACAAAATTACAGTTTTCTTAATTAATTGTATAATTAAGTTCCTCTGCTCATACTATAACATTAGCAAATAACATAATTAGTTGTACATAACAAAATAAACAAGTATTAATGCACATAATATATAAATAACTTCATTTTTCTGAGGGCAAATATTAGGCCTACTTTTCTTGTCACTGCTATTTATTGTATTTTGTCTTTCCTGGTATTGAGCTATTTCATGTGTGTGACTCTTTATGAATTAAGCTTGTCTTCAATTGAGCAAGTATTTTTCCATTGTATATGATAGAATTATATCCTTTTTCTATATTCTTTCTAGTATTAATCATTTAATCTGTCAAATATGACTAATTTTGTGACTTTTTTTTGGCTCAACCTAGTATGGTATATGTAGTTAGTTTTATAACTTGATTGTTAAAGTGTTTTAGGTGGTCATACTTATAGGTATAGTTACTTTATATTGTGGTTCAACTTCAAAATACAAGTTTGTTGCATTTTGATAACTTTAAAGTCATAAATTCTACAATTTTACATGTTCACTACATGTTTTCAGTTTAGCACTGTTTTGGTTGTTTTCATTGATTTCTAATCAATTTACAGATTTCTCTATTTGAAGTATTTTGTTTGTCTTTGTCTAATTGACATTTACATCTAGTTTTTTTCTTAATTTTATAATAATTAATTTTCACATACATCTGAGTGATTGGTCTCAACTCTAAAACTTTGATTTTCTGTTTACAAGTTTACATTTTTTTATTTCAATTTATATCCTTTTTAATGATGGATTTAAATCATTTGATATATCTATTTTATATATATTATAATGTATTGGTCTAGATCTTATCTATTATTTCACAATAAATTGGTTTTTGTGCTCTATTCTGAGTTACATTTCTAACATGTCATGACCTCATTTTGGTCATTTCTAAGATTATTTGTTTCTCTTATTTTACAATAATAGCTTTATTCTATTCTTCACTTAAACAATATATGGGGTTCGAGTCTTGGTCAAAGTCTTCGTCGTTTTTACATATTATTGATATTAACTATTGAACAGTATTACTAAATTTTCTTGATTACTTGGGTTCGATTCTGTTCATTTCACCTCCCTCTTATGATAATTTACTTTTGGAATTATTTTCTTTATGAAACGTTTTGTGACGTTACATATGCCTCCTCGTTAAAATTGATAATTTGGGAAAAACGTTTCTTCAGTTTTGATGAAATTATCATTTTTATATAAACCTTTTATTAGCTTGATCATTTTTGCTATATTTTCACATCATTATTATTTCATTCTTTTATATTATAATTAGATTCCTGAACTACTCCTTTAATATATTAATCCATCTCACTATCCATGTCTCAATCCTTACCATAACTCCTGTTCCTTTCCTTTACCTTGTTGTTAATTATTTAATCTTTGATACATTATACCTCCCTAACAATTCCCTAACTTTTATAGCGGGTTCGGAGTCAGAGGGGCCCCATTGGCAATCCATTCTCCGCCGTTCCCTAACTATAACCACTGAAATCAGAGGAAACACATCTCTGTCCAGAAAAATATAAGATGTACTTATAAGTTGCACCTTCGCAACAAATAATAATAATAATATTCATTTAAAATACAATATTCAAAGATCATAGGCTCCTACACATAAATTCTCTTTCTTAATCTCTTCTGATGATTTCTCAATTATATCAATATACTGTTCTCCGCAGGTAAAATTATCTTTTAAAATCATTCGATGTCAATAATAGATCAGTTGTTGTTTTCATAGCTATATTTATAAATTCATCATCACCTCCTTATGTAACACACTGTTTCCCTTTTATTTTCAATTATCATTTCCTTTTAGTATCAATTATATGACAGCATTTCTCCTCCTTAGTAATATCAATTGTTATTTGATTGTTCAATATTTTATTTAATCAATTCGAGTAACATAGTAAATTATGTCTTTTCCTCCTTTCCTTTTCTCCTTCTATAAGTATGGGTAAGTTGGTAAATATACGTTGACTTGGCTGTTGGAAATAAATTTATATTTTATATATATTTTTGCCTTTGGTGGAAGGTGTCTTTCTCATATTTATATTTAATTATTAATATATTATTCCTCCTTTCCTTCTATAAGTACGGGTAAGTTGGTAAATTAACGTTGACTAATATTTTTTATTCATAATACCTTCTTAACGACGCTTGATTATACGTACCCTTTATTTTATTATTGATAGTGTCTGTTACTTCGTATGTATTATTTTCTTTATCTTTCGTAATTATAAAAGGTCCCGTATATAAAAGTAAAAATTTTTTAGTTATACCTTGTATAGTACTGGGCAATTCTCTATTCCGGATTAATACCTTTTCTCCTACTTTATACTTAATAGCCTTTGGTTGGGACTGAAAATATTTCTTTCGTTGTTGTTCGGTTTTTTCTAATATTCTATTATAAAATTTGGTTCTTTCAAAGTGATATTCAGGTTCGCTGGGAAAACTAATAATCTCCTTTATTTCCCGGGGTGGGGGTCTTTCGAACATAACTGTGTACGGTGTCTCCTCTATTGTATTATGATAGGATAAATTGAGAAAGTCCCCTGTTGACGCTAGGTATTCGTGCCATCTCTTCTGTTCATCATGACAGTAGGTCCTCAATAACCGTCCTACTTCCCTCAACACTCTCTCGGCTGGATTACTATTTGGGTGATACACGGATGTTTTATACGTCTTTAGTCCGTGTTCTATAAGATTCTCTCTCCATACCTTTCCTTTAAATTGGGTTATCCTCCTGATATAAGGGCATGTTTAGTGGTCGATCGGCACGATAATAATGATTTACAATGGCCTGATAATGTGCATTACTTGGACTATTTCCTTGGGTATCAATTAACTTAGTAGTCCAAATTCCCTCTTTCGTCTTTAGCGTTATCACCTTGTTATCTAAGTTTATTATGGCTTTATATGGCCTAAGTATATCACATCCTATCAAAATATTCATTGGTAAATTGTTTGCTACTAATAGTCCTATTGGCAACGTTATACCATTACTGGTCATTTCTAATGACACCTGCTTTTTTGTAGACTTATTCTGCCTCCCCGTCGCTCCGACTAGTATAATATTATTTATAGGCAGGGTGGGTATGGGTAGATTACCATTCTGTTTAATTCTTTCTAACTCCACACTGTCTATTAACGATACGTTCGATCCTGTATCAATTAGTAAGGTGGCATCTATTCCATTTATATCTGCCTTAATCTGTACTGTTCCATTATTCCCATTATTATTATTGTCAATTATATTATCTCTCTCTTCTAACAATTCCTTCCTAATATCTTTGAGATAATTATTTGTTATTATTGTTACTGTCCCGTCTTTGTCATGTCTATTTCTTAGTCCAGTTACCCCATAATATTGGATCAGTGAAGGGCTGTCCTCAGTTTTCACTGCCGCGTCTAGTTTAAATGAGTGTTTGTCTCATTTGCCCGGTCTCCCGGAACGTTGGGTTGCTGACTTGTCTGTGGTTCCTGTCTGACCTCTGGGTTACCACTAATAGGTCTGCTATTTGTTACATTGTTTTGATTACCTGTTTGTGTTTGCTGTGGGTAATACACATACGTTGGTAAATTATGTTGGTATGGTCGTTGACTATTGGCCACCGCATAGTTTACCTGGGGTCTGTACTCCTGATTTCTTCTATCACCTCCCCCTTGATTGCCTCCATTCTGATAATTATTTCTTTGGTTATAATTATAGTTGTTTCCTCTATAATTGTTGCCCCGATAATTATTCCCTTGATAGCTATTTCTATGATAGTTATTTTCTGGGTAATTATTTCGATTTGGTCCCGGATTGTTACCGTTATTCGGGCTCTGATTATTGTTATTGCGGTTATTTATTGGGATGTTATTGTTATGGTTGTCCGGATTGCACCTACTACCATTTCCGCTTCCATTCCGATTTGGCCCGTTGTTACTACTGTAATAGTCTACCTTACAACTGGGGGGTTGGTAATCTTGGAACTTTCCCGCAGACTCGCAGTTCTCTAATAATTTCGCTAAGTCTGTGATTTTACTGAGTTGCTGGTATAATTGTGTGTCTTTAATACCATAACTATAGTGTCCAGCCAGTTGTCTTACTAAGCATTCTTCTGGAATTGGCGGTATTAATTTACGAGCTACACATATTTTTCCCAGGAAATATGATGTTGGTGATTGTCCCTTGGATGCGTCGTATTTCCCGTAAAATATATCCATCCTTACCTTGTTTTGTGCCGCTTCCGACCAATATTTTTCCTTGAATTGATGTTTGAACTCATTCAGGTTCGTTATCTCGGGTCGTATTGCTATCCACCAATTATCTCTTGTATTCCGGAATTTTTCATCTAACATTTTCCGTATTCTATCCCATCTTGTTTCCTTATTTCTCTCTATGACCTTTTCCATCCTTTCTAAAAATTCCATAGGGTTCTGGCAATAATTTTGGAAATTAATTACCTCCCTATTTTCGCTATGACATGTATGGGTACTCAAGATCGGTGTGTCCCTTAGCGCTTCTAACCTCTCCTGCAGGTTTTTCTCCCTTTGATCAATTTCTTGTATATTATTTTTATTAGTTCTTATTTGTTCATCTAACATATTAGCTATATCATATGTTCTTTGTATCCTTTCGCTAACGTCTTTCCAGACTTCTCCTACCTCCGTTTTGCATTTTTCTACCTCCTGCATAATTTCGTCCTGGTTTTGCCTGACTTTATCATCGAGAGTTTGAACACTTTGTTTCGTTTCTTCAGTTCGTTCCTCCATGGTTTTAAAATGGGTATCATTTCCTTCCTGCAAGTTTTCTAATTGTTTTGCCATTGTTTCTACCCTTCTGTCACTGTCGACTTTATTATCGTCGATTTTTTGGTTCACCGTTTCATAATTTGAACTGATTTCCTTTTTCAGGGACTTTATACTTTTTTTATTTTCCTCCTGAAATACCTCCAGCTTTTTGCCATTATCATTGATTTTATCAGTTATAATTATATTCCCTTAAAGATTCTATCTTTTTATCTAATTCCTCCTTATCTTCTTGTCTATCTTTCCTCAGGGATTCTGTACTTTCTTTTATTTCTGCTTTGTCTTCTTGTCTATTTTTATTATTATCCTCTTTTAGGGATTCTATATTTTTATTAGTATTATTCAAGGATTCTATTAACGTCTCAAATTTTTTATCCGTTTTTTCATTGGGCGATTCTATACTGTTATTAGTATTTTTGTTTAGTGTTTCTTCCATTCTTTGGAACATCATCATTATTGCATTCATGTCGACGCTCCCTGATGCTTTTTCTGGTTCGGGTTTCTCTGTTGCATCCCTTTTTTGTGTGGGTTTATCTGTTTGGTCTCCCATTTGTATGGGTTTTTCTCCCGTTTGCATATCTGTTTTCTCTCCCACTTGCTCCTCTGGTTCATCTCCTGTTTGCATGGGTTTTTCAATTTCTGGTGTAGGCAACTCTATCTCTATCTCCTCAACTTGGATTGCCTCCCCATCTTCCACACTTGATTCGGGTTCTATGTTTTTCTTCCCCTTCTTTCCTTTTGGTGGTGGCATCTTGATTTGTTGATAGTTGCCGGCTTGTTCCTTTCCTTTCAAGCCTCACTAGTTGGGCTGCCAATTTATAATGTTCTGAAGTGGTATCGGGTGTTATATTCCGCGCACTTATACTTACTCCTGTCTTCTTCTCCGAAGACGTAGTCCTGTAAACACAACTTATGCTAATATGTGTGTGGGCGCCACTTGCATATTTTAGTCCAAGAAATTCTTATTATATTAAATTGACTTTTCGTTAAATTAGTTATAGTTAAAAAAATATAAACAGGACAAGTCGATTGCAAATAAAATATGTTTAATGATTTTTCTTTTATACAAATTGTCTGAAGGACTAACAGTAAAAATATGAAAAAATTGCAAAGTTACAGAAATTATTGAAATAATTTTATTAAGTATCGGCTATTAATTAATTTATTGCTCAGTTGAATCGCATGAATTTAATCTTTGAAAAAACTTTATACTCAGGATGTGACTCCTTGGAACTATCAAGACAAATCAGTGTGATGCTTTACAAAATTTGTGTGAATTCAAAGTGTTTGATATATGTAGTACAATTGTGTGACAAAAATACCAGGTAAGAGAATTTAATTTTTGACAACTCACGTTCCAGTAGGTAGGTTTTTCCTTCACTGGACACTGTTTTTGGGACGACTCCAATCTTGCGTATCTTCGTATTTTCGTTTCTTCAAGCACTTGTAATTATTTAAACGTACAATTACTATTTGAAAACTACTCACAAAATTTAAAAATCATACTGCTTCTGTGCTTTGAAATAGTTGCCCTCGATGAACAGCTGATTGCGTTGCGTGACCTTGCTCTGCTGACGTCACAGCGCTAGTTCCATATCAACTCAATATAGGCTTGCGTTCAGTAATTTGTTTGGGATTTTGTCAAAGTCTGTTTATGTCGCTAATACCATCCAAATTTGATTTTCTCTCTATTAAAAATCGGTCCTTGGCAGGGCCGCTGGATATTTGGCTATGTGTGTTCTATTAGAATTTGTGTGCTTTTGCTCTATTCAAAATGCACGTTAGCGGTATAGCGATATACTCCTTTGCAGATAAAGTGTGCATTTCGCCTGGTACGGGGAAATGGCTTGTTTGAGTTTTTGGATTGAATTCCTCTTCTTAAGTTCGCCTTGGATTAGAAGTTCTCTCTTCAAATTCGTGTGTGTAGTGTCTCTGGTGGTTTCAAAGCAGAAAGTGAATATTGGGTCAATTTTGGTCTCGCTTATATACTCTTTGTAGGGTGCATTGTTTTAATTTTATTAATGACTTCCGGTGTTTTTTTTAGTAAATTTTTCTTCTGGAACATTCGAGAATATGAAAATAGAACATGATGGAACAAATTCGACTTCCGTAGAAGCATTAGAACAAAAACTTCTTTTACTTCATACTAAGGGATTTTACTGAAATTATTCTGGTACTTGTCAAACAATTTTACAGAACTACTTATAATCTGTATGTCATTATTATTTTTAGATTCTCTGCTTTCAACTGATTAAAACGATACCATTCATGATTGGTTTTTAATAAATTAAATCTATGAAATTAACACAAAATACACATCCTTACTTTGTAGTACGTATACAAAATTAGTTTTCTTAATTAATTGTATAATTAAGTTCCTCTGCTCGTACTAAACATTAGCAAATAACATAATTAGTTGTACATAACAAAATAAACAAGTATTAATGCACATAATATATAAATAACTTCATTTTTCTGTAGGCAAATATAAGGCCTACTTTTCTTGTCACTGCTATTTATTGTATTTTGTCTTTCCTGGTATTATTTCTGTGATTTTTAGGATATTCACTGAGAGTTTGTTACATTGTTTATCTTTGGGAATATCTGGTTTTTCCTAATACATTTTATTTTTATTGTATTCTCAATTAGCATCTCACTGTCTTTGTACAGATGAGCTATTTCATGTGTGTGACAAATTTCACTTTTATACTCAAACATTCTTTATGAATTAAGCTTGTCTTCAATTGAGCAAGTATTTTTCCATTGTATATAATAGAATTATATCCTTTTTCTATATTCTTTCTAGTATTAATCATTTAATCTGTCAAATACGACTAATTTTGTGACTGTTTTTTGGTTTGTTTTCTGGTTTTATGGTATATGTAGTTAGTTTTATAACTTGATTGTTAAAGTGTTTTAGGTGGTCATACTTATAGGTATAGTTACTTTATATTGTGGTTCAACTTTAAAATACAAGTTTGTTGCATTTTGATAACTTTAAAGTCATAAATTCTACAATTTTACATGTTCACCACATGTTTTCAGTTTAGCACTGTTTTTGGTTGTTTTCATTGATTTCTAATCAATTTACAGATTTCTCTATTTGAAGTATTTTGTTTGTCTTTGTCTAATTGACATTTACATCTAGTTTTTTTCTTAATTTTATAACAATTAATTTTCACATACATCTGAGTGATTGGTCTCAACTCTAAAACTTTGATTTTCTGTTACAAGTTTACATTTTTTTATTTCAATTTATATCCTCTTTAATGATGGATTTAAATCATTTGGTATATCTATTTTATATATATTATAATGTATTGGTCTAGATCTTATCTATTATTTCACAATAAATTGGTTTTTGTGCTCTATTCTGAGTTACATTTCTAACATGTCATGACCTCATTTTGGTCATTTCTAAGATTATTTGTTTCTCTTATTTTACAATATTAGCTTTATTCTATTCTTCACTTAAACAGTATATAGGGTTCGAGTCTTGGTCAAAGTCTTCGTCGTTTTTACATATTATTGATATTAACTATTGAACAATATTACTAAATTTTCTTGATTACTTGGGTTCGATTCTGTTCATTTCACCTTCCTCTTATGATAATTTACTTTTGGAATTATTTTCTTTATGAAACGTTTTGTGAAGTTACAATACCCAGGACACATGCCTATAAGGGTAACGTTCCAACCACGGATCAACAGATGATAATATGTTATAGGTCAGTAGACAAATCATTACTGTCTGTAAAGTATATGCAAATGACTTCTTAACAGCCTCAATAATAAACTATCACAGGCGGCACTCATATTAACATTTTACCATCATTACAATAAGCCAGGCAATAGAAAAACGATCTAATTACCTAAACCTAGCATAATCAGTTCTAGTAGGGAAACATCCTTCAACCCCAGTCATCCCTTGATTGGGTTAAGGAATGGGCAGGAGAAAAGATTCTAAAAAAACATATACGAGGTCTGTAAATTAAGTAATGAGACTAATTCAGTAAAACCTTTTATTTACAATCAAACTATATCTAGACTCTAACCGTCATCAAAATAGTTTTCTTGGGAAGCCACACACCGCTTTAGATGGTATTTCTATTCTTCATAGTAGTGCAGGAACTCAGAATTTGGAATCTTCTTCAAGTGGTCAGTTAAATTTTTTTTATGTTTTTTATCGTCCCAAAATGGTGTCCTTTGAGATCTTTTTTCAATTTTGGGAAAAGAAAGTAGTCACAGGGAACCAAGTCAAATGAATAAAGTGGCTGAGGAACAACAGGAGAGTTTTTCTTTGCCAAAAACTCATTAACTAAGAGTGCTGTATGACAAAGTGAATTGTCATGTTAACAAAGTGGAGGTAAACATGTTAATTTACAGTCTGTCCTGTAGTCAGACGCTACTCCTTGCTTTGGCGTTTTGTTTTTGTATCGTATTCATCACCAGTAATATCATTTTTTAGAAAAATCAGGATAATATCTTAATATGAAGCCAGACGGAAGGTTGCCTAAGGAAGTTTAGCAATACAAGAACTAGGAAGCGTTGGTGAAGTGGGTCCTGTGCGTTCCTTTGGGACCGAAACAGGTGAGTCGCCTAGTCCCTGGTAGAAGAATACTATAATAATGTTGTTAACATGGTAGTTGTAATAGTTAATATGGTTATGGCATGGTATTGTTTTCCAGTACAAAGTTATTAGAAGGTCGAGTGGATAGAATTGTAGAAAACTGTAGTCTAGTGGTGGCAAGAATAGTTTCTTGAATTTTGCCATCCAAAATGGGTTCCTCATAAATTACACATGCTATAAGCTACTACAAAGAATTTTCTGTATCTGACTACTAGTATTACAGGCTTTCGATATAAAAAGTGTTATAAAGTAATATCCAATTCATTTGCAAAACAATTAATTCATTGTTGCTAAATCGATAATTTGTCTAAGAAAATAAAAAACAATTAAAAATTATTAGTACATTAGAAACAATCTGAATATACGTTAAAATACTTTAGAACTTTAGAACGAAAGCTATATAACATAGAACATAGATACAAGAAAAATTAGAAACACATTAACAAAAATCGTTCAAAAGGAACAGAACACTACTGGCAAAAAAAAATATTGAATACATAATAAGCAAGGCTACAAAAAAATCAAATACAAACAACAACAAAATTATAATACCTGCGACAGATGAAACGGTCACATTAATGGGTAAAAGAAGATGTAGAAACGGAGAAGTAAAAGATAAAGAAACTTCAATGGGCAGCGTGCCAAGTTACTTCGGGGCTGTGTCAATGCAATTTAATAGCGTACCTAATAAATTTTATGTTATAACTTGAGGGAAAATTTTTAATTTATGTTTCTTTTATATAAACGTAATTAAATGTAGAAATTAACAAGTCCTTATCACAAAATTTAAATTTAATTGAACTTCTTTTTAATTATTTTATGTTTGCACACATCATAGATTTTAGATACAGTATATTATTGACACAGCGGTTTTTTTAACAAAATCCCAGGTATATATACAATCCAACCAAGCAACAAATAATTTTATAACTTAAAGTTGTAACTTAAAGTACATAAATTTGTTTCTATTAAAAAGTAATAATCGGAATTGCGAAAGTTTATAAGTGGAGGTGATAGAATGTAGTGTTAGAGATTACAGTTGTAATAAATCAAAGACAGATGATGTAAATCTGTGATCAGTTAAAACTGCACACACTCTAGAGCATCACGTTCAGAAAGTTTAACTGGTTGACACAGACATACTGTGCACAGAAGGCAAAAGCCAACTACGTTTTGACCTCATTCGTGCTTTGCTGTACATGTGCATGGAAACCTGTTGAGCACGTCTGGTGTTTTGCTATCACTTTTTCAAAACATACACTAAATATTTTAGACGTTATCTCACTATTGATTTGGTGAACACTCCCAAACTATTGTGTTTTACAGGAACTAAAGGATCTTTAGTGTGAAAACTTGTTTTATCTAATTTTACTGTTTCTTCAAGACTAGTGAAAAATTGTTACATGCAGTCAGTTAGAATCCTGTACATGCAGTTATTAACAGAATGCTGTAACAATTAATTTATCGTATTTACTACATTGTTGTTTTAATTTTGACACTTTTATTATTAAAATATATACCTCAAGTATTATCATAATGGAGAAAATAATGACTGAATTTCCTGCAGGGTCACGACAGATTAAACTCAATACAGAAAATTAAGAAGTATTAAGAATTTTTATAACTTTATGTACTAAGTATATAAAAAGCGTAATACACATACACTGTTGTGTATGTGAAACACTTGATACACTACGGTGAATGTAATTTCTTAATAAAACAACAATAGTATGGCATACACTTATGTTTAGGTTAGTTTTGAAGTCAAATGTTTACTGTTAGCACAATACAATTCAACAGCTCTATTTTGCACTAAATTATATGCGTATTGAAAGAAACGCATTGATTCTGAACCTTGTTCTTTTTGATTTATAACACCGTGAATGCATTTGTAACCTGTAGACTATACGTTTTAAAATATTCTGTTAATACGTCTTTTGATAAACTGAAAATTTTCATGTACTAGACTTCATCCTGAAACCTGGATTTCATCAGAGGATATATTTTCATTAACATTTAAATATTACTAAAAACTAGAAGCAATTCAATAAAATACATAATCTGCTTAAAATAATAAGTGGTTATCAATAATCTGAGCAATAGAATAGAATGTAAGTACAGTAGGTAATAGTATGATGTGGAGAGCCAGTATTAGGAAGATTGAGGTCTAACAGCATGTTAAGGGTATCTATCATCTTCCAGGTCAGATGCTGGTCTGCTGGTTGCGCCCAAGTATTCAATCGTTCCTTTCCACTCAATAGTCTTCCTCCACATGGAGACTGATACGCTTACTCGATTGGCTTTACACCTGCCCGAATGTGATTGCTATGCACCACTTCAGCAGCCAAACCAAAGGACGCCAACTGACGTTGCATCACTCGCCTCTTCAAGCGAAAATGATAATGTGCAACAAGTTATAACCAATAAATAATTGGCAAATAGTTCGTATACACTAGGAATAGAACGGTGCCAATAACACAATCTCAGGGAACCCTGCTGGGTCAGGACGGGTTCTAGATTATTGGAAGTAACTGAGTACTCCCGCCGGAAATCGAACTGCTCCTTGTGACTATCATCGACGAGAAGCCTGATATGGGTCAACAAGAGCCTCTTAAATAATTCGATATCACTAGTAATAGTTTTTAGAAACTATCAAGCGGTAGCTTCCAGGAAGCGTGGGCTGTTTTGTGTTTTTTAAAGTAATGACAATATTAACGGTTTCCACAGGCGGTGAAACCAGAGAGGCAAGTGTTGAACAGTCCTACGACAACGTCGACTGCCTATAAATCTGGAAGTCGGAGCAACAGTGAGGCGCCTAAACGATCGGTGCTTGCGGCCCTTTCTTCTCTTCTGTCGATGAAGAACTAACGCGAGGAAATCTCTGTTGACAGTAAGTGGAGGGGTTTGTGGAAGTAGCAAAAAAAAACTATCTAAAAAGGAAGTCTCCGACTTCGTCCGTGTGGCGGGCTGGATACAACTCAACAAACGGTGAAATGTTCGTCCATTAGGTTATAAAAACCTCGGCATTACCTTTCATGAAGTAAAGAAGTTAGTTACTGAATGAAAGTTTTCTTTCTGCTGTTTTCCATCCCCATTTGTGGTCAACTAGACGTACATCTATTTTAGTGTACTAGAATTGGGCCTAAAAATGCTATCCAGCGTTCAGCCAAAATGGAAATCCTCCGTTCTGTGAACTGTATCGGAAAGAATCTGTATTTATCGGAAATTGAAAGAGGATGGAGAAAATTTCTTACCCTTACTGCAAATGAAGATGAACTCATAGCAGTGTTAGACACGCCTACAAAAGTAAGCAAGTAACACCGTGAACCTATACGGATAGTTCAAATTAAATATTAAAAGACTCTGTGTTCACGTTAATAATACAATTATTACTTGTAGTTATGAAAATGAACTCCCAAAACTTATGGTTTTATGGTATGCAAGCAAGACGCTGAAGATCTCGTTTGGTAAGCCAAAGTGATGAGATAATGTGTGACAAATTTAGGACATACAGAACTCAAACTGCGTGAGACGAGCTTAACAAGTCCCCTGTTCTCTTAACAGATAATCACGTCTGCGCGTCAACATGTAGCTGTCCTCTGCCCTGTTTGCGCAGTAGTTTTATAAAGAGATTAAACTTTCTCAATGCGATACGCTCGGATTAATCCAATTTTACCAGGTGACTAACGTCCATCCAATGGTTTGGTTACATTGCAAATGCACTCCAAACTCTTGACAATACCTTTTGTCAGCTTTACGTTTGCAGAGTGGCAGATTAGTCACGCAATACTAATTTTTGTTCATTGTAGGAATAGTAGTAATTTTTAAACAATACTTTCTAAATAAAGCAATTGTGTTTAGTCCGATCATCGATGTCTTCCACGCAGGTAAAACGCAACTTTATCGTTACCTCAAAACCCATTTATATATCAAATCCCACGAAACTTTTTTAGATATTAATATGCCAAACATATCCACTAAATGTTATTCAGTAATTCATTATTCATTTATTAGGTTATCAAATTTATAATTATTAAATTATTACATTATTAAATTATTACATTATTAAATTATTAAAATAATTAATTATTAAATTAATAAATTATTAAATTATAATTTTTTTTTTGCGGGGGAGGAAAAATGCGTTATGCACCATCAGGAGACACCCGTCTGGTCTCCCGGTGTGTGGGACTCGCACCCACCAAGAAACCTCCACTTTACAGGCAGGGAACCCCCCCTGGAACAACTATTCGTATGGCTTCAGGGTGGCATCTCGTATTTCGCCTACTAGGCTCCTACAGCTTTGTCTATATCATCGACTTGTGAGAGGGTCCAGTTCAGGCTTCTTCTACTGTACGACTATACTGACGAAGGTCAAAACCATGTCCCAGTTCTCTTTGCTGCTGAGCATGACGCCTATGATGTTATCAGGCGTCATGGGGCCAATCTCCGATTCCAGTCCTCGCCTCTCCAGCAGTCATCGTTCACACTCGAAGAAAGTGTAATGAGCGTCATCAGAGTCTGAGTCGCCATACACGCACGACGGATCCTCCATCTTACCCATCCTTCGAGGTATGCACAGAAATAACCATGCCCTGTCAGGAATTGAGTAAGGTAATAATCTACCTCGCCGTGCGTTCTGTCCACCCATTCAGGGAGGTTCCCAATCAACCTCGCCGTCCACCTGGTTCGATTCTCCTGCTCCCATCGTAGTTGCCAGCTACGCATGGAGTGTGCCCTGGCCACTGTTCTTGCTTCTACAGTACGATTCCCAAGTCTTCCTTGGTCTCGTAGACCCTTCTCCTCTCCTCAGCTATCAGACCTATTGGCATTACTCCAGCGACGACCAACACTGCTGGTTCTGACACCGTTCTGTGAGCATAGATATTCACACACACACACACACACACACACACACACACACACACACACACACACACACACACACACACACACACACACACACACACACACACACACACACACACACACACACACTCTCTCTCTCACTCTCTCTCTCTCTCTCCCTCCCTCTCTCTCTCTCTCTCTCTCTCTCTCTCTCGTGAGTGTTTGTGTAATATACGATATACTGTAAATATAACATATTTAAATTCCCGAGGAGGATTCATTATTGGTGTTAGCTGCATGATATAAGCGAGAGATTTATCAGAAAACATCAATATTATTTTCGAAACCCTTCCCAACTTATTACCTCTATATCACATGACTATTCTGAAAAACCTAATGTATTCTGCTATTTATTGCTCATTACGCTTGTCTGTCAGTTGATGCGTTGCCATGTAAATGACCTTGGACTTGTTTTTAATGACATTGAAGAAAGGGGAAACGACGATGTGAGCGATTCAGATGGTGATAGTACTTGTAATAAAACTGATAACATTCAACCTGCCATAAAAAGACAAAAAACTGAAAATTACAAATGAACAGCTGACGAAGACCCGCAGATACTCGGTAATTTCCATTGTGACTTTCCAAGTCACGCTCCCATACAACAAAACAGCTTTGACATTGGACTTGAAGATGCGTAGTTTTGCTCGGAACTTGAATCTTCGTTGTTTGATTTTTTAGAACACTCAGCGACGATCTCGTCCTCAGAAAGGAATTGAGCCCGGGATCATATTGGTCTACACCTACGTTTAACCACTCGGATACTTCTTCCTCTTGAACATTTTCACAGCCTTCAATATCTTTTAACAATTCAAAAATCTCTTTATTTCCACCATCCTCTTGGCTGAGGCAGTATTACTCGTTACTGAAGACTGTGTTATTAACACCATCGACGTTATTATTATTATTCTGGCTGTGAATTAATTTTCTCTAGTCACCCCTGTTATGATCTGTAATTTAAAAAAATGTTATAGATCAAAATAATAAAACTAACCACCGATTTATTTTTAATACAAACCCGAAAGTTAAATAATATTCTCACAACAGGGAATATATATCGACAGTAGGCCTACATAGTAAACTGGGATCTGGCCTACACTTACATGACTTCCTGCGTAATTAAATATGGACGTCTATGTTTTACAATTTTGCAGTATATTATTTGTTATAGAAATCGAGTGGTTGTCTTGACCAGTATAACAGCTATTTGATATTTGGTGTACCAAATTGTAGATTTTGCTTAATGATAAATTGTATTTTTCCATGTATGTACGTTGTAACTATACTAATTTTTTAAGTGTGTTTAATTATTATTCTGTAGTTTATTTGTTCAAAAGGTTTAAAAGCTGATAAATAATGTTTTAATTCTCTCTTGGAGCACTGGTAGATTTACCTTTCACTTACCACTTATTATTGTTGTCAATCTTCCAAAATAGGTCCTGTAATACACTGAAATGACACAACACAATTTATAAAATATTTCACAAGTGTATATGTGTATGCACAGTAAATAAAATTATTTTGTATTTTTGAGACTGTTTTAAAGTTTCAAATATTGGCCGCTCGTTCGCTGTATTGCCACTTTGTAAAATAGTTGCTCTGTTAATGTTGTGGTTAATATTACTTTGAAATGAAAGACTGATTCAAGTGTAAGTAAATTTGTAGTTTATTAACAATAAGTTAATTTCAATTAAAACCCTTTAAAAAATTTATAAACATCAAAAAATAATTCAACTCGTCACCGAGATTCTTAAAGCTCAGGGCTGGTAACACTGATTATTTATATTGTATTGTGCTAACCTTGTTTGGTTAGTTTTTTGTTTACAATTACCAAAAGTCGTGAATTCTTTTAGTTTACAAGATACAGGATACAAAAATGCTAAAATACAACAATAACGTATTATAGAGAGTGATTACAAAATCAAGAAAACAAGTTTAATTATAATATTGAAAATTATCGTATCTGGTCCACCTGCTATCAACCTCGCAGGTTATGTTGTGGAATGTACGACACGATTGAAATTGCTGTGTGTCGGAATAATATTCCTTGAATGGTTATTAATAACAAAAATATAATAATTAATTCATAACCTCATTTCAATTGAGTATATTCAAGCTGGTCTAATTTTAAAACACAGCTCTGCATGGTTGTTACACCCTTTCGTAACAGGTAGGTTAGATTGCCATTTACTCTAAGTGAATTAGTAAAATATTTAAATTGATGGCATTGAAATCTTATAACTATACATAATATTTATTCATGGTACGTTCATTACTCATTAACTGCATTGATAGTTCTCTGTTATTATTTATAAGTAAATTGACTTTCGTATTTTATAGTCAAGTTAGCATCTAGGTTTAACCTTGTTTACATCAATGTTGGTTAAAATATTAAATTCGATTGTCATCTCTTTCTAAAATCAATAATATTTTATTTAAATGATTAAAATTGAGAACTTCTGTTCAATTGCTGGTTAATTAACAATTATTATTTAGTTTAGCAATGTACAACTGTACTTGATTAAAGTAGTACCAACGGAAAAATTTATTGTTTGGTAAACATTAATATTCATTAAAATATCGCTAATACTAGATACTCCCTTATTTTCCCACTAATCATTGCCGATATTATACACTGGCAATGGTTTGTTTATTATCTCACATCACTCGTTGCACTTCACTCGCTATAGGTTATAAACACTTTAGTTAGGTTAGATTTACGTGTTTACACTAGGGAGCGCGCACATTTTTTTAAATTTTGTTCCCGTCGAAGACTCGTTCCGTACACTTTGGTGGTCAATTTGCTAGTAGTCTGTTCCCTCGAAGTCGCTCTCGGCGTCTATTGAAATCAGCTCCTTCTTATTGGTTGAAAATCTGTTAATCTCGTACCCATATGCCTTATTAAATTAAGAAATTTTATTTCTAAGCATCGAGTTTTGGGTTTGAGAGTACGGCGATGATGCTATCAATGCTTTTGGAATTGAAGGAAAACTTATTATCGTTTATAACTTTTTTAGTACATTTCGGATTAAGAAATTAATGGTATTACTATTTTGCGGATGCTCGGCTCTTTATTTTGAGTCCACTCAAGCTATAAATCCGTCCATGATTAACCTAATTAACTTTTGGATGATGCACTTTTCTTGGTTCTTAATTATACATAAGCTTTTTCCACTTTATTATAATACATGTTATTTCTAACACTCACTGTATATATTTAGAGTCATTATCTCTTATTAACTACTCCTTAAATACTAAATTATGTACAATTTTTCCAAATGCATTTCCAGGCGTGTAGGCCCTACATGTACTTGCATTAATACTTATTAATTCTAATATACATCTTACAATAATACATTTCCTTGGGGTTTATTTTGTACATTAGATATTCATACATCTTTTGTGAAGCTTTGTTTCCATTAATGTTGCTTCATTTATTTACACTGTATGGTTTTAATACACCATGTCATAGTTCTGTCATATCGATATTCATGTTTTATTATTATTTGTGCATTATGGATGCATTTTCATCCATTAAGGTGTCCTTAGACTGTGTCTACTGTTTGTCTTGTGTATATAATACTCCCTGCTGTGTTAATTATTCATAATTCTCTGTAGGATTGCTATTTACATCTAGTCCCATTTCACATGTATATTTGTTTATTATTATTTTCATATAAATTTACGTATTTAATGTCTGTTAATGGTTCTCAAAGAGGTATTGGGTATTCTAGTTACTACTGTCATGCTGCTTTCCTCTCCTTTATTAAGTTTAAGTGAGTATTTTATGTGATTCTGATAGTCTCCTTGTGTTTTGGTAATTTGGCTATGGTTTGTTTAAACAATATAGAGTATATATTTGTGTTTCTTAATTCATACTGGGTTCACTATGTTATACATTTATTGTAGTTTGGTTGTTGGCTCAAATAATTACTTTTGTCTGCATTTTTCTAATTGTTATTTGTGATTCTCTGTTGCAGATTCTGTTCAGTTGAGGTTATGTGTATCCTACTGAATTGACAACAATGCTTATAAGGATTTGTTTAGTTTCTTGCTTAATTCCTATATATTTACTATGATATGTTATTACTATTATTTGGTACTATATTTTCCTTATTTTATTTGTATTATATACTATTTGTTCACACATTATTATTTAATTCTAACTTGTCATTGTCATACATATTATGTGTTTACATTTGGGTTTGGGTAAACTGTTTTGTTTTTCTACTACAGGTTGTCTTATCTTTAATACATTAATAATTACATTCTGTATTGATTTTACCCTTCATTCTCTTGATATTTAAACATATATTTTATTAAGGATTTTACATTCAATTTCAGTCATTATTGAGCAATTATTTCTCTCTTTATTATAAGTACATTTGTGGTCTTTTTTATGTTTAATTTTATTATATTCTTGTCTCATAAATAATACTCTAATTGTTTGTGTTGTTTATTTGAGGTTGTTATCTATCTTTGTTAACACTTCTTATCTTCATCTTCCATAAACATTGCACTTTCATTGTTTGTGTTGTTTAGTTTGGGATTGTGATATTTTGGTATTAATCGATGCACTTATAAGTCACTCACTATTATTGTTTGTGGCTGCTTATTATTTTGTCGACACTTTGTTCTTGGTCACCTTGTTTCTTCTTCATGTTCTTCCTTGTTGGGGTATCATGATTCCCTTATCTGGTATTCTTCATACTTGCATTATTACCTTCTTATTAGTTGGGTATTTGCTCCATCTAAAATACTTTCCTTATTTATTGTGTCTTCCTCACACTGGTAATATTATTGTCTTGTTCCTTGTTAAATATTTTTCATTGTTTATTATACATTTTCCTCTTCTTAATTATATAAACTTCCCCTCTTCTTATATACAGGTTTCTTCCTCTTCTTATATACAGGTTTCTTCTTCTTCTTATATATATGTTCCTCACTTATTGGGTATTTTTCCTCACTTATATGATATATTATCTCACTTGTATTATTGTTATCTCACTTATATTATATGTTCCCTCACTTATATGATATGTTCCCTCACTTATATGATATGTTCCCTCACTTATATGATCTATTGGTCCTGGTTGCTAACGTAGTTGTTCGGTTTATTTTTCCTCTTCTGATAATATTGATGAAGCATTCAATTATAATTCTTCCTTCTACGGTGTTTGTTCACTTCGACATTATTTATCCATGGATATACGATTGATTTCGATATTTTAGAGTTTCTTGGTCATTTTGGCTTAGACATGTACATGGTAGATTCTCATTCTAGGTATTTGATATTATTTATATGACAATTTTGATATGTTATATACGCCTTCCTATAAGAATTGATTAATTCTGAATCCCTATACTAACTTAATGAAGAATTTATCAATTGTTGTACTCTCCTTCATATTGAATCTTCTGTTCTTCTTATATCCTTCCATTTTCTTTTATGAATCATATATTATTTTTTTTCTTTGTATTTGTCTTCCCTAGACTATTTAATTCCCTAATTCCCTAACATTTTTAGCTGGGGCAGCTCAGAGTGGTTCGCTTGACCTTCATTCTCTGCTGGCCATACTAACATCAAATAAATTCAGAGGTAAATCATCTTTGTTCAAAATATAAACGATTGCTGGAATAATTCTTCAGTAAATTCATATCATAAAATTAAAAGTAGTCAGTCTTCCGACTAATAATAAACATTCTTGGGATTACTTCACGCATTTGCGGTTTATACATAATTATATTCTTCTCTTCTTGATTCATCTTAACTTAATCTTCATACATTTCTCTAGGATAACTCCGTTTACAGTTCTTCATTGGTATCTTCTCATGATTCTCTTCCTTAGTATGGTATTATCATTACTCTTTGGTATCAATTAATCTTTCTTTTGGTAGTCCGCTTTATATCACTTTATATTCTTCTGTATCTTCTTTTACCCACATATCTGTGTCATATTTCACTTAATAGGCTCTCGTTTGGTTTTGGTTTCATGCCTCGTGTATTGTATATCCATTTGATAATAATATTCATTTACTTTTGTCTTCCTCCTTCCTTTCGCAATCTCATCGTAGATTATCTTTTCTTCTTTAAGTACGGGTAAGTTGTTAGTTACTGGTTGACTGGCTCTTGGAAATTTATTTTTATTGTGCCATAGATGGAGTGTGTCCTTCTCGTATATTATTCTTCTTTCTTGTATGTACGGGTAGGTTGGTAATTAAGGGTTGTCTGGCTGTTGGAAATTATTATTTTATTTGCCATGGATGTTGGGTGCCCATCTCGTATTTTTCTTTTTCTTAATGTACGGGTAAGATGGTAATTACTTGTTGACTGGCTCTAGGAATTTATATTTTATGCCGAGTTGGAAGGTGTCTCTCGTATATTATTCTGCTCTTTAAGTACGGGTAAGTTGTTAATTACTGGTTGACTGGCTGTTGGAAATTATTATTTTATTTGCCATAGATGTTGGGTGTCCGTCTCGTATATTATTCTTCTCTTTAAGTACGGGTAAGATGGTAATTACTTGTTGACTGGCTCTAGGAAATTATTTTTATTGTGCCATAGATCTTGGGTGTCTGCCTCGTATATTATTCTTCTCTTTAAGTACGGGTAAGTTGTTAATTACTGGTTGACTGGCTGTTGGAAATTATTATTTCATTTGCCATGGATGTTGGGTGTCCGTCTCGTATATTATTCTTCTCTTTAAGTACGGGTAAGTTGTTAATTATACACATTATTCATCATATTATACATTATTTCTTTGTGTACACATTTTTATATTAGTAGCTTGTCAACACTCATTTTTATATTCATAATTATCATTTTCACAATTAATATCATCATTAAGCATTTTTCATTATAATATTCAGGCTTTTCATGTTAGTTAATCTTCGATATATTTCTTCAGTGAAGTTTGATTGTAATTCCCCTTTATTCTTTTTGTCATTGGGTCTTGTATTTCATAGGTATTATTCATGTTATCTTTTGTTACAGTATATGGGCCCATGTAAAGCAGTAATAATTTCTTGGCAATTCCTTCAATAGCACTTGGGAATTCTCTGTTTCTCAATAATACTTTATCTCCCACTTTGTATGTGATTATTTTAGGTTGCAATTTTTTGTATTTAACTCTGAGCTTTTCTGCTTGCTCCACTGCATTATTATAGAATTTTAATTGATCAAACTTGCATGCATTTCCTTGCGGAAAATTAACCATCTCGGTTATTTCTCTGGGTGGTCTCTTTTCAAACATAGCTGTGTAGGGTGTTTCGTTTGTCGACTGATGACATGCTAAATTGATAAAATCTTCTGCTGGAGATAAATATTCTTCCCATTCCGTTGTTGTTTATAGCAATATGTCCTCAATATTCTTCCCACCTCTCTTAGGACTCTTTCAGCAGGATTGCTGTTTGGATGGTATACAGAGGTTTTGTATGTTTTTACACCATGGTTTAGTAATGTATCCTTCCATTTTCTTCCTCTGAACTGTGCCCCGTGGTCCGTGATTATGGACTTAGGTTTTCCAACTTCCAGGATGGACTTTAGTATGATTACTTCCAATAGTTTCTTTGTAGTGGCTCTATTTATGGCGTAGAGCTTGGTAAATTTGGTGTAGTGGTCAAAAATTATTATTATGAATTTATACTGATGTCTTCCGCCACTACGCGGGAATGGTCCACAAATATCCACAAACACTTTCTCTAGTTTCTCAGCAGAGGTAATAGGTATCATGACTCCCTCTTTTTTCTCATTATTGCATTTTACCAGTTGGCATAGATGACAGTGCTTGATATGTTTCCTTACTCCGCGATTCATGTCTTTGAAATACACATGCTCTTCTAGTGCTTTAACCACCTTTATGGCTCCCATGTGTCCATACCTTATGTGATAGTCTATTGTAATTTCTTTCTCTGTGTTTTTTGGTACTAGGATCTTCCACTGGTTATTTGACTGTCTTGTTTTTATGAACAGTACGTTGTCATGCACACAATAATACGGAGTAATTTTGTCATTTTGTTCTACTAATCTTTGTAATATGTTCTTGATTTTGGGATCATTTTGTTGATGTAGTTTAAGGTCGGTTATGATATTTGCTAACTCTGTTTTGTCATTTAATATGTGGTATACCTTGGCGATGGTCTCCTTCTCTCCATCGAATGTTTGGCCTGGATAATACATCTGCTGCAATGTTGCTTTTTCCAGGAACATATTCCCATTGGATGTTGTATTCTTGAAGTGTTAGTGTCCACCTTGTTAGCCTTCCATGTTTTAATCGGCAGTTCTTCAAAAATGAGATTGATTTGTGATCCGTTCTTACTGTCAGCTGGTATCCTAGAATGTATGCTCAGAATTTCTCACGTGCGAACACTATGCTGAGGAGTTCGTTCTCCGTTGTGTGGTAATTGTGTTCACATTTATTAGGTGTCCTACTGGCAAAACTGATTACTAGATGATTGCCATCCTCATCTTCCTGGTATAATATGGATCCCAGACTTGCATTGCTTGCATCACAGTTCATAAAAAATGCTTTATTAAAGTTTGGGTGGTGTAACATCACAGTGTTTAGAAATTTCTCCTTTATCATTTGGAATGTGTTGTCCTGTTCGGGTCCCCATCTCCACTTATCTTTGGATGAAAGTTGTTGTGCAAATTTAGAAGTTAGTTCAGAGTAATTACATTGAAATTTTCTATAGTAGTTACATATTCCAAGAAACGATTGTAGTTGTTTCTTGTTCTTGGGTGTGGGAAAACGCTGTATAGCTTCCATTTTTTCTTGGGATGGTGTTATGCCTGTTTCAGATAGATTAAATCCAAGAAATTGTACCTCATCAGCTATAAGTTTGGACTTTTCTAATTTGAGGGTGATGTTATTTTCATCTAATTTCCTCAATACTTGTTCCACCCTGGTGCAGTGTTCCTCCCAATAGTTGGAGGTGATGAGCAAATCATCGACATACACTGTTGTAAATTGTAGTGTATTTTGTCCTAAAATATCATCCATACATTTGACAAATACGGCTACGGAATTTACTAGGCTGAAGGGTAACCTTTTGAATTGATAGTTACGCCCTTCAAAGATAAAGGCCATATACTTTCTGCTATTGGGGTGTAATTCCACCTGCCAATACCCACATACGGTGTCCCATATACTGATATATTTTATTCCATGAAGTTTCTTGAGTATTTCATCGATTTCTCCAGGCGATGTCCTGTCATTGATTATTGTTTTATTAATCTCCCTGGCGTCTAAGCAGATTCTTACAGCACCATTCTTTTTAAGTACCGCCACGATTGGATTTGTGTATGGGGAGTTACTCAATTCAATTATATCATCTTCGATTAGCCGTTGTATTTCCAGACATACTGCTTCTTTTAAAGAAAAAGCTATAGGATATGACTTCCTTTTAAACTCTGCTTGGTCTTTGAATTTTATTTCACACTGGAAGTTCTTCACCTTCCCTGGTGTGTCTGAAAACACATGTCTATATTGGTTATAGATGTTTATTAATTCTGCAATTTGGTCATCCGTTAAATTTCTGTCGATCCTGGCTGATTGGAACTTTTTTATTTCATTTAATTTTTCTACCCATAAGGTGTCTCCCTTGTCTTGGTGAATTTTTTCACTGTTTAATGTTTGTCCCCTATGGTCATAATCTTCTCTGATATAATATATTACACGGTAGGGATGGGTTTCTCTGCTTCCAATTAATTCCGCCGTCCATTTAACATCACCTGAGCTCAGAGATACTTTGGCTCTGCTCATGTCAATTACTGCCGCATATCTTCTTAATATGTCGCAGCCAATCAATAAATTAAAAGGTAGCCCGCTTGCTACCAAAAAGATCATGGGGATTCTTTCACCATTGCTGGATATTTCTAGCTGAACTTGGTTCCGTATGGTCTTGTTTTGTCGACCAGTTGCTCCAATTAATGTTATGTTGTTGATTGGCAGTGTTGGTATTACGGTCTTATTCTCAGCCTGTATACGATTTAGTTCGACTTTATCTATTAACGAGACGTTTGCTCCAGTGTCGATCATTGCAGTTGTATGTATTCCATTGACGTGTACTGCTACATATGCGATTTCATTGTTAATGGTATCGTCGACATTACTGTTCTTTTCTTCTAATAACTCCTTTCTAAAGTTCTTCAGATAATTATTTCGAATGATTACAATTGGTTTTTCGTTATTGTTCACTACGTTAGACCCAATAGATCGGTTCAGTGAGGGTGATCTTACGGTTTTCACTGCCGTTGTCCATTTAAATGCAGGTCACCATCTTCAGTGTTCCTGTCTGTCGAGTTGGGTGCATTTTGCTCCCGTGGTTCTGGCCTGTTTCCAGCGTGATAGTCGTTTCCATGGTCTGGTCCCCGTTGAGTATCTTCACTGCTACGGCTCCTGTTAGTATTATACCCGGACTCTTTTCTCTCACCGTCGCTGCTGCTTCTGCTGTTATGTTCACGGTAGCTTCGACGACCTTGGTAATATGGTCTCCCATTGTTGTCATGACTAGCATGGGCATAATGCACTCTTCGATAATTGTTGTTACCATTGTTGTTCCCATTGTTTGGCCGGTAATTGCCACTATTATTATTATTAGGCCGGTAATAATTATTATTAGGTCTGTAGTTGTTATTATTATTATTATTATTTGGCCGGTAATTATTATTATTACCGTTGTAGTTATTTGGCCTGGGGTTATTATTGTCACGACCATTGTTATTAGTATTATTACTATTATTATTTGGCCGCGGATCTGGTCATTATTAAACCTGTTCGGGTTGTTAAAATTTCCCCGGTAGTTGGGCCTATCATTGTTATTGTTGTGGTTAATATTACCGGGTCCACTCCGGTCATAATATGGTCCTGGCCTCTGTCGATTCCTTTGGTAGTATCGTTCCTGTTCGTGGTTCTCCAGGAGTGCGGACATTGCTTGAATTGTTTTTATTTGTCCATTTAACCTCCCTTGTGAAACTCCTTCATGGAAGTGATATGCCAATTTGGTCACTAGGCACTCTTCTGGTATTATTGGCTCGAGATTTCTAGCAAGGCATATCTTACCTAAAAAGTACGCTGTCATTGATAATCCAGTACTGTAATCGTATTTTCCGTTACTGATGTTGTCCTGGACAATATTTTGTGTTGACTCAGACCAGTACTTTGTTTTGAAGGCCGCTTTGAATGCTGCATAGCTTTGTACTTCGTGTCTGGTCGCCGTCCACCAGTTATCGTAGACGTTTTTGAAGTATTCATCCAGCATTCCCTTGATGACCGTCCATCAACTTTCTCTATTTCTGGTTAATGTCTCGTCGACCCTTTCCAGGAATTCTATTGGGTTCCTTTTGTATGTCCTGAAGTCGATGCTCTCCCGGCTGTCTATGTGTGGTATTCCTGTCATCGTAACTGGGTATGTTCTAATATTATTTATTTCATCTCGGAGATTGTTGAACTCTCGCTGCTGTTGTTCGGTCAGCCGTTCTTTGTCACTGTTTACCTGGTCTTTTACTGCATTTACTGTTGTGTTTATAGCTTCGCATCTCTCTCCTAAGGTTGTATGCGTTAGTGCCAGGTCTGCTTGTCTAAGTTCGACTGCTTCTAGCTGTCTCGTTCGGATTTCTTCAATAATATTTATTCTGTCGTTGATGTCTGCTTTAGTTTGCGTGATTTCTTGTTTATTTTGTTCGCATTCTTGTTGTATTTCAGATATCTCCTTTCTGATTTCCGTCACTGCCGTCTCCATCTTTTCCTCCGTTGCTTCCTTAGTTTCTTCCATCTTCTTATTTATTGTCTCGATGGTTGTCTTTGCGATTTCTTCTGTCCTCCTGTTGTCATCGGCCATCTGTTGCCATATTTTCTGGTTATCGAATTGGATTGCTTCGATTTTCTTGTCGATTTGTTCATTCAATTCATCAATTTTCTTATTGGTTTCTCCAATCTTATTTCCCAACTCTTCCGATAAATTTTCTTTGATTAATTCTATGTTTTTTGTCAATAATTCTTCCGTCTTTGTATTGGTTTGGTCTAAAGCGTCTTCCATCTTTTTCGGGGCGTCTTCCATTTTCTTGTTTATTGATTCCTCGGTCTTCTTATTGGTTTCATCTATTATCTTCCTTTAAAGATTCTATGTTCTTCTGGCTCTCCCTTTGGCCTTCTTTTATTGCCCTTAGTATTTCCATGAAGTTTTCGTCCGCTATTTGCGTTGGTTTCTCGGGTTGGTTTACTCCCGATTGGTTTTCTGGTTGCTGGAGTTCCTTCGCCTGTTCGGGTTGTCTATGTTCCACTGTGGTCAGAATTTCTTCTACATCTTCAGCGGATGTCGCTTCCTTCTCCTCCATCCTAGTTTCTTTTTCAGCTTCCGCCGCTCGCTTCTTGGAAGTCGCTCTCTTATGCTTCTTTGCAGCCTTGTATTGTACCTGCTGTTCGAATTAGGTTTAAAAATATTTGGTATTTATTTATTTAATTAGGTGTAATCGACCTAATTCGCTGCTCAGACGTTGGACGCCACGTTGTAACGTTTTTATTTTTGTGTGTTTATTGTGTAGTTTATTTACTATTATTTATGAATTGTTCGTTCAAAAGGTTTAAAACGTTCAAAAGTAATGTTTTAATTCTCTCTTGGAGCACTGGTAGATTTACCTTTCACTTACCACTTATTATTGTTGTCAATCTTCCAAAATAGGTCCTGTAATACACTGAAATGACACAACACAATTTATAAAATATTTCACAAGTGTATATGTGTATGCACAGTAAATAAAATTATTTTGTATTTTTGAGACTGTTTTAAAGTTTCAAATATTGGCCGCTCGTTCGCTGTATTGCCACTTTGTAAAATAGTTGCTCTGTTAATGTTGTGGTTAATATTACTTTGAAATGAAAGACTGATTCAAGTGTAAGTAAATTTGTAGTTTATTAACAATAAGTTAATTTCAATTAAAACCCTTTAAAAAATTTATAAACATCAAAAAATAATTCAACTCGTCACCGAGATTCTTAAAGCTCAGGGCTGGTAACACTGATTATTTATATTGTATTGTGCTAACCTTGTTTGGTTAGTTTTTTGTTTACAATTACCAAAAGTCGTGAATTCTTTTAGTTTACAAGATACAGGATACAAAAATGCTAAAATACAACAATAACGTATTGTAGAGAGTGATTACAAAATCAAGAAAACAAGTTTAATTATAATATTGAAAATTATCGTATCTGGTCCACCTGCTATCAACCTCGCAGGTTATGTTGTGGAATGTACGACACGATTGAAATTGCTGTGTGTCGGAATAATATTCCTTGAATGGTTATTAATAACAAAAATATAATAATTAATTCATAACCTCATTTCAATTGAGTATATTCAAGCTGGTCTAATTTTAAAACACAGCTCTGCATGGTTGTTACACCCTTTTGTAACAGGCAGGTTAGATTGCCATTTACTCTAAGTGAATTAGTAAAATATTTAAATTGATGGCATTGAAATCTTATAACTATACATAATATTTATTCATGGTACGTTCATTATTCATTAACTGCATTGATAGTTCTCTGTTATTATTTATAAGTAAATTGACTTTCGTATTTTATAGTCAAGTCAGCATCTAGGTTTAACCTTGTTTACATCAATGTTGGTTAAAATATTAAATTCGATTGTCATCTCTTTCTAAAATCAATAATATTTTATTTAAATGATTAAAATTGACTCGCTATAGGTTATACACACTTTAGTTAGGTTAGATTTACGTGTTTACACTAGGGAGCACGCACATTTTTAAAATTTTGTTCCCATCGAAGACTCGTTCCATACACTTTGGTGGTCAATTTGCTAGTAGTCTGTTCTCTCGAAGTCGCTCTCAGTGTCTATTGAAATCAGCTCTTCTTATTGGTTGAAAATCTGTTAATCTCGTACCCATATGCCTTATTAAATTAAGAAATTTTATTTCTAAGCATCGAGTTTTGGGTTTGAGAGTACGGCGATGATGCTATCAATGCTTTTGGAATTGAAGGAAAACTTATTATCGTTTATAACTTTTTTAGTACATTTCAGATTAAGAAATTAATGGTATCACTATTTTGCGGATGCTCGGCTCTTTATTTTGAGTCCACTCAAGCTATAAATCCGTCCATGATTAACCTAATTAACTTTTGGATGATGCACTTTTCGTGGTTCTTAATTGTACATACGTTTTTTCCACTTTATTATAATAGACGTTTAATGAAGAAATTTGTGTTAGTGGTTGAAAACACAATCAGAATGATCACTGTTGCACACCACTATATAAAAATTATTCCGATTAGCGGTTTCAAGCTTCACAGCTCATCGTCAGATCGGGAATAGACAGGAAATATGTGAAACCCAACCCTTCACCCCTCTCCCCCACTCTGCTCACCCACAACAAACTAAAAATTAATGAACCTTCCCTCACCCCCTAAACTCTGTCTCACCATCTGTACAGTTACATATTTTTCTAGTAATTCCTTGTGTTTCAGTGTGTGTGTGTGTGTGTGTGTGTGTGTATGTGTGTGTGTGTGTGTGTGTGTGTGTGTGTGTGTGTGTGTGTGTGTGTGTGTGTGTGTGTGTGTGTGTGTGTGTGTGTGTGTGTGCATCCTTTTAAACTACCCTCTTCCTCTCCACACACGTGGGTCATTCACACACCCTTATTTTAAAACAACTAATTGGTACTATGCAATATAATTCTTAATCTTATCTATCTGTCCTCTCTCCTTTACTTCTTAATCATGTTATAAAATATTTCTTCATTATCAAATTTAATTTTAATATTAATTAAATTGTCTAACCCTTTTTCTCTTTCTTTCAATATTTCTAACTCCTCTCTAAGCTTCCTTTCAACTGTGTTATTTACTACTTTTACAATTTCGTATTCTTTCAAAGGATTAACAAACTTATGGTTGTCTTCTATGAAATGTCTTGCATATAACGAATTGGTTGTTCTATTACCTTCTCCACGTTTGTGGTCAGACAACCTGCATACGAATTTTCGTCCTGTCTCCCCTAGGTACACTTTGTTGCAGTCTTTACATTTTAATTTATAAATTCCGCTTTTCTGTAATACTGGAATTTTTTCTATATTCTTATTCCTTATCTTATCAAATGACGATGAGCTGTGAAGCTTGAAAGCGCTAACCGGAATAATTTTTATATAGTGGTGTGCAACAGTGATCATTCTGATTTTATTATAATACATGTTATTTCTAACACTCACTGTATATATTTAGAGTCATTATCTCTTATTAACTACTCCTTAAATACTAAATTATGTACAATTTTTCCAAATGCATTTTCAGGCGTGTAGGCCCTACATGTACTTGCATTAATACTTATTAATTCTAATATACATCTTACAATAATACATTTCCTTGGGGTTTATTTTGTACATTAGATATTCATACATCTTTTGTGAAGCTTTGTTTCCATTAATGTTGCTTCATTTATTTACACTGTATAGTTTTAATACAACATGTCATAGTTCTGTCATATTGATATTCATGTTTTATTATTATTTGTGCATTATGGATGCATTTTCATCCATTAAGGTGTCCTTAGACTTTGTCTACTGTTTGTCTTGTGTATATAATACTCCCTGCTGTGTTAATTATTCATAATTCTCTGTAGGATTGCTATTTACATCTAGTCCCATTTCACATGTATATTTGTTTATTATTATTTTCATATAAATTTACGTATTTAATGTCTGTTAATGGTTCTTAAAGAGGTATTGGGTATTTTAGTTACTACTGTCATGCTGCTTTCCTCTCCTTTATTAAGTTTAAGTGAGTATTTTATGTGATTCTGATAGTCACCTTGTGTTTTGGTAATTTGGCTATGGTTTGTTTAAACAATATAGAGTATATATTTGTGTTTCTTAATTCATACTGGGTTCACTATGTTATACATTTATTGTAGTTTGGTTGTTGGCTCAAATAATTACTTTTGTCTGCATTTTTCTAATTGTTATTTGTGATTCTCTGTTGCAGATTCTGTTCAGTTGAGGTTATGTGTATCCTACTGAATTGACAACAATGCTTATAAGAATTTGTTTAGTTTCTTGCTTAATTCCTATATATTTACTATGATATGTTATTACTATTATTTGGTACTATATTTTCCTTATTTTATTTGTATTATATACTATTTGTTCACACATTATTATTTAATTCTAACTTGTCATTGTCATACATATTATGTGTTTACATTTGGGTTTGGGTAAACTGTTTTGTTTTTCTACTACAGGTTGTCTTATCTTTAATACATTAATAATTACATTCTGTATTGATTTTTTATTAAGGATTTTACATTCAATTTCAGTCATTATTGAGCAATTATTTCTCTCTTTATTATAAGTACATTTGTGGTCTTTATTATGTTTTATTTTATTATATTCTTGTCTCATAAATAATACTCTAATTGTTTGTGTTGTTTATTTGAGGTTGTTATCTATCTTTGTTAACACTTCTTATCTTCATCTTCCATAAACATTGCACTTTCATTGTTTGTGTTGTTTAGTTTGGGATTGTGATATTTTGGTATTAATCGATGCACTTATAAGTCACTCACTATTATTGTTTGTGGCTGCTTATTATTTTGTCGACACTTTGTTCTTGGTCACCTTGTTTCTTCTTCATGTTCTTCCTTGTTGGGGTATCATGATTCCCTTATCTGGTATTCTTCATACTTGCATTATTACCTTCTTATTAGTTGGGTATTTGCTCCATCTAAAATACTTTCCTTATTTATTGTGTCTTCCTCACACTGGTAATGTTATTGTCTTGTTCCTTGTTAAATATTTTTCATTGTTTATTATACATTTTTCCTCTTCTTAATTATATAAACTTCCCCTCTTCTTATATACAGGTTTCTTCCTCTTCTTATGTACAGGTTTCTTCTTCTTCTTATATAATTATATGTTCCTCACTTATTGGGTATTTTCCCTCACTTATATCATATATTTTCTCACTTATATTATATATTATCTCACTTGTATTATATGTTATCTCACTTATATTATATGTTCCCTCACTTATATGATATGTTCCCTCACTTATATGATCTGTTCCCTCACTTATATGATATGTTCCCTCACTTATATGATCTATTGGGTCCTGGTTGCTAACGTAGTTGTTCGGTTAATTTTTCCTCTTCTGATAATATTGATGATGCATTCAATTATAATTCTTCCTTCTACGGTGTTTGTTCACTTCGACATTATTTATCCATGGATACACGATTGATTTCGATATTTTAGAGTTTTTTGGTCATTTTGGCTTAGACATGTACATGATAGATTCTCATTCTAGGTATTTGATATTATTTATATGTAACGACAATTTTGATACGTTACAACGTATGTGCTATAGACTTTCAGTTATTACACTACTTTTCTTACAATGCCTGCCATCCAAATAATCTGTTTCATAAAAATGCAAAACTTGTGTATTGGAACGGTACACAGTGAATGAGCAATGAGCAATACATACTACGATGCATTTGCAAATTATAAGAAACAGAAAAAACTTATTGATGTACGTGTACGGTTTTAAAACTAACAATCTCTTAATCTTCTTCTTCTTCTTTTTCTTCTTATGATGATGATGATGAGGAGGAGGAGGAGGAGGAGGAGGAGGACGACGAGGACGAGGAGGAGGAGGACGACGACGATTATACAAAATTTGACTGTAATATTGTGTAAGTGTAATGCTGAACAGCTGTTTTACATTATGATCTAATCCTTAAATTAGTAATGACCGTCGATCAATAACGGTTAACTGTCGGGGAAAACGCTGCCCCGCCAGGCCAATGGAAAGGTAGGCTGGCGTAACCTTCATCTCTCTCCTTCCAATTAGATAACTTTACTAATTCGTTTGACGCCAATCCGCCAAAGAGGGGAGAAGCTCCCACCTGTACTTTTGTTGAAGAACTCAAATGGTACCATGTTGACCAGTGTGCAATGAGTGCTGCAGATGATCCTTAGAGTGTGGTGAATTGTCCCTTTGTTCAAATCACTGAGATCTGCTCTCAGTTATTGTATTATTAACATTGATATTTAGTTTAGTGCCAGACTGTCAAGTAATCTAAGAATGAGTTTTTAAATTGATGAGGTTTAGTTGCAGCATGGTAAGATCTATGAGTATGCATGAATGGTGGAAGAAAATTATGAATAATTGTGTTAATAATTTCAAAGTAATTGATAGAAATTCTACAAGTACACACAAAAGGCCGAAAACTAGATACTCTTGAACAACTAGAATACACAAATGCACAAAAACACATAAAAACAACATCCTAAACGAACAGGTATAATTCAAATCACACATACTATCTGAACATATCACACGAGATGAAACAAAACTTAATGTTTAACACGTCCAAATGGCTGAAAACGTTTTCCAATGTTGATAGTGCTTCCAACTTCATTCAGTTTGGAACCTGAACAGGTCCACAGTAAAAATTTGGTCTTTCCTGGAAAGAGTCCCGTGGCTCAAAACGTTTGGGAATGGCTGATACGCTTCCGTTTGCGGATGATCAAGTTGTGACTGCACTGAACGACCAGAACTCTATTTATATGATCAAAATTCCATGGGTTAAACACATGGTTGTTCAATTCAGAAACAGATATTGGTTTACTACTTGGCCAAAGTGGCACCTGGTCGTCCTCTTTAACGAGACTTTATTTACTGTATATTTTGTTTCATAATTTACTTATATAACAAAATCGAAAAATTGTCTCATTTTGAATAGAAGAGCCTTTTCTCAATATCGTTTCTGACATTTTGTCTTAGTGATAGTCGTTTGAATTACAAGCATGTTACTTAACTTCAATCAAATCAAACGGGCTGTATTTGTATCTAATGTAAGTTTAAAGTGAAATTAAGAATTATATATAATTGCGGTATGTATTACAAACCGGGGTTTAACGCTACTTCTTGATTTCTGAAAAACGTATGTACTACCGTTAACGACTGGCGGCAGCAAGAAAAAGACTGAGAATAATTGTAGACGAGGACTTCTAAAAATTGTTCACGCGTTTGCTAACGAAAAGAGGCAGCAGTGAAAAGACTGAGCAGGAATTTAGTACTTGCTGGTAAGGTACAGTTGCAGTTTATGTAATTTTAGTGTAAAATCACGACCCTACATAAAGTGATACGAATTAATTTTGTATCTTATTCTTAATCCCAAAACTATTGCCAATCACAAACGACAATAAAAGTTTATTTGTTTATTTTTTCATTGTATTTATAGTTTTTATTGTATTTTGTTTATGTGCGTTAGTAACTGTTCACATTGTCTTTTGTTTCCCCTGTATAGTATTAGAATGTCATCAACGTATCTGTGCCAATATAGTATTTTATGTGAGTGTCTGTCATTGTTTGTGAGTATTTTTGTTTTTTCTAAGTGTTGGAGGAAGACTTCTGCTAGAATGCTGGATATGGGGGAGCCCATGGGTAGGCCGTCGTTCTGTGTGTAGTATTTATTGTTATAAGTAAAGTAGTTTTGTTTTGTGATAATGTTCAGAGTTTCTGTTATTTCATTGATAAGTTCGTCTGGTGTGTTGTTCTGTTTGAGTTTGTTTTGTAGGATGGTGATTGTTTCAGAGATGGGGATGTTTGTGTACAGGTTTTTAATGTCAAAGGAGGCTAATGTGGCGTTATGGGGGATGTGTATGTCTTTTATTTTTGTTACTAGGTCAGTGTTGTTTTTTACTGCAATGTTGTTGTCTATTTGTGTGTGTTGTCTAATAATTTTGTCTAGATATTTTGCCAGTTTGTGTGCAGGGGCATTACGGTAGTTGATAATGGGGCGGATCGGAATGTCTTCTTTATGGATTTTGGGAAGCGCTTGGAGTGTAGGTGCTGATGGTCGGATTTGTTTCATGTAGGGCTTTTGTTTATGTGTCATAATGTGTTTGGCTTTGTTGACTATTTGTTTTACTGAGTTTTGGTATCTGTCGGTGGGGTCGTGTTTTAGTTCTGTGATGTTGTTCTGTTCTATGAAGTCTTGTACTTTTTTGTGTAGGTTGTCTGTGGGGATAATTACAGTCGTGTTGCCTTTGTCAGCTTTTACAAATGTGATGTTGTGTTTGTGTGCCTTTTCCCTCAGTTTGATGGCTGTGTGTATTTCTGAGTTGTGGTTGTTGTTGTCTGGTGTCTTATGTACTCCTATTGTGTTGTTTATATTATGTCTTAATGTGTCTTGATGTTCTGGTGCTGTGTTTTGTATATTTGTTTCTGTGTCAATTATGAGCTTTGTTAGTGTTTGGTTGTTATGTTTGTAATGTATGTTATGTTTTAGGCCTTTATCAAGGAGTGTTTGTTCGTTTTTTGTGAGTGTGACGTTCGTGAGGTTTACTGTACGTGGGTAGAATTTGTGCGAGGGAATTATATCTGTTTTGATTGGTGTCAGGTTTTTTATTTTTCTGTCGTGTTTTGTCTGTATGATATGTATTTGTTTTTTTGTCCATTCATTTGTGTGATGTATTAGTTCAGTCATGTAATTGTGTCCGTATGTGTTGGCGATATGTAGGTGTAGTGTTAATGCTTTGCGGTTAAGAGCGTCTTTTTTCTTATATAGTTGTTTAATTGATTCTTTTATGTATGTTCTTTGTGCGATGTTTTGTGTTATTCGGGCGGCCTGGTTGTTATGTTTAATTTTGATTTGGGCATATTTAGGTGTTAGTGAATTGTTTATGCATGTTTTGTTGAAATTTATGTGAGCTACAATCTTTCTAACCTTCAAAGTTGTGAACTTGTACGCTTGGACGTTGGCTCGTCTTGCTGAGTTAAATTCTTGGATTTCGTTGTCCATGACGTGTCCGTTACTTAACTAAATATCACTATAATATTGACGACTCGGAACACAAAGTTTTTATAAGTAAAAACGTAAAGTTTTACCTTACAGCCTAAACCGGCTTTCACCTATAGAAGGCTTCATCAGAGGCTGTCGTTAGTAGCGCTGCTCGTCTTGTTGTTGGCGACGAGAAAGTGTTTCGAAAGATTGAAGCTGTGTGTGTGTGGTGAGATGTGTTCGAATAATGCGTGCGATTTGAATTGTGTCTGTTCGTTTAGGATGTCGTTTTTATTTGTTTTTGTGTGTTTGTATATTTCTAATTGTTCTAGAGTGTCTAGTTTTCGGCCTTTTGTGTGTACGTGTAGTGTGTTCATGTTATTGTCGATGTTTTTATATGTGTGGTTTGCTTCAATGAGGTGGTTTGCGAAGGTAGATTCTGTAGTGGTGTGGAGTGCTTTTGTGTGTTCAATGTATCTCTGTTTGAAGCTACGTCCTGTCTGGCCTATGTAGAATTTACTGCAATTTGAACAATTTAGTTTATATACACCGGGTAGATCGAATTTGTTTTGTGCTTTGGGCATGCGTTTTGATAGTGTGTGTTCTGTTTTGTTAGTAGTTTTGTAAGCGATTCTGTATCCTGCTTTTTTGAATTTGTGAGCAATAAACAAATAAATACAATGAAAAAATACATAAAAACACAACCTTCACTGCCGAATACGAACACAACAATACCATAAACTTCTTAGACCTCTCCATCACAAAACTAGAACACAGGCACAAATTCAGTATATACAGAAAACCAACTACAACTGACACACTAATACACAACACCTCCAATCACCCAATACAACACAAACTAGCTGCTTTTAGAACCATGATACATAGACTTAACAACATCCCCTTAGATGAAATAGACTACAAAGACGAACTAAACACGATAAAATATCTAGCAGAATCTAACGGTTATGACAGAACAATAGTCAGTAAACTCCTACACAAAACACAAAACAAACAACAGACAAAGACAGAAAACAACAATTTCATAACACTAACATACATCAACAAACAAACAGAAGAAATTGCCCACAAATTCAAAAAAGCAGGATACAGAATCGCTTACAAAACTACTAACAAAACAGAACACACACTATCAAAACGCATGCCCAAAGCACAAAACAAATTCGATCTACCCGGTGTATATAAACTAAATTGTTCAAATTGCAGTAAATTCTACATAGGCCAGAAAGGACGGAGCTTCAAACAGAGATACATTGAACACACAAAAGCACTCCACACCACTACAGAATGTACCTTCGCAAACCACCTCATTGAAGCAAACCACACATATAAAAACATCGACAATAACATGAACATACTACACGTACACACAAAAGGCCGAAAACTAGACACTCTAGAACAATTAGAAATATACAAACACACAAAAATAAATAAAAACGACATCCTAAACGAACAGACACAATTCAAATCGCACGCATTATTCGAACACATCTCACCACACACACACAGCTTCAATCTTTCGAAACACTTTCTCGTCGCCAACAACAAGACGAGCAGCGCTACTAACGACAGCCTCTGATGAAGCCTTCTATAGGTGAAAGCCGGTTTAGGCTGTAAGGTAAAACTTTACGTTTTTACTTATAAAAACTTTGTGTTCCGAGTCGTCAATATTATAGTGATATTTAGTTAAGTAACGGACACGTCATGGACAACGAAATCCAAGAAATAAAAGTTTGTCTGAAATGATTATTTAGGTGGAGGAATTTCGCCAATTCTCTCCTCCGAGGATCCGCGCCTCAATTTAGCATGAGTTTCTTTTCTCCAACAGCAGTAGGCATACGAGATCATATTCATAGCCCAATTAAAGGGTGGACGCAAAAATACAGGAACTCCAAGGCCAAGGAAAAGCCGTAAAAAAGCAGGAGTAGAGAATATGCAATACCTTCTGCCTCCAGCAGAAAACATGAATGTTCCAGCAGACATTGTTGGAATGTTCCCACAGGAGCACTCAATAGTTCTCAGAAGTCATGGCAGAATATATAAAATGACTATTATTAGCTCTATATTCAATGTTTTTTCCACTCACAATTGTGTTGATTCAAATAAGTATGTGTCACAAGCTGTCGATCGCTGGCAATCTGTGATTGTCTTCAGGTGACCAGATGCTTTACTTTCCTTGTTAATTCATAAAAATAAAATGGGTTAATGGTGTGGTGATTGCCCAACAGTCTGTGATGGTCCAGAGCTCCTCCATAAGGCTTGGTGTGTGTGTGGTAAAGATGTCGATCGATCGGCAGACCAGCAGCGTGACGTTGTGTGAAGATATCTTGCGTCTCTCTGAGACCGCCTCACCAAAATTGCCAGTGGTATTTATACTGGACGGCAATCTCAGAAAGGGTATTTGTAGCTAGGACTACTGGAATCTTCTACTAATTGTTTTAACATTCTACAATTTAGATTTCAGAGCATAAATAATTGGAGACGTTTTCATGCAGTGTTTTAGTCTATATGGTTTCAGTCTCATGTAACAAGCTTCTTACAGTAAACGGATTAACCTCTAAAAAATTGTAATTAATAATAAGATAATTAAAATATAATTTAAATTCAAACATTCGTTTACCAAAAATGTTTGTTACTGAGTCGATGAATCGTTCGCAGCTGCTGATTGGCTGGGAGGCTCGCAGGACGCTCGCGCGGAGAAGGCAGGATTTGTACGCCCGCAACGAGTCGTTACACTTCCGCCTAGTTAAAACTAGTTACTTAAATATAAACGTAGCAAAATTTGTTTAGTTTTATTCATTATATATTTGCTTTACGATTACATATTACGCGGTACAAGTTGACCATTAGTTGGACGACTGTTGGAGGGTGGCGACAGGGAGGCGCCAAGACGTAGTGATAGAGAAGAAAAAGAGAAAGAAAAGTACAATAGAAAAAATTTTTGTTAAATACAAAAATGAAGAATGAAATTTACTTCTACACAAGTAGTTTCAACAATCTTGTTTTAATTCTTCCTTTACTCTTAAATTATCTTGTTTTAATTCTTCCTGTAGTCCTATAGAGGTGTGCTAAACTAATATTTGAAAATAACAGGTACGAACGAAACCGTTCCAAAAAATCACAACGAGCACATTTTAATATTAAAACTAATATTAATGAAAAATAAAAATTTATGCGACACGGTTTAAAACTATTTTTTTCTTCTACACACATAGACAACACAACACAACACAATAATATTAATTATTTCGTCCTCATTTTTAACATATTTGTAAGCATATTTGTAAACATTTTTGACATATTTTTGAGGCCGTCGGTTGCTGATTAAGTCAGGGCGCACAATAGACACTGTAGCGCCCTATCTACGATATAACCAACGTTAATGCCCGTATAAACTATCACCATATCGTTCCATTCGACTTGAAGAACATCCAAAACTCAATAATCTCATTAGAAGCTTTCCAAAGTTGTGTGCAATATATTATAATCATTTAGAGATTGATTTTTAACTGACAAAAAGTAATAATAGATAGCCTAATTTGTAATTTTCTATTGTGTTTTTAGATTTTGGAAGAACTTCGTTAGTAAACCTGAAAATCAGAATCTACCGATACCTATGAGTCAAAAATTAGATAACGCAAGAAATAGGATAAAAGATAAGGGGTTTCGCGTTAAGATGGAACGAAGCTGCGCTCCCGGGGCTCTGCTCAATGCCACCGGTGCAGCACAGTACCATCATGTATAAACCCTCACTACGAAACGAGAATAAGTGCGGAAAAGTTATAAAAGTTAATGCCGGAACAGGTTTATATAACTTAATTCTTGAAGTGGAGAAGAAGAAGAAGAAGAAGAAGAAGAAGAAGAAGAAGAAGAAGAAGAAGAAGAAGAAGAAGAAGAAGAAGAAGAAGAAGAAGAAGAAGAAGAAGAAGAAGAAGAAGAAAGTTTACTATGTTGACATCTGTCAGGATGTTATCGGTCGTTCTACGTATTTAAATCACTTCGTACTCGTTTGTTTAATAATTATTGATACATTTTATTATTTACATTATTTATTATCTCAGACACCACAGCCACCTGAATCACCCAATAGTGAGGAAGGCAGCGGCACTCTCATGGAAACGACAACATAGCCACCCGATCCTGAGGTAGGATCTAATGAAAAAGTTGATTTTAATGATCCTGCAAAGTGGGTTGTGCAATGGCAGTTTGGATAAAAAAGAAACAGAAAGGCTAATGGACAGGGAATAAAGAAATCAATTACAGCTTTCAAGAGGAAATGTTTTGTCTAATTTTGAAAAAAATTTCTGTTTATTGAAAACATTCACTAAAATCTGTTAGCACCAGTGGATTGAAATATACTACAATGCATCCCTCCAATGTAGTCAAATTGCCATTCTTTCAACTGGAGTTTTATTTTAAGGAAGAGAACTGATTTTGGTTTTTGTAAAATAACTGATGCATTATTGTTCATGATGTATACTCAGAATCATGTTCCAGCACGTTTTCACCTGAAATTCCGTCATCGGATTCTGTGATGTGGATCCACGTCATATGCACTGGGGCTCGAAAGTGATGGTCGTGATGGTACCTGTTAAGCGCCCTTCCGGATGGTGTAGTCAGACGACTACCCCAGTCGGGGTGTTTGCAGTTCAGGTAACCTGCAAGAATGACCTTCCTATGCGTCCCGAAAAGAGCAGACAGGTCGGAACGATTGAAAGTAAGTAACTGGCAAGATGTGCGTCAATTCCCACAGTAAATCTGGTAAATGTTTACCACAGTAATGTAGGAACTGGCAGTCACACATCTTGCCAGTTACTTACTTTCAATTGTTGAACACTAGGGTGGCAGATTCTGGGATGTTAAATTTTGAAATTGAGGGAAAAAGTAAAATTATTCACTCAATTTCACCACAATATGTAAGATAAGTAAGAACTACTTTATGTATAAAGTCAGCAAAGCTTAACGAAGAGTCGAAAACTCGTGAACGAGAGAACGTAAACCTGACTTTTTCGAAGCTCAAACTTATTAAAACCAAACACAGGACAGTCTTCACCAACATTGACTGCAAGCAAAATAAAACACATAGCTAGTTTTAAATTTGTTGTAAATAGATTAATAAAAATATTATTTGTAGAAACTTAGCGACCCTTTAAAAGAAATTAGACCTTAACGTTTCGTGGCGAATTGACTACGTTCACAGAATATTTATAGACGTAATAAATTGCGCGTGTTTCTGTAAAACATAAATTTTTCTTCTCATTAGTAATTTAGAGTTAGGTTCTTTTAATGTTTTCCGTTGATGCAAAACCTGTCAAAATCATTTATTTTCACAGTCAGCACCAGATTAGTTAAACTATAAAGTAGCAGAAATCAATAATATCATGTTAACATTATTTATACATGTGTTCTACACAATATGTTACATTCCCTTTTTAAGAATATAATTTAGTCACTAATATGTTGTGTAGCGGTCAGACTCCACTCCCCTATATGTTCTCTAATATTCAAACATTGTTATTCCATGTTTAATAGGGCTAAAATAATATGAGACTTAGTGCTGAACGTCAACTTTACTTTTAGAGTATTTCAGACAGTGGCGGCTCGTACAGGGAGGCCAAAAGGGCACAGCCCTCCCACTAAATTTGCAAATTAAACTGGTCAATAATATAACTATAATGTGTAGTATCCTTATGTGAAAGATATTTTTGGGGCGACTAATAGCGATCACCCGATGTTTTCGGCATGATCCCGCAGCCGGACGTTTTCGCTGTTGTCCTCCCTGCATAGGCGGGTCTTGCGGGGAGCGGGATAAGGGGACGTGTGCACTGTCTATGCTTTTAAATCAGCATCAGCCATTACAGGAGGGGGGGCTCTGCCCGCTGTCTGATTTCTCAGCTCTTTTCATAAAGAACCGGAGCGTTGTTCAAAACTCCTCTGTTGCTGTTTAAAGTGCATATATTTTCTCATATATAAATATAGTTTTGATTGTGTTCTTGTTGTACTTTTGTGTGTAAACGTAATGTTCTAATAATTTATTCTTTATTAGGCAGTGTATTCTGTGTACGATAGTGTTTTTGTCGAACCTTGTGTACATAAACGTGTAACTTATTCTGTGTGTTCTGTGTGTATTTGTTAGAAACGATTAAAATGGCTATGAATTCAGTAAGTAATATTAAACGTTTGATTATTTCAAATTCACTTACTTACGAAAAGAAAATAGAACTAAAAAAATTAGGGCCACCAAAACCGAATTTAGATATTACACAACAAAATTATAAAACGGACAGACCAGCACCAAGTAAAAAAAACTACACAAGAAAATTTAATAGAAACTGTTACTTACATGCTGATTGGATATGTGGATGTGAGGTGATGAATTCCTTTTTTTGCTATGTATGTTTGGTGATGAACCTAAACAGTGATTCAGTCTGGACTGAAAATGGAATTAAGGATTTGAAACATTTGGGAGAAAAAATTAAAAAACATAAAATTAGTGAAACTCATATGAACAATTGTATTGAATATTCATTGTTAGGAAAAGTCAATATTAGCTGCCAGTTAGACAGTGCATATAGATTAAAAATTAAACAGCATAATGAAGAAGTCTCTAAGAACAGATAGGCCTACATCCTAAGTAAGTTAATTGACTGTGTAAAGTTTTGTGGAATATTTGAACTAGCTTTAAGGGGACATGATGAAACAAGGTGGAATATTTGAACTAGCTTTAAGGGGACATGATGAAACAAACACATCTGAGAATCCAGGTATCCTTAGGGGCTTAGTAAATTTAATGGCAGGCCTAGATAGCACCTTAAGAGAGCATATTGAAAAAACAAACAATAGGGTTTTCGTTGGTCTTTCTAAAACAATTCAAAATGAAATTTTGGATTCTATTTATGCAGTGTGCATTGGACTAATAAAAAAAGAAATAACTGAAACTGACTACATTTCAATTGAAGCAGATGAAACCACGGACTGTGCCACTCTGTCACAAATTGTGTTAGTTGTGAGGTATGAATTGAACAGAAAATTTCATGAGAGATTTATCAGTTTTGTCAGTTCACAAGATCACTCCGCTGAAGGTATTAGTAATACTATTTTTGAAGAATTAGCAAAATTAGAACTTGATAAGATGCCTAGTAAAATTATTGCACAAAGTTACGATGGAGCAGCAGTAATGAGTGGAAAACATAACGGTGTTCAAGCAAAAGTTAAAGCTGTATACAAGAATGCCCAGTATATACACTGCTATGCCCATCAACTAAACTTAATTATTGAGCGCGCTGCATCACAAAACAAGCAAGTAAAAATATTTTTCTGTAATTTAGATGGCTTTAGAACATTTTTTCAAGATCTCCCAAGCGAACTGCCATACTTGATGAAGTAGTAAAGAAACGTCTCCCAAAATGTTCTAATACCAGGTGGAATTTTAAATCCCGTTGTGTGACAACAGTATTTATTCATAAAAATGACATTTCCGCTGTTCTTGAAAAAATCATAGATGATGACGAGAGTGACAAGTCCACTGTTCAGAAAGCACTAGGACTAAAAAACACATTAAATAATGATAATTTTAATTTTTGGTTAACATTTTTCAACAAAATTATGCCAGCCTATGACATTTTGTTTAATCAATTACAGCAAGTAGAAATTGACAGTATTAAAACACACCAGTATGTTGCCTCATTCAAGTCACACATTCAAAACGTCAGAGATTATATTGATTTTGATGCCAGTCTGTCTGCAACAAATGATTTTGGAGAATCATCACAAAATCCAAAAAGGTCACGTTTTGATAAAAGCAAGAAGACTGCAGCTAAAGAAGTTTGTGACATAATAGTTACCAACATAGACAACAGATTTTCATTTTCAGACCATTTAGCAATAGCAGTTTTGTTGCAACCAACCCTGTTTTCTAAACATCAGCTTATCTTTCCAGAAACACAGTTACAAATTGCTGCTAAACAATTTAATTTAAATGAAACTGCATTAAGACATGAATTGGTAGTTCTATGCAGCAGGCCTGACTTCATAAAGGCAACTGGCACATTGGTTATACTCAATTTTGTATATGAAAACAATCTAATTACTGTTTTTCCCGAACTGGTAAAACTATTAAAAATTATTTGTGCAATCCCTATGACTACAGCAGAAAGTGAACGATGTTTCTCAACTCTCAAACGCATTAAAACATTTACACGTAATACAATGAAAGAGGACAGACTAAGTGCTCTGTGAATGTGTTCAATAAAAAAACAAATGTTAGAAATAGACCTAACTCCTAATTTCAATGAATTAGTTATTGAGTATTTTGCCAAACAAAAGGAGAGGATTTCATGTTCAAGCAAAATCCAAGGTAGGGAACAAATGTATTTTATTTAGTAATGCATGCATTTAATAATATAATTTATTAAATATTTAAGTTTAGGAACGTGAACTGCTTAGGGTTATAAATAATTTCAGTTTCAAACACTGTTTAAATATTGATAGTAAAGCAAAAGGTTCAATTTTAAATTATTTCATGATAATAGCAATAATTTAGTTTCTACTGGTGACTTTTGTTACATATGGGTACAACAAAATTTTGCCCCCCCCCCACAAGTCAAAAACATTACCAGCCGCCACTGATTTCAGATAATAGGTCAAGGCTATTATTTGGGTAACGTTACTTTGGTTGCTTTTTTATTTCGCCATTGCCATTGTAAACTGCAATTGACAGTTGGCAGGACACGCAATGATGAAATAAGGTCTAATATATGAACAATACCGAATATACAAACATGTAAAAGAATAGGTCCACGAAAATCTATTTTCTTCGAAGAGAAACGCGATCGCGTTGTTCACCAGTTTCACGTTCACTTCGTCAGTATCACTCACTCCGGTCTTTTGACTCGGACTTTCTAGAAATGGTCCAGGTCTCAGAGCCACAGGTGAGAACTGGGCGGATCAGTGTTATGTACAGAAGCAGCTTGATGCTCATTCTGCTACTCCTCACACGATACATTCCATAGTCGCAGTTTTAATGTACGATCAAACGTTTAGCGTATCGACCGACAATATAGCTCAGATTTTCATTGAAGCCGAAGACTACAGGAATTGCAATGTACCTTGTAATTTCCACTACACCATTTCTTATTGTATTTTAATGGCTTAATCTACTGTTTAGTCTACAACATTTCCATGCAGAAACGAAGGAAATTTAAGCAAATTTTGAGCAATTACTGTACTGCCGCGGAGAGGGTTTTCACGTCCAGCTTGTACAACTGAACAAAAATGTATAAAATTTTTTTTTTTAAGAAGAAGATAATTGCGTTCGCGATTATTCGCTTGATAGCTCCAGAATTTAGGGAAGACTTTAATTTTAATGTACTTAAGGAGCATAAATCTAGTACTTTCACACACGCCTGCACTTGATGATGGTAGTGGTGACGATGATGATGTTGATGGAAGACTGACGGTCTCAGCATAGTTGAGATATCCAACTAATGATTTGTAATCTGAATGTAGCCAAAATGTTTGGCTTTTGGCCGTAACTAACAAAAAGAAAACATGAAAACTGAAATTCAAGTAAATGATTTTAAATATAAATCTTAGCCACATGGAAGTCACAATAAATGGTTGGTTAGTGTAAAATGTGGCGAGAATACCTGTCCAGAGCACCGAAAAGGTCAATTCAGTGATACAATATACATTAGCAATCGTCATTACCACAAAATGAAATTAATGTAACATAGAACCATCAAACTTAATAACCGTTAAAGTAAGGAAGAAGCATTGTGTTATTTCTTCGATTTCAGTAGTTTCATCCGTTTGAAAAGTTTTCCCGCGAGCTATACGCGCTTTTCTCAACCACCGACCTATTTTTGATGGGAGATTAATACTGAGTTAGTATTGAGAATTTCTTCGCTAGTTCAGTTAATAATAAGGGAGCTGGCGGAGTGGAGTACAACGCGAGGCGCACAACGAGATTTTATGCAATGTCTGCATTTCATTTCATTCTACACAAGTTTAACTATTTTCTCTCATACATTTCCGCAGCTGGTGTCCACTATGATTTTGAAGTCTTCTTCCAGTATGGACCGTGTCAAAAATGTCTTGTATGATAACGTTTAACTCATGTTACAATGAGTCTCCCACCAATTCAGCCGATACTGGGCGATCCTGTCGAGTATACTCACAATATTCAGTTCCTGCCCTATATCTGTGTTTCTTCTACGATAATGGAGAGTATACCCTCCCACGTGCCTGAGAAAATTCTTTGGTCACAAGACAGACAATCCTTTGAAGTTTCTTCGGGCCTGCGAACTTAGTATGGAAGCCGTTAACGACAGTTTGAGCGAAGTTACAGCCATAAGTACTCATCATAAACTTCATCTCCGCTAACTGAATCTTTACCTTATCTCCTCTATACATCAAACCTGGTACCGCTACAGCTACAGTTAAAAAACCTTATCCTTGTTTCCTTCATTGTCTTATTTTCAAGGTATCTGTGAATTGTTCCACAGAACATCGGGATATGTTTACTATTAGGTAAATTTTAATATTAGATAATTTTTCGATTAGGCTATCTGAATAATTACGAAAAACCTGATAACTCTACTACTTTTTTCGTAAAATAAAAATTGCAAAACAGACAAAAATTGGGTTGGGTTTTGAGTTAATTTATAACCTCACTGCCTAAATGAAAAATAATTTATTCTAGAATAATGATAATAATAATAATAATAATAATAATAACATTCTTCTTCTTCTGAATCTGTACATTTTTCTGGAAGCATTTCGCTGTACCTTTAATAGACAACACATAAATAAACTTATGAGACCATTAAATGTTTTTAATATTAAGTGCGACTAATTTGATACTGGCGTAAAGTGATTACATAGCATCCTTTACAATGTATCGACTTCTACATTTCCATTCACATTTTTTATAAAATTTGAACAACAGTCAAATTTTATTTAAACCCCGACTGGCCTATCCTAAAGCGCCAGAAGATTTTTGAACGAGTTTTGCGATGCAGACATTTACCACGAGTGACTCAAAGAACAGTAGTGCGACGGGTGACTCTTAGTAATCGGCGACGGGTAATGTACGTCTATAAATGAAAACGATAGTTGAAGGGGGAGGGATAATTTTTTATATATGTACTACGTTATCGGCAACAAGGAAGTAGTTTGTTTAAAATCATAAACAGAAATTACACTGTTGGACACAACTAGGCCTATAGAAATACAGTAATTCCCAATTAGCGCTTTCAAGCTTCACAGCTCACAATCTGATTTCCAAATTATAAGACTATAGTGTTTACAGTGCTATAGATGAATAGAATGTAGATTGATAAAATCCAATGTTTTTAAATGAAAACGGATAGTACAAAATGAAAAACTGATAAAGAATCATTCAATAAACATAAAGAAACAAATTACTAAAATTATTAATAAAACAAAGGAACTCAGAAATTTAATTGAACCAAATTATTTCTATTTAAGACAAATTAAATATAGATTGATAACCACACATTAGTCATAGGATTGCTAATTTCACAATTCCATGAAGAAGGACCAAAATAAATGAAAATGACTTCAAAGCAAAAGCAGAGAGTAGAAGAGATAAAAATAGAAAAGACCACAATTAAATGTAATTGTGAGAGTTTTAAAGTGCTTCTTTTCTTGCCATAATTATTTGAAATATTTTTAGATATCTTTTTCTTAGTCTTGTAACACGACCCTGATACCATAGAGACGCTTTCTCCCAGGGGCGTAGCCAAGGGGGGGCAGGGAGGGGCAGCTGCCCCCCCCCCTAGATCAAGTTACAAAGTAAAAAATATAAAATAAAAGTAGATAAAAAACGCATGCGAGGAGTGCTAGAACAGGAGCAGTGATGGACAGTTATCCTTACTTTACTTTAAAGAATTAAAGAAACATATATAGTTAATTTACAGTTTTGAACTTCCCGCTTTTGTAAGTCCCTAGTTTTAAAGCATCCGCCATTTTCCTGGTGAACAGACCAGTCGCGTTATAGTTTAACTCGGCTTTGCAAGCTTCTTTTTAGTTTCCGTCTTTATTTAAATATAGTCTAACCTCATCAGAGACCTCACTTCATCCACAGTACCTACAGGACACATCAATAGTTAGTAGTAAAATGGATATACGAAAGTTTTTTTAAAGGTAAATTAGCCATTAATTTTTTATGTCGATTTCTAAAATTTCAGGATATTTCTACAACGTTGAATAGTATTAAAATATATTGGTCACGTAATAGTATTTATAATTATACCTATAGTGGTTACGTTATTTTGTTTGTCTCAAAAAAGTCAAGACTACAGAACTCTCCCTGAGTGAAGAAAGTTAGGTTAAGTTTCGATTATTCGGACGCTTCCAATTTCCAAAACTAAAATTTCGGATACACTAATTACAAGCAGATGTGTATTTTATGATTTCAAAATACCTCTCGCAATAACAAGATATAAAAAAAGAAAAAAAATTACATTTTAATCGGCCATTTCGTCTCGTTCCACTTTGCGAATATTCACTTACTTGGCGTAATAACCAGGGTTGTGAAATTTTTGAAAAAAGATGGTGGATATAATTTTTTTACAACGCTTGTGATCAGGGTTGTAGCAGAGTAAGCATGAGAGTATAAGTCTAGTCTAGGGATAGTAGTGCTGATGCCTTAAGATTGCTGATAGGGATGGGTATCGATATATATATATATATATCAAAATATCGATATTGTCCCTTCAGTTATCGATGTTTTTCTTATTTTATGATAATGTTTTCTTATTTTCTTGTTTATGTCCTTGACAGCTGAATACGAGAATAGTTGACTTCGTGTAGTTTTATTTTAAAATCAGTTTCAAATTACCTTTTTTGAGTTTTTTGGCGGAACAGTTTAGGAACCACTCAGCTATTCAACATCCATTTAAATGAGTGTCCAAGTATCGATATTTACTATTCATAATAACAATTGGTCTAAGTGATGTTTGTTTTTTACATTATTTCTATCCAAGTCACATAAAAGATAAACAGAATCAAAGACGGAACAGACTCACTTGGGGGAAATTATAAATCTCTGTACTTCCAACTTGAACTTAAATCATGACCGATATATCGATGGTTTTCCTTCGATAATATTTATATATCGATGTTAATGACTCGATATTTTATCGATATCAAATATTAATAAGTTGGCGATCGATACCCATCCCTACTTGCTGATTGGTTTCCGCCATATTCAAAACTGCTATGTTAATTGAGCCGGTGAGAATGAAAGTGGCATAAGTCATAAAATTTGAATATATAAAGTATATAAAAACATGCAGAATACATATTTATAAATCAGATTAATCACTTACATGTAGACAGTGATCAGTTTTTAGTATTACAGTATCTTTTTATTTGATTTTTCAATAACAATTTTAACAAACCATTAAATTTCTCCAATTAGCCATAAAGCATTCTCACCGGCTCAATTATGTTCGCCTTGTTTCGGCATCAGCAGCGCCACCCTAGCGACTTCTTGATGAATTGTCTAAATGGTGAAAAATTATATTTATATAGAAAAAATGTAAAGTTATTTCATTTAATAAAAAATTAAAGAAAAGTAACAAACTAAAAGAAATTTGGACACACCTTCCTGTATGCGGTAATGTAAAAATAAATTTGTTTAATTTTTCCTGCATAATCTTCTTTATTTGGGAATTCTCATCTTTATTTTAGGGAGCAAAAAAAGGGATTTAGATGACAGTGATAAACGTGAAAGCGAGAAGAAAGTTAAAACCTCACCAGCACCTTGCCCTGTTGAGCTTCAACCAGGGCCTTCTTCCATTCCAACACTCAGTGAGTCACCTAAACCTGATGTTGAAGACTGCTGTGAGTGTGAGAATGATTTGGGTCGGTGGATCGGACGGACGTCTCAGATGACAGCGCCAAAAAAAAAGGAACTGTTGACAAACTGTTGGGTTCCACCCACTACTTATGACTTTGCTAAAGATGTCGGCCTCTCAAGCACGAAGTTTAATCACGGTTGGCTTCAAACTTACTCCCCTTGGTTAGCATATTCGAAGGGGTCGAAAGGCGCACTCTGCAAATTCTGTGTGCTGTTCCCACCCCTTCTTGGTACAGTGAAGGGTGTTTTAGGATCGTTCATTGTAACTCCTTTTATACGTTACAAACATTTACATGAAAATTGCAAAAGTCATGCTTCCACCCACTGGCACAAAGCTGCAGTCAGTGCAGCCAAAACCTTTATGGACGAAATTCCTGTCGACGTTCAGGTGATATCGGGCCACAAGATACTAATAGAAGAAAACAAAAAAATCTTAGCATCGATAATTTCTACAATCGTATTTTGTGGTACCCATGATTTGCCTCTGAGGGAAATGAGCAGCATGAAGGTGTATTTCAAGACCTGATCCACTTCTGAATCGATGCTGGTGACCAAGAACTAAAACGTCACTGTGATATCCTTAATATGAGAAAAAAATGCAACATATATGTCCCCTCAGATCCAGAATGAAATTGTTGATCTCTGCTGAGCTGTTATCAAAGATGACATTATAGAACAAGCAAAGAAGGCATTTGCCTTTAGCGTGCTGGCAGATGAGACTGCTGATATATCAGGGAAAGAGCAGCTGTCTATCGGTTTGCGCTTCTTCGATGAAAAAGAAATGCAAGTTCGGGAAGAGTTTGTGGGTTTTGTGGAACTTCCTGCCCTCAATGCCACCACGATTGCAACAGCGATAGACAAGTTTCTGGAAAAAGAAGGACTTGACCCGAAGAAATGTGTAGGTCAGGGTTATGATGGATGTTCAGCTATGGCTGGCAAGTATGGAGGTGTACAATCAATTATAAGAAATAAGTATGAGAAAGCTATCTTCTTTCATTGTGCGTCACACAAATTAAATCTTGTTGTAAATGACTTGAATAGTGTTCCACAAATACGCAACACCATCGCCACTATCAAAGACATTATAAGGTTCTTCAGAGAGTCAGTGTTGAGAAGACGCTACGCCCCGAACATTCCAATGCTCTGTGAGTTGCGATGGTCCCAAAAATGCAAGAATATTTCAGTTTTTAACGAGCATTTCATAAAAATTGTTGAAGGGTTGAAGAGATTATCACTGGAAGAAGGAAATTCGAACACGAGGAATCAGGCATTTCAATTATATTCTGCAGCCACAAAACCTGAACTTATTGTTGCTGTTGCCTTGATAGCCAAATATTCTGCCTTATTGGAACCTGTTGTAAATGTTCTTCAATTTAAAACCCTGGACCTGGTCCAATGCTCAAAACACATCAAACGGATCCTTGGAGTGATAACAACTCATCGTAGTGATGCAGAGAAAGTTACTACAGAGCTTGTAAATAGTGTCGACGAGATTACCAAAGATGTTAGAGTGGAATTGACAGTCCCAAGATCTATTCAAAAACAAAAACATCGCTCCAATCCTCCAGCTTCCAGTCCTTTAGAGTACTGGAACAGATCCTTGGTAATTCCTTACTTCGATTCATTAGTTTCTTCACTGGAGGCACGTTTTTCAGATGAACACTCACCTGCCTTTTCAATTTTGTCTCTACATCTGTTAGATGATATCCATGATAACCATGAAAGACTTTAAAATAAAAGGCAAGGAGTTCTCAGATTTTTATAACTTAAAAGATGTTGCCTCCGAAGTTGAATTATGGTACACTATGTGGGAGAAGAAGAAACTCAATAAAGAGCAGTTAAAAATCTGACAATAGCAGATCTAGTAAAAGAGGCTGAAATCTTTTACCCGCCCACAAAAAAAGCGCTGCTTATCTCTATTACTTTGCCTTGCACCACTTGTACTGTAGAGCGGTCGGTTAGTACGTTGCGGAGAGTAAAGACCTGGCTTAGGTCGACGATGACAGGGGAGCGTCTCAATGGACTATGCTTAATGAGTGTCCACAGAAAAACTGCTTTAGAAAAAAAGGAGCAATTGGAGAAGGAAGTGCTGAAAAGGTTTTCTGAAAATCCAAGAAAACTTATTTTAGTTTAACATTTTTTAGTTATTTGATTTAGTTTTTATTTTAGTTTAACTTATTTTAGTAACACGTTTTAGTTTAATACTTTGTGATAATATATCCTTTGCTAGTTTGCATACGAAAAACTAATATTGTTTTAAAAATATATAATTGTATAAAATTATACTGTACTATACTAATTTTATATCATACCGTACTATAAAACTTTAATTTTGTCATTCATCACGGTATTTGTAAGTAATTCTGTTTTTTCATTGTTGCCACGTTTTAATTAAAATCACATTATTATTTGTGACTTTTGGTGATTATTTAACCCTTAAAGCATCTTGGGGTCTCAGACACCCCAGAACATCTTTTCTTGGATCAAGTGTTCCAATCTTTAATTTCACCCCTTGAATTAAAATATTTTTGAACTTCTTGCGGTATATATTGACAATCTAGGGTACCCTCTTAACGACCAAATAGAAGTAATCGCCCAAGAATATAACAGTGCCTAGTACAGCCACGAAAGTAAAATATATCAAATCTAAGTGTGCACTACTATGGTTAAATCTGAAACATTTCTTCGTAGTATTCTTCATTCCAGAGAAAAAATTCCTAAAGTTTTTAAATAAAGGAAAATTTTAATTTTTAACTCGATAACGGTGCGTGTTACTAAAAAGTAGCTAATAAAAAAAAATTTCATGTGAGAGGTAACTCACAAATAAAGTAACATAAAAGTCTTTTAAATAGATCCGACAATCACTGCTTTGGATCAATAGAGTAAAACTTTTTCCTTTTGGATTAATTTTAAAAATTTCTTTTTAGCTTAGATTCCTATAATAGGTATGCGATAGTTATACTGACGAGCCTTAATAACATACCGAGACGAAACAATTTGCTTATCCCCCCCCCCGGCGCTTTTTAGGTAACCCTTTAGTCCTCTGCCCCCCCCTATCCAAAATCCTGGCTACGTCCATGCTTTCTCCCGTCGTTTTTTGTAATTACTGTAACGTGTATTGTTGCCTTAGTAATTGTAATGTTTTTTCATGGTTGCTCACCTAAACTTCAGACTAACTGGGAAGGACTCTACATTGTGAAAAAAAAGAATCAACAATGTTGTCTATTGGATTCAATTTTGTTAAACATTCTAATTTATTTGTGTGGACTACACCGGTACGGTTATGAATTTAACGCACCCAGACTAGTGGAAACTTGATTGTTAATGGGTTTGCGGAAGGTAAACCAACATCATTTACAGTTGACACGGGCGCAACAGTGTCTATTGTGCGCCCGGACTTAATCAGCAACCGACGGGGAATGTTCGCGGAATAGCAAATAAGGAGTTTAAACTGGTGAACATTTTAGGGGATAGAAATATAAATCTGGCGGTAGCAACGGAAACAAAAATCTAAAAGGATCAAAATATGTTGGGAATTATTCTATGGTTATACCTTAGTTTGTAGACAAGTAGCCTCGAGAAGAATGCATTGTGGGTAGTCTTCAATCTTATAGGCCTAAAAATACAGTAATAATGAACACGGAGAAATACGCGAAAGAAGTAGGCCCACGGACAGTGTGAAGAAGTAATCTGAGCTAAAAGCATTCGGCATTGCTTGGATGAACAGTATATGCATTTCCTAAAGCATCGAAGGTCGAGAAAAGTTGACAAAAATTTTGTTAATCTCTTAATTTTTAAACTATTTTATTATTTTTTAAGCCGTGTACGCTAATATAGAAGTAATTCTTTTTTTAACATAGAAACAGGTTTATTACACAGCATTTACGTAAACTTTTAAATATGAAATATAGGAAAACCATAGAGCTGTCCGTGAGAAAAACACGGGGATTCTAGGTGAGCACCACACCACTTGATTGATTGCCACTGCGCCTTGTTAATTGTGATGGCAAAACCAAGTCGTATAGGGAATTGCAATCGCTTGGCCCGATTTTACACATTTACGTTTCTGATCCCCTAGATTTACTGCTACTAACACTTGACATGTGAAAGCTGTTGATGATATAGATTAAGTAAAGCATTGAAAACACACGAAATTACACATGAAAATTAAATTTCAGATAATCCCTTCGTCAGCCTCGTGCACTGTGTCAAGGGCCGCAATCAATTACGTTCTAGTGTAGCGCTGATGCGTAGTATGGACGTTTCTGGATTTTTAACGGGGTATAAATAAGAGTACTCAGCGGACAAACATAAGAGAACCGATCTTCACCAAAAAAACACACACACACAAATAAAATACTTGTTTGTTCTCACCGCTAAGACGCTGTGACAGTAACTTGATAATTGTACAGTTCAGCAGAGCATATAGGCCTATATACTGATGCGATTTGAAGCAAGTATGAAGCTGACTCGACTCGACCGGACCCCCCTCCTCAAGGCCAAATTCTAGATACGCCAACTATGGATCTATGAACCGAAGGGGCGGAAAGGTGAGGGACGTCCGAGGAAGCAAAAACCTGTGAAATGCCACCAAACATTTTCTTCAAAAAAGCTATGAACTGCTTTGCCACAGTGGTGACCTCCTGATTTGAAATTGCGTAGGCTTCCACCCACTTAGTAAAGTAGTCACCTACACTGGACGAACTCTATTTTATTGGCACACGTTCTGCCTTTTCTACAAACACACAGCATTACTTTAATATTCTATGACAGAAAAATCTGAATTAATCTCTGGTTTTCCATGACGTTGGCACAATAGTCTATAAAAATTATCTAAGTTTTTAGCCATATTGAATGTACAGTTTAATATTTGACGTTCAGTGGGTTGTGTTTTGGTGATTGGGCGATTTTTTAAATTCAAAGAAAAAATTGTCATAAATTTTGTGTAGAAAATAAAACTGCTCTTCTTCTTCTTCTTCTTCTTCTTGTTCTTTGTCGTCGTCTTCTTCTTCTTCTTCTCTTCTATCATGGACTAGGCTAATCACATGTTCCGGTCCCAAAGGCTGACCGGTACGGTGTGGAATAGACTCGATAGTTGACGTGTAATTGTCTTTCATCTCAAAGTAGAAGCAATATGTACACACACACACACACACACACACACACACACACACACACACACACACACACACACACACACACACACACACACACATATTACAGCTGGGATAGCCGAGATACTTGGTGAACGTTCCGTATTATGTAACAGTCTTCATGTTGTTTAAGTCTTCTTTTGTTGTTTGTTACTTTTTGATGTCCAATATTCCAGCAATTTCTGAAATTTCCTACTTTAAGTGTTCACTTTTAAAACATGACAGTGACTCTTAGTTTGTATTTCAAAATAAATAAATACTTAACTACAATGCCATCCCATCTCTCTAACTCTTCCAATTACAAACTACAACGAATTAGAATGAGCAAATTGATGCAATCGCTACTGAATTTTGATACAAAACTCCTCAACGCCAAATTTCGATTGTAATTTGTCTTTCGACTTTGACTCGCGTACTTTGTTCAACATTTTTGAAGTAGTACCATCTACAAATGGTAAATTTTTCTATATGGGGTTCACTGAACGATTGCTGGAATACAAAGGATAAAGAAATCTTAAACGAATTTATCAAAATGAAAATGGACATATTACTCATCACCGAAACCAAGAAAAAAGGAAACATGGAATTTCTGATTCCTTATATAGAGTTTAAGGAAACAACGGGCAACTATGCATGCCAGAGCCCTGTTCAGAGCTAGGAAGTATCAGAACCCCAGACTGAACAGCAACTAGCAGCAGAAAAGAAGCAAGCTGCTGACTTCAACGTCAAAGCTTAAGACAGATAAGTGTATATCAGAAATTCCACTGACTTAACAAGCAATCTTTTACTGTTTTTAAAATTGATTGGATTGTTTTGGTCTTTTTATATTTTTGTTGGTTTTATTGTGTCATTCTTTGCAGATGATCCCACCACTGTCTTCTGTAAATTGCAATGATTTTATTTATGTCCTTTACTTCGAGTTGTTTATCGGATTCAACAGGAAGGACAAAAACGTATTTTCGTGTGCAAGAGCCCTCAGAAAGCGAGCGTGGAATTTGGTGTACGTGGCTTTTGAACTGAATTGTGGCGCAGAAACAAAAGTGAAGCGTCTGTTTCCAGCCAGCCACCGAACAGTACAGATGTAGTTGTGTGTGGACAATCAAGAAGACTCATGACTCATTTCCAATTATAATCTTTTGAGGAAAGCGGACCATTATTAGAGGTTCAAGGAAGTCCTGTGCAACTTCCATATGAAATGTCTTCTACTTTGATAACTGGAGTCGCATAACAAATTTAGCTGAGATTTCGTGCCAGAACTCTCTATCGGAACCTCTGAAACACTAGTTCTCAGAATCTCCAGTACTATTAATTCTCACACTATCATTTACTGATTTTCAATGATTGCAGCCCACACTTTTTCAACATTTTTGTGATTTCTGTTTGTTTAAAAGTCTCCCAGAATGTGGATGGTTTTCAACAGATTCCTGCCCATCTTTGAAGTTTTTGTACCACAAACTTTCTCTGGGCTTTACTCACTGAGTCATCTCCAAAAGCCTTCTTAGTCTTTTGAATAGCTACTATGAACAAATTCTCAAGTTTTAGGTACTATCTGAAACAGATTCGCTGATCTAGTTGTTAGGAGAATACTGTGAATGCGATGGTAAAAAGCTAGTCCGCTCACTGGCATCTCACAGCCAATTGAATGACATTCAGCACATCAGTGACTGTTCACAAAATGTAGTGTACTTCCATTACCTAGCATCTTACAATGAAATGTGCATGCAGTCCTCATAATATTGAAAATCAGTGAATATTTTACAGAACACCTCTGTGTGTGTGTGTGTGTGTGTGTGTTATTGTTGTAATACCAGAACAATGAAATTGTACAAATTTTATAAGTAAAACATACATTCAAAGAAATTAGGAACATACGGATACTACTATTTGACAACATCAACAAAGCATGCAGAAAAAATGTGAACTACGGGAGTACTGAGACAAATGCACAAGTGTCTCTCACCCCACTGAGCAGTCTACAGTCATACTCAAAAGTCTGTCATTTGAATGTGTGTTTTCCAGCTATGAATATCGTGAGCGACGATTTGCATTACAAGTATAGACTAATATTTCTGCGTGTTCATGTTACAGAGTTTGTCATTTGTATTTACATTTACTAATTGTAAGTAATGTAAGCGTCAATCTGCGGAATAATTAATATTTGTGTGTTCGTGTTACAGAGTTTGTCACTTGAATTTATGTTTATTAACTACGAGTATTGTGAGCTTCAATTTACATTAGGCCTGTAATTAACATTTGTGCATGTAAACCCGATAGAAGTATTTAAACTTGAACTTTTTGTATAGTGAATTTCCAGACTTTTAACACCACACTCGACATATAAAATTTAGAACAGCGTAGAACGTGACAATACAAGAGTTAAATAACAGTTTATAATTAACTTCTAAATTGAAATTCATTAACTCTAGAATTGGAAGATGACAAGTAAGAAAGGAAGCCCTACAATTCGCAGTCAAGCATGCCAAATAGTTGGACGAGTCACTGAATTTTTTGATGAAGAAAAGAACAGTGTGGTTGTTATAAACCCAATAAACAACACAACAAAGTGAGCAGCAGCTGCAACAGGAAAGTCAGAGACCACAATTTGTAAGATACGGAACGAGGTAAAAGATACGATGAAAAGCGAATTATTGGAAATAGTTCGTTTTCAAAAGTCATCACCAACGTATAAAGTTGATACAATTTTTAAAGAAAAAGGGCACGAAGTGATAAGATTACCTACATACCACTGCAACCTGAATGCCATTGAGTGCGTGTGGAACATGGTTAAAGGACAAGTAGCAAAACTCAACATCGATCAGAAAGCACGTGATATTAAAAACCTCACCAAAAATGTTATTGCTTCTATTTCAGAAAGTGACTGGAAGAAAGCTATACACCATGTAAAAGGTGAGGAAGCTAAATACTGGGAAACTAATGTTCTGATGGAAGACGAGATAGAAAGATTATGTCAGTTGGGGGAGAAGAATCTTCTGACACTTCCACTGATACAGATGATGACAGTCAATGCTTTAGTAATTTATTGGATGGATGTGAAATGTCCGGAGTTGAAGAATTAATATAGAATGCCACTTAATATGAAAACTTTCAGTGCTTTCACAGCATAAAATTTGTGTTGAGTGAAGTAAGTCCAACTATTTTTTTTTTCTACTAATTATTTACAATGTTGTTTTTCCGATACAAATTAGCATGTGGGTTTAATTTATTTCTCACGGAATTAAGTTTTAAGAAATAAGATAAGGTCATAGTTTTAGCGATATAATTGTTTGAAAGACACTTGAATGCAACTTCTCAAGATACGCTTCTAAAAATATCATCAAGGTAAGATTTGTTCCATTATTTATTAAATGGTAATTTAATTCACAACCACGAATTAGTCATGATAATAATTCTGTCTTTAATACTAATGAATGACACACAATAATATAGTATATGGGCATTATATCCAAACCGAGAACTACAAAAAACGTAAAAAGCAAAGTGTCATTACTTCATTTTTTACATCAAGTTTGAAATAAATACAGTTATGATTTACTTAGTGATACCGATCATTGTTGTTCTGTATATAAAACCTATTCTATTGGATACAGGTTCCATAACAAAATCAGTCATTTTGTTTGACATATTTCTCTTACATCTCCCACCATAAAAACTATTATGAAAGTAAAACTTTGTAAATTGTCTTTGACAGAAATAACTTAACTGATCCAAACAATAACGCCCTACCCTCTACCAATATACCGTTATTGCTTTGTAAGGTTAGCCACTTTGTTCAGACTTATTAATACAGTAAAACTGAAAGTTAAGGGCATATGCGCAGAAACCAATTTATGGACGGACGAGTCCACTTTGAAATTGTGAATGGCGGGAGGGTATCAGAGAATCAGCTGGTATGCAAGTGAAGGTCTTGCCAACTTTGTGTGTGATGTTTTAGTTACCCGTACATTGTTAGTTACTGTGTGACGACTATCTCAGTCTTGTATTTGTTATTATTATTTCAATTTATTATTAATTGTATCATTGTTTTATAGTTACTCATTCTTATTAGTTATTTAATTTTTTAGTTAATTTCTATTGGTAGTTTTTATTCCGTAATTACGTATTATCGTAATTATTTCTGTTATCATCCAGTAATAAGATTTGTTAAAATGGATACTTCTCCTTCAACTAGCAAAGACAGGAAAGTTATTCATAGTCAAGCACGGGAAGTAATAATAAACAGTTTCTTGTTGTCCAGGATTAAAAAGATTCTTACAATTAAATTAATACGAAGAACACGTTCCTTTATGTAATGATAAACTGTAGAGATAGTTGAGTGTAATTAAGGAGTGGAAGTGTACAGTTTGCAAATTCCATTGCGATAAGAATGGTCAGAAAGGCTGTAGTTTTTCACGTCTCAGCAGTACACAATGACAGAGCAAAACAACACTCAGATATGTTTATAAAACATTCTGATATGTAACAGCAACAAATTCCGATACGTGTGAACAGTACATATCATTTGCTTGATTTGTATAGTAATACAATTACAATAATATTATTATTATTATTTGATTTACATCGGAAACAATAAAGGTATAATTCTTTTTTTTTCAAGCCAGCTGTGTGACTGTAGGTACACACACACACACACACAGATTCGTGGTGACACATTTACAAACAAACCTTAACAGTCACGAGTTTTTGTTACTATTGGAAATTATATTCATAGGTTGGCTGTACCTTCACTGATAACAATTTTCTTTTCACATCTCACAGCGACTCCCTCCACATCGCCTTTCCCCTCTGAATGTAAGTGTTTCGCACATTTCCATGCTCTTAACTTTCAATTTTGCTACACCTACCGACTTGTCAACCTGTCCTTTGTAAAACAACCTATTTCTAACAACTACCTGTCCGCTTTGTTATTATTATTAACAAACACTGTAACGAGTTAACTGCGTGCGTCCTTCTTCTTTAAGCCCCACATTGGGTTCGTCAATATGTAACGAGTAACGGTGTCGTACCTGTTAAAATTGTGTTTACACTTGTTTATTATGTGTATAAGTGTTAATGTGGTGTGTTCGCCTCACACCGGTCGTTACAATAATAGTAGTCACTACTGAAGTCTGTAGCGTGGTCCAAATTACCAGTACAACCTACCTGTTAATTCATAGGGGTTGCGAAACCCCGGTGGTGCCAAATTGTTTATATCAAAACAATTAAAATTATTAAATTACAAGTTGATAAGTGTTATTAGCGTTGACAGCTGGAGCGTTCAAATGGTTCCCGCCGCTATACAGGTTGCCGTATTGTCCACTCGTGACGAGCGCTAGTTGGTTACTGAATAAAAATTGCTAACACACATATATTCTACAACGTCCTATGAAATAAAACGATGGTAATACTCTGTACTGTAATTTTAATACAAATTCAGTCATTAATTATTATGAAAAAAGGATTATAAATGGTTTAATAACAAATTGATCCGGCTTAGAACATGAGACGCCAATATTTCAAGGTTGGCGAAATCGGTTTTAAAACAAATTATTTCGATGCCGTGATGGCTTCTGTTTACATACAATATATTAATCTGTTTAAAATCTGGGGTCCTTTGGATTATAAAATAAGACATAAAAGTTGGTTACATTAAAAAAGTACACAACCATACCTTATACGTACTTAGAAAGTATAATGTGTTTTTACAAATGGTTCGGTAGTGTCGTATTCTTTGTTACAAAGTTCGCACACTAATGCGAGGTTATATTTTAATTAACAAATGTTTTTACGTAAGTAGATTATGCATTAAACCTTTGAAAGAAAATTAACTTTGTTTAATAGTGAGAAATTTTGATCGTTTTGAGAAATATTTAAAGTAATTTGGTTTCTGGGAGAAAGGAATTTATTGGATACTTATCAGTTCAGACAGTGTTGATATGTAGTCATCTGGGGTAGTGGAAATTCTGCAATTTTGGACTGGTTTTAGGCTTCGGGCATCTTCTTCTGTCTTGTCTTGGGACTTTCTGTTATTTAATTTCTTGTGATTTGGTTCCAGGACATCGTTTAATCTTGGTAGTTCTGCATCTATTCGTCTTTGGTTTTTGTTGTCAACTTCCGAACGTCTTTTTAACTATTTAATTTCAGTCATCACAATTTTGCGTGCCGATTACCCACGCGTCATTTCTTCAAGTCTAATAAATTTAACGGAAAATTAGTATTCAACGGCCCGTTACTATGGTAACAGTAATCCTTTGATTGGTTAAGACCTCTTTCAAAAGCATTGTTAAGAGATTTGAATTTTTATTCAAATTTATTATGTATTTTCTTAATGATTTTATTCCTCTATCTTCCCTTTGGGGTAATAAATAATATCACTATTATATTTCTTTCCTTTCAAAGTTTAAAATGATACCTCATAAGGTCATATTCTATTATACATTAACATTAGTCTAAATATTTGACATTTGATAAATTACATACCTCTTTTAAATTAAACTTCTATAATAACATTTCTCTTTTAAAATGATTTACACATAATTACTGGCTATTTACTGGTCTTAGATTAGTAAATTTCCTTGTGAATTTGTTACAATTGACATTTGTGTGTATCTGACAGTTATGCATTTTCATAGCCAAAAGTAGCCACGATGGTATTTTATTTATTTCTTTTAAATTACATTTTAATTCAGCCTGATGGGCTTTACTTTGTTATCATATTTGTTTGTGTTGTGTGTTGATTCTGTTTGTGTTTTAATTACTATTCAATACAGTTTTCATTATACATTTTTAAAATATAACAATTAGGCTTATGGACTGCAAGTTCCTTTCAGCCATATCCTCTTCATAACATTGAAACAAACAATTCTTTATAAGTTATTAGTTACTGTTGGTTTTAACATTATTTTCATTCTTTTGCTACTACTTTGAGTGATAAACATCATCACTTCTTGCAAACTTATTAAAGTTATTTCCCCTTTTAACATGGGGTGTTTTATTCATTGTATACTTAATTTTAAAACAAAACCTTATTTCAATATTACTATCTTCCTCCATTCCATGTTAACACAATTGTTTTTATCTGGGCTTTCTCCCTGAATAATATCACATGTTTTACTTATCTTTATTTGAAATATTATTTTTAATTATTCTTAATTATATGAATTTTCACAAGATCACTCAAATCATTGACTGTTTATCAATGCTTTATAAAGTGTTTTCTTATTTATTATTACATCTTTATTACTTAAAATATCTATTTCCACGTATCACCTTCACCTTTAATTAACAGAGGTTTATCACTGATACACTCTCACTATTTTTAGGGTATTTACACTTTCACTATTGCACTTTATTTTGGTTCACTGTTTGTATTAAGTGTTACTTAGTGGGTAATCCCTATACTTATTTCTCCTATTATTTCTCACTATTTCTTAATAACATAATTCTTATTATTAATGACATTTGGTTATTTACCTTTCATTAAATCTAACCTTAATAATTGTGTTAGTGTACTTTTCTACACTACGTTACTTTATAATTGTCTTTTGTTTTAAAATAGGTATATAAGTTATTTCAATTACAACAATACTATTTGTTTCATTAGTGGATAATTATTTGGGGTTTATTTACGGTATACTATCTTTGAGTCTACCATTTCTCCCCTTTATATGTGGTGTTAGTTTCTCCTTGGGTTCAACCTGTCTCCTCTTCATTCTTCTCTTCTTCTTCTTCTTCTTCTTCTTCTTCTTCTTCTTCTTCTTCTTCTTCTTCTTCTTCTTCTTCTTCTTCTTCTTCTTCTTCTTCTTCTTCTTCTTCTTCTTCTTCATCTTCTTCAACTTCAATTGTCTTCTTCTTGGTTCGGTTCTCCTCTTCTCATCTGGTTTAATTTCTATTTAGTTGTAGGAATTTGTTCACTTCCTTTGATACTTCTTTAGTTCTGGTTTCTTATCTTCTTTTGTTATTTCCTATTTGTTTGGTCAATCATCTTTTGTCTCTGTGTATGTTTCGTGGTTCCCTTCTTTGTGTTTCTGTTGTTGGGTCAATCACTTGGGTTGGGTAATATCGTCGTTCGTCGTGTCATAATATTTATATTTTATTTATTTTTAAACATTTTATTATATATGAAGTATATTTACATTAAGAATTATCTTTTTTATCCCTGGTACTGGGGTGGCTTATTTGTGTTGTAACAACACACACATCATTAACAAGTGAACGGCCAGAAAATCACTCGTTAACATTTTAACAAGCCTATTTCATGAAGCCTTATTATGTGTCTATATTGCGTTTAAGTTGCCTTCAAAAATATTAATAAAAAATGTTAGATTTTGTGTTCATAACGTGCTCAAATATCAGTAATAGGTAATTCACTACTTCCGACTATGGAACACTTATTTGTAAATTAAATACTAAATTGAATAATACGGTGATAACTGTAAAGTTATCTATTACCTCATTAATTACATATTTTAATCCAATTTTAATTATTTCTAAACTCGAAGTACTTCACTCAATAAATTAAAACAAAAAAGCAAACCAAAAATGTTTTAACTTTTAATCAGTTAATTTTATATTAACTTTAATCAGTTAGTTTTTGTAACTATTACATATAACTTTAACTAAGTTAGTTTTTTTTGGATAGTAATGTTAACTTTGATCAGTTAACAATTATTATGAACTATCCCAAGTCTGTTTATAACGTGATATACTCAATATCACGTTAAAATCTTGCTAATTGAATAGAAATTAAATTCACCTGTTCCTCATATTTTCAATCATTTGTAGAACTACTGTATACCTATTTGTAATAGCAAAACCTTTCTCTACCAGCTAACGTTTCATGTTGTAATTTGAAAAAATCATGAGCAAAAGTAACATAACTTCATACATGTATGACAAGTACACACAAAAAAAATTAAACATTGAATAGCCTTATTTACATATTAAAATCCAAACTGAAGTAACAATAATCCATGTATGTTGATCAACAATGGCGACATGACTAGTTATGTTTTACAGATCAATACCTAATTGAAATTGTAGAGTTTTTTGCTTATATTGTTTATGTTTATGGTCAAAATAATTTAATAATAATTTAATTTTGACACCATACGCGTACAGTTTTAAATATTTTAGTGCTCTAACTTTAATTTTTGGACAAGTAAATTTTCTAGTCGCATATGAGTTTTACTTTGACTGTACAAATTCCAAGCAGCATAGGGGAATGTACTGAAGCCCCGCGCAACTGGCAGTGCCAGTGCTGCTACGCTTCTCCTCTCCGGATTCTGTGTTAACAGAGCCATGTAGTACATGTTTTTATTAATGCTCATAACACCAAAATCAATATATTATAGGCAACAGATAATAAAATGTGTGTTGCTATAAATAACAAAATTTATTTTTTCATTAACAATCATAAAGCACTTAATTACGATACATGATACATTACTGATCTGTCAGTCAATCAGATATGGTACTTTACGGTTACAATGGCTTTTTAAGAGATGTTCTAGATTGTCTTCTTTTACTGAATAATAGACACCAAATTGTATACTTCTTTGTGTAGACACAAAATATGCATGCATCTGAATGTGTTTGTATGGATCGTCCATAGAAACCATGTGGACACGTGAGTCCTTTAAATTACAAACATTCAGGATCATTTGCAAATTCCATTGCGATAAGCATGGTCAGAAAGGCTGTAGTTTTCCACGTCTCAGCAGTACACAATGACAGAGCCAAACAACACTCAGATATGTTTATAAAACATTCTGATATGTACCAGCAACAAATTCCGATACGTGTGAACAGTACATATCATTTGCTTGGTTTGTATAGTAATACAATTACAATAATATTATTATTATTATTTAATTTACATCGGAAACAATAAAGGTACAATTCTTTTTTTTTCAAGCCAGCTGTGTGACTGTAGGTACACACACACACACACAGATTCGTGGGGACACATTTAGAAACAAACCTTAACAGTCGCGAGTTTTTGTTACTATTGGAAATTATATTCATAGGTTGGCTGTACCTTCACTGATAACAACAATTTTCTTTTCACATCTCACAGCGACTCCCTCCACATTGCCTTTCCCCTCTGAATGTAAGTGTTTCGCACATTTCCATGCTCTTAACTTTCAATTTTGCTACACTTACCGACTTGTCAACCTGTCCTTTGTAAAACAACCTATTTCTAACAACTACCTGTCCGCTTTGTTATTATTATTAACAAACACACACATCATTAACAAGTGAACGGCCAGAAAATCACTCGTTAACATTTTAACAAGCCTATTTCATGAAGCCTTATTATGTGTCTATATTGCGTTTAAGTTGCCTTCAAAAATATTAATAAAAAATGTTAGATTTTGTGTTCATAACATGCTCAAATATCAGTAATAGGTAATTCACTACTTCCGACTAGGGAACACTTATTTGTAAATTAAATACTAAATTGAATAATACAGTGATAACTGTAAAGTTATCTATTACCTCATTAATTACATATTTTAATCCAATTTTAATTATTTCTAAACTCGAAGTACTTCACTCAATAAATTAAAACAAAAAAGCAAACCAAAAATGTTTTAACTTTTAATCAGTTAATTTTATATTAACTTTAATCAGTTAGTTTTTGTAACTATTACATATAACTTTAACTAAGTTAGTTTTTTTTGGATAGTAATGTTAACTTTGATCAGTTAACAATTATTATGAACTATCCCAAGTCTGTTTATAACGTGATATACTCAATATCACGTTAAAATCTTGCTAATTGAATAGAAATTAAATTCACCTGTTCCTCATATTTTCAATCATTTGTAGAACTACTGTATACCTATTTGTAATAGCAAAACCTTTCTCTACCAGCTAACGTTTCATGTTGTAATTTGAAAAAATCATGAGCAAAAGTAACATAACTTCATACATGTATGACGAGTACACACACACAAAATTAAACATTGAAGAGCCTTATTTACATATTAAAATCCAAACTGAAGTAACAATAATCCATTTATGTTAATCAACAACGGCGACATGACTAGTTATGTTTTACAGATCAATACCTAATTGAAATTGTAGAGTTTTTTGCTTATATTGTTTATGTTTATGGTCAAAATAATTTAATAATAATTTAATTTTGACACCATACGAGTACAGTTTAAAATATTTTAGTGCTCTAACTTTAATTTTTGGACAAGTAAATTCTCTAGTTGCATATGAGTTTTACTTTGACTGTACAAATTCCAAGCAGCATAGGGGAATGTACTGAAGCCCCGCGCAACTGGCAGTGCCAGTGCTGCTACGCTTCTCCTCTCCGGATTCTGTGTTAACAGAGCCATGTAGTACATGTTTTTATTAATGCTCATAACACCAAAATCAATATATTATAGGCAACAGATAATAAAATGTGTGCTGCTATAAATAACAAAATTTATTTTTCCATTAACAATCATAAAGCACTTCATTACGATACATGATACATTACTGATCTGTCAGTCAATCAGATATGGTACTTTACGGTTACAATGGCTTTTTAAGAAATGTTCTGGATTGTCTTCTTTTACTGAATAATAGACACCAAATTGTATACTTCTTTGTGTAGACACAAAATATGCATGCATCTGAATGTGTTTGTATGGATCGTCCATAGAAACCATGTGGACACGTGAGTCCTTTAAATTACAAACATTCAGGATCATTTGCAAATTCCATTGCGATAAGAATGCTCAGAAAGGCTGTACTTTTTCACGTCTCAGCAGTACACAATGACAGAGCAAAAACAACACTCAGATATATTTATAAAACATTCTGATATGTAACAGCAACAAATTCCGATACGTGTGAACAGTACATATCATTTGCTTCGTTTGTATAGTAATACAATTACAATAATATTATTATTATTATTTGATTTACATCGGAAACAATAAAGGTACAATTCTTTTTTTTTTCAAGCCAGCTGTGTGACTGTAGGTACACACACACACACAGATTCGTGGTGACACATTTCCAAACAAACCTTAACAGTCGCGAGTTTTTGTTACTATTGGAAATTATATTCATAGGTTGGCTGTACCTTCACTGATAACCATAATTTTCTTTTCACATCTCACAGCGACTCCCTCCACATCGCCTTTCCCCTCTGAATGTAAGTGTTTCGCACATTTCCATGCTCTTAACTTTCAATTTTGCTACACCTACCGACTTGTCAACCTGTCCTTTGTAAAACAACTTATTTCTAACAACTACCTGTCCGCTTTGTTATTATTATTAACAAACACACACATCATTAACAAGTGAACGGCCAGAAAATCACTCGTTAACATTTTAACAAGCCTATTTCATGAAGCCTTATTATGTGTCTATATTGCGTTTAAGTTGCCTTCAAAAATATTAATAAAAAATGTTAGATTTTGTGTTCATAACATGCTCAAATATCAGTAATAGGTAATTCACTACTTCCGACTAGGGAACACTTATTTGTAAATTAAATACTAAATTGAATAATACAGTGATAACTGTAAAGTTATCTATTACCTCATTAATTACATATTTTAATCCAATTTTAATTATTTCTAAACTCGAAGTACTTCACTCAATAAATTAAAACAAAAAAGCAAACCAAAAATGTTTTAACTTTTAATCAGTTAATTTTATATTAACTTTAATCAGTTAGTTTTTGTAACTATTACATATAACTTTAACTAAGTTAGTTTTTTTTGGATAGTAATGTTAACTTTGATCAGTTAACAATTATTATGAACTATCCCAAGTCTGTTTATAACGTGATATACTCAATATCACGTTAAAATCTTGCTAATTGAATAGAAATTAAATTCACCTGTTCCTCATATTTTCAATCATTTGTAGAACTACTGTATACCTATTTGTAATAGCAAAACCTTTCTCTACCAGCTAACGTTTCATGTTGTAATTTGAAAAAATCATGAGCAAAAGTAGCATAACTTCATACATGTATGACGAGTACACACACACAAAATTAAACATTGAATAGCCTTATTTACATATTAAAATCCAAACTGAAGTAACAATAATCCATTTATGTTGATCAACAACAACGACATGACAAGTTATGTTTTACAGATCAATACCTAATTGAAATTGTAGAGTTTTTTGCTTATATTGTTTATGTTTATGGTCAAAATAATTTAATAATAATTTAATTTTGACACCATACGAGTACAGTTTTAGATATTTTAGTGCTCTAACTTTAATTTTTGGACAAGTAAATTTTCTAGTCGCATATGAGTTTTACTTTGACTGTACAAATTTCAAGCAGCATAGGAGAATGTACTGAACCCCCGCGCAACTGGCAGTGCCAGTGCTCCTACGCTTCTCCTCTCCGGATTCTGTGTTAACAGAGCCATGTAGTACATGTTTTTATTAATGCTCATAACACCAAAATCAATATATTATAGGCAACAGATTATAAAATGTTTGTTGCTATAAATAACAAAATTTATTTTTTCATTAACAATCATAAAGCACTTCATTACGATACATGATACATTACTGATCTGTCAGTCAATCAGATATGGTACTTTACGGTTACAATGGCTTTTTAAGAAATGTTCTGGATTGTCTTCTTTTACTGAATAATAGACACCAAATTGTATACTTCTTTGTGTAGACACAAAATATGCATGCATCTGAATGTGTTTGTATGGATCGTCCATAGAAACCATGTGGACACGTGAGTCCTTTAAATTACAAACATTCAGGATCATTTGCAAATTCCATTGCGATAAGAATGGTCAGAAAGGCTGTACTTTTTCACGTCTCAGCAGTACACAATGACAGAGCCAAACAACACTCAGATATGTTTATAAAACATTCTGATATGTAACAGCAACAAATTCTGATACGTGTGAACAGTACATATCATTTGCTTGGTTTGTATAGTAATACAATTACAATAATATTATTATTATTATTTGACTTATGTCGGAAACAATAAAGGTACAATTCTTTTTTTTTTCAAGCCAGCTGTGTGACTGTAGGTACACACACACACACACACACAGATTCGTGGTGACACATTTACAAACAAACCTTAACAGTCGCGAGTTTTTGTTACAATTGGAAATTATATTCATAGGTTGGCTGTACCTTCACTGATAATAACAATTTTCTTTTCACATCTCACAGCGACTCCCTCCACATCGCCTTTCCCCTCTGAATGTAAGTGTTTCGCACATTTCCATGCTCTTAACTTTCAATTTTGCTACACCTACCGACTTGTCAACCTGTCCTTCGTAAAACAACCTATTTCTAACAACTACCTGTCCGCTTTGTTATTATTATTAACAAACACACACATCATTAACAAGTGAACGGCCAGAAAATCACTCGTTAACATTTTAACAAGCCTATTTCATGAAGCCTTTGTAACAGTACATACTGGCCCAATACCATAATTGTGGGTTATGTAGGGGTTTTCAATGTTTTATTATGTATTTTTAAACATACAGAATGGTTAGGTACATTGTCCCTCTGGAAAAAGGAACAACGCAATTTCGGCCAGAGTAAGCCACCAAAGTCGCCGATGGACGTGCTAAACTCAAAATATACCATGGCGGTGTTTGTGACGAAAAGACTACAATACGAATTCCGATTGGACAATAACACTGATCCGTCATAACAAAAGCAATGACGCACTGACGACAACGCATGTAACCAGTCTTAGTCCTGTATGAAAAAGAGTGGTGACGTAAATATATACACACACAAGCGCAATTTTGCACTTGCCTCCGTCTCAATCCAACGTAGCTCTTCAAGGGTGCAGCAGCGATGTATCGCTGTCTGTTCAGATTTACTATAAAAATTTAATATCAACAAAAGCTAATTTACAAATGTGATTGTGGAGCGTTAGTTGCTCATCTGTATTAACAGTTAAATCTAAAAACATGTAAAATCAGTGATAATTCTGTAATTAAAACAAAAGAGACTTGAGCCGAACACCAGCCATGCAGGGAACACTCAGCCAGCAGCAGCGAGGGATCTACACCTATCACCATTAAGAGAAGTCAACCTTTTGTCATTTTCTATTTTAATCTAATGAGCTCATTAATTGAAAACAACTAATTAAATCATGTACCCATAATTAGATGAATGTATGTGAGAGTGTGAGAGTGAGCGCATGGCCATGAGTATATATATATATGCCACGGGCATTGGTTTGTGTATACAGCAAATATGAATTAATAATTAATTAGAACTGCAGTATAAAGATAACATTTTAACGATTTTGATTAGAGACCACCAGAAATATTAATACTAATAGGGCTGACTAAATAGCCACCATTTTCTTTTTGTTGCAACTTTGTACGACGCCATTTTAAGCACATGGTTTTATAATGAATTTACGTTGACGATTAAAATTTGATAGTACTTTCACTCTAAAACAGTGTTATCATTTGTGTCACCTTCTTTGACTCAAGAATCTCGCTGTAACGAATTCCTGGCACCCCTTAGGTAAAAAAGCATAACATAAGAAGACTACGAGTCCGGCAGCAATAGAAAATGGTAAGTACACACACGTGCCATAGTATTGGTCGTATTTACACATATAATGTAAAGAGATTATTATGGTGGTAAGGAGGAAGATAACAAATGCCGCCCTCACAGTGACTTTATAAGTGAGATAACAAATGCCGCCCTCACAGTGACTTATTATTTAAGATAACAAATGCCGCCCTCACAGTGACTTTATTAAGTAAGATAACAAATGGCCCCGAACAGTTGACTTTATATAAAATTATTTTATATAAATAAGCCAGATTCAGAGACATAGAGGGTGACGAGATGATATCCAGAACCTAACAAGAGAGGTTATGGAGGTTATGTTGACAACCAGAGTAAATAGTAATTGTGTAATTTTGTTACAAGTAGAGCGAAATAGTAATTCCAACATTTAAAATAAAAATGGCAGATAATAATAATTGCATGGAAATGGATAACACAGAGACAGAATCCATTTTACTGGAAAGACACATTAGCTTAACACCCAAAATAGTTGAAAGTAAAATTTCATTAGAAAATTTATTTACATTAATCAATGACAAATTCGAACAACAAAACAATAAGTTCGAAGACAAAATAAATCAGATGAACAGTACACTTAACGTAAAACTAGATAGTTTTGAAAGTGAGTTAAAAAAGCAAAATACTTTACAGAATGTCAAATTAAACCAAGTAGAAGAGAAATTAGAAAAATTTAAAAAGAAAATACAGAGACAAAATTGTAGTATTGACAAAGTAGACAAGTTAGAGATAGACAAAAACAAGGTAAGTGGTGAGAATTATGATAATAGAAGTGAAAGTTTGGTGTTAGAAAATAATTGTGTGAGTATTGAGAGTGGTGATAAAAGTATAATGGGAGTAGAATTTGATAATGAAGTGATAAAAAGTGTTGATGAATTAGAGAGAAAGTATAGAGAGAATTTACAGATAAAGGGGTTGCAGGGGGTAAATTTTTCCCGTAATGTTGTAGTAGGGGGTGAAGTAAAGACTTCACGTGTGTTTAGGAAGGACGAGAGTGCCTTCAATGCGTATTTGGAAGACAAAAGGTCTACAAATAAAGTGGTCCCTGGTTTTTTTTGTGCACTTCACAGGTGGTGCAGTGATAAAGTAGTAGAGTCCCCTGCATATATGGAGAAAGAGTGTGTAGCTTGGTATGATGGTGAGAAATGTTTTGAGAGAGAGAGAAAGAGAGAAATTGAAATATATAAAGTAAAGAAAAATTATAAAGAGTTGATAGAGAGAGTAGGATGGAAGAAAACAAACTATATGAAATACTTACCTTATAATGAAGCTGATATAGTAGTAGGAGATGATAATGAAAATAATGACTTAGTAACTTATCTGATTGTGACGAATTATACTGAAGGTGACAGGACCATAACCGATCGTGACAAGTTGTATGTTGAATTGATAGGGAATAACCCTATTAATTATGATGGTTTTATTAACTATAAGAATTTAAATGTGTATTATATTAATGATGTTAATATAATGTGTTTAATAAAAAATAAATTGTACAGACCGAAGATAAGACTATTGTTTAACGATGGAGGGTAGACCTTCTATTGTGTTATGAACATTTAATTGTGTGGACAGTGTTTTTAAAAATGGACTGATTAGGACTGATTATGGTAAATGATTTAGTGATTATGTGAATTGTATATTTTTGTGTAGTGATGTCTATGTATTTGTGTATTTTTGCTGTTGTGTACTTTATGTAATTTTTATGTAAACATGTATTGTACGATTTTAAATAATTGAAGGAAGTTAATAATGATTTTAAAGGATATTATGAGAATTCAGATTCTAATGGTTAGTAGATGATTATGTATTTGGATATGAAAGGTGTTGTTAGCAGATAAGTGATGAATTTGTAATGGTGTATTAAGTTGAAATGTTGTAAAAGAGTTTGGGAATGAGGATAAATAAGGGCATTGGAATTAGTTGGTTAGAGTTATTGGGAGTTAGGAAAAATAAAGTGTTGAGATGCTGATAAAATATAAAGAGGTGTTAGATATTTTAGGGACACAGTGGTTAGTAATTATATGTAGAGGTGAGTGATGTGAGTGGTAATTATATTTGTTGTTGATGGTGATATTTTGTAATAAGGGTATTGGTGTAGGAGTCCAACGAGAGATGTTGAGACAGGAGGGACCGTTGTGTGCCGGAAAGGGTTATCTGAAAGGGTCAGAAACCGATAAGGGAATGAGCATAGTGAGGGAATACACACATACTAGTACAAAAAAAGGCGCGGTGCCAGAGGTTTTAAATGGGATTTGTGAAGGGGGTTATTAAGAGATATTGGTGTCAAAATGTATATTAATGGTTAGAAGCGGTTGTTAGTAGAGAAAAGGGGGTAGTAAGGTTAGATTGACAATGCCAAAATAAGATAGAGAAAAATGAATAATAGAGAGTCACCCAAACGAGTAAGGATAGAAGGGTTAGAAAAGGGAAATTCATGATAGGAAGGTAATTGTAACTGAAAGGTAAGGATAAAGTGGAAATTGTTGTATAGCGTCTGATGAATGTCAAATAATTAAAAGTTAATAGAGAATTGTTGAAGTAGTAATGTGATAAAGTTTGGTACAAATCATGTAAATTTAAATTGTTTAATGTAAGGTAAATGTAACAATGTTAATATGTAATGTACAACGTTTTATTATGTTGATGGCAATAGAGTGTGTGGTTAGGAGGTCAATACAGGGGTAATGACGATAACAAGTGTTAAGATATAGTAGATTTTAAAGTTGGAAGTTTAAAGTTAAAAATGAAGTTAAATGAAATATTCTAGTAAGCTGCCATTTGCAAAATAGATAAATGATTATAAGTTTAGAACAAAGGTTAAAGAAAAAGTGTCTGCCATGATAGTTGTAAGCTGAATTTATAGAAATAATTAGGTGAAGGTATTTTGGGGTATAATAAAGAATTGTTGATATATTGTGTTATATGTAGTTACATATAGACGTAGTTATTTTCTTACAAATAAGAAATTGAATTTGGTGGTGGTAAAAAATCAATGTATTTTAAGTCTTGTTGTGGTTAGGTAACACTTTTGAATTAGAAACAAACCAATGCCCCAAACACAAACCAATGCGTCTAAAGGGGAACATATCAGTTGTAGATGCGTAAGTGTATTATACCACTATTTTGAATTTTGTATTGGATGTTTCAGAGTTTTGTGGTGTTGTGACCGCAGTCCTGGGCTGGCTGGAGCGTCAGAACAGGAGTGTAGAGTGCCTCATGGCCTTATGGTGTAGGGATCTCTCAGGAGAAGTCCAGTAAGGTCAGAGGGTGCGACCAACATCAGGGGACCAAGGGTAAGTGATGATAAAATTTTTTTTCGTAACGTTATAGGGGGTTGTGGTGACATATCTAGACTGATCCTTTTAGGAAAGTGTGAATGAGTCAAGGAAATTTTTTGTGTTTCGACACAAAAATTTTCCTTGAGGGGGTTTGTAACAGTACATACTGGCCCAATACCATAATTGTGGGTTATGTAGGGGTTTTCAATGTTTTATTATGTATTTTTAAACATACAGAATGGTTAGGTACATTGTCCCTCTGGAAAAAGGAACAACGCAATTTCGGCCAGAGTAAGCCACCAAAGTCGCCGATGGACGTGCTAAACTCAAAATATACCATGGCGGTGTTTGTGACGAAAAGACTACAATACGAATTCCGATTGGACAATAACACTGATCCGTCATAACAAAAGCAATGACGCACTGACGACAACGCATGTAACCAGTCTTAGTCCTGTATGAAAAAGAGTGGTGACGTAAATATATACACACACAAGCGCAATTTTGCACTTGCCTCCGTCTCAATCCAACGTAGCTCTTCAAGGGTGCAGCAGCGATGTATCGCTGTCTGTTCAGATTTACTATAAAAATTTAATATCAACAAAAGCTAATTTACAAATGTGATGGTGGAGCGTTAGCTGCTCATCTGTATTAACAGTTAAATCTAAAAACATGTAAAATCAGTGATAATTCTGTAATTAAAACAAAAGAGACTTGAGCCGAACGCCAGCCATGCAGGGAACACTCAGCCAGCAGCAGCGAGGGATCTACACCTATCACCATTAAGAGAAGTCAACCTTTTGTCATTTTCTATTTTAATCTAATGAGCTCATTAATTGAAAACAACTAATTAAATCATGTACCCATAATTAGATGAATGTATGTGAGAGTGTGAGAGTGAGCGCATGGCCATGAGTATATATATATATGCCACGGGCATTGGTTTGTGTATACAGCAAATATGAATTAATAATTAATTAGAACTGCAGTATAAAGATAACATTTTAACGATTTTGATTAGAGACCACCAGAAATATTAATACTAATAGGGCTGACTAAATAGCCACCATTTTCTTTTTGTTGCAACTTTGTACGACGCCATTTTAAGCACATGGTTTTATAATGAATTTACGTTGACGATTAAAATTTGATAGTACTTTCACTCTAAAACAGTGTTATCATTTGTGTCACCTTCTTTGACTCAAGAATCTCGCTGTAACGAATTCCTGGCACCCCTTAGGTAAAAAAGCATAACATAAGAAGACTACGAGTCCGGCAGCAATAGAAAATGGTAAGTACACACACGTGCCATAGTATTGGTCGTATTTACACATATAATGTAAAGAGATTATTATGGTGGTAAGGAGGAAGATAACAAATGCCGCCCTCACAGTGACTTTATAAGTGAGATAACAAATGCCGCCCTCACAGTGACTTATTATTTAAGATAACAAATGCCGCCCTCACAGTGACTTTATTAAGTAAGATAACACCTTATTATGTGTCTATATTGCGTTTAAGTTGCCTTCAAAAATATTAATAAAAAATGTTAGATTTTGTGTTCATAACGTGCTCAAATATCAGTAATAGGTAATTCACTACTTCCGACTATGGAACACTTATTTGTAAATTAAATAGTAAATTGAATAATACAGTGATAACTGTAAAGTTATCTATTACCTCATTAATTACATATTTTAATCCAATTTTAATTATTTCTAAACTCAAAGTACTTCACTCAATAAATTAAAACAAAAAAGCAAACCAAAAATGTTTTAACTTTTAATCAGTTAATTTTATATTAACTTTAATCAGTTAGTTTTTGTAACTATTACGTATAACTTTAACTAAGTTAGTTTTTTTTGGATAGTAATGTTAACTTTGATCAGTTAACAATTATTATGAACTATCCCAAGTCTGTTTATAACGTGATATACTCAATATCACGTTAAAATCTTGCTAATTGAATAGAAATTAAATTCACCTGTTCCTCATATTTTCAATCATTTGTAGAACTACTGTATACCTATTTGTAATAGCAAAACCTTTCTCTACCAGCTAACGTTTCATGTTGTAATTTGAAAAAAAATGTAAAGTACCGTTTACCAAATGGTAAAAGCTTAAGAGCATGATAATGTCTTTCAGCCGCCAGCTAAACGCAACTTATTATGGTTACTGACTGACTGATTGGTTACATACCTATCTAAAGCTATGCAGTGTTGTTTGCTTGTTAGGTCTTTAATCTGCGACGGACGTTAGCACGTTAGCGGTCGCGGTTTTAGTTAACGATTCCCGGCTGGTAAATGATGACGTCATGCAGCGTGATCCGTTACAGAAATTTTCAAATGACCCCCAGCCATAAGACATTATAATGTCAAAATCATGAGCAAAAGTAACATAACTTCATACATGTATGACGAGTACACACACACAAAATTAAACATTGAAGAGCCTTATTTACATATTAAAATCCAAACTGAAGTAATAATAATCCATTTATGTTAATCAACAACGGCGACATGACTAGTTATGTTTTACAGATCAATACCTAATTGAAATTGTAGAGTTTTTTGCTTATATTGTTTATGTTTATGGTCAAAATAATTTAATAATAATTTAATTTTGACACCATACGAGTACAGTTTAAAATATTTTAGTGCTCTAACTTTAATTTTTGGACAAGTAAATTTTCTAGTTGCATATGAGTTTTACTTTGACTGTACAAATTCCAAGCAGCATAGGGGAATGTACTGAAGCCCCGCGCAACTGGCAGTGCCAGTGCTGCTACGCTTCTCCTCTCCGGATTCTGTGTTAACAGAGCCATGTAGTACATGATTTTATTAATGCTCATAACACCAAAATCAATATATTATAGGCAACAGATAATAAAATGTGTGCTGCTATAAATAACAAAATTTATTTTTCCATTAACAATCATAAAGCACTTCATTACGATACATGATACATTACTGATCTGTCAGTCAATCAGATATGGTACTTTACGGTTACAATGGCTTTTTAAGAAATGTTCTGGATTGTCTTCTTTTACTGAATAATAGACACCAAATTGTATACTTCTTTGTGTAGACACAAAATATGCATGCATCTGAATGTGTTTGTATGGATCGTCCATAGAAACCATGTGGACACGTGAGTCCTTTAAATTACAAACATTCAGGATCATTTGCAAATTCCATTGCGATAAGAATGGTCAGAAAGGCTGTACTTTTTCACGTCTCAGCAGTACACAATGACAGAGCAAAAACAACACTCAGATATATTTATAAAACATTCTGATATGTAACAGCAACAAATTCCGATACGTGTGAACAGTACATATCATTTGCTTGGTTTGTATAGTAATACAATTACAATAATATTATTATTATTATTTGATTTATGTCGGAAACAATAAAGGTACAATTCTTTTTTTTTTCAAGCCAGCTGTGTGACTGTAGGTACACACACACACACAGATTCGTGGTGACACATTTACAAACAAACCTTAACAGTCGCGAGTTTTTGTTACAATTGGAAATTATATTCATAGGTTGGCTGTACCTTCACTGATAACATCAATTTTCTTTTCACATCTCACAGCGACTCCCTCCACATCGCCTTTCCCCTCTGAATGTAAGTGTTTCGCACATTTCCATGCTCTTAACTTTCAATTTTGCTACACCTACCAACTTGTCAACCTGTCCTTTGTAAAACAACCTATTTCTAACAACTACCTGTCCGCTTTGTTATTATTATTAACAAACACACACATCATTAACAAGTGAACGGCCAGAAAATCACTCGTTAACATTTTAACAAGCCTATTTCATGAAGCCTTATTATGTGTCTATATTGCGTTTAAGTTGCCTTCAAAAATATTAATAAAAAATGTTAGATTTTGTGTTCATAACATGCTCAAATATCAGTAATAGGTAATTCACTACTTCCGACTAGGGAACACTTATTTGTAAATTAAATACTAAATTGAATAATACAGTGATAACTGTAAAGTTATCTATTACCTCATTAATTACATATTTTAATCCAATTTTAATTATTTCTAAACTCGAAGTACTTCACTCAATAAATTAAAACAAAAAAGCAAACCAAAAATGTTTTAACTTTTAATCAGTTAATTTTATATTAACTTTAATCAGTTAGTTTTTGTAACTATTACATATAACTTTAACTAAGTTAGTTTTTTTTGGATAGTAATGTTAACTTTGATCAGTTAACAATTATTATGAACTATCCCAAGTCTGTTTATAACGTGATATACTCAATATCACGTTAAAATCTTGCTAATTGAATAGAAATTAAATTCACCTGTTCCTCATATTTTCAATCATTTGTAGAACTACTGTATACCTATTTGTAATAGCAAAACCTTTCTCTACCAGCTAACGTTTCATGTTGTAATTTGAAAAAATCATGAGCAAAAGTAACATAACTTCATACATGTATGACGAGTACACACACACAAAATTAAACATTGAATAGCCTTATTTACATATTAAAATCCAAACTGAAGTAACAATAATCCATTTATGTTGATCAACAACGACGACATGACAAGTTATGTTTTACAGATCAATACCTAATTGAAATTGTAGAGTTTTTTGCTTATATTGTTTATGTTTATGGTCAAAATAATTTAATAATAATTTAATTTTGACACCATACGAGTACAGTTTAAAATATTTTAGTGCTCTAACTTTAATTTTTGGACAAGTAAATTTTCTAGTTGCATATGAGTTTTACTTTGACTGTACAAATTCCAAGCAGCATAGGGGAATGTACTGAAGCCCCGCGCAACTGGCAGTGCCAGTGCTGCTACGCTTCTCCTCTCCGGATTCTGTGTTAACAGAGCCATGTAGTACATGTTTTTATTAATGCTCATAACACCAAAATCAATATATTATAGGCAACAGATAATAAAATGTGTGCTGCTATAAATAACAAAATTTATTTTTCCATTAACAATCATAAAGCACTTCATTACGATACATGATACATTACTGATCTGTCAGTCAATCAGATATGGTACTTTACGGTTACAATGGCTTTTTAAGAAATGTTCTGGATTGTCTTCTTTTACTGAATAATAGACACCAAATTGTATACTTCTTTGTGTAGACACAAAATATGCATGCATCTGAATGTGTTTGTATGGATCGTCCATAGAAACCATGTGGACACGTGAGTCCTTTAAATTACAAACATTCAGGATCATTTGCAAATTCCATTGCGATAAGAATGGTCAGAAAGGCTGTACTTTTTCACGTCTCAGCAGTACACAATGACAGAGCAAAAACAACACTCAGATATATTTATAAAACATTCTGATATGTAACAGCAACAAATTCCGATACGTGTGAACAGTACATATCATTTGCTTGGTTTGTATAGTAATACAATTACAATAATATTATTATTATTATTTGATTTACATCGGAAACAATAAAGGTACAATTCTTTTTTTTTTCAAGCCAGCTGTGTGACTGTAGGTACACACACACACACACAGATTCGTGGTGACACATTTACAAACAAACCTTAACAGTCGCGAGTTTTTGTTACTATTGGAAATTATATTCATAGGTTGGCTGTACCTTCACTGATAACAACAATTTTCTTTTCACATCTCACAGCGACTCCCTCCACATCGCCTTTCCCCTCTGAATGTAAGTGTTTCGCACATTTCCATGCTCTTAACTTTCAATTTTGCTACACCTACCGACTTGTCAACCTGTCCTTTGTAAAACAACCTATTTCTAACAACTACCTGTAAGCTTTGTTATTATTATTAACAAACACACACATCATTAACAAGTGAATGGCCAGAATATCACTCGTTAACATTTTAACAAGCCTATTTCATGAAGCCTTATTATGTGTCTATATTGCGTTTAAGTTGCCTTCAAAAATATTAATAAAAAATGTTAGATTTTGTGTTCATAACATGCTCAAATATCAGTAATAGGTAATTCACTACTTCCGACTAGGGAACACTTATTTGTAAATTAAATACTAAATTGAATAATACAGTGATAACTGTAAAGTTATCTATTACCTCATTAATTACATATTTTAATCCAATTTTAATTATTACTAAACTCAAAGTACTTCACTCAATAAATTAAAACAAAAAAGCAAACCAAAAATGTTTTAACTTTTAATCAGTTAATTTTATATTAACTTTAATCAGTTAGTTTTTGTAACTATTACATATAACTTTAACTAAGTTAGTTTTTTTTGGATAGTAATGTTAACTTTGATCAGTTAACAATTATTATGAACTATCCCAAGTCTGTTTATAACGTGATATACTCAATATCACGTTAAAATCTTGCTAATTGAATAGAAATTAAATTCACCTGTTCCTCATATTTTCAATCATTTGTAGAACTACTGTATACCTATTTGTAATAGCAAAACCTTTCTCTACCAGCTAACGTTTCATGTTGTAATTTGAAAAAAAATGTAAAGTACCGTTTACCAAATGGTAAAAGCTTAAGAGCATGATAATGTCTTTCAGCCGCCAGCTAAACGCAACTTATTATGGTTACTGACTGACTGATTGGTTACATACCTATCTAAAGCTATGCAGTGTTGTTTGCTTGTTAGGTCTTTAATCTGCGACGGACGTTAGCACGTTAGCGGTCGCGGTTTTAGTTAACGATTCCCGGCTGGTAAATGATGACGTCATGCAGCGTGATCCGTTACAGAAATTTTCAAATGACCCCCAGCCATAAGACATTATAATGTCAAAATCATGAGCAAAAGTAACATAACTTCATACATGTATGACGAGTACACACACACAAAATTAAACATTGAAGAGCCTTATTTACATATTAAAATCCAAACTGAAGTAATAATAATCCATTTATGTTAATCAACAACGGCGACATGACTAGTTATGTTTTACAGATCAATACCTAATTGAAATTGTAGAGTTTTTTGCTTATATTGTTTATGTTTATGGTCAAAATAATTTAATAATAATTTAATTTTGACACCATACGAGTACAGTTTAAAATATTTTAGTGCTCTAACTTTAATTTTTGGACAAGTAAATTTTCTAGTTGCATATGAGTTTTACTTTGACTGTACAAATTCCAAGCAGCATAGGGGAATGTACTGAAGCCCCGCGCAACTGGCAGTGCCAGTGCTGCTACGCTTCTCCTCTCCGGATTCTGTGTTAACAGAGCCATGTAGTACATGTTTTTATTAATGCTCATAACACCAAAATCAATATATTATAGGCAACAGATAATAAAATGTGTGCTGCTATAAATAACAAAATTTATTTTTCCATTAACAATCATAAAGCACTTCATTACGATACATGATACATTACTGATCTGTCAGTCAATCAGATATGGTACTTTACGGTTACAATGGCTTTTTAAGAAATGTTCTGGATTGTCTTCTTTTACTGAATAATAGACACCAAATTGTATACTTCTTTGTGTAGACACAAAATATGCATGCATCTGAATGTGTTTGTATGGATCGTCCATAGAAACCATGTGGACACGTGAGTCCTTTAAATTACAAACATTCAGGATCATTTGCAAATTCCATTGCGATAAGAATGGTCAGAAAGGCTGTACTTTTTCACGTCTCAGCAGTACACAATGACAGAGCAAAAACAACACTCAGATATATTTATAAAACATTCTGATATGTAACAGCAACAAATTCCGATACGTGTGAACAGTACATATCATTTGCTTGGTTTGTATAGTAATACAATTACAATAATATTATTATTATTATTTGATTTATGTCGGAAACAATAAAGGTACAATTCTTTTTTTTTTCAAGCCAGCTGTGTGACTGTAGGTACACACACACACACACAGATTCGTGGTGACACATTTACAAACAAACCTTAACAGTCGCGAGTTTTTGTTACAATTGGAAATTATATTCATAGGTTGGCTGTACCTTCACTGATAACATCAATTTTCTTTTCACATCTCACAGCGACTCCCTCCACATCGCCTTTCCCCTCTGAATGTAAGTGTTTCGCACATTTCCATGCTCTTAACTTTCAATTTTGCTACACCTACCAACTTGTCAACCTGTCCTTTGTAAAACAACCTATTTCTAACAACTACCTGTCCGCTTTGTTATTATTATTAACAAACACACACATCATTAACAAGTGAACGGCCAGAAAATCACTCGTTAACATTTTAACAAGCCTATTTCATGAAGCCTTATTATGTGTCTATATTGCGTTTAAGTTGCCTTCAAAAATATTAATAAAAAATGTTAGATTTTGTGTTCATAACATGCTCAAATATCAGTAATAGGTAATTCACTACTTCCGACTAGGGAACACTTATTTGTAAATTAAATACTAAATTGAATAATACAGTGATAACTGTAAAGTTATCTATTACCTCATTAATTACATATTTTAATCCAATTTTAATTATTTCTAAACTCGAAGTACTTCACTCAATAAATTAAAACAAAAAAGCAAACCAAAAATGTTTTAACTTTTAATCAGTTAATTTTATATTAACTTTAATCAGTTAGTTTTTGTAACTATTACATATAACTTTAACTAAGTTAGTTTTTTTTGGATAGTAATGTTAACTTTGATCAGTTAACAATTATTATGAACTATCCCAAGTCTGTTTATAACGTGATATACTCAATATCACGTTAAAATCTTGCTAATTGAATAGAAATTAAATTCACCTGTTCCTCATATTTTCAATCATTTGTAGAACTACTGTATACCTATTTGTAATAGCAAAACCTTTCTCTACCAGCTAACGTTTCATGTTGTAATTTGAAAAAATCATGAGCAAAAGTAACATAACTTCATACATGTATGACGAGTACACACACACAAAATTAAACATTGAATAGCCTTATTTACATATTAAAAACCAAACTGAAGTAACAATAATCCATTTATGTTGATCAACAACGACGACATGACAAGTTATGTTTTACAGATCAATACCTAATTGAAATTGTAGAGTTTTTTGCTTATATTGTTTATGTTTATGGTCAAAATAATTTAATAATAATTTAATTTTGACACCATACGAGTACAGTTTAAAATATTTTAGTGCTCTAACTTTAATTTTTGGACAAGTAAATTTTCTAGTTGCATATGAGTTTTACTTTGACTGTACAAATTCCAAGCAGCATAGGGGAATGTACTGAAGCCCCGCGCAACTGGCAGTGCCAGTGCTGCTACGCTTCTCCTCTCCGGATTCTGTGTTAACAGAGCCATGTAGTACATGTTTTTATTAATGCTCATAACACCAAAATCAATATATTATAGGCAACAGATAATAAAATGTGTGCTGCTATAAATAACAAAATTTATTTTTCCATTAACAATCATAAAGCACTTCATTACGATACATGATACATTACTGATCTGTCAGTCAATCAGATATGGTACTTTACGGTTACAATGGCTTTTTAAGAAATGTTCTGGATTGTCTTCTTTTACTGAATAATAGACACCAAATTGTATACTTCTTTGTGTAGACACAAAATATGCATGCATCTGAATGTGTTTGTATGGATCGTCCATAGAAACCATGTGGACACGTGAGTCCTTTAAATTACAAACATTCAGGATCATTTGCAAATTCCATTGCGATAAGAATGGTCAGAAAGGCTGTACTTTTTCACGTCTCAGCAGTACACAATGACAGAGCAAAAACAACACTCAGATATATTTATAAAACATTCTGATATGTAACAGCAACAAATTCCGATACGTGTGAACAGTACATATCATTTGCTTGGTTTGTATAGTAATACAATTACAATAATATTATTATTATTATTTGATTTACATCGGAAACAATAAAGGTACAATTCTTTTTTTTTTCAAGCCAGCTGTGTGACTGTAGGTACACACACACACACACAGATTCGTGGTGACACATTTACAAACAAACCTTAACAGTCGCGAGTTTTTGTTACTATTGGAAATTATATTCATAGGTTGGCTGTACCTTCACTGATAACAACAATTTTCTTTTCACATCTCACAGCGACTCCCTCCACATCGCCTTTCCCCTCTGAATGTAAGTGTTTCGCACATTTCCATGCTCTTAACTTTCAATTTTGCTACACCTACCGACTTGTCAACCTGTCCTTTGTAAAACAACCTATTTCTAACAACTACCTGTCCGCTTTGTTATTATTATTAACAAACACACACATCATTAACAAGTGAATGGCCAGAAAATCACTCGTTAACATTTTAACAAGCCTATTTCATGAAGCCTTATTATGTGTCTATATTGCGTTTAAGTTGCCTTCAAAAATATTAATAAAAAATGTTAGATTTTGTGTTCATAACATGCTCAAATATCAGTAATAGGTAATTCACTACTTCCGACTAGGGAACACTTATTTGTAAATTAAATACTAAATTGAATAATACAGTGATAACTGTAAAGTTATCTATTACCTCATTAATTACATATTTTAATCCAATTTTAATTATTTCTAAACTCAAAGTACTTCACTCAATAAATTAAAACAAAAAAGCAAACCAAAAATGTTTTAACTTTTAATCAGTTAATTTTATATTAACTTTAATCAGTTAGTTTTTGTAACTATTACATATAACTTTAACTAAGTTAGTTTTTTTTGGATAGTAATGTTAACTTTGATCAGTTAACAATTATTATGAACTATCCCAAGTCTGTTTATAACGTGATATACTCAATATCACGTTAAAATCTTGCTAATTGAATAGAAATTAAATTCACCTGTTCCTCATATTTTCAATCATGTGTAGAACTACTGTATACCTATTTGTAATAGCAAAACCTTTCTCTACCAGCTAACGTTTCATGTTGTAATTTGAAAAAATCATGAGCAAAAGTAACATAACTTCATACATGTATGACGAGTACACACACACAAAATTAAACATTGAAGAGCCTTATTTACATATTAAAATCCAAACTGAAGTAACAATAATCCATTTATGTTAATCAACAACGGCGACATGACTAGTTATGTTTTACAGATCAATACCTAATTGAAATTGTAGAGTTTTTTGCTTATATTGTTTATGTTTATGGTCAAAATAATTTAATAATAATTTAATTTTGACACCATACGAGTACAGTTTAAAATATTTTAGTGCTCTAACTTTAATTTTTGGACAAGTAAATTTTCTAGTTGCATATGAGTTTTACTTTGACTGTACAAATTCCAAGCAGCATAGGGGAATGTACTGAAGCCCCGCGCAACTGGCAGTGCCAGTGCTGCTACGCTTCTCCTCTCCGGATTCTGTGTTAACAGAGCCATGTAGTACATGTTTTTATTAATGCTCATAACACCAAAATCAATATATTATAGGCAACAGATAATAAAATGTGTGCTGCTATAAATAACAAAATTTATTTTTCCATTAACAATCATAAAGCACTTCATTACGATACATGATACATTACTGATCTGTCAGTCAATCAGATATGGTACTTTACGGTTACAATGGCTTTTTAAGAAATGTTCTGGATTGTCTTCTTTTACTGAATAATAGACACCAAATTGTATACTTCTTTGTGTAGACACAAAATATGCATGCATCTGAATGTGTTTGTATGGATCGTCCATAGAAACCATGTGGACACGTGAGTCCTTTAAATTACAAACATTCAGGATCATTTGCAAATTCCATTGCGATAAGAATGGTCAGAAAGGCTGTACTTTTTCACGTCTCAGCAGTACACAATGACAGAGCAAAAACAACACTCAGATATATTTATAAAACATTCTGATATGTAACAGCAACAAATTCCGATACGTGTGAACAGTACATATCATTTGCTTGGTTTGTATAGTAATACAATTACAATAATATTATTATTATTATTTGATTTACATCGGAAACAATAAAGGTACAATTCTTTTTTTTTTCAAGCCAGCTGTGTGACTGTAGGTACACACACACACACAGATTCGTGGTGACACATTTACAAACAAACCTTAACAGTCGCGAGTTTTTGTTACTATTGGAAATTATATTCATAGGTTGGCTGTACCTTCACTGATAACAAACATTTTCTTTTCACATCTGACAGCGACTCCCTCCACATCACCTTTCCCCTCTGAATGTAAGTGTTTCGCACATTTCCATGCTCTTAACTTTCAATTTTGCTACACCTACCGACTTGTCAACCTGTCCTTTGTAAAACAACCTATTTCTAACAACTACCTGTCCGCTTTGTTATTATTATTAACAAACACACACATCATTAACAAGTGAACGGCCAGAAAATCACTCGTTAACATTTTAACAGGCCTATTTCATGAAGCCTTATTATGTGTCAATATTGCGTTTATGTTGCCTTCAAAAATATTAATAAAAAATGTTAGATTTTGTGTTCATAACGTGCTCAAATATCAGTAATAGGTAATTCACTACTTCCGACTAGGGAACACTTATTTGTAAATTAAATACTAAATTGAATAATACAGTGATAACTGTAAAGTTATCTATTACCTCATTAATTACATATTTTAATCCAATTTTAATTATTTCTAAACTCGAAGTACTTCACTCAATAAATTAAAACAAAAAACCAAACCAAAAATGTTTTAACTTTTAATCAGTTAATTTTATATTAACTTTAATCAGTTAGTTTTTGTAACTATTTTATATAACTTCAACTAAGTTAGTTTTTTTTGGATAGTAATGTTAACTTTGGTCAGTTAACAATTATTATGAACTATCCCAAGTCTGTTTATAATGTGATATACTCAATATCATGTTAAAATCTTGCTATTTGAATAGAAATTAAATTCACCTGTTCCTCATATTTTCAATCATTTGTAGAACTACTGTATACCTATTTGTAATAGCAAAACCTTTCTCTACCAGCTAACGTTTCATGTTGTAATTTGAAAAAATCATGAGCAAAAGTAGCATAACTTCATACATGTATGACGAGTACACACACAAAAAATTAAACATTGAATAGCCTTATTTACATATTAAAATCCAAACTGAAGTAACAATAATCCATTTATGTTGATCAACAACGGCGACATGACTAGTTATGTTTTACAGATCAATACCTAATTGAAATTGTAGAGTTTTTTGCTTATATTGTTTATGTTTATGGTCAAAATAATTTAATAATAATTTAATTTTGACACCATACGCGTACAGTTTTAAATATTTTAGTGCTCTAACTTTAATTTTTGGACAAGTAAATTTTCTAGTCGCATATGAGTTTTACTTTGACTGTACAAATTCCAAGCAGCATAGGGGAATGTACTGAACCCCCGCGCACCTGGCAGTGCCAGTGCTGCTACGCTTCTCCTCTCCGGATTCTGTGTTAACAGAGCCATGTAGTACATGTTTTTATTAATGCTCATAACACCAAAATCAATATATTATAGGCAACAGATAATAAAATGTGTGTTGCTATAAATAACAAAATTTATTTTTTCATTAACAATCAAAAAGCACTTCATTACGATACATGATACATTACTGATCTGTCAGTCAATCAGATATGGTACTTTATGGTTACAATGGCTTTTTAAGAAATGTTCTGGATTGTCTTCTTTTACTGAATAATAGACACCAAATTGTATACTTCTTTGTGTAGACACAAAATATGCATGCATCTGAATGTGTTTGTATGGATCGTCCATAGAAACCATGTGGACACGTGAGTCCTTTAAATTACAAACATTCAGGATCATTTTGAGCTTATTTTATTTCAATAAATCAGACATTTTAAACACACTGAAACTAAAATATTTAGTGTCAATTTAGTACTTTATCTCAAAAAAAGTTAAGTTTAAAACGAAAACATCATACATAAATTATTCCTTAGGCTTTCACGGCCGATGTCATTTGAATTATGCAAGATATCCGGGCTGTTTGGCCGTGGTCCCTGGTTTAAAACAAAACCAAACATTTCGGCAGCTCCACTGGCTGCCATCATCAGTGGTATAAAATTTCTGCACTTTGGGTGTCTACGTGTAGGCCCACAGTACTGTGGTATGAGTCTATACCACAGTACTGTGGGCCTGCACGTAGACACCCAAAGTGCATAAATTTTATACCACTGATGATGGCAGCCAGTGGAGCTGCTGAAACATTTGGTTTTGTTTTAAACCAGGGACCACGGCCAAACAGCCCGGATATCTTGCATAATTCACATCATACATAATTTTAATGAAATATCACCTTAATTAACTTCCAACTTAGAAGATGTATTAAGCACTTTTCATATTGATAATAAATAATGGTTGAAATGGAATAATACCAAATTAATGTTTACAAGAAAAACTGATGTTTCAAAATGTACTGAAGTGTAGGAACTTCGGATAGGTATGTGCGTTTGGCTAACACATTTTGTGATCAAAAAAACTATGAAGCAAAACAGCTTGTGACCAAAAAAATACGACCCTCATATTTACAGCGTTCCCATGTACATTACTGTTACCATAATTTGTTTAAAAATCTGAACAAACCTATAATTTGAACTACCTCTGATTAGCTGGGATTATCTACTCTCCACTGTAATTTTAAATCTTATATCTGAACAACAAAGAAAAACTGCCAAGTACTTTATACTAGCAAATTATTTTGTTTTACATGTAAAACATATGTAAATACAAGCACAAGTGTGAGCATATCCACGTGCGGCATACATACAATTTAATAAGCTATAACAGATCCGTCCAGTTATGCTCTACAACAAGCACTTGTTTTACCTTCATATATTTCATTGCTGCTTAGTTACTGTATTCCAATCAAGTTGAACTAAAGTTTACTCTATTCAAAAAATATAGTATTAAGTCAATTATACTAATTATAAAGAGTTTGCAACACAACACACGTTTCTGTTGTTGTTCATGTTGTAATCTCATTGACTCTTCAAGTGAGACCATATTTGTATCTCCATGTACTGGTGGTGGTGGTGTTGCTGCAGTCACCTCCCAGAATTTTGATTGTTTATTCTCTTTTTCCTCCTTTGGTATACTTTTTAGTGTTCTATGAGGCAAAAATCTTTCTTTTGTTTTTGATAATTATCTTGTTGATTCATCCTCTTCGTTCACTTTATAAATATTATTATATATATAAACTTTTACATTGAACTTACATCGGCCAGACGGGAAGATCTTTTTCCTCCAGATTTTCAGAACATTTAAAAGCCCTCACCACAAAACATACATTCCACATTTGCCACACATTTACAAAACGAAAACCACAGTTACACAAACATAGAACACAACATGGAAATATTACACTACTTACCTAAAAGTAGAAAACTAAACACAGCTGAACAATTTGAAATATACAGACATCACGCACTACAACCAAACAACATATTAAATGAACAATTACATTATAGATCACATACACTATTCGATACATTGATCCAAACACACAATTTGAACCTCAGCGCCAATTCCCTCCCACCATCAACCCCCACCACACACACCAGTCCATAACCGTTATACTGTTAAAATGACATTCAGTATTTAGTCCCACTGAGGAAGAGGAACATCACCTCGAAACGTTTGGGAAAGATAAATGAAAGTAAGTTCAATGTGAAAGTTTATATATATAATTATTGTTTTTGATGTACTATCTAGACGTCTACACAGGATTCGTGCATACTCATCTTCAACAATATCTTTAGTATTACTACTTGAATCATTTTTACTATCAGATGTACTATCAGCAAGATCTGAGGGCCTTATAAGAGGCTTTTCTGGTTTTAATATTCTGAAAGTATAAAATTAACAATATAATTTGCTTGTAAATATCTTCTGTTTATTACATCAAATACATAAATTTGTAACGTCTGACAAAAAATGTAATGTATAACCTCCTTTACAGCTTTTTCAACATTATATTCTGTAAAAAGAAAACTACAGTTGTGAGATAATAGTTTAAAAGATGGAAAGTAAGACGGCTTTCACACTTGATAATTTAATAGCCTCTGGTGAGCTCGAAAGCAGCAGCATGCAGAATTGCTAATCAGACATAAATAATATAAAAAAATGACTTACCGTATCTCACGACTGGGTGATCCTGACACTCAAGGCAGGATAGACTGGTTGGGAAAAGGATGGGTGAAATGCATGGATTTCTACCTGCCGAGAAGGGCCCGACTCGTGGATGATGACACTGAAATGGCTGGCGTACGACAGAAGCTAAAAGTTCACGTGCATGTATGAGCTCTACAAAAGCCATAGTGCCAACCTCGGAAAATGAAAAGAATGACCGGTTCGATCCGAAATATCGAACACCGGCCCCCGTTGACCGCAATGGGTCAACCACCAACTACACCAAAAGACATGGCCAAAAATGCAGTACAAAAATTTGGCTTTTGGTGAACAGGAACATTCTCTGAAAATTACCCTCCAACCTAGGAGGGGGTCACACGCAAACACAAGAAAATACGAACATACAGAAAACATGCAAAACATGCAATGAATCAGAAAACCATGCCGAATAACTCCGCCGCGGGCGCATCGACCAGGCGAGCAATCCGAAAGGTTCGGGTAGAGCAGACAAAACCCAATAACATACAATAAAAAATGGCCCAGCCAAACACAATGTAAAACTCAGCAAATCAACTTAGTTAGTTCCCTAGTTTTTACATTTTTTTTCCTTTTTATTTATTTTTTTATATTTTTTGTTGTTGTTCCCTTTATTTCCCCCTTTTTTTTTCCTTATTTTTTTCCTTATTTTTTTGTTGTTGATTTGTTGAGCATCCATAACTCCCAATGAACTGGCACAACGCCATGCCAGAAACATTCCACAATGTAAAATTCACTGCGGACAACAGCTGGAAGGAATCACCTGGGAAATCCCAGCAAAGTGTCCAGTAAGTCAACAACAATCATTGAAACTAATTCTGCTCACCCGAAAAAACAAGATAAACCCAATTAAGAAGATATGGGCAACGGTATAATTTAATAGCCGGTCGTTCAAAAGAACCTGTGGATGTTTTAACTGAAGCGCGACGAACAACCCCGTCGCTCCCCGGAAACACAGCTGAAACTCGGCCAAGAGGCCACATCAGGGGGGGAGAATTCTGTTCCTCCATAACCACCAGGTCCCCAACCATTAAATTTTTAAATTTCTTGACTTAGACGACCACTTCGATCGGGCATGAAGTGCCGTCAAGTATTCCAAACGCCACCTTTTCCAAAAGGCTTGGAGCAAAGCGGCAATTTGTTTGTAATGACGGGCGGTCCCTTCATTTAATGAGACTTCAGCTTCCGGGGGCGCGGTAATGGGGCGGCCAACCAAAAAATGACCAGGCGTTAGAGCCTGGTAATCACTCGGATCTGAGGATAGAGCAGTCAAAGGACGGGAATTTAAGATTCCCTCAATGCGAATGCATAACGACGAAAATTCTGCTATGGTCAGCGACCTGGTCCCAATCATACGTTTCATGTGAAACTTGGCCGACTGGACAGCCCGTTCCCACAAGCCACCCTGATAAGGGGCAGACGGAGGGATAAATTTAAATTCAATGTTATTGTCAACAGCAAAAGCTGTTATCTGAGCTGACTGGTCAGGATTGGAAAGCACATTTTGGAGCTCCCGTTTCAGTTCGGAGCGCGACCCCACAAAATTCCTACCACAATCCGAATACAGTGTTTTCGGAGCCCCACGGCGACTAATAAACCGTCTCAACACATCAATAAACTGGGGCGATGAAAGATCTATAGCCACTTCAAAGTGAACTGCTTTAGTGGCTAAGCAGATGAAAATGCAGAGATACGCTTTGACTATAGGTGCCTTCCGAACAGCGTAGGCCCGTACCAAAAAGGGGCCAGCATAATCCATGCCGGAAGAATAAAATGGAGGTGCCGGATTAACCCTAGGAACTGGCAGATCCCCCATTAACGGGTTGGTGGGGCGAGGACGCGCCCTGAAACAAGGAAGACAATTCCAAATTATGGTTCTTATTGCCTGACGGGCGGACAAAATCCAATAATTTTGGGCAAGCTGAAATTGAACTTGCAAGGGCCCAGCATGACCTAACCACACATGGGTGTGATGAATTAGCAACCCTACTAGGTGGTGATGCTTGGGCAGTAAAATCGGAAAACGATTTCTAGTAACCGCAGAGTTGGTCAAGCGACCGCGTACTCGAATGAGGCCAAAATCATCTATAAATGGGACCAGGCGCTGAATGCGGACCGGGAGCCGCTTACCTAAACGAAGAGCCGCGAGCTCCTGTCCAAACACGCTGCGCTGAATGTAGCGTAAAATATACTTAACAGCCAACTTCTTCCAATCCATGGCTGTGGAAGCTTCAATCCGCGAAGGCATAGCCCACCTTAAGATGACTGAGGTAACCCCCACCACTAAGGGCCACGAGGACAAGTGCTCAAACAATTCCACCCGGGGCTCCTGAGTGAGAAACGAAGAGACCTTGGTTTCCAAGGCAACATCTTGCACGTCGTGATTCGGGCGATAATTAATAGGGGGCCAGCGCAGAGCATCAAGCTTTAACCAATCTGGCCCTGACCACCACAATGTCGACGACCGGAGGCTGGAGAGTGACGTGCCTCTAGAGGCTAAATCAGCGGGGTTAGAAACACCATGCACATGACGCCAAGATTTAGTATCGGTCCACTCGGTAATGGCAGCCACCCGATTAGCAATAAACGTCTTCAATTTAAAAGTAGGCATATTCAGCCAATCCAAGACAATCGTCGAGTCCGTCCATAAGAAAACTTGACTCAATTGAATACATGATGAGAATAAGCCAACATAATGACGAACAAGTTTGGCTAAAAGATAAGCTCCCAACAACTCCAAACGTGGGATTGATAAAGTTTTAAGAGGTGCCACTTTAGTTTTAGACGACACCAACGAAACCACCGGAGGACCAGAGTCAGTATAAATGGACAGATAGAGGACGGCCGCGTAACCCAACTGGGAAGCATCACAGAAACCATGCTATATTACCCTTTCAATATGCCCACCTTTAGGGAAGAATGGCCGGGAAATAGTAATTACCGGAAGATGATTCAAAGAGGACAGGAATTGACTCCAATACTCGTTTAAGTCATCACTTAGAGGAGCATCCCAGTCCAAGCCCTCAGCCCAGAGTTTTTGGAAAAAAGCCTTGGCCCTGAAAATCACTGGCGAAAGCCAACCACATGGGTCAAATAATTGTGCCATCTGAGATAACACGACACGTTTGGTAAATTGAACCTGAGCATTGCTGCAACAGGCCAAAGGAGGAAAGGAGAAGCAATCGGTAAAATGGTCCCAACTTAAACCCAGAATATCCTTATCCTTAGCAACGACGGAATCACTTGGAGCGGCTGATTCAGGTAGGCAGTCGGGTTGATTAGTGCACCATTTTTTCAAATTGAACCCTCCTGAAGACAACAACAGAATTAATTCCCGTTGTAGTTTGCAAGCTCTGATTTTGAATCAGCGCCAGCAGCAATATCATCCACAAAAATATTACGGCTAAGTACCACCGCTCCCGCAGGAAAATTAACTGCCTCATCCTGAGCCAGCCGCTGCAAGGTTCGCAACGCCTGGAAAGGGGCGCAAGCCAGCCCGTAAGTAACGGTACGCAAAGCGAAAACCCTTAGTGGGGCGGTAACCTCCTCACGCCATAAAATACACAGGTACGCCGAGTCATCAGGATGCATAGCAATTTGGCGGTACATCTGTTCGATGTCGCACGTAAAAACATGGCTAAACCGCCGAAACAAAGTCAAAACGTCGGACAGTAAGGTCTGCAACTTAGGGCCGACACATAACACACCATTTAAGGAAATCCCAGAGGACGTCTTCATACTGGCGTCAAACACCACCCTTATTTTTGAAGTATCACCTCTAACTTTAAAGATACCATGATGAGGGATGAAATATTTTGGAAAATTGGGGTCAGACACCAATGACATATGCCCCTGAGCGACATAATCCGTTATAAATTGTACATACTGGCTCTTAAACTGACTGTTCGCCGCAAATTTCCTTTCTAACGCAAAAAACCGAGACATGGCTCCCTTAAGGGAATTTCCCAAAATGTGAGAAGAGTTTTTGAAGAACGGCAAGCGCATCTGGTAATGACCCGACGGCAACCGACTTGTTGACTCCATGTAAAACCTTTCAGCAAAGTGATCCTCTTCAGATAATTGGTGGGGTACAGCTGGAGGCTCTTCGACCTCCCAAAAACGATGAACTTGCTCAATTAGGTTGGTTGTCTCCGTAGATAACGTTGTGACGGAAGGATAAAAGTGGTGGAAATGACAGTGAAGCTGATGTGCAGATACCAGATCCAAAGGAAGGCCAGTGAGACCGCTAGCACAAGTCAATGCACAATTAAGTGCAATTGGGGCTCTACCCATAATCACAAACCCAAAACGTGTCCTAACTGCAACAGGCAAACCTGCACGCAAAGGAATAGTCTCTCCCATAAGAATAGCCGCTACAATATCGGCTCCAAACAACGCATCAATTGGGGCTGCTACATCGAAGGTAGGGTCAGCTAACAAAAGATCTTTTGTAGCCTGCTTAACTTCAGGCAACACCTGGAACCTAGGTGAGTCCGACGAGATCTTAGAAAGAATTATAAAGGCATGGTTAGATGCCACAACCTCGCGTTTTAAAGTTTCCAAGGACAGATGGCACACCTTTTTTGCTTTGGTGGCAATATCACCTACCCCATTGACACTTACCGAAGCGTCAAAACAAGCACATTTTAAGCGAGATGCACATGCTTCAGTGATGAAAGAAGCATGGGACGCGCTATCCAGGATGGCCCTAACTACAATATAACCACCATTCGGAGACGACAAGACTGCTAGACAGGTGGCTAACAGAACCCCTGCAGGATGGGGCAGAGACACGGTCAGAGTAGTGCTCGACAGATCAACAAGCGATGACTCCGCTGCCTTAAGTTCAGCTGTGTCAGAAATCTGTGAACGAGACGGAGACGGACGGGCACTTTTGAAATGAAGTAAAGTGTGGTGGTACTTAGAGCCACACGTTTTGCACCTATTTTTGCACCAGCCCGAATGTTTATGTTGGAGGCACGAAAGACAACATTTTTTATTTTAAGACTCTGAAATCGAGCCCTAGGGTCCTTACTCAGCCACGCCGGACACTTGAGAAGCACATGGGTCCGGGAATCGCAATGAAGGCAACGTGAACTAGATGCATCCCGTTGCGTAACCTCCGCAGATAACGTAGACACAGCAAGAGGAGTAGCCTTAGAAAAAGAAACCTTCTGGGTTTTCTGGTGGCTAGTGCTAGGAAGAGCAGGTAAAGCCGATTCCAACGATGCCTGTTCTTTCTGTTCCGCCATAGTGGTTAAAAATGTCATAATTTCTGTTAGGGCAGGGAGATTCTCTTTGTCCGTAACAGACGCCTCAAAGCGTTCACGCAATGATAGATCCAGCCTAGACAATACAAAAGACGCATATATCGCTTGATTTATATCAGCAATGTTTAGAGCTGACAACGCTGAAAAGTTAGCATTGAAGCTGTCCACCAACTTTCTAATAGACGCAGCTGATCGCATAGAAGCGGCTGGTAACTGAAGCAGATTGGTACAATAAACCCGAGCGGCCAAACGAGGATTGTGATAACGACTTTTAAGAGTTGACAGTGCAAGTGAATAACTATCATCAACTATGGGAAGCGCGGCAACCTTCTCATAAGCCTCACCCTTAAGACGAGTCAGTAAATATAACAATTTTTGCTTCGGAGTGAGGGCAGGACTTTCGTCCACCAATGTGGTGAACTTTGACCAAAACTCGGACCAACATTTGGCCTGGCCATCAAAACAAGGTAACGAAAGCTTCGGCAACTCATGAACAAGCACACCTGGGTGCCCGCCACTTGCCGATGAAAATCGACCGGAACCAACCGGTATCTCTGGTTTTGTTAGTTTGGACGCTAAAATGCTACCCCGGACATGAATATCCTTAATTTGAGCTACCACCGCAAAAATGTGGTCCTCGTCCAATCCCTGGGGCAATGACTCGGCCGATAGGTAAGGATCGACCTTACCTAGAAGGTCCTGATATTCTTCGGACAACCTGGAGGCCAAAATACCGGCTTCATGTTGATCCATGGCTCTCAATTGCGGCAACCCTTCCAACTTATTTATCAAATGCTGCAACGCAAGTATTCCCACCGAAGTGGTCCGGTCAAAAGCTGCCAACGACAATTTAGCAGGCATATTGAATTAAAAAATATCGCGCAACCGACAACCACCCTTAATAAGAGAATTAGAAACTGAACAATAATCACGCACCGACTTAGCCTAACAGTGCTCGAGATAACTAGGCGTCTGACACAACTACTTTTCATAAACAATACCGAGCAAGACAAATACAAAAGTAAATTAGTGCAAGGCAAAATACAACTTACACAATCCAACAGGCAAATAATACCAAACACAATAAATTAAACACGCAACAAATTGAATTACACAGCGCAAAAGCACGACAACAAAACACAAGTTACACAAGATTACAGCACACACGGTGCAAAATAATGGTACACAAAAGTGCACCCAAAAACAAACATGTATAATACCAAATAGAATAAATACACACAAAACCAGCAAAGTACAATGTACAACAATTCACCAGTTACCGAACCAAACACAATAACTGGGACCCAATAAATGCCAAAATTGATGGTCAACGCGTCGTGTATGGACAGGATATCGCATATGCAAAATATAAATCGCACCTAAAGGTAATAGTCATGCCAAAAAATTAAATTAAATACAAAGGCAGGCTACTCCGAAATCCGGATAACCTAAATCCGTTCCCTTTACGCCTGACAGTCACAAACACGTAGCGCACAATTTCACGTGGGACGCAAACCGTAACAGGACGGAAACAAACTTCACCAGACTTGACCCAGTAATTAAACGACTACCCCAAAAAACAAGGTGCAAAATTTTTACACAAAATTTGCCCACCTGGCGATGCACACACGACGACACTGCTGATCACAAGCAATAGCCATAAACGCAAACTCGTAGTTCACATGCCTACGTATTATACCAACGTGCTTCCGTGCAAGCATGCAAATGACAAACATTCATGAAATTTAAAAAATTAACCGCATGCAAAAACACCCACGAGCAGGCACAAAAAACGAAACGGCACGGCACGTTGGTAATTAAAATAAAAATCACGCAGCCAAAACTGACTTACAACCCAATTACTGAAACTCAACCCACCAGCAGCATCATGCACAAAATTACGCAGCACGTGCTCCCAGTCGTGACGGCAAAATATTTAATTGAAAAGCTAGCAACCTCATGAAACCCTCTGGTAGTAAATATATGTGAGATAATAGTTTAAAAGATGGAAAGTAAGACGGCTTTCACACTTGATAATTTAATAGCCTCTGGTGAGCTCGAAAGCAGCAGCATGCAGAATTGCTAATCAGACATAAATAATATAAAAAAATGACTTACCGTATCTCACGACTGGGTGATCCTGACACTCAAGGCAGGATAGACTGGTTGGGAAAAGGATGGGTGAAATGCATGGATTTCTACCTGCCGAGAAGGGCCCGACTCGTGGATGATGACACTGAAATGGCTGGCGTACGACAGAAGCTAAAAGTTCACGTGCATGTATGAGCTCTACAAAAGCCATAGTGCCAACCTCGGAAAATGAAAAGAATGACCGGTTGGATCCGAAATATCGAACAACAGTACATGACTGGTATGTGTTTCACTTAGTTTTTGATTCAGGAAAACAGATCTATGAGATGTCTAAGGTAAGGTACATAGTTGAATATACATTTGCAACAACTGTGCATAAAATGAACAAAAAGGAGAAATTGACAAGTACAGTGTGTGTGTGTGTGTGTGTGTGTGTGTGTGTGTGTGTGTGTGTGTGTGTGTGTGTGTGTGTGTGTGTGTGTGTGTGTGTGTGTGAAACTTGGTTCATTTGAAGCTACAAAAAGCTTTACATCACATAGCAGTTTACAAGAATGTATTGTAATATTACAAATATTTTAATATACAATTATCTTTCACCCTTTTTTAAATGTATATTTAAATTTTACTACATAATTGATTAATTATATAATAACAAATGCATAAAAGAAGCTGGGTCTGAGAAAACATCAATAAGAAATGTTCAAGCAGTTCTGAAACACTCTCACTGTCAGACTGATACCATTCTCAAACATTCAACACCCATATTTTTATTTGAATAAGGACTCCATCTTCAGACTACTTACAGAACAGTATAAATTATACACCCATATACACAATTTACCTATAATGTACTGAAGCTTGCTTTGTTTGTACTGTTCTAGAATCTGTTAATTCAAAATTGAAAATGAATGTTCAACTAGTAATTGCCTACTACATGGGTACACACATTGGAACACTAATTGAAATGCTAACCTGTGCAAAGTATGTGTAACATTCATAGAACATGAAAACAAGAAAAAACAAGATGTCAACAGAATCACTGTACTTGATGAAAGCTTGTTCATCAAACAAGGAGAGGAAAAATCAAACAAGCTGTATGTACTCATGACAGCGGGTTTACAGTGGAGTGTGTCACAAGACCAATGAATACTTACAGCTCAAGTTCTCAACAGGTCTTCCTATAAAAGCCTTCCAGGTCTTTGATGAATGCCATAAAAGTGCTTGTAGAAGAGGGGCCAAAAATTATTTGATTGAATAAATGCAATTATAATTTAACTATTTTACTGCTAAATACAAGGGCGATTTGAAAAGTTCGTGGGCTACCATATAAACGAATGTGACGTTTCTGCTTTTTACCGCATCGTGGCGCCACGTTCATCCCAAAAACAGCTGTATAAATAAGGTTATCTCACAGCAACACTGAAAATGGAGAAAATTGAACATCGTGCAGTGTTTAAATTTTTTGTTAAGAAAGGTTTAACGCCAACAGAAATTTTTATTGATATGAAGAATGTGTTGGATGATGCTGGACCTTCATTTATTACAGTGAAAAAATGCGCTACAGAATTTAAACATGGTCGTGCAAGTTTGGAAGATGACCCGTGTACTGGGCGTCTGAAAAGTGCCACTACACCAGAAATCATCAATAAAGTGTACGATATTGTTTTGGAAGATCGATGTTTGAAGGTTTCTGAAATTGTTAAGCCTATTCCTCAGATGAAAGGTGCATCACATTCTGAGGAATTAGGTATGAGAAAGCTGTCTGCAAGATGGGTGCCGCGTTTGTTGACAAGAGGCCAAAAACGCATGCGAATGCAAGCTCAGGAATGTTGAACCGTTTTAAGAGAAATCCAAAAGATTTCATTTGTAGATTTGTAACAACTGATGAAACTTGGGTCCGTTACTTCACTCTAGAAACAAAACAACAGTCGAAATAATGGATGCATAGTGATTCGCTGCCTCCAAAAACGGTAAAATCAATTTTGTCAGCTGGAAAGTGTATGGATCCACTTTTCTGGGATGCTAAGGGGGTACTGTTACTAAAGTGCCCTGAAAAGGGTCAAACGATAAATGGAGAGTATTAAGCTAACCTTTTGGGGCAATTAAATGTGAATATTCGAGAAAAAAGACCAGGTTTAGCAAAGATCATTTTCCATTAGGATAATGCACGCCCTCACATATGCATTGTGTCTATGGAAAAAATCGCCGAGTTGAAGTACGATCTGTTGCACCATCCGCCTTATTTGCCTGATTTAGCGTCATCTGACTTTCAACTATTCCCAAACCTCAAAAAAATTTTGGGGGGAAGCGATTTTCCTCAGATGGCAAGCTGAAAGCGGCAGCAAGCGGTTATTTTTATTTTGAGGACCTAGAAGAATCGGACTTCCTCAACAGGGTAAGTGACTGGGTAATGACTTGACGCTTCACTGCTGTTCGTGGGGTGAATGTGGCACCACGATGTGGTAAAAAACAGAAACACCACATTCGTTTCTATGGTAGGCCGCAAACTTTTCAAATCGCCCTCGTATGTCAACAGACACAAACTCTGGTGGCACCCATATTACAGACAATTATCAACTCACTAGCTAGCTTTACAATTACTTAAATTGCTAGCTAATGTGAGTTACCAACATATAAGCTCTACTTCTGAACTGCATATTCTTCAGTATTCATAAAGGATACTGAACATAATACACATATACTGATTTATACATAATCAGACATTAACCTGATTTTAAAGTAGATATTATATTGTAACTGAAATAAAGTGTCAGTCCAAGGTCAAACCAGTAGCGGCTGGTGGTTACAAATTATGGTGGTTGAGTGGATGGGAGAGGGGTTAAAGGACATAGAACTATCATAATCATAGTTTGAAAAGAGTAAATTATTACTATAATTTCATTATAGTAATATAATGAAATAACAACGGATAACTTTTATCTTGAACCAAAGTAAATACTAAACCTGACGCAACTTATAAATCAAGAAGGCTGTGCTGATTTCACACACAAAAGATGCGCTACAGCGCTACTAGTGGAGCGTTGCAGAAACTTTGCAACCACCAAGCTTACATTGGGAACATAGGACAATTGTGAAGAGTAGTGCACATCCTTTCATATGTTTGTGTTGTCAGCTCTGCTATTTACCGTTGAAGTTGCAAGTGACCTACAACCACCAGCCTGCACGCCACATTTGAATTACATGCAAATATTGCTGTATAGAATCCGATATGCTCTCCGTTGAAATTTATGACACTTTTAGCTGCTTAATGTTTTCATATATTATTTTATATTGGTAGTTGTGCAACGCTGCAACCGTAACACCAGCCGCCACTGGGTCAAACAATGTTTCCCATTTCATCACACTGCTAACTCCACATAGCTGCTACTTTACACCATTCTGATTTATGACTGCACCACACACTGTATATGACATTTGTGATTTAAGTGGTGTGATCACAGATATGTCATCTGTGTTTATGATTACATAAATTTAGACACTGTGTATCCGAAAGTGTGGTTTTTTCTATTTTAGTACTTTTTAAAATTCAAATTGTTTAAAATGGCAACTGGTAGCCTGGCTAACTTTGCACACGTTAACACAGTTTAGAAGTCAGTAAAAAGTAATAATAATTAAAATACTTTTTTGTATATACAGCTATCATAAGGAGATTGTAATCACTAACCAAACAATACTCTAAGTGAAATGTTTACCAACATCAAGAAACAACACCAGCAATGTGATTTTTTTAGCATTTTAACTGAATAAAGTCACAAGGAAAAAACAACCAACTATTCACTTGATGAATAATGCTGAACATGCTCACAGGCAATAACGTTTTCCTCATGGAAAACAAAGCTCAGGAAAAGTAAATTGATTTAGATGATTTCAATAAGGAAGTATGTAGTGCACTGTATATCATTTTTATGATTGTGAGGAATATTTGATTTATGAAAAAAAGTTTGTTGAGATAAAAACACATTTAAAGTTTAAAAACGTGTAATAGTTGATGGTTTTTTTAATCGAGGAAAACAACACTGTTGCAGCAAGAGTGGGCTAACCAGAAGCATAAAAAATATGTATGGCAGCATTCTATGAAAAATGCAATTCTTGTCTTACAGCTGGCAAAGGGGTTTAGCTTGATGTCATGCTGATTCAGCACAAAACAATTTTGTTTTGGAAACAGCAGTCTTCCAGTAAAAATCACTTTGACTATCACATAGAAATGAACAATAGTTTTTATAGTATGGTGTGGAGACATGAAATGGGCTAGAGGAATCCTGTGTCAGTTATAGACAATGGAAGCCGTTACTTTAAAATTAAGAAAAAAATAACTACTACCAAAACAAAGAAAGCAGATGTAGAATGTGAACGTTTATCTCAAAAATCACACGGCCGTAAATCTACTGGATATCAATACAGACAGTGTGAGTGCTCCAGAGATGGGGCATGAAGTAGTTTGGCTACCTCCCCAACACTGCCAATACAATCCAGTTGAATTCATATGAGAACAAATGAAAGGAGAGGTAGCTGAGAAAAGTATTCCCTCAAAATAAAGGTAGTAAAAAGACTCAGAACATGTGGTTCCATGCAATCATTGAAGACAGGATGAAGTGTGCACTATGCTGAGCAATTACATGAGGATGATTTTGCCTTACATGATGAAAGGCTCCACAACAAAAATATAAAATACATTGTCATAAACCTGCAAGATAGTGACAGTGAAAGCAATGCTACGGGCCAGATGCAAGTGATGACAAAAGGTGTTCAACAACTGAAGGTATCATAAGTTTACCTATCATATCATTTATAGTAAATAAATAATCAACATTATTTTGATGTGTGCTAAATATGATAAATTATTTATTTTTTTATAATAACGTTCCTCTTTTATTAAATTTTTTATATGTAAATTATACAAATTAATCTATTAGTATCTCAGAAATTGCATTAAATACTAAACATTGACAGTATCCAATATCACTGTATACATAGATACATGGTAAAAAAAAAACGGAGTTTAATTTTGTTGCACGTCTATCCTGTCAATTGAATTTTTGAGTTGATTTTCAATAACAATTTCTATACCATTATCTATAAGCTATGCAGTCAAGATGTTACCATGCACCATGCTTTGATGTAACATGATTTTAGAATATTTCTACTCTCATGTACACCATGTAACGGTCCAAATTCATGGGTATTTTTATTTATTTCATTTTTGGGGTTTTCTACAGGTATTGTGTAAATTTTATTTCAACGGTGACCAGAACACGTGGTGAATGGAACAGTTTATAACAAAGGAGAAATACGCTGTATGCATTGTGCAATCAGTACAGAGGTATGCAGCAAGCCTCATTTCCAAGAACTTTGTGAATGTGACAGTGTGCCCATACGCGCTATACATCCAGGGGCGCGAGGTGACACTACTTCCAAAAACCAAGATGGTCAGGAAACAGATTTTATTCAACTTAGTCTCACCTGCTGGCGGATGCAAAACTTAAGGTCCGCCCATCTCGTGACGTTAGCCAGTGCCTCACTGAGATCGTATACTGTCGTCACCCCAACAACTACATGAATTGCATGGGACGAAACTACTGCGACGAAACAAAAGGCATTGGTTTCCACACAAAAAGACATACGCAATTTAGCGGCACTTGCTACCTTCTTCTGCCCAGTTTGTTAACTGATTGTTCCGGCGCTGGACCGAGCCAAGTAGGCTCTTTACAAAATTTCATATTGTAACAGAAAAAAGTGAAATAACAGTTTAAAACCATGTGACCGGGGTCGATCAAACAGTGGAGAACACGTCTATCTAATTTTCGGACACAAAAAACAAATTTAAAAGAGTAATAATGAGTGCGCGCGAAAACCACGTTGCTGGCGGGTAGTATTCCGACAAAGGTTTAAGGGCTGTGGGGTAACATAAAATAAAATGGGTTTTTAATGGTGAGAATGCGTATGAGAGCAAAGCTGGGCTGTTTATGTTTGTGTGTGCTATAAATAAGGTAAGGTAGTTATTATGTTCTTGTAGTAATCATTATATATTTCAAAAGCTGTAACTCAAAATTTAAAAAAACCAGTGGAGAGAGTATCAATTTTTTCTGATTTTATACTTGTCTGAGATGTCTTACAATCATAAAAAATAAAAACCATTATCTTTCAAATGATAAATTTTGTTAAGTAAATTCATTCAAAAACCTTATTTCATTTGATGTGCTGTCAAGTTCGCCGTACGGACGGGGTTCGTCCCCACTTGGAGATCCGGCCAGATCTAAAGTTAAAGGTAAGTGGGAGTTTACAGTTTTATTCAGAAATAAAACAGTAACCGAGGGTTACAATTGGTGCCGTGACAGCGGGATGTAATATAACAAAAAAGTTGTATTACGCCAGCCTACATTTTGACAGTACATTGAACGAAGTACGGTTGCGAAAGTAAAATTGCAGTTATGTAAACTTGCATAATTATGGTATAAGGTTGATTTTATGTATGTCGTAATATAAGGTTTGAAAAGAGATAAAGCATTTGTAGTTATTAAGTAAGTAAAAATAAATCAAGAAAAATGTCTGAGAACACAGAAAAAAGCAGTGTAATAGATTCAGTTATGAGTGAGAGTGGCCTTGGTTCGATGAACCCGTCACCAAGTGTGAGCGAAGTAAGTCAGTCAAGGCCAACAGCTGAGTTGAGCGTGCAATCAATAACTAACGCTGACCTAACTGGATCAATTATAGTCGATCACGCAGAAGCAAAATCTACTCCGGTATTGATCAAAACGAATAAAACGAAAGAGAAAAAATTGTCATTAGATGACCTATTGGATTTTATGAAAGTCAATTTCGATAAACAAAATAATGATTTTAATAAACGTTTTGATGATAATGATATAATTTTAAATGAGATGAAAAGTGACTTTAACAATAAATTAGATGAACAGAAAATAAAATGCGAACAGCAGAATATTCAAAACGAGATTAATTTTAAAGAAATTAAAGACCAGAATATTCAGTTTCAGCAGAGTATTGGTGTCAAATTTGATGATTTCATAAATGATGTACAAGAAAAGAATAAATGTCTTGAAAATGCCAATGAAATGATAAGAAATAGTTTGAATAAAGTAGAACAGAGTAAGAGCAATATGAATGAAAAGTATAATGAAATGTATAAAAATGTTGTATTAGATAAAGAGTTAACAAATGATGACGATGATGTTGAAAATAATGAAAATAGTATTGAGAATAGTGATGTAATCGAAAATGTAGTATCTGAGAGTGATAAAGAGAGTACTGATGAGTTTGTAGAATGTGATAATGAAATATTAATGTGTGTTTATGAGTTAGAGAGAGAGCGGAAAAATAGTATAGTGGTAGAATGGGGGCAGAGGGTAAATTTTCCCCTTATTATTTTTTCTGAACCAGAGTGTTCACAAGTATTGGTTAAGAAGGGCAAGAGTCCCGTGGTAGTAGAAGATTGGAGTTGTTTATATTTGTTGTATAATGTTGTACCCTCTGTCTGGAGTAATATTGAGAGAGTGATATGGTATTTTGATGAGAGAGAGTTAAAGAGAGAATTGTATGTTGAGAGAGAAACGGAATTGTATGAATTAAATAGAAATTATGATGAATGGAAAGTAAGGTTAGAAGTATATTTAAATAAGAATGATTTAATTGATAATACAAAAGTAAGTAACCCGATAATGAATATAATTACTGATGGAGACTTAACAGATATACTTAACGTAGACTTGGTGAATGATTATTATGGTATAACGGATAAATTGAAATTGTTTGGTTATGACACACAAAGTATCAATATGTGGGTCAATAAAATTGAAAAATGTTATATAAAACAAAGATTAATCTTTGACGATGGCGGGTAGACTATAAAACGATAAAGGACAGTTATAAATATTTTGTTTTGTGGTTTTGACCTGGCAGATTTGGACATTGAAGTGTGGTATAACTGAACAAATAATAAGGACGATTTGTAAATAAATATATAGTGAATTTGTTTGTGTGTATTGTAGAAGGTCAGGTAAACAATGTATATGGTTGTTACAATAATAATCTTAATATTTTACAATTTAAATAAATAACTATGTTAATTTTGAAGACAGTAACTGATGAGTTGTAATTGTTTTGATAGCTATGTAATTTGTGTTTTCAGTAATCAATTTAATTAAAACAAATTGAGATGTTTTAAATATTCTGATTGATTTAAATGTTGTATAATTAAATTTTCTAATGAATGTAAATTATTTTACAAGAGGTGAATTTGGTAATTAAATGATAAATCGTTGAATATGAAATAACCTTGTGTTAAATGTTTCAGAGGTCACGTGAAAGTATTGGGGTGTATGGTGAATATGTTTTGTGTATGTCATTTTAAATGGACTGTAAGTATAGAAATTTTATAGTACGAATCATGTATATGTTTACAGGTGTAACTCAGATGAAAGGATTTTAATTAAGTAATGAGATGATTTGAAATAATTGTGTTAAATAAAAATGATGATTAAAAAATTTTAATAATAACTGAAAGATGATATATAATAATTATTAATAATGAATTTGACAATTTTAAGGTTATGAATGATTTGAATGTTGATGTATGAATGGGTAATGAAAATGTTACGTTAGAATGTATATAAAATTTTTTAATTATTTAGTTATTAAGGTGCAATTGCGGGGGTGGCCTGTGCCCTCGTAGATAGTGAAATGGGTTGGGGGTAACAGAGAGTGTTACCTCCATCGGAGGCCAACATGGCGAAAATGTGCGGTACACCTTTTTCGTACAAATTTAATTTGTACCCTGATAGACGTTCGTGCCGTACATCACAATGACGAATAGAACAGGCATTGAAATGAAAGTTAGATTTCCCCGACTTTTCGGGTGATTACTGCCTTACCAGCACTAATTGTGGCTTTGGATAGCTGACTGGAAATTGGTTTATAATAGAAATTAAATGGGGGTGAAATTAGGGGAAATCCAGGAACTATGGAACAGCGGCTACCACTCTGTCCGCATGGGGACAGCAGAGCCAGGTGGTAGACCCGTTTTAAGGGCGTTTCAATATAAACGAGGATATGTCGATATCCAAAATGTTAAAATGTAACTGCCGAAGCAAAGACACGGAGATGTCAAATTCCTCCAAATATGCGGTCTTTGTGGAAGCGAAAGGGCGATACAGTCCTACATAAATTGCAATAGCGTGCGTGGATGGGAGGTGGCTCAGATGAGCCACGAATTTAAATTTTATGTCATAAAAATTGCTAACTCTAAATTTTGCTCTAATAAAAATGTTTGTATTCCACTCAAATAAATATGTGCTCATACATTCAGTATAAGGTGTTCATTCTATAATTTTAAATGTAGTATTTTATTGTAGTAGGGTAGATATAAGAATTGATAAAAGGTATATGTTATATAATTTGTGTATTTTGAAACTAAGTAAATAACTAAACCGACTGGCAGGCGGTTAACATAAATTACCAGAATCAGGAAAAAGGGGAAACAAGGATGTTAGAAGTAAGAATTGATAATCATATGTATTTAATGTAATTTGCACAATTTTGAAATGTGTTTACAATTAGCTAAGAACATCAGCTGATCAGTAGTAAAATGTCACTGTTAAATTGTTGATAGATGTTCAAGGTAATTAATGTTAGATGTAATGTTTCAATGTATTACAGATGCTATTTAAAATAATGAGAAAAGTAATTTGATAAAGTGAGAAATAAAGTAATAATTTGTGAAAGTTAATAAAAGATAGTTGTGGGTGATGAATATTTTGTTGGGACATGGAGATCAGTCCAAGTTAAAGTCAAAGTTAAAGGGGTAGTAGAGAGAAAAATATTGTTTTGAGTTAATGTAATATTGTTGTGAGTTAAGGTAATAGAATTTGAGAAGTATTGATGTTGACACAGTAGTTATGTGGAATATGTAGAGCTTTGAGGGATATATTGATGTTTATAATTGATGATGTTATTTTGTTGTACTGTAGTTGAAGTGAGGTAATAAGATTGAGATTTTGGGGATGGCAATGTTGTAATAGGGGGTAGTGTAATGTGGGAGTCCGCAACAAAAGGGTTGGGACGGGGTGGGACCGATTTGGTGGGAAAGGGTTACCTTAGGTAGAATCCAGGAACCAACATAATGGGATGAGCTTTTGGGGGGGGGAACACTTATCCTGAGTACAAAGGGTTAGAGAGTATTTTTTTTATATAAGGGTAGAATGTTGCGATATGAGTTGAGTAGTAAGTTGGGTTTAGAGATTGTTGGATAGATATTTTGATAGAGATGGGTGTTCTGATTATAAAAGTGGTTAGTAGTAGAATCAAAGAGTGAGAAAGATTATATCTGTATAAATGCTAAATGGCAAATCGAGCTATTACCATAATTAAAGCACCCAAAGTAAGAGAAAAATGAGAATAACAAAGAGAGATTTAGAATAAAAATATAAATTCTTAATTGCAACCAGTGACAAATTTTGATAGAATTTTAAAACAATTATGAAGTGTGTATTTGAATAATTTAAATATCAATTTGATTGTTATTTATAATAATATTTCGTTCTTTTAAAGGTTTTATTGTATTATGTTTTATGTTTCAAGATAGAATTTTACCGATGTTTAATGTAATTTCAGATGTAACTTAGGTATAACGTATGTAGGTCAAGGTTCTTGACTTGACCCAGTTTTGATCAGCTGATGGGTGAGGTCATATACTAGGCATGCTTAGCAGGGAAGTTAATCCAACTTTTGTTTTTAAATTGATTGGAACAAATTTTAATGATTTCAATATGAAAAGAAAATATTTTAATAAATTTAAATTTTTTTTTGAAAAAAAAAAATTCTTAATTTTGCGCCTGCCAGATAATGGATATTTTTAAACTTTGATTATTTTATTGTTTGTGTACTAACCGTGTTTATTATTATTGAATTATTTTATTGAATTTTATTGTTAGATTCTAGGTGTAATCCATGTTAGTTTAAGGATGTTACTTATTTTTAAGAAATGTTCAATTGATTTATTTTAAATAACAGAAAAATTAATGAAGAGAATTATTCAGTATAAATGAAAAATTTGTGTTTTAATTTTCAAGCAAAACTGTTAATGATTTTTCGCTTAGTAAATTTTTTAAGAATATTTTCATTTTATAATATGTGGAATAAGTGTCTGTGTGAGCCCAGTATCTGCTAAAGGCAGCCCAGTTTGCAAATAAGGGGGAACATATCGGTTGAGGATCTGGCATGATCTATGCCAGGGATTGAGGATTTTGGGGTAGCATGATAGAAGGTGAGGTGCGCTGTGGTGCGTGTCTGTTCGATTTTTCGGTGTTGGGATCTCTTACAGAGAAGTCCAGTAATCTCGTTCAGATGCGTCCATGGTCGCCGAGCCAGGGGGGTCGTGTACCCATGAAGTGTAAGAACAAAAGGGGGTTGTTGGCACCAGTTCCTCACCGGTCCTCTTAGGGGTTTTATCAATGAGATTTCTTCTGTGTGGACAGAAGACCTCTCATTGAGGGGGTATTGTAACGGTCCAAATTCATGGGTATTTTTATTTATTTCATTTTTGGGGTTTTCTAAAGGTATTGTGTAAATTTTATTTCAACGGTGACCAGAACACGTGGTGAATGGAACAGTTTATAACAAAGGAGAAATACGCCGTATGCATTGTGCAATCAGTACAGAGGTATGCAGCAAGCCTCATTTCCAAGAACTTTGTGAATGTGACAGTGCGCCCATACGCGCTATACATCCAGGGGCGCGAGGTGACGCTACTTCCAAAAACCAAGATGGTCAGGAAACAGATTTTATTCAACTTAGTCTCACCTGCTGGCGGATGCAAAACTTAAGGTCCGCCCATCTCGTGACGTTAGCCAGTGCCTCACTGAGATCGTATACTGTCGTCACCCCAACAACTACATGAATTGCATGGGACGAAACTACTGCGACGAAACAAAAGGCATTGGTTCCCACACAAAAAGACATACGCAATTTAGCGGCACCTGCTACCTTCTTCTGCCCAGTTTTTTAACTGATTGTTCCGGCGCCGGACCGAGCCAAGTAGGCTCTTTACAAAATTTCATATTGTAACAGAAAAAAGTGAAATAACAGTTTAAAACCATGTGACCGCGGTCGATCAAACAGTGGAGAACACGTCTATCTAATTTTCGGACACAAAAAACAAATTTAAAAGCGTAATAATGAGTGCGCGGGAAAACCACGTTGCTGGCGGGTATTATTCCGACAAAGGTTTAAGGGCTGTGGGGTAACATAAAATAAAATGGGTTTTTAATGGTGAGAATGCGTGTGAGAGCAAAGCTGGGCTGTTTATGTTTGTGTGTGCTATAAATAAGGTAAGGTAGTTATTATGTTCTTGTAGTAATCATTATATATTTCAAAAGCTGTAACTCAAAATTTAAAAAAACCAGTGGAGAGAGTATCAATTTTTTCTGATTTTATACTTGTCTGAGATGTCTTACAATCATAAAAAATAAAAACCATTATCTTTCAAATGATAAATTTTGTTAAGTAAATTCATTCAAAAACCTTATTTCATTTGATGTGCTGTCAAGTTCGCCGTACGGACGGGGTTCGTCCCCACTTGGAGATCCGGCCAGATCTAAAGTTAAAGGTAAGTGGGAGTTTACAGTTTTATTCAGAAATAAAACAGTAACCGAGGGTTACAACCAATAAGATTGCTCTGTTAGTAAAGTTGAAAGCTGCATGTCCCGTCCACATGGACTAAATGCTGCCACAACTGCTAGCCTAACAATTCATCATTTTTCATTTGGAAGCACAGCACAGTTATTTTAGTGATTGCATACAGTGGTGTATCAAAAATTGGGCTGGGGGGGTCTACTCCCCTTCATACAAAAGAAAAAAAATGTTAAGACAAATCAATATTACTATCCTTAAAGTGTAAAAGAATTAAAGAAAATACAACAAATAGCAAAAAATAATAATTACAACCCTAAAATAATTAATAGAATAGTTAAGAAAATAAAGGAAAATAAAGAAATAGAAAAGAACAAAAAAGAAAAAACAAATGAAGAAAAGAAATATAAAGGAGCAATAACATACATAGGATATCAAACAAAAATGTTACAAAAATGCTTCGAAAAATATGAAATACAGATAGGAATAAAGAAAACGAAAAATGTATTCGAATATATAAAAAATGCTAAAACAGAAGAAATTCCATTAACAGAAAAAAGTGGCGTATACAAATTAAAATGTGGGGAATGTAATAAGATATATCTGGGCGAAACTGGAAGAAAATTTAAAATTCGAATGAACGAACATGCAAAAGGAGAAGGGGTTAGAGTAACGAACTCACTATATGCAAGACATTTCAATGAATCAGGCCACAAATTCATAAATCCAAATGAAAATATGGAAATAATCAAAATAGAAAACAATCCGCAAAAAAGAAAACTAATAGAAGAACTAGAAATACTTAAAGTCAAAAAAGAAGATAAGAATAAATTAATGAATATAAAAGTAGATTTTACAAATGAAGAAATATTTTATTATATATTAAACAATAAACAAAAATAAATTAAAATAATAAGAATAACACACTAAAAATGACGAAATATAAAAGGTTACAAAAAAATTATAAGTTAAGAATGAAGAAATTAACGGGAGATTCTTAAAACAATTTGACGGACGTTAGAAAAATGCCTAACGGAAAAATGTAGACAAAGTTCCCGTGAAGAGCGGTAGCAGCTAGAACCAATAGGAGGGGCGATGACATAAGGGGAGGGGCCTAAAGTATAGAAGTCTACAACGTACAGTTGACAGACGTTGTTTAAGACCTGAAGATGTCAGTAATGACTAAAAGCTTTGTCGAACAATAAAAATTCTAGCAGTTAGCAAATTCATAAAAGAAATATATATATTTTATGCAACGATACGTTTAGCATAAGTATATGTACTAGTGGTCGAAATTCGACCGTAATTCATTAAATTTTTAAGTTTGAACGTTATTGAGGTTCTTTTGTCAAAGAGTATACCTCTATAATCATTGCATATAATTTTTTTGAATTTTGTTCTATTATGTCAGCTGCAAGCGTGTACAAATATGTCATTAGCGTGTGTTGTTTGCCTTAATTCTCTGCAATACCTATGAAATTTAAAATGTAATGTTAGTAACAGTTGAAAAAAACACAATTACAGCTTGTATTCATATTTATTTTTTGATATAATTCATTGTCAGTTTTAATTTTTTCATGTTATTATTGAATCAAATAAACGCTAATAAAAATGAGACTTGACATTCATAGAAGTATAAGATACATTGTTTTCAATTCCAGTGGATTACATTTCATTTTTGGTAAGGTACAAAATTCGAAAACAGCTACAAAGCTTATATAATTTTTTAATTTTTTTCTATGCATTAATTTTCGAGTTATTTGAAAAATGTAAAAAAAAAAAGATAGGAAAAATGAGGTTTAGCTTGGCTAAGCCATATTTAAAAAGCAATAACGCATTTTTTGACATTTCCTTGGGGTTTTTTTTTATTGCCATACTGGCCAGGTTTCGCCACGGCTACACAGTTATTTTGCCTATCTTTTTCGAATTATATAAAATTTAAATAAAAAATTAATACAAAATAAAAAATAAAATAAAAAATACGTGCCTCGTATTTTTTCATACATTTTTCATTAAATCAAAAAAACCGGTGTAATGGTCCAAATTTGTGGGTATTTTATTTGTTTCAGTTTTCGGGGTTTCATAAAAAATATTGTGCAAGTTTTAATCCCATTGTGACAGAACACGTGGTGAACATAACAGTTTGTAACAAAGCAGCAACGCAATATTACGTTGCAAAATCAGTTGAGGTATGCAGCCACCTCAAATTTCCAAGAACTTTGTTGAATGTGATCATGCGCCTGTACGCATGACACAGGTATACGCGTGGGCGGGACGCGAGGCAGATCAACCGACGCTATCGAAAATGGCACAGAGACGTAGTTTTGTGAGATCTACAATCCGAGCTGGAGGATATGCAAAAGGTCCACCTCCTTAGTGACATCAAACCGGAAGCGCCTAAATTTCATTGGCACATACTACAGAAAAACCCACTATGTATCATGCACATGGTCGCTCAACTGCAACAACTCAACTATGGGCGACGACGAAATTCGTTGGCGGTGGACATCAATTTCCGCCCGCTGGCAGTCTACGTTAGGCAGTCCACGAGAAGCCATTAACAGACGCTTACAGTTTGTTTAGGGCCCGGTCGGTGGTGTTTTATAAAATGCGATTAATTCAATAATATCGTTAATACCGACCAGGACCCGTGAAATTAACGGATTCGAACCAGCGTACAACGGTTGTCGAACGACGGACAATACAACAGTTAAATTACGGACTTTGGAAGCGCGGGTGAACAAACCACGTGTTGTGTGTAATCGCAGTAGTGAACAGTTATGGAAATAATTACGTGTAATAATCAGGAAGGGTAACGTATAAAATTGTGTGAAAGAGAGAGTGAGCAGAATGGGCTGTCTTATAAGTAATAATAGTTAAATATGGTATCAACAAATCTATTTCAAAATTAGTCTTGTAGTGTCCTTGTAATGATCATAAAAAACGGTTTTGAGTAATTAAAATTTAGTTTACAGTATAAACATGTGTTAGTCTAAGTTATTTTGTCATTACCACTTTCTCATTTCTGTGCTGCAAGATTCGTCTAAACGTTCCGTGGATCTTTCTGAATTATTAATTGGGTGTGGTCAGATTGCTAAATTGTCCCTTTTTTTATTAAGGTAAAGTGTGGAAAGTTTCGGTATTATAACCTATTTAAAAATACCGTGGCGACCTTGGTCTTCTGAGAGAAATTTAATACGGTAAGTAGTTGAATATGAGTACAGGTAAGTTCTGGCAGTATTTTATGTATTAATATATTTCGACCTCATTTGTATCTTCACACCGGGCAGTTAAAAAATGTTGTCCATTGAACTTAAAATAGTTTGAAAGTGAATTTAATGTTCAGAACTTCTGTGTAAACGATGTTTTTTGTAAAAACTCTTTCATCATTTACTAAATGCCCTTGGCCATTATATTCGGAAATATAAAATCTCAAACCATCGAATGATCGAACTCTACTTGCTGCGACGTACAATTGACCATGTGTAAAGACTGGCTGCCTCAATAAAATTCCAATTTTTTCGAATGTTTGTCCTTGAGACTTATTTATTGTCATCGCAAATGCAGGTATAATTGGAAATTGAGTTCTTTGAAAGTTAAATGGTAAAACAGTACCGGAATATGTTAAATTTATACGTGGAATCAAAATTCTCTTATTGTGTGCGGTTCCAGTTAAAACTTCGCAATCAATAGCATTACGATGCATACACTTGATGTGCATTCTTGTTCCATTGACTAATGCTTCCTTTATATTTAAGTTTCTGATCAGTAAAACGATGCAATTAACTTTCAATACTAACTTACGTGGTGGCAAACCACTAATAGTCAAAGAATTCAAAAACTCTACTGGATAGTTATTGATTTCATTGTCGTCATCACAAATTATTTTATCATAGCTATGATATGTTTTCTGTTCACCTGGTATTCGATTAAGTATATCAGTATTAATAAAAGTACAATCATCATTTTTAGGTGCTAAAATAACTGACTTCAATATGTTATCTGAGAGTATGTTTTCGGAAATATTTCCATACACCTCATTAATAATATTATTTTCATCTCCTATTAATTGCTGAGGTATTTCAATAATATTTTCACCAAACTGAGGGAATTGTGGGGCTTCATCATTACCAATTTTTTTCAAGAATTCGACAAATTCTATTTCACTTGGTAAGGCTCTCATATTTTGAGTAAATGTTACTTTATGAAAATAAACAAATTTATGCCAACTCGTGACACAATTTTCAATTAAAGTTGCACGTGATCCATGTGGGATGACTGGTAAGATTTGCCGAAAATCACCGCACAGAAGTATCGTTTTCCCTCCAAATGGTTTATATTTATCATTTTCATCGCATAGATCCTGCAATAATCTATCTATGATTTTCAACACTTGCAGTAGGCACATAGAAATTTCATCAATAATTATCAATGATGATGAATTTATGTAACGTCCATAGCTACTATTTGCGGTAATATTCGCTACAGAATTTTCCAAAATGGGTATAGGCAATTTAAACACATTGTGTAAAGTTCTACCTCCAAGTAATACAGTTGAAGCTATGCCACTGAACGCTGTTGCAATGCAACTAAGATTAAGCGAATTTAATTTGTGAATGATTGCTGTTTGTGTGAATGTTTTTCCACAACATGCAAGAGCGGTTAAACAAAAAACATTAGATCCAGTATCATGATGCAAAACTTCACGAATCACACGATCAATTAGATTACGCTGTTCAATATTTGCAGTTTCATAATGCTCACAAAACAGAAACTCTTGTTCTATTGGATCAATAGCATTTGCTTAGTCTGTTCTCTGCGAATACGTGGGAACTGGTAAACCAAGTTCTTGACATGACAAATTATGAACATTCAAAATATCTTCAATTTCTAATAGAGCTGTATTAAAGGATACTTCTTCATTGTAATCTCTCAAAAAATCTTCACTAAGATATACTTTAAATTCATTCCATAATGCCAATGCATTGGCTGGCACATTTAATGCACAAATGTAACCAAATAAATTTCGCATTTGTTTTGGTGTTTGTAATTCTTTTGCTTCATTTAAACATTCGTGCCATTCATTATCATTTGAAGCAATGCCGCGAGCATGGCACGCTTCAACAAAAGAAGTGTGTATAATTCCATTGTATGTTCTAACATCCTCAAATGATTTTGGACCACAGACATGTAATAAAAGCAATCATAAATGGAAAAGTTCGATGTCTTTTGGTGATACTACATATATGCGTGTAATGATTTTATCACCTCCACGCCTTCTCTTCTTCCATTTTTTCGGGAATCTTCCCACACATAATGCAAAGGAATTTCAATATACTTATATTCATGCGCTGATGGATCTGATCGATTCAATTCAAAAAATGCTAATAATTTTGTTTGTCTTGCATTTTCAATTGCTTGACGTTCTTGCCCTTCTCGAAAGTAAACATTCTGTCTACGCGGTAAATGAATGTCAAGTCTAACGATGACATGTGATTGAAAATGCACTGGTAATTCATAGATGCGCCATACAGCTTCAGTTGATCCGACATAACGGCCATTTAAAAAATTTTTAACTTCATCAATTTGTAGATCTTGACCTGGTTCATTTCTCTCTGAACCTAATTCAACAGATGCACTGTCATAGCCTTTATACACGTATTTATAAATGTATTTAACACTTTTAACTGTAGTGCATACTTCAACATTTATATGGCAATTAAATTTGGCAAGTAAATACGGATTGTATGGTACAACATAATGATTGTCGAGGCAACTACCGCGAACTTCAGCATTAATACCATTATCACGCCTTCTGTATAATGGATATCCATTTAATGATTCACATGTAAATTCATTAAATCGTTTTGGATAATCTTTTGTGCATTTTCTATCTCTCATACATACAGAATTTGGATTAAGTACACCGCATGGACCATGCATCATGTGTTTTACAACATATTCATGTAATGTAGGATGTTTAAATGTTAGGAATCTCCGCAGATACAACTTTATCAATATCGGTAGCGTTAACAATTTTATCTTGCTCATTTATTAAAGAGAGTAAAATGTGAGCATGAGGCAATCCTCTCTTTTGAAACTCAATTGTATAAATGAGTGCTTTCCGAAATGTTGTACAATTGACATTGCATCTAAATAAGTCTGATACATATTTCTTGGAGATCCATTGAATGAAGATCGTAAAATTACTCTACGGCCAACATTATTGGCATTGGGTTCAATTCTAAATAATCTGTTAAATTGTTGTAAACTTCAGACCTAAGGCTTGTTTGATTTTGTCGAATGAAATGTAACCTTGTGCCCTCTATTCTCACATACATATCAACTATCCACTGCAGAAATAATTTTTGTGAATGGTGCAACATGCTAAAATCTCTAATTGCAAGTCGATAGGCTGCATACTGAAGCATGGTTAATGTATTTCTGGGCGCTCTTGAATTAGATGTAGTTGGTACATTATGAGAAATATTGACATGCTACCCAGTATCACCATTTGGAAAAAGTAATGGATACGCTAAAGGGTCCAATGATGAATCCAAAACAGAGATATTTTTAATGGTACCATTAACTTTTGAAAACGAACCATATTTCGTTCAAAGGGTGGCTCACCATCAACTGTACTAAATATTACTGCTACATGTTTGAACTGCATCATTATAACAGCGTAGATCTAAATCACGATTTACTTTAATGAACATACAAATTTCTTTATTTTTATTTTCAACTCTCTGACAATGATCTTTCATTGCAATGAATGACCGAACGAAAGGATTAATGCGTTCCAATTCAAGAGAGATTTCGCGCATTATATTGTTATTGCATGTTTGATTATAGTGTTCACGTAATCTATAATTGACAGCAGTGTCAACATCATAAAAATATAATTGCTCATAACATGGTGAGCGACCATATCCAGCAGTCATTGGACCTGATCTGTGATAAAAAACATCATGTATTTTAAAATGATACACTCCATGTGTAACTGTATCCGAAATTTTAGCTTCTGAGCTAACCATAGCAAATGATGAATTGTATTTATGAATGTTTTCAAAATAATTTTTTGACTTTCTTTTTATTGAAGGTTCATTTGAAGTAAGTCCATCATACAATGATTTAAAGTATTCACTTTGACTTAAGGCTGGTAATATTGCTTTACCCTTATGACAAACATGAAGTGAATGCAGTCCTTTCACCTAAAGTGACCTCAGATTCGAAATGTTTTACATTGCAAAACCTGCATTGTAAATGCATTAATCCACAATCAAAAGTATTAAAATTTCTTGGAATGACATTCAGTGCCATTTAAATGTATCCCTCAAAATAATTTCATCATTTTGTATACTATTTAAATTTGCATTTTATTATCATTTTGACTTTCACGCGAATATATATTCCTTCTTCTTTGTCTCTCACTCCGACCCGTCAATGTTATACTATTTACACTATTTAAATTTGCATTTGGTCTAATATCATTTTGACTTTCACGCGAATATATATTCCTTCTTCTTTGTCTCTCACTCCGACCCATCAATGTTCTATGTCGAGGCATAATGGAAGTAGGTGCGAATATCTGAATGTAAAAAAAAAACATTTAATGAAATTCCTGAAACTAAGATTAGACAGGGTTTAATTTAAAAATAATAAAATGTACTCACTTTTTTGAAACCACCAATAATAATTAGGCAAGAGTAAGTCAATTCAAATTGCTGCTACAGAATTATCCTTTTGCAACAGGTGTATATTAAGCAAGCTGTATTTCACTTTCAACTGCACATTAATATATAAAACACAGATGTCTAATATACAAAATATAAAATAAACGCTTTTTTGCCTTGACATACACTCCACAGACTATTGAAAAGGGAACATTTGAAATCACACAAAATTCACAGCTCATTCAGTCAATCTGTCAGTATTAAGCAAGCTGTATTTCACTTTCAACAGCACATTAATATATAAAACAGATATCTAATATACAAAATATAAAATAAACGCTTTTTTGCCTGACATACACTCCACAGACTATTGTTGCCTGGCAACAAAATTATTTTATTTTTAACAATTACCATTGTTTGAAAAAGTTTAAATGAATTTTCAAGTGCAAATGAATGTTTTATTTTATTTAATTTAGTGTATTTGTAACACATTATATATAAATTTTAGCTTTCTGCACTCCTTCTCCATATAAACTTTAACTATGCCAAATCTCACACTCCTCCGTGCGCGCAATATGCTTAAGCCAAACTTTTAGGCAAAGTTTTCTCTTCACGTATTAATATATAGATCAACCCCTGACTGAGGTATCATAACATACGAAGGCATGTATGAAATATATAAGATGTACATAAGAAAAATAATATAATAAATATACGTTAGGTATAAGAAATAATGTAAGAAATAAACGTAGTATTTAATTTTAAGTAAATCAAATATTGCAGTAAGCATGCATATGGAAGCACATAGCTTAGTTGGTTTTTAAATGTAACGAAGGGGAGAAAATGACATGCGCTGACCGGCAGAGGTGATGTCAAAACGATATGCGGCCGCCTGTGTATCAGTCTGCGTGTGTGTATGTGTTACATATGTAAAAACATTGCTGATGCCTGGCGCTTCAGTTTGGCGTTAAGTGGTCATTAGTCGTGGGAACCGTTCACACTGTGAAATTTTGCCATAACTGCCATAATTTACACACATTAACATTCATAATTTGCATAAACAAAGTTTAATATTATACCGAACAACTGGTGAAATAATATTTATAAAAAAGTGTGCGCTTCATAGAAAGACGAGTAGGTTGAAAATAGCAATTAAATCGACGCGCCGACCTGTTCAGTGTTGTCAAAACAGTTTCCAACAGGCATGGGACGATGGCACAGTATAAAACCTCAGCGAGCAACACACTCTTTCTCAGATGATTTTCAGATCAAGCTCAGATAGTAAGCAACATCCACGCATCTCGATACCGTAAATTTTACAAAGTTTTAGTAATGTTTTAAACAGTATTCAATAACGTGAAGTGCGATGGAACCGGCATTACATCGGTGCAAGTATTACTGGACATGAGTGATTTTAAAAAGACTATATTAATGAATCTACGAGAGCTGTAACTACGATGAAATTCGAGAAGTCTACATAGAACTTCTAGACATCTACGAGGGACAAGAAAAGAAGAGGAGAGGAACTAGAACAAGAAGACGAGAGGACGCAGGGACAGCACATGCAGCTACATCCAGCCGTGCATCATCACGACTAGAGGTCCACGTCAGAACTCAGCATCCAGGAGACGGAGCGAGGAATTCAACGACGCAGAGACAGAGGTGATACCGAAGAGGATCAACAAACTCGAGAGTCCAGATGACGGTAACGACAAAGTTAAATGGTTGCAGAAAAATGCAGGTGAAGTCAGACATTTATTTAATATTATAAATGACCCTGAGGTCTATCGAAAAAAGCTCTAGTTTGAAAATACACGTTTACAAAAACAGTAATATATTTTTAAATTTGCATAATGAATAAATAATTGTTCAAAATATAATTGAGAATAGAGAATATAACTGTAGTAATCTCATAAATAAATGGTCAAGGAAGAACCCATATTTCTATTATATTTTGTAATTGATTAGATGAGTAAACTCGAATGAGTTACATAATTAGAAGATTGTTAATTAATTGAGACATTAAATAATAGAATCAATTAAAGTAATAAATGTTCTCTATTAATAAATATTTAATTAATTAAAAGTTTTTAGTAAGTGGTATATATTGAAAACCACACTTGCAAAGACAAGATGAATATTAAATTTTATACGTATTAATCACGTTTTTATAATAATTATATGAGTTATGTTATATGTCTGTGTAATATTTCAGGTCATATATGATTTATGTATGTGTATACTATGTCTTAGAAATATAAGAAGTAAGATTTAAACACGTTATAATTGCATTATATTCAGATTGAATATAAGGGTTCAAATAATAATTAACCCACACTAAACAATTAATAACATAATTTGAATTTTTAATGAATAAATCAATGAATATGATTTTATTAAAACAGTCGTAGTAATTTCACAACCAGAACTAAATCCTCTGTACTCTTTACTTGTATTAAACCTTATAACGTTATTTTACGGGCTTATCCACACTCAATCAACGACCAAAGCCAGCGACCCAGCTGGGGAACATCAAGGTAAATACTGCAGAAGAAGAGTATACCTCCGAGACGTGGGTAAGTGCGCACAAATGAGTAAGAGCATATGTGTAAAAGTGTCTAAAAATAACGTAATATATATATAAATTTTATATTTACAATATATAATTATGGTCCTATCTTTCTTGTCATCAACATGTTTACGGTTATCAGTGAAATATGATAAATAAGAAAAGTATGTAATCAAACTACTCATGAATCAGGAAAGCCTAGGTATGGTTAGGAAGCAGTATGATGGGATGAACAGTGTAAGGAGAATCCTGCTTGACCTTGGACTGGCAATTAAATTCAAACAGCATGTTTAATACTCACTTGTATGTGCACACAAATTTATCTCATTTCATTGGATGGCTGAAAATTATATGGTCAGTAACTCCTGTTTGAAAAATTGCCCTGACATCACTGATTCTTTATCAAGCTTATAGAAATTAGGACCAATTAAAAACATATACAAACAAAATCAACTAAATAAAATTTTTCTTACCTATGATGTTTCTTATGGAATCCACGTATTTTCAGTGGGTCTAAGTCATCTTCATCATCTATCTCTACATTAATTTCTTTATTATCAATACTTATTGTTGTATATCCAGGTGCACAATTTCCTGTCCATTCTAATGCATCTAATCCATCCTTTCCATTCACATTCAACCGTTCCATACGTACTGATAGTTTCTCACTTTCATCTAGTTTCTTTAATTCATTTTCTATTTCATTTTTCAACTTAGTGAGTTTTTCTCCTTTATCAACTAACCTTTTGATAAATGTTTTGGAAAAGTGTTACATTAAATTGTTAATTACTGTGCAACAAAAATTACATTACTGAAAACTTTTCACAGCGTGTTTGAAGACTGCAGACTGAGGAGTGGATGACGTTGCTCAAATCATAGACATCTCATATGAGAGTGTGAATTATACTTTAACTCCAGAGCTTGATGTGAAAAAGCATTGTGCAAGATGGCTGCCACATCCGGAGTTTTGTATTTTTTGGGTGTCCAGTGCAGGGGGAGTATTTTCAGTGCTTTTACGACCACGGTTAAACTCAAGTGCCTATTTACAAGCTTGTAGTTTGGAGATGAATATGCCATCTGTCAGTAATGTATTGAACTTATGATGACTTATAAAGACATTACACATGCATCAAATACAATATGCTAGTGGAAATAACCTACGTGGTTTAAATACAACAGACAAAATCTCAGAAATGCCAAGCCGTGTAAACTTGGGGATGCAGCTTCACCCATCATTGGGAAGGTTCTAGGAGCCAAACAAAAATCTTAATATATTACAGCCAAACACTATGTATTCATTTATTTGTTAATTGTTTGTTTTTGAAGTTTTTGTTTATAAACATTACAGTGGTAAGCCTCATTACTTAGGTAAAACTTCTAAGGTGTTAAAAATTATTCTTACACACTACACAGTGATGTTCTTAATAGTATAATGGTTTATGTTTAGACAAATGCCTTCACACAAAAGAATTGTTACAAGCATCACACTGTTGTTACTTTATGCCAGTATGTTATTCATGACAAAAGTATGCCACTTTTAATATTTTCACACAAAAATCTCACTGGTACTTCTTAACACCAGACTGTATTACTTTGTCATGACAAATAAGATAGATATGTAAATGTTATTGTCCAAATAATGCACTGGTACTTCTTGATGTATTAACCTGTGTTCTGACCAATGCTTGACCAAGTCAACGATTTTGAACAAACATCGCACTGGTACATCTTAATGCCAAAATGTATTAACTTCTGTTATGACGTGTTTAACTGTGTAAATGTTTTTGTACAAACATTGCATGCGACTTTTTAATGCCAGAATGTATTAACTTATGTTGTGACTAATGCCTTGACTGAGTGAATGATTTTGTACAAACATCGCACGGTACTACTTTATGCCAGCATGTACACAATAACTTGTTTTGTGACAAGTAGTATCACAAATTAAACGTTTTTGTACGTACATCACACTGTAAATTCTTAACACCAACCTGTGTTTTACTGCCAGAATTTTAACTTGTTCTGACAAATTGCCTGACCGAGGAAACGATATTGAACAAACATTGCACAGGTACTTGTATTAACTTGTGTTTTGACAAATTGCTTGACCAAGTAAAAGATTTTGAACAAACATCGCACTGGTACTTCTTACTGCCAGAATGAACTAACTTGTGTTGCAACAAATTCTGCAAATGAGTGAATTATTTTGATCAAACATAGCACTAGCACTTCCTAATGCCAGAATGTATTAACTTATGTTGTGACAAATAATCTAATAGAACAAATGTTTTTGTACAAACATCTCACTGGTACTTCTTAATGCCGGAATGTATTAACTTATGTTTTGATAAATTGTGTGACAAGAGTAAATGATTTTGAGCAAACATCGCACTGGTACTTCTTAATGCCAGAATGTATTAACTTGTGATTTGATAAATCGCTTGACCGAGTGAAAGATTTTGAACAAACATCGCACTGGTACTTCTTAATGTCAGAACGTATTAACTTGTGTTGAGACAAATGGCTTGACTGAGTAAATGATTTTGAACAAACATCGCACTGGTACTTCTTAATGCCCAAATGTATTAACTTGTCTTGACAAATGGCTTGACCGAGTAAATGATTTTTTACAAACATCGCACTGGTACTTCATAATGCCAGAATGTATTAACTTGTGTTTTGATAAATTGTGTGAGAGTAAATGATTTTGAGCAAACATCGCACTGGTACTTGATAATGCCAGAATGTATTAACTTGTGTTTTGATAAATTGTGAGTAAATGATTTTGAGCAAACATCGCACTGGTACTTGATAATGCCAGAATGTATTAACTTGTGTTGAGACAAATTGCATGACAGAGTAAATGATTTTGAGCAAACATCGCACTGGTACTTCTTAATGCCAGAATGTATTAACTTGTGATTTGATAAATCGCTTGACCGAGTAAAAGATTTTGAACAAACATCGCACTGGTACTTCTTAATGCCCAAATGTATTAACTTGTTTTGATAAATTGCGTGACAGAGTAAATGATTATGAGCAAACATCGCACTGGTACTTCATACTGCCGGAATGTATTAACTTGTGTTGAGACAAATTGCCTGACTGAGAAAATGATTTTGAGCAAACATCACACTGGTACTTCTTAATGCAAGAATGTATTAACTTGTGTCTTGATAAATTGCGTGACAGAGTAAATGATTTTGAGCAAACATCGCACTGGTACTTCATGCCGGAATGTATCAACTTGTGTTGAGACAAAGTGCGTGACAGAGTAAATGATTTTGAGCAAACATCGCACTGGTGCTTCTTAATGCCAGAATGTATTAACTTGTGATTTGATAAATCGCTTGACCGAGTAAAAGATTTTGAACAAACATCGCACTGGTACTTGTTAATGCCAGAATGTATTAACTTGTGTTGAGACAAATGGCTTGACTGAGTAAATGATTTTGAACAAACATCGCACTGGTACTTCTTAATGCCCAAATGTATTAACTTGTGTTTTGTTAAATTGCGTGACAGAGTAAATGATTTTGAGCAAACATCGCACTGGTACTTCATAATGCCGGAATGTATTAACTTGTGTTGAGACAAATTGCCTGACTGAGAAAATGATTTTGAGCAAACATCACACTGGTACTTCTTAATGCCAGAATGTATTAACTTGTGATTTGATAAATCGCTTGACCGAGTAAAAGATTTTGAACAAACATCGCACTGGTACTTCTTAATGCCAGAATGTATTAACTTGTGTTGAGACATATGGCTTGACTGAGTAAATGATTTTGAACAAACATCGCACTGGTACTTCTTAATGCCCAAATGTATTAACTTGTGTCTTGACAAATCGCTTGACCGAGTAAACGATTTTGAGCAAACATCGCACTGGTACTTCTTAATGCCAGAATGTGCTAACTTGTGTTTTGACAAATCCCTTGACTGAGCATATGATTTTGTACAAAATCCACACTGGCAATTCTTGTTTTTACAAACTACTGTGCAACAGTTTAACAACGCTGGTAAAGCTGAGGAAACAGATTGGTTGTGAATTGATTTTCTTGTATATAGTTCACACTCCACAGTAGGATCCACTTCTCCACAGATATTATTATTCACGGGTGTAAATAAGTAACCCTGGAACAAATGAATACACAATTTTTATAACAAATAACTAGAACACTTTAGCAGTAGAAACTATCGTTAAAAACCATGTTCTATTTATGAAGTAGCTGTCAGCTTGAAAAATTATCTTTACCCTATGTATGATTAGTGTTGCATTACTATTCATAGCAAGAATAACAGATTTATATACATAAATGTGTATGTAATATACTGATATATGTGTGTGTGTGTGTGTGCGCGCGCGCGCACATATGTTTTGAGGTGAAATTTGCATTATAAAATAATAATTTCACTCTTGACATATGACAGCATGTTACAATGAGAATTGGTAAAGTTAAGATTGCATGTTGAGACACTGTCATATAGACAGTAAGAATCGTTATCAAAATTTGATGGGCTAACTTGATTTTTGATTTAAAAAATAATGATTCTTAAGAAGTAGTGGGAACATATGCATAGGCATATGACAGTAAGCGTGTCAATAACTGTTACAAAATAACAATAAAAATGGACTAAATTAAACAACTTTTGTGTAAATCAAATGTCTGATATAAGCTTACAGCAGAATGTGCATAAAATAAAGACCTGTATGGTAGTAACATTTGTTAATAATTTAAAGAATTAAAGATGAGTTTTTCATAGAAAAAGTTGTGTGATCCAAAAGGAAAGCTATAAAATTATACTGGTTTTATTTGCATGTTTTACATTGTTAAAATACAATATTTTACTTGAACGTTATCTGGACAGTAGCCATAAGGGTGAGGGAATGTTTTGACCAATGTAATTGGCTAATACATCAGTCCATTTATCCGTGATGGAATGTAAAGTCTGTTTTGCTTATATCACAGAAAAAGCAATCTCGCTGAACTTGTTAATGTGCAATCATTATTAAATTGATAAAAAAATTTATAAACTGAAAGACACAGACAACTAGTAGGAATTAAGATTTATGTACTTAGAGAATAGGAACGAATTATTTTAAATGTGAAGAATAGGTAAACAGAAACGGTTAATTAATTTTATTTTGCAACAGAAGTAGTAATTAATTTCATTTTGTACAGAACGATTAATTTATTTGTAGTAGAAACAGGTAATTAATTTTTTTTGTTATCATTAACATTAGTAAAATGCTGTGCAAAAAATTAAGGAAAATCTTAAATAAATCCGAAACATTCCATTATCTAATTATCGCCTACTTATTCTATGTGACCTTGTACACCGCATAAAATTTGGTGCCGCAATGTTCTGGGCTCAATAAATAAAAAGCTTGAGTGAAAAATTCAGTTTTTTAAATTAAGATAATTGCTGATAAAGCAGATTATATGGGAAACGAGTGCCTCTTATATGCGGGTCTAGATATTGGGATTTAAAAGGGCTATTAGAGTACAGATAAGACATAATTAATTGCACAGATAAGATTAGAGTTCTTTTTTTACCTACTAAGTCGTAGGCCTACTAACACAGCTTTGAAAATATCACGCATTGCTGTACAATTACATACACGCATTTCAGGTATAATTACGGATACACATAAATCCTTTATAAAAAAGTAATCCGTATTAAAATAATTACATCAAAACAATATTGCACAACCAGAATTGTTACAAGCCTTTGAAGTACTGCTGAAACAACAACTTAATGAACGTGACCATAAATTAGAAGTACAGCAAAAACAGACAGAATTACTTAAACAACTTGACAATCCCAACTGAAATGCTGATATGCGGGATCACTTGTTAAGTAATAATAATAGTCAAAAGAAAATTAGTAAAAGATAAAGCATATAAAATCAAACAAACAAACCTGTCTAAAAATATACACTACAGATAAAAATGTGGTTTGGGCGATAGCTAGACCTGAAATAAACATGCAAAACCCAGACTGTGGTAATACTAGGAAAAATAATAACAAAATTAATAAATGTGAAAATGTAAACATTAAAATCGAAGCTACTGAATATGATGTTTCACGGGAATTGAAGCAGAAATTATGGAATATAGAAGCCGACCAGGACCAGGATCCATGGATAGTGAGCAGAAAGGAAGGTCTACAGCGATGAGATCATCCACGCTATAAAGTAGAAGATAATGGAAAAGTTAATGGATGATAGGTGGAAGATTGTCATGCCTGTACACTTGACAACATTATACGGGCCTGCCATAGTAGCTTAGCGCATGCTGGTGCATACAGGTGTTACCTGGCCTTACGAGAGGACTTCATATGGAACTCTATGATGAAGAAAGTATGGGCAACTCTGTGTGCATGCGATGACTGTCTGACATCTAAGTACCCCAATAAGCACACATAAAAAACATAATCACGAAGGGTAAAGGTAAGATATCGTGTGTTGACTTCCTTGGCCCTTTAGGAAAGCTACGCAGGGACTTGAACATCTAATTGTATGCATTGATGGCTTTAGAAAGTTATTAAAGTTATATGCTATAACGTGTCCCACCACTTGTTCGGTATTGAATGTTATTCTCAACAAATATATTGATTTCATTTTAAAGATTCCAATTATCTCATTCAATTATATTCACCTTCAATTACCAATTCAGATTACTATTGTCATCTTTACACAATACAAAATAGAAAATTACTCCATACAACAAATATATAGACAACAAAAATATCTACTCCAATACTCCTTTACAAACCATATAACACCTGCTTTACAACTACTCACAAATACATCATTAGTTCACTTTCTTTATTCTCCTTTAATTTATATCTACCTCTTTTCCACTTCTCATTTCGTTCTTTCATTTCAGTATTTAATTCCTTGATATCATTTCTTAGTTCATTAACATTACTTTCAAACTTATCATTTTGTTCTTTCATTTCCTTAATAATTTGTTTTAATTAAATTTATCACATCCTCCTTTGTTGCATCTCCTTTGGTCTCCTGTACATCAGCCATGTCTACCAAATTTTTATAATACACTTAACACAAAAACAATTACAACCCTCCTAATACACAACAATTATACACATCAAATCAAAATACCCAATACATAAAATCGTTATCAAAATTCTAGCATATAACCTTCTGCACAAACAAATAATAGTCTCACCAGTACGTTATACTACAAAACATAACCACAAAATATACGAATCGTAAACATACACGATAATTTCAAAACCTTTTCGCCATTAACCAAAACCTATTTTTCTGTACTTCAAAGCAGGCCTAGCCTATATGAATAAATTCATATAAGCGTCCTGGCAGGGATCGCCAATTTTAACTTTACAATTATAATAAAGAATAGGCAATACTTTCCTTTACTTACCCGCGATTCTGAAAACTTACAACTTACCTTATTATAAAAATCAGGAGATCCCAAATTGTTGTTCAAGGTCGCCACGATATTTTAAGGTTCAATATCGAAACCGTAACACTCTTCCCATTAAATAATTTTGATAATAACTTATTTCCCTTAATTCAAAAACTCACAGGTTCATTTTAGGCGAGTCTTTTAGCACAGAATATACGGTATGGTTCTGGCGTAATAACTACTCTAACACATGGTTATTGTGGCACAGAAATCTGATTTTATTTTAATTAAGATTATCAATTTCTTGGTTACTGTAACAACAAAACGAAAATTACTGCACAAAATTGTCAAACAAAGATTGACAATACAAAAATTATGAAAATCAAAACTATTAAAACACAAATTATAATATTGCAAACCAGTACTTTATAATTTTCCCCCTTTTTTCTTCTCACTCTCTCTTTAATTATCCCCCTTTTTGAGATCTTATTCTTTATTTATGTTGCACCTTCTGTTGTTAAAGGTAAATGATGAATTGATATTACATTGATTGTTTTTCACTGCTACTTATCTGTACAGGATCCGTGTTGTTGCATATTATGTTGCAAGTCCCCTTCTCCCTCAAACACCAAAATTCACTTTTTTTAACTTTTTATTCTACCATCACTGCTGTTACTCCACTGTTTTAAAAACTGTTATTACATTTTAAACTTTTTGGCAGGCGTACTATAGCGTTTTCGGCCTACCAAACACGCCCGAGGCCACGGTTGAATTACGTCTGTTCTGTCTGATGAGGTGTGCTGAACTGCAGTTATTTTAAAATGTTTTTAAAATATCATTACTCTCTTTTAAACTTAACTTTGGGGAAGGCCTACCGTATTTGCCCGCGTAGGCCTCCCGACACTATTACACTGCGACTGTATGATCTGAATGTGAGCTGGCAACTGCCCTGCATGATGGTGATCTGGCAACTGCCGCAATCTAAGCTGGTGTGGTGACGCTATCCGCACTTTTTGCGTATTGCTACGAGGTTCCAGTGGATGTCCACCCGTCTCCTGCCGTCAAGAATTGAAGCTTCTAGTAGTTTATTGTACCCAGAAGTTCGTTGTAACATCGAAAACACGTGTTCTTATTACGCCGTAAGGCCACGTGTTTGTCTGTGATTCACCTACGCTTTATTAAGTCTTCCCACACTTCTCTAACAATAGGTTTCATAAAAATTCTTACATACATTGAGAATTATGGCAAATTATTACAACAAAATGGTTCTGCCCTTTGTGTCCTGTTACACTATCTTTCGTATTCCAGTTCGATTTGTAACCAAACTATATTCCTCTCCTTTCAGCCCCCTGTTGGGCTAGCCAATTTATAAGAACCTCCTTTAGATAAAAATAAAATAATTGCAGTAATGTTGTTTGAACTATAACGTTGCTTAATTCAATAGATAAAGCGTACTAGCTGGTCGCTTGATGAAGGTAGCCATCGCGTCGATTCTGGCAGCGAAACTCCTCCTTGGATGACAGTCGTCTAGGTACATAAAGTCTAGTCACGTCTGGACAATAAAATTAATAAAATACACTTCCACGTACCTGGTCGTGATTCTGGAAGTTCGGAAGTTCACTTTTTTAATAAATTAATAAGCTGCCAAGACGGTTTACAAAACCAGCTTGCTTTACTTACAAGGTTAGGTTACCTTGTTTAATAATGGGCGCCACACAGGTTTATTTCGGGAAAATCCCATGTAAAACCCATTTATAGACTCAAATAATTATTAATTCTCTTCCTTAAAAACTGAAATTGTGTTTATTGCCCTTATGGCAATTCAAACTCAACAACATATGATTGCAACTAAAAGTTACTTTGGTTATTCTGAATTAATTATTTATTTACTTTTAGAAATAAATTAAGTCAAGTTATGCTGCTAATAACTGGGTTTTATTTGTACCCTTGATAATGAATTCTAACAAACATAATTAAGAAAATACATTGGTATACAACTGAAATTGGTTCGTTCACTTACCCTGTTACACTAGCTCAGAGCATAAACAACTTTTCTGGTTATGTCCAGATAAACTTTACTTTAAACATTAATTTTATTTATATCTCGGGCATAAATTCTTTGAAACACAAGAAAGAATGCTCATGCCTACACAAAAGTTAATTATTTCATAAAACAATATTGACTAGTAAGGCCTTGTTGTTTACTAACAAAAAATCAAACCTATTTATAGGTTAGGCGTTCGTCACGCTTGCTTAATTATTCACAAAAGTTATATAGTGAGACCACTTAAGACTAACATCATTCTTAAATAGGATTGACAAATCCACTAAATAAATTCAGTCATTGTGTAACACAGAAAATGTTTTGGTGTTATGCGTCAGTACAAATTTTGTTAAAAAAAATATATCAGTGCACTCAGATTAATGGAATAAATTGTCACGATGTTACCTCTTTATTTTAATCTTTTAGATTAAAATTTAATTAAACACTCCAGTGGTCGGATTGTAATGACCCTGGTTTGACACTGCACACGCACTTGAACAGAGAATATTTGTCCGCTTCTGACTAAAAAGGACCTTTTATAATACTATTTAATTATTTTCTCCTGTTCGATATATCCCGCACTAAATAAAATAAATACTTCACATCGATGCACTGATTCTACGTAGACTGTATTGTAGTTACTTGTTGTTGTCGAAATAATTCAATGGACGCACTATTACATGAAGCTATAAGTTGATAAAAATTCTGATGAGACGAGCGACACCTTTCGCTCTCGATGATTGTCAGAAAGTGTCTAACGGAAATTACCTGCATTCCGTTATATACCCCCTGTTTTTATAAGGCTTCGGCGATTGTTTCATTTAGTAAGCTATTTTCTGATTGGCTTAACCAGACGTTACGAAAATGACGCATTGTTTTCCAACTGTCACTAACCGTCTTTTTGCCAAAATGATTGACAGCCGTCGTTGTTGTTATTATTAATAAACAGATTTTTTACTTTCTATTTACAAATGATGCTAACGCATGTCACGCACTTATTATAGTTGCGATCGTGGCTGTATCGCTATCAAATTAAAGGATATTTTTTACTCTTTAATTTGGTATAGTTTGACACTGGTTTATTTACACTTTCACTGACATTTTTTAATAAATAATGTTCAGGTATATGGCTTCGCGCTGTCGTCTGCTAACGACGCCGACTATGATTCTCTCTTATGAATAAATTATTTGTGTTTCACATAGCGTTTTCACTTAAACGTCTGTGTCGGACCACTAATATATCCGTCTTTATACTTATTTAGTGAATATAGTTATTAAATCTTAACTTACTGATGTAATACATTGCTATGAACTATCCTTACTTCCTAATTACATTTTGTTTATACTATTTTGCTCTATGCTATTCATTAATAATTGAGTTGTTACTTGTATAATACATTACTAATGCTTATTGCTACGTTTGGTATAATAATTGTTCAGTGTATGTAATTTACACTAGTAGTTCTTTCTACTTATCGCCTTACTGACAATCGTTCATTTTAGGCGTTGCCTAGGCATACCTTTTACATCGGATTTATGCCTTAAGAATGTTCATTAGTTATATTTGGTACATTGGTGAGGTAACTTACTTATATAAGGTTCCCTCTTACAATTATTTTTACTTCTTATGATTACATTTGAGATTGTAATACAGTTTCAATTTTACATTGTGGCCATAGCTAATCTTAGTCATAGGCATTTATAGTTACTAGTCATTGTTGATTTATTCTCAGCCAAATACTGTTGCTGATATTATATTATTCGGGTCATTACTTAATTATTTTTATTAACATGTGAAATTACATTCAAGTTATTCACTGACTCGCTTGACAGCTTAAAGTGAATTTAATTTGTCCACTAGTTTGTGTCAGTTGTAGTATTGGTTGTAGTGTCAAGCAGTGTTTTGTTTACTGCTTCTTGTGGCACTTCTTCTTCTTTCTTCTTCATTGGTCCTTCTCTTCTTTGCTACTTTCATCATCACATTATCTACTTACATTACCTTCATGTATTTATTAATTCTATGGGTATATGTCTAGGTTATGTAACACTTGGTCATGTTACATATACTCCCCTCTCAAAATTGATAATTTGAGAGAAATTTTACATTTGATAAAATTATCATTTCAGTTCAGTTTTAGTATATTATTACTGCTTCTCTTGTCTTGTACTCTCTGCATTGACTTTTAACATTCTATTAGTGTGTTGCACTAGATTGAGTTCTTGGCTAGTGATATAATTCTTAGCTTACTAGTATTTTTTCAAGTTTCTCATATTCTAAGTCATTTAGTTACAATAGGTTTCACTTCTTAAACTAACAATTTCCTGTCTTACAATAATACATCTTTCTTTCTTATTACATATCTTTATTTTCGTGATAAATTCTATGGTTTTTTCATTTTTTACCTCACAGATTTTTTATTAATAATCCCTGATATATTACCATATAATTCCCTAACATTTGTAGTGGGTTCGGAGTCAGAGGGGCTCTATTTGGCATCCATTCTCCGCCGTTCCTCAACTACATGTCCTCAGAATCAGAGGCATCCTCATCTCTGTCTGGAACAAAATAAAAATTGCACGTAGCAACAGTTGCACTATCACAACACATAAAATATAACATATCATTCATTTTTCAATAATATAACATATTCAATATAACATTCAAGGTATTAGAGGTTTCATTTGTATCACATTTCATTCCTTTACACTTGCTTCTTTTCACAGGTAATTATTCCTTTTCAGACTCGACATATTGGCTATGTTCTTTATTAGCCTTGTTGTTACTTTTCTATACTAGTTGACAATTTGTTTTGGTTCATCTGAGTATCCTTAAAATTACACACTTATCTTGACCATCATACAATCATGCAATTGTTTCTTCACTATAGAGTTTACAATATTTCCCTTTTACACTACTTTACAAGTTTTACTCTCATCAATAGTTTACAATTATCCTGAATTATCAGGGTTTACAGTATTCATATACTAAACGTTTTTGTTAGATATTCTCTGATATATCTTGTTAATAAATACAATTAGGTACTTTTTCATCGTCTAATTAATATTTTTTATATTCCTTGATAACAGTAGTATTTTGACACTTATTTTTGTTATTTATTCGTAGACATTTTTCTCTATTATATCAGGTAATAATCATTCAACAACATTTGAACAATATTTGATAATTAAGATACCATATACGATATTATTCTAACATATTATTAGACAATAGTTGACTTTCTCTCTCTTCATCCCATAATAATAGTAGCCTTCTTTCTAATTAACTCTCTTTGGTATTCTTCCTCTCTACTCCTTCAAAGGTTGGTTGGTTAAACCTTTATTCTGGATGATTTTTTAATATATTTCTTTGTTTGGTTTACTTTAACATAGGAGCATTAGAGTAATTTTATGTCACTATCTTATGTACATTTTTGTTATATGATACTCTTTTGTTCTATATGATATAATAGATATCTTTCTTCTCATTAAATTATTTGGTTTATAGTACACATTTTTTCTATCATTTAATATGATAAATCTGGTTCTCATTTAATATGTAACAAATAGTTTTGGCATACACACTAATACTACACACTTTTTATAACACAATATGGTAAATAGGCTTGCTATAGGCAATTAGACACCTTCAATGCCTTGGGTATAATACATGACCCTCCTGATTACTAGTTTAATCCTTTTACGGTAGACACTTTTAAAATTTCTTACACACTAAACACTCTTGTGGTAATCGTCGTACACCAATATAATTTGTCCTTTTATAATAATAATTACATTTATTGTTTATATATTTGGGGTTCTATTGGGCTTTTCCATTCTATTGGGTTCATTGTTTGGGACAATTACGTTTCACAGGTACCCTTTTTTATAGCTGTCTCTAGTACAACATGTTTATGATACTTGGCACCCTATAATAACATCTCATAACAAATTTCCTTACGCACATGATTTTTATGGTCCTTTGTTACGGTATAAGGGCCTATGTACAGTACTAGTAGTTTTGGAGGTACCTTCCTATCATGCGGTTCTTCCATTTTGCGGCTACCAGATAGTCATCGGCTTCCCGTTTTCTCGCCTTCTTCTTCTCATCATCTTTGTTATCCATGTGTCCAGTGTCCTCCTGGTCCTTGCTATTATTGACTCCCAGTACCTCTTCGAATTCTGGTTGGTCGTCATCAGTTTTCTGGTTGGATTTTTCCATTGATTGATCCCTCTTCTTCCGCAATTCTTTTATTTCTTGGGCATACCCTTCAATGATCCGGTTCAGTTGTTCTTGATACCCTTTCCTTTTCTTGGAATGCCTTATTCTCCCGTTGGAAATATCTGCTTTAAGTATTTTATTGGTTATAGTCTTCTTTGTTGTAGCACATTTCTTCTCTTCGTCCATCTTCATGAAGCTCCTTCGATACTCCTTCCTACAGATTCCTTCTTTACGGTTGATGACTGGGAAATAAATCATATTAATTAGACCACTTCGAGTCATTTCGATTAATTCCTTTGTTACCCTAGTCTTCTTTGGGCATATTATTCTTCTTATCTTCGTCTCCTTTTCTTCCGTTTTCTTAATTATTTTGTTCCCTTCTTCATGATTTTGAATTTTTAAATTCACTTGTTCGGTGTTTTTATTTCCGGGTAATTCTTTTGTCTCCACTTGATCATCACACATTGGCAGATTATTTTGTTCTAAATCTTCCTTCTCGGTTAATAACTCTTCCGCTTCTTTAATTACCTGAGTCTTCTCTATACTTCCGGTATCGATCTCCTTGTCGTGAATATCTTCCTGGTGTCTGTCAAGCTCATTTTCAGATGATGATGTATTTGAGTCCCCTTCATTCTCGGTTTGTTTGACCTCGTCTTCAGGTTGCAATTCTTCACTGGTTTCATCATTGGGTATTTCTTCAGTTTCTGAATTGTTGTCGTTTCGTAATTCTCCTCTTATGGTCTGACCCAATTCTTCCGTATATTCCTTATTCATTTCATCCATTTTCTTGCTAATCTCATTTAATGTGGTATTCAACTCTTCTTTTAACGCTCTGTTGCTGTCGTCTATTTTACGGTTCAACGCGTCCATGGATCTATTGGTATTATCTATCTTTTTATTCAAGTCTTCTTTCAATAATTCCAAGTTCTTATTATTGTCGTCTAACCTTGTATATAGGTCTTCCTTCAGCGACTCCATATCTTTACTAATAGACTCCGTCTTTTTCTGGCTGTCATTTATCTTCTGGTGGATTGACTCCATATTTCTGATACTATCTTCTTTCAACGATTCCATATTTTTATTTAAACCTTCCTTCAATGCTTCCATGTTCTTCTGATTCTCTTCCCGGGATTTCCTACCGTCTTCTTTTAATGACTCGTGATTTTTATTCACGGTTTCTTCCATCTTCTTCTGGTTATCTTCCATCATTATTCTTATCATCTCGAACACGCTCATATCGCCTGGTTGTGGGAGTCCTTCAGGTCGTCTGGGTCGGTTGTCGACCCTCACTTCCACTTCCGGTTCTGCATGGGGTGTTTCTTCTGGTCGAGTTTCTATGTTATTAATTGTAATGACTTCCATCTCGGGTGTTGGTTGTGTCTCATGTGTCTCTGCGTTTGTATCTCCTCTACTCGGCTGTCCTTGTATCTTGTGTCGTATTGATGTATGTGTGGCATGTTTGTTCTTTTGTGTCTGCCGGGCTGATTATAAATATTAAAAATATTTTTATCTAATATTTTTTCAGCCCCACGTTGGGCGCCAATTTGTAACCAAACTATATTCCTCTCCTTTCAGCCCCACCGTTGGGCTAGCCAATTCATAAGAACCTCCTTTAGATAAAAATAAAATAATTGCAGTAATGTTGTTTGAACTATAACGTTGCTTAATTCAATAAATAAAGCGTACTAGCTGGTCGCTTGATGAAGGTAGCCATCGCGTCGATTCTGGCAGCGAAACTCCTCCTTGGATGACAGTCGTCTAGGTACGTAAAGTCTAGTCACGTCTGGACAATAAAATTAATAAAATACACTTCCACGTACCTGGTCGTGATTCTGGAAGTTCGGAAGTTCACTTTTTTAATAAATTAATAAGCTGCCAAGACGGTTTACAAAACCAGCTTGCTTTACTAACAAGGTAAGGTTACCTTGTTTAATAATGGGCGCCACACAGGTTTATTTCGGGAAAATCCCATGTAAAACCCATTTATAGACTCAAATAATTATTAATTCTCTTCCTTAAAAACTGAAATTGTGTGTTGTTGCCCTTATGGCAATTCAAACTCAATAACATATGATTGCAACTAAAAGTTACTTTGGTTATTCTGAATGAATTATTTATTTACTTTTAGAAATAAATTAAGTCAAGTTATGCTGCTAATAACTGGGTTTTATTTGTACCCTTGATAATGAATTCTAACAAACATAATTAAGAAAATACATTGGTATACAACTGAAATTGGTTCGTTCACTTACCCTGTTACACTAGCTCAGAGCATAAACAACTTTTCTGGTTATGTCCAGATAAACTTTACTTTAAACATTAATTTTATTTATATCTCGGGCGTAAATTCTTTGAAACACAAGAAAGAATGCTCATGCCTACACAAAAGTTAATTATTTCATAAAACAATATTGACTAGTAAGGCCTTGTTGTTTACTAACAAAAAATCAAACCTATTTATAGGTTAGGCGTTCGTCACGCTTGCTTAATTATTCACAAAAGTTATATAGTGAGACCACTTAAGACTAACATCATTCTTAAATAGGATTGACAAATCCACTAAATAAATTCAGTCATTGTGTACACAGAAAATGTTTTGGTGTTATGCGTCAGTACAAATTTTGTTAAAAAAAATATATCAGTGCACTCAGATTAATGGAATAAATTGTCACGATGTTACCTCTTTATTTTAATCTTTTAGATTAAAATTTAATTAAACACTCCAGTGGTCGGATTGTAATGACCCTGGTTTGACACTGCACACGCACTTGAACAGAGAATATTTGTCCGCTTCTGACTAAAAAGGACCTTTTATAATACTATTTAATTATTTTCTCCTGTTCGATATATCCCGCACTAAATAAAATAAATACTTCACATTGATGCACTGATTCTACGTAGACTGTATTGTAGTTACTTGTTGTTGTCGAAATAATTCAATGGACGCACTATTACATGAAGCTATAAGTTGATAAAAATTCTGATGAGACGAGCGACACCTTTCGCTCTCGATGATTGTCAGAAAGTGTCTAACGGAAATTACCTGCATTCCGTTATATACCCCCTGTTTTTATAAGGCTTCGGCGATTGTTTCATTTAGTAAGCTATTTTCTGATTGGCTTAACCAGACGTTACGAAAATGACGCATTGTTTTCCAACTGTCACTAACCGTCTTTTTGCCAAAATGATTGACAGCCGTCGTTGTTGTTATTATTAATAAACAGATTTTTTACTTTCTATTTACAAATGATGCTAACGCATGTCACGCACTTATTATAGTTGCGGTCGTGGCTGTATCGCTATCAAATTAAAGGATATTTTTTACTCTTTAATTTGGTATAGTTTGACACTGGTTTATTTACACTTTCACTGACATTTTTTAATAAATAATGTTCAGGTATATGGCTTCGCGCTGTCGTCTGCTAACGACGCCGACTATGATTCTCTCTTATGAATAAATTATTTGTGTTTCACATAGCGTTTTCACTTAAACGTCTGTGTTGGACCACTAATATATCCGTCTTTATACTTATTTAGTGAATATAATTATTAAATCTTAACTTACTGATGTAATACATTGCTATGAACTATCCTTACTTCCTAATTACATTTTGTTTATACTATTTTGCTCTATGCTATTCATTAATAATTGAGTTGTTACTTGTATAATACATTACTAATGCTTATTGCTACGTTTGGTATAATAATTGTTCAGTGTATGTGATTTACACTAGTAGTTCTTTCTACTTATCGCCTTACTGACAATCGTTCGTTTTAGGCGTTGCCTAGGCATACCTTTTACATTGGATTTATGCCTTTATAACGTTCATTAGTTATACTTGGTACATTGGTGAGGTAACTTACTTATATAAGGTTCCCTCTTACAATTATTTTTACTTCTTATGATTACATTTGAGATTGTAATACAGTTTCAATTTTACATTGTGGCCATAGCTAATCTTAGTCATAGGCATTTATAGTTACTAGTCATTGTTGATTTATTCTCAGCCAAATACTGTTGCTGACATTATATTATTCGGGTCGTTACTTAATTATTTTTATTAACATGTGAAATTACATTCAAGTTATTCACTGACTCGCTTGACAGCTTAAAGTGAATTTAATTTGTCCATTAGTTTGTGTCAGTTGTAGTATTGGTCGTAGTGTCAAGCAGTGTTTTGTTTACTGCTTCTTGTGGCACTTCTTCTTCTTTCTTCTTCATTGGTCCTTCTCTTCTTTGCTACTTTCATCATCACATTATCTACTTACATTACCTTCATGTATTTATTAATTCTATGGGTATATGTCTAGGTTATGTAACACTTGGTCATGTTACAGCTTGCAAGCACCATGTGGCTGATATTACTTCGCACTTATCACATACATAGTACCGCTGAGTCGAACTTTTTATGTGCACGCACTGTTTAACCATAAACTTGTTAACAATATAATTACACTTTAATTACATGTCATCCGAGGCACTGTTGATACTGTTTTTTGTTACAGTTTCACCTAGGTGCGGACTTCTTGAGTCACTGCCGCTTCTGTCCGAACTGTTTGCCATTAAGACTGTGACTGCTTTAAACTTTAATTTAAACTGCTTTTAAGCTTATAATTTTATCCGAGGCACAACTAACAAATACTTTTAGTTAGTTATAGTTTTTACCTGCCGGTACCAACTTTGTATATGAGATGTGCGGTCTGCTCTCTCCGATGTTTTTTCAGCGACTGGTTGACGCTAACACTTGACCATAGCATCTCCTTTTTCCTGCTCTTCCACTAAAACCAGTTTATAATCTGCTTTCCTGTGAGAACATCGTCAAGTGAAGCTTACGCAACATCCTTGGGCGTGCAAAACGACTGTTAGTCACATACACTTACCGACCACGACAAACGAAAGTCACGTACAAAAAATTCCATTCTCTCGCTTTCTGATGTCTCTTGCACACGAAAATAGGTTTTTGAAAATGCTGAAGGAAATGTACCATTACATCAGTTATGCATTATGAGCGGTAACGTTAAACATGTGACCAATAGCGTGATACACACAATAAAACATACGGCTGATTCTTTGGTCATAATGACTGACATGGACATGGCAGAGAACATGTTAATGTACAAAGGAGCCTTTGTATGATTATTCTGTGGACACTTATCACTTAAAATTGTTACTATTCTTATAGAAATTGATTATTGAACTACGGGATTGGTAAAATGTTAAACAAAACTTTGTAAATTACAAAAATTCCTATAAAACATTACTATTATTATCAGCAGTGACAATAAAAATTATTATTAATCCTTAAGGGCCATTAAAATAAGCTTGTCCCTAAAACATTAGCACAGTTAATCAGACAGAACAGGGAAGGAATCATATTCTTGAATTGCATAGCAAGAGGAGGAAACAGAAAAACTTAGCAGTGTAGTTATACCTTCTCTGGGGGAATCTAGCACCATCAACAGCCTGGTACCAAACACAACTTTAGAAATCAGAGATCCAGACTAGTTAAATGGGAAAGATGACATTAAATACGTGCTCACCACAAATTTTTGGAGACACTGATGACATCAAAGTAGTCCTCACTGCACCAAACATTAGAGTGCAGAGAATTCCCATTGTTGAACAGGCCAACCAAGTGGCAGGGAGGTGGGTCTACTATAGAAGTGAGAGAGACAGACACAGTTCACCAGCGCATATTTATCTGTGGTATGGTCATGCAACAAACACCTGCATTTACCCAGATAGTAGTAAGATTTGTTACAAGTGTGGCCAAGAAGGCCAACTTGGTGAAGCATGCTCTGAGCCAAGCCCTGTATGCTCTGTATCAAGTGAGGCCCGATCAGAGGGAAATAGACCACGTCCTCGGGTATAGATGCTGCAAAGTGTTTTGGGGCGTATGGAGAAGGCCACAATTCTTGTCAAACTTATTTCAGTTACTAATACACAACAAACAAACTCCATATAAAAATTCCCGAAGAAACAGATGCCCTGGATGACGAAGTCTTTAATGCCACTTGTAAAGTTATAGTAGTCTGAGATTTCAACACAAGGGCTATGAAGTGGAGGGATGCCTTATTAGGACAATCTGAGCAGAAGCATTATGGAAATGGCAGCCAGAACAGACCTTATTGACCTCAAGATCAGTGTCACCCAACTTTTCACTGACAAGGACATACAGGGACCATCTGTGCCATTTCCTTGGGATTCAAAAGTTTGGCCTGGTCGGTCATTGTCAATTATACTGTAGTGCCCACCAGTTCAGTAGTGGAGTTGGAGTTCAGCTAGGGGTAACAGCAGCACTAGGAACACAAGAATTATAATGTAGGTGGACAAAGAAAAGTTTAGCTGAGTTAAATGCTACATGATGAGGTTGCAGAACTTACTTCAACTAAGAGGCTGACATCAAAATAGCAGATCTCCATAGGAGTGGCTTACACTTAAGCAAGCAGACATGTGTAAGGATCCATTTTTGGGCACTGTGGTCAAAAAGATTTTGGAATTTGCACAACCGTATTGTATATAGATTTTTGTTAGAATTCTATTTCATTTGATATCTTACATGGACTCTGCGAATTTATCAAGATATTGTAACATGACATATGAGCCCTAAGATTTCAGTGATATAAAATGATAACACGTCAGATAATGAGTCAAAGAGACAAGCCAAATAATTTGTCTAAAATGCCAAGCTCAACGCTACATGAGCTAACTATCACCAAATGTAAACTCACAGCCATAAGAGTCAATAAACTGATGGTAAATACAAATGAAATGACATTATAGTGAAGAGATATTGCACCACACAATGATTGTACCAACAGAAGCAACCACCCAATAGTTTTCGGTCAGTGAAGAACCAAACAAACACAAAATCAGTGAAGAACCAAACAGACACAAAATAAGAAAAGAAATGTTATACAAAGGAGTGAAAATAACAATAATACTTACTGATTAGAAGCTGTGAATTAAGCATAGTAACAAGATATGCACAGCAACAATGTAACAAAAGGAGTATTAATGTGTCTCAGAATATCAGCAAACACTAGTCAAATAATCTGACAATTGTATATAAAAGCAAGAGAATAATTAAAAGATTATTAGTTATCTTTTATTAAAACCAGATATTCAAAAAATAAGGTTAAAAGAACGCCAATGTGAGTCAAACTAACATACACATTGTTAGCACCAATGACCAACTAACATAACCTATAATGTGTGTAAGATTCACCTGTATTCACAACTAACAGTAGGAAAACCTACCCAAACCAGAATGTAATATACGTAAAAGCAAGTAGAAATAACAATCTTTCTACAGGTAACAAAATCAGATACCCAAAATAAACTTTGAATAAGAAAATAAACAAAGAAAATGAACCAAAACCCACTAAAATGGAATTCACTAATAAAACTTGTATAAAGTCACATTATAAAAATGAATAAAACCAAAATATCGATGTCAATACCACAAATAGAGTGTGATACCACTACTGTACTATGGTACAAAGATAATAAGACAGAATACAGTATATTGTAATTATATTTAAGTGCACATGTCATGTGACACCAGGTGTAACTAGTATTGTTTAACCAACTGCAATGTAAAAAAGTCTAATGTAGTAAACACACCAAGTCCAGTACTAAGACAGTGTTATTACTCAGCTATTGTAACTGAGAGATAATAAAAAAAAGAACTCTAATACCAGAAAAGAATAACATTAAGTAGACATCTAATGATGAAAATAGAGACCACTTAAGTAACCAAAAATTACCTCATTTTCCAGCTACCAAAGGTAACCAGTAGTAGTAACCCTTTGTTATCAACAACTGGAAACAATTAGGAAGCAGACAAATACTTTCTAATGAGTGAAATATGTAAATATAAATGTAAGTACCTAGGCTAAGATGACAGTAGAATAAGAATTGTATTTTATAAATAAATCTAAGTAAATAGTAACTAAGGAGTGATGAGAACTTGGAAGGCATGCCCTCAAGTGGGTATGAGTGCCATTATATAGTGATAATAAAGATTTAAATATAAAATAATAGTGTAAAGTGAACCATACTAATCACAAACAATAGCTTCCTTAATAATGGACCAAAGCACACCATGAGTGGACTCAAATAATAGAGCCAAGTGTTGTGAATCCATTGATACGCTCAGATCTAAAATCGGAATGATATTAACAAAGTTATTACAATTATAAGAATTTGTGTCAAAATGAGAAAAAAATTTATAATCTCGAAACCGAAGGCCCACGCCAATCTTAACAATTAAAATATAACGCCGAGGGGGTATGTACACAAAGTAGAAGATCGCCCACCAATCAAATCCACGGATTTAGCCAAATTTTGGACGTTTACTGAACGGAACGGCAGAGCGAGGCCTGGTTCTGGTCACTTTTCAATCAACATTCGAAGCGATGAGATGTCGCCCGACAAGATAAAAAGTCAGCTGATTTGTTAATGTGTGTGCGTCACTAAGTAAACAGAGTGACATAACCTAAAAATTGTGATAACGAATATACATTAGTATCAGTGAGTGAAGTGCAACAGTGCGAAATAAATTGCCCAGTGTATAATTCAGGGCAATTTCGGTATTAAAATTATAAAATTAAAAGGGTGTATAAGTGATTTTTACTATTTCAGCCAAATCATGAAAAACGATATTATCGAAACATTTCATAACAATGAACGTAGGTTAAGGTATATTTGTAACTGTAACTGAACAACAAATGACAATCCTCAGAGAGTTAATTAATTTTATTTGTGAATTTATTAAACATATAATTAATTTCTATGTATAATAATTATTTTTTTGTGGGACTTAACCACAATTTGATGACAGTTGTCAAACATAACATATCTATGAATTTAACCAACAATTGCCAATGACTGAGGCTTGTCAGGTGATTGAATTATTAACGAAGGTTAATACAATATTTTTATGTTTTTATGCTTTTATGATTTAGGGAAGAAACCTACTATCATTAAAATATTTCAATGTCAATTATTATTGTGAATAATAACCAAGGTTGCCAGAATATATGGTTACTGACAGCCATGCAATTATACTCATATAACACTAAATATTGACTCAGATGTTTAACCAGATAACACTGTTTCGAATTTATAATTTTATTGTTCATTTTAATTGTATTATCAAGAATTATCTTGAAACTAACTAACTTTGTTTCAAGCATTTATTGTCCATTGAATCTAATAATTTTACTAACCTGTAATGTCCAGATTAGGGACATGGTTATTATTTTTGTGTACTAGTTATAAGTGACTGAATTATAGTCAACACCAAAGTATTTAATAACAATCTATGAGAGTTCTATTCAAAGACCTGGTATCCTGTTAGCTCAAAGAACACACGAAGGTATTGAATTATTATTAACCAACAAACATTTAGATGCATTAAAATTGTAAACAGTTCTGCCACCCTGAGGCAAAGTTTTGTAAAGTTGAAAGTCTCATGCTTATTATTATTATTCTGAATCTAATTATAAATCATATTGATGCTCATTCAGGACGAGCAATTATTTTGAATAAAACGATTGTTGACATAAGAAACAGAGTCAGTCAGGTTATTTCTAGAGATTAGTTGAAAACAGGTGGATGAATTTGATTGGTCGACTCAACAAGCAGCGGCGATTACAAAAACGGTAAGTCCGTATATACTGGATGGAGAGTACGACCCTGTGAGTTCGACACGACACCAAGTAAGTGTTTATTAGTGAAAATTGTTTGTGTTTTCAGCACAGAAACTACATCACCGATTCAACGAGTCAACGGAAGAACTTCTGAGTGAATAAACTGACCAAAGTAAAAATACTTCGTTAAATAATTTCTTGTGTAACAACCGGACTTATCAAGCTGGATTCAACGCTAGGTTGAATTGAGCCATAAGTCAATAATAATACATCAATAAACATAAATCTATGCAAATATTAAACAAAACTAAACGGGAAGTTAGCTCCACAGAATCCCCTAAACATTACATCGTCGGTCAACTTACAAGTTGGCGCTCCATCGCGGGGCATGATTGATTGAAGATAACACCAAATCAAACAATCTACATCACTATACAATCAGTAAAAAGACGTCTACTTACAATATTTTGCCACTTTTTGGGCCCTAGCATCCCAAAATCTTGAAATTTCCATAATTGGCTGACCAAAATTTACAAAATGATGCTAAATTCATATTTTGTTTAAAATTTCCTTTATTTGATATCCTATATGGACGTTTAATTTTTTCAAAATTTTCTGTATGTACCAAACATACAGAAAAACAAATGCCAAACACTTGAGTAAAAAGCAAGAGCTTCCTTTTCTCATTCAATTATTGATGTAATATTACATTATTGATAACAGTCATCAACCCCACCTTTGCTCACAAGGAAAAAGGATGTAGAAGACTTTCATTGGACAAAGGACAAAGTGCTTTCATTGGTACACAAAATTCAATGATACAGTATGAACTACCATAGAAATTGAATCACTATCATCTACCAACTAGCACTCAACTTGTTGCTCAACAGCACCACTGCAAGACATCTCATGACTCAAGCCATGCAGCCATTATTTAGGACTGAATCTATGTTTCAACTATAAATATTCAATTTCAAAAATAGTTTGTTAATCAAGTGACATCTTTTTTTGGAAGACTGCTCCGCCCATATCATATTTGTCTAACCTACTTACAGGGGGAAGATTGATTTTACATTTAAAAAAACTGTACCTCTTGTGTGTTTTCTTCTTTTTCTACTTCTGGAATAATTTCATCTTTTATAGTGGTCCCGATGTCTTGCAACAAATGCTGAAACAAAATTAAAATTACCACCAATTAGATGAATCAGTTTTACTTTTGATTTCAAATAAAGTACACAGACACTGTAGCATAATATTCACAATCTAGATGTGCTTCGTTTAAACTATACAGTGTAAAATACCTACCAAATAAGATATTATTATTTACTTTTGTAAATCAGATACTGCCTTTAGGGCTGTTTTGCCAAAATGTAAACATTTAGTAGAACTGTTTATAAACATTTAGTAGAACTGTTCAGTACATCATTTATATTGGGACAGGAGAGAAATTTTGGTTAGATGTGGGAACACTGCTATCAAGAATTACAGAGTTAAAGACTACGAATTTACTGTTTTTAATTAATGAGACTTCTATACGGTAAATACAGAATTGTGATATCAATTTACTTATTGTGAATTATGTATCAATGAGCATGAAGGGTGAAATATTAGAGCTATGCTTCATCAGTGATGTGTGTACACGTAGTTGCCATAGAAACAGACTTGAGTAAGCAGGTTTCATGCATGCATGCTGTAAACTGGACAAAAATTATTTAAGCCAGGTGCAACAAGGTTCTACATAGAAACGTTTTCAACCACAACAAAATGATAAGAGTTACCTGTCCGCTGGTACACTGTAAAGACATGCACCATTCTATACCGTTGTGCCCATTAAGGATATGTAATTTGGTGAAGTAAGGAGAAACTACAGATAAGTACAACAGTGCTAAATGTTAACACTGACTAATGTGCAAAGCCTTAAACTTGAAAACAATTCATAACAGGAAAGTGCTCACATATGGGATACATTGCTAATATAGAAAAACAACTGATTTACTGATTTGCTTGATTTTGTATTGGTTTATATGTACTGTATAGATTATATAGTGAAACATGTATTATCTAAGGTAATGTATATGAGTAAAATGGTAACTAATATTATTATTAAATATTACAATGAGATTCATACAAAAAAATAATCAGAGCATAGTTTTTTGTTTAACTGGTGGTAAGTAGTGATACAATCATTGTATGTTCAATTCTAAGTAAAAATGCTGAGGTTATTAATATCTGAAGGGACAATAAATTTGTTTTATTGAAAGAAACCAAAAATTTCTATTTTAAATAAGTGATTTAGAAATAGTTTATAGATTTATGAACATAACTAGTGGTAATCATATACCAACTTACATGTTAAATACTGTTGAGCTTTCTTATGATACTGAATTACCATGTATCATCTTGTTTAATAAATGATATAAATATTTTTAATTAGTAAAATTTGGAAGACTTCAATCGTATGAATCATTTGCAAATAATAAAATGTGGTGCAAGAATAACTGTCACTTAGCTTTTTTATGTCCCGCTATGACATTCTGTTCTGTTTTCAGTGGTTCACCTAACCCCTTGGTGGGGGGGGGATAAATTTGAGACATTTTGAAACACTGTGATAGTCATTAGTTTCCACATACAGATGGTGTTTCTGGGGATTTGCTTCTCAGGGGCTTTATATATTAGGTTTGGGAGGGAGGGGCTTTCTTATAAATTCTTACTGTTATGTGGTGGTGACCCTGCCAGGATACTTTGTAACAGTACATTTTGTTATGATTTTTGCGGGTTATGAAATAGTCTTGGATAGCATAAGTGACCTTGGCTTGGACAAGAGTTGTGCGTAATTATGTATTTGCATTGGAACATCACTTTCGCAAGAACAAGTGTTTCGTCACATGAAACAAACCGACCCTTGTGTAATGAGTAGCGAGTGAGTCCCCTTGTAGCTGTGGAACAGTACACATGTTACTGAGCACAGCGTTTCAATGCCCACAGGCAACTACAGACTTAACCGCACACCTGTTGACCATTTGATGTGACCATGTACTTAACGAAGCAGTTTCACCTATGTGATGTGAACATGGGAACAAGGGAGCCTCGTGGGACGCGCAATGTAGATAAGTTATAAAGTGAGAAAAGTTTTGACCATTAATAAAGGAAATACAAAAGATGGGAATGGGAAATGGTGAAATAAAGACTCTACAGCTGTTTCAGAGAGTGTGTGTAAGGAGGGAAAGCTATACTGGACCTCTGCATGGCCTATATAAAGCCATAGCAGCCAATTTATGGGCTCAGAGTGTTTGTCGAAGTGAAGTGTTATTGTGTGGAACTCTATTATTTGACACTATTATTGTGTGTGGACAAATCTAAGTGGAATTACTGTACAAGTTGATTACGAATCATTAATTGTGATAATTAAAGCTGATTTTTAGTGACTTCATTGGTGTCTTGTATTTTGTATTCCACTGTACCATACGACGATCAGTGAGACCGTCGTAACAATATGTAGTAACATTAATTTCAGTATTTGTTAGGTTTGACAAAGAAATCCAAATTAATTTCTGATTGATGTTACAGACTATAACTGTTAATTACTGGAATCAAATATATATGTCACGTATGTTGTTAATTTGGAAATACAGGATCAATATGATGATTTAGCGTCTCTACTGTCTGTTGGGAATGTGATACGGCCTCCGCACGCTGTCTGTCAAGTGTGAGTGGTGACAGGCGACACTGGGTGTTCCTTTCCTCTACTTTTTGTACCGCAACAATACCAACCACACAATGATAAACGCCAGGGCAAAGTTATGCCACCTAATTTCCTTTGTTTTTCATAGACATATTCATATTCTGGGTCAATCCATATCAAATCAACCAATGGGTGTTGCGGACAATTTTATTTTATTTTTAATTATACATTTTATTTTCTGTTTCTATATATATATATATATATATATATATATATATATATATATATCTCTGGGAGTACAAAACGATTTTTTTCACATTTTTATCACTAACACTTTGGCTTCTAGCGACCATTTTGTTTAGAAGGATCTGTCATTTTTGGCGTTTTCAAAGGTTAACGGTAAGTTAAATAACTATTTTATTTATTAAGATATCAATTTGAAATAAAAACCATCTTAATCTACATGAAACCATCTACAATTCATGTTATGACCAAAAATTTGTTAGGTTTTAAGGAAATAACCAAAAACTTTATTAGAAAATCGTGTTTCAATTAGAATAAATAAACGATTTTAGAACAATTGTTTTCATAGAAGGGATGAAAACACACCTTAAATATTTTTTACCCACAAAGATACAATATACCACTAGATGCTATTAAAAATTGAGATCATTTACATCCATCCTTTAGGTTTTACGAGCCTTCAAATATTGAGATTTGGCTAAAATTGCTGATTTTCAAATTGGTATATCTCAAAAGGGACTGAACAAAAAAATCTGAAAATTTCTCAACATATTCTACTATTAACTAGTAATCAACATATAAAATTTCATCACTGTGTTGTAACCAGAAATAATATTTTAAAAATTAAGAAAATGCCAAAAAATACGCTGTCAAATGAGCGAATGACACTGAGTGTTAAAATACAGCAAAAATTGTCAAAATAATATAATTATTTGTTATGGCTAGTAAAATGAAATATCTGTCATAAAACTAAAAACTTAAATGTTTATTACTATTAGTAGTAGTAGTAGTAGTAGTAGTAGTAGTAATGTTCAATCTACTTCTGTAGTAGGAGACTCCAAGGTCACATTGGCTGAGCATTCCATAATATGTTAGGACAGGCAAGTCTCTACAGGCAAATGATATCAAACTACTGTAGCTCATTTGTTCAGTAGCTGTGCTTGTGAGTGGTTGTGTATAAGTCATAGCTTTGTTTTATAAGTACTGAAGTTTGTTTTTTATAATTATGGTTTTGATTTATTATATAATGTTAGGGGAATGAATGGTAGGGGAAACCGGAGAAAACCTACCCAAGTGCCGCTTTGTCCGCCACAAATCCCATATGCAGCTGGTTGGGATCGAACCCGGGCCGCCATAGTGTTAAACAAGGAAGTATAATAGAGTGTTCTGTTGGTTTGTTTGTTAATGAATTTTGTCATAAAACTTGTTACCATTCATTTTCTAAAGAGATTTTTCAAATGAGTGATCTACCTCCAAATGAACAAACATTGATACGGTTAAGAGTTAGTGAAAGTATCAATTCAATTTGCCAATATCATAGAAATAAGCATGTAGGAAAATATAACCATATTTTTGGAAGAGTCTGCAGTGATCCTTTTCAGTCATAAAAAATTGATAAAAAGTAGCTTGAGAGAAATTCAACTCGACTATCTTGATAAGCCAAAACAAACTGCAGTTGATTTGGTCCCGGGCAAATCGCTTTGTCCTTTATGTTACAAAAAAATATTTACTTTGTAGCCTGAATTTACGATCAGAACTGGTGGATTGGTGAAGTTGAAAATGTGAGTATGGAAAACAGTGACTTGATGATTCATTTTTACCAACCACACGGCCCTCAAACATCATTCAAGATTTCAAAGAGTGACAGAGTGTGGGTACCAGTGACAAAGGTTTTGAGGAAATTATCACCATTGGAACTTACAACCATGACTGGTCATGGATACAACATAACAGAAAAATTATCTCTATAAATAACTCATTTGTACAATACAGTGGTTTCTTTTGGACAATTACAGTAGAGTAAAAGAACTTTTTATCATGCCTAAGGATCAGTCTAAACACAAGAACTATAAAAATATTCTATTAATATTAGATTTAAATATGTTCAGAAGTCAATAAGGATTGAGTAAAATCCAAACAGCTTAATCGCAAATAACCTTTTTTGCACATTGTATATATTACATTTATATTTATAATTAAATTTACATAAAGATTTTTTTTTCCTATTTGGAACATGTTTCGAGAGTTCCTGTTCTCTCATCTTCAGCCTTTGCGATCTTCTTTCTCAAACAAGATCGCAAAGGCTGAAGATGAGAGAACAGGAACTCTCGAAACATGTTCCAAATAGGAAAAAAAACATCTTGAGGTAAATTTAATTACAAATATAAATGTATTATATACATCAAGAAACGGACTGTAGCAGAAAGGGATTGAATGAATATATATATATATATATATATAGATATAGCAGCCCATCAGTTTAACCAATACCCCATAGAAATTAGCTGTGATTGTAGAACATTTTTGATGCAGAATAATTCGCCATCAGATCGGTATTCAACAATCGATGACGTTGAACTGATGCCCTAAATTGAAGAAAATATATACAAACGTTTATACAAGTAACAAATCACCCATCAATTCAAACTCGTTTTATACACTTTTACTCGTTATGTCTATATATATATAAACTTTGTATATATGAATCTACATAATTACATTCAGAATCTTGAGGGCTTATCTTAATATAAATAAAAGTCATTGTATATATGTATGTATGTATGTTCCAAATCTCCCCCTAAACCTATGGACCGATTTCAACCAAACTTGGCACAAATATTTTACGCAACGAGAGAACCAACATAGGACAGGTGTTTTTTTCGATACGATCCTTTGGGGGGGGCGGTCCTTTAGGGTCTTAAAAACTATTAGATCTTGTTACCATGGCAACCCAATAGAATACATTCTGGTTGCCATAGCATCGGTGGAGGCACCCCGCGTAGAGACTAGCCCGGGAGTCGTCCGACGGGCCTTCCCCGGGGTCCGTCCACGTAACCCAGGGAGTCTTATATCGGATCTCGCGACAAAACGGCCGGGCCAGAGTTCCAGCGCCTCGCCCGGCATGTCGAAGGCTTTCCCGGCCTTCGGAGAACCTTCCGTAACCCGAGGAGGTCTCTGAACAAGTCCTAGCGCGGGAGTTCAACCTGCCGGGATGCCGGAAAAAGCAGGCGGTGTCCCGGCATAAGTAGAAGCCTCCTGCGTAGGGAATAGCGCAGGTGTCGTACGACGGGCCTTCCCCGGAGTCCGTCCACGGAACCCGGGCAGTTTAGGTCGGATCTCGCGAAAAACGGCCGGGCCAGAGATCAAGCACCTCGCCTGGTATGCCGACGGCTTTCCGGGCTTCAGAGAACCTTCTGTACCCCGGGGAGGTCTCAGACAATGTCCTAGCAAGGGAGTTCGACCGGCCTGGATGCCGGAAAAAGCAGGCGGTGTCCCGGCATAGGTAGAAGCCTCCTGCGTAGGGAATAGCGCGGGAGTCGTCCGACGGGCCTTCCCCGGAGTCCGTCCACGGAACCCGGGAAGTCTTAAGTCGCATCTCGCGAAATACGCCCGGGCCAGACTTCCCGCGCCTCGCCTGGCTGTCGACGGCTTTTCCGGGCTTCGGAGAAACTTCCGTACCCCGGGGAGGTCTCTGACAAAGTCCTAGCGCGGGAGTTCGACAAGCCTGGATGCCGAAAAAAGCAGGCGGTGTCCCGGCATAGGTGCAAGCCTGCCTCGTAGGGAATTTCGCGGGAGTCGTCCGACGGGCCTTCCCCGGAGTCCGTCCACGGAACCCGGGAAGTCCTAGGTCGGATCTCGCGAAAAACAGGCGGGCCAGAGTTCCAACGCCTCGCCCGGCATGTCGACGTCTTTTTCGGGCTTCGGAGAACCTTCCGTACCCAGGGGAGGTCTCTGACAATGTCCTAGCGCGGGAGTTCGACCGGCCTGGATGTCGGAAAAAGCAGGCGGTGTCCCGGCATAGGTAAAACCCTCCCGCGTAGGGAATAGCGCGGGAGTCGTCCGACGGTCCTTCCCCGGCGTCCGTCCACGAATCCCGGGGGGTCTTAGGTCGGATCTCGCTAAAAACGGCCGGACCAGAGTTCCAGCGCGTCGCCTGGCATGTCTAAGGCTTTTCCGTCTTCGAAGAAACTTCTGTACCCCGGGGAGGTCTCTGACAATGTCCTAGCGCGGGAGTTCGACCGGCCTGGATGTCAGAAAAAGCAGGCGGTGTCCCGGCATAGGTAGAAGCCTGCCGCGTAGGGAAGAGTGCGGGAGTTGTCCGACGGGTCTTCCCCGGAGTCCGTCCACGAAACCCGGGGAGTCTTAAGTCGGATCTCGCGAAAATGGCCGGGCCAAAGTTCCAGCGCCTCGCCTGGCATGTCGACGGCTTTCCGGGCTTCACAGATCCTTCCGTACCCCGGGGAGGTATCAGGCAATGTCCTAGCGCGGGAGATCGACCGGCCTGGATGCCGGAAAAAGCAGGCGGTGTCCCGGCATAGGTAGAAGCCTCCTGCGTAGGGATTAGTGCGGGAGTCGTCCGACGGGCCTTCCCCGGAGTCCTTCCACGGAACCCGGGAAGTCTTAAGTCGGATCTCGCGAAAAACGGCCGAGCTAGAGTTCCAGCGCCTCGCCTGGCATGTAGACGGCTTTTCTGGGCTTCGAAGAACCTTCCGTACCCCGGGGAGGTCTCTGACAAAGTCCCAGCGCGGGAGTTAGACCGGCCTCGATGCCGGAAAAAGCAGGCGGTGTCCCGGCATAGGTACAAGCCTCCTGCGTAGGGAATAGCGCGGGAGTCGTCCGACGGGCCTTCCCTGGAGTCCGTCCACGGAACCGGGGAAGTCTTAAGTCGGATCTCGCGAAAAACGGCCGGGCCAGAGTTCCAGCGTCTCGCCTGGCATGTAGACGGCTTTTCCGGGCTTCGGAGAACCTTCCGTACCCAGGGGAGGTCTCTGACAATGTCCTAGCGCGGGAGTTCGAACGGCCTGGATGCCGTAAAAAGCAGGCGGTGTCCCGGCATAGATGGAAGCCTGCCGCGTAGGTAATAGCGCGGGAGTCGTCCGACGGGCCTTCCCCGGATTCCGTCCACGAAACCCGGGGAGTCTTAGGTCGGATCTCGCTAAAAACGGCCGGGCCAGAGTTGCAGCGCGTCGCCTGGCATGTCGAAGGCTTTTCCGGGCTTCGGAGAATCTTTCGTACCCAGGGGAGGTCTTTGAAAAAGTCCCAGCGCGGGAGATCGACCGCCCTGGATGCCGGAAAAAGCAGGCGGTGTCCCGGCATAGGTAGAAGCCTCCCGGGTGGGGAATAGTGCGGGAGTCGCCTTACGGCCCTTCCCCGGAGTCCGTCCACGGAACCCGGGGAATCTTTGGTCGGATCCCGCGAAAGACGGCCGGGCCAGAGTCCACAGTTCTTATAAATAAAGATATAGGTTATGATAGCGAAGATGGTGTATGCGTCTTAAGAAACTTCTTAATAGTGCGTGAATTCAGAGTTGTTTCAGTTTGAATTTAAAAGTGGATAAGTTAAGACAGAAGTTAGTTATAAGCGAGTTTAAAAAACAATGTTTTGATAGGGATTGTATTCAGATCGTAGTGTTCAGACAATATAAATGCGCTTGCTTCAGTTTGAATTTAATAATTGATAAGCTGAAATCTATAGAGGTATTGTATTGTTAGAATAAGTTTAGGAGACACTAATTTAACTAATACCTTATTTCACCATTAATACAATGAATTATAAAATGACAGTTAAGTACGCAGCGCATGCAAGTATTGTAGACATTTTATTGAAAACTAATTTAGCTGTTCGCCCTCTCCCAGAGTTAGAAATCGAGCAGGAGCATCACGCGCAACAGAATTCTTCTCCAGATATAAGAATAAAATTTATGACTGTTCTTAAACAGGTGCGCTACAGAGTAGGTCTATTCCTCCAGTGAGAATGTGAACGTAACAGTATAAGGAAGATTATACAATATAGAAGTAATATAACGTTAGAACAAGAATAGGTGCCTATGAGCCTATGAATATATTATGAACCCGAGCAACGCTGGGTAAATCGGCTAGTATCTAGTAAATGCCACTATTTTTGTTTGTTTTCGCGTTGTCTTTACGCTAATTTTTTTTTTAATGTTCTATACATAGCCTATCTTATATTGCATACTTGTAAAATATATATAACATGTTGCATGTTGTCAAAATTACTAAAATACGTTACTAAAAGTGATTACTGTAACACATACGGGAACAAGGGTCTTTTCAAGTATTTGTCTACAAACAACTCTCACAGCGTTCACGAGCCCGCCAACCGTTCCCGCCAGTCCCTTCTCCTACAGGAGCGGTGTGAAGGAGGAGTGATGGGCACACCACTACTACACACATAAATTTGACGCACGCACGCACCCCACGCATGCATGCGCGCCTTCTATTCTGCGGCGCACGAGCGTTTTTAATTCTTTTTTTTTTGTTTCAATTTTTTGTTTGTAATTTTTATTTTGTTTCATTTTTTCTAATTTTTATTTTTATTTACTTTTTATATGTATGTAAGTATAGTATGTATATGTATATGTATAGTATGTAAGAAGAAACGAATAACTAAGGAATGAAACAATGTAACTAACTGCACAACGTACAACGTAACGGTAGACTGCAAGTAATGTAAGTAACTAAAGGGAACAAAGAGCTTTTTATCAGTGCTAACTGCATGTTGCTGATGGCGCTGCTTTTATCATTTTTCATCATTCGTTGTTAATGAACATTCTTTGTATTCTTGTCTACACGATAAACATAGTTTTGAAGAACCTAGTGTGTTTACCCCTTCTTCACACCGCTTCTGTGGGAGTAGGAACTGGCGGGAAAGTTGGTGGGGGACTTGGCGGGCTAGGGAACGCTGCGAGAGTTGCTTGTAGACAAATACTTGAAAAGACCCGGGAACAAAAAAAAAAAAAAATAGTCTTACGTGGTGTTTGTGTATGAGTAACAACATCCGGTGTACGTGCATATTGAGATTAGTGAGACAGTGGTAAGCCTACTGGTTGTTTGTTGTAAGTGTTCGACGTGTGCAAATATGTATTCATCAAGAGGAAAGAGAATTCTGGAAATGGTTGGACTACATGAGAATAAAAAAGCTCCTGATAAAAGTAAGTACATTATGAAAATGTATTACATTTAGAATAATACTATAATAATAACCAGAGTTTAATATGTATACTGAAAAAGAGATGTATTGCTTAGTTACTTTAATCTCATACTATTTTAAACACCAAGTAAATTACACTACATTAAACCCCTTTTCCCAAAAGTATGGTTAAATTAATGAAATCTAAATTATTTAGATAAACATACATTTGAGAAGTTAAGTTAAGTTAAACTGGTAGATTAACTTTCAGAACGGGTATTTTCTCTGATCAGTTCACAGCGGACCAAAGAGAGAAATAGGTTTATGGTAGAAAATATTAAAGGTATAATTTGTGAACATTACAACTTTAAAAGTCTTTCATGTGTTCAGTTTATGATTATTTATTAGAAAATAAAAAGCTTTTGATGGGAATTTGTTCATCTGATAAATACAAATGGCACCACAAAGACAGGTGAACATTTAAACAGCGAATCCGATTCAGACTGATTAGTATTAAATTAATTATTGTTATGATTAAAAATAAACATAGCAAATATTATTTTCCTATATAAGTTCCACTTCTAACTAATAGTTCTAACTTTTGTTTGTAAACATTTTCTTGTATCACAAAAATTAAATTGTACATTGTATAAACTCTGTAAATATCGGTATGGAGAACCATTAATGACTTCCATGTTCTAAGATTTATATTTAAAATCATTTTCGAAATGAAATATTTCATAGAAACTACTTCTTTCTACTTACTGCTTCAGCCTTAACCACAGTACTGTGGTCACTAACGTATACCACCTCACGTTATCGAACTCGATTTTCACTGATGATGGAAGTCGATGGCATTGCCGAAACGTCTGGTTTTGCAGAAAACATTGGTCTACGGCCGAACAGGACGGGAAGGAATTTTAACAACAAACTACTTCTTTGTTGCCGATAACGTAGTACATATATAAAAAATTATCCCCTCCCCTTTCAATTATAATTTTCATTTATAGAAAATTACTCCCACCCCGTTCGACTAGCCTCTTCATTTATACATATTTGATCTACGTTTCTACAGTGGATTATTAAGATCTTCTTATCAGGATACTTTATTTATCAAAATCAAGTACTTTACTCTTGTTACAACAAAAAATGTTTCAGGTAAACTACCCTTTCCCCGTAACAGATCTTCACCAAAATCAACAGGCCTTGAGTCCTCTACAACTCAGGCACATATGTAAAATATCGGTGTGAAGAACCATACATTACTTCCATGTTCTAAGAAAACGATCTTCACCAAAACAATAGGCCTTGAGTCTTCAACAACTCACGCACATATGTAAAAAATTATTTGATTCTGTTTGAATTTACGGCAGTTATCATTCGTCATGAAAAAATTTCTCTTGTTACAACAGTAAAGGTGACCGGTAAGCTACCCCTTTCCCTTAACCGCTCTTCACCAAAATCAACAGACATTCAGTCTTTTACAATTGATATATGTATGTAAAACATTATTTGATTCTGATTGAATTTACGGCAGTTATCATTCGTCATTGAAAAAATTACCCATGTAAAAACATAAAACGTTGCTGGTAAACTACCCCTTTCCCTAAACCGATCTTCAACAAAAACAATAGGTCTTGAGAACTCTACAATTCAGGGCTGTATGAAAAAACATTATTTGATTCTGTTTGAATTTGCGGCTGTTATCGTTTGCCATAATAAATTCCCTTGTTAAAACAAAAAACGTTGCAGGTAAACTACCCCTTTCCCTTAACCGATCTTCACCAAAAACAATAGGTCTTGAGAACTACTATTCAGAGTTGCATGCAAAAAATTATTTGATTCTGTTTGAATTTGCGGCTGTTATCGTTTGCCATAGAAAAATATAGGTATGGAGAACCATACATGAGTTCCATGTTCTAAGATTTATATTTAAAATCATTTACGAAATGAAATGTTTCCATAGAAACTACTTCTTTCCACTTATTGCTTCAGCCTTAACCACATTACTGTGGTCACTAACGTATACCACCACACGTTATTCCACTCGATTTTCACTGATGATGGCAGTCGACGGCACTGCCGAAACGTCTGGTTTTGCAGAAAACATTGGACTACGGCCAAACAGCCCGGGAAGGAATTTTAACAACAAACTACTTTGTTGCCGATAACGTAGTACACGTATAAAAATTATCCCCTCCCCATTCAACTATAATTTTCATTCATAGAAAATTACCCCCACCCCGTTCAACTAGCCTCTTCATTTATAGATATTTCATCTACGTTTCTACAGTGGATTATTAAGATCTTCTTATCAGGATACTTTACTTTTCAAAATTAAGTACTTTACTCTTGTTACAACAAAAAATGTTTCTGGTAAACTGCCCTTTCCCCGTAACCGATCTTCACCAAAATCAATAGACATTGAACACTCTACAATTTAGGGACGTATACAAAAACTTATTTGATTATGTTTGAATTTACGGCAGTTATCTTTTGTCATAGAAAAAATTACCCTTGTTATCACGTAAAACGTTGCTGGTAAACTACACCTTTCCCTTAACCGATCTTCACCAAAATCGATAGGTTTTGAGTCTTCTACAATTCAGGCATGCATGCAAAACATTATTTGATTCTGTTTGAATGTGCGGCAGTTATCGTACGTCATAGAAACAATTACTCTTGTTAAAACATTAACAGTGCCAGGTAAACTACCCCATTCCCTTAACCGATCATCACTAAAATCAACAAGCCTTCAGTCTTTTACAATTGAGGAACGTATGCAAAAAAATTTAATTCTGTTTGAATGTGCGGCAGTTATCGTTCGTCATAGAAAAAATTACCGTTGTTAAAACATAAAGTGTTGCAAGTAAACTACCCCTTCCCCTTAACCGATCTTCACCAAAATCAACAGACATTGAGATCTCTATAGCTCAGGAAGGTGTGCAAAACATTATTTGATTCTGATTAAATTTGCGGCTGTTATCGTTTGCCATAGTAAAAAATTACCCTTGTTAAAACATAAAACGTTGCTGGTAAACTACCCCTTTCTCTTAACCGATCTTCACCAAAAAGAACAGGTCTTGAGTACTGTACAATTCAGGGTTGAATACAAAAAATTATTTGATTCTGTTTGAATTTGCGGCTGTTATCGTTTGCCATAAAAAAATCTACAGACACACACACACACACACACACACACTTTTCGAAAAATGACTTTTTTCATGTTTTGAGTGTAGTACAATCAGAATCTGCAATAATTTCGAACACGATTTTTTTTGCCAACACCATACTTCCATTTCCTTAAGGAACATGGAAGTAAAATTACCCTTGTTAAAACATAAAACGCTGCAGGTAAACTTCCCCTTTCCCTTAACCGATCATCACCAAAAACAAAAGGCCTTGAGAACCCTACAATTCAGGGCTGTATGCGAAACATTGTTTGATTCTGTTTGAATTTGCGGCTGTTATTGTAGCTTATACATTGGTCACCTATCCCTTACTTTCTTCTGTTAACTAGTAACAGAAGTGTAGTCATGCTTACTCACCTTATAGTTGATAAGCAACTTATCCTGTTAAAGGCCTATAAAAATATGTTTGTATTAATAAGTACAGTTAAAACAAAAGTTGTTAGTCACTTTTCTTTCCATAACATTTTGCAGAAATTATGTTTATAAGCTAACTTTAACTTGTCACCATTCCTGAATAGTGTAAAATAAAAGAAGGCTACTGTTTTCTTTTATTACAAGTCTGTTGTGATACAGTAAGAAATAGTATAACTTATGATGTTAAATATCAGGTATTAATAAAAATTCTGTGAAGTATCCATAATGTTTTCTACCCCCTCCACATTTCTCTTGTTTGTTATGGGTAACTATGTACCAGTTAAATCACTCAAATTCTATACCGATACCATTGTGTATGTCACTACAATGGTATTCACTTTTTTACATTACAGTAGGCTATTTACTGTAACTTGAATTAGGCTCTACTGAACATGTACTGTAAGTTAAGTTTGTGAACTATGTCACTAGACTGGAGTTGTGTTTTAGGATGTAGTGAAAAGTTAACCTAACCTTGGACTGCATGATCACTGATCTATTTCCAAATAAATGTAGTCAGTTACATATAAAGTTAATTAATTAATTAAGTAATTTTTAAAGGCATTTTACTTAACTTACCTAGTGAAGTGTAGTTAATTTATTTTAATTTACATTAACATAACTAGTTTTTTTGCCTGTCAGTGTATAATGGCTAGATACTTGACAGAAATGATACAGCAAGTGCCTTTATGTAACTTTTTTATCAAATAACTTCAAACACTGAAGGCTGCAATAATGAGTATTTCATGTGTCTGTATTATGTTTGCTTGATTCCAGGATGAATGAACCTTGTGTGTACAACAGCTTTTAAATACTGAATGTTTTAGTAACATACCTACTCTGTAGGTTGAGTAGTTTGGTTTTTCATTTACAATACTTAGTGTAAACCTTCATGTTGAACAGTTTTTCGTGTGACTAATAGTTAGGACTATATTAGACTGAAGCCATGAGTAAGTTTATTAAAGTTCCTTTATTAAACTCACTAGGATTGTAGTATTACATGTAACTCTAGAAAGTTAATATCGATTCATGTAAATCATGTAAGTTATGTTGAGGGTGACTTGGCTTAATAATTTGTTCCTTGCTACACCTTGCATGGCTATCCTTTCATATTTTTTTTTCTGTTCTAGGAAGTGTGAGAAGAGTATTATTTCCCCAAGATCTCATGGATAATTTTTTGAATGATGTTGCAAACAAGACAAGCAAGGGCATAGATATGGTAAACAAAATCCTTAAGAGACATTGTACATTGGTAGCCTTAATTGTTTTGTCTTTTTAGATTTCTTATTTCTGGTTATTTATTGCAACAAAATAACGTTTAAAAGTTCACAGCCACTAGATGGCTTTTTTTATCATTTAACCTGAAACCGACAATTTGGTTAGGTCTATAGTTGCAATTTCTTGGGTTCAGAGAAAAGTTACAATTAATTAGTTATAGTGGTAATGAGAATAATAGTGGTAAATATTTTTGTAACATGCCACCTAAATTTGCTTGTAGATAAATAAATCTGTTGGTTTTTCATAAGGTTATTTTATATGTACCGGTACTAGCTTCAGTATCACACATACAGTAGAAATATCAATTATAATAAGTCTTTAAGTAACAGTAAAGAAAAGTTATGACAAAAAACAATTCCTTCTTCCGCTTTTAATTGAAAACTAAAACTATTGTCAGTACTAAATTTTGTAGGCTGTTTATAAACAGTAATGCAGAAACTAAAAAAAATTGATGAATTCATCTACTTTGTGTTCTGTGGTTGCCTAGAGCATAAAAAAATGAGTTTGTGATTTTAAGGAAAGAATATACAGATTACTATTGTAGCAATAGACCCTACTGTTGTTTATTTTTACTGAGCCGTTCATGTAGTATTTTAATAAGGAGTCTGGTTAGACTTCTAAAAAAGATATGATTCTTCTTTCAAGGTATTTTGAATTTCAATAAAGTAACCTATAAAAATTAAAAATTTAAATTTAATCTGTCGCATGTAAGGTGAACCCTGTTTAAAAAAATAATTTTCATTCTTTACACTAATAATTCAGTTTACAGTATATAATTAAATATAATGTGTTAACATATAGTTTCATTTTCAGGGTGTAATAGTTCCAGATTTACCAGAAGGTGATTTTACTGTTGGGAATGATGGACAGTTATTGAAATTGGTGAGTTTCATACTATAAATAAAGACACAAATTTGGTTTCTGCTGTTTAATAATGTATGTTAGTTACAAGTATGTCCCTAATTATGGTCATATTGTTATATAGCATTAATGTATGAATATTAACTATTAATATTATACTTAGAAGGAGGCTGATAGCCACGAAATCTCTGCTTCGAGTTTGCAGCTTGATTGCGTGAAGAAGGTTTTCATTACCCTATAAATTTTTTGGGTTCTTATTGTGTTAGACTTTTAGACAAAGCCTGCTTCAAATCATTGTGACAGTTTTACTATTTTGGTCATGCATAACTGTATCGTTTAAAAAATTTTCATTGTTCCTTATTATGTTAGGCTAACTAAGAAACTAATTTTAGCTTTGGAAATATAATAATTAGTATTACAACTATCAGACTATTTAATTTTCCCATGGCTGCAAAAGATCAATATACTTTACCCTTTTCATCTAACTATGTCTGAAAGTCACTGTTTTCCCCTTTTAAGTCTACCAGTCATTTTGTTAGTGTGGGTTTGTATGATGAGGTGTGGCTGTATGCACCTTCTAATAGGAGAAACCATCCCCATACCCAAGACTGGTGTTGTCAACTTAAAGGGAGTTTTTGTGACCCTGGATACTGCATATTCTCTTACATTGACTTGCACAAATCTACTCAGATGGATTCCAGACTTTGTTCACAATTTGGTTATAACGTACATTAGCTTGGATGCTATTTTAAGCTTTCTTGTAGTAAGAAGTATCAAAGGGACAGTTATCCTAGTTTATTATTGTTATACTTTTTTTTCCACTGTAAAATCATGGTAGAAACCTAGGGTATTCATTTTTGCTCTCTTTTCAGGTTTCTAACACAGAGCCTGACATATGTTCTGATAACGCACGAGACAGGATAGTACCACCACCTGTAACAACTGAAGTAGACACAAAAGATTTACCAATAGATGTAGAAATGTACTGTGATAGTGAATCATTGATTGATGTTGAAAACGTTTCCGTTTTGTCAGGTAATTTATTACATTAAAATTTGTTGGGGAGATGCTAACACAGTTCTTTTATAATAATATTGATAAGAATATATTAGTCAACCAGGAACAACTGTAATCAACTGTATAGGACCCAGGTTGACGAATGTAATCCATTCCTTCCATTCAGAGATGTGGATGTAATGTATTAGGTTTTGTCATCGTGATAGTTCTGTCATGCATTGACAGGTGGGGGGGGGGGTTTCACACACTGCTGACTGAAACATGGTGAATAGACACTTTAAATTTATATTAAATACTTCTGTGTGAAAAACTGAAATTTTTTATTTGTTTGAAGTAGTGGTTATGTAGAACTCAGATGGCTAAGAAGTACATTATTTTATGTTTTACACAGGTAGTGACAAGAGTTGTTTTAAGTTTAGAGTGGCTCTGTACCAATTTTAGTGATAACTGTAATACACTATCTTCAGCTTCTAACAGAATAAGATCAAAACAATACTCATAACCAGCTGAATATTAAACAATTAATTGTAAGAGGTAATAATGGCACCTCCTCTTTCTAAAGTCATGACATAAGTGGATCTTTGTTACATCATGACAAAAGCACTACTCCTCACAAATCAGCAATGAGAAACCATAGCCCTTCACATGCCTCCCAGGATGACAAGATTACTACACTACAGTATATGCTAATGTACTATTTAAAGTAAAAATTGCCAGGGTTTGTTCCCAGTTTAGGTCCGTTGTTTGTATATTACTTATGTAACTCAAAAGTATACATGTTGAAAGTGTTTACTGTTACATTAAAAGTTTTAATATAGTATTCAATTAAAACTTCACAGTATATAGAATTTGTAGATAACAGTTTTGATTATTTCATGTATTTATTTTTCATTTAAAAATTGGTTTTTATTTCTTCTTTCAAATTTTTATAAGTAAATAGCATTGTTTTTTAATATGGTATGGTTTGGGGGTGGATACTTAGATTTGTGTTTGTTGTATAGTTTTATATTCCCATTCATTGTATTTACTTTTATATTTTTTAGATCCAGTTATACAGTCTGGAGATCTAATAGAAGTACTGCCCCCAGAAATCTCAGGCTGCGCAAGATGTATACCATTCAAGGTGAGAGTTTTAGGCCCCTTTCCTCAAATAAAGTAAACAAAAAATAATTTTTTAAAAATTAATTATTTAATATTAATTAGCAGTCTTCAATTAATAAGACTGCTGTAACGTCAATCTTTACATATTTTTGTGTAGAATGCACTCTGAAGGGGTCTTGGTGTAACAACTGTGAGAACGTTTGTGCCAACTCTGTTACCATTTATTTCCAGTATTAATTTTAAGCTAAAGGATGTTCTAGTGATACATGAGCCTACCGTATATATAAACAAAAAATAATAAAAAAGAAAAAGCTAAGATTGTTGAGGATGGGACACAGTTGTGAAATAGTAATAAATATTAAATAATATATATATATATTACATTTGATATTTATAATTAAATTTACCTCAAGATGTTATTTTTCTATTTGGAACATGTTTCGAGAGTTCCTGTTCTCTCATCATCAAATGTATTATATACATCAAGAAACGGACTGTAGCAGAAAGTGATTGAAAAAATATATATATATCTATATGTATATTTTTTACAGCTGGACACATACATAACAAGCACGAGGGATCAAGGATATTTGCTTGGCCTGTTCTTTTATAAATAACTTTTTGTTTTTCAAAATGATTAATTTTTCTAAATGTCTTATTAAATTCAAGTTCTTTTCAAACCTGAGCTTGCTGTTCCAGAGTTCAACTGATATGTACATATATTACAGTTGACCTTTTTTGAACTGTAAAATTGTAATGTTTTCTTTTTTCAGGATGTAAAAGAGAGAGTAACTGCTGGCCCAAACCTAAGGAAGCGAAAAACAAGCAGAAAGAATTGCTGCCCATTCTGTATGGTTCTGGTAACAAACTTCAGTAGGCACATAGTGCAAAACCATGGGTTTGAGGAAGAAGTAAAGGAATACTTATTGATCCAGGATAGTAATCGCACAGTACAGAAACAGAAGAGAACAACTTTAACGAATAAACTTCGAAAGAGAGGAAATCATTTTTACAATGTTAAAGTAACTAATGAAAAATCCGGTAAAGAGTTGCTCCCCATGAAAAGGCCTGCAAATCAGCTTTACCCTGTGACAAACATTACTCACATGTTGTGTAGATTCTGTCTTGGTTTATTCAGGAAGGAAAACCTGTATTTGCATCAGAAAACGTGTTCAGAAAATGTTCAAAGGGAAGATGATTTTGATAAGAACAGTGTACCTGGAGGTTCAGAGGTAAGAAATAGAGTGGTTAAGAGTGCTTCAGTTATGCTAACACCTGACATGCCCGAAGCAAGTGAGGCACTGAAGAAAATTGTTCTTCCTAATATGGCTCGAGATCAGATATCATTTACTGCTCAATCAGATCCCTTGATTCTCAACTTTGGATCCCGTTTCTATAAAAACCATAGAGATAGTTACCATAGAAACTATGTGTCGATAAAAATAAGGGACTTGGCAAGGGTTCTTTTAGCAATGAGAGCAATGAACCCTGACATTACTTACATGGAAGACTGCTTACAGCCAAAATATTTCAATGACCTTATGGATGTGGTTCGTGACTTAAGTGGCTTTAATAATGAAACTGGAGATTGTTCAGTACCAAGTCTAGCACCTAGGTTGTGTTCTTCACTTAAAACATGTGCTGATATTGTTGTATCAAATCTTGTCAAAGATCCTAACTTGCTGACACCACAAAAAGATAACCCAAAGAAGAAAATGGATGACTTTCTTCATCTAATGAAAAAGGAGTGGAAAATAGAAATAAGCAGTAATGCAGAGAAAAGTAGAAGAAAGAAGAATGTGAGCAAGGAAGACATACTGCCTGATTCTGAAGACATTATTTTAATTTGTTCCAGCTTATCTAACATGTATAAAGAGCTAATCATAAAACTTGAACAAGAACCAACTGCTGATGATTATATAAAATTATCAAAAATCCTGATAGCCCATATAATTATTCTCAGTAGAAGGAGGCCAGGAGAAGTTGTGAGAGCTAGTCTTCTACATTACAGTACGGTGGACAACAATGATGAAATGGCCGCACTCAAAGAAAGTATTTTAAATGACAGCCAGAAAAAAAGCAGTAGTGAATTGCACGTATTTCACGTGCCAGGAAAAAACACAAGAAAAGTACCCTGCCTTTTGACAAAACTAATGAAAAAAGCAGTGGATTGTTTGTTGGCTTGTCGTAAGGATGCTGGTGTTTCAGATGACAATAACTTACTTTTTGCACGTCCATTTTGCTCTAGTTCTCATGATGGTACCAAAATCATAGATGAGATAAAAAGCAAATACAAACTTAAGAAACCACAACACTTTACGGCAACAGGCTTACGACACCATGCTGCTACTGTTTCTCAGCTCACCGAGAGAGATGACACCTACACTGAGAATCTTGCAAATTTTTTAGGTCATGATCTGGCAGTGCACAAACAGAATTATAAAATTCCATTAGCTCTGATTCAGAAAGGCCAGGTTGGTCATAAACTGTTACAGATGACAGTTAACAACAACCAGTCAGACACAAACATTTCACCAACAAGTTCATCACCATATTCCAACTATGCAAGTAATATAGACCATTTATGCTCATCAAAGGAAGACTCTACAAACAACAGTAATTTTAATCATGACATTAATCAGATCCCAAATAACCGAAAAAATGGAGATGACCACGATCAAGATTACCAGCCACCACCAGCATCAAATTCTAATTCAGACAGTGGACACGAAGACAGCTCGTTTTGTTCACCAAAAGTACTAACTAGGAAGCGATGGTTAGATGATGAAAAAGAGGTTATTTACGATTACTTTGGAAAAAATATAATAAAAAACACACAACCTCACCGAAAGGAAATAAAAGAAATGTACGAAAAAGAGTCGCGTCTTAGTGCCAGGACGCTTGGACAGGTTGTCACTTATATTAACAACATTTTTACTAAGAAGGTAAAGATACCAGACAGAGTTTTGAGGGAAATAAAAAAAAAAATTAATGTAGGCCTGAAGGTCTAAGACAAAAGTGTTCCAAGTGTTAAAAGTTAAGTTGTTTATATTCATTTAAACTTTCACCATTTTCAAATTTGTTAATTGTTTTTGTCACATCCAATTGTAATAAATTTTTAAAAATTCCTACTTCTTATAGTCTATTTACTTATACTCTTGATTTTTTTTTTTAAATACTATTGATATCACTAGAAATGAAATAACTGCATGTTTCTAAAATTCATTGCACTATACAAAGTTATTGGTTGCAAAAATGATAGGTAATTAGTTCTACATTACTTAAAATGTTACACTGATAAGTCATAATATAATTATTTTTTCGTAGCTTTTTATTTTCCTACCCTGTAAGTAAAAGAGGTACAGAAAATACTGTTTTAGGAGTATTTTTTAAAGAATGAACTAGATTTTGTATCTAAAAGTGAAATTTTTTATTGTAATAATTAACATTATTCTTATCTGGAGTGATTTAGCATAATTAAAATTGTTTAGCTCAGTCAACAAAACTGGGTCAGTAACATTTGTAAAACTAGATTTAAGACTTCCCTTATAATTCTCTGTTTTTATAAATCCTGTTGTTATAAAATAACCTAATGAGCACTGCAACATTTATAATAAATAAATACATACTGTACGTTGAAATAATTCTTTCAGTACTGTTGAGAGATAATGTATACCCAACCTTTCCATTCAACCTTCTTGTGCTTATTAAGTGGTCTAGAAATACGAAATAAAGAAAGGTGAGTGTTATTGTTTGTTCTCAACTGGCCACATGTTATAGTACACTTACACTATTATCTCACTAACTTTTGGTGTTATAATTCACCACACAGTACACTATTATTAAATGTTTTTCAAAAAATGTATCACTCAAACTTTACAGTTGTATTAATAGTTCACAAGGCATGAACAACACCATCAGAACTAAACACATATGTCTTAAAATCACACTCGCACTTCTAATCACTACAACACTCGCTGTGAACTGATTACTACTAAAAGCCAGCTGCTGCTTACAAAAATCACTTCACCTTCAAAAGTAGGTTCATTGCACAATGGTAGGCAAAATTTTTCAAAAATATATATCAACTACCGTATACCATAACGAAGGCGAAAGCCAGTACACTGTTGGAGAGACAAACGCAGAGGAAAATGAAAACACATTTTCAGTTTAGAACAACTTCGACAAAAATAAAACCTAATACATTACATGTAGAAAGAATGATAGATTTTTTCAATAGATTTTACACACTTGACAGTTTGTATTAGGAACTAGATCCTGTCTGTATTTTTTCTGTAAGTAACTGATGGCTTGTTTCACTATAACTGTTTTCCATATTTTTTTAATGAATTGTAGCTCAGTAGTTTTCTGTATAAGCTACGGGAAAATTCATAGCAGATGGCAGGTAGGTGTATGTTTCACATGTAATTTAAAAAAGAAACAGTCATGTGATGTTATTATGTAATGTGATGTTTGACCTATACACCCAAGACAAATAAGTTAAAATCCATAGAGAACTAAGAATATTGATTTTCATATAATTTAATGCTATCTTGTGTTTTGCATATGGTTTTACCGTGGTTTAACTGTTAAGACCTGTAGAGATTTTTTAAAGAAAATGTACACAGTAAAACCCCTATAGAGCTCCTTAACAGACCATAAAAAAGAGCTTTATATGGTGGTCAAATTTCTACGGATGGGGGGGGGCACATTCTTAACAAGGATTGACACCAAGCATCTTTCTTCACAGTGTCAAGTGGAAAGGGGAATTTCAGTTCCTTTGACATTAAGTGATCAGAATATTTTAGTTTAACAGTTCATAAATAACAATAAGCCAATGCCACCTAGATCCACTTCTGTTGCTGAAGGTCTGAGTGGCACTGGTTCACAGCAGAAAGAATACCCTATTATGACAAATTATTTTCGATGGCTACCTGCTATAGGAACCCTTTAAATTAAACATGAAAACTACTTTCAAAGGAGCATGATACTTTAACCCAAACAAATTAGGTATCTGTTGTTTTAACCAATTTGTAATTAACATTTTTTGACAGTCTAAAATAATCCAGACAGCAAGAACATAGGCCTACAGTATATGTTATTAAATTATTCTTTAAATTTATTGGGTTTCTAGAACTGTTATTTTTCCATATGCATTGTTTTGATTTTCAATCCCTGTCGTTGAGGTTTTACTGTATTTTCTAAAACCTTTCAGAAAACCACTGTATTCTCATTCTCAGAACAGTAACCTATGTGTTATTAGTAAAAATCATTAGTAAAAGTTGTGGTTAATTATGCATTTATTATGTATTAAATACTAGTCTACCGACTAATTAATACAGTATCCTTTTTTATACAGAATCAGGTAAATTAAATAAACCTGTTTGAATCTAAGAGCCTGATGAAATCAAACAAAGCAAATTTTATACAACAGGCCTGTGTAAGAAAAAATTTCAAAGACAACCAGATCAACTAATAGTGTGTGTGTGCGTATGGAGGGGGGTGAGACAGTTTGTTTTACATCAGCAAAATAATTACATTTCTTACATACAGTTTTACTTAAAAAGATAAGCATAATTATAATATTCCAAAAACCTAATTAATACAATTTTAATTATTGATTGTATAATAATCCCTTAATTATGTTTATAAATAATTGTAGGAGTATTCATCAGATGTATACTGGAATTGGTACAGGTAGCCAGGGGGTGCCCATCCCCCCCAAGGCCTAATGCGCAAATCCCCCCCAAAAGTCTCAGCACCCCCCCACCCCAATTGAAAAGTGCCCGCTGGTCTACAAGTTTAGCACACGCACACATTTTTACATTCACGATTTGTTATTCACGTACCCTCTGACTCATTGACAGGATGTTGCTGCAGGCTGCCAGGGTCAGTTTTCCAAATTCCAAAACAAAATTTACTACTAGTTGTACTGGTAGAGACATTTATGCCGCCAGTTCGTTAAAACAATCATAAAGATATGCAATTGCTTTAGTTTTTTACTAATAGCTTAGTTTGTTGCACAAACATGGTAAAAATTTCCATCAATGTTGGATTTAAAATGTTATTCTTGAAAAAATCCCCCCCAAAAATTCTCAATGCGCAACTTGCGCTATGATCCCCCCCTGTGGGCACCCCTGCAGGTAGCAATACATGACTAGAAATTTGTTATAGCTGAATACAATATGTATGTAAGATTTTCGGTAATGAATATTACTGAAAGTTATTATCACTGTACTGGAACTGAACACATTTGTCCATAAATTAGAGAATTATAACAGGCTTACAAATATTAAATATCGGTATGGAGAACCATACATGACTTCCATATTCTAAGATTTATATTTAAAATCATTTTCAGCCAATCAGCCAGGGAAGGAATTTTAACAAAAAAATACTTCTTTCTTGCCAATAACGTAGTACACATATAAAAAAATATTATCCCCTCCCCCTTCAACTATAATTTTGATTTATAGAAAATTACCCCCAGCCCCTTCAACTAGCCTCTTCATTTATAGATATTTCATCTACGTTTCTACAGTGGATTATTAAGATCTTATCAGGATACTTTATCAAAATTAAGTACTTTACTCATGTTACAACAAAAAATGTTTCAGGTAAACTGCCCTTTCCCGGTAACCGATCTTCACCAAAATCAACAGACATTGAGTTCTCTATAGCTCAGGCACATATGTAAAAAATTATTTGATTCTGTTTGAATTTACGGCAGTTATGGTTCGTCATATAAAAAATTATCCATGTTAAAACATAAAACATGAGATTTATAAAACATATCAAAGATTTATATTTAAAATCATTTTTGAAATAAAATATTTTCATAGAACCTACTAACGCTGGGGAAATCTGAGGAGCCAATCAGAGTTGGGCCTACCTGTCACTCTGCTGAATTTGGTGGAAAGCCCTGTCACTGTCGTCAAAGTATCAGCCTTGACAGGGTCCTCTTTTTCTGCAAAATGGGAGAGGAGGCTTGAGATGGAGTGAGTGACATGGTCCCCACCTCAACGAAGAACCCATTGTTTTATAAAAATATATTTAAATTTTGAAAACTGAAAATTCTTTTCTTGTTGTAAATATTTATATTTTATAATCAAAATGACTTTATCAAAAAACAAACATTATTTTTACTTCCATATTCCTTAAGGAATGGAAGTATGGTGATGGCAAAAAAAATCGTGTTCGAGATTATTGCAGATTCTGATTCTACTACACTCAAAACATGAAAAAAAGTCGTTTTCCGAAAAGTGTCTGTGTGTGTGTCTGTCTGTCTGTCTGTGTGTCTGTCTGTCTATCTGTAGATTTTTTTTTTATGGCAAACGATAACTGCCGCAAATTCAAACAGAATCAAATAATTTTTTGCATGCAGCCCTGATTTGCAGAGTACTCGCGACCTATTGTTTTTGGTGAAGATCGGTTGAGGGAAAGGGGTAGTTTACCTGCAACGGTTTTTTTTTAGCAAGGGTAATTTTGTTTGTTTGGCAAACGATAACAGCCGCAAATTCAAACAGAATCAAATAATGTTTCGCACACAGCCCTGAATTGTAGAGTTCACAAGATCTGTTGATTTTGGTGAAGATCGGTTAAGGGAAAGGGGTAGTTTACATGTAACGTTTTATGTTTTAACAAGGGTATTTCCTATGGCAAACGATAACAGCCGCAAATTCAAACAGAATCAAAAGATTATTTGCATACAGCCCTAAATTGTAGAGTTCTCAAGACCTATTGTTTTTGGTGAAGTTCGGTTGAGGGAAAGGGGTAGTTTACCTGCAACGTTTGTTTAATAAGGGTATTTTCTATGGCAAACGATAACAGCCGCAAATTCAAACAGAATCAAATAATGTTTTGCATACAGCCCTGATTTGTAGAGTACTCAAGACCTATTGTTTTTGGTGAAGATCGGTTAAGGGAAAGGGGTAGTTTACCTGTAACGTTTTATGTTTTAACAAGGGTATTTCCTATGGCAAACGATAACAGCCGCAAATTCAAACAGAATCAAAAGATTATTTGCATACAACCCTAAATTGTAGAGTTCTCAAGACCTACTGTTTTTGGTGAAGATCGGTTGATGGAAAGGGGTAGTTTACCTGCAACGTTTTTTTAACAAGGGTATTTTCTATGGCAAACGATAACAGCCGCAAATTCAAACAGAATCAAATAATGTTTTGCAAACAGCCCTGATTTGTAGATTACTCAAGGCTTATTGGTTTTGGTGAAGATCAGTTAAGGGGAAGGGGTAGTTTACCTGCAACGTTTTTTTATCAAGCGTATTTTCTATGGCAAACGATAACGGCCGCAAATTCAAACAGAATCAAATAATTTTTTGCATACGTCCCTGAATTGTAGAGGTCTCAATGACTTTCGATTTTCGTGAAGATCGGTTAAGGGGAAGGGGTAGTTTACCTGCAACCTTTTACGTTTTAACAAGAGTAAAGTACTTGAAAATTTATTTAAACTTTTTGAAACAATGGTAATTGTTAAAAATAAAATAATTTTGTTGCCAGGCAATAAAATTATAATTTTTTCATTTTAATGTAATATAATATTTTTCATTTAATACAGCAATAAAAAGGCAGGTAAAACACAGCCTGGCTGTTTGGCTGAAAATGATTTTAAATATAAATCTAAGAATATGGAAGTCATGTATGGTTCTCCATACCGATATTTTTATAATAAGTACTTACACATGTTTCTTAATATGCTTACTTTTTCTTCAATGTTGATGATCATTTCCAAACATTCTGACAAAATTGTATCTACAGAACAGTTAACATTCCCCAGGTTTCCATTTCTGCTAATTTCTCATTACACCTTCCACTGACGTATTATTAACCATTTCATAAACTATCGTATAATCTTTTCAGATTTTGTGGTACAAAATCTGAAATTTTAGATTGCCTGGGAACAAAATTATTTTATTTTCAACAATTACCATTGTTTGAAAAAGTTTAAATGAATTTTCAAGTACTTTACTCTTGTTAAAACGTAAAAGGTTGCAGGTAAACTACCCCTTCCCCTTAACTGATCTTCACCAAAATCTAAAGGCCTTGAGTCCTCTACAATTCACTGACGTATGCAAAAAATTATTTGATTCTGTTTGAATTTGCGGCAGTTATCGTTTGCCATAGAAAATACGCTTGATAAAAAACGTTGCTGGTAAACTACCCCTTCCCCTCAACCGATCTTCACCAAAAACAACAGGTCTTGAGTACTCTACAAATTAGGGCTGTATGCAGAAAATTATTTGATTCTGTTTGAATTTACGGCTGTTATCGTTTGCCAAAAAAAAAAATTTCCCTTGATAAAAAAAAACCGTTGCAGGTAAACTACCCCTTTCCCTCAACCGATCTTCACCAAAAACAATAGGTCGCGAGTCCTCTACAAATCAGGGCTGTATGCAAAAAATTATTTGATTCTGTTTGAATTTGCGGCAGTTATCGTTTGCCATAGAAAAAAAAATCTACAGACAGACACACACACAGACACTTTTCGGAAAACGACTTTTTTTCATGTTTTGAGTGTAGTAGAATCAGAATCTGCAATAATCTCGAACACGATTTTTTTTGCCATCACCATACTTCCATTCCTTAAGGAATATGGAAGTAAAACACAAAATTGTGTTAAATCAATCAGTCATGTAACAGTGGTTATTATTTGTTATTTATATTGTTGTAAAATAATATTTAATGACTATATGGTCTATAGAGAACAGTATTTTGTATTGTAAAATTATGTAGACGTCGACATTTACACCCTTCCCCCTCTCACTCGCATGCTCTCTCACTCTCTCCTTTACTATCTACCACTCCCTCACACTCGCTGTCTCACGCAGTCTAAAACACATACATAAATCTCTCTCTCTCTCTCTCTCTCTCTCTCTCTCTCTCTCTCTCTCTCTCTCTCTCTCACACACACACACACACAGCAATATACACAGGCTCGCGCGCACACACACAGACAGACACACAAATACATATACGAGTACACTTACACACACCCGCACAGATTTCGTAATCTCCACAACACGCTCTCTCACACTCCCCCAGTCTCATTCTCTCTCTCTTTCTCTAAATTAAGGATTTTATTATTATTTATATTTAGTATTTTTAATATTATTTGACAATTATACATCACACTTAACTACAGAAATCACAGTTTCATTCACAAATTACAAGAGTGTGTGTGTGTGTGTGTGTGTGTGAGAGGGAGAGAGAGAGCGTGCACCTGTCAATGAGAAATAAAATAACTTATTTCCAAGAAGTCTTAAAAGTAATTAAGTATTTCAGGTCTACTGCTGTTTTTTAAAGGGACCTGATGAATATTGTCTTATACATTTTTCAGAAGCCTGCAACTTTCACTTTGAAATTTTTTATTATGCATGTAATAGTGCCTTTGCACGTGCATCTTTAGCGAATAATCGTCTTTATTAAATCATGATTGCTCATTCGGTTGGGACGAACAAAGTTGATTAAATACAGCTGTAATTAAGAAAATGAAAATACGATTGTGAGACAGAAAGCTGAGTTGTAATGTTTATTTGGGGGTAAAGTAGTGAGATATTTTAGCGAAAATACAAAATCTGTATCCATATCCTCTGAATTTTGTATGTGTAGTAATTTGACAGAATTAATATGTCTCAACATTCATTTCAAATTTTGAAGCGCTTTCAAGAAGTTTGTAAACTATGTTAACAGAAACTATATTTTGTTATCAGTTGTATATTATATTTATGAATACCGTATGGTTAAATACAGAGGTCTATGGAAATATACACACAATGAAAAGCTACGACTAAACTATTTGTCATTTAGGTATTATGGTTACAAATTTAACTAAAATACTAACTAGTAGTTCAGAACTTTTAATATTTATTTTATGATTGTCTGATCTACGGTTATGTTACTAATAACTTGTTAGTAAAATAGCAGAGTAGTTAGGTTTTTTAAATTTTTATGATAATATAAGAATTGTCTCATATTGGAATTTAACTAACTTAATAAAAAATGTAATATCTTCAAATAAATACACAGCAAGTTTATTTTCACCTGACGCAAGTTTCACAGAAATTATTCTGTTTCTTCAGAGGTTTGTTTGAATTGTAATTGAATGTTCAATTGTAAGCGAAACATTCAATTGCAATTCAAACAAACCTCTGAAGATACAGAATAATTTCTGTTAAACGTGCGTCAGGTAAAAATAAACCTACTAGTAGTGTATTTATTTGAAGATATTGTATGGAAGACCTGCAGGAAACACACCGAGTTACTTACAAAAGTATTATTAATAAGTGTATTCCGTTCTGGTAGTTCTGGTCGCTTACAAGTGCTATGATAATGTCTTAGTGGTATGACTTGTACAAATCTTTATAGGACCGCTAGCGAATTATATTACTACTACAGAGTTAGCAAACAGCGGATAGTCAGATATGCAGCCAGGTGTCTAATGAAGCATAGATAAGATCGGCGCTTAGAGCACGCTACCCATGAAATACGTGGTTTGATTTTTTGTGGAATTTCTATTGCTAACTGTAAGAAATTCCTAATACAGTCAACATAAAGCAGAGTACAAGTAGTGATGCTTACGCGTGATTTTACGTACTGTGAATTACGACAGATAATAGTTGCTTTGATGCCTGTCATTCTTTTAACGGGAGAGTAATAAGTGGTATTGATCCCCTTTTACTATTTATCTCTGTACTATCACTGAGGGCCGTCGCTCTTATTTATGCGAACTGACAACTCGAAATCAAAGTGCCGGCCGCATTTGATTAAAGAAGTGGCGGCTCGTTGAATAAAGACGCCAAGTTTATATCAGCAGACACTGTAAAATTACGTTAATGTTTATTGAATTGGTATGTGCATTTGTTTGTTAGCATTGGCACACCATAATCAACGCTTAGCACTGTCTTCGTTTCAACATCAGTCTTTTTTCGATTTCCCAAGAAAATGTATAGATATTGTTGAGCTAAATTATCTCTATGCTGCGTTGTATCTGTGGTCTCTTCATACTTTAAAACCTGCCCGATAAGAAATTTTTATTCCTCGTTTGTTTTGGCAAACAAGAATAATATTGACATCAAATAAGCTTGTGTTGAAAAAAACATTAAAGTGGTCTCGTCACGTTCCAGTGTTCAGTGTATTGTATTGTGTCATAAGATTCAAGGTCAGTAGGCCCGGCTGTGTATCGCCTTCCATTCACTCACGCGCTTTCACAAACACAACGTCAGCACATTCTCGTACGATAGCCATACGCGCGCGCACACACACACACACACCATGCCAAAACTCACTCATAGCAAAAGGACCCTTGCAACTTGTTTACTGCTGACAGTCTACATGAATTTTTTTCTCATTGTCGTGCGGGTCTTTGCTTAGTTTGCGTGGTATAACCACTTAATTTTCTTAAATTTTTTCCAACGAAAAAGAGCAAATATTTTAAAATATTCTGAACATTACTGATTATTAAGCGCATTGTGTTTTGCATATTTTTATTTATTATTTAATCTTGCATTAAATATAACAAAAGCTTATATTGTAAAGTACAAACGAAGAGCGTATTTTAGTGGAAAGGGTGCAATTATTTAAAATTATTATGTAGTTAGAGTGTCAATGACAACTATATTTTTTAGATAGTTTTGCGTATAATGAAGTCTGTACAGTTTTTGAATAATATAATAACAATTGTGTTTTTGTCCCCGTTGTTTAATTATTACAACGCTAATACAGAAAAATATTCTCATGATTGAAAACTCAGTGGTACAACGACAGTAGCTTGCCGGAAATGTACACTTTAGTTTATATTCTTTAAGTTATATGCGATTTTCAGATGAAGAGCGTAAATTTTTGTAACTAACTGGTGGTTTGGTGGAGCAATAACGCCAATTTATTGAGAATGTTAAAAGTTATTTCAATGAAATGAGACACAAATTTATTAAGAATTCCTTTTATTTAATATTTCAATGAACTCAGAAACAAACTTTATTCCCACCAGTTGCGCTGTTAGTCGTCGGTGATAAAAGTAGCCTAGGTGGTTGCGTCGTTCTTTAAAAGTATTTCTGTGTATACGACGTTCTTTGTATATGCCGTATCACCATCTTGGCATAGATCGAGTCTACACTGCAGTAGGCCTACTCTGTCAAAATCCCCTGAATGTAAACACAGCACAGCTCTGCTTGATCAGGTTGCAGTTGTCGTTTAACGGACACTCAATAAATCGGGTTTGAGTTTCTAAAAATACTATATTTTATTTTATTTATAAACTTATTATTTGAAATTATTTGCATTATATCCATCCAATTAATTTTGCCAAATATATGGTTAGCAACTGAATACTTCTTGCATATAAATTTGCTGGGAATATTAAAAATATTTCCATCATGCTGCGTTTCCATCACAGGAAAAGTTCTGTTCCCCAATCGAAGTTTCCACTCCACAAATTGTAGTTCATTAGCACTGGCACATATATTTTATGTCAAATAGAGTATGGTTATAAAGGTCAAAGTTTTGTTTGTTTGTCCCGCCTTTTGGACTAACTTTAAGATCTGTCTGAAGTCTCCACTAAAAGTATCACTTTTCCATCAGTCTGAACTTTACTTTATAATGGATGTCTCGAAGTATACACCGAACTATACACTTCATTATGTTTCGAAGTAAATGATCCATACTGCTACTGCAGAGATCGTTGACATCTCATCAATTAGAATAACTGACTCTTCGTGTGGAAATGTAGCTTTTCCTGACATAGCCTTAACGGAGGAAACTGAAGAAGGCAACACTGGAACAAGAAGACCAAATAACTAATGGAGTATAACTCCTGCATGCAGCCAAGAATTGCGCAGATTTGCATGTCCATTTTGTTGCTAATGCTAAATGAGCCTGTTCCCTAACAATATTCAGAATATTTGCGAATACGTAGGACATGCTACATTCTGCTGCGGCTTCTAAGAAAAACAGCTTCTCAATTGTCTCGCCTGCTATGGCCCACATAATTTTATTTACAACTAATTTTATGTTTTTCATTTAATTTGCTATGTATATTAGCACCATGACTGGCCTCTTCATTCACATTGCATACAGGGTTAATAAGCATTGGATTATTTGGTATTGGCAGGCCGATGCTCCTGCACTCCAAACCATTAATTCTTAGAATGTAATCTATATCCTGCAATGCTGCATTTCCTTCAAGGGCCTGCGTATCGTCTACATTAGTGTTTTGATAATCGTTTACACTTGAAACAGTGATGTTGGTTTGTAGAAGCAGCACATTACTGAGAGCAACTCTCGAAGTTGACACGACATGTACAGTATGTGCTCTGCATTTCCTCCCAACATTTGTGCCAATCTGTGTCAATTTCAAGTAACCCACATGCAAAAGCCGCTCCTTTGTATGGCTATAAGTTGCGTATGTACTGCTGTAGATGCGTGGACATGCGAATGATGTTCCTCCTTTAATATGAAGTAGTAACATACGTATATAAAATCTGTTATGATCGTTTGGTGCGACAGCGTACATTCTCCCTATCATTTTGCAACCATCTCTATTTCCTGGAATCCACTTATTGTCAGTGAATCTGTAAAGTCCTGAAATGCCACTATACAGGAATTGACAAGCACAGGGATCGCATTGATTAAAATCAAACCATGATTTCATCAGTGTTGTGCGTTTTATTGCAGGTCCATGGATCGCATTCTCATCCCCTGCCCTAATACACATTATAATATCCATCTTCAAGCACAGCTAAGCGAACGATTGTATGTGATTGATCATGCATTTATTTTGAATGAAGGCACAGAATATCTGATGAGAGCTAAAGTATGGCATATTCGCGTATGTTATAGTTACAACATATCCAGTTAATGATCGTCACTGACGCACCTTACGAATTGCATACATGTTGAGTCACATTATTTATACTATAGGCTTACCATAATTTTTTCTTCTCAAACCGGGACACTTGTAACATAATTTGTCATGCAATTTTGAAAATATCAAGTCTTAATTATTACGTAACTTTAGGTTTTGTACGCCTTAATTACACAATTAGGCCAACTTGGGTACATATTACAGAATACTAAAAGTGCGTTCACGCGTTCACAATCACATAGAATTACAATTACAAAGTAGATACTTATTTTATTATATGAGGAACAAAACTACCTTACGTTCTTACTGCAAAAACCTAGTTATCAGCTGGTTAAAACCATTCATATTTGTTATTACTGGTGTGGACCTTTTTTAGAAGCGGTTTGTCATTCTTAATTTTGTCATAAAATTCACCACAGCTGAGTTCAATGTTTAATTTAAAAATCATTAGACCTTTCACTGTGGATTCCGCCATTTTACCTCTTTCTTCAGACTATATATTATTCATAATTGAAAATGCCCTTTCAACAGGAGCAGAAGAGCCTGGCAGGCAGAAAATGTACTCGACAACGCGGCTGAGATTTTCCACAGAAATATTTCGATTCTTGAAATGCCGCCGGAACAGTTGAACCCATTTATCTTGACAGTTCAAGTTATTGGTTTTCCAGTTGTCACAGTTTGAAGACCAAAATGCTTTGGCAACCACCACTTCATCAAACAGTTCATCCATTATTATGGCTGGTTTTCCAAGTGTTTCGTTGATTTTTTCACCAGTTATCTCAATTTCGGGCCATGTAATGGCATTGTTGTTTATCCACGTAAATGATTCTCCTCCACCAAAACTATTTTCCCACAGCTCAATATAGGAGAAACATCGGTCATAAAAATCTGTAAACTCTCTTATTATATTAATAGAATTGATACCACAATCCTCATCCTCAAGTTTCTTAAATAGTTTCTTAGCTTCTTGTTGTACAAATTTATTGTCGCGCCTTTCTTGAAGATTGTGTTTCAGATTTTCCAGTTCAATCACAATATCGGTTGCACTAGCTGCAGTTTTCTCCATAGCCAAGATTTTTTTGTTAAACAAGGTAAGCTATCCACGAACAAACCACAAATACATTTCTCCACTGTCACTCTCAAAGAACTCTTTTATCATTTTCGGGCACTGTTCTTGGGATAAAAAGTAAGACTTAAGTCCTTCATACATGAGAAGTATCTCTCAATAGCTGGAAGCAGGGAAAGGAACCGGGTGGTACCATGTTGTAGAACGTTTTTGTACTCAATGTACAAAGTCGCAGAACTCTTTTAATTCAGTCACTCGCACAGTATAAATGTAGAAATATTTGTATATTTTTACTACAAGAGCTTCTACTTCAATAGGTAGCACATCTACTGCAGTTTGCAGGCAGTTGTGGACTATATGAGCACCACAACCAATACCCACAATATTTCTTGCCAATTCTTTCTTCAGTCGAACATAAACATTATTTACTCCTTTGCGTTTTACGCCTCCAAAATTTGTGTTGCAATTATCACCACAAAATCCAACGACTTTCTGTACTAAGTTATTTTTCTTTATAACTGACTCTAAATAGTTTGCCAGTATCTCGGAAGTTTCACCAGGAACTGACTGAAATTCTAGAAGCTTAACTTTCACTCCTTGTTCTGGCACAAAGTACCGCACAATACAGGGGACAATCTTAATTGCTTTTCTGTTAGAAACATCGATTGTTAGTGTCACAAAATTTGATGTACTCAAATCGTCGTTGAGTTCTTTAACTGCCATTGGTGCAATCATGTTTATAATGATAGCCTCACATTTCGTTCGGGCGAGACCAAACTTAGGTTCAAAGAACTTAGATATTAATTTTGAAGAACAATCTGCAGTTTTGAAACTTAAATCGTGAGCAGCAGTGTGGAAAGCAAAAGTAGCTTCCTTAGAAGCAATTAAAAGATCTTTGTCGACGGGATCGGCACTTTTAAAAAATGACGAAATTGTTGAGGAAACAGCAATTGCAGTTAAACTAGCTTTATCCTTTGTACTTTTCAAATGTTCTTTTATGTCTGAACGCCCGCCGTGAGAAACTGAAAATTCAGACAAACAATATTCACACTTTACTCTGTCCTCATAACCAAGCACTTTTTTCAAAAATGGATAATCTTGCTTTAAAGCATCAGTAAATGTGCTGTTCCTTTTCAGCATCTTGATGTTCTTGAAATGACAACTCTTGGAACTATTTACTGTATATCAGACTTTAGACACAATCTAGCAGTGAGCGCTGACGTGTATTAACCATTTCTGAGTTCGCGATACCACAACTCAGATTAAACTGTGCACAATGTTTGTAGAAAAGACGGACGTGTGTGACGTAGACGCCAGTTTGCAAATGCACTATCCGTTCCCGCCTCAGTCCGTAGGAAAGATTCATTCCCGCCAGAAATGTAATCACGTTTCGCGTTTATCTTGTCTCAGCCAAATAAACATTACTATGCGTTTACCGTGTTCCAGTGTCCTTCATATTTCATAAACACTTGAGAAATTTTATTGTTTCTTACAGAGGCACCCTTAGAGGTGTCCGGCAGGTGTAAATGTACATAACCTCCTTGGCTCATTCTTTAATAAAAATAAGGGAAAGAAATAGAACGAATAAGGAGAGAGAGAGAGAGAGAGAGAGAGAGAGAGAGAGAGAGAGAGAGAGAGAGAGAGAGAGAGAGAGAGAGAGAGAGAGAGAGAGAGAGAGAGTTAGTGAGAGTGGTGAAAGAGAAAGAGAGAGAGAGAGAGAGAGAGAGAGAGAGAGAGAGAGAGAGAGAGAGAGAGAGAGAGAGAGAGAGAGAGTGTGTGAGCAAGAAAGTGAGACAGAGGTACACAGACAGAGAGGAGCTGTATACATTTTTTACCATACTTCATTTAGTTTAGAAGTCACACGACATAATTTGTACAGAACATCAATTAAACGCGCGTCCAGAACATCGCATCCTATACATAATGCGACAGAATATGTAACGTTTGTACAGTTCACATAAGTTTCTTTTTGATAACTACTACAGTATATTACTTTTTATAATATTTACTTGAGTACTTTATAATTTATAACAAATGTGTTCGATCGCGTTATAATAGTTTATTTAAGTACTAAGTAGGCCTGTAATGTGAGCGCCGATGTTGCTTGGTATAAGTCTATGTAGGCCGCATTAATTATGGCTACATGTAATTGTAATTTATTAAGTTTATTATTTTTAGTGTAGTTTTTTGTTTAACTTTATGTTGCTTTGGGATATTGTTTTGACGATGCGCTTTAGACCTACAATGAATTTGCACGTTTATTAGAACATTTTTATGTTAAAAATTTTTTATTTTACTACATTTTATAGTCTACATTTGTTACTAATAAATGTATACAAACTATCTACCAGTAAAAAAGAGACTTTAGCACAGGTGGCATCGCGGGAAATCAGCAGCCTTCCCCACAGTATTCTTGGAAAACAAGTGAGTCACATAATGGCGAATCTTGGTGCGAGCCAATCATATACCATCTCTGTTGTGATTGGTTGATGGTGTCATTTTTACCTGTACGTGGGACTTTGCTGAATTTATATGTACAGGTAGCATGGCAGGACAGCTTCAGTCTATACCACAGTACTGTGGGCCTGCACGTAAACACCCCGAGTGCAGAAATCTTATTCCACTGATGATGGCAGCCAGTGGTGCTGCCGAAACGTTTGGTTTTGTTTTTAACCATGGACCACGGCCAAACAGCCCGGATATTTTTCATAATTCAAGTATCTACCAGTAATATTATAATATGTAATTTCTTAATTTTGACTTAACAAATATTCTTAAGACGTTTGCTGGACGTGTTTTCTTACAAAAATCTACACATTTGTATTTATTTATTAAGTACTGTACTTTGTTCACTGGATTGGCGGTCATTTTTGCTATTTTGTCCCCTTTTAATTGTAAAGGAGAGGCGGCCGACTATCTCCTTGCCCCGGGCGCCATAAAGCCTAGCTATGCCACTGATGATACATACAGGTATTTTAAAATTCATTTTGAGTGTATCTTTTTTTTGTGATGTGTGCAAATAATGTACAGCATAGTGCTTTCTCATTTCTTTGGGCCTTCCTTATTTTTGTAATTCTCATATCAGTATTTTATATCATCCACATTGGCCCCAATTGACCCGGATAAGGGAGTTCTTGCAACGTATTTTAAGTGAGTTAGCTTCAGTTCAATTAACATCTGTAGATTATACACAGCACAAAATTAGTATGTATAAAGCTAACCATTTATACTAAAACCTAACACTGTTTTAATACACATTTAATAACTATTTAGGCGGTTAGTATGCACGACTCTGTCCACGTTTTTTGGAAAATAAATAATTATTATCTTTGTAGCGATATCTCTATATGTTATATAAAAGAGGTATGAATAAAGCTGAGTTTGGTTAGTTTTCCGCATTCACGCCTGTTGCGAGGTTTAACGGCAGTCTATAATGACTTGATCCATTGCGTATGTACCCCACACAGGATCAAAAAAATCCGGACCGTGACTGACCGTTCCGTACTACTACGGGATTATTGAGCACAGATTTAACGCGTAATAACGCTTTCAGTTTTGTAGCAGTACGGGGAGACAACGACCTTGTCAGCGCAAAACTTTGTGGTTGTATACTCACCACACAAGCAGATCCCGGGCTTTAAATGGGCTGACTGGGCAAATGCCCAGGGCGCCTGTTCCAAGGGGGCGCCAATGAACGAACAATACGCGTTAAGACTAACACAGTAGACAGTTGAGTGTTATTGTTAAAATTCTAGGAATGAAGTAAAAAACGTTCGAATGCACGCCGGCACGCGCCAAGGAATATGTAATGAATAATATTATGTTACGCATAGTTTTCTGTGTGTGTGTGTGTGTGTGTGTGTGTGTGTGTGTGTGTGTGTGTGTGATGTTTGCTTTATAGCCTTTTGCTTATATGTTTGACGTATAGCCTTTTGATAAACGATCAGCGGCGGATGTCGCCTGATATCGTTACTCAATATCAGTAAATTGCAACTCTTTTACTGACAACAAACTTGTTTACACTGCGGTAAAAAAAAAAAATTAATATAGTCGTTTCCTCTTTCATGTTTCCTGTCAGTATACGCTTTCAATGTTATCGCGTTCACTTCGTTGTGCAAAAAAATGTGTTCTCTTAGTATTTCATCAGTTATTTGATCACAGATAAAAACTGTCAAACGTTTATCTCCATTATAGTTTGTTGTTTCCCTAGTGTAATCTTTATAAATCACACCGACGAATTTATCTTTTCGTCTAGGCTGATACGTCTGGCGTTGGAGACAAAGGAAATCACCTTCCATTTCAGATAAAGCTATATAGCCGCATGCTTTCGCCGCTTCCGCAAATGCGGAAAAGTTCTAGTTATTTGATAAACACAACAATGCAAACATTCCTAGTCGTCATTTGAAGGCAATCCCCGTATCTTTAGAGTAGGTCTAGTGTGCGTGAATGTGTTCAGAATTAAAATAGAGAGGGGACGGCACTCATAAATACTGCACAGGGCGGCAGAAGCGCTGGGGCCGGCCCTGATACCAACCGATGTGATCGTGTTCGATGAACTGGATTTTACTTAGTATTTGTCTATGTTTTTGTTTACGTACCGTATAGTCGTATTTTTTTTATTTGCCAGTAAAACTTAAATTCCGTTCATACACGACACACTATATTGCTATTAGCAGTTTTGACAGTTTTCTTTGTTAATGACTTGTGTTATTAACACCAGTACTACAGTGTAAACTCTACCAAACTTCGTTTGTGTTGTGTTTTGTGTTTGTATTTTAGTGTTTAATAGTTGGTGCTGAGATATTTTGGTCTCGATGAAACACGAAATGAAAAAAAACTAAATGGTGCTGAGAACAGGAAACGTGTTTTCAAAAGACAAAACGAGGAGGCACATTTTTTAAAAAAGGTTCCCAAAATTGGGTTATTTTTCACCCCTACAACTCAGCCGAGTACAAGTACAGCCACAGACACTGACTTTTTAGATGAAGATGAACCATCCATCATCCACCAATAAAAAACAAGTAGACCTAACCGATCATTCAAGTTACGACGAGGAAGACCTAAGCGACCATGATGCTGTAGGCTCAGATAAATCAATTACACCTTTGTTGAATAATACCGCAGATGCAGATGTTAATATCGAGCCTATTAGATCAGTAACTGATATCTTGAATGAACAACAGCCAGGTTTATCTAAAAGCAGCTCCCAAACGCTAGGCCAACTACCTAAAACATTTATTCTACAAGATCCTGCTACTTGGAAAGTGGATTTATCTGTTGTTGTTGTTGTTGTTGAGCATATTTTAGAAAATCCTCCCGAACAAGACTTCAATACGGATTTTTGAGGGTCTGAGCGCATTTACAAAAATGAAGTAAAGCGCACTTTATCAACTAATTTGTTTAAAGGCACGCTCCTAAACGGGGAAACCTTCGTAAGAAAGTGGCTGCTGTACTCCCAGTCTACAGGCAAGCTATATTGTGTTTCTTGTTGCTTATTTCAACAAAATATTAACAAAACACAATTAATTTTCTCCTGGGTTTAACGATTGGAAACATCGCAGCGAGTTGATCTAACAATACGAGCAGTCGCCTAATCACAGATATAATATTCTTACTTACATAACAAGGCGAAAAAATCCATCAAAATAAAAACTTTTCTATCAAATCAGTGTGTAGAAGAAGTAACATACTGGCAAAATGTGTTATCAAGAATAGTTTCTGTTGTAAGATTTCTTTCATCACGAGGCTTTCCTTTTCAGGGAGACAATGAACGTATTGAGTCTACCTCAAATGGCCTTTATCTGGGATGTTTGGAATTGATTAGTGAATATGATCCTTTCCTTTCACAGCATCTTTCAAAATATGCTAATAAAGGTTCAGGTCATGTGTCTTACTTATCAGCCCATTCCCGTGACGAATTTATTCACATTATGGCAAGTTGTGTTCTAGAAACAATTTCACAAGAAGTAAAGGATGCCAAGTACTACTCTCTCATTGTCGATTCGACTCCAGACTGCTCTCACACGGATGAATTAGCAGTAATGCTTCGATACGTATCTTTGATGGAAGCAGAACCTAAAGAACGTTTATTTAAGCTCCTACCACGTGTTCGTCATTCATCTGAACAACTAGAAGAAGCTTTATTGAAATGTCTGACAGAATTGGGCTTAGAAATTAAAAACTGCATGGGGGCAAAGCTACAACAACGCATCTAATATGTCAGGCCCCTACGAAGGACTTCAAGCCAGGATTAAGGGGCACAATAAATTTGCAGACTATGTGCCATGTGCTGCACACTCGCTTAACCTTGTAGGTTCTACAGCTGCCAAGTGTTGTACAGAAGTATTAATATTTTTCCTTTTGTACAAGAACTTTACAATTTCTCTCGGCATCTACATACAGATGGGAGCTTTTGAAAACGCATCTTGAGAAAAACAAAACTCCCGTGGTCAAATCTTTGTCGATAGCCGTTGGTCTGCAAGGGCGGAAGTAGTAAAAGCTCTAGTGAAAGGCTATAAAGAAATACAAAGTTGCCTTCAAGAAATATCTGAAGACCCAGGTGTTAAACCTGCTGTGAGGTTGGAAGCTCAAGGCATTGAATTAAAATTCCAAAATTTCCAAATCATTTTCTTATCACTTTTTTAGAATGATATTTTTGAACGTGTTGATAAATGTAACAATAACTTGCAAAAACACACGCTTGATCTTTTAGCAGGTTCCAAACAGCTACGAACCTTGGAAACTTTTATAAAAGATAAAAGGGAAGAGTTTAATACGTATGAAAAAACTGCTATAGACATTTTAGATTGCAAAACACCCACCTATAACAGGAATAGAAGACGGAAAATATTTGCAGATGAAACCCGTGGGGTTGAAAGCGATCTTGATGAAAGGACTGCATTTAGGGTTAACGTGTACAATACAATAATTGATTCCCTACTAGTAAACTTAGCAAGGAAGAGAGAATCGTATGATGCTTTGGTGGATCGATTCGAAACATTGACACTTCTGTTATCAGAAACTTCAAATGAAGCGATAATAAAAGCAGCTACAAAGTTTACTCAGTTTTATGATGATGACATTAATGTAGATTTCCCAAATGAATGTTGCCACTTTGAAGCTTATATTGATTTGGAACAGATACAACGGATATCACAAATGTGTATGTTTACACGCATTAAACAGAACAACTTGGGTATCACATTTCCTAACTTGGAAATAGCCTTAAGGATCTTCCTCACCTTACCAATCACGAACTCTACTGCTGAAAGAGGATTTTCTGTACTGACAAGAGTGAAGAAATCGAAAAGGTCTACCCTTTCAGACAGAAAGCTCAACTCTAGTTTTAATGTGCTGTGAGAGAGACATCACCTTGAAAACAAATTTTACAGAAATCATTAATAGATTTGCTAAGCTGAAAGCTAGGAAAAAAACAATCATTTAACATTTTTTTGCTTCTAAAAAATCTTGAAGATGTGTTACTAGTATTTTGTGTTTTTTTCAACTATTGTAATTTTACATAATTAATTAAATGAAATAGATTTGCTAAACTGAATGCTAGGAAAAAATCTGTAACCTAATTTAAAAGTTTTGTATTTCTTAAATATTTTGAAGGTAGGCCTATATGACAGTTGTTTTGGGGTATTGAAATAATATGTATTTAATAGAATTAAATAAAACATTTTTAGTCATTAAAATTGGATGATTTTATTTTCTCCTTAAAATCTGGTGTGGGTGGTGGTGGATGGGCTATGTGCTCAGAGCGCCCGTGCTCTGAGCGCCAACGCTAAAATCGTGCTCTGAGCGCCGATACTGATAAGCCCGTGTTCTGTGCGCCGAGGTTATCTGTCCATAATTAGACGCGGTAACACGTGGTTGCCTATCTGTCTGTCCGTTCTTCTTCAACTCCGTAGTCAACATTAGCGGTCCTATGTACAATTCATTGGTAAAACGAATTATTATACAACTAGTAAACTCCCGGAGCTGGAGAACTATCTAACTGTTTTGAACGAAATACGTTTATTATTAAGTTAGTTAAATTTAAATATTAGAAAGTTTCTTATATTATCAGAAAAATTATGAAAACGCAACTACGCTACTATTTTATTAGTAACATAACAATTTAAATCAGACAATTATAAGATAAATAATAAAATTTCCGAACTTCTGTATTAGATTTTTAGTTAAATTTTTAACAACAATACCTCAATGATAAATAATTTAGTCATATATTTTCAGTTTATGTATGTTTCTATAGATATCTGTAGGTCTACCTCTAACGTTATTCACAGATACTTGTAATTGATAACAAAATATGAGGTTTTTGAGACTTAGTTCACAAATCGTTTTGAAAGCGATTCAAAACGAGTGTTGAGACATGCTAATTCTGTCAAATTACTACACATTGAAAATACAGACTACAGATACAGATTTTGTATTTTAACTAAAATTCCTCATAACTTTAACCACAAATAAACTTTTATAATTTTTTAAACTTTGAGTTCTATTTTTGGCCCTTGGTGCTTTTAAAATTAATTTTTTGTTTTCATGTACCCTTGATACGCTCAGAATGTAATATACTCATTTGAACCCGGTAATGGTACTGATATTCCTCGTGAAAAAATAGACTCCATCTAGATCAAAATTCACGACTTTAATACTACTGTGTCACAACGATTGTCAAACCACAACTAAGGAAAGGTGCGAATTACAAGCTCATCTACGAATCGTATGGTCAGCGGATTTAAGGTATGCGGGTAGATAACCATACAAGTGAGTTTTGCCTTCCTTATCAATCCGCTTACATTGCACATCCTGTGTTTACGCATATATAAAGCTCAGCTCTGTCTCATAATTGTATTTTCAATTTCTTAATTACAATTGTATTTTTTCACTTTCTTTTATTGTCTCCTCAGATTTGTTCGTCCCAACCAAATGAGAAATCCTGAAATAATAAGTAGGATTATTCGCTAATGATCGATGTCCAAAGGCACCAATACATGCATAATAAAAATTTTCAAAATGAAAGTTGCAGGCTTCTGAAAAATGTGTAAGGCAATATTCACCCTTTACCGTTAAACAGAAATAGACGTGAAATACTCAACTTCGGCGGATGTAAGTTATTTTATTTCTCATTGACAGGTACAAACACAAAACACACACACACACAGATCTCTGTAGTTAAGTGTGATTTATAATTATTAAATAATATTAAAAATACTAAATAAAAATAATAATAACATTCTTAATTTTAGTGGTGACCGTCGGTCAATAAATTTTAACGATGGAAAGTGAGAATCGGTCAATAAATATTACACAAATTTTACATTCTTTGTATCGACGTTTCGACAATTTTATTGTCATCATTAGAACCTGTGTACGGACAACAGAGAAAAATCAAACACATAACATAACTACCAACCAGAACACCCTACTGCCTTCTAAACATATGTTCTTTTAATTATCTTTACAGGTCAAAAGGACGCTGTACAAATGTCTTCTGGTTTGTGTTTATAAATAGAGTGTGTATTGTAGGCACCTTACAGTTGTAGACAGTCATAATATTGTCTAGTATCAGTTAGTTTCAAAGTAGGTATGAGTAATTAATAATGACACATATTCGATTAGTTTTAAACTCATTGCAGTTGTCAATCCGCGTCTTTCATATTTTACGTTTACGCAGAGAGTTTATACCTGTGTGTGGGGGGGGGGGAGGGCTAAGACAATTTTGTTTTACATCGGCAAAATAATAACACTTCTTAACACTATTTATTTTACTTAAATAGATAGACATAATTACAATATTCCAAAAACCTAATTAATATAGTACTACAATTTTAATTATTGATAATATAATAATCCCTTAATTACGTTTGTAAATAATTATAGATCCAGTAATCATTGAATGTTTATTGGAATTGGTGCAAACAGCAATACATATCTAAAAATATGTTACAGCTGAATGCAGATTGTAAGATGTTCAATAACGTATATTATTACTACTAGCACTGAACACACTTATCCATAAATTAGAAATTATGTACAAAATAACAGAACTACTGATATTAAAACAGAAAATTATGGTAAACAAATCAATCATGTGACAATGGTTATAATTTATTATTTATATTGTTGTAAATAATATTTATCGAGTACATCGTCTATACAGAGTAATATAGTCTACTGTTAAATTATGCAGACGTCGCCATTCATACTCTCTCTCTCTCTCTCTCTCTCTCTCTCTCTCTCTCTCTCTCCTCTCTCTCCCCCCTACCAAAACACATAAAGATTCCCCCCCCTCCAACACACTCAAATCACAATTACGCATATTCCACATATCGTAGGTACAGATAATATTCATGTAGAGTTCTTTACGTTTTAGCAGTCAGGTGGGCCTATACGAATACATCTGCTTCACGCATCTACACATACTAGAACCGACTCTATACTCATATACACATGAGTTTGTGTGTGTGTGTGTGTGTGTGTGTGCGCGCGCGCGCGCGCCAGTCAAAGAGAAATAAAATAACTTATTTCCACGGAAGTCTTAAAAGTAGTTGAATACTTCAGGTTTACTGCTGTTTAAAGGGAACTGATAAATATTATTATCTTATTCCTTTACCTTTTTCAGAAGTCTGCAAATTTCACTTAGAAATTTTGTATTATGCCTGTAATAGTGCCTCTGCACATACATCTTTGGTGAATAATCCTCTTTATTCTCAGAATTTCTAATTTGGTTGGGACGAAAACATTTGAGAATTTGGTTAAACATAACTCTAAATAATAAAGGAGAATACGATTATGAGACAGAGACCTGAGCTGTATATATGCGTAAACACGGGATGTACAATGGAAGCGGGTTGATAAGAGCGCAAAACTTTCTAGTATGGTCGTCTATACGGCTTAGATAGCCGCGTACCTTAAATTTGCTGACCATATGATTCGTAAATGAGCTTGTTACATGCACCTTTCCTTAGTTGTAGTTTGACAATCGTTGTGACACTGTAGTATGACTAAATTATTTCTCATTTAGGTATTATGGTTGCAAATTTAACTAAAAAACTAACGCAGTAGTCCAAAACGTTTAGTATTTATTTTTTGATTGTCTGCTCTACAGTTATGTTACTAATAAAATGGTAGAATAGTTGGGTTTTCGTAATTTTTCTGATAATATGAATAATTGTCCAATATTGGAATTAACTATCTTAATAATAAATGTATTTTGTTCTGGGGCCTTACTAGTGCTGTGATAATGGTTTTAATAATGACTTGCACAAATTTTCATTGGACCGCTAGTGTTGACAACGAAGTTGGCGAACAGCGGATATACAGATATGCAGCCAGGTGTCTAATGATGCATAGATAAGGTCTGCGCACAGAACACGGGTTTATCAGTATCGGCGCTCAGAGCACGGGCGCTCTGAGCACGCAACGGGTGGATGGGGGGCGTCTTGCCCAGGGCACCATTAACGTAAGCCCGGGCCCTGCACATAAGTGTAGGTAAAAACTATAGTACTAACTGTATCAAACAGTAATTTCGATTTTTGTGACCAAGTGCCCTTGCGCAATGCAATTTGCGTGCGACAATCTTATTTCGTACACTGCCATCCATCTGTCAGAATTATTCTCGTGTGTATATAACATCGTTGAATGACCGCGATCGCACTGCTAATTGTGATAACGAATGTGCTTATTTTGCAAAAATTCAATGGAACTGGGATTATGGCGAATTAATGTTAACTACGACACTGTTACACTGGAATAGTTAAACTTAACTGAGGTTGTATAAGATTCTGCATGTAATGTGTCGTATAACGTGTTACTTATGAAGCTGTTGAGACTTTCTGGTGTACATTTAGGCAGAGAGAGTGAGTGAGAAAGAAAGACAGACTTCGTGTGATAAGAAATACCGTTTATAGTACGATAGCCAAAACACAGGATGTTTACTGCAGGTGGCTTCTGAGAAAGTCCTTGAAAATAATGAACGAATAAGTCAGTGGTGGGGGGACCAAAGTGTATAAAATAATTATACAGCCCAATTCTACATCATTGACTCGTCAATTCTTACACCTGAATACAGAGTAACAATTGGAGCGACCTGTTAAAGGTTTAGAATCTTCTGTTGCGCAATTGATGTGTATAACTGAAGAAAACTGTTGTGTTAGAATTGGAGGTTATTGTTATGAATGTATAAACAAAAAATGTGGTACTTTTCTTATGCGGTTTTTATCACTGAATCTGATGGTGGTAAAATAAAATGCCTCTGATAATTAGTACTTTTTATATAGTGGGGTCGAAAAAATTCAAGAATTGATGCCTCCTGTAATATGATGGTGAACTGATGGGAAGATACGTTTATATATATATATATATATATATATATATATATTGCAACGATACAGCCATATGCTGTATTAGGCATTGATTTGAATAAATATAAAATTTGTAGAATTATTATAAGTTAAGGGTAAATGGACAGGTCTGAGATTGTAAAAATATTTCATTGTTATATTAGGGAAGAAATTAACCTGTTTTGACAAGCAAGGAACACCTGCTCAATTGTATGTGTGTTACGCGTGTATCTTGTGTGTGTTAGTGATGCATGTACAGACAGGAATCTCAGCTACCCGCCCCAAGTAATTAATAAAATAATTATTTAATTCCACTGTGCAAAAACTAATTAGTTTATAAACAAACAAAAGGCACCAAAGTGTGTGTAAATTTTATAGTTATCCCCAGTGAGAAAATGACGTTAATAGGACACATTAAGCGGAGACAGTGCGAAATAAATGTGCCAAAAATATGCAAATTACCCTAAGACGCTCAAATTAATACAGTGAGTGCTTAATCAAATTAGCTATGATTTGTGCTATCTCGACTCCATGCAAAACATTGCTATTTGCTAATAATTGCAAATATATGAAAAGGTTCGGGAGTGGGGGCTATCAGGTGATCTGCAGGTATCGACAGGACGATTTTGGAGCCAACTGGCGCGGAATCTCGAGAGGGTATAAATTAAGGGTTCGGCCGAAAACTCTTCTCTTCTTTTCAAGACACAGTTGCAGTCGGACATGCTGTCCGTCGGCAGAAGTTTTATTTATTTTTTCAAGTCTCATTAACGAACTAATAAGACGTTCAACAATTAGGTTGACAATATTTCGGAAAGCGTAAAGTACCGCGACCGTTTAAGTCTACAGAGGGTATCTACGGAGAAGCTACCAGAGCAATGAGGGATGCTGGACGTTAGACGATGTTTTTTGGACGCCTAACCGATGTTTAAGATCCACCTTGCAGCAGATAGCAATTCTCTGAGGAGGACCACACACTGCTGGAGAAAGACGCTGGACTCTAGACATATCCAGGACCACACACTGCTGGAGAACGATGCTGGACTCTAGACATATCCAGGACCACGCAAGGCCAGGAGGAATGGAAAACCAACTCTGGACAATGCTGGACCCCGTCAATAAGTCATAAGATCATCAGAACTCGAGGTGACATGCATAATGCATTTATACATGATTTTAAAAAAGAGCTCATAAAGACTATATCAAAAGACAATAAATTAAAACAAAGAAAAAATTATAAGTAGAAATAATATTTTAGAAATGTAGATAAATGTTTAGTCGTAATAATGAGCGATCGCATATAAAGAAATAAGAAAAAAAGAATTTAAAGTTGAGAGAGTAGATTTTGTTTATCAAAGTAAATAGTTAAATTGATTTGATTTGCATTATAGAAAAGAATAATTTAAATTTGAATATAAAACAAATGCCAGTCTAAAAGTAATTAATATAAATTTAAATTTAATTTTAAACATTGGTATAGACTGAGTGAGTTGAGGTCAGATCTGAATTAAAAGAATTCAATTCAAATTACATTTTAATTTTATTTTATGTAAGAGGGTTTAAATGTGTGTAACACCGTATAGTATAAGAGATAAACATTTAATAATGAGTAATATCGTGACCGAAGATAATTAATGATGTTTATTATTTATAAGATTGAGTAAACAATAAATATGAATTTTTAAATACTCATAAATCTAATACTCTTATTATAATTACACCTGAACCCCAATTACACATACACGTTATTTGTATTGTTATAATTTTGTCGCCCGTCAACGTGTGGCACGATAAGCTTACATTTAATAATGTTGTATCGTAGTAAAAAATGGCGTCCCAAAGAACGTGGGGCTCCACAAATTTAAATTATATTAAATTTGCAATTTTATACCGTTGTAATAAATGTCGCCCATGAACGTGGAGCATGAAACGCCTACATTTAATAATTAATGTATGCTCTATGATTACCAGTGTTTTATAATTTACATGTTATAACTAATGTTATATTTTAATTAATTTTGTATGGTAGTATATTTTAAATTGTTGTGTATCGTATTGTAATAACGCAACTGGTGCCCACCCAAATAAACAGGTGTAATTGTAACAGGTAAATAAAAATAAATAAATAATAATAATTAAACGATAAGTAAATAAAAGCTCGCATAATAATAAATTAAAAATACATTTTTTTTTTAATAATTCGACATGATGACTCCAGGAAACTTAGATATGGAGGCCTTCCAGACAATGATGCGTGCCTGGGTCGATGAATTAAGCACAAAACAGACAGAAAATTTAAATAAACAGACAGAAAATTTAAATGCTAGAATAGACGAATTAAAAGAATTTAATAAGAACCAAACAAAAGGTTTAGAAAATAAATTAGAACAACAGTCTTAAAATTGTAAACAGGACACTATAAAAATCCGGAGAGTCTAGAAGAATTAACAGAAAAAATTGTTGATACCAACTTACGTATTGACACTCTAGAGAATAATTTTAAACAAGCCTTACATGAGCAAGTTGTAAGGACTGAAAATAAACAAAAATTACGTCTCGAGTGGAGAAAAGATATAAAAGAAGCGCATAAACAAATAAATGATATTATTTTGCCAAACATTATGCACTGACTTGTTATAATATTATTATATACTGTACATACCACCAAAATCAGTAAAATTGCATTTTTTTAAAATAATGAATAAGGCCTTTTCGAAATATTAAAATTTCATCATCAGTTCATACACTGTAATGTTCCTGTTATGATGTTTTCCTTTAAATGTATAACTGTTGTTAACTGTGTCTATTACCTCTAACTGTACTTCATTTTGAACTTTCCACTGCCATCATTATTGGGCGAAACCAAGCCAAATATGTATTGAAGTAATTAATCATTTTCAAATATTGTCTGTTGATTCATCAATTTGTCATATTTTTTATGAAGGTATATATATAATTTTTCTAACTGTATAATGTCATTTTTATTATTGTTTATTTCCACTATTTCCATATTGTTGGTTATATTTGTTATACTATGATTCATACTAATAGGGTGATCTGCTATGTTGGAGATCCCGTTTTTTTATTATTAAAAGCTCTGAAATGTTCCATAAATCTGTTTGAAATTTCTATGTGTTCTTCCAACACATTGGCTTGGTTTCACCCAATAATGATGGCAGTGGAAAATTCAAAATGAAGTACAGTAAGAGGTAATAGACACAGTTAACAACAGTTATACATTTAAAGGAAACATCATAACAGGAACATTACAGTGTATGAACTGATGATGAAATTTGAATATTTCGAAAAGGCCTTATTCATTACTTTAAAAAATGCAATTTTACTGATTTGGTGGTATGTACAATATATAATAATAAATAACTGATAATTTAAATGATACTTTAACTACTATACTTTTACTACTACGAGAGCAGGATGATAAAATTCAAACTGTTAATAATATGTCGCAAGCAAATACCAGTAAACTTAGAGAAATAGAAACACGTATAGTAGTTACTGAAAATAGAATTGAAGAAACTACGAAGGACCATTCGGGAGACGTATCACATATGAAAGAGGAAATGAACCAGCTACGAAGTGAGTTGAGAAGACGACAGAATCAAATGACAATGTTTCCTACACCGATGGACGAAAGGAGCACACTAAAGTTCTCAGGTGGTAAATGGGAGAACAGTATGGAATTCCTAGCTAGAGTGGAGAAGGAAATAGAGAAGATTCACAGTGCAATAAATGACGACGAGAAGATAGACTTTGTCATGCGATATCTTAAAGATTCAGCCAGTCAATGGTACTCTATTATTAGAGATAACGTCAGTACCTATCAGCAGTTTCGTGAGGCATTCGAGAACAGATACTGGAATGTGCATACCCAAAGACAGGTGAGGGATCAACTCGAGTATGGAAAATTCAATGCACAAGGACAACAGAGTATCGAACAATACGCAATTGTGCAAATCAAACGCGTAAAACATTTAAAACCAAAATTTTCTGAATATGAGATAGTGTCTAAGTTATCTTACCATTTCCATAGAGATATCCAGTTAGCTGTATATACGCAGGGTGTCAAAACGATCGAACAATTCTTAATACTTGTCACTCAATCACAAAATATTAACAAGAGTAACACTTCACCACACAATCAAAAACACGGATTAATTATCATAATAGTTACAACCGTAGTGATAAAGCACGAGAACGTGACGATACGCAAAATCATGATAACTATAGGCAAAATTTCACACCGCCAGCGCACAGTGTAAAACAAAACACAGCTGTGAATAACGCACACGACGTACAGAAAGAACCACACTCGAGAGAAACGTGCGTGATACAAATTGGAAGAAAAGATTTAGTAAAACATATGATCACTCTATATCCACAATGCAGAGCAAGAGAGTACAGAGGGAGAAATCAAAGCGAGACCGCGACAAAGCTCTGTTCAACCATCCTGTTCCCATGACACAAAACAATGACCGAAAAACAGGACGTATGGCTACACAATAAACAATATATATCCGTGCGATATGAGAAATGAGTTATTAGACACCAACAGAAGGGTGACACTGAATCAACCAGAAATAAATTGCCCTATAATTAATGTACGAATTAATGGATGTAGAATTAAAATGTTAATCGATACAGGTAGCCAAGTAACTGTACTAAGTAATAAGTGGGTACAACAAAATAAAAAATATTTTAAACAAACGGCTATTTTACCTGTCAATAATATAAATGTTATTACAGCCATGAATAAGAGAGAGAAAAGGTTAGACAGCAAGCTTACATAATTTTAAATTGTAAGGACTTAGAAATAACATATCCTATGATCATAATGAATAAACTTATTTATGATGGAATTATTGGAATAGATTTATTAAATACTTTAAGTACAAGGAGTGATGTCAATAACAATAAGATGTTACATAATTATAAGAATGTTCTATATGAATTAATTATGAATGAAAATGAAGAAAATGGTGAGGTAAGTGAAAATCCTATTGTCATATCCAAGCCACGTATACGATATGTACCTACTCAGCATGCTAATTCAGCCGAAGAAGGAATGTCATCTCAGGAAGAAGCGAAGTTATGAAAATTAATAGAAGAGTATAATGAAGTATTCAGCGATGTACCGACGCAGACCACAGTCTACGAACATGCTATTATGGTATCAGACCCTACAAAATTTGTCAGACGAATGTATCCAATACCCATGAATTACGAGGGAGATGTTGAACTGGAAATACGATGGATGATAAAGAATGACATCATTGAGTGGTCGAACAGCAACTTTCTTAATCTTCTAGTTGTAGTAAAGAAGAAGAGTGGAGAAGCACGTTTATGCCTGGACATGAGGAGTTTGAATAGCGTCGTTCTACGTGAATTCGATTGTGCACCACCTGTGGACGAGTTATTTGCAAAGTGTGAAGGAGCACGTTATTTGACTAAGTTGGATTTATGGTCAAGTTTTTGGCAACTTCCAATTAGAAGAGAAGATAGAAAATACACCGCCTTCCTATACAAAAATAAATGCTACCAGCACAAGGTAGTTCCCTTTGGTTTGAGCACGAGTTTGGCTGCAATTGTAAAATGTCTGGAGGGAGCATTAGGACCAGAAGTGGAGCCTTCCACAATGGTGTTTGTGGATGATATCCTGGTAGTATCAAAAACACTTGACGAACACATTGAACATCTTAACACTATATTCCACAAGTTAGGAAAGCCCATATATCCCTTAACCTAGACAAGTGCGAATTCATAAAATCCTCAATCCAATTCATAGGTCATATTATTTCATCCTCAGGTATTCAACTCGATCCCATAAAGATATCCAGTATTACCGATTTCCCTACACCTAAGAACATTAAAGGGTTACGAGCATTTTTGGGACTCACAGGATACTATAGAAGATTCTCACAACAATATGCAGATAGAACACAACCATTGCTAGAGTTAACAAAGAAAAATCACAAATGGAAGTGGGAGAAGAAACATCAAGATGCCTTCGACCAAGTCAAGAAGTTGTTCATTGAAAACATAATGCTTCATCATCCACAGCGAGATGGAAGATTTGTTATCTACGCAGACGCTAGCGACTACGCGTGTGGAAGTGTACTATATCAACAAGATGCTACAGGAGAACACCGTGTCATTGCATATGCCAGTAGAGTATTCAAAGGGGCAGAGAAACAGTACTCTACATCTGAGAAGGAGATACTTGCTATAGTATACGCCCTGAAACAGTTTCGATATTATATTTACAGAACGCATTTTGAAATACATACGGACCATCAAGCGTTATCATTTCTATTAAAATGTAAAGTAACCAACGCTCGATTATTACGATGGATCCTAGCAATCGGTGAGTATTCCTTTACTATAAAATATTGTAAAGGGAAAGATAATTTTATAGCCGATACTTTAAGTAGATACGTCACAGAACCATAATGAGTTACAACTGTTACCTATTAAATTTACTGCTGATAATGATGTTACCTACCAGACCATTACAATGTACAACATGGAGTCTTATATAAACTAATGAGGCAAGATTGGAAGGTGGTATTAACAAATGATATGTTGCATAAATTAATTCGACCAACACACGAAAGTTTAGCACATGCTGCTGCACTTAAATGTTACTTAAGCCTACGTGAAGATTTCACCATCAAAAATATGTTCAGGAAGATTAAAAATGAAAGTAAGAAATGTTATGAGTGTCAAGCAGCAAAAGGACCGAATCTACATATCTATGTGGAAATGCAGAGTATCCAAAAGGACCAGAAAGGAGAGCTAATTGCAGTGGATTTCCTTGGACCACTTCCGAGATCAAGTCGGGGAGTGAAACACATACTTGTTTGTATAGATGTATTTTCCAAAGCCGTCCATCTGTATCCAATTATGCGACCCACAACTAAAGTTGTTTTGAAAATACTCTTGCAGAAATACATTCCTGCATATGGTAAAATGAAGAAGGTACTTAGCGACCAAGGAGTGCAGTTCCAAAGCGAGGTATGGGAGAGAACCCTTCGTGAAAATGGAATCCAACATGTACTCACATCAGTACGACATCCATAGGGAAATCTGGTGGAAAGAGTAAATAAATATCTACGAATCTACTGTCACGATCAACACAACAAATGGGCAGAGTATTTACCTTTCTTTGAGAAAGCAATAAATGAAAATTATAGGGAAGCAACAAGTTATACGCTAATCGAGCTAGATGAAGACAAAAAACCTATTAGATTCTGGACCAAATATGTAAGCAAGCCAGAGAATCAAAACATACCTATTCCATTAAGTGTGAAGATGGATTATGCTAAACAACGCATCATAGAACAAGGTAACAAGAGGAGAGAAAAGTTCAATAGAACGCACAAATTACATCTATTTGATGAGGGAGAACAACTTCCACTAACATCATTATACCTAACCATTCTGACCACCCACCACAACATAAAATGACAGCATTCTATTCGCTGTTTAACAGAATGTACAAAATTCACCTAAACAAACAAGAAACTGACAAAGAAAGAAATATAATATACCAAATTGGTTATGAAAATGGATACAATAAAAATACTGTGAATAAAATAGAAAATAAAATCAAATATAAAAAAAAAGAGAACAATTAAGAATTAATCAAAATGAACAACACATAAATAATAACAACAACAAAAAATGGGCCACATTCACTTACATAAATAATAAAATGACAAAACTAACAAAACTATTTAAAAACACAGCTATAAAAATAGCATACAAAACTAATAAAAATAAATTACAAATTCTAAATAGCTCACACAACAAAGATAATACAAAAACTAATGGTATATACAAAATTGAATGCCAAGATTGCAATAAATGTTACATAGGACAAACAAAAAAAAAAACAGCTGAAAAAACGTTATTTTGAACACCTAAATACATACAAAAAACCAGAAATATATAAATCCAATTTAGCCACACATGCAATAAACACAGGACACGAATTCCCAGACATAACAAATGTATCACTAATAAAACATATACCACACAAAGGCACCATAATGAACATTTGGGAAAATTTACAAATATACAAACATAAAACACAAAACAAACTAATACCAGAACAAATACAAATCAATACAAAACATGACACAATATTCAAAGCACTCAACATCGAAAATACACAAAATACAAAAACATATACCACAATCACACACAATAATACAACTTTAAAATACCAAAGACCAATAAACAACCTTAATAGCAACCAGCAGCCAACACACAAATACTTCACCAGAAACAAGATCGCGAAGGCTGAAGATGAGAGAACAGGAACTCTCGAAGCATGTTCCAAATAGAAAAATAACATCTTGAGGTAAATTTTATTATTATTAAATAAACATTGAGTATCATTTAAAGGGATGTTTATGAAATATAAATTATGATTTTATATTTTATGTACGTTGTCATTATCTAAATGAAGTTATATGTTCACTAGTGCCAACTTAAAAAAGATACGATGTAACTTTGCTTTTGTAGTAGTTAGTGCGTGTGTATTGTGTGAGCACAGCTGATGCGTTCGTAATTTCTAATAAATCCCATTTTATATTTGATCTATCGCTCAGTTAATTGTCCACCACTTATATCCTTAACAGGTTATAGGCCCAGGTGCGCGCAAAGGGCAATATTTTTGTGAAATTGAGCAGTGATAGTCCAAAACGTGTTTATGAGCAAATAGGTTATTCCAACTGCGTGGTAAAGTGAAAATTAACCTCAACGCCATAAACATGGAAAGTGAATCAATTCAGTGATAGTTTAAAACGTGTTTATGTGCAAATAAAAAGGTTATTCCGACCGCGTGTGTAAAAGTGAAAATTAACCTCTACACATAAACATGGAAAGTGAATTACTACGTATTAACAAGTTACAAGGTAGCAAGAACTGGTATGTATGGAATTTTCAGATTATAGTTATATTGAAATCCTACAGCTTATGGAATGTAGTCAAAGGTGTACAAGTTATGCCCACTATGTTAGATAATAATGCATCTGTAGCCGAGAAAAAAAGAATATGAAAAGAAGAAATCTGATTTCGAAAAGGCAGACAGGACAGCTCAGAGAGTAATTGTGACAACTCTGACTGAAAAAAACCATGATTCATCTTATGCATCTAGAAAATACCAAAGAAATGTGGGAAAAACTTGTGTCTGTGTATGAGCAAAAATGCGAAGCATCTCTGCACATTCTTCAGCAGCAGTGGCACTCATTTGTTAAGGATTTAGCTGATGATATGGCCACACACATTTCAAAGATTGAAGATTTAGCCTATCGACTTAAAAGCATGGGTGAAACTGTTGATGACAAGATGATAGTGTCAAAAATTCTGCCTACATTGCCAAAGATTTTTAGTCATTTTCTGTGTGCATGGGAGTCAACAGCTGAGGCTGATCGTACAAAAACGAACCTCATTAATAGATTAAGAGTTGAAGAAATGCGAGTGAATGATACTGAAAAGACTGAAAGCAAAGCTTTTGCATCAAAATCTAAATATAAAGGCAAAGGTGCAAAACAGGGTATGTATAAAAACAATTCTAATAATGTGTTTAAACCAAAAGGCGATTGTTTTGTTTGTGGCAAGCCAGGCCATTGGGCTCGAAATTGTAGATTCAGAAAATACAATAATGAAAGTGATAAAAATGACACAAGCAAAAAACATGATACAACACAGGGAACTGCACTTATAAGTGAGGCCTTAGCATCTATTTTACAAGGCTCTAAAAAGGTTGACATGTGGTATAAAGATTCAGGTGCAACTGACCACATGACACATCATCGAGATTGGTTTGTAGATTATAAACCATTAAATCAAGAAATCTTGGTGCGTATTGGAAATGGTGATTTTCTAAAAGCCTGTGGAAAAGGCAATATAAACGTGAATACATTTGATGGCGAAAAATGGAATAAAAATCATTTAGCAGATGTATTATACGTTCCAGATCTTAGTTACAATCTTTTCTCGAGCTGTGTTGCTTTAGACAAAGGTCTAAAACAAATTGCAGATAATAAAGTCTGCAAATTTTTGAAAAATGGTCAAGTCATAGCTATGGGGTTACGCAAAAGACACAGTTTATTCGAGATGCAATTTGAAATTGAGCCTCCGAGCAAAAAACATGAAGAATTGAACACTAACTGTGCTAATATTGCAGATACTTTGGAAACATGGCATCAAAAACTAGTGCATCAAAACTATCCTAGAGTTAAAAAGGTACTTGAACATTTTGGTGTTAAAGTTAAAAACAACGACATATGTTTTTGTAATGCATGTGCAATTGGAAAAGCTTATCGCCTACCCTTTCCAATGAGTACTCAGAAACCAGTGCTATTGGTGAGATTATTCATGCAGATTTATATGGTCCAATGTCAATTCTTTAGGTGGATCAAGATACTTTCTCCTCCTAAAAGATGATTTTTCTCATTATAGACATGTGTATTTTATTAATGCAAAGTCTGAAGCTCTTGCTTGCATGACTGACTTTGTTAAAAAAACAGAAAAACACTGTTCTAATGGGATAAAAATCATGAGAACTGACAACGGATTGGAATTTGACTGTGAAAATGTTTCCAAGTTGCTCAGTAACCATGGAATCACGCACCAGCGTTCAGTGGCATATACACCAGAACAAAATGGATCAGCCGAGAGAGAGAACAGAACAGTAGTTGAAGCAGCACGTACTATTCTGCACGCAAGAAAGTTCAAACAGACTTTTTGGGCTGAAGCAGTCAATACAGTGGTGTATGTATTAAATCGCACAAGTACAAGTTCAGTAAAGGATTTCACTCCTTATGAACTTTGGCATGGTCGTAAACCAAATTTAAAAGATCTACATATATTTGGAGAAATAGTGTACTCACACATTCCCAAGATCAAAAGGAAGAAGTGGGACGCTAAATCTGAAAAGGGATATTTTATTGGATATGAAGACCACATTAAAGGAATTCGAGTTTGGTTTCCTCACAAAAAACAAGTAAATGTAGTACGTGACGTCATTTTCATGAATACATTTGAAAGTGAAGAAGAAAATGATGAAAACAGGGAAGAATACACATCATTATTCTTACCCGATGAAAAGAAAGATAAAGTTCCTGAAGTTGTTCAAAACAACTTTTTTGTTGAAGATCATGATATCATTCAAAATGATATAACTTCTGAGGATCAAGTGCAATCTGAAGAATCTGAAATAGCTGGTACTGAGAATGACCAGACTACAAACTACAGAAGCAGACTGCGCCAATCATCGACAATCAAACCTCCAGCGAGATATGCTGATTATGTTAACATTGATGACTGTTTTATTGCAGAAGGTACTGAACCTCTCAATTACCAAGAAGCTGTAAACAGTGATGATGCTGAAAACTGGAGTATTGCTATGAATGAAGAAATCGAATCTCTTTTTAAAAATCACGTATGGGATCTAGTTGAACCACCACCAATGTCATAGGAAATCGCTGGGTCTTCAAGATTAAAAAGAATCCAAATGGAAATATTCAAAGGTACAAGGCAAGACTAGTTGCCAAAGGCTTTGATCAAAAGGCTGGAATTAATTTCAAGGAAACTTTCAGTCCCGTAGTAAAATCTGATTCAATTCGAATGATTTTATCTATTGCAGCAAAAGAAAAACTCAAACTGAAGCAGTTTGATACCAAAACTGCTTTTCTAAATGGTGAGATTGAATAGAATGTATATATGAAGCAACCAGAAGGTTTTTGAAATGGAACAAATCAAGTCTGCACGCTGCTTCGGAGCATATACGGACTCGAACAATCCTCCAGATGTTGGAACCAGAGGTTTACCAAATTTCTAAAGAAGTACGGACTTGAATCTACCAAGGCAGATCCATGTATCTTCACTAGCACGAATGAAGATCAAAGGCTGATTTTGGCCGTCTATATTGATGATGGACTAATTGCGGCTAAAAACCAAGATGATATCAACAATCTAATCCATCGACAAAAAAAGGAATTTGAGGTTACTGATGACCAGGCAAATATATTCCTTGGGTTGCAAATTGAAAGACACCAGGATGGATCAATACTCCTCCATCAAACTGTGTATGCAGAAAAGGTAATCAAAAGGTTTAGGATGCAGAATGCAAATCCAGTGACAATCCCTGCAGATCCTCATGAAGAGACATGCACTGATGCTCATAAAAATCTGAACACTGGAATAGTCAATGCACCTTATGCAGAAGCTGTTGGAAGCTTGCTTTACCTATCAAATGGTACCAGGCCAGATTTGTCTTTTGCTGTTAATAAGGCAAGTCGCTATCTTCAAAAACCTACCAAGCTTCATTGGAATGCTGTGAAACGAATCCTCAAATACCTAAAGGGAACTCTGGACTATGGTCTAAAGTTCGAAGCAGATATTAATACTCATTTGGAAGTCTATAGTGATGCAGACTTTGCTAGAGAAATTGAAACTCGCAAGTCTACTTCTGGATATTTAATCAAACTAGGATCGAGTGTACTTACCTGGAGTTCTCAACGACAAGCCACAACAGCATTGTCTACAACCGATGCTGAATATATGGCAGCGTGCCAAGTTGTTAAAGACATAATGTGGCTAAGGAAACTTATGAACGACTTATGCATCTTGAAAAGCACAAAAACAACTCTGTACATGGACAATAAAAGTGCAATTCAACTGATCAAGAATCCAGTCTTTCACAAGAGGACTAAGCACATTGACGTCCAATACCACTATATAAGAGAAAAGTTTGAAGAGAAGGTCTTCAATCTAGAGTATGTCAACACCAAAGATCAGACAGCAGATATCCTCACCAAGCCACTTCCACGTCCAGTTTTTGAGTTACATCGGTCAATCATTTGTAAAAGTTTTAAATAATTTTTATGCAGAGACTTTTTATATATATTACATAAACAAGGGAAGTGTTAAATAAACATTGAGTATCATTTAACGGGATGTTTATGAAATATAAATTATGATTTTATATTTTATGTACGTTGTCATTATCTAAATGAAGTTATATGTTCACTAGTGCCAACTTAAAAAAGATACGATGTAACTTTGCTTTTGTAGTAGTTAGTGCGTGTGTATTGTGTGAGCACAGCTGATGCGTTGGTAATTTCTAATAAATCCCATTTTATATTTGATCTATCGCTCAGTTAATTCTCCACCACCTATATCTTTAATAATTATAAATATTAAATGTAATATATATATAGTCTTTGTTAACAGTTTTGGTATTTATACATTAAATTCTAATATTAAAATTTAGTAGGCCAATATCATTTTTAGATTGCTAACGATTGATTTTTACCTGCTGCGTAAATTTAAATTTTTCAAAAATTATAACTTTTTAATACAATTTGTAGTTAAAACACAATGATGAAATTTTATATGCTGATTACTAGTTACTAGAAGAATATTTTGAGAAAATTTCAGATTTTTTTGTTCAGTACCTTTTGAGATATACTAATTTGAAAATCAACAATTTTAGCCAAATTTCAATATTTGAAGGCTCGTAAAACCTAAAGGATGGATGTAAATGATCTCAAATTTTAATAGCATCTAGTGGTCTATTATATCTTTGTGGGAAAATAATATTTAATGTGTGTTTCCATCCCTTCTATGAAAAAAACTGTTTTAAAATTGTTAATTTATTCTAATCGAAACACGATTTTCTAATCAAGTTTTATGTTACTTCCTTAAAACCTAACAAATTTTTGGTCATAACATGAATTGTAGATGGTTTCATGTAGATTAAGATGGTTTTTATTTCAAGTTGATATCTTAATAAATAAAAGTTATTTAACTTACCGTTAACCTTTGAAATGCCATAAATGAAAGAACCTTCTAAACAAAATGGCCGCTAGAAGCCAAAGTGATAAAAATGTGAAAAAAATCGTTTTGTACTCCCAGATATATATAGAAACAGGAAATGTATAATTAAAAATAAAATAAAAGATGTCAGCAACAAATTATTTTATTATTGGTTGATTTCATATGGATTGACCCTTCTCTATGTCTTAACAATATGCCACAGTAAGTATGGAGAATAGCTTAGCTATTTAGTTATTGTTGTAACAAATTGTAGGATTAGTAAACTCATTTAAAAAAAATATATCAACAGTTGCCAAGCTCAGTGTATTTCTTTTATATTGGTCCCCCTGTTTGTTTATATTACTGGAAGCTCGAAATGAATGTTAGTATTCTGTATAAATTGTTTTCAGTTTTATTTATTTTTTGCTATTAGCCCCTTCCCATTCTTCCATTAGGGAGTAGGAAAATGCCTGATCCACTCCCAAAGTAAATACATCCTCTTCACCTATGCTTACTAGATCTGTATACACTTCTTTGTCCAGTACGCTTGTATTGCCTAACTTCCTTAGGCAATATGCCATCTGGCATCTAGCTGGAAATGATCTCTTTGTTTGCTACTATAAACTATATAAATTGTAATCTATCATTTTGGTTTAGATAAAATGATTCTATTTTAAAGATATTTTATCATTACTGAAAACATTATAACGGAAAATTTGAGCAATTACTAATTTTACTCAATCGACTATGCTGAACGCAAAGAAATGGGTGTGTTTTAGAAAGCGGAGAGGTATTGAGACGCCAGAACCGTAAGACGGCATTATTTGAAAGAAAATTAACTTTTAAAAAATCTGTAGAGTAAAGCGGTAGGTTAATAACGCCGGCATTGGGGCTGACGAGTATAATGAATGTACTTTTAGGCTGTCACATTTTGGGACACAACTGTCATAAAATGTATTATTTGCTAAGATAGTAAGGGTGTTCTCCAAACGTTGTAAACTTAAGTGCATGTAACAATAGATACCGTTAGACAAGAGAGAGCGTTGTGTGAGAGGGATAACGATAGACGCTAGTTTTATAAGCACGTGTAACACGGAAAAACGTTGGGCGAATCAGAAAAAGTGTCATGTATTGCGCGGGAGGTTTTAGTTAAGCAGATTGGGAGAATTTGTATTTAGCGGTAGTTTAAACCTATAGGAACGTTTTGCTGTAGATCGTAGGTAAGGGACACTCAAAGCAAGTATATATTATGAACTTAGAGAGAAATAAGTCTTCTTTATATCGGCGGAATTACACGAAGACTCGCATACACTGTTTTGCGTAAAATATATCTTTTAATAAGTAATGTAAAGAATAAGTAAATTCGCAGAAGTAACAGAGTATGGGAACGCTATAATTACTAATACTAAAGTTATAAAGTTTCATAAACCGTAATACGTAAATGAGTGGATGATCGGAGTTATAACAAACAACAAGAAGTAATAATACATATGAAGTTCCATTAATTCAATATGTTGTGGTAAATTGCGGAAGAAGGCGAATTAGTTCAGAGTAAAGTTACGACGGTGTGAGATAGTCGAGCCACACGCGACGCGAACTGTGTTAGATGCACTTAAGGTCAATTCAATAATCTTTGTGTCCAGAGTGTATAATTATACGACATAGTTATATGTATAATCAATATGTCAAGTGTAGTGTATATCTGTGATAAAGTGAATTAGTGCAGTTTTAACCAGGATTAACATGCAACAACGGCTGCTGACGACTCACCGATCTACATCTTCAGGACTACGCACTTTGGAAGGATTCTTACGCAAGTAACGAATAATGAACATTTAATTCTATATTGTTTCATAAATATATGTTTGTATTCAATATAGTGACTCAATCTGTCAGAAAAGGACTCATTGCTATTTAATAATATTCAATTTGTAAGATAAAACGATCCAAGTCATATTAAGAAATTTTGTAATGTATAAATGCAAATGGTTCATTAAAAGTTAATTAATATACTTTAATTTGTGTTTATTATTACTGGCACCCTGAGGTATAATCAAGAGTCGGTACACTGGAATAAGTGTTATAGACTATTAAATAAATTATTAATATTATTTATTGATCAAGGTAGTTTGTAATCTTATTTCTCACATGCTCGTAGGCCAACATAATTTTCAAATAAATAATTTCACTCATTTACAAAGGCCTATCAAGAAGTGTATTACAACATATTGTCTTTATTTAGATTAATTGTGTAATAGGGAATTTTATGAAGTGTAGCTCAAAATATAATATTTGTCTATAAAACAGAATATTTGCCTGCATGAAATTTATGTACATGTCTTAGGCCTGGGAGTGTGTTTGGCATAATGCGAGTACCTAAGACATAAAAAGCACGCCAAATACCTACTTCCAAGTGCGTGCCTGACACAAATTCGCACACCTGAGGGCAGTGCACCACATGAACAGCACTCACAGGTATAGACAGTTCCGATGGAATAACTAGAGAAAATTACCATAGTGAGAGTTCCAAGATAGGAGATGCCAAACACACTGATGAGTTACAATTTGATGACCAAATACAACAGGTGCCAAGTGGTAGCAACTCAATCCAGTAGGCAGTCAATGTAGAATCCTATGTTAGTTACCAACAACTACATTTTTGAACAACTGTAACAGTGGTTGACAATTGTATCTGTACAGTCTACAGACCTCACACAAGCATAGTTTCTATGGCAGAAATTGGTGAGTTGAACTATAATATGTTGCAACATCCACCTTATTTAGCTGCAACTGACTTTCATCTATTCCCAGACTTCCAAAATTTCCTCAGGGAGGTTTCCTTATATATATGATGAGCTGAAAGTGGGAGTAAACTGTTATTTTGAGGACAAAAACAATCAAGTTTCTGTGATGGCATACAAGCTCTGGTGCATCGCTGAACAAAGGGTGTTCAACTACATGGCCACTATGGTGAAATATAAAAATGATCTCCGAAAGAAAACAATTCTGTCATTATCAGGTTACAAACTTTTTAAATTTCCCTCCTATATACATAAAAGGATAGATAATCTTATCTGAGAAACACCATGTTTCAAACAGATTTTAATAAGATTGAAGAAAGGTAAAAATTTAAATAAATTTAATGTAATTATCTACTGTAATGTAAATAAACTTATCAACATACTTTTTCCATGATTAGTTTCTCAATTTTACAGTTAAAAGCATCATGCCTACTGTGTGTTTGACTCTATTTAGGTACTGACCACTAACTGTTCCTTATAAGTAATCTAGAGAGCAGTGGCTTAGCCACGGAGGGTTACTGAAGTTTAACATCCCCCCCCCTGGATTGTCTAACAATAAAGTAACATACATCAAATATGAAGGCTACAGATTCAAAGTGAATAGGTATGTTAATATTATTAACAGTGTGCAACAACGGTGAATTTTGGACTCCTCTAACACCACTCCTCACACCTGTCATTAGTATTCTGCCACCAAGAGAAATCCTTGTTGTATCACTGCCAGTGAGGAATTGGGGGAGGGGGACATTCTACAGATGAAACTACATATTATTAAATGTTCTTACCTGCTAGAAAATTAAGTGCTTGGACACAAAAATGAGTGTTTTCAAACTTCTAGTTTAAAATTTGTATAGTAGTTATTCTAAAACAACTTTTCCAAAAATTTCAAAATAAAACTAAGATTTAAAGAAAAGAATAAAATTAAGTTCTCTGAGTTGTCTTATAGAAGTGATTTTGTTTTAATTTTGGAAGAAAACCCAGAGCATAAAACCACGGTTCATTTTACATTGTACAGGAAATTAGTTGAAATCACTAAAAAAAAATGAGCATTACATCAAGGGTCATGTTTCAATATTAATTTCTTAAGTATGAACATTCATATTAATTGACAATTTTTGTTTACAAGTATTAACTGTTGTTATATACATCTATCCCAGTATATGACATTTACAACTGCAGTTTTACTAATCATTTAGACAATGCTCATTGTCTTATCTCTATGATTATTTACTTACTAAGAATTGCCATATTGTAACATGAAACTAGCCATTACTAATCATGAAATTGTACCTCATCTGTAGAAAAACCAAGAATGTCATTGTCCTCTCCATCCAAAGACACTTCATTCTTAACTCTATAATTCAAGTCAGATGTTGAAGGTAACTAAAACAAGGAAATAGAAATCTTATAAGCAAAGTTAAAAACTTAATACATTAAATTTTTCTCAAGTTTAATCAAATATCATAACTATTATAGATCCTAGAAACACTCGATGACAAAACATAACAATAAAAACAAAACTACAAAACATAAAAATTATAGTTTTACTTAAAAAATCAAATACAGATTATTAATTTAAGTGTGCGTGACAATATGAATCACATGATTGTTGATCATTTACTTACCTCTTCTACAGAAAAGCTGTGCACATCATCTACATCAAACTCCTCCTTAATTACGCTATTGACGTATGACAGCAAAGATGGCTGTGACAGAAAATATGTCAATAAATATTAACACAAACAAAATGTCTCGATTAATATAGTGAAATCATTTGAAACAGTAGTACCAATCTTACATAAAAGAAATCTGATGTGTATGTATACATTGTATACAATGAGAGATGACTATTTTTACTTATATTACTTGAGAGTAACACAATAAACCACTTTACAGTCAGTTCAATTTTTTTTTAAGTTCAAAATATTGTATAGTAAAGCCTATATGTTTTAAATAATACTTGATCTCCTGAAAGTTAAAAATGTTTTGCAAATATACGATGTCCTGAAATGGGACTTTCTTGTAATCTAGCTACATTTACAAGTTAATTATAAGAGAAAGGAAAATTAGAACGATGACTGTCTGTCAGCATACAGAAAATTATATGGTGAAAACTCTCTTGACACAGGCACTGATAAAAAGTTGAACTCATATATTCCCATTATCATTTCAATGGAAAAACTAAATTTTCATAAATTGTATGCATTTTCCTACAAGATACCTGAAAATTTACACATACCAAAAGAAAGACTATTTAAATTCCCACAGACTGTTCTCTAAATTATATGTCTCTTTCAGTTCAAGACACATTTGAGTTTTTGTGAACTGCTGACTTTGCTAAACGAAAGGTCATGCGACCAACTTATTCAAATCTGAAAGATGTCATGTACAATCACTCAACAACAATTTAGACGGATATCATGTAAACACACAAACTAGACATTGTCTTGTGCAAATCAGATCACGATTTATACAACAGTAACAACTTCATAATGCAACTTTTAGACAGCTAAGGAAAATTCAAACACTGTCTGAAGTGCCTTCTAGCTAGTCATTCCATCAACAACTGTTGTCACAAACCTGTAGTCAAACTTGTAAAATCTCATGGCACGTTTTGTCTATAATGAAAATGTGAAACAGTAATCAGTACAACAGGCAGTCATTAATACTTTAACGGATAAATTGTACAAAAAACCTGTTACATTTCAAAATTGGAGTTTACTCTTCAAAGTGTTACATATTAAACAAAATTCAATGACCCAGTGTACATAATTAATAACAACTTGCTTGTAACTTTTCACACCAAAAATGCTGCACATTGGAGTAACATTTTGTTTCATACCAAGTCAGTTTTGATGCTTTGTCTTGTAAACCGCTGCTTTGGTGGAGAGGCTTCCGACATTGTCTGACGACAAAACAGTTTCTCGGCAATTGTCTTTGACCTGTGAAAGTTTGTGGTTCATGGCTTTGTGACTTGCATAAAACAGAAGGCATGGACTATGTAAGTGTAAGACAAACTCCCCACCTTGTATGATTAGAATCCAGTGCGTGTGCAGTTCCAAACATCACACATTGTTAAGTTGTGAGACACAAATTCAAGGAGGTTCGTCTTTGGTCACGAGGAGCCCGCGATGCCTCTAGACAACGTTGCATCCAGTGTGTGGCACTTTATAGATCCTGATGGCAATAGAGTTGTCTGCAGTGCTTTGTGACACAATACACCAGAAAGGTTCTGTCATGAAACAACCCAATTTCTTTATAATTTTTCTACTTGGCAACTACATTTACTGCAGAGCAATTAGGCCAGCACCAGTCTCTCACAAGGCACAACCCATTATATATTTGGTAGCCTACCATAACACTATAAAGCTGTAAGAGCTCTAGACCATTATAAAAGATACAATTTTATTTTTAAATGTTACAGGTTCTCACTAACCTCAACTTTCATTTTCCTGATTCCAACAGTACTTTTATTCTGTTGTCTGTGCCTCCTTTTCCCCATTATTCTGAAACAAAGGACCATGAGAAAAATATATTTTATGTGAAGAGACATTTGACCAAGAAAATAATGTTACATTTGAATGACTGATGGGAAATAACAAGTTTAATGCTCACGTTAACAAAAAATTGATATAACAGCCCACATCTGGAAGAGACCATTGTGTTACATCTAAGCTAAAAGATCACTTTTTGTCATAAGTGTAACATAATAAAGCAGTTATTGTGACACTATGGTATGATTTCAGTTACAGATACTGTACAGTTGAATCATTTTATACTGGCTGATTCAGTGAATGCAGAAAACTGACACAGTGGGGAGACAAGAACACACAATGTAAAACTTCTGTAGTACTGTTGCTACTGTCAGTATTCAATAATTTTTTACTGATTCTGCATTCAATATAATTATTATTTCAACAAATTTTACAATTTGTATATATTATATGTTCCTTACACGCAGACTATTATACAATTGTTTTTTAATTATGTATTTTCCATTTAGTTAAGAGTGTTTTAAATACTTACATTTAAAAACTTTCTGATATAAACTAAATACACTGGTATTTATATCTACAATTCAAATTGAAACCTATTTTGCATTTAATGTATTAACAATTTTCTTCCTAAATCCTTGTCTTCAATTTTAATACACACTCAATAACTACTGTCCCCAGTGATGTTTTCCTATTGATTAACCTACACAGCAGTTTAAGTCATTATAATGTTAAACTCGGTGCAGTTTTCCTCTTGCAATTGTGCTGATCTCAAATCAGATCTATGGTGTTTAGGTATGTATGGTAGATGAATAACTGTGTCACCATGATTTTGCAGAATAATGGTTATTTCCTATAGTTTCTGAAAATGTTTAATCATTTTACTAACTTTCAGTGTAAAGGTCTGACTTGACTATATCTGATTTAAAGAGAATATAGTTTATCAGCCACCCTCCGCATAAAATCACTTTTTTTACAATTTGATGTGCGCAGTTTTTCAACTTGATAATTGGAGTAAAGTGTATTTTATAAAACTAACACGTGAGTTTTATTATAGTCACTGAATTAGCTTTCCACCATTGGCAGCTGGAGATTCATAAAAACTGTGGGCTACAACTGACAATGCTGCACCTTAGTACCACCTCTTCTCCCCAACAGAACAATAGGTAAATTGGGTCAATGGAATTTGGTGTCATGTAGTTACATGCCTATTTATTTTTTTTTTAATTTCTATGAGACATATAAGAAACTATCACAAAAGGAAGTTTAATACCAAACAATAACATGTAGAGATAACTGAGTAGTGTTTAGATAGAGACGTATTACTAAACACAGAAAAGTAACGATGTTAGAATAGGTTCCTTAATTAACACGGTTCGAATAAATGTTGACTACACCTACGCAATCTAATATAAATGAAATATCACGTTGCAGCATTGTAGAACCACCAATATATAATAACTAAACTGTAAAATAATGTGTGAAGACGTTAAGCCGTTAAAAGTGTTACAAATGTCAATGGAAAACGTATTAGTTTCCATATGGCAAAGTTCATATACAATTTGTAATCTACACAACCTAAACATTGGACAGCAACATTCATACTTTGCTGTGTGCTGTAATTTGTCACATCATGCTTGCCAGGGAACACCAGTAATTAGGCAACTAGTGAGCAACAGTAATTCCAATAAATATCTGCAATGTCACCCTTTATGGTTACATCTGAAACACCATACTCTGTGACACATTCAGCACCCAGCACAAATTGTTTTTATGTCTCTACATACTTGGTAGTATTAAATAACTACAATTAAAAATGTACAGATAATTTAAGCTATTTAACTTCTTTAAGCTATTATTTACGTACGGCTGTTTCTGTTGTATGCAACCGTCAAAACTGGTACAGGGACCATCAGCCATGCACCCATGAAGTTGTACCATTTACCTGTTAAGGATTCTCTTTCCCACGTCACACATTTGTCTGCGTTGACTGTAGTGGTGGTGGTGGGGGAAGTGATTTTGTGTTTCATGTTTATTTTGGTTCTCGGGTTATGATCACTGTTTACAATTAGCTACTCTTTTTGTATCTACATACTTCTGATTTTGTATTTCTGGTTCTGTTATGGTTGGTTGGCCATCCAGGATTGTAGCCAATGGGGGGGGGGGGTTTCAGTATTTTGAGGTGAGTAAATTATTATATATTTAATATTGATTTCGTGTAAATACAAAGATCGATCTGCACGACCTGCCGAATGATTCTGCCAATGCATCAGTCTCATCTCAAACTACAAAGTGAGCAGCAACACACGGGACTGTCTCAATAATACATGGCCACCATATAAGAGACCATGAGCACATATTTGCCCCCCCCCCACAACGTTCCTATTTTCTGTATTCTACTATACAGGAAATCCCATAACTCCATCAATCCTAAAGGGAGGATTTTCCTAAAGAGACCAGCTTGCCCCCATCAAATTTGTTTTCAATCACTGGGCTATATGGAATAAGGTGACTTGAATCTTCTATTCTCTATTCAATGACAGTTTTTTCCCACATGCACATATTTGTTGGGGCAAATATTAGAAGAACGGGAATATCCTCAATAACTTATAAGAACTATACAAGACCTGTATAATGGAAAAAGAAGAGCTGTCAAAAATAATTGTAGGATATCTCAACCAATATCTATCAATCAATGTGTTAGACAAGAGTGCAGTATATCATTTACTATTTTTAACAATTACAGCAGAGTCCCGGTTATCCGCCATAAACGGGCTGGCGGAAGGGCGGATAAGCTGGAATGGCGGATAATAGGGAGAGTTAAATAAAACGCAAATTTATCATAAAATTATGTTGTAATTTTGTAAATGTAATTAATAAACATCACGTTTTACAACAAATCTATAGATAAAACAATACAGTAAAGTACAATTATATTACAAAATTATAGTAAAACATTTTAGAGAACAAGCAACAATATTAAAGTTATACACTTACAAAAAAAGAGAAAACAATTACGCCTACTTTAGTACTTCACGCTTCAAGTTTAAGAATTCAGTAAATTTTAACAAGAAAAATTTACTAAAAATAAATATAGAATCAGACTAATGTGTACGTAATAAAATTGACTTACACTGTCAGAAATGTTGGAAGTGAGAGTTCAGTTCATGATGAGTGAAAAAAATTAGTGATCTTCGACTGCCTCCCTGATGATTCCCGCTTCTTTGCTGCCAAGTCTCGCCATCTTTGGAGCATCATTATGTCGACAACCCTGGCTTCCTCTTGCTGCTCAACGTACTGAATGGCTGCTTCAAGAGCTTTAACCCCTTCTTTGTGTGTGATCTTTTGGGGCTCAATAGTTTCAGAGTCTTGATCTTCAACAACATCATCGCTATTAACAAGTGTTACAATTTCTTCGTCAGTTATTTCATATTGGTCGTCTCCTGAAAGCCAATTCCGTATTTCATCCAACGATGCATCCTCACATCCAGGGATACGTTGCACCAAGGGCAAAATACTTTCATGAAGTTCATCCAGCATGCTTTCAGCCATATTTTCGTCCTCGCCCAACAGATTATGCCATGACTTCGCAATTGTTTGTGCCCCGATGTCGGCCCAGGCCCTTGCAACCCAATAAGCGACATCCTTCAAATTTATACTTTTCAACTTCTTAATCAAGTTTTGCCCATCTTCAATTTCTTGTATGACTGTTGACAGAAGCTTTCTTCGATAGTTTCGTTTAAGTGTTTCCAAAACACCCTGGTCCATAGGCTGACAAATGGCAGTCATATTTGGTGGCAAAAACATAGCCTTTATGTCCCCATCTCTACGTTCGTCTGGATCAGGGTGAGTTGGGGCATTGTCTAGCAGTAAAACTGCTTTTCTGGGTAGGTTGTTGTCTTTTAAAAACTTCTCTGTAGAAGGAACAAACTCTTTAAAAAACCATTCCTTAAAAATATCACTAGTCATCCATGCACTTTTTTGATTGAAATATTTTACTGGAAGAGCATATTTTGAAATGGTTTTAAAAGCCCTAGGGTTTTTGGACTTTCCAATCATTGCCAGGTCCATTTTATGGTTTGCTGTGGCATGCTACTGCATGCTAAAATAGTCACTCTCTCTTTACTATGTTTATAGCCAGGGGCTGCAGCTTCAGTTATAGCTGCAAGGCTCTTACTCGGTAACATTTTGAAATTAAGGCCTGTTTCATCACAATTAAATACTTGATCTCCTGTTAAGCTTTCAGTTTCAACAAAGTCTTGTAATTTTTTCTTAAACTGCTCCATTTCTTGAAAGTTTGATGACAGTTTCTCGCCGCAAATATTCAACTGACGGATTCCATAACGCTTCTTCCATCTATCAAGCCAGCCAACGCTTGCTGTAAAATCTGCATCACCTTCGTTAAATTCTTTTTGAAACTGCAACGCATTTTCTTTTAAGATAGGTCCCGAAATAGGCACCCCTTTCTCCCTGAACTGTGTAAACCAAATGTACAACGCTTCGCTAACTTTTTCATAATCACTATTTTTCATAGTTTTTCTATCTTTAAAAGCAGTCTCAGTAACTCGTGAGGAACACCATTTTTCTAATTCTAATCGTCTCTTCTTCCAATCTCCAACTGTGCGATGACCGACGCCGTAGTGGTCAGCCACCTTCTGCAGCGTTTCCCCTTTATCCAGTCTTTTTAATGCCTCAAGCTTGTCTTTTATGATAAAACAATTTTCTTCCTTTTCGTAGCCATAATCGCAACACTATTAACAAGACTACACTACGACACTCTCACCAAAACTGCACTAGTCACTCACAGACACACCGCGTAAAAATAGCCTCACTGCTCACTACAGCACACAACAAGAAACTGCAGTCTACTAAGCGATGAGCATGTGAGCGATAGCGTTGGATGTTGGGGGTGGGGTGGGGTGAATAACACGAGTCACAGCTAGGCTATAATAGGCGATGGGCAGTAGGCCAAATTCCTGCGGTACAGTCAGGAGCAATCACAAAGAGAGCACGTACACTCACACCCGCAAACTATTGGCACACTATTTTCGTTGCAGTAATTAAAGAAAATATTTTTTACGTTTACCTTTTTTTATGCCGCTTGGGCGGCGGATAACACGGAACGGCAGATAATCGAAGGGCGGATAACCGAGACTCTACTGTATATTGTTATGCCATTACAGAACGTTCTAAATGTTTCTCGGCTATCCCAGCAGAACCAGCTGCAATGTTGTGTGTGTACATGCCATTTAACATCCCTTAACAAGGCTGTTCTAGACTTCACCGGTCCACGCGCACTGTGTTCAAGGCCACAAGCAATTACACTCTAGTGTTTTCTAGTAGTGCTGAGACGTATTATGGATTATTTTGGAATCTCAGTGGGGTATAACTATAAGCATTCAGCGACGCTTAGTTCAAGTTTAAGTGGTGATTTATTCACAGTGAGGTTCGAGTTATACTCGAGCAATTTACACAGTGCGTTTCATGTGGCGTTTTTTTAATTTTTTATAGTTCTTTTTATATAATTCTTTATAGTTGACATTATTATTTGTGTGGACACATTAATTTGAATTGTACAAGAACAATCTTGTTGAATAACTTGTTGATTACAAACTGTTAATTGTGATAATTAAAGCTGGTTTCTAGTGACTTTATTGGTGTCTTGTATTTTGTTTTCCACTGTACCATACAACGATCAAGGAGACCGGTGTAACAATATCGACGGTCCGGTAAGGAACTGGAAACATCTAATGAACCCTAGTATTAAGTTATGAGACAGATACTTGAATGTGCTGTTGTTTGCTAATGACTTGCTTGTACTTCAAAATACAGAATCTCGAGTTGTAAAAATCTGTTTTTAAGCTTTATCAGATTGCCAATATGAAAATCTCCTCTATAAAAACAAAGGTAATGGCATTTCAAGGTAAGGAGCCAATAAGAACAAAAATAATGATTAGTGATTCAATTCTATAATAGATGAGACACTTTAATTATTGGGGAAATTATATTGGCTATGATGACATTATGATAATGATGTCAAGTTAGATAAGTGCCAGACGATCTGTGGAACAATCAACTGTATTTTAGAAACAAGGTACGCTGAGATACAAAATTACAGTTTTACAAAGTTTTTAGAGTCCCTATGCTGTCCTATGGGCAGGCCCGGCTCCAGGCAGGGGCGAACCGTGCTACCGCCCAGGGCAGCAAATTTTAAAGGGTGGCAGGTTCCGTGATCTTAAGTTTTAAAATTGACGGAAAAATAAAATTATTTACTTAATTTCATCACAATATATAAGACCAGTAAGAATTACTTTGTTTTTAGTCACTTTATGTTTTTAGTCACCGGAGTTTAACGAAGAGGCGAAAACTCGTGACATTATTTTTACCTGTGACAAAGGACATTTTACCTGTGTGAGAAAGGACTTTTTCGAAGCTCAAACTTATTAAAACTTATGTCAGATCGAGTATGTCCGAGACTCGCTTTAGCTGAATCAACTGATTACATCAAAGTCATGAAGGAGTTTGCCAGTGCAAAAGCTAGATGAGTATTTTATACTAAGGTACATGGTACATTACTTTTGTTATATTTCAATAATAATGAATTTTAGTTAGTATTTTAATTGTAAGTCATCACATAGGCATACATTTTTATTGTCTCATGATTCCTTGTACTGTCTGTACAATTTTTTATTGTAGCCGTTCGCGACATCGTAAACGCGAAAAGTTCTAGTTATTTGATAAACAGAACAATGCAAACATTCCTAGTCGTCATTTGAAAGCAATCGCCGTATCTTTAGAGTAGGTCTATTGTGCATGAATATGTTCAGAGTTAAAATAGGGAGGGGGTGGTGGCACTCATAGGCCTTAAATACTGCACAGGCAGAAGCGCTGGGGCCGGCCCTGCCTATGGGTGTGAATTATGGACAACAAACAAAAAACAAGACAGTAAAATACAGGCCTCAGGAATGGCATACTTAAGAGGACTCAAAAAGTGTTCTAAACTTGACCATATAAGAAATGTACACGTCACCTGGCTGGGTGCTAAGCGAGCTACAAAGCTGGCAAAAAACAAAAAAACTGTTAGGACAAAAAATATCTTTTATTAACTATTTTTAATATTAGCCTGTTTAGGTCCCGACTTCACGATAACATTATTTTGATTTAGAGATAACTTTGTAACTAAAGTAGGCCTAATTCAAAATTATATATTCGGCAACCTACATGTTTATTTATAATAAAGTAATTATTATTTATTTTAAAGAAATGCTGTTTTCTTGGTTTAAAATACCTTTGAAATAACAGAATTACTCTGTATACCCACTTATCCTGGATGTGGAAATCTAGCATTTTTTGCTTAAATTCACAACTTTTTATACCTACTTTGAGCTGAATCTCAAAAGTTGAAATTTATACTGAAGTTTGATACCATACAGACCTTTTATGTATGAAATTTTCAGATTTTTATCTGGTCTCCCAACAGAGATATTACAGCTGAAAATTTGGAAGAAATTCAAAATTTCAATTTTTAAGAGGGTGTAATTTGTAAAGGGTAAGCTACTTACCAGTGATATTTTATATAAAATACCTACACTCTTATACATAAAAGCACAGAAAAATTAAGGCTGAGAATCTGTTTCTTCTTTGAGAAATTACACTCCAAAAATCTAATTTTCTTCATTCGCGTTTGATAATTTTTACTACAAAGATTACCTTAACAAAACCATATTATATAAGTAAATAGGGCTTTAATTTCTAGGCCAGAATGTACTGAATCTGATGCAGTTTATTTGAAAAGCCTAGGACAACCTAGTGCTGAGTAATTAGAAAACCGTAAATGTCTCCAAAAGCAAAAAATGATGTGCGGCTTAAAACAAAAATGGCCACCATTTGTGAACTGGATACAATAAAAATATATTTTTAAACTACCAAAACATAAGGGAATGCACATACAAAATATGAATTTTTTCTGAGATGGTCAGGCAACCAGTGCTGCACAACTTGAAATGGATTGACCCACTATTTTAATTCAGTAATGGAATTTTTTAAATGAACATTTGAAAACTAATCAGTTTTGTCCTCTGTATAATAATTACTATTACTGTGTTAATACATACAAACACATTAATAACATTCACCTTTATAAATATCATTTGCATAATAAATTCAACACAGCTGTAATTAATGTATTATTTATATACAAACATTAATAAAGGTAGAGTATATACAACAAAAAGAAGAGTAGTTTTTCCTTGATAAACTGTACCAATACCAATTTTAATATCAAATGTCTTTTTAAATTCCAAACATGCTTTTGCAAGGGCACAATTTCTATAAACAGGCACAATTCTGCAAGCATGACACTTGCATAGTACATCGACTTATGTACATAGCTTTTTAATTATATTCTCAAGTAAATAAATATGTACCTAAATAAACGTCAATATAACATACATTAAAAAACAAAGCATTATCATATCTTTCTTTTATTAGTGTTTGGTACTTTGGTGGCTGTACCAGTGATTGTCAGTTCACGGGAAGGTAAAAGATCAAATTGAATGTTATATATACATATCTTTATCATAAATTCTGTTGTTGCATGAAAACTTTGAAAAAAGTATACACAACAATAAACCATTAAAATATTATTATAAAGCTTCTTTATAAAATAAGTCACAATCATGTATACCTGAAATTTATTTTTCAAAACTAAACAATTTACTATTAATGTTTGTATAAAGTTAGTGCAGTTATGAAACTTACAGTGCACGATTTGGAAATAACAATCAAAATATAAAACATGCACTTTTATACCTAAGTATGTCAATGTGCTAAAAACAAAGAAAAAAGGTGACCAGAAGTGTTTTAGGTACACTGAAAAACAATAAATAAAATAATCAATGACAATAAAGTTCTGATTTATGAAAAAAATTAAGAAAATAAAATATGGACCTATAACCTTGATCACACACTTAGAGTACACCAAAAATTAATTACAATTTTATATTTGAAAACCTCAACCAATACACAACTCAGAGTAGGGCAGGTTAGTGTGCTGAACTCCCACTGTCCAAGAGACTCACATTTTGCTTTTAACTCTTCACTGCTTTTTACTTTTCTCTCTAAACGATTTGGTTTTCAATATTTATGTCTTTAACGCTTGTCCCAAAACATAATTTTTGATTGGACACCTTGGTTTTTGAGGGGTCATGTTATAAGAAATGAAGGGAATTAAAAAACAAGTTCTGTAACACAGCTGGCTTCCAGTATGGTAATCCCAGTGCCACCTCATTTTGCTTTGTGGGGTTATCTATTATTTGTGAATTGTACAGTAAAAGAAAGTTTTATTTTTCGTATTCATCTAAAATCATATATGATCGATCGCCTTACTTTGATTTATTAATTGTTCATGGTTTGTAGAGTGAAAGAGAATCAATGTTTACCAGATTTAATTATTACACTTTTACGTTCTACATGAAATTAGTATTTTCCTACACTTTTACGTAAGCTGAGGTTTTAGGTTATGTTCAAAATAGTAGTGCATGTTAGGTTAAATTTTTATGACAAAACTTCGTAGAAATAATGTCCACTTCATCAAACAGTATAAGTAAATTCGGTATTTGTGGGTTTTCTTAAATTCTCTGATATTGTGATAAACTTATAGAACCGACACTGCAACAAATATTATACCACAAATAAGTATCGTTAAAATAAAAATCTACCATTCTTACGATGACATGAGTACAGCACAGTGTAACGTTGAAAAACAATTATACTTACATATTAAACTGCAGCAAGATGAAACTGAATAAAGCACAAACACTAATAAAATAAGTAATTTTCACAGAATAAAGACACAAACTTATAGCTTAACAGATAACAACCGAAGTAAAAACCAACCAGTCACCAAACACGTGTAGATAGCCACAAAGCAAACAATTCCCAATAATGTAGGTCGAATGGGCTTGAGTGATGCCAAACCTTGAAAAAATAATATTACTAGAGTTTTAAATACATAACGTGATCTATAACATAAGGACCACGACAGTAGTTTCGATTAAAAAATAAGGATCTATGTTCTTTTCGGGGTCTTTCACTAAATCCTGCGGCCAAAAAAACTTCCGTCTCCGCGTTTGTACTTTTTTTCGTGTCCGATGTGTACTAGAACTGTTTTCTTCACAAGTAACTAATGCCAGGTTATAGAGGTTATGTACGACAATGCAACTTAAATAAAATTTACTATGTTAGTGTACAATAAAAGGGTGTATTTATTGGAAGTACAGAAATTAGTTTCCATTTATAGCACATAATTACGGTACAGAGACGATTTTGGGAGGTTGTGTCTACGTTTTAACAATGTAACTTAACCTTTTAGATTTTTAAAATTTAGATTTAACAAAAATTTCGGATCTTTGTTAGTGTACATAAAATTATTGTATGGATAAAAGGCTGTACATAACATTAAAGGCTGTAATTTAATTACCTTGTATCCGTCAGTGACTTCGTTCTAGCGTTTTTTATATAGACGCGTTTCGTGACATGTGTCACATCATCAGTAATCCTCGTCAAATGTTAAAATTCACATAAAACACATTTGCACATATTTACTAAATTACAATAACGACACACACATAACACGATGTAACTTCGGCTTCGTTGGACCGGTCCGACCGCGCGTGTAGTTGCCGAGCCCATCGTGTAGTTGGGCGCTTTCTGGCTGTTTGGTCGTCTTGAACGTAAAGTCTACCGTTATGCACGCGTTGTAGCATATGGGCGGTATCCCCTTGATAGTTTTGCGATCCATCACCACCCCGTCCTCTACACACGCGCCGTGCTTGTTGCCAAACACTGCCCACAATCGCAAGTTCCATACTTCGGGATTCTCGTAATTATTGGCGCCAAATACTGTGAGCAAGTAGTCATGCACCAAAGGCCGTCAATGTTTCGTTCTCTTTCGTACGTCTTGCTGGTACTCACACGATACTCGTGCAGGAGATCATTCATATTGTACAGTCGCAACAGCGACTGCATCGCCTTGGACACATTGGTGTCGGCCATCGGCTTCATGTCGCCAAACTTGAAAGTGGCGACCATCTCCTTGCGGCACGCCTCAAAGTGGGTCGTGTCGTTGTTATAAGACATTATGGCGTTGTCTGTTATAGCTTTGCTCTTGGCGTCGTCAATCTCCATGTAACAGGTGGTACCCAACGACGCTTTCATTAGTGCTTTGTGGAAATCGGACGCCACCATGGCTATGCTTCCTTTGATGTTGTTGATGGCCACAGTGGACTTGGCCGGCGGAGTTTTTCGCAGTCCGTCGGCGTTTAACGCTTTCGCAGCCAGCGACAGCATGGACGTCTCGGGACAACGCACATTGTATTCTATCGTCTCGGCCGGTGAAAAATACGTGTCGTACCGATCCGAGTACTTTATCGGTATCGACGCCTTGGTGCTGAACACAATGTGCGGGCGATAGTATTTGGTGGTTACGTGTGGAAGTTGCCGCTTCATGGCCAGAAGGTCTTCAAAAGTCCACTCGCTCCGGCAGTCGGTTATGAAACCGTTAAGACTCATATGGTTACCCCTGCCAGTAGACACGGTGCACAGATACTTGTACGCGTCCATCGGATCGCTCTCCTCTGTCATGCTGACAAAGTCGGCCAGCACGTTCTGTTCACCGGCAGACTTCAAGTCCTTGGTGTTCAGAATGCAGAAAAAGTGGAATGCATCCGTGGGAAAAACTAACGCCTTGCTATTGCGGAACGCTTCGTTAGACGCTCTGGTCACATTTTGCAGAAAATGAGCCGTCTTGTTGCTGCGCCCGTCGTGCAGCGTATTGTCATAGTTTTGTGGATAGCTTTTACACCACTCTTCAGTCTCGTACGTGTTTTTCTTACTCAACACCGTATACAGGTTGCCCGACTAGAACGCAGTTGACATTTTCATACAGCCTGCGCCCCTTTTGCGCTTCCGCTTGGTCAGATCATAGTCAATGTACTTGTTGACGATTGTCACGCCGTTCAGGAACTGCCGGTTTTTCAGGTCGTTCATGTCGTACGGATACTCTAGGATTCTGTTAAACATCTCGATGTACTCGGACGACTGGATCTGACGGTTCTTTACAAACGGGTTGGCCCGGTTGATGAGCGTTATCCACTCTTTGGACTGCACGTGGTTGTGCGACTCGTGCTTGTACGTCCACTCCACCATCTTGTTGCTGTAGCGCAACGCTATGCCTTCGCCGTCCACGTAGGTAAACCATTCGATGCTCTTACATTCGTTCGTCTCGCGAACGTGCATCGACAGGGCGTCAAAGGTGGAAAACGAGGTATAAATCTTCAGCATACCCTTCAGTATGACCGCGCCCCACTGGGCTCGACTCTTTTCCACTGACTCCTTGCCGCGAATGCGGTAGTCGATGTAGCTGCCCAACATTATGGTTACCGACTTATGGCCGATACGTTTGCGAGTCTGCGACTCGTACGTGATGCACGCCAAATAAGACTTGCGTTCGTTTATAATGCGTTCGATAAACTGCTGTTCGTCCCTGTAGTCTTCGTAGCACTTGCAGTCGATCATTAAACGTTTGCCGATCTGCATGTTATACGAACACAATAAATAGGATTCAAAGAACACCATGTCTACGCTATTGGTATCGGATCTGTTAAATGTGTTTGACAACTACGAACCGTCGCGCACCCGTGTATGGGAAATAGTGCGCACCATACACCCGGTACACTGCGCCGCGCTACTCTACCTGCTGGAGAATGTGAGCAAATCACGTAAGATTATAACGTTAAAACTACCGACCTCGGAAGATGATGCGAACGCAGTCGGTCTTCTAGGGTCCGACAGCGACAGCAACAGTGCACCGACTCCAGACAGAGTTTACAAAAAGGCCGTCACACCGACATTGAATCTAACACGTGTGACTGTCACCAGACAACTGAGACCTGTGCAGCACGGCGACTCCTATATATACGACCTACGTGATGCTTGTGGTAATTTGACTATAATAGGTCTAATGCATATCGTACGAGACAACAACGTGTTTGAACGGCTCACATTGGGAGAACGAGTGGCGATGCACAACTTGCGCACCGCCTACTACACCCAGTTTGTGCACAACGTACAGCACTTCTTGTTGCCCGACGATATGCACTGCAGTCGCAACGAGTTTGAATCCGCGGACATGAGAAACATCACGCAAAAGTTTCTCCAGTACTATCATACGTTGGGCGTCACAGACAACGACACTCGTAGTGACGCCAGCCTCTATTATGGCGGAAACTTTAACCCAAAGTCGTTCAGATAAATCACGAGACCGCCGTGTCGTCAGATGGATCGACGACGCGTCGATCTGGAGTCGAACTACATAGTGCAACCGCTGTACCAAGGATATCGCGTGGTAATCAACAGCAACGAACAAGAGACCCGATGCTACAATTGTTACGGGGACCTGCTGCAAGGCTTTCTGTCCGACGTACGATTTATAGTGAACGCCACGTTTGAAGCGATAGTGTTGCCGCTGGACCGAGACCAACGTTTACGCTCGTCGCGGTACGGTGTACACAACAAGGCGATGGCGATATTCGTAGTGGACGTATTTCGTGTCGACCACAATATACTGGTACATCTACCGTTCGATAAACGAGCCGCATACATACCGCGGATCGGTGGCGACAACATACGGCAACTGCCAACCGAATGTACGTGGGACTCGTTAGAGCGGTTGTATCACAGTCGTAGCGACCTGTTTGATCCCGTGGTCGGCGTGGTGGTGCGCCATAAACGGGCCTCGTGTGCCGACCTACCGCAGGCGTACTGCTTCAGCATGACCACGTGCTACGATTTTCTTACCAACACAATCACCCGTCTGGCCGGTAGCGTGTCGTTGAAAGAGTTTCAACCCGCGTCCACTTTAATTTGGACATGGCCGATCGACGTACCGTCTGCTTGGTCTACGCACACGACGAACTGCTTTACTATGTATGCACGTTCGATCGTCGACGTTACCAGTTTGTACACTGCGCCGTGCTGGACCGTCTCTCGGACAGCGCTCGTCATACACCCAAGTACAGGTCGGAGCCCATCTACGTGATCGACGCAAAGTGTGTACCGATGGGGGTCATGTTTCTGCGCGTTTACTATTCTAAAAACGACTTGTCCATTGTCGGCTTCGAACAGAAGCTCACCACGTCCATGTACGATGTACCGTACCAAGATCCGTTCCTACAGACTTTATAATCGTCTTCATTGAGATACTTTTTGACAGAGGTATAGGTTTGGTAAAAAACAAAATCTGTCTACTACAAGATTCGATTCTGTATAAAAATATAGCGTTTATTCGATATCACATATAATGAGATCATTTTATTACATATAATAATAATAATAATAATAATAATAATAACAATACAATACTTGTTGCTGAATAAAGGTGTGCTTCTAAAGACACTATACCCGAGCAACGGTTTGTTCTGTGTATGTTGATAAAATACACTATCCCCGGCCTGCTTATTGTACATCATCTGATGTCGTCCATCTTTTCGTATATCAGTTCCAACTCTTCGTTGATAATCGGCAGATCGTGTTTGTTAGGTATCGGTTCTAACTTTTTGTTGATAATTGGCAGATCGTGTTGGCTAGGCGCCGGAGGCAGTAGTGGCGGACTCAACAGTTTGCAATTCTCGAACTCGTGCTTGTCCGTGAGCGCCACCACGGGTCTCGGGAACGCCGGTGTGGCGTAATGCAGATGCTGCTGTTGATGCTCTTCAGGCGACCTGCGCTCCGGATAACACGCCGCGCCACCTTCTCCAGCTTCCATAAACTGGTAAATGGAAACGGACGGAATTCTAATGTAGGTGGATCTGGCCACAACGTTGCCGACAGTACGCCTGTCGTCAACGTCCCGTCCATTGTCGTCAGTTTCTGGGTCGGATGTCGGCGTTTGTTCCAGCAACAACAGCCACATCTATGTGCCAGCACGCATACTACGACGTCTGCCAGTATAACGACCAAGAGGTTGATCAAGAGAGCGTTCGATTCGTACAGATTGACAAGGTACGAGACTATTAACGCCTGCTGCGCTTTCACTTCGTCGCTGCCCATCGGGACAATGGTGGCGTGGTCCAACTCGTCGTCGTCATCGTACTCGTACAGGGATTCGTGGTATCCGGTCCAGTTCATCGTACGCAACAGTTCGGGCTTGTAGCAGGTGCGCACAAACACGGGCCACTTGTAGCAGTAATTGAACTTTGTCATACGACACAAGTGTTGAACGTTGGTCGCTTTGCAGCGACAGACCAGATTCGTATTGTTCAGCAATATCAGTTCGGCCATTCGCATGCTCATCACGACGGTGTCTTCGTCTAGTCGTTTCAGATGCTGGTTGTTGCTGGCGTTCACTCTCAATAGGTATGCGGTGTCTTGATTCGCAGCAACGATAGAGACAACAAAACGCAAAGACGTCAACAGAGTGTCGGACACGTCCAACAGCGACAGTGTCTTGAGGTCCTCCAACGCGTCGTCAGCTATGCTGTGGATCGGATTGTGAGACAAGTCTAGAAACTTCAATTTCACCAGCGGCGCAAACACCTTACTCGTGATGGTGGTCAGTCTGTTGTTGCTGATGGACAGTACGCTCGTGCTACGAATATGTATGAACGCACCGTTGACTATATGGCTAATTTGGTTGTTGTCCAAGTGCACGTACGTCAAGTTCGAACTGATTAGACGATTCTTGTCCACTCTTGTCAGACGTTTGTTGTACGTCACGTTCAAGTATGTGCTCGACATGTTGGTAGCGGTCACCAGAGGTATTGTATCGATAAACGTATGACAGAATAAAGAGTTCTCGTACGCCTCACAATTGCAACCGTCCGGACACAAAGCTGCTGCTTCTACGTTGAGTATACAACAGTAGACCGCGCACAACCACAGCACGGCAGTCTTCATGTTTGCGAATCGTGAACTGTGATCGAGCCGACTCGTCGGATCCGGGAAAACGTATTATGGAAACTGAATATAATACACAGAGTAACATCAGTGTATTACTATATTATAAAAAACAGTAATCGTCTATACTGCACTGAATTTACGGTCCAAATGCAAAGTTAACCGTTTCGAAAACTATAAACGGCAAAACTATTGCTGTGCAGTTAGATAAAACTGTCCAATACAAGTTTTCTTCTTCTTTTTCTTGTCGTAGTCGTGGTAAACTTTCCACTCTTTGTTGTTCTATCCACGTGTTATATTCGTCTTCGTCGACCTTTTCCATCCACATAATCCATTCGTCATCGTCGGGCTCTTCCATCCACATGATCCATTCGTCTTCGTCGGCCCCTTCCCAATATAATTCCACGTCGTTTTCGTCTTCATCCTCGTCTAAAATTAATACGTACGGGTCTAGATCTTCTAGGGAGCCACTTTTTGAAAGGATGTTGCAAAGTAGCATTTTGTTTTTGTTACTACACAACACTACACAGAGTAATCGTCTACACTACAAACAGTAATCGTCTCGGCGAACAGTAGAACTGTGTTTATATCGAACGGTCGACTTCTTGCTTTTATATCGCTTGTATCCCCACCACTTACTACTTCCTACAAGATGATTGTCACTGTAGTTGTTTTAACATCGACCTCTTGTATTGTGTACCACGCAATATTTCCCACCATAGGCGTCTATTCTTTCATCTACGCATAGTAGAGTCTTCTGGACAAGGACATTCGTATTTTGTTCAACACAATGTGTACGGATACTAGTCGTCTGGACACCAACTGACACTTGAGGTAGCTGCAAGTGTTGGTTTTCCCAACTAGTAGTATTAGTATAAAGGAATAGACTTGTGTGTGAATAAAATACAGTAATTTTAAACAAAACATAGATCGTTTATTATACAGTACGAGTTTTTTTGACATTTATACATTCTGCATACATCGGTTTGTGGGCGCTCGATTGTCACGTTCCTCTTCTGTTACGTGTGAATCGCTTCAACTTGAACGGTGTACACTCGGAGTCTGTGGCGTTGTCGTCTCCCGTACTCTGAGCCATCAGCTGGTCCAACGTGGTGGTGAACATCGTCAGTTTGTGTTTAGCCGCTTTGGCCGCCGTCGTTGTCGACACACTGCTGACACGGCGTGGCAAGTCGCCGACCAACAGCCGCAGTTGATCCATCAGCCAGTCGATCGTGAGCGGACGCTCTGCGGTCAGCTCCTTGTACACAGCGCACCGAAACTTGGTCGTCTCCAGCACGGTGCCCATCGTTTCGTTCTCGTCGATGCGCCACTGTTGATCGTCGTCGTCGTTAGGCTTCTTCGACTTCCATCTGGCGTGGCGTGTGATGTAGTGCAACGTGTCCTCGTTCGGCTCGTACCCGTTGTCGGCGACACCGCAAATGCGCCGCATCAGGTTGAACCGTGCGTCTGAAGAACCGTTGTCGGCAGCGCTGACTCGTCTCTGTGGGTCTGCCACCAACAGCAGCGTCACCAGAGGATCCAACTTCATGAACTCGTGTAACCACACTTACGAATCTCGCTCGTCCACCAGCGACAACGCCAACATCTCGTACTTGTAGCGCAGTATCAGAGTCATGGTGGTGTTGTTTTCCGCACAAGTTAGATCGTCGCGTTGCTGTTGCTGCTGCTGTATGATGGACCTCGCATTTCAACACCTCCGCGTTGACTCTACACAAAGCCTGACATAGCTGATCTCTGATCGCCCGACGTTCGTTCACGTCTCGCGACGCAAAGAATCTGCCGAGCCAATGCATCGTTTGCGCCGTGAGTTCGGCGTCTCGCATCGGGTAGTGCATATAGTTGCGGCCCAGACACGAGTCCAATTCGTCGGCCGTCAGCATACCGTCCGGCCGCGAGCAGAGTTGCGGAAAGTTGATCACCGTAGAAACCAGGTGAGAAGGTATCTCCGGCACGATGACTCGAGTGATCTGCTGCGGACTTGTGACGCGAGACATGCTTACATAGAAACCTTGGTACGTGCTGTTGTTCAGAATCATGTCCACGTTGTTGCGTACGGTGCGACCCTGGCACATGTGGATCGACATGACGTTAGCCATGTAAATCGGATAGTTGTACAACTGACCCGACTTATCGCTGCCGTCCTCGTTTCCGCCATTCAACAGGAACCGGCAGTGTTTCTCAAACATGACATTGTTGCAGTTCCCTTTGCGTACGATCACGAGCTTGCCGTTGTCGTCTCGCATCGTCACCGTCTCGTTCGCCTCATCCACACTCACCAGTGTGGCCTGCGAGTACTCGGAGTAGTAGTACACAAAATAGCGGCAGCCGATTATCAACGGCACGTACGGTAGATACTTGTCCGGAGCACCGTTCTTCATGTACTCCAGCGTGACGGTGGGCAGATAGAGTCCGTTCGATTGGCGTACGCCTTGTACGCGCGACAGGTTTCGCACACCGGACGCGTTGATTAAGTAAAACGACGCCGGGGCGGCCGTGTTGATGGTCATCATGTGAATGGTGTTGGTGAGGTATCTGTGGTGGCTGGCCAGATGCGTGTCTGTGATGGCCGATTCGCTCATAAACTTACGGTGAAACAGCGCAGCGGCCAGCGCATACTCGAACTTGTCCAAGTGTTTGTCGGACGAGAACCGCGACACGTAGTCTACCAGACGGTTGTAGTCGGCGTCACGGCACCGTTCGTTCTTGTTCAACGTGAACGCACGGTCGATGAAGGCGGAGGCAATGTCGTACGACGAACACTGGCCTGCGTGCATAGAGTTGTGTATTTTCTGCAGCTGGTTCTTGTCGCCAGACAACACGGTGCCTATCTTGTGGTATTTCAACAACATCAACACTGCAAAGAGGAGCGGCTTGGGTATCACCGTGTACTCGTCCAGTATCACTATGGAGCCATTGAAAGGCTTCGGCAGTTTGGCGTATCTCAACAGACCCACGGTGACGTTGATGAACTGGCTCGTACTCATGCGGCCGCTCAACTGGCGTTCCAAACCGATGTAGCTGAGAAAAGAGAGGTTCCACACGATCATGCAGAATCGTGCCACCATGAATTGTACGGCACAGTTTCGAAAAGTGTGCAGCAGGTCGTGCTTGTATATGATAACGTGTACCGGCCCCTCCCAAGCGTGCGCTAGCGTCAGCATCGTTAACGTCTTGCCCGTACCGGGGCCGGCCTGTATTAACACCATGGCCGTAGGGTTGTCGAACATGTAGCGATAGATTTGTTTCTGTTCCGCATTCAGTTTCTCTTCCGTGTAGATTTGCTTTTCCAACGCGTACTCGTGGTCCTCATCGTAGCAGTGTAGACTTCCAAAGACGCGCGGCGGTGACGAATTTGGCGGCGGCGGCAGACTGTCAAACTCTAAATCCTTAACGACCGGTCGGTCAAACATTGTAGAAGCCCACTGTTTTCGATCCGACGTCTATCACTATATAGTGATTGTATCAAGCGACATCGGCGGCCCAAGACTAGATTTATCATAATTAAGCACACACACATATATATAAGCAGTTTGTTCTTGTACCAGTTCGCTATCTTCTTCCCCCAGTCAGTGTGTGAGACCATATTCTTTTAGGGTTGACATAGATTTTCCTTTTGTCACCGTCATTGTTTTTGACTCTCAAAGACAAGCCGCCGCTAAATGTTAATGCCGACAGCGGTATGATCGGAAACGTGAGTTCGTTCATACTCTTTTGTAACGGCGGCGCGTAGACTATTTCGTAGTACTCCTTTGGATCCCACTCGTCACTCTCCGCACACAGTTCTACCCAACAACGGTCGTAGTCGATTGTCAAATAGTCTGGACCGACAAGTGTTGTTAGAAGAGCTCTAATGCCGTAAGTATCCTGTGGACCATATAGATCGTACGTGACAAACAGCCACATGATACGTTGAAACACGTAAATCGGATCGTTACAGCGGATACGTTTGATTTTAAATAAAATCGTTTGATAACGATACGACAATTTGTAGTACCACTTTAGGTTCGCCGAATTACTGAAATGGTTTTTCTTCGGACGCATGCCGGGGAACGTCCATTCAGGTCTGTTCATCATGTCCGCAATGTAGTCGTTGAAAATTTCACGACCTTTTTTAGTCAACGAATAAGGCACGGGACACTTTCGTAATACGCCACCTCTTTCTTCATGAATACAGAGTACTGAAAGTTCGAGCTCGTTGTGGCCACGATAATAAAACCACTCCTCGCTCTCGTCTTCCATGATACACCTAAATGTTTCACTTTCGTCCGTACTCAATACGGGTAGTATAGGTGCGTTTTCTAGCGTCTTGGAAGCGATCGTTTTCCTCGTCCGATTGAACAGCTCCGGCAAATGCATCAGACCTTCCAGATCTTTAGCTGTAGCGTAACCTTTTTCAAGCATCAGAGGCACGACCAGGTCGAAAGCTACGCGTAACTGCGATAGGTATCTGCACACATCGTATTTTCCACTATAGTTCTTCCGTAGCTTCATTAGTTTTTCATACTCACTGTGCAGCTTCCTTCTCGTATCGAACGAATAACACTTTTCGTCCATAGTGGCGAGCTGCATAAACGCTTCTACATTGCTAGCGTTTACAACGTTGTTTACCACTAAATTCAACACCAAACTGGTATTATGTTAGCTAACCGCGCCGGTAGTATTCACAGTCGATGTCGTGTTACTCGCGATTCTTGGCAAAACGGTAACCTTCGCGAGTTCGTCTAAAAACGTCAAGTACTTGTTGGTAGCTGTATCTCCACTAGCCGCGCCGGTAGTATACATATTCGCACTCTCGTTATTTACACTTGTTGATCTTCTTTACTATGCGTGTTTCTCTCACAACAGTTTAACACTGAATGATCTCAATACCGCCGTCAGTACTGTTTATATACTCTTCCCGACGTCGTCGCCGTCACTGGATCCAGTATTCTATCTATACTTATGACTTAACCTCCGGCGCACACGTTAGACGCGACTGTATCGCGGTGACTAGTAACTGCGATAGGTATCTGCACACATCATATTTTCCACCCGACCCGTAATAGTTCTTACGTCGTTTTATTGATTTTTCATAATCACTGGGCAGCTTCCTCCGTCTGTCTACCAAACGGTTTTATTTACCCGTCGTACCTGCGTTATTCGTTTAGGTGTGATATAAAATTTCCTTTCGTCACCGTTCTCGCCGTCATTGTTTTTGATTCTCACATACATACCATTTTTAAACGACAATTGCGGCGGCGGTATTTGAGGTAATTAAAGTTGATTTATACGCTCTTGTAACGGATGCGCGTAGACTACTTCGTAGTATTCGTATGGATTCCAAACGTCGCTGTCTGCACACAATTCTAGACGATAGTTTTCGTCGTCGCATTTGAAGACGCATGTACCGAAAATTTGTGATGTGCTATCTGCAAAGGACCACATCTCAGGGATACTGAGAAGATCGTACGTGCCGAACAGCCACATGATACGTTGAAACAGGTGCATCACGTTACAGCAGCGGACACGTTTAATTTTAAATAAAATGCCTAGATAATGACACGCACGTTCGTAGAACCGCGCTGGACCCCCGTAATTGTTGAAATGGTTTTTCCTCGGATGTCCGCCGGGCAGTGTCGATTCGGGTTCGGTCACCGTGGTCGTAATGTATTCGTTGAAAAGTACACGAGCTTCTTGAACCAACGAATACGGTACGGGAAAGTCTCGTAACGTTTCGATTTTGTGTTTATTCAGTAAATGCAGTGGTGAAATTTCAAGTTCGTTGTGGCTACGATAATAAAACCACTCCTCGCTCTCGTCTTCCGTGATACACCTAAATGTTTCACTTTCGTCCGCACTCAATATGGGTAGTATAGGTGCGTTTTCTAGCGTCTTGGAAGCGATCGTTTTCCTCGTCCAATTGAACAGCTCCGGCAAATGCATCAGACCTTCGAGATCTTCAGCTGTGGCGTAAAATTTTTCAAGCATCAGAGGAACGACCAGGTCGAAAGCTACGCGTAATTGCGATAGATATCTGGACAAACCATAACGGTCATAACGTTCCGATCGATAGTTCTACTGACGTTGTTTCATTAATTTTTTATAATCGTTGTAAAGCTTCCTTCTCGTGTCGAACGAACACCAGTCTTTGTCCATAGTAGTGATTTGCATAAACGCTTCTACATTGCTAGCGTTTACAACGTTATTCACAATCAAATTCAACAACAGACCGGTTTCACTAACCGCGCCGGCAGTATTCGTGGTCGCACTCGCGTTATTCATACTCGTTTAAAAAAACGTCGTTCCTCTCACAACAGTTTAACGTTAAACGTTCTCAGTACCACCGTCACCGCCGTTTATATAATGTCGTAGTCGTCGATCCAGTATTCGGTAACCGAAATACACCACGGATGTTATTGTTTATTACGGTCGTATCTAAGCAACAACGGTTGTATGTAATCGGTACCACGACTGTGTCCGAGTTTAGTCGTCCAAAGTACACTGCAAATTATACATGTACGTGCCCATACCCCAACACAGGCGGATCACTTGTACCGACCGATTTTGATCGCACGGCGTCGACCGGTACCGAGTTTGGTCGTCCAAAGTAGTAGTATGTCTATGTTAGAACTATAGTAAGATATATATTATATATATGTATATATACGATGGGTATATCCTTACGGCTAGTTTGCCGTAGCAAAGGAGTTTACTCCGTGAGAAGATCGGTCGGATCACGGTCGACCGGCCGTTTGTTCAAAGTACTAGTAGTATGTCTGTGTTAAGTCTATAGTAAGATATATATTTATATATACCGACGCCTTGTACCGACAAATGTTTGCCACAGACCAAACACGATTTTATGACTGTCGACCGGTACAGAGTTTGGTTGTCCAAAGTAGTAGTAGTAGTATGTCTATGTTAGAACTATAGTAAGATATATATTATATATATACGTACATATATATTGAGTATATCGTTAACAAAGGCGGACGGCTAATTTGCCGTAGCAGAGGAGAGACGTCGAGTCCGTAAGAGGGTGGAGTGTCGCCAGAGCCTCACATAAACAAACCGACGGCGAATCCGTTGATCATAAGAATAACACGGGAATCGACGATGGAGTAGACGACAGCGAAAAACGAGCGAGGTCAAATCGAAAATAGGGGTAAATATTTTGTAAAACGGGGTTGATGTTCACCACCCTTAACGGTGCGAGGAAGGTCGGTCGGCAAAACGAACGTCGCCAGCGCACAACATTTTTCACCGTAATACCGGCTAGATATTAACATTTCGCCTAGTAGAGAGCATGATATTCGGATCCTCGATATAGTGGAACGCAGGTCAAGCCTCTCGAACACATCTAGTTGTATATTCTGTATGTACGTTCTGACCACGGACATAGTCGTACACAGTAGTAGTCTGTCTACGTTAAAAATACAGCAAGTCGCATATTATATGTCTACACTCTGACAACGGGACCGCGTTAAACGAAGCTTAGTTGTACACGGTACTAGTCTGTCTTTGTTAAGAATACATCGAGTCGTATATTACGGTCTGATCACGGAACGCTTGTACCGCGCACAACGACTGTCCCGGTTGACGAATCCGTTACCGAGTGTAGTTGTCCGAAGTAGTAGTATGTCTTTTTTAGAATACATCAAGATATATATTGTACATATATGTTGGGGGCACATCCTTAACATAGGCGGATGCCTTGTGCCGACAAATGTTTGCCACAGACCAGACGTGAGTGAATGATGTCGGTCGATCGGAACCGTGTTTGGTTGTCCAAACTAGTAGTATGTCTATGTTAGATACGTATACGTTCATATACGTCGGGTATATCGATAACATAGACGGACGACTGGTTTGGCGAAGTAAGGGAGTTGACTCCGTGAAAAGATCGATCGATTCACCGCCGACCGGTACCACGTTTGGTTGTCCAAAGTAATAGTATGTCTATGTTAAGAATATAGTAATATATATATTATATATATTGTAACGTGTCGTTTCACCAAACATAAAACATAACATACTAACTAAAAGATAATTTAATGACAGTAACAAACAATGACTGACGATGACAATAATACCCAGAAGTGAAGACCAAGTGACAAACAAACATGTAAATAATGATTAATTAATAGAATTATAATGTACAAATGTTAAACTTAGAAAATAAGTAAAAAGACATTTGTTAGTTCATAAATCTAATTTAACTATGGGGAGGTCTGCGCACTTCAGACCGTTATTTTATTTATCAAGAGAAACAAAATACATAAAGTGAATTATTTAAGTGTTACAAATATAATCATGTCAAACGGTAATTCTAAAAGTTATATTGTGTGACAGTGTTAAGAAGGAAAAATAACAGTGAAATACATTTTATTATTAATTATAAATGGTAAACCGAACCTGTGACCCATTAAAAATATAGCCATGGCCTTTAACTAAAGAAATTAATGTTTTGAGTGAAGAAGATTATTGTTAAAAATTGTGAATTGCAAGCCAGAACGTTTAAGATAAGTGACTGCTGAGTTGATAGAAATTGAGGATCGGTGGAAGCTGAGATGACCAGGAGAACCAACCCGGGACCTAGAGGAGTGATGTTTTGATAGAGAGAGAGCGAAAAACCAGGTGTCCAGGAGCGGAATCAACGAATGAATCCATTGTGGAACCTGCAAATTTGGTTTGATCATACCACAAAAACAATAACCGAATAAACAATAAACAAATAAATAATAATAATAATTGTGACTTGCGTTAGTGCACTATTATGAAAATGGTTGTTAATTATAAGAGTTTTTTGTTGTAGTTAATAGTAGTTTAAAAGGACCCACAAACATTCAACAGACATTAACAACACTGTATTACCCAGTCTCATGCATCAAAGTTGTATTGTCTGTTCTATATGTAAATTGTATGTTCAGATGAATAATCCTCTATTTAAAAATAAAACAGGTTATACTTTATTAGTAAGAGATACTAATTTGTTTTGATATTACCTATTGACGCTCAGAAGTGGGGCCTTCCACATTCACTGGATACTTAAGGAGGATTATATTAACTGAACGTTACAATATATATTATATATATATTTTTTTACTTCATATACATGTGTGTACATCTATGTGGGTATATCGTTAACAAAGGCGGACGGCTAGTTTGGCGTAGCAGAGTAGTCGACTGTCGCCAGCGCCCGACGTACACGAACCGGCGGTAAAACTGTTCGCCATAATAATATCACGGGAATCGAGGACGGAGTAGACGACAGCGAAAAACGAGCGAGGTCAAATTGAAAATAGGGGTGAATGTTTTCTAAAACGGTGGTTGATGTTCACTACCCTTAGTGGTGGGAGGAAGGTTGGTCGGCAAAAAGAGCGTCGCCAGCGACCGACATTTGTAACCGTAAAAACCTGTCAGAATTCAACAAATCGCCTAGCGTTACCTAGTAGAACGCGCTGTGATGGGATCCTCTACGTGCCGTGTAGGCGACATAGTAGTATACACTAGTAGTCTGTCTGTCTACGTTAAGAATACACGGAGTTGTATATTATGTACCTACATTCTGACCACGGACCGCGTTAAACAAAGCTTAGTTGTACACATCACTAGTCTGTCTACGTTAAAAATACATCGAGGTGTATATTATGTTCTGACCACGGACCGCTTGTACCGCGCACAACAGCGGACACCGGTGTACGAACCCGTCTGTCTATGTTAAGAGAACGGCGTGTCATATACAAGCTCGGATCTCTTAACACAGACGGACTGACCAATTTGTTTTGCCGCACAACGGGTTGTACGTCTGTCGACCGATACCGAGTTTGGTCGTCCAAAGTAGTAGTAGTAGTACGTATAGGTTAAGAATACATCAAGATATATATATTGTATATACGTTGGGTATATCCTTAACATAGACGGACGCCTTGTGCCGACCAATTTCACGCCTCGCGCCAGGCTCGAGTGTACGTCTGTCGACCGGCAACGAGTTTTGTTGTCCAAAGTAGTAGTATGTCTATGTTAGATATATGTGCGTTGGGTAATATTGTTAACACAGCCGGACGGCTAGGTTGGTGAACCAAGGGAGTTAACTCTGTGAGAAATTCGATCGAATCACCGTCGACCGTTACCACGTTTGGTTGTCCAAAGTAGTAATATGTCTATGTTAAGTATATAGTAATATATATTATATATATATTTTTACTTCATATATATGTATGTACATCTATGTGGGTATATCGTTAACAAAGGCCGACGGCTAATTTGGCGCAGCAGAGCAGTCGACTCCGTAAGAGGGTGGACTGTCGCCAGCACCCGACATACACGAATCGGCGGTGAATCCGTTCGCCATAAGAATAACACGGGAATAGACGACGGAGTAGACGACAGCGAAAAACGAGCGAGGTCGAATCGAAAATAGGGGTGAATGTTTTCTAAAATAGGGGTGATGTTCACCACTCCTAGAGCTGAGCGGAGGTTTGGTCCGGGAAAGAGCGTCGCCAGCGACAAAAGTTTATAAGCTGAAAACCGGTCGGATTTCAACAAATCGCCTAGCATTACCTAGTAGAAAGCGCTGTTAAGTATAAATCCAGTTGTATACGTACGGCTTGTACCGTGTGAGGTGTATGCGACATAGTCGTACACAGTAGTAGTCTGTCTATACATCGAGTCCTATATGATACACGTACAATCTGACAACCGAACGATTGTACCAAGCGTAGTAGTACACGGTAGTAGTAGTAGTCTGTCTATACATCGAGTCGTATATGATACACGTACATTCTGACAACCGAACGATTTTACCAAGCGTAGTAGTACACGGTAGCAGTAGTAGTAGTAGTCTGTCTACGTTAAGAATACACCGAGTCGTATATTATATACGCACATTATGACAACCCAACGATTGTACCGGGCACAACAACCGTCCCGTCGATGTTCGGGCAGTAGTCTGTTCGTGTTAAGAATACATCGACGTGTGATCACGGATTGCGCTAAACAAAGCTCAGTTGTACGCAGTAGTAGTTTTGTTAAGAATACATCGATTCGTATATATCGGCACGGAACGCTTGTACCGCGGACGAACCCGTCGACGGTACCGAGTGTTGTCATCCAAAGTAGTAGTAGTAGTAGTAGTAGTAGTAGTCTGTCTATGTTAAGCATATATCAAGACATATATTGTACATACGTGTTGGGTATATGCTAAACATAGACGGACGACAATTTTGTGCCTCACAACAGACGCGATCGTACGGCTGTCGATCGGTTACCGAGTTTTTATTGTTGAAAGTAGTAGTACGTCTATGTTAATAATATAGTAATATATATATTATATATATTTTTACTTCATATATATATATATATGTACATCTATGTTGGGTATATCGTTAACAAAGGCGGACGGCTAGTTTGGCGTAGCAAACGAGTCGACTCGGTAAGAAGTCGGTTGTCGCCAGCGTCCGACATACACAAACCGGCAGTACATCTGTTCGCCATAAGAACAACACGGTATTCCACGGTGGAGTAGGCGACACCGGCTGTGAGCGAAAAACGAGCGAGGTCAAATCAGAAATAGAGGTAAATGTTTTCTAAAATGGAGTTGATGTTCACCACCACTAGTGGTGCGAGGAAGGTTGGTCCGCGAAAAGAGTGTCGCCAATGTCCAACATTGTTAAGCTGAAAACCGATCGGATTTCAACAAATCGCCTAGCATTACCTAGTAGAAAACACCGTGGTCGGATCCTCTATGTGTGGTGTAGTCGACAAAGTACCCGGTAGTACTTAGGAATGCTTCAAGTCGTATATTATATACCTACATTCTGACAACGGACCGCATGCACCGTGTGAAGTGTACGCGACATAGTCGAATAGTCTGTCCGTGTTGGGAATACGTCAGGTTGTATACGTATATATTATGGCAACGCAACGCTTGTACCAGGCGACATAGTCGTACACGGTGTCTGTGTTAGGAATACGTCAACGGAACGCGGACAACAACCGTACGGACGGTCGGAGTAGTCTGTCTACGTTAAGAATACGACGTACATTCTGACAACGGAACGCTTGGTCGTCCGAAGTAACACTCTGTCTATGTTAATAATACAATAATTTATATACTCTGACTCTGTAACGTAGACGGGGTAGAAGCGCGAGTTGTCGCCACCAACCAACGCCTGTTGCGCGCTCGGCAACTGTCTCCGGTGTACGTATCGGTCGTCCAAGGTAGTAGTAGTAGTAGTAGTAGTAGTAGTAGTAGTAGTAGTAGTAGTAGTAGTAGTATATCTATGTTAATATAGTAATATATATATTATATATTTTTTTTTACTTCATATATATGTGTGTACATCCATGTGGGTATATCCTTAACAAAGGCCGACGGCTAATTCGCCGTAGGAAAGCGGTCGACTCAGCAACAAGTCGGCGAGCGAAAAACGAGCGAGGTCGAAGCAGAAATAGGGGTGAATGTTTTTTAAAACGAGGGGTGATGTTCACCACTCTAGAGGCGAGGCGGAGGTTTGTCCGAGAAAAGAGCCTCGCCAGCGATCAATTTTTTGTGTCGTCTACTCCATCATCGATTCCCGTGTTATTCTTGTGGCGAACAGTTTTACTGCCGGTTCATGTATATTGTGTGCTGACGACGTGTCAGCTAGCCTAGCCGACATCGAAGGACTCGTAATTATTTTCGTTGACTGTGGAACTAGTAATAATTTTCGTTATGTGTCGGTATAGGCTTATTAGTAGTAGTAGTAGTATATTTATGTTAATATAGTAATATATATATTATATATATATATTTACTTCATATATATGTATGTACATCTATGTGGGTATATCCTTAACAAAGGCCGACGGCTAATTCGCCGTAGGAAAGCAATCGACTCGGTAAGTCGGCTGTCGCCAGCACCCGACATACACGAACCGACGGCGAAAGTATTCGCCATAAGAATAACACGGGAATCGAGGACGGAGTAGACGGCGAGCGAAAAACGAGCGAGGTCGAATCAGAATTAGAGGTGAATGATTTATAAAACGGAGGGTGATGTTCACCACCACCAGAGTTGAGGTGACGGTTGGTCCGCGAAAAGAGCGTCGAAAGTTTTGTGTCGTCTACTCCACCATCGGTTCCCATTTTATTCTTATGGCGAACGGTTTTACTGCCGGTTTGTGTATGTTGTGTGCTGGCGACAGTCGACTTCTTGCCCGAGTCGATTCGTTTGCTACGGCAAACTAGTCGTCGGGACTTGTAATATTTCGTTTGTCGGCTAGCCTGTCCGACAAAGATATTACAAATACGTATAGAAACGGCTGATTGTACAACGGAGAAGTAAGTGAATGTCGGCTAGCCTAGCAGACAAAGACGTATAGAAACTGTTGATTGTACAATGACAAGTACGTATAGAAACGGCTGATTGTACAACGGCGGAATAAGTGAATTACAATATGTAATGTTTTCAGCTAAATCTCGTCAGTCAGTACTAGCCTCGTCGTACTAGCTAAATAGTCTCGCTAGCCGACATCGAGTACCGACGAACTAGTTGTAATATTTTTGGTAATACATTTCGCTAGTGGCAATACGATTACGTCATATTTTAACGGACTTGTAATTTTCTGCTGTTGTACATTAAGTATGATTACGTCATAATTTGTAGGAATTGTAATATTTTTCGTTGATGTTTGTCGGCTAGCCTAGCCGACAGTGAAATTAGAAAATACGTATAGAAACGGTCGATTTGTAGCGAGTGAATGTCGGCTAGCCTAGCCGACAATATGTGATGTTTTCAGAGTCATTGTCGGCTAGCCTAGCCGACACTGAAAGACTTGTAATATTTTTTCGTTGAACGATCATATGTTCGCAACTGCACGCACACACTCACAACAGCAACAACAACAACAATAAGCATATATATTGTACTCACCGGGTGAAGAACGTTCGTCAGTCGAGCGCCCGTCTCGTACTGATCGTCACGGTATAAGCTTATCGGTTTTACACAGCGAAACCGTGCAGCCCGAGGACTTGTAAGCCCGAGGACTTGTAATATTTTCTGCTGTTGTTTGTCGGCTAGCCTAGCCGACAGTGAAATTAGACAATTCGTATAGAAACGGTTGATTGTACAGAAGCGAATGTCGGCAAGCCTAGCCGACAAAGACGTATAGAAACGACTGATTGTAAAGCGGTGGAGTAAGTGAATGTCGGCTAGCCTAGCCGACAATATACAATGTAAATCTCAAGGACGTGAGACTTGTAATATTTTTCGTTAGCGGTGTGCGATTACGTCATAATGACGTCATGACTGTAGGACTTCTAATATTTTCTGCTGTTGTTTATCGGCTAGCCTAGCCGACAGTGAAATTAGAAAATTGGTATAGAAACGGTTGATTGTACAGAAGTGAATGTCGGCTAGCCTAGCCGATACTGAAAGACTTGTAATATTTTTTCGTTCGCAACTGCACGCACACACTCACAACAACAACAACAATAAGCTTATATATTGTACTCACCGGGAGAAGAACGCTCGTCAGTCGAGAGCGCCCGTCTCGTACTGATCGTCACGGTATAAGCTTATCGGTTTTACACAGCGAAACCGTACAGCCCGAGGGCTTGCAATGTTTTCCGTTGTCGTTTGTCGACGCTGGAATTAAAAATATTGTGGGTAAGCGATGCGTTGTTTTATTGCAGGTCATAATTTGTAATATACTCGCTGAAGACGGTTTTACTAGCGGCCGGCACTAGTCACACCGCGGAACTTGATAAAGTCGAGTATCGTGTTGTCGTTCAGTTGTAGGCGAGCGACCGCGAAGGCGACCAGCGTCAACAGCGTGAACAGCACGCCGAGCAAGTAGAGGCCGGTGAACATACATACGCCGGCGACGGTCATGCAGGCGAACGCGCCGTAGTTGACGTACGCGTTGATCTGTACCCGAGTCAGGAAATCTCTGTTATACTCGGCGTACGACTGGGGATCGAATCGCACGTGTTGTACCATGGTCTGTTTGTGAGCCGCGTCGATCACGGACGACACCCGTTCTCCGTTCAAGTTTATAGTCTCGCCCTTGTCTATGCGCGTACCGTCGCTGTTTACCACGAGCGAGTCCAAGTACACCAGCCGATCCAGCAGGGATTCCACTTGTATGCTCAACATCTCCTCCTCGCTCAATATGAGCGACACGAAATTGTAGAACTCGTAGTCTACTGTAGCCGATTCGGCCGCCTGGCGAAACGCCCTCTCTCCGTTGGCCATCAGATCGTGCGGCAGTGTCGGTGGAAACATGTTGTTGTAACCGTACGGGTCCCAGAAGCTGAACATTATGTCTAACAGTGTGGCGGCGATCAGCAGCCAGCCGACCACGCTGACCGCGGCCGCAGTGATTTTGGCCACCGCGATCGCCGTTTTAGAGGCGATACGTATCACCGCGCCGGTCACGATTTTCATACACGTACTCTTCAGGCCGGCCTTTAGCACGTTAACGCCGACGTCGATCACCATCTGCGGCACCCGTTTGACCAGCGACAGCGAAAGTTTTTCGATGATCTTTTTACACAACGATTTCAAATTGTCCAACATCACTTCACTGACTACGCCCACGCCCAAGTGTATCCAAAACGATCGGTCCGTGAACGCTTGTTCCAGCATGCAAAACATGGCCGTTTTCATACGCTCTATCCGCGACTGTTGTTCCTCTTCGTATTGTAATCTGGCCGACTCGTATGGTGGCAGCGTTGGTGCTGCCGCCGCCGCCACCACCACTTTTAGGTTTGGTGTCGATGAGTTTGGGCACTACGAACGAACGGTTGACGTCCTGTTTCCAACCGTCTACCGTGTACTTCGATTCCAGTGCCGCCGGCAGTTCGGGCAGGTTGCTGGGCAGTGGAAACGGTTTTCTGTCGTTGGACAACATACGCACGCTGGATTTGACGGTGTTTATCAGTGACATGCCCACCACCGCGTCAAGACCCACTTTCCACCATTCCAGGCCGCACGAGCCGTCCTCTTCCAGCGTGCGATCGTAGTACTTGCAGTACGTGGCGTTGGTCTTGTAGTCGAATCCGCAGCCGTACGGATCGTCGCTCGGCGTGCGACTGAACCCGGTGGGCATGTCGTTTTTGCGGTTCTCGTACACGGTGTCGCTGCGGAAGAACGTCTTTTCCAGATACGAGACCACGGTGGACGGCACTATACGCCACTTGCCCGAATGGTAGTTGAGCATGGGCGTGTCCGGTACGCGGCTGCCGTCTTGGCTGTACGTCTGTTTGGCGACCGTGTTAAAGCACGCCGGTTGACACTGCACGTCGTAACTGTCGTCGCCCACGTAGTAGTAGCTGGCCGTCATGTTCGACTTGCACATGCCGCTCCTGTCGTGGGATTGCAAGACAGAGCGCGACACAGATCCTCTGTCAGATCCACGTCGATAACTTTGCACACGTGTTTGATGCTCTCGGGTATATAATTGTCTTCGGGAAACGCATCTCGCACAGTATACTTTAGTTTACTCGCCAAGTGAGGCGCTTTTCGGTAAAGTAATCTGATCGTACGAATCTTTGTGTTCGTATCGGCAAACTTCTTCGAGGCCTGTATATCGGCGTCCGTCAACATGACCAGCGTACTGGAAGTCGTAAATACGTGTACCGCAAACATGAACGCATCCCTATTTTCCCTCAGGACAAACACCATCACTGTGTCCACACTGGATGCTACCGGCAGGCCTGTGACCAAAGTGCAACGCCACACCAATGCGAAGAACGCGAATACGTATTGTGCCGTAACTAAGGAATTTCGTTACGGCAACATACTAATTGGATACTCACTATCTAGTAGCGACACGGCGCGACTTGAGTTTCACTGTTCCGCTGTGTGGGGGCGTGGTTGGTGGTTCGGCTTTAGACGCGTGGCGATCTGTCTCTCCCTCGAACTTGTCCCTTCTTTGCAGCGATACGTTTTTTGTCAAGCTGCTGAAGAAAGTTTTCATTGTTTTCTTTAATACCGGGCATATGATTTTTATTATGGCCGGCTGAGTACCGAGGTGTGCCTTGGGGTGTCTACGGCCCGTTCATCCGTTACCCGATTGTAAGGCCAAGAGGAAATGTAAGAAAATCAAGGAACTTATTAGTGGCTAGTGTGCTGTGGCCAATCTAGACAGGTATGTCTCAGAACAATGTTTCTGGTGTGCTGTGTAAGTGTCCTTTTGCAAAAAAAAATTGACTTAATTCCTAGATGTGCATTTGGCACAACTTGATTCTCTCGTCAAGTGATGTCCTGCCTAGTTATCTTAACACAAAAAAAAAAAGACTTTTGCTTTAATTCTTGATGCTTCTTAACAATACTCAATATCCGGAATACCCAGGTTATTTTAATGATAGCAAATTCATTTCTGAACTATAGTTTTTTTCTTTCTAAATTCAGTTGAACTGGACTGGCATCTCTTAATTGTGATATTTCTTTTAATTGTAAGGACAGCGTCTGATGCTGTTAGTAAGTGATAGTAGTACCTTATATGCAAAATCTATTAAAAAAAAAAAAAAAAAAAAAAAAAAAAAAAAAAAAAAACATGAAAATGAAATGTGTTAAGCTACAACTGGTGAAGTGGTATCTACTTAAACCTTGCAGTGTGAAGGCACTTCCCAGCGTTACTAGAGTGAAGAATACCTGGTTCCTATATTTTCTCTGAGAAAGTCTCTCAGTATTTATCAGTGTTATCCATGTAACTGTTTTGTGTAAAAATTGTTAAGTGCATGTAAGTTAAAAGAAAATGATGAAGTCATATGTATTGAGTGCAACTCCTTCTCAGGACAGGTAGTGAACTGTCCATCACATTGGTTCAAACTATGTTATATCCCTACACGTTTTGGGATTTAGGATTTATTTTAATTCTCTATGAATCAAATATCAATGTTAAATTTTGTGTGTGTGTGTATATATATATATATATATATATGTATAAATCTAATGGAACTTAATAATGTTTGCTCAGTTTAAAATATGTTGAATGACTATATTAATTAATTGTTGAGTGAAGAGAATATAAATAGTGTTATGGATCTAGTCATTCGTATACACAACTATGTCTGTATAAAACATTCTACCTTTTGAGAGACCTGGTTATCTGATATTTTCTTTAATAATGGTATACACTATGAAATCAGAAAACCATTGAGCTATGCAAAGTTTAGTAAAAATTAAGCACACACATAGTGAATTTCATACTAAAGAACATAACTACCAACTTATATTTAATATTATGTCTTGGCTAATTATATTGTTATCATTCTTAGTTACATTGTACCTGAAAAAAAAAGGAATGCTCGTACCATGTTAACCCAATGTTATTATCACTATTGTGCACACACATTGTAAATTTCATACTAAAGAACATAAATACCAAATTATATTTAATATTATGTCTTTACTAATTATATTGTTATCATTCTGAGTTTTTTGATGGAGATTTCAGATGGTGCATGTTGTTTGTGTAAATTAATTAACATACTACAACCAGAGGTGTCCTGTATTAAAAAAAAACTTATTGTTATTAGATGTATTAAATTTTGAAAACCTCTAGATTTATTTTTTTTTATTTATTAATGTTAATAATAATTTATTGCCAAAATATCGAAATTATATTTTGTAAAAGTTTTAAAATTTACCGTTGAGGTTTTGTTGCATGATCATTGTTATTTTAAATAAAATACTTCTATATTCTGGGTACTATGAAGTACACGCATTCTACTACATAAATTTGTAAGGTTTAAAAAAAAAAAAACAAATTTTAGAGAACCAATAAATTTGTTGTTTGTTGAGTTTGGAAATTGGGGTCACCTCATTAATTCAATTGCCTAATGGTTCCTCAGCACGAGGCCTTTCTTCCACTAGGAGGCCTTTTCCTGGTTTTGAACATGTGAGCCGGTCATCCAGGTAAGCTGTAGAATTTAGTTACACATTTTAAGAAAGTTAAAATTCTGAATTCTGTTGGTTAATGTGCCCCCTCTATGATCGGCTACTTGATGGCCGGCATGGTAAACCAGTCGAACGACAAGAGAGCTAAATTCAACGATCGTTCTCCACTCAACGTGCTGGAATGTTATGTGTTGTGGAAACTGATGGCGCTGTACGTGGCAATGTTCGGTAACGTGCGTCCGCACCCGAACATACCCGACATGACGGAATACCTAGAATACTTTAAGAGTGTGTTTTCAGCGCTGAAATCTTGGTACGTCTACCACCACTTTAGGTCTCGTATAAACGGTATAGCATTTATCGACTCTAACGTGGACCGATGCGATCAAATGCACATGCCCAGGAACGAGGGCAGCGACAAGGAGCGAGCCTCGTGGCTGTTTTACACACCGCTCCAGAACCTGATGTACGAAGTGCTGTATCCCGAAGCGGTCGTATACATGGATTGGGTTAACGACGCCACTACCGACGTGGTTGTAGAAGGTGTTTCTGTGTTTCTCGACAATCTTTTGAGTAACATAACCGAGCGCAATGCCGCCAACACCGCCGCCGAACCCACGTTCGTCGTTCGATTTGCGCCGCCCATAGTGTGGGTACACGACCAGGACTTTACCATGCACAACATCGGTACGCACGTCTACCGGTCCGTGGGTCGTGCCGGTGTCAAACCTATCTTGGACTCCATCGACACGTTCGACGTGGACCCTTACACGCCTAACTACGTGGACGTGTGCAACGTGATCGGGCCGAACGGCGAGTCGTGGGCTAGAGCGGCCAAACACACGACCGTCGGAGAACCGATAAGGTCCGCAGTCAACGCCGCCGCCGCCGCCGCCTCTGTGGAAGAAGAGACGGACACGGACTCAATGTTTTGAACGCTGTTATGAAATGTTTTTATATAAATATAAAACTGTATGTGTTTTGCCAACGCGTGTGTGTATTTCGTACCTGGCCCCCACTGTCCTTTTATATAGTAGTATTAGTATGGCGTCTGCAGTAGTAGAAGGTGATGCAGACGGCAGCGGCGGTGGTGGTGGCGATGGTGAGCCCGATACGCTGATCACTTCCAACGATCGGGCGTTCGTGTGTTCTACGTGCACCGTTGCCAGGTCCAAGTTGTACTATAGCGGACTGAACGGTGTTCGCAGCGCGAACTTCAGCCCATCGCCTAACATTACGTTTAACGGCGAATTTCTAGACATCGACCGGCTACAGACGGACGTGTCGAGAGTGATGGCCGCGTTGAACGACAACATCGCCAAGTACAAACAGTGGTTGACGGAGAAGCAGGAGATGTTCGAACAGTATTTTACCGAGTACGACGCCAGCGAAAAGTTGTTCAACAAGTTGAACCTGATCGTGCCACAAATCAAAAAAGTTTTGAAATCGCTGACCGACTGGTACGCGAATGTGCAAGACATCGTCTCCGACGTATGGGACAATAGTAGAGCGTACGCGGACGCCAAGAACCTGTTACTCAGTTACGGACTGCAATACGAACAGTCGTATAGTATAGGTCTGCCAATCAATGCCGTGACTTTAGCCAAAAAGAATCGCACCAAGGCGAAGTCGTTGCACAAACAAAAGACTAAGGCGTTAAACGCAGAGACAGCCATACGCCAAGCGTTGTTTCTGCGAGAGTCAGAGTTGAGCGCTTTCAACCAAGCATCATTCGTACTCCAAACGGTAAGTTCATCAATCTGGTAGAGCTGGGCGAGACTATCGGATCATTGTACGACAGAGGCTCGCCGTTGGTGCGCGTACAGCAAGAATTGGCGCAAATAATAAACACGTCCGAAATAAAAGTTACGCTGCACCCTGGTATGATGCCAAATATCAACGAAGTGTCTAACCGTGAGTCGTTCGTACAGACACTGAGGCCCACAGAGATGCCGAACTAGTACTATCTGATCAAGAAACTGCAGGAGATAGAGGACAACGAACTGTACACGGTCAACACTAGACCGGCCATAGATAAGATGATAGCCATCGCCGAAAAACACGTAAACACGGAGACCAACAAGTCGAAATTGGCCGAGCTGACACGGGAGATACGTGGAACCGTGCCGACCGCGGTCTTGAACAAGCTGCGCGTGACGATGCGTCAAAAGGACGTGATGTATGACAACGCGGCCTACATCAAACGACTGCTGAAGAAACTGCACATCAAAGACAAACAGCTGTTGAAACCAAAGTTGAATGAGGTGCTGAGGGAAACGCTTCAGACCGCAGAGGGATTTATGCGCAACGGCAACGACCGTACAGCGATGGAAATCGAAAACGCAGATTCGTAGGTTAAGTAAATTTGTTTTCCGCTCACTCGAATTGTATAAAGTAACACAATGTGCGAACACAAACTGGTGGTCAGATTCGCCAACACAGACGGCGATATTTTACGCGACCCCAAAGACTTGTGGGCGACGCCAGATGTATTGGACGACGTCCACTTAAAGCTGGGCTCTTGCGTCTACACCGAAAGCGGTCTGATCATAGTGGATCGTACGCCGACAGACGAGACCACACGTCTGTGGGTGCGCGACATTGTCGATGTGATCAAGTACACCAGAAGCATAGGTCTGTACAAGCGGCATCATAACGCGGCGGAAGACGAACCGAACTACCACCACGATGACGGTATAGAGTACGAGTGCAAAACGGCTGAAGAAGAGGTGAGTGTCTATCTGCCGCGTATGAGCGGCAATATGATCGAAGAAGCCGAACACCAACGGTTATTTTATTCGATAAGTAGAAACACTACAGTGGTAGCGGTGTAAACTATTGTAGACACGACGGTGACTGATTCGACCGCCCAACTTGCAGAGTACCGTGTGACGTTGGACCTCCAACACCGTTACGACGATGAATCTGACGCGGTGATGAAGCCGACAATCAAAACGACATCAATATTTAGACTAAAACAATCTGTATGCTTTTGTGTATATCGTTAAATAAACTAGAGGTTTACTAACAAGCTATGCGTATATTTCTTCTCTTAAACACAATACAAATCTATAAAATATTATGCATAGGTACGTTCACTTAAAACTGATAATACACCTGATATCTTACTTCAGTAACCCTCACAATAACACCGAGTGGATAGACACTCCATGCATATTTTTGGTATTTGCACCGCTGACAATTTAAACACCGACGATTGTCTTACGGTGGGCGTAGTGTTGGCGTACCTCTTGGCGTTACTGCTTTTAATTTCTTCGGTCAAACCGTCGTTGACTTCTACGTCGTACGTCACGACGTCGCTGTCCGGTGCAGACGAGGATGTAGTGGCCGTAGGATTTGTTGTAGCGTTGGTGGCCAACAGTTCGTACTGGGGTCGGTCGAGTTTCATCATTTTAAATTGGGGGACGACATCAAAATTAGCTAAAGTACAACACTCTTCCCCGTAGATACGTTTCCGTGAAACCACTGCTCGTTGTCTTTTTTTGTGCTGTAGCTTTAGAGGTTTGGTAAAATCGGGTCCCTTGTAGCGCGCATTGTTGACTAGGCGTTCGTGTTCTTTAGCGTCTATAAACTCTACGTTCTCTTGCTGCACCACCATGTACGCCGGCGCTGTATTGCACCACGGTGACGGAGACGGTGGCCGACAGGCAGGCGACGAAGGCCTGTATGTCAGCGACTGAGGAACGTATTCTTCATCCATGGTGGTAGCAGCAGGCGCTTGTAACGACACTGTGTATGTGCAAAAAATAATGTACACGCAACAGAAGTAGACACGACGCCTTATGCGCGTGGTCACGATGTGCCAATCATCTCTCTATATATATAGGTATGCCTTTTGACAGCCTACGAGCTAGTGTGCCACTAGTAACGCGTGGTGTCTTATAGTGTAGCCTTTCGCTAAAAAATGTCTACATATAAAGAGACTAGAAAGAAACGCGGCTTTAAAGTGACCAAGAACAATACACGACTACTAGATATGACCTGCCTTGTGCAAGCTACATCGACTACTACAGTCGCTCGTACCGCTCTCCTAGACAATATACCGGTATCGATGATGATGCATTCCGTGTCTCTATCACAACAGGTCAAAGATATGTTAAAGTTGACCCCGAGCGTACCAATGTTGGCGCGACCTATACGCAGTTTTGAAGACGTCAGTATAGTCGCTCTGTGTCAAAACACGTTGTCCTGCGCAGCAATTTACGAAGAGAAGTACGACGGGGAACGTCTATTGTGCGTGGTAGATCACAACACGTCCGCTACATTCTACACACGCACTCTGAAACCGACCGCATTTCCGCACGAGGTGGCACTGAAACCGGGCTACACCGACTGTGTGCTGGACGGAGAATGTGTGTACGAAGACGCAGTCACCGATACGCTGGTGCCGATTTCCGATACAGGAGTGCGCAGTACTTTGCGCCAGTGCTACAGCGTGTTCGACGTTCAGTATGTCAACGGGCAGCACATGTTCGCCACACCGTTGCACGAGAGGAGACGATTGTTGTCCGCTTCCGTACAAGAGTCGCGCAACGTTGTACTGACACTGTACATTGTGTGCTCGTCTCTGGACAGTCTGCGCGAAGCGTTCCAACAAGCGATAGAAAACAACGTCGAAGGTCTGATAGTGAAACCCTTGAACACGGTGTACATGCCGGGCGGACGAGATGATTGGTTAAAGGTGAAGAAACTACACTTGCACGAGTACAAAGAAGAGTACGATTTGTACGCGCATCGAGCGCTAAAGGACAAGAACGAACTGTACGGCGTGTTGGAGTGCGGTTACTACAAGCCGGAAACATCGGAGTTTGTACACGTGTGTAATGTGGGCAGTAGATTTTCAGACTCTATACGCAACTACATCCGACTTATGGTGGATCCGTGTACTGGAATGTTTAAAGATCGCACCATAGTCAGCCTGAAATCCGACAAGATTACCGATCGTAACCGCTCCCTGAGACACCCATCAGTGTTAGCGTTCAAGTCCGACCAGACCACAGTAGATGTGTCATCGTTCATCAAGACGGGAGAAGCACCGTCGTCTCGCAAGTGATTTTGACAGCGCACGTATAAATACGGCTGCCACACGCGGTGTGATTTATTTAACCCTTTCGTTTTGCAACAACCACACACTCGCTCGCGGTCACTGATTTCTTAACTAAATGGAGTACGAGAACGAAAATACTGAGGCGTTTAAAACTACACACTCTGCGCTGACTGAATACCCTCACAATGAAATCACTGATGGTGCTGCTGCTGATGATGATAACCGAACGACAATGATCAACAACATGCTCTGACAGCGTCGCACAGTACTGCTGATACTGTCGAAGACGAAGACATGGACTCTCCACCTCCTCTACCGACTGCCACACCGAAATCAAAGAAAGCGGGACATGCGATGACAAATCTATTTCTAAACGGGAAGAACGGACCGCCGACCGCGAGCGGAGTCAAACGGAAGGCTGTGATTAACGTTCCATGTTGGAATTTGTAGAGTTGGTACTAGGCATAGCTGCTGATGTGACCACTCGAGTTAGTACAGTCAATGACGCCATCATAGCCCCTTATATTGAGGAGTTGAAGATAAGTGGCTCTGGAAGTGGTTCAACCAATGGCGTCACACCAAAGAGTGTTGGTGAATCTACACCGTCTAAACGGATGAAACTGTGCGCCCCAGTTACTGACAGTACGTCCTCGTCTACGGTGAGCAACGCCGAAGCGAAAATTAACGAAGACTTTGAAAAACTTCCGCTCAAATCGAAACGAACGGTATACAGCTGTGTGGTGAACGCGTTGTTTGTCGCGTTGGAACGCGTCAACGCAAACCTCCACACTTTTCGAGGGAACACCTGAAGTATTTTCTGGCTACTTACCAACAGTCTGTCACAGTGAGTGATTTTGTCGACACCAATAGACTAAAGAACGGAGGCAAGAAACAGAAAACGACTTCTCGCCTACATAACGGAGCCATGCTGGTGGCGTACTCCAAGTCGCCGTACATGTTCGCCAGTAACCTGTGTAGATGCGAGTCTACGGATGTTGAAGCTATCCGATTTATTGTGGAAACGGGCATATCGTTGTCTTCAAATCTATATCGTAACCTTGTATGGCGACTGGAGGACGTAGAGTATATTGTGGACAAGATCGACACGTAGCGTCCTGACCATGTGTGCATTCCAATACAGAATTTTAAGCGTGCTGACGTACTGATCAGCGAGTCAGTCATCTTACTATACGACGGCACCCAGTTTGTGTTACCGACACCGAACATCGAGCGAGATACCACGGCCAGAATGATTGCTTCGGCACAGCTGAAGCGAAAAGAATATATGGTGCTGGACGTACTGTTGGCTAACAAGCTGCGAGTGATAGACATAATCGCAACTAACAAACAAAACTTTGACATACCCGAAGGCTATGCGGAACGACTGCAACTGATCACTGAGACGTTACAAGGTATTAAAACTGTGTCGTTGGACGAGCCGAAGTTTGACGGCAGCTATATTCAAAAGTCGATGTCTTCGCATGACGCACCAATTTACATTCACTACAAGCCGAACTACACGTTGGCCGCCATCGGTGTGCAAAACAATACCATCTATCTGGCCTACCAAAACCACAACGGGGATCTTGTCTACAGATTAAACACTGTAAACTCTGGACCTGCATCGTTGGTGTTGGGTGTAGTCGGACTACAAGACTCTAACGCCCCCGAGTCGGGCACAACGACTGAACCACCATCACCGCCCACGATATCTCTGATAACAGATGAAACGATTAATAGAAGGGTGCAGATCTTGGGACTGGAAAACGAACCGGACGTTCGGCTGTTTACACGCGCCATATGCGTAGAGCTTAAAGATGGCAACAAGTTGGGTCCGCTCAGCGGTAGCCCCATCACCAACGTACGCGAGTACAAACCACCGGCCGCACCGAAAGACGCTAACGGAGAGGCCACCTTGTCTGTGGAAAACCTCACCGCTTTTATCAACGACCCCAACAACTTCGGAAATCTCATAAAAGCCATCGGCAAGTCGACGCAGTTTGACGCCATCATCAAGTCTTTACAGACGGACACTATCAATTTGGCTACGATGAACCTCGGATACTAACACGGAGAGTACAAAGGACACGGCGATGAACAAAAATTAACTAATCTACTTATTGTAAGATAACTGTACAATTTGTAATTGTAACTTTGTTTTAATAAATAATAAATACGTACAATACACACCTCTTGTCTCTACTTCTTTCAGCTTTGCACAAATGAAGATACTACGGTATCAAGTCATGACACTACTAACTGGTCTTATAACTCTGTGTAATCACTGTCGCTGTTGACCGTGTTTAATGAGGCAAACCCTTGTGTAGCTACTATAGCGTGGATGAATTGACTCCTAAACACATAATATCTACTACCGTTTATGATGTGGGCACTATATTCGAGTACGTTCTCGTACTCACTGTAGGACAGGTTGGCTACGGCTTTCTGTGTTTCTGGTGATTCGGAGAGCATTTTCAATATGTACTCGGCACGTTCACGTGGCGTCTCTAGTTTACACATCACTACCATATGGTTCTGACCGTCGTAGTTACGGACAAGTTCTAAAAGCAGGTTCTTCGAACACGGGTTCTGTCGTCACTTTGTGATGACCCGGCTGCGCACAATAACGTCTATCAAGTAACCCATGATGTTGCATTTTACATCTGTGTCGCACAAGTTTTCGATGGGTTGCGAGTTGTCGATCAACGACAAGTAAAACAGACACATATTGGTAACTTTGATAGTGCGATTGCACACGCGTTCCTTGTGGAACAACAGCGACCTCTCAAAGCATTCCAACATGAAATACATTTGGTTTAAGTCCGTTTCGTTCATCTCTTGGCGCACTCGCGCCTTGAGCTGTTCGTCGTCTCCTAACTGTGAGTAAAAAGACATACCGTGCCATGTTGTATGCGCGTGACCGACCAGTAGTCCCGTCTTGTCGTTCTTGTACACACGGATCGGATCGAAACTGATGCCTTCGGTGGACGCGTCTATGAACGTGTCGTCCACGTCTATGGACCGGCCCAAGTTTCCGAATATTGTAATGCAGTTCAACATGTTTTCAGTTTCTTTACTCTGCTTGTTCGAAGTGATCATGTCTTTGACGAATCGTTCGCTTAAATCCAATTGTTCGATATAACCGCCCGCCTCTATTTATTTGCCTTTGTTCATGATCTCTTCCAACACGTCGTAACGTATGACCCTATAGTTTTTGATTGCCTGGTCTTCTTGTAGATCGTTGCAGTTTACACAGATCATGGGCACCGGTATAATCACACCGTGTGCAGCCACGTCAGCCAACGGTACCATAGATTCGTTTTCACCAGATGACGGCTGCGGATCACTTGTGTCCATGATCATGTGTTCGGGTACGCTATAAACCTTTTATCCAAGAAACACACAGTGGATAGCGACAACTAAATACTATATTACAAGATGCTGAAACAGAGTGGCTCGAGAAAATAACACTAGTGTTCGTTTAGACATTAATATTTGAAACGTCGCCGACGACCAGTGTCAGATACTTGTCATAGCCGACAATCTGGTTGTCACTAAGTGTGTACACGTTGTGCACGCCCATACGGCTGTAGAAGGCGCGTACGATATCCATCATACGTCGATTACCAGTACAAATGTCGTTCACCAGCACTTCGTCGGTGTGTGAGGTCTGTTTTGCGGACAGCACGTGTTTAGAGTAGACTCGTACCATCAAATCAATGTCGTCGAATAGAAAGTAGCCTTGTTTCAGGCCATTTCGTATAAAATTGGACGGCATAATCAGCACGAGCATAGCGTTGTCGGCAGGTAACGCGAGTCGGTACACGTAGTTTGTAAACTCGTCGTAGTAAATATTTGCCACCGTGTGTCGCTGTTGCACGTACCTGTACTCGATAAACATGGCGTCCTGTCGGCGATTCACGGCCGCGTCAAACATGTCTTCACCGACGAACGCGGTGTAGAAGTTTTGCGTAGGCACTCGGTTGCCGTCTAGTCCCGCACACGGAGTGTCCAATGACAGCAACGGGTACCGACGTTCTTTGTAGTGTGAGTCGACGGTGGCCAGTGTTTTTTCATCCAACTGCGTGTCGGAAAATATATATAAACGACGCGGCGTGCCGACCGGAATTATTGTCTCGTGGACCTTCGGCGATACGCCATCCGCCACGCCGACTATATAGATATCCACAAACCGTTGCTGCGACTCTTCATCGCCACCAGTCATCAACTGTCGATATTCTCCAACTGTTATCGAAGTCGTATACGGACGAGCGTACGCATACTTTGACGTATTGTATGCGTTCTTGTACAACTCTATTGCTCGTTTACTATATTGTACCGAATGTATAGTGAACTGTATCGCCAGCCACAAACGTGGATCTCGTTGCTAACAAAGTACCGCAACCCACCGTTCCCGTCGCAGACACGCTAGAATGTAATATATCTGATCGTTCGTCATCGTTCAGTAGCATTACTGCATCATCGCCATCGCTATCGTCATCAAACGCCACAGCCGAGACTGAAAACAAGAGCAAGACCGACATATCTTGGTAGGGCAAAAGAAGAATAGTTAACTATAATCCGCTGCGGTCTGTGTGTCAGTACCATGCGCTCTTCAAACGGGTCAAACAACAACACTGCCGTCCAACGCCGGCCCAAATTCTCGACAAGCTGAACAACTGGAGAGACTACCGCAGCATAAGCATAGACGGCATGAACGGGGCCGGTAAAAGCACGTTGGCTAGTTCCATGAACCGTATGTACATGAAAATAAATATACACTGTCCGGACATCACTAGTGGGTCGAATTATAATTACGATCCGTTACGCGCGTTAGAGTACATAATGTTTCAACCTCTGTGCGACACGAAGGAGGCGTTTGTCGTGTGGGACCGATGTCGGTATTCGAATCTCATCTTTTACTACATCCACTACTTGATGAGCGTGTACGGGGAAGAGCCGATGCCCGGACCCGACGACAATAAACCGATCCTCTACATCAACAACCTGGTGTTGGGCACCGGACTGTTCAAGACCGTCCCCTACATGGAGGATATATGCGCAGACCCTATACTGTTCATAGTGTGCAGCGACTTGCGACTCGTTATGCAGGCGCTGTTGTCTCGTGGCGGAGCCAACGACATGTACAACGCTAAAGAACGAAACTACCAAATGGCACAGTACTACGTGTACCGGTATTTCGCTAGTCTGTTGGACGCACCACTACTTGATTTGAGTGTGCTGTTCGAAGACGGCCACATGACACTGGACGAGATACACATGGAAGTGAAACGTCGTGTTGACATTCCACACCGGCTCGATAAAACCACGCCACAGTTGCCCCAACGTAAAAGTCTATAATGCTGCACGAGTTTTGTGACAAGCACGACGACACTATGGTGTACGACTACAGTACCAAATGATGGCGATGGCGGTGGCTACCTCACACATTATTGTCAACTGTTTATTTTTTGTACAGTTTCAATATAGATTTGTTTTATCTGTTATAGGTTTCATTTCATTTATATCGAATTACGACTCCCCTGTCCAAACCTTTCTGTACGCCGTACACAAGGATCCAACTTGTACGTTGAACGAGACAGACGGTGCAAGCAGCATAACGACCCCCATCAATGACGCGGCCGTACTGAGCGGTTACAGTGTCAAACGGCCTCTCTACGACCTGGCGACGAGCATGTTACACCGAGGGCCCGGAGTGTCAAACAGAGATTTGGGTATAAATATACTTATGTTAACGATGGCCAAGTATCACGTCAAAGGACGATATCACCTGTTTGTCAACGACTTTAAACAAATTGACGAGATGCAGAGCATAGAGTCTTACTTAAACAAGTGTACCAAGACGTTTATTAACTGCCAAAAGACATGGCTATAAACAAGAAATACGATATCCGTGCAAACGCACATATCTATACAGGCAGCAAATGTTTGACGATGACCAACTATTTATTGATTCTCGCCTCTATGGCGTCAAAAATCATGAACCCAGAGCTTTTCATAAACATGGTGAGACACTACCACATCAACATTATAGAGTCGTTCTATCTGTTTGCCAGTATAACACGTGACAGTAGACTGATTCTGGAGTGTCGTGAGCTAAACAAGCCGACATTCAACTATGTGCTGGACAAATTCCATAAAGAGTGTCGATACAGTGGAGAATACTGGTTCGTTCTACCGCCCTGCTCAGTATGGTTCGCCTATCTCAACAACAGGTAACGATGATACAATATTACAATGCTTGTCTCGGTGTGTGTGCACCAGTGTATGTGGTTGTTTGTACATGTCTTTGTTTTCTATTGCAGATGGAAGTTTTTCAGTTACGTGAGTCGTGATTGTGAATTGTTGATGCAGAGTCTCAAGAATGTGGTCGGCGTAGTGGTCGGGTTCATACACACGAACCAACTCTACCCGATCCGTATAGAGTCGCCTATCCTAAACGGCAACTGGGCACAGATCATCAACACGTTGCGACACCACCAGCTAACGTGGTGTTTAGAAACGATCCTATACCTACTGCCGCTAAAAATGTACACTTTGTAAAGCAGGACTTGAAGAATATTTATCGGCTAGACACTTCATTGTTACAATCGTTGTCTGGTCCAGTTAATAGCGTTTGGAATATGTCTGAATAAAAGTTTATTATATATACATGAGTTTTCCTTTTTCCTCTAGTATTAAAAATCAATCACAAAGTTTCACAATACTGGGACTACTGATTGCGAACGGACAGACATGTTGTCCAAGTCCATGTATTCTGGTTGTTTTCTAGTGAATAAGCTAACTATTAACATTACCAGTATGAGAACTGCCAATATGATTGCGGCTATAATGCCAATTTGTTTTAAAGAGCCGGAGACTACAGTGGACACGCCGTCCCACAAATTCTTACCGGTGCTGATAACCGTGTCAGATATGGTGTCCAGTATTGACGGATTTGTTACACACTGAAACGTGATGTCACCGTACTGAGCAGGATCTGTAAACGACGTACTGACCGGATTCGCTGTAGGATCGCACATGCGACAAGGAGGCACAACACCGCCTTCAACAGCGTTATTTTTAATATCGCATATCGAAAATGTTTTCGGTCTTTGGGCGCCCATCTTTTCGACGGCGGTTACCACTGCCGGATAGTGGTTGTCAATGATGTTCGCCAACTGTGCATTCAACTGGTTCACAGCGATGCCTGTAGCTGTGGCTATAGCGATTTTATTAGGGTCATCGTCTGGCGCGTTCGCCTAGTTCATGAGCACCAATGTGGTGTTGTAATAGTTTGTCGTACCTGTACACTTATTGCCCGTGCCGGCATCCTCACCAGTCGAACACGTGTACGCAGCGACTTTGCAGGACGTTGTCACTCCGTTGATGGTGGTCACCATGAAGCACCCTTTACGCGCCTCGGTGGCTTTAGATAGCCAGTCCGCGCCGACGTACACTACACCGACAGTCAGTGCTACGACTGCACCGTTTTTAAAGTGCTTGTACAAGTTGTTTTCCACTTTTTTCAAATCCCGTTTGGCCGTATCGGATATCTTGTTAAGATTCTCTACGGTCGCGTCCAAGTGAGGTCGTTCGCGTTTTGTAACAGCAGCCACATCGTCTACATTTTTCAGCCCTCGTTCTGGGGTGGCGCCCACTAATTTTTTTAAACGCAGAACTGTCTGCGGCAGTCACCGGTATATTTTGTTTAGACACACTGACCAGTTTCTTTAAGTCACCCTCTCGTAATATCCTGTTTATAACTCCGACGTATTTGTCGCCCAACAAGACGGCTCCTTGTGAATTCTTGGTAACTTTGAGGTTTTTGATCGCCTCGTCTGTGGATTTAATACCGCTATCGACGCGCTTCAACAGCGAAGACGCCTCTTCGACAGTCGCTTTGGACACGCCGCTAAGCTTTTTCAATTCGGTCAGAAAAGACTTGAACCAATTGCCCACATTCAAATGAGCCAACTCCATGTTTGTGTGTTGGTTATTAAATATTTCACCAAGAACACGATCCGAACGCTTTTCAGAACGTAGTATACACCTCGATGTATTCTTAACAGACTACTACTGCGTTAACTATGTCGCCTTCACCGTACATACAGGATCCGAATATCGTGTTCTCTACTAGGTAATGTTAGGCGTTTTGTTGAAATCTAACCGGTTTTCAGCTTACAAATGTTGGTCGCTGGCGACGCTCTTTTTCCGGACCAACCTTCGCCTCACCTCTAGGGGTGGTGAACATCACCCCCTATTTTAGAAAACATTCACCCCTATTTTCAATTTGACCTCGCTCGTTTTTCGCAGTCGTCTACTCCATCATCAATTCCCGTGTTATTCTTATGGCGAACGGTTTCACTGCCGATTCGTGTACGTCGGGTGCTGGCGACAGTCCACCCTCTTAAGCACTCGACTGCTCTGCTACGCCAAACTAGCCGTCCGCCTTTGTTAACGATATACCCAACATAGATGTACATATATATATATATGTGAAGTAAAATATATATAATAATATATCTTACTGTAGTATTAACATAGACATACTACTACTTTGGAAGATCAAACGCGGTTCCGATCGACAGGGTTTGTGGCAAAAATTGGACGGCACAAGGCATCCGTCTACGTTAAGGATATACCCAACACATATGTATACAATATATATCTTGATGTATATTCTTAACATAGACGTACCATTCATTTGGACAACAAAACGTGGTACCGGTTGACAGCGATCCAACCGATCTTCTTACGGAGTCGATTCAGCAAACTAGCCGTCCGTCTATGTTAAGGATATACCCAACATATATGTATAATATATATCTTACTATAGTCTTAACATAGACATACTACTACTACTACTACTTTGAACAACCGGTGGACAGACATGCGTTGGTGATTCGTATGCGGCAAAACATTGGTGGGGTACAAGCGTTTCGTAGGGTATCGGGACAAGCGCCCCGGCTACAGCACTGGCTGTGCAGACCTCCAAACCAATCGGCCGTCTGTGTAAAACACGTATTGTATATAATTTACTAGACTCTTAACATAGACATACTATCACTTTGAACGACCAAGACTTGTAAGAACCTAGACTGGAGCACAAACGTCTGTCGGGTCCCACAAACTAGTAGTATATGTTGGGTGGGTGAAAACTCTCGACATAGACATACCACTACTATTACTTTGAACGAACAAGACTTGTATCGGTATCGACATAACAAGACTTGTATCGGTAGACGAGAGCCTTCACAAACGTCTGTCGGTGCGTTGGTCCAGGTCTGGTCGTTGCAAAACTGGCATACACACTACTTTGGTGAGGTTCGCATAAATCTGCTTGATGTTGTTGTCGCTACATGATGTAGTAGGCGACGCGTCAGCGCAGTGTTGGGAATGATAATTTCTATATAGTGTTCTAAGCCCGGCACCATGGATTCAAGGTCGAGGAAGAAACGTAGGCGACTGGCGGAGACCGCGGTTCCTAGCGGCAGCATCGGCGACGGCGGCGGTGTTATAAAATTGCCCGATAGGTACGCGTGTAAGGCGGTGATCGACGAGGTCCCCGACACCGTGGCGTACCATGTACGCTCCTATTTGGACGAACTGTTTGGCACCATCATGTTGCAAGTGAAAGAGTCCGACAGTTGTTTCGACGCCATACCGATTGTAGTGAGCAATATACTCAAGTACAACAATATACAGTTTGCCACCGAGACATGTACAAGACGAGCGTCAGTATACCCGAGCCGTTGTGGTTCAAGTTTGAACTGGACAAACGACACTTGATCTTGTATCTGAACGAAATCATGTACAACGACTACTGTACCACGACTACGCCTACCGAGGTGCCGGTGGTGTGGTCGTGCGGACACGTACCCGTAGACAAGTACAACCCATATCGCTCGCATCCGGAAGTGAGCGAGTTGGACACGGTGAAAATCAAGTGCGCCGTGGCCTGCGATCACGTGGCGCAACACATTATCCACCGTTACTACAACGACACGCCGTTGTCGGCCAACACGGAGCTGCACGAAGGCGGTTAGACGCGGTGCGGCACCACGTTGCACTCGATGCTCGACATCGAGATCGTGGAGAAACCGTGCGGAGACCAGCGCGGAGGCACGGCCAACCAAATGCTGACCATGTTGCCGCAACACAACGGCGGCGGCAGCGTCAGTCTAGGACTGATAAGTAGTCGTGAATACTCGCTGTAGTTTAGAAGCGAGCGCACACCATGTATACGAACACGGATCAAAAAGGAGAAGAGTACACCGTAGAGGTTCGGTGTCAGGCGTTGAAACGGACGTGAGGTCTGATCGATCATTACTTCTTGGTGATCGGCGAGTACGAGTACCACATGGGTCGGTACAGTAAAGGGTCTATACTGCCGGTAGGCACGACTAAAGGCGCGCACGTTGTGTCTGTGAAGACCATGTGTCGCGCGTGTTACACAAAGATTGTGGAAAACTACAATTTGCGCGAAGACAAGCGGCTGTTCGACTACTATCCGCTAGTCAACTGTGAAACGCTGTCCACCTGACTCAGTGTGCAAGCGATTTCGTTTCTAGTGCTGCCGTTCGTATTCACCCTGTTATTACTCGGCCATCTGTTGTAGGCCGTACTGTTGACACTGGCGGCGCTAGTCTTTTTCCTGATGTGCAGTAAATACGTCTTTAGTCGTACGACCAAGCACAAGTGTCGACATTTACAACGGTATAAATAGTGTTAGAATTCTGGCAAACACGTCTTTAGTCGTATCACTCAAGTGCCGTCGGTATAAATAGTGTTAACATTCTATACACGATGGCAAACAATAACAAAGGATCGGCTGTTGTAAACACGCTGACGAAACGCTGTGTGCACAGCAAACGTTTCGACCGTCTAGCCGTGTTATGTTTGTTAATCGTGAGCTGTTGTTGCGGTGGCGGCCTGGCGAGCCGAGACGTGTTGACGGACTCGGTATCCGACGTGGTAGTCACCTACAACGAAATGTTGGGCTCGTTTGAGCGTAAACGGATTTCCGTGGCGATTTACGATGACGTCGTCCAGCTGGGTGATCAAAGTACGCTGACCATAGACCAAATCAAAGAGAGCGGTGACACCGGCATCAAGTGGTTCTCCAGTAAATCCGTCGTGTATCCCACGTTTGCCAATTACGCCGAAGTGTACAAGTACTCGGCCGATGAAAAGGATTTAGACGGTTACATTACTAACGGCATAGAATACTGGGTGGTGAAGGGTACATCCAGCGTGTCGTATTTCAGCATTGCATTCTCAAGGGTTAAACTGTGGCAAGTACGTGTCACGAAACGTTACAATTACATTCAAGTGCTGTCAGATATAATCATGAACGATCCAGAATGTATGATGCATGTGAATTGTATAGACAAACGCTTCGACATAATGTTACCTGCCGGTTATAGAAATGTGTTTGCGAACGGTGTGATCACAACGATCCACCGTCATACTAAAATTGCGGAACGACCAACGTGTCTTAACATTTGTCATAATAACGAGGCCACAACGACGACCAGCACTACAGTTACGACTAGCACCGAATTACCAACGACCACCAGTACAGAATCGACGTATACGACTAGTGCTAGCACCGAATTATCAACGCCCAACGATAGAGAATTTACTACCACCGAATCACCAGAACTGAGCACCGAATTACCAACGTCCCACAGTACAGGACTTACAGTTATAACTAGTATCGAATTATCGACAGAACCGAGAGATATGACTAGCACAGAATTATCAACACCCGACATGACAGAAACGACGGATACCGAATTACCAACACCCAACACGACAAAATCGACAGATATGACAAGTACCGAATCACCTTCTACATCTATTACCGTATTATCAACGTCCAACAAGCCAGAAGTGACGTATACGACTAGTGCTAGCAGCGAATTACCAACGACCAACAGTACAAAAGCGACATATACGACTAGTGCTAGCACCGAATTACCAACGACCAACAGTACAAAACTGACTACTAGTAGTAACCCCGTATTATTAACGACTAACAATACACAGCCGACAGATACAACTAGTACCGTATCCCCTGCAACAACTGGCACTGTACTATTAATGACCGACAATACGGAGCCAACAAGTACGGCAATTAGCATCGTATTGGCAACGACTAACGCTTCAGAAACGAGAACTACGACTAGTACAGAATCACCTGCAACACCTAACACCGTATTATTAACGACTGCCGGTACAGATACCACAACTAGCACCGTATCGGCAACGACAAACACAAAAGAACTTTCAGATACGGCTAGTACCCGATTACCTGTTATAACTATTACCGAATTATTAACGATCAGCAGTACAGAACCGACAGTTACGACTAGTAACGTTGCCAACAGTACAGAACCGACAGTCGCTAATCCCGTATTATTAACGACCAACAGTACAGAACCGACAGATACAACTAGTACCAGCGCTGTACTGTTAACGACCAAACCGACAGATACGACTAGTATCGAATCACGTACAAGAACTAGCACCGTATTACTGACGACCAACTCTACAGAACCGACAGGTACAAAACTCGTACTATTAACGACTAACGACAGAAGCGACAAATACGACTAGTGCCAAACCATCGGCATCTATTGTGACCACAGTCGCTCCTCGTACTGAACCGACTACCGAGACAAGTTCAAATGTGTTTGCTGGCACAACATCGGTTACCAAGTCGATTAACGTTATGGATACCGTGCCGACATTACAGACAAACTACACGATGGACAAATCTAGTATTAGCCAGATCCAGTGATGGTAGTTTAAAAACGTTTTAGAAATAACACTAGGTTGTAGGTTTTAGATGTTGTATGATATTTAACGTAAAAAAGAAATACAAAGATTCTAGTTATAGAGATAGGTTTTTGTTTATTGACATATAGTTAAAAATATACATTAATTACAAATTATAGCGTGTGTGTACACACGCAGTCATTTGAATATACCAGTGGCTATCGAGTATTCCGTGTCTTCGAGGTAGTGTCCGTCCTGTTTTCTGGCCAGCTGCAACGGTCCCTGTTTCAACGGCGTACCGAATATATTCTTGATTTCCTCGGCCATGGCCCGGTAGCGTTGGGGTTGAAAGTTGTGCTCCTCGTCGTACGGCACACAACGTACGGTCCAGCCGTACAGTCGTGCCGCCATGTAGTATGCTATACACTGAGTGATTGGGTACATGAATATCCTTGCTCGATACGCATCTCCGCCGGTGCACCGACTCATCATGCGCGCCCTGTTGAGGCTGGGATACGGGTCGATAAAGACGACCACCTCCTGGCGTAACATGTAGGCGATCACATGCTCGTTGATCGTGGCGTTGAAGAAATTCAACAACTCTTCGACGACACGGTCCTTGTGCTGTGGGTCGCACAGCGTCATTATGATAGTCCACAGTGGGTTGTCTATGGGGCCCCTGTAGCCCAACACGTCGCCTCGGTGCAGCGCGTTCTCAAGGGCAGCGTGCAGTCCGGCTATGGCCGGTGCCGAATTGGACTTGCCAGAAAATGTGCCCAAATCGCCGCGGCTGCAAACTTTCCAGCCGTACATCTTGAGCCTTTCCAAGAGCGTGGTCTTGCCGCAGCACGCTTGGCCAGTGATCACTTTCATCTGCGTGTTGTTGTTGCCTGCGCCGGAATAGTCGGCACAAAGTGCAAACGGTGACGCCATCGGCTTCTCCAGCATGGCGATTTCGTGTTGGGTCATCGATTCGTCTAGCAGCCACTGGTAGACTTCTTTGAAGTGGGCAACCAGGTCGGACGATACGTATCTCGTAACGGAGAACGTAGGATATTCCACTTTGTGGACCTTCTGTTGTTGTCGTTCAACACTGTTAAAGTACCGCGACAGTATGCGGAACGATGACCTTAGAAAGGGTATACCGTCTTGGGGCACCACATACACCGGGGCTCGTTCCTCTCCGTCACAATTAAAAGCGCTATTTGCTTAAAGTCTTTATAGCGGTCGCCGTAATTTTCAATGCCTCGTTGGTCCATGTTGCCATAAACGAGCAGATGGCGTACACAACACAGTCATATCGGTCGGTTCTTAACAACTCCTTGTTAAACTCTTTCGCAGTCATGTAGTCGTGCACGTGCCGCATCTCCAAGACGGTGGGCGTGGTGCTGAAGTCGGTCCACTTGTCAAACGGGGCGACAGCGTTCATCGGATCAAAGTTTTGAAAGTAGCGCACCAGCTGTGTTATGCCTCTGTCGCCACACGTGTCAAACTTAACGTACGACGGCACAGATGACACGCTCGTGTAGTTGGCGACAAACTGATCCATGATCACAGTAGAGGGAAACTGGGGGTTCAAACTCAGCCCTCAGGGCATATCTGGACCACAGCATCCGCGATCTGGACCGCAGCATCCGCGACTTTTTCGCTGATCTGTGTCCTGGACCCACAGCATCCCGATGGACCACAGCATCCGTGAATAAATTTTTTTTATTTTTTTTAAATTGATTTTTTTTATTTTTTTTATTTGATGTTATTATTTTTTTAATTAAATTGATTTGGTGGGATGAGGTTCAATGGACCACCAGCATCCGTGAATATAATTTTTTATTTTTTTAAGAAAGCAGATTTGCATATCAGTGGGTGGTGTTGGGTGGGAGGTTGTTTTTTTTTTATTTCATATCAGTGGGTGGGGATGGTTCCAACTCGATGCATTATAGTGTATATTAAAATATATGATCAGGTGTACCAACCTTTGCATGAGTTCAAATTTGTCGTGTGTTATAATGTATATTAAATCTATATGATCAGGTGTACCAACCTCTGTATTATTATTATAGTGTATAGATATTTTATATGAGCAGGTTTGTCAACATTTTCTATGGCGGGGGGAGGGAAATTCAAATATGTGTTATATTGTGTATGTATAGAGCAGATCTGTCAACATTTTTTTCTCTTCTGTGGTGGGAAATTCAAACTATATGATCATAATTGGTACTCTCTCTCGCTCTCTCACACGTTGTGTATGTCTCTCTCACTCTCTCTTGTTGTCAAACCGTTCTCCTCTCTCTCGGTGGTCAGTACCGAGCGCATGTATATGAAATTAGAAAGTTTATATTTATTCGACAAATATTAACGTCCTCTCTCTCTCTCTCTCACTCTCACTTGTTTCAACTGTGTCAACGTCTTCTCTCTCTCTCTCTCTCTCTCTCTCTCTCTCTCTCTCTCTCTCTCACTCTCACACGTTTCAACTATGCAATCTCTCTCTCTCTCTTACCGTGTACATTGAGTAGTCGGTGTGTGACGAATAAATAATTTTAGCGCTCTCTCGTTGTCAAAACGTCGTATTCATTTTTCAATGTATTAAATAATTAATTAATAGTTTTATAATGCAGTCAGTGGGATTGATCCTTGTTAGAAATATATATATTTGGCGTCAATGAACTACTTACCTGTTGTATTGTTACAGATGACAAATCCATACGTTAACGGCCTAGCAATCTGGTACAATACTTCTGTTTTGAGGTTGCAGTTTACACACACACATAGGTTCAGTAGTGTATAGCGAAATAAATTAAAATTATACACACACATGAAAACGGTGTCTGAAATTCATACAAATCTTCTGATGTAACAGTTCACAAAAATAAATTAATTGTACACATGTTCAGAGGTGTAGAGTGAAATAAAATAAAGTCATAATTTGTTTAAATGATTAAATATATTGTAACATTCACAATATAAAATTCACAATTAAATAAATACATTATAAATTGATATTTTTCGAAAGTTTATATATAAGTGTGTGTCGTACTTGTAGAAGAAGCAACCTGCAACATAACAATACAACAACATTAAAATCATGTTAAATATCTCACACACACACACACACACACACACACACACACACACACACACACACACACACACACACACACACACACACACACACACACACACACACACACACACAGACGTACACGCACACAGACGCATACGCACACACATACATACATATAACGTGCATACGTTTGACTTGAATCATGTACATGTAGGTCCAATAAAGCAGATAACAGATTTAAATACGCAACGTAATCACACACATACATACATACATACATACAACGTACACACGTTTGGGTTACACCACACGCGCACGCACACACACACACACAGACGTACACGCACACATACGCATACGCACACACATACATACATACCACGTGCATACGATTGACTTGAATCATGTACATGTAGGTCCAATAAAACAGATAACAGATTTAAATATGCTATAGTCATTGTAAGACGTTACAATCCTTGAAGTGTTTTGTCCTTTCATCAAACTTTGTAAATTAGAATCTGCACTACATTCAAACATACACACACACAATGATAAAAAAATTGTTTATTAAAAGTATTTTGTTACCTTAACGAGGTACTATTTCCATATGTACTGTTTGATTCCTCATGCCCCGAAACACGAGATGTAGGTCGCTGGGGCTTATATGACGGAGCTCTTCATCTGTAAAGACACCAGCATACCTCTTAGGTAGATATACACGATAGCGTAGCTCACCATCTTCCAACGTTACAAGCACAGACTTCCCATATTTTGTGTCCACATGCACCATGTTAACAATCGGATACTGCTTGTTCAATGTTAATTCTGCACACCGTTTGTACTCAATAGCAGAAACTGCATTGAATTTTGTGATAAACGACATTATTTATGAGAAGTGAAGACGTCTGTATCAAACTAGGTGGAACTAAACAATGACTACAAAGAAGACTAGTGAAAGTAATGGTGGTGGTGGTGATGTGGTCATTAGGAAAGTTCACGTTCATCGCCTGAAGCTTTGCATGTACATACACACAGCCAGAATTACCGCTGTTACAAAATATATATATTAGGAAAGACAAGCCCACAGACTACTAGAAATAGTTATCGTCTGCGGCAAGAATTTTTGTTGTTGTTGTTTTTAACAGGTGGTGTTTTTCATCCCCTGAAGCTTTGCATGTACATGCATGCAGAATTATGGTTGTTACATAATATATATATTAGGAAAGTCCACAGAAATAGTTATCGCCTGCAGGCATATACAAGTTTACTAACGAAATTAACAATGCTATGAGACACTCACATTAAAAATGTTTGTATAACAGAAAAATCATTAATTATAGCCAGATCGGACAATTTCACGTTCTCATGCGGGTATATAGGAACGTAAATTTTAATATGCCCACGTCGTTTGATGTTGTAATAGCTGTTCAGACGGTTTGTAAAAGAATGTACGTATTCGTCCATATCTGAAGCTCGTTTACTTCTGTACATTCAACCTCAGCGATGATAGCTGCGTGCGTTCCTATAATAATAATAATAATAACAGTACCTGCTTCATTATCATATACATTATGTGCTATATATAAATATATACATAAGGCTTTCAACACACACACACACACACACACACACACACACACACACACACACACACACACATTTTTTTAAAACAGGACAGCGTATTATCTATATAACGTTCTGTTTCAGATAAGAATAGTTTGAATATAAAATGAAAGGGTACGTTGTATTTTGTTATGAGAAAATGCATTTCTAAATTTCGTTACATTTGTCAAAAGAGCTTATTGATCAGACGTATGAGTAATTATATTAATCCTTATGTAGCAAATACGCACGGATTCGTAAAATACAGCACTCAGGTGTAGGGCAATTAATCCTTTTTTGTATTGAACGTATTTAAGTAGGTCTACTCGTGATATCAGTAAATTCTGTCTAAATGTATAGTACATAAACGTACCCAGTAATCGCTTCTTGAGTTACTCGATTGATGTTCATGTTAAACGATTGATGACTCATGTAATAATACAGATTAACCTCGTATAATAATAATGACAGGACAGCGTATTTAGAACACTTGAAATTGGAAATCTACAAACACATCAAAAATATCTGTCAAACAAAAACACCGTTCTTGACAACAGTAACTGACCTAAGCACATGTGCTTCATTAGGCAACAGACCAAAAAATCAAATAGACGACTATAAGCACAATTTAAATAAAATCTGAATATTCAATAAAATTATGTTTTTTTTTTTACTTAGTAACATATGCAAATCTTTTACTTACCTCTTAAATGTTGTTGTTGTTATACACAATAGCCGATTGTACGATGAGTGTTTCATACAAATGAGAAATAGTGACATGTCGTCTTGTGTGTATATATATATATCATACGGCGGTAGCGTACACGTTTGAAAGTTGATGCACATTAAATTGTCTCTCTCACACACATTACAGATATTGATATTAATTGCATGTATGTTCAGAGGGTTATACCGAAATAAACCATTGTGTGTATTCACTAAATCCTCCTTTCACTTTCTAATATGACACATGAGACGCAATAGTTGCACCATCACAAGTAATTATGGATTAGAAAGTATTCACTTCCGCAGTTCAGCAAGTAAGCACGACAAAGTTGGAATTACAGAGACTGGTTATTTAAATAACAATTAAGATGAATGAAGATGATTCGTCAATTTGATACCTGAAGGAAGAGAGAATGTACAGGTGAACATATGGACGTGAACTTGTCAGTTTTGCTATTCCCGCCGTTACTTCGACACTTCGAGCTGTTACGACTTTTTTAACTCTACAGTCACATTAAATTTGTAAAGTGGGCAACCAGAGTATCCTATCGAGGTAACAACGTCCCTTTCTGCTAAAACCTCTGTGTAGTAGTCAGTGAGTTGACGAAAGAAACGGTAATGGAAGTAATCATAATCAGTTGGAAGGATTAAACAAAGGATGGTGTGTTCCGGCCTCAAACAATTAAAGAGTCTAGAGCTGGCCACTCCAGCGCTTCCTCGGACGTCCCAAACCTCTCCGTCCCTTCTGCTTGTAGTTCCATAATTATTTGGGAATGCGGCAGTCATCCATTCGGCAAAGATGTTCCCACCAATTCAGACGATACTAGGCAATCCTGTCGCGTATACTCATAATATTCTGTTAATGCCGTATATATATATATATATATATATATATATATATTACATTTAATATTTATAATTAAATTTACCTCAAGATGTTATTTTTTTTTTCTTTTTTGGAACATGTTTCGGGTACTATCTTGTACCCATCCTCAACCTTCCGGTTTTTTTGTCTGGTGAAGTACATATATGTTGTTGGTTGACTATTATTATTGTGGCTTCCTGGTGTGTGTGTGCGTGTGTGTGTGTGCACGCTTAAGTCACAGTACACAATAAAGACAGAACATTGTAATGTTACGTAGGATAATGAAGTATAACATGTCAGATTTTGGTAATGGAAATATAATTTGCATTTTCATGTTAGACGTAATATAGTTACATGTAGTTTATTGGCATTTGTGTATGTGTGTGCACTTGATATTGCGTAAACGTGTCTGCTCTGCTCTACTTGCATATTCTCATGCAATAAAGGACGTACCTCGGTCATGATCCGACGCACGCACACACGAACACACACAGACGCACACGTAATCACACATCTGACGTGCACGCACACACATACATACGCAACGTAACCAAACACGCACACACGTACATACGCAACGAGTGCACACGTACACAACGTAACCAAACACGCACACGCGAACACACACAGACGCATACGTACACACTGCCGTCGTAACGTTAGATTGCTAATGACGGATACAATCATTCTGATGTATAGTATTCACGTATAGGCTCCTCATAGTACCATATCAATATCTGTAATGTTATTTATTTCCAACTAAAGTCAGAGACACTAACACTACCGTTGCGTCATGTACTGATGACCTAAACACTACTACTGGCTGATCCAAGTTTGTTTGGTTCTCGTCAACAACCTCTTGCATAACTTTGCTCTCAGACGCTTTTCCTACATTTCCATGTGTGTGAAGTTAACATAGCTCAGTCAAAATAACGATAATGTAGACGCACACGTAATCACACATCCGACGTGCACGCACACAGACGCATACGCAACGTAGCCAAACACGCGCACACACGAACACATAGACGCACACGCACACACATACATACGACGTTGACATGAATCATGTTACGTTGTATTGCGCTGACCCGATATTTATATATGACTTCCATATAGATTTAAATAATACTTTCATGCTTTTGGCTCTCCTAAAAAAAATACCATATCTATTACACAGGACGTGTATTACAACATTTTTAATTTCGTTTAGCAACACTCGTAGACGGATATGGACGATAGCTATTTATGTATGGAAGTAAGCCATGTGTCAAATTAGAAAGTGAGACTTTTTCGTTGATCTGTGTCCTGGACCCGCAGCATCCCAATGGACCACAGCATCCGCGAATTTCCGCGAATAAAAAAACGTAAAACGTAAGACGTAAGACGTAAGACGTAAGACGTAAGACGTAAGACGTAAGACGTAAGACGTAAGACGTAAAACGTAAGACGTAAGACGTAAGACGTAAAACGTAAAACGTAAGACGTAAGACGTAAGACGTAAGACGTAAGACGTAAGACGTAAAACGTAAAACGTAAGACGTAAGACGTAAAACGTAAAACGTAAGACGTAAGACGTAAAACGTAAGACGTAAGACGTAAGACGTAAAACGTAAAACGTAAGACGTAAGACGTAAAACGTAAGACATAAGACGTAAGACGTAACTGGTGTGTGTGTGAAGTTAACATAGCTCAGACAAAATAACGATAATGTAGACGCACACGTAATCACACATCCGACGTGCATGCACACAGACGCATACGCAACACGCGCACACACGAACACATAGACGCACACGCACACACATACATACGACGTTGACATGAATCATGTTAGGTCCATTACGTTGTGTTGCACTGACTCGAAATTTATAGATGACTTCCATACAGATTTAAATAATACTTTCATGCTTTTGGCTCTCCTAAAAACATATCTATTTCATAGGACGTTATGTATTACAACATTTTTAATTTCGTTTAGCAACACTCGTAGACGGACATGGGCGATAGCTATTTATGTATGAAAGTAAGCCATGTGTCAAATTAGAAAGTGAAAGTAAAATGCATTGATTTAGACACCAAACCTCTGAACATACATGCAATTAATATCAATATCTGTAATGTGTGTGAGAGAGACAATTTAATGTGCATCAACTTTCAAACGTGTACGCTACTGCCGTATGATATATATATACACACACAAGACGACATGTCACTATTTCTCATTTGTATGAAACACTCATCGTACAATCGGCTATTGTGTATAACAACAACAACAACATTTAAGAGGTAAGTAAAAGATTTGCATATGTTACTAAGTAAAAAAAAAAAAAACATAATTTTATTGAATATTCAGATTTTATTTAAATTGTGCTTATAGTCGTCTATTTGATTTTTTGGTCTGTTGCCTAATGAAGCACATGTGCTTAGGTCAGTTACTGTTGTCAAGAACGGTGTTTTTGTTTGACAGATATTTTTGATTTGTTTGTAGATTTCCAATTTTAAGTGTTCTAAATACGCTGTCCTGTCATTATTATTATACGAGGTTAATCTGTATTATTACATGAGTCATCAATCGTTTAACATGAACATCAATCGAGTAGCTCAAGAAGCGATTACTGGGTACGTTTATGTACTATACATTTAGACAGAATTTACTGATATCACGAGTAGACCTACTTAAATACGTTCAATACAAAAAAGGATTAATTGCCCTACACCTGAGTGCTATATTTTACGAATGCGTGCGTATTTTCTACATAAGGATTAATATAATTACTCATACGTCTGATCAATAAGATCTTTTAACAAATGTAACGAAATTTAGAAATGCATTTTCTCATAACAAAATACAACGTACCCTTTCATTTTATATTCAAACTATTCTTATCTGAAACAGAACGTTATATAGATAATACGCTGTCCTGTTTTAAAAAAAATGTGTGTGTGTGTGTGTGTGTGTGTTGAAAGCCTTATGTATATATTTATATATAGCACATAATGTATATGATAATGAAGCAGGTACTGTTATTATTATTATTATAGGAACGCACGCAGCTATCATCGCTGAGGTTGAATGTACAGAAGTAAACGAGCTTCAGATATGGACGAATACGTACATTCTTTTACAAACCGTCTGAACAGCTATTACAACATCAAACGTCGTGGGCATATTAAAATTTACGTTCCTATATACCCGCATGAGAACGTGAAATTGTCCGATCTGCCTATAATTAATGATTTTTCTGTTATACAAACATTTTTAATGTGAGTGTCTCATAGCATTGTTAATTTCGTTAGTAAACTTGTATATGCCTGCAGGCGATAACTATTTCTGTGGACTTTCCTAATATATATATTATGTAACAACCATAATTCTGCATGCATGTACATGCAAAGCTTCAGGGGATGAAAAACACCACCTGTTAAAAACAACAACAACAAAAATTCTTGCCGCAGGCGATAACTATTTCTGTTGACTTTCCTAATATATATTATGTAACAGTCATAATTCTGTATGCAAAGCTTCAGAGGATAAAAAACATCACCTGTTAAAAACGACAACAAAAATTCTTACTGTGATATCTATAGTTATTGCCACTCCATACTTCAGTTTGGACGACCGTAAACGTAAGTTTATGTATTATTATTGTAACGATATTAGTTCGTAATGTGTGGTTTCTTTTTTTCAGACGATAACTATTTCTAGTAGTCTGTGGGCTTGTCTTTCCTAATATATATATTTTGTAACAGCGGTAATTCTGCCTGTGTGTATGTACATGCAAAGCTTCAGGCGATGATCGTGAACTTTCCTAATGACCACATCACCACCACCACCATTACTTTCACTAGTCTTCTTTGTAGTCATTGTTTAGTTCCACCTAGTTTGATACAGACGTCTTCACTTCTCATAAATAATGTCGTTTATCACAAAATTCAATGCAGTTTCTGCTATTGAGTACAAACGGTGTGCAGAATTAACATTGAACAAGCAGTATCCGATTGTGAACATGGTGCATGTGGACACAAAATATGGGAAGTCTGTGCTTGTAACGTTGGAAGATGGTGAGCTACGCTATCGTGTATATCTACCTAAGAGGTATGCTGGCGTCTTTACAGATGAAGAGCTCCGTCATATAAGCCCCAGCGACCTACATCTCGTGTTTCGGGGCATGAGGAATCAAACAGTACATATGGAAATAGTACCTCGTTAAGGTAACAAAATACTTTTAATAAACAATTTTTTTATCATTGTGTGTGTGTATGTTTGAATGTAGTGCAGATTCTAATTTACAAAGTTTGATGAAAGGACAAAACACTTCAAGGATTGTAACGTCTTACAATGACTATAGCATATTTAAATCTGTTATCTGTTTTATTGGACCTACATGTACATGATTCAAGTCAATCGTATGCACGTTGTATGTATGTATGTGTGTGCGTATGCGTATGTGTGCGTGTACGTCTGTGTGTGTGTGTGTGTGCGTGCGCGTGTGGTGTAACCCAAACGTGTGTACGTTGTATGTATGTATGTGTGTGATTACGTTGCGTATTTAAATCTGTTATCTGTTTTATTGGACCTACATGTACATGATTCAAGTCAAACGTATGCACGTTGTATGTATGTATGTGTGTGCGTATGCGTCTGTGTGCGTGTACGTCTGTGTGTGTGTGTGTGTGTGTGTATGTGTGTGTGCGCACGTGTGTGTGATATTTAACATGATTTTAATGTTGTTGTATTGTTATGTTGCAGGTTGCTTCTTCTACAAGTACGACACACACTTATATATAAACTTTCGAAAAATATCAATTTATAATGTATTTATTTAATTGTGAATTTTATATTGTGAATGTTACAATATATTTAATCATTTAAACAAATTATGACTTTATTTTATTTCACTCTACACCTCTGAACATGTGTACAATTAATTTATTTTTGTGAACTGTTACATCAGAAGATTTGTATGAATTTCAGACACCGTTTTCATGTGTGTGTATAATTTTAATTTATTTCGCTATACACTACTGAACCTATGTGTGTGTGTAAACTGCAACCTTAAAACAGAAGTATTGTACCAGATTGCTAGGCCGTTAACGTATGGATTTGTCATCTGTAACAATACAACAGGTAAGTAGTTCATTGACGCCAAATATATATATTTCTAACAAGGATCAATCCCACTGACTGCATTATAAAACTATTAATTAATTATTTAATACATTGAAAAATGAATACGACGTTTTGACAACGAGAGAGCGCTAAAATTATTTATTCGTCACACACCGACTACTCAATGTACACGGTAAGAGAGAGAGAGAGAGATTGCATAGTTGAAACGTGTGAGAGTGAGAGAGAGAGAGAGAGAGAGAGAGAGAGAGAGAGAAGACGTTGACACAGTTGAAACAAGTGAGAGTGAGAGAGAGAGAGAGAGAGAGAGAGAGAGAGAGAGAGAGAGAGAGAGAGAGAGAGAGAGAGAGGACGTTAATATTTGTCGAATAAATATAAACTTTCTAATTTCATATACATGCGCTCGGTACTGACCACCGAGAGAGAGGAGAACGGTTTGACAACAAGAGAGAGTGAGAGAGACATACACAACGTGTGAGAGAGCGAGAGAGAGTACCAATTATGATCATATAGTTTGAATATCCCACCACAGAAGAGAAAAAAATGTTGACAGATCTGCTCTATACATACACAATATAACACATATTTGAATTTCCCTCCCCCCGCCATAGAAAATGTTGACAAACCTGCTCATATAAAATATCTATACACTATAATAATAATACAGAGGTTGGTACACCTGATCATATAGATTTAATATACATTATAACACACGACAAATTTGAACTCATGCAAAGGTTGGTACACCTGATCATATATTTTAATATACACTATAATGCATCGAGTTGGAACCATCCCCACCCACTGATATGAAATAAAAAAAAACAACCTCCCACCCAACACCAACCACTGATATGCAAATCAGCTTTCTTAAAAAAATAAAAAATTATATTCACGGTTGCTGGTGGTCCATTGAACCTCATCCCACCAAATCAATTTAATTAAAAAAATAATAACATCAAATTAAAAAAATTAAAAAAAATTAAAAAAATAAAAAAATCAATTAAAAAAAAATAAAAAAATTTATTCACGGATGCTGTGGTCCATCGGAATGCTGTGGGTCCAGGACACAGATCAGCGAAAAAGTCGCGGATGCTGCGGTCCAGATCGCGGATGCTGTGGTCCAGATATGCCCTGAGGGCTGAGTTTGAACCCCCAATTTCCCTCTACTGATCACGTCCACGTCGTCTGGGCTCGTGTTCAAGCACTGGTTTTTCTCTCTATCTATGTGTCGGTCGATTATTCGCATGGACAGATCCAACAGGTCTTGGTGTTGATTTCCAAACATAGCTGTAAAAATAGCACTTTGCCAAAGAGTGTAGTAAAATGGATGTTCAGACAGAGACTATTCTTTACAAGCGAAAACTGTGTCAAATGCAAAGTGGCCAACGAACGGTACATCAACTATCGATCTCTACTGTTCCACCAGACGGCGGCACAAAACCGGCTGGCGCGATGCTGTACCCACTGGCACTGGCCGCCTTGCGGCCACTGTCTCGGCTGTCGGACCACTTCGACATGCATAGTGCAGTTACCATTCGAGTGCGATTACACCACGGAAGCCACGTGCACTACGTCGGGCAGCGGTGCGCCGCACTTTACCAAGCCAATGAAACACGCTCAGTTAATGCGCGAGCACATTTACAATACGCGTATGCCAGTGTTTTACTTTTGCAGCCAGCACACGCACGTGCACCCATGAACACAAGCCTTACAGCCGACTGCAGTGCTGCATACAGACGCAAAAGTGTTGCGAATCCGCCACACTGGTTACCGAGTTTGACTCGAGTTTTGTCATCACTACGGTAACTAAGAAACGGGCCAAGACCAAGGCGGCAGACGCCGCTGCTGACAAGACTAAACGCACAGCCATCGAAAAGAAGCAGTATGTGATTTTTGATCCCACCCTGTGGCGCGAACAGTCGATGAACCACTTTATATCGCTGTTGCGCGCCGTGGTCAACACGCCCGAGCTGGTGATGGAGCGTTACCGCCGCTTCAAGTCGTCCAACTTTAAGGTGTCCAACATTAAAAAATACAAGAGCGGTAAACAGTCGATCATACGCACGGCCATCACGGGGTTCGAGACGAAAGACATCTACTAGACGGCCACCATATCGTGTACGCTGCCTAGCCGCACGGTGTTGATTCCGCAAAAGCTCTACGACCTGATGGTGGGCGACTACGACTTGTCGCTGGTCGCTGTAAAACGCGACCCGTCCATCAAGCAGACGTGCATGTTTGTGTGCAAGGGTAAGCGCAACCCGGACCCAGACATGGACACGCTGGTGATCTCGGACGCCATCGCTAAGCCATTGAATCAGGACCAAGACGGGGAAAAGAACGGGGTGTACGTGCTGTCGAACCGCGCACGCGGTGGCTACGACAGGCGCGAGTCGTTCCTGCATCGGCTGGCGCGGCTGGAAATAGCCACAGCCTATGCAACCGACAAGACGCTGATCGCTACGCCTCGCTTTTCGTTCTCCGAAAACAACCTGCTGGTGATCCATCGCAAGCACCCCGAACTGATTGAACGCAGCGAGTTATACCGGCGCACGCACGAAAAAAGAACAAAGTGAGTAAATTCATTAGATATTAGTCAGGTTTTATGTTGAAGTTTTTGAATATACGTGCACGATTTAATAAGTTTCGTGTCTCTTTCAGCCATATGATCGATGCCGGATGCGGCTATCTGCGCATGGAATACAAGGAATTTTGCCTGCTGCTGCTCGAGATTAACTCGAGAGACGAAACGACGTGTGTAACGTTGGACGATTTAGTGTTGAAAACGGACATTTTACCCGGCATAGTCAAGTCGGGCGCCAAGGGACACAACGAATCGCTGCACATGCTTTTTGACAACCTTCGCTACAACCGCACACTGTCTGAACAGAGGAAGGACATGCTCGACCAGATGAATCGCTACATCTCGTCCAGCCGAGAGTTGAGGCACACGGGTAGTAACCAGTTTATCTCGCTGTACGCAGCGCAAGACATGACGGTAATCATGGGTTGTGTGTACGTGAACAAGCGGTTCTACGCCGACTACAAACCCTTCGCCAGTGTGGGTACACACTCATGTACAACGAAGGCTCGCTGGACGAGTTCATCGAAGATTTGAAATTATTATAATGTTTTGGTCAATAAAATCTTTCTATAAATAAAAACCTTGTCATTTACTATAGCCGATTTGTTACAACGGCTAGCCGACGATTCGATTGTCTAAAAAACAGCGATTATGGTGTCATGACGGCACATTTAAAAGTATGTCTTTATTAAGTCTTTTGTTTCTTGAAGTCTTCCAAATCTTTAAACAATTCAGTGCATGGAGTGGTAGCACCTGGAAGAGTTTGGGGTGTAATAACTATTTCCATCTGCGGAGCACTCGGCTCTGGTGATATGGGCGGTGGTGGTGTACTTCGACCCTTTTTGGCGTTACTTCTCGTCACCTTGTTGAGTTTGGAGGATTTAGGTGGTGGGTTGGTAACTGGTTGTGTCGGTGACGCGTTTGGCTGTAGCACTACGATATTTTTGCCGATAGACTTGCTGGCAGTCACGGGCGACTCTGTAGGAAACAGTGTGTTGGACGATATAGCCTCTATGGGAGGCATGGTTATGGTGACCAAGCCTTTAGCATCGCCCACGGTAGTTGTCACCCTCAGATCCGACACGTACATTGTAGTGTCTGTAGTGTGGCGCGTGGGATCGAACGAGGAGGGTTTGTCATAGTAGACACTGTTCCGGTTGTAAATCACGGCGTCCACTAGCAGGTCGTCTTCTACGGCCAACGTAGCTGCCATATCGTCCATCATGTACTGTAGTGGCCAGGAATCGCTAACAAACGCGCCACGGTAGCGGTTCGGATGTTTGATGTAGAGGGCGGCTAACAAGACCAGTTCTAACAAGTCGCGTTCATGTCGCTCATCTCGGTGTGGTATTCCACAGCCTCGTACAAGCGCGTGGAAACCACCAGCCCGTCGGGTGAGGCGATACCCCGGCCGCGCGCGTCCATGTTGGTGGGCGCTGTGCGGAGATCGCACACGGCATAGTGGTCGGGCAGGTGATGACGGAATACCGCTTCGTGGCCGTGCACATTGAAGTTGCCCACAATCACGTAGCCCGCGTCCGTGTGGAAGCGCTTCAGCGTGTTTATCGCTTTCACTACGGCCGTGTAAGACTGATCATCGGTATAGCTGTTTTTATACGGTTGAGTAAAGCGGCCGTAGTAGAACTCTTGCTTGTCCACCACGCGTAACAGGCGCACCACGTACATGCGGCTTTGATATGGGTCGTCCGACTTGTAGCACAACGCATCCGAGGTGGCACAGAAATTTGCCTTGTTGGCCGCCACGTACTCGTTGTTGTGCCACAGCTCGGCCATGCGTGACGACCACTGGTGGTGAGCGTTGTCCACGTACGGGTCTTTGAACGAGCTGTATGCGTTCGGTATGGGATTCATAGCGCAAAACGTTTCGCTGCGCTTGAGTTTGTCAATCATTACGTTGCTACCCGACACCAGGTCAGCCCGATATCCGTTGGCCAGCCTTACAAACTGCGGTATCGGCAGGTTGGCCGCGTTATGGTGTACCAGTATATCGCAATACGTAGGCATATCCTCTGCAGCCGCCGCCACGTCAGTTTCCATCATCAGGTCTTCCCTTTGTTGCGGTTGCGAAGCAAACTCTTCGATGTCTCCGTACACTTCGTCCGGATTACCCTGGAAGTTGTCGTCGCCCATAAGAGATTCTCTGTCTCCCTTTACAGTCGGCGTAGATTGTGCCGTCTTTATCCACACCAAAAGTATGAACAGCACCAACGTTGTGATCGCAAATATCAAATTGAACAGTGTCTGCGGTTCCATGTCTAGACATGATACGTAAAAGATACGAAGCCACTATTTTCACCGCAAAATAAGTTAAACGTGTTTATCCTGTGCAGTCGTTCATGTTTCGTCGTGTATGTTAGTATATAGTGGTGCAAAAGAAACGGTTTCTCGTGATGGATCATTACCGGCCGACAAACGGCGTTAGCATATTTACGTGTATAGTGGCCATAATGACACTGGGCCTACTGATACTCTACGCTGTATTCGTTATAACGCAAAACAAAGGCTTCTGTATAGGCGGTTGCAACAACATTCTGACCGACCGCGGTTCATCTGCTGAGCCTCGGTCGCAAAATGATCGATTCAGTTTGGCCAAGGCGAGAGCCAACGTCAGACCCATGACTACGGTGCACGACAACTTCAAAAAGTACAAGTTCGATTTCACTAAACCCACCGGCGTACATACGGGCTGGGACACGGACGAAAAAGCTTTGTCCACAATGTGTAAAATGCTGACCGAAGGTTTGAGATACGTGCACGGCGTGTTCAAGGCACGCACCAGTCTAGAGACGGCGCGAAACGCTCGTCTAGTGCTGGCCGTGACTGAAAACTTTATCATCCGGTACAAAATCAAACTCGGCACCAAGACCAAACCGTTGACCGGAGCGCCGTGGGGCACCGACTGGAAAGTGTTCAGCATCGACAGTACGTGCATGCTGGCGCACTATCTGCTGCTGGAAGAAAGCGCGGCGTTGAAACGCGAAGCCGTCGACTTGATTCTTTCGTTGATCCAATCACCGATCAGTCCGTTCGGTACGCCTACGAGCGGACGGTCCATCATTCTACGGCTGGTCGGCCCTTGGATACTGGCAAAGTATTTGAACGGAGAAGTAAACGTCGCTGCGGACACGGCCGACTACAAAAACGCAACGGATCAGGCTAAAGTGGTGGTGCGACACGTCAACACAGAATAGGGCACACACATGGATCACAGTTTCTTCGAACGCAATTTGGGCGCGTTCTACAAGTACCTGGAGAGTATGTGCGACGACAAGGCGTTGTATTACTACGGATTCGACACGAAACTGGTGCAGACACCGGTTGCCGAGTGGAACGCGGTCAAGAGTATTCTCCTGCATCCGTCCGTAAAATTTGGCAACGTCGGTCTGCTGGGCAGAACTCAACAGTTGAAGTGCGACACGTACGATGAATCGAAGTACGGCATCCAGGTGATGCCGTTCATCGGTTACATTAGATACTTTACAAAGGACAGACAGTTTAATGCGCGCGCTAAAATAAAGAGTTTGGCATATTACGAGAGAGACAAGAATGTCAACAATATGGGGCAGTACTAGGTACAGTTCAGAAACATACACAGCTCGGCCAGCACGGACGAGGTCAAGTTTCCGGACGTCGGCTCCATCAACAAGGCCGCTCAGACACAACGAATCGCACTGTCGCTACAGAGCGACAATGTCGACACACAGACGTACAGCCGAAAAATGCAAAATCGTTTGTGGCCGCGTACAAACACTTTGGCGTGATGTACCAAGAGTACGAAATTGAAGAGTTTGGCGATTTCGTTGTGTACGAACTTATCGTGATAAACGCGAGGACCAAAGTGGTGGACGTGAAGTTAAAGATTGTCAACAAAGAGGCTGCAGAGCTAAACTATTGCGGTGCCAATCGCTCCAAGCACGTTGTACCGGCAAACGGTACGAAGACGTACAACACCACCATGAACATGGTGAGCGGCGTGTTAGAGACTAAGGATCTGGCTGAATTCCCGAGAAAACGATGTGCCAGTTATCTGTACACCGTACGAGTGGACTTACGAACTGCCCAACCTGGTGCACAACATAGACAATACGTACGAGGTATTTACGTTGGACACTAAAAATAATCAGTACACGAACATTAAACACGCTACCGGTTCATCACGCTACACCAATGATCACGATATGGTCGCGTAATGTAGCCGGCAAACAAGTACCGGACCAACAAAAAGTCGCTCCGTCTGTGTTATTATATTTTTGTGTATGTCAAAATCAAAAAGTCAGCATCTGTCCAAAGCGTAGGCTATGTGCGCCACAGACTTGATCGTTGTGGGTACAACACAGTGCGTGTACTCGGGCGTCCAATTGAATACCGAGTCGTCGACCAACACGGCTTTAGTAAAATACATGTCTGCAAAGTAGTTGTATAAATACAGTAGGTTCTTGCACGATTTTTCACCGCTCTGCGCGTTGCTCAGCACCAAGTCGAATCGAACGCCGTATTTCTCGAACTTGACTACGTGTTTTTCCACGTGTAACGGTGATCCATGAGACCACAGCACCACAGTGTCGTACACGGTTCGAGCGTGTTCCAACACAGACACAGCCCCGCCCAGCACGTGGTCCTCGTCGTCAATGAGCGTGCGGGCGGTCCAAGTCAAACACTACGACAGACGTGGTTTTAGTAATCAACATGTTTCTGGACCAGTCTATGGCAGTGCTAACGGCGTTGGACAGACCAAGCACGTCGGTGCGCGCAACCACTGTGGCGCACACTGGCAACGGTTCGTCTACAGTCCATATAACGTATCTCGGTGCGCGTTCACCTACCCGGTACATGGGCATCTTGTTTTCGAACGTGTAAGAAGTAACGTTTGGCCGTACCTTGGTGCCGATACACTTGTCGTAGTACGGTTCAAGCTCGACACTCATTTCGAACACACTACCGTCTTCACAGACTACACTGGCCGTAGTGTCTGTGTAAACAGTCAACTGTGTCGGCTGCATAATGTTGAAATGTTTCTGCAGATCTTTGACATTGCACAAATGATTGTAGAAACTAGGATGTACCATTAGGTCGGGTAATGAATAGTAATTGTAACTCATGTTTACTAGGGAACGACAATGTTTATTTCAAAACAGTAATTATACATGTACAGGTTCTATCGTGCAACAGCACAACACGCTATACTTCAGTCTGTCTTAGATCTATATCACAGTTTTAGTTCTATATATTAGATCTACTCAAAGAATACCTCGTCAGACGGTATCCACAAGACGGTGTTGTTGTCGTTGTGATTGTTGTCCTTCGATTCGTTGATTTTTATATGGCGAAACTGTTTATCGTACTCGTTGCCGGTCGTCTCTGTCTCGTTAGAGGCTGAAAAGTATACGTACGTACAGACGCCCAGATAAGTTACAAACTCCGCGAGTGACGGATTTACATTCGCCGTGTCCGCTTCTGTATCGACAGTAGGCCATGCTACTAAACGCAGCGTGTCGATGATTCGACGTTGTTCTTCAGTCAACTCGGCAGTGTAGAAGTACGACTTTTGAAACAGCTTGTGGTTGCCAATCACAGGGTCTATCGAGCGTTCTTGGGTCTTGTATTGGTACAAGTAGTACATGTACAACGCGTAGAACATCTGGCCAAACAGATCGCCGTTGATCGGATCCTCACATTCGATGTTGCATTCGACGTGTTTGTGCGCATTGAGATCGTGTCGAAACGCGATGCGAAAGAGGTAGGACTTGCCGCAATGTATCAACGTGACGCCCCAAAACACTAGTCTACGGCTCTTGGTCGCCTTGATCAACGGCATGGCGCTGTCTCTAGGCGGTTTGATCTGGCTGACATTCCAACCGCGCATCGGCAGCTTAATGGCTCTGCTCAATACCAGTGTGGTTTTGTTGGTCCAATTGTATTTTGACCGACACACTCGCAGTTTGACCGATGCAGACACGTTGTCCGCTGCGGTCACATCGCTGCCAGTGTCGCAGTCTACGCGTACAATCAGTTTGGTAGTAAACTCGGAACAATTGTCGAAATACCGGGTGAACATCTTTTGAGTGTCGTGAAATATAGTGTACTCGTCTTCGTAATAGTGTCTGATGATGTGCTGGATCGCGTTTTTGCCATCTTCTAAGTATACTGTGTGTTTCAGACGAGGATTCAAAAACCAGATGTTTGAAGAAAACTCGTGTTCGTTTAACGAACCAAACAGACCGGCCAACGGTTCGTTGGCGTAGTACGTAGCGTTCGTATTGTCTGGCAGCACGAGTTGTTGCGGCCAATTCTTACACTTTAAATACACTTCGGCCTTTTGCTGCTTCCCGTCTTCGCTGGCGTACCCAACGTAGATGTTGCTGATGCAGTAGCGGTAAATTCGATTTCGATGTCTGCGCGCTAGACGTCGCCGCTTCATCAGAGGTAGCGGTTGTAGTTGTAGCATTGGTGGCGTTGTCTTTATCGCCGAAATGTGATGTAGGTTGTGGTATGTCTGCCGTGACATAATGTGCATTTACGAACGATGTTGTGTATTTCATGACTTCGGTCTAATAACTATCATCACAGCCTATATGAGGCCGGTGTACGCGCTATCACGACGACACTGAATGACTCTGTGCCGGTGTATCGACTATATATAACCGATTGCTTTTACATGGGTATATAATTACTATTAATAGTCATCATGGATCTGTTTTTCCTAGCGCTGTTTGTCGTGCTGACACTCGTACTATTAGCAGTGTACGTATTAAACAACGTGCCGCAGACTAGTGACCTGCTGAAAGTGTTTACCATGTTGCGGCAACAGAATCCCTCTTCTGTAGCGTTTTCGCTCGGCTACGATCGACAGCGAAACAAGTATCGTAACGTGTACACCAGGCCTGTGGCCGGCACTACAAACGACCAGATAGAGGCTTATGTGTTGTGGGAACCGAACCCGGTCAACTCGGACGGTAAGTACGTGGTAGACAATGACCACGGTACAATCACTGACAAGTCGAACGGATTCGAAGTGGCCGGCGTGAACGCGGCTCGGTTGACGTGTCCCGAAGGTTACGAGGGAAGTCGGTGCCAACTGAGTCCGTTGTGCACCGAAGAAGACTGTGAGTCGGGCAAAACCAAACTGTTGACGTACACGCAGTTTAACGCGTTGAACCTGTACAAAAATACTATCGCTCGTACAGCGGCCGACTTGGTCGCACGAACCGAAACGACGCATCCGCGCATTCGGGTACAGTGTCTGCAGACCGGCGCGTACGAGTTACAGGTGTGTCCCGACAACAAACTGTTGGACACGGCTACGGTACAATGTCGCGAGTACGACATTTGTCAAGACCGCGTCAACGGCTACAAGCACAACTATCGTATAGACGGTTCGTCTGCTGCTTTACACGATGACGAGTACTACCTGTGTGCCGACAACAAGAGTGTGCTCAAAAAGTGTGAAGATCGCACAGTGTTTAGTATGACCAACCAAGGATGCATAGTGCAGTCCGTCTGCTTCAACCTTGGCAAAGAGCAAATACCTGTGGACGACAACAACTATATACAGTGTAGCGCTGATACAGGCCGTAAAGTGCACTGTGAACACGGTGTACAAAAGAAAGGCAACGTGTTGTCGTGTAAAATCAAAACGTGTAAGCCGTATACCTTGCGTTACAACGACGGCACTCTGAACTACGTTTACGGTCAGAACGTGTGCGACGATCAAGACCAAGCCACGTTGACAGTGTGCGACATTACGCCGACCGGCAAGAGTTACACATACACATGGGCGGAACAGTTTCAATTGACTCTGGCCAACTAACCTACGGCTGTGCTAGACGAGATGACAGACGTGTTTCGCGCCCACTGACGACATTATCATGGACACTGCTACGATAGATCTGGCCTGGTCGTCGGCTATGAGCGCTGCGCACAAATTTAACATACGGAAACAGGAATACGTGTGCACAGACAAGTACCGTTGGGATTATATCAAAGACGCTGTCGTACCTGCGCCGCCACAATCCGATATGTTTGTAGACGCTGCTGCTCCGTGTCAATCGACTGCCGTGCCAGTAGTAGTGATGGTGGTCTTCTGTGCCTGTGGTGTTGTCGGTTCGTTCTCGGTCGCGCCGCACCCAAAGTATCCGTCATCGGCTAGCGGTGTCGTGTCGTCGAATTTAAAATCGCTGTCCGCGTTACTCTTTTCTTCTTCTTCGCAGCTATCCGTCGAGTCTGTAGTTTCGTTGTTCATATATTCTTCCACTTCGTTGTACTCTTTTCGCACGTCTTCGAGTTTGGCCAACATGCCGTCCAATTTATTGCGTCTGACCTTTGTGTTCTCGCGGTTCTTGTTAAACACGGTGATGATGTCCGACAGTACGCCGCGTCGGCCGTGCCACACGATGATGACGGGCGCTGTGCCCCGTCGTTGCAGTTCGTATTTGGTGAACGGGAACTGGCCACCGCAGTAGGTGCCGGAGTAAAGATACTGGTAGTACAGGATCTTGGTTTCCGACTTTGTGTCTCCCACGTGAGTCATGTAGTCGTAAACAGTGTACTGGTGTCTGTTACAGATGTAGTCTTACATAAACATGAGTTTGTCGGCCGGCATCACGTTCGCCGTCTCGTCCGACAGGTTCTTGCGGTCGATGAGTAGCGGATATGCTATCCCGTAGTCGTACGATTGAACGTTGGCTACATTGTAATCGCCCAGACAAAAATTGGCTCCGCCCGGGTATTTTTTCTTCTGCTGCGCGTACTGTTGGTGCGACGCCATTTCGGCCGGTCTGCTTGTGATGAGCGTGTCCAGGTTCTGCGACACTATAACATAATCGTGCGGTTGTAGCACAATACCGCTGTCTACAACATCCGGCATCATTTGTGGCTGAGACAAGTTGGGCAACGGTATCACCATGTTTGCGGTGGACGTTTTGAATGTGGACAGAAACTTGCGCCGCCCCAGTCCCAACACCAGACACTCGTTCAATACCTTGTATTGCATTTTGTTGTAGTTGGTGTTCATGCTGTACAGGGGGACTCGACATTCGTGTGCATAGTCCACCAAATAGTCGATGGCACGGGTTCGTTCGATCAGTTTACTGACCAACAGAGTGTCGTAATTGTTATAGTGTAACGTGTCTCGCAACGAGGGCCACTTGTTCTTGGCGCCTTCCGGGTCGTCGTCGTGAGCGTACAGACGTTGTCGTTTTTTCATGCGGTGAAACGTGTATCGCAGAGCCACCGCGTCCACGTCCACCTTGTTATTGTTCAGCAGCTCCTTGGACACGTGGCTTAGCGTGTACTTTTTGTACGAGTAACGCGCCATCGCAATGCGAAACATGTCGAGGTGAATCTGGTCGAATCCGAACCTTTAGCCGTCTTTCCACACGAATCTGTCCGTGTACAAGCCGTAAAAGTGGCAGCGCACCAGCAAGTACTTGATGTCGTAGGACAGCGAGTTGTACCCAATCAAATAGTGGTGGCGACCGTTGAGATGTAACATGTCCATGGTTCGTCGCAACAGGTCCACCTCGCTGGTGAACACTTCCAACACGTTGGTCTCTGTGCCGTAGTCGGGATAACTGTCCAGTCGCAACATTTCCTCCTTCAACGATTGCGGTGTTCGGCCCACGATGGGCAGATAGACGAGCGTGTAGACGATATGGTCGTCCACGTGGTGAATAGAGGTGGTAAACAGCACATCGTTGACGTCCTCTCCGTTGGGCACGCGGTCCGGGTCCGTGGACACGGTCTCTATGTCGAACTTGATGACCGGCAGTTTGGGTTCGGGCAGACGAATCACTTGAAGCGCCGAGTTGAACCAACGGTACGTAAGTTTAGGCACCGCGTAGTCGTGAGATTGCTGGTGTCGTCGCACAATCAGCTTGAACATCACTTGCTTTGTAGCGTCCCAGTAGTGGGTGACCGAAGAGTACCGATACGCTTTGGGATCTCTTTTCAGTCGATGATAGAGTATCACGGAGTCTAAAAACGTGGGTGTTTCGATCTTCACCAGCGGCACGTCTGTAGCTCGCTGTGGCTCGCGCATGATGTCGTACAAGTTGAAATGGTTCGCCTCGTATCGGATGTCCGTATACTCGATCACGTTGGAAAGCCCAGCAGGGCGACCACTGTGCGCAACATTTGTACGTCTCCGCTCACCAGAAACAGACCCGGCTTGACGTCCAGCGTCAGTTTGGCCGTCTCTCCGCCGCTGTGTCTGGTACAGCCGACGCCCACGATGTTGGTACCGTCGTCGAACCATTCGGTGACAAACAGCGGTTCTTGCAATTTCTTACAGTCGGCCAGCGTGCGTAACCGTTCACGAGCCTCGTTACGCACTTGGCGCTCCAAGGCGAATCTATCAGCAGTGGCAGCGTCCACATCGAATATAAACAAATAACTTGCTACGCTAACACTGTATTCACCATTGAAGTACCTTTAATGTATTCACCCCTTTTTTAAACTGACCCGTTTCATACAGGCTGTGTTTTGATTCGCACACTAGTTCTTAGACAAATACATAACACTGTTGTCACTTGGGGTTTTGTTTTCCGTCGTCATGTAGTAAACGTTCATGCCCGTAACGTTCAAGTTTTTGGTGAGCAGCGTTGACGACACGACCGGCAGCGAAGCGTGTATTCTGTTAAATAGTCTGGTGCCCGGCACTGCCTTTCGCAGATACGTATTGTAGGTGAAATCGTGACTGTACTGTAGACACGGCATATCGACTTTAAGTGATTTCGATAGACTGCAGTCTATATATATATATATATTCACTATATATATACGGACCCGTTTAGTACAATCCCAATCACGACAACGAGACGTACACACTCAAATGGCGTCGTCCAAGAGAATATGTATTTGCGAGTCGGCCGGCAACAGCGAGCGCGCTCGACTGTTATGGACGCAACTACCAGGCCTTCCTACAGGCGAGAGGTCGCGGCCACAAGTTTGACGCCGACGCTTTTGCCCAGTGTCGACATATACACGAGATTCGCTGCGAAGTGGTCTCTTTCAACTCCGTCACCGAAGAGCTGGTCGAGACGTTTATCGTTCAACAGTTTATAAAAAATTTTGCAGACATACATCCCAGGTTTGTGTACGACATGCCTGCGTTGAACTTCAAGTCTAAAGTCGACTTTTTCAACACTCTATAAATATACTACAAATGCACTAAGCTGCACTTTTCTGCAGTTGCATGCGTTCTGAACGAGATATATAATTGCATCAGTTTTTTACCAGCGTACAATACGATAATCGATTGTTAATGCTGTACAAGTACTTGCGGAAATGCAAATAAACTGCACTTTTGTGCAGTCGAATGCACTCTGAGTGCACTTTTTATTATACTGGTATTAATAGTATTGTCATTATCAGTACACTATGCTACTACCATTATCGACCGGTTCCTCTTGTACGAATGATGAAGACGATACCACCGCCGCACACAGTAACGGCGCCGGCAAAGCGACAAAACCGGCTTCAAAACAGACGACTCAGCATTCGAACTAGTGCCGTCGTTACGGACCCACAGTCACCATCGGCAAGACTGTGCTCGTCTCTTCTACCGGCCAACCGCTCTATCTGACTGGTGACCAACTGCGATTTCACCGAGTACATCAAGTTTGCGCCCACCAGTCTGAAGGCGGCCGTACGAGACAACTGGATCTACGTGGTTCACGTGTCGCCCACCGTACGTATGGCAGCAACCAGGTCCACGCTGCAGGCCCGAGTGACTGGCGGCGAGATACAGGCCTACCAGTACAGCGAGGGCGGTATCGAGAGTAACGACTGCGTCTACTACGGGTTTATACCTACCGCACGTCAAGACATCGCCGACACGCACAAGCGGTGCTTGCTGAGCGGCATGCAAGTGTGGCCGCGCAAGCTGTACGTATATTTAAAAAAAGAGGCGGCGTGCACGTGCAGTCCCGGCTGCAGCCGATGGTCATTGAAACTGCGCGACCACACCGTGCGTCGCTTCTGCATCCAGCAAGTGCCATGGAACGACATATACATTATGATGGGCGACATGGACGAGACTTGCGTGGAAGAAATCAAGGAAGCGCGCCAGTGCCCGGTCTGCGCCCAGTGTCTCAAGTGCGCCAACAGCCCGGTCTACTGCAGAGCGCATCGAAAGTGCAGGCATAAAACCGTACAGACCTACAATCCCAGCCTAATGATGCCGTTGAGTCTACCTGTGATAAAACATTGCAGGAAAATACGTAGAATAAAATGACAAGTGTGGCGAGCGATATAAATTGAAAAGAACCAAGATATATTAGGACAAACATATATGTTGTCAAGATATATGATTCCGACAGATTACTCGGACCGCATATATTCGGGCTGGATCACCGTCACTCGCAACGATTCGCAGCTTAGAAGAACACCGTCAACAATGTCAGACGCGGTAATAACGATATCACAATTACTTGTTCAAACAACGCGTCTGCAACGTTCATCAGTTCGTCTACGTAAACACGAGCAGTGTAGCTGCTGTTGTAAAGCCCGAAGACAACAGGTTTGGATCAATCGTATTGCTGTCGTACGCCGCGCTTCTACACGTTCTCGACCGCTGTCATATGGACTAGTACGTTTGTAGGATCGCTCTCACGACAACCGTTTTAAAATTTCAAAATCACACAGTGTAACGTGTTAATTTATTATGCGTCTGCAATATGAATAAATGCGTTTTCCATCGATGCCAACCGTTTTAAAATTTCAAAATCATACAGTGTAACGTGTCGAATTAATATACATGTGTAAGTTGAATAAATGCAGTTTTCATCGATACCAACAACGTTTTGCATACTAGTCAACAGGTCCGAAACACGCTGCATTATATATGCAATAATCGTTGATTGATACGGTTAAAAAAAATGAACTATTGCTACGATTCTTGACAAACTCTCTTTTATAAAACCGCACGACGTAGTGAGAAACGAAAAAATGATCGACTTACCTCCATAGGAAATAACGTTTAATTTCAGACTCGCAGGGGTAGTCGTCACAGGCAACAGTGTCTTTAAGGACAAAGAAATCTAGCTAAACTCGATCAAATCACTGTAAAATCAAACACTTGCGTCTTTTTAACGGTTTAACTGGGAATAAACCGAAAACGACGATACAATACGATTTATATACCTCGGCGACATCGTGGTGGTGAACGAGTTTAACTGCAATACGGTTTTCTGTATTCAATACGGCTTCAAATCCCCCTCTCATAACTTTCGTGCTTTCGCAACGCCTTGTATTCTAAATGCAGTATCGATGTAGTGACGTAACGGAATTAACGTAAGGGAATATCACCACCACCAGCACAGTCGGCCATGATGGATGAGGAGGAGGAGGAGTAGGAGTATAAATTCAGGCGGCTAACGGCTGCTTCGTCAGTTGTATGTCTTACTTGAGAGAGGTGACGTGTTGTGTGTTTTTTTTAACTTCAGAGAGTCGCATTGTGCGTTTTTTTTAAATACGATTGACAGTCGTAATGTACGTTGTTACGGGAAAGGGAAGGACCCGAAAGGGTGTCCTGCTGCCGGGCTCGGCTTAATAAATGGTGTGGTGCGCGAGTGGATAAATGATATTTTAGCCGATTCGAATCATCTGACGGTGGTGTTGGTGGCAGACCCAGACGAAAATTGGGACGACCAGCCAGAGACGCACGCCCTGCCGAGACCTAGCAGAAGACGGCGACTAGAGAACAGAAATACTAACGCCTTGCCGATACCAAGCAGAAGCCGGCGAGGAGCATCACGTGGTGGCGAAAACTGGGACGATCGAAACGACCGACCAGAGACGCACGGCAACACCAATGCCCTGCCGAGAACGAGCAGAAGACGGCGAGGAGCAACACGTGTCGAAAACTGGGATGACCTACCAGAGACGCCGCACGGCAACACCAATGCCCTGCCGAGAACGAGCAGAAGACGGCGAGGAGCAACACGTGGCGGTGAAAACCGGGACGATCGAAACGACCGACCAGAGACACCGCACGGCAACACCAATGCCCTGCCGAGAACAAGCAGTAGACGGCGAGGAGCAGCAAGTGTCGAAAACTGGGACGACCGGAACGACCGACCAGAGACGCACGGCAACACCAATGCCCTGCCGAGAACGAGCAGTAGACGGTGAGGAGCAGCACGTGTTGAAAACTGGGACGACCGAAACGACCGACCAGAGACGCACGGCAACACCAATGCCCTACCGAGAACGAGCAGAAGACGGCGAGGAGCAGCACGTGGCGGCGAAAACCGGGCGATCGAAACGACCGACCAGAGGAGAGGCACCGCAACACCGACTTTTTCGAGGAGAATTGGGACGACCAACCAGAGGATTGGGACGACCAACCACAAGAAAGTCACCGCAACACCGACTCTGTAGAAGAGAATTGGGACGACAAAGCAGAAACGTACAGCAACACCAACGACCTGCCTACAATATGTAAATGTTGTAATAAAAATTTATCCCTGAGCTTAGCAGCACGACACCAACCAGAGGAGAAGCACCGCAACACCGAAAATTGGGACGACCAACCAGAGAGGCACCGCAACACAGACTCCACTACGGACTCGGCGGACGACTGGTTCCCATAAACAGCGGATACATTCCGGAAGACGGCGAAAATTGGGACGACGTTTTTACGTCTTCGACCCTCGCCTCTGTTAAATCGGATTTAAAGAAAAAGTGCGTCATCTTGCCGATACCGCCATGTGTGCCCAAACCTGAGCGGACAGCTTTCCGTCTACAGCATCTTAAAAGATACCAAGAATTGGCAGCACGGCAAGATGGCGACACTTGAACTTTACAATCAACGGAATCCAGATAGAAACGGACAGCTAGATTTCCGCCTACAAACCGAGAATTGGCAGCGGCAAAAATTGAACTCGGCATCGTCACGAGGAGGCGCACAGCAACACCAACTCCACTACGGACCCACAACTACACATTGTGAAGGACTCCAGAGGAGATACAACAACACAGGTGCGATATATTGTAACCGTAATTCCATTGTCTTTGTGCACAAAAAATTTTAATGTTATAATTATGTCTTTGTCGTTGGATATATGTGTATAGTTTATGTATCACAAATATATGTACTTTGGTGATTGAACGTGCCGTGCCGGCTGTAATTATTGTTAACGTATTTCGAGACCAATTTCATTCGTCTCGATATGGTTAGCAGGATTTACAGCCAGGACGTTCAATACACGAAAATATATATATCAGCGATACATACAGTACTACACTAATCTCTTGTTGGGGAGGCAATAAATGTTACGGTTATAATTATGTCTTTGTTGTTAGATATATATATATGTAAAGTTTATGTATCACCGATATATGTACTTTCATGTATTGAACGTGCCGGCTGGTAACGTATTTCAAGACTAATTTCATTCGTCTCCATATGGTTAGCAAAATTTACAGCTAGGACGTTCAATGCTCCAAAGTATAGGTATCGGCGATATATACAACTACACTATCCGCTAATCTCTTGTTGGAGCACAATAAATGTTACTATTATAATTATGTCTATTGTATAGTTTTGTGGTTTACATGTATACATAGTATGTTTTAACATTGAAAGACGTGTCGCACATTTGTGGCCGATCGCTGGTGCGTGATCGAAAATGGGAACAGGTGAGTTTCCATAGAAACTACTTCTTTGTTGTCAATAACGTAGTACACATATAAAACTTCGCTTATGAATACGACTACATTTAACTTATAATAAATGAAGAAAACTTAAGAAATGAAGACTACATTTAACTTAGATGTACATTGGTAAATGAAGAAAAAAATATATATATATTTTTTTAAATTCATTGAAGCATTTTCAATGCTCTTCTCTGTGCATTGCATTTGTGCAATGCCTGTAAATTTTTTTCTAAAGTCATGATATATCTTTTTGTCGTGTATTGTAGCTGTTGTAACCATAATGTCTGTGTACATTGTTGTAGTTTTATGAATGTATTGTTTTTACTAAATGTCATGCATATTTTCTAGAATCATGGTATATCTTTTTGTCGTGTATTGTAGCTGTTGTAACCATAATGTCTGTGTACATTGTTGTAGTTTTATGAATGTATTGTTTTTACTAAATGTCATACATTTTTTCTAGAGGATATACGTGTATAGTTTATGTATCACCGATACATGTAACTTACTTTTGTGTATTGAACGTGCCGGCTGTAATTATTGTTAACGTATTTCGAGACCAATTTCATTCGTCTCGATATGGTTAGCAAGATTTACAGCTAGGACGTTCAATACACGAAAATATATATATCAGCGATTCATACAACTACACTATCCGCTAATCTCTTGTACATAGTATGTTTTGGCTACTGCACAATGCCACTGTTATAATTATGTCTATTATATATATTATTACTGAACGTGTACCCGTAGTATCTTAATTGTATAATAATTTGCCCGTGTTATTCCTTGTATATGTTAATTCGTACTAAATAGTTGTAAATAGTGTATCAGTTGATCGTGGAAGATTTATGTTGTGTGTTTTCGAATGTGATTTAAATATATAAGTAAAAGAATTGAATTATTCTGCCATGGTTTCGGAATCAGAATTATAATTATTCCAGTTCAGTAGTTAGAACTCCAAAATCAATTCAAAAAATAGCGGTCGAGTCATCCCAAACAATTCTCAAGTCACCTTCGATATTAGGCTTTAACCTATTATTTGAGGTTAATCTTGGTTTTGCAGTTTGCGTACTTCCAATGACTCCCCGAGGTCTTCTTATCCTTGTTAATTATAAAATAAATGCTGATAATATATTATGTTCCTGAAATACTAACGCATGGATATGATTTATTAACATAATGGTTTAATCTCTGTAATATAAGTTCAAATTATTGGAAAATTCCATTCGATACATACAGTTGTCACAATCGATATTTATCTCAGGATTTAATAATTAAATAATTTTAATATATTTCGTGGGAATTCTTGTGGCTGCTACGAAAAGTTCCTTTACATGATAATTAACAATATAGAGTACCTTTACAAATCATCTATTACTTATAATCTAAAAAATATTACAAAAATTATATATTAAATAACATACAAAGTTTGACGAGATTCAATGCTTCGTAAAAGGCCTGTAGGTTAGAGTGACGTCAACATCATGGCTGCCGTTGTCCGTCTCACAGAATAATGAAGTTTATTAGAATGTGTACAAATAAATGTTTCCTTGTAATCACTGTTTCGTTCAGATATGGAATTTGTTTTCACTTTAAAACGTTTACTAGTGATTAGTGTTAGTGTAAATTGGTATATTGTCTAGTGGTTGTTCCTTGTTGGATACAAATATTGTCAAATTATACTTTACACATCTAGGCGATATTGCTGAACGTTTTCTGGTTTATTCTGGATAATTTCTTGATTGTGTGTATTATTGGTTCATGAAATGATTGTAGTGGAGGAATTATTTATCTTCAATAGTGGTCATTCAGATCTTCTTTCACAAACGAGTTAGCAATTTTATATTTTTTATTTTAATAACATCTCGACACGCACTATTAAACTGTTCTCCATCACAATTAACAATTAAGTGTTATTTCTTCTTTTTTAGTCACCGAACTCATACAAACTTCTTAAATTTTGATTTGATATACTTCCATTTATGTATAGGTTAAATGTTATATGATCAATACCCGTTACTTACTTTACATTTTATAAATTACCTTGAATAGATAATTTTATTATTATATTCTAATGATACATGCAATGTTTATATGATGATTAATTAGATAATTATAAACAATTTGATACTAAACATGCCTCAGTTTATAACTGTAAAACCTTATTAATTTGAATTTCTATGATATGTGGTGGAACAATTTGTTATGGTTGATTGTAATTTCTACCTTGACTACCTGAGATAAATATATTTACATAAATTAACTGGTGACATAAAATCTTATAACATACAACAAAACTCTTAATAATAATAATAATTGTTTTTGACAGTTTTAGTTTATTTATACTGCTAAAATATTGTCTGTATGATAAACTAAAATTCTGTCTAATAATAACAATAAAACACTTTCCATAAAAAATAATTAACACTGTTTAACGGTAGTCTGTGTCGCTATTTCTTATTATAACACTCATCACTGTAAAGGTTTGTGTCCCTTTTTTATCCTTATTATAGGCATATACAATTTTAATTAATACAATTTTATTTATATGGGTAGGTACTCTTTATTGGGTTTAGTTGTGTTTCAGGGTAATTTGATTATTTAGGCCTACTAGGTTTATTTATTTAATTTTGATTTGTTTACTGCCCTATTCTACTGGGTTATTTCTGGGTTTCTTGATAATATTAAATAAGTCAAACCAACTAGGTTTCCTTTAATTTGCTATCAATTATTATTTCTTGTTTCCTGTCTGGATCGGATTTCACTATTATTTACTATTCTTTTTGTAACATTTTGTTTCGTTACAATATATAGTATGAATGTATTGTTTTTACTAAATATCATACATTTTTTCTAGAGTCATGATATATATCTTTTGTCGTGTATTGTATCTGTTGTAACCATGATGTCTGTGTACATAGTTGTAGTTTTATGAATGCACTGTTTTTACTAAAGTCATACATATTTTCTAGTCTTAGGATATATCTTTTTGTCGTGTATAGTAGCTGCTATGATCTCAAATGTGTATATTAAACATTATTTAAACAAATCTTGTAGTTGTGACTTGCAAAAACCCCTATATCCAAAACCTAGTTGATAATACGGACAATAGACGTGTGTGATTGCAGCACACGTCTGGCGATAGTTATGTGTCTCTGTATGGACTCCTTTTGTCAGGAGAATGATGTCTGTAAAGTGGTTTCTATTCGAACACTACGTGTCTAGAGAGACGGCGTGTTGAGGTACGTGCTTAAAACGAGAAACCTGCATGCATGTGACATAACAGCAAAATGTACAGTGTAATCTAATAGCATACTATATATGGCGGCTGGTTATTAGACGCGACTTTTAATTCTTCGCACCTCGACTGCGCCAACGTCAGAGTCAAACTGTCATGGATTTGTTTAAAGGTACCAACGACGTTTACAGAATCAAACCCGGTATCATGAGCAGCATGAACGAATTTTACCAATTCCGGCATGCGCAGCTACGAAACGCTAACGAATTGGAAGTCTACCGGCTGTCAAAGACATGGCCGAACTATCCGACCAGATGGAGCGCGCTCACCGGGAGTGGGCGAAAAGTGAAATCGCAGATAACATCCGAACCTATAAATATTACAAACGACTCGAAGAACACAAGTCAGTACCGATCAAACGTAACAGTAACCGAGCAGGTACAGAAAAGGACTCGGTTACGACAGAACCTATTGTTAAACGGGGTCGAGTGATATAGTGATGTACGTTTACAGAGATGGACGCAGCAGCATAGTTCCTACAATTGTGTGTGCCACTACTACTACTACTAATCTTTTTGTACGACAGTAACTTATGTTGTATAAGGTCCGATATGGTTAGAGCCGCTACATTGTTTAAATGGAGCGACCGCAAGAACTGGATTCAACCGGCAGCAATAGCAGTGTAACGGATTCAACCAACAGCAATAGTAGTGGCGTGAATATGAACACAATAGAATCGCAGCGACTCTCGTGGTCGACGGCCTCAAATAACAGCTGTACGACCGAGCAGCCTGAGGCTGACGGCCAGCAACCGTCATGTTCGACTTCCAGCTCGGACGGCAACGCGCCACAGCCTCAGAACAGGTCTGCCGCTACGAATGCAGCTGCCGCTTTAGACACTGACGACTCGGACGACGAGACACGGGATCATGGATGCATTTACGGCGTGACCAGCGCAAAAATGAGAGCTATACGACAAGCAATATTGAACCGTATAGACGAAGACGAAGAGGATTACAATTCGGACGATTCTGGTATAGAGTCTTATATCGATGACTAGCGTCGATTGGGTTTTCTAAAATTGTCAAGCTTCTAAACCGCAATATATATGCCTTTAGGCGTCCGTGAAATAGCATTTTGCCGTACCCCGATTGATCTGACTTTAACTAGACTGTAGCAACTGTTTTTTTACAATCAAATAGTAAGCGATAGTGGTCTGTACACGATCGTTGTGTTAACGCGCGCTGTGACTGATACTCAGGTAATATACAATTTACGTGTTCTTTTTATAACCTCCTACTAGTTCCTATTTTAGAACAGTATTTAAAACTACTACCAGCATTACTCACTATAGATACCTCAGTTAGTATTAAATCTATTTCTTTGTACGATGCCTTACGAAATGATCAAACGCTACATATACATGGTAATGATTGTGATAGCATCGCTCGCTGTTATGGCCATCCTCGTACTTACCCTCGGAGGAAGAGGTACTAGCAACAAGGCTCGACTACAGAACGACATGACTGTATCTGCCGAGCATATACCGGTTGGCAGACAGAGTCTTTCGACGCAGCAGTCGACATCTCCATCGGAACATCTCCATCGTAGCCGATGACGATACCTTGTACGATGTTGAAAATTTCATCAGCGACTACAAAATCATTCGTTTGACAAAGCCTAATTCTAAATATTATACTCTAACGTATGATACAGACGATGTAGCGTCTGTAGCCTCTCAAGAAAAATAACACCGGGGTGTTCTACTACTGTACATCACATAACCGCATACTCTATACGCTTTTACTGTAGGGCACTGTCGGTACTGTACATCACAACATAATACTCTTTTACGGTACTGTACATCACATAACATAGTACTCTTTTAGTGTAGAATATTTTGTACATATTTTGTTACAGGGTCAATGTGTATAACTATACAGGGTTATTGTGCATTATATTTTTTCTATGTTTAAAACTTTGTGTTTCCAATATCGAATCGTAGGTTGTACCATCTACTCTCTTTGTAATATGTTCTGGACTGTTACACTATTACATTTTTTCTTGTAAGATTTAGCTTTGTGTTTCAGTATCGAATCGTACTCGATTCAACGTATATTTGTACATATAGTGAGCGCCTTGTACTAGTGTTGGTTGTTAGCAATGTCGGTTAGCTGGCCTAGCTGAAAAAGTGAAGGCGATTTGCATGTTATATGTTTAAATTATTGTGTTTCCAATATTGAATCGTAGGTTGTAGCATCTGCTAGTTGTTCGGTAATTTATCTAAGGTACGTCTATGTTCTGAACTGTTAACTATACAAGTTTGTTGTGTATTATATTTTTTCTTGTAAGATTTGTTTAAAGCTTTGTTTTCAGTATCGAATCGTACTCGATTCAACGTATATTTGTACGCTAATGAGCACCTTGTGTTGGCTGTTGGCTGCTAGCAATGTCAGGCGATTTGTATCTGCCAGTTATTAGTCCTCCTAATATTATTATATTTTTTCTTGTAAGATTTATGTTTAAAGCATTGTGTTTCCAATGTTGAGTCGTAGTTGTAGCATCTGCTAATTATCAGCTCACCTAATAGCTTACCTCATTTACCTCATTGTAATGTATATACGGAATGTCTATGTTCTGGACTGTTAACTATACAGGGTTGATGTGTATTATATTTATTTATTTGTAAGATTTATTTAATAGTTTATATATGTAACGTCTATGCGCAGGACTGCAAACTTATATTTACTTTTTGACTGTAAATAGAGATGTTCTAGACTAAAACAATACGGGTTTGTTTTGTACAATATGTAACGTCTACGCTCAGGACTGCAAACTTATATTTACTTGACTGTAAACTAGACTGCAAACTTATATTTACTTGACTGTAAACTAGACTGTAAACAATACGGGTTTGTTTTGTACAATATTTTTCTTTATTTGTAAAGTGAACTGCATCTAACGGCAACTACTGCTTATCTTTGTTTTCAAAGTTGGTCTTATTTTGTTGTAAAACTGTTTACTAAATGTAATAAACTAATGTTAAATCAACCCAATGTCTCGTCTTTTCTAAATCAATCCATTGTCTCATCTTTTCTACTGTTTAAAACCTTACTGTTAGCGGGTAATGGTATTTGACAATTTACACACAAAGAGGGTGATGATTTGACACACACAGAATGCACTGGTACATCTGACAAGAACGATCGAAAACGTGTGGAAGCAACAGACGGCAATATAATATCCAATAGTCTATGCATTATTCCTCACTTTTTGGCCTAACATTTTGTGACACATTACTATTTGTGACACCTAAACTTGTCGAGAAAGGAAGCAACAGCTGAGAGTGGTAGTGATGTAAAGACAACAGTTTTCAATAATGTAACAGTAACATTTATTATGAATAATATAACAGTAACATTCATTGCAGTAATTGAAACATACTATACATACATTTATTGTGCATCAGTAAAGACTATAGATACTTATAAACCGTGACATTTATTCTGCAGTAACCAAAACATACTAACTACAAAACTAATAGACATAATTATAACAGTGACATTATGCAGTAACTAAAAACTTACTATACAATAGACATACATACTATACCTACATATAATTAAACAGTGACATTTATTGTGCAGCAGTAGCTAAAACACAGTAACCAAAACAGACTATACATACTTATAAACAGTGACATTTATTCTGCAGTAACCAAAACATACTAACTACAAAGACATAATTATTATAACAGTGACATACTGCAGTAACTAAAAACTTACTAAACTATACAATAGACATACATACTATACATACATATAATTAAACAGTGACATTTATTGTGCAGCAGTAACTAAAACACAGTAACCAAAACAGACTATACATACTTATAAACAGTGACATTTATTCTGCAGTAACCAAAACATACTAACTACAAAACTAATAGACATAATTATAATAGTGACATTGTGCAGTAACTAAAACATGCTTAAACGAGATTTACAACCGGCACGTTCAATATACGAAAGTACAATACATAAACAATACACACATATAACTACAAATACATTGTACAATAAGACATTTATAACAGTAACATTTATTGTGAACCATTTGCTGTTTTATATCAGTATATATCAACTGTCAGAGAGTAACCAGACAATGAAAGTCTGAAGGTTGACACCAGAAACAGGAGCTCAAGAAGTCGCCGATATGAACCATATAGTTTGACATATGTGAGAAGAAGGGAGCGACGAGGTTTCAAGTGGCACATAACGACCAGGTCAATCGTCTCAAGCGATGATGCTCGCCTTTACGAGTTGCACACCACTTCTTTACGGCGCTGATTATTCCACTGCAACGCCTCCCATAGTGAGTTCGATACTCCTATCTGTTGGATTTTTTAATTTTGTTCGGACGATCAGTATCCGTGTCCGCTTTTCTTTTCTTTGCTGTATAATGGCGTTTGGCCATTCCAGTTGCCAACCTTTTGCCATAATTAGGGTATCTTCGATTATACGTGCCGCGCGCCATATCTTTGGCGGTAACGATAGGCGGTAACGTTTTAATCAATAATCTAGCCTCGTTACTAGCAATAAACGCTATTGGAGCCCGATGATGCGCCTCGATTCTTGACACGAGGATCTGTTTCATCGCCTCCTGGTCGGCGTATTCATTAACTGCTATGAGGCACGGCTGACAACAACAGCTACCGTTTGTGAGACTTCCATGAGTCGTATCGAGGTGATCAGATTACAAAGTACACACTTTGTACGACTCACTATGTCTGCATCGGTGAGTTTGAATCTTCCGTTACGGCTAGTGTTGGAGGAACTGTTAGCAGTGGCTCCGGACGTCTTTTGTTTAGTTACGACTATATTCCTCGGCACTTTTTTACTCTTTATGCCAATGATTTGCGTATCTGCTGGCTGCAGGTCCGGGTACTGTTGATTGAGGGCTGCTAGCTCGTTCAGCTCTTTTTGGAGCTCGTCGTCGGAATCAGCGTCTAGGCCAGAGTCGTCGTCCGCGTCATCGGCACTACTATTCTCCAAATCGTCGGCCTCGTCGTCGGAGTCCGCCGCATAAAGTTCCGCGGCAGACAGAATGAGGCGTCCATCATCATTGTATTTGTTAACGTTGTAACGTACCAAATTTGGCAGTTACATAGAGTAACTAATTAGTACGTCAAGTGACGGGAGAGCATGAAAATATTTCAAGGTACATAAAATAATGTAAACAAAAAGTGTGTACCTACAAAGATATATTATTGAAAAAATCCAACAACGAAGAAGGAAGAGTAATATAGCATCACCGAGTACAAAGGAGAAAGAAAATGACAACGAGCCAATATAAAATATTAGAAACCAGGCCCAATAGATTCCAAACAGTGAGGGGAAACAACAAAAATCAATACCATTAAAATGAAGAGAAGACAACACAAGAACAACCACAATGATGGTAAAACAACCAATTTATTTATTAATATAAATACTATGAAACAATGACTACCACAAATGGAAATGTTAAAAAAGATGACAAGAATAAGGGAACATTGACTATCACAAGCAATGCACAGCCCAGGAGAACACCGATAGTGAACAACAATTAAACAGGAGAAGAAAGGAAGAAGAAGAGCAAAGGAAACATAACATGAAGAATGAAGATAATATATGGATAATACAAGAAATCACCATTCACCAAGTATACAAGGAACTATACTAGTGACCGGAAGAAGTATAACGATTATCAACTATGAAGAAACCAGTGTTTAGCATAATTAAGCAATCACAAACAGTAACAGTGAAAACTTAATGTAAGTGTGAGAACCTGTAACAAGTTAACCATTTTTAACCCAATTAAACCCCACAGACAATACAAGTGAGAAGGTTTATAACAGAGGAAAATGCGTTACCATTATAGTGGAAGAATCAAAGATTAAATAGTTAAAATGCACAGACAATTAGTGTGGCCAGTTTAATCAAGATTGTAACCCAAAATAGATAATCATAAGACCACCAAGAGAAATGTGAGATAGAACAGTAAAATAATTGTTCATAGGAACTGATAATAAAAGCTTTGTAAACCTTAAAATGAGATATAACTGAATGCCACGGCAAGATAGACTAAAATATAAAGAAAGTCCAGAACAAATAGTAACAAATAAGCTAGTTTGTTAGGTATCAAACAACCAATGTACCAAAAACTAGGTACAACACAACAAGAAATGTAATACTATTAGATTAAGAATACTTGTGTTATTGTTTAGAAAAATAGTGTAAACATGTGTATTACTCAACAATTAAACCATTGTAATAGAATACCATAATGAAATCATAATAGTAGAATCAAATACTGCATAAGAATATGTTGCACAATTGTGACCAGATAACATGATACATAACCTCATAGAAAGTGCACCTATAACATAAAATCATATATATTAATTAAACCAAGCAACTATCAACAATTGTTTCAATCAAAGACTAATTATAAATAGTAATGCAAACTAATAAATAATATTTATACTGAAATACACAGCAAATAAAGCAGATTAAATATGATAGCATAAAGCCAGAAGAACAGAAACCCAATGTGACAAGTTAGTTAAGCAAAATACACTATTAAAACTTGTTAAAGGATTACTGAAAATGTTACCAGTAGTTAGAAAAATATCTAATACTACTATGAGAACAGATCACAATTATAATAATAGTAGTTTTATAATCAAATTTTTGGAAACTAACTGACTATAATTGTAGAACCAAATGTAAACAAACACTATGTAACAAGATAGTTAAGCAAAATGCACTATCAAAACTTGTTCAAAGATGACTAAAAATGTTATCAGTAGTTAGAGAGATATCTGATACTACTATGAGAACACATATCAAATGTAATAATAGTAATTTAGTAGTTGATTTATTAGAAACTAACTGACTGTCATTGCAAAACCTGATGTAAACAAACCCAATACTAAGAATTGGAAAGCTTTCAGATAACGAAAGACTGATAAATACATTAAATAAACAAGGTACTATAGTTGTACACTATTTTCATTTATAACATTATATACCTTATGTGGTAAAATAATTGAAAAAGTGACAAATTCAAAAAATGAGAACAGAAGGTTTTTTTTGATAAGACTATTAATATATGAAAAAACAACATTTTTCATAGAACAAAATGTGAACAATTGTAAATAAATGTATATATTATTGTTAGAATGCCAAACAAATGTAATTAGGTAAGAAATAATAGTGTTATAAGCGATTATAAACAATCGAATACGGTCGTTTGAGGACGCCATTACCAAATATTGTTTGAATGGTAATTACAGCTATTTTCTGTATGAAAACGAAAGAGAAATGGACTCGAGACGTTTAATAATGAGTGTTATAGTGTAATTGGAGCAAAATATGGTGAAATAAACTTATTTATATTAAGATTCACCATATGGGTTTTGTGACATGGCTTAGTGAGTTAATAATGGACGGATTTCATCCTTGTTTAGACTTAAATTAAAGCCGCAAGTGTCCGCAATCTATTGCCACTAACCATTCGACGATACGATAATTAATAAAAAAGTTATAGCATTTATAAGCTTTTCAGTCATTTTGTGTATCAACGCTTACGTCATATATAGCCTCTAACCCAGACAAAAATTTGTAAAAAATTAAAAGTTTTATTTAAATAAAGTGTTTTGGGGTAGAGAGTTTGACAATTTAAACCAATCAAATGGCTTAAAATAACCAGACAAGCAGGAGACGCTTTGATGAAACATTCAGTCGTTCCGCACCATTCAACGAGCAAAGTTGACGAAGAAAATTGTTAAGTTTTTATTTAAACGGTGCGCGTCACCTACATAAGTTACGCTACATACATAACCTGTACACTACAGAATAATAACGAGTGTCCAGTGCTAAGTGAATTAAAATAATAAACCGGCCAGTGTATAATAAAGGTCGTGTTTTCGTGTTTTGTGTTTTGTAAAAAACAGGGAGTACTCTATTTTTATTATTTAACGAATTGAATTGAAATAATAATTTTCGTTAGTGAACGAAGAATTATTGTTTTGGGACTGCACTAGTCATAAGTACCGAGGTGCATAACCAATGATGAAAATTATCAGAATTGAAAAAAAGGATTATATCGCAATCATTAATTTAAAGAATAAATATATTACGATTTTATCGTGATTAAAGAAATCGGTATTAATTTAAATATCGAAAATACGAGCGTAATGAATAGTCGCTCATTTGACTCATTTCGTTTGAATTGACGAATAACTAGTTTATTGCGAAAAATATTCTAATCAACTGATAATTATACATCAGATGCAATATGAATAAAATATGTGTGTTTATATTATTAAGAATTTAATGAATAATTTACTTATTCAAAATAACTACTTACTTTTGTTAACTAACCTAGAAATAACAACGACAACTTTGTCACCAAGTAATGATTCTGTTCTCAAATAATTTCAATCCAATAAAAGCTATCACAAGAGTTTTTTTTTTATTATAGATTTTTTCTCTTGCCAATAAATAATTTTTATAACTAACGAATAAATAATAATAGTAATTTTTAACAGTGCAGTACAAAGCACGTGTTATCAAAACAACTGCTGTATCCATTCTACTCACAGTACGATAGTACGATATATATCGGTTTATGGTACCGACTTTTATAATTTTCAATATTTGTTTGTTTTTTGTCGTAATTCATTATTAAATATTGTTAACTAAGATAACATCTTGTATCTGGTATCATGCAATTTCCAAGAACACACGAATTTGGTAATGTAACTGAGTAAAGAGGACATAACCTCGTTAACTAAACTTATTGTACCAGACCCCAGTGTTACCAGCCTTGAGGTTAAAAGAGCTCAAGAATTGTTTATAGTAATTATTATTTTGTAAAGACATTATTGAATGATTGTTTTTTAAAAGAGTTAATGGCATTTTAGAATTGTTAATAAATCCCAATTTATTTACCAGTGGAAAGAGTTTTTGATTTCAAAATTAAAATAGTTTAATTTTTATGATCCGTTCTATCACAATGTGGCGGTAGAATTTGAATGTTCAATACAATTCAAATTACAGCTAAACCATTATTTTACTTTATTGTGCATGTACATTACTTAGGATATTCAAATAGAATATCCATATATGTGTATAAAGTGTATGTTGCAGCAGAAGAAGTCACCAAACAGAACATTGATAACATCCACATATGGTAAGTGGGGAGGTTGACAGTGAAGGGCTAAATACTCTTTTAAACTAAAAGAATTAAACGGGAACACCCACAACAACGCTACTAATAATCACAATCATATTAATAATAATTCAATTTAACTCATACTCGACTGGAGTATATCTATCTACATATATCAAATAATAATAACAACTTCATCTACACATCATACCTACACTATTAATCTGTTTTGTAACAACGTCTGTCTCGTTCATCATGGTCCAAGAGTCGACGTCTTTTACACTGGTGCAGTAAGTCTCCAAGTAGCTGTTTATGGACTCGGTAAATTTGTCCGCCCATTCTCGGCCCGAGAATCGAGTCGGTTCGAAGGTGTTAACAAGTCCGTATATCGCCGATGAAATGATGTATCTTAAAAACGCCATAAAGAGCTTCATCGCTTCCGATGTTATGCTGACGGTACATTTACGTTTCCAACTGCCAGAGACGCCGCCGCCGGGAAGCATTGTGTGGATAGTGCCGACTATAAGGCGTCGGAGTGTTCTAATAACAGTTTCCGAACCGATTATTGGTATCGATTCCAAAACGTTAGTGGCGACCATGTGTTTTGTTAGAAAGCCGCCCATCTGATCCACGTCAACCGCGTAAGCATGGAGACCGTTCATGACAATGTGCGCGGCGAAGCTACAGCACGCACATTGTGTACATGAGGTTGTCCAAAGTAATACACAGTTCTTTGGTTACTTTCTGCGGTCTGTTTATCCATACTTCGAATATTTCGTGGATTAGAGTCGCTGATAGAACACTCTTTGTTCCGGAATCGTTCCTTGGATTGGCCGATGTTGACGCGTATAAAATACTTTTCATCAGAGCGCCGTCCAAAACAGTCTTTTCGGCGTATCTCGCCTTTATGAGTTGCATCACTTCTTTGCGGCGCTGATGCATCAGACTAATCGTATGTGTGGACAAGTAGGAGTGCAGCCCACAGTACTTTAGTAGCAGTTGCCATCGCGCTCGATCTTCCTTGTCCAGCTCGGCCCAGAACAGCTCCAGACAGTTTCGCACCACGTGCATGCACGCTGCAGACAAGTGTACCGTGTCCCCAAAGTTAGCGAATTTTTGTGTATTATTAACTGCCCTTTGCGTAGACTCGTACGACACTGCTTTGATTTCTCCAGACTTCAGTCTGGTAGCTGTTGCCTTTAGCCGAGTCCAGCAATCGGCCAACATCATCTTCGCCGCCCTTCTTGGCACATCGTCTTTCCAGGTGAGCAGATCCTGGGTTACCAGTTGCCAATATATATAAACCATGATTTCGATTTCTCCTTCTGACAACAAGGCTACGTCATGTGGCGTTTTTTTACCCATATGTTTTTTTCTCAAAATGCCGTTCAGTAAATGAAGTGCCACATGGTCGTAGGCGGTGTGCACCGCTCCGTACACTAGGTGGTACACCGTGGGGTCTTGTCTGCAGTTGGTGTGCATGTGAACATCTTCCAAATCAGCGGTGTCAGCCTTGGTGAGCGCTTCGCCCATCTCTGATTTGGCCAGTTTGATGTCAGTCACTTTGTAGTCCGGCATTTTTTTGGCTATCAGCTCCCTTATTGAGACTACGTTATAATGGGTCAGATATACGATTCGGTCGCAGTCGTCAGAAACGGCCAAAGCATCGTCTGGCGAATCAGATCCGACACGCACTTCTCGGTACGTAGTTACACCGCGCTTAGCCACAATGTCATCACTGCCGGTTCTTCTCTATCCACTGTTTCGTCAGAATTTTCGTCGTCTTCACTATCGCTGCTGCTACTGCTGCTGCTGCTGCTACTTCCTTCTGATACTGCTCGTGGATTTTTGGATGTCTCCATCGTCGTGACATTGTCTGTGGTAAGCTGAGGTGTCGCGTATTTTTTGACGCTTCGCTGCTAACAGTATCTTCACTATCACTACCACTACCACTACTACTACCACTGTTGCTGCTGCTAGTCCTATTCTGCTTAGTTATCTCTCTTAGCCTGCTCAAGTTTTTACCACCAATATGTTGTATGGGTTTTATTGATACAGACGTCGCAACAGTAGCGGTTGTATCGACGCCTTCTGTTACCCTTTTCGGCGGCGGCCTGGACCTCACCTCTTCCTCATCGCTGCTGCTGCTGCTTGCTTCAACAAACTCCTTCGATTTGTAAACCTTGGCCGGCTTACACTTAACAATCCGTCTGGCCTTCTTGGGTTTAGGCTCAGACACTGCGAGAGGTCTACTGGTCTCTGTGGCCTTCTTGGGTTTAGGCTCAGGCACTGCGAGAGTCTCTGTGTCGAGAACTGGAACGGGCGTGTCGGCTTTAGGCTCAGGCACTGCGAGAGGTCTACTCATCTTTGTGTCGAAAACTGGACGGGCGTGTAAATAGTCTTATTCAGCCGACTGTCGACATACGATAGTAAAGTATCGAGTGTTTTGAAATCCGCCCGGACATGGTTAGGGGGAGCGATCATAGAATCGTGGTATTGTTCTATTAGCTTCTTTGTTTCAATATACTTGGCATATAATAATCTGTACTGGTGTACAAGATTCGCGTCTTTACACATTTCAATTTTGCCATCTATCACGAGCACTTGATTAGAAATATCCGTACACTCTTTTTCGTCTACGAGTCTCTTAAGCAATTCATTTTTTTGAGTATCTAATTTACTCATTTTTTTAAGTAATGCACTGTCACTAAAGAGATGCAAGTAAGACGTTACTGACTGCGACGGCGACGACGGCGGTGTTGCAGATGGTCTAGTTGCGGTTACTGCATCTGTAGGGTCAAGCCGTGCCGATAATATTGGTGCATCGTTAGGCCCAAAAGCAATAGATGGCGGACTGATGGCGATTGTGTCGGTGGTGGTTTTAGTGGCGTCAGGAGTGGCAGGCAGTGGCGTCAATAATGACACATTGTTAAACATCTCTTCCCATATGAAACTGTCTTCCGCCTCAGGAACCAGCGTCTCGTCAAACGAAGGAGATTCATAGGTCAAAGAAGCGACGGCAGCGACTGTCTCCTGGTGAGAGTATACTTCCATTGATTCTGCAAAAAACAAAACAGACGGCCGTCTTAGACAAACTACAAACATTACAAGATCCAGACATTGGGCGCGTTAGCCGCTACAAATTACAAGTCAGCCGGTTCACAGAGTAAAAAGTCATAACTGGTAAAAGACGAAACGCTACACTGTCGGGAGTAAAGTCACTTGTGGCGGTATAAGTATCAGACCGTTTGAAATACTACGAGCTCGTACAAAAACCCACACACATACCGCATAAATAAAGCGCTAGAAACATCAGTGTGAGTGTGTCAGATATTCAACAGAAATTATCGATAGATTCGTACAAGCTAACTGGTTTTAATTATAAATTTTTACAGAAAATTGTCTACGCTAGCGGCCGAGCGCGTACAAAAAACCACACACATAGCGCTTAAATAAAGTGCTAGAAACAGTGTACGTGTGTCAGATATTCAAAAGAAATTATCGATAGATTAGTACAAGTTAACTGGTTTTAATAACAAATTTTTACAACACATTGTCTACACTACAAAAAACCACACACATAGCGTTTAAATAAAGTGCTAGAAACATCAGTGTGTGTTCCAGATATTCAAACAGAAATTATCGATAGATTCGTACAAGTTAACTGGTTTTAATAACAAATTTTTACAACACATAGTCTACACTAGCGGCCGAGCGCGTAAAAAAACCACACACATAGCGCTTAAATAAAGTGCTAGAAATATCAGTGTGTGTTCCAGATATTCAACAGAAATTATCGATAGATTCGTACAAGTTAACTGGTTTTAATAACAAATTTTTACAACACATAGTCTACACTAGCGACCGAGCTCGCACAAAAAGGCACACACGTTGAGCTCCGTACAAAAAATAAAGTGCTAGAAACATTGTGCGTGTGTCATATGTTCAACAGAAATTATCGATAGATTCGTACAAGTTAACTGGTTTTGATAACAAATTTTTACAACATAACGCTTAAATTAGAGACTTGGCGCGTTAAAGACGTTACTCAAATTGAACGAGACGCTACAAATTATAAGCCGGCCTGGATACTGCCGGCCCAAGTAAAACAGGTCGTTGTGATTATTATAAATTTTCAAGTGTCTGTCTTGCGACCGATACGTTTTGCTAACCACAAGAGATATTTCAGACTACAACATAATTTGTGAAACACTAGACACGCACATTTTACAGCTAGACTTATCATCGGAACAAACTGTGTTAAGAATCTGTGCCAAAATTTCTTTACTAAACGGAGCGAGTCTACTACTATTAGTATTTGCTGTGCACAAAATACGCCAAGTCTAAAGTTTATATGCTCGCAGAATACAAGGTACTCGGGCTTAGCGCCTGTACTAATATTAAATAAAACAAGTGAAACACGGGCGCGGCTAGAGCCGGCCGTAACAGTGTCCAGCTTCTTTAATGAAAAAGCTCTAAACAACCGACACGCTCGACACAAAGATTTTATAAGTTTTGAAAAGTTTCAATCACTTTAGTGTTATATGGCAAAAAAATTCAAGTAACCAAAATAAGTTTCAATCACTTCAGCTCTGACGGAGCGTTAAACACCAAAAAATTCAAGTAACCAAAGTAAATGTATAATAAAAAGACCTACCGTTTTGTTGTGGCTTCATGTTTCCCGTCTGTTCTGGCACTATACCCACAGTACGGTCGACTCACTGCAAACTGCCGGCTACAACTGATGCTAGGCTAGCGTCCGCCTCGGTTTATATACCCCACCAGATACGGCAGCCGTTCTGGTGGAAGGAGTAGATAACGACAGCGCCAATAAAAGAACCCGATAAAAATCGGTTAAAAATCTGCTAAAAATTAGGTAAAAATCTGGTAAAAACTACGAATACGCCTACGGTAATAAAAGTTCTAGTAAAAAAACCTGGTAAAAACTTCGACAAATCACACAGTTTTACGATGAAAACGAACCCTAGTCCGGGCGTTTTATGCGTGAATAGATGTGAGAATTACAAGTCGTGGCCGATATCGTGATGTCGAGGACACTCTCTAGTGGCGGTTGTATAACATTCGCCCGATTCAACTGTCCCTATATGTCCGACGTAATCGGATTGCGGTAAAGCTACAGTGTTATTACTGGCTCGCGTGAAACAGTCGGTTTTCTGCCCTTGTAGAATAAGAAACAGTGTGTCAGCTATGTTGTGGACGGCAGCTACATCGCGAACACAAGTAGCCCACAGCGAGTCGTAAGCTAACAGCTCCATGCTCGTGTGGAAAAGTCCACTTGATAACGCCTCATTACACGGCATAAATTGAAAACGACGCGTTTGATGACCGCGAGCGAAAACGCATTTTAGCCGGTTAATGACGGCGTTCGGGTGTCGGAGTTTTCCTACACTACAATGTACGCCGATATACCCACTGTTTGTACCGCGAGCGGCAACGCCATTAGCCGTTTCAACGATAGAACGAGAGATCAGAGGCAGGCTTACTGGTTGTGTCAATTGCCAATTTAATGAATTGAGCTTATAGAAACAAACATGTTTGTTCGTTGGGTACAATCGTTTTACGTCAGCTAGGCTAGCCGACATTACAGATAGACTAACCGTCAATATTTTTGTTGAAAATTCAATCATTATGTCGGCTAGGATAATTTGAACGACTTTGTGAACGAATTTGGTAGACTAAAAGCTTAAAAGGCGTTACTGGACACGCAGACGTTATAGAAATACTTAATAAACGCGGTTATAATATTCTTGACAAATACGAATTTGGTAGACTAAAAGCTTAAAAGACGTTACTGGACACGCAGACGTTATAGAAATACTTAATAAACATGGTTATAATATTCTTGACAAATCCAAAGTATGCCACAATGCCTAAAGAAGAACAGGTTGCCACCTTATGCGACAATCAACGGCTTAAGTACCCACAAATACCAGAGAATTTACCTGAAATAACGCCAACAGAGGAACGTTTAATATCGCCGCGCCTTCCATTCGTAACATATACTACTACTTTACTCAGACAAGTCATAAACGAACCGGTTGACCTTGATACCACTACACTGTAATTACCTCGCATGGCATGTTGAACGACCATGACAGCAAGTAATATGGAAAGACTTATTGTCTCGCATAAATCAATCTAATAACAAGATAACGTGCATACGGCGAGACGTAACTCGACTGTTCGCCAGCATTTCGTTCAATTCCAATATAATGAGGCTACTGCTAACTACTAACGAGTACGGGTTGTTTATCAAAAATTCTGAAAATTTCGCCTCCAGAAACGTAATACAGGATTTACATCATCTTCAAGCCAAACATCGTGTGAATTTGTTGTTACCGACTGTCAAATATTGGTGGAATCAGCATAGCAAAGAGTTGATGGAAGCGTTTATCGAAACGTTTGTTACCAATATGAAATGTATAACCAATACATCTGCCTTTATTGCTGCCGTTGACCGCTATAAATTACATGATTTTACAAAGGTAGTTCAGAATATGAAAGTGAAAATATTAACGGCCGATAAAATTTGTAAGTTAGAACGAATTACCCCTCCAATATTTGGAGTAAGATTGTATAATTCGTTCGGAACACCAAGTAAAATTACAGCGCCTTTGTATAAAATTAAGAACCGACAAACACTAACTTGCGGCAAATGTAAGGAACTCAAGACTGCGGCTTATATGCATTCGGTTCTCTTATTGAAAGTTGTTGGATTTAACTTAACATCATCGGGAATCACTCTACTCAAGACCCTAGTCTTCGATAAGTTTGAACTAATGGACAAGATTAATAAAGCAGGCCCTCGTAAAGTATTGTCACGATTTACAATCCAAGATGATCAGACGTCTCCGGAAGAGGAATGTGATGAACGACTGAGAAAAAGCGCAAAATCAATACTGATGATTAGTAAACGTGTGCGCGTTTATGAATGGGAGTACATTTAACTTATAATCGGTACAATGGTAAATGAAGTAAAATAAATATATTTATATTTTTTAGATTTATTGAAGCATTTTCAATGCCCTTCTCTATGCATTGCATTTGTGCAAAGCTTGTAAATTTTTATATAACAGAACGGTGGCTTGGCTAGCCGACGAAAGTATTATACAAATTAGACAAAAAAAATATCGCATACACTGTAACGTCGTAGCAAATTAATATGAATCTGTATACCAGGAAATAGAAACTGACCGCATTAGTATTTATTAAAGTAAAAATATACTTGCGCTATTTATTTCATCAAATCGCATTCATTTTATCAGCTAACTGACATTGCTAGCAGCTAACTATACGTACAAATATACGTTGAATCGAGTAAAAATATTTTATTACGCGACACATCCTTCTACGAACAGTAGTAGTATCTGCAGTAAATGTGAAATAACGACATTAGGTCGTTATAGTTGATGTCGAAAAGCTCTCGATACGAGTCTGGGATGAGATTTATAAACAAATCTATAAACATTTACATACGCGATTTGTATAATCTCAGTAACCAAATAAACTTATAATATTTACTTACATAGTGTTGTTTTTTAGTGTGGTATACTGGTATACTGTATACGTCTTGGTAAGAACGCTGACATTAACCGTATACGCGGACCGTGGTTCTGTCTTTATTACTAGTTAAGTAGTAGTGATCCTGTCTGTGTCGGCTGGAACTAGTGAAATTATTTTCTAATTTACTCGTTTTATATATCATCTAGGCTAGAGGAATAGGCTCGGAAATTACATAACAGTGGAAAATACCCAGGCTCGTATGTGAGGATGTAATTGCAAACTAGTTCTCCCTGACCCCAATAAGCGCCTCTGCCCATTAACCGTAATCTCCCACTCATGAGACTGAGAGTATAAAACACCACAACATATCAGGTTTTTGTATTCAGTTGTCTGAATAAATCGGCATGAACAGGTTGTCTGAATCACTTGTCATGAACAACTCGACATCTTCATTAAAGAAGAAGAGAACGGACCCTACTATTACTACTACTACTACTACTACTACTACTACTACTACAGGGTCTACTACATCGACAACAGCAAAGAGGTCGTCCACTACTACTACTTCTACTACTACTACTACTACTACTACTACTACTACTACTACTACTACTACTACTACTACTACTACTACTACTGTGAGAAGAAGATACTTGTCGTCGGCGTCGTCCAGAAGATTGGCGTTGACCAGACAGTTGGAAGACGAGATTTTATATAAGTTTCTCCTCACACCTCACGATGTAAGTGACGCAGAAAAAAAATATTAAAAACTATGAAAAAACCTTCTTCTAAACGAATAAAAAACTTAATTGATAGTATTTATTAAAGCAAAATATACTTGCGCTATTTATTTCATCAAATCGCATTCACTTTGTCAGCTAATAGAATGAGAATCCTTGTCAGCTAATATAATTGCTAGACTGCTTGACCTACTGGCGGTTACATCATTAGCGCTGTATTATTGTTTAACATAACGGCGTTCGTCAACTAAGTGACAGCTGATTTTATTGTGAAAGTGGTTTTGCGTGTCGCGTGAACTGATGCATCCGCCTTATACGGAATGTTGTTACAGCTACGCATTTATAAGCGTAAAACCGGCAAGATATCAACATATCTCATTACCTCGATTCGAACAATAGGATTGCTTCGTAACTTGTAATATTTTCTGCTGTCGTTTGTCGGTTAGCCTAGTCGACAAAGATATTATTCATTGCGTATAGAAACGGTTGATTGTACAGTGGTGGAGTAGACTAGCCGACATTATGCGGCGTTTTCAGTTGTTTAAATTCACTATAATAATTTCACATATAACAGAGTACAGCCTTAGACTTACACCAGTTACGGCTTTGTAACATATTAGTTTCTGTCTATAGCCAATAGTTTATTTTATCGTGGTTTATTTAACCTTCAGGAAAGGAACGAGGAATTAAAACAACTTTCTGTTATGGCAGACATTTTTAATAACTCTACAGTAAATATATTATGTTACAGAAATGTCTTCATTTTTTCAACTTATAAATAAACTTACTTATTACGACAAGATCGACTATTATGACACTTAGAGTTGCAAAGGAGATTGGATGATCTACACAGACATCTATTCGTGGCACATTTCTGTAAACAGTTGCATTTTTTTAAAACCTTGTCCACCCACTAGTGAAAGCTTCTTGGCCACAGCTCGTAGAGATATTGTTTCTGTCGGTACTTCTTCAGCGCTTAAAAAATTATCTTTACACAAGGAAAATTGGTTTATCGTATACAGTGCGTTTAAGTACCCAAACTTGGTACCGAGTTCGTAAAATTCCTCGTCTATTATGTCGGTAACAACGGCAATTACAGATTTTGGGTCCATCTTAGCTCCATCGACGTCGGGGATTTTTACTATAACACTTTGTCCAATAGTCGGTTTTACAAACATTTTAGAGGAAACTGTTTTCATTTTCTTTGCCTGCGTCTCGAGTCCTTCTCTGGCTTCCTTTCGAAAAAGTTTCACTTTCTCAGCTCTGGCAGTTGGCGTGGTTGCGTCTGAGTCACACGTTTCGGTTTTAGTTTCAGTTTCGGCATTCTGGGCTTCTGTTTCATTCGGTCGCGGATCGGTAGTTTCGATATCTCTTGTGGGTTCATTATCGACATTTATAACACTTTCAAAATCCTCTTCGGTATGTATATTGTTAACTATTTTACGTATCCCAACAACGCTTGTAAGCCCCAGCTTCATTGGAACGCCGAACATAGCTTCGTAAGATGAACACTTGATTCCATCATGATAAGCATTGTTTTTCATCGCTTGAACAAGTGGTAATCCTTTTGTCCACTTTGCTGTGCAGTTGGTTTCCATCCATGCTGATAACATGTTCTCGACATCTTGGTTTGCTCTCTCGATGGATCCTTGCGATTGACTGTGTCTCGGCTTGCCGTGTACAATTTTTACATCGCCCCACATTTTACACAGACTCTTTATGGTGTCGTTGCAGAATTCCCTGCCGTTATCTGAATGAAGAATGTTTGGAGCACCGAAAGTTGAGAATATATCCAACAGATGATATGCAACTTCATCGGCCGTTTTATTGTGTAGAGGTTTGAGAAGTACAAATTTTGTCAAATGGTCTTGATATAATAAAATAAATTTCATATCTCCATCTGGATTCGTTTGCATGTCGATCAAGTCGATTTAGTCGATTTGACACTGAGAATTTAATTCGCTGTGTAAAATCGGTTTTACTACGAATCCTTTTTTTAGTATTTTTTGCTTTTTCTGACACGTTTCACACAGTTTCAAATATGTGGCAATCGCCTCTACAGTTACGTTTTTGTACTTACGAACCAGTTCCTTGATCACACGAGTTCTTCCCCCGTGACCAACAGCGATGTGAGCGTCGTGTATCACGTTAAAAAGTTCGTCGAAACAAGCATAGTAGAGGATTTCTTCTTTGTCCGCAGACACTGGAGATATAAGTTTTTCTTCCCCTCCTATTTTTAGAATATCATAGCGTTTCAAACGCCTGTAGTGAACGGTTTGTTTCACTTTTATACTTTTAGAGTCTTTCACTTCGTTCAACAAAGAATGATATCTTTCATTCGTGAGATAAAAGTTGTCTTTCTTATTGCTCACCGATTCGCTCAACAGTTCGTAAAACATTTTCTTCATATTATCACTCATTTCGAATAAACGTATTGAAACTCGAATGTAGCCACTTGCTGACGTTTACTCGCTGGAACTCAGACTATAGACACGAGCGATGCCGCATTTATAGGTTGTCGGCAGTATCGTTGCTACGGAGACAAGTCGAGTGTTCAGGCGCACATGTATAACAACGCGCCGGTCGTGTGTTACTTCTGTGTCGCTAGTGTGGACTTTTACCGGTAAATGTCAGAATATCAACATTTACCCAGGCGACTGGTAAGAGTTCAAAATGGAAGTGTAAAAGCCCAAACTGTAGACATTTACCAGCAACTATGGTAATTGTCAGGTTTTACCGGTAAATGTCAGGTTACACTGCTCTCCGGACTTTTACCGTAATATATATATATTGTAACGAAACAATATGTTACAAAAAAGAATAGTAAATAATAGTGAAATCCGATCCAGAGAGGAAACAATAAATAATAATTAATAGCAGATTAAAGGGAACCTAGCTGGTTTGACTTATATAATATTATCAAGAAACCCAGAAATAACCCAGTAGAATAGGGCAGTAAACAGAAAAAAGTTACATAAATAAACCTAGTAGGCCTAATCAACTTACCCTGAATAACAACCAAGCCCAATAAAGAGTACCTATCCATATAATACAATTGTATTGAATAAAATTATATAGGCCTATAATTAAGGATAGAAAAAGGGACACAAACCTTTACAGTGATGAGTGTGATAATAAGAAATAGCGACACAGACTACCGTTAAACAGTGTAATTATTTTTTATGGAAAGTGTTTTATTGTTATTATTAGACAGAATTTTAGTTTATCATACAGACAATAGTTTAGCAGTATAAATAAACTAAAACTGTCAAAAACAATTATTATTATTAAGAGTTTTGTTGTATGTTATAAGATTTTATGTCACCAGTTAATTTATGTAAATATATTTATCTCAGGTAGTCAAAGTAGAAATTACAATCAACCATAACAAATTGTTCCACCACATATCATAGAAATTCAAATTAATAAGGTTTTACAGTTATAAACTGAGGCATGTTTAGTATCAAATTTTTATAATTATCTAATTAATCATCATGTAAACATTGCATGTATCATTAGAGTATAATAATAAAATTATCTATTAAAGGTAATTTATAAAATATAAAGTAGGTAATGGGTGTTGATCCTATAACATTTAACCTGTACATAAATGACCAATCAAAATTTAAGAAGTTTGTATGAGTTCTATGACTAAAAAAGAAAAAATAACACTTAATTGTTAATTGTGATGGAAAACAGTTTAATAGTGCGTGTCGAGGTGTAATTAAAAATAAAAATATAAAATTTGTTAACCCGTTTGTGAAAGAAGATCTGAATGACCACCATCGAAGATAATTAATCCCTCCACTACAATTTTCATGAACCAGTAATACACACAATCAAGAAATTATTCAGAATAAACCAGAAAACCTTCAGCAATATCGTCTAGATGTGTAAAGTATAATTTGACAATATTTTTATCCAACAAGGAACAACCTCTAGACAATATAACAATTTACACTAACACTAATCAGTAGTAAACATTTTTAAGTGAAAACAAATTCAATATCTAAACGAACAGTGATTACCAGGAAAACCTTTATTGTACACATTAATAAACTTCATTATTCTGTGAGACGGACAATAGTAGCCATGATGTTAACGTCACTCTAACCTACATGCTTTTACGAAGCGTATTGAATATCGTCAAACCTTGTATGTTACTTAATATATAATTTTTGTAAATTTTTAGATTATAAGTAATATATTGTTTGTAAAGGTACTCTCTATTATTAATTATCATGTAAAGGAACTTTTCGTAGCAGCCACAAGAATTCCCACGAAATATATTAAAATTATTTAATTATTAAATCCTGAGATAAATATCGATTGTGACAACCGTATGTATCGAATGGAATTTTCCAATAATTTGAATTTATGTTACAGAGATTAAACCATTATGTTATTAAATCATATCCATGCGTTATTATTTCAGGAACGTAATATATTATCAGCCTTTATTTTATAATTAATAAGGATAAGAAGAATTCGGGGAGTCATTGGAAGTGCGCAAACTGCAAAACCAAGATTAACCTCAAATAATAGGTTAAAGACTAATATCGAAAGTGACTTGAAAATTTTGGGATGACTCGACCGCTATTTTTGAATTGATTTTGGAGTGCTAACTACTGAACTGGAATAATTATAATTCTGATTCAGCAACCAAGGCAGAATAATTCGATTCTTTTACTTATATATTTAAATCACATTCGTAAACACACAACATAAATATTCCACGATCAGCTGATACACTATTTAGAACTAGTTATTACAAATTAACATATACAAGGAATAAAACGGGCAAATCATTATACCATTAAGATACTACGGGTACAAGAGACGTATTATAATATATATTATATATATATATATATATATATATATATGTTACGGTAAAAGTCCGAAGAGCGGTATAACCTGACATTTACCGGTAAAACCTGACAATTACCAAGTTGCTTGGTAAATGTCCGCAATTCGGGCTTTTACACTTCCATTTCGAACTCTTACCAGTCGCCTTGGTAAATGTTGATATTCTGACATTTACCGGTAAAAGTCCACACTAGCGACACAGAAGTAAGAACGCACGACCGGCGCGTTGTTATACAAGTGCGCCCGAACGCTCCGACTTCTCTTCGCAGCACAAGTCCCAGCAACGAGACTGCCGACAACCTATAAATGCGGCACCGCTCGGGTCTATAGTCCGAGTTCCAGCGAGTAAACGTCAGCAAGCGGCTACATTCGAGTTTCGATACGTTTTTTTCGAAATGAGAGATAATATGAAGAAAACGTTTTACGAACTGTTGAGCGAATCGGTGAGCAATAAGAAAGACAACAACTTTTATCTCACGAATGAAAGATATCATTCTTTGCTGAACGAAGTGAAAGAGACTAAAAGTATAAAAGTGAAACAAACCGTTCACTACAGGCGTTTGAAACGCTATGATATTCTAAAAATAGGAGGGGAAGAAAAACTTATATCTCCAGTGTCTGCGGACAAAGAAGAAATCCTCTACTATGCTTGTTTCGACGAACTTTTTAACGTGATACACGACGCTCACATCGCTGTTGGTCACGGGGGAAGAACTCGTGTGATCAAGGAACTGATTCGTAAGTACAAAAACGTAACAGTAGAGGCGATTGCCACATATTTGAAACTGTGTGAAACGTGTCAGAAAAAGCAAAAAATACTAAAAAAAGGATTCGTAGTAAAACCGATTTTACACAGCGAATTAAATTCTCGGTGTCAAATCGACTTGATCGACATGCAAACGAATCCAGATGGAGATATGAAATTTATTTTATTATATCAAGACCATTTGACAAAATTTGTACTTCTAAAACCTCTACACAGTAAAACGGCCGATGAAGTTGCATATCATCTGTTGGATATATTCTCAACTTTCGGTGCTCCAAACATTCTTCATTCAGATAACGGCAGGGAATTCTGCAACGACACCATAAAGAGTCTGTGTAAAATGTGGGGCGATGTAAAAATTGTACACGGCAAGCCGAGACACAGTCAATCGCAAGGATCCATCGAGAGAGCAAACCAAGATGTCGAGAACATGTTATCAGCATGGATGGAAACGAACCGCACAGAAAAGTGGACAAAAGGGTTACAGCTTGTTCAAGCGATGAAAAACAATGCGTATCATGATGGAATCAAGTGTTCACCTTACGAAGCTATGTTCGGCGTTCCGATGAAGCTGGGGCTTACAAGTATTGTTGGAATACGTAAAATAGTTAACAATATACATACCGAAGAGGATTTTGAAAGCGTTATAAACGTCGATAATGAACCCACAAGCGATGTCGAAACTACCGATCCGCGACCGAATGAAACAGAAGCCCAGAATGTCGAAACTGAAACCAAAACTGAAACGTGCGACTCGGACGCAACTACGCCAACTGCCAGAGCTCAGAAAGTGAAACTTGTTCGAAAGGCCGCAAGAGAAGGACTCGAGACGCAGGCGAAGAAAATGAAAACAGTTTCCTCTAAAAAGTTTGTAAAACCGACTATTGGACAAAGTGTTATAGTAAAAATCCCCGACATCGATAGAGCTAAGATGGACCCAAAATCTGTAATTGCTGTTGTTACCGACATAAAAGACGAGGAATTTTACGAACTCGGTACCAAGTTTGGGTACTTAAACGCACTATATACGATAAACCAATTTTCCTTGTGTAAAGATAATTTTTTAAACGTTGAAGAAGTACCGACAGAAACAATATCTCTACGAGCTGTGGCTAAAAAGCTTTCATTAGTGGGTGGACAAGGTTTTAAAAAATGCAACTGTTTACAGAAATGTGCCACGAATAGATGTCTGTGTAGATAATCCAATCTCCTTTGCAACACTAAATGTCATAATAGTCGATCTTGTTGTAATAAGTAAGTTTATAAGTTGAAAATAATGAAGACATTTCTGTAACATAGTATATTTACTGTAGAGTTATTAAAAATGTCTGTCATAACAGAACGTTGTTTTTAATTCCCTTTCTCTTCCTAAAGATTAAATAAAACCGACAAAATTTTCGTGTCGCCTACTCCACCATCGATTCCCGTGTTATTCTTATGGCGTAATATAGTATATGTGAAATCGTTATAGCGAATTAAAACGACTGAAAACACCGCATAATGTCGGCTAACTACTCGACATTGACGTACGACTAACAGGTGGATTGTAACATGCCATCTCACATGAAACGCAAAAAAAAACAATTTCTCAGCAGCAGGTTGAAAAACCAATGACTCACGCAGTCTTGCCAACAAAAGCGTAACCGCTCATCACTCACGCTAAGAGCGAATTCACAACTCTCGCAATTCCAGAAATAGACTTCCTATTTTCAGCTATGAAACCTTCCTACTGAATCAACTTTGATCATGACACCGCGTTTATTCCCATGAATGAGTTTACGTTTAACGGGCGGAGTAACTGGGATTAAGAATTAGTCATCCATCTACACTTGCATTTTCTGAGCTATAAAAATGAATGACTTGAAAGTAATTTCATAAGTTGCCGCCGACTAGCAGATACAACTTAGTACTACGTGTTACTGCTACTACTGCTACTACTACTACTTCAGCGTTCTTACCGAGACGTATTCAGTATAGCACACTAAAAACCAACACTATGTAAGTAAATATTATAAATTTATTTAGTTACAAGGATTATACAAATCGCGTATGTAAATGTTTATAGATTTGTTTATAAATCTTGTCTCAAATTCGTATCGAAAGATTTTCGAGATCGACTATACAAGCAGTGTTACGTACCTAATTTCACATTGACTGCGCGTTGCGAGACTGACTATACAACCAGTGTTACGTACCTAATGTCGTTATTTCACATTGACTGCGCGTTGGTAGAATGTGACACGTAATAAAACAATTTTTACTCGAGTCAACGTATATTTGTGCGCATATTGATGATCGCCGTGTTAGCTGCTAGCAATATCGGTTAGTTGATGAAGTGAATGCGATTTGATGAAATAAATAGCGCAAGTATATTTTTTTACTTTAACTAATGCGGTGTGTTTCGATTTCCTGGTATATAGACTCATATTAATTTGATACGACGTTACAGTGTATGCGATATTTTTTTGTCTAATTTGTATAATACTTTCGTCGGCTAGCCAAGCCACCGTTCTGTTATATAAAAATTTACAAGCATTGCACAAATGCAATGCAAAGGCGCTGTGATTTTACTTGATGTTCTGAACGATTTATACAATTTTACTCCAAATACTGCAAGCGTAATTCGTTCATTCTTACCGATTTTATCGACCGTTAATATTTTCGCTTTATATTCTGAACTACCTTTGTAAAATCATGCAATTTATAGCGGTCAACGGCAGCAATAAAGGCAGATGTATTGGTTATACGGTTCATATTAGTAACAAACGTTTCGTTAAACGCTTCCATCAACTCTTTGCTCTGCTGATTCCACCAATATTTGACAGTCGGTAACAACAGATTCACACGATATTCGACTTGAAGATGATGTAATCCTGTATTAAGTTTCTGGAAGCGAAATTTTCAAAATTGTTAATAAATAACCCGTACTCGTTAGTAGTTAGTAGTATTTCCAAAGTCTTTCCAATCTGCTTGCTGTCGTTCTTGATCCTCGTATATTGATAATCACTACTACTGAACATGTTTCTCACAAAGACCCCACTCGAGATAATTACGAACGTAAATTTTAAGATAATCATGTACCATAAATTAAAAGTTATGAATAGATAATGCCATCTGGAACTATGAACGCATTACAGATATAACATTTGTTGAATGTAATAATTAATTCATATATGTTTGCAGTTATAGGCTAGTAATGATATTGTCGTTATGTCATATATGTTGTATTTGTGATTTTATTTCAAGAACGACGAAATGTTAGCTATAATTGTAATTTAAGAATTGTTTAATAAACGATAAGTTGTTATTCTAATCCAGCCGTGCTTAAGCGTTCATTATCACTATTGCCCTATGATTACATGAATGTTATAACGCCAAGCTATGTCTTGTTAACTCCATTGCTAATATCAATATGTGAGGTTTACCTTTTACAGATGTGCCTTGTACTAATAATATTTGAATAGCTCAGTCGTCAATTAAACGCCAAATGGTCATTCAACATGCGAGAAACCGTTAAAGGGGTTGCCGCTCGCGGTACAAACAGTGGGTATATCTGCGTACATTGTAGCGTAGAAAAATTCCGACACCCGAACGCCGTCGTTAACCGGCTAGAACGCGTGTTCGCTCGCGGTCATCAAACGCGTCGTTTTCAATTTATGCCGCGTAATGAGGCGTTATCAAGTGGACTTTTCCACACTCGCATCGAGCTGTTTTTCTTTCGATTCGCTATGGGCGATGTAGTTGCCGTCCGCAACGTAGCTGACGCCCTGTTTCTTATTCTGGACGCGTAGAAAACGACTGTTTCAAGCGAGCCAGTATTAACACTGTAGCTTTACCGCAATCCGATTACGTCGGACATATAGGGACAGTTGAATCGGGCGAATGTCGTACAACCGCGACTAGAGAGTGTTCTCGGCATCGCGATATCGGCCACGACTTGTAATTCTCACATCTATTCGCGCATAAAACGCCCGGACTAGGGTTCGTTTTCATCGTAAAAACGTATGATTTTCTGAAGTTTTTACCAGGTTTTTTTACCAGAACTTTTATTACCAGGGCGTATTCGTAGTTTTTACCAGATTTTTACCTAATTTTTAGCAGATTTTTAACCGATTTTTATCGGGCAATTTTATTGGTTCAATTGTTATCTACTCCTTCCACCAGAACGGCTTCCGTATCTGGTGGGGGTACATAAACCGAGGCGAATGCTAGCCTAGCATCAGTTGTAGCCGGCAGTTTACAGTGAGTCGACCGTACTGTGTGTATAGGACCAGGACAGACGGGAAACATGAAGCCACAACAAAATGGTAGGTCTTTTTATTATACGTCTACTTTGGTTACTTGACTCTTTTAGTGTTTAACGCTGTCAAAGCTGAAGTGATTGAAACTTACTTTGGTTACTTGAATTTTTTGCCATATAACACTAAACGTGATTGAAACTTTTCAAAACTTATAAAATCTTTGAGTCGAGCGTGTCGGTGGTTTAGAGCTTTTTTCATTAAAGAAGCTGGACACTGTTACAGCCGCGCCCGTGTTTCACTTGTTTTATTTAATATTAGTACGGGCGCTAAGCCAGAGTACTTTGTATTCTGCGAGCACACACTTTAGACTTGGCGTATTTTGTGCACAGCAAATACTAATAGTAGTAAACTCGCTCCGTTTAATAAAGAAATTTTGGCACAGATTCTTGACACAGTTTGTTCCGATGATAAGTCTAGCTGTAAAATGTGCGTGTCTGATGTTTCACAAATTATGTTGTAGTCTGAAATATCTCGTGTGGTTAACAAAAGGTATCGGTCGCAAGACAGACACTTGAAAATTTGAATAACATGTCTGTCGGCATCCAGGCCACTTATAATGATTAACAATAAATATATTTTCCTTATTTCATGTCTCGTGACCACATGTATTAACGCAATGAATATTATTTACGCGTTTCGATACTACGTATCGTCATCAGAATATATACGAAAATACAAATCACTCCGAAGGACTCGTAATTATTTTCGTTGACCGTAGGACTTGTAATAATTTTCGTTATGTGTCGGTATAGTAGTAGTAGTAATAGTATGTCTATGTTAAGTATATAGTAATATGTATATTACATATATTTTTATTTGATATATATGTGCGTACATCCATGTGGGTATGTCCTTAACAAAGGCCGACTGCTAATCGGCTGTCGCCAGCACCCGACATACGCCAAACGGCGGCACAACGTTTCGCCATAAGAATAACATGGGATCGATGACGGAGTAGACGACACGAAAATTTTTCGCTCTTTTCTCGGACCAACCTCCGCCTCGGCTCCGGGGGTGGTGAACAGCACCCCTGTTTTATAAATCGTTCATCCCCTATTTCCGCTTCGACCTTGCTCGTTTTTCGTTCGCCGTCTGTTCCGTCGTCGATCCCCGTGTTATTCTTATGGCGAAACGTTTTGCCGCCGTTTGGCGTATGTCGGGTGCTGGCGACAGCCGATTAGCAGTCGGCCTTTGTTAAGGACATACTCACATGGATGTACGTACATATATATCAAGTAAAAATATATATATAATATATATTACTATATACTTAACATAGACATACTACTACTACTACTACTACTATACCGACACAACGAAAATTATTACAAATCCTACAATCAACGAAAATAATTATGAGTCCTTCGGAGTGATTTGTATTTTCGTATATATTCTGATGACGATACGTAGTATCGAAACGCGTAAATAATATTCATTGCGTTAATACATGTGGTCACGAGACATGAAATAAGGTAAATATATTTATTACTTGAAAATTTATAATAATCACAACGACCCGTTTTACTTGGACCGGCAGTATCCAAGCCGGTAGGCCAGCTTATAATTTGTAGCGTCTCGTTCAATTTGAGCGACGGCTATAAAGCGCCAAGTCTCTAATTTAAGCGTTATGTTATAAAAATTTGTTATTAAAACCAGTGAACTTGTACGAATCTAACGATAATTTCTGTTGAATATCTGACACACGCATAATGTTTTTAGCACTTTATTTGTGGTTTTTTGTACGAGCTCGACGTGTGTGCTTTTTTGTGCGAGCTCGGTCGCTAGTGTAGATAATTTGTTGTAAAAATTTGTAATTAAAACTAGTTAACTTGTACGAATCTATCGATAATTTCTGTTTGAATGTCTGGAACACACACTGATGTTTCTAGCGCTTTATTTAAGCGCTATGTGTATGATTTTTAGTGTAGACTATGTTGTAAAAATTTGTTATTAAAACTAGTTAACTTGTACTAATCTATCGATAATTTCTGTTGAATATCTGATCCACGCACACTGTTTCTAATCCTTTATTTAAGCGCTGTATATGTGCTTTTTTGTGCGAGCCCGGCCGCTAGTGTAGACTGTGTTATAAAATATGTTAGTAAAACCAGTTAACTTGTACGAATCTATCGATAATTTCTGTTTGAATATCTGGAACACACACTGATGTTTCTAGCACTTTATTTAAGCGCTGTGTATGCGCTTTTTTGTGCGAGCTCGGCCGCTAGTGTAGACTGTTATAAAATATGTTAGTAAAACCAGTCAACTTGTACTAATCTGTCGATAATTTCTGTTTGAATATTTGACACACGTACACTGTTTCTAGCACTTTATTTAAGCGCTGTGTATGCGCTTTTTGTGCGAGCTCGGCCGCTAGTGTAGACTGTTATAAAATATGTTAGTAAAACCAGTTAACTTGTACTAATCTGTCGATAATTTCTGTTTGAATATCTGACACACGTACACTATTTCTAGCACTTTATTTAAACTCTATGTGTGTGGTTTTTGTACGCGCTCGGCCGCTAGTGTAGACAATTTGTTGTAAAAATTTGTAATTAAAACCAGTTAAATTGTACGAATCTATCGATAATTTCTGTTGAATATCTGGAACACTCACACTGTTTCTAGCGCTTTATTTATGCGCTATGTGTGTGGGTTTTTGTACGAGCTCGTATTGTTTCAAACGGTCTGATACTTATACCGCCACAAATGACTTTACTCGCGACAGTGTAGCGTTTTGTCTTTTACCAGTTATGACTTTTTACTCTGTGAACCGGCTGACTTATAATTTGTAGCGGCTAACGCGCCCAATGTCCGGCTCTTGTAATGTTTGTCTAAGACGGCCGTCTGTTTTGTTTTTTGCAGAATCAATGGAAGTATACTCTCACCAGGAGACAGTCGCTGCCGTCGCTTCTTTAACTTTTGAAACGCCTTCGTTTGACTTAGAGACGCCGGTTCTTGAGGCGGAAAACAGTTTCATATGGGAAGAGATGTTTAACAATGTGTCATTATTGACGCCAATACCTGCCACTCCTGACGCCACTAAAACCACCACCGACACAATCGCCATCAGTCCGCCATCTATTGTTTTTGGGCCTAACGATGTACCAATATTATCGGCACGGCTTGACCCTACGGATGCAGTAACCGCAACTAGACCGCCGTCGTCGCCGTCGCAGTTAGTAACGTCTGATTTAGATCTCTTTAGTGACAGTGCATTACTTAAAAGAATAAGTAAATTATATTCTGAAAAAAATGAATTACTTAAGAGACTCGTTGACGAAAAAGAGTGTGCGGACATTTCTAATCAAGTGCTCGTTATAGATGGGAAAATTGAAATGTATAAAGACGCAAATCTTGTACACCAGTACAGGATTTTATATGCCAAGTACATTGAAACAAAACAGCTAATAGAGCAGTACCACGATTCTATGATCGCGCCCCCTAACCATGTCGAGGCGGATTTCAAAACACTCAATACTTTACTATCGTATGTCGACACTCGGCTGAATAAGACTATTTACACGCCCGTTCCAATTCTCGACACGAAGATGAGTAGACCTCTCGCAGTGCCTGAACCTAAAGCCGACACGCCCGTTCCAATTCTCGACACGAAGATGAGTAGAGCTCTCGCAGTGCCTGAACCTAAAGCCGACACGCCCGTTCCAATTCTCGACACGAAGATGAGTAGACCTCTCGCAGTGCCTGAGCCTAAACCCAAGAAAGTCACAGAGACGAGTAGACCTCTCGCAGTGCCTGAGCCTAAACCCAAGAAGGCCAGACGGATTGTTAAGTGTAAGCCGGCCAAGGCTTACAAATCGAAGGAGTTTGTTGAAGCAAGCAGCAGCAGCGATGAGGAAGAGGTGAGGTCCAGGCCGCCGCCGAAAATAGTAACAGAAGGCGTCGATACAACCGCTACTGTTGCGACGTCTGTATCAATAAAACCCATACAACATATTGGTGGTAAAAACTTGAGCATGCTAAGAGAGATAACTAAGCAGAATAGGACTAGCAGCAGCAACAGCGGTAGTAGCAGTAGTGGTAGTGACACTGAAGAAACTGTTAGCAGCGAAGCGTCAAAAAATACCGCGACACCTCGGCTTACCACAGGCAATGTCACGACGATGGAGACATCCAAGAATCCACGAGCAGTATCAGAAAGAAGCAGCAGCAGCAGCAGTAGCAGCAGCAGTAGCAGCAGCAGTAGCGGCAGCAGCGATAGTGAAGACGACGAAAATTCTGACGAAACAGTGGATAGAGAAGAACCGGCAGTGATGACACGACGCGCCCAATTAGATCGAGTATCAAAAGACACGCCTGAGCAAGCGGCAAAGAGACAGTGCACTTACGCGGTGAGGTTGAGCAACTCTATTCCGTACACCAGCGTACCGCCGACCAGCCAGATCCAGATGGCCAACAAGCTCCTAGTAAACCCCACCTCGAAGATTAACAAGTTGAAGCGAGAGATGATTGTGGCTAAGCGCGGCGTAACTACGTACCAAGAAGTCCGTGTCGGATCCGATTCGCCAGACGATGCTTTGGCCGTTTCTGACACCTGTGATCGAATCGTATATCCGACCCACTATAACGTAGTCTCAATAAGAGAGTTGATAGTCAAAAAGATGCCGGACTACAAAGTGACTGACATCAAACTGGCCAAATCAGAGATGGGCGAAGCGCTCATGTATTACGCGTTCACCAAGGCTGACACCGCTGATTTGGAAGATGTTCACATACACACTAACTGCAGACAAGACCCCACGGTGTACCACCTAGTGTACGGAGCGGTGCACACCGCCTACAAGCATGTGGCACTTCATTTACTGAACGGCATTTTGACAAAAAAACATATGGGTAAAAAAACGCCACATGACGTAGCCTTCTTGTCAGAGGGAGAAATCGAAATAATGGTGTACATATATTGGCAACTGGTAACCCAGGATCTGCTCACCTGGAAAGACGATGTGCCAAGAAGGGCGGCGAAGATGATGTTGGCCGATTGCTGGACTCGGCTAAAGAAAACAGCTGCCAAACTGAAGTCCGAAGAAATCAACGCCGCGTCGTACGAGTCTACGCAACAGGTAGTACGCAAAATACAAAAATTCGCTAACTTTGAGGACACGGTACACTTGTCTGCAGCGTGCATGCACGTGGTGCGGAACGCTATGGAGCTGTTCTGGGCCGAGCTGGACAAGGAAGACCGAGCGCGATGGCAACTGCTACTAAAGTACTGTGGGCTGCACTCCTACTTGTGCACGCATACTATAAGTGTGATGCATCAGCGTCGCAAAGAAGTGTTGCAACTAATAAAGGCGAGATACGCAGAAAAGACTGTTCTGGACGGCGCTCTGTTGAAAAGTATTTTATATGCGGCAACGTCGGCTAATCCGAGGAACGATTCAGGAATAAAGAGTGTTCTATCAGCCCCTCTAATCCATGAAGTTTTTAAAGTGTGGATAGACAGACCGCAGAAAGTGACCAAAGACCTGTGCATTACTTTGGACAACCTCATGTACACAATGTGCCGTAGCTTCGCCGCGCACATTGTCATGAACGGTCTCCATGCTTACGCGGTTGACGTGGATCAGATGGGCGGCTTTTTATCAAAACATATGGTCGCCACTAACGTTTTGGAATCAATACCAATAATCGGTTCCGAAGCTGTTGTTAGAACACTCCGGCGCCTTATAGTCTGCACTGTACACACAATGCTTCCCGGCGGCGGCGTCTCTGGCAGTTGGAAACGTAAATGTACCGTCGACATAACATCGGAAGCGATGAAGTTGTTTATGGCTTTTTTAAGGTACATAATTTCAACGGCGATATACGGACTTGTTAACAGCTTCGAGCCGACTCAATTCTCGGGCCGAGAATGGGCGGACAAATTTGCCGAGTCCATAAACAGCTACTTGGAGACTTACTGCACCAGTGTAAGAGACGTCGACTCTTGGACCATGATGAACGAGCCAGACGTTAACGAATACAATGATGACGGACACCTCGTTCTGTCTGTCGCGGAACTTTATGCGGCGGACTCTGACGACGAGGCCGACGATTTGGAGAGTACTAGTGCCGATGACGCGGACGACGACTCTGGCCTAGACGCTGATTCCGACGACGAGCTCCAAGAAGAGCTGAACGAGCTGGCAGCCCTCAGTCGACAGTATCCGGACCTGCAGCCGGCAGATACGCAAATCATTGGTATCAAAAGGAAAAAAGTGCCAAGAAATATAGTCGTAACGAAAAAGACGTCCGGAGCCACTGCTAACAGTTCCTCCAACATAAGCCGTAACGGAAAATTCAAACTCACCGAGACAGACAAAGTGAGTCGTACAAAGTGTGTACTTTGCAATCTGATCACCACGATACGACTCATGGAAGTCTCGCCAGCGATAGCCGTTGCTTGTTGTCAACCGTGCCTCATAGCAGTTAACGAATACGCAGACCAGGAGGCGATGAAACAGATCCTCGTGTCAAGAATCGAGGCGCGTCATCGGGCTCCAATAGCGTTTAACGAGGCGAGATTGTTGATTAAAACATTACCGCCTATCGTTACCGCCAAAGATATGGCGCGCGGCACGTATAATCGACGGGATCCTAATTATGGCAAAAGGTTGGCAACTGGAATGGCCAAACGCCATTATACAGCAAAGAAAAGAAAAGCGGACACGGATACTGATCGTCCGAACAAAATTAAAAAAACTAACAGATAGGAGTATCGAACTCACTATGGGAGGCGTTGCAGTGGAATCAGCGCCGCAAAGAAGTGATGCAACTAATAAAGGCGAGATACGCAGAAAAGACTGTTCTGGACGGCGCTCTGTTGAAAAGTATTTTATATGCGGCAACGTCGGCTAATCCGAGGAACGATTCAGGAATAAAGAGTGTTCTATCAGCCCCTCTAATCCATGAAGTTTTTAAAGTGTGGATAGACAGACCGCAGAAAGTGACCAAAGACCTGTGCATTACTTTGGACAACCTCATGTACACAATGTGCCGTAGCTTCGCCGGATATCGGCGACTTCTTGAGCTCCTGTTTCTGGTGTCAACCTACTCTCTGACAGTTGATATATACTGATATAAAACACCTGTTTCTGGTGTCAACCTTCAGACTTTCATTGTCTGGTTACTCTCTGACAGTTGATATATACTGATATAAAACAGCAAATAGATCGCAATAAATGTTACTGTTATAAATGTCTTATTGTACAATGTCTTTGTAGTTATATGTATTGTACTTTTGTATATTGAACGTGCCGGTTGTAAATCTCGTTTAAGCATGTTTTAGTTACTGTACGATGTCACTGTTATAATTATGTCTATTAGTTTTGTAGTTAGTATGTTTTGGTTACTGCAGAATAAATGTCACTGTTTATAAGTATGTATAGTCTGTTTTGGTTACTGTGTTTCAGTTACCGCTGCACAGTAAATATCACTGTTTAATTATATGTATGCGTAGTATGTAAGCCTATTGTATAGTTTTGTAAGAAGTTTTTAGTTACTGCAGAATGTCACTGTTATTGCAGTAAATTATTACAAGTGCTTCGATGTCGGCTAGGCTAGCTGACGTTCAGTTACTCCGCTCTGTAAAATCGACCGTTTCTGCACACGTATTCGTAATATTTCGTATTGTCGGCTAGGCTAGCCGACCGACGTTCACTTACTCCGTCGCTGTACAATCGGCCGTGTTTCTATGTAATTACATTGTCGGCTAGGCTAGCCGACAAACGCCAGCAGAAAATATTACAAGTCCTACGGTCATGACGTCATATTTTAAAGGACTTGTAATATTTTTCGTTAACGTTCGTCGGCTAGCCTAGCCCACATCGAACTCGTAATTATTTTCGCGTTCACTGTGGGACTTGTAAAATTTTTCGTTAACGTTCGTCGGCTAGCCTAGCCGTCCTTCGTAATTATTTTCGTTCACTGTGGGACTTGTAAAATTTTTCGTTAACGTTCGTCGGCTAGCCTAGCCGTCCTTCGTAATTATTTTCGTTCACTGTGGGACTTGTAAAATTTTTCGTTAACGTTCGTCGGTTAGCTTAGCCCACATCGAAGGACTCGTAATTATTTTCGTTCACTGTGGGACTTGTAATATTTTTCGTTAACATTCGTCGGCTAGCCTAGCCGATACCGAAGAACTCGTAATTATTTTCGCGTTCAGTGTGGGACTTGTAATATTTTCCGTTAACGTTCGTCGGCTAGCCTAGCTCACATCGAATGTTTTGGTTACTGCAGAATAAATGTCACTGTTTATAAGTATGTATAGTCTGTTTTGGTTACTGTTTCAATTACTGCTGCACAATAAATGTCACTGTTTAATTGTATGTATGCGTAATATGTAAGCCTATTGTATCGTTTTGTAAAAAGTTTTTAGTTACTGCAGAATGTCACTGTTATAATTATGTCTATTAGTTTTGTAGTTAGTGTGTTTTGGTTACTGCAGAATAAATGTCACTATTTATAAGTATGTATAGTCTGTATTCATATGTGTTTATTGTATAGTTTAGTAAGTTTTTATGTACTACTGTTATAATTATGTCTATTAGTTTTAGTATGTTTTGGTTACTGCAGAATAAATGTCACTATTTGTAAGTACGTATAGTCTGTTTCGGTTACTGATACACAATAAATGTATGTGTAGTATGTTTCAATTACTGCAATGAAAGTTACTGTTATATTATTCATAATAAGTCACTGTTTGTAAGTACGTATAGTCTGTTTCGGTTACTGATGCACAATAAATGTATGTATAGTATGTTTCAATTACTGCAATGAAAGTTACTGTTATATTATTCATAATAAATGGTACTGTTATATTATTGAAAACTGTTGTCTTTACATCACTACCACTCTCAGCTGTTGCTTCCTTTCTCGACAAGGAAGCAACTTCCTTTCTCGACAAGTTTAGTTGTCACAAATGGTAATGTGTCTAAATGCAAAATGGTAGGCCAAAAAAATGAGGAATAATGCAGTGTATTGGATATTATATTGCCGTCTGTTGCTTCCACACGTTCTTAACAGATGTACCAGTGCAGTGAGTGCTGCTTCAACACGTTCTCGAATGACATGGCCTGTGTGTCAAATCATCACCCTCTTTGTGTGTAAATACCATTATCCACTAACAGTAAGGTTTTAAACAGTAGAAAAGGTGAAACATTTGATTTAGTAAAGACGAGACATTGGGGTGATTTAACATTAGTTTATTGAAACACATTTACAACAAAATTAGGCCAGCTTTGAAAACAAAGATAAGTAGTAGTAGCCGTTAGATGCGGTTCACTTTACATACAAAACAAACCCGTATTATTTACAGTATATTGTTTACAGTCTAGAACATCTCTAAGTTTACAGTCAAGTAAAATATAAGGTTGCAGTCTTGAGTATAGAAATTACATATATAAACTATTAACATAAATCGTACAAGAAAATATAATACACAGCAGCCATGTATAGTTAACAATCCAGAACATAGACGTTCCGTATATAAATTACAATGAGGTAAATGAGGTAGATCTCTGGTAATTAGCAGATGCTACAACCTACGATTCAATATTGGAAACACTATGCTTTAAACATAAATCTTACAAGAAAAAATAACTAGCAAATACAAATCGCCTGACATTGTTAGCAGCCTAGCAAATACAAATCGCCTGACATTGTTAGCAGCCAACAGCCGACACAAGGTAGGGCTCACTATGCGTACAAATACACGTTGAATCGAATACGATTCGATACTGAAAACACAATACTTTAAACATATAACGCAAACAGAAACCATGATGTATAGTTAATAACGTCAGGAGAACTAATAACTAGCAGATGTAAATCGCCTTCACTCTATCAGCTAGGCTAGCTAACTGACATTGTTAGCAACCGACACTAGTACAAGACGCTCACTATGTGTACAAATATACGTTGAATCGAGTACGATTCGATACTGAAACACAAAGGTAACTCACAAGAAAAAAATACAACAAACTTGTATAGTTAACAGTCCAGAACTAATTCGAGCCATCGAAGCAGCCAGCCTCGGATGCCCGTATTAAGAAGTAACAGTCCAGAACATCTTACAAATAGAGTAGATGTTACAACGAAACCAAAAATATAATACACAATAACCCTGTATAGTTATACACATTAACCCTGTAACAAAATATGTACAAAATATTCTACACTAAAAGCGTACTATGTTATGTGATGTACAGTACCGTAAAAGAGTATTATGTTATGTGATGTACATACCGACAGTGCCCTACAGTAAAAGCGTATAGAGTATGCGGTTATGTGATGCACAGTAGTAGAATACCACGGTGTTATTTTTCTTGAGAGGCTACAGACGCTACATCGTTTGTATCATACGTTAGAGTATAATATTTAGAATTAGGCTTTGTCAAACGAATGATTTTGTAGTCGCTGGTGAAATCTTCGACATCGTATAAGGTACCGTCGACTACGCTAGACTCCGATAGAGATGTCGACTGCTGTGGCGAACGACTGTGTCTGCCAACCGGTATACGCTCGGCAATTACAGTCATGTCGTTCTGTAGTCGAGCCTTGTTGCTAGTACCTCTTCCACCGAGAGTGAGTACGAGGAGGGCCATAACAGCGAGCGATGCTATCACAATCATTACCATGCATATGTAGCGTTTGGTCATTTCGTAAGGCATCGTACAAAGAAATAGATTTAATACTGACTGAGGTATCTATAGTGAGGAATGCCGGTAGTAGTTTTAAATACTGTTCTAAAATAGGAACTATATAGGAGGTTATAAAAAGAACACATAATATTTACCTGAGTATCAGTCACAGCGAGCGTTAACATAACGCTCGTGTACAGACGACTATCGCCTACTATTTGATTGTAAAAAAACAGTTGCTACAGTCTAGTTAAAGTCAGATCGATCGGGGTACGGCAAAATGCTATTTCACGGACGCCTAAAGGCATACGTATCGCGCTTTAGAAGCTTGACAATTTTAGAAAACCCAATCGACGCTAGTCATCGATATAAGACTCTATACCAGAATCGTCCGAATTGTAATCCTCGTCGTCTTCGTTTATACGGTTCAATATTGCTTGTCGTATAGCGCTCATTTCTTCGCTGGTCACGCCGTAAATGTATCCATGATCCCATGTCTCGTCGTCCGAGTCGTCCGTGTCTAAAGCGGCAGCTGCATTCGTAGCAGCAGACCCGTTCTGAGGCTGTGGCGCGTTGCCGTCCGAGCTGGAAGTCGAACATGACGGTTGCTGGCCGTCAGCCTCAGGCTGCTCGGTCGTACGGCTGTTATTTGAGGCCGTCGACCACGAGAGTCGCTGCGATTCTATTGTGTTCGTATTCACGCCACTACTATTGCTGCCGGTTGAATCCATTTCTTGCGGTCGCTCCATCTAAACAATATAGCGGCTCTAACCATATCGGACCTTATACAACATAAGTTATTGTCGTACAAAAAGATTAGTAGTAGTAATAGTAGTAGTAGTAATAGTAGTAGTAGTAGTAGTAATAATAGTAGTGGCACACACAATTGTAGGAACTATGCTGCTGCGTCCATCTCTGTAAACGTGTATCACTATATCACTCGACTCGTTCTATCGTAACCGAGTCCTTTTCGGTTACCTGCTCGGTTACTGTTACGTTTGATCGGTACTGACTTGTGTTCTTCGAGTCGTTTGTAATATTTATAGGCTCGGATGTTATCTGCGATTTCACTTTTCACCCACTCCCAGTGAGCGAGCTCCACCTAGTCGGATAGTTCGGTCACGTCTTGTGACAGCCGGTAGACTTCCAATTCGTTAACGTTTCGTGGCTGCGCATGCCGGAGTTGGTAAAATTCGTTCATGCGGCTCATTATACCGGCTTTGATTCTGTAAACGTCGTTGACATCTTTACAGTCGTTAGAATTTTTAGTGTTTGTTATAGCCATGTAATAAGAAAGTGATGATTATTGTATATTTTTGTGTACGAGTTGTCGAAAACGTATACAAATCCATGACAGTTTGACTCTGACGTTGCCGCAGTCGAGGTGCGAAGAATTAAAAGTCACGTCTAATAACCAGCCGCTATATATAGTATGCTATTAGATTACACTGTACATTTTGCTGTTGTCACATGCATCCAGGTTTCTCGTTTTAAGCACGTACCTCAATTCGCCGTCTCTCTAGACACATAGTGTTCGAATAGAAACCACTTTACAGACATCATTCTCCTGACAAAAGAACTCCATACAGAGAAACATAACTATCGCCAGACGTGTGGTGCAAGCACACACGTCTATTGTCCATATTATCAACTAGATTTTGGATATAGGATTTGTTGTAACTAGGTTTTAGATATAGGGTTTGTTGCAAGTCACAACTACAAGATTTGTTTAAATAATGTTTAATTAAAAAATATGTGACTTTAGTAAAAACAGTGCAGTTATCACAGACATCATGGTTACAACATATACAATACACGACAAAAAGATATATATCATGACTCTAAAAAATGTATGATATTTAATAAAAACAATATATTCATACTATATACATAATAGACATAATTATAACAGTGGCATTGTGCAGTAGCCAAAAACATACTATGGACAAGAGATTAGCGGATAGTGTAAAAATATACATCCTGAGACTAGAAAATATGTATGACTTTAGTAAAAACAGTGGTCATAAAATTACAACTATGTACACAGATATCATGGTTTGACATTTAGTAAAAACACTAGATTTATAAAACTACAACAATGTACGCAGACATTATGGTTACAACAGCTTCAATACACCACAAAAAGATATATCATGACTTTAGAAGAAAATTTATAGGCATTGCACAAATGCAATGCACAGAGAAGAGCATTGAAAATGCTTCAATAAATTTAAAAATATATATATAGTTTTTATTTATTTACCAATGTACATATTATAAGTTAAATGTAGTCGCATTCATAAGCGAAATTTTATATGTGTACTACGTTATTGACAACAAAGAAGTAAGTTTTTATGGAAACTCACCGGTTCCCATTTTCGATCATGCACCAGCGATCGGTCGCAAATGTGCGACACCTCCTTATAAACATTTTCAATGTTAAAACATACTATGTATACATGTAAACCACAAAACTATACAATAGACATTCACTGTGCTTCAACAAGAGAATAGCGGATAGTGTAGTTGTATATATCGTCGATACATATACTTTGGAGCATTGAACGTCCTAGCTGTAAATTTTGCTAACCATATGGAGACGAATAAAATTAGTTTTGAAATACAGTCACCACGTTCAATACACGAAAGTACATATATCGGTGATGCATAAACTTTACATATATATATCTAATAACAAAGACATAATTATAACCGTAACATTTATTGCCTCCCCCCAACAAGAGATTAGTGTAGTACTGTATGTATCGCTGATATATATATTTTCGTGTATTGAACGTCCTGGTTGTAAATCCTGCTAACCATTTCGAGTCGAATGAAATTAGTCTCGAAATACGTTAACAAGGTTTACAGCCGGTACGTTCAATACAGGAAAGTACATATATCAGTGATACGTAAACTATACACTTATATCTAACGACAAAGATATAATTACAACAGTAACGTTTATTGTGCTCCAACAAGAGATTAGCGGATAGTGTAGTTGTATGAATCGTTGATATATATATTTTCGTTTATTGAACGTCCTAGCTGTAAATCTTGCTAACCATATCGAGACGAATGAAATTGGTCTCGAAATACGTTAACAATAATTACAGCCGGCACGTTCAATACAGCAAAGTACATATATCTGCGATACATAAACTATACACATATATCCAACGACAAAGACATAATTATAAGTTACATTTATTGTGCACAAAGACAATCATAACATTAAAATTTTTTGTGCATAAAGACAATGAAATTACGGTTATAATATATCGCACCTGTGTTGTTGTATCTCCTCTGGAGTCCTTCACAAGGTGTAGTTGTGGGTCCGTAGTGGAATTAGTGTTGCTGTGCGCCTCCTCGTGACGATGCCGAGTTTAATTTTTGCCGCTGCCAATTCTCGGTTTGTAGGCGGAAAGCTAGCTGTCCGTTTCTATCTGGATTGTAAAGTTCAAGCGTCGCCATCTTGCCGTTCTGCCAATTCTTGGTATCTTTTAAATTGCTGTAGACGGAAAGCTCTCCGCTCAGGTTTGGTCACACTTGGCGGTATCGGCACGATGACGCACTTGTTCTTTAAATCCGATTGAACAGCGGCGAGGGTCGAAGACGTAACGACGTCGTCCCAATTTTCGCCGTCTTTCGGGATGTATCCGCTGTTTATGGGAACCAGTCCTTCCGTCGAGTCCGTAGTGGAGTCTTCGTTGCGGCGCCTTCTTTCCTCTGACCAGTCGTCCCATTCTTTATCATTCCGAGCTGCCGAGGACAAATTCTTGTAACAAAAGCGGCAAATTGTGTCTCGCAGGGCGTTAAGGTTGCTGTTCTTCCGAGCTGTCAAGGATAAAGTCTTGTAACAATAGCGGCAAATTGTGTCTCGACAGCTCGGCAGGGCGTTAATGTTGCTGTTCTCTGGTCGATCGTTTCGTTCGTCCCAGTTTTCTTCTGATTCTCGCCGTCTTCTACTGCGTATTGGTTTCGGCAGGGCGTTAATGTTGCTGTTCTCTGGTCGATCGTTTCGTTCGTCCCAGTTTTCTTCTGATTCTCGCCGTCTTCTACTGCGTATTGGTTTCGGCAGGGCGTTAATGTTGCTGTTCTCTGGTCGATCGTTTCGATCGTCCCAGTTTTCTTCTGATTCTCGCCGTCTTCTACTGCGTATTGGTTTCGGCAGGGCGTTAATGTTGCTGTTCTCTGGTCGATCGTTTCGATCGTCCCAGTTTTCTTCTGATTCTCGCCGTCTTCTACTGCGTATTGGTTTCGGCAGGGCGTTAATGTTTCTGTTCTCTGGTCGATCGTTTCGTTCGTCCCAGTTTTCTTCTGATTCTCGCCGTCTTCTACTGCGTATTGGTTTCGGCAGGGCGTTAATGTTTCTGTTCTCTGGTCGATCGTTTCGTTCGTCCCAGTTTTCTTCTGATTCTCGCCGTCTTCTACTGCGTATTGGTTTCGGCAGGGCGTTAATGTTGCTGTTCTCTGGTCGATCGTTTCGATCGTCCCAGTGTTTTTCGCCGCCTCGTGCTGCTCCTCCTCGTCGCCTTCTGCTTCGTGTAGGTTTCGGCAGGGCGTGCGTCTCTGGCTGGTCTACCCAGACGAGGCTGAAAGTCTCGTTCAGCCAATCTCGCACCAATTTCGCACCCTTTATTAAGCCGGGCCCGACCGTAGGACATCCTTTCGGGTCCTTCGCTTTCTCGTAACACCGTACATTACGACCGTTCATCGTATTTCAAAAAAAAACGCACAATGCGACTGAAGTTAAAAAACACCACAACACGTCAACTCTCTCAAGTAAGACGTACAACTGACGAAGTTGCCGTCAGCCGCCTGACTTTATACTCCTACTCCTCCTCCTCATCCATCATGGCCGACTGTGCTGGTGGTGGTGGTGGTGATATTCCCCTTACGTTAATTACGTTACGTCACTACATCGATACTGCATTTAGAATACAAGGCGTTGCGAAAGCACGAAAGTGATGAAGGGGGAATTGAAGCCGTATTGAATGCAGAAAACAGTATTGCAGTTAAACTCGTTCACCGCCACGCTGTCGCCGAGGTATATAAATCGTATTGTATCGTCGTTTTCGGTTTATTCCCAGTTAAACCGTTAAAAAAGACGCAAGTGTTTGATTTTACAGTGATTTGATCGAGTTTAGCTACATTTCTTTGTCCTTAAAAACACTCTTGCCTGTAACGACTACTCCTGCGAGTCTGAAATTAAACGTTATTTCCTATAGAGGTAAGTCGATCATTTTTTCGTTTCTCACTACGTCGTGCGGTTTTATGAAAGAGAGTTTGTCAAGAATCGTAGCAATAGTTCATTTTTTTAACCGTATCAATCAACGATTATTGCATATATAATGCAGCGTGTTTCGGACCTGTTGACTAGTATGCAAAACGTTGTTGGTATCGATGAAAACTGTATTTATTCAACTTACAGGCGTATATTAATTCGACACGTTACACTGTACGATTTTGAAATTTTAAAACGGGTGGCATCGATGGAAAACGCATTTATTCGTATTGCAGACGCATAATAAATTGACACGTTACACTGTGTGATTTTGAAATTTTAAAACGGTTGTCGTGAGAGCGATCCTGCAAACGTACTAGTCCATATGACAGCGGTCGAGAGCGGCAACGTGTAGAAGCACGGCGTACGACAGCAATACGATTGATCCAAACCTGTTGTCTTCGGGCTTTACAACAGCAGCTACAGTAGACGAACTGATGAACGTTGCGGACGCGTTGTTTGAACAACTAATTGTAATATCGTTGTTACCGCGTCTGACATTGTTGACGGTGTTCTCCTAAGCTGCGAATCGTTGCGAGTGACGGTGATCCAGCCCGAATATATGCGGTCCGAGTAATCTGTCGGAATCATATATCTTGGCAACCTATATGTCCGTCCTAATATATCTTTGTTCTTTTCAATTTATATCGCTCGCCACACTTGTCATTTTATTCGACGGATCTTCCTGCAATGTTTTATCACGGGTCGACTCAACGGTATCATTAGGCTGGGATTGTAGGTCTGCACGGTTTTGTGTCTGCACTTTCGATGCGATCTGCAGTAGACCGGGCTGTTGGCGCACTTGAGACACTGGGCGCAGACCGGGCACTGACGCGCTTCCTTGATTTCTTCCAAGCAAGTCTCGTCCATGTCGCCCATCATAACGTATATGTCGTTCCACGGCACTTGCTGGATGCAGAAGCGACGCACGGTGTGGTCGCGCAGTTTCAAAGACCATCGGCTGCAGCCGGGACTGCACGTGCACGCCGCCTCTTTTTTTAAATATACATACAGCTTGCGCGGCCACACATGCTGCATGCCGCTCACCAAGCACCGCTTGTGCGTGTCGGCGATGCCTTGACGTTCGGTGGGTATGAACCCGTAGTAGACGCAGACGTTACCCCCGATACTGCCCTCGCTGTACTGGTAGGCCAGTATCTCTCCGCCAGTCACTCGGGCCTGCAGCGTGGACCTGGTTACGGCCCTACGTACGGTGGTCGACACGTGAGCCACGTAGATCCAGTTGTCTCGTACGGCCTCCTTCAGACTGGTGGGCGCAAACATGATGTACTCGGTGAACTCGCAGTTGGTCACCAGTGTATAGTCGTCCAGGTCTGTCAGATAGAGCGGTTGGCCGGTAGAGGAGACGAGCACAGTCTTGCCGATGGTGACTGTGGGTCCGTAACGGCGGCATTCGTTCGCATGCTGAGTCGTCTGTTTTGAAGCCGGTGTTGTCGCTTTGCCGGCGCCGTTACTGAGTGCGGCGGTGGTATCGTCTTCATCATTCGTACAAGAGGAACCAGTCGATAACGGTAGTAGCATAGTGTACTGATAATGACAATACTATTAATACCCGTATAATAAAAAGTGCGCTCAGAGTGCATTCGACTGCACGAAAGTACAGTTTATTTGCATTTCCGCAAGTACTTATAGAGCACCAACAATACAATTATAAATCTCGTTCAGAACGCATACAACTGCAGAAAAGTGCAGTTTAGCGCATTTGTAGCATATTTATAGAGTGTTGAAAAAGTCGACTTTAGACTTGAAGTTCAACGCAGGCATGTCGTACACAAACCTGGGATGTATGTCTGCAAAATTTTTTATAAACTGTTGAACGATCAACGTCTCGACCAGCTCTTCGGTCACGGAGTTGGAAGAGACCACTTCGCAGCGAATCTCGTGTATATGTCGCCACTGGGCAAAAGCGTCGGCGTCAAACTTGTGGCCGCGACCTCTCGCCTGTAGGAAAGCCTGGTAGTTGCGTCCATAACAGTCGATACGAGCGCGCTCGCTGTTGCCGGCCGACTCGCAAATACATATTCTCTTGGACGACGCCATTTGAGTGTGTACGTCTCGTTGTCGTGACTGGGATTATACTAAACGGGTCCGTATATATAGTGAATATATATATAGACCGCAGTCTATCGAACCCCACTTAAAGTCGATATGCCGTGTCTACAGTACAGTCACGATTTCACTTACAATACGTATCTGCGAAAGGCAGTGCCGGGCAACAGACTATTTAACAGAATACACGCTTCGCCGCCGGTCGTGTCGTCAACACTGCTCACCAAAAATTTGAACGTTACGGACATGAACGTTTACTACATGACGACGGAAAACAAAACCCCAAGTGACAACAGTGCTAAGAACTAGTGTGCGAATCAATACGTATATGAAAAGGATCACTATAAAAATAGGGGGGGGGTGAATACATTAAAGGTACTTCAATGATGAATACTGTGTTAGCGTAGCAAGTTGTTTGTTTATATCCGATATGGACGCTGCCACTGCGGATAGATTCGCCTTGGACCGCCAAGTGCGTAACGAGGCTCGTGAACGGTTACGCACGCTGGCCGACTGTAAGAACTTGCAAGAGCCGCTGTTTGTCACCGAATGGTTCGACGACGGTACCAACATCGTGGGCGTCGGCTGTACCAGACACAGCGGCGGAGAAACGGCCAAACTGACGCTGGACGTCAAGCCGGGTCTGTTCCTGGTGAGCGGAGACGTACAAGTGTTGCGCATAGTGGTCGCCCTGCTGGGCTTTCCCAACGTGATCGAGTATACGGACATCCGATACGAGACGAACAATTTCAACTTGTACGACATCATGTGCGAGCCACAACGAGCTACAGACGTGCCGCTGTTGAAGATCGAAACGCCCACGTTTTTAGACTCCGTGATACTCTATCATCGACTGAAAAGAGATCCCAAAGCGTATCGGTACGCTTCGGTCACCCACTACTGGGACGCTACAAAGCAAGTGATGTTCGAGCTGATTGTGCGACGACACCAGCAATCTCACGACTACGCGGTGCCTAAACTTACGTACCGTTGGTTCAACTCGGCGCTGCAAGTGATTCGTCTGCCCGAACCCAAACTGCCGGTCATCACGTTCGACATAGAGACCGTGTCCACGGACCCGGACCGCGTGCCCACCGGAGAGGACGTCAACGATGTGCTGTTTACCACCTCTATACACCACGTGGACGAGCATATCGTCTACACGCTCGTCTATCTGCCCATCGTGGGTCGGACACCGCAATCGCTGAAAGAGGAAGTGTTACGACTGGACAGTTATCCCGACTACGGCACAGAGACCAACGCGTTGGAAGTGTTCACCAGCGAAGTGGACTTGTTACGACGAACCATGGACCTGTTACATCTCAACGGCCGCCACCACTATTTGATGGGGTACAACTCGCTGTCGTACGACATCAAGTACTTGCTGGTGCGCTGCCATTTTTACGGCTTGTACACGGACAGATTCGTGTGGAAAGACGGCTACACGTTCGGATTCGACCAGATTCACCTCGACATGTTTCGCATCGTGATGATGCGTTACTCGTACAAAAAGTACACGCTGAGCCACGTGTCCAAGGAGCTGCTGAACGATAACAAGGTGGACGTGGACGCGGTGGCCCTGCGATACACGTTTCACCGCATGAAGAAACGACAACGGCTGTACGCTCACGACGACGACCCGGAAGGCGCCAAGAACAAGTGGCCCTCGTTGCGAGACACGTTACACTATAACAATTACGACACTCTGTTGGTCAGTAAACTGATCGAGCGCACCCGTGCCATCGACTATTTGGTGGACTACGCACACGAATGTCGAGTCCCCCTGTACAGCATGAACACCAACTACAACAAAATGCAATACAAGGTATTGAACGAGTGTCTGGTGTTGGGACTGGGGCGGCGCAAGTTTCTGTCCACATTCAAAACGGCCACCGCAAACATGGTGATACCGTTGCCCGACTTGTCTCAGTCAACAGTCAAACATGAGCCACAAACTGCTAGGCTAAAATACGATAAAAACGTTAAGCGTATACTGTAGTAGACCAGTAGTGGACGGACGACTCACCGATGAACGCTCTTTACCGGTAAGTGTGCGATATACGATTATGGTTATTGTATATGTGCGTACAGTAAATTATTACAAGTGCTTCGATGTCGGCTAGGCTAGCCGACATTCACTCGCTACAAATCGACCGTTTCTGCACACACGTATTTGTAATATTTCGTATTGTCGGCTAGGCTAGCCGACCGACGTTCACTTACTCCGTCGCTGTACAATCGGCCGTGTTTCTATGTAATTATATTGTCGGCTAGGCTAGCCGACAAACACCAGCAGAAAATATTACAAGTCCTACAGTCATGACGTCATATTTTAAAGGACTTGTAATATTTTTCGTTAACGTTCGTCGGCTAGCCTAGCCCACATCGGACTCGTAATTATTTTCACGTTCATCGTGGGACTTGTAATTATTTTCGCGTTTACCGTGAGACTTGTAATATTTTTCGTTAACGTTCGTCGGCTAGCCTAGCCCACATCGAAGCACTCGTAATTATTTTCGCGTTCAGTGTGGGACTTGTAATATTTTTCGTTAACGTTTTTCGGCTAGCTTAGCCCACATCGAAGGACTCGTAATTATTTTCGTTCACCGTGGGACTTGTAATATTTTTCGTTATGCGTCGGTATAGGATGAGGTCATATTTTAACCGACTTGTAATGTTTCTGACACGAAGTGCAGGACTTGCAATATTTTCCGATAAAGTTTGTCGGCTAGCCTAGCCGACAGTGACACTACGAATAATACGTATAGAACGGTCGATTGAGTAAGCGATGTGTCGGCTAGAGATACTACAAGTCGGCTACACTCTCTCTCTGAAACCACGTCGAATTAGCAATCGGCCTTTGTTAAGGATATACCCACATGGATGTACACACATATATATCAACTAAAAATATATATATAATATATATTACTATATACTTAACATAGACATACTACTACTATACCGACACATAACGAAAATTATTACAAGTCCTACGGTCGACGAAAATAATTACGAGTCCTTCGGTGTGGCTCGGGCTAGCCGAGACGTTGTCAGCACACGACGTACGCGAACCGACGGCAAAACGTTTCTCCGTAAGGATAACACGGGGATCGATGACGGAGTAGACGACACAAAAATTTGATCGCCGGCGAGGCTCTTTTCTCGGACCAACCTCCGCCTCGGCTCTGGGGGTGGTGAACACCACCCCCTGTTTTATAAATACTCCACCCCTATTTCCGCTTCGACCTTGCTCGTTTTTCGTTCGCCGTCTGCTCCGTCGTCGGTTCCCGTGTTGTTCTTACGGCGAAACGTTTTACTGCCGGTTCGCGTATGTCGTGTGCTGGCGACAGCCGACTCGCCGCCGAGTCGACCGCTTTACTACGTCGAATTAGCGGTCGGCCTTTGTTAAGGATATATCCGCACGGATGTACGTACGTATATATCAAGTAAAAATATATATATATAATATATATATAATATATATATATTACTGTATACTTAACATAGACATACTACTACTACTATACCGACACATAACGAAAATTATTACAAGTCCTACGGTCGACGAAAATAATTACGAGTCCTTCGGTGTGGCCGGGCTAGCCGAGACGTTGTCAGCGCACAGCGTACGCGAAACGGCGTTAAATCGTTTCTCCGTAAGGATAACACGGGCCCGACGACGGAGCAGACGGAACGAAAATTTTTCGCTCTTTTCTCGGACCAACCGTCGCCTCGGCTCCGGGGGTGGTGAACAGCACCCCCTGTTTTATAAATCGTTCATCCCCTATTTCCGCTTCGACCTTGCTCGTTTTTCGCCGGCCGTCTACTCCGTCGTCGCTCCCGTGTTATTCTTACGGCGAACGGATTCGCAGCGGTTTCGCGTACGTCGGGCTCTGGCGACAGCAGATTAGCGGTCGGCCTTTGTTAAGGATATACCCACATCGATGTACGTACATATATATCAAGTAAAAATATATATATAATATATATATATATTACTATATACCTAACATAGACATACTACTACTACTACTACTACTATACCGACACACAACGAAAATTGTTACAAGTCCTACGGTCGACGAAAATAATTACGAGTCCTTCGTTGTGGGCTAGGCTAGCCGGCACGCGGTTAGCGCACAACGTACGCGAAACGGCGGTAAATCGTTTCGCTGTAAGGATAACACGGGCTCGACGTTGTGGGCTAGGCTAGCCGAGCGCACAACGTACGCGAACCGACGGCAAAACGTTTCTCCGTAAGAATAACACGGGCTCGACGACGGAGTAGACGGAACGAAAATTTTGTCTCTTTTCTCGGACCAACCGTCGCCTCGGCTCCGGGGGTGGTGAACAGCCCCCCCGTTTTATAAATCATTCATCCCCTATTTCTGCTTCGACCTTGCTCGTTTTTCGTTCGCCGTCTACTCCGGCGGCAGCCGACTCGCTGCCGAGTCGACCGCTTTCCTACGTCGAATTAGCAGTCGGCCTTTGTTAAGGGTATATCCACATGGATGTACGTACATATATATCAAGTAAAAATATATATATAATATATATATAATATATATATTACTATATACTTAACATAGACATACTACTACTACTACTACTTTGGGACAACCGAACTTGGTACCGATCTACGGCCGTACAGTCGCGTCTTGTCCGCGGCAAATAATAATCGGTCGGCACAAATCGTCCGGCTGTGTTAAGGATATAACCGACGTATATGTATAGCTTAGTATAGCCCTAACATAGACATACTACTACTTTGGACGACCAAACGCGTGGTCGATCGACAATGATCCGACAGATCTTGTCGAGATTCCTTTCCGACGGCTGACTAGCCGTCCGAGGGTCAGAATGTAACACAAACGTACTGCTGTTTTGGACGACCAAACCCGGTACGGGCCGTTCACCGTTGTTGTAAGCGTTCCGTTGTCATAACGTATATACTATACACCGCGACGTATTCTTAACAAAGACAGACCGGTACTGTGTGAAACCGAGGTCTGTTTAACGCAGTACAAACGTTTCGCGTTCAGAATGTACACAACGAGATGTATTCTCAACATAGACTACTACCGTATACAACAATGTCGTCTACACCATACATACGGGATCCGAATACCGTGCTGTCTACTAGGTAATGCTTGGCGATTTGTTGAAATCCGATCGGTTTTCAGCTTAACGATGTTGGACGTTGGCGACGCTCTTTTCCGGACCAAACCTTCGCTCCGCTCTAAGGGTGGTGAACATCAACCCCCGTTTTAGAAAACATTCACCCCTATTTTCGATTTGACCTCGCTCGTTTTTCGCTGTCGTCTACTCCGTCGTCTATTCCCGTGTTATTCTTATGGCGATCGTTTCAGCCGTCGGTTCGTCTATGTCGGGTGCTGGCGACAGTCCACCCTCTTACGGACCCGTCTCTTCACACGGCAAAATAGCCGTCCGCCTTTGTTAAGGATATACCCACACAGATGTACGTACATATATATGAAGTAAACATATATATAATATATATATTACTATATACTTAACATAGACATACTACTACTTAGGACAATCGAACTCGGTAACGGTCGACACGATCGCGTCTGTTGTGCGGCACAAAATTGGTTGAAACGAGGGATCCGTCTATGTTAAGGATATACCCAACACGTGTGTACAAATACATACAATATATGTCTTGATATATTCTTAACATAGACATACTACTACTTTGAACGACTAAACTCGGTACCGTAAACGCCGCTATACAGTATATTCTTAACATGGACGTACCATTCATTTGGACAATCAAACGCGGTACCGGTCGCCGGTGATCCAACCGATCTTCTTACGGAGTCGATTCAGCAAACTACCCGTCCGTCTATGTTGAAGACATACTCAACATATATGTCTAATATATATCGTACTATAGTCTTAACATAGACATACTACTACTACTTTGAACAACCGGTCGACAGCCACGCGTTGGTGATTCGTGTGCGGCAAAACATCGGTGGGTACAAGCGTTTCGTAGGGTATCGGCACAAGCGCCCCGGCTACAGCAACGGCCGTGCAGACCTCCAAACTAATAAATCAGCCGTCTGTGTGAAACACGTATTGTATATAATTTACTAGACTCTTAACATAGACATACTATCACTTTGAACGACCAGACTTGTACGAACCTAGGCTGGAGCACAAACGTCTGTCGGGTCCCACAAACTAGTAGTATATGTTGGGCTGGGCAAAAACTCTCGACATAGACATACCACTACTATTACTTTGAACGAACGAGACTTGTATCGGTGTCGATATGACAAGACTTGTTTCGGTAGACGAGAGCATTCACAAACGTCTGTCGGCGCGTTGGTCCAGGTCTGGTCTGGTCGTTGTAAACTAGCGTACAGATAACTTTGGCGAGGTTCGCATAAATCCGCTTGGTGTTGTTGTCGCTACATGGTGTAGTAGGCGACGGGTCAGCGCGGTGTTGGGAATGATAGTTTTTATATAGTGTTCTAAACCCGGCACCATGGAATCAAAGTCGAGGAAGAAACGTAGGCGACTGGCGGTGACCGCGGTTCCTAGCGGCAGCATCGGCGACGGCGGTGTTATAAAATTTCCCGGTGGGTACGCGTGTAAAGCGGTGATCGACGAGGTCCCCGACACCGTGGCGTACCGTGTACGCTCCTATTTGGACGAACTGTTTGGCACCGTCATGTTGCAAGTGAAAGAGTCCGACAGTTGTTTCGACGCCATACCGATTGTAGTGAGCAATATACTCAAGTACAACAATATACAGTTTGCCACCGTAGACATGTACAAGACGAGCGTCAGTATACCCGAGCCGTTGTGGTTCAAGTTTGAACTGGACAAACGACACTTGATCTTGTATCTGAACGAAATCATGTACAACGACTACTGTATCACGACTACGCCTACCGAGGTGCCGGTAGTGTGGTCGTGCGGACACGTACCCGTAGACAAGTACAACCCGTATCGCTCGCATCCGGAGGTGAGCGAGTTGGACACGGCGAAAATCAAGTGCGCCGTGGCCTGCGATCACGTGGCTCAGCACATTATCCACCGTTACTACAACGACACGCCGTTGTTGGCCAACACGGAGCTGCACGAAGGCGGTTGGACGCGGTGCGGCACCACGTTGCACTCGATGCTCGACATCGAGATCGTGGAGAACCCGTGCGGAGACCAGCGCGGAGGCACGGCCAACCAAGTGCTGACCATGTTGCCGCAACACAACGGCGGCGGCGGCGTCAGTCTAGGACTGATAAGTAGTCGTGAATACTCGCTGTAGTTTAGAAGCGAGCGCACACCATGTACACGAGCACGGATCAAAAAGAAGAAGAGTACACCGTAGAGGTTCGGTGTCAGGCGTTGAAACGGACGTGGGGCCTGATCGATCATTACTTCTTGGTGATCGGCGAGTACGAGTACCACATGGGTCGGTACAGTAAAGGGTCTATACTGCCGGTAGGCGCGACTAAAGGCGCGCACGTTGTGTCTGTGAAGACCATGTGTCGCGCGTGTTACACAAAGATTGTGGAAAACTACAATTTGCGCGAAGACAAGCGGCTGTTCGACTACTATCCGCTAGTCAACTGTGAAACGCTCTCCACCGGACTCAGTGTGCAAGCGATTTCGTTTCTAGTGCTGCCGTTCGCATTCACCCTGTTATTACTCGGTCATCTGTTGTGGGCCGTACTGTTGACACTGGCGGCGCTAGTCTTTTTCCTGATGTGCAGTAAATACGTCTTTAGTCGTACGACTAAGCACAAGTGTCGTCATTTACAACGGTATATATAGTGTTAGAATTCTGGCAAACACGTCTTTAGTCGTATCACACACAAGCGTTGTCAGTATAAATAGTGTTAACATTCTATACACGATGGCAAACAATAACAGAGGATCGGCGGTTGTAAACGCGCTAACGAAACGCTGTGTGCACAGCAAACGTTTCGACCGTCTAGTCGCGTTATGTTTGTTAATCGTGAGCTGTTGTTGCGGTGGCGGCCTGACGAGCCGAGACGTGTTGACGGACTCGGTATCCGACGTTGTAGTCACCTACAACGAAATGTTGGGCTCGTTTGAGCGTAAACGGATTTCCGTGGCGATTTACGACAACGTCGTCAAGCTGGGCGATCAAAGTACGCTGACCTTAGACCAGATCAAAGAGAGCGACACCGGCATCAAGTGGTTCTCCAGTAACTCCGTCTTGTATCCCACGTTTGCCAATTACGCCGAAGTGTACAAGTACTCGGCCGATGAAAAGGATCTAGACGGTTACGTTAGTAACGGCATAGAATACTGGGTGGTGAAGGATACATCCAGCGTGTCGTATTTCAGCATTACATTCTCAAGGGTTAAACTGTGGCAAGTACGCGTCACGAATCGTTACAATTATATTCAAGTGCTGTCAGATATAATCATGAACGATCCAGAATGTATGATGTATGTGAATTGTATAGACAAACACTTTGACATAATGTTACCTGTCGGTTATAGAAATGTGTTTGTGAACGGTGTGATCACAACGATCCACCGTCATACTCAGATTGCGGAACCACCGTGTCTTAACGTTTGTCATAATAACGAGGCCACAACGACGACCAGCATCGAATTACAAACGACCGCCGGTACAGAATCGACGTATACGACTAGTGCCAGCACCGAATTAACAACGTCCACCGCTAGAGACGTGACTATCACCGAATCACCAGAACTGAGCACCGAATCACCAACGACCCACAGTCCAGGACCGATAGTTATAACTAGCATCGGGTTATCGACAGAACCGAGAGATATGACTAGCACCGAATTATCAACCCCCAACACAACAAAATTGACAGATATGACTAGCACCGAATCACCTTCTACAACTGTTACCGTATTATCAACGTCCAAAACACCAGAAGTAACGTATACGACTAGCACCGAATTACAAAACCAACGACCAACAGTGCAAAAGCGACGTATACGACTAGTGCTAGCACCGAGTTACCAACGACCAACAGTACAAAAGCGACGTATACGACTAGTGCTAGCACCGAGTTACCAACTACCAACAGTACAAAACTGACGAGTAGTAGAAGTAGTAACCCCGTATTATTAACGACTAACAATACAGAGCCGACAGATACAACTAGTACCGTATCGTCTGCAACAACTGGCCCGGTACTATTAATGACCGACAATACAGAGCCAACAAGTACGGTAACTAGCATCGTATTGGCAACGACTAACGCTTCAGAAACGAGAACTACGACTAATACCGAACCACCTGCAACACCTAACGCCGTATTATTAACGACTGCCGGTACAGATACCACAATTAGCACCGTATCAGCAACGACTAACACAAAAGAACTTTCAGATACGACTAATGCCCAATTACCTGTTATAACTATTACCGAATTATTAACGACCAACAGAACAGAACCGACAGTTACGACTGGTAACGACCCCGACAGTATAGAACCGACAGTCGCTAATCCCGTATTATTAACGACCAACAGTACAGAACCGACAGATACGACTGGTACCAGCGCTGTACTGTTAACGATCAAACCGACAGATACGACTGGTATCGAATCACGTACAAGAACTAGCACCGTATTACTGACGACCAACTCTACAGAACCGACAGGTACAACACCCGTACTATCATCGACTAACGCTACAGAAGCGACAAATACGACTAGTGTTAAACCGTCGGCATCTATTGTGACGACAGTCGCTCCTCGCATTGAACCGACTACCGAGACGAGTTCAAATGTGTTTGCTGGCACAGCATCGGTTACCAAGTCGATTAACGGCACGGCTACCGTGCCGACATTACAGACAAACTACACGAGGGGTCAAATCTAATATTAGCCAGATCTAGTGATAGTAGTTTAAAAAAACACCGTTTTAGAAATAACACTAGGTTGTTGGTTTTAGTAGTAGTATGATTTTTGACGTAAGAACGAAATACAAAGATAGAGATAGGCTTTTTGTTTATTGACGTATAGTTAAAAAAATATACATTAATTTACAAATTATAGTGTGCGTGTACACACACCGTCATTTGAATATACCGGTCGCTATCGAGTACTCTGTGTCTTCGAGGTAGTGTCCGTCCGGTTTTCTGGCCAGCTGCAACGGTCCCTGTTTCAACGGCGTACCGAATATATTCTTGATTTCCTCGGCCATGGCCCGGTAGCGTTGGGGTTGAAAGTTGCGCTCCTCGTCGTACGGCACACAACGTACGGTCCAGCCGTACAGTCGTGCCGCCATGTAATATGCTATACACTGAGTGATTGGGTACATGCGTATCCTCGCGCGATACGCATCTCCGCCGGTACACCGACTCATCATGCGCGCCCTGTTGAGGCTGGGATACGGGTCGATAAAGACGACCACCTCCTGGCGTAACATGTAGGCGATCACATGCTCGTTGATCGTGGCGTTGAAGAACTTCAACAACTCTTCGACGACCCGGTCCTTGTACTGTGGGTCGCACAGCGTCATTATGATAGTCCACAGTGGGTTGTCTATGGGGCCCCTGTCGCCCAACACGTCGCCTCGGTGTAGCGCGTTCTCAAGGGCAGCGTGCAGTCCAGCTATGGCCGGTGCCGATTTTGACTTGCCAGAAAATGTGCCCAAATCGCCGCGGCTGCAAACTTTCCAGCCGTACCTCTTGAGTCTGTCCAAAAGCGTGGTCTTGCCGCAGCACGCTTGACCAGTGATCACTTTCATCGGCGTGTTGTTGTTGCCTGCGCCGGAATAGTCGGCACAAAGTGCAAACGGTGACGCCATCGGCTTCTCCAGCGTGGCGATTTCGTGTTGGGTCATCGATTCGTCTAGCAGCCACTGGTAGACTTCTTTGAAGTGGGCAACCAGGTCGGACGATACGTATCTCGTAACGGAGAACGTAGGATATTCCATTTTGTGGGCCTTCTGCTGTTGTCGTTCAACACTGTTGAGGTACCGCGACAGTATGCGGAACGATGACCTGAGAAAGGGTACGCCGTCTTGGGGCACCACATACACCGGAGCTCGTTCCCTTTCCGTCACGATTAAAAGCGCTATTTGCTTAAAGTCTTTATAGCGGTCGCCGTACTTTATCAACGCCTCGTTAGTCCATGTCGCATTAACGAGCAGATGGCGTACACCACACAGTCGTATCGATCGGTTCTTAACGACTCTTTGTTAAACTCTTTCGCAGTCATGTAGTCGTGAACGTGCCGCATCTCCAAGTCGGTGGGCGTGGTGCTGAAGTCGGTCCACTTGTCGAACGGACCGACAGCGTTCATCGGATCGAAGGTTTGAAAGTAGCGCACCAGTCGTGGTATGCCTCTGTCGCCACACGTGTCAAACTTAACGTACACCGGCACAGACGACACGCGCGTGTAGTTGGCGACAAACAGATCCATGATCACGTCCACGTCGTCTGGGCTCGTGTGCAAGCACTGGTTTTTCTCTCTATCTATGTGTCGGTCGATTATTCGCATAGACAGATCCAACAGATCTTCGTGGTGATTTCCAAACATAGCTGTAAAGATAGCACTTTGCCAACGAGTGTAGTAAAATGGATGTTCAGACAGAGACTATTCTTTACAAGCGAAAACTCCAACCAATATACCAGTGGCTAGATCACCACATCGAGTTTCCACCGCTAGTCTATACACGAGTCGATCGGTTGGCTGTACCGCCCATCGACGTGCTGCGTATGGGCGGCAGTTATGCGTGTTTCGCCGACCGACCGTGGTTCAGAATGCGTGCGATGTTGTGCGAAGAGAATGTGTTGCCTTACGACTTGAACACGGAGAACTTTCAAGTACGTTACGGTGTGCTCCTATGGTCTCGTTTCAATCTGCACGCGTTCACCGACCTGCAAAATCCGGACACGGTATACGTGCTCGATCGTGAAACGTCGACCCGTTGGATAGCCAGACTACATTTCGGCGAGACGCAAGTCACGTTGACCGAACTAGCCGCGTGACAGTGTTGTTTTTCTCTGAAACCTGGTAATAATAGTAGATGTAATACTGCGCCTCACCGCGACTACACCAGTATGGCTAGCTTGAGCTTTATGTTTAAACTGGTCTTTACGTTGACCGTAATGATGGCACTGGTGTTGTTGGTGCTGATACCTGCACCGTTGAAACCGCTGTTGTTCGACACGTACATGCCACCGCAGTACTACAAGTTGGCTGCAAACGGCAAAGAGTACAGTTACTACACAGTGTACACGGGCGCTAGTAAATTGAACAAACGCAACTTGTTGGTGTGGTTCACCGGCGGTGCGCTCTTGTACAGCGATCGTAAGACCACGTACGGTATGTTGAACGAACTCAGCGCTAGTATGCCCGACTTTGACGTGCTGGTGTTTGACTATCCCGTGCGGTTCAGACACACTGTGCGCGAAGCGATGCTCGCGGTGAACAAAGTGTTGTCCGAGACGACGGTGGGACGTTACGACAATTACTACGCCGGCGGCATGTCTGCCGGTACGCTACTGATGGGTACGTTTCAGTCCAAAGAAACGACACCGGCTGTCGCCGACGAAATAAGAGTACCTGCCATAGGGATCAAATTCAAAGCTATGGTGGGTGTGTGCGGCTTGTACAGATCCGCGTTCGACAGCCGCTTGTTGAACCTAATGTTTAAGTGTTACGTTATGCGAGGTACACCGGCCGCCAAACTGTACAGTTGTTACAGTCTGACAGACACGCCGAAGCTGGTTATCAGCGCCACCACAGAGTATCTGTACTCGCAGACGTATGAGTTCGTCAAGATAGAGCCGTGCGAGTCCAAAGTGTACACCAACGATCTGCTGACACACTCGTTTCCACTGCTAAACAACTGTCCCGAAGCGCAAGACACGGTTAAACTAATTACCGCGTTCATCACAAAATATAGTCACTGAGCTTGTATCGAGTTTGGGTGTCGTCACACGTTTCGCGTATAAAGGAGTTCAACATACCGGTATGTATCATTCTTTCGGTGGGTACGGTGCCGTCAACGTATATTGTACCGGTGCTTAGATTTTTTACAGTTTTGCTAAAACACGATAATATGGCGAGCAAGACCAGGAGAGAGTACTGCGAGGATTCTCGTTCGCGTATCGACGAGCTGTTTGAGTCGACAGAGGACATTGTAAATCGCAACATGAGTCTGACGATTTACGGGGAGAAGTTAACCTTCGACCAATTACAAAACGTTATGATCGACCAACCTCCGTTCATCAAGACCAAAGAGGTGTCGTCTCGCGTCGACTTGACGAGCATCACGAAGCAAAACGTAGACGGCATCCGCAACTCGTTGGAGCAGATGATACCACGCACCAACGTCCCGTGTTTGATGCAGTGGGTGTGCGTTAAGAAATTCAAAGAAGTGGTCTTCTCCGTCTCCGAAATAAAGGGTGGCAAACTGTTTCCACCACGCATGAGCATCGACGTGGGCACAGTGGCGCCAAACAGCAGTGTCCGGATCAACACCGGATACGTGTTTAAGATGCCGAGCAAAGGCGTAATGCTCGACGTGAAAGACGGCAAAATTGTAAAAATAGGATACCAGAAGCAGCCATCGTTTGTCATCATACCGTACATTATTTGCGAACACGACGGATTTATACCCACCATATACGCCCGAGACCCGGAGGACACCGGATTGTTCACAATCAACTTTACCACACTGACCGGTATGGTTGGCAAACTGCGAGTGGTGTTCAAGGCGTACCGTGTGGTGTCTCCACGTAACCAAGTGGGCATCGTCGACTCAGAACAGTCGAGTTCGACAGTTTTTAAGCCCAAGGACCAGAATACCGGCCGTCTGGTGAATAATCCGAAGCCGAAAATTATCTACGAGTCGATGCGCTACGAAAAGGACGGAAACAAGGTGCTATTCAAGACATACGATTCGACGCAGAAGACACTGAAGGTGTTTACAAAACAGCAGCTGTGTATCGAGCGACTGACTACATTGATTGTAAGCCGCAAACGAGAATGGGACAACAGCCGGTTGGTGTCTTTGACAGGAATGTTTGTACCGTCGGGTGATACCGCCGACTGCATAGCGCCCATGGTGGCGACAGGCTCCGAGTACAACACAAACACCCACTGTTTGACGTTTGTGGACTGCAGGCTCAATTTGTTCAGCACACGAGTTACCGATCGTAGCGACGTGAAAGTGTTGAACGGAGCGTTCTGCGACGCAGAGTCTTACACCGTAGTGTGTAAGGCTATACGGCAACTCATCTCCGCACTGAAGGGACTCAGTGTCGGCGTCGCTCACTGCAAGACGATCGCATCTCGTCGTCCTGATTTGCCGTTGGAACGGCTGATCAGATTGATGGATTTTCACAAGAGCGTGGTGGAAACCGACGACCTGCTAAAGGAGAAATGTTTCAAGTCCGACAAGGACATGTACGACAGTAAGCCGTCCCACGGAGATGCGTACAGTGTAATTCTGTATCGGGCGTTCTGCTGTCTGGTGGCCGTCTACTTTCCTGATCGGTTCACCGCCAAGCAGATTGAAGAGTTGAAACTCTGTAAAATCGGAAATAACACCGAGACCACTACAACAGTAACAGCGCCCGACACCAGTACTGGAACGACGGCAGAACCCGTCACCGACAACGCCGGTGCCGCAGACGAGAAGGAGGAGATCGGTACTGATAACACGTCGATCTGCTCTAGTGCCGACACTATACCGATACTCGAGGCGGAATGCGACACTGATACTGAACACGACGTTGCCGCAACAGAGTCTTCTTTAAAACGCATGAACGATCAAACAGACCGAGACGACAACACTGCGAAGAAGCTAAAGTCTGAGTGTTCAGACTAAAAAATGTATGCGTGTATGTAACTTTAGCGTTATCACTATGTATTAATACATTATTTAATATTAGTTTAATAAATATCACAACACAACAAACACGACGTTTTTGTCTGCTAGTAACCTACCTATTCCCGTATATTAATTATAGTAAAGAGACATTGTTGTCTGCGAATATGAGCGCATTACTGCCCATATCCGAGAGGGTGTACGAGTTGAATTTGTGTGCCGAACACGGTTACACGTATAGGAGTTTTAAACGGGCGGTACGTGTGTATCAGAGCGCGGACTACAAGTCTGCTCTGTTCTTGGTATACGCTACGTATAAACATACGTTGCCGAACCGCAAGACACCGTACCGCAACCATTTTACACTGTATCGTAATGCAGACACGGTGGTAGTAGTCAGATCAGAGACTACACTGCGGTTTCAAGATCACGACGCCGCGTTGCAGTACGACGTGATAAAACCGACAGAGTCGTACAGAGCTGCTACCGCGTGCGACTGGACCGTGTCTTTTGACAAGATACAATATTCAAACACGAGACCCTCGTTTCTCAGCTACACGCTGGTGTGTAGCGGCGAGTGGTGGTACTTCGAAAACGGCGTAATTTTGAACGGCATAACTGCCTACGAAAAAAGTATCACTTGCGGACACATGTTCATCTATTACGAACTACACCCCAAATATAATATTGTAACACCTCTGTCGCAAAACTATCGTACCAGCGCGCAGACACGGCTCTTGTCTATGGCCACTACGTCCTCATCGTTGCCGTCGTTCTTGGTGGGTCGTAGACGGCAACCGCCGGACCCGAATCCTCCGACTAGTAATACCCCCACTTCAACTATACCAAATAACCAAGCAGCAACTACTACTACTACTACTACATCTGCCACCGCTCCGAACCCTAGTTGTAATCCGCGAACACAGTTGTGCTCATTTCTGACAGCACCCACCGCTGTATCAGACTCGGGTTTCAACGTCATACAGGCTACAACGTTAAACTCAAACATTGCGCCTATAGTAAACACGCTGGCTAGACCGATTATACAGACCAACGACTCGCAAGAAGTGCCCGACATGGACATTAAAACCGTAGTACCGTCCATGTTTTGGTTTGTACAACGCAGCAAGGAACTCGACGCTAGATGTATATCGTACTTTCTGCCCAAAGATTTTAAAGCGACACCGGACGTGGGGGGCAGTAGTTTTCTAAACAACGCGTACTACAATATGGGTCTGCCGGCAGTGTCGTTACCTCAACTCAGTAACGATGAACAGAGCTACTGACTGTAGATTTTTGCAAAAAAATTATATACGACCGCATCTGCATCAGCGTATAGTGACTTCTGGTCCGTAGAATGTCAAGTCTGGCAGATTAATTATCTGATTCTGGTAGACCAGTTCACGGTTCGACATCTGCACCATCGAGTCTTCCGACTCGGTGTCGAACCAGTTACGCGCACATTGATCCGATCGACTCGAACAATAGTCTGTGTGTTCAAAGTGTTCGTACACAGTATGATACAGACGGGGTGTGATTTTTAGGATATCGCTGTTGCCATTACCGCGATTGGCCAGTGTCATCGAGTGGTATTTGAGCATGATCGCCATTTCCACAGGCGTTAGATCTTTGTTGTAGTCGTAAACAACGTTCGGTATCCGTTCGTCTATGGTTATAGGCGTTGCGTTTGTGTCGTCTCTCGACACGCGTATCTTACTGTAACTGTACACCCGATGGACGACACGATGACGCCGACTCATGGTGTAAATGTTGACACCCTTACACGGGACAATAGGATTCACAGCCGCCTTCGTCCCGACACATATCGGTCGTGTATCTTTTCCGTACTTTTTGACGAGATATTCGTCTGCGCGATTACTCACACCTATAGGATCGTAGTTCTTGATCGCGATACCGTCTACAAATAGACTCTCGTCGTAGTATAAATTCGAAGACATCGCTGACAGCGAGCGGCAGCGTTACTACTACCTATAATATGATGTAAAATAAAATTCATAGTATCATTGAAGCACGTCCTTACACGCCGTGTGCATGGTGGTGGACGTTAGCTTCGGCTTGGGTTAGGAAAAGAAAATAAAAAAATATATGTACAAGTATAAAAACGTTTATTGTACGTATATCGTTACACAGGATTGATCAACTTTATAGACTCTAAAAACGCGTGATATTCTTTGGTCGTGCTGCAAGTCATTCGGTCTACACGTTGTCTCAGTATTTTAAAGTTGGACGACATCTCGTATATACAGCCCTTTACACCGACAATATCGTCGTCGAGTTCGCCTGGCTCTGGTAGTTGTATTATGGTGGTTTGATCGGTGGAACCCACCATGTACTTGTACGGTCCGATACATTTCACATCTATTGTAGGCGGTTTCCACTTGATCGTCAGATCCTCTTGCACGATGATGAAGCCATCGTACTTGCTATCGTCAAAGTGCTTGGGCAAATACGTGTTGTAGAACGTCTGTACTGTCAAACGTTTGTCGCCAACAGTGACCTCAGACTCGGTCAGCACAGCGTGCAGATGGCGCAGTACCTCCGCGTTTGCCAACGGCTCGGTAGTGTAAATTTCCTCGTAGTAGGCGGCTGCGATGAGTTCAACAATCACTATGTAATCGTCCATCAGTTCTACCTGCAAACACATACGTTCCATAAACGTTAAATCACCGCGATAGGCTTCTGTGTATATCTCACTGGCGTCTGGCCATATGTAAGCGTGGCCGTTGACGCACATGAACTTAGCCTTTACGCCGTTCCACTTGTACGCCCACAAGTAGCGTTTCTGCGGATTGAAACAGTTCCACATTTGAACTTTCGGCACTACACACGAGAAAATCTCGCCCAATGTCAACTTGTCGGATGTCACTTGAATGCGGTTAAAGTAAGGTGACATTTTCTGCACCAACCGCTGTTCGTACTCTACGATCTGGTCGTACGTTGACGTGTGCGGATATTCAGCTTCACACGTCAGCGTGTAGCGAACGCCGTCTTCAATCTCTTCCTTGTTGTACGCCAGACGCATCTTACAGCGATCGTGTTCGTCGTCGTACACGATGAGTCTGTGCACCGCTTTTTGTATAGACAGTGTAGGATCTATGTTGGTCGTCTCTTCGGTGGCCTTTGTCCTGCGTATCGGGTAGAAACGACCGTTCGAGTAGCCCAGCACGTGTTTCTTTTCCGTCACGACTTTACGTTGTACCGTGCGCGAAGACAGTCTAGACCCGTTGACAAAAATTAAAATTACATCACTCGCAATATTTTTCTTTTCCAACACCGCTTCGTATTCACACTTGTCGATATGTATAGTTATAGTGCTCTCCCACTCTATCCCCTTTTTAAGCATATTTTGTGTCGGTTGTTGTGCGTCCGTCATAGCTGAGAGTCGGCTTCTTACGGCTGGCGATATCTCTAGTATTCAACGCCGACAACTTGATGCTCTTCGATACGCCGCCTCGGCTAGTCCGGCTAGCGTAACCAGGGTGGGTTCACATTATGCGTCTATCATAGCTGAGAGTCTGCTTCTTACTGCTGGCGGTATCTCTAGCGATCTGGTTTTATAGTAGTGTATCCCCAAATTTTTCCATGCGCGTATAGAAAAAAATAATAAATTATCAATAATATTTTATAGTGTGTATTGTTGAGAATGATGGAGCACTATAAAGTCGTGTGGTGAAAAAGGCCGCTAGTTCGACGCTAAACAGACGGCAGTCGTTTTTGAGGCTATCGAGTACTGCCACATTGACGCGAGCAGACCCACACCTATCACTACAGTCGCCGCGATAGACATGTAGCTGATTATTTTGTCCTTCTTGCCGTCTTCCTCGGTGGTCGTGGTCTTCTTCATATGATTGTATACAATCGCCACTACCAATAGTATTAGCGCTAACCCAATCACTACCATGAGCGTTATCGCCGACAACTTGATGCTCTTCGATAATTGGTTACATTCCGGCGTTAACGCCGCCTTCGCTCGTCCAGCTAGCGTAGACATTTTGTAGCACGACCAAAGAGTCTGGAGGTGAGTTCACAATGTACACTACTTTATACTTTAAAATTAATTTGACTATATCTCGAGCACTGTACGCACAGTTTCTGCAGTCGATCACGCGATACGAGTTGTCGGGCACCGTCCACAAATAATAGTCTCGTACGTATGTCGCCAACACAGCGTCTGGCACAGGCGGTAAACCCTGGTCTGACACTACTATATTACCGCCAGGGTTTATAGTCGTGTGTTGTCTGGTTACTATAGTGATCGGTTTGGTCGCGTGCAAGAAGCTGAGACAGTACGACGAATCGGGCAACGCGAATCTGTAAGTCTGCTCCTTCTCCAACAACACGCAGAAATATCTGCTGGTGGTGTCGGTCATAGTAGTAGTAGTAGTGATGGTGGTGATGATCGTCAGACGCTATTTGCCAGAGGATCGCCTACTACTCGGTGGGATTGTCACGCGCACCACTCGGGCGACTGCTCTATGGCGTACGTGAACGGAGTACAATACCACGTAGTACCCGTAAAAGAAGTGTCTTTGTACACGCAGACTCGCTACAATAAGAGTACAGATGTGGGAATCAGTAACAACGAATTTTGGGAAGCTATGCCGAACACTGCCACAGTGTATCTGACGCCGGTCGCCAATTGCGATAATATAAATGACTACAATTTTGTGCGCAAGATATTCCTGAAGTACGCCGAACTGGACGCCGAGTCGGTCGTGTACACCAGGTACGGGCCGGCCAGCGACATGGTCAAACGACACGTGTTGACCGATTGTCTCGGCAACGTGGCGCTTTGCAACAAGCATTTGATCCGACCGGTGGCGCGCAAAGGCCAACAGATAAAATACACTAGCGCTACGTGGGAACGTAAAACACTCAAAGCGTTGTTCCCGAAAGCTATGTCGACGACAAAAAACAACATACCGACCGGCACGCAGGCCTGGGTACTGGAGATATTAAAAACAGCGACACGATCCGGCCAACAGTAGACTGTGATTACCGACCGCGGCGAACGCACACGCAAGATGAATTCTGCTCGCGCTCTAGCGGCGACACTGGCCAACGCTTATCCGCAGGTCTGTGTCTGTTCTCTAGCGTTGTCACTGTCACGGTCATCGGCTCGATACTAACGCGTTTATGTTTTAGATTTGGCAGTACTTACGAGAACACGATCCAGCGTTGTTCTTCTACGCGCTCAACGACAACGATAGAACTTTAGCGCCGGTCGGGCTGCCGATCGTGACGACCGACGAAATTACCTATCTCATGGGACCGGCGCTGCTGTACAAGCGTCGTATTATAGTATGTACACACAGATACAATGACGTGCCAAATAGTGAATCTCTGACAGTGGTACGGTTGAAAAACGATAACCGGTCTTGACTGTACACTTGTAAATAAACATTTGTCAAGTCTTTGCTGGTTGATATTTTTCTTTCTCCTATATTTTCTTTATATGTAGAGGCTATAAATAGTAATGGACTGGACGTATGGTGCGCCATCTGAACGAAACTGTTTTTATTTCGGATGCGTATAATTGGAGGTTATAAGTAGTAATGGACTGGCCGTACGGTCGATGGAACTGGGCGTCATCATAAATGAACTGAACGAAAATGTTTTTATTATGGATACATATAATTACAACGTTAGTATCGCTGTTGGGCCTAATGCTGGAGATTGCGCGTATTATAGCCGACCAGAACTTCAACCAGTTGCAGACGCCAAAGAACGGGTGTGTACATGGAAAAACGTCGTGAACAACAAGCGGCGGTTGGTGTACGACGATACGTTCGTACAACCGACGCCTCCTTTGTTTATCGAACCCGTGTTGACATCGCCCGACGACTATGTGCATCTGAGTTCGTTACCCAAACGGACTAAACTGGACGAGTACTATGTACGATCCACTGTGCCCAGTATCGTGCGCAACACGTTACTACAGAGACCGCACAATGTAGTCGTGTCGGATCCGTTGAACGCGTTGAGTGGCGACGGCAACGACAGCAGTACACGTTTGATGAAGACAAACCTGTACGGCCCCGATATACGACGACCGCAGCAGCAGGAGCCAGCGTCTTCCGTGTCGAACGATACGGAACCGCCACCCCTTCCTCCGCTACTACCGTCGTCATTGATACCGCCTACGCCAACCGTTAACGTTGGGAATACTACAAACCCGTCGACGTTACCAAGAGACGAATTCTTGAATGAAAAACGGCAAGAGGTATCGTTGAATCCCGTCAACGACAGACCGAAAAACTCACAGCAGCCGGTCGGTGTGAGTCCTAGAAGCGAGTTGTTGGAAAGCATACGGAAGGGGGTCAAGTTGAAACCTGTCAACAAGAAGCAGTCGGCTCCTTTACAACAAGGCGAGGGATCTATAATGTCTGTCGCGATGGCTAAACGTAGAGCCGCCATCAATCCGCTGGACATATTGAATAAAAACATAAAAATTATGGAAATAGTGCCCAGTGTTAACGACAGAACCGAATCGGTAGACGATGACACTAACGACGACGAAAGCTTTCAAGACGAAGATTTTCGAGACGATGTATAAGTAATATAGACTTGCATGTCGTGATTCGTTTTGACAGTATATATATATAGTATACATTTCTCACACATACTCTAGAAATGGATTCTACCGTCAACACTGGTACCGTCAGTTCTGCTCAAACGAAAGACTCCACACCGTACTCAATCACAACGGCCAAAATAAATATCTCCGTCGAAGATATGGTTTACCCCACGCCTAAGGCTGGATCAAATGGCGATCCTTCTACGGTTATTCCGAAAAACTTTGTAGAGTTGACAAACGCGATATGTTTCAGACTGCACCAGTTTACCACAGCGGATCTGCTGGCGTACGGGATACGGTTCATCACCATACTGCTGTTCGCCTCCATCATTTTACCCTGCAGTCTGTTTCAGATACTCTTGTTTATATTGATTATATTATTGGCAATCATATACATAGTGGGTAAAAACGCATTCAACGCCGACAAGGCCAACGCGCCAGTGGACAAGCAACGTCTCGCAGAGTTTAGAAGTAGATTGACCTCTCTTGACGGTGTGTCGGGTCTGAAGCATCGAAAACCGGCGACAGCGACAGCAGAAACAGCCGCCGGTACAAGTACTGAACAACAGCGACCGGCGACAGCGACAGCAGCAACAGCCGCTGGTACAAGCGCTGAACAGCCGATGGTACAGTAAACGTATAATCAGCAATATATAGTGGTGGTAGTGGTAACACAAAAAAGTCTTATGCATAGTATTATCTCTCCAGAGTCTGCTTCTAATAACATGGACAACCGTTTATACAAACGCTGACTGTCTAACGTTCGGTGAACTGGTCTTGGTCACGTTAGACAGCGTGCCAGCCACATACTACAATTGTTTGGCCAGATTCAGAAGCATCATCACACAGTTGCCCGAAGCTAATGCTGAAATTACCACATTCTCAGATTTTATACACACTTACGACTACATTAAAACCAAACTGGCTGCCTATCTGAGCGACCAAGAGTACAGGGTATTAAATGAGAACGAAGCGTATATCAAAAGCTTTGTATTTAATATATATGTACAATACTTTACATAAATTTTTACATCAAATATTTACGTATATACATGGTAACAAAAAAATATCACAGACGAGTTGTCGAGGGTTTGCTTTTTCTCTATACCGATCCTGTAACGTAGGTCGTGGGATAAAGTAAGCCGTTGTTGCCGCTGCTGCTGCTGCTAGTGTCTGTAGACGTGTTCGACGCGCCAAACTCGTTGCCGTCGTAGCTGTCTGTCGTGTCGTGTAGAAACCTTATGTCTGTAAACAGGCGCCTCTTGTAGTCGTAGCCCGGATTCTTCCTCTTGAAATATTCTCTAGCGTTGGACTGGTTGAGTTGTGTGCCGTACACTTTAAGGCGTTCCTCTAGTTCAGCTTCTGTAATGTGTTGGCCCTCGCATTTCACCGTTTCCATAGTGGTCTTTATGTGATCTACCAGTGCCGTATACTGTAGGCCCTAAAAGGAGATTATCTTGAAAAATACAAGTATTTTTGAAATTACAAATTTTTTATTGTTAGGTGGAGAATTTTTCAGACCACCCCATAGAAATGATTTGGGGCACTGTGCAGAAGCATTTTAAAAGGAAAAAACGTGTATTTTTCTGTTTGCAGGGTTATATCTTAGCAGAAATACACAAAAAAGGGTTAAAACAAAGTTCTAATGAGAGTATATGTGCAAACATTCTGCAGAAAATGGAAATAAAAACTTACACATGTAAGCAATTATTCTGGAACCAGGCTAATATTTCCAACTGCAATAGTAACCATCTTCTGCTCACAGACTTACACTGTTCCCATCTTACCTTCACTACAAACTGCGTGACTGTTTTCTGTGTGATTAATTATTTTAAATACCACTATTATATTAAGGACTCGGAACACAAAGTTTTTTATGAGTAAAAACATAAAGTTTTACTTTACAGCCTGAACCAGTTTTCGCCTTTTTTTTTCTTTCGAAATTCGATTCCGTCGCCCACAACAGGACGGACAGTGCTACCAGCGGCAGCCTCTGAAGAAGCCTTTTAAAGGCGAAAACCGGTTTAGGCTGTAAGGTAAAACTTTATGTTTTTACTTATAAAAAACTTTGTGTTCCAAGTCGTTAATATAATAGTGGTATTTAGTTAAGTAACGGACACGTCATGGACAACGAACTCCAAGAATTTAATTATTTTAGTTATACTTTCTTAAATAATTGTGTCAGTACTTCATCATATGTTTCCATGAATTCCGGCGTATTTCCTCTAGCCCATGTCTCCAAAACCTTTATTTACTCCTTGTCCATATACAGAGGTTCCATACAAAAAATTGTGAAGTTTACTTTGTTATGATTAAAATTTTGTAATAAGATCAGCAGCCTATTTATAATAAAGGTATTTTCAGCTGACTTGTATTAGATTTAGTGTCTGTGGCAGTCTCAATTGAGTGAACCAGTTGTCTCATCCACTCAATGAAGAATGCCAGTGGTCTTTCCTTGATCCATGACCTCACACCGTCTTTCAGTTCATCTGTGGTGAAATAAATACCCTTAATATCCCTCTTTAAATATCCCTTTGTCACGATAACGTTTCAGAAGCTGTTCACAACATTCCTTTCGTTGTTGCTTGTTCTCTTATGTGAGTTTGCGTGGCACCCATTGGAACAGATTTTACAGTATCCCAATTCTGCAATAAAGTGTCCTACTCGTTCTTTCGATATGCCTATCCCGGTGGTGATGCATTGTTGTGTGATGCAACAGTCATTTTAAATCAATTCATTCACCTTCATTTAGTGCTTCTCATCAGTCACAGAAACTGGTAGACCACTGCGAGGTTCATCGTCCATATTCGCTTTACCAGCTTCCGATGCACAAAATTTTATTGCCCACCTACTCACGGTACTTTAATCAACAGTTTCATCACTAAAAACGGCTTTCAGAGATGATGAATGTCACTAGAGTTCATTTTTTCAGCTGTTAAAAATTCAGTCACTGCACGTTGTTTTAGACTTGTTGACATAGCTGGCGTACTCTACTCCATAACAATGGCGACTGAGAAGGAGTTGGTTAACGAGATTTGGGGCATTTGTAATACAAGAATGTCATGACCTACAAGATGGCAGCACGCGTTGTGGTGTACATTGTTTTGTTTTCATATGCTTTAATTTAACATTGTAGTGGACGTTGAATTGCGATTCAAAGTCGTTGAACGTGGGTACAGTTCTGGCGTGCACTTTATCCTCGATGCTGCGCCGCACGGTGGCGATCAACGACCGTTGATCGATGACAAAACCCGGCTCTTCGGTGATGCCCGACTGTACGAGGAAGGCGTACAGCGAGTTGTTCTGATAGTAGACGCGCTGTTGGTAGGCCAGCACGTCCGGATTGGTGGTGTTCAATATCGGCCTGTTGTTTTTGTCTCTGTGATGGTAGTAGACGTTGAACACTATCCAGCCCATCGCTCGTGCACACGTCTCTTCTGGATCTTTCATTAAGCCGGAAAAGAATCTAGACTCGGCCACCATCATAAACAGACTGTCGTTTCGATACTTTTCCTCAGACTCGTTCACCTGTTGTCCGCTTAGTGTGACGGCGTGTACACGTTGGACAGTGGTGGGGTCGATGTTGTACATTTTCTTATCGCAGTCTTTAAACATGATGACTCCGTTGGTAGCACCGTATATGAGTGACTGAAATTTTTGCATCTCGTAATTCTGTGTGTAAAACACTTGTGCCGACTCGCCGTCGTTGCCGGTGACGGATTTCATGTGGTGCGGATTGATGACGCTCGCTTCGTTGATGATTGTCACGTTGGTTTTAGTGGTGATGTTGGCTCGTTCTACGGCCTGGCGTATGTCTTGGAATCGGGCGACGCCCGGAGCGGTCAATAACACGATCAAGTCGCAAAAGAACGACTTGCCAGTGCCTTGCGGTCCAGTCAGGATCATCATCTTTTTCAATATGTTACGCGGCACGTAGATGGCGGACACCATGTTGATCAACTCGCGCGTAGTGTCCGGGTCAAAAGACGTAGACATACCTATCCGAACGGTCATTCTGGCCAACGCCTTTTCAAACTCGGTCAGCGTGTCACCGAACACAGTCTTCAGTGTCTGATCCAGTATGCGTTTGTAACAGTCTAGCGATGCTCGATATTCCACGTTTCTATACTGTTCCGGTATACGCTCCTTGTTGGTACACACTGGCAACTTGTGTAGGCCGAACGCCTGTACCAACGGGCGAAACGAGAAACACTGGATCATACAGACGGAGATCAACACGCTGTAAAGACAAAAGTCTTTAGTGATTTCACCGTCGAAGTCTGTGCCGCGCAACGACAACAATGTACCCATGTGATCAAACGCGTTGCTGTCGAATGTTACGCGGTCTAGTATCGGTTGAAACGTTGTCGCCCAGTCTTCGCTAGTCACGTCCGTCTTGTACTTGAAGACGCTGTCCACCAACTTGTTGTAGTTCAACAGCGCGCTAAGATCGTATTTGGTATACAAATACATTACCAAATAGACAAACTTGGGGTCCACGGGATAGTAATCGACCAGAAAGTGAGCCGAATCGATATTCTCGTGGTTCTCAAAGAGCTTGAAGAATCGACACAACTTCAGGTCGTCGATGTTGTACACTTGAGGTATCTGTATCATGGCCGGTATGATTTGATAGTGTAGAAACAACTCCGTAATGTGGTCGTACGCAATGTCGGCAATACGTTTAGTCGTCTCGCTTAATGCCAGTATGTCTTTATTCTGTTCGTCGTACATGGTCAGCGGTCGCTCTGGCTCCCACACAGCGTAATTGCGGCTTTTGGTGAATCGTAACAGCGGCACCTTGGCCGTGTACAGACCGGTGACGCTATTGAACACGCCTACCGAAGTCGCAAACATAAAGTCGCAAGTCGACCACATGTTGGGTTCTTCAAAGCGAGACGATTGGTTCTCGATGTAGCGTTTGGCAGAGTCGTTCACGCTCACCCACATCGATATACACGGTAGTGCGTTAATCGATATGCTCTTGTGATATCCCTCGTTGGTGTACACGTACCACGCCTGATTATAGTGTATTAAATACTTTAAACGCTCCATTACAGTGATATAAGCGTCCAAAGCTGAAAATTTCCTAGCCTCCTTATCGGGGCCCTGCTTAGCCCGGTTGTACGCTGCAGACCACGACTCTACAGACTGCACTTTGAGCATGGTGCACATAATTTCGTTTATATGCGTCTCCACTGTGGTCTCCACCGACAGTTCGTAAATGTATATTAGACTCAGAAATTTCAACATATTTTCGTACGTATCGTTGTAACAGTTGAAAGTGTAGTCGTCGTATTTTTCAATTAGTCGTGCCACGGTGGGATCGGTTTCGAGTACATTTTTGTAAATGACCGTCAACAACCGTCTAAAGTCTTCGTCTTCAATGGGGCGCATAATCTTGTGCAGCGCCACCACATAATGTTGTAGATACAAGGCTCCCTTGTCTATCGCGGATATCTGTACAAAGCGAGTATAATCTGGCGTACCGGTAGTGCTAACGGTCGGCGTTTTTTCGTTGAAGTGGGTCAAGTCGAACGTCTCTATGAAAGTCTTGAAATTTTTCGTGTTCAACAGAGCGACAATGTCTTCGGGTTCGTCTTGAACCATCGTATTTACCCCGTTGTCGGGAACCGCTACCGATAGCGTACCGGGCACTGGCGACGACGCGTTAACGTGAGCAATGTACTCTTGTAGCGGCTTCAGGTAGTTGCCCATCTGGTTGAACCGAATGCCGGCGACCGCAGACAACTTTGGCGCGTTGAACTTTTGCACTGTAGACGGTTCGCCGATCAAGTACAGCGGACCGCACCGCGTGTCCATCTCAGCCATTACAAAGTCTTGATCGCGAGCCAGCGTTGTCTTAAACTCGTAGCGATCGTAGTACGGGTTACTGCCCAACAACGGCACACTGGACTGGCCGATCAACAGCGGTCGGTACGGCTCGCCACTTGTCTTGGCCGAATAAGGCAGAGGCATGCGAGACGGCACCTCGATGATCACGCCGTGGTTCCTGTAATCGGCGTTCAAGCGCTCGCCCAGCTCCAGGTGCAGCGGCATAGACACAGACACGTTGGTGTACAGATGGTAGCCGCAGTCCTTCCTCCACACCACGCACGAGATCTTTCGTTTATCCGTGATTTGAGACAACATGGATTCCACCTTCGCGCGTATAGAGTTGACTAGCGCCTCGTTGAGGTGTTGCGATCCAAAGTTTCTGCGACACATGCAGTCCAAATCGAAGGCGCACATGCGTATGTAAGACTTCGTGTTGTCGACGGCCAACGTGTGGCCGACGTCTTTAAACGGTTCCAAGTCGACAGACGTCAAGACTGTAGGCTGCGCGGCGGCATTGAGCGTTCGGTTATTAATGTGTAATTGCGAAATGTCTTCGTCTCCGCACCAAGTGTAGTACGCTTGCAGCGATCGTGAATAGATCACCGTTTTCGTCGTCGGAGTGCTGTTCGTATACACTTTAAACGGTTTCGCGTTCAGAAAGTTTGTCTCCAGCTCTCTGGTCACTGCACACGAATTTTTTGGCAAATCTGCAAACGGTCGTGGAAACGCACCGCTGTTGTCCCCGTTAGGCATTATCAGACCGTGTTCCGTAGGCGCTACGGAAATTCTTGCAGTAGGCGGCGGCGGTGTCGACGATACGGATCTGGCAGACAGCCGGTGGATTTCGTTACCGATGTCTGCCGCCGCATTTGTCCTTCCGTAAATTTGTGAGAACCTGTCATTGTCACACGCTTGGTCTCCGCCGTTACTGTGTTCGTAGGTCGCTAGAAAGTCGCTCGACGACCCGTTGTTGGAATGATGCGTGGGTTCACAAAATCCGGACGAGTCGTTGAACACGTCGTTCTTTTGTTGCTCCTGTAGACGGCGTTGAAACACGGTAAGACGCGGTAATGCCGACATCGTCTGTTGGTAAAATAGAGTTCAAGAAGACTTTTCTTTATATACACTGCAGCAAGGGCTCATGGCGTCTATAAATCTCGCGGCACTGGTGATCACGTCTATTATTACACTCGCTATACTCGTATACGTTTGTGTCAAGAACAAAGATGTGAATATCGAGAGTATCGTTGATCGCGCGGCGCAAGAGGCCGCTTTCAACAGTACCGTATTTATAATTCACGACAAATCTTCGGACACCGTATGTAACCGATTGATAACTGTGCGCCCGTTCGACTGGATGATTTGGGCCTGCCGCGGCGAACTATATATACTGAACCCGGAGGGCGGCGTACAGTGTTCCGCCGGGCATACGCCGGCCGTCAAAGTGTACGCAGACCAGTTCGTCGAGACTTGTCTCACACTGTCGTACGACGCAATAATCGGCTCGTACGCGAAAAGAAACGGAGCCAAGATCAGGCACGTGCCGTACGAAATCGAAGGCACGACGTTCACTATACTCACGGCACTGAATATGCTGGCCAAAGACTGGATAACGTTCGACGTTGACGCTACGGCTAAACCGAACGAGTTACGAGACGTAGAGCACGGTAGAAACGAACGTTCCGTTCCGACGGGACGTACACTGACACCGCAACAAGTGATTAGTTATGCAGAGCCGCGAATCAAAAACCACTTGACGACCGCCGAATTGGACAACGTGTTCAAGCATCTCGCCAGACGTGAAAACAAGTACGACAAGTTACTCGCGCAAGACAACTATCGTCCTAGCATCATCGAACGAGAGCCCAATTATACGCGACCTCCCCAATAATGCTTTGGTACTCTAGATATATAGTTACGTGTTGTTGTTAACTCTAAACATGGCCAGAGTTGTAAATACCATACACCAGGTACGCAACGCGACCAGACCCACGACTCGCAAGTCTAGAGCCATCAATTTGGCGTACAACTCTATACCGTTGCGAAGCGGCGCCACCAAAAACTGTGTGTTACACAAGCACATGAACGGCTACCTGTTGATCGCACTGAACAGACACAACGAGCCTGTGCACGCGTGGCGTGAGTGCGACGGCATCTTTCCCATCCGCAGTTCTCGGATCGAGACCGAGCGCATAGCGCGTCTGGCGAATCGTATCGCACCCAAAGTCTTATATATGAACGACGGCGAACCGCTGAAAACGTTATTTCGTACTAACAACACCTCTATAGCGTCGTGTATCGAATCGTATTCCGGTTCTCTGATAGATTTGTTGTTTAACATACGTGACGCCAAGAAAGCCGATGACGACTTTACCAACGACGTGACAGTCAGTTACCAAGACGTACTCCGTTTGGATCCGACTATATCGTACGAAGAATACTGTTTTATATACAATATACAGGAGTCATGACAACACACGCTCCCTTTAAGTATTCGGGTAATAACCAACAATAACGACTGTATAGTATATATATATTTTTATTTATTTCTCTACAAAGCCACTTTAATATCGCCGCATTTGGTGCATGTTTTAATCAAAGACTGCGCTTCGTCGCCACGTCGCAGCTGTTGCATTCGTGTCTCGTACGTATGGTCGCATTTTGTGACACTGTATTTGTAGGTGGTTCTCGTCTCGGGATACCAGTAGTGAGGTGAGAATACGGGACCCGGCAGATCCGTAGACGCCGTCTGAAGTAATACGCTCTTGCCGTCGGGCGAGTAGAAAATATTTAGACTCGAATTTTCTGTGTAACAAAAAAACATACACATCAATGCACATAAAACGTTATGTAGTTTTAATCAAATAGTCGGCTGTAGTTTTTACGTACCAGTCAGCTTCATAGCGCACGGCTGTGAGTACGCCGAATGTGGACGGCTGAGATCGGGTGTAGCGAAACAACAGGTTGTCGCACTTTACCAGGTCCACGTTCAACTGTAAGTGGTCGGCCAACGCGAACACGTACTCTTCGTAGCCGGTCTGTCGCAGTCGGTGTACTAGGTTGGAGAACAGTTCGTTGAACGGCGACAGTCGAGACTCGTCTGGCGGACAGTCGCTAGTGTACGCCGGACTCTCTACGCGTATGTCTGTGCCGATATAGAACTGGAGCGCGTCCGTGGTGGCGTCTGTAGAACGACTGCGGTAGACGAACGCGTCCGTCGTATATATCAGACGGCTCACGTTGATACACATGAGCGGCAGCTTGGACGCGTACGCTTGCAAGTAGCCGGCCGTACGGTCCCAACAGGCGAGCGACACCAGGGCACGGGTGTCCACTTTTACGGTGATACCGATCTGCTGGCGGTGCAGCGTTTCCAGACGGTAGCCGCATCGCGACTTGGGTATCGAGTCAGAAGCTTTGGCGGCCGCCACAGTGGCCTCGGTCAGACGTGCGCTACTCTTGAACGTGCGTCCGTCCGACAGAGCTTTACGTTTCACGCGCATCAACGCTTCGCAGTGCAACATCGTCGCTCTTTGTTTGAATATATATATAGTGTAAAGACTTCCACAGAGTGAGCTCGGTTGTCGTGAATCTTTTACCAACGGTTTATATATAGTAAATTGTATCGAGCCGACTATATTCCACCATGAGCCTAAACACGAGTAACGCCGGCAATGCCGCCGAAGAGTATTACAGTTATGTCAAACGGACGGCTCACAGCAAAGTCAAGCCCGAGCCGCCGTTGAATCTGCACGACACCATAGCCGCGTTCGACGAACACTCGTCGTTCAAGAAACAGTTTATCGGCTTCAGCACCATGCTGACAGTGTTGTTCAGACAGAAGACCGTGCAACAGCGTAAAATCAACATGAACGAGATCAAGGCGAATCCCAAGTCGTTGAAATCCCCGAGTAAGACAAACAGCAGTTTGAGTCGCGTCGAATTTGTGCCCGACGTGTTCAAACGGTGCAGGTCCAAGGCGGCCAAAAGCGCAATCGCCATGTTCTGTCTGCTCCCGTACAAAGAGACGATCCGCAGAGACGTGCTGTTCGCCGTACTGCAAGACACGTTCGACTCTGTCAACGACATTATCACACTGGCCAAAGACAATATCAAGAACATCAAAGAGACGATCCAGGGTAGGACGTCTTGTTCGGACGAGATGCGCAAAACGTTGATCCAAGCTATTCTGGAGACGTCAGACGTGCTGCGTGACAAAGGCTACTCCAAGTTGGCCATGGCCGTACAGCCCAAGATCTACGTGCTGGCCATCAAGTATTACATTGAAAAGAAGCCGTTCGCCACCATCTGTCCGTACGACGCGTTGATAAACAAGTACATTCAGACTTGTATCGCGTCCAAGTCGCAAGCTTCGGAACGCGAAAAAATCGTCAACCAATTCAACGTAAACGCGTACGCCATCGTAGAGAACATGATCGACAGTCTGCCCGATGACAACGAGACCGTCAAGTCGGTGAAATTCGAAGAAGGTCGCACGTACTATGTGTTCGAAGGTCCGATAAACTTTCCACGCGACCTAACTTACACGTACAAAGAGTACAACGGCAAACACCATCAGATTGTCACTTACAAAGACTGTCTGTACGACGTGATCGGCACAGAAGACGAGTTATTCAGCAACAAGACGTGGGAAGAGCGGTTAGACTCGATCGAGTATACCGCCAAAATTATAATCCAAAAGAAGACCGGTGCCGAACTCAACGAGTACAACGGTAACGCCACACTGGCCACCGCTTGGATGGACGACAACAGATTTCATTGCAAACACTACACCTTTGTCAAGCGAGAACACAAAAAGGCAAACAACTCGTGAACGGAAAACACGCGGTGTCGTCTTGTAAATAACAGCGTTTACACTAAGTCGTACGGTGCTTTTGACCGGTTCGTATTTATATATTATGTTATTTTTTTGCTTAAGAGAGAGAGACGAGGGTTTCACCAAAAAAACTAAACGCGATAATATTCACAAAGATAACACGAGCTCGTATCGTTCACTATACAACCCCGAGTCTTAATGTTAGACGTGTGATATGTAATATTTCTCTTATAGAGCGCAAGAATCACACGCGTCCAGACATCCGCTCTCCGCGCATCGTGCCCGTATAATGTTGAGAGACGGTCGCAGTTGTTTCGGCACGACGTAGTAGATGCCGGTCTTTAGGCCGCTCCTGTGTGTCCGCTTGACGAGATCGAACACCGTCTGGCTGGACAGATTCACGGTGAACATGGTAGACTGCGCGTGGTCGACGAACGGAGCCGACGCCGCGTACATGTTCACTTGAGTGTCGATGTCGTTGGGCAGTTGTAATTTGTACGCGTTGTCTCGCAGCTTACGGCACATCAGGCCGTACATCACCGTCTTGTTACGACCGTTTTCGCTTTCTCTGGACACCACCAGATCCATGGGTACGGTCACCGACTCGGAGACGCCGATAAACAAACTGGTAGTGGCTGTGGGCGCTTGCGACGTGAGCATAGAGTTGGCCATGCCGGCGCGCATCTGCAACATCAGTTCGGTCCAGTCGGAACGTAAGCGATGCTCGGGACGTTGTCTCAGTTTCCACTGCGGCACGCCAAACTGGAACGGTGATCCGACGTAGTTGTCGCACACGATGCCGTGAACGCGTGAATAATCGCAGCTGGCTTGCACGGCGCCTTTGTACAGCGCCTCGGACACCATGGCGCACACGCGTACCGGGTCGTCGGCAGCGTCCGCAAGCACTGCCGCGTCGTACACGCCCAATGGGTTGACACCGATTTCTCGGCGCTTTCGATCGCCCAACAGGTTGTTGAGCGCCACAGTGGCCATGTAGCCCAGCGTGTACGAGTATCTGGCCAGTTTGGCGTCCTCGTCGTCGCTGCCGCAGTCTTCGAATCGGACGTCGTATCGGCGTTCCATGTGCTCGCGGATCGATTCTTGCACCGCCGAGTGTTCGTGGTACATCGCCACGTTGACGGTCATCAGAGTGCACGAAGACGAGTTCTCGCAGTCCGCGTAGTTGGTAATCTCGGCACACAGATTCAGAGTTTTTATCACGCCCAAGTGTTGTTGGTTGTTGTAACGGTTGACAGCGTCCACCCATACGATGTACGGACTGCCGCTCGTGCACAGCGATTCGACGATCCGTTTCATCAGTGCACGCGCGTCTGTGGCCGTCGTGTACAGTTTCATGTCGACCCACGACTTGTACACCGCCTCGTACTCGTCCGGCCGCAGATCGTGCAGCGAGACGCCTGCCACTCTTAGGTCGGCCGGGAACAGATACCACGCGAGATTCTTGTACACGCAGCTCATGAAGTAGTCGGACACCAACAGACCGATATGAACGTTCTCGCAGCGGTGTATCGAGTTGGGTTTCTTCACCTCTAATGCCGCGAACACCGTGTCGTTGTGCATGTGTATATAGACGGCCGTCCTCGGCTTACGTTCGTAAAGCGGCAGCAGATTGCACGAGTCCAGTCGTTTCACGAACGACGTGAAACCGGATCGGATGCGTCCTTTCTCGGCGCTACCGTGTAACGGCACTGTGGACGCGCCCAGACCCACGCCGACACCCATGTTCACAGTGCAGCACACGCGTTCCAGCTGACGTATCAGACCGGCGTTGTAGTCGGGTCGACACACCATCAGACGGCACGCCTCGCCGGGCACTATCGTCGTAGCGTCCGCGTTCTCCGCGTCCGCCAATATGCTGGAGACGTGCAACATGCCCGTAGACAGCATATCGTAAAATACTTTGAGCTCTTCCAGGTCGTTTTTTTTCACAAATAGCATGGCTATGCGTAGCATAGCGTATTGTATCGGCTCTCTTTTCAACAGATATCTGTTGACCAACACTTGTACGCCGGCCGCCGTAAAGATGTAGTCTCGACGAGCGTCGATCCATCCGAACGGTATGTCCGTGTGAACGCGATCGCCGAACCACTCGCGAAACGACGTGAAAGTGACCGGATCAGACGCGGATCTGTAGTTTTGCACCGCCACAGTGTCTCGGGCTAGAGCGCTGTAAATCACGTTCGTGTCGACGTCGTCCGGTTGTATGGTAACGGCTATCAACTCGTCTCTAGTCAGCTCGCTCAATTCGAGCCGTACACTGTAAGGCGTCTTCATTTTCTCTACTATATAAGTGCGCAGATGCTCTAAACTGATCGGTACAAACGCAGTACAAAAAAGAACAAAGTACAGTAGACGGCTGCGGCGTTAATCGAGAACGGATCCGTTACTCATCAAATCACAATCGTGGACACTGGCTTTCGGCGTTAATCTCGTGTAGTTACGTTTCGAAAACGAGTACAGATCACAACGCACCGGGGACCCGTTCCTGTCGATACAACGTTCGCGCGAATTCGGCACTTTACGCACCACGTCCAGTAGCGATTCGGGATGCAGGATCAGCTTACGGTGTTTAAACGTGTTTACCATGAGCGCCATGAACTTTACTACCATGTCTGTGCCGCAATTGTTCTTGTCCAACACCACGGTGTACGCGCCTTTCGGTACATCGTTAGTATCGGCGTTCGCCGATATCACCACTGTATTCTTGAACCGCGGCAAGTTGTTCATTATACGGGTGTAACTGCGATTCTTAATGCCTACATCGAGGTAGACGAACGAGACCGTATTGTCAGCGGCCGTGGGATCGGCGAACATTATATCCGTGTCGGGACACATGGCTATAGGCGTGTCGTACAGTACTCGATCTTGGTCCGACGATGCGCTTTTCACACTAGTACAGACACACGGATCGGTACACCATGGCGCCGATACGATATGACGCGGCAACAGCTGAGCAACTTGATGCGGCAGGCTGGGCACGTTCGAATCTATTGTTATAATCATGACTCTGGTGTATATGTGTGTGATCTCTCTCTCTATATGTATACGAAAGAAATATACACATTAATTAGAATGTTTTACGGTAGCCTGGTGTCATAGGCGTCGGCGGAAACACGTATTCGGGCACAGTCGTCTCGTCATCATTACCGCTACTGCCACCGGCTTCTTGTCGAGCGTCGTGTATAAACAACTCTTCGTCTTCTTCGTCGTCGTCGTCGAATGTCACCGGCTCCTCGTTGTTACCGTCTGTAAGCGGCGGTGTACGAGGTCCCAGTTCGGCCATCAGAGTGTCGATCCGATCGAACGTGGACTCGGCCGTTTCCGCGCCCTGTATATGGTAGTTGGATAGCGTGGTGTTGAGACTGGTGTGGTTGTTGATGGCTTGCGCCACGGTGTGGCCGCCGCCTTCCACCAGTACGGTGGTGATGTACTTGCGGAACGCGTTGAATCCCATCGTGTGACCGTCCGGATCGTTCTTGTCTGCCGAGCCGTCCACGTCTTTGATACGCACTCCGAACGAGGCCGCTATCTCCTTCAGTTTTCTGCGCATATGACTGATGGACGTGAGCAGTATGTAATCGGCGGCTATCCGCTGCGCCTTGTACTGGGGCGACCGGTTGTTGACCAAAGTGTCTGTGGCGGCGCGCACCGCTTTCTCGCGTTGCTCTTGTATCGTGTTCAGTACGGTTAACAGCAGATCGTTGGGCGAAATCACTCGTCTTTTGCCGCCGCCGCGAGACCCTTTGCTACGTACCACTACCGGTTCGTTGCGTCGTATAGTGTCGATGTCGGTGGTCTTGAGCTGGTACAGTTCGGATACGCGCATGCTGGTGCAAGAGGACAACAACACCACCAGCGCGGTATCGTATTTGGCCAAGTCGCTAATGTCCTCTTCGACGTAGGCCTGCTTCAGTACGGCCGAGGCGGCGTCTATAATGCGACGCATCGCCTGCATGAACGGTTGCGACGAGACTCGCAAGACTTTACTTTCGCGCGCTCTGTTGTATTTGCGCAAGTCTATCGATATGTCGTTCGGGTACATGCGGCGCAACGTGGCCGCGATCTGCAACTTGTACAACGGCGTGAGCTTCTTACCTTTAGTCGTGACCAGCGAGTCCAACAAACGGACAGGATCGGCGGTCAACGCCTGCTTGTTGATCGGCACTTTGTTTCGTTTCAACAGATTGACGTGCGACACCATCGACTCTACGGTGGCGCTCGACAGCTTTCTAGGGTCGAACGACGACGCGGCACCGATATCGGTCAACGTCTTGTTGTATCTGGCGCTGGTGGACATGGCTGTAAAACACTATTAATACGGCCACCATTAGACGTGAACGGCTTTGTGTCAGAAATCATTATCGCTGGGTCGTATAAACAGAGCGCGTGTACCGTAGCGGCCAGTGTGCGACGGACCGCTCACCGATAAACGTTCTTCACTGATAAGTGTGCTACATACGTTTATGGTCGTGGTTGTGCGTGTTACTACTAAAGTCATCTCAATGTCGGCTACGCTAGCCGTCACTGTCTATTGAAAATCGACCGTTTCTATACTTATTATTCGTAGATTCACTGTCGACTAGGCTAGCCGACACCGTCAATCGAAAACATATCGATGAGTGTAGCCGACACATCGCTTACTCAATCGACCGTTTCTATACGTATTATTCGTTGTTTTACTGTCGGCTAAGCTAGCCGACAGAACCGTCGGCTAGGCTAGCCGACAAACTTTATCGGAAAATATTACAAGTCTTACAAATCGTGCACTTCGTGTCGCTTACTCCGCCGCTGTACAATCGGCCGTGTTTCTATGTAATTATATTGTCGGCTAGGCTAGCCGACAACCACCAGCAGAAAATATTACAAGTCCTACAGTCATGACGTCATTATGATATAATCGTACTACCGCTAGCGAAAAATATTACAAGTCCCACAGTCAACGAAACGACCTTGAGATTTACATTGTAGGCTAGGCTAGCCAACGTTCACTTACTCCGTCGCTGTACAAACGACCGTTTCTCTGTAATTTTATTGTCGGCTAGGCTAGCCGACAAACGAGAACGGAAAATATTACAAGTCCCACAGTCAGCGTCATACTTAACGTCGGCTACACTCTCTCCGAAACCATTGTACACTGTCGGCTAGGCTAGCCCCGACATTCACTCGCTACAAATCGACCGTTTCTACACACGTATTTGTAATATTTCATATTGTCGGCTAGGCTAGCCCCGACATTCACTCGCTACAAATCGACCGTTTCTACACACGTATTTGTAATATTTCATTGTCGGCTAGGCTAGCCGACAAACGACAACGGAAATAATTACAAGTTCCACAGTCAACATCATACTTAACGTCGGCTACACTCTTTCCGAAACCATTGTATACTGGGCGGCGTGTCGGCTAGCCTAGCCGACATCGGACTCGTAATTATTTTCGTTCACCGTGGGACTTGTAATATTTTTCGTTATGCGTCGGTATAGGATTACGTCATAATGACATCATATTTTAAAGGACTTGTAATATTTTTCGTTAACGTTCGTCGGCTAGCCTAGCCCACATCGGACTCGTAATTATTTTCGCGTTCATCGTGGGACTTGTAATATTTTTCGTTGGTCGGTATAGGAAGACGAATATTTTCCGTTAACGTTTGTCGGCTAGCCTAGCCCACACCGTCGGCCTTTGTTAAGGATATATCCGCACGGATGTACGTACTTATATATCAAGTAAAAATATATATATATAATATATATACATATTACTATATACTTAACATAGACATACTACTACTACTACTACTACTACTACTACTACTACTACTACATCGACGCACAACGAAAATTATTACAAGTCCTACTACGGTCAACGAAAATAATTACGAGTCCTAGTTGCCAGCACCCGACGTACGCGAACCGACGGTAAAACGTTTCGCCGTAAGAACAGCACGGGATCGGGGCTAGGCTAGCCGAGCGCACGATATACGCGAACCGACGGCAAAACGTTTCTCCGTAAGAATAACACGGGGATCGATGGTGGAGTAGACGAGACGAAAATTTTTCGCTCTTTTCTCGGACCAACCTCCGCCTCGGCTCCGGGGGTGGTGAACAGCACCCCCCTGTTTTATAAATACTCCACCCCTATTTCCGCTTCGACCTTGCTCGTTTTTCGTTCGCCGTCTGCTCCGTCGTCGGTTCCCGTGTTGTTCTTACGGCGAAACGTTTTACTGCCGGTTCGCGTATGTCGTGTGCTGGCTACAGCCGACTCGCACCGCTTTCCTACGTCGAATTAGCGGTCGGCCTTTGTTAAGGATATATCCGCACGGATGTACGTACGTATATATCAAGTAAAAATATATATATAATATATATACATATTACTATATACTTAACATAGACATACTACTACTACTACTGTACCGACACACAACGAAAATTATTACAAGTCCTACTACGGTTAACGAAAATAATTACGAGTCCTTCGGTGCGACGGCCAGTTTGCCGTAGCAAACGGACCGACTCGGGCGAGTAGTCGACTGTCGCCAGGGCACAACATACGCGAACCGACGGTAAAACGTTTCGCCGTAAGAACAGCACGGGATCGGGGCTAGGCTAGCCGAGCGCACGATATACGCGAACCGACGGCAAAACGTTTCTCCGTAAGAATAACACGGGGATCGATGGTGGAGTAGACGAGACGAAAATTTTTCGCTCTTTTCTCGGACCAACCTCCGCCTCGGCTCCGGGGGTGGTGAACAGCACCCCCCTGTTTTATAAATACTCCACCCCTATTTCCGCTTCGACCTTGCTCGTTTTTCGTTCGCCGTCTGCTCCGTCGTCGGTTCCCGTGTTGTTCTTACGGCGAAACGTTTTACTGCCGGTTCGCGTATGTCGTGTGCTGGCTACAGCCGACTCGCACCGCTTTCCTACGTCGAATTAGCGGTCGGCCTTTGTTAAGGATATATCCGCACGGATGTACGTACGTATATATCAAGTAAAAATATATATATAATATATATACATATTACTATATACTTAACATAGACATACTACTACTACTACTGTACCGACACACAACGAAAATTATTACAAGTCCTACTACGGTTAACGAAAATAATTACGAGTCCTTCGGTGCGACGGCCAGTTTGCCGTAGCAAACGGACCGACTCGGGCGAGTAGTCGACTGTCGCCAGGGCACAACATACGCGAACCGACGGTAAAACGTTTCGCCGTAAGAACAGCACGGGATCGGGGCTAGGCTAGCCGAGCGCACGATATACGCGAACCGACGGCAAAACGTTTCTCCGTAAGAATAACACGGGGATCGATGGTGGAGTAGACGAGACGAAAATTTTTCGCTCTTTTCTCGGACCAACCTCCGCCTCGGCTCCGGGGGTGGTGAACAGCACCCCCCTGTTTTATAAATACTCCACCCCTATTTCCGCTTCGACCTTGCTCGTTTTTCGTTCGCCGTCTGCTCCGTCGTCGGTTCCCGTGTTGTTCTTACGGCGAAACGTTTTACTGCCGGTTCGCGTATGTCGTGTGCTGGCTACAGCCGACTCGCACCGCTTTCCTACGTCGAATTAGCGGTCGGCCTTTGTTAAGGATATATCCGCACGGATGTACGTACGTATATATCAAGTAAAAATATATATATAATATATATACATATTACTATATACTTAACATAGACATACTACTACTACTACTGTACCGACACACAACGAAAATTATTACAAGTCCTACTACGGTTAACGAAAATAATTACGAGTCCTTCGGTGCGACGGCCAGTTTGCCGTAGCAAACGGACCGACTCGGGCGAGTAGTCGACTGTCGCCAGGGCACAACATACGCGAACCGACGGTAAAACGTTTCGCCGTAAGAACAGCACGGGATCGGGGCTAGGCTAGCCGAGCGCACGATATACGCGAACCGACGGCAAAACGTTTCTCCGTAAGAATAACACGGGGATCGATGGTGGAGTAGACGAGACGAAAATTTTTCGCTCTTTTCTCGGACCAACCTCCGCCTCGGCTCCGGGGGTGGTGAACAGCACCCCCCTGTTTTATAAATACTCCACCCCTATTTCCGCTTCGACCTTGCTCGTTTTTCGTTCGCCGTCTGCTCCGTCGTCGGTTCCCGTGTTGTTCTTACGGCGAAACGTTTTACTGCCGGTTCGCGTATGTCGTGTGCTGGCTACAGCCGACTCGCACCGCTTTCCTACGTCGAATTAGCGGTCGGCCTTTGTTAAGGATATATCCGCACGGATGTACGTACGTATATATCAAGTAAAAATATATATATAATATATATACATATTACTATATACTTAACATAGACATACTACTACTTTGGACAACTGAACGTGGTACAGGTCGACAGTGGTCCAACAGATCTTCTTACGGAGTCTTACTATGCTTCGACAAACTAGCCGTCCGCCTTTGTTAACGATATACACAACACAGATGGACAACCGAACGTGGTACAGGTCGACAGTGATCCAACAGATCTTCTTACGTAGCCGCCTACTCTGCTTCGGCAAACTAGCCGTCCGCCTTTGTTAACGATATACCCACATGGATGTACGCACATATATATGAAGTAAAAAAATATATATAATATACAGATATGTTACTATATTCTTAACATAGACATACTACTACTTTGGACAACCGAACCTGGTACAGGTCGACAGTGATCCAACAGATCTTACGTAGCCGCCTACTCTGCTTCGGCAAACTAGCCGTCCGTGTATCCAACAGATCTTCTTACGTAGCCGCCTACTCTGCTTCGGCAAACTAGCCGTCCGTGTATGTTAAGGATATACCCGATATATATGTACATATATATATCTTAACGTATTCTTAACGTAGACGGACTAGTAGTCGCAGTCGACGCGAGCAAAAATATTCGGATCAGAATATCGGTGTCTACTTTTTTTGATAGAGACAAAGTCCGTGGAGAAAGAAAGACGGGACACGTTACTGCACACGGTCGACAGCGTTGTTGGTCAGTGTAGCCAGTTTGTTAGCAACGTCGTCCGATACACGGGACACTAGCGTGTCGTTCATCGACGTGATAAGAGTGTAGAGTATGCCCACTTTCAGCGTGTCTTTGTTCAAATGTTGGTTCTTGCCGGAGAGCACGGCCTGCACGGTGGCTCTCGGCACGGGCAAGAATTGGCTCGCTTTCGCCATCACCGATTCTTTGGTGCGTTGGTCGCTGTAGTTGATCGAACCGTCGACCAACATTATTTCCACGGCCGTATAATCGGTACCGAGAAACCTTTTGACGGCCGTTTCGTCGAGAGCCAACGGTTTTGAACCCAAATCCAGCAGGCTCTCTATGTTCGTGTCGTCGCCGCCTGCGTTATCGACACCGGACACTTTGAATATGGGATAGCCTTTGTTGCCTCGGTTCGTAAACGTGGTAGGCGGTCGGGGTTTGACGATCGCCGGTGTGCCGCTGCCGCCGCTCGTCGAGGCGTCGTTGATCTGCGAACGTTCCGAGCCTTCGACGGGCACCATGCGAAAGTCGGGTAATTCTTGGTGGAGAAAAGTGATCTTGTCGTATATGCTGCCTCGCGGCAACGAAAGCACCGTGTTGGGCAGGTTCTGGATGGCGTAGTCCAACGGATTCGGTTCGGTCAGTTTGTCTCCGATGTCGTAGTAAGGATAACCGGGTTTCGTCAACTTTTGGAACCGGTCGATACGAGCCGGCGCTTTCTTCACCACCAGTCTCGGGTAGAGGCTTTGCGCCGCTAGCGGAAACATTTGATTCGTTAAAATTGTACAAACACTACAAATAGTACGTGTACGATTACTATATATAAATACCGTGATAGAACGTAAGGCGCGTCAGTTATACATTTGACACCGCCATGGACGCTCTGATTATAGATTTTTAAGACGATCTGTTTATTTACGACAGGCGTGGCGTCGACAACGCCGCTCAACAGCAAGGCGGCGATGAAGACGACGTAAAGAAGACGTACAGTTCAGCGTCCGTTGTCAGTTTATCGTACGCGTCGCGATAATCGCTTTCCATCAGATGAAACGAGGAGCACACGAACGCGGCGGCCAACTTTGACTGCACGCTGGCGGCGATGTCGCGTATCAGAGCGACAGCGGTAGCCACCGAGTTCTGGTTCTTGTCGTCTTTGCCGCCTTTCGGCATGATGATGAGCACACTGTTTTCTTTAGCACAGTGTCGAGCGACCCAGTCTAGCACTTCGTTGGCGTACGGCAGTCGTATTTTGATATCGTTTACTTTGATAATGTTACCGATCATCTGACGCAGTATCAGTAGCGCCACGCCTTGAGATTCTAGTCGGTCGGCGTGCAGAGCGTACGCCAGCACGTCTTGCAGCCGCAGTGTACGCGCGGCGTCAGCCACGTCTTGTTCCAGCGTGGACATGTCGCAAATCCGTTCTATGGTCAACGTCACACTGACTCGACGCGGCAACCCCACGTCCAGATACAGTATAGAGCCGTCGGGCCGTATGTAGTGGCCGTCCTTGAAGGGAAACGTCAAGAATACGCTCATGTATTCGGGCGGTACTTTGTCCACTCGCCGCACGTCCAATCCGGCTCGGTATGTCAACAGCTTTTCCACAGCCACACTGTCGTTTACCGTGTCGTCGTGCGACGACTTTTTATGGTTGATACACTTGGAATCGGTACACTGTGGCCGTTTAGATTCGGCCATGTCGCAGCCGATTCGCGACGCCGGCGTCAGACTGTAAACATCGTAGTTGGGGACAAACGACGTGTCATAACCGACACCTCGGTACCGGACCGTGTCTTCGTAGAACGCGGCCATACTGACGATGTCGGCAAAGTCTGTGCGCTTGATGAGCAGAGCCAGACGCGCTTGCCACCGTTCGTCGGTCTCTAGCCGTTCGGCGTCCGACAGGTTAAGCATATATTTCGCGTTGTGGTAAAAGTATGCGGAGAAAGTGACGCCCTCGTAGTACTGGTAAATCACGCGATTGTTGAACGCCATCAGTTCAAAAGCGAACAACGAAACACCGGTGGTAGGACGTAGCTGCAGTTTAAAGTCGTACGTAGGCGGTGGTTCGGGCGAATACGCCAGTACCGGTGTACGTACCGCCAATTGTAGAACGTCATTAACGTCGACAGAGGTGCCGTTTATTAGCGCTGTAATTTTGTTCTTGACCGCGTGGCGTATAGCGTGTTCGTTGAGAATGTCGTCGTCTGCCGTGTTTTCGGTCAACAGTTGTACCACCGCGCCCAGTGATTTGCGGATCTTCACTTGGTACACGGGATCGATCTGACGGCGGCCGTATATAGCGGCCGTCTTCTTCTTCACTGTCGACCAGTTCGCGTCGAATCGTGAGTCCAACACTGGTGCGCCGCGAATCACGGACCACATCTGATCTTGGCGAGCCACCTCGTCGGCGGACGCAAATTCTGCGCGTAAGTTAAACATTATAGTAGTATACCGAGCGTATATACAATGTTGTCGACCACTAGACGCAGCGATTCGGCCGACGATGATCTACTATATAGACCCCATTATGAATCTTACATCTTAGAGTTCTGTAAAATCACCAACGCGCCAGAGTTTTATTTGCGCGATATTTCGAGTTTGGTCGAACTGTTGAAAGAGTCCAACATAGTGTCGGTGCTGATGTGCGAGCCGAGAAACACGGACGCCATCACGTGCGTGAAAAACTATTTGGACAGCAAACCGCAGCTGCCGCAGTCGTTTCTCACGCGTCTGTTGGCACTGTCCAACACGAAGATACGTCTGACACCGGCCAGGTTCGGCGCCTCGTCCCCCGACTCGTACGTGGCGAAAGTGATACCGGGCAATACACAGCCGATGACGAAAATGACCGAAATGACTGTGCGAACGATGTCGGAAGCGTTGTCGCGCGACATCCAGTACAACCGCAAAGTGTACAGCCTGACAAACGGCGGCGTTCGCAACGTGCCCAACGCGGTGAAAATAAAGTTTACGCCCACGTTGATGTCTCAGTTGGTGCGCGCCCAGGTCGACTTGTATCGCACGATAGAAGAGGCGAACCGGCGTAATTACATCAAAATCAGCCCGTACATACAGTCGCGTGCGGCATCGACATCGACGAACACGTTGTTGCGATAAAATTGTTAATTTTTCCGGCAATATAGTGTTAATAATCGATATGGACGACAGCCTACTGCCGGCGCCGGACCTTTTGTCTAAACGACTGGCGATGTGCGATCGCGAACACCACCGGAAACGGCCGTCGCCTCTGCTGAAAGCGGTGTACATCGGTGGACCGAGCGCGGTCGGTAAGTCGACCGCCATGAATAAGATCAAGGCTCGCTACCCGTGGGCTCGCGTCGCCAGCGTCAATTTCCAGAACCTGTTTGCATCGTACGGCGGCGACTCGGCTAGAGCGGTGCGACATCTAGTCTACTATCGCAACGACGCGATGATATACGAACACACTAACGAATGTACCGTGCTGTATCGAATCGTGGACAAGTACGTGCGCCAAACGGACGGCAAAGAGTTGACCGAAGGGGACGTACAGTCGTGTTACCACGAGTGCGTGAACGAGCTCACCAAACCGTCGGCCAGCACGATGATAATCATGCTAGACACTACGGAAGCGTTTCTACGGCGGTACGCGTATCGGCTGGTCTCCGACTACAACGGCATAGATTACGACGACGGCATACGGTACTTGTACTTTCAAGTAGCCGCGTACCTGGCGTTTCTGACCAAACGTCATCTGTACCCGTTTATGAGTGTGTTGATCGCCACAGACGGCTACGACTCTCCCGCATCGCCTCGCATGTTCGGTGAAGCGGACGACTACGGTCTGATACCGCTGTTGCACAGCCTAATAGACGCCAAGAACGACATCGTATCGGACAAGTTTGACTACGACACGGTGTCGAGGATAGTGGCGGACTGTCATATATCACGAGTCGACGACTCGTTGGAACTGTCTTGAAGACGCGGCACAAAAATAAACCCCAAATCGAGAGTGATATTTTTCAAGGTTACAGTCGATACTTTCGCCGAGTTTTTACCAGGTTTATAGCAGAACTTTACCAGATTCTTACACTTTTTAGATGTTTTGAAATGAACGTGGGGCGGGCGATAATTAGAAATCACACAATCTTGCGCGTCAAAATCAAATTTGCGAATTTCAAAATCACGACCAAATCGGGTCGTCTAGTGTAGAAAAAGCGACCAAATCAAGTGCGGCGTACGTTTTGTCGAGTCGACCGAATCGAGTGCGGAGAAGGCGAGTCGACGCATGTTTCGGGTCTATCTGGTACGGGACCGGGAATTAGATCTCGACCTGGAACGACGTCTGTTGGAACTCTTGGCTGCCGGTGATCGCGATCGGGATCTGCGTCCGCGTTTAGTGCTTACGCCGACTGTGGCCGCTCGCCGCTTGGTGCTCGGACTCCGGCTACGGGATCTGGACCGGGATCGTGATCGTGAGCGTCGTCGAACCATGATCGTCTTGTTATTATCGATGACAGTGTAGTTGTCATCGTCGTGTATAACTATATTACCGTCTACAATTTCGTCGTCGTCTTCGGCGGTGTCGTGATACACGTACGTCAAGTTGGCAAACGGCGTTCGGTTTTGCCGTAAGAAGTGTATACTATATGACGGGTACAGATCGCTGTGCACTTCGTTGCCGCCAAACGCCACTTGGACATCGTTTACCGTCACCGTCGGCAGCCAACATTTCATAGTGCTGATCAGCCGGCGCTTACTGTGACCGTACACCGACCGGTTGATGTACACCAGAGCGGCGATCTCCGGCTCGGAACAAAACAACAGATGTCGGTTCGACCGTATCGTTTTGTGCGTGTGCAACGCTCTACGGTCGTGTCTGTAGTCGTAGCACTCGAACCGAACGACGCCGACTCCGTGCACGTATTTCAGTCCTCTACCGCCGTCGATAATGTCGTCCACTTCGTTTTTAATATTCGTCACCATTTCAAAATCGCGCGGTCTGAGTTCGTATTCTTCTATAATATAGTTGTACACCGAAGTCAAAAACTCGGGGTACTCTTTCACACGCACGACCGTAGGTTCTGTCATTGCGGTCGGTATCGCTGCCGCCACTATTACTATAATTACCGGATGAACGGACATGTTCCAGATTCCGGGCATACCCGTATCTAACAGTCGTCACCGCCGAACAACTTCACCGCGTCCGGACGGCGCGCGCCACCAAACGGTGAACGTTCGTCCGGACGCCGCAAAACAGTACGACAGATCGACGCAACCGTATCGACATCCATCTCAGTTTACCAATTTTAACACGAAAACTACCGACGAGGATGAAGACGAAGAAGAATCGAAGTCTTCGCTGACAAAGCATTGGGTCAACGTGCACGCAAACTCGTTTCAACCGATCGTACGTGAAAAACGTACACCGTCGGCAGACAAGTCGAACGCTCTGTTGTACGGGCACGCGACAGATCAACCATTAGTGCCTACGTACGCCGACGAAATAGCGGATACTCGTGACGGTGAGGAGGAGGAGGAAGAGGAGAATGCTGCAGACAAAATCACGTCGAAAGACGAAGACACCGGCGCGGACGAAGAAGTCGAGTCGATATTGGGCGAAAAGCGTCTAGAGCAACGGTACGACCAACGTCGCAGGTTAAAGCGACAGAGAAGCCTTAGCCGCATGTCGGTGGTGCGTGGCGGCCGTAAAACGCCGGCACGATTCGCTAAACGACGTCGATTGAACGACGGCGGAGCTTTTACTACCGAACCGGCGACAAACACAAAAAGCGTACTCTCCAGCATAATTAAATACGCCAAGTATCCGGTGTACATATCGTTAAATATCGCCTCTATATCTGTTATGCTCTCGTGCATGGGCGTCGATATGTCTCAGTATACTAACTTGATTCGCGTGTCGACCTCGATGTTGAGACACGTCGCCGCCACAAACGGTATCGACGTGTTGCGACGTTTAACTGCCGGCGCATTGGCGAGCGCTTCAGAGCTGGGCTCGACTCTTACGTACACGGACTAACCGGTATTTTTTTTTTCAATTACTTGCGTAAATATATAGTGCTGGGTTTGTATGTTTAATCCGTTTGCGTCGTCGACATGCTTCCAGTAATCAAATCGGACCACTGGGCCAAAAAGGAGGAGCAGTCGCAGACGGCGAATGTCCAGAAGCCGCTTCAAGTACCGGTCGTGTACGTGCCTTTACAACAACAGGGCGTTCCAGTGATGTATTCTACCGCGCCAGTGACTATACACCACGCGCCAAATGCTACGTACCACAATAATCCGGGACCGGACACGTATCTACCGTATTTGGAACGACCGCCGCCTACGTACTCGGCGACCGCTCCAAACGAACCTGCAAAATTTCAGATACAGCACGTGAGTAACGTCACACCGCCGGTAGTGACGCTGGACAATGTGCAGGCGCTAAACAACAACAACAATGAAGACGGCGGCGATAAAAAAGAACCTGGAAAACAAACACTGTTGAGTAAATTTAAAGTGTCAAAACCGGCCAAGAAATGCGATACGAGTAATGCGAAGGTAAATAGTATAGTAGAACTGAATACCATCGACGCGTCGAACATAATCGAAACTTTTGACACCATCGAAGACGGTCTGACCGACACTTTGCAACAAGAAAAGAATCGAAGTTCGGTGTCATACAGTATGCTGAAATGTTGTAGAGTGAGTGTGCGCACAGTCAAACACGTACTTATCGCGTTGGTCGCGTTCAGTGCCGTGTACACGGCAGGAATTCAGATGTACGAGCATCTGCCCGTCGGCGGATTTCTTTTGAATATCTTTTCAACGAACCAGTCGAACCATCAGTCTCCGGATCCAACCATTCTGAACCAGACTTCACTAGAAGGACAAGGAAATATTTGGTCCAACAGTACCGTCGCTCCTCCAGTCGTCGACAACTCGTCTAATACGGCCGTCGACGCCCGTGATGATCCGAGTCGCGAGGGTACAGACTCGAGCGCTGCTACTACGCCCGGTCCTGTTACTAGCGTTCGCGTTGGTAACAAAACTACGGCGACTTCGATTCCCGGCACCGATACGCCAAAACCCACTACGTCTATTAGTTTCGACGCCGCTGCGGCTAGTGCTTCTACCTTGGTTAGTGTTGTCGACACCACCGTGGCTAGTGTTGTTACCGTTACGGCTAGTGTTCCGACTACTACGACCGGCACTACCGTTACTCCTAACGCCACTACGCCTACTGGTTTCGACACCGCTGCGGTTAATGCTTCTACTGTGGTTAGTGTTGTCGACACCACTATGGCTAGTGTTGTTATCACTCCTGAGACGATTCCTGGGACTAGCGCATCTAGCGATGCATCGAGTATTAATGCCGACACTCCAAAAAATAGCTCGATTGATTCAAACGAGCGATCGTTAGATACTCCGATCAACGATCCTCCGAACCATAACGATGCCGATAGCGTGGATACTTCTACTAGCCCTGCATCGAGTGCTAATGCCGACACTCCAAAAAATAGCTCGATTGATTCAAACGAGCGGTCGTTAGATACTCCGATCAAAGATCCTCCGAACGAGAACAATGCCGATAGCGTAGATACTCCTACTAGTCCTGCATCGAGTGCTAATGCCGACAGACCGACCAATCGTTTCTTTGGTGCGCTATTAAACGCTCTGAAGCAACGCTAACGTAACGATCGTGGGTACGAACAACTGTACACCGCCGTATCCAACAGAAAGTAGTGATACGAATGAACCGACACAACTTAACAAATATGTAGTTTGTGATAACGGAAATAATAACAAGACACTTGTTTAGTTTTATTTACGTATATATTTTTTTCATTACAAAACATCAAATTATATCGTGTAGACTCGACGAGTCCAATGAAATCTTCGACACCACCTCTATGTAGTTGGAACGTGCGCCCAGGTCCGAGCTCTTGTTCATCGTCTGCATCGCTCGCGTTCCTTCGTTGTTGTGCTCTTCGCCGTGTCTGAATTTGGACAAGAGCACTTTGGGTCGTTCTCCGGTGTATGCGACCAGTGGGCCGTGTGTGTCCGTAGACATGTTGGTCAGATTGCCTGTCGACATGAACAAAGCGCATTGGGTCATGTACAGTGTCATGGCTTTGATCTCGTCGTACTGTTTTGGATCGAAAGTGTCTTGATTGAGCGAGTAGCAGTAGGTAAATTTTACAAAGTTACTGATAAACAACAGTGGATTTTCTATAAAGTATTTCAACTCTGAGCAAAAAATTAGACTGTACGTGTCGTCGGTACCGTACCGATTCAGCAGAGAGTTCAATTTGATACCGTTGCTCGCCGTAGACGTTTTAAACACGTAAATCTCGTACACTTTGTCGCATACTTTGAATATCTTCACTTCGTTACTGATGACTGTCTCGTATTCTACATTCTTACTGTAGTTGATGTCCGAGAGTTGAGTCGCTGGAGATGATTGAAGTTTACTGACCGTGCTAAAGCGTCCGCCTCTTTCGCGCACTGTGGTCAGTTTTGTCTTGTTGGCGGTGGCCGACTGTTTCGACACCGCGGCGACGCTAAACTTTTTTACACCGCAATAATGCGTTTTAAAGTATTTGTCGATGTCTTCGAGTCTCTTGAACGTTCGAGTTTCGTGTATAACGAACGGACGCATGCATTCCTCTTCAGACAGCCGGTCGCAGTGTACACGTACCCACATAAAATCGTTGTCCGAGTACAGTATATTGTTCTTGACGTTGGGCGTGATACGATCCAAACACGTTTCCGTCTTGTTTTTCTGATAGTGTTTGACGTCCAACGATTGCTGAATCTTGCCGGCCGTCATGTAAGCGACAATGTCTATGCCCAACGCTCGCGGAGTGGGTCCCATAAACTCGGATTCGCAGTCGAACAGTTTGTTGAGCAGCCGTTTGGCGCCTGGTCTGGCAAAGAGTGCTGCACATTCGTCCGCCGACATATCTTTACACACCATCATGTACTGAGCTATAGCTCGGGCTTGCGGCTCGACAGATTCGTCTTCACACGCTCGCATTATGCACGATGCGAGGTAGTCGATATCCGTGACCAAACTCGACTGTGTAGACGATGGAACAGAACGCGCCATAGTGGACGTGCACGTCCAACGTTTTCACTTGAACAAAGCGGTCGTCTTCGTCTTCAGTCAGCCGGTGTTTGTAACGTCTGTGCAAATCTAGACTGATCATGTACGGAATGTACAGTTCAGCGCTCTCGGAATGTACTATAAAAGTATCGAGCATAATATTATGACCGATCGCCTCAGTGGACATTATATCTAGAGTGACGTCTGTAGAGCGCTGCTCCTAATGACGATACTCGGGCCTTGTCTCAGTTATATAAGAATTAGTTCGGGTTACATCTCATCTTCGTCTTCGTCGTCGTCGAACGTTAACGACGCGACAGAAGGAGGCGGCTTCGGTGTCGGCGAGTATCTGTCGTAATAACGTTGTTGCCGGCGATTATCTAACGCGTTGTCTTTCTGCGCCTTGTCACCGTCGTTCAATAGACTGGTATATTCGGTTTCTATTATCGACATGAATTCGTTGGCGCTTATAGACCGCAGCGGTTTCGTCAACTCTTCGTTGTTGGAAATAATACTGGGAAGATCCTGTTGTTGTTGTTTATGATGTTGCGGCGGAGACAGAGGAGGCGACAGTAATAAGGGGCGCGGCTGGTGTTCTTGAATATACCGGTCGACTATATCCGCGGCATCGGTGTCGGTAGCTTCCGGCAGTCGTTCGCTAGCAACCGACACGCTATCAACAGTGTCCTCTTCCTCCTCTTCAGCGGCTTCTTCCACGTCCATGTCCGTGTCGTGTCTGTCGTCGTCGTCAACAGTGCTTGTCGCGGACGCGTGTATTTCGGCGCGATGTAAACCGATCACCGCGTCTCGTTGATTCTGTCTGCTTGTCGCCGCTTCTGTACGTTTCTTTTCGCGTACCCTTTCGACACTCACCGTGTGTTCGGTAGTGTTCTTCACAGACGACGCAGTCGGTGTATCGGAGTTGTTGTTATCGTTTCTAGGCGACTTGAACGTGTCGGCAAAGTTGGTAAAATGTTTCGGTGCACCAATGTCCGGTATAGCCTGTTGTACAGAATTGATTTGTATCTTATTGGCTACAAAGGGAACCTCGCTTCGTGCCGGTATCGAGGCGCCGGGTTTGATCGGTTCTACAGTTTTGGTTATTAGTTCGCGCAACGATTGTATAGACGTGCCTAACACGCTGGCGGCTATGTTTTTAGCCATGATCATGTATATGCTTGGCTGGAACGTACCTCCTTGTGCTTGCTCCTGTACCTCCAGACAAGCCAGCTCGTCCGCTTCTATGTTCGTCGACATGTTTTCCGGGTTAATGTAGGCGCGCAGTCGTGGCATTTTCTCTGTGACAAACGTCAGGCCGAATTTTACCAACACTTTGCTGATGACGATGGGGAATTCGCGCATACTGAGCGCGTTATTTTTGTTGACTAGTTTGCGCAACGTTTGCGTGTCCACATTGTCCAAGTCGATGTTGCGTAGAATGTTTGACTTTAAACACGTCTCGTAGAGAGCGGCCTTTGTAAAAGCGTCGTTGAGTTCCATGATATTGCGCTTGTATTAATAGTAGTAACATATAAGACTACATTACACGAGGGTGTTAGCAAATGGGACTGTCGTTAATGGTGTCCGCGTCATCATGGATTGGCATATGCAGGTATTTGTCATGACCGCTTTCTGCATTATCGCGTTGTTGGTAACGACACTATATTACTATCGTTTCGATAAGAATATCGGACCGACCGTGGACCGTATGGCGATGAAACTGTACGAAAGCGACGCTACACGAGCCTTGTTAAACGGTTCGGGCATCAATAATATTCCGACTCTGAACTTGGTCACTACAAATCCAGAAGTCGTCAAAGCGAACAACTGCGGTAAAGGTCCGGTATTTATCGGCGCTACCGGGAAAGATTCGGACTGTATACGTACGTGTGCCAACGACTCGGCGAAAGCCGTTCACGTCAATGACGGTGAAACGTTTACGTACCAATCGTCGATACTTAAACCGGGCGTACACTGTACACTCGGCCCTCGGCCGGAATGCAACATGAAAACCACGGTAGCCATGATGACCGTCAACTCGATCGTTTGTCGAACCAAGTACCCCCGTCTGATCGGCGGCAAACTGGGCGGCGATCTCGTTGCGTGCAACAACAGTCACATCAACGATCCGCAAAACGTGCTGTGGGACTATCTGGAGAACCGACGAGTCGACCCGTGGCGGTCCGCGATCCAAGACGAAGACGAACTCATGCCGGACGGCAACTACCGGTATCGATGCAAGTTCAACGGTACGGACGTGCGCGGCAACCATTACATGGAACACCCTCACAATCGGTTTCATCCGATCGCCAATTACTGCGCGGACCTCGTGTACCGGGCGCATCCCGGCGTGCGCACCGTGTTTGGTGACGACCGCCAGAGCTTCGTCTGCGACTGCGGCGACCCGGCAGAGACTTGGGTGAAAAACCTCGTTCCTGGCGATCCGTCTAGCCAGTGTTCCGACGTGGCGTACGGTGTTACTCAGGACGTGAAACAACGGAAACGAATCACCGTGCCGTACAAGTGCGTGACGTTGTACTCGCCACTAACGGATATCGGTCGCCACCCCGTGTGTCCCGAAGACATGTTGACACGAAAAGGCAGGCAGATGGCGGCTGTGGAACTAGAATTCACCACAGACGAGTCCCAACTCATAGAGCATCCGCTGTACCAAGATTTTAGCAGTACCAATCCAGGAGTGTATACACCCAAGGAGCAACGAATTTACTGACAAAAGGAATAACGTTCAAAAGATATTTTATAATTTTAATTTACATACACATATTTACACCAAAATAACTGATTTAATACGCGTCCAATTCAAACACCAACTGCGGTGGTGTCAACGGCGCCGATGCTGGTGCTGGTGCTGGCGGCGGTAGTCGTGGACTTGGCTTCTCGTCTTCGTCACTGCTGCTGCTGCTGCTGTCGCCAAACGCTATAAGCAGGGCGCGCTTTTTCGACGGTTGAGCTGGCTGCTTTGTCGGTTCCGGCGAGTTCAATTTTATAGATTCTAGTACGTCGTTTTTTTCGGCCAGGAAATGTATAAACGTTTCGGCCGCATCTATACCGGCGGTGATGTCGTTCGGCAGTACGGTGATCGCTTTTGGTGCGGACACAGCAGGCTCGGTTCTCGACGCTGTCGGCGGTTCGTACGTGCCCAGATGTGCGTCTAGATTCATCAGACCCTCGTATAGAGGCACTGTGTTGGCCCACCTGATCAGTTCTCGTTTGACAAACCGGTCGTTGACACCGGCACGCATGGCGTACACAAAGTGTTTCACGGCCAACGCCGTGTTGAATTTCGGTATTTGCTTGTTGGGCATTACGCCTGTGGATATGTATTCATAGTATATGGACACCGCGACTGTTATGTCGTACGGGTTGAATTGTTGACACGTTTTGTTATATCTGTTGACGGTGCCTAGTCCTCGTTTAATCTCTCCGCCCCCTTTCAAACCCATGTAGAGGACACTAGCTACAATTTTTGACACGTCTTTGAGCGTGTTGATGTATCGTTTTTCGTCAGCGCCTGCCGCGCTAAAGAAGCCGGTGAACATGCTGGGCGTCAACATCGAATCGGTAAAGTCTGTGCCGCACATCGCTGCAAACGTGCGAAACACCATGTCATTATAGCCGATCCTATGTGCGCAGGCGTCGAATCCGATGGCTTGCATCGGTTTCGATCCACTGCCGCACACGATCCACAGACACGAGTCCAACACTTTGACACCGTCCTCGGCCACGTGGGTGTAGGCAGCGTTTATGTCGGATATTCTGTCGTCCGAGAATATATTTACACTGGCTGTATTCCGTCGGCACACCCCGAATGTCGTGTCATCGTCGTCTTCCGCCGTCTCTTGGATCGTGTCGGTTTCGTCTAGAGTCGACGCCACCAGACCACGTCGCTCCATGTCCGCGTACTGTAAGTCCGTGCCCGTCTTTGTGCATAAATATTTGGGCGTGTGATTGTAGCATATGGACAGCATGTCGGAGTCGCGTGTCAACAGTATGTTGAGATCCACGTCGCGGTCTCGTTGGAGATACATCTGCAGTTCCGATTCGCCGTGATCTAATGCGTGCACACGATAGCCGTGTTCGGCGCACAGTCTCGTGAACGTCGTACGTATCAGACTCACGTCCAGCGCGCATTCGGGTCGGGCCGTCGTCTTGTTGGCCACACGAGCGCCGTCCATGTAGACGATTACCTCGCGCGCACAGAGACCCATGTACGTATGAATCCACATAATGGTGCGCACCAAGTACTCGTACGAGGTGTTGGCGATAACCTCTTCGGCGTTGTGCTGGGTCATGTTGGTGTTGACCATACCCTTGTATCGGATCAACTCTCCGTCCACGGATACGATGTAAGACGCCGGCTTATGATTGTACAGGCCGCGTCGAAAGTGTTCGATAATACGATCAGCATGCAATATACCCATGGTCTGTTGTACACTAGTTATATAGTTATTTGTCTGGATTGTGTATCTGCGTATCGCTTACGAGCGCGTGTAAGGCAATACGTTAACTGACCGCTCGACTGCTCTATTTTATAATTGAAAAAATGTCGTTGTTTAACTGTACCCCGTTGACACAGCCGCCGCGCCGTCAAGATACGACGTGCGTGTTTAGCTCGTTGGGCAACTGCAAGGAGCACGTGTCAAAGTACCTGTGCAACAATCACGCTCGCATATTCGGCTTGGTGTACAAACACGTACACTATACGGACGGCGACAACGAGATGGTTAGCCGTATAGTCACCTACACCAGCGCGGTGAACAATCTCAGCATACCGTTGTTCTTGGACGACGACGGCAAAGTGCTGTTGAACGAAGTCTACATGTTCGCTACCAACGTGGCACACAACTATCAGTACATCAACGCGGACGATCTGTCCAACATTATCGCTTGCAACTTGGGCTTGAGCGCGCAAGACGACGTCTGTAAACTGGGCGGCTGGCTGGACGATCCCGACTCCGAGATAATTCTGCACGACGTTACGTCAGGCGAACTGCGCTACATCAACGACATTCCAAAGTTGCATCGCATTCTACTGCATTACACTATCCCGTCGTTGACCTGGAATGAAACCACCCAATCGCATGTGTATTTCGTCGACAATATCGCTCTGTCCCGATGCCCGGTAACCGGCACGTACAAATTTATGCTGTTAAACAAACAGAGCGTGCTAAAGTATACCGACCACGCAAACTGTGTTGCCACGCCGTTGGTGTTGACCGGTAAACACAAGATCGCGTCCACGTCGCAAGATCGCGTGTTTCGGCAACTGAACAACCGCTACGTAAACTGTTAATACACACGTAAAGCATCAAAAAATTACATATCGTATTGCAAATAATATTTTTTAACGTCAGGGTATGTATATATATATAGGTATAACACGTAATCAAACCATTAGCAGCCCTTTAACTAGAGCGTGCGCACACATACGTTCAGATTCAACAATAATACGAAAATATTACTCTCGGATTCAGTCGATGGAGGCTAACGCGGAAAAAACTGAGGCAGGAGTCGCCGCAACCGGACTCGATAAACCAAAGGATTTCGAAGACCGAGTGAACATATGCGCAGACGACGACAACGACAACGATGATGGAACCAACAACAATAATATCGAGACGGATGACCAGTTGGAAAGTATCTTGGATCCCAAGAACGCCGACTACAACAACGGACTCGTCTACCCACCGAATCCAAAGTTTCTCCACTCGTACAACTGTTGGCACCAGCACCAGTCTGTCGTGTGGACCAGTTTCGAGAACCATCCCGAGGCGGACGAAGGGAAATTCCATCAAGCCGAAGAAAAACTACAAGACATAGCGTTGCAAATGATCGCGTGCTTAATGTTCGGCGACACCGTGGTGTTGGACACGTTAGCGTGTGAGGAGTTTAACCGCATTACGGCCACCGAGACGCTGGTCATGTTAGACGACCAGGTGGCTCGCGAAAACGTGCACCAAGAGGTATACAGTAGAATGTTGGACGTGTCGCACAAGGGCGCGTACTACCGGAGCCAAGAATTTTACGAGCTTCGGATGCAACGATTTCAAATCCTGGTTGAGGAGTACACCAAGGCCAACGTCGATTTGCGCACTATGCTGTACTTTATCATGGTCTGCGAGAACATTATGTTTGCGCCGATGTTTCAGTGCATCTGCTACTTGGCCACCACAGGGTACGCGCCAAAGCTGTGCGACGCCAACTTGCAAGTGATGCGCGACGAGTACATACACTACAAACACGTACGCGGTCTGTTGGCCGAGCTTAAAGTGAAACTGAGAAGACCCAAAGCGAGGTCCATACTGGGCGCTTTCGGGACGGCCATCACGGAACTGTTACAAGAGATCATCGGCGACTACGTGTCTGCTGACGGCATGTACTCGTACGACATCGCGTTGGCACACTTCAGACACGTGTGTCACGGCTTTATGCGCGAGAACGGACTCTACTACACGAAAGAGGAGGAACGGATTAATGAAAAACTATACGGCACGTCTCCGGCAGCCAGTTACATGTATCTGCCGCAGCATGAAATTAAAATCAATCTCATGGAGTCCAACTCGACGATCTACATGGTCGAAGGTGGCGACTTTGATATTTGCATGAGCGACGACGAAGAGTGCACGAGCAAATCAGAAAACATGACGAGAGCGAAGATCGATAGTGACTCGGCCGACCTGGTGTCGGATAGAGGTGCACGCAGCCCAACGACAGTCTTGTAAAAAACATTATAATTTATAAGGTATTCTGTAGAGTGTTGATATTATTTGAATAAAAACATTCTTGTCATACAAATAATAACGTCGATATTCTTTGTCCTGTAGTAACAGTGTTATTCTACAGACGCGCAGAGACCTGCTATCCGTTTGATCAGTCTTTTGTCTATGACAATCATGTGAAAACACCTGGCGTTGTAACAGATGTCGTTCAACTGGCCCGGCATGTTTGCCACATGAGTGTAACCGTCGGCGTGCAACCGTTCGAACACGGAACGCAAAGAGGTCTGTTCTATACGTTCGTCTAGACTGGTGTAATATTTCAATTTGTAGCCGCGATTCTTGACTATAGCTTTGTCGCTAGTATCGGGCTTAGGAAAGTACGGAGTGGTATAAAATACGCCGGCCATTCGGCCTCGCGCAGACGTTTAATACCCCTTGAAATAGTTATCTATATGGGATACAATGAACGTGTACGACGTTCAGTCAAACAAGGCTCGATTCATTTACACTATATCTCTGACGCCGAAAAAGACTGACAGCCAGGCAGGTTCGAAATTGCCGGTACGTCTGGTGAACGGATTCTATTTTAGCAAGGAGACTAGATCTGACGAAAAGTTGATTTACACGGAACACGACATGACGTCTATACTGCGCACCGTACTGTGTATGCACGTCTTTAGAATCGCTCCTTGCGAGTCTATACAAGAGATCATCTACAGCGGTCTTGTCACGTTCCCGAACGACGGCGCCCATCTGACGGTCTACGAACCGGACCTGTCTATAGAGCGCATCAGTGATATAGTAGATTCTCTTTTGGGAAAAGGGTTCTGTAGCGTTGTCGCCCGACCGCTGACCAACGTGTACTCGGAATACAGACACGCCTGGCGTTACCACACGTACGGCCAACCGGTAGCTCTACCGAGCGCTGTCGATTTTATTCGCCTGTACAGATTCGTAAACACGTCCAACTACAGACTGAGCGCTGCCACTCAATTTGTTTTGCTTAACAGTGACGATCACAAGATACCGCTACAGGGAAGAGTCAAATATCTGCCGCTATGAGTGTGTCACTAGAGTCGTGGGAAGGTGTAGCCAACACTGTAGGCCGCTACTTTAGTAAATCAATGCCGCCTTACTACACGTCGCGATACTTGGAAATAGCTGTAGAGATTATAGGCGATCTGTTGGGCAAAACTTCCTACACATACGTAGAGACGTGTGTCTCGCTACCTGAGCCTATATGGCAAGAGAAGAACATCGTCTTCTTTTCAGTGCCCATGATGTCGTTGTTCATCAACCAGCCGGTAGAACTGGCGCAGGACACGGTAAAGTATGTGGCCCGGTTTGATATATTCGACCGCATAGAAGTGGAGGACACGAAGAACAAGTCATACGATCAAGACGGTGTGGGATCGTTACACAAACGAAAGCGCAAGAATCGTAACAAGCGACTAGAATCGTACGACACTAGCAACGGCTACATTGTAAATTGGAACTCTACAATGATTGCCGGCAACGGGTCAGACGAGTTCGGTCTAAACGAATCAGACACTACGGTGCTGGTGCAATTGTTTCGCTTAGTGCTGATGATCGGTCACTGGTACCAACACGCGTCAGGCCGCACCACGTATCGGGACCACGAAAACTTTCACGAAATAGAAATGGCCGACACCGATCTGTACAATGCTCTAATGTCTGTTGATAGTGCAAAGACTGCCACAACGGATGAAAGCAGTAGTGGCAGCGACAATGAACCCGAAAACGATGCTAGTGTATTTACTCGATTTCACTCGATTTGTAGAACGAATACGCCTTGAAAACAGTGTCATACGTTTTTCACAAAAAAAATAAAAATCCGAATTATTTAAATCACGCCCGGTGTCAGCGTCTAAACGTTCCTCGTACGATCCATCGTTGCAACCTCGACTCGACAAATCCCTATTGTGTTTCCTTTTTAGCAAACGACTCGTATAAACTATCCAAATTCATGTTGTCGTTATGTTCGACTGACATACGACGATATGTGGGGAGCGCGGTATAACTTTGAACCGCTGTTTGACCTCTCGTGGTGTTGTCGTCGTCTCACTCTTTATACTTTAACAAGACGGTACGATTCAACCACGGCTCTTGCAGCATACGTTGGTAGGCGAACAGTTCGCGATTGATGTAGCTGTCTTTAGCAAACGTTATACAGACGAGTGCTACGAAAAACACTAGAATCGCTATAACGTACAACATCGGGAAGAAGACAGCGTTGGCTATACTACATTACGTTGTTGTATTATATAACACGAGTGCGCCTCTACAGAAACAAAAATCACAATATCGACATCCAACCACTTGTAATATCGCCAGCTGAGTGAAATAATGTTTTGGACTTGTATATGTCGGTCGCCACCCTAGTCGTGGTTTGAACTGAGCGCTACATATTATGGTGTGCAACACGGACAGTAGTCCAGTCTGTCTCTCGGCGTAGACTATAGCACATTCTATCGCGACATGGAGCCGTTATTCCTAACGCACAAGCTGACAGTCAACAATCTGCAGTCGATGTACAACGTGTACGATTTTCAGTTGCGAGACCACCTGTTGACCACCGAAGACATTTACTTGTCACGATGCAAATGCTATCACACGCACAACAAGCAGCACTGTCCTCTGGTCACCACGGCCTACTGTGTCAAATGCAAAGTGGCCAACGAACGGTACATCAACTATCGATCTTTACTGTTCCACCAGACGGCGGCGCAAAACCGGCTGGCGCGATGCTGTACCCACTGGCACTGGCCGCCTTGCGGCCACTGTCTCGGCTGTCGGACCACTTCGACATGCATAGTGCAGTTACCGTTCGAGTGCGATTACACCACGGAAGCCACGTGCACTGCGTCGGGCAGCGGTGCGCCGCACTTTACCAAGCCAATGAAACACGCTCAGTTGATGCGCGAGCACATTTACAATACGCGTATGCCGGTGTTTTACTTTTGCAGCCAGCACACGCACGTGCACCGGCATGAACACAATCCTTACAGCCGGCTGCAGTGCTGCATACAGACGCAAAAGTGTTGCGAATCCGCCACCCTGGTTACCGAGTTCGACTCGAGTTTTGTCATCACTACGGTAACTAAGAAACAGGCCAAGACCAAGGCGGCGGCGGCAGACGCCGCTGCTGACAAGACTAAACGTTCAGCCATCGAAAAGAAGCAGTATGTGATTTTTGATCCCACCCTGTGGCGCGAACAGTCGATGAACCACTTTATCTCGCTGTTGCGCGCCGTAGTCAACACGCCCGAGCTGGTGACGGAGCGTTACCGCCGCTTCGAGTCGTCCAACTTTAAGGTGTCCAACATTAAAAAATACAAGAGCGGTAAACAGTCGATCGTACGCACGGCCATCACGGGGTTCGAGACGAAAGGCATCTACCAGACGGCCACCATATCGTGTACGCTGCCTAGCCGCACGGTGTTGATTCCGCAAAAGATCTACGACCTGATGGTGGGCGACTACGACTTGTCGCTGGTCGCTGTAAAACGCGACCCGTCCATCAAGCAGACGTGCATGTTTGTGTGCAAGGGTAAGCGCAACCCGGACCCAGACGTGGACACGCTGGTGATCTCGGACGCCATCGCCAAGCCATTGAACCAGGACCAAGACGGGGACAAGAACGGGGTGTACGTGCTGTCGAACCGCGCTCGCGGCGGCTACGACAGGCGCGAGTCGTTCCTGCATCGGCTGGCGCGGCTGGAAATGGCTACCGCCTATGCAACCGACAAGACGCTGATCGCTACGCCTCGCTTTTCGTTCTCCGAAAACAACCTGCTGGTGATCCATCGCAAGCACCCCGAACTGATCGAACGCAGCGAGTTTTACCGGCGCACGCATGGCAAAGGAACAAAGTGAGTAAATTCATTAGATATTGGTCAGGTTTTTGTTGAAGTTTTTGAATATACGTGCACGATTTAATAAGTTTCGTGTCCGTTTCAGCCACATGATCGATGCCGGATGCGGCTATCTGCGCAAGGAATACGAGGAATTCTGCCTGCTGCTGCTCGAGATTAACTCGAGAGACGAGACGACGTGTGTAACGTTGGACGATTTAGTGTTGAAAACGGACATTTTACCCGGTATAGTCAAGTCGGGCGCCAAGGGACACAACGAATCGCTGCACATGCTGTTTGACAACCTTCGCTACAACCGCACACTGTCTGAACAGAGGAAGGACATGATCGACCAGATGAATCGCTACATCTCGTCCAGCCAAGAGTTGAGGCACACGGGTCGTAACCAGTTTATCTCGCTGTACGCAGCACAAGACATGACGGTAATCATGGATTGTGTGTACGTGAACAAGCGGTTCTACGCCGACTACAAACCATTCGCCAGTGTGGGCACACTCATGTACAACGAAGGCTCGCTGGACGAGTTCATCGAAGATTTGAAATTATTATAATAATGTTATTGTCAATAAAATCTTTCTATAAATAAAAACCTTGTCATTTACTACAGCCGATTTGCTACAACTGCTAGCCGACGATTCGATTGTCTAAAAAACAGCGATTACGGTGTCATGACGGCGCATTTAAAAGTATGTCTTTATTAAGTCTTTTGTTTCTTGAAATCTTCCAAATCTTTACACAATTCAGTGTATGGAGTGGTAGCACCTGGAAGAGTTTGGGGTGTAACAACTATTTCCATCGGTAGAGCACTCGGCTCTGGTGACATGGGCGGTGGCGGTGTACTTCGACCCTTTTTGGCGTTACTTCTCGTCACCTTGTTGAGTTTGGAGGATTTAGGTGGTGTGATGGTAGCTGGCTGTGTCTGTGACGCGTTCGGCTGTAGCACTACGATATTTTTGCCGATAGACTTACTGGCAGTCACGGGCGACTCTGTAGGAAACAGTGTGTTGGACGATATAGCCTCTATGGGAGACATGGTTATGGAGACCAAGCCTTTAGCATCGCCCACGGTAGTTGTCACCCTCAGATCCGACACGTACATTGTAGTGTCTGTAGTGTGGCGCGTGGGATCGAACGAGGAGGGTTTGTCGTAGTAGACGCGGTTCCGGTTGCTAATCACGGCGTCCACTAGCAGGTCGTCTTCTACGGCCAACGTAGCTGCCATATCGTCCATCATGTACTGTAGTGGCCAGGAATCGCTGACAAACGCGCCACGGTAGCGGTTCGGATGTTTGATATAGAGAGCGGCTAACAAGACCAGCGCACCGTTGGTCGCGTTCATGTCGCTCATCTCGGTGTGGTATTCCACAGCCTCGTACAAGCGCGTGGAAACCACCAGCCCGTCGGGTGAGGCGATACCCCGGCCGCGCGCGTCCATGTTGGTGGGCGCTGTGCGGAGATCGCACACGGCATAGTGGTCGGGCAGGTGATGACGGAATACCGCTTCGTGGCCGTGCACATTAAAGTTGCCCACAATCACGTAGTCCGCGTCCGCGTGGAAGCGCTTCAGCGTGTTTATCGCTTGCACTACGGCCGTGTAAGACTGATCATCGGTATAGCTGTTTTTATACGCTTGAGTAAAGTGGACGTAGTAGAACTCTTGCTTGTCCACCACGCGTAACAGGCGCACCACGTGCATTCGGCTCTGATATGGGTCGTCCGACTTGTAGCACACCGCATCCGAGGTGGCACGGAACTTTGCCTTGTTGGCCGCCACGTACTCGTTATTGTGCCACAGCTCGGCCATGCGTGACGACCACTGGTGGTGAGCGTTGTCCACGTACGGGTCTTTGAACGAGCTGTATGCGTTCGGTACGGGATTCATAGCGCAAAAGGTTTCGCTGCGCTTGAGTTTGTCAGTCATCACGTTGCTGCCCGACACCAGGTCAGCCCGATACCCGTTGGCCAAGCGTACAAACTGCGGTATCGGCAGGTTGGCCGCGTTATGGTGTACCAGTATATCGCAATACGTAGGCATACTCTCTGCGGCCGCCGCCACGTCAGTTTCCATCATCAGGTCTTCCCTTCGTTGCGGTTGCGAAGCAAACTGTTCGACGTCGCCGTACACTTCGTCCGGATTACCCTGGAAGTTGTCGTCGCCCATAAGAGATTCTCTGTCTCTCTTTACGGTCAGCGTAGATTGTGCCGTCTTTATCCACACCAAAAGTATGAACAGCACCAACGCTGTGATCGCGAATATCAAATTGAACAGTGTCTGCGGTTCCATGTCTAGACATGATACGTATAAGACCAGACGAAGCCACTATTTTCACCGGCTAAATTAAACTCCTTTACCCTGTGCAGTCGTTCATGTTTCGTCGCGTACGTTAGTATATAGTGGTGCAAAAGAAGCGGTCGCTCGTGATGGACCGTTATCGGCAGACAAACGGCGTAAGCATATTTACGTGTATAGTGGCCATAATGACACTGGGCCTACTGATACTCTACGCTGTATTCGTTATAACGCAAAACAAAGGCTTCTGTATAGGCGGTTGCAACAACATTCTGACCGACCGCGGTTCCTCTGCTGAGCCTCGGTCGCAAAATGATCGATTCAGCTTGGCCAAGGCGAGAGCCAACATCAGACCCATGACTACGGTGCACGACAACTTCAAAAAGTACAAGTTCGATTTCACTAAACCCACCGGCGTACACACGGGCTGGGACACGGACGAAAAAACTTTGTCCACAATGTGTAAAATGCTGACCGAAGGTTTGAGATACGCGCACGGCGTGTTCAAGGGGCGCTCCAGTCTAGAGAGGGCGCGAAACGCTCGTCTAGTGCTGGCCGTGACTGAAAACTTTATCATCCGGTACAAGCTCAAACTCGACGCCAAGACCAAACCGTTGACCGGAGCGCCGTGGGGCACCGACTGGAAAGTGTTCAGCATCGACAGTACGTGCATGCTGGCGCACTATCTGCTGCTGGGAGAGAGCGCGGCGTTGAAACGCGAAGCCGTCAACTTGATTCTTTCGTTGATCCAATCACCGATCAGTCCGTTCGGTACGCCTACGAGCGAACGGTCCATCATTCTACGGCTGGTCGGCCCTTGGATACTGGCAAAGTATTTGAACGGAGAAGGAGACGCCGCTGCGGACACGGCCGACTACAAAAACGCAATGGATCAGGCCAAAGTGGTGGTGCGACACGTCAACACAGAAAGGGGCACACACATGGATCACAGTTTCTTCGAACGCAATTTGGGCGTGTTCTACAAGTACCTGGAGAGTATGTGCGACGACAAGGCGTTGTATTACTACGGATTCGACACGAAACTGGTGCAGACACCGGTTGCCGAGTGGAACGCGGTCAAGAGTATTCTCCTGCATCCGACCGTAAAGTTCGGCAACGTCGGTCTGCTGGGCAGAACTCAACAGTTGAAGTGCGACACGTACGATGAATCCAGGTGATGCCGTTCAGCGGTTACATTAGATACTTTACAAAGGACAGACAATTTAATGCGCGCGCTCAAATAAAGACTTTGGCGTATTACGAGAGCGACAAGAATGTCAACAATATGGGGCAGTACTGGGTACAGTACAGAAACGTACACAGCTCGGCCAGCACGGACGAGGTCAAGTTTCCGGACATCGGCTTCATCAACAAGGCCGCTCAGACACAACGAATCGTACTGCCGCTACTGAACGAAAATGTCGACACACATACGTACGTGCCGAAAAATGCAAAATCGTTTGTGGCCGCGTACAAACACTTTGGCGTGATGTACCGAGAGTACGAAATTGAAGAGTTTGGCGATTTCGTTGTGTACGAACTTATCGTGATAAACGCGAGGACCAAAGTGGTGGACGTGAAGTTAAAGATTGTCAACAAAGAGGCCGCAGAGCTAAACTATTGCGGCGCCAATCGCTCCAAGCACGTTGTGCCGGCAAACGGTACGAAGACGTACACCACCACCATGAACATGGTGAGCGGCGTGTTAGAGACTAAAGATCTGGCTGAATTCCCGAGCTTCCCGTACAAACTAGATTCGAGTGTAGTGATTAAAGACGTGGCGAGCATCAAATCGTACATGCTGTACGAAAACGATGTGCCGGTCATCTGTACACCGTACGAGTGGACTTACGAACTGCCCAACTTGGTGCACAACATAGACAATACGTACGAGGTATTTACGTTTGACACCAAAAATAATCAGTACACGAACGTTAAACACACTACCGGTTCATCACGTTACACCAATGGTCACGATATGGTCGCGTAATGTAGCCGGCAAACAGGTATCGGACCAACAAGAAGTCGCTCCGTCTGTGCTATTATATTTTTGTGTATGTCAAAATCAAAAAAGTCAGCATCTGTCCAAAGCGTAGGCTATGTGTGCCACAGACTTGATTGTTGTGGGCACAACACAGTGCGTGTACTCGGGCGTCCAATTGAATACCGAGTCGTCGACCAACACGGCTTTAGTAAAATACGTGTCTGCAAAGTAGTTGTATAAATACAGTAGGTTCTTGCAAGATTTTTCACCGCTCTGCGCGTTGCTCAGCACCAAGTCGAACCGAACGCCGTATTTCTCGAACTTGGCCGCTTGTTTGTCCACGTGTAACGGTGATCCATGAGACCACAGCACCACAGTGTCGTACACGGCACGAGCGTGTTCCAACACAGACACTGCTCCGTCCAGCACGCGGTCATCGTCGTCAATGAGCGTGCGGTCCAAGTCAAACACTACGACAGACGTGGTTTTAGTAATCAACATGTTTCTGGACCGGTCTATGGCCGTGATAACGGCGTTGGACAGACCAAACACGTCGGTGCGCGCAACCACTGTAGCGCACACCGGTAACGGTTCGTCTACAGTCCATATAACGTATCTCGGTGCGCGTTCGCCTACCCGGTACATGGGCATCTTGTGTTCGAACGTGTACGAAGTAACGTTTGGTCGTACCCCGGTGCCGATACACTTGTCGTAGTACGGTTCAAGCTCGACGCTCATTTCGAACACACTACCGTCTTCACAGACTACACTGACCGTAGTGTCTGTGTAAACGGTCAACTGTGTCGGCTGCATAATGTTGAAATGGTTCTGCAGATCTTTGACATTGCACAAATGATTGTAGAAACTAGGATGTACCATTAGGTCGGGTAGTGAATAGTAATTGTAACTCATGTTTACTAGGAAACGACGGTGTTTATTTCAAAACAATAATGATACACGTACAGGTTCTATCGTGCATCAGCACAACACGCTGTGCTTCAGTCTTAGATCTATATCACAGTTTTAGTTCTATATGTAAATTGATTGTGGGTCTGTAGTAGATTTACTCAAAGGATACCTCGTCAGACGGTGTCCACAAGACGGTGTTGTTGTCGTTGTGATTGTTGTTCTTCGATTCGTTGATTTTTATATGGCGAAACTGTTTATCGTACTCGATGCCGGTCGTCTCTGTCTCGTTAGAGTCTGAAAAGTATACGTACGTACAGACGCCCAGATAAGTTACAAACTCCGCGACTGACGGATTTACATTCGCTGCGTCCGCTTCTGTATCGACAGTAGGCCACGCTACGAACGCAGCGTGTCGATGATTCGACGTTGTTCTTCGGTCAACTCGGCAGTGTAGAAGTACGACTTTTGAAACAGCTTGTGGTTGCCAATCACAGGGTCTATCGAACGTTCTTGTGTCTCGTATTGGTACAAGTAGTACATGTACAGCGCGTAGAACATCTGGCCAAACAGATCGCCGTTGATCGGATCCTCACATTCGATGTTGCATTTGATGTGATTGTGCGAATTGAGATCGTGTCGAAAGGCGATGCGAAAGAGGTAGGACTTGCCGCAGTGTGTCAACGTGACGCCCCAAAACACTAGTCTACGGCTCTTGGTCGCCTTGATCAACGGCACGGCGCTGTCTGTAGGCGGTCTGATCTGGCTGACATTCCAACCGCGCATCGGCAGCTCAATGGCTCTGCTCAATACCAGTGTGGTTTTGTTGGACCAATTGTATTTCGACCGACACACTCGCAGTTTGACCGATGCAGACACGTTGTTCGCTGCGGTCACATCGTCGCCAATGTCGCAGTCTACGCGTACAATCAGTTTGGTAGTAAACTCGGAACAATTGTCGAAACACCGGGTGGACATCTTTTGAGTGTCGTAAAATATAGTGTACGTGTCTTCGTAATAGTGTCTGATGATGTGCTGGATCGCGTTTTTGCCATCTTCTAAGCGTACTGCGTGTTTCAGACGAGGATTCAAAAACCAGATGTTTGAAGAAAACTCGTGTTCGTTTAACGAACCAAACAGACCGGCCAACGGTTCGTTGGCGTCGTACGTAGCGTTCGTATTGTCTGGCAGCACGAGTTGTTGTGGCCAATTCGTACACTTCAAATACACGTCGGCCTTTTGCTGCTTCCCGTCTTCGCTGGGTACCCGACAGGGCGATGTTGCTGATGCGCTAGCAGAGGCGGTAAATTCGATTGCGATGCCTGCGCGCTAGACGTCGCCGCTTCATCAGAGGCGGCGGTCGTAGTTGCAGCATTGATGACGTTGTCTTTATCGCCGAAACGTGATGTAGGCTGTGGTATGTCTGCCGTGACATAGTGTGCGTTTACGAACGATGTTGTGTATTTCATGACTTCGGTCTAATAACTATCACCACAGCCTATATGAGGCCGGTGTACGCGCTATCACGACGACACTAAACGACTGTGCCGCTGTATCGACTATATATAACCGATCGCTTTTACACGTAGTTATATAATTAATATTAATAGTCATCATGGATCTGTTTTTCCTAGCGCTGTTGGTCGTGCTGACACTCGTACTATTAGCAGTGTACGTATTAAATAACCTGCCGCAGACTAGTGACCTGCTGAAAGTGTTTACCACGTTGCGGCAACAGAATCCCTCTACAGTAGCGTTTTCGCTCGGCTACGATCGACAGCGAAACAAGTATCGTAACGTGTACACCAGGCCTGTGGCCGACGCTACAAACGATCGGATAGAGGCTTACGTGTTGTGGGAACCGAACCCGGTCAACTCGGACGGCAAGTACGTGGTAGACAATGACCACGGTACAATCACTGACAAGTCGAACGGATTCGAAGTGTCCGGCGTGAACGCGGCTCGGTTGACGTGTCCCGAAGATTACGAGGGAAGTCGGTGTTAACTGAGTCCGTTGTGCACCGATGAAGACTGCGAGTCGGAGAAAACCAAGCTGTTGACGTACACGCAGTTTAACGCGTTGAACCTGTACAAAAATACTATCGCTCGTACGGCGGCCGACTTGGTCGCACGAACCGAAACGACGCATCCGCGCATTCGGGTACAGTGTCTGCAGACCGGCGCGTACGAGTTACAGGTGTGTCCCGACAACAAACTGTTGGACACGGCTACGGTACAATGTCGCGAGTACGACATTTGTCAAGACCGCGGCAACGGCTACAAGCACAACTATCGTATAGACGGTTCGTCTGCTGCTTTACACGATGACGAGTATTACCTGTGTGCCGACAACAAGAGTGTGCTCAAAAAGTGTGAAGATCGCACAGTGTTTAGTATGACTAACCAAGGATGCATAGTGCAGTCCGTCTGCTTCAACCGCGGCAAAGAGCAAATAGCTGTGGACGACAACAATTATATACAGTGTAGCGCGGATACAGGCCGTAAAGTGCACTGTGAACACGGTGTACAAAAGAAAGGCAACGTGTTGTCGTGTAAAATCAAAACGTGTAAACCGTATACCTTGCGTTTCAACGACGGCACTCTGAACTACGTTTACGGTCAGAACGTGTGCGACGATCAAGACAAAGCCACGTTGACAGTGTGCGACATTACGCCGATCGGCAAGAGTTACACATACAAATAGGCGGAACGGTTTCAATTGACTCTGGCCAACTGGCCTACGGCTGTGCTAGACGAGATGACACAGACGTGTGTCGCGCCCACTGACGACATTATCATGAACGATGCTACGATAGATCTGGCCTGGTCGTCGGCTATGAGCGCTGCGCACAAATTTAACATACGCAAACAGGAATACGTGTGCACAGACAAGTACCGTTGGGATTATATCGAAGGGGCTGTCGTACCTGCGCCGCCACAATCCGATATGTTTGTGGACGCGGCTGCTCCGTGTCAGTCGACTGCCGTGGCCAACAAAGACACCGCGTGGTGGTCGCTCGCCAACAGCTATGCCGGCGCGCACACTGTGGTTACGTATCCACCGAATACAACGCCGCCGTTGGTGTACGCGGTGCGTCTGACAATCGACAGCGTCAAGAGACATGACGACTTTTGGCCGGTGTACGTTGTAGACACGAAAAAATATACCGGAAGCGTGTGCACGTACGACAGCAAAACAAAAACGTACACGATAACCAGATACACCGATACTATACCGCCGTTGGGGTTTGCTCCAGTAAAAACGCCCAACGGCCACAGCAATAGGTCGACCATACCGATCTCTCTGATCGGTTATACCGGGTTTCCTATGAACGTCCTCGACAACTACAAGACGTACATGTACTACTTTATAGCGTCTGGTAAAACTGAAAGTTTACAATTCTCACCGTCTGCACAACAGTCCGTAGACAAGCTTGTCTTGACGCCAAAGTCAGTTTCACGCAAACCCTTTTAAACATAACCGGCTCAACGATAAAGACGCGTATTATTTTTTACAATATCGGCTAGTATATCCAACATCGATTCCCGTGTTATTCTTATGGCCGTCGATTTCTCTATGTTGGCTGCTGGCGACAAGCCACCCTCTTACGGAGTCGACCACCGCTTTGTTACGGCAAACTAGCCGTCCGTGTATGTTAAGGATATACCCGACAGGTGTACATATATATCTTACTATAGTCTTAACATAGACATACTACTACTACTTCGGACAACCAAACTCGTTACCGTCGACACCGGTCACCGTTGTTGTGCGCGGTACAAGCGTTCTGTTGATGGCGAGACTCGCGCTTGTACCTCGTCTCTGCTCGTCCGTCTACGTTAAGGGGATCAGAACATATATATAATTTATTATAGTCTTAACATAGACAGACTACTGCTTTGGAAGACCAAACTCGCTACCGTCGACAGATTATCATAATGTACGTATATAATATACAACTTGATGTATTATTAACATAGACAGGCTACTACTGTGTACTTTGTCGCCTACACCATACATAGACTAGGCGATTTGTTGAATTCTGACCGGTTTACGCCTATAAAACACACAAATAAAGGTGCGCGTCTAGACGCATGGCGTTGGCACCCGTCTTTCTGTTACTTCTGATAGTACTCATGTGCTTCGTAGTGCTCTTTATACTATACAATATAAGAGACTTCAATGAGACAGACGTTCGTACGGCTAATCTGGTCGGCGGTTCACAATCGGAAATGTACAAACGCGACTGCGATGTGGAAACAGTGTACAGTGTTACCGACTCGCAATGCCAGGCCGTGTGCAAACAGCCGGGCATCTTTAGTTCACGCAACGGAGCGTGCATCAATGTGTTGGCGTTCACTACAGACGCCGTGCTGAACAAATGCGATCCGAAACGTGGCGTACTGGCGTATCTACTGGGAGATCCCCAGTTTGGCAACACGAAAATGCGTTGTTACAGTGTCGATCCCGGCATACAGCCGGACGATCCCCACGGTAAAAACATTATATGCAACCACTGGAGTATAAACATCGACTACGTCAAGTCGTTTCCACAGCCGGCCGACTGTCAGTGTACCGATCCGACCAGAAGCGTTCTAGCGTTTGTGACCAACACCAAAGAGATGCGCAAGTACGGGGTGTGTGTCAGTGAAAAAATGATACCACTGTATCGATACAACGACTTGCTCTATGACAGTTCTGTAATTTAAACTCTAGTGTGTGTGTGGTTGAGAACGACAGTATGTATTTGACAGAACCGTAACCGATTCAAAGATATACATGTTTTTTTCTCCACCGGGGGTTTATTATTCATTATAGATAACACATATAAAGTCCACAGTAAATGTATCTACCGGACCATATATCGTCAGAGATCTTATTTATGTTCTCTAGATTGCTTGACTGAACATATCGTTGTCTAACACCGCGTTGTGTGTCGTGATATGCAGTTTCCTTCCGGACATACTGTATGCTGTGCGTATCGTGTCCGCCGCCTGGCGTACGTATGCTAACGCCTCCTTGTCCTCGGACTTGTTTTGCTTTTTCGGTCGTCTGTTGGTAACACCGTACGACAGTACGTCGTATAAGTCATGAACCGAAGTGGCGTACTCGAATTGTCGATCTTCGACGGTATACACGGTCGGCCTGGGATACATCTGCATCAGTTCGTCGGAGGAGCTCGTGTGGCGTTGGTCGTACATACGTTTCAAATAATTCGACACTCGACTGTAGGACACGTTGAAGTTGATGACGAGTATCACGGAGACGCTGAGGTGTAACGGCGACTGCCAGTCCAATCCGGGTCGACTGTACTCGCTGGATTTGTGCGTTTTCTCAGCGGTTGTTGTAAGCGGATAGCAGTGGTAGCGTTTGGCAAAGTCGATCGGTGTGAACGTTCGAAACGGTGGGATATTCGCGTCTTTGGCGACCATCGGGTATCTGTGTCTGTAAACGTTTTCCGATATAACGTTGTGGAACTGGTACAGACCCTGTATCACGTGGCCGAACGACATCATCTTTATCAAGTAACGGACGTGGTTCTGGTGTTTCACGCTCAAATAGTGCGCGATGCACATGCTGCACGGCAGCATCTTGTCGATGTTGTACACTAGAGTGGGGAAATCCTTTACGTCGTCCGTGAATCCTGTGTACAGGGCGTATTGTAACAGTATCGACGCGTAGTGTAGAAACGACCAGTACAGCGAGCCCCACATGTCTGTGCTGTATTTGCTCGTCTGCACCAGCATCACTGTGTTGGACAGTTTGAACGTTGACTTTAAAAACGCTATAAACGCCGACAGACGGGTGCGGTACGCTTCCGGTATAGCGATACCTTCTATATACGCCTCGAACTCGCTCAACACGGGCACGAACGCGGCCACCACACGGTCAATGGTGTACGATTCTAGTTGCTGTTTAGCCTTGTCCAACAGCCACTCTATGTCGCTGTCGATGCGTTCGTTTCGCGACATCGTTCACGTTGTACGCGGTATATTAGCTATATTAATATACGCGATAAAAACGATGCGTGGAGTAGACGCGTGACCTATAAAAACGTGAAGCGACGTACGACCCGACAGTCACTCGGTCGGCTCAGATCGTCAGCAGCACAGTCTAAACGTTTACATAGTGTCTTGAGTTCATTTGTTCCGAGCGTATATATATATAGTATAACTATGGAGTCACAACCGCAGCAGTCGCAGTATTACCAACAACCGTATTATCAACAACAATCGGCTTCGTCGGACCAGAAGCAGATGCCGCTTTTGTTGCCGCCGCCGACACCAGTCTCTCAACCGTATACAAATCCGCCGCAACAAATACCGTTGTCTCTACCCAACATGACGCCGACACCGGCGGTGTCTCAACAGTATACAAATCAGCCGCAACAAATACCTACACCGGCTGTGTCTCAACAGTATACAAATCAGCCGCAGCAACAAATGCCGATGTCTCTACCCAACTCGACGCCGACAACGGCGGTGTCTCAACAGTATACAAATCAGCCGCCGCCGCAGCAGCAGCAGCAGCAGCAACAACAACAACAACAACAACAACAACAAATGCCGTTAACTCTACCCAACTCGTATGCACAGACACCGGCTAGTAACCCACCGATGCCCGATATGAACATGTATAACAGTCTGGTAAACAATTCTGTGTTTGGCGGTTTGAACGGCATGAACGGGCTTGTCGGTAGCGGAGGAGGAGAAAAGACCCGACAGCCGGTGGAAATTACGCGGTTCGCCAACGAACCGAAAGAGGTTCAAAACAAATTGATAACACAAGATTTGAAAGACGATTGGTCCCAGATTCAGAAATTCAACATCTTGGATTCGGAACAAATGGACCAACTGTATATATACGCAGAGGCTTTTCAAAATGACAGAAAGTTTTCTCTGGTATACATGTTATTGCAGTATCGTCTTAAGTACAGTAAATACTTTGAAAAATACGAAAGTCTGGACGTGTGGTTAACGTTCTTAGCGCTAATGGTGCTCTACGGATCGGAACACGCGTTGAAACAAGCGTGCGATATAAACGGCTTCGTACAAATACCTCGAGTCTGCGAGTCTGCTTTTAAGTTGAGGATGTTTAATAGAAAACGTAAGGCAACGATTTCGGATACACCGACAGCTGTTCCAGTCGACAATGGAGACGAAGCGACTAAACGAGCACGATTGACTGAAACTGCAGAACAAAACGTTGCTGACGACCATCCGTTTCTTAAAGAATCGCTGTATTTATCTCACATGTCGTTGTTCAAGTTGGGCGAGATGGCCAAGTACTGTGTACCGTCGGAATTCGCCATCATGTTCTGCAACGCCAACCTGGCAATTGTAAATGTGTTTATACAGGGCGACAACAAACTGCCGTACAGGGGAGTCCGTGTGGCGTTCAGCAAACCCGTGGTGTCGCTGATACGAAGTAGGACCTGCAAGACGTACAACTATCAGTCTTTAGAGTCGTACGGTTTGCTGACAGACTTTATGGCCGAAATCACTGGCGAGCAGACCGATCAAGAAGCGTTTAAGCTGAATTCATTAAAGGAGATGAAGATGGAAGACATGATAACGCACGAATCACAATCCCAAGTAAAGTGGGACAATAATACTGGTTTTAACGTGGCGCTCATCACGAACTTCAGTTGTACACACACCACTGCAGGCGTCTTGAACAATAGGACCTACAGCTCGACCGTCTATCACATTCCGAAGAACTTTGTCGACGTAACGGACGATGAACTAGACGATATGTGCAGCAAGGCTACCAACCACAAGTCATACGAACGTCGTGTGAACCTACTAAACGAACACTACGACCGCATGGAAGGCTTGGTCAACGCCGATCATACCGAGACGACAACGGCCATAAACTGAAAACTATTTAGCGCAGAAATATATTCAACGTTACCATACTTGTGATATAATATGTTATCATCCTTATATATAGTGTTACGTTTTTTAGTCTATATAAATAAATCGTTACTGTTATACCGAATATCTTTGTTTTATACCTTTCAGATTTGCTTCGTCTCAAAGGAAGATAGTACTGAGTTTACAATATCCACTGCAGCGTTTAGTGATATAGATGTAACCGCCATCATTTCCCTCCCCTACTGACGATGTATGTCGCTTTGTTAATAGTGTTGTGTACTATAGCAGTTATATTGTATACGATATGTAATGCTACAAAAGATAATAGTACAATCGCTACCAGTACCGCCTACAGCAGAGGGACCTATATTAGAGACAATCGCTAAACGATTGTTTCCGTTTAAAAAGTGTTCGGACCGTGTTCTCGGTGAAATATTTAATAACCAACACACAAACATGGAGTTGGCTCATTTGAATGTGGGCACTGGGTTCAAGTCTTTTCTGACCGAATTGAAAAAGCTTAGCGGCGCGTCCAAAGCGACTGTCGAAGAGGCGTCTTCGCTGTTGAAGCGCGTCGATAGCGGTATTAAATCCACAGACGAGGCGATCAAAAGTCTCAAAGTTACCAAGAATTCACAAGGAGTCGTCTTGTTGCGCGACAAATACGTCGGAGTTATAAACAGGATATTACGAGAGGGCGACTTAAAGAAACTGGTCAGTGTGTCTAAACAAAATATACCGGTGACGGCCGCAGACAGTTCTGCGTTTAAAACCTTAGTGGGCGCCACCCCAGAACGAGGGCTGAAAAACGTAGACGATGTGGCTGCTGTTACAAAACGCGAACGACCTCACTTGGACGCGACCGTAGAGAATCTTAACAAGATATCCGATACGGCCAAACGGGATTTGAAAAAAGTGGAAAACAACTTGTACAAGCACTTTAAAAACGGTGCAGTCGTAGCACTGACTGTCGGTGTAGTGTACGTCGGCGCGGACTGGATATCTAAAGCCACCGAGGCGCGTAAAGGGTGCTTCATGGTGACCACCGTCAACGGAGTGACAACGTCCTGCAAAGTCGCTGCGTACACGTGTTCGACTGATGAGAACACCAGCACGGGCAATAAGTGTACGGGGACGACGAACTATTACAACACCACATTGGTGCTCATGAACTTGGCGAACGCGCCAGACGATGACCCTAATAAAATCGCTATAGCCACAGCTACAGGCATCGCTGTGAACCAGTTGAACGCACAGTTGGCGAACATAATTGACAACCACTATCCGGCAGTGGTAACCGCCATCGAAAAGATGGGCGCCCAAAGACCGAAAACATTTTTGATATGCGATATTAAAAATAACGCTGTCGAAGGCGGTGTTGTGCCTCCTTGTCGCATGTGCGATCCTACAGCGAATCCGGTCAGTACGTCGTTTATAGATCCTGCTCAGTACGGTGACAACATCACGTTTCAGTGCGTAACAAATCCGTCAATACTGGACACCATATCTGACACTGTTCTCAGCACCGGTAAGAATTTGTGGGACGGCGTGTCCACTGTAGTCTCTGGCTCTTTAAAACAAATCGGCATTATAGCCGCAATCATATTGGCAGTTCTCATACTGGTAATGTTTATAGTTCGCTTATTCACTAGAAAGCAACCAGAATACACGGACTTGGACAACATGTCAGTCCGTTCGCAGTCAGTAGTCGTGTAGCAACAGTATTGTGTAACTTTGTGATTGATTTTTCATACTAGAGCAAAAAGAAAGAGACTCGTGTATATATATAATAAACTTTTATTCAGACATATTCCAAACGCTATGAACTGGACCATACGATTGTAACAATGAAGTGTCTAGCCGATAAATATTCTTCAAGTCCTGCTTTACAAAGTGTACATTTTTGGCGGTAGTAGGTATAGGATCGTTTCTAAACACCACGTTCAGCTGGTGGTGTCGCAACGTGTTGATGATCTGTGCCCAGTTCCCGTTTAGGATAGGCGACTCTATACGAATCGGGTAGAGTTGGTTCGTGTGTATGAACCCGACCACTACGCCGACCACATTCTTGAGACTCTGCATCAACAATTCACAATCACGACTCACGTAACTGAAAAACTTCCATCTGCAATAGAAAACAAAGACATGTACAACCACATACACTGGTGCACACACACCGAGACAAGCATTATAATAGTGGTTCATCGTTACCTGTTGTTGAGATAGGCGAACCATACTGAGCAGGGCGGTAGAACAAACCAGTATTCCCCACTGTATCGACACTCTTTGTGGAATTTGTCCAGCACATAGTTGAACGTCGGCTTGTTTAGCTCACGACACTCCAGAATCAGTCTACTGTCACGTGTTATACTGGCAAACAGGTAGAACGACTCTATAATGTTGATGTGGTAGTGTCTCACCATGTTTATGAAAAGCTCTGGGATCATGATTTTTGACGCCATAGAGGCGAGAATCAATAAATAATTGGTCATCGTCAAACACTTGTTGCCTGTAAAGATGTGTGCGTTTGCGCGGATACCGTATTTCTTGTTTATAGCCATGTCTTTTGGCAGTTTAATAAATGTCTTGGTACACTTGTTTAAGTAAGACTCTATGCTCTGCATCTCGTCAATCTGTTTAAAGTCGTTGACAAACAGGTGATATTGTCCTTTGACGTGGTACTTGGCAAACGCTAACATAAGTATATTTATACCCAAATCTCTGTTTGACACGCCGGACCCTCGGTGTAACGTGCTCGTCGCCAGATCGTAAAGAGGCCGTTTGACGCTGTAACCGCTCAGTACGGCCGCGTCATTGGTAGGGGTCGTTATGCTGCTTGCACCGTCTGTCTCGTTCAACGTACAACAAGTCGGATCCTTGTGTACGGCGTACAGAAAGGTTTGGACAGGAGAGTCGTGATTCGATATAAATGAAATCAAACCTATAACAGATAAAACAAATCTATAAACAGTTGACAAAAATGCGTGAGGTAACCACCGCCATCGCCATCATTTGGTACTGTAGTCGTACACCATAGTGTCGTCGTGCTTGTCACAAAACTCGTGCAGCATTATAGACTCTTTGCGTTGTGGCAACTGTGGCGTGGTTTGATCGAGCCGGTGTGGAATGTCAACACGACGTTTCACTTCCATGTGTATCTCGTCCAGTGTCATGTGGCCGTCTTCGAACAGCACACTCAAATCAAGTAGCGGTGCGTCCAACAGATCAGCGAAATACTGGTACACGTGGTACTGTGCCATTTGGTAGTTTCGTTCTTTAGCGTTGTACACGTCGTTGGCTCCGCCACGAGACAACAGCGCCTGCATAACGAGTCGCAAGTCGCTGCACACTATGAACAGTATAGGGTCTGCGCACATCTCCTCCATGTAGGAGAGGATCTTGAACAGTCCGGTGCCCAACGCCAGGTTGTTGATGTAGAGGATCGGTGTTTCGTCGTCGGGTCCGGGCATCGGCTCTTCCCCGTACACTTTCATCAAGTAGTGGATGTAGTAAAAGATGAGATTCGAATACCGACATCGGTCCCAAACGACAAACGCCTCCTTCGTGTCGTACAGAGCGTGAAACATCATGTACTCTAACGCGCGTACCGGATCGTGATTATAATTCGACCCACTGGTGATGTCCGGACAGTGTATATTTATTTTCATGTACATACGGTTCATGGAACGAGCCAACGTGCTTTTACCGGTCCCGTTCATGCCGTCTATGCTTATGCTGCGGTAGTCTCTCCAGTTGTTCAGCTTGTCGAGAATTTGGGCCGGCGTTGGACGGCGCTGTTGTCGTTTGACCCGTTTGGAGAGCGGATGGTACTGACACACAGGCCACGGCGGATTATAGTTAACTATGCTTCTTTTGCCGTACCACGATATGTCGGTCTTGCGCTTGTTTTCAGTCTCAGCTATAGCGTTTGATGACGATGGCGATGGCGATGATGCAGTAATGCTACTGAACGATAACGAACGATCAGATATATTACCTTCTAGCGTGTCTGCGTCGGGGACGGTGGGTTGCGGTACTGTGTTAGCAACGAGATCCATGTTTGTGGCTGGCGATACAGTTCACTACACGTTCGGTACAATATAGTAAACGAGCGATGGAGTTGTACAAGAACGCGTATAATACGTCAAAGTATGCGTACGCTCGTCCGTATACGACTTCGATAACGGTTGGAGAATATCGACAGTTGATGACTGGCGGCGATGAAGAGTCGCAACAACGGTTCGTGGATATCTATATAGTCGGCGTGGCGGATGGCGTATCGCCGAAGGTCCGCGAGACAATGATTCCGGTCGGCACGCCGCGTCGTTTATATATATTTTCCGACACGCGGTTGGATGAAAAACCACTGGCCACCGTCGACTCGCACTACAAAGAACGTCGGTACCCGTTGCTGTCGTTGGACACTCCGTGTGCGCGACTAGACGGCAACCGAGTGCCTACGCAAAACTTCTACACCGCGTTCGTCGGTAAAGACATGTTTGACGCGGCCGTGAATCGCCGACAGGACGCCATGTTTATCGAGTACAGGTACGTGCAACAGCGACACACGGTGGCAAATATTTACTACGACGAGTTTACAAACTACGTGTACCGACTCGCGTTACCTGCCGACAACGCTATGCTCGTGCTGATTATGCCGTCAAATTTTATACGAACAGGTCTGAAACAAGGCTACTTTATATTCGACGACATTGATTTGATGGTACGAGTCTACTCTGAACACGTGCTGTCCGCAAAACAGACCTCACACACCGACGAAATGCTGGTGAACGACATTTGTACTGGTAATCGACGTATGACGGATATCGTACGCGCCTTCTACAGCCGTATGGGCGTGCACAACGTGTACACACCTAATGACAACCAGATTGTCGGCTACGACAAGTATCTGACACTGGTCGTCGGCGACGTTTCAAATATTAATGTATAAACAAACACTAGTGTCACTCTGTTTCAGCGTCTTGTAATATAGTATTTAGTAGCATAACCGAACAAATGATGATGGACACAAGTGATCCGCAGCCGTCATCTGGTACAGACGAATCTATGGTACCGTTGGCCGACGTGGCTGCACACGGTGTGATTATACCGGTGCCCATGATCTGTGTAAACTGCAACGACCTACAAGAAGACCAGGCGATCAAAAACTATAGGGTCATACGTTACGACGTGTTGGAAGAGCTCATGAAAAAAGGCAAACAAATAGAGACGGCCGGTTATATCGAACAATTGGAGATAAGCGAACGATTCGTCAAAGACATGATCGCTTTGAACAAGCAGAGTAAAGAAACTGAAAACATGTTGAACTGCATTACAATATTCGGAAACTTGGGTCGGTCCATAGACGTGGACGACACGTTCATAGACGCGTCCACCGAAGGCATCAGTTTCGATCCGATCCGTGCGTACGAGAACGACAAGACGGGACTACTGGTCGGTCACGCGCACACAACATGGCACGGTGTGTCTTTTTACTCACAGTTAGGAGACGACGAACAGCTCAAGGCGCGACTGCGCCAAGAGATGAACGAAACGGACTTAAACCAAATGTATTTCATGTTGGAATGCTTTGAGAGGTCGCTGTTGTTCCACAAGGAACGCGTGTGCAATCACACGATCAAAGTTACCAATTTGTGTCTGTTTTACTTGTCGTTGATCGACAACTCGCAACCCATCGAGAACTTGTGCGACACAGATATAAAATGCAACATCATGGGTTACTTGATAGACGTTATTGTGCGCAGCCGGGTCATCACAAAGTGGCGACAGAACCCGTGTTCTAAAAACCTGCTTTTAGACCTTGTCCGTAACTACGACGGCCAGAACCATATGGTAGCGATGTGTAAACTGGAGACGCCACGTGAACGTGCCGAGTACATATTGAAAATGCTCTCAGAATCACCAGAAACACAGAAAGCTGTAGCCAACCTGTCCTACAGCGAGTACGAGAAAGTACTCGAATATAGCGCCCACATCATAAACGGTAGCTGATATTATGTGTTTAAGAGTCAATTCATCCACGCTATAGTAGCTACACAAGGGTTTGCCTCATTAAACACGGTCAACAGCGACAGTGATTACACCGACTTATAAGACCAGTTACCAGTGTCATGACTTGATACCGTAGTATCTTCATTTGTGCAAACCTGAAAGGAGTAGAGACAAGACGTGTGTATTGTACGTATTCATTATTTATTAAAACAAAGTTACAATTACAAATTGTACAGTTATTTTTACAATAAGTAGACTAGTTAATTTTTGTTCATCGCCGTGTCCTTTGTGCTATCCGTGTTAGTATCCGAGGTTCATCGTAGCCAAATTGATAGTGTCCGTCTGTAAAGACTTGATGATGGCGTCAAACTGCGTCGACTTGCCGATGGCTTTTATGAGATTTCCCAAGTTGTTGGGGTCGTTGATAAAAGCGGTGAGGTTTTCCACAGACAAGTTGGCCGTTCCGTTACCGTCTTTCGGTGCGGCCGGTGGTTTGTACTCGCGTACGTTGGTGATGGGGCTACCGCTGAGCGGACCCAACTTGTTGCCATCTTTCAGCTCTACGCATATGGCGCGTGTAAACAGCCGAACGTCCGGTTCGTTTTCCAGTCCCAGGATCTGTGCCCTTCTATTAACCGTTTCATCTCTTATCAGAGATATCGTGGGTGGTGATGGTGGTACAGTCGTTGTGCCCGACTCGGGGGCGTTAGAGTCTTGTAGTCCGACTACACCCAGCACCAACGATGCAGGTCCAGAGTTCACAGTGTTCAATCTGTAGACGAGATCGCCGTTGTCGTTTTGGTAGGCCAGATAGATGGTATTGTTTTGCACACCGATGGCGGCCAACGTGTGGTTCGGCTTGTAGTGAATGTAAATTGGTGCGTCGTGCGAGAACATCGACTTTTGAATATAGCTGCCGTCAAACTTAGGCTCGTCCAACGACACATGTTTAATGTCTTTTAACGTCTCTGTGATCAGTTGCAGTCGTTCCGCATAACCTTCGGGTATATCAAAGTTTTGTTTGTTAGTTGCGATTATGTCTATCACTCGCAGCTTGTTAGCCAGCAGTACGTCCAGCACAATATATTCTTTTCGCTTCAGCTGTGCCGAAGCAATCATTCTGGCCGTGATATCTCGCTCGATGTTCGGTGTCGGTAACACAAACTGGGTGCCGTCGTATAGTAAGATGACTGACTCGCTGATCAGTACGGCAGCACGCTTAAAATTCTGTATTGGAATGCACACATGGTCAGGACGGTACGTGTCGATCTTGTCCACCGTATACTCTACGTCCTCCAGTCGCCATACAAGGTTACGATATAGAGTTGAAGGCAAAGATATGCCCGTTTCCACAATAAATCGGATAGCTTCAACATCTGTAGACTCGCATCTACTCAGGTTACTGGCGAACATGTACGGAGACTTGGAGTACTCCACCAGTATGGCTCCGTTTTGTAGGCGAGAAGTCGTTTTCTGTTTCTTGCCTCCGTTCTTTAGTCTATTGGTGTCGACAAAATCACTCACTGTGACAGACCGTTGGTAACTAGCCAGAAAATACTTCAGGTGTTCCCTCGAAAAGTGAAGGGTTGCGTTGACACCTTCCAACGCGACAAACAACGCGTTCACCACACAGCTGTATACCGTTTGTTTCGATTTGAGCGGAAGTTTTTCAAAGTCTTCGTTAATTTTCGCTTCGGCGTTGCTCACCGTAGACGAGGACGTACTGTCAGTAACTGGGGCGAACAGTTTCGTCCGTTTAGACGGTGTAGATTCACCAACCCTTTTTGGTGTGACGCCATTGGTTGAACCACTTTCAGAGCCACTTATCTTCAACTCCTCAATATAAGGGGCTATGACAGCGTCGTTGACTGTACTAACTCGAATGGTCACATCGACAGCTATTCGTAGTACCAACTATACAAATTCCAACATGGTAACGTTAATCACGGCCTTCCGTTTGACTCCGCTCGCGGTCGGCGGTCCGTTCTTGCCGTTTAGAAACAGATTTGTCATCGCATGTCTCGCTTTCTTTGATTTCGGTGTGGCAGTCGGTAGAGGAGATGGAGAGTCCATGTCTTCGTCTTCGACAGTATCAGCAGTACTGTGCGACGCTGTCAGAGCATGTTGTTGATCATTGTCGTTCGGTTCATCATCAGCAGCAGCAGCACCATCAGTGGTTTCAGTCAGCGCAGAGTGTGTAGTTTTAAACTCCTCAGTATTTTCGTTCTCGTACTCCATTTAGTTAAGAAATCAGTGACCGCGAGCGAGTGTGTGGTTGTTGCAAAACGAAAGGGTTAACTAAATCATACCGCGTGTGGCGCCGTATTTATACGTGCGCTGTCAAAATCACTCGCGAGACGACGGCGCTTCTCCCGTCTTGATGAACGATGACACGTCTACTGTGGTCTGGTCGGACTTGAACGCCAACACTGACGGGTGCCTCAGGGAGCGGTTACGATCGGTAATCTTGTCGGCTTTCACGCTGACTATGGTGCGATCTTTAAACATTCCAGTACACGGATCCACCATAAGTCGGATGTAGCTGCGTATAGAGTCTGAAATTCCACTGCCCACATTACACACGTGTACAAACTCCGATGTTTCCGGCTTGTAGTAACCGCACTCCAACACGCCGTACAGTCCGTTCTTGTCCTTTAGCGCTCGATGCGCGTACAAATCGTACTCTTCTTTGTACTCGTGCAAGTGTAGTTTCTTCACCTTTAACCAATCATCTCGTCCGCCCGGCATGTACACTGTGTTCAACGGTTTCACTATCAGACCTTCGACGTTGTTTTCTATCGCTCGTTGGAACGCTTCGCGCAGACTGTCCAGAGACGAGCACACGGTGTACGGTGTCAGTACAACGTTGCGCGACTCTTGTACGCAAGCGGACAACAATCGTTTCCTCTCGTGCAACGGTGTGGCGAACATGTGCTGCCCGTTGACATACTGAACGTCGAACACGCGGTAGCACTGGCGCAAAGTACTGCGCACTCCTGTATCGGAGATCGGCACCAGTTTATCGGTGACTGCGTCCACGTACACGCGTTCTCCGTCCAGCAAACAGTCGGTGTAGCCGGGCTTCAGTGCCACCTCGTACGGAAATGCGGTCGGTTTCAGAGTGCGCGTGTAGAACGTAGCGGACGTGTTGTGATCTACCACGCACAATAGACGTTCCCCGTCGTACTTCTCTTTGTAAATTGCTGCGCAGGACAACGTGTTTTGACACAGAGCGACTATACTGACGTCTTTGAAACTGCGTATAGGTCGCGCCAGCATTGGTACGCTCGGGGTCAACTTTAACATATCTTTGACCTGTTGTGATAGAGACACGGAATGCATCGGCATCGATACCGGTATATTGTCTAGCAGAACGGTACGAGCGGCTGTAGTAGTCGATGTAGCTTGTACAAGGCCGGTCATATCTAGTAGTCGTGTTGCCGTGTTGGTCTTGGTGCCGCGTTTCTTTCCAGTCTCTTTATATATAGACATTTTTGTAGCGAAACGCTACACTATAAGACGCCACGCGTTACTAGTGGCACACTAGCTCGTAGGATGTCAAGAGGCATACACATATATATAGAGATGGTTGGCACATCGTGACCACACGCATAAGGCGTCTTGTCTACTTCTGCTGCGTCTACATCATTTTTGCACATACACGGTGTCGTTACAAGCGCCTGCTGCTGCTGCTGCTGCTGCCACCGCCATGTATGGAGAATACGTTCCTCAGTCGCCGACATACAGCCCTTCGTCGCCTGCCTATCGGCCACCGTCTCCGTCACCGTGGTGCAATACAGCGCCGGCGTATATGGTGGTGCAGCAAGAGAACGTAGAGTTTATAGACGCCGAAGAGCACGAACGCCTAGTCAACAATGCGCGCTACAAGGGACCCGATTTTACCAAACCTTTAAAGCTACAGCACAAAAAAAGGCAACGAGCAGTGGCTTCGCGTAAACGTATCTACGGAGAAGAGTATTGTACGTTAACTGATTTTAATGTTGTCCCCCAATTTAAAATGATGAAACTCGACCGACCCCAGTACGAACTGTTGGCCACTAACGCTACAATAAATTCTACGACCACTACGTCCTCGTCTGCACCGGACAACGACGTGGTGACGTACGACGTAGAAGTCAACGACGGCTCGACCGAAGAAGTTAAAAACAGAAGCGTCAAGAGGTACGCCAACCCTACGCCCACCGTAAGACAATCGTCTGTGTTTAAATTGACGGCGATGCAAATACCGAGAATATGCATGGAGTGTCTATCCACTCGGTGTTATTGTGAAAGCTACTGAAGTAATGATATCTTAGATGTATTATTAGTTTTAAGCGAAATACATAATATGTTATAAATTTGTATTGTTTAGGAGAAGAAATATACGCACAGCTTCTTAAAAAACGTTTAGTTTATTTAACGATATACCCAAAAAACATACAGATTGTTATAGTCTAAATATTGATGTCGTTTTGATTGTCACATTCATCGCCGTAACGGTGTTGAAGGTCCGAAGTCACACGGTCCTCTACAAGTCGGGCGGTCGAATCAGTCACCGTCGTGTCTACAGTAGTTTACACCGCCACCAATGTAGTGTTTCTACTTATCGCATAAAACAACCGTTGGTGTTCGGCTTCTTCGATCATATTGCCGCTCATACGCGGCAGATAGACAATCACCTCTTCTTCAGCCGTTTTACACTCGCACTCTATACCGTCATCGTGGTGGTAGTTCGGTTCGTCTTCCGCCGCGTTATGATGCCGCTTGTACAGACCTATGCTTCTCGTGTACTTGATCACATCGACAATGTCGCGCACCCACAGACGCGTGGTCTCGTCTGTCGGCGTACGATCCACTACGATCAGACCGCTTTCGGTGTAGACGCAAGAGCCCAGCTTTAAGTGGACGTCGTCCAATGCATCGGGCGGCGCCCACAAGTCTTTGGGATCGCGTAAAATATCGCCGTCGGTGTTGGCGAATCTGACCACCAGTTTGTGTTCGCACATTGTGTTACTATATACAATTCGAGCGAGCGGAAAAATAAATCTACGAATCTGCGTTTTCGATTTCCATCGCTGTACCGTTTCTGTCGTTGCGCATAAATCCCTCTGCGATCTGCAGCGTTTCCCTCAGCAGATCGTTCAACTTCGGTTTCAACAGCTGTTTGTCTTTGGGGTGCAGTTTCTTCAGCAGTCGTTTGATGTAGGCCGCGTTGTCATACACCGCGTCCTTTTGACGCATCGTCACGCGCAGCTTGTTTAAGACCGCGGTCGGCACGGCTCCACGTATCTCCCGTGTCAGCTCGGTCAATTTCGACTTGTTTGTCTCCGTTTTTACGTGTTCTTCGGCGAAGGCTATCCTCTTGTCTACGGCCGGTCTAGTGTTGACCGTGTACAGTTCGTTGTCCGCTATCTCCTGCAGATCCTTGATCAGAACGTACTCGTTCGGCACCTCTGTCGGCCCCAGTGTCTGTACGAACGACTCACGGTTAGACACTTCGTTGATATTTGGCATCATACCGGCGTGCAGCGTAACTTTTATTTCGGACGTGTTTATTATTTGCGCCAATTCTTGCTGTACGCGCACCAACGGCGAGCCTCTGTCGTACAATGATCCGATAGTCTCGCCCAGCTCTACCAGATTGACGAACTTACCGTTTGGAGTACGAATGACGCCTTGGTTGAAAGCGCTCAACTCCGACTCTAGCCGAAACAACGCTTGGCGTATGGCTGTCTCTGCGTTCAACGCCTTAGTCTTTTGTTTGTGCAACGACTTCGCCTTGGTGCGATTCTTTTTAGCTAAAGTCACGGGATTGATTGACAGGCCTATACTATACGACTGTTCGTATTGCAGTCCGTAACTGAGTAACAGGTTCTTGGCGTCCGCGTACGCTCTACTATTGTCCCATACGTCGGAAACGATGTCTTGCACATTCGCGTACCAGTCGGTCAGCGATTTCAAAACCTTTTTGATTTGTGGCACGATCAGGTTCAACTTGTTGAACAACTCTTCGCTGGCGTCGTACTCGGTAAAATACTGTTCGAAAATCTCCTGCTTCTCCGTCAACCACTGTTTGTACTTGGCGATATTGTCGTTCAACGCGGCCATCACTCTCGAGATGTCCGCCTGTAGCCGGTCGATGTCTAGAAATTCGCCGTTAAACGTAATGTTAGTCGATGGGTTGAAGTTCGCGCTGCGAACACCGTTCAGTCCGCTATAGTACAACTTGGACCCGGCAACGGTACACGTAGAACACACGAACGCCCGATCGTTGGAAGTGATCAGCGTATCGGGCTCACCATCGCCACTACCGCCGCCGCTGTCTGCATCGCCTTCTACTACTGCAGACGCCATACTAATACTACTATATAAAAGGACAGTGGGGCCAGGTACGAAATACACACAGGCGTTGGCAAAACGCATACAGTTTTATATTTATATAAAAACATTACATAACAGCGTTCAAAACATTGAGTCCGTGTCCGTCTCTTCTTCCACAGAGGCGACGGCGGCGGCGGCGACTGCGGACCTTATCGGTTCTCCGACGGTCGTACGTTTGGCCGCTCTAACCCACGACTCGCCGTTCGGCCCGATCACGTTGCACACGTCCACGTAGTTGGGCGTGTAAGCGTCCACGTCGAACGTATCGACGGAGTTCAAGATACGTTTGACACCGGCACGACCCACGGACCGGTAGACGTGCGTAACTATGTTGTGCAAGGTAAAGTCCTGGTCGTGTACCCTCACTATGGGCGGCGCCAATCGAACGACGAACGTGGGTTCGGCGGCGGTGTTGGCGGCATTGCGCTCGGTTATGTTACTCAAAAGATTGTCGAGAAACACAGAAACACCTTCTACAACCACGTCGGCAGTGGCGTCGTTAAACCAATCCATGTCTACGACCGCTTCGGGATACAGCACTTCGTACATCAGGTTCTGGAGCGGTGTGTAAAAGAGCCACGAGGCTCGCTCCTCGTCGCTGCCCTCGTTCCTGGTCATGTGCATTTGATCGCATCGGTCCACGTTAGAGTCGATGAACGCTATACCGTTTATACGAGACCTAAAGTGGCGGTAGACGTACCAAGATTTCAGCGCTGAAAACACACTTTTAAAACATTCTAGGTATTCCGTCATGCCGGGTACGTTCGGGTGCGGACGCACGTTACCGAACAGTGCCACGTACAGCGCCATCAGTTTCCACAACAGATACCATTCCAGCACGTTGAGTGGAGAACGGTCGTTGAATTTAGCTCTCTTGTCGTTCGACTGGTTTACCATGCCGGCCATCAAGTAGCCGATCATAGAGGGTCCATACGTATTCGCGTTCTTCGCATTGGTGTCGCGTTGCACTTTGGTCACAGGCCTGCCGGTAGCATTCAGTATGGACGTTTTCCTGGTGCACGACGTGCCGTCCACTGCGACGGTGTTTGTCCTGGCGGAAAATAGGGATGCGTTCACGTTTGCGGTACACGTATTTACGACTTCCAGTACGCTGGTCATGTTTACGGACGCCGATATACAGGCCTCGAACAAGTTTGCCGATACGAACACAAAGATTCCTACGATCAGATTGCTTTACCGAAAAGCGCCTCACTTGGCGAGTAAACTAAAGTATACTGTGCGAGATGCGCTTCCCCAAGACTATTATATACTCGAGAGCATCAAACACGCGTGCAAAGTTATCGACGTGGATCTGACAGAGGAGCTGTGTCGCGCTCTGTCTTGCAATCCCACGACAGAGAACGGCATGTGCAAGTCGAACATGACGGCCAGCTACTACTACGTGGGCGACGACAGTTACGACGTGCAGTGTCAACCGGCGTGCTTTAACACGGTCGCCAAACAGACGTACAGCCAAGACGGCAGCCGCGTACCGGACACGCCCATGCTCAACTACCATTCGGGCAAGTGTCGTATAGTGCCGTCCACCGTGGTCTCGTATCTGGAGAAGACGTTCTTCCGCAGCGACACCGTGTACGAGAACCGCAAAAACGACATGCCCACCGGGTTCAGTCGCACGCCGAGCGACGATCCGTACGGCTGCGGATTCGACTACAAGACCAACGCCACGTACTGCAAGTACTACGATCGCACGCTGCAAGAGGACGGCTCGTGCGGCCTGGAATGGTGGGAAGTGGGTCTTGACGCGGTGGTGGGCATGTCACTGATAAACACCGTCAAATCCAGCGTGCGTATGTTGTCCAACGACAGAAAACCGTTTGCACTGCCCACCAACCTGCCCGAACTGCCGGCGGCGCTGGAATCGAAGTACACGGTAGACGGTTGGAAACAGGACGTCAACCGTTCGTTCGTAGTGCCCGAACTCATCGACACCAAACCCAAAAGCGGTGGTGGCGGCGGCGGCGGCGGCACCAACGCTGCACCACACGAGTCGGCCAGATTACAATACGAAGAGGAACAACAGTCGCGGATAGAGCGTATGAAAACGGCCATGTTGGGCATGCTGGAACAAGCGTTCACGGACCGATCGTTTTGGATACACTTGGGCGTGGGCGTAGTCAGTGAAGCGGTGTTGGACAATTTGAAATCGTTGTGTAAAAAGATTATCGAAAAACTTTCGTTGTCGCTGGTCAAACGGGTGCCGCAGATGGTGACCGACGTCGGCGTTAACGTGCTGAAGGCCGGCCTGAAGAGTACGTGTACGAAAATCGTGACCGACGCGGTGATACGTATCGCCTCTAAAACGGCGATCGCGGTGGCCAAAATCACTGCGGCCGCCGTCAGCGTGGTCGGCTGGCTGCTGATCGCCGCCACACTGTTAGACATAATGTTCAGCTTCTGGGATCCGTACGGTTACAACAACATGTTTCCACCGACACTGCCGCACGATCTGATGGCCAACGGAGAGAGAGCCTTTCGCCAGGCGGCCGAATCGGCTACAGTGGACTACGAGTTCGACAATTTCGTGGCGCTCATATTGAGCGAGGAGGAGATGCTGAGCATACAAGTGGAATCGCTGCTGGACCGGCTGGTGTATTTGGACTCGCTCATGGTAAACAGCGACGGTACGCGCATAGACAAGGGCGAGACTATAAACTTGAACGGAGAACGGGTGTCGTCCGTGATCGACGCGGCTCACAAACAGACCATGGTACAACGCGTGCGATTCGATCCCGAGTCGTACGCCGAGTACAACAGAGATTTCCTGACTCGGGTACGTATCAACGAGTACGTCAACTACGGCGCGCTCGCCTGCATGACCGTCGCCGGCGTATGTACGTTCGCCGGCCTCTACTTGCTCGGCGTGCTGTTCACGTTGTTGACGCTGGTCGCCTTCGCGGTCGCTCGCCTACAACTGAACGACAACACGATACTCGACTTTATCAAGTTTCGCAGTGCGACTAGTGCCGGCCGCTAGTGCAAATTATGACCTGAAACAAAAACAACAACGCATAATGTCCGCATCGCTTACCCACAATATTTTTTAATGCCAGCGTCGACAAATCATTACAAGCCCTCGGGCTGCACGGTTTCGCTGTGTAAAACCGATAGGCGTATACCGTGACGATCAGTACGAGACGGGCGCTCGACTGACGAACGTTCTTCACCCGGTGAGTACAGTATATAAGCTCATTGTTGTTGTTGTTGTTGTGAGTGTGTGCGTGCAATTGCGAACATAGGATCGTCCAACGAAAAAATATTACAAGTCTTTCAGTGTCGGCTAAACTAGCCGACAATGATTCTGAAAACATCACATTTTTTGGCTAGGCTAGCCGACATTCACTCGTTACCAACCGACCGTTTCTGCACACGTATTCGTAATATTTCGTATTGTCGGCTAGGCTAGCCGACCGACGTTCACTTACTCCGTCGCTGTACAATCGGCCGTGTTTCTATGTAATTACATTGTCGGCTAGGCTAGCCGACAAACGCCAGCAGAAAATATTACAAGTCCTACAGTCATGACGTCATTATGACGTCATATTTTAAAGGACTTGTAATATTTTCAGTTAACGTTAGTCCTAGCCCACATCGAAGAACTCGTAATTATTTTCGCGTTCACCGTGGGACTTGTAAAATTTTTCGTTAACGTTCGTCGGCTAGCCTAGCCCACATCGGACTCGTAATTATTTTCGCGTTCAGTGTGAAACTTGTAAAATTTTTCGTTAACGTTTGTCGGCTAGTCTAGCCCACATCGAAGGACTCGTAATTATTTTCGTGTTCACCGTGGGACTTGTAATATTTTTCGTTATGCGTCGGTATAGGATGAGGTCATATTTTAAGCGACTTGTAATGTTTCTGACACGAAGTGCAGGACTTGTAATATTTTCCGATGAGTCTTTCGTTGTGGGATAGGCTAGCCGGCACGCGTTCAGCGCACGACGTACGCGAAACGGCGTTAAATCGTTTCTCCGTAAGGATAACACGGGCTCGGGGCTAGGCTAGCCGAGCACACGATGTACGCGAACCGACGGCAAAACGTTTCGCCATAAGGATAACACGGGGATCGATGACGGAGTAGACGACACGAAAATTTTGTCTCTTTTCTCGGACCAACCGTCGCCTCGGCTCCGGGGGTGGTGAACAGCACCCCCTGTTTTATAAATACTCCACCCCTATTTCCGCTTCGACCTTGCTCGTTTTTCGCCGGCCGCCTGCTTCCCGTGTTACGCTTACGGCGAACGGATTCGCAGCGGTTTAGCGTACGTCGGGCTCTGGCGACGGCGATTTAGCGGTCGGCCTTTGTTAAGGATATACCCACATCGATGTACGTACGTATATATCAAGTAAAAATATATATATATAATATATATATAATATATATATTACTATATACTTAACATAGACATACTACTACTACTGCTATACCGACACACAACGAAAATTGTTACAAGTCCTACGGTCGACGAAAATAATTACGAGTCCTACGTTGTGGGCTGGGCCAGTCGACGTTCACTCGCTACAAATCGACCGTTTCTGCACACGTATTCGTAATATTTCGTATTGTCGGCCAGGCTAGCCGACCGACGTTCACTTACTCCGTCGCTGTACAATCGGCCGTGTTTCTATGTAATTATATTGTCGGCTGGGCTAGCCGACAAACGCCAGCAGAAAATATTACAAGTCCTACGGTCGACGAAAATAATTACGAGTCCTTCGGTGTGGCCGGGCTAGCCGAGACGTTGTCAGCGCACGACGACGCGAAACGGCGTTAAATCGTTTCTCCGTAAGGATAACACGGGCTCGAAGTCGTGGGCTAGGCTAGCCGACACGCGTTCAGCGCACGACGACGCGAAACGGCGTTAAATCGTTTCTCCGTAAGGATAACACGGGCTCGAAGTCGTGGGCTAGGCTAGCCGACACGCGTTCGGCGCACGACGACGCGAAACGGCGTTAAATAGTTTCCCCGTAAGGATAACACGGGCCCGACGACGGAGCAGACGGAACGAAAATTTTTCGCTCTTTTCTCGGACCAACCGTCGCCTCGGCTCCGGGGGTGGTGAACAGCACCCCCTGTTTTATAAATCGTTCATCCCCTATTTCCGCTTCGACCTTGTTCGTTTTTCGCCGGCCGCCTGCTTCCCGTGTTACGCTTACGGCGAACGGATTCGCAGCGGTTTCGCGTACGTCGGGCTCTGGCGACGGCGATTTAGCGGTCGGCCTTTGTTAAGGATATACCCACATCGATGTACGTACGTATATATCAAGTAAAAATATATATATATAATATATATATTACTATATACTTAACATAGACATACTACTACTACTGCTATACCGACACACAACGAAAATTGTTACAAGTCCTACGGTCGACGAAAATAATTACGAGTCCTACGTTGTGGGCTGGGCCAGTCGACGTTCACTCGCTACAAATCGACCGTTTCTGCACACGTATTCGTAATATTTCGTATTGTCGGCTAGGCTAGCCGACCGACGTTCACTTACTCCGTCGCTGTACAATCGGCCGTGTTTCTATGTAATTATATTGTCGGCTGGGCTAGCCGACAAACGCCAGCAGAAAATATTACAAGTCCTACGGTCGACGAAAATAATTACGAGTCCTTCGGTGTGGCCGGGCTAGCCGAGACGTTGTCAGCGCACGACGACGCGAAACGGCGTTAAATCGTTTCTCCGTAAGGATAACACGGGCTCGAAGTCGTGGGCTAGGCTAGCCGACACGCGTTCAGCGCACGACGACGCGAAACGGCGTTAAATCGTTTCTCCGTAAGGATAACACGGGCCCGACGACGGAGCAGACGGAACGATAATTTTTCGCCCTTTTCTCGGACCAACCGTCGCCTCGGCTCCGGGGGTGGTGAACAGCACCCCCTGTTTTATAAATACTCCACCCCTATTTCCGCTTAGATCTTGCTCGTTTTTCGCCGGCCGCCTGCTTCCCGTGTTACGCTTACGGCGAACGGATTCGCAGCGGTTTCGCGTACGTCGGGCTCTGGCGACGGCGATTTAGCGGTCGGCCTTTGTTAAGGATATACCCACATCGATGTACGTACGTATATATCAAGTAAAAATATATATATATAATATATATATAATATATATATTACTATATACTTAACATAGACATACTACTACTACTGCTATACCGACACACAACGAAAATTGTTACAAGTCCTACGGTCGACGAAAATAATTACGAGTCCTACGTTGTGGGCTGGGCCAGTCGACGTTCACTCGCTACAAATCGACCGTTTCTGCACACGTATTCGTAATATTTCGTATTGTCGGCTAGGCTAGCCGACCGACGTTCACTTACTCCGTCGCTGTACAATCGGCCGTGTTTCTATGTAATTATATTGTCGGCTGGGCTAGCCGACAAACGCCAGCAGAAAATATTACAAGTCCTACGGTCGACGAAAATAATTACGAGTCCTTCGGTGTGGCCGGGCTAGCCGAGACGTTGTCAGCGCACGACGACGCGAAACGGCGTTAAATCGTTTCTCCGTAAGGATAACACGGGCTCGAAGTCGTGGGCTAGGCTAGCCGACACGCGTTCAGCGCACGACGACGCGAAACGGCGTTAAATCGTTTCTCCGTAAGGATAACACGGGCTCGAAGTCGTGGGCTAGGCTAGCCGACACGCGTTCGGCGCACGACGACGCGAAACGGCGTTAAATAGTTTCCCCGTAAGGATAACACGGGCCCGACGACGGAGCAGACGGAACGAAAATTTTTCGCTCTTTTCTCGGACCAACCGTCGCCTCGGCTCCGGGGGTGGTGAACAGCACCCCCTGTTTTATAAATCGTTCATCCCCTATTTCCGCTTCGACCTTGCTCGTTTTTCGCCGGCCGCCTGCTTCCCGTGTTACGCTTACGGCGAACGGATTCGCAGCGGTTTCGCGTACGTCGGGCTCTGGCGACGGCGATTTAGCGGTCGGCCTTTGTTAAGGATATACCCACATCGATGTACGTACGTATATATCAAGTAAAAATATATATATATAATATATATATTACTATATACTTAACATAGACATACTACTACTACTGCTATACCGACACACAACGAAAATTGTTACAAGTCCTACGGTCGACGAAAATAATTACGAGTCCTACGTTGTGGGCTGGGCCAGTCGACGTTCACTCGCTACAAATCGACCGTTTCTGCACACGTATTCGTAATATTTCGTATTGTCGGCTAGGCTAGCCGACCGACGTTCACTTACTCCGTCGCTGTACAATCGGCCGTGTTTCTATGTAATTTTATTGTCGGCTGGGCTAGCCGACAAACGCCAGCAGAAAATATTACAAGTCCTACGGTCGACGAAAATAATTACGAGTCCTTCGGTGTGGCCGGGCTAGCCGAGACGTTGTCAGCGCACGACGACGCGAACCGGCGTTAAATCGTTTCTCCGTAAGGATAACACGGGCTCGAAGTCGTGGGCTAGGCTAGCCGAAACGCGTTCAGCGCACGACGACGCGAAACGGCGTTAAATCGTTTCTCCGTAAGGATAACACGGGCTCGAAGTCGTGGGCTAGGCTAGCCGACACGCTTTCAGCGCACGACGACGCGAAACGGCGTTAAATCGTTTCTCCGTAAGGATAACACGGGCCCGACGACGGAGCAGACGGAACGAAAATTTTTCGCTCTTTTCTCGGACCAACCGTCGCCTCGGCTCCGGGGGTGGTGAACAGCACCCCCTGTTTTATAAATCGTTCATCCCCTATTTCCGCTTCGACCTTGCTCGTTTTTCGCCGGCCGCCTGCTTCCCGTGTTACGCTTACGGCGAACGGATTCGCAGCGGTTTCGCGTACGTCGGGCTCTGGCGACGGCGATTTAGCGGTCGGCCTTTGTTAAGGATATACCCACATCGATGTACGTACGTATATATCAAGTAAAAATATATATATATATAATATATATATTACTATATACTTAACATAGACATACTACTACTACTGCTATACCGACACACAACGAAAATTGTTACAAGTCCTACGGTCGACGAAAATAATTACGAGTCCTACGTTGTGGGCTGGGCCAGTCGACATTCACTCGCTACAAATCGACCGTTTCTGCACACGTATTCGTAATATTTCGTATTGTCGGCTAGGCTAGCCGACCGACGTTCACTTACTCCGTCGCTGTACAATCGGCCGTGTTTCTATGTAATTATATTGTCGGCTGGGCTAGCCGACAAACGCCAGCAGAAAATATTACAAGTCCTACGGTCGACGAAAATAATTACGAGTCCTTCGGTGTGGCCGGGCTAGCCGAGACGTTGTCAGCGCACGACGACGCGAAACGGCGTTAAATCGTTTCTCCGTAAGGATAACCCGGGCTCGAAGTCGTGGGCTAGGCTAGCCGACACGCGTTCAGCGCACGACGACGCGAAACGGCGTTAAAACGTTTCTCCGTAAGGATAACACGGGCCCGACGACGGAGCAGACGGAACGAAAATTTTTCGCTCTTTTCTCGGACCAACCGTCGCCTCGGCTCCGCGGGTGGTGAACAGCACCCCCTGTTTTATAAATCGTTCATCCCCTATTTCCGCTTCGACCTTGCTCGTTTTTCGCCGGCCGCCTGCTTCCCGTGTTACGCTTACGGCGAACGGATTCGCAGCGGTTTCGCGTACGTCGGGCTCTGGCGACGGCGATTTAGCGGTCGGCCTTTGTTAAGGATATACCCACATCGATGTACGTACGTATATATCAAGTAAAAATATATATATATATAATATATATATAATATATATATTACTATATACTTAACATAGACATACTACTACTACTGCTATACCGACACACAACGAAAATTGTTACAAGTCCTACGGTCGACGCAAATAATTACGAGTCCTACGTTGTGGGCTGGGCCAGTCGACGTTCACTCGCTACAAATCGACCGTTTCTGCACACGTATTCGTAATATTTCGTATTGTCGGCTAGGCTAGCCGACCGACGTTCACTTACTCCGTCGCTGTACAATCGGCCGTGTTTCTATGTAATTATATTGTCGGCTGGGCTAGCCGACAAACGCCAGCAGAAAATATTACAAGTCCTACGGTCGACGAAAATAATTACGAGTCCTTCGGTGTGGCCGGGCTAGCCGAGACGTTGTCAGCGCACGACGACGCGAACCGGCGTTAAATCGTTTCTCCGTAAGGATAACACGGGCTCGAAGTCGTGGGCTAGGCTAGCCGACACGCGTTCAGCGCACGAGGACGCGAAACGGCGTTAAATAGTTTCTCCGTAAGGATAACACGGGCTCGAAGTCGTGGGCTATGCTAGCCGACACGCTTTCAGCGCACGACGACGCGAAACGGCGTTAAATCGTTTCTCCGTAAGGATAACACGGGCCCGACGACGGAGCAGACGGAACGAAAATTTTTCGCTCTTTCTCGGACCAACCGTCGCCTCGGCTCCGGGGGTGGTGAACAGCACCCCCTGTTTTATAAATCGTTCATCCCCTATTTCCGCTTCGACCTTGCTCGTTTTTCGCCGGCCGCCTGCTTCCCGTGTTACGCTTACGGCGAACGGATTCGCAGCGGTTTCGCGTACGTCGGGCTCTGGCGACGGCGATTTAGCGGTCGGCCTTTGTTAAGGATATACCCACATCGATGTACGTACGTATATATCAAGTACAAATATATATATATATAATATATATATATTACTATATACTTAACATAGACATACTACTACTACTGCTATACCGACACACAACGAAAATTGTTACAAGTCCTACGGTCGACGAAAATAATTACGAGTCCTACGTTGTGGGCTGGGCCAGTCGACGTTCACTCGCTACAAATCGACCGTTTCTGCACACGTATTCGTAATATTTCGTATTGTCGGCTAGGCTAGCCGACCGACGTTCACTTACTCCGTCGCTGTACAATCGGCCGTGTTTCTATGTAATTATATTGTCGGCTGGGCTAGCCGACAAACGCCAGCAGAAAATATTACAAGTCCTACGGTCGACGAAAATAATTACGAGTCCTTCGGTGTGGCCGGGCTAGCCGAGACGTTGTCAGCGCACGACGACGCGAACCGGCGTTAAATCGTTTCTCCGTAAGGATAACACGGGCTCGAAGTCGTGGGCTAGGCTAGCCGACACGCGTTCAGCGCACGACGACGCGAAACGGCGTTAAATCGTTTCTCCGTAAGGATAACACGGGCTCGAAGTCGTGGGCTAGGCTAGCCGACACGCTTTCAGCGCACGACGACGCGAAACGGCGTTAAATCGTTTCTCCGTAAGGATAACACGGGCCCGACGACGGAGCAGACGGAACGAAAATTTTTCGCTCTTTTCTCGGACCAACCGTCGCCTCGGCTCCGGGGGTGGTGAACAGCACCCCCTGTTTTATAAATCGTTCATCCCCTATTTCCGCTTCGACCTTGCTCGTTTTTCGCCGGCCGCCTGCTTCCCGTGTTACGCTTACGGCGAACGGATTCGCAGCGGTTTCGCGTACGTCGGGCTCTGGCGACGGCGATTTAGCGGTCGGCCTTTGTTAAGGATATACCCACATCGATGTACGTACGTATATATCAAGTAAAAATACATATATATAATATATATATTACTATATACTTAACATAGACATACTACTACTACTGCTATACCGACACACAACGAAAATTGTTACAAGTCCTACGGTCGACGAAAATAATTACGAGTCCTACGTTGTGGGCTGGGCCAGTCGACATTCACTCGCTACAAATCGACCGTTTCTGCACACGTATTCGTAATATTTCGTATTGTCGGCTAGGCTAGCCGACCGACGTTCACTTACTCCGTCGCTGTACAATCGGCCGTGTTTCTATGTAATTATATTGTCGGCTGGGCTAGCCGACAAACGCCAGCAGAAAATATTACAAGTCCTACGGTCGACGAAAATAATTACGAGTCCTTCGGTGTGGCCGGGCTAGCCGAGACGTTGTCAGCGCACGACGACGCGAAACGGCGTTAAATATTTTCTCCGTAAGGATAACCCGGGCTCGAAGTCGTGGGCTAGGCTAGCCGACACGCGTTCAGCGCACGACGACGCGAAACGGCGTTAAATCGTTTCTCCGTAAGGATAACACGGGCCCGACGACGGAGCAGACGGAACGAAAATTTTTCGCTCTTTTCTCGGACCAACCGTCGCCTCGGCTCCGCGGGTGGTGAACAGCACCCCCTGTTTTATAAATCGTTCATCCCCTATTTCCGCTTCGACCTTGCTCGTTTTTCGCCGGCCGCCTGCTTCCCGTGTTACGCTTACGGCGAACGGATTCGCAGCGGTTTCGCGTACGTCGGGCTCTGGCGACGGCGATTTAGCGGTCGGCCTTTGTTAAGGATATACCCACATCGATGTACGTACGTATATATCAAGTAAAAATATATATATATATAATATATATATATTACTATATACTTAACATAGACATACTACTACTACTGCTATACCGACACACAACGAAAATTGTTACAAGTCCTACGGTCGACGAAAATAATTACGAGTCCTACGTTGTGGGCTGGGCCAGTCGACGTTCACTCGCTACAAATCGACCGTTTCTGCACACGTATTCGTAATATTTCGTATTGTCGGCTAGGCTAGCCGACCGACGTTTACTTACTCCGTCGCTGTACAATCGGCCGTGTTTCTATGTAATTATATTGTCGGCTGGGCTAGCCGACAAACGCCAGCAGAAAATATTACAAGTCCTACGGTCGACGAAAATAATTACGAGTCCTTCGGTGTGGCCGGGCTAGCCGAGACGTTGTCAGCGCACGACGACGCGAACCGGCGTTAAATCGTTTCTCCGTAAGGATAACACGGGCTCGAAGTCGTGGGCTAGGCTAGCCGACACGCGTTCAGCGCACGACGACGCGAAACGGCGTTAAATCGTTTCTCCGTAAGGATAACACGGGCTCGAAGTCGTGGGCTAGGCTAGCCGACACGCTTTCAGCGCACGACGACGCGAAACGGCGTTAAATCGTTTCTCCGTAAGGATAACACGGGCCCGACGACGGAGCAGACGGAACGAAAATTTTTCGCTCTTTTCTCGGACCAACCGTCGCCTCGGCTCCGGGGGTGGTGAACAGCACCCCCTGTTTTATAAATCGTTCATCCCCTATTTCCGCTTCGACCTTGCTCGTTTTTCGCCGGCCGCCTGCTTCCCGTGTTACGCTTACGGCGAACGGATTCGCAGCGGTTTCGCGTACGTCGGGCTCTGGCGACGGCGATTTAGCGGTCGGCCTTTGTTAAGGATATACCCACATCGATGTACGTACGTATATATCAAGTAAAAATATATATATATAATATATATATTACTATATACTTAACATAGACATACTACTACTACTGCTATACCGACACACAACGAAAATTGTTACAAGTCCTACGGTCGACGAAAATAATTACGAGTCCTACGTTGTGGGCTGGGCCAGTCGACATTCACTCGCTACAAATCGACCGTTTCTGCACACGTATTCGTAATATTTCGTATTGTCGGCTAGGCTAGCCGACCGACGTTCACTTACTCCGTCGCTGTACAATCGGCCGTGTTTCTATGTAATTATATTGTCGGCTGGGCTAGCCGACAAACGCCAGCAGAAAATATTACAAGTCCTACGGTCGACGAAAATAATTACGAGTCCTTCGGTGTGGCCGGGCTAGCCGAGACGTTGTCAGCGCACGACGACGCGAAACGGCGTTAAATCGTTTCCCCGTAAGGATAACCCGGGCTCGAAGTCGTGGGCTAGGCTAGCCGACACGCGTTCAGCGCACGACGACGCGAAACGGCGTTAAATCGTTTCTCCGTAAGGATAACACGGGCCCGACGACGGAGCAGACGGAACGAAAATTTTTCGCTCTTTTCTCGGACCAACCGTCGCCTCGGCTCCGCGGGTGGTGAACAGCACCCCCTGTTTTATAAATCGTTCATCCCCTATTTCCGCTTCGACCTTGCTCGTTTTTCGCCGGCCGCCTGCTTCCCGTGTTACGCTTACGGCGAACGGATTCGCAGCGGTTTCGCGTACGTCGGGCTCTGGCGACGGCGATTTAGCGGTCGGCCTTTGTTAAGGATATACCCACATCGATGTACGTACGTATATATCAAGTAAAAATATATATATATATAATATATATATATTACTATATACTTAACATAGACATACTACTACTACTGCTATACCGACACACAACGAAAATTGTTACAAGTCCTACGGTCGACGAAAATAATTACGAGTCCTACGTTGTGGGCTGGGCCAGTCGACGTTCACTCGCTACAAATCGACCGTTTCTGCACACGTATTCGTAATATTTCGTATTGTCGGCTAGGCTAGCCGACCGACGTTCACTTACTCCGTCGCTGTACAATCGGCCGTGTTTCTATGTAATTATATTGTCGGCTGGGCTAGCCGACAAACGCCAGCAGAAAATATTACAAGTCCTACGGTCGACGAAAATAATTACGAGTCCTTCGGTGTGGCCGGGCTAGCCGAGACGTTGTCAGCGCACGACGACGCGAACCGGCGTTAAATCGTTTCTCCGTAAGGATAACACGGGCTCGAAGTCGTGGGCTAGGCTAGCCGACACGCGTTCAGCGCACGACGACGCGAAACGGCGTTAAATCGTTTCTCCGTAAGGATAACACGGGCTCGAAGTCGTGGGCTAGGCTAGCCGACACGCTTTCAGCGCACGACGACGCGAAACGGCGTTAAATCGTTTCTCCGTAAGGATAACACGGGCCCGACGACGGAGCAGACGGAACGAAAATTTTTCGCTCTTTTCTCGGACCAACCGTCGCCTCGGCTCCGCGGGTGGTGAACAGCACCCCCTGTTTTATAAATCGTTCATCCCCTATTTCCGCTTCGACCTTGCTCGTTTTTCGCCGGCCGCCTGCTTCCCGTGTTACGCTTACGGCGAACGGATTCGCAGCGGTTTCGCGTACGTCGGGCTCTGGCGACGGCGATTTAGCGGTCGGCCTTTGTTAAGGATATACCCACATCGATGTACGTACGTATATATCAAGTAAAAATATATATATATAATATATATATATTACTATATACTTAACATAGACATACTACTACTACTGCTATACCGACACACAACGAAAATTGTTACAAGTCCTACGGTCGACGAAAATAATTACGAGTCCTACGTTGTGGGCTGGGCCAGTCGACGTTCACTCGCTACAAATCGACCGTTTCTGCACACGTATTAGTAATATTTCGTATTGTCGGCTAGGCTAGCCGACCGACGTTCACTTACTCCGTCGCTGTACAATCGGCCGTGTTTCTATGTAATTATATTGTCGGCTGGGCTAGCCGACAAACGCCAGCAGAAAATATTACAAGTCCTACGGTCGACGAAAATAATTACGAGTCCTTCGGTGTGGCCGGGCTAGCCGAGACGTTGTCAGCGCACGACGACGCGAAACGGCGTTAAATCGTTTCTCCGTAAGGATAACATGGGCTCGAAGCCGTGGGCTAGGCTAGCCGACACGCGTTCAGCGCACGACGACGCGAAACGGCGTTAAATCGTTTCTCCGTAAGGATAACACGGGCTCGAAGTCGTGGGCTAGGCTAGCCGACACGCGTTCAGCGCACGACGACGCGAAACGGCGTTAAATCGTTTCTCCGTAAGGATAACACGGGCCCGACGACGGAGCAGACGGAACGAAAATTTTTCGCTCTTTTCTCGGACCAACCGTCGCCTCGGCTCCGGGGGTGGTGAACAGCACCCCCTGTTTTATAAATCGTTCATCCCCTATTTCCGCTTCGACCTTGCTCGTTTTTCGCCGGCCGCCTGCTTCCCGTGTTACGCTTACGGCGAACGGATTCGCAGCGGTTTCGCGTACGTCGGGCTCTGGCGACGGCGATTTAGCGGTCGGCCTTTGTTAAGGATATACCCACATCGATGTACGTACGTATATATCAAGTAAAAATATATATATAATATATATATATTACTATATACTTAACATAGACATACTACTACTACTGCTATACCGACACACAACGAAAATTGTTACAAGTCCTACGGTCGACGGAAATAATTACGAGTCCTACGTTGTGGGCTGGGCCAGTCGACGTTCACTCGCTACAAATCGACCGTTTCTGCACACGTATTAGTAATATTTCGTATTGTCGGCTAGGCTAGCCGACCGACGTTCACTTACTCCGTCGCTGTACAATCGGCCGTGTTTCTATGTAATTATATTGTCGGCTGGGCTAGCCGACAAACGCCAGCAGAAAATATTACAAGTCCTACGGTCGACGAAAATAATTACGAGTCCTTCGGTGTGGCCGGGCTAGCCGAGACGTTGTCAGCGCACGACGACGCGAAACGGCGTTAAATCGTTTCTCCGTAAGGATAACATGGGCTCGAAGCCGTGGGCTAGGCTAGCCGACACGCGTTCAGCGCACGACGACGCGAAACGGCGTTAAATCGTTTCTCCGTAAGGATAACACGGGCTCGAAGTCGTGGGCTAGGCTAGCCGACACGCGTTCAGCGCACGACGACGCGAAACGGCGTTAAATCGTTTCTCCGTAAGGATAACACGGGCCCGACGACGGAGCAGACGGAACGAAAATTTTTCGCTCTTTTCTCGGACCAACCGTCGCCTCGGCTCCGGGGGTGGTGAACAGCACCCCCTGTTTTATAAATCGTTCATCCCCTATTTCCGCTTCGACCTTGCTCGTTTTTCGCCGGCCGCCTGCTTCCCGTGTTACGCTTACGGCGAACGGATTCGCAGCGGTTTCGCGTACGTCGGGCTCTGGCGACGGCGATTTAGCGGTCGGCCTTTGTTAAGGATATACCCACATCGATGTACGTACGTATATATCAAGTAAAAATATATATATAATATATATATATTACTATATACTTAACATAGACATACTACTACTACTGCTATACCGACACACAACGAAAATTGTTACAAGTCCTACGGTCGACGGAAATAATTACGAGTCCTACGTTGTGGGCTGGGCTAGTCGACGTTCACTCGCTACAAATCGACCGTTTCTGCACACGTATTCGTAATATTTCGTATTGTCGGCTAGGCTAGCCGACCGACGTTCACTTACTCCGTCGCTGTACAATCGGCCGTGTTTCTATGTAATTATATTGTCGGCTGGGCTAGCCGACAAACGCCAGCAGAAAATATTACAAGTCCTACGGTCGACGAAAATAATTACGAGTCCTTCGGTGTGGCCGGGCTAGCCGAGACGTTGTCAGCGCACGACGACGCGAAACGGCGTTAAATCGTTTCTCCGTAAGGATAACATGGGCTCGAAGTCGTGGGCTAGGCTAGCCGACACGCGTTCAGCGCACGACGACGCGAAACGGCGTTAAATCGTTTCTCCGTAAGGATAACACGGGCCCGACGACGGAGCAGACGGAACGAAAATTTTTCGCTCTTTTCTCGGACCAACCGTCGCCTCTGCTCCGGTGGTGGTGAACAGCACCCCCTGTTTTATAAATACTCCACCCCTATTTCCGCTTCGACCTTGCTCGTTTTTTGCCGGCCGCCTGCTTCCCGTGTTACGCTTACGGCGAACGGATTCGCAGCGGTTTCGCGTACGTCGGGCTCTGGCGACGGCGATTTAGCGGTCGGCCTTTGTTAAGGATATACCCACATCGATGTACGTACGTATATATCAAGTAAAAATATATATATATATAATATATATATTACTATATACTTAACATAGACATACTACTACTACTGCTATACCGACACACAACGAAAATTGTTACAAGTCCTACGGTCTTAACGTAGACATACTACTACTTTGGTCAACCAAACGAGGTACGGGTGATTCGATCGATCTTTTCACAGAGTCAACTCGTTTATTTCGCCAAACCAGTCGTCCGTCTTTGTTAACGATATACCCGACGTATATGTACGTATGCATATCTAACATAGACGTACTACTACTACTACTACTACTTTGGACAACCAAACTCGGTTCCGATCGACCGACATTCACTCACGTCTGGTCTGTGGCAAAACATTTGTCGGCACAAGGCGTCCGCCTAGGTTAAGAGTGTACCTCAACATATATGTACAATATATATCTTGACGTATTCTTAAAAAAGACATACTACTACTTCGGACAACTACAGTCGGTAACGGATTCGTCAACCGGGACAGTCGTTGTGCGCGGTACAAGCGTTCCGTGATCAGAACTCTTAACAGAGACGGACTAGTAGTACAGATTGCATACAACCGAGAGTCCTGACCGTGATAAACAGTGACAACCGTGGTGTATTTCGGTTACAGAATACTGGATCGACGACTGTGGCATATATATACGGCGGTGACGGTGGTACTGAGAACGTTTAAAGTTAAACCGTTGTGAGAGGAACGACGTTTTTTAAACGAGTATGAATAACGCGAGTGCGACCACGAATACTGCCGGCGCGGTTAGTGAAACCGGTCTGTTGTTGAATTTGATTGTGAATAACGTTGTAAACGCTAGCAACGTAGAAGCGTTTATGCAAATCGCTACTATGGACAAAGACTGGTGTTCGTTCGACACGAGAAGGAAGCTTTACAGCGATTATAGAACATTAATGGAACAACGTCAGAAGAACTATAGATCGGAACGTTATGACCGTTATGGCTTGTCCAGATATCTATCGCATTTACGCGTAGCTTTCGACCTGGTCGTGCCTCTGATGCTTGAAAAAGGTTACGCTACAGCTGAAGACCTCGAAGGACTGATGCATTTGCCGGAGCTGTTCAATCGTACGAGGAAAACGATCGCTTCCAAGACGCTAGAAAACGCGCCTATACCACCCGTATCGAGTGCGGACGAAAGTGAAACGTTTAGGTGTATCATGGAAGACGAAAGCGAGGAGTGGTTTTATTATCGTGGCCACAACGAACTCGAAATTTCACCACTGCGTTTACTGAATAAACACAAAATCGAAACGTTACGAGAACTTTCCCGTACCGTGTTCGTTGGCTAAAGAAGCTCGTGTACTTTTCAGCGAATACATCACGACGACGGTGAACGAACCCGAATCGACACTGCCCGGCGGACATCTGAGGAAAAACCATTTCACCAATTACGGGGGTCTAGCGCGGTTCTACGAACGTGCGTGTCATTATCTAGGCATTTTATTTAAAATTAAACGTGTCCGCTGCCGTAACGTGATGCACCTGTTTCAACGTATCATGTGGCTGTTCGGCACGTACGATCTTCTCAGTATCCCTGAGATGTGGTCCTTTGCAGATAGCACATCAGAAATTTTCGGTACGTGCGTCTTCAAATGCGACGACGAAAACTATCGTCTAGAATTGTGTGCAGACAGCGACGTTTGGAATCCGTACGAATACTACGAAGTAGTCTACGCGCCGCCGTTACAAGAGCGTATAAATCAAGTTAAATTACCGCAAGTACCGCCGCCGCAATTATCGTTTAAAAATGGTATGTATGTGAGAATCAAAAACAATGACGGCGAGAACGGTGACGAAAGGAAACTTTATATCATACCTAAAGGAATAACGCAGGTACGATGGGTAAATAAAACCGTTTGGTCGACAGACGGAGGAAGCTGCCCGGTGATTATGAAAAATCCATAAAACGACATAAGAACTATTACGAGTCGGGTGAAAAATACGATGTGTGCGGATACCTATCGCAGCTACTGGTCATCGCTGTACAGTCGCGTCTAACGTGTGCGCCGGAGATTAGAAGCATATGTATAGATAGAATACTGTATCCGGTGACGACGACGACGACGGGAAGGGTATATAAACAGTGGTGACGGCGGTATTGAGATCATTCAGTGTTAAACTGTTGTGAGAGAAACACGCATAGTAAAGAAGATCAACAAGTGTAAATAACGAGAGTGCGAATATGTATACTACCGGCGCGGCTACTGGAGATACAGAAACCAATACGTACTTGAAGTTTTTAGACGAACTCGCGAAGGTTACCGTTTTGCCAAGAATCGCGAGTAACAAGACATCGACTGTGAATACTACCGGCGCGGCTAGTGGAGATACATCAATCAACAAGTACTTGAAGTTTTTAGACGGACTCGAGAACGTTACCGCTTTGCCAAAAACCGCGAGTAACAAGACATCGACTGTGAATACTACCGACGTGGTCAGACAACATAATACCAGTTTGGTGTTGAATTTAGTGGTAAACAACGTTGTAAACGCTAGCAATGTTGAAGCGTTTATGCAGCTTGCCACTATGGACGAAAAGTGTTGTTCGTTCGATACGAGAAGAAAGCTGCACAGTGAGTATGAAAAACTAATGAAGCTACGGAAGAACTACGGTGGAAAATACGATGTGTGCAGGTACCTGTCGCAGTTACGGGTAGCTTTCGACCTGGTCGTGCCTCTGATGCTTGAAAAAGGTTACGCCACAGCTGAAGACCTCGAAGGTCTGATGCATTTGCCGGAGCTGTTCAATCGTACGAGAAAAACGATCGCTTCCAAGACGCTAGAAAACGCGCCTATACCACCCGTATCGAGTGCGGACGAAAGTGAAACGTTTAGGTGTATCATGGAAGACGAAAGCGAGGAGTGGTTTTATTGTCGTGGCCACAACGAGCTCAAACTTTCAGTACTCTGTGTGGATGAAGAAAAAGGCGGCATATTACGAAAATGTCCCGTGCCGTATTCGTTGACTAAAAAAGCTCGTGAAATTTTCAGCGACTACATTGCGGACATGATGGACAGACCTGAATGGACGTTCTCCGGCATGCATCCGAGGAAAAACCATTTCAGTAATTCGGCACGCTTAAAGTGGTACTACAAATTATCGAATCGTTATCAAACGTTTTTATTTAAAATCAAACGTATCCGCTGTAACGATCCGATTAACGTGTTTCAACGAATCTGGTGGCTGTTCCACACGTACGATCTACACGGTCCACAGGATATTTACGGCTTTAGAGCTCTTGTAAGAACACTTGTCGGTGCAGACGCTATGACAATCGACTACGACCGTTGTTGTGTAGAACTGTGTGCGGAGAGTGACGAGTGGGATCCAAAGGAGTACTACGAAATAGTCTACGCGCCGTCGTTTCAAGAACGTATGGACGAACTCACGTTTCCGCTCATACCGCCGTCGGACCTATTGTTCGGAGGCGGCTTGTCTTTGAGAGTCAGAAACAATGACGGTTACAATAGGAAAATCTATGTCAATCCTGAAAGAGTATCGCGGCTTACACTGACTGGGGGAAGACGATAGCGAACTGGTATGAGTGCGCTTAATTATGATAAACCTAGTCTTGGGCCGCTGATGTCGCTTGATACAATCACTATATAGTGATAGACGTTGGATCGAAAACAGTGGGCTCCTACAATGTTTGACCGACCGGTCGTTAAGGATTTGGAGTTTGACAGTCTGCCGCCGCCGCCAAATTCGTCGCCGCCGCGCGTCTTTGGAAGTCTACACTGCTACGATGAAGACCACGAGTACGCGTTGGAAAAGCAAATCTACACGGAAGAGAAACTGAATGTGGAACAGAAACAAATCTATCGCTACATGTTCGACAACCCTACGGCCATGGTGCTAATACAGGCCGGCCCCGGTACGGGCAAGACGTTCACGATGCTGACGCTGGCGCACGCTTGGGAGGGGCCGGTACACGTTATCATATACAAGCACGACCTGCTGCACACGTTTCGAAACTGTGCTGTACAATTCACGGTGGCCCGATTCTGCATGCTCGTGTGGAACCTCTCTTTCCTCAGCTACATCGGTTTGGAACGTCAGTTGAGCGGCCGCATGAGTACGAGCCAGTTCATCAACGTTACCGTGGGTCTGTTGAGATACGCCAAACTGCCGAAGCCTTTCAACGGCTCCATAGTGATACTGGACGAGTACACGGTGATACCCAAGCCGCTCCTGTTTGCAGTGTTGATGTTGCTGAAATACCACAAGATAGGCACCGTGTTGTCTGGCGACAAGAACCAGTTGCAGAACATCCACAACTCTATGCACGCAGGCCAGTGTTCGTCGTACGACATTGCCTCCGCTTTCATCGACCGCGCGTTCACGTTGAACAAGAACGAACGGTGCGGTGACGCCGACTACAACCGTCTGGTAGACTACGTGTCGCGGTTCTCGTCAGACAAACACTTGGACAAGTTCGGGTACGCGCTGGCCGCCGCGCTGTTTCACCGTAAGTTTATGAGCGAATCGGCCATCACAGACACGCATCTGGCCAGCCACCACAGAGACCTCACCAACACCATTCACATGATGACCATCAACACGGCCGCCCCGGTGTCGTTTTACTCAATCAACGCGTCCGGTGTGCGAGACCTGTCGCGCGTACAAGGCGTACGCCAACCGGACGGACTCTACCTGCCCACCGTCACGCTGGAGTACATGAAGAACGGTGCTCCGGACAAGTATCTGCCGTACGTGCCGTCGATAATCGGCTGCCGCTATTTTGTGTACGACTACTCCGAGTACTCGCAAGCCACACTGGTGAGTGTGGATGAGGCGAACCAGACGGTGACGGTGCGAAACGACGACGGCAAGTTGGTGATCGTACGCAAAGGGAACTGCAACAAGGTCATGTTTGAGAAACACTGCCGGTTCCTGTTGAACGGCGGAAACGAGGACGGCAGCGATAAGTCGGGTCAGTTGTACAACTATCCGATTTACATGGCTAACGTAATGTCGATCCACATGTGCCAGGGTCGCACCGTACGCAACAACGTGGACATGATTCTGAACAACAGCACGTACCAAGGTTTCTACGTGAGCATGTCTCGCGTCACGAGTCCGCAGCAGATCACTCGAGTCATCGTGCCTGACATACCTTCTCACCTGGTCTCTACGGTGATCAACTTTCCGCAACTCTGTTCGCGGCCGGACGGTATGCTGACGGCCGACGAATTGGACTCGTGTCTGGGGCGCAACTATATGCACTACCCGATGCGAGACGCCGAACTCACGGCGCAAACGATGCATTGGCTCGGCAGATTCTTCGCGTCACGAGACGTGGACGAACGTCGTGCGATCAGAGATCAGCTATGTCAGGTTTTGCGTAGAGTCAACCCGGTGGTGTTGAAATGCGAGCCCATCAGACAGCAGCAGCAGCAGCAACAGGAACGCGACGATCTAACTTGTGCGGAAAACAATACCACCATGACTCTGATACTGCGCTACAAGTACGTGATGTTGGCGTTGTCGCTGGTGGACGAGCGAGACTCGTACGTGTGGCTACACGAGTTCATGAAGTTGGATCCTCTGGTGACGCTGGTGTTGGTGGCAGACCCACAGAGACGTGTCGGCGCTGCCGATAACGGTTCTTCAGACGCACGATTCAACCTGATGCGGCGCATTTGCGGTGTCGCTGACAACAGGTACGAGCCGAACGAGGACACGTTGCACTACATCACACGCCACGCCAGATGGAAGTCAAAGAAGCCTAACGGCGACGCCGATCAACAGTGGTGCATCGACGAGAACGAAACGATGGGCACCGTGCTGGAGACGACCAAGTTTCGATGCGCTGTGTACAAGGAGCTGACCGCAGAGCGTCCGCTCACGATCGACTGGCTGATGAATCAACTGCGGCTGTTGGTCGGCGACTTGCCACGACGTGTCAGCAGTGTGTCGACAACGACGGCGGCCAAAGCGGCTAAACACAAACTGACGATGTTCACCACCACGTTGGACCAGCTGATGGCTCAGAGTACGGGAGATGACAACGTCACCGACTCCGAGTGTACACCGTCCAAGTTAAAGCGATTCACACGTAACAGAAGAGGAACGTGACAATCGAGCGCCCACAAACCGATGTATGCAGAATGTATAAATGTCAAAAAACTCGTACTGTATAATAAACGATCTATGTTTTGTTTAAAAGTACTGTATTTTATTCATACACCTGTCTATTTCTTTATACTACTACTACTACTACTAGTTGGGAAACCAACACTTGCAGTTACCTCAAGTGTCAGTCGCTGTCCAGACGACTAGTATCCGTACACATTGTGTTGAAACAAAAATACGAATGTCCTTGTCCAGAAGACTCTACTATGCGTAGATGAAAGAACAGACGCTTACGGTGGGAAATATTGCGCGGTACACGATACAAGAGGTCGATGTTAAAACAACTACAGTGACAGTCATTTTGTAGGAAGTAGTAAGTGGTGGGGATACAAACTATATAAAAGCAAGAAGTCGACCGTTCGATATAAACGCGGTTCTACTGTTCGTCCAGACGATTACTCTGTGTAGTGTTGTGTAGTAACAAAAACAAAATGCTACTTTGCAACATCTTTTCAAAAAGTGACTCCTTAGAAGATTTAGACCCGTGCGTATTAATTTTAGACGAGGAAGAAGATGATAACGACGTGGAATTATATTGGGAAGGGGCCGACGAAGACGAATGGATTATGTGGATGGAAGAGGCCGACGATGACGAATGGATTATGTGGATGGAAAAGGTCGACGAAGACGAATATAACGCGTGGACAGAACAACAAAGAGTGGAAAGTTTACCACGACTACGACGAGAAAAAGAAGAAGTAAACTTGTATTGGGCAGTTTTATCTAACTGCACAGCGATGGTTTTGCCGTTTATAGTTTTCGAAACGGTTAACTTTGTATTTGGACCGTAAATTCAGTGCAGTATAGACGATTACTGTTTTTTATAGTATAGTAATGCACTGTTGTTACTCTGTGTATTATATTCAGTTTCCATAATACGTTTTCCCGGCTCCGACGGGTCGACTCGATCGCAGTTCACGATTCGTAAACATGAAGACTGTCGTGCTGTGGTTGTGCGCGGTCTACTGTTGTATACTCAACGTAGAAGCAGAAGCGTCGTGTCCGGACGGTTGTAATTGTGAGGCGTACGAGAACACTTTATTCTGTCACACGTTTATCGATACAATGCCTCTGGTGACCGCTACCAACATGTCGAGCACATACTTATACGTGACGTATAACAAACGTCTGACAAGAGTGGACACGAATCGTCTAATCAGTTCGAACCTGACGTACGTGCACTTGGACAACAACCAAATCAGCCATATAGTCAACGATGCGTTCGTACATATTCGTAACACGAGCGTACTGTCCATCAGCAACAACAGACTGACCGTCATCACGAGTAAAGTGTTTGCGCCGCTGGTGAAATTGAAGTTTCTGGACTTGTCTCACAATCCGATCCACAGCATAGCTGACGACGCGTTCGAGGACCTCAAGACACTGTCGCTGTTGGACGTTTCCGACACTCTGCTGACGTCTCTGGGTTTTGTTGTCTCTATCGTTACTGCGAATCAAGACACCGCATACCTATTGAGAGTGAACGCCAGCAACAACCAGCATCTGAAACGATTAGACGAGGACACCGTCGTGATGAGCATGCGAATGGCCGAACTCATATTGCTGAACAATACGAATCTGGTCTGTCGCTGCAAAGCGACCAACGTCCAACACTTGTGTCGTATGACAAAGTTCAACTACCGCTACAAGTGGCCCGTGTTTGTGCGCACCTGCTACAAGGCCGAACTGATGCGTACGATGAACTGGACCGGATACCACGACCCTCTGACACGACAATGGTACGAGTACGATGAGGACGACGAGTTGGATTACGCTACCACTGTCCCGATGCGCAGCGACAAAGCGAAAGCGCAGCAGGCGTTAATAGTCTCGTATCTGGTCAATCTGTACGAAACGAACGCTCTCTTGATCAACCTCTGTGTCGTTATACTGGTAGACGTCGTAGTATGCGTGCTGGCATATAGATGTGACTGTTGTTTCTGGAACAAACGGCGTACATCCGACCCAGAAACTGACGAAAATGGACCGGACGTTGACGACAGCCGTACTGTCGGCAACGGTGTGGCCAGATCCACCTACATTAGAATTCCGTCCGTTTCCATTTACCAGTTTATGGAACCTGGAGAAGGTGGCGCGGCGTGTTATCCGGAGCCCAGATCGCCTGAACAGCATCAACAGCAGCATCTGCATTACGCCACACCGGCGTTCCCGAGACCCGTGGTAGTGCTCACGGACAAGCACGAGTACGAGAATTGCAAACGGTTGAGTCCGCCACTACTGCCTCCGACGCCTAGCCAACACGATCTGCCGATTATCAACGAAGAGTTGGAACCGATATACGAAAAGATGGACGACATCGGATGATGCACAATAAGCAGGTCGGGGATAGCGTATTTTATGAGCATACACAGAACAAACCGTTGCTCGGGTATAGTGTCTTTAGAAGCACACCCTTTATTCATCAACAAGTATTGCATTATTGTTTTTATTATTATATGTAATAAAATGATCTCTTTGCATGTGATATCGAATAAACTCTATATTTTTTATACAGAATCGAATCTTGTAGTATACAGATTTTGTTTTTTACCCAACTTATACTTCTGTCAAAAAAGTATCGCAGTGATGACGATTATAAAGTCTGTAGGAACGGATCTTGGTACGGTACATCGTACATGGAGGTGGTGAGCTTCTGTTCGAAGCCGACAATGGATAAATCGTTTTTGGAATAGTAGACGCGCAGAAACATGACCCCCATCGGTACACGCTTGGCGCCGATCACGTAGATGGGCTCCGACCTGTACTTAGGTGCACGACGAGCGATGTCCGAGAGACGGTCCAGCACGGCGCAGTGTATAAACTGGTAACGTCGACGATCGAACGTGCATACATAGTAATGCAGTTCGTCGTGTGCGTAGACCGTGCAGACGGTACGTCGATCGGCCATGTCCAAATTAAAGTGGACGCGTTGAAATTCTTTCAACGACACGCTACCGGCCAGACGGTTGATTGTGTTGGTGAGAAAATCGTAGCACGTGGTCATGCTGAAGCGGTACGCCTGCGGTGGGTCGGCACACGAGTCCCGTTTATGGCGCACCACCACGCCGACCACGGGATCAAACAGATCGCTACGACTGTGATACGACCGCTCTAGCGAGTCCCACGTACATTCGGTTGGTAGTTGCCGTACGTTGTCGCCACCGATCCGCGTTATGTATGCGGCTCGTTTATCGAACGGTAGATGCACCAGTATATTGTGGTCGACACGAAACACGTCCACTACGAATATCGCCATCGCCTTGTTGTGTACACCGTACCGCCACGAGCGTAAACGTTGGTCTCGGTCCAGCGGTAACACTATCGCTTCGAACGTGGCGTTCGCTGTGAATCGTACGTCGCACAGAAAGCCTTGCAATAGGTCCCCGTAACAGTTGTAGCATCGGGTCTCTTGTTCGTTGCTGTTGATTACCACCCGATATCCTTGGTACAGCGGTTGCACTATGTAGTTCGATTCCAGATCGACGGGTCGTCGATCCATCTGACGACACGGCGGTCTCGTGATGTATCTGAACGATTTTGGGTTCAAGTTTCCGCCATAATAGAGGCTGGCGTCACTACGAGTGTCGTTGTCTGTGACGCCCAACGTATGGCAGTACTGGAGAAACTTTTGCGTGATGTTTCTCATGTCCGCGGATTCAAACTCGTTGCGATTGCAGTGCATATCGTCGGGCAACAAGAAGTGCTGTACGTTGTGCACAAACTGGGTGTAGTAGGCGGTGCGCAAGTTGTGCATCGCCACTCGTTCTTCCAATGTGAGCCGTTCAAACACGTTGTTGTCTCGTACGATATGCATTAGGCCTATTATGGTCAAATTACCACGAGCGTCACGTAGGTCGTATATATAGGAGTCGCCGTGCTGGACAGGTCTCAGTTGTCTGGTGACAGTCACACGTGTTAGATTCAATGTCGGCGTGACGGCCGTTTTGTAAAATCTGTCTGGAGTCGGTGCACTGTTGCTGTCGCTGTCGGACCCTAGAAGACCGACTGCGTTCGCATCATCTTCCGATGTCGGTAGTTTTAACGTTGTAATCTTGCGTGATTTGCTCACATTCTCCAGCAGGTAGAGTAGCGCGGCGCAGTGCACCGCGTGTATGGTGCGCACTATTTCCCATACACGGGTGCGCGACGGTTCGTAGTTGTCAAACACTTTTAACAGATCCGATACCAATAACGTAGACATGGTGTTCTTTGAAGCCTATTTACTGTGTTCGTATAACATGCAGATCGGTAAACGGTTAATGATCGACTACAAGTGCTACGAAGACTACAGGGACGAACAGCAGTTTATCGAACGCATTATAAACGAACGCAAGTCTTATTTGGCGTGCATCACGTACGAGTCGCAGACTCGTAAACGTATCGGCCATAAGTCGGTACCCGTAACGTTGGGCAGCTACATCGACTACCGCATTCGCGGCAAGGAGGCGGTGGAAAAGAGTCGAGCCCAGTGGGGCGCGGTCGTACTGAAGGGTATGCTGAAGATTTATACCTCGTTTTCCACCTTTGACGCCCTGTCGATGCACGTTCGCGAGACGAACGAATGCAAGAGCATCGAATGGTTTACCTACGTGGACGGCGAAGGCATAGCGTTGCGTTACAGCAACAAGATGGTCGAGTGGACGTACAAGCACGAGTCGCACAACAACGTACAGTCCAAAGAGTGGATAACGCTCATCAACCGGGCCAACCCGTTTGTAAAGAACCGTCAGATCCAGTCGTCCGAGTACATCGAGATGTTTAACAGAATACTAGAGTATCCGTACGACATGAACGACTTAAAAAACCGACAGTTCCTGAACGGTGTGACAATCGTCAACAAGTACATTGACTACGATCTGACCAAGCGGAAGCGCAAAAGGGGAGCAGGCTGTATGAAAATGTCGACTGCGTTCGAGTCGGGCAACTTGTATACGGTGTTGAGTAAGAAAAACACGTACGAGACCGAAGAGTGGTGCAAAAGCTATCCGCAGAACTATGACAATACGATGCACGACGGGCGCAGCAACAAGACGGCTCATTTTCTGCAAAACGTGACCAGAGCGTCTAACGAAGCGTTCCGCAATAGCAAGGCGTTAGTTTTTCCCACGGATGCGTTCCACTTTTTCTGCATTCTGAACACCAAGGACTTGAAGTCTGCCGGTGAACAGAACGTGCTGGCCGACTTTGTCATCATGACCGAGGAGAGCGATCCGATGGACGCGTACAAGTATCTGGGCAGCGTGTCTACGGGCAGGGGTAACCATATGATTCTTAACGGTTTCATAACCGACTGCCGGAGCGAGTGGACTTTCGAAGACCTTTTGGCCATGAAGCGGCAACTTCCACACGTCACCACCAAATACTATCGCCCGTACATTGTGTTCAGTACAAAGGCGTCGATACCGATAAAGTACTCGGATCGGTACGACGCGTATTTTTCACCGGCCGAGACGATAGAATACAATGTGCGTTATCCCGAGACGTCCATGCTGTCGCTGACTGCGAAAGCGTTAAACGCCGACGGATTGCGAAAAACTCCGCCGGCCAAGTCCACTGTGGCCATCAACAACATCAAAGGAAGCATAGCCATGGTGGCGTCCGATTTCCACAAAGCACTGATGAAAGCGTCGTTGGGTACCACCTGTTACATGGAGATTGATGACGCCAAGCGCAAAGCTATAACAGACAGTGCCATAATGTCGTATAACAACGACACGACCCACTTTGAGGCGTGCCGCAAGGAGATGGTCGCCACTTTCAAATTTGGCGACATGAAACCGATGGCCGACACCAATGTGTCCAAGGCGATGCAGTCGCTGTTGCGACTGTACAACATGAATGATCTGCTGCACGAGTATCGTGTGAGCACCAGCAAGCCGTACGAAAGGGAACGAAACATTGACAGCGCACCTTTGGTGCATGACTACTTGCTCACCGTGTTTGGCGCCAATAATTACGAGAGTCCCGAAGTATGGAACTTGCGATTGTGGGCAGTGTTTGGTAACAAGCACGGCGCGTGTGTAGAGGACGGGGTGGTGATGGATCGCAAAACGGTCGAGGGGATACCGCCCATATGCTACAACGCGTGCATAACGGTAGACTTTACGTTCAAGACGACCAAACAGCCGGAAAGCGCCGTATTTGTGCCGGTACACGAAAATATCGGTCGCATCAGTGAGGAAACGTTGATAGGCTGCCTGATCACGGAGGCGGAAGTGTACGTCAAGAACAGTCGGCACTGCAACATTGTTTTGGCTAAGATTGGCAACCACTATTACTATCTGCTGCACTTTCTGCCCAAGAAGAACAACACGTACACTGATCTGCGAGTGCGCTACATTCGTAACTCCAAAGTGATTACGGTGGTGATCACCGGTGTGCACTGCACCCGGGTGGGTGTCGGCACAAAAGTGGCGAATTCGTTTGGCCAGAAGATCATTTGTAGCATGCTGGACGACCTGTCCGACTGTTGGGGCGTCACCAGGGACGGCCGCAAGGTGCACGCTCAGATCATGTACAGCGACGTGTCCATCATCGGGCGCATAGCGTCGGGCCAGCTGTACTGTATGCTCACTTCGCCGGACGTGGCGTTCGGCCCGAACAAGGAGATCATCGCGCCCATAGACTTGGTCATCCATTCGCTACACCCGTACACCAACATCAAAGTGTTTGACGTGAAGGTGGACACACTCACCAACATCAACGGGTTCGACGCGCAAGCGTTGGGTTCGGTCAGTCTGGCGTTGCGGCAGGAAAAAGTGCTGGAAAAGGCGCTGCAAGTCATCAGTTTGCACGGCTACGAAGTGAAAATACTGGCATCCGAACAAGAGACTGAGCTTCGAAAACGAGACGATTACGAGAGCCGAGCGGCTGAGGAGGAGACGGTGGCGGCGGTGCCCGAATTAGTCGACTTTATGATGCGCGCTATAGACGCGTCAAAATCTTTTAAAACCATAGAGTAAGTATGGGCAAGCGTATGAGTGTGTGTGTGTGAGTCGTTTCGTCGGGCAGGCTAGCCGACAGACACGTTTCAAATCTTGCGGTCGGCTAGGTTAGTCGACAACGTATATTCTCGATACCATCGTTTTAGCGGTAGGAGTAGACGATATGACGGCTAACCTAACCGACAGGTTCGATGTAATTATAGCTAGCCACCTTGTCGAAAAAAATACTTAGGCTAGGCGTTGTCTCAGACAGTATAATAGTTGTAGGCTCTGCAGCAGTGACAGCTGCTTGTTGTTGGTGTCGGCGTTTAGACCGATTAGCGGCCTGTACATTATCATGTAGTTACTGTAGTATATCCACACTAACACCACCATTGTGATTGCAGCCATGATGGAGACGAAACAAGAGAGTGTGACGGACCATATCCAAGCCGCGCTAAGCGAGCTCGCCGTTCTGGGCATAGTGAAGAAAGTGGACAGGACACGGCGCACAGTGACTCTGGATGTACCGCGACTATATAGCATCGGCTACAGCATCGTGTTCGAGTCTACGCGCCCCGTGTTTGTGCGAAACGAACACATTGTCTACTTGTGGGATAGTATCGTGTACTTCGACGATACTATTCCTATGGAATCAATGTACTCATATTGTATGATGAAAATAAAATGCGAAGGACTGAGTCCGTGACAAAAGATTAAATGTATGTATGTTATTCTCTACTCACGGTATTCTGTCTATATTCACTATACTTTATTTTTAAAGGCGACCACAGTTACCACCAGTATGGCTAAATATAATATAATCAGTACGCATTTCACTATGGTGGACACGGACTTTTGAAACACAATTATCAGCAGAGAGATTGCCGATATACCCAGAACGATGGTCGGGTACAGTATCTCAGAGTTGTTTATCGATTTTATGAGATGTGAAAACTTGGAATCTTTGACTGCACTCGTATCAGAGACTGCAGCACCGCTACCGCCTCTCTCTTCGTCCGACAATACAGTGTCGAAATTTAACGCTTCGTCGTACGTCTGTTGGGGTGATTTGTAGTTTAATCTAGGCGCTCCGGTATGTACCGGATCCGGTTGACGTTTTGGCTTATTCTGCTGCTGCTGTAGCGACTGTAACTGTCTATTAGTCCTACTGATTACGGGCCGTTGCGGTGCTTTTTGTTGTTCGTCCGCGTCTTCGTCTTCGAACATCATGTTGTCTTTGAGCATTTTCGGATCGCTAAACGCCGAATTCGGCGAAGCTACTATGATATTATTTGGAGCAGATACTTCTGTCATAGTGTTTAAGATAGCTATGCTACTCACGCTACTATTATGTTGTATACTACTTTAATACGTTCGCTAAACCTGCCACCATGATGAACGAATCGTTGACACTGACAATCGTACTGATTCTAGTCACCCTGGTATTGATCGTGGCGTCCGTTTTTATGGCGGAGAAACGAATGAAACCGCTACAGTATCGAGAACAGCCCATACCGAAGTTTAACGTGCGAGTGCAATATAATCCGTACCCTACCACGGTGGACCTGGGCAACAGGTACGACTGCAACGCCAAGAGTCTGCACAAATGTCTGACGGACGATGTTACCACGCTGATGGGTTGCAAAGAGTTGACCGTACGCTGCCACCGTTTTAACGAGGATACGAATTTCCACGACAACGGTGTCGTGTCTGTTATTCCAAAGAACGTGGCGCCCAACGAAGGGTACGCGCTGTCGATTGGAACGATAGCGGACAATTGCAACCCGTTCCACGGCGACTTGGTATTGATATCCAACACGGTCGAGTCCGAAGACTACATACTGGGTTGTCGGTGTAAGAATCCCGGCTACATCGGCAACGAGAACGTGTTAGACTCGTGTAACACCGTGCACATATGCGGCGGTAAAATAGACAACATCGACCAGCCGCTGGAGAAGATCAACTGCGTGTGTGACGTGACAGAGACGTCCGTACGCTACAGCGACGGCCTGCCCGTGTGTAAACCGATCACCGTACTCGAGGCGAACGAGAAATTCGACGACTGGTCGCACATCGTACCCTGGAGTTCGGACCGGTTGATCGACAAGCGAGTGTACAACGCCACGGTGCGCGACAACCTAAAGACCAACCGCCTGTTGGATCCGTGCGCCAACTCCTTGACAGACGCCACCCAACCGATACCGGGCGCGTATTATAACGAAATGTTAAAGACATGCTCTTACACGGATTACGGTTTGCCGGTACGTACCGGCGCGCTTGAACAGAACAAGGACACAGCCACGTCGAAGACTATAGATGGAGCGTTGCCGAGTGGTCGTCACAAGTATCTGCGTATGATCGACAACGTTGGCGGCAAACGTAAGGTTGTCAACGTACGGACTACGGTGAATCTGAACCTCGACACCGGTGGGCCGAGCGATCAAGAGACGGAAGCTAACATAACGTTGCCGGCACCGTTGGGCATCGGCCAACGAGCCCAGTTCTCGCTGAGCACGGCCGATCAGATGCTGGGCGGTCGGTGTACGGGCGTGTGGCCCTACTACGACTGCGTAATGACCGAATACTTTTCTTGCAACGTGTTCGGTGTGCCGACATCCGGGTACCGTGCGCCTCCCGGCGCGTTTCTGTGGGCCACCGAGTACTGGGACAACGCCGAGCGCATGATGTCTTCAGGGATGGTCGGACAATACACCGGCCTGGTGTTGGACAACAAATATTTGGACGCCACCGGCGACACAACGCTCTACTACGGTATAAAGTTATGCCACAAAGACGAGATAAAGTGCTACAACGGTATGCTTTCGTTCAACAACAAGGATGATTACACGCGTCATCGCAACATCTTGACGTGAACCGCAAGGAGTAAACGTGGGTTTAAATTATTATACAGTGGTAGTATATAATACACACCACAACTCGTACTACAGTCGATACAGTTTTTTGAGGTAACTAGCTCCTGATACTCCTTCCTTGTTTTTTACGATAACTACCCATCAACTGTAAGTCAAAAATCTTAAGCATCCAAGTCCGGTGTCGACCAGTTGAATTTCTTCAACACATCGCACAGATGTTGGAACGTCGCCTCTTCCAGGTTCGGCTCGTACTTGCCGATAGCTTTGAGATCGTAGTTGGTCAGATCGTAAGTCGAACCTTTCTCTATAATCGTACTCGGACGTTTAGTCATTCTCACTTTAATGAAGTTGTTGTAGATCGTCTCGTACATGGACGGGTCGGTCGGCTTGTTCGGATCGATCGGACGGTTTAGAATCTCAGCGATCAACGCGTAGTGTTGCGTGGACGTGGTAAACATCGGCTCGGCCAGATCGAAACGTACGCCGTACGGCGCCAACGACTTGGAGATGAACATAAAGTCGGGCGTGCGACAGCCCGAATTGTCGTTGCACGTGTAGAAGCCGGCGTCCGCGATAGGCGACATGTATATGTCGGCGCCGAACACGATTTTACCCACATTAGACCAGATTTTTGATAACACATTGGAGTCGCCTGCGATTACGTAGTGCGTGACATTGTACTTGGCTATATACTGTTTGATATAATTCATGGCGCCGATAAAGGACTTTACCTGATCCGTGGACGTCTCGTACCAGAACGTGTAGTTGGCGATCAGCGCGTTCTTGTCGTCGAAAACGAACGGCATCAGTGTCAGCTTGGACAGGCTGGTTTTTGTCCCGTTCACCTCTTTCAAGATGCAGTTCTTCGGGTATCTATCTTCGATATATTTTGATTTGGCCCACCACAGCATCCTGTGCCCGTTTTTCTGACCCATATACTTGTTCAACATTATGGCGTCGCCGTCACCGGACATGGCACAGTAGTAGGAGCCGGCATACACCTCGCTGCCCTCCAGATAGAGAGCGTTGTCTGCGGACATGAACGGCGCTTTGGACAGTGCCTGTTTTCTGTTGCCGAACAGCAGTTCGTTCGGTCCGCTGCCGTATTGCGTGTTACGAGACGCCAACTGGTTGAACGTGTATACGTCCACTTTCTTGCCTTCCAGCGCGTTAGCTATGCCCACCATAGAGTCGAGACCGTGCGTCCGTTCTGTAGAATAGTGCGCCAGTCTGATCGCCACGTCGGACGCTGCCGAACCTGCAGGTCCCACCGGGCCCGGAGGACCTACAGGTCCCACCGGGCCCGGAGGACCTGTAAGCCCCACTGGACCTGCAGCGCCGGTCGCCTTGCGTTCTTTTCGAATAAACAGTAGTAGAATCAATACGAGCACCAGCAGGACGACTAGAATCGTTATAGCCACAATACATCCGTCTGTTGAAGTCATCGGTTGAGCGTTACTTGCGACAGTGTTTGATGTCTATATTATAGATTCGTACAGAGTAGGTGTAATGTGTCGGCAATTTACCGCGAATTCGCTCCTAGCCGACACCGGTATCGGGACTTTATGTCGTTTGGCGCTTGTACACATGCCTCATATACTGTGATAACTCACGGGTTCCCATTTTCGATCACGCACCAGCGACCACGCGCAAATGCGCGAAACACCCTTATAAAATATTTTCACTGTTAAAAATCTATTAACTAAGCCGCGTGTTAGCGAAAGACGTCCACATTCAAAAGTCCGTTGTTATATCACTTTGGCGGTCGCCAGGTTGTGCATCGCGGTGTATAATTTGTCGCGAGCCGCCGAAGAAGAAGAATAATAGCAGTGAAACACCGCGAGCGCGACAAAGACTACAATGGCCATCATTAGAACCGTTACACAATTCAGTCGATTAAAGACGAAGGTTTGCGACGGTAACGTCTGGTTGTTGGCAAAATACATGGCCGTTTCCAACATGGTGGGCAGTTTCAGGTTCAAATCGTCGGTCAACATCACCGGCTGGGTCGTGTCGAACCCGTTTATAGACGTGACGCCGCGTTGCGCGGCGTATTTCGGCGCGAACACGTAGCGCATAAAGTCTAGCCAAAACAGACGTGTAGACGTCTGGTCCACAGGGCTGTTGTACGCCACGCCGCCGTATTCGCGCAACACCCACTGTAACGGGCGTATTCGCGTAAACTCTTGCTTTGTTAATCGCATCTATCGGCCCGACAACCACTATCTAGCGTGCTAAAGACTGTATAAAACGGCATGCGGTTATATAGAGGTGTTCATTTGCACGGAATGACTGTACACTGATACAATGTCTAGTCAACAGATGACGGGCTTGGTTAAACGCATCTATCGGCCCGACGACTATGATCTAGCGAGTCAAACGGTATACGGTTATATAGAGGTGTCCGTTTGCTGTTTAATTAACACGAAATGACTGTACACTGAGCTCTGTCGTGTACATACAATGTCAAGATTAAACCGATTCACAGTAGACTTTATGTCTTCGGACGACGACGAAGACGAGGACTGCTGTTCGAATGCCACAATCGTTCTAGAATCGAAGAAATCTTCGACACCTTTGCCGCCACTAAACCCCGTTTGCCCATCGATCGATCCCAAGGATGAATCTCGTACTGTCATCGCTACTATTAGCGACAACAACAACGATCGTTGCACATCGCCGCATCAGGCGAAAAAGCGAAAGCAACTGTCGCATCAGGTGGACCAAACGGACGCCAAAAAAATACATCAACACGATGAACGTGTAGGATCTCCGCCGAGCCATATACTTCGAGACACGGCGCCAGTGCCCAAGGTCACGGCAGCTAAACACAGGAGACGCGTGACAAACGATGACGCGGCCGGGGGAGTAGAACGTAAGAGAAAGAAACGGATAAAACGAGACCCAGTCGTGTGTACCACGGCAGACCAGATGGTGCGTGCGGCGTGTCTCAATATACACAACACCGAGAGTATCGACATGATGGAGTGGAGCGAGGCGGTACTGCTGTGTCTGGCTTCGCCCACGGCGTACGGCGTGTTGGACCGGCTCAGTTGGCCAGACGTGCAGACGATTTGCGCCGACAACGAGTGGGGCGTAAATATCTCGTCGGCCATCAAACAGCACCTATCCAAGAGCGATACACTGAACACGCTCTTGTGCCGCAACCGGAGAGAAAAGGTGCGGAGACAGTATTTAACGACCTCGCAGACGGACATGTTTTACGAGACCCCTTATGTGAACATGAAACTCTTAAAATCATATTCACCAATTGTTCAAGTGCACGCTCGCACGAAATTTAATAAAGTAATGTCGCACCCGAGATCATAGCGGCTACACCGCTGTGTTATAATTTTGGTAAAAATAAGTTTATGTGGTTGTTACACACATGTATGCGTATATTTTTGGTATAATAAATTTGTGTCTGTGAAAAATAATCACGTTATTATTTATTTTTTATCCCTTCCTACGCCTTTATATACTTATACTTTAGTCTGTAGCACTAGTATTAGTGTCAGTGGCATCAATTGCCATATGTTCGCCCTCCCCATCATCTTCAGTGTCGTGCGGACGAGTCAAGTTTAGACGTACGTTGACAAATTGTCGGTCGGTGAGGCGGTTAAACTCGTCTCTGATGTACTTGAAATCGGTCTTGATGTACCGTTTTGTAGTCTCTACCGACTTGTGCTGCAGAAACAGCTGTATAGCAGGCAGATTCTTTGACGTCTCGGCCATTATTGAGGCCAACATGTTGCGGCACGAGTGTATGCCGAACCCGAGCGGTGGACTCGAGCCGTTGGCTTTGTAGTACGCCAGGCGTATACGGTTGGCCAACGTTTTCGGTGTCACATAAAATAGACAGACCGTTATGGATGAGTTTGTGTAGGCCGCATACTCGGCACTGTACAATTCAACCAGTTTGTCTGTAAACTTTTTCAAATGCGTGGTGTAGATCGGCCGCCAGTAGATGGGCTCGTCGTTGATGACCGTCTGCTTCCGTTTCACGTTCACAGTGTGCTGTCGGGTCTGCAGTTGGTACAGTGTAAAGCTGGTAAACTGGAGAATCTCCATTGTGCGGAGACCGGTGTAAAAGGCCACCAACAGAGGTGCCGTGTATTCGGACCAATTACACAACAGATACTTGAACAGTCGCGTGAAATTCTCGGTGCTCACGATTCGCGTGTGCGTACGACCTGTGAATACCGACGGATCCGGCTGTATGGACACGGCACCGGGCGGCCCGAAGGTACCGTTCCGTCGCACGATTTTAAAGTACCGTATGGTCGTATTGAGCGCATAGTTACGCACTCTACAGTAGCCGATAAACATTTTCGCCCGACGCTCGTAGTCGGGCTCGTCCAACAGACACAGTTCAGTCACGATGCTGTTCACCGCCTTGTTTACGGGCGGTTCCACTGTGCGTCGTCTGACAGACCTTTTCTTTGATGGTTCTGGCAGTGCGCGTTGTATAATTTTGGCCGCTTCTTCGGCCGACACAGCGTCTAGCAACGCGTTTAGTCTGTTTTCGTCTATACGTCTCACGCCCGGCTTGTAGTCGGACGCCTGAACGTTTGCCATAGTTGTTAGCAGAGGTGGAACGGCCGTTGTAGACATACGCAGAAACACAAGTGTTCTGCCCAATTTTTACCACACGTTAGACACGACTGTATCGCTGTCGATCGGTGACACATGTTTGTCGATACTATATATACAGGAGGTTTGGACGAACGCGGCGTGTCCTAAACGGCAACTGGACAGATCATCATAACGTTGCGACACCACGGTGTTTGTACTTTTCTGACAAGCAAATGTGTGACAATGACGCTATAGCCGACATTCAACGAAAAATTTAAATTACACCGCAATCGTACTCCGTGCTAGCCGACACTGTCAAATAAATTTTAGCTGAAAACGTCACATATTGTCGACTAGTCTAGCTGACATTCACTACTGTACAATCACTGTTTTGTAATTTTACTGCTAGCCGACACACGCCGTTATGGACTTACCATCTGATGCGTGCAGGAACTCTAGTCTAAACAAGTGTGCGACTAGTTTAAGCGAGGATTCAAGAGATAATGACAGTTTTTTGGCATAACAAAAACAACTTTATTTAACATCAAATATATATCGTATATAAATCGATAGCATTAAAAGTATATTATATACAAATCACTTAGTTTATTTCCCATTCCTTTTGGTGTGACATCATGGCGTGTGTGTGTCTACTGGTGCACGCCATCGTCTTGTTAAGGTGTCGATGGTACGGACACGACGGTGAATTGTAGATGCGACAAAGATCACTGAGGCGAGGAGCGTCTTCCAATGGCGTGAAAAGATGCCGCGGTATCCATAACTTATTTATCAGTATGTTCATTTTCTGTTTATTGTTGACTATCACGGGCCGGTCCTTATTGAATAAGTTATTTATACAGTCGCGCAGCGACACTTCGTCAATGACACCGTCATTCCATTCTATGCCGTGCACGTGTCTCACTGCAAAGGAGTTGCTCGGAACGCTCGGTATATCGCCAGGCGGAGATTTTACGACAATCCACGCAGGAGGTGCTCCGGCACACTCCGCGGTGAACTCTTTTATAATTGTATCGTTATTCGACGAGATTAGCCACTGTATGTCGATATATATAGGAGTGTTCAACGACTCTATAGACTTAATAGCTTTGTGAAACTCGCTGACGATACATTGTTTCTGCGACGGCTGCTTGGGAGTCGAAGAGTTTCGATGTCTGTATACACGGCGGTTCGATGCTGCCGGCGGTGGTTGTAGTGTTAGTTTTTCTTCTTTTTCACGACAAGTATTAAGCATTTGCCTATTCCGTAGTTCTAGTTGTAACTCTAGCAAACTACGGATCCGACGCATTAAGTACGGCACCGGCAACGGCTGCTTCGTCTTGTTGAATTCTTCTAACTGGTTCAGGAACTCGGCGGCTGCAGAAATCATATCGATGCGATGCGATGCGCTACTGACTGTGTCTGAACGTATACTGACTCGCATCGCGACGGCCACCGGTATTTATACCCGTAAGCTTAGTGAAAAACAAACAGAAAATCGAATCAAATTGGGTCGATTTATTTCTTAACCACTGTCGGCAACACCAGTACCGGACCTGATGTCGTTGTAGTGTCGCCCGTAAATCTTGGATGCGATGCGATGCGCTACTGACTGTGTCTGAACGTATACTGACTCGCATCGCGACGGCCACCGGTATTTATACCCGTAAGCTTAGTGAAAAACAAACAGAAAATCGAATCAAATTGGGTCGATTTATTTCTTAACCGCTGTCGGCAACACCAGTACCGGACCTGATGTCGTTGTAGTGCCGCCCGTGAATCTTGCCGCGCTCGGCTGTTGGGCAATATTCAATGCGACCATCGTGGTTATAAGCACGATGAGCGACAACATGAACAGAAACGTCAAGTTCACAGTCAACGTGATGCCGTTCTCGCCCAGCTGGGAGCGTAGTATATCCTTAAACCGAGTGTCTCGGTCTTGTTTTACCGTGTTTTCATCGCTCATCGTGTTGTCGTCGTCTCACTCTTTATACTTTAACCGATTCAACCACGCCTCTGTAGCTATCTTTAACAAACGTAAACATTAGAATCGCCGGGGACGGAGTCCGCGTTCGAGCTAGCGATATTAGGCTTGACACCGCTAGCTACTGAATCCATAAAGCACTAGCGATAACTAAGAAGATTACAAGTCCGTCGAATTATGCAGTAACTATAATCTATTCTCTGTCGTGAATGTCGGCTACACTAGCCGACGTGAGCGGTGAGAAATGCAAGCGATATAAAAGCGAGACGCCGAGGCAATACTTGTGACGATCATAAAATTTCTCGACCAAACCGCGCGGAATCTCGCTCGAAGTAATGGCGGAGTGGTAAATGTTGACATTTACCAAGGCGCTTGGTAAGAGTCCGAAGTGGAATCATTTAAAATTATTTTTCGGGCTTTTACCAACTCACTATGGTAATTGTCAGGTTCTACCGGTAAATGTCGGGTTACACTGCTCTTCGGACTTTTACCGTAACATATATATATATTACAACGTTATTTTGTGACACTTACTTTTACACATACGCTCTTACTCGTATGCGCGCACTTACCCACGTCTCGGAGGTGATACTCTTCTTCAGCAGTATTTACCTTGATGTTCCCCGGCTGGGTCGCAGGCTTTGGTCGTTGGTTGAGTGTGGATAAGCGCGTGAATAACGTTATAAGTTTTAATTTACAAGTAAAGAGTACAGAGGATTGAGCAGTGGTTGTGAAATTAGTACGACTGTTTCAAGAAAAGCATATTCATTTGATTTATTCAAAAATAGCAAATTGTCATGCTATTTAAATTGTTCAATGTGGGTTTCTTGTTATATGAACCCTTATAGTCAATCCGAATATAATATACTCATAATATGTGTTACTCCGATTTTTTATACTTCTAAGACATAATATATACACACATAAATTATATATGACCTGAAATAGTACACAGACATATACATATAACACATATAAATATAATAGGAAACATAATTCATACGTATAACATTTAAATATTGATTTAGTCTTTACAAGTGTGGGCTCCAATGTATACCACGTAAATGAAACTTTTAATTACTTTAAATATTAATTAAAATATTAATAGAGAATCTTCTTTACGTTAATTGATTCTAATTTTACTGTCTCAATTAATTAACCATTACGTAAATCTCATATTTAAAAAATTACCCATTTAATTATTTACAACATATAATAAACTATGGTTATTTCTTGACCATTCAATTATGAGATTATTATTATGATATTCTCTATTCTCATTTATATATTTAAACAATTATTTATTCATTCTTTAAGTTAAAAAATATATATTGTAGCATGACAGATAAGCCCATAAAAATGAATGGCGAATTGATCATTAAAATAATATAATAACATGTTTAAATCCGAAGAAAGCAATATAATAAAGAATTAATTCAGAACAACCGTGCAGTACAATCATTGATTTAAAATATAAGTTCATATAAAATAAACGTTACAAGTGATGAATCATCAAAACCAATTTTAATAACTACAGGTGAAAAAATATAACCCAGGAAGGTAAAGAGTAGAAAAGGAAGAAACCCAGAACAGAACTAAACCCACAACGAAGGTTAGGAGTAGACAAGGAAGATACCCAGAAAATAACTAAACACAACAAAGAGAAGGAAATCTGTTATAAGAAACAAGAAAAGTAGGTGAAGAAGAAACCCAAAAACCCGATGACATCCAGAAGAAGATGAAGAAAATTCAATTATAAGAAACCAGAAGAAAAGAAGACATCGATGAAGAAACAAGAAGACAGCATCCACAAGAAGAAGGAATGCTCTTGTAAAAAACACCCATACCCCAAAATAAATAAAAATAATAATAATAAAAAAGTATAACAAAGTATTAATGCAAAAACCCACATGTACAATAGATATAAGACCAAAAAAGTGTATAGAGTAAGAGTTGAAAGTGGACCAAGGTGAAATAATAATATAATACCAAAGAACAAATCTTCATTGTAACCTACAAATAGATCTCTTGATTTTAGTAAGACTATATAACCATTTAGAAATAGAATCAAGGAATGTAAAGAGAACCAGTGCAAGTTTTAGTATTATAAAAAATAAACCTTATGTTTCATTATTGGCATTCACAAACTATGTAAATAATGAAATAATACAACTTTTAAGTGACTTAATTTCTGTACAGAGGTAATATAATACATGTGTTAGCAAAGAACTGCCAATTTGTTTAAATGACATTCATTTAAATGATTAATAAAACAAAAGCAGACACAGAATAAAAAGTGAAGTGACAGGGTACAATTACCCAAAACCCAATTAAAAACAGTTAAAAACTGCTAATAAAACTTAGTATAAGGAATATAGAGAATAAGAGTATAGTAAATAAGGTTTTGTTTAGGTATAATAAGATATTTAAAATGTATTAGTAATAAGAAAATTTAAACAGTTCAGAACCACTAACATTCTTTAATTGTAAAATATTTATTACAGGTATTATTGTTAATAATTAAGTAAGATGTTAGAATGGAAAAACATTCTTTATAAATAATATTTGTTATGTATTATTATTAAGTTTTGAGTATAAAAAATGTCTGATTTGTTGAAGACAACTATTATTTGGAATTATTTGTTATATGTTAATAGTATGAAACAAATACTAATTTTTATTTTGTTTAATAGAAGAAAATGTTTAATTTATGTTACAATGTCAAAAAGTCAGAGAGGGTATAACTCAATAAGTATTTGTATGTAAAACCTGTTAGGAATCTAGGCAAAATGATAAAAACTAAACATCATCAAAACTGAGAAACTATGTACTTAAATACATTTAAACTGAAGGGATTTAGATAAGGTAAATCAGAAACAAAGCCATGTAATAAGAAATATAACTAAGAAAGTTTTTGTAAAATTATAGCCAGAATTATTGATAAAAATGGAAATGACAGAACTCAAAAATTTGGAGAGGGGAGCCATATATTCCAACATAATATTTTAAAACTTAACCAATTCATCTAATTGCAAGAAAGTAAGTGAATATAAAACTTTTATTACAATATGAGATTTACTAATCATAAATATAACTTGATAATGGCAGAATTTGGAAAACAACAGGAAGCTAGACCTTAAAATTTAGAATATACAAAATGAAGGAAACATCAATTTTAGATCAAAAACTTAATAAAACGGCATTATTTGGTATCAAAATACGCCGAATGAACTGAAGGATAAAATTAAGTAACAACTAGCTAATAAATTTGAAGAATAACCGAAGTATAATCAGTTATATAATGTAACTTTATTACATGCACAGGATGCAAAATAAAATTTGAACAATGGAAGGAATAATATTGCTTTGGCTAAGGTTTTAGTCGGAGATGGAGGAAGTAAGTTAGTTAATTATTGAACATTGTACGGGACACTTGACACGAGCATTCTAACCGTATTAACCTAGTTACGAATACCGTAATGGCGAATAATTGTACGATCCGAGAGTGAAAATCGCGAGTTGCGGTAAAAAACATTTTTAAAGTCATACACAGTGAAATAAACATCCACCAACACCGAACTAACATTATACAGCACAGAACACCAGTGGAAATAACATTAAACCCGATAAAACAGTAATAAAACTTAACCAAAAAGTGACTAACATATGACATAACCGACAAAAGTGAAATTGACTTATAACTACACCATTTTTCCGAATACCACACCAACACTGAACCAGAGACACTACACCCACACCAGAAGGAAGATTTGCAGACACCAGGACGTAAATTCACAAGGAAAACATCTTTATTTGAACATCAAAACTGCGAGGTGACGATTTCCAACTTTAACGGCGGCCATTACTGATTTCCAACAACCCAACCGAACACAGCCATCTACTGCTGCTGGACGGTTTGCAACATAATTATTTATTTCTATACTTAAATCGAATATATGTACTGTTAATTTTAAGAATTTACATTGTAATGTTATACTTTTTAATCTTTGCCCTATTTCTCTGACTTTCCCTAACATAGCTGTTCAAAGAACCTTTATATAAAAAATTTGTAATAACAAAACGATACCCTGAGAATCGATTTACATATCGACAAGAGTCAAAATACCTAATTATTAATATATTTCATATTTAAACAGTTTTTCATTTCTAAATATAGCTATTTAACACAATACCTTCATTTAAACAGAAATTACTACAAGAATTTCACCACCAGAAGGAAGATAACCTCCAAAACAAAAATAAACAAGGATCGATTGCTATTGGAGACAATCCTATAAGTGGCTGGAGTTTTTAACAAATACCCAAAAGCCTATGAAACATTTAAATTAAGTGATAAACGTTTCGGAACACCACGAAACTTAATTAATTAATTGTTCTTAATTAATTAGTTAAATAAAAAAATTTAATTAAAAAATTTTTTTTTAATAAACAATTTTTAATTTTTACACTAACACATATTTATATATTTTTGTAACACAACACACTTACACAGAAGTGACAGGGTTTAGTTACAATATTAATGTTCTCTAAACTTGGATATGGAAACTAGCTTTTGTTGATTTTGTTTTGTTTTGTTTGGTTTTGTTTTGTTTGTTGTTGACTTCAGGGTCATTTATAATGTTAAATAAATGTTCGAGTTCACCTGCATTTTTCCTGCAACCATTTAAATTGTTGTTACCGTCCTCCAGACTCTCGAGTTCGTTGATCCTCTTCGGTATCAGCTCCTCTTGTCTCTACGTCGTTGACTTCCTCGCTCCGTCTCCTGGATGCTCAGTTCTGACGTGGACCTCTATTCTTGATGATAAACGGCTGGATGTAGCTGCATAGGCTGTCCCTGCGTCCTCTCGTAGATGTCTAGTTCCTCGTCTTCTTCTTTCTTGTCCCTCGTTGCTGTCTAGAAGTTCTACGTAGTTATGACTCTTGTAGCTTCATTAATACAGTCTTTTATTTAAATCACTCGCTCTTTAATAACTGCACCGACAGTAGGGGGAAAATGAGGGTTCTGGCCCACAAAGGAATGCCGCCTTTCTTAAAAAACAATAAAAACACTAAAAAACAAGATCTAAGAGATGCCGCCGCCACCGCTGGACCCGCAGCATCCCAATGGACCACAGAATCCGCGAATTTCCGCAAATAAATTTTTTTATTTTTTTTAATTTGAATTTTTATTTTTTTAATTAAATTGATTTGCATATCAAGGGGAAGGGTGGGGGTGGGGTGAGGTTCAATGGACCACCCGCATCCGTGAATATAATTTTTTATTTTTTTTTAATAAAGCTGATTTGCATATCAGGGGGTGGTGGTGGGTGGGGTGGGTTCCAACTTGATGCATTATAGTGTATATATTAAAATATATGATCAGAGTTACCAACCTTTGCACGAGTGTTCAAATTTGTCACGTGTTATAATGTATATTAAATCTATATGATCAGGTTTACCAACCTATGCATGGATCAAACTTGATATGTGTGTGTGTGTGTGTGTGTGTGTGTGTGTGTTATATAGTGTATATATTAAAATATATGATCAGAGTTACCAACGTTTCCATGAGTTCAAATTTGTCGCGTGTTATAATGTATATTAAATCTATATGATCAGGTTTACCAACCTATGCATGAATCAAACTTGATATGTGTGTTATAGTGTATATATTAAAATATACGATCAGGGTTACCAACCTTGCATTATTGTGTATAGAACAGATCTGCCAACAGTTTTCTGTGGTGGGAAATTCAAACTATATGATCATGATTGTTGTCGATATCAATTCTCTCTCTTTGAATGTAAGTAACTCTCTCTCTCTCTCTCTCTCTCTCTCTCTCTCTCTCTCTCTCTCTCTCACTGTGTACATGAGTAGAGTAGTCGGTGTGTGATGGTTAAATAATTTTAGCTCACAGTCTCTCTCTCTCTCTCTCTCTCTCTCTCTCTCTCTCTCTCTCTCTCTCTCGTTGTCAAACGTTATGTTCAAACCGTTTCTCCTCTCTCTCGTTAGTGGTCAATACCGCTCATGTATATGATTTTAGAAAGTTTATATAGTCGACAAATATTAACTGTGTACGTACTTACAAGCGCCCTCTCTCTCTCTCACTCGTTGTCAAAACGCCGACTTCATTTTTCAATGTATTAAGTAATTAATTAATAGTTTTATAATGCAGGATGTATCAGTCAGTGTGATTGATCCTTGTTAGGGGGGATTTTAGAAATATATATATTTGGCAAATATTAACTGTGTGTGCGTGTGTGTTGTTGTCACTGAACTACTTACATGTGTCTTCTCTCCCTCTGCGTCCATTGTACAAGTTTAATGTAATTGTATGTATATCGTTACAAATGACGAGTAGAAATCCAATCCTTGAAGTGTTTAAAATTGTATGTATATATCACTGAATAATAATAATAATATAATCGTTCTAATGTTAACGTTTACTGCAACAGTTCCTTCACAGGTAACGCAGTTTACAAAATAATTACACACATAGGTTCAGTGGTGTATAGCGAAATAAATTAAAATTATACACACATGTTGTTACAGATGAAAACGGTTGTTGAAATTCATACAAATCTTCTGATGTAACGGTTCCCACAAATAATACAGTTCACAAAAAAAAATTAATTTTACACATGTTCAGAGGTGTATAGTGAAATAAATTAAAATAAAGCCATAATTTGTTTAAATGATTAAATATATTAACAATATTTTAAAATTCACAATATAAAATTGATTTTTTTTTGAAAAGTTAATAAATTCACAATTTATAAATAAATACATTATAAAATTGATATTTTTTCGAAAAGTTTATATATATAATTGTGTCGTACTTGTAGGAGAAGCAACCTGCACAGATCCTGCAACATACCAATACAATCAGCATAAAAATCATGTTAATTATCACACACACACACGCGCGCACACAGTGGGTTGAATCATGTACACGTTAGGTTCAATTAGGTTTGTTACACGTTGTGTCGCACTGACCTGATATTTATAGATGACCTCCATACAAATACAACAGCATAAAAATCATGTTAAATATCAAATTATCACACACACGCACACGCGCACACGCACACACACGCACGCACACACACAGACGCACACGCAACGTAACCACACACACGCGCAACGCGCGTACACATTGGGTTGAATCATGTACACGTTAGGTCCAATTAGGTTTGTTACACGTTGTGTCGCACTGACCTGATATTTATAGATGGCATCCATACAAATACAACAGCATAAAAATCATGTTAAATATCAAATTATCACACACACACACACACACACACACAACGAGCGCACACGTTGGGTTGGAAGCAAATCCAATTACGTTTGTTACACGTTGTGTCGCACTGACCTGATATTTATAGATGACCTCCATACAAAAACAGATAACAGATTTAAATAATAATAATTTCTTGCTTGCAATATACAACCTATGTACACAAACTTATAAAACATCAAACTATACATCCTTCGTTGGGTTGTAATTATTACTGAACAGTAATACATGCTTAGAATGAAAATATTTGCTATGGTCATTGTAAGACGTTACAAATGACGAGTAGAAATCCAATCCTTGAAGTGTTTAAAATTGTATGTATATATCACTGAACAATAATATAATCGTTCTAGTGTTAACGTTTGCTGCAACAGTTCCTCCACAGGTAACGCAGTTTACAAAATAATTACACATAGGTTCAGTGGTGTATAGTGAAATAAATTAAAATTATACACGCATGTCGTTACAGATGAAAAATAGAAATTAATTTCCTCATAAGTTAATGTCCTTTCAAATATTATTCATCAAAACTTTGTAAATTAGAATCTGCGCTACATTCAAACACACGCACACACACACACACACACACACACACACAATGATAAAAATTGTTTATTAAAAGTAGTAACGTAGTTTGTTACCTTAACAAGGTACTATCTCCACCTGCGCTGTTTGGTTCCTCATTCCTCGAAACACGAGATGTAGGTCGTTAGGGTTTATATGACGGAGCTCTTCATCTATAAAGACGTCAGCATATCTCTTAGGTAGATATACACGATAGCGGTACTCGCCATCTTCCAGCGTTACAAGCACAGACTTCCCATATCTCGTGTCCACATTCACCATGTTAACGATTGGATACTGCTTGTTCACTGTTAATTCTGCACAGCGTTTGTACTCAATAGCAGAAACTGCATTGAATTTTGTGATAAATGACATTATTAGAAATGAAGACGTCTGTATCAAACGAGGCGGAACCAAACAATGACAGAATATTCGCTACAAAGAAGACTAGTGGCCATCAGGAAAGTTCACTTTCATCGCCTGAAGCTTTGCATGTACATACACACATGCAGAATTAGCGCTGTTACAAAATATATATTAGGAAAGTCCACAGACTACTTTCATACAGAAATAGTTATCGCCTGCGGCCATGTACAAGTTTCCTAAACGAAATTAGCAATGCTAGTAGACACTCACATTTAAAATGTTCGTATAACAGAAAAATCATTAATTATCCACTCTCTAAGTGCGTACACCTTATGGTTTGTACATTGTGTAGAAGAAGAATTGCAATGTGTAACATATAACGTACCGGGAAATAGATATGGTATGTTTTTAGGGCAGCCAATGTCATCAAGATTTATTATATGATGATGGATTATTTTCGATTCTAAAAAACGTTTTTTCTCAAGACCCTTCACAAACACATATTTATATATGTTCGTATACGTTGTTAACACTGAAACAAGATTGTCGTACGGTGTCTCTCCTTCACTCCATCTGAGACCATGATAATTTGTTGTTAACCAGCAGTTGGTCCTAGTGTATTTCGAATTCGTGACAGCTGTAGCAGGCGGGGCGAAAATCCAATGTCTGCTTGCAAAACGCGTTATGTCCATGACTGACAATTCCTTTACTATATAATTGCCGTTGTCATCATAAAAGCAGTGAAAGTCAATTATTACAGCAACGTTTTCCATTATACTATAAAAAGAAACCATACATTACAAACTAATATGTATAAACACAAATATCGTTACAATAAAAATAATAATACGCAAACTTACGTTTACTGCCGTCCGAACTGAAGTGTGAAGAGACAATAACGGTAGAAACCAAAAGTGTCTATGGATATCACGTGGGAATTTGTTGTTTTGTTTTTGTTTTTAACAGGTGGTGGGGGGCGGTGTAACATGGAATTTTAGCAGGCGGGGGGAGCGGAGTTGTCGGCAATTAATTTGTCACGTATCCGATAATGACCGTACGCGAATGTATCACGGCCATTGTCTAGTATATAGCGCTTATCAGCCCACGTTCCTGCTGAAGGTTGGCCATGATCTTCAAGAGAGAGAGAGAATGAATACTGAAAAACAAAGGAACTGTTATATATATTTATATGTATATAGTATTTTTTTTTAAACGCATGTATTATGTTAGTGTATCTTAAACCATGAACAACGTACGCAAGAATATTGCGCAAGAGCTACACAGAGCGGCGAGAAGGAATTTCGTTAGACGCGCGGTTGAACTGAAGGGTATGCACGATTTGTACCAAGCGGATCTTGTGGAAATGATACCATACGCTCGAGTGAACAAAGGGTACAAGTATATGATGACTGTAATCAACGCGTTTACCAAGTACGCGTACGCTGTACCATTGAAAACGAAGACCGGGAAAGAAGTGACGAACGCGTTGAAGCCTATACTAGCCGCTAACCGAATGAAGTATTTACAGACAGACAACGGGAAGGAGTATTACAACAGCACAGTACAAGCGTTGCTAAAAAAGTATAATGTGAAACATTACTCAGCCTATAGTGAGAAAAAAGCTTCCATAGTGGAACGTTTTAATCGCACACTGAAGACTCACATGTATCGAGCTTTCAGCGAACAAGGACACTACCGCTGGTTGGATCTACTACCTATATTACTGAAATCGAACAACAATACAACACACAGAACCATTGGTATGAAACCGAGTGAAGTGAATGACGCCAACGAACATATAGTGTTGGAACGAATAAGGAAGAACACAGCGCCTAAAATCAGTCCAGCGAAACCACCCAAATTTAAAGTCGGTGACCGTGTTCGTATAAGTAAGCACAAAATGACGTTCGCCAAAGGTTATACGCCAAATTGGACTAACGAAATATTCACTGTGGATAAAGTACAATCCACTACCATCCCCGTCACTTATCTGCTAAAAGATCATCTAAACAAAGTGTTGAAAGGTGGTTTTTACGAGCACGAGATTAGTAAGTCCAAAGTCGGCGACGTATACCTAGTGGAAAAGGTGTTACAACGCAAAGGTGACAGAGTGCGTGTTCGTTGCCTCGGTTTCGATGGTAAACACGATGCACGGATACATAAGAAAGATCTAATATAAAAAAGGTGACAGCACGTGCTGAAAACAGTATGCTTTCGGTATTCACAAAGATGAAGATTGTACAGCAAGCAAACAAATTACCAATAAAGGATATGGACTTTTTGGCTGGTGACGAAGGCAGTGCTAAACGTAAACATGGCCCGCTATTACCGAACAGTATTCGCTGTATCGTTACAGGCCCAAGTTCCTGTGGGAAATCCAATGTGCTATTCAACCTATTGTTTGATGCCAACGGTCTACGTTTCCGCAACGTATACGTGTTTTCAAAATCATTATTTCAACCAAAATACAGAATGCTAGAAACAGTGATGAAATCACTCGCTGATGAAGGTTTAGGTTATCATGCATACAGCGAGAACGAAGAAGTCCCACTACCGAGTGATATCGCCGGTCTCGACTCTGTTATCGTATTCGATGACGTATCGTGTGAATGACAAAACAATATTCGAAAGTATTTTGCTATGGGGAGACATAGCGGTGTGGACACATTCTATCTATGTCAGACATATAGCCAGATACCGAAACAATTGGTGCGTGACAACGCTAACTTGTTGATATTGTTCAAACAAGACGATCTAAATTTACGACATGCATACACTGATCATGTTAACATGGATATGAAATATGACGCTTTCAAAGACGTTTGCACGGAAGCGTGGAAGGATCGTTATGGATTTCTAGTCATAGACAAAGACTCGTCAATAAATGAAGGTAGATATAGAATCGGCTTTGATCGATTCATAATTGTTTCCGGCGAAGTATAAAAGTGGTTGCACTGTAGTAATGTAATCAGTCCTCTTGCTAACACACGATGGCGATGAATAAGGAGGAACGACTTGCGTATGATATAGATACGATAAGCGACAATATAAGGAAAAAATATCATGCATTACAACACGTGGAAGGATCGTTATGGATTTCTAGTCATAGACAAAGACTCGTCAATAAATGAAGGTAGATATAGAATCGGCTTTGATCGATTCATAATTGTTTCCGGCGAAGTATAAAAGTGGTTGCACTGTAGTAATGTAATCAGTCCTCTTGCTAACACACGATGGCGATGAATAAGGAGGAACGACTTGCGTATGATATAGATACGATAAGCGACAACATAAGGAAAAAATATCATGCATTACAACACGGTATCAGAGAAAGCGACGAGAAGTTCAGAAAAAATTACAGACCGATTCTGGAACCGTTAGAAGCTATTTCACGAAAGTTAAGTGGTGATATAATGGAGGAGGAGGAGGAGGAGGAGGAGGAGAAGAAGCAGCAGATAAAACAAGAAGAGCCTACATAACACGTAATAACAGAAAACGAAAGTGACATGCAGAGTCATAACGCTTCTCATTTCAGTGACGAAGACGCATGGAACCCTAACACTTCACATTTCAGTGACGATTCATTAACAAACAAATATATGCGTTTGTGCGAATCGGCTGACTGTAAACGGATTATAGATCGTATGTATGGTGTTCGATACGAAGGCGGTAAATTTATGATAGGTGATTAAAATGTAAAAATCGATGATAACGACAACTTTCATGTCAAAGGAAAATTTACGAGGGTACGCACGGTCTGTATGAACTTTTGTTTATGAAACTACCGAAAAAATACAATAAGGACGATATGAGGAAATACAAGTCCATACTACTAGCAACTAACGGACACAAACAAAAATATAAACACAATACACGAATAAACAGTAACAGTGGCGTCAAATACCAACTAGTAATATCTAAATTGTTTGCATCGAGTGCACGAAAACGTACAGGGAGTGGCTATATGGAGATGAAGCCGAACACTGCAATCGATTACATGCATTGGGATGATCCTAACGAGTTGGTTAATAGATTGAGAATGTTAATGGCGTCTCAAAGTAGCGGCCATACTGGCCATAGGAATGAAATCATTTCGATATTGGAGGAATTACGTGAAGCCGGCATTATCATATAAAAGCAGACGCACCGTTCTATAACCACCAGTTCTTCATAAATATGAGTGTAGACAAGTTCGGTAGACACGACAGCACTGTAAGAGTGCGAAAAGAAACTCATCGAAGTCTGCGTGAGGATATCGGTTTAGGAGTGACTAATGACGGTCACTTTGATGTGAAAAACAAAAAGATACGCAACTTGGGTGATCCTGAAGAGCTGCACGATGTTGTTTCTTTACAGTACGTAAAGGACGCATGCTTACAGTACAAGAACGACGCTACCGTAGACGCAAAAGATCATCGAATAATAATGCTAAACGATCCGCTTAAATCAAGAGATGCAGTCACAAAACGATACGTAGACGCAAAGATTTTGAGAAAAGATCGTGCAGGTAACGTGATCGTTGATGACTGTCGGCTAACACACGTGCAAGCGCCAGTCGCCAGCAAAGACGCTGTGAATTTGGAATTTTTATACGACAACACAATCAGTTTGCAAAGCAATGCTTTCTACGCTGGCGAAAGAAAAATTACGAATATAGCGGACGGAGTAGCTGACAGAGACGCAGTCACTGTACGACAAATGCACGAATTAAAATTACATATAAAGACTAAATTGTACAAGGTCACTCAGGTATTTCACGCTCATATAATCAATCTAATAAAGTTTGTCTATAAATATCAAGACAGTGCGACACAGCGTTCAGTCCTGTCTGAATATATTGAAGAGGTGGGACGTTTAATAGACGTTCTCGATACGGAAACGGAAATCAAGGATTGGAGATCTGTTTACAAGAATGCGCGTACTTCGTAAGAAAAGAATGGGGCGTGGTGTAATTGGAAAAATACTTAAAAACACTGTGCCCGCTATCGTTTCGTCAGTACCTACTTTGATTAATCGAGCGGTGGACGCATTACCAGTAGAATTACACCTACCCGGCTACCGATTCTGTGGACCCGGAACAAAACTCAAAGAGAGATTGGTACGTGGCGAGCGTGGAATCAACGAGCTGGACGAAGTCTGTCGCGAACACGATATCGCCTACGCAATGTACAAAGACAACAGTCGAAGACGTATAGCTGACCGCGTTCTTGCCGACAAAGCGTGGGAACGAGTGAAAGGTTGGAATTCCGGTGTTAGTGAAAGAGCGTATGCTGCAGCTGTAGCAGCCGCAATGAAAGCGAAATCAGCAGTGGGTGGAGGGGGCTCGCGTAGTGGTTGCAGAAAAAAGAAGAAGGGTTCAGGAATTAAACGTCAATCCGTGGGCAAACGCAAAACGACCTGCAAACGCAAAACAGTCTCAAGACATAAACGTAACAATACAAAAATAGCGTCAGGTCTATACCTACGTCCTTACAGACAAAAAAACTAATTTGCATACCAGTGCGTGCATTATCCGACAGTGATTTGTATGTGTACGCAAAACTTTTGAAAATACCTTATTTCAGAGGAGTTTTTATGCGTAACACTTTACCACGCAGACGGCCATGGAAGAATGAGAGTGCTGTTGTTAATCTGGACAGTGCAGAAGGACCTGGTACGCACTGGGTTTGCTACAAGAAGCGAAACAATCGAGTTTACTACTATGATGCGTATGGTAATATGCGGCCACCTCTTGAGCTGACACAGTATTTTGGAACCGACACTGACATTTACTACAATTACGAGCGTGAACAGTCACCACACACAGTCATCTGTGGGCATTTATGTTTGGACTTCTTAACGCGTGAGTGATCAGTAAGCGACAAGATGTCTTCGCTGTCGGTCACCTTAACAGGTACGAATGCTGCTGCTCTTGTATGTGACTTTTTCCCACCTCTCGAACTAACAAACGGCGAATGGTATGTAGGTCTATTGGACTTTACTACATACAACAGTACACCGAACGTGGTTGAGGGAAAAAACAATGTGTTTCCAGTACTACGGGACGGAACAACGTGGGACTTGATAACTTTACCTACAGGTGCTTATAAAATCGGTGACATAGAAGCCTTCCTCAAAAAGCAGTTAGGAGACTCAAAGATTAGTCTACGTCCTAACAACAATACACTGAAATGTGAACTGACTTGTGCACTGGATATTGACTTTCAACAAACAGTGTGCGGTATCGGTGATATGTTGGGTTTCAAGGAAAAGCGTCTGCTTGAAGCGAATAAAACTCACACGTCTGACGCCACAGTTAACATTATAAAAGTGAACAGTATACTGATAAGGTGTAATATAGCGCACGGATCATACAAGAACGGTAAAAACGAGCACACGCTGCACTCATTCTATCCGTCAGTCGAACCAGGATTCAAAATAATTGAATCACCTACAAACGTCATATACCTACCTGTGAATGTGAGTCGTTTGGACAACATAACATTATCTTTACACGACCAGGACGGTGACGTAATGGATTTTCGCGGAGAAGTCATCACTGTGCGTTTACATCTAAAACGACTATAGACATGGGCTTGTACTTTGTTTCTTCGCCACCGCTGCTACCACAGTCGTCAGCAATAAAAGAAGAAGAAGAAGAAGAAGAAGAAGAAGAAGAAGAAGAAGAAGAAGAAGAAGAAGAAGAAGAAGAAGAAGAAGAAGAAGAAGAAGAAGAAGAAGAAGAAGAAGAAGAAGAAGAAGAAGATCAGTTAGGAAACCCATCAGTACTCGTTCGAAACTGAAACGATTAACATCAATTAACCGCCGTTTCCTGATTTCATTGGGTTTTGTTGTAAACAAGTAACATGGCGAGTGGAATATTATCTGTGGAGCAGCAACCGTTCTTTGAAGACAGTATCACACACGTTTCATTTCATTCACACGCACCGTACGCAACAACAAGATATGGAAACAATGATGAAATACGTGTGCCGATACAACAACAGGACGTCTTTACAATGCCGTCAGAAAGTTTCCTCTACATCGAAGGCAAGTTGGTTAAAAACCCTAGTGTGGCTGCAGATACTGCATTGAATGTGGAACTGGTGAACAATGCTATAGCATTTCTCTTTGAAGAGATTCGTTACGAGTTGGCCGGTGTGGTAGTGGACCATACCCGAAACGTCGGTGTTACGTCAACTATTAAAACTTTTCTATCACTCAACAACAACACACGTGACGCAATGAAAAACGCGGGTTGGGTGGCGCCGACCACGAACATATTAAAAGTGAATGATGACAGTGAATTCAACTTTTGTATTCCACTGAAAATGCTAATGGGATTCGCAGAAGACTACACACGCATCGTGCTGAACGTGAAACAAGAACTTATACTCCTACGCACATCTACCGACATAAACGCTATGGTTTTAACAAGCGGACAAACGACTGCTAATTGTGTTCTTGAACTAGATAAAGTTTACTGGAAAATGCTTTATGTACATGTAGCTAATGCGTACAGATTACCACTGTTACGACTCATAGAGAAAGACCACCCGATAACTATGCCTTTTAGGACCTGGGAGTTGCACGAGTATCCTGCCTTACCACAGACTAAAAGGCAGAATTGGATTGTCAAGACCTCTAGTCAGCTAGAAAAACCACGCTTTGTTGTGTTAGCGTTTCAGACAGCAAGAAAGAATGTACTGACGGCACACGCCGATGAATTTGATTATTGTAACGTGATCAATGCGAGACTGTTTCTAAACGACAAGTATTATCCTTACGATAATTTAAACTTGGATATTGAGAAAGACCGTTTTGCATTATTGTACAATATGTACGTCAGTTTTCAAAGTTCGTATTACCATCGTTTAGACGTCAGCCCAGTACTGACACCAGAATTATTCAAATCAAAAGCCCCGCTGTTTGTATTCGATTGTAGCAAACAAGACGATGCGCTTAAGTCTTCAGCAGTTGATGTACGTTTAGAATTTGAATCGTCAATGAATTTTCCTACACAGACGACTGCCTACTGTATGATACTACATGATACGCTTGTAGAATATACGCCATTGTCCAACACAGTACATAGACGTGTTTAAGTCTTATTTTATACACATTTTGTAAATACTAGTTTCAAATATATATTTTCATATTTGTAACATTATAATATTGGAGCTGTGTGTATGTATTTTAATTGTAAAACAAGTTTTGATATATTTTAATACTTGTAACAATATAATATTGAGCTGTGTATGTATTTTAATTGTAAAACTAGTTTAATATAATCTTGGAGGTGTGTATGTATTTTAATAAATGTATATAGTACACACTTTATTATTATTATTATTATTTGTATAACCCACCCTCCATAATGTATACTTACATGCAACAAACAAACTAGTGAGCGTTGTCCATACACGTACCCTTAAATGCCAGACGTTGTATGCACACTGAAGGCTCGCACGCTTAAAATTCAGCTATACCTAAAATATATCTTCAATTAGAAGTGTAATATAAAAAGTACAGTAAGAATATATTTCAGAAATTGTAATTTGATCACACACACACACACACACACACACACACACACATACACTTATTTGAATGAGGCATGTATTAAATTCAATAAATAATGCACGTGATAATGTGAATAATTTTTACGTTTAAATAAAATCTGTACATACAATAAAATTATGTAGTGTAATATATAAATTACGTTTAAGTAAAATCTGTACATACAATAAAATTATGTAATGTAATATAAAAGCACGACAAGAATAAATTTCAGAACTTTTTTGTAACAGACATAGTAATTTGAACGAGTCATGTATTAAATCAATAAATAATGCACTTGATAATGTTTTTAATGCGAATAAAATCTGTACATACAATGTATTCAAAACCAAACTAGCGTACGTTGTCTACACACACTTAAAAATGACGAACGTTGTGTGTATATTGAGCTCACACGCTAAATTCAGCTATACCTAAAATATGTATCTTCAATTAGAAGTGTAATATAAAAGTACGGTAAGAATATATTTCAGAAAATTGTAACAGACATAATAATTTGATCATACACACACATGTATTAAATTCAATAAATAATGCAAATAATTTTTACGTTTAAATAAAATCTGTACATACAATAAATTATGTTCACTTACCAAACTAGCATGTGCTGTCTCCACACCGTTAATGATGGACGTTGCCGTTGTACTCTGGTAGTGGAGAAAGCAATTGTCTGTTTTAGAGTAAATACTTTCTAATCCATAATTACTGTCAGCGCTAATTAATAAAACCCGTGCCGTAATTAATAATAGCTTGAATAAATGCCTAAAAACTATAACAAATAATGAAAAGCGATATAAAGTTAATCAGAGATACTTGAAAGACAATAAAACCTTGAAACATATAAAAACAAAATTGGTAGATAACAATGCACTGATTACAAGGGCTGATAAGGGGAATACTGTAGTCGTAATAGACAGAGACGAATACACTTCAAAGGTAAATGATTTCATATCAAATAATAATATTTTAATGATACAATCGGACCCAACTGCAGAGTTCGTCAAAGTTTTGAATAATAAAATTAACCTATGTACACGGCTGTTTGATAACGCCACACGCCGTGCACTAAAACCCATTAACGCAGAAGCAGCACAATTTGTTGGCCTACCTAAAATCCATAAGACCAATATACCGATTAGGCCATTGATAAATTTCACAACTGCGCCGAGCTACAATGTCAGCAAAAAACTTGCAGTGAAAATAAAAAACAGTATAAAGATAAGTAATAACCATAGTATAAGAAATAACATTGACCTTGTTAACAAATTGAAGAGCATTAAATTACGACCTAATTATAAAATAGCATCTTTTGATATTGTTGATTTGTATACGAATGTCCCTGTTCAAGAAACTCTCACTATCCTTAAAGAAAATCTTATTAACGCCAAAATATGTAATTCTGAAGAAATCAATTATTTAATCAATTTACTGGAAGTTATACTTGACCAAAATTATTTTACATTTAACAATAATTATTACATCCAAAAAAAGGGCCTAGCCATGGGGTCACCTTTATCTGGTTTATTGGCTGACATATACTTAAACCACTATGAGAATACATATTTGCTCAATGGCATAAATAAACTTTCCAAGAACATAATATCATATACACGCTATGTTGATGATACGTTTATAGTTTTTAATGGCACAATACGACAAATAGAAAATATGAAATTATACATGAATAGTGTCAATAGAAACATACAGTTCACACTCGAGACAGAGATAAATAATAAACTTAACTTCCTCGACTTGACAATTACAAGACTGGATGAAAAGTTCCAATACCAAATATACCGAAAACCGACAACCACGGATCTCACGATAAATGCTGAATCACATCATCCCTTTTCTCAGAAAATGGCGGCTTATCATAGTTTAGTACATAGGTTACTTTCCATACCATTAGAAGACAAAGATTTTCACGAAGAACTGAACACGATCAAATACATAGCTAAGGCCAATGGTTATAAAAGATCAATCGTAGATAATTTGGTCAAGAAACACAGAAAAAAGAAAAACAACATAGAATTACAAGAAAATAATAAAAATAAAATTAGGTATATAGCATCGGAATATGGTAACACCCTACCCAAAATTTTAAACAAAGTATTCGGTGGGATAAATATTAAAATGGCTTACCGAACTAATAATAACATTAATAAGATACTCTTACCTAAACATTCAAAATCAATTGAAGACAGGACGGGCGTTTATAAGATAATATGCAATGACTGCGACAGCTTTTACATTGGCCAAACTGGTAGACCTTGTAAAAGACGATTCAAAGAACATTTACCTAGAAAAGAATTTAGTAAAACAGTGTCAAATTACGCGCGCCATCTGATGGACAACAACCATAGTTATACTGATTTCACTACGAACTTTCAACCCCTCCACATATGCAAAAAAGGTAATTATATGAATGCTATTGAAGAATACGAAATATATAAAGCTTACAAAAATAAAAAAACAGAAGAAGTCATCCTTAACGATCAGCTGTATTTCCAGTCCAATCTATTGTACGACACAGCGATAAGAATACAGAACAAGGTCCATAGTGCACGACATATAACAACATGAACACTGCAGTCGACTATAGCATGTCGTGGTGCGCACCATCGATATCGTGTGTGTCAAAAATCTGGGCATTTTATGTGATTTTATGTTTCTATTAAATTTATTGTTGTGTGTAGAATTGTGTGTGCAGTGTTTTTAATATTTTAACCATTGACGACCTTTAACAAGGGATATCCTGATGATGGGGCATATGCCCTGAAACGCGTCGATTGAAATATAGAGAAAAGGCCACCAGACGGAAAAGAAAAAGGTAAACTATTTTACTAATTATATACTATAAGTGGCTTGGATACCGAAAAACATGGATCTCTTATATTAGTTAGCTAAACCTAGAAATGACTTTAGCTGCTTGCAGTTCTTTGGAGTTGGAAATTCTTGTATGGCTTTTACCTTCTCTGGGTCCGTGGTTATTCCTTCCACTGAGATTCGGTGATCTAAAAACTTAATTTCCTCCTTACCAAACTCTGATTTCCGTAGATTCAGCGTCATGTTTGTTGATCTTAATTTTGCAAAAATATTTCTTAAATGTTGTAAGTGCTCCTCGAATATTTGTGACACACATAGAATATCATCTACGAACACTAGTGTATACTTCTCTACCTCATTACCTAAGGCACTGTCTAAACACCTGTGCCGAGTCTAAGATAGCTTCGGCGCGTATTCGGCATTTAACGCCAAAGCTGACGTAAAATACTGTACTGTATTTAGCGGTAGAGATACGCATACAATCTGCAGCTGTGGTAATCAAGCTGCGCTTGATTGGTGCTGCACTCTGGTGCTCAATACAGATATACGCAAACTATTCTGTAATGATGGTATTGAAGTGTGCCCGGCCAGTGCTGCGATCTGGTGCTCGCCGCTGATTATAAGTGAGAAAGCCGGAAAAGGGTTTTTCTAAAAATTGTCTTCTCCTGGTCGCCGTCCAATTAAGAACGCGTGGCATTTCTTCTCCGACAGAAAGGAGTTTTTAGTTGTACCATATTCTTCATCTATGGCAGGCTAAACTACTACAGATCTGCGTTAAGTTATGGCAATATGATTATATACTTCAATTTAAAGTAATACGAAAGAAAAAATTGTTTAATAAACCCACATTGAGTAAATTCAAGTAACCTCACGCCACGTGGTGAGTTGTGAAATGCGTAATTTAAATGTAACTTTTATTGGTAATTATAGTAATACTATATTAATTTCAGAAGTCTTAACTGAGGCACTAGAACTGAGAATAATGTAGATGCAAAAAGGTATTTGTTTAATAAGTACAGAAGTGATTGTAATCAGGTAACCTCTCACACCACGTGGCCAATAAGACTATGTGTAAATTTTATTAATTGTATAACAAACTGAATAATTATATAACCGTAATTGAATTATGTTAACCCACAGGGGTAAAGTTTATAATATGAAATTTAACAAAACTAAATGTTTTCAAGATAGGGCCAGGTGGCCATATAACCGTTGCAAAGTGTGTAAAACTATCATTTTAAGTAGCCCTAAAGCTGTGTTAATATTATATATGGATTTTGGTGCGTGTGAGGTTTCTGGGGGAATTAGTTTTGAGAACTTATCGCTGATAATATGTTGTATGACTAGGATCCCTCGCTGCAAGCCGGGGAACAGCTCCATTCCTGAACATGAACATCTAGACTCTCTCTCAACTTCATCTGCCGGAGGAGAATAGCGAGGATAAGCCACCAACACCCTAACATGTAGACCAGAAGACCACCGCTTCACACCCATGGAATTAATAAGGTGACAACAAACCAATTATTTTTTACACAGTGTGATGTAACCCACTAGAACCAGTGGACATAGAGTCACTCTACACCAATGACTTAAGCTTTAAACATTTTAATGGGGTCCCCGGTTAACGGGACAGAATAGTGCGTGGACTTGGGTGGGGGGGAATCTTTTGTACATTTTGTTACTCTTTGTATAAATCTGTGAGCTCAGAGGTTGGCATGTATCTGTGGCTGCTTCCCATTCAGGCGTGTAAATTTCCTTTTTATTTTCAGTATAAGGGTTACATTAGTGCTACTAATTCATTCAATCAACATGTAATTTCACTGGTTAAATTTAGTTTTCATTTTATGCTTTAATTTCTCATTTTTAAATTCAGTTTGGATCATATAGGGATAGAAGTTTCTTTGGTAGTTAAGTCGGGTCACCAGTTTAATCCTGTATAGGTGCATTTTCATGCAGAGTTGAACATGCTCTTGGGACAGGTTGAGTTATGCACTATCTTGCCTAGGAACATGTCGGCCTTTGGGCCAAATTACTTTTAAAAGGGTTATAAGGCTTTATGACACGTTACTGTTTTCAAGACTTACCAAAATTTATCAATATTTAAATTCTTTTAATTAATTATGATCACTGGGGTCTTCACTGTATTCTAATTATAATTACTCCAAGTCTAAGTGTTCAATATGGCAGCACTTTATAATAGTATCAGGCACTATGCCAACTCTTGAATTTAGTAAGTCCTGGGGCCACTGGTGTTACAAACATAATCTGTTATACACACATAATATGTTATACACATATAATATGTTATACACATATTAGGTATTAAAACCTAATATGGATAGTTATAAATTGTTAATTATGTACCTCATGGGGTGGAAAAGGGTGTGGCAAGATTTAATGATAGATGTTATAATTGTCCTGTGTTGTGGAACATGTATATGTATAGTATATTCGTGTGTATTTTTGGGGGTTATATATGTATTGTATATTCGTGTGTATTTTGGGGGGGAGTTAGATATAGGGTTAAAGGAGAATATAAAACATAGATTTTATATAAATTTATTTTCACATACCATTTCTAAAAGGAGAATATAAAACATAGATTTTATATAAATTTATTTTCAAATAACATTTTAAAAGGGAAGATATAGATTTTATATTTATTAATTTCTAATGACAATTTTAAAAGGGAGAATATTGATTTTATATTTATTAATTTCAAATGACATTTTTAAAAGGGAGAATATGGATTTTATATTATTAATTTCAAATAATATTTTTTTTAAAAGCAGAGAATATAAATTTTATATTTATTAATAATTTTTGTAAGTAACAATTTCGAAGGAGATATAATGTGTTTAGTTATAATAAAAAGATTTTATTGATTGTTAATTTTGTGAGTTTTAATTGCAAGTCCCATCTCACTGGATCCAGCGCATTTTTGGCTTCTCTAGGCTTTGGCCTAGTTTTAATTATCTTGTGGCCCCTCTTTAGAAAAAAAAAAGTCAAAGTTAAAGAGGGGTTACATTTTGGTAGCAGAGCGTGGTTGACATTAGGGTCAACCCTTGGGTCCTTTGGGTGTGACGGGGCTTGCAAACTCAGGAAACATTTTGGGGTTCGAATAGAACTTAGAAGAATCTCTAAAAGTCCCTATATCTAAAAGTGACTAAGTCTTGTTAGGTTTAAGATTTGTGTATTATATGTGAATATACTTGCCCGCCTGTTGGTATTGTTGAACGGTAGATTGCCACGCGGTGTGAAATTTTAAAGGGGAACATTCCTTTGGAAACGCGAATTATCGCAGATCTGTGCCTAGGTGGAGATATGGTTCGCGTATTACCTTGCCCATAATAGGGGAGGTGTTTTATTTATGCGGTATGGCCTGATCGGCAGTCGGTCTCCTCCGAGATACGGGAGCCGAAGTCATTACAAATTTTTTGAGAATTTGTCGTTGGTCGGTAAATTTGTCATGTTGTGTGTTAGTGTGTGTGTCGCGTTCCTTAATGTGTAGTGTTGTTGAGAGCAGTTCAGGTAAGTGGGCTGGGTCCTCGCAACGGTAGGGGGACCCGCAGTCTGCTCGAAGGAAGAGTATAGTACTCGAGTTTTTTCTGATTCCTGTGTTATTATTGTCATTATTTTGTAGGGTGTTAGGTGTTTTGTGGGAATTATGTTTTGTTGATTGTGTGTTGTGAATTGTGCAATTCTGGCGACGGTATGCTTTCAGAAATTGCCCCACCCCCTTTCAGGAGTTCTCCAGAAACTTTCGGTGGTAGATGGAATAGATGAGGACGGGTTGCTGGTCTTCTTGGACCTTGTCCTGCAGTTGGCAGATTTCCCGGGTGTGTCCGATGGGGAGGTCTTGTCCCTTATATACCCGTATTGCCGGGGTTCATTGGCAGGGTTGGTCACCAATACTCTGCGTCGGGGCGGCAGTGTCGACGCTTTTCATGGGGAAGTGTTGGATTTTTTCATACCCCATCGACGACGTTCCCAGCTTAAGTTAGATTTATTTTATCGCCTACAGGCCAACGGGGAGGCGTTGGGGGACTTCGTGCAGGACATACGGAAAGCTGCCCGGGTATTAAGATTAGAGTTGCCCGAGACGGAAGTAATACAAGCCATTCTGGAAGGATTGAATCCCCAAGAGAGATCGCGTTTGATATTCGCAGAACGTCCACGTTGTTTCGCGGATCTGTACCGGTTGTGTATGGTTTCTAAGACTGTCCAGGCAGGGGACGAGTCCCGGGGAAGAGCAGCTACAGATGTCCAATACTCCAGTGGTCCGTTAGGAAGAGCTAAAAAGGACAAATATGGCGGTTGGAGAAGAACACAAGAGACTGTCAGAAAAACTGAATATTCCGGAAGTAATGGAGGCTACAAGGGGGTGACAAGTGAGAAGACAGTAGCAACGGTTACAGCAGAGAAAAGAAATAAGTACGAAACTAACAGGGAAAGAAGAAGTTATATTAGTAAACCAACATCGGCAAGTAGGGAGCCTGTAGCAAGGCGTTATTCCTATTGGGAGAAAAAAGAAACTTTGAAGCTTCCAGAGGAATTACCAGTGCCTAATAGAGTAGTGGATGAAGAAGGTGAGGAGAAAGAAGAAAAGCGAAGTAACTTCTGTGGATCAATACAAGACGACGAGAACACGTCAGTTAATACGGTATTACAGGACTCAGAGAGGACGTCATGGTTGAATCCAGATGCCGCAGAATTTGTTCCGGTATCTCCATCTCAGTTCATGACGGATCCAGATCCGGTAACATCATCATCGCCTACGCCGGGAGATGAGAAGTCACTTGATGGTGGAGCTTTACCATCGTCAGTAGAATTTAATTTAGACATTGCACATGGACCTGGACAGCTGGACTCCAGGTTGGGAAATGTTGAGGAAGTTGTAGTTGCTGAGAGTGGTGAAGAAGAGGAATCGAAGGAAGAGGCAGAAGAGCGGTCTGCACATGCTACGCAGGGGAGTATAAGTGTAAGTGTTAGGGAGGCTGCAAGTGTTTCTGAGGTTGCGGATGGACAAGGGGATGTCCATGCTGCAAGTGTGGTAGAAGTAGATGAGGTAGAAGTTGAGGAGAAATTGGGTGGCAGCGTTGTGGAGTGTGTGAGTGAGAATGATGTAGTATGTGAAGATGTGCAGACGCTTTCTGTAAGTAGTGTTGAGGATTCCGAGGAATGGAAAGAAGTTTCATGCGGACCAGGTGAGCAACTAGAGGATGAAGATGTGCAGTGTCGTGATGGTGATTTGGATTATGTAGAGGAGGAAAAGGAAGAGGTGGAAGAAAGAGAACCAGGGGAGGTAGAAGCAGAGGAGTTAGAGGTTGAGGATAATCCAAATCGGGGTAAAAGTAGTCGGGTAAGTTGCCTTGATTCTAATTCAGAAGAAACAAATCAGTACAGCTCAACACGAGATAGTTTCTCAGAGAGTGGTGTCCAAAAGGAACGAGTACCTAAAGTTCGTCATAAAAAGGTGAGAAGAAGCGGTTAACGGGTAGCGGGTAGATGTTCCCCACAGTCCCAGTGGTGTTCGTCTACTTCAGGGTTGCGCCCCTGCCTCCGCGAGCCTTGGTTTTCTCCACCCAGCCTTATTTTCGGAGGGAACCATGTCCTTATCCTTAGTCCTAGCTGTTGACCTTTCAATGATCCTTGCCCTTTTCATCTTCCCAATTTTCCTACCCCTCCCCTTAGAAAACAAAATAAAATAAAAAACACATAAAATTTAGAAAAAAAAACTCTATACGTTTTGGGCATTACCTGGGATAACACATGTAATAGGTTATAGGAAGGATATTCACTTGAGTAGACAAATCATTGTCATGGAAACCTCCTCCCCCGTTATCTCCCTGGTCCTGTGGGATGTAAGTGGATAATGCTTTATTAAAATTTTGAAGGGGTTAGTCCCCGTGGATTATAGGGCATGGGTCCCTGTTGAGGTAGCCTCGGAGTTTCCGCACAAGTGGTCAAGCCTCAGGAGTTCAGAACTCAGGGTGCACCCGAACACTCTTTTTCTTTTCTTCTTCTGTCTTTCTTGCTGCATGCTGGCCCCGATCAGGTCAGTGTGTAGTGCCAACACTCTCGCATACTACACGTCTTCTTTCTGTATTTTCGATTTCCTTCTGAGCCACTGCTCTCCTGAGAACAAAGGCGACTGGGAAAACCGAGGAACACCTACGTTGTTGTAAAAAAACATTGGGGTACACTGCAGGGTGCTCCTCTGTCTAAGTGTGGGGCAACTATGTTGCCCTTTTGGGGTGGGGGTGTGCTGAGTCTAAGAGAGATCGGCGCGTATTCGGCATTTAACGCCAAAGCTGACGTAAAATACTGTACTGTATTTAGCGGTAGAGATACGCATACAATCTGCAGCTGTGGTAATCAAGCTGCGCTTGATTGGTGCTGCACTCTGGTGCTCAATACAGATATACGCAAACTATTCTGTAATGATGGTATTGAAGTGTGCCCGGCCAGTGCTGCGATCTGGTGCTCGCCGCTGATTATAAGTGAAAAAGCCGGAAAAGGGTTTTTCTAAAAATTGTCTTCTCCTGGTCGCCGTCCAATTAAGAACGCGTGGCATTTCTTCTCCGACAGAAAGTATTTTTAAGTTGTACCATCTTCTTCATCTATGGCAGGCTAAACTACTACAGATCTGCGGTAAGTTATGGCAATATGATTATATACTTCAATTTAAAGTAATACGAAAGAAAAAATTGTTTAATAAACCCACATTGAGTAAATTCAAGTAACCTCACGCCACGTGGTGAGTTGTGAAATGCGTAATTTAAATGTAACTTTTATTGGTAATTATAGTAATACTATATTAATTTCAGAAGTCTTAACTAAGGCACCAGAACTGAGAATAATGTAGATGCAAAAAGGTATTTGTTTAATAAGTACAGAAATGATTGTAATCAGGTAACCTCTCACACCACGTGGCCAATAAGACTATGTGTAAATTTTATTAATTGTATAACAAACTGAATAATTATATAACCGTAATTGAATTATGTTAACCCACAGGGGTAAAGTTTATAATATGAAATTTAACAAAACTAAATGTTTTCAAGATAGGGCCAGGTGGCCATATAACCGTTGCAAAGTGTTTAAAACTATCATTTTAAGTAGCCCTAAAGCTGTGTTAATATTATATATGGATTTTGGTGCGTGTGAGGTTTCTGGGGGAATTAGTTTTGAGAACTTATCGCTGATAATATGTTGTATGACTAGGATCCCTCGCTGCAAGCCGGGGAACAGCTCCATTCCTGAACATGAACATCTAGACTCTCTCTCAACTTCATCTGCCGGAGGAGAATAGCGAGGATAAGCCACCAACACCCTAACATGTAGACCAGAAGACCACCGCTTCACACCCATGGAATTAATAAGGTGACAACAAACCAATTATTTTTTACACAGTGTGATGTAACCCACTAGAACCAGTGGACATAGAGTCACTCTACACCAATGACTTAAGCTTTAAACATTTTAATGGGGTCCCCGGTTAACGGGACAGAATAGTGCGTGGACTTGGGTGGGGGGGAATCTTTTGTACATTTTGTTACTCTTTGTATAAATCTGTGAGCTCAGAGGTTGGCATGTATCTGTGGCTGCTTCCCATTCAGGCGTGTAAATTTCCTTTTTATTTTCAGTATAAGGGTTACATTAGTGCTACTAATTCATTCAATCAACATGTAATTTCACTGGTTAAATTTAGTTTTCATTTTATGCTTTAATTTCTCATTTTTAAATTCAGTTTGGATCATATAGGGATAGAAGTTTCTTTGGTAGTTAAGTCGGGTCACCAGTTTAATCCTGTATAGGTGCATTTTCATGCAGAGTTGAACATGCTCTTGGGACAGGTTGAGTTATGCACTATCTTGCCTAGGAACATGTCGGCCTTTGGGCCAAATTACTTTTAAACGGGTTATAAGGCTTTATGACACGTTACTGTTTTCAAGACTTACCAAAATTTATCAATATTTAAATTCTTTTAATTAATTATGATCACTGGGGTGTTCACTGTATTCTAATTATAATTACTCCAAGTCTAAGTGTTCAATATGGCAGCACTTTATAATAGTATCAGGCACTATGCCAACTCTTGAATTTAGTAAGTCCTGGGGCCACTGGTGTTACAACATATAACACATATAATATATTATACACATATTAGGTATTAAAACCTAATATGGATAGTTATAAATTGTTAATTATGTACCTCATGGGGTGGAAAAGGTGTGGCAAGATTTAATGATAGATGTTATAATTGTCCTGTGTTGTGGAACATGTATATGTATTGTATATTCGTGTGTATTTTTGGGGGTTATATATGTATTGTATATTCGTGTGTTTTTTTTGGGGGGGTTAGATATAGGGCTAAAAGGAGAATATAAAACATAGATTTTATATAAATTTATTTTCACATACCATTTCTAAAAGGAGAATATAAAACATAGATTTTATATAAATTTATTTTCAAATAACATTTTAAAAGGGAAGATATAGATTTTATATTTATTAATTTCTAATGACAATTTTAAAATGGAGAATATAGATTTTATATTTATTAATTTCAAATGACCCAGCGCATTTTTGGCTTCTCTAGGCTTTGGCCTGGTTTCAATTATCTTGTGGCCCCTCTTTAGAAAAAAAATAAATAAAAACTTTTTTTTTACAAGTCAAAGTTAAAGAGGGGTCACACACCTTACCATTGCATCTAAGCTGGTGCTCAGGCCAAAAGGTACCACTTTAAATTGGTAGCACTTGTTTTTAGACAAAAATGCCGTATACTTTCTATCACATTTGCGGTTTTGAATTTGCCAAAATCCTGATGTTAAGTCCAGTTTGGTCATATACTTAACTCCATTACATTTTTGGAACAATTCTTCCACACTCCTTGCGCACTCGTAATCAGGTACTAATAAAGAATTTAATTTCCTGGCATCAAGGCATAAGCGAATACTCCCGTTCGGCTTGGTGACCACTACTAAGGGTTAATATAGGGACTTCTTGCCCTCTTTATAACTCCATTCGCTAACATCTGTAGGACCTCTTTTTCCACTTTTTCTCTATAGTGTAAAGGGATTGGATAAGTCCTTTGCACAAATGATGCGTTTTCCGTAAGTGTTAACTGATGTTCATAGAACTTAGCTCTTCCAGGCTCTGTTCTAAAAACATTCCTATACTCACAGACGAGTTGCTGAATTTGGTTCTGTTGCTCGTTGTTCAATTCAGTCCCGATGTTAATTTCTGGAGTATCATCAATACAGTGCTGGTCACTCCTAACGTCAACTAACGGTTTCTCTCTATACCCTTTTATGACACTTACCGACTTCCAATGCTTAAATTCTTTAATGTTTACATTGATTTTATTAGTATCAATTTCTATCGTGATGGTATTTCTTTTGAAATTTATTTCTGCCTTCCATTCAAGTAACGTATCTACCCCAATAATACAATCATGAACGAGTTTCGGGACTATAATTTATACAATTTGGGTTTGGTTACCATTTAAATTGACAGGTAAATAAATTTGTTCAGTTATCTTTTGCATTTTGGCTCCAGTGGCTCCCTGTACATTACAATTTTTACGGGTAGCCTGGGACAATTACGCAACTGACTATTATTTTCTACAAACTTTGAGCTGACACAGGTTACCTCACTGCCGGTGTCTATTAGCGCTCGTACTAGTAGATTACTGATTTTACAAATTATTTCCGGACATTCAGGATAATGGCTTCTACCCACTTCTTGCTCTTCTTTTAACAAGAACTCCCTATCCCTCACTTGTTTTATATTATTTGTTACTTTCTTTTTACCTGTATTCATGGAATGTTTCACTGCAGGTAATGGTAGACTTAGTTTTGTTTCTTTTCTACCTGCAGTGGCTTCCCGTTTCCCGTATTCATTTTACTAGTAGACGGTTGTGGCTCGGTAGATGTTATGGCTGGTTTACATACCTTAAACCCTTTATTTGGTCGGTTTTCCACGCTCCTACTTCTACCCTTTTCTTCCAATTCCTGCCGATTTTGGGGTTTGTTGCCCGGATATGGGGTAAACCTTTTTTCTTTTGGGCGTTCATTGTCTCTTCTTTTCGTTGGGTAGAAAGTTGGTTCCTGATGATCGCCTCTAGAGTGGTTACTCAGCTGATTATTTACACCCTTCAGGTCTCTCTCTAGGTCTTGACATTAATCCACGACCATTATAAACTTTTCTAGAGTATCCACTCCTTTAGTAGTGGTTGCTACTCTAGTGCGTTCCGAGAAATGACGCGCTAGCTTATACACTAGGTCTCTCTCCTCTATTGGTGGTGTTAAATGCTTTACTTGTGCTATTACATTTAGCACATAGTTGGTGGTTGTCATATTCATGGACGGGTGATAATTACCAAATTCCAGATGATCACGCACCCTTCTTTTAATCTGTACGTTCCAGTATTGAGCAAGGAATTTCTCTCTAAAGTCGGCGTAGGTTTGGACTCTGTCCGAGATGACTTTCCACCACGTACCTGCCCAATTCTTGAGAAATCGGCCTAACATGACCTTCTTATCCTCGTCGTCCATCATTGGGTTTACGCGAGTTACATAAGCCTCAAACAGCCTTAGAAATTCCACAGGATTCTCATGTGGGTTTCCTGAGAATACAAGGTTTTCCGGTTCTTCCTTATAGCTGCCACACCTCACGACTTTGGTTTGCTGTGACTTCATTGCCTTAGTCAGATCTTCCCGCATTACCTTTAATTGCTGTTCTACGTTTTGATGAATTTCGTCTCGGTCAGCCTTACTCTCAACTTGTTTCTTAAATTCCTTAATATTTTCACCCAGTTGGGTGCAATCTACCCTAGTACTCTGGATTTCTTCTTTATTTAGAAGCGTTTGTGTTTTTAACTCAGCAGTTACTTCTCTGAATTGTTGATTAATAATGGTTACTTTCTGTTCTAACCGTTCATGAAATTCGTTTCTAAATTTATTTAGTTTTTCGTCTTGGCGGCGAAAATTAGTTTTTACTTTTTTCTTAAATTCCTCTATGGTAGCTTTAACCTCTTCGATATGCTTATCAAACTTAAGATTACTTTCATTTATTTTACTAGCTAAATGAGTTATTTCTTCATCTGTTTTAAATGTAGTTTCTTTACTACTTTGTTCTATTTGACTAGTTAAATTCTCATTTATTTGTTTCATTTCGCTAGACAAGTATTTATTAGTTTGCTCGATTTTATTATTAACATCATTTATTAATTTTTTATTACTTTCTTCTAATTTCGATTATTTTCATCTATTTTACTATTTAATTTACTATTTGTTTTTTCAATTTCACTAGATAATTGATTCTTATTTTCATCTATTTTAGTGGTCAACTGCTTAAACATCTGATCAATTGCTGCCATATCTACTTCTTGTGATTTAGCCATTTTTTAATTTTATTATTATTTAACAAAATTAATTTTAATATTTAACCCTTCAACAGTTATTTGTAACCTTAAATTCCACTTCGTTTTAAATTAAATATTATTACAATTCAAACTAGTCACTTGGGTTAATCTCGTTTTAATCGAGTTTACTCGGCCTAATAGTTGCACACCAAATTTATATATATAACTTATTTATTTATACACAGATTTGTGAGTTTAATCGTGCCCATTAAGTTGCGGCGCCAAATGTTATATAACACCTTCTCTTTATATATTATTTCAATCATTTTCTGCTACAGTCACAACTGTCTTTATATATTATATTTGTCAATTTACATATGCCTCTTAGTTGCGGCGACAAATTATATAAAGACCTTTTCTTTCACTATTACTCTACTCTGTATAAATAATGATAGAAAAATGTTACTTACCCGTGACTTTTTTACTTTACCTGGGCGCCAGAACAAATCCCAGATACAAATGACACGGATTCAGCTTAGCTCAGAGCATAGAGACACACTATCTCAGGATTCGTTCAGTGAATGTGGAATTCAAGGGGAATCGTTACAAATAACACTTTAAAATTTGTTGAAGTTTGTTTAATTAACGATTAAATGTTATTTTATTAATGTTCTTTCAAAGCTAAGTTAAGGACTTATTGCTAACCTAACTCTTATTATTAATGAGTGTGCGTGAAAAGTGAAGATTAAAACGTCCAAACGACCAATTGTTCTTATCTGGTTTATTTAGGAAAATTTATATCTCCTAAACCAGTGCTAAAGAACCGGTCTGCAATAATTTGCACGTTCAATACTACACCTCACTCTCCATTCAACACTCCTATATTACGTTATTACAAATCTTAATATTCAAATACAAATATGAGTTTACTTAGTGTCTTTTAAAATTGTTTAATGATTTTATTATTTATTTTGTTACTTATTTCATTGATCAATGAATATATTTCTTACTGATTGATGCGTCGACCGTAGATAGGAATCCGTAGAGATCCTCCTTTTGATGGTTCGGCTCAGAAGAAATGAAGTTGACCAATGACGTTGACCGATGACCCTGGGCGCTTACAAATGCTGTAGCTACTCTGGTGCACAGGTCACTTCACAATTAATTAATTATTTAATTAATTATTTTTTTTTATAATTAATTTAATTAATTGAACTTTAATAGTTCCTCTGCTACTGCGGACCATTTCTCGAACTGTTATTTAAATAAACTTTGCGTGGTTTGCGAAATCTAGCTCGTATCTAACACACGTCTTGCCTATTTAATGTTCGAACGAAGAGTGCTCGATTCCCCAAGTCTGAGTTGGCGTCTCTTCTGAATACAGCTTTGTGATTGGTTGTTCCAAATAAATCATGCGTTTTCCATTTGAAACAGTATCGAACAAGTCGACCAAACGCCCCTTAACAGGTTTGAGATGGTAGAGAATTACTGGCTAATTTCATACTTCCTCTGTTTGCAAATCGTTTGATTATGGGTATTTGCAAACGTGATTTCACAGATCTGAGCACAGAATATTATTGCTTAGGTATTTCTCTATAAGTGTGTGAAAACACCTAATTCGTACCTAGCCTAATTCTCTAGTTATTCCTCTTGGCGTTCTTCTTCTGTATAACTTCTGTAAATGTTAATTATATTGGTTGATATTTTGGCTACTTATAGAGCTTTAATTGCTGAACACTATGCAGGTTTCAGAATTGCTGTATATTTATTAGTTTTGAAGATATTGCAGTTTTAGCTAATAAAAATAATTGAATAAAAATGCATGTCTGTGCCGGCAACCTTCGTAGCAGTGGCGATGTTAGACAGAGATAGCTGTGATTATACCCTCTCTCTCTTGCTTACGCCGCTATACTCGCACAGTACGACACTTTCATATAACGATCTGATGGGTCGGCTTTATGAATCGTTATAATATATATATATATATATATATATATATATATATATATAGCGATAGAACACAGTATAAGCAATGAACTATGTATTATGCATGGATGACGGACATTCTCCTGTTTAAATTTGTCTTTTGTTCAAATTGGTTTTTTAGTTATAATTCTTGTATTGTAGTACCGATAAGAAATTAGAATAGGTCAAACTCTGAAGGATTTTATTTGTTATTTTTCGATGTAATGTGTTTGTGAAAGTGTGCGCGGGTGCGCGAGTTATTAACGTTTTTCTATAGTGTCCGTTACAATTATCCGTTTGACATGAGACTTGAACAAGACATAAAGTTAAATATTAGATACAATTTCCCTATTTTCTATGATTTTCAAATAACTGTGATATGTGAAAACGTTATATGAAACTCACTCAAGCGTGATGTAATAAAATCCCTGATAATTATCTATGCAGGGTAGTAGGGTACTTATAAGAGTTCTACCACGGAATTGACGTCATATGGCGCGAAATTCAAATATTTTGGTGGTGGGGGTAAACATCCGGTGCAGTGTGCCGCCCAATCCAGAGGTTTGGATGGCTTGGGGGAGAGTGGTGGTATGCCACGTGACCGTGGTGGGCGTGCCGAAGTTGTGATTCGTCCGTCGGCGCGCGGCCATGTTTTCGGCGGCGCTGTGGGTATGGGGGTAATTGGTCGTTGATTGGTGGAGGCGTGGGGTCGTCGTCCATGTTGTCGGCGGCGTCGGCCACGTTGTCGGGAGGTGATTGGTGTGTTCGGCCATGTTGGAAAAGTGGCGAGGTTGTCGGTTTGTGGTACGAGTGTTCTGGTTAAGGGTCGGCCACGTTGCCGACTCGTGCATGTGTTATAGTGTATGGGTTTGTATATGTAAGGGGTTTTTCCGGAAGGGCGGCCATGTTGGAAAAGCGTCGTCGCCGTTGCCAACTTGTGCATGTGTGCTGGTTTAGCGTCGGCCACGACGTTGTCAACTCGTGCGTGTGTTATAGTGTACGGGTTTGTATATGTACGCCGCCGCCGCCGCCGCCGCCGCCGCCCGGATATAGTCGATGTCGTGTATTGCATTGTTGGCAACTTGTGAACTGTGTAAATTCGAATGCATGTCTATGTGTTAAGTAAACATATTACAACGTACCAAGTTGCAAATTTAATATAATTTAAATTTGTGGAGCCCCACGATCTTGGAGCGCCATTGTATACAATGATACGATGTTATTAAATGTAAGCGTGTCGTGCCACACGTCAAGGGCGACAAAAAAATGTAACAAGTTATATATTCTGTGCAATTTAATTGGTACATTAATTGAACTCATACACTTTATATAACATTACTAACAACATGTACGTGTATTTGGGGTTCAGGTGTAAATATTGTAATATAACTGTGATTGAGTGGGTATAATAAAATAAATAAAAGGTTGATGTATGTAGATTGTGCTCACCTGTAAGCCCCACTGGTTGGGCTAGCCAAATTTGTAATATAATATGTGAATTACTGTTCTATGGTGTTCTAAAATTCTGATGTAATCAAGCCCCACAAGTTGGGTTCGCCAATTTTGTAATATAAATGTAAATTACAAATTATACAAATATAAAAATATGTATAGTTGTATGAGAATTGTACTCTCACTATTGTGTGTAGTAATATAGATGATGTCTTCTAGTCTTCATTCGGCTCTCTCTGCTGGTCTTCACTTTGGTAATATATAATTGTAATTGTAATGGTGTTCTGGTATAATATTACCCAGATTGACTTTTATGGTGCGTAGGTGTAGTAATGACGTTCCGCTCCGGGAGACGCCGATTTGGTAATGTTCCTAAATAATGCTGTTATCAAATGTTCTTGGTGTATGTTGTTGTTGTAGCAATTTGAAATGTGATATAATTTTATAATTCTGAAATAATTGTTTTCGAGGTGTTTATATTCTTAAAATTTAGTAATAAATTGAGATTATTGATTGTAATTATAAATTGTATGGTATGGTGTGTCTTCTAGTAATGATCTTCCCTTCGTTAAATTTATTAAAAAGACAATCCACTTTGAATTAGGCGCGAACAGCTCTCTTCTTCTTCCTCTTGAAAGGTTGTAATTCGCATATATTGCCTTTAAAGGTTGTCGAGTTTTCTTTATTAATTAATGGTTATATTCCTTTATTAAAGAAATCAAATTCAATTCACTAGATAACAAGCGTTTATTCAACAAAATAATGAATTTGCTTAATTGAAAACAATGTTATAATGCCGTGTCGACTCACTCAGGTCCGGTCGATCTATGACTTTTATATTGGTATTATACACATATAGGTTCTTTTAACGGTTATTTATAAAAAAGCCAGAGAAGGTCAGGGTCAGAAAGTATAACATTTACAATTCTAAAAATGTATTAAAATTAAACAATATAATGATAGTTATTAATAATAAAAGTTTATATATAATTTTTATTCACCCCAGTTCAGCAAACAGTTGTCGAGTGGAGATGACGAGATTGGTTCAAAATGGCCGCCTGGCGCATGCGCGGAGTTCACCTTCTAACGCTGACAAGAGTATTTATGGAATAAATATGTCCCTTCTGCGGTTAAATCTTCTTCGCACTCGTATATTATCTTCTGGTGTATAGTTTAATGTCACTGGAGTAAGATGGAAAAGTCACTGGGTGTAAAAATGTTGTTAAATAAGTAGATCAATTGGTGTTTATGTGTGTCCGTTTAACCTCGAATATTCACTTGGTATTTGGTGTGATTCCAGTGTTATTTCGTTTAAATAGTGATATGTGATGCTGTTTATAGGTGTTATGTAGTTCATAGGGCAACTTCACCACTTCACAATGATTAGAATAGTTTAAAATTTAATTTTTACACAAAAACTGATTCCGAACTTTAGTTATACGTAATCGCCATTAAGGTTGGGTTTTATAAAATATTCACGTCAAGTGTGCTCTTCAATGTATAATAATGAACTGCGTGGATTTCCTTCGTCATCCGAAACGTCTTAGCCAATTTAATATTAAAAAGACATTGTTTAAAATTGCCATAACTTCCGACACACTTTAATTTCGTGCACTATGCTTATAAAGTAAATTCGTTATTACTTAACTGTTTGAAATATAAAATACATATTCGTTTTCACTATTCTATTCTACTTATTTTTATAGTAATTAAGTTAGTATTACAAAGTTTTATCTGAAAATTATTTCTTATAATTTTTTGGGAGGTAGACCTAAAATTATACTTCCCTGTCTTCTATGTAAATAATAGCCATTTTAACTAATATAATTATTATTCTATGAAATCTGAAATTTGTATAATTATCAATTCTCACTTATTTTATTGCAATTTAGTATATTAATGATGGTTTTTTCATATAATTCAGTTGTATATGATTCCCCTTCTGATAAAGTTAGTGAACCTATTTCAGTTTCAAATGGTATTTCATTATACAAATAAATAATTTTACTCATAGAATGACCATATCTTTAGAAAGCCTTATTTACATAGTATTTAATATGTTGGGTGTATCTTGCCTAAATATTGTCAGTTTGACTGGTTTATAAGATTAGGTTTATTAATTATTCTGCATTTTAACTTTATTATATTGCCTAGATTTGAATTGTGGCTATTTGCAGAATGTTTTACTAATGTAATTATTTTATTTCCTTCTCTGACTTCTGACTCTGATATATTTGATTAAAAATTAGTTCTCTGATCTGGCATAACAGTAATTATAGATTATACAATTAAAATATAACACCCAGATATATAAAACTGGTGTTCTTAATAACATTGTTTTGGTATATCACCTAATAACATAATAAAAAGTATTTCTACCACATTGGAATGTTATCTAATTTTAGACAATGCATTCCTAAATTAACATGAACAATAAAATAACAATTATAATACTAATATTTCTTATGACTAACCCTTACTTATCTAAATGCTATATTTAATTAGAACCCCACATTTGGATCCATATATAATTGTTAATACCTTCTACTACTCCATCATAAACAGTTAGTTCTGTAATTCCCCATTTTATAAGATTTATGCCCCCTCTTAAAGTATAACCCTGGCTATCTAAGTTATATTCCATTCTATGGAATGTTCATACAGTTTTAGTAGCTTTTTATTAGTAAAATTACTACTTCATTATCAAAGTAGGCACTGTTCACAAAACTTAAAGTTTGTTACTTTGTACTGCTACTCATGCACCTTTCTTAAAGTTTATTAGTTATAATTTGATCACTTACACCTTTCCATGGTAAATTATTACTATATTTACTAGTCTTTTTCTAGTTTTTAATATGAAATATTCAACCATGGGGGAACTGTGAAGATTTGTTTATGCACATTACACAATAACTTTTTGAATGCACTAATATTTACTACAGCTAACACTTTTAGTTTTTTGTCAGTTTTACAGTGATATGGTTTTTTAATGTGTTATACTTTCTTTTTTGGGCATTCATTGATTTTGGGGTTTTTTGGGGGTTCTTTCCCTATGGGGTTTTTGTTTTATATGGGTCGTCTTAATTATTCTTCTTTCTTCTTGAGTTTGGTTATTCTTCCTTCTTCTGTAGTTTTGGATTATCCTTCCTTCTTCCTTCTTCTGTAGTTCTTATTTTTATTATTCTTCTTTCTTCTTTGAGTTTGGTTCTTCTTTATTCTTTAGCTTTGATTGTTCTTCCTTCTTCAGTAATAGTAGTTTTAATTATTCTTCTTTCTTCTGTCTTCTGTATCTTTGATTGTTCTTCTTTCTTCAGTAATAGTAGTTTTAATTATTCTTCTTTCTTCTGTCTTCTGTATCTTTGATTGTTCTTCTTTCTTCATTCTTCAGTAGTAGTAGTTTTAACTAGTTCTTCTTTCTTCAGTAATAGTAGTTTTAACTATTCTTCTTTCTTCTGTCTTCTGTATCTTTGATTGTTCTTCATTCTTCAGTAATAGTAGTTTTAATTAGTTCTTCTTTCTTCAGTAATAGTAGTTTTAATTATTCTTCTTTCTTCTGTCTTCAGTATCTTTGATTGTTCTTCTTTCTTCAGTAATAGTAGTTTTAATTATTCTTCTTTCTTCTGTCTTCTGTATCTTTGATGGTTCTTCTTTCTTCAGTAATAGTAGTTTTAATTATTCTTCTTTCTTCTGTCTTCTGTATCTTTGATTGTTCTTCTTTCTTCGTTCTTCAGTAATAGTAGTTCTAATTTTTCTTCTGTCTTCAGTATCTTTGATTGTTCTTCTTTCTTCAGTAATAGTAGTTTTAATTATTCTTCCTTCTTCTGTCTTCTGTATCTTTGATTGTTCTTCTTTCTTCAGTAATAGTAGTTTTAATTATTCTTCTTTCTTCTGTCTTCTGTATCTTTGATTGTTCTTCTTTCTTCAGTAATAGTAGTTTTAATTATTCTTCTTTCTTCTGTCTTCAGTAGCTTTGATTGTTCTTCTGTCTTCTTTGAGTTTTGATTAGTTTTGTTTCTTCTGTCTTCAGTAGCTTTGTTTTTTCTGGTCTGGTTTCTTTGACGGGGTATATTAATTGCCTGCTTCTATCTTACCTGGGTAATTTTGTTATTATTATTTTTAGTCTTCTGGGTTTTTAAATTTGTATTATATTATATTATTTGCAGAAATTTTCTTTATTCAACCTTTCTTGTGAATATATTATTAAACAGTGCATTTTAATTAATTCTCATCTGGATATTCCATATATTAGAGCTTTATTAATGATCATTGAGTAATGTATTTGTGTGGATTATCTGTCACGCTACAATATAATAAGAGTATTTTTATTATCAGTATTAAAAATTCACATTTATTATTTTTTCATTATTAAAATTATTCATAAACATCATTAATTTGTCGGTCACGATATTTGCTCATTATTTAATGTTTATATCTTTAGTAGAGGGAAAATAAGGGTTCTGACCCACAAAGGAATGCCGCCTTTCTTAAAAAACATAAAAAACGCTAAAAAACAAGATCAACGAGATGCCGCCGTTCCCGCGGTCCAAGATTTTTTCCCACGCTCCCCCCCTCAACCAATGGACCCACAGCATTCGCGAATTTCCGCGAATATAATTTTTTATTTTTTTATATGCCGCCTTTCGCACGCCTAGATTAAAGAGATGCCGCCGTTCCCGTGGTCCAAGATTTTTTTCCACGCTCTCCCCACCACCAATGGACCCACAGCATCCGCGAATTTCCGCGAATAAAATTTTTTATTTTTTTAATGTGATTTTTTATTTTTTTAATTAAATTGATTTGCATATCAGGGGTGGGTGGTGGGTGGTGGGTGGGGGTTCCGACTTGATGCATTATAGTGTATATATTAAAATATATGATCAGGGTTACCAATCTTGCATTATTGTGTATAGAACAGATCTGCCAACATTTTTTTCTGTGGTGGGAAATTCAAACTATATGATCATGATTGTTGTCGATATCAATTCTCTCTTGAATGTAAGTAACTCTCCCTCCCTCTCTCTCTGTCTCTAGACACAGTTATTCATCACGATATAAACTCTCTCTCTCTCTCTCTCTCTCTCTCTCTCTCTCTCTCACACACACATTTGAATGTAAGTAAAACTATCTCTCTCCCTCCCTCTCTCTCTCTCTCGCACACACACATTTAGTAGATTACTGTTGCCTGTTGCATCTCTCTCTGTGTGTTTATGTAACGAGTCTCTCCCTCTCTCTCTCTCTACGTCAATCTCGGTTCTGCCAAGTCTGTGTGGTAAAGTGTTACGCATAAAACTCCTTGAAATAAGGTATTTTCAAAAGTTTTGTGTACACATACAAATCGCTGTCGGACAATGTACGCACTGCTCACACATACACACATTGTGTATGTCTCTCTCGCTGCAAACGTTGACAAGAATTCCCTTATTCAAAGCGATTACGGTGTCACTGTACACAAACTTAAATATGGTTTACAGACCATTGTAATTTTAAAAATTCATTTTTGCATTAATTAAATATATATATCACTGTTGTCTCTCTCTCGCTCTCTCTCTCTCTCACACACATTTCTGATTACTATACAAATAATTGCATAATAAATATACGCATATATAAAGCAATACAGTTTAATTAAAAACAATTAAAATACATGTAATCAAAATATATTACAACTTAAAATACATAAACGCACACAGTAGTGACAATTACAAAATACATAATATGACAATTGTGTACGAAACACATCTAAGTAAAACTAATTAAAAGTTAAAATAAACGCACACAGTAGTGACAATTACAAAATACAGATATGTAAACATGCGCAATATGACAATTGTGTACGAAAATACATCTAAGTAAAACTAATTACAACTTAAAATATAAGTGTATTATTTACAAATTAATATAACAAATATATATACAAAATATACACGTCACAATCGGGTATATATTTACAAAATAATAAGTCACAATCGGGTTAGGTAGGCAATTTCCATCTGTAACAAAAAAAGAAACAGTATTAGTGACATGTAATTGTTACAAGTAGGATGGATTAATAAAACCTTTATGAACTCTATAAGATACCTCAAATATGCATGCGCCCATAGAAAGTCCGATTGGGCTTTCCGAATACATATTGTCTGCATTGCGGGCGGTGTCCCCTCGAACGCCACCGACTGAAACCAGTCGAGGACGCATCGGTAATGGTATGTGTGCCCACATACCAAACCGAGGAGCCTCTGCCCGTCTCTGTATGCTTCTAGGCACACACTGCAGGCAGTGTGAGGAACCATACCTTGAACAGGGCAGGGCTCTCCGCGACGTGCTGCTGCTGCTGCTGCTGCTGCTGTGGATATATGGGTTGAGGTCGTGGCAGAGGTTGTATCTGCTGTGGCGGTGGCGGTGATTGTGGCGGTGTAACTGGAATGTGTTGTTGTTGTGGTGGTGGTGGTGGTGGTGGTGGTGGTGGTGGCGCTGGTATCGGGCGAATGTCACTAGGAAACAAAAAAAACGACATAAAAATTATGTATACTCGCAAATAAAACAAGGCAGTATGTACGCATAAGAAGATGACTTACATATTAACGTCGATGACCGGTGCATCGTCATCAACATCATCATCATTATCATCGCTGTCCCCGTCATGGTCCATGTTCAAGTCCACAGTATCGACATCACTTTCATTAATGTCCTCCATAAATTTATCTTCTGTGGACTCGACATTACTGAAAAAAGGTACAACTTTAATAACAGATGTAAACGCAATAGAACAAGTGAATGTTAATGAAAACGAACGTACCGACTCGTGCCGGGTCGAGGGAGAAAGACCGCCACTCCTTCAGCTATAGCATCGCTGAAAAAAAAAGTATAAATTGAACACGTGAGGTAAACGCAATAGCACAAGACTTTGTTGTTAATGAAAACGGACTTACCGTAACTGACCACTTGTAGCTGTAATATTGCACGTTTTAAACGTTGCACACTTTCTGGAGATAGGGGACGAACTGCAGCAGCAGCATCAGTTGGAGCGTCAGCATCACTGAAAAAAAATATATAAAATGAACACCGGAGGTAAAACGCGAGAGTACAAGAGTTTATTAATGAAAACTGTCTTACCGACTCGAGCGGGGTTGTGGAGATTGGGGCGAACCCGCAGCAGCAGCAGCACCATCAATTGGACTGTCAGCATCACTGAAAAAAATATATAAATTGAACACCGGAGGTAAAAAACGCGAGAGTACAAGAGTTTATTAATGACAATTGTCTTGCCGACTCGAGCCGAGTTCTGGAGATGGGGGGATCCACATCAGCAGCAGCAGAAACAGTTGGAGATGGACCGTCAGCATCACTGAAAAAAAAAGTATAAATTGAACACCGGAGGTAAAACGCAAGAGTACTAGAGTTTATTAATGAAAACTGTCTTACCGACTCGAACCGGGTTGTGGAGATTGGGTCGAACCCGCAGGAGTAGCAGCAGCAGGTGTGTCGTCGGCATCACTGAAAAAAAAAATATAAATTGAACACCAGAGGTAAACGCAATAGGACAAGAGTTTATTCATGAAAACGGACTTACCGACTCGATACGGGTTGAGGATATCCCAGCAGAGCACGTCGTAACCGTTGCAAACTATTAAAAAAACAACATGTCAATCGAATGGAATATTCTGTTTGTACATTTTAAATAAAGAAAAAAATGTTATATTTTCCATCGTACTCGACGTTGCTCCGCCGGCATACGTTTTGTTACTTTGTTGTTGTTGTTGTTCATTCTGTAAAACGTATCGAAAGTTGTAAAATAAGTAGGTAAAGAACATAATGAAGTGTGTGTGTGTGTGTGTGTGTGTGTGTGTGTGTGTGTGTGTGTGTGTGTGTGTGTGTGTGTGTGTGTGTGTGTGTGTGTGTGTGTGTGTGTGTGTGTGTGTGTGTGTGTGTAATGCTGAACATCAACGTAAAGCAAAAGTCTTATATGCATATGCTCGGTGGGAGTCTACTATAGACAGAGTCCCTTCGTGTTAAAATTAAACTCATATTCCCCCTCTCTCACAACGATTACATCACTCACGGCTTGCTTCCTATTTATTAAACAAATTTATAAACGCATGAATAATACCCTCACAACGTTCACACGCAACGATAACATACGCTGACAGCATCATGATGTAAGCAGTTATAAATAACTACGGCTTGCGCTCTGTTAAACAAATTAACTGTCGACGCCTACCTCCCCCCCTAGTACTTTTTATACGTGAAATTCGAGTTTATTCTTACTGTTAGTTATTGGTCCACGTACTTTCTCTTCTTTGCGTTAGGACCAGCAGCGTCGTCGGTTATTGCACGTATCCAGTAATGCCCGTACGCGAGTGTACTTACACCGTTGTCCAGTACGTACCTCTTATCATCATAAGGAGACAGGGAAAGTTTTGTTATACGTTGCGTGTACAGCTTATGATGATTGCTTCGTATACACTCAGCAGAGGTAAAAACCGTACGACTGTCAAAAAAACACTCACTGTACAATTTATGACGTAACCTTTTTTTTATTGCCGTCCTTGGCACACATTTCACCACCTTTTTGTCGGTGCGGTCGGACAACAAGAGCGAGTAACATTTCGCCCTAAGTCCGACAAATTCTCTGATGGGTTATCCATTGGTCTCATCCTTGAACTTCCCCACGACTTTTTTGTTGTCGTCGCAATGACAAGGATGATCCGCGGGATAGTCCGACGTATCGAAAAGGTGGAGATCCTCTTTCATATCAGAGTACACATCGTCAGTCCGTATGCTGTAAAGCAAACTGTCCGTGTCAGTCATTAGTAATGTCAATCGTCGCCCGTACTTGGCGACAGCGTACCGATAATGAAAATCGTACATTATCAATTTGCTGACATCGAGTACTGTGAAGCCGACGTACACTGGACGGGAAAGGAATATCGTCCTGTTTCGTAAGGCCAGTCCGACCAAGTCATCGGTGTAGCGGATCATACGCTTTAACCGTGGATTGGAAACAAGTTTCTGCAGCCGTCGTTTGTTAGAGACTAGTTGGAAGTCTATTCGTTTCATCACGTTCTCCAGCGATTTGCCATAGACGGCGTTGACCATCAGTTTGAAAAAATCCTTTTCAAAACTGTTGGTGGCTGCTGCTCTCTTTTGCGTGTTGAAATCGATAAACGGTTTCAACCACGCTCTCTGTTTAAATCTCAACACTCTGTGGATCGCTTTCAATTCTATCCCAAGACTCAGATACAATTTTAAATTTCGAAAATGGAGAACGTATTTTAGCTTGTCGTCCAAAGTTGTTAGCAACTTGGAAACGGACGACGAAGGCGTTTCCGATCCGCTATACCCTTTTGTATAGTGCAGTCGTCGAGAGTAAGGTGAAAGTATGTCAGGATTGACACAGGAACGGACGGGCGCCAGTAGATAATCGGAGTGGAGGTCATGAAGTTCAGGCGGATAGTGTAAGTCGACCTCGAGTATGTAACCCATGTCACCGTCATCGCACAGGGTACGCACGTCCAGTGAGTCGATCTCGTTACGATCTAGCCATCTGAAGTCGGCGTAAGGGAGCGGTTGTGACATGGCTGCACAGTAAAGGTTGTTGCAGTCGGCGTACAGTATGAAAGAAGTCGGCTTTGAAGCATCGTACTGATCGACAATTAGCGGGTTGTTGGCCTTGGCATGGCGGTTGGCTACCATGCTAACGCCACCGCGAACGGCCGATTCGATAAAGAGATGCTTATCTATATCCGTCAACAGCTCCAATCGCACACCGGTCATCTTTAACATCGCATGCCAAGCGACGCCAGGAAGCGAGTAAAGATGAGCCGGATCGATGTGGTAGTACCGCAAGGCCATCTCACGGAACGCCTCGAAGACGTCGGCCAGCAGCAGCACGTCTGTTTTAAGATAAGATCGTGATATTTGCCCAGTGTACGGATTCCGAAAGTACGCCACACGTTCTGCGCGTGAGCGTAATCGTCGTCAGACACTGGCGATTCACTCAGCCTGTTGAAAAAGTATTCGCGTGCGGGCAGACGTGTTTCGTCGAATTTCTCGCTACCTGTCATGTAATCGTAAGGGTACACGCCCTTACGTAAGAGTAGCTCGAAGTGTTCTTCGAAACATTCCTTCGTTAAATCGAAATCCGCACCCCTCGCGCGCAAGTTTCCAACAAGTGTGTCCAAGGACGTGTTCAGAAATTGAAGCGTGTCTACGAAACGCAGACCACCCAACGAGACCGATACGAAGCGTTCGCTAGTGGTAGCGATACAAGCGAGATTGTCGTATTTACCCAACCCTTGTACTAAGTGATGTGCATCGTAACCTCGTAAGTTATGGAAAAAGACGGGTATGTGTAGTGGAGTCTTGAAGTTAAGGTTACAGACGTTGTGTGCTGAGCCCAGGTATCGTCCTGTCAGATGACAATGGTTGCGCACTTTGTCGTCCTCGGTCAGTGATTTTTCACAGAGATGACTTACGACGGCATTTGCGAAAGATAACACATCACGGTCACTCATAGTCATAGGAACAATGGATTGGATGATCCTGAACAGTTCTCGCTTTTCAGCGACCAGTCTATCGAGAAAGGTGCCTACCACGTTCTCGCCGCGATAAACGACCTGGGGTTTGAAAATATTAGCTCGTAGTCGACTATGAGGTAGGAGAAACCGACTCCGGTAGAAGATGTAACGACTCCGTTGTGGTGGACGATGTGTGCGGAGGAGCGTAGCAGCGATGGCAAGGGACGATAAATGATTCAAAGTCTGCGTATATCGCAAAAGGGACCTTATGTCAGTAGGTGTAATTTCTGAAACACATCACCTTCTCCTCCTCCTTCATGGGTAAACGAATATTCTGTTCGCCGTACGGTGAACAGTGGGGGACATGTTCGGTAAGGAGTCGTTCTTCGCAGAATCTATACAGACAGTAATCGCAATAGAAAGAACGCCCGTTGTGTTTGCTTAGTGAAGAGAATAAGCGACTCGTATTTTTTATTATACAGTAATGTTTTTGATCGTCAGCGGTAAGAAGTAATAGATTAACGTGATGACGTCTCCCACGGGAAGGAGTTATTCTTAAAGGGTAAATTTCATTTTCTTCGTAACCGAAAACATTTATAGAAACCTTAGGATTGTCTCGTTCGAACTTCACAATGTCACATAGTCGGGTGGGATAAGTTATACAAGAAGTAATGATACTGTGGATATATGGTTTGTATTTGGATACGTGATCGTTGTGTGAGTGTTGAGGAAACGGGAGCGACCAACACTGACCATACGAAACACATTTGATCGTCTGTATTGTTCACGTTGATGACGGATTTAGAACGAGACAATTCAGGGGGTGTACGGAAGAAACTGGAGGCGGTTAGCGGTTGGTATCGTGAGAGAACGAGTTCTAAGGAGATTATGTGATCTAACGCCCAACCCATACCCTCGCGTGTGAATTTATAAATTGATCCGATGATTTTTTCGTACGAAGCATCTAAACGATCGGGCAATACATCTCGGTCACCGATCAGCGTCGTATGACATCGTCTGTGAAAATAAGCTTCGGTCGTCACTTCTTCGTCCTGGTCCGTGTCAGCGTTTACGATGTACTTGACAAATCTCGCTTTAACCGTTATATGCCACTTTATAATAAGCAAACATGTCAGGTCGTTTAGAATGTCCGTACGTAACGTATCGTGCATTTCATCAAAAAAGGTTATGACATCGTTGACGCATTCTTCATCTTCCGTAACAGGCGTGTAAACGTACGATACCAATGCGCCGCGCAACGAATGTTTACAATCAACAGCAAACGACTGCATTCTTAATAAAATATTAATAACAACAACAACAAAAAAACGCGAAACTATAACAATTACTTGCTCGCTTGAAGAACAATAGAAGACACGATACGAAGTTACAAAATAAGCAACATTTTATATGCAGCACGTGAAAGTTAGCCTGCACGAGACTCGAAGGTGAACGCTGGCAGTGATCGTCGCTCCACTTATACTACCTATGACGGCTGCGCGCGCAGCTATCCGCTCCCACCACCATTATACCGAACTATTGCCGTCAACGATCCCCCACTACCAACTGCGTGCGCAGCTATCCCCTCCCCCTCTACCGCTACCGGTTGCGCGCGCAGCTATCTCTGAGGAGATGAAATCTATCATAACAAACGAGCATTCTTGCTTCAGACATGGACGCGCACACACACTCATTTGCAAACCGGTTAAAAAGCTTTTATAATATCCGTCGCCGAGGTAATATTAAATATTACCTTCGAAAATATCCGAATGTGAACGTGAAATTTTATGATCTGGCAAAAGCCTGGTTTATTTACGAAGGCGATGCTGATGTCGTGAGATGCTGTGAGTGCAAAATACGAATTATGGATTGGGCAGTGGGTGATGATCCCGTCCAAGTCCATAAAGCGTCAATGCCTAAATGTGATTTCGTCCGCGAGAACATGTAGAAGTCAGCGCACGCAAAAAAACGGCTCTTTTCAGAGCCGGCATAAACTCACATACATACCCGTTTGGGTAGTAATAGTAGTACTAGGTGTTAGTACTACTACTACTACCGAACGACAGTAGTCACTCCAAAAGTGTGAGTGATGACACCCATGATACAAAATAAATAAAAATAAAAAAAATTCCTCAAACAATATGCGTATACACTTTAAATATCATGATCATGACTAATAGCGTATCACTCCCATCGCAGATCATCGACACGATGGACGTCTATCGATACGATGATGGAAAACATTTCACTATAACAAAACCGTCACGAAGCGTGATACGGTCTAACTTATGTTCCGTGTATTTTGTGAAGAAAAGACGATGTTGCGGCAACTACAGTACACGTTACAAGTTCGGTGTTGACAGATATCACGCCCGTTGTTGGCGTCACATAAAAAAACGCAGCGGTGATCTGCCACCGATCGTGCTGTTGATGATAGTCTCCGATCGTATACACAACAAATTACGGTGGCTTCAATTTATCGTAGAGTGCGAACGAAACAACGTACCGATAGAACTTGTGGTTTACGAAAAGAATATGTTCAAGTGTACCGTACGTCACGGATGGAATTTCCTTTCGCGTTTCCGTCCGATTCCTGAACTGTATAACGCCGTTCAACCCGTGCACGGCTTACACGATTCACACGGACGGATGAACTACGCGACTGTATACACGGACATGCTCGCCTACTGAAGTTCGATACCGCACGCTTCTTGTTGCATCGTCCTTACGGAGCGCACTATTCCGATACGTACACCGATGTAAATATACAGAAGCGCGATGATGATAGCATCAAAGTGCGCACTGGATCCTAGCTACAACGTAAGTTTTGACGTGCACTGCCCGCCGTCCTCGTTACCGACACTAGCGAGAGGGAAACAGTTCGCGTTGGTGAACAACAAGGCGCAGGGATTGTTTTCGGTAGCCTTTCTGAAGGAGGCGTTGCCTACACTCCGCAAGAATTGCGAATACTTTGGTCTCCGGTATTCGCACGAACAAGGGTACATGGTGAAAGACCGGCGTTTGTATGAACAGTGGCAGCATTGCACGGGCGAACGGCAGCATGCAGCAGTGGCTATGGCGGACGAATTTTGGTTGTTGAACTCGTATCTGATACACCTGCATACGGAGTCGAGAAGTCAACGCCCAATCGCTGAACTCAAAGCTAAACACATGTGCGAGCGCCTACCTGAAAACGATAACGTCATAGTCGCGGAAATGCACGAGTACCGCGACAACGTTATACGTAGCGTCATGTTCAAAGACATGAATTCTGTTAAGACTGTAAGAGCGTTGGACACGAAACAACACGCGCTCACGAGATAGTACATCGGTATGAGCCTCGTGCGTAATGGACGTATGAAAATCAGTTTAGCTCACGTTTTAACGTACTTGCGCAATCGCAAGAAGAACGCGTTGTTCTTCCGTTCGGTCGAGATGATATAAGTGGATGTGGAGCGGTGGCGTCGTGACAGTCACGTGATGGAAGGCGGTCGTACCAGAATGGTATCGATGAGAATTACCTTCAGCACTGAGCCGACGGTTTACTACATTCCAGCGTATTGTAAATCACGGTTCGCACGACGACATGAGAATGAAACGAGCTGTGAAGAATATACACCAGAGCGTTCGCAAGACTATCGCGACGGAGTTGCACAGACCGGTAAGAAGGAATTTTCCGAGACGCGCGGTAGAGTTGAAGGGACTTCACGACTTGTACCAAGCAGACCTGGTGGAGATGATACCGCACGCGAAGGCGAACAAGGGATTCAAGTACCTTATGACGATGATTAACGCGTTTAGCAAGTACGCGTACGCCGTTCCGTTGAAAACGAAGACGGGTGTAGAGGTCGCACGAGCTCTGGAACCGATTCTGCGTGCTAATAAAATGAAATATCTGCAGACGGACAACGGGAAAGAGTACTACAACAGTACCGTACAAAAATTGCTGAGCAGATATGGTGTCACACTCTATTCCACGTATAGTGAGAAAAAGGCTTCCATTGTGGAACGCTTCAACCCTACGTTGAAAACGCACATGTATCGCGCGTTCAGTGAACAAGGTTATTACCGTTGGTTGGATATGTTACCGGAACAAGTCAGCACGTACAACAACAGTGTGCACACAACGATTGGAATGAAAGCGCGTCAGGTGAACGAATCCAACGTACGTACGGTGCTACGACGGATTCGCGAGAACACAGCGAGAAGCATCGATTATAAACGACCAAAGTTCAAAGTAGGCGATCGTGTGCGTATAAGCAAACACAAAATGACGTTCGGCAAAGGATACACACCAAATTGGACAAACGAGATATTCCTCGTTCACGCGGTACGTACCGTCAGCGTACCCGTCACTTATTCGCTAAAGGATCATACAGGAGAAGTGTTGAAAGGCGGTTTTTATGAACACGAAGTCAGTAAATCGAACGTTGGTGACGTGTACTTGGTAGAAAAGATCGTACAACGTAACGTACAACGTACAACATCGTGAACACGACTGCAACCGACGTTGAACGCATGCGCAGGATCTTGACAGTGCACGAGCACCGGCAACGGGTTACCAATCGTGTGACGAGGTTCCGACTCAACGAAATAGTACTAACCGGCACCGGATTCGATCACTACAAAGAATGTGTTTGGTCGGATCCGAACTGTGAAACGGGTCCGGACACTTGTGTATGCAGTTACATATCTACCGACTACTGCGATATAGTGCGACTATTAAATAGACTGTGCACGGAACAACAACATGAAAATATTGCAACAAGCGCACAGACTAAAAATAATGGACGTGGACTATACGAAATTGTGCGGTGATGGTGGTGGGGGTGTTTGTGGCAGAAAAAAACGTAAACACGGACGTCTTCCGCCCGATACCGTTCGTTCGATCATCTGCGGACCTTCCGCGTGCGGAAGACTAACGTCATGTTCAACCTGTTGTTCGATGTAAACGGATTGAGATTCGCGAACTTATACGTGTTTTCTAAATCACTATTTCAACCCAAATATCAGATGCTGGAGACCCTGATGATACGACTTTCCAACGAAGGAATGGGTTATCACGCCTACAACGATAACGAAGAGGTACCGCCTCCCGACGAGGTCGATCCCGATTCTATTATGGTGTTCGACGACGTGTCTTGTGAAAGACAACAAAACATACGCAAGTATTTCTCTATGGGACTACACAGCGGTGTGGACGCGTTTTACCTTTGTCAGACGTACAGTCAATTGCCAAAACAGTTGGTTCGTGACAATGCCAATCTAATAGTATTGTTCAAACAGGACGATCGCAACTTGAAGCATGCGTACAACGATCATGTCAACACGGACATGAAATATGACATGTTTAAGAACATGTGCGCTGAAGCGTGGAAAGATCGTTACGGCTTTTTCGTTGTGGACAAGGATTCTTCTATCGACACCGGCAGGTACAGAGTCGGTTTTGACCGTTTCATAGTAGTCGCACCTAACGATTAAAAAGAAAAATCGTCATACGTTCAGCTAAATACACATGTCCTGCTGTCAACGACTTTAGTTGTCGTACTGCCGTTTATCGACATGGACGACAAAAAGAAACGACTAGCACGTGATATCTACACGATCAGTGATGACATACGGAAGAAATACCTTGCGTTAAAACATGGGATTCGTGAAGAAGAAGCAACATTATCCAAAAGTTACAACCCGATTCTGGAACCGTTACAAAATATTTCGCAAGCGTTGCTTGAAAAAAAACGTAAAACAACAAATGAAAAGCCGATAAGAGTGAAAAAGATGAAACGTGAAGAGGAAGAGGAAGAGGAAGAGGAGGAAGAGGATCCGATGGGCGCAATTAGTAAGATCGATGTAGGAACACCATTTCGTTTCCGAACGAAGCCACGTTTCCTGAAAACGCCTGTGATAGCCGAAACATAGGGCGATGACGATGAGAACGATCCTAGTCTCAACGTTGAAAAAATGTTAGACACACCGGAAGGAAGACGTGAAGCGCGTAGATATTTTCAGGACAAATACGACAGTGAATCGTTAGCGAACAAGTACATGCGTATGATTTTTTCGTCCGAACGCGATCGTCTGATGGACTATACGTACGGTGTAAGACACGAAAACGGAAAATGGATGATCGGTGATTCACCGTTCGAAATCGAAACGGACGATACGATTCTTATCAACGGTAAAGGATACAAAGGTACACCAGGACTCTACGAACTCGTGTTCATGAAGCATCCTAAAGAAAACGTTTTCAACGATTCGGATCTGAAAGCGTACAAAGATATACTGCGTGACACCAACGCGCACAAGCAGTATTATTTAGCGAACTCACAGGTGAACGCGAACAGAGGTGTAAAGTATAAACGAATAATATCACAACTGTTTCCGCCGAAACGTACAGGACATGGACGTAATAATATCGATACATCGTATACGACGCTGACGAGAAAAAAAGACAAAATCGATTACGTGCACTGGGACGATCCGAACGAACTGGTGGACAGATTGCGACTGTTAATGGCGTCACAGCGTGTCGGAAACAGCGGGCACACGAACGAAATCGTCTCCATAGTGGAAGAACAACGCGACGCCGACATCATCGTATAACAAGAGCGGTATACATCATCATCTGTCATTCGCAGCACCAGCAGCAGCAGCGTGATGGAATCGATCTTAAAGGACTCAGTAATGCCGCGTAAACATGTTAACGAAATGGTTACTGCCAAACTGTATCCCTTGCACTATTTTGTGATCATAGCGTCCGTTAAAAATAAATACAGAACGGACCCGTTTGCCTTCGTAGTCGACGACGAATCGGAGACGATGTACGTGCTGACCTTGGCGCGGAAAGAATACAACAACGAAGAGCTGATCATAGAAAGACGTCAAGAGTTACACACAGAACGAGGTTCGGTGTACTACTACACTCCGCGCGACGGTCTGTACGTTGTGAAAAAGAAGAAACGATTCACAACACCGGTAGGATTCACAAGGGTCGAAAGTAGCCGACGTGCTCCCTATTCGATTCTGAAAGCCGATAAAGTATAAATAATACCGTCGTACACGCGCCGGGGACATTCCACGTTTGGTTGTGACAACATGGATATCGCGCTAGTGTTTATTATCGTGTGCACAAGTGTCGTTGTCGCATCGTCCGTAAACGCTAACGAAGCAGATTTCGCTATAGATTACTTGGTGCGATACGGATACGTGCCCGACGATACTTTACGACTCACGGACAACACCACCATCGATGTGGACGCCTACCTTCGGACGTTTCAAGTGAATTACAATTTAACCGTAAATGGAGAATTGAACAACGAAACGATGAATCTGATGCGTGCGCGGAGATGCGGTAACGAAGATTTCGTGTCGTACACTTTACGAACACCGTGGGCCAAGAGACGTCTGTCGTGGCGGTTCTTTCACGGTACCGCCAGCGCTATGGAAGCGTCGCGACAAGCGTTCGCTGTATGGCGGAAACATTCGAATCTGGAATTTGAATATCGACCCAACGACATAAACGCAGACATGGTCATTGCTATGAAATATTTTAAACACAGGTGTCTGACTTCCAGGTGCGCGATCTGCTGGTACGATTTGGACGGACGAGGAGGTATACTCGCTCACGCTTATTACCCGCCCGATTTACCGTATAACACTACCGAAATACACATGAACTACTACGAATCGTGGAATTATACGAACGCAACCGAAATACCGGACGATCAGACCAGTTTTCTTCAGGTGCTAACGCACGAAATCGGACACGCGTTAGGACTGTCTCATTCCCTCGAGAGGGATTCGATCATGTACCCATTCTACATACCACGCTTGGATCTGGGACCTGACGACCTGTGCGACCTGGGAGACGACGATATAAGAGGCATTCAACGCTTGTACGGGAAGCCGCCGCCGCAAGCTACGACGACGGCGACGACGACGACGACGTCAACGACGACGTCAACGGCGATGACGCCGACAATGAACGACACCGTCCGGACGACGACGACGACGACGACGACGACGGATTTATGTCGGCTAAAGGACGTTAATCAATTTTTAATAATCAACAGACACCTGTATATTGTGCACGACAACTTTTTGTGGACATTGGATCTCGAGTCGAAGCGATCGGGTGGGAGCCCGCTTCTGTTGACGGATTGGTTGACGTTCTTACCGCTGACGTTCACCAACGTATCGGCGATGTACCAGAGACCGCGGACCGAAGAAGTGGTGCTCTTCGTAGATAACTACGTATACAAGTTCGATATACACAGTCTGCAGCCGGTGAACGGGTATCCGCGTTCGATCACAACGCTCGGTGTTCGCACGATGACGAAAATAAACGCTGCGATACACACGTACACGGGTCGAAACCTTCTGCTATCTAGCTGAATAAGCAAATTGTTCTAGCACAAATTCGTCACACTGATGTTCTGCGGGCCAGGCTAAAAATAAGAAAAGAGTTCATATCACCTTATCTGAAGTGGCTGTATCACATGGTTATTGGTAGCTAGCTCCCTCCTCGGCACAGACAAAGTTTCAGGTGGTTCATGGCTGGTGAAGGCGGCAGTACACCAGCTGTGGCCAGATCTCCGTTTCTAGGGCGAGAACCCTAAGGATTCAAAAAGATTAAAAAACTGTCCACTAAAACTTGCACCCTAGTCAAGTATTTTAAACACCAGAACTGGAGCTCCCAACTAACTCAAAATAATGCATAAAAAGTTTTTAAATTTGCATATGAATTATTTGTAACTCCAAGATAATCATGAACTCATAATAATAATATGTGCATAGTAATGAGGCACGCACACCGGCTTTAACCAGCGGCGACATAACCATACATGTTCTCAGCCACAAGGCCACGTGGCGATACCATAATCGCAATTTTTGCAAATAATGAACACACTAAAGGCCCTCTCAGCTACATACAATTAAAAGAATTACAGTACTTCATCTAGGGCGGTCTTAAAATTTACCTTTAACTGATTTAATTAAAAGAAAGTTCACACTTCCGGCCACCAGTGCGTGTTCATGCACAACCGACAAGATACAGTTCTCTCTAAGGTACTTAATTTAGTTACATCTTTATATTAGGCTGAATGAACAATGATTAAAACAATCACAGGCGGTATCTAAATACTATAACATCGATTAAATTTCTTAATACACCCACACACATCTGATCGAACCACGAGCATTCTAACGTTCGCATCTGGTTGAATACATTTTGAATTTAAATATTTCTTTACTACCAATTCATTGTGTAAAATTATATAAGCACTTACCGGTGAGTCTTAAGCACTTAGCCTGCCATAGGTGAAGAAGACTGCACACGAAAACTGTCCGAGGAAAAGCTGCTGTTTATTCGATGAATGGCTGCCTGCGACTGATTTGTTCAGCAGCTTCCATCACGAACCCTAAGCTTCGCCAACAGATCGCGTCGTCGTCGCAGCACAGCCTGCGAAATTGCGTTCATTTATGGTGCCGCGACATTTATCCGGAGACGAAAACCAATATGATATTTCACCGAACGCCGGCTCGTGCAAACGCCGGCACAGCTTACATAGTAGACATTGTAGAATAGGACCCAATGGACATCTTCATTTGTCATTAGCTGCGCGTACGATTACATATATATATTGTAATGATCCGTTTAGTGTGTCTCTGTTAACGACGTGTATACTGTATTGTCTGTATTAGTGCGTTCGTCTCGCACTGGGGTCGTTACATCTATTTTGCGCTAACGATGTCCGTAGCGTTGCGGTAATTACCAGTACAACACAGCAGTAACCTTACCTGTTCTTATATAGGGGTGTGTTAATCCCGGGTGGCGCCAAATTGTTTATTAAAACAATTAAACTTATTAATTATTATCTTAATAGGGTGTTCTCAGCTATGACGATCGGGGCGTTCAAATAATTCCCGCTCGTTCAGCCTTCTAAATGGAGTAGGTAGTTGTACGAATTGCAACTTGAGCGCTGATCGTCAAATCTAGCTTTCGTAAACAAACACAAGTAATATAATGCACTCCCTATGAAATAATGACAACGGTTACTCCCTGTACTAGTTATTTTAATGTTTGATAAGTAAAGTTTTCAATTTTGACAATTAAATTATATTAGTTGATTAACAACTTTGCACCGACTTTTTACATGAAACAATTATTCTCAGGATGACGAATCGATTAAGGAAACGATATGTTCACATCAGCATGGCTGCGGAACGTTTAGTTATTATAATTAATTTCGTTCCAAAATCGGGGGATTCTTTTGATTACAAGACAAAGAATTCCTATGATTACAATAAAAGTACTTTACCTTACTCTAAGTGTACATAAATAATAAGGTGTGTGGTTACAATCTGTTCTGTAGTGTCGTTAAATGTGTTTCGAAAGTTCGTATTCAAATAATAGGTTATATTTAATGTTAACAAATTTTTAGTGTGTTTATTTTTCTTAATTAATCTTTGAAAGAGAATATTCGGATTATAGTGAGAGATCAAATTACTTTTAGTAATATTTAAAGTGATTTTGTTTTTGGAAATAAGGTAATTCAATTGTACTTAACACATCAGCTGACTTGGTGTTATCATTCATTGGGTCGGAAGAGGATTGGGCTGCAATAGTTTCTATTTTCATTGATCTTTGGACTTAAGTAGGTCTGGCGTCATATTCATATTGGATGTGGTCATATTTTTCTTTTATTTTCCTGGTAATATGGTTCTTGGCCTTTGGTTAACTGCTCCAATGGTTCGTCTGCTTCTTATTCAGTCATGGTTTTGAATTTTGTTCATTGTTTTTACGTTTTTTGATGAAAAATTGGTCTTCCAAAATTCGGCTTCTATACTGGTAGAGTGACGCTTTACGAGTAACGATATTCAACCGTAATTTTCGCCACCAACGTTCGTTTCTATGGTTACCAATGAATTCTGATTGGCTTAGATTGATATAAATCCATTGTTATCAAAATTTGAATTCTTTTCAAAATCCTCGTATATCTTCTGATTGCTGTTATTCCTCTATCTTCCTTCCTAAGTATTAAATATTGTCACTATAGTATGTATTTCCTTTGATACTAGTATAGATTAATTTGATACAAAGGTTTTGTAAAATATATAAAAAGACTTGGTAAGTTTCACAAATTTTTTAATTAACTCTGACAGCTGTTTCGACTAACTTAAGCCATTGTCAAAGAGCGAGTGAATGAAATTACTGAACACAGGATGTTAGAGTAGTGTAGGTGGTAAACATCTGTTTAGGGCGTATCTGGAACATCTGTGTTGTGATGGCGAGGGGGGAGTGTGTGCATGAGACAAGGGAAGGTCTGGTGTCTTTAAAAACTAAATACAATCATGAATGCAAAATATAAAATTAACTGAACTAAATATAAACTGAATGCAAAATTTAAAATAATGATGAACATTCAAAATAATATAAAATAAACTAAACTAAATAACAGATTTTAATAAAGGGGATACACAAAATTCAGTCTGTTCATTGGTTAAATTTTTGTTATTTTTTATTGCTTTTTTAATTTCTAAAATTTCTAACAATCCATTTTTTTACCTTTTTGTATGTTGTGGAGTAGTGTTATGTTTTTTGTGTCTATGAAGTGATTGTGTTGTAAGCAATGATCTGCAAAACCTGTATTAGATGTATTGGTTAAAATCGCCTTCTTATGTTCAGTGACTTTGACTCGCTCTTTGACAATGGCTTAAGTTAGTCGAAACAGCTGTCAGAGTTAATTAAAAAATTTGTGAAACTTACCAAGTGTTTTTATATATTTTACAAAACCTTTGTATTATGGTATTTGACTTATTTCATTCAAATTACATCTCTTTTTAGCCTAATGGGCTTTATTTGGTTATTATAATTGGTTGTGTTATTTATTGTTGTGTTTTGGGTCTGTTTATGAGTTATTATTTTGTCACTATTATTTTATACATAATTGTTTCCTATCTGGTTTCCTCGTTTTCTAAGTCATACATTTCTTAACTTTTTTACTTATTTAATTTGCCAATAATAACAATGTGGCTATTATTTACTTTATTTACTATTTTTTTTATCCATTAAATACAACATCTAGGCCTATGGTCTGTATAATTCTTCCAGCCATATCCTATTCATAAACTTCCTTAAATAATTATTTAACTATTATTTGATAATATTTGTTTACAGTTCATCTCATTTTATATCATTTTTTGTGCGATAAACAACATCACTTTTTGTGAACTTACTCTAATAACGATCCCTTATAACATGGGTGTATATTGATTTGTTTTAACTCCTTAATTTTTTAAACAATCTTTTAAACAATCTTTACTTCCCTCCATGTTAACACTATCTGTTTTCTCTTTCAGGGTATACTCCCTTTTAATTATAATTGCATTCAATTAAATTTAACAATAATATTCTTTCTTAACTAAATACTGTCTTCATCACTTTTCAGCGTTCATTGTACCTTAATTAGCTGTTTATACTTACTACTATTCTTAATTACTAATATTCTTCACTTTTAATCATTTAGTGTTTCCTTTGGATTTATTAAGTGTTTATGCTTTTATTCTTCACTATTTTTCACTATATTAACATTCTTTATTTTACACTATTCTCATTTAATCATCACCTTCACTTTTAAATTATTTATAGTTTATTATAATTTAATTAGTGTTTTTTCTTTATCACTATATTTTGGGGTTTTTACACTTTCATTTTGCACTTCACAAATGTTTTTGCTTTTTAGTGTTTCTAAATGGGTAATCCCTCTAATTACTATCTCACTACCGTACTATCTCTTTCATTACAAATATCATTAATAATATTAACAATTTTATGTCTTTATATTTTATCATTACATCTAACACTAATTTGTGGGTTAGTTTGCTTTTTTATATTTAACATTGTTTAATTGGGTTTCTTTCAATTGTCATTTACTTTTTTATCCATTAATTGATAATAATATTTACGTTTTTCATAGGTTAACTATTGGTCTTTTTTCCAATATTACATTTGAGTGTATCATTTCTCCTGCTCATATTCTTTATTACTTGTTTCTGTCTTATCATTTGTTTTCATTTTTATTTATTTCCCTTTATCTTGGGTATTTATATTCAATATCATCTTTTTCATCCCTGGTATTGGGGTGGCTTATTTGTGTTGTAACAATATTAACATGTACTTAGTTGTATTTCATTTAATTATACATAATATATTTTAACTTATATTATAATGTGCTTACACATATTTCATTTGATTTAATTGTAATCAATTGTCAATGTACTTATGTCTATATAATAAAACAAGGCTTACGTGGTGTACATTTTAGAGTAAGCCCGGATAGATATCTTCATAATATATTTTAACTTATATTATAATGTGCTTACACATATTTCATTTGATTTAATTGTAATCAATTGTCAATGTACTTATGTCTATACAATAAAACAAGTCTTACGTGGTGTACATTTTAGAGTAAGCCCGGATAGATATCTTCAAAATTAACAAATATATTTGTACATAATTGTCATTGCACGCGTTTACAAATAGTATTTAAAATATAATATGCTTACACTTATTTCAATTTGATTTAATTCTACACAATTGTGTATACGTTTACATAATGTTATAATATAATGTGCTTACACATAATTCATTTTATATAATTGTATACAATTGTATTTTGTAATTGTCACTACTGTGTGTTTATTTCATTTTTTTTTACATATTTGTGATGTCATAGTGCACTTGATTATTTATTTTGTAATTGTCACTATTGTGTGCGTTTACATATTTGTTATAGTGCACTTGTAATTAGTTTTACTTAGATGTATTTCATATACAATTGTCATATTGCGCATGTTTACATTTTGTAATTTTCACTACTGTGTGCGATTACATATTATGTATTTTAAATTGTAATATATTTTGCTTACATGTATTTTAATTATTTTTAATTAAACAGTATTGCTTTAACATTTTTATTGTTTTTTAATTTCAAAAGTCCTTTGAACATTAACACTATTCATCACTCAATATACAAGCTAGAACGAGTGTTGCACAACGTGCATCCATGTGTTATTACATAGAACTAATTTAAAAATCAATTTTATTAAACAATATTTGCATGATTATAATACACTTTAGAAATTAAAGAATATTTAAAAATCAAACTCACCCTGTACGAGTTCCAGTTGAGTCTCGACGAACGATGTGCCGTTGAGAGCAATTCGTACAGCTTATATACAGTATCTCAAGGACGTACGCGAAAGAGATGGTAACAACTAATGCACACCCAACGACAAAAAAAAGCTCCCACACACAAAGTCATGGACGCCCACTTAGCTTGGCTTGCGTTCTGTTTCACACACTAATTTATGTACGTCCCTCACTTCGTTCACAAGCTGCGATAACATATGGCCAGACAGTCGGAGTCGATTACATCATCAGCAGCAGCTTGTGTTCTGTTATTAAAAAAAATTTATGTACGACTAATAAAGCCCCCGCCCTCACTAAGTTCACACGCTGCGATAACAGATGGCCAGACAGTCGGAGTCGATTACATCATCATAACAACTAATGCACACCCAACGACAAAAAAACGTAACAGCTGCCACACACACACACACACAAAGTCAAGGACGCCCACTTAGCTTGGCTTGCGTTCTGTTTCACACACTAATTATGTACGTCTCTCACTTCGTTCACACTCGACGATAACATATGCTCAGACAGTCGGAGTCAATTAATTATTACCATCAGCGGCTCGCGTTCTGTAATTACACAAATTTATGTACATCTAATAAAGCCCCCGCCCTCACTACGTTCACACGCTGCGATAACAGATGGCCAGACAGTCGGAGTCGATTACATCATCAGCAGCAGCTTGTGTTCTGTTATTCAAAAAATTTATGTACGACTATGGACAAACAGCATCATGATGTAAGAAGTTATAAATAACTGCACGTGTATAGGTCTCAGCGTGAGTCAACTGCCACTTGTCGCTATTATTCATATTACATACCCACCAACGATAACAGATGGTCAGTCAGCATTCTGATGTAAAAAATAACTCCACATGTGAAGATCACAGTGGGAGCCGATTACATCATTTGTGGCGTCCTATTATTCAGATATTACATAAACAGTAATTATTTTCCATGAGTATTGTGTTTTACATAAGTGAATTGACGTTCAATTATGCAGTGCATATCATGTGTGTTTCTTACAACAACAAATGTACACGACACTACACTTTTTTACGTTCGTTTGATATTGATTTTCAACTGAAGGACCGAGTCATCTTTTTATTTTTACAATATATATATATTTACTTAACACATAGACACGCATTCGAATTTACGCAGTTCACAAGTTGCCAACAATGAAATACACGACATCGACGATATCCGGACGGCGGCGGCGTATATATCCAAACCCGTACACTATAACACACGCACGAGTTGACAACGTGCACGCCGACGCTAAATCAGCACACATGCACAAGTTGGCAACGGCGACGACGCTTTTCCAACATGGCCACCCTTCCGGAAAACGCAGTATATCTCCAAACCCGTACACTATAACACATGCACGAGTCGGCAACGTGGCCGACCCTTAACCAGCACACTCCTACCACAAACCGACAACCTCGCCACTTTTCCAACATGGCCGAACATACCAATCACCTCCCGACAACATGGCCGACGCCGCCGACAACATAGACGACGACCCCACCACTCCTGGCGGCGATCAAGCCACGACCAGGCCGCGGCCAGGCCGCCGCCGGACGGCGAACAAACCGCCGCCACGCCTCCACCAATCAACGACCAATTACCCCCATACCCACAGCGCCGCCGACAACATGGCCGCGCGCCGACAACATGGCCGACGGACGAATCACAACTTCGGCACGCCCACCACGGTCACGTGGCACACCACCCCTACCCCCCAAGCCATCCCCACCTCTGGATTGGGTGGCACACTGCACCGGATGTTTACCCCCACCACCACGATTTTTGAATTTCGCGCCATATGACGTCACTTCCGGGGTAGAACTCTCATAAGTACCCTACTCAGGCTTATGCCTATTCCATGCAAAATGTTGCATGAACAAATATGCGGGCCGTGTGCATTTATCTTGTGACTGGTAATTTATTATTACGTATTAGGACGCAGCAAATTTATTGAAAATTGTCGGTTGCCATGTGCAGAAAAAAGTTAGTTCATCTTGAGCCTTCGTTTAATAAACGTGCAGTTCTCGTTCAAAAAGTTTCTCTTGCGGGAACTGGTAAACGGTGCGAAAGGTGTACTCAAAACTTGGAACTCTGTGTGAGTTTGTCTACAGATCCAAGTAATTCAGTGGTCAGAATATAATTGTGAATTTTTGTTGTTGTATCCGTGTTAGTTAAAGATTACCTCATAGCGAGTTCTATCGACCGCGATAGAACTGGTTGACGCGAGGACACTTGAAGACAAGCCGGAAGGTGTGTGCTTATACACCGCTTTTCAGTAATACCCACGTTACACCTTGAGAGTCATAAACTGTTTAAAACAATATAAAAACATTCTTAAACTTTTAACAATCAATATTCAGTGGTGTCGCAGCGAAGCAGTGTCGCAGTTCGACGAGCAGGGTCAACGTGTTGCATCAGGACACCAGCCCAGCAGAGTCTACGAGGGAAGGACACGCGTGATCTACGCTCCGCCTTCAGCCATATCGACACATCATATTGGATCATCATCATTCAAGTAAAAATTACAGATCTGAACTTTATATGAACACTTTACAAACAATATTCAGCATTCATTTAATTTGTGCATGTCTAAAATATATCATATGAACCAGTATTAATTTGGTGTGCAATAAATTATAATCAATACCTCCAATATAGACTTATTGATTTATAAAACACACACATATTAATCCTATGCGCAAAAATTAATTCAATTGTGTTGTCGCAATATATATATATATATATATATATATATATATATATAAAACATTAATCTCTTTTTGGGCAAAAATGATTGATTTCTTCAAGCTTTTGTTTTACTTCTGCGCAATACTCAACAGATTAAATATTTAAACAAGCTGTATTTTTCGAAATCTACAATGTGCAATACGCTCCCGACTGTTTAAAAAATAAAATGAGTGCAGGCTATGCGCACATCAAAAATCTGGTAAGATGCAGTTATTTTATTGACCAGGCGCAACAAATATTTGTTTATTAAGTTGTGTATTTATAACCAGGTCATACATCCCTATAATTCTACGGCAGAGTCACTGTCTTGAAAACTAAGCAGTGTTGATAGGTGGGAGGAGGGTTTTTAAACCCAGTTAAACCCAGTAGGTTTCATGAACGATACTTTTCTTTCTGCCCCACTTTTACAGTCTCGCGACTTGGGTACCAGTTATAATTCATCCAGTCTTACATAAAGTTATATATGAGTTAACTGCTTGGGCTCTATTTACTGCCAAACTGTGCCAGAAAAGATAAGCGGTTACATTTAAAAAACATTCGTCTTTCATTAATTGTGTATTCATTTAACGAGCACTAGAAATTTCTTCTTAAAACTATTCTGAAAAATAAACTTTGTTTCATAGATTCACCCACTGATCGATCTGCGACATAAATCCTTTCTCCAGAATGGTGAAAACAATCACATAATAAATCTAATTGTGTGTGTGTGTGTGTGTGTGTGTGTGTGTTTGTGTGTGTGTGTCACAGAAAAATTAGGTACTGCTTTTCCGTTACTTGGGAGAGAGTTGTGGCTGACGACGGGTAAAAGTTTACAATTCGAGTCGTGCATTTCTCACATTTCCCACTTCTTCTTTCTTTTTCTGTTATACTAGGGAAAAGTAGGGTAACTCCATACAAGCCAATACGACTATATGCTACTAACAGTAGCTTCAGGTGTATGGTGGAAGTTACCTGCTGTTTAGGGTACGCCCTATCTTGAGTACTGTTATTTTTTACGTACGTAATGAATAACGAGTACATACATAGTGAGGATACGTCACCACCGTAGTATTGTCTTTTGTATGTATTGTGTGTGTGTGAGAGCGCGCGCGTGTGTCTGTGTTTGTTAAAAGCTCAGTATTACAAGTTGTATTCAGTATGTGTTGATTACACAGTGATTATGGACGTAATTGTTTAATTAATGACTTCTTTGTAAAAAAATAGTGCTAAGAATCTAGAGATACATGTAGTGTAGTATCTAATATCTAATGAGTGATCACTACCACTAATCCTTACAATAAAATTTAAAACAAAAAAATGTACACAGTACGTAAACTATTAGTTGTAGTACACTGTTGTATTTAGTATTACAAGTCAGTACTCAGATGGTAAGGTGAAGTTATTTTCCATCACACAAAGTTACTTACCGTCTTACTAAATATTTTGATCGATGTGGTTCTGTTTTTTATTAAATGAAAATGTGCATACAGCTGATTATTTGAAGAAACTCTAAAAATACTTTCATTAGTTTTTATTTAGAGGTAAATGAGATTTATTTACTAGACTTTTTATGGTAACTTCGCGTTTACTTATATTTTTCTGTAGGTATATATCCTGTGGCCACGATAATGCCAGCACGTGACCAGACAGTTGCACAAGCAATCAGAAAAATAATCAGTAACATAAATATTTGATAATCCATTCTAAAAATCTCAATTTATAATAGAATATTTTTTACAAACCGTAAAGAATGTTCAATAACTCGTGATCAAAATAATATTGTTTTATGTGTTCGTATCCATTAATGTGTTTGCTTTGTCGTTATTCACTCAACAATAAATTTCACTAAGATAGATTCCAATATATTTGTTTCAATTAGGCCTATAAAACTTTTGCGGTATAGGGCCTAAAATACGTATTAGCAGTGTAGTGCGGCTTATAAATATTTAGAAGAGATATTGAATCCTATCAATTAAAATACGATTAACAGATCTCAATTCACATACGCTTGTTGGATCTTTAAGGGGGCCTAAAAATTGTGAATTAAAAAAACGTTGTTAATTTTATACATAACCTTATAACACTATCCATTTAATTTTGTCCAGAAAAGGACATACTTTTTATTTGCATGTCAATTCAATACTTTTGTGAGACAAGTATTTGAAACATTTCAAATCCGTCAGTTTTTTTTTTATAATGGTATCTAAAGTTAAACTGTTATTCAATTTAAAATAAGTTGAACGAAAATTTACAGACTCACTTTAAAGACTAGTTTATAAGCATTATATTATACTTATAAAGATTTATATTATAATTTCTAAGCAATGACGTTGTGTGTCTTTTGCTGATATATAAGCAACGTCCCTTATAATATAACCAAGGTATTGCTTTAATATCTCTGTAGTTTACGTACTGTATACATTTTTCTGTTCTATATTTTATTGTAAGCATTAGTGGTAGTGATCGCTCGTTAGATATTAAACACTACACTACATTTATCTCTAGATTCTTAGCACTATTTTTTTACAAGCAAGTCATTAATTAAACAATTACGTCCATAGTCATTTGTTGAATACGTGTCCGGCACTGGGAACAATCCTGTGACAATATAAAATCTTTGCCACCCAGAGCAGGAGCAACGAGTCTACAAAGCACCTTTATGAATGCTTACAACCTCACGTAATCACTGCATTCTGAATTTAAGAGTGCCAGAATTTAAGAGTTATACATTGTGCATTGTAAGCAATCTGACATCTAAGGTACAGCAGATGCTTAGTGACTCAAAGCTGTTCCCTTCACGTAATTAGTACGAAATTAGTTCTATATCATTTACTATTCCGCCTAATTTATTTCAGTAACTGTGGTAATGACAAAATTCTCTTTGGCTATTTTTAATTAGAATCACACTGCTTATACGGAACATTATCCACTGTTCCAAAATTAATTTGTCACAGGTCTTTAAGCGACACGATAATAAAAAAATGGGCCTTTACTAAACAATCGTCTACAAACGCGTGGAATAAAATTAAAACTGACAAACGGAGCCTTCTAGTTTAAAACCAAAACACTACCGATACGAAACTGACAACGCTGTGTAATTATTTAGACTGTATGCACGGTACCGGGAACTGATATCGCTCTGTCCCACTATGTGATACGTTAGATACACCGCTGGATGTGGAATAATTTACGCGTTTGTTGATTAATACTGGCAGCCACATGTGCTAATTGGATACTGTAATTAATGTTCAGTTACACCTCCACTCCACGCCCTGTGTTGCAGGTCGTCTGCAGTTTTTTAACTAATGCACGTACGCATGCACTTTATTTAGATTTGTTGAGACTACATACCTACCTTCACTTTATTGAAAAACTTTACTATTCATGACTTCTGATTTTAGCTTGAATGAATTCTCTAAAACTATAGAATTTATCGTATTATAGAATTATAAAGTTATAGAGACAAATCATAATAAAGGGAAAAAATCGAAAATTTACCTCCTTCAACCTTATACAACGAGAGTGATTCAAGTTATGTGATTATGTGGGTATAAAAAAATATGCCTTTGACTGTTTTCATTAATAGTTAAACCTAAAATAAAAAATTAACACTAAGAAATTATAAATAATGAATGTCAATTTTTCTGTGCCATTAGGATACAATACTAATAATTTACTTTTAATTACTAATAATTACATAATAAACTATTTATACATAAATGAAGTATTTTTACAACTGCAAAGCACAGTTATACACGACAGCACATTGGTACTGATAGAGCGACACCTTATTTACGCATATCCACAAAACAACACTTTTTATTCCATACATGCTGTGAATTTTTGTTTTGCTACTACCTTCTTTAAATTAAAGGTGGAAAGATTTATAGGAATCATACGGATTATAGATTATTATTATGGATTATGAAAAATAAATATTAGGTAAAATTTATAGGTGGTAAAACGTAAATCAGGCAATACACGTATTTTATATCCACTGGTTAACAAACTTTTTATGGGGAAGTTATTTGCCTTTCTTTTACAACAATAGTTAGAATATGAATTCGGTTTTACTTTTCGTAAACAGCAGTTTTCGTATGTCGTTCAATTTACAAACGGATATAACTGTTTTCATCATATAATAGTAACTAACTGTATTTTTATGTTGGTGAGTTAATAATAACATAGTTACTTTGATTAAATACATTTTGAATTGAAAAAATGATTCTTTCAACAAAGGTAAATATTTTGTAAAATATTTCTCAATAACGATATGCTATTCTGTTAACGTCAATAGGTCATAAAGTCCAACGTTTCAAACAACAGACAAGACAGCTCCTATTACAATTAGCTGAAAAATTATTGGCTGAGAATTTGTAAAACTACAGCGTGTATTGTCAGTCTGGCGACATCTGGTAGCCTCATGCTTTTGGGTTACGTGTTGAAACTGTTCCATAGACGCTTATAAAATTACACGATCACCGTAACGATTTGTATAGTTTTAAAATATAAAGTTGTGTACAACAAATATCAGAGTAAATAATCAAGAGACAAACGAAATCGCAATTAATTGAATATTTTTCTGTTAATATTTACCTGTCAACTGCATTCTCGTCTGAGTTTACTACGGCAACACCGAAAACCAGGTTCTATTGTGTTACTGGACAGAAATAAATAAGCTGTATAACTCCTAAAATATCAATTGTTTAGGAGTTAATTTATACAGTTAAAAAATATGAATGAAAGTTATCTGTAGTCCTTTTCCTAATTAAAAATATGTTTTTATCAAACATTTTCCGTTATATCTAGTGGTATACTCGTATTGTCACTACAAGACACAACTCCTAGAAAAAATTATATAAATAATCATTTTTCACGTTAGAAAGCTTCCATAAGTTCATAATTTGCTAATAAAGGTTTATAGTTAATGAAATCTTAATGCTCTCAAAGTCATTAATCATTTTGTGCTTTTTATTTTGCTGCCAATATTCTTTGTCACCCCCTGTCCCTCATATGTTCCTTCACGCCCCCTCGTCATATAAGTTTTGCATGAACTCGCAAGAGAGCTGAAGCGCTTGGAATGCAGTTCTAATAGTTTTATTCGTATTTCTATTTGATATATTCGTATCTATCCAGTGATCGTTAAGTAAAAATTCGCTCTCGTTCATAGTCTAGTACACAGGCTAGAAGACGAGGCTAGACTCTGACAAATGTTAGAATGATGAATATTTTCGTCGATACCCGTCTTCGTCTGCAATTTTTTTTCCGCTCTAACTATCCCACGTAAAACACCTCTTGATCAGTGTTAGAGCGTCACACTTTCTTGGAGCTAACTGCGCCCACTTGTTTGAACATTTCAAACTTTGTATATGGCTAAGAAAAAAAAAAACTAATGTATTGAAAGGTTGTACAATAGAAATTTAAAAAGTTCAAAAGTTTCTCGTTCTCACTTTTTTCAGTTTAAAACTATATGCCCTTTTTCATGTTTTCTTAGTATAATTAATTCTTACTCAGAATTGGGTCATGAAGTGTTCTGCAAAAAGAAAAGTTACAAAAACTAGTAATTTTAGTGTATACTGTTCTTAATTCATTAACTTTTTTTTAGTCAAAAAACATTGAACTCGATTTTAAACAACCCGTAGAAAACATATTATATAATAATAGAAAAATAACATTTTCGTTGTAGCTAATTGCTACACGCCAATATAGAAAGTGACTTAACATTTTATTTGAGATGGGAAAAGAACCTCTGTGTCACAACTTTGTCACAGATACCCTTAGCCTTTAAATTAGATTGCGCTTAATCCTAATCAGATTACGCCGAATGCCGTTGTAAAGCTCTTTCCTCTTAGTAGTAAACTTAACCGCAACATGTGTGGTCGTTATTTTGTTGTTCCAATACACGTCTGATTTCGTATACTGTAACTGATGCTAAGTAAAGTTGGTTATCAGAACCAATATCTCATACTTTTACGCGTTATGCGCTCCATATTTTTATATAAATATGCGCGAGAGAGAGAGAGAGAGAGAGCGCGCGCGCTTGTGTGTGTGTGTGTTATAAATAATGACAAGAGAAGCTTCGTCAATGAAACGATGATTTTGTTGAGAACAAAGACTGGAAACAAAATTAATTCACGAAACGGAGATCTCAATCGGACGCCTAGTCGTGCGTTTTGTTAGGCCTGTTGAATAATTTATTTGGGCACGAGTGAAAAACAGAACATATGACAATAATCCACAAACTATCCATGACCTCAAAGATACGATTCAAATTATAATTTGTGACACTGAACCATGACTATTGCCAGACGACATTAGAAATATTGATAAAAGTGTAACTATGTAGTAAAAATGGGTAGTGTGGCTATTTAGCCTACCTGATACTATTGTTCATATAAAATATGTCGGTTATACTACTTTTTCGAATACAGGTTTCAAACTTCTCTAAATATCGATAAAAAAAAAACCGGTAGCTCTATTGGAAAACTTATAGGTGCAAGAATACTTGAGGACACAGCTCAAAATACAGTGGTTAAGACTGGTGATATGTACGCATGACAAGTACCTCTAAAAACTATTACGTAGCTTGTAATAGCTTGTAATAGTTGCATACGTAGATTGTTGCTCAAAGACCAAATCCTTGTTGTTGGCCCCTGTTAAACCGGGCAACCTGTTCCAAGATACTGTTAAATCTAATCCCTACTACGAAGTAGTTCTGTAAATCGACTAGAGAAAAGAGTTATCCTACACTAGACCTGACTTATGTTGTCTACTGTAGTAACTGAAGAGAATTAGGTAGGCCCTCAGTGAGTCTATTAAGTACAAACGAGGAGAGAAGACTCAGTATCCATGTGAATCAGAGGAATCCAGGTTGATATTTTTTTGATGTAGTGGTGAACTGGTCTTTCGTGTAAAAAATATGATTACAGAAGCTGAAGTTAAGCAACATCCATACACAACTATTCGTGGTAGATAACCAGTAATAGCGTTGCAAACCAAGGGCAACTGTATGCAACTGTAAAAGACTCGGAAAAGCACACATATTACATACAAATGTTTAATTTCTCTTTCAATATAATCACCCACAATTGGGTTAGTTATTACTGTGTCAAAGACGTTGTAATGTGCAGATGTCAACTTAACTCTCCTATTCAAGCTGTACATTCTTAGGTCTAACTTCACATCCACATTCTGAATTCTGTCTCTTCTTGAACGTCCTGCAACAGAACGAAGAAAATGCCATCTCTTCTGCTTGTATGATAATTATATGCGCTGACATGAAAACACCCCTAAACAATACATACGCTACGCATGAAATCACCCCCAAACGCATAGATTTCACCCCCCAAACAACAATGCAGGTACGGACAGGATTTATAGTTAGGCATTTTCTCCTTTGTATCGTTGTTCCTTAATGGTACTTCTTTCTTCCAATTCTGTCTTGTTCCAAAAGCAACTTTAGATAACAATCATGTTATAAGCTTGATTTCATTTTACTCAGTATTCCGTCGATTTTACCATTTCCTTCCTTTTGCCATAAAAAAGTGGTTTTCTATCATTTTTCTTTTTCTTTTCATGTATTAAAGGCCGGCCGTAACCTTTTTTTCCCAACAAGAATTAGACCTTGGACCTGTTCCGGCTTCATAGGATTTATTCCCACCTTTTATTTGGGCTCCCTATACTTCTTCTTCCAGCTGGTTTGTGTCTACTTGCTCCATGGGGATGGATGTGGCTCAAGACCTGACGAAGAAGGTCTCTTAACCTCTCCACTCTCACATACTCGTTGGTGGACCCTGTTAAGTCGAGTAACCCATTCCAAGATTGTGATAACCAATCCCTTTGGCAGAATGGGTCGACGAGCAAACGAGAGATGGTGGTCCTGGCAGGATTGCATCTACCAGAATGGTGTCTGCTGACAGCAACCTGTCTAAGGGAAGGAGACCCTGAAATGCAAACCCCGGTCCTCCAGGTTGGGGGTTGGTACGATGGTTGGTATACGATGGGCTGGTATACCATCTATGTAAAAATTATAGTACTCATAAGTTTTATAGGAAAAAGCTGGACGGAAAACATTAGATACACATTTTAATTTCCTTTCCTTAATAACTTAATATGCGCCAAATAGTATTGTCAGATATTTAAACGGACGGGACAGAAACTATAAATACCAGAAACAGAAATAAGAGACAGCCTGCTGTTCCAAAGTAATGCGATCTGTAGACGTAGTGATAATTTAGTGCAGGGGTTTCCAACCTTTTGCCTCGGAAGACCAGATTATATTGATCATTCTAAGAGACGGTCCAAATCCATAAAGCTAAGGTCAACCGGCGGGGGGCTGGGGTGCACGGAAAACATCCCAGGAGAAGGAAATATATATTTGAAGAAAATATAACAAAATTTCCTTCAACCACTTAGCCCTACACGTTTATTTTTAATGGTTAAAACAGATTATTAGTTTATTTATACGTTTTAATATTTTTTAAACTATTACATCCCTAACTACCGCGGGTCGGTCTAGTGAACCACCTTCTGCGCATTTATTCTGTAGTAGTAATACTCCTTCGAATACGTCTGGGGGGCAAAGAGCTGGTAGTGGTGGCAAACTTATTAAGGAAAGTTGTATTTGAACATGACTTTGTATACTCGACGTGTGTGTGTGTGTGTGCGCGCGCGCGCGCGTGTGCGTTTGTGTTACACTGACTAATACGTATCATATCCGTTTAGACGGGGATTACTTTGGGTTTTGCCTGTCAGTTGTATTATTATGTCTGAACAATGTGTTCACTTTAACTTCGTTAAACACAATCGTGTTTCCAGCCGTACGACTCACAAAACCACAAGCTCAAGGCGTGAAACAAAGCGAAGTCGATGCGTCGATATTTATAGATAACACCGACGGAGCTCGTCAGAGTCCTCGCGCAAAGCGAGAGGCTTCGTTTCTCGCACATAACAACTTCTCTTGCTTAGAAAACATCTCTGTTAAAAAAGCACTGTTGACATTTTTTTTGTATGCAAGCGGCAGAGATTTTGAACCCTCTAATGTTTTTTATTCTTTCTTTGTGTCATGAATGAAATTTTAATATTACAGTCTGCGCGTTTCACAGGGCGCAAACATTGAGCCCTGTTTCAGAAACACAGTGAATACAAGTCATCAACAAACAATCAAAGTGACCTGCGTTTCAATTTTCAAATTACAAAATTTTTATTACATCAATTTCTATTACTTTCTATTACATGTTTTTTTCGATTCCTTTCAACAGAAAAATTCAGCGGTATAACCCTTAGTAATAACTACGAGTTTACAAAGATAATTAAAGCCAATACTTCCATATGAATTTACAGTTTACTTTTTATTTCTTCAGATTCAGACGACTACATTGTCTGATTTCAAATTAAAAAATGCATTAACGATTTACTCTATTGTTTTTTTCATTATGAAAAATATTGAAAATATATGTTTGTGTGGATGTGTATGTACTTATTTATGTATTTAGTAAATTAATTAACACTTTTAACTACAAGAATAATATAAAATATATTTCCATACCCCATAGTGTCATGTTCTAGAAAGAAATTATTTATAGATTTAATTGTATTTTAAGAAAATTATAACTTTTAATATTAATCTGAATTTGTTCATTAATTAATTTAGTTTTTATTTTATGTTTATATGTTTCTATATTTTCTTGAATTTTCATTTTCAAGAAAATACTTTGACGATTTGTTTTATTAAATTAATTTCTTTAATATTTCAAAAGGAATCATCATTTTATCACTACTACTACTACTACTTTTTTATTATTATTATTATTGAACTGCAGAGTTGATTAGTAGCATTGTGGTTTAGACGGAGAGGAAGCATGAGTGGTAAAATCATTATGTCACGCAGCTCCTCACTGGAGACGGTTGTTTTGACGCCTATCTCCACAAGACGGAGGAAGTAGCAGTCCGTCCGGAGACATGTCAGTATGTCGACTCGAGGAAGGATGACGCCAAACGTATGTGCTTTGAATGTAGAAGAGGGTTGCGGACAGACAAAAACTAATGGCGGGGACTATAATAAGAACGATGCTCACGTCAGAAGATCGCTGGAGTCAAGTTAGCCCTTATGTCGAGGGGGTTCTCGAAGACAAGACAAAAGAGAGAGAGAGAGAGAGAGAGAGAGAGAGAGAGAGAGAGAGAGAGAGAGAGAGAGTAACATCATAAGCTACTCTACTGTAGAAAAAAGGAGCTCTCGTGACCACACAGAGGCGCCACCTTTGAAGTCACGCTGGCAGCGGTTCCAAAGTGGGGTCTGAAGAGGGTGAGTTTTTTAGTTTGTGAGAGTCGGAACACGGGGGGGTAAGAAGCGAACACCCCCCCGACTGAAAATGTTTGTGTTGAGTAAATGTATCTTTTTGCATTCTGCAAACATTTTGCAGTCTGGTCTACATAAAACTTATTCGGGATACATTATTTTATTTATACTAATTATGTTATTAACTGAAGTAGTCGTTTTAGATTAGACTTTATCAAAATCTGTTTTGTTATTGTTATACGCTATTTTATATATTTTAAGAAGTTTGTTTGAAATTTTATGGTATATTCTAGAGCTAACAATCTAGACTAGACGTAATTAACAGATTTAATACTTGTGGTTGGTTTGTGTATAACTATTATTAGGATTCTTAATCAATGCATTCAACCGATGCGGTTACGACGTTTTATGTATTACTGTACATGTGAATAAAAAGAAACTAAAGAAAGCAAGTTATAAGCACGTTGTAGAGTCTTATTATCACGACTGCCTCTGCTCAGCGGAACGGTTTAAGTTTGGGACATAATAGTTGTGCGGCAGTACAAACAAGGATTGTGACGAACAGCATGTTTGGGTACAAAGATCCATGAACTGGAGCACAGTTCTGTCAGTGCGGTTTGTATATTAATTGGCGCCCAGTGTCGTCCGTTGCCTGTGGTCGACTCTGTAACTGCCTTAATTATGAACTCGGGAGCTGCCACCAGCTCGTTTGTGTGTTTTGCGTTTCTCGGGTGAATCAGTAACTGCACGCGGAACATGCGTGTAGAAATCTCAAGCTCATGAAACAAGAAATTACTATATTTCATATTTCTACACATTACATTTGTTATTCATACACCGTGTACCTGTGTTATACCAATATGTGATGCCGTCTCTAAATTACTTTTCTTGATAACTTTTTTTATTAAAATAAATCAGACTAGAAATATGAATGATCAAGAAAGCAGTCTGGTTTGAATTACTGAGAACTCTGATTAAGGGCAGGAGCTGCGACAGGATTGATAAGATACACAACGGTAATGGTAAACTGTAGTATAGTTAAATTAGGTAATTCACATCAAAGACAGAAAACCAATCACACGTTTTACATATCATTTGTGTGCAAATCATATGTAATTATAGTCTGCAAATTAAGCAATTATAGTGTCATAGTCAACAACAATAATTATTAAATTTATTCAGTTTAATAAACATCAGCTTAAAAAAATTAATGCTTAATAAGCTTTGAACTAATTGCAGCCAACACTAATTGATTGTAAAACTATCTCCAAACAATTACAGTGCTTCAGTTCCGTTAACATTTACGTAAATCACAGTCTAGGAGACTACTGACATGAATGTGAATCGTCGCTTCCAAATTTGTTGCGCGCCACACTGCAACATAACAGGTTAGGGTTTGTAAAGAAATTGCAGAAGTTCTTATGAAGAGTTATTAATATATTTACATATAAAAATTTTATTGATTATTCTTTTCAGCTAATTGAAATGACTCACATTTCCCTACGATTTTAACTTGATTTAAAAAACATATCTCTTTAAATATGTGTAATGTTCAAAATTTCTTAGTATAATTAATTTGATAAGCAATTAAATCAAATGACATTCTTGGAAAACATCTTGTTGAAAACATTTAAGATAAATAAAAACATTAGCCTTTAGCATATTAGTAAGACGTCGTATGAGTTATGCTATAACTAAAGTCTTCTAATAATGTTCATGAATATGAGTCTTTATAATTAGTAAAAATGCGTTTGAAAGTTTATAAAAATATTTTTAACATTTTTTTTACAAATTAAGTAAAGAGTTTTCACTTTCCTGGACCTGAAGACTGAGGAAAAAGAGTGATGAATCTCAGGTACGTTGCCTGACGATCTCGAATACGTCGTATCCCGTTCTCCTGCGTTCCTGTTGCTCCCGTGATGTTACTGGGATACTCTCCGTCTCTGTCCCAGATTAATTAGGCACCAACAATTGTGAATGATCTCTCTCATTGTCCCTTTAACCTCACTACATTAGGCTGACGAATTTGACGATGATATCTAATGCGGCCTTCTTGATTCTTCGTCCAGGTCGAAACTATACGTACTATCTCTGAAACGTGACGAATGATGTCATCACGTCGCGTTGCAGAAAACTAAATACTGCAGTCCTATTGCCTTTAATAAGATTCTCAAACCTACAAAGTTTCAAAACTTCTTTTAACAAGTGACTACATGCTAAAATGCCTAAATTCCAAAATCGAGAACGTTCTACATCTCGTGGCTTGAATTATCTATATATCCATTTGAACCTGTAATTATGATTTACAATATTTTATTTTATTAAAGTTTGAATTATTTGTCTATATTGCCTCACCGTTCTGCATACTAAAATTGACTAAGTAGCGTATCCACGAAAGGGCAGAATGTTATTAATCTTCAACACGCGTGTTACCGATACGCGCGCACACATTCAGTATTTCCCTCACACACACGCACACTTTTTCACAAACACAACACTATAGTTTTTGTCATTTGTCATTAGCGTCCTTACATTACTGACTAGTTCTTAATCATTCACACTTTTGCCAAAGAGAAGTATGTGTTTAGCCCATAATAAATCAGGTCTATTTATAATTCATTTGATGAAATGTTTGTCACATTGGATCACGCTCGCGCGCGCATGTACATGTTTGCGTGCGTGCGTGCGTGTGAGCGAGAGAGGTCCAGAAAATTTTCTCCAATACTCCTAAGATGAACGTGAAAATTGGTCCACTTCATGTTTGTGGAAATCATTTTTCGTCCAACGTAAATGTATCTCACTTCAATTAAAATCAACTCGTCTATTTGTCAATCTAACAACATGAGATTTTTGCTGAGAATGATACAGTATCCTGTGATGGAAAATTTAGTACAGTTCCTACGCAATTTTTACAGCTTTTTAGTGTCCAGAGAATGCACATGGGTTTTTATTGCCAGCTTGTATTTGCACTAACAGTTACAAGATCTGAGCAGACATACGAGTGAATCTGCCGCGACCGGATGGCCATTTCAAAGATTTTGAAGAATTGTGTACAAAACAACTTTCCCATTCAGCCATGACTTGACAAGTTGCACTGGCGTAACAGCCGGACACCTGGACTGGCGATGCGGCCAGGACCTGCAGACTAGGGAGACCCCGCAAACATTTTCCTTAATGTTTCAAGTATGGGTGTAAACCATTGAACTTGAATAAAACCAAATTTCCCCGTATAGACTTTAACATCACAAACAAATACGTACATTAATTTTTTACTGATATTTTTACCAGTACCTAATGATGTATTTTGAGGGCATAAATTATTTAGTTAACTGCACAACTCAGCGGTGATTTCAGTTAAGAATGCACCGAGGCCATCGGCCGGGCCTGCGTCGTTATATGAGTTGCGAAAAGAAACTAATACGCACCAAAGTACTGGATCGCGTTATAAATGTTACTCTGGCGTTAACATCTTAAAATTTAGCCTTTAGGGGTCACAAAGAGAAGACAGGTCATCCCAAAGCAAAAAGTTTTGCAATTATTGATCTTTTGAGTAAATACGATCCATTGATGCAAGAGATAAAGTGATGCGAACAACAGGGAGAAGTATATGAGTCCAAAAATTCAAAATAAACTCCTTCAGCTTTTATCTAAAAAAGTTGAAAATATTATTTTGAAACAGATTGGACCTGCTCGATTTTTTCTGTAATAATGGATACTACACAAAACATTAATAGAAAAGATCAACTGAGTCAAATAATTAGATAAGTCTCAATTTCTCTCACTTTCTGAAGATGAAGCAGGAAGGCCCACCAACTTAAAATTAATGAAAGCTCTTTAGGATTTATGGGCTTAGAAGAAGAGATTTTCAATAGTCTTGAGGAGAACGTCCTCTGTTTACGTTATACAATTTCAGTAGCTGCCACAGCTACAAGGAGGGGTAAGTATTCAAGAGAGAAAAATGGTATTAATTAAGTACGGATAGTAGGGGGCCCAATAGGACTTCTTGCGGGAGCAGAAAAAAGAGTTACGCCACTGATGGCAAGTTATCATTCTCACATTCAACGAAAATTACGTAGTAATCAAAATTCTATAACCTAAGAACGAACTGCTTTAGGACCAAAAGACGAAATGCCTCTAACCGTTTGTTCTGTCTTTTTTCTTTTTTTAATTATAGTATGCTATTTGAGACCCATTACGCATCATATTTTTATGGGTACATCGTCTTGTTCCATTACGCAGACGCTTGACATTCTAATCGTTCTACTTTATTTTCTGTGTCACCATGAGAGTAGCTTCTCTGTGTACCCTCGACGGTTACCTTTTCAATTACGATGATGGTCGAAATTAATTGATGGAAGTGACTACACACTTAAAGATAAAATGAACATAATTATTATGTACAGGTTGATTTTTGTTGACGATTTCGGTTTTCATGAGAACGTGGAACTTGGACCAATCCCATGGCACTGTGTGTGGTGGCACTATTCGATGGGTTTACTCCGTAACGATAGGTCGTTTGGCCACTAGTAATATTTTGAATCTGTTAGTTTCCGCAAACATTTCCTTAAAAACAATACTTTTAGCATTTTATTAATTTAAAACGTAATCGTCGGTCGCTTACAACAATTTTTTAAACCAAAAACATTGTAAGTTACTCTGTAAACTTGTCACAGAACAGCCATCGTTTATTTTAAATCTTGTGATTTCTAACTTTTACTTGAGAAGTTAGCGTAGATCTTTATTTGTTCAGAAAGCACATTTGTTCCCGTTAATGTACCGTGCACGACAGCATACACAGGCAACGCGCGTAGTTACCGTTAACATATGTCGCTTCTCGAAACACGGATGTAGAAACTTCCTGACACGACTATTGTACTTGAAACAAACTGCTGCATTTCTTCATCCGCGCCAGACTAGTGCTGTACATTAAACCCATTTGCGTACGAAGCTCTTTCATTAAGTAGAAGTTAATTAAATGTTTCTAAACGTAAATCAGGGGTTGCACACTAACTGTGGGAGTGAATAATTTGTACGTATACGAACCCGTAACTTTGTTTTAGTTTAGCTTTTTCTCACAACTGGACTAATTAAACGTTCAAGTTTTAGCATTTTATTCATTTAGTTTAGCGTAATATACAAACCACACTTTGCTCTACATCATTGTCGTATTTTGCGTCAGTTTTTTTACTTAGCAGAGCTACTCTCACAACCCGGCTATCGCTTTGTCTTATGTTCAGTGGTGGTGGTTTTGCAGCAAATCACATGTAGGCCTACCTGAAGCGATGCCTCTTAATGTTAAATTTACATGACTCTCTTGCTCAGCTCTTCTCTAATCGTGCATATTCCAGATGTCGAGAAAAATGCATCTACTCCTCAACCTTCATATACGAAACTGATGACTTTATTAACAAGTTGTTATAACGCTAACAATTGAAATAGAGAATCCACAAGTCGGCATTATGAGCCTTCCATTATAAACATAGGCAATGTGCTATACATACTTGTTTCATTTCCACGTAGGACGTTCCTTTATTAACGTTTGTCGTGATTAAAAAAATTGTTTCTTAAAAATTCAATGTGATGATTGTTACGTTGCAATTTTACAGTCACGTTACAGTGCAAATCGTAAGTATTTAATTAAAAGGATAATTTTACTGCTTCTTTGCGAGCAATATCCTGGTAATGGTTTTATCAGAAGAATAGACAAAAACCATGTCTTTTAACGAATTTTTCATACCACTATAAAATACTTTAAAACTCAAAAACAATTAAATCAATTCTCAAAATTCGGGTGTGGGCAATGGGGAATGGGTCCCGGAAAACTTCTCAAATACAAAAACCCAAACAACGAAGAAAAGGCTATGACGGGAGATATGTGCCTGGACAATGACGTATTTTATGGTGTCTGGATTGCGAGAAATGGCCATGAACGCTGTAAAGTAGCCGTACTTGTTATTATATAATATTGTAGGTGGTGTAGGATTTATAATAGTCTTTTCTTAATGAACAAAGGCCATTATTTAAGGTCAGGTTTGGACCCTGTCCAAGGTCCTATTTAATTTAAAGCCAGGAATGTGCAGTGGCGCACCCAGGATTTTTTTTCGGGGGGGGGGTTGAAAATTTAGAAACAAGGTGCACAATTTTGGTTTTCCTCATTCTTTTCTTTACAAGGAGGGCTTTTTCCTGGAGAAACGACAATACGCAACTTATAAGGAGCCATTATGTAAAAACAGGTAAAAATTAACTTTGCTTCATAGAATTTTACTCATGTACGTTCCACCTATAATGCTGCAAAGGCATACTGCACGTGTAAGAATTATGAGTTAAAATCATGTTAAGCACAGGCTTACTAATTTGCATATGCTTATTGAATAATTTAAATTACTTAATCAGTAGACGCCGACTTTATTGAAATAATAATACAATAGTATAGTTAAAATAATCAGACATAAAGCAGTTGCGCACTTTGAAGTGGGGATAAGACGGGAAGAATGTTATACACGTGAGTAGAAAAAGGCCTTTTGAAAATATTAGCCTTCTCCTTGAATGACGAGTCTACGTATGGAGTTTTTGATTTCGATTTCTATTTCGATACACTACTAAACAGTACTGTACATATTGTAGCGTGACAGATGTTTGCATAATATTGAATGGCAATTGATCATTAGAATAATGAAGTTATAATATTTAAATTTGGAAGAAAGCATTACGTCTAATATAAATAGATTAATTCATATCAACTGTGGAAAGAAATCATTATTATAAAGAAAATACAAGTACAAATAAAAGGAGTTACTAGTGATGAGTCATCCAAGACCAGTCTCATAACCAAAGGTTTTCAAGGTATAACCCAGGAAGGTAAAATAGTAAATAACAAAGCAGTACACAATATGACCAAACCCACAACGAGGGAGAATAAATAGAATAGAAACCCTAAAATAAGCCAAGATCAACCAATACAGGTTGTGTATTTCTGAATTAAAGAAGAAGATGGAGAAGATCCCAAGAAACCTGATGGCATCAAGAAGAAGATGGAGAAGATACCAGGCCCAGAAGGCAGGAGAAAAGAAGACTGAAGAAAGAAGAAGAGGGCAGCATCCTGAAGAAGATGTCATGCTCTTATAAAAGACACCCAAATCCCTATATCCCCAAAATAAATATTTAAAAATAAAAGTATAACGAAATAAAAACCACATGTATACAAATTTAAGAGAGAGGAGTGTATAAAGTAAAAGTTTCCTGTGAACTAAGATGAAACAATAATATAGTACCCATGGAACAAATCTCCATTGAAAAAACGCTAACCAATTTATTATGTTAATAAGACTATACGACCATTTAGCATTAACATAATATATAAGTGAAAGTGAACCAGTGATAGTTTTGGGTATTATAAAAAATGAACCTTGTGTTTCATTCTTGGCAATCACAAACATTGGATGCAATGAAATATGCATTTTTCAATGACTTAAAATGTGTACGGTGACAATATGTTGTTCATAAGACATGAATCTGTTTAAAATAACATTTTTGTTTTACATGAAAAAAGAAAAACAGATTTCATAGTGCTTTTTGAACGGTTCATACTATTTATTTGTTAATGACAGGGTACAATTCCCCAAAGACAAGGTATAAAAGACTGTATAAAAACTGTAGAATCCTACTTATAATAATAGTTAGAAATAAGAATATAGATATAAGGTTTTAATGTATATAGTACAAGAATGTTTAAAAATGTTTTAGATATAAGGCCATTTGTTTGGGTCTGAAACAACTAACATCAGAACTATAAAAATAGTTACCACTTGTAAATAGTAGAGAGTAATTAAGATGTTAGTTAGTAAAAAACCTTTGTTGTAAACCATATTTCCATGTTGGAAATGGGAATTTTGTTGCAAAATGTCTGATTTGAAGACAACCATTTATTTAAAAAAAAATATTCTTTATTCTGTTTGACTATTGTTTGTATTGTGGCCAATACTAGTTGTTTTTGTGTAATTTGAAAGCATGTTTAATTTATAATACTATTTGTAAAAGTCAGAGAGGGTATCACACATCATATATTGTTTGTAAATTATTTTGTAAGAAAAATTGTTAAAAAATCATAGGCCAAAAGAATGGAAACCAAACTTCATCAAAACAGAGAAATTGCTCAATTAAATGCAAATAAACAAAAGGGGTTTAGACAAAATAAACTTGAGATCATGCCATATAATTGCACATACCATTTAGAGAGATTTTAATAAATTATATTCAGAATTATGAATAAAAGTGAAAATGACTAAACTCAGAAATTTAGACATGGGAGTCATATATTTCAGAATAATGTTTCAGAATACAACTAATTCAATTAATTACCAGAAAATAAGGGAATATGAACCTTTTAATACAATATAGAATTATTAATATTAAATATAACTGATAAAATGGCTGAATTTATATAATGACAGGAAGTAAATTTTGATGTTTTGGACTCTTCAGAGTATACCCAAACTGAAAGTAAAATTACTATTTTTTGGACAGAAAACACTATAAAATGGCATCATTTAATCTGAAAATAACCAGAATGAACTGAAAGATTAATTTAAATCAAATCTAGTGAATAAAATTGACAAATAACCAAAGTTTAGGCATTCATATAGTGAAATAGTAAAATGTACACAGGATGTGAAAATATTTTTGAACAATGTTAAGGATAATATTATATGGGCTAAGAGTTTAATTGAAACTGAAGGAAACAGTTAGTTAATTATTGGTTTTTGAACGGTTAACATGACATACTTTGGTAACGTGCATAACCTAACCTATAATAGACATACCAAGCGAATGTATAGTACGTTATTGTGAAATCGCGAGTGACTTGTGGAATACTTCTAAAAACTATCATATTATAACAGAAACAATCAAGAAACACTCCATAAACACAGAACAATACATATCTACTCTGAAAAACACCACAAAACACTAGAAAACTGTGTAATACATTAACCCAAATTAGTGATGGAATCGGGGAAAGTGTTTGAACTAATAATTATACGGATACACTAAATACAACTCAGAAACAGTACACTAGACACTACACAACATTTTACAAGAGATTCGCAGACATCAGCACAGGAATACTACAGGAAAATCTTTTATTTGGAACGTCCAATATACGAATGACATCTCACTAACTTCACGGCAGCCATTTGCAATATTGGTTATCATTGCCAGAACCCCGCCTTCTAGTTCGACACAGCTGTTGGGTGAAAACAATTATTATATTTACAATTTATTATTCAATGTCTGTGTTTATTAATAACTATTAATTTGATTGTAACGTTATACTTTTTAAATATTAGCCCGATTTCTCTGACTTTGGTAATAACTGGCTGTTTAAAGAACCCTATATAATTTTTATAACATATACTTGTAACTTTTTTCGATATCCTGAGAATCGATACTAATCGATAAGAGTCAATATTGCTGTTACTTAATAAAACATTAATACTTTTCAATACTTAATAGTTCTTTATTTCTTCAATAATACTAATTACCAATAATATAATTCTAATTGATAATCTACAAGGACTTTACCACCCGTAAGTGAAGATAACCTAAAAAATAGAAAGGTAAACAAATATCGATTGGTTTACAGACAGTCTTATGAGTGGTGATAGATTATTTAAATTATACTAAAACTTTAATAAAAATTTTCAGAAGAGCATTACACTGTTTAAAACTTCACAGCCCTATATTAATTAATTGATCCTAATTAATTAATTAATAAAATTAAAATTTTTTTTTATTATTTTTTTTTTTATAAACATAATTTTTTTTTTAATTTTCTTCAAAACAATAATTTTTGTTTTGAAACTTTCGGTGAAGCTGAGCATATATATTTCTTCATCAACTTTACGCTACTCGACCGGTCTTGCTACCATTGGGACTCGACCAGCTGGGAAACTTAAGGAAGTGTTTCAGGCCAGTAAGACGTCGAGAGCCACACCAATTAAACATATTACATTGGACTTGATTACATCGGAGTCACATACTCCACAATAGTTATTATCATCAACACACAACACATCAATCAAATTTAATTATTTTATTACAAATTGGCGCACAACTTTAGGGGCTTTAATTAGCGATTGGAAGGCCAATACATTCTGCCCAATCACTAGTTGGAGCTAGGCAACAGCTACAAAGCCAGAGAATTTCAAGGGAAAATGCAACGACGTGCGACATCTAAGAAACGGGCGGCGGAGGCCGAGAAAGAAGTCGATATGGACAACAAAGAGGCAACGCCAGTAGAGTTGGAAGAGGTATTACAATCGGTGTTGTCCAAACAAACTGAACAACCGGAGGCACCCACACAGACAGGGGTAGTCAATGTTCCAGAAAAGGAGAGACCGTCGCAAACAGAGGACATGACAAACCAAGAAATGTTCAGGCGGATGATGCAGGCAATGAATGAAAATAATAAGAACCTAGAATCCAAAATGGAAGGAATGGACAAGGAAAGGAAAGAAGATAGCCAGTCCTTGAAAGAAGATTTAGGAAATAAAATCGAAACAACAAGCAAGAAGATGGAAGAAAACAGCAAGAAGATGGAAGAGAAGATGGAAGAAAACAGCAAGAAGATGGAAGAAAACAGCAAGAAGATGGAAGGAAAGTTAGAAGAATTGAAGAAGGATAATCAATCCACAAAAGAAGAGTTGACTGGGATGAACAAGAACATAGAAAATTTGAAGGAAGATAACAAGAAGATGGAAGAAGAGATGGGGAAGAAGTTAGAAGAATTGAAGGAAGACAACCAATCGTTCAAGGAAGAATTCAAGTCAACTAAAGAAGAATTGATTAATAAAATTGAGAACACCAATCAGAAAATCGATGAAACCAGGAAGAAGATAGAGAAGAACAACCGACAATTGAAGGAAGAATTGAAAGAAGATAACAGGAAATTGGAAGAGAAGATGGGGGAGAAATTGGAGGAATTGAGAGAAGACAATCAAATTCTAAGAGAAGAGTTAAGGGAGGTAAATCAGGAGAACTTGGACAAACTGGACGAAAGAATGGAATTGTTGCGAGAAGAAATGAATAAGGAAATCAAGGTTAACAAAAAAGCGATGGATAAGAAGATGGAAGAAGAAAATATAATGGTCAATCGACAGATTCGAGAGATTGATGGAAAGTGCAACCAGACCGAAAAGGAGGTGAATGAGTTTAAAGAAGTGGTGAACATCAAGTTCACAAATATCGAAGAACATAGTCGTAGGAAGGTAGAAGAACAGAGGAAGGAGAATCAAGAAGAATTCGGAAAAGTACGCAACCAGGTCACAGAACGATGTAATGATATACAAGAGACCATGGCCAATATCACCGGTCAGGTGCGACAAAGCCGAGAGGAGATGGAAGCGATTAGAAACAGACCGACTCATTTCACCGGATTGCCCGTCAACGAAAGCCGAGAGTGGCTCAACTTCCGGCAGTACAAACGCAAGCCGATGGAGTTCCTGGCAAGGGTAGAAGAATATTTGACCAAGCATAAAATTACCCAATGGAGCCATAGCAGGGAAATATTCGACGAGTCTTTCCGAGACATAACAGATAATTGGTGGATGGCCAACCGGAGTGAAATTTCCGACTACCAACAGTTCCGGAAAATGTTTAAGACAAAATACTGGTCTGAGACCACCCAGAACTTGATACGTGACAATATTTGTAACGGAAGATACAGGTCACAATTAGGTAGCAGTATGACGGCATATTTCTTGGGGAAGGTGTGTATGGCAAAGCACCTTGAGCCAGCAATCCCAGAAGAATGTTTAGTGAATAAGATATCTTATCACTATGATGAGGACATTATCAGGGCCCGGAGAGGTAGTCAGATCAAGACGATCCAGGGAATGACTGAGTTATTGGAGGGATACGAGAATGAAGAGTATTATCGGCAGAGCAGGAAGAGAAATGAGAGACCAGAAGCAAGGCCGACTAATTACCCCAATAACGGCAATAACCATACAAATAACCGGAACCAGCCCAGTAATTACGACGGCCCTAACAACCAGCCGCGTAATAACCAGTTTAACGGAAATTTTAACGGCGTTAGGAATAACAACCCCTACCCAAACAATAGAAACAATTTTTACCAACATAATAATGTCCCATACAGTCAGAGAAATCCATATCCCAACAATAATGGTAACAGGCCTTACCCACCTAACCGAAATTACTATAATGATAATATTAATAATAATAATAATAGCAATAGTAATAACCGAGTGTCGCGCCCTAGGGTAAATTTTATAAGAGCAGAAGATCGCGGACCCAGGAGATATTATCAACCGAGGAGGAGCAGCTTCCACGGCGCTGACCGAAGATGGCGGAGTGCGGAACGAGACGGCCCAAGATACGAACAGGAAAGACGAAGTACCAGCCTGGAAGATCTTGGCAGACAACCGAACAGGGCGTTAAACATCAACCAGGGTACAGAACGTCAGGAAACAAACCAGAGTTTCCCGAACGATGCCTCGGTCAACAATAACTTAAACAATGACCAAAATGCTTTAAACGAGAGGAGGCAGTAATCAACAACGATGACCCGTTACTGCTTATACTTCCTGGGTTAGAAAAGGATGATTTGCAACAAGCAAACAATGATAAAAACATCACTATTATCAGTAACCATTATTTGAAAGACATACGAACTGAACTTTTGGAAGAGAACGAAAAGAGTCTCAGCAACAGTAATAATGAGATAATTTATATAACAGCGGAGGTGGAAGGAGTTCCCGCTAAAATAATGATAGACACAGGAGCTAATATTTCAATAATAAACTCCAATGAGTTGGAGAGAATACAATGTACATGTGGAAAAACTTTGCCAATGTTACCAGTCAACAACATTGTGTTGGTAGGTGCAACTGGCCGCCAGAATAAAACCATTAGGAAGCAAGTTTCCTTAAGTGTCGTTAGCCGTGATATAGCTTTAGACATGGAATTTTTAATCGCCACCGGATTACCATTTGACATCTTAGTCGGTTGCGATATTCTTCGTAGATATTCGGCAGTAATCGATCTTAATTTAAATAAAGTATCACTTTTCCCAGACGGAGTAACATGGACCGCAGATCTGGTAGGAGGCACAACTATACTTCCCAGCCCTATACATCAACAACTTCGTAAGATAAATGTTATTAGAAACAGCCCTCTTTATAAACCCATAATATACAATCATGGAGGAGAGGATTTATGGTCAGTTAAGATCCAAGAAATACGGAATTTCCAGTGCGGAAGCGATAACAAGAAAATACCAACACATCTGGCTGATCGTCATATCGCTATATATGAGAAATACAAGGCGGTGTTTTCTGATGAACCAGGGAAGGTAAAAAACTACCAGTGTCAACTTCGTTTCAAAGAAAACGTAGAGTTTAACCGGAGGTCATATCCAATAGCGCAATCGCTCAAAGAAGCCGTGAGAACAGAGATAAACAAGATGTTAGATAATGACATAATTGAGATTAGTCAATCACCTTACACTAGTCCAATTATTGCTGTTCCGAAGAAAGACGGACAAGTCCGGCTCTGTTTAGATGCGCGTGAGTTGAACAAGACAATTGTGAATGACAGAACCTCTCCCGGTGAAATAGAAGAGATTTTGAAACGTTTTCATGGTACTAACTTTATTAGCACCTGGGATACGGTCTGTGGTTATTGGCAGGTAGAGCTGCATCCACAAAGCCGCCAATACGTAGCGTTCATTTTCGAAGGGCGCAATTACCAGTTCAAGAGACTGCCCTTCGGACTTGTCAATTCTGTCGCCATATTTGTGGCATGCATGGACCAGATTTTGGGACCAGAAGCGCTCCAATTTACCACCGTCTATGTTGACGATTTACTAATTACATCCGGAACCTGGGAGGAGCACTGTTACAGAGTAGAATTTGTACTAAACAAACTAGCGCAGAATAACATAACACTGAAGTTGGAGAAATCCAAGTTCATAGCGCGCGAGGTACAATTCTTAGGTTTCAACCTAGACGACAGAGGTATTACCCCATCAGCAGAGAAAGTGGAGGCAATTCAGAGGTTCCCGCAACCGAGAAACAGGAAACAATTACAATCTTTCCTCGGACTCTGTAACTATTACAGGAAGTTTCAGAGCCGATATTCCGAGTTGACCGCCAAGTTTCAACCACAGTTATCTGCCAAAAACAAATGGACTTGGGGTGAAGATCAAGATATTACGTTCCGCTTGATAAAAGAGAAGTTTCTGGAGAGTGTCATACTTCGTCACCCAGATTTTAAGAAACCGTTCTTTCTAAACTGTGACGCTAGCGATCTAAGCTTAGGAACGACATTATACCAGGAAGATGAGGAGGGACAACATCTGGTAATAAGCTTCGCTAGTCGCACACTGAACCAGTGCGAAAAGAACTACAGTGTGACAGAAAAGGAATTGTTGAGCGTGGTGTTCGCATGCAGCAAGTTCCGGACGTACATTCTCGGATATCAAGTCACGGTACGAACTGATCATAAATCCATCTCGTTCCTTCGTAGGTGCAAATTGAGTCACGGCCGATTGGCTAGGTGGGTACTCGCCCTACAAGAATATGACCTGAAATGGGAATACATTCCAGGGAAGAAGAACGTGGTAGCGGATGTGTTGTCACGTATTAATCTGGAAGATCAGACTTTCGAGGGAGAGAAGGAGAGCTTAGTAAAAATTTATAACATATTCACGACCAGAGCCGATTTACAAGCTTTGTTAATAAACATCAGAATCCATCAGCAGTCTGATCCTAAGCTGAAAAACATTGTGAGTCGTTTGGAAGCCAATGATGAAACCATTTCTAAATATTACCACTTTAACAAGGGAATTTTATTCATAAAAACCGCATTGGACGATGAGACATGGAAGGTGATAATCCCGCACCAAATAGAAAAGGAGGTCATCATCGATTACCATGTCAGGTATGGTCACATGGGAGCGTTAAAAGTGATACAAGCTCTAGAGGAAAATTGTAAGATCAAGAATATCAACCGCAAGGTGAGAACATACATCAAGTCCTGTAAGATCTGCCAATGTGCAAAAGTAAACAATGAAAAGACAGAGGGTATCATGATACCGATAACTTCCAACACAAAACTGGAAAAAGTGTTTTTGGATATCTGCGGGCCATTTCCCCGTAGCGGTGGTCGGCACAGATATAAATACTTGGTAATCATAATGGATCACTACACCAAGTATATAAAGCTATATCCGGTTAATCGGGCAACGACAGCAAAGGTTTTGGCGGTGATTATTGATTTGTATATCCCAGAGATCGGTAGACCATTTTCTATTATTACCGACCATGGTACACAGTTTAAGGGGAGGAGATGGCGAGACACTTTATTAGCACTTGGGGTCAAAACATATAAGACATCAGTCTACCACCCAAGTAGCAATCCGGCTGAGAGAGTACTAAGAGAAGTGGGTAGGATATTGCGCACGTACTGTCACAACCAACAGAAAAAGTGGCAAGAGTACCTAGCAGCGACAGAAACATTCCTAAATTACGCCCACCATCCAGCTATAGGAATTCCACCGTACTCAGCCATGTATGAGAAGCCGACTCCCCGAGACATTGAACAAATCATTGAATTTCCAACGAACAACAATAGGAAATTCAACCAGTTGAAGTTTTACAATAAGGTAGCAGAAGATCAGGAAAAACGGCAAGCCAAATACCAGAAGGCAATAGGGCGAATTGTAACATATAAAGAGGGTGAAAAAGTCCTCCTAAAAAATAGAGAGCTGCCTAGCACCTTAGAAGGCATAACCAAAAAACTACTATTATTATACACTGGACCATATGTTGTGGTAAATGATAAGCATAACAATACATATGAGTTGAGGGAAATCGTTTCAGGAAGAATCAAAGGAGTGTACAATCAAGCTTCTATGAAGAAATATTATGAAGAATGAGTTGTGAGTTTTAGAATTTTGAATTATATTTTTAAAAATCCTAAAATAATGTAAGTACATCTTACAACCTAATATTTTGAAAAGAACATTCTGGAGAATTAAAAGAAAAAGAATTTTTAATAATTTGAAAAAATTCTAAAATATGTAAGTACATCTTACTACAACCTAATAATTTTGGAACAAACTTTATGGAAGAAAGAAAAAGAAAGACTTTTGAATTGAAATATAATTATGAAAATTTAAAACTGAGTAAGTACAGCTTACTACCACTGAATTATGAGAAAAACATTTTTGAAAAATTAAGAAGAAAGGAATTTTGAAGTTAATATACAAAAAATTTAAAAATGAAGTAAGACCAACTTACTAAAACTAAGTTTATGAGAAAACTTTATGGTAAATAATTAAGAAGAATTTGAATTTGGAGAAATACCAAAACATTCAGAAATAATAGTAAAATCACAATACTATAAACAATTCTGAATGAACAATTCTGGGAATAAATGAATTAAACAGAATTTGAATGTTGATAGAACGTCAGTACTTTGAAACAAGATAAGATCAACATATTACAAGGATTTATGAGAAATATTTTTCAATTAAATAAAAGGAATAGTTTGAATTTTACATTAAAACTAACCAAGTTCCAAAAAATAATTATGTGTCAATTATGATTGAATTGAGAAGAAAATAAAGTGATTAATTCCGAAAAGAGAATTAACGTTAATCCAGAATAAATGCTAGACATTCACAATAGCATTTGAAGGAGTAGAGAAGACTAACAAAAAAGAGTGTAATATGCCAGAGAAGGAAAAAAAAAATTTTGAAGCAAAGAGACTAATTACCTATGAAACGATAATGAAAACAGTTAATTAAGAGCGAAGAAGAACAACTAATACCAAACAGATGGAGAAGATGATTTTGAACAAATGATAATAATAAGACCTATATGAAATGCAAAGAGAAGAAATACCACATGAAATATAATATAAATGAACTAATGCTAATGAATGCGAAGACGGATTAATAACTTTCTAAGAGAAAGGAAAGAACCAAAATGTTTAAATAAAATGATCAATATAACAACCTGTATATCTAATGTAAAGATACAATGTTAAAAAATTAAATATAATATAATAAGACCATTCAAATAATGAATAAGAAAGACTATATATAGAGACCATGCTAATACTATGAATAACCAGAAGAAAGTATAAAGAGAATTCAGATGGAGAAGAAAGAGAGTTACATTGTAAACAGTAACCAGAATTATTAAAAGAAAGGTTTTCAACCATAATTAAATTAAATATATCAGACAAGTTAAGAGTTTTGAAAAAATATATATGTAATGAGTATAATAATGATTATGAAGATTTATTAAGATAGAAAATGTGAGATAATCTGAGAGACTACGAAGTGGAGAATCCAAAGATATTTTTATTAGTTGAAAATGAGACTACTTTTTATTTATTTATTCGATGACTGACTGAAGATAATTCCAGCAGCATTATGTTTTTTGAGCAGGGATGGATATGCCCCTGTACTCAATTTATAGAAGTGGTGTATGGCCAGCAGAGAAGTAGCGTACAGTGCCCCTCTGATCTGCCCCAGCCCACGTGATAGGGAATGTTAGGGAATAAATATCCCAAGGATACAACACGAAGTTGATATAGGAAGAAAATGTATTACAATTATAATATATCTCAGAAGACACTAACTATCCGAAAAGGATCAGTAGTAAGACAAGTAACCATATATATAAAATTAATAAAACTCTAATATAAAAAAGTCGATATAAAAATGGAGAAGAAAATGAATTATAAGAAATGATGAAATTATCATAAGAAATTATTTCATCCATAAACATGTCTGAAATAATTACTTCTGGAGGAGAGCAATCTGTAGCGTGACAGATGTTTGCATAATATTGAATGGCAATTGATCATTAGAATAATGAAGTTATAATATTTAAATTTGGAAGAAAGCATTACGTCTAATATAAATAGATTAATTCATATCAACTGTGGAAAGAAATCATTATTATAAAGAAAATACAAGTACAAATAAAAGGAGTTACTAGTGATGAGTCATCCAAGACCAGTCTCATAACCAAAGGTTTTCAAGGTATAACCCAGGAAGGTAAAATAGTAAATAACAAAGCAGTACACAATATGACCAAACCCACAACGAGGGAGAATAAATAGAATAGAAACCCTAAAATAAGCCAAGATCAACCAATACAGGTTGTGTATTTCTGAATTAAAGAAGAAGATGGAGAAGATCCCAAGAAACCTGATGGCATCAAGAAGAAGATGGAGAAGATACCAGGCCCAGAAGGCAGGAGAAAAGAAGACTGAAGAAAGAAGAAGAGGGCAGCATCCTGAAGAAGATGTCATGCTCTTATAAAAGACACCCAAATCCCTATATCCCCAAAATAAATATCTAAAAATAAAAGTATAACGAAATAAAAACCACATGTATATAAATTTAAGAGAGAGGAGTGTATAAAGTAAAAGTTTCCTGTGAACTAAGATGAAACAATAATATAGTACCCATGGAACAAATCTCCATTGAAAAAACGCTAACCAATTTATTATGTTAATAAGACTATACGACCATTTAGCATTAACATAATATATAAGTGAAAGTGAACCAGTGATAGTTTTGGGTATTATAAAAAATGAACCTTGTGTTTCATTCTTGGCAATCACAAACATTGGATGCAATGAAATATGCATTTTTCAATGACTTAAAATGTGTACGGTGACAATATGTTGTTCATAAGACATGAATCTGTTTAAAATAACATTTTTGTTTTACATGAAAAAAGAAAAACAGATTTCATAGTGCTTTTTGAACGGTTCATACTATTTATTTGTTAATGACAGGGTACAATTCCCCAAAGACAAGGTATAAAAGACTGTATAAAAACTGTAGAATCCTACTTATAATAATAGTTAGAAATAAGAATATAGATATAAGGTTTTAATGTATATAGTACAAGAATGTTTAAAAATGTTTTAGATATAAGGCCATTTGTTTGGGTCTGAAACAACTAACATCAGAACTATAAAAATAGTTACCACTTGTAAATAGTAGAGAGTAATTAAGATGTTAGTTAGTAAAAAACCTTTGTTGTAAACCATATTTCCATGTTGGAAATGGGAATTTTGTTGCAAAATGTCTGATTTGAAAACAACCATTTATTTAAAAAAAAATATTCTTTATTCTGTTTGACTATTGTTTGTATTGTGGCCAATACTAGTTGTTTTTGTGTAATTTGAAAGCATGTTTAATTTATAATACTATTTGTAAAAGTCAGAGAGGGTATCACACATCATATATTGTTTGTAAATTATTTTGTAAGAAAAATTGTTAAAAAATCATAGGCCAAAAGAATGGAAACCAAACTTCATCAAAACAGAGAAATTGCTCAATTAAATGCAAATAAACAAAAGGGGTTTAGACAAAATAAACTTGAGATCATGCCATATAGTTGCACATACCATTTAGAGAGATTTTAATAAATTATATTCAGAATTATGAATAAAAGTGAAAATGACTAAACTCAGAAATTTAGACATGGGAGTCATATATTTTAGAATAATGTTTCAGAATACAACTAATTCAATTAATTACCAGAAAATAAGGGAATAGGAACCTTTTAATACAATATAGAATTATTAATATTAAATATAACTGATAAAATGGCTGAATTTATATAATGACAGGAAGTAAATTTTGATGTTTTGGACTCTTCAGAGTATACCCAAACTGAAAGTAAAATTACTATTTTTTGGACAGAAAACACTATAAAATGGCATTATTTAATCTGAAAATAACCAGAATGAACTGAAAGATTAATTTAAATCAAATCTAGTGAATAAAATTGACAAATAACCAAAGTTTAGGCATTCATATAGTGAAATAGTAAAATGTACACAGGATGTGAAAATATTTTTGAACAATGTTAAGGATAATATTATATGGGCTAAGAGTTTAATTGAAACTGAAGGAAACAGTTAGTTAATTATTGGTTTTTGAACGGTTAACATGACATACTTTGGTAACGTGCATAACCTAACCTATAATAGACATACCAAGCGAATGTATAGTACGTTATTGTGAAATCGCGAGTGACTTGTGGAATACTTCTAAAAACTATCATATTATAACAGAAACAATCAAGAAACACTCCATAAACACAGAACAATACATATCTACTCTGAAAAACACCACAAAACACTAGAAAACTGTGTAATACATTAACCCAAATTAGTGATGGAATCGGGGAAAGTGTTTGAACTAATAATTATACGGATACACTAAATACAACTCAGAAACAGTACACTAGACACTACACAACATTTTACAAGAGATTCGCAGACATCAGAACAGGAATACTACAGGAAAATCTTTTATTTGGAACGTCCAATATACGAATGACATCTCACTAACTTCACGGCAGCCATTTGCAATATTGGTTATCATTGCCAGAACCCCGCCTTCTAGTTCGACACAGCTGTTGGGTGAAAACAATTATTATATTTACAATTTATTATTCAATGTCTGTGTTTATTAATAACTATTAATTTGATTGTAACGTTATACTTTTTAAATATTAGCCCGATTTCTCTGACTTTGGTAATAACTGGCTGTTTAAAGAACCCTATATAATTTTTATAACATATACTTGTAACTTTTTTCGATATCCTGAGAATCGATACTAATCGATAAGAGTCAATATTGCTGTTACTTAATAAAACATTAATACTTTTCAATACTTAATAGTTCTTTATTTCTTCAATAATACTAATTACCAATAATATAATTCTAATTGATAATCTACAAGGACTTTACCACCCGTAAGTGAAGATAACCTAAAAAATAGAAAGGTAAACAAATATCGATTGGTTTACAGACAGTCTTATGAGTGGTGATAGATTATTTAAATTATACTAAAACTTTAATAAAAATTTTCAGAAGAGCATTACACTGTTTAAAACTTCACAGCCCTATATTAATTAATTGATCCTAATTAATTAATTAATAAAATTAAAATTTTTTTTTATTATTTTTTTTTTATAAACATAATTTTTTTTTTTTTTTCTTCAAAACAATAATTTTTGTTTTGAAACTTTCGGTGAAGCTGAGCATATATATTTCTTCATCAACTTTACGCTACTCGACCGGTCTTGCTACCATTGGGACTCGACCAGCTGGGAAACTTAAGGAAGTGTTTCAGGCCAGTAAGACGTCGAGAGCCACACCAATTAAACATATTACATTGGACTTGATTACATCGGAGTCACATACTCCACAATAGTTATTATCATCAACACACAACACATCAATCAAATTTAATTATTTTATTACAATATGGACGTTTTGTAAGACGAAACAAGCAATAGATACAACAGAGGTACCATACAAAGGTTGCACCGAGTTAGAAAATGTTTAACATTTAATAGGCCTACTGCAATTATTTTGTAAACAGTGATTTGGTATGTTGTGTCTATTGCAGTCTTTCTCCAGATCTTCTAGTCGAGCTATATGTATACATTAACAAACATTGTATATTTTGATGTACATAATAGTTTGTGTACATGTTACGATTCAGGAAAAAACGTAGTAATATCGGTAGAAATGAGCCTCTGACGAAGCTGACGAAAACTAGTTCAAGCTGTAAGGTGAAAGTTTAACATTTTTACCAATAAAAAAATGAGTGTTCCGAGTCAGTAGTTATATATTTAACTTATAATTAGTTAATCAACGGGCACGTCATGGACAACAAAATCCAGGAATATAGTCAACATTACCCTGGCAACTTAATTTGTTTGAATAAGTAACATCAATAATAGGTCCGAATGTGAAATGACTGGGTTTAAAAAAAAAAAAAACAACAAATATAAATTATCCATAAATTTTATTATTTATGGAATGAAACGAACTGTTACATTATACACTCTTTGGTCTGATCTCCCGTAATCTTTTCAATTTTCATGACATGGTCACATCTTGATGTGCACTCTATGAAAGAAATACACTCAAATTCCTTTTTTGCTAAGTTTCTAACACTGTCTATGAAAATGCACGTTTTTAGCACGCTTCTTCACAATTGCCTAAATAAGTTCTAGGAATAAGACTAGGAAGTCAGGATGACAGAGTGGAAGTCGTAAAATGTAATGTCCATGGTTTGCCAAAACAGTGGTTATTATAAGAGTTCTGTAGCTATGTTGGTTTACTTTGTTGAATCAGTGAATAGAACTCAGGTTAAGATAAATGGACTAAAGAAATCCCATTATTCACTAACCAGTTAATCATGTTTGTCTTTTTTTTTATAATGTTGCAGGTGGATTTATTTACTAATTAAAAATTTCAGCCACATTTGTCGATGAAAACGTGCCAAAAGCAATAGGAAACTTTAAATAGAATAACACAATAGTAAGTTAAGAGAAAATATATAAGAAAATTACGGCAATTCAGAGAAGAACGGTGTCTATCCACGTTTTTTTTTTTAACTGACGTTGAATTCAGATTCGTCTATGTAAACTATAGGCCGTCGTTCTTCTCTGAATTGCCGTAATTTTCTTATATATTTTCTCTTAACTTTCTAATGAGTTATTCTATTAAAAGTTTCCTATTGCTTTTGACACGTTTTCATCGAAATCTCATTTGACGAATAATATGGCTCAGACTAGATCCACTACCATTGTAATTAATTTATCTCTTAAAAATTGTTTAATTTACTTTGAATGTTGGTGTTTCCCCTTCTATGAATTGATATTCGTAAATAATTAATCGAATAGTACACTTGTCAAAATCGTCTAAATCAGTTTTTATTTCCTTTGTTAACCATTTTTTATGGGAAGCACTGAAAGATTTTGTCAGCCGTATACGCGGATGCTTCTTTAATAATTCTAAAAACACTACTTAGAGACACACCGCACACCTGAGCTACACTTTCTTGCAACTTCTTTCTGATATTCCCTTATCTTCCGATTTAATAAACTTGTACACGTTATACATTATTTTCTGACTCTAACCTATGCATGACTTTCCGTTGTACTGAAATTGACAGGCCACTCAGATTGATCTAGTTCACTCTCCAAAACCGAAAAATATAGCAATAAACTAAACGCTCGCTTTTGATGAAAACTGGTGTTTTTTAAAAAATTTCGAACACAATTGCATATCATGCGCCGTTGGTAAAGAACAATTTATTCACGTCTGGTAAACTTAGACTACCTATGCTGAATTTTAGTTTATCATTTAGTAATAGTAAAAAGTTTACTTTGTAAGAATATAGTAATTAACATATAAAGAAGATACTTTGTTTATTATGTTCTTACTGTTTGTACATATGTTGATTACAAAATTTTTTCCAGATTTTCGGGGGGGTTCTAACCCCCAAACCCCCCCTGGTTGCGCCACTGGGAATGTGTACAGGTTAATTGAATAATTGAACAGGTTACTGTGTACAAGAAGTACACACTTTGTGTCACCGTATTTACACCGAGTTATTGTAAAACTTCATTATTTATCCTAAGTATTGTAAAACGTAAAACAAATCGAAAAATTCAATTGTACAAAAGGAATATAAGCCTTGTTTATTTTACAGCCGAGGATGTTACGTGATTTTGAGGGTTCTCTATTTCGCTTGTAGATGGTTTAATTTGACAATTACTACACGATCCGAAGCACAAGTTCTTGAAGTTAACCAATTCAGATAAAAAACTTCTGTGTGAGGTTTGCCCTGGGTATGCGGGTTCCTTGATATTTCCGTCTCTCAGATCTAATTAGATGTGTGCATTTGTTTTTCGTTGAGAACTCCTTTTGTAATTACCGCAAAACTTAGAAACCAACTAGTTGAGCCACGGTAGAGTAGCAGCTGGTACATATGTGTTGCTGTTCTATGTCTATACCTGTGTATTTCGAATTGTATCTCCACACTCGTAGCTGTTTACAGACATAAAATGTTGCCGTCGGGTAGCAACATTATTGCTGCGTGCTATCTTGTCTGCTCAGACATAATGTGCTGTTTCACAATAGAGAAGAACTCGAATGAGTGACAGCTGGTAAAAGAAAGATCAGGCCTCTTAGATATACTTTTTGGAGTGTGTTATGAAAGGCAAACAAGAAGACTTTACAAACAGTGAAAACGTACATTCAGAAATATAAATAATCGTTATTTGTGATAAAATAAATTAGTAGACACGAAGTTAGCAACTCCGTGCAAGAAATATTTTAAACAGACGATGTCCAAAGACATTATATGTGCCAGGAGGAAGATCCGAACAGAACATTAAAAAGGTTACGTAAAACCGAAAAAAATCTTACCACCAAAACCTTGAAAGTTGGTGACTATGATCGAGATATTCAAACACTTACAATTTACTGGTTAGGTACAAGAAAATTTTCAACAGAATTCCATTCGTGCGAGGTATGACGGAGGGGAAAACGAAGCTCGTAGTAGTCTCTCATTTACCAGAATGGTGTTTAGTAATAAAAATTTAACGCTCAACTCTGCCTAGAAAAACAAGGAAGGAAAGAAGTAGACAGCGACCAGTTTTTTCGTTATTTGAAGTGGATGCTCTTGCTCTTCTTGTCAAAATAGATTGTAACAAGGAAATAAACACGTTTTTATTTGTTGGAATATAAGATTTTAACGGTGGAAAATGTTTAATAAAATGTTCGTTTCTAAGCGACGAAAATTGAAAAACTTCTTTATGTAATTCACATTGAAGTAGACTTCTGGCATTCAGCGTACTTGTAAGTTCTCCCCATGGCATTTGTCCTTTATAAATTGTTGAAGTATGTGGATTTTTTAATATTTTGTTTGCCACAATTAAAACACAGACAAACATTCACATGGATAGACGTGAGCGTCACGTCCACGTACATAAGAGACTGCGAAGTTGGGAACAATGCACGTATTCGTAGTCTCAAGCGCACATTCGTGTAATGTAGAGGAATTTTATACACAGGGGACATTTAGGACACGAGTTACACATGCGTATACGTGTATAATTGCAAAGTTGGGGACGACGCAAGACGCGATCTTGTTTTGTCACAACTAAAGTAATACCCCGCTTAGCGCTGCCCGCTGCCCCTTTTAGCGCTGATTCGTCATAGCGTTTTGGATGAAAAATCAAGGCCAACTGAGTTTTATTTAGTTATCAATATGTACTACTTATTTATTCATTATTTAGTTAGGTACTACGTATATTATTTTTATCGGCAGTTCGTGTTATTTTTACGTATACCATTGAAATTTTTATTTCTCGATCCCCAACCATGTCGGATCTAAAGCCTGACCCTATAAATAAGATGCAAAGAAAAACCGTCAGCTTGGATGTGAAACTACAAGTTTTAAGCTGGTGAGCTCAGAAGATTACAAGATTAGAATCTGGTAAGCTACAAGAGTAGAACCTGGTGAGCGACAAGTGGATGTAGCCTGTTCATTAAATTTAGTACCATCGACAATTACGACAATTTTTAAAAAATTATGAAAAGATCAAAACATCTGCGTGGACGTCATCAAAATTATCTGTCACTAAATTAACTCGATGAAGAAGCAGTGTCCTTGAAGGAATTAAAAAAAAAAAATACTTTGTCGTATTTTGTTGCTTCCCTGCTATATACAATTTTCCCTCGAACGAGGCCTTTCGGTTTCGCAACTATTATCAAATATCACTATTACATTAACGACTCGGAACTAGGTTTTTTATAAGTAAAAGCATAAAGTTTTACCTTACAGCCTGAACCGGTTTTCTCCTTTAAAAGCCTTCTTCAGAGGCTGCCGCTGGTAGCGCTGTCCGTCTTGTTGTGGGTGACGGAATCGAATTTTGAAAGATCGATGCTGTGTGTGTGGGGTGAGATATGTTCGAATAATGCGTGCGATTTGAATTGTGTCTGTTCGTTTAGGATGTCGTTTTTATTTGTTTTTGTGTGTTTGTATATTTCCAGTTGTTCTAGAGTGTCTAATTTTCGGCCTTTTGTGTGTACGTGTAGAATGTTCATGTTATTGTCGATGTTTTTATATGTGTGGTTTGCTTCAATGAGGTGGTTTGCAAAGGTGGATTCTGTAGTGGAGTGGAGTGCCTTTGTGTGTTCAATGTATCTCTGTTTGAAGTTACGTCCTGTCTGGCCTATGTAGAATTTATTGCAATTTGAGCAATTTAGCTTGTAAACACCGGGTAGATCGAATTTGTTTTGTGCTTTGTGTGTGTGTTTTGATAGTGTGTGTTCTGTTTTGTTAGTAGTTTTGTAAGCGATTCTGTATCCTGCTTTTTTGAATTTGTGGGCTATTTTTTCAGTTTGTTTGTTGATGTATGTTAGTGTTATGAATTTGTTGTTTTCTGTCTTTGTCTGTTGTTTGTTTTGTGTAGGAGTTTACTGACTATTGTTCTGTCATATCCGTTAGATTCTGCTAGATATTTTATCGTGTTTAGTTCGTCTTTGTAGTCTTTTTCATCTAAGGGGATGTTGTTAAGTCTATGTATCATGGTTCTGAAGGCGGCTAGTTTGTGTTGTATTGGGTGATTGGAGGTGTTGTGTATTAGTGTGTCAGTTGTAGTTGGTTTTCTGTATATACTGAATTTGTGCCTATGTTCTAGTTTTGTGATGGAGAGGTCTAAGAAGTTTATGGTATTGTTGTGTTCGTATTCGGCAGTGAAGGTTATGTTTTTATGTATTTTGTTTATGTGCGTTAGTAACTGTTCACATTGTCTTTTGTTTCCCCTGTATAGTATTAGAATGTCATCAACGTACCTGTACCAATATAGTATTTTATGTGAGTGTCTGTCATTGTTTGTGAGTATTTTTGTTTTTTCTAAGTGTTGGAGGAAGACTTCTGCTAGAATGCTGGATACGGGGGAGCCCATGGGTAAGCCATCGTTCTGTGTGTAGTATTTATTGTTATAAGTAAAGTAGTTTTGTTTTGTGATAATGTTCAGAGTTTCTGTTATTTCGTTGACAAGTTCGTCTGGTGTGTTGTTCTGTTTGAGTTTGTTTTGTAGGATGGTGATTGTTTCAGAGATGGGGATGTTTGTGTACAGGTTTTTAATGTCAAAGGAGGCTAATGTGGCATTATGGGGGATGTGTATGTCTTTTATTTTTGTTACTAGGTCTGTGTTGTTTTTTACTGCAATGTTGTTGTCTAGTTGTGTGTGTTGTCTGATAATTTTGTCTAGATATTTTGCGAGTTTGTGTGCAGGGGCATTACGGTAGTTGATAATGGGGCGGATCGGAATATCTTCTTTATGGATTTTGGGAAGCGCTTGGAGGGTAGGGGCTGACGGTCAGATTTGTTTCATGTAGGGCTTTTGTTTGTGTGTCATTATGTGTTTGGCTTTGTTGACTAGTTGTTTTACTGTGTTTTGGTATCTGTCGGTGGGGTTATGTTTTAGTTCTGTGATGTTGTTCTGTTCCATGAAGTTTTGTACTTTTTTGTGTAGGTTGTCTGTGGGGATGATTACAGTCGTGTTGCCTTTGTCTGCTTTTACAAATGTGATGTTGTGTTTGTGTGCCTTTTCTCTCAGTTTGATGGCTGTGTGTATTTCTGAGTTGTGGTTGTAATAGTGATATTTAGTTAAGTAACGAACAAGTCATGGACAACGAAATCCAACTATTATCAAGTTCTTCCTACAACAAAATTAAAATATCTACTTCCCTTATACATATATATATTATAACGGCACCAAATATTAACTATTTGGGGTTATATGTTTACCGCATACTGAAAGCATATTTAAATAAAATGTAACAGTCAAAACTCCATTTGAATGTAGAGCATTGAAAATAATGCTTTGAAAAGCAGCGCACACGTGGTCATTATGTAATCAGTTCGCTGTACAAGGAAGCGACCACACCCAAACTGTTAATTATTAATATCTCGGAAACTAATAAATAAAGGCGAAATCCAACATAGCCAAAATGTTTGCCGAAATATTAATAATGACGTGTGCAAATTTTACGCGATATAATTAACAAATGAAAGAGTTAATTAAATTAATTGAATAACTTCTGTAAAAATAGAGTTACAGTAATGAGATTTTAGTATGTTATAAAGATAATAATTTCTGACAGATTGTATATTTTAGATTTCACACAACTTGGTTTGCAACCAAGTTATTGCAAAATTAAATAAGCACAGGATATCCGGAGCGGGAAATTGGTTCCGCCGGATAATTATAATAAGAATATTAGATAATAATATCAATTCTCCGTCTGTGGGAACCTAACTTCATTCTCACGGACCAAGGGAATTAAAATTTTATGTGGTAGGGAGAGTGTGCCAGCCAATGAAATCATTTCACGCGAGCCCCGGCCAGTGCGGTGTTTTCTGGTTGAAACCTCACTCTTTTGCCAGTACTCACGAAGTTAAGACGTAGTCCTTCGATCGTCTAGTAACCAAAGTGGTGAAGATCAACAAGAAGACTCTACGTGGTCAACACACACGCAATTACGAACACACTAAGTACAAATCATCTGTATCGCTCGTAATTGTTGCGTAAAGGCGAGATACTCTTCAGTACATCAACCAAGCTTATTGTGTACTACCAGTTAGTCATAAGCACGCAAGAGATCCACCAGACTTCAAGACCAGACTTCAAGAATACAGCAGAGAGGCCGTCTAAATCATTGGTGAACAGCTGACGAGCAGAGCGACCACCCGAACGAAGCACACACACACACGCTCACGTGCAACGTGCGAATCGACGAGGGACAGGAACCAGTTCCAGCAGACAACAGCAGACGTTAAAATATTCACAAACAGCAAGGAAGCAGAGTGTTGCCGAATTTTGAACTCCACGACCGAATCCAGCAGTTCTAAGCAGATTACTTTCTCTAACCAAGGACTCGAATCGACGAGGGACAAATCGGGACGACATCCTCTTCAGTAACAGGAAAGCAAAATCCACTTATTTATTTTTCAGATTAAATTTTCTATTTTTCAATTAAAACATTGTAACTCAAATAATTCAGGTGCCAAACAAAAAGCAAAGACTCTAGTAATTAAAAAGTAAATTCGTTGTGATAATCTGTATAGCAGTTTAAGACATTAGTAAGTTATAGTTAAGAAATAGAAGTAGTATAAAAGCGCTATACAAATCTTAACTGACAATCTAATCTTAGATCATACTGCAGTATATCAGAAGTAGAATCACTAGAAAAGAAATAACGTGAACTAGACTGTCACGTCTAATTTATTTTAATTAATTATTCTAATTAATTTCAGAGTTTTATATTTTGTTTCATGAACATTTAGATTCAATTTAATTAAATAAATTTAATTAAATTCAAATCAATTAATAAAGTAAAATTTAAATTGCAATTAACTCGCCAAAGAACGAGTTCAGTTTCTTTCAACTATTGACCAATCGAAAAACATTGATTCATTGTTTAGACTATAAGAAAATCATAAAACAATAACCATTCTATTCTTGTGTGTTGTTGGTGTAATAAACAACGTTTTATTACCCCATATAACAGTGTTTTATTGTTGTACGATAAAGCCTACCAGTCTCACAAAACTCTCCCCCTTTAAAGTAACCTATTTGTGTGTTGTTGTAATAAATTTGAGATTACTAGCTTGCGAACTTCAAATCCAAAATCCACACGCCCTAGTCGGAAGAATCTGCGAGATCAGACAGCAGGTGGGTACTCACACACAACACAATATAACAATAACGCATAGAAGTAGAGTTATAATATATATATATATATATATATATTGTAGCGTGACAGATGTTTGCATAATATTGAATGGCAATTGATCATTAGAATAATGAAGTTATAATATTTAAATTTGGAAGAAAGCATTAAGTTTAATATAAATAGATTAATTCATAGCAACTGTGGAAAGAAATCATTATTATAAAGAAAATACAAGTTAAAATAAAAGGAGTTACTAGTGATGAGTCATCCAAGACCAGTCTCATAACCAAAGGTTTTCAAGGTATAACCCAGGAAGGTAAAATAGTAAATAACAAAGCAGTACAGAATATGACCAAACCCACGACGAGGGAGAATAAATAGAAGAGAAACCCTAAAATAAGCCAAGATCAACCAATACAGGTGGTGTATTTCTGAAATCAAGAAGAAGATGGAGAAGATCCCAAGAAACCTGATGGCAACAAGAAGAAGATGGAGAAGATACCAGTCCCAGAAGGCAGGAGAAAAGAAGACTGAAGAAAGAAGAAGAGGGCAGCATCCTGAAGAAGATGTCATGCTTTTATAAAAGACACCCAAATCCCTATATCCCCAAAATAAATATCTAAAAACAAAAGTATAACGAAATAAAAACCACATGTATATAAATTTAAGAGAGAGGAGTGTATAAAGTAAAAGTTTCCTGTGAACTAAGATGAAACAATAATATAGTACCCATGGAACAAATCTCCATTGAAAAAACGCTAACCAATTTATTATGTTAATAAGACTATACGACCATTTAGCATTAACATAATATATAAGTGAAAGTGAACCAGTGATAGTTTTGGGTATTATAAAAAATGAACCTTGTGTTTCATTCTTGGCAATCACAAACATTGGATGCAATGAAATATGCATTTTTCAATGACTTAAAATGTGTACTGTGACAATATGTTGTTCATAAGACATGAATCTGTTTAAAATAACATTTTTGTTTTACATGAAAAAAGAAAAACAGATTTCATAGTGCTTTTTGAACGGTTCATACTATTTATTTGTTAATGACAGGGTACAATTCCCCAAAGACAAGGTATAAAAGACTGTATAAAAACTGTAGAATCCTACTTATAATAATGTTTAGAAATAAGAATATAAATATAAGGTTTTTATGTATATAGTACAAGAATGTTTAAAAATGTTTTAGATATAAGGCCATTTGTTTGGGTCTGATACAACTAACATCAGAACTATAAAAATAGTTACCACTTGTAAATAGTAGAGAGTAATTAAGATGTTAGTTAGTACAAAACCTTTGTTGTAAACCATATTTACATGTTGGAAATGGGAATTTTGTTGCAAAATGTCTGATTTGAAGACAACCATTTATTTAAAAAAAATATTCTTTATTCTGTTATTTGTATTGTAACCAATACTAATTGTTTTTGTGTAATTTGAAAACATGTTTAATTTATAATACTATTTGTAAAAGTCAGAGAGGGTTTCACACATCATATATTGTTTGTAAATTATTTTGTAAGAAAAATTGTTAAAAAATCATAGGCCAAAAGAATGGAAACCAAACTTCATCAAAACAGAGAAATTACTCATTTAAAAGCAAATAAACAAAAGGGGTTTAGACAAAATAAACTTGAGATCATGCCATATAATTGCACATACCATTTAGAGAGATTTTAATAAATTATATTCAGAATTATAAATAAAAATAAAATGACTAAACTCAGAAATTTAGACATGGGAGTCATATATTTCAGAATAATGTTTCAGAATACAACTAATTCAATTAATTACCAGAAAATAAGGGAATATGAACCTTTTAATACAATATAGAATTATTAATATTAAATATAACTGATAAAATGGCTGAATTTATATAATGACAGGAAGTAAATTTTGATGTTTTGGACTCTTCAGAGTATACCCAAACTGAAAGTAAAATTACTATTTTTTGGACAGAAAACACTATAAAATGGCATTATTTAATCTGAAAATAACCAGAATGAACTGAAAGATTAATTTAAATCAAATCTAGTGAATAAAATTGACAAATAACCAAAGTTTAGGCATTCATATAGTGAAATAGTAAAATGTACACAGGATGTGAAAAAATATTTGAACAATGTTAAGGATAATATTATATGGGCTAAGAGTTTAATTGAAACTGAAGGAAACAGTTAGTTAATTATTGGTTTTTGAACGGTTAACATGACATGCGTTTGGTAACGTGCATAACCTAACCTATAATCGTCATACAAGCGAGTGTATAGTGAGTTATTGTGAAATCGCGAGTGACTTGTAAAATACTTCTGAAACTATCATATTATAACAGAAACGATCAAGTAACACTCCATAACACAGAACAATATAAATCTACTCCGAAAAACACCATAAAACACTAGAAAACTGTATAATACATTAAACCAAATTAGTGACGGAATCGGAGAAAGTGTTTGAACTAATAATTATACAGATACACTAAATACAACCCAGAATCACTACACCAGTCACTACACAACATATAACAAGAGATTTGCGGACACGAGAACAGAAATATTGCGTCAAAATACATTATTTGGAATGCAGCAGCAACGAGCAACATTTTCATCGACTTGACGGCGGCCATTTGCTTTGACAATTCCAGTGCCTCTTCTTGGTTCAGCACAGCTGTTTGGTGAAAACAATTATTATATTTACAATTTATTATTCAATGTCTGTGTTTATTAATAACTATTAATTTGATTGTAACGTTATACTTTTTAAATATTAGCCCGATTTCTCTGACTTTGGTAATAACTGGCTGTTTAAAGAACCCTATATAATTTTTATAACATATACTTGTAACTTTTTTCGATATCCTGAGAATCGATACTAATCGATAAGAGTCAATATTGCTGTTACTTAATAAAACATTAATACTTTTCAATACTTAATAGTTCTTTATTTCTTCAATAATACTAATTACCAATAATATAATTCTAATTGATAATCTACAAGGACTTTACCACCCGTAAGTGAAGATAACCTAAAAAATAGAAAGGTAAACAAACATCGATTGGTTTACAGACAGTCTTATGAGTGGTGATAGATTATTTAAATTATACTAAAACTTTAATAAAAATTTTCAGAAGAGCATTACACTGTTTAAAACTTCACAGCCCTATATTAATTAATTGATCCTAATTAATTAATTAATAAAATTAAAATTTTTTTTTTTATTATTATTTTTTATAAACATAATTTTTTTTTAATTTTCTTCAAAACAATAATTTTTGTTTTGAAACTTTCGGTGAAGCTGAGCATATATATTTCTTCATCAACTTTACGCTACTCGACCGGTCTTGCTACCATTGGGACTCGACCAGCTGGGAAACTTAAGGAAGTGTTTCAGGCCAGTAAGACGTCGAGAGCCACACCAAATAAACACATTACAATACAACATATTACATTGGACTTGATTACATCGGAGTCACATACTCCATAATAGTTTATATCATCAATCAACTTACATCAACACACATCTATACTTATTTAATTTGTATTATTACAAATTGGCGCACAACTTTAGGGGCTTTAATTAGCGATTGGAAGGCCAATAAATTCTGCCCAATCACTAGTTGGAGCTAGGCAACAGCTACAAAGCCAGAGAACAACAAGGGAAAATGCAACGACGTGCGACATCTAAGAAACGGGCGGCGGAGGCCGAAAAAGAAATAGAGTTGGAAATGGACAATGAGGAGGCAACGCCAGTAGATGCGGAGAGTTCATTGCCACCGGTGTTATCCAAACAAACTGAACAACCGGAGATACCCACGCAAACAGGGGAAGTCAATGCCCAGAAGGAACCATTGGAAAAGACGACACGAACGGAGGAGGGGAGTATACAAGATGTGATGAGAATGATAAAGGAAATGAGTAAGAAAATGGGGAGTGATAACCAGTCCTTGAAAGAAGAATTAAGTGGGGTGAACAAGAACATGGAAGGGCTGAAGGAAGACAACCAGTCCCTGGGTAAGAAGATTGATGAAACCAATAAGAAGTTAGAAGAAGAGATGGGGAAGAAGTTAGAAGAATTGAAGGAAGACAATCAGTCCCTGACGAAGAAGATGGAAGAAAACAGCAAGAAGATGGAAGAGAAGATGGAAGAAAAATTAGAAGAATTGAAGAAGGATAATCAATCCACAAAAGAAGAGTTGACTGGGATGAACAAGAACATGGAAGAATTGAAGGAAGACAACCAATCGTTCAAGGAAGAATTCAAGGCGACTAAAGAAGAGTTGATTAATAAAATTGAAAATACCAATCAGAAAATAGATGAAACCAGGAAGAAGATAGAGAAAAACAACCGACAATTGAAGGAAGAGTTGAAATAAGATAACAGGAAGTTGGAAGAGAAGATGGGGGAGAAATTGGAAGAATTGAGAGAAGACAATCAAATTCTAAGAGAAGAGTTAAGGGAGGTAAATCAGGAGAATTTGGACAAACTGGACGAAAGGATGGAATTGTTGCGAGAAGAAATGAATAAGGAAATCAGGGTTAACAAAAAAGCGATGGATAAGAAGATGGAAGAAGAAAATATAATGGTCAATCGACAGATTCGAGAGATTGATGGAAAGTGCAACCAGACCGAAAAGGAGGTGAATGAGTTTAAAGAAGTGGTGAACATCAAGTTCACAAATATTGAAGAACATAGTCGTAGGAAGGTAGAAGAACAGAGAAAGGAAAATCAAGAAGAATTCGGAAAAGTACGCGACCAAGTCACAGAACGATGTAACGATATACAAGAGACCGTGGCCAGTATCACCGGTCAGGTGCGACAAAGCCGAGAGGAGATGGAAGCGATTAGAAACAGACCGACTCATTTCACCGGATTGCCCGTCAACGAAAGCCGAGAGTGGCTCAACTTCCGGCAGTACAAACGCAAGCCGATGGAGTTCCTGGCAAGGGTAGAAGAATATTTGACCAAGCATAAAATTACCCAATGGAGCCATAGCAGGGAGATATTCGACGAGTCCTTCCGAGACATTACAGATAATTGGTGGATGGCCAACCGGAGTGAAATTTCCGACTACCAACAGTTCCGGAAAATGTTTAAGACAAAATACTGGTCTGAGACCACCCAGAACTTGATACGTGACAATATTTGTAACGGAAGATACAGGTCACAATTAGGTAGCAGTATGACGGCATATTTCTTGGGGAAGGTGTGTATGGCAAAGCACCTTGAGCCAGCAATCCCAGAAGAATGTTTAGTGAATAAGATATCTTATCACTATGATGAGGACATTATCAGGGCCCGGAGAGGTAGTCAGATCAAGACGATCCAGGGAATGACTGAGTTATTGGAGGGATACGAGAATGAAGAGTATTATCGGCAGAGCAGGAAGAGAAATGAGAGACCAGAAGCAAGGCCGACTACTTACCCCAATAACGGCAATAACCATACAAATAACCGGAACCAGCCCAGTAATTACGACGGCCCTAACAACCAGCCACGTAATAACCAGTTTAACGGAAATTTTAACGGCGTGAGAAATAACAACCCCTACCCAAATAATCGAAACCACTTTTATCAACAAAATAATAATGTTCCATACAGTCAGAGAAATCCATATCCCAACAATAATGGTGACAGACCTTACCCACCTAACCGAAATTACTATAATAATAATATTAGTAATAATAATAATAGCAATAGTAATAACCGAGTGTCGCGCCCTAGGGTAAATTTTATAAGAGCAGAAGATCGCGGACCCAGGAGATACTATCAACCGAGGAGGAGCAGCTTCCACGGCGCTGACCGAAGATGGCGGAGTGCGGAACGAGACGGCCCAAGATACGAACAGGAAAGACGAAGTACCAGCCTGGAAGATCTTGGCAGACAACCGAACAGGGCGTTAAACATCAACCAGGGTACAGAACGTCAGGAGACAAACCAGAGTTTCCCGAACGATGCCTCGGTCAATAATAACTCAAACAATGACCAAAATACTTTAAACGAGAGGAGGCAGTAATCAACAACGATGACCCGTTACTGCTTATACTTCCTGGGTTAGAAAAGGATGATTTGCAACAAGCAAACAATGATAAAAACATCACTGTTATCAGTAACCATTATTTGAAAGACATACGAACTGAACTTTTGGAAGAGAACGAGAAGAGTCTCAGCAACAGTAATAATGAGATAATTTATATAACAGCGGAGGTGGAAGGAGTTCCCGCTAAAATAATGATAGACACAGGAGCTAATATTTCAATAATAAACTCCAATGAGTTGGAGAGAATACAATGTACATGTGGAAAAACTTTGCCAATGTTACCAGTCAACAACATTGTGTTGGTAGGTGCAACTGGCCGCCAGAATAAAACTATTAGGAAGCAAGTTTCCTTAAGTGTCATTAGCCGTGATATAGCTTTGGACATGGAATTTTTAATCGCCACCGGATTACCATTTGACATCTTAGTCGGTTGCGATATTCTTCGTAGATATTCGGCAGTAATCGATCTTAATTTAAATAGAGTATCACTTTTCCCAGACGGAGTAACATGGACCGCAGATCTGGTAGGAAGCACAACTATACTTCCCAGCCCTATACATCAACAACTTCGTAAAATAAATGTTATTAGAAACAGCCCTCTTTATAAACCCATAATATACAATCATGGAGGAGAGGATTTATGGTCAGTTAAGATCCAAGAAATACGGAATTTCCAGTGCGGAAGCGATGACAAGAAAATACCAACACATCTGGCTGATCGTCTAATCGCTATATATGAGAAATACAAGGCGGTGTTTTCTGATGAACCAGGGAAGGTAAAAAACTACCAGTGCCAACTTCGATTTAAAGAAAACGTAGAGTTTAACCGGAGGTCATATCCAATAGCGCAGTCGCTCAAAGAAGCCGTGAGAACAGAGATAAACAAGATGATAGAAAACGACATAATTGAGATTAGTCAATCACCTTACACTAGTCCAATTATTGCTGTTCCGAAGAAAGATGGACAAGTCCGGCTCTGTTTAGATGCGCGTGAGTTGAATAAGACAATTGTGAATGACAGAACCTCTCCCGGTGAAATAGAAGAAATCTTAAAGCGTTTTCATGGTACTAGATTTATTAGCACCTGGGATACGGTCTGTGGTTATTGGCAGGTAGAGCTGCATCCACAAAGCCGCCAATACGTAGCGTTCATTTTCGAAGGGCGCAATTACCAGTTCAAGAGACTGCCCTTCGGACTTGTCAATTCTGTCGCCATATTTGTGGCATGCATGGACCATATTTTGGGACCAGAAGCGCTCCAATTTACCACCGTCTATGTTGACGATTTACTAATTACATCCGGAACCTGGGAAGAGCACTGTTACAGAGTGGAATTTGTACTAAACAAACTAGCGCAGAACAACATAACACTGAAGTTGGAGAAATCCAAGTTCATAGCGCGCGAGGTACAATTCTTAGGCTTCAACCTAGACGACAGAGGTATTACCCCATCAGCAGAAAAAGTGGAGGCAATTCAGAGGTTCCCGCAACCAAGAAACAGGAAACAATTGCAATCTTTCCTCGGACTCTGTAACTATTACAGGAAGTTTCAGAGCCGATATTCCGAGTTGACCGCCAAGTTTCAACCACAGTTATCTGCCAAAAACAAATGGACTTGGGGTGAAGATCAAGATATTTCTTTCCGATTAATAAAAGAGAAGTTTCTGGAGAGTGTGATACTTCGTCACCCAGATTTTAAGAAACCGTTCTTTCTAAACTGTGACGCTAGCGATCTAAGCTTAGGAACGACATTATACCAGGAAGATGAGGAGGGACAACATCTGGTAATAAGCTTCGCTAGTCGCACACTGAACCAGTGCGAAAAGAACTACAGTGTGACAGAAAAGGAATTGTTGAGCGTGGTGTTCGCATGCAGCAAGTTCCGGACGTACATTCTCGGATATCAAGTCACGGTACGAACTGATCATAAATCCATCTCGTTCCTTCGTAGGTGCAAATTGAGTCACGGCCGATTGGCTAGGTGGGTACTCGCCCTACAAGAATATGACCTGAAATGGGAATACATTCCAGGAAAGAAGAACGTGGTAGCGGATGTGTTGTCACGTATAAATCTGGAAGATCAGACTTTCGAGGGAGAGAAGGAGAGCTTAGTAAAAATTTATAACATATTCACGACCAGAGCCGATTTACAAGCTTTGTTAATAAATATCCGAATCCATCAGCAGTCTGATCCTAAGCTGAAAAACATTGTGAGTCGTTTGGAAGCCAATGATGAAACCATTTCTAAATATTACCACCTTAACAAGGGAATTTTATTCATAAAAACCGCTTTAGACGATGAGACATGGAAGGTGATAATCCCACACCAAATCGAAAAGGAGGTCATCATCGATTACCATGTCAGGTATGGTCACATGGGAGCGTTAAAAGTGATACAAGCTCTAGAGGAAAATTGTAAGATCAAGAATATCAACCGCAAGGTGAGGACATACATCAAGTCCTGTAAGATCTGCCAATGTGCAAAAATAAACAATGAAAAGACAGAGGGTATCATGATACCGATAACTTCCAACGCAAAACTGGAAAAAGTGTTTTTGGATATCTGCGGGCCATTTCCCCGTAGCGGTGGTTGGCACAGATATAAATACTTGGTAATCATAATGGATCACTACACCAAGTATATAAAGCTATATCCGGTTAATCGGGCAACAACAGCAAAGGTTTTGGCGGTGATTATTGATTTGTATATCCCAGAGATCGGTAGACCATTTTCTATTATTACCGACCATGGTACACAGTTTAAGGGGAGGAGATGGCGAGACACTTTATTAGCACTTGGGGTCAAAACATATAAGACATCAGTCTACCACCCAAATAGCAATCCGGCTGAGAGAGTACTAAGAGAAGTGGGTAGGATTTTGCGCACGTACTGTCACAACCAACAGAAAAAGTGGCAAGAGTACCTAGCAGCGACAGAAACATTCCTAAATTACGCCCACCATCCAGCTATAGGAATTCCACCGTACTCAGCCATGTATGAGAAGCCGACTCCCCGAGACATTGAACAAATCATTGAATTTCCAACGAACAACAATAGGAAATTCAACCAGTTGAAGTTTTACAATAAGGTAGCAGAAGATCAGGAAAAACGGCAAGCCAAATACCAGAAGGCAATAGGGCGAATTGTAACATATAAAGAGGGTGAGAAAGTACTCCTAAAAAATAGAGAGCTGCCTAGCACCTTAGAAGGCATAACCAAAAAACTACTATTATTATACACTGGACCATATGTTGTGGTAAATGATAAGCATAACAATACATATGAGTTGAGGGAAATCGTTTCAGGAAGAATCAAAGGAGTGTACAATCAAGCTTCTATGAAGAAATATTATGAAGAATGAGTTGTGAGTTTTAGAATTTTGAATTTTATTTTTAAAAATTCGAAAATAATATAAGTACATCTTACAACCTAATATTTTGAAAAGAACATTCTGGAGAATTATAAGAAGAAGGAATTTAGAATTTTTAATTTTAAAAATTCAAATATAATGTAAGTACATCTTACAACCTAATATTTTGAGAAGAACATTCTGGAGAATTAAAAGAAGAAGAATTTTTTAATTTATTTTAAAAATTCGGAAATAATGTAAGTACATCTTACAACCTAATATTTTGAGAAGAACATTCTGGAGAATTATAAGAAGAAGGATTTTTTAATTTATTTGAAAAAATCCTAAAATAATGTAAGTACATCTTACAACCTAATATTTTGAGAAGAACATTTTGGAGAATTATAAGAAGGAATTTAAATTTTAAAAAATTTTAAAATAATGTAAGTACATCTTACAACCTAATATTTTGAGAAGAACATTCTGGAGAATTATAAGAAGAAGAATTTTTTTAATTTAATTTGAAAAAATCCTAAAATAATGTAAGTACAACTTACAACCTAATAATTTTGGAACAAACTTTATGGAAGAAAGAAAAAGAAAGACTTTTGAATTGAAATATAATTATGAAAATTTAAAACTGAGTAAGTACATCTTACTACCACTGAATTATGAGAAAAACATTTTTGAAGAATTAAGAAGAAAGGAATTTTGAAGTTAATATACAAAAAATTTAAAAATGAAGTAAGACCAACTTACTAAAACTAAGTTTATGAGAAAACTTTATGGTAAATAATTAAGAAGAATTTGAATTTGGAGAAATACCAAAACATTCGGAAATAATAGTAAAATCACAATACTATAAACAATTCTGAATGAAACAATTCTGGGAATAAATGAATTAAACAGAATTTGAATGTTGATAGAACGTCAGTACTTTGAAACAAGATAAGATCAACATATTACAAGGATTTATGAGAAATATTTTTCAATTAAATAAAAGGAATAGTTTGAATTTTACATTAAAACTAACCAAGTTCCAAAAAATATTTATGTGTCAATTATGATTGAATTGAGAAGAAAATAAAGTGATTAATTCAGAAAAGAGAATTAACGTTAATCCAGAATAAATGCTAGACATTCACAATAGCATTTGAAGGAGTAGAGAAGAATAACAAAAAAGAGTGTAATATGCCAGAGAAGGAAAAAATTTGGAAGCAAAGAGACTAATTACTTATGAAACGATAATAAAAACAGTTAATTAAGAGCGAAGAAGAACAACTCATACCAAACAGATGGAGAAGATGATTTTGAACAAATGATAATAATAAGACCTATATGAAATGCAAAGAGAAGAAATACCACACGAAATATAATATAAATGAATTAATGTTAATGAATGCGAAGGCGGATTAATAACTTTCTAAGAGAAAGGAAAGAACCAAAATGTTTAAATAAAATGATCAATATAACAACCTGTATATCTAATGTATAGATACAATGTCAAAAAATTAAATATAATATAATAAGACCATTCAAATAATGAATAAGAAAGACTATATATAGAGACCATGCTAATACTATGAATAACCAGAAGAAAGTATAAAGAGAATTCAGATGAAGAAGAAAGAGAGTTACACTGTAAACAGTAACCAAAATTATTAAAAGAAAGGTTTTCAACCATAATAAAAATAAAATATATCAGACAAGTTAAGAGTTTTGAAAAAATATATATGTAATGAGTATAATAATGATTATGAAGATTTATTAAGATAGAAAACGTGAGATAATCTGAGAAACTACGAAGTGGAGAATCCAAAGATATTTTTATTAGTCGAAGATGGGACTACTTTTTATTTATTTATTCGATGACTGACTGAAGATAATTCCAGCAGCATTATGTTTTTTTTGAGCAGGGATGGATATGCCCCTGTACTCAATTTATAGAAGTGGTGTATGGCCAGCAGAGAAGTAGCGTACAGTGCCCCTCTGATCTGCCCCAGCCCACGTGATAGGGAATGTTAGGGAATAAATATCCCAAGGATACAACACGAAGTTGATATAGGAAGAAAATGTATTACAATTATAATATATCTCAGAAGACACTAACTATCCGAAAAGGATCAGTAGTAAGACAAGTAACCATATATATAAAATTAATAAAACTCTAATATAAAAAAGTCGATATAAAAATGGAGAAGAAAATGAATTATAAGAAATGATGAAATTATCATAAGAAATTATTTCATCCATAAACATGTCTGAAATAATTACTTCTGGAGGAGAGCAATCTGTAGCGTGACAGATGTTTGCATAATATTGAATGGCAATTGATCATTAGAATAATGAAGTTATAATATTTAAATTTGGAAGAAAGCATTAAGTTTAATATAAATAGATTAATTCATAGCAACTGTGGAAAGAAATCATTATTATAAAGAAAATACAAGTTAAAATAAAAGGAGTTACTAGTGATGAGTCATCCAAGACCAGTCTCATAACCAAAGGTTTTCAAGGTATAACCCAGGAAGGTAAAATAGTAAATAACAAAGCAGTACAGAATATGACCAAACCCACGACGAGGGAGAATAAATAGAAGAGAAACCCTAAAATAAGCCAAGATCAACCAATACAGGTGGTGTATTTCTGAAATCAAGAAGAAGATGGAGAAGATCCCAAGAAACCTGATGGCAACAAGAAGAAGATGGAGAAGATACCAGTCCCAGAAGGCAGAAGAAAAGAAGACTGAAGAAAGAAGAAGAGGGCAGCATCCTGAAGAAGATGTCATGCTTTTATAAAAGACACCCAAATCCCTATATCCCCAAAATAAATATCTAAAAACAAAAGTATAACGAAATAAAAACCACATGTATATAAATTTAAGAGAGAGGAGTGTATAAAGTAAAAGTTTCCTGTGAACTAAGATGAAACAATAATATAGTACCCATGGAACAAATCTCCATTGAAAAAACGCTAACCAATTTATTATGTTAATAAGACTATATGACCATTTAGCATTAACATAATATATAAGTGAAAGTGAACCAGTGATAGTTTTGGGTATTATAAAAAATGAACCTTGTGTTTCATTCTTGGCAATCACAAACATTGGATGCAATGAAATATGCATTTTTCAATGACTTAAAATGTGTACTGTGACAATATGTTGTTCATAAGACATGAATCTGTTTAAAATAACATTTTTGTTTTACATGAAAAAAGAAAAACAGATTTCATAGTGCTTTTTGAACGGTTCATACTATTTATTTGTTAATGACAGGGTACAATTCCCCAAAGACAAGGTATAAAAGACTGTATAAAAACTGTAGAATCCTACTTATAATAATGTTTAGAAATAAGAATATAAATATAAGGTTTTTATGTATATAGTACAAGAATGTTTAAAAATGTTTTAGATATAAGGCCATTTGTTTGGGTCTGATACAACTAACATCAGAACTATAAAAATAGTTACCACTTGTAAATAGTAGAGAGTAATTAAGATGTTAGTTAGTACAAAACCTTTGTTGTAAACCATATTTACATGTTGGAAATGGGAATTTTGTTGCAAAATGTCTGATTTGAAGACAACCATTTATTTAAAAAAAATATTCTTTATTCTGTTATTTGTATTGTAACCAATACTAATTGTTTTTGTGTAATTTGAAAACATGTTTAATTTATAATACTATTTGTAAAAGTCAGAGAGGGTTTCACACATCATATATTGTTTGTAAATTATTTTGTAAGAAAAACTGTTAAAAAATCATAGGCCAAAAGAATGGAAACCAAACTTCATCAAAACAGAGAAATTACTCATTTAAAAGCAAATAAACAAAAGGGGTTTAGACAAAATAAACTTGAGATCATGCCATATAATTGCACATACCATTTAGAGAGATTTTAATAAATTATATTCAGAATTATAAATAAAAATAAAATGACTAAACTCAGAAATTTAGACATAGGAGTCATATATTTCAGAATAATGTTTCAGAATACAACTAATTCAATTAATTACCAGAAAATAAGGGAATAGGAACCTTTTAATACAATATAGAATTATTAATATTAAATATAACTGATAAAATGGCTGAATTTATATAATGACAGGAAGTAAATTTTGATGTTTTGGACTCTTCAGAGTATACCCAAACTGAAAGTAAAATTACTATTTTTTGGACAGAAAACACTATAAAATGGCATTATTTAATCTGAAAATAACCAGAATGAACTGAAAGATTAATTTAAATCAAATCTAGTGAATAAAATTGACAAATAACCAAAGTTTAGGCATTCATATAGTGAAATAGTAAAATGTACACAGGATGTGAAAAAATATTTGAACAATGTTAAGGATAATATTATATGGGCTAAGAGTTTAATTGAAACTGAAGGAAACAGTTAGTTAATTATTGGTTTTTGAACGGTTAACATGACATGCGTTTGGTAACGTGCATAACCTAACCTATAATCGTCATACAAGCGAGTGTATAGTGAGTTATTGTGAAATCGCGAGTGACTTGTAAAATACTTCTGAAACTATCATATTATAACAGAAACGATCAAGTAACACTCCATAACACAGAACAATATAAATCTACTCCGAAAAACACCATAAAACACTAGAAAACTGTATAATACATTAAACCAAATTAGTGACGGAATCGGAGAAAGTGTTTGAACTAATAATTATACAGATACACTAAATACAACCCAGAATCACTACACCAGTCACTACACAACATATAACAAGAGATTTGCGGACACGAGAACAGAAATATTGCGTCAAAATACATTATTTGGAATGCAGCAGCAACGAGCAACATTTTCATCGACTTGACGGCGGCCATTTGCTTTGACAATTCCAGTGCCTCTTCTTGGTTCAGCACAGCTGTTTGGTGAAAACAATTATTATATTTACAATTTATTATTCAATGTCTGTGTTTATTAATAACTATTAATTTGATTGTAACGTTATACTTTTTAAATATTAGCCCGATTTCTCTGACTTTGGTAATAACTGGCTGTTTAAAGAACCCTATATAATTTTTATAACATATACTTGTAACTTTTTTCGATATCCTGAGAATCGATACTAATCGATAAGAGTCAATATTGCTGTTACTTAATAAAACATTAATACTTTTCAATACTTAATAGTTCTTTATTTCTTCAATAATACTAATTACCAATAATATAATTCTAATTGATAATCTACAAGGACTTTACCACCCGTAAGTGAAGATAACCTAAAAAATAGAAAGGTAAACAAACATCGATTGGTTTACAGACAGTCTTATGAGTGGTGATAGATTATTTAAATTATACTAAAACTTTAATAAAAATTTTCAGAAGAGCATTACACTGTTTAAAACTTCACAGCCCTATATTAATTAATTGATCCTAATTAATTAATTAATAAAATTAAAATTTTTTTTTTTATTATTATTTTTTATAAACATAATTTTTTTTTAATTTTCTTCAAAACAATAATTTTTGTTTTGAAACTTTCGGTGAAGCTGAGCATATATATTTCTTCATCAACTTTACGCTACTCGACCGGTCTTGCTACCATTGGGACTCGACCAGCTGGGAAACTTAAGGAAGTGTTTCAGGCCAGTAAGACGTCGAGAGCCACACCAAATAAACACATTACAATACAACATATTACATTGGACTTGATTACATCGGAGTCACATACTCCATAATAGTTTATATCATCAATCAACTTACATCAACACACATCTATACTTATTTAATTTGTATTATTACAATATATATATATATATGTATACTAACCCTCCACGCATAACCGGTTACATTCAACCAACAGGAGGCCTTACTTACCGCCCCTTACTTAGTCAAAGTGACCTCGTCACATACATTACCCTCTAGAAATCTCCTACAGCTTTCTACCTTCTGAACACATATCCTGTAACCGTATTACACCTTTTATACATTACTCTTTCAAAATATAGTAAAATGTATCCTCATTACTAAATTCAATCTTTATATTCATCAGCGCATTACTATTCTTTTTCCTTACTTTTAATATTTCTAATTCTTCATACAATTTGCGTTTACTTATGTTATTCTCTAACCTTACTATTTCGACGTTCTCTGTTGGGTCTAAAAACCTATGCCCTGTTTCATTAAAATGTCTCGCGTAGAGCGAATTCGTAGTTCTGTCTCCTTCTCCTCTCGCGTGCTCTCTCAATCTAATTTCGAACTTACGTCCTGTTTCACCCAGATAAACCTTATCACACTGTTTACAGTTCAACTTAAAACACCGCTTTTCTGTAATTCAGGCGTTATTTCAGTACTACTATTCTTTATATAATCAAAAACTGTCTTTGTCTTTTTCACCGCTACATCTATATTGTGTTTTTCAAAGCACTTGATTATGTTCCTCGTTTGAAATCCCAGATACGTTACTGATCCTATGCATTTCTTTTCTTTCTTCTCTTCTTGTCTACTATTTCCTTCTATTCTTTTTACAATTTTCTCTACTATACCTGGTTTATAATTATTTTTCGCTATTTCTTCTATTCTTCTTAAATCTTCTAAGTATTTTGTTGCACTATAACAAAATGAGTTTAGTGCAGCCATCTTGTGACTTACGGGATGGTATGATTCCTGAGGTAAGTTATAATTAAGTCTGTATACGTTATAATAAACAAAAAGAGATGTGGAGTCGTGTATGTATTGTGTTGTTCGTGTTGTTATATGTCGGGCGTTACACTCCGCGCACTTTTTATTACTTACTGATGACTGGATCCTCTGCGATGATGTCGTCCTGCAAAACAACTTAAGCTACTATGTGTTTGTGGGCGCCACTTGGAATCTTTTGTTCCAAGAAATTGTTATTAAAATTAAAATTTTGAATTCTTAGTAGTTAGTTTAATTCTATGAAAAAAATGTGAACAAGACAGTTTGAGTTTGAAAAAATAACGTATGTTTTAATGAATCTTAAAAAATCATCTGAAGGACTAACATTCGTGAAAAAAAATAAAATTGCAGAGTTACAAAAAATAAATTATTATTATTGACAAGTTTTTTTTCTCCAATCAAGTATCGGCTAACAAATATTTTATTTTACTCAGTTGAAAAGCATGAGTTTAATGTATGAAAAATCTTTATACTCAGGACGTGACTCCTTTGAACTACCAAGACAGATCAATAAGATGCTTTACAAAATTTAAGTGATTTGAAGGTGTGTGGCATGTGTAGTACAACTGTGTGACAAATGTTACCAGGTAAAAATGACTTTAACTTTGAACAACTCACGTTCCGATGGGTAATTATTTCTCACACTGGACAATTCTCTCGGGTTCGTTTTCAATCTCGCCTCTTCGTGTTGACGTTCCTTGTGCACTGATTTTATTTGAAAGTCAAAATATGGTTTTTAAAACTTCCGCACTTTTGTAAAAAGTTTAGCAGTGAATGTACGCTTGAATACCGCCGCCGACAATCAGCTGTCCGCGTGGTTTCTCAATTAGCCGCCACAGCGCTGATTCTCCTCCTGCAGTTGATGAAAAGGCTTTGTGTACGTTCCGTTATTGGGATTTTTGTCAAAGTCAGTTTGTCTTAGCGAATACAGCAGAATTGATTCTCTATTAAAATGTTGGTCGCTCCTGGGCCGCTGATATTCTGGCTGCGTGTGTTCTATTGAATGTGCCGTGTTGCTGCTCTATTTCAGCAACACATTGACGTATACTCTTGTAGAGGTTAAGTCAGTCTATTGTCAATGTATGGGAAAAGCCTTTCTGCGTTCTCACGTCGGCTTCTCGTTCCTCGGTTTCGCCTCGGGTGTGATGATCAGTTTCGTGGGTGATGTGTCTCTTCTGGATTCAAAGCATAAAGTGTTTTTTGGTCGAATTTTGCCTTCCTTTTATACTCTGTAAGGCTCATTGTTTTAGCTTTTTGACATGAACTTCCGGTGTATTTGTGTAAAAATTCCTTCTAGAACGTTCGAGAATAATCAAATGGAACATCATGGAACAAATTTGACTTCCGTAGAAGCTTTAGAACAAAAATTTCTTATTCTTCACACTAAGGATATTACAAAAATTATTCTGGTATTTGTCAAACAATTTTACATAACTACTTACAATCTGCATGCCCTTACTATATTTGGATTCTCTGCTTTCAACTGAATCTAATGATACTAATTACGATTGGTTTTTGAATAAATTAACTATAAAAAAATAACACCACATACAACTCTTACCTTGGGATGTTTCCACAAAAATTCAATTTTTTAACTAAAAAATTGTTGTAAAGCTGTTTGGTTTCTTCTACAACATTAATACATAATATTATCATCTTTCTATAACAAAATAAATAAAGTTTAACACATATAATATATAAATAAGTTCAGTTTTACATGGTCCATGCCTATGGCCTAAGTTGTTGTCACTGTTAAAATACAATAATTAGTCTTTTTTCCTTATTATATATGGGATTTTTCGAGTATACACTGAGAGTTTATTATATTGTCTATCTTTTGTGATACCTGGTTTATCCTGATACATATTATTTTTATTGTAAGCTTACTTAGCATCATATTGGTTTTCATAAGTGATTCTTTTCTTGGTGTGACAAATTTCACTCTCATAAGTCAAATTCTTTAATAATTGATCTTATTTTCAACTGAGTATGTTTGTTTTCATAGTACACTACAGGATTGTACCCTTTTCTTTTATTTTTGTTAATATTTTGCAATCATTAAGTCAAAATGACTGTTTTTTTGTGATGGGTCCTTGGCTTCAGCCATATATGGTACAGGTAAATAGTTTCCTAACTTGACTATTAAAGTGTTTAAGTTAGTCAAATATATTAGTATAGTCACTTTATATTGTATTTCAACTTTATAATGCAATTTGGTTGCATTTTGTCAACATTAAATTCATAAATATTACAATATTATTGGTCTACTACATGTTTTCAGTTAATACTGTTTTTGGCTATTTTAACTGATTTTTATTCACTTTACAGCTTTCTTTATTTAAGATAAATTGTTCATCTTTGTCTACTTGATAATTACATATAGTTTTTATCTCAATTTGATAATAATTAATTTTTACATGAAATCTGAGTGATTGGACTCGGCTCCTAAACATATATTTTTTGTCATAACATTTATGTATTTTTTATTTTAACTTAGGTCCTTTCTAATAATGTATTCAAATCATTTAATACATTTATTTTATTTACATTACATAGTATAATAATGGATCTTGTCCATTAATTCACAATAAATAGTTTTTTATACCCTATTCAGAGTTACAAAACTTAATAATTAATGACTTCATTTCGGTTGTTTCTGATATTATTTGTCTCTCTTATAGTATATTATTGGTTTTACACTGTTCTTCACTTAAATAATATATATGGGGTTTGAGTCTTAGTCATAGTCTGGTCGTTTTTCATGTTAATGATATTAATTATTAGACAATATTACAAAATTTTTAGGATTACTTGGGTTCGATACTGTTCACCTCACTTTCCTCTTATGATAAATTGCTATGCAAATAATTTCCTTTATGGAACGTTCTGTGACATTACATATGCCTCTCCGTTAAAATTGATAATTTTGGGAAAAACATTTCTTCGGTTTTGATGAAATTATCATTTCTAGATTAACCTTTTATTAGCTTCTTTATATTTCATTCTTTTATCTTATAATTAAATTCCTGTACTACTCCTTTAATATATTAATCCATCTCAATATTCATATTTCGTTCTTTGTCGTATCTCCTATTCCTTTCCTTTTTACCTTGATGTTAATTATTTAATCCTTGATATAGCTCCCTAACAATTCCCTAACTTTTATAGCGGGTTGGAAGTCAGAGTGGCTCGCTATGGCATACATTCTCCGCCCTTCCCTAACTATAATTACTGAAATCAGAGGCAACACATCTCTGTCCAGAAAATAATAATTGCACTTTAATAATAAAAAAAAATACAATATTCAAAGATCATAGGCCCCTACACATAAATTCCCTTTCTTTAACTCATCTGATTATTTCTCAATTATATTAATATATCGTTCTCCGCAGGTAAAATTATCGTTTAAAATCATTCAATGTTAATAGCTATATTTATATTCATCATTACCTCCTTATGTAACACACTGTTTCCTTTTTTTTTTCATTTATCATTTCCTTTTAGTATCAATTATTTGACAGTAATTCTCCTCCTTTTCTCCTCCTTAGTAATATCAATTGTTATTTGATTGTTTAATAATTCATTTAACTAATTATGTCCTTTCCTTCTTTCCTTTTTCTCCTCCTCTAAGTACGGGTAAGTTGGTAAATATACGTTGACATGGCTATTGGAAATAAATCTATATCTTACATATATATTTTTGCCTTTGGTGTAAGGTGTTCTTCTCGTATTATTTTTTTATTTTTATTAATAATTTCCTTCTATAAGTACGGGTAAGTTGGTAAATATACGTTGACATGGCTATTGGAAATAAATCTATATCTTACATATATATTTTTGCCTTTGGTGCAAGGTGTCCTTCTCGTATTATTTTTTTATTTTTATTAATAATTTTCTTCTATAAGTACGGGTAAGTTGGTAAATATACGTTGACTTGTTTTTATTCATGGTACCTTCTCAATGATTCTGTATTTGACTTGTGTTTTTAATCATGGTACCTTTTCAATGACGTTTGGTTATACGTACCCTTTACTTTGTTACTAACCGTGTCGGTTACCTCGTATGTATTGTTTCCATTGTCTTTTGTGATTGTAAAAGGTCCTGTATATAAAGTAACAATTTCCTCGTTATGCCTTCTATAGCACTGGGCAATTCTCTATTTCTGACTAACACCTTTTCTCCTACCTTATACTTAATTGCCTTTGGCTGGGATTGAATATATTTCTTCCGTAGCTGTTCTGTTTTTTCTAACACTTTGCTATAAAATTTGGTTCTTTCAAATTGGTATTCGGGTTCGTCGGGAAAACTAATAATCTCTTTTATCTCTCGTGGAGGGGGTCTTTTGAACATAACTGTGTACGGTGACACCTCTATGGTGTTGTGATATGAGAAATTGAGAAAATTCTCGGTTAACGCTACGTATTCATGCCATCTCTTCTGTTCGTTATGGCAGTATGTTCTCAACAACCGTCCTACTTCCCTCAACACTCTCTCGGCTGGGTTACTATTCGGGTGATATACGGATGTCTTATATGTTTTTATCCCGTGTTCTCCAAGGTTTTCCTTCCATAATTTTCCCCTAAACTGGGTACTGTGGTCTGTAATTATAGAATACGGTCTGCCTATCTCCATTATATACCGTTCTATTATGATGTCTATAATTTTCCTGGTCGTAGCCCTAGTTATTGTATAGAGCTTGGTATATTTGCTGAAATGGTCAAAGATAATTATGATGAATTTATATCTGTGTCTTCCACCGCTGCATGGAAATGGTCCACAGATATCGAGAAATACCTTTTCCAATTTTTCGGTGGATGTTATGGGTATCATGACCCCTTCCTTTCTCTCGTTATTACATTTTACCTTCTGACAAATATCGCATGACTGTATCGCCTGTTGTACCTTTTTATTCATCCCTTTGATGTATGTTTGCTCTTCCAATGCCTTCCTTACCTTGAGGGCACCCATGTGTCCGTACCTAACGTGATAGTCGATTATTAGTGGTCTCTCTATTGCTGGTGGAATTACTAACTTCCAATTCTCCTGGTGTGGGGTATTCCTTATAAACAAAGTGTCGTTGTGTATACAGTAATATTTATTTATAATTTCATCGCCTTCCAGTACCCTTTTTCTAATATTTCCTAATTTTGGGTCGGCCTCTTGTTGAGCCTTTACATCGATTAAAATATTTTTTAAATCTTCCCTGCTCTTAATAATATGGTATACCTTTGCTATTTGTTCCTTTTCGCCGTCAAAGGTTTGGTCTTGTATATTTATGCGGGATAGGATGTCGGCTGCTATGTTTTGTTTGTCGGGTATATATTCCCACGTGATATTATATTCTTGCAGGGCCAAAACCCATCTCGTCAGCCTTCCGTGGTTCAGCTTACAATGCTTTAAAAATGATATTGATTTGTGGTCACTCCTAACCGTGGTGGGGTACCCTAATATATACGTTCGAAATTTACCGCATGCGAAAACTATACTCAACAATTCTTTTTCAGTGGTATTGTAGTTTTGTTCGCAACTGTTCAGCACGCGGCTGGCGAAACTAATTACTAAATGGTTTCCATCCTGACCTTCCTGATATAGGGCTGCACCTAAACTTACGTTACTGGCATCGCAATTTAGATAAAATGGTTTTGTGAAGTCGGGATGATGTAACATAACTGCTTCTAAAAATTTTTCCTTTATTAGATTGAGCACTCCATCTTGCTCTGGTCCCCAAGTCCATTTGTCTTTAGCTGATAACTGCTTTTGGAACCTGGCAGTTAGTTCTGAATAATTGGACCGAAACTTCCTGTAATAGTTACAGATTCCTAAAAATGATTGAAGCTGTTTCCTGTTTTTTGGGGTGGGGAACTTCTGTATCGCCTCTACTTTCTCTTTGGATGGAGTAATCCCTTGCTCGGTTAGATTAAAGCCTAAAAATTTCACCTCATTTGCAATAAATTGGGACTTGTCTAATTTGAGGGTGATATTATTCTCTGATAGTTTCTCTAACACCTGTTCAACCCTATTACAATGGTCATCCCAATTCGCTGAAGTTACCAGTAAATCGTCGACATATACTGTCGTAAATTTCAGCACTTCCTGCCGCAATATTCTGTCCATTATCTTTACAAACACCGCCACAGAATTTATCAAACCAAAGGGTAATCGCTTAAACTGATAGTTTCTGCCTTCGAATATGAATGCCATATATTTCCTACTATCAGGGTGGAGTTCTACCTGCCAGTAGCCGCATACTGTATCCCATGAACTTATATACTTTGTCCCGTTAAACTTTTTCAATACTTCTTCTATCTCCCCAGGGGATGTGCGGTCGTTAACAATCATCTTGTTAATCTCCCTAGCATCGAGACATATACGCACCTGTCCATTCTTTCTCGGCACAGCTATGATTGGGCTAGTAAAGGGCGAATGACTATACTCAATTATGTCGTCCTCTATCATCCTGTTCAATTCCTCCCTAACTTTGTTCTTTAGTGAGTAGGCGATCGGATATGATTTTCTGTTAGATTCTACAGGTGTTTTAAATTTTATGGTGCATTGATAATCTCTGGCTTTACCTGGAGCGTTTGAGAATATATGTTTGTAATTATTATATACCGTAATCAATTGTTCCACCTGTGCTTCGCTGATCTGACCCCTTGCTTTCGTCCTTTGGAAATCCCTTATTTCTTCTAATTTTTCTAACCACAACTCTGGGTTTTCCTCTTGATATAAGGGCATGTTTAGTGGTCGATCGGCACAATAATAATGGTTCACTATCGCTTGATAAGGTGTGTTGTTTGTACTATCTCCTAGGGTATCAATTAAATTATTGGTCCAAATTCCCTCATTTGTTTTTAACGTTATGATCTTACCTTTTAAATCTATTATTGCATTATATGGCCTAAGTATATCGCAGCCTATTAGGATACTCATGGGCAAATTATTCGCCACTAACAATCCTATTGGTAACGTTACACCATTACTAGTCATCTCTAATGACACCCTGTTTCTTTATCGATTTATTCTGCCTCCCCGTTGCTCCGACTAGAATAATGTTATTTATAGGCAGAGTGGGTATGGGTAAATTACTGTTTTGTTTAATTCTCTCCAACTCCACACTATCTATGAGCGATACGTTTGATCCTGTATCAATGAGTAATATTGCTTCTATACCATTGATATTTGCCTTGATTTGTACTATACCATTATTCCCTTTATTATGATTTTTAACTATATTGTCACTCTCTTCTAATAATTCCTCCCTAATATCTCTAAGATAATTATTAGTTCTTAGTGTCATTGTCCTGTCTTTGTCCCGTCTATTTTTGTATTCAGTCACCCCATAATATTGGTTCAGTGAAGGGCCGTTTTCCTTTTTCACTGCCGCGTTTAGTTTAAATGAGCCCCTGTCTCATTGGCCTAGTCCCCCGGAATATTGGGTTGCTGACTTGCCTGTGGTTCCTGCCTGACCTCAGGGTTACCACTAATAGGTTGGCTATTCGTTGTATTACTCTGGTTACCTTGCGTCTGTTGTGGGTAATACATGTAAGTAGGTAAATGGGGTGGATATGGCCGTTGACTATTGGCCATTGTATAGTTTACCTGGGGTCTATACTCCTGATTTCTCCTATCACCTCCTCCTTGATTACCTCCGTTTCGATAATTATTACGCTGACCATAATTATTCCCCCTATAATTATTGCCGCGATAACTATTTCCCTGATTATAGTTCCTACTGTAATTATTTTCGGGGTAATTATTTCTGTTTGGTCCTTGATAGTTGCGGTTATTTGGACCTTGATTGTTATTATTTCGGCTATTTGGTGGGGTGCTATTGTTCTGGCTATTCGGGTTAAAGTTATTACCATTTCCACCTCCATTCCGGTTTGGTCCGTTATTGCTGTTATTATAGTCTACTTTACGACTGGGGGGTTGGTAATCCTGGAACCTTCCAGCGGATTCACAGTTTTCTAATAACTTAGCTAAATCGGTTATTTTACTGAGCTGTTGGTACAATTGGGCATCTTTAATACCGTAGCTATAATGTCCAGCTAACTGTCTCACCAAACATTCTTCCGGGATCGGCGGTATCAACTTTCGTGCCAAACATATCTTTCCCAGGAAATAAGACGTTGGGGATTGTCCATTGGACGCGTCGTATTTCCCGTAGAATATGTCCATTCGTACTTTGTTTTGCGCAGTTTCCGACCAATACTTCTCTTTGAATTGGCGTTTGAATTCGACTAAGTTGGTGATTTCGGGTCGTACCGCTATCCACCAGTTATCCCTCGTGTTTCGAAACATCTCGTCTAACATTTCCCTTATTCTGTCCCACCTTGTTTCTCTATTTCTTTCAATAAACTCTTCCATTCTCTCTAAGAATTCCATCGGGTTTCGGCGATAGTTTTGGAAGTTGATTACCTCCCTGTTCTCGCTATGACACGTATGGGTATTCAATATTGGTGTCCCTCAGTGCTTCTAATCTTTCCTGCAGGTTTTTCTCTCTCTGATCTATTTCCTGTATGTTATTTCTATTAGTTTTTATTTGCTCGTCCAGCCTATTAGCTATGTCATACGTTCTCTGTATTCTCTCGCTAACGTCTTTCCGGACTTCTCCCACCTCCTGCATGATTTCGTCTTGTTTTTGCCTTACCTTGTTTTCGAGAGTTCTAACATCTTGTTTGGTCTCTACGGTTTGCTCCTCTATATTTTCAAAACGGGTATTATTTCCCTCCTGCAACCTTTCTAACTGTTTCTCCATATTCTCGACCTTCCTGTCACTGTCGATTTTACTATCATCGATCCTTTTGTTTACTGTTTCGTAATTTATGCTAATCTCTTTTTTCAGGGACTCTATACATTTTTTATTCTCCTCCAGAAATAGCTCCAGCTTTTTCCCATTGTCATTTATTTTCTCGGCTATATACTCCCCTAAAGATTCTATCTTTTTGTCTAATTCCTCCTTATCTTCCCGTCTGTTTTTATTCAGGGATTCTATTATTTCCTCCTTATCTTCCCATCTATTTTTATTACTCTTCTCCTTCAGGGATTCTATACTTCCTTTTATTTCCGCCTTGTCTTCCTGTCTATTTTTATTATTATCCTCCTTCAGGGATTCTATACTTTTGTTCATATTTTCGTTTATCGTTTGGAACATCACCATTATTACATTCATGTCAACGCTCCCTGTTATTTTTTCTGGTTCGGGTTTCTCTGTTTGATCTACCATTTGTATGGGTTCTTCTCCCGTTTGTTCCTCTAATTCGTCTCCCGTTTGTATTGGTCTTTCAATTTCTAGTGTGGGCGGTTCTAATTCTATTTCCTCGACTTGGACTGCCTTTCCGTCTTCCACACTTAATTCGGGTTCTACATTCTTCTTCACCTTTTTTCCCTTTGGTTGCGGCATCTTGATTTGTTGGTAGTTGCCGGGCTTGTTCCTTTTTTTCAAGCCTCACTAGTTGGGCCGCCAATTTATAATAAACATTCCAAGAGATGTGGAGTCGTGTATGTATTGTGTTGTTCGTGTTGTTATATGTCGGGCGTTACACTCCGCGCACTTTTTATTACTTACTGATGACTGGATCCTCTGCGATGATGTCGTCCTGCAAAACAACTTAAGCTACTATGTGTTTGTGGGCGCCACTGTGACAGTACAAAAGGTCTGATATAAAAAGTATGGTATGCAAGGTAGTAAATTATGGTATTTCGATGTTTTTAAAGTCATTTCTATGGGTAATACAATTTCCCTTGGTTGTTGCCTACAACGACGCAGTTCCGACACAACAAAATAATTTCAAGGACAGCAGTGTACGTGCAGATAAAAAGACTTATAATGGTTACAGCCGCCAGTAACGGCGCTACATGCTCCCGTTTCATTGGCCAACAACGCCAAACGTCATTAAAACAACAATGACGTGATTAAAATACGTAACTAACAAGGCGATTATATAACAAGAGACAAAGAACGATGACGTTTACTCACACACACATACGTAAAATTTGCATAATTTTCGCCCCAGTCTGCAGAAATTCATCATGGCGATAACACGCTAACAATTGTGCTGGCCTGAGTTAGTCAGTTTAAGTGATTTAAAATATTAATAATGTAATCAAAATGTAAACCAGTGTTAACTACAAAAAATCTAGACAGTGTGAAGTAATATTTTCAAAACTAAATGTAGAATCAGTGTATTCAGAAAGATGTAACCTCTCCGTTTTTGAATCAACATGTGACGCTACTAGAACTTCCAGACTATTTAACCAGGGAAGTGACAAACCCAAAATTTAATTAAAGAGCTCTTTTATTCGAAATTGCCGATATTATGTGTACACAAATGAAAGTAAATTAAAAATTGTATGTATGGATGAGAGAGAGAGAGAAGTGCGTGAACGTTAGATGTCGATTTCTAAATGGGGGTTGGTTTGCGGTAGTGATAAGTAAATAGCATACAGGTCAATTAACCATGAAACTAATGCATATTACATAATTAGAATTTGATGAATTAATGTTTGATAGAACATAAAGAAGTTTTATAACAAAGAGCCAGTATAAGTAATGGCCGCCATGTTAAAATGTTATTATGTGTACACGCTTAACCAAAATTACTGAATAAATTAGGATTGATGGTAACTGTTTTCAATAAACGTATTCTCATTTCTGTGACCATCTCTGTCAGCAATCTCGCTGAGTCGAATACTTGGACCCTAGGTAAAAATAAGAGTAACAAGATTGAAACAACCAGATTCACAAATTATGGTAAGTACAATAATTATGGTGTACGTGACCCACGTGTTTCATTCAAGTAAGGTAAATAGACATGAATATAGGTTACTGGATATTTCTTATTACAAATATATTTATATTTATCATTCAAATAGAGTGATCAGTCACAAATGGCTGCCCGAACTGGTGACTATATAAAATATATTAATGTATTTTATATAATAAGCCTGAATGGTGGCAGAGTGGACATTGAAAATGAGAATACGGTTGTAGGTTAGGTGGTAACGATAATAAAGCGACAAACCATTAACAAATTTTTTATAATGGCAGAAAATAAAGAAAATATTTCTTTATTAAGCATAACTGGCAGTACGAGTAACAGTCAAATAAGTATGACAGAATCAATAGTAATGAGTGAAGGAGTTGTTCACTCAACACCAGTCCCAAATAACAGGGCTGAAAATAACGAAATTATGAAAATGATGCAAATGCTGTTTAGTGAACAAAAAAGCGAAATTAGAGGAATCCAGAATAATTTTAATGTAAAATTTGACGAAATAAAAAATGAAATCAAAAAACAAAATTTTAATTTTGATAAACAAATTGATGAAATGCATGCACGTTTCGATAAAACAGAAGAGAAAATAGTTGCATTAGTTAATGAGAAGTTTGATAGACAAAAGAATAAAGTAGATGAAAATTACGAGAGTAAAATGGGGGTAGAGAATAGTAGAGAATCAAATAAATTGAACGAAAATAAAGACAAGGTAAGTAGTGGTGAGAATTATGATAATAGAATTAAAAATATGGTGTTAGAAAATAATTGTGTGAGTATTGAGAGTGGTGATAAAAGTATAATGGGAGTAGAATTTGATAATGAAGTGATAAAAAGTGTTGATGAATTCGAGAGAAAGTATAGAGAGAATTTGCAGATAAAGGGGTTGCAGGGGGTAAATTTTTCCTGTAATGTTGTAGTGGGGGGTGAAGAAATGGCTTCACGTGAATATGTGAAAGACAATAGGTCTACAGATAAATTTCCCTTGGTTTTTTGTGCACTTCATAGGTGGTGCCATAATGATGAATTAATGTCCCACGTGCTTCATTCAAGTAAGGTAAATAGAGATGAATATAGGTTACTGGATATTTCTTATTACAAATATATTTATATTTATCATTCAAATAGAGTGATCAGTCACACCACTTGGAATCTTTTGTTCCAAGAAATTGTTATTAAAATTAAAATTTTGAATTCTTAGTAGTTAGTTTAATTCTATGAAAAAAATGTGAACAAGACAGTTTGAGTTTGAAAAAAGAACGTATGTTTTAATGAATCTTAAAAAATCGTCTGAAGGACTAACATTCGTGAAAAAAAATAAAATTGCAGAGTTACAAAAAATAAATTATTATTATTGACAAGTTTTTTTTCTCCAATCAAGTATCGGCTAACAAATATTTTATTTTACTCAGTTGAAAAGCATGAGTTTAATGTATGAAAAATCTTTATACTCAGGACGTGACTCCTTTGAACTACCAAGACAGATCAATAAGATGCTTTACAAAATTTAAGTGATTTGAAGGTGTGTGGCATGTGTAGTACAACTGTGTGACAAATGTTACCAGGTAAAAATGACTTTAACTTTGAACAACTCACGTTCCGATGGGTAATTATTTCTCACACTGGACAATTCTCTCGGGTTCGTTTTCAATCTCGCCTCTTCGTGTTGACGTTCCTTGTGCACTGATTTTATTTGAAAGTCAAAATACGGTTTTTAAAACTTCCGCACTTTTGTAAAAAGTTTAGCAGTGAATGTACGCTTGAATACCGCCGCCGACAATCAGCTGTCCGCGTGGTTTCTCAATTAGCCGCTACAGCGCTGATTCTCCTCCTGCAGTTGATGAAAAGGCTTTGTGTACGTTCCGTTATTGGGATTTTTGTCAAAGTCAGTTTGTCTTAGCGAATACAGCAGAATTGATTCTCTATTAAAATGTTGGTCGCTCCTGGGCCGCTGATATTCTGGCTGCGTGTGTTCTATTGAATGTGCCGTGTTGCTGCTCTATTTCAGCAACACATTGACGTATACTCTTGTAGAGGTTAAGTCAGTCTATTGTCAATGTACGGGAAAAGCCTTTCTGCGTTCTCACGTCGGCTTCTCGTTCCTCGGTTTCGCCTCGGGTGTGATGATCAGTTTCGTGAGTGATGTGTCTCTTCTGGATTCAAAGCATAAAGTGTTTTTTTGGTCGAATTTTGCCTTCCTTTTATACTCTGTAAGGCTCATTGTTTTAGCTTTTTGACATGAACTTCCGGTGTATTTGTGTAAAAATTCCTTCTAGAACGTTCGAGAATAATCAAATGGAACATCATGGAACAAATTTGACTTCCGTAGAAGCTTTAGAACAAAAATTTCTTATTCTTCACACTAAGGATATTACAAAAATTATTCTGGTATTTGTCAAACAATTTTACATAACTACTTACAATCTGCATGCCCTTACTATATTTGGATTCTCTGCTTTCAACTGAATCTAATGATACTAATTGCGATTGGTTTTTGAATAAATTAACTATAAAAAAATAACACAACATACAACTCTTACCTTGGGATGTTTACATAAAAATTCAATTTTTTAACTAAAAAATTGTTGTGAAGCTGTTTGGTTTCTTCTACAACATTAATACATAATATTATCATCTTTCTATAACAAAATAAATAAAGTTTAACACATATAATATATAAATAAGTTCAGTTTTACATGGTCCATGCCTATGGCCTAAGTTGTTGTCACTGTTAAAATACAATAATTAGTCTTTTTTCCTTATTATATATGGGATTTTTCGAGTATACACTGAGAGTTTATTATATTGTCTATCTTTTGTGATACCTGGTTTATCCTGATACATATTATTTTTATTGTAAGCTTACTTAGCATCATATTGGTTTTCATAAGTGATTCTTTTCTTGGTGTGACAAATTTCACTCTCATAAGTCAAATTCTTTAATAATTGATCTTATTTTCAACTGAGTATGTTTGTTTTCATAGTACACTACAGGATTGTACCCTTTTCTTTTATTTTTGTTAATATTTTGCAATCATTAAGTCAAAATGACTGTTTTTTTGTGATGGGTCCTTGGCTTCAGCCATATATGGTACAGGTAAATAGTTTCCTAACTTGACTATTAAAGTGTTTAAGTTAGTCAAATATATTAGTATAGTCACTTTATATTGTATTTCAACTTTATAATGCAATTTGGTTGCATTTTGTCAACATTAAATTCATAAATATTACAATATTATTGGTCTACTACATGTTTTCAGTTAATACTGGTTTTGGCTATTTTAACTGATTTTTATTCACTTTACAGCTTTCTTTATTTAAGATAAATTGTTCATCTTTGTCTACTTGACAATTACATATAGTTTTTATCTCAATTTGATAATCATTAATTTTTACATGAAATCTGAGTGATTGGACTCAGCTCCTAAACATATATTTTTTGTCATAACATTTATATATTTTTTATTTTAACTTAGGTCCTTTCTAATAATGTATTCAAATCATTTAATACATTTATTTTATTTACATTACATAGTATAATAATGGATCTTGTCCATTAATTCACAATAAATAGTTTTTTATACCCTATTCAGAGTTACAAAACTTAATAATTAATGACTTCATTTCGGTTGTTTCTGATATTATTTGTCTCTCTTATAGTATATTATTGGTTTTACACTGTTCTTCACTTAAATAATATATATGGGGTTTGAGTCTTAGTCATAGTCTGACCGTTTTTCATGTTAATGATATTAATTATTAGACATTTAATAATATATATAATACTTTCACTAATGAACTTACTGTTGTCACTTCCCAAATGTTTCGAGATGTTGTTTCTCTTCTTCAGTGGGTTTAATACTGCCTGTCGATTACAGAATAACCGTTACGGAAAAATGTTACGTTATTCTGTAATCGACAGGCAGTATTAAACCCACTGAAGAAGAGAAACAACATCTCGAAACGTTTGGGAAGTGACAACAGTAAGTTCATTAGTGAAAATATTATATATATTATTAAATTAATAAAGTGAACGAAGAGGATGCAACAACAAGATAATTATTAGACAATATTACAAAATTTTTAGGATTACTTGGGTTCGATACTGTTCACCTCACTTTCCTCTTATGATAAATTGCTATGCAAATAATTTCCTTTATGGAATGTTCTGTGACGTTACAACGTTTCTTTTCTAAATACATCAAATTTAAAAACAACACACTCTATCTTTATATTTAGATCTAGGTAATTTATTTGTACTCCACCTATTTCCTCTTTGAACTTAATTTTATTTTCAATTTGATTAATTTCATTCGTTAGTTCTGTGAATTCTTCATTTGTTCCCTCCCACACCATCAAAATGTCGTCTACGTACCTTATCCAATCTTTCATTTTATCCTTATATTTTGATTCCATTAGGACACGCCTCTCAAAACAATTCATATATTTATATTTCCGCCATTACTGGTGACAACGGACAACCCATTGGTAGCCCCTCCTTTTGAATGTAATACTTGTTGTTAAACCTAAAGTAGTTATGGTTTACGCACACTGTCAGAACTTTTATTAAGTCACTTTTATACTGACACTGTCCTAAATTGTTATTTTTAACAATTTCTAAAGTATGTTCAATCGATATAGGCTATTTGTAAACATATCTGACACATCTAACGGCATAAGTTTCGTATTTTCACTTATTTTTACTAACTTCAACCGTTCTATTACATTTCTACTATTTACTACTCTATATGTTACCTCAAATTCGTATGACCTCCTAAGCAACTTGCTCACTTCTTTCGATATCTTATAACTAGGCGAATTAATAAACGAAACTATTGGCCTAAACGGCATGCCTTCTTTATGTAGGCCTAATTTCGGTTGACACCTCAACCTTGGCGCTTCCGGGTTTGATTCTATATATAATTTCTTCTTCTTATCGCTTAGGAATGTGACGAAGTCAAGTTGACTAAGTAAGGGGCGGGGCTAACAAGGACTGGGCGGTAAGTAAGGCCTCCTATTGGTTGAATGTAACCGGTTATGCATGGGAGGGTTAGTATATATATATATAAGGGAAGTAGGCCTAGATATTTTAATTTTGTTGTAGGAAGAACTTGATAATGGTTGTGAAACCGAAAGGCCTCGTTCGAGGGAAAATTGTATATAGCAGAGAAGCAACAAAATATGACAAAGTTGTTATGAAGACTGCTGACACAGATAAAATAGCTGATAACAGACGCGCATTGCAAGCGGACGAATTGAATAAGATAAGCTTAGTGTTTAAATATTTAAAAATAAAGTAAACTTGAAGAAAACCCTTAGCAAAATATGGTTTAATAAACAGTGCGAGTATAGAAATATAATACCGAATTATGCAAAAATTAAGATAAATAATAATGGTGAAGTAGCGACAAAAGTGAAAAAATTTAGTGAAAAATTATGTATAAAATTAGAAATTAGGCAACTAATAAATAAATAGAGAATAAAACAAGTAGTAAACAATAATCATTTAAAAAATTTACTCCATACAGCGTTGTTTAGTATAGAGCTTTGTGATCGCGAAGCGTATCTCAAGCGCTAAGTGGAGTAGGCCTATACTGTATACATTCTTAGACTCGTGTATACTATTTCCGTTCTTAGTTCCGTCCAGATGTAAACAAACCCACGTGGCAAATCTGAAACGCTATTGGTCAGGGGCGTTTACATTGTTCACATAATAATATGTTACGCGCATGTGCAGAATGTATGTAGTCATGTGAGCGTTATCTTACTACTTAAATGGGGCACGTCGTTGTAAGACTTCCTGCGGTAATTGTGCATTATCCGGATTATGCTCAAATTGCAGTGAAATATTTCTTTTCCTATTCTTCTATACTATATAAGCACGAAAAAAATTATTTCAAACGGGGGTCGAACCTATTTACGGAGAAAAAAAATTAAATAATTACTCCCATAAGCGCGCATGTAAAGTGAATGACCGCCATGTTATCTATGAAACGGCGCACAGTTACACAGCGAATGACGAGTTATGACGTCATTGCGCAGACTACTCAGCGCTGTACTTCCTAAGTTTACGCGGCAAATAACGTAGTGTTTTTTGGCGCCTTATGGGAGAAATTATTTAATTTTTTTTCTTCGTAAATAGGTTCGACCACCGTTTAAAATTATTTTTCTCGTGTTTATATAGTATAGAAGAATAGAAAAAGAAATATTTCACGGCAATTTGAATATTTCACACACACACACACACACACACACACACACACACACACACACACACACACACACACACACACACACACACATGTAATCCATCCAATTATGAAAAGATGAAAATCTTAACTTAAGGTAAATATTTACCTGTGCTACACCATACGCCATATTAACTGAGTAGTTAGTGGGATCACCACTACATTTTGCCTTAACGTAATTCAATTGCCTACAACGCAAAGCATTACATTTCAGACTCGTGGGTGGCCGACTCATCAGTTTCCTACAGTATCCACCGCTGAGAGTGATTTTGGGTAGCCGGCTCACCACACATGCTTTAGTCTACGGCGCCTTTGGCGCCTCCGAGGTTACTAATAATAAACTCGCGGTGGGCTCAACGCAAAGCTTTAAACCACCGTTTGGGCTCAACGCAATTTTGAACATGTAAGAATCATGTACATTTTTTTTCTTCATAAATAGCTTCAACCCCCGTTTAAAATTAATTTTCGCGTGTTTATATAACATAGAAGAATAAAAAAAAAAATATTTCACTTCAAGATTGTATGGTGGAGCACAGGTAAATATTAACCACGCGGAGTACCCAGCGCTGTACTTCATAAATTTCTAAAGTAATCGGCTCAATATTACAAACGTTATTAATAGTAAATAACCCTAAACAACAGAAATAATTAAACCATAATTAATAACACCGCACAATTACACAAACACAAACTGAAGCACTGAAAATCACAAAATACATTCCCACACACACGACTTCACGGCAGCAGTTTCTCTAAAATCTAAACGGCCAAACCACTCTTTTCCTCTTAACCAATTACAAATCAGAGATTACAAAATTTTGAACTCAGCCAATCAAAAGTCAGCATTACGTCGGCGTTTGGCATTTTTGGCGTTTGGGAATCCAAGTCCAATTTTTGCGGTTCGCCTTAATGTTTGCAAGAATTATCTGGAACAATGAACTATACTCTCCGAACCTAACCGGCAGGCATCGGCTCAACTCGCTTTTCATCCAACTCGCTTGTAAATGTTTGGAAAATGGTTCGCCTTAATTTTTGAATTATCTGGAACAATGAACTATATCCCGCGGCCCTTCGGGCCGCCTCTCCGAACCTAACCGGCAGGCATCGGCTCAACTCGCTTTTCATCCAACTCGCTTGTAAATGTTTGGAAAATGGTTCGCCTTAATTTTTGAATTATCTGGAACAATGAACTATATCCCGCGGCCCTTCGGGCCGCCTCTCCGAACCTAACCGGCAAGCATCGGCTCAACTCGCTTTTCATCCAACTCGCTTGTAAATGTTTGGAAAATGGTTCGCCTTCATTTTTGCAAGAATTATATACATCCCAAAGGCCAATTTGCAGCGACAGCTGATGTACAAGCTGATGACGTCACGTGCCGTCACACATTCAGTCTGAAAATGGCGTTCACCGGCTATTTCCATGCATTCTTATGTAATTATTTAATTTTTTTTCTCCGTAAATAGGTTCGACCCCCGTTTAAAATAATTTTTTTCGTGCTTATATAGTATAGAAGAATAGGAAAAGAAATATTTCACCGCAATTTGAGCATAATCCGGATAATGCACAATTACCCTTCCTGCTAATCACTGTATTCTGAATCCTACATAAGTAATACGGAGACAGTTGATGGGTATGTTGCCCATCACGACACAACATATAAACTGCCTGATATAAAACAATTTATAGAGAATGGGGTAAATTAAACAACGGCGGACAAGTGGCGTCATTGTATCCAGCATATAATCAAGGAAGAAGATAACCTATAGCAACTGGCCCACATTACCGACGTCGTTGTGGATAGTCTTATCAATATCAACGCTGACTCAAGCAATGATACAAGTTCTGACACAGATATGGAAGGGGTTGAATTACTCTTTGACAGCAATTGACAATATACAATACACTAGTAATTATCACAGCTTCTATTTTCGTTTTTAACAAACTTTACATTTTTCTTGAGATTTTTAAACAGTGAATAAAAAAACCGTTAACTGGTCTTATAAAATATATTACTGTCCTCCTGACACAGTCACAAATTTTACTTTTAACATGACAAATTATTACAATTTACATGTGTTTATACAGTATCAATATTATATGTACTCTGTCTGTACTGCTTCTGTTAGAGTGACATAATATGTTAATCATAAATGTTATTTTAATTTCAAATTACATTTGATGAAGGGATTAAACTTAGAGTAAGGAAACTTACCTATTACACACTCGTTTTCCTAATTTTACTGCTTTCCTTTAACAGATGTCTGAAACCCAGTACTTCAAAGAATTAACGCAGTATTTTCCTCTGTTTCTAATATACGCTTGTAGAGCACATAAGATTATATTTTGCAAATACATTAAGCACTACATATTCAATACTCAAAATGTGCTCCAATCCCCTGATCTAGTTCAATCAACCTCATTATTCGCTACTACACACAAGAGGTTCTTCAGTAAATTAGATGACTGGAACTCCTGTAATTGTTGTTGCAAAAGTAACAATGGGAAGAGTACCATGTGCACTTCCAAAATGAGCTACTATCTGTTAACTGTTACATGTACAGTATCATTTATTGAACTGCAGTGTCTTAAATGGTTAAGTCATATTCACATAATGAGTACAGACAGAAGTACAAAAACTGATACAGGATGGAAATTCATAAAAGTTATGTCCAGAGGTTTTCCAAAAAATAGCAGATGGAACATGTTGGAAAAAATATAAAGAATTACAAGATGGAAACGAAATGATGGAAATAGGAGGGAATAGTGTAGGTGAAAGCCACAGAAAGTAGCAAGTTGACAACAAACATTTGATAACATTACTTCACATTAGGTTCTTGCACCAACAGGTGATTGAAGTTAATTCTTTCCCTCATGTGCCTAAACTTGAAAATATTTGAAGATTTAGTATATTGAATTTGGGTTTCATTAAACGTTTTTCAGAAACAACCAACTAAATAGATAGGTTTTTACTTCAAAAGCAAACCCAATTCACTCCAACAACTGAAAAAAAGCATTATTTACAGTGATACAAATGAATTATAGTTTTCATACATACCAGTATAATATATATATATATATATATATATATATATATATTACCAGGGGATAAAAAACAGAAGAAAATTGACTTTCCTAAATGAGAAACAAAGTAGTAATTTTATAAATACACATTTCAAATACATGTTGTTCCCTGTAGCTTGAACAATGTACAATGACAATTAATTTCAACCATGCCCACTATTAATTGAACCATGTCCTGAGTTTCAGAACAGCTCTCTCCGTGAGGACAAGGATGAAATAATGTGAAGTTTTAGGTGTGGCCTGTAACTGAGGGCAATTACACTACGTCTAATAGCGGACAAATGAAGGGTCTCCGTTAATCCATAAAGAGCACAGCTGTAGTCTTCTCCGTACGCAGAAACCTCCCTCATCAATTGTACATAAGCAACATTATGTACAAACCTCCCTCACCACTTACAAAATTGGCTTCCTTGGTCTCCCAGCATGAAATATCTAGGGCTTCACATTGACAAGATCTCTTACCTGGTGGATGCAATCCAAGCAAGTAGCCCACAAAATATAAACAGTATACATGAAAATTGTAACAAAAGTTTTGAAGTTTCATGTAGAGGAAATTTAATTAAATGCAAGAAGAACGAAACTTACATTTTTTAAAAAAGTTACTCCACATTAAAGCCATTTTTTACTTAATTTTCTGTGGGTTTATACAGGTAGAACAAAAATTCAAACACTGCTGCTGAGCACCGACTGATGAGGATTACATTACAATGGTCCCAGTTTTGCCTTGTAGCTAGCCAATATTTCAAAAACGTTTGTCACATTTAAACTACATTTCAAATAAAAAGTAATTTGTTCTAAATTACAACAACAAAAACTTATCTGGCTCAACATATGAGAGGTTCCGATAACAAAATTCACTTAATTTAAATCCAACAAGTTCACTGAATCCTAAAAATTAGTTCTTAGACTTCTGTTGAAAACTTCTCAAAAATATTTTTAAATATTTATCAGTCTGACAACCTTTTATAACTATTCTTGGTTCCTTGACAAAACTGTCAGAGCATCTTACCTACACAACATATCGCTTTTATTACTACAATAATGCCAATTCACTTAAACACTTAATGTAATTCGTTCAAACATGTTTTGTACCTCTCATGTGCATACATAATACTGAACTTGAAATTTATGCACACACTTTCATCCTAGTTATACATGTATATGTGTAACTTTGCAATTGCTATACAGCTGCATTTGCAAAAATTATGTCTTTTTCACTATTACAGCCCAATTTGTAACAGTAATAGGGAATCCCTCTTTTCATTCCCATCATTCTCAAATAGTTGGATAATGAATCAAGTAAAAACATAGAAGAGTATCAAGATAAAGTGGATAACATCATGATTTTTAAGCAGCAATCATCCACATACTATCAAATTTGTCTTAGGTGTGTCTTCAATGATTGTTCAAGAATTTATGTAGACTGACTGTCATAAATACAGGGTTATTCAAAAAGAATGAACCAATTTCATAAAGCAATATTTTATTATGGAAAAGTAATTTAAAATTCCAACCAAATCATAAGTATTCTACTCATAATCAAGTTTTATCTCCTATCTTACAAGTGTTCAATGTGGCCACCACTTGCAGCACTGACAACATCAAAGCAATATGAGAATTCTTCCCAGCCGCATAGCAACATATCACAATCAACTGAGTTGATCGCTGTTGTTATTCGATGTTTAAGGTCATCGAGTTGGGTAGTGGTGGGTAGCAGCGGAATAAAAACTCTATCTTTTGCACATCCCCACAAGAAAAAATCACGGTGAGATCTCGCAGGTCAAACATAAAGAGCAAGGCATTGGGCCCCGTTCCACACAATCCATTATTGGAGCACTTTTTCATTCAAAAAAGCTCGAGCCATCAGGTGCTAATGGGGCTCCATCGTGTTGTACAATGAAGTCATCTGAATCTGCTTGCAGTATTGGTAAGAGCCACTGTTGAAGCATATCAAGATAGGTTTGTCCTGTAACAGTATTTCCCTCAAAGAAAAAGGGACCATAAACCTTGTCCCTTAAAGACGTTCACCTTAGGGGAATCTCTTTCGTCCTCAACTTTTCATGTGGGTAATTTGTTCCCCAAATGTGAACATTGTGTTGATTGATTGTGCAATTCAAGTGAAAGATCGCTTCATCACTGAAAATTAAACATGAAGTGAAGGTTTCGCCTTTAATCATCGAATCGAATTCATTTCCTCTTGTCGTTATTGGTAAGTGCCTGAACGAGCTGCAGTCTGTACAGTTTCAAATCTAGATGTCTTCTTGGCACACACCAGATAGTGGGTTGTGGGATCGCAAGCTCGTGGCTAGCTCGATTTGTGGACTTCCGTGGGCTCTGCTCAAACACAACACGAATTCCCTTAATTTGTTCCTCTGAAACTCATAGTCCTCCTGGACTTTTTCTTTTGCACAGACACCCACTCTCTTCAAACTGTTGAAACAACTATTGAATGTTCTTTGGAGAGGGTGGATTAATGTTGAATCGCCTTCGATACGCACGCTTCACTGTGACAACTGATTTTGTTTTTGCAAACTCGAGAACGCAGAACGCTTTTTGCTTTTGACTCAACATTTTGAGTGTAAACAAATAAACAAGTGTAGGACATGAAACCTAGGACACGACATGACTACAGTGCTCTTGTGGCAGCCATTCGAAACTTAAAAACCTCTTCTTTCAAATGGTCAATGACTCATTCCATGACAATGCTTGAGAACTGAAAGATTGTGTCATGAAATCGGTTCATTCTTTTTGAATAACCCCGTAGATCATACTGCCACAGAACTCACTTCTTTCTCATAAAAAATAAAGAATCACACATAAAATCTATGCTGCAACTTTAACACATCTTGATAAATTTAAATACTCATTTACTGTTTATGCTGCTGCTGCTATAATCATAAATGTACAATATAAACAAGTAAGATTTCATTTCAGTGATTACTTGTGTTTGTTTAGAACACCTGGCACTTCCACTTAAAACTATATGAAGTATAAACTGGAACATTAAGTGAATGCTGAGTTGCTTTGTTGTAATAATACTGACATAGATTTCATCTCTCCAATGGCTAATTTCACTGGCTGCAAGTCTGTAACAATACTGCCTTTCTACCTTAGGCAGTACGTTAACATACTTTATATTCTGTGTTTGTCCATCTCGATTTTTCTATAGTGTCAATTAGCACAACTTTCCTATCTAAATTAAATTAATTGTACTTTCACCAACCATGCATTGAATGGATTCCCTAATGCTACTACTAAGAATAATCTATTTCATTCACACCACGACACCACCATATACTCTACTCACTAATCCATAATTATTAATGGATCTCTTGCTTGGCACAGATCCAAGTTTTGCTGCAACATGTTACTGTTGACCTGATAACTGAAGAACTCGGTTGTGACAATGAAATGATTTGAAAGTGATAGATAGACAACCCTACCCATATTTTATGAGACTGAAAACAAAGTTTCACGAGAAGGTTAAGGAAGGGGAAAATGCAGTATTCATAATGTAACTGGTCCCGTTTGGCATGACACCCTTAGGTATCCAGTTGCATTATTAAATTTAATCTGACCTATGCACTAAAACATATAAATAAATGTATACTAACTTCTTATATTAACACCCCAATATAATCAAGATAATTTTCTAAACAGAAGTTAATGTTACTAAAAATTAACAACCACAAAACACAAAACATCATCTAATTAATGTTACTTTTTAGTGCTGAGCATACGATAGTCTTGACTTGCTGATATTAAGGTGCAACGATCAAAAGAACCTGCGCAAACCCCACTTCCCCGCACATTCTCTCCGAGTGGATGTGTGACGTCATAGAGGAGTGGTGGAGGGGTCACATGCTGTTTGACCACTGTACTGTGCACATCGTGAAGACGTGGTGACACAAGAGTTTAGTTGCCACTTCTGTATCAGTTTTCGCGCGCTCTTGTTGTTCTGTCGGTTTTATACACATTTTCTTTCTTTCTTTCGTTGTTAGTTGTAGTCCAATAATCCCTTATCGCGTAGCGTGTAATTTATTGGTAAATGTGTTTATGTATATAGTGTTGTGTAGCATGTTATTCTAGTGATAGTGTCATTTGAGTTTAGTTATGGCTGCTTCTTCGAAGTCTGTTAGCAAATCTGGACGGCCATTAAGGGGACAAGCCAGAGAAATAGTCTATTACGTAGCTACTCACCTACGAGAACAGAAAACCGTTAATAAACTTAATTATAATGTTGTGGCTTCAACAAGTGAAGCAACGGGAGTTTCAAAGTCACTGGTGAAGCGTGTAATAGCGGAAGGGAAGACGTCTATGGCCAAGGGTCGTCTGCAGTTTTCTACACCTGATGGCAAGAAAACAGTCCATAAGAAAAGGATCGAAACAGACGACTTCACGAAAGGTGTGATACGTCGGAAAATAAGTGAATTTTACATGATGAAAAAACTGCACCTACACTGAATAAATTGATCAGAGTGTTAAAAATCAGAAAATATACTTGACTGTAGCAGGGAGTATCTTCGAAGGATATTGAAAGAGATGGGGTTCCGGTGGAGAAGGTGCCGTAGTTCTCGAAAGCTGTTGATAGAAAAACCTGATATCATGGCATGGAGGGGAAGGTACCTCAGACAAATTCGTCAGTACAGACAGGATGGTCGGAAAATAGTGTATTTAGATGAAACATTCGTTCATTCTACTCACTCTGTCCCATCATGCTGGCAATCTGATACAGAGCTGGGAAAATTACAAGCTATAGGAAAAGGTCCTCGCATTATTGTTGTGCATGCCGGGGGAGAGGAAGGCTTTATAAGCAACGCCTTATTGATATTCAAATCAAAGCGAAAAACAGGGGACTACCATGACGACATGAACTTTACCAATTTTTCAACCTGGGTGGAAAGGCAACTGCTACCGAACTTAAGTCCAAACAGTGTGATAGTATTAGACAATGCTAGTTATCACAGCGTACAAGAGAATAGGAAGCCAACAGTATCGTCGCTCAAAAAGGACATAGTTGATTGGCTTACGCACAACAACATCCAATTTGAAGGTAGTTTGACCAAAGCGGAATTGCTGATGTTAATAAAAAATGTTCCTAATGAGAAGACCTACAAAATTGATAAAATGTTTACCAATGCCGGTCACAGTGTTTTATGTCTGCCGCCCTATCACGCGGATCTCAATCCTATTGAGTTGATGTGGGCAGACATCAAAGGTAGAGTGGGTGAATCTGTGTCAGACTCTCTAGAAGTGAAGCGTAGACTTTGCGAGCAAGCATTTTCGGAATATTCAGAGTCCAAATGGAAAAAATGTTGCGAGCACGTACGCAAGATAGAAGATGAATATATATTCAAAGATGTCCTCATTGATGACGCCATTGATAGCTTCATTATTTCAGTGAGTGATGTCAGCTCATCTGAATCTGAATCTGAATCCGAGGATGACAGCAATAATCAGGAATACGATGGTGATCGCAGATGAGATACGAGAATGACAGGTATGTTATACTGCCTCTTAAGACTTAATCCTTATCCTTCATAAGCGAGTGTTTTGCATGTATTATTTCGTTTTGTTCATATTATGTCCTCTGTGTGTACGCTTATTGGAGCCGTATATTTCTTTAAAATATGGTTTACAGCTTGGGAATCGTAAATAGTTCCATTTAACTCTATGCTTAAATCAATTTTATAATTTTAGGTTTAGTAATAAATAATAATATATAATAATAATAATATATTAATAATATATAATTTTAGGTTTATATATTTAATAGATGTTTCAAATAGGTTTTGAAGCCCACATGACATTTAAGCTCCGAATTAAATTAAATACACGAAATATTAAACACCTCATATTCACACGCAGAATCTCGTTCAGTAACAATACGAACAGATAATTAATTATCAAAAATAGGAAAAATCTGTGTACATTGTCAAATACATAATATATTAGAAAAAATATATTATTTTTATTATATACAAATTTGCATGAAATATTATATTTAATTTAGTCAGACGCTTGTATGAAACATTCGCATTCTGTAGGGAAGTGCTGAACCTCCGCTCGCCCCTCCAGTGCCCCCACCACGTCGCCAGATTACGGATTTCCAACCGTCGCGTCAGAACTGGCAGACACAAGTGCGCGAAACCAACTAGCCGAGGGTTCTTTTGTTTGTTGTCAAGTTATACCTCTGCAGCGTACGACATCATTTTGAATCAACATATGGACATTCTTCCTTTGTTCCTAATTGTTTCACATTTTTCTATCTCAATGAGGTAGCCCTACTAGTACTATTCGTTATAAGGCCTAGGTGGTTCATCCTTTTAATAATGTCATACTGAATACTGTCACAGCAATACATAACAGAACAGTATTAACTGTGATAGAATCAAATTGACTTATCTCCTGGCTATTAGCCCATGGCCCGCTCCTGCTGTTGCTAACAGACATTTCAGCCTCATCTCTGGAGGCCATCTTTAGTATGAAAACGATTTGGTAACTGACATGGTTTTCATCAGTTAACCACATTACTGTAAACATCTTGTGTCTTCATAACTAGTATGTCATTGTTTGTCTTGAATGGGACTTCAAAAGGGACTTGCAGAGTGACAAAGACGGTTCAGTTGCTGCAAGTTATTGTTACAACCAATCAGAGTGCATCATAAAGTGCTGAGGGTTATCATAAGTAACACTAGTAACATTAAGTGTACAAATCAATGAGAAAAATTTCAGTGATGAAAACGTCAAGTGTTTCAAATTAAATACCAGACACTAGCTCTAATGAATTGTAGGGCTCTAATGAATTAGTAGAAAAAGTAAAAGTAACTTGAATCTTTCATCAGCAAGAACAGTCAAAGTAAGTTCTAGTGGTAACCTATAGTCAGCAACTTTGGTTTACATGTAGTTACATGTGGTAATCTTGAACACAAAATCCCTATCCTTTCTTCCCTGCTTCTCACCCACTCACCAAATAATAAAGAAGAGTTAACAAATATGAGGTACAGAAGAATTTAGGAGAATTCCTGAGAAAATTCAAATGTGTAGGCAGAAGATAGTGCATGATATTTATTGTCTGTGCAAGCAACAATGACAGTGACAACAGTTTGTAAGAAAAACATTGGTATAAACTGTTAACAATAAAATCTACATAGGATTCCTCTTTTGTTATTTATTAGATATGCTAACTATGGCAGCATATGTAGGTAATGAACCCTTTCCACGCCTTAGGCGGAGTGGCCCCACCATGAAAAGTAGCATTTACTATCCACTGGGAGCGCTCACTCGACATATATTTGAAAGTGAATTTACGTTGAGTGGCGGGTATATACTGACATTCTGTTGAGTGCTGCACTCTCTGGAGACTTTAAAAAGCTATTTGGTACCAAAGTAAAAATATGTCAGCTGATATCCGTTTGTTTACAAATGTCTTAAAAATTCAGCTGTACTAACCTCAAACGTGACATTGTTTGTGTTGTCTGTTTTATTAAGAATTACATGTTTATTCTTAATAATGTACTATTTATATAAAATTCTGGTAATTAAACACCAATACCCCAATTGCTAGAAGATTCAGACCATCATACTTTTAGTGATGACGAATTGTTTACATCAAATCCAAATGTGTATGACTCGAGTGACAGTGAGTGTGATAATGGATATTCAGGAAAATTTAATAGTACAAATAATTTAGTGAGGGCAGAAAATAGCATTAGTAATAGTAATAATGGTAATAACAAATTAGTTAATAGGCCTAAATCTATTGTGAAGGCTGTCGTGGCCTTAGTCAACATTATTAAAATTAAAAACTACCAGGATGTTGAGCCATGGTCGAGTGCTTACAACTAGGGTTATTTTCTAAACATTTTGGCAACCCAATGTTTATTAAATGAATAAAATTGTAAGCAATCGACAACAGCCCAACATCCTGGTAGATTTTAATTTTAATAACAAACTTACATTTGAAGATTTATCTGATAACTTTTTTGAACAATACCACACAATGATCAACTATAAATTTTTACAACAAAGTAATTTTAAAATTATTTTCCATTTATACATAAGCTGTAGTGCAGTATTCAATAACAAGAGATACTAGTGGTGTAAAACTGTCACACATAACACAATACAACTTAAAACATAATACTCTTTGTCAGCTCACGTTGCAAGCAAAAATGCTAAAATTCATGTGGATTGGAATGGGTAGGTAAGGCAAAATTAAAGGGAGCTGTAAGGGTTAATAGTGTATACAGCATTAAAATTAAGCACTGTCAGAATTTAGAAGTTATGGAATTTTAAATTTTTAAACCTACAGCCTAATACTCATCAAATTCCCTCCCTTCTGTTTTAATTTACAATTTAAATTTCAACAAATTTATTTTACATTTTATGAAGAAATGCTTGAGCAGAATATTGAGTCAAAACTTTAGAACTATTTGGTTTGTACAAGTCTCTAGTGGACAAAATGATCGGAACGTCATGTGACTTATGTTTTTCCTAATGTCTTAATAATAAAATTAATCCTCTCAAAAACCAAGCAAAGAAATTCTGATCTCTCAAAACCACTATGATTTTACAAGTTGTGGTGTTACCATTATACTTGTAGTGTTGTACGTTAAATTAAATTTACTGCATTTACCTTATCGATTTTATTTATTGATATAGTAAATTATTTATTGTATGTAATAGATATTTGTATCTATACTTGAGAATTGCATATTTAAGAGTATTCAGAGTACTATTTTTGATACAAGTGGTTAAATAAAACATGTGACTGCGTTGCTTCTCTGGTTCACAATTCCATGACATGTAAATCTGTTTTTAACACAATTACTTATATTAATTTCCTTATTAACATCAATTGTTTGAATGTATTTCTTTTTCTCTAACGTATTTTAATTCTTTCCAAAATATTATTAATAGAATACACAAATACACTTCACCTTTACAATTATATTATAAATTGGTAAAAAATGTGCATATGAATAAATGGAACTGAAACATCCATAATTCTTAATCTACCCAGCCTAGTCATATGTGTTAATGTGTGTGTGCTGACTGGATAGGTAAAATTGCATATATACAACAAAGTAAATTTTACAGTACTTTATTATTTAACATTTTGACATTTGTGCTAACTTTATTTGCACTCTCAGATTGACACATGCTTGTCTTTCTTCCATGATGCTCTCAATTAGAGAATTCCTTTGTGCCTGCAGAACAAAACATTACAATTACAAACAATGATAAAACCTGAACTACTTAACACGCCTGTGATTTCAAAAATTAACTGAAATAGTTATATACAGTGTGTATCCCATGAAGGTGCTTTATGCTTTTGATTCTAAGTAGGCATTTTATTTATAAACTTAACGGAAGTTCTGGAAGTGTTTTAACAAAGGCTTTGAAAGTTAATCCCACAAATATTAGGACTTAAAATTATAAAATAAAAACAAAAAACTATTATTTCTTACATTTAAAAAATGGTAGCGATTTAAATAAAACTTAAATTTTAAACTAGCTAATTACTTTTAAAAAATCCACTGTGCTGTTAATTACCCACATTGTAGCTTCTAACAATATTATTAAACAACTGTTCAAGTCAGTAAAAGGATAAATGTTTACTAACAGATCAGCTTCGCAAATATCGGATTGGTAGCAGAGTTGACTTTTTGAACGCAAGATCAGTGCCTTGTCTGTGATTTTTCTTTTGAGGTTATTTAAAGGGATATGTACACCTATGGTATTAATATTGATGACGACTTGAAGAGGAATATCAAAAAATCCCTTGACATTTCTTCAGGAGTGCATGTGTTCTATTTGCCAAGCAATAATAACAATGTGTAACTGTGGATGGATTCTGGGTTCAGTAAAGGTCTTTTGGTTATTTATTTATTTACTCCTTGTTACTTTACACCTATTAAACCTTTTTAACAATTACTACTCTTTAATAAGAAAATTTCATATGTTTTAAACTCAACTCAGTTTCACGACATTGAAATTTTTTGAAAGGCTGGTGCTTTGTTTCTGTGAAACAAACAAAATTTTTGATGTACACGCATAACTTTCTAAGCACTGATTAGACTGTATGTAAAATTTCAATGAGATAAGTTGGAAAATATGAAATCAACAGTTTAAACCTCTTTATGGGACACACTATATGAAGTGCTATCCACAACTTTCCAAAACTGAAACATATCGATGTGTCACCAGATACATCCACCATTAACAGTGAAGAACCAATCACTGTTGGAAAACAGTGATCACTGCTGAACCCTTTTCACTGTTGTGGAAAGTCATACTTGCTTAGATTGTATATTTTTGTGAGGTTACGTTTATAACGTTTTGTAGCTGCCAACAAGACTGACTTAAATAAGGAAAAACATTTGTGTTAAATTTTGTTAACTTGGGGGAAACAGCAGACAGAGACACGCCAAATGTTGAAACAAGCTTTTGGCTGTGAAGGTGTGGGGCAGGCTCACACCTATGAGTGTTTTAAGTGCTTCATAAATGGAAGAATATTTGTTGAAGATGAATGTTCATGAAACAATCTGAATCATGAAGATCATTGGCAAACAATTCATGACATTTGGGAAACTGTGGGTTTGTCATGGAGGACATTCCAACAGATTTTGTCAGAAAAACATTATGCCTTGTATGTTAATAATTGATTTATGTTTTTTAAATAAGTTTCAGTAACTTTTGAGTAGCACCTCATACATAAGATTGGAGTATGAAACACACACACAAAATACAGAAGTACCACATACAAAGACGTGACACTTTACCTGATGCATAAATGCACATAGGCATACATTTTATTCAAATAAATTATGAAGTATAAAAGATCAATAAGATCAGTGATACATTTTGTGGCACGTGCATTAAATCACTAAATCTTATATAAAGAGTATGGTACACAAAAATGAAACATTTAAACAACATAATAAAAGTAATTTTTAGTAGTAAAACAATGATTAACTACAGAATTATTTAAGTACTCATCAAGTCATAAATGACACACTGGGTTATTCCGTCATAGATACAAACATTTGAGTTTCTAGTGAACTTACTTAAGTTTATGAAACAACTAAATTTTTACTGATTTCACAATAAATTTTAATATGACAAAATTCTTTTATATTTCTCTCACACAATAAATGAATAAGATTTACATGATCCTACTGATCTAAGAATCATCTGAAGTGTGTGTGTGTGTGTGTGTGTGTGCGCGTGCGTGCGTGCGTGCATGCGTGCGTGCGTGTGTGTGCGCACACCCACGTGCGTTATTCACCATAATTACCTCTTTGTTTCTTCAATTTGTTTTACTTATAAATGCTAATGGTGCATTACTTTTGTGGATACGCCTTATAGTTAACTTAAAACTATTTCAAATAAAGTGCTATGACTATTGTATCACTTGACGCACTACGAGTTTAACATAGTAGCATTCAGTATTTATTTTTATTTTCAACGTAACATAAATAATTAAATGTAGTCAAATGTGTTAAAATTAAATGTATCATGCAGTTATAGTTACAAATCTTATAGTCATAGTTCAATATATTACATGCAAGCTACAATGGTCTCACCGAATGTTTGTATGGGACAGTGAAAAACAGACACCAATGAAATCACTAATTACCAGCTTTAATTAATCAACACTAACAGATAACAGTTTGTAATCAACAAGATATTCAACAAGACTATACTTGTACAGTAGTTCAAATAAATTTGTCCACATGCAATAATAACGTGAACTAATAGAGTCCCGCACAATAATCACTTTTCATTAATAACCACTTGAGACGCACTGAATAAATCACCCGACATAAAACTGAAACTAAACGGCAGCTGTTCCCTATTTTGTAGCCTGCAGGGTTCCATAATATGCATCCTTAACAAGCACTCGAAAACTCTAGAGGATACTTAAGTGCGGCCTTGACAGAAACGTGCATCTGCTGAGCTAGCTGAGAAACATGTAGAACGACATACTCCATTGTTCGAGAATATTCCGAACTGCATAACAATATATATCTAGTAGTCAGTGTATTACCACCTTGATGAAAAGACTAATTGAGACAATCGAACATTACAGAAGGAAAAGAACTTTCTAGATTTAAGCACAGTGTTTCATGACACTGACTAAAATCAAATGAAATGCGTATGTACTAATACATCTTATTATGATGCAGAACAACAAATTTTGTGTACAATAAGTTGATGTATAGTGGATTAGTTACCTGTGGATAGTTAAGAAACCTCCCTACAGTTGTCCCAAGAAGATAAGATATGTAGTACTGATACACTGTTTGTGGCATGAATATACGTTGGAATTTCCTACAATGTGTGGTTATTCTCAGTGGTAGTACTAGGATTAGCAGCACAACACTTTCAAATACTGGGAATACTCATTATACATGCCCGTTACCACTGTCACCAGCACAGGGACCCCCTACTTCATAAGAGGATCTATTTACACCACAAGGTGTCTACCAACTCTTCCTGAGATGGGCAGCATCAGCAACAGAGGGAGAGTGTCACAACTTTCAGACACCATCTCAAGTGCTATCTAGTGAATAACTGTGTTGGCACTTTCCATCCAAGAAATAGGTTCTAGTCTGGTCATCACTTTCAGGAGGAATGTAACGGTACAGAATCCGGGGTATTCAGTTTATTAAATTGTCAATGATAAAAAAAGGGAGTTACCCACGCAGAACCTCAGTTTTAACAATCAGCGTTCACTTGTGGAACACCCAGTTGCACGTTTGTTCTGTCCACCCCTCAACATGCGACATTTCCAGGTGCTGTGGAATATGAAAGCATGCGCACCTGCTTGCCCGCACAGAGTAATTGTAACGAAATTTTGAGCGAGCCTGAGAGCGTAAGATTATGTTAATACACTCGCTCTAAATGAGATATCACGTGACCCCCGCTCGGCCTATCAGGAGCAAATAGCCACACTCAAGAAGGACTTTGGCCATCTTGAAGATGCTTGGTTTTAAGCGTCAGTCGGCTAATAACATCTAAACCGCGGAGCTGCGTCGGCGCGCGGGTCGACTAAATTTCAACAATGTAGACCGACCGGCAGAAAAGGGCAACAATTAAACGTTAACAGTTCGGCAGTGGTAAAATTTAATAGTGAGGAAGTAGTTCGGATGAAAAAAATGAAATAAAATGTAAGAAGTGCAACACATGGTATGCAGTGACAACATCAGCACAGTAACCGTATGATATAAACAAATAATTATGAATTTCTAATAAGAGCTCTAAATTTGGAGGGTAAAAGAGATATAAAGAATGAATGAGCAAATGCTGGGTTGCCTTTTAAAGAATTATTTAGACTAGTTATTAGAATAAGTGAAACAATGTTAAAGTAGCCTAGATGTTTGTTTTTGTATTTTTACAAGAAAATAGTAATTGAAAGAAACAGTAATATTTTTTGAGAAGAGAAATGAATAGAAGTGAATTCAAAAAGAGTATGAAAGAAGGTTAAATAAAAATTGAGTTGATTAACAAATGCAATAAGAGTCGAGTTTCTTAATAACGCAACCCTAAATCACTTATAGGGCACGAGTTCACGTGAAGATCCTGGAACCCAAGACGAGGTAAGAATTGTGTAAAATGTTTAATAAAATTATTAACTATGTTGTTAATAATCTGTAACTTCTCAATGGCGCGTCGAAACAGGGACAGTTTTTACAAATTTAATACAAATTTTGTACAGACCACGTTTACTCGTGAATATAAGGTGATTTAGAGGTTAAGTGTAGTACATATAAACTACGTACATAAAATGATGTTAGGTTAAGTGAGTGGTAAAATAATAATAAGTGTGAGTTTTTGTTAGTAGACGAAAATTGCATACAATATGGAGAATAAAATAAATGAAACTGACGTAATTGTCGGCGATGAAGCCAAAAATAAATCGATGTTTGAAAGCAAAGAAAGTATGTCAACTGAGGTGGCTAATAGAAGCGACTCAGGAATTCAAACAAATGAAATGATAACAAATGAAAGCAATTTTGACGAATCAAAATAATGAATGAAGTTGAAATTCATTCAACCCCAATTTCAATGAATCAAAATAAGAAATCCGAGGACAATGATATGTTGAAACGTTTGTATAGTATGATAGCGACAAAATTTAACGTAATAAATTGTCGTTTTGATGTCGGTGATATTAACATGAATGAACAAAAGAACGAAATTAAAGAAATAAAGAGTAGTTTCAATGTACAGAATAACAAATTTGAGGAACATAATATTAAATTTGAAGTTCAGAATAATAAATTTGATAAAATAAGTAATGACATTAATGAAGTAAATAGTAAGTTTGATGAGTTAAAAAGTGAGATATATGAACAAAAACTAAAATGTGAAAGTAATTTCAGTGAGTTAAAAGAGCAAAATAGTGATTTAAAAAACAATATTAATGAAATCAATAAGCGTTTTGAAGATACAAATGAGATATTTGAAAGTAAATTTAACGAGTTGGAACAGAGTATTGAGAGAATGGGAGTGTGGGGAATAAATACAGGTAAGTGCAAAATAAATGAAAATAACGGAGATATAAGTGTTAATAGTAATGGTGTTAGTTTAAATGCAAAACAGGTGGCAGTAGACAAGGTGAGTAATAATGATAATTCTAATAATGAGTTAACAAGTAATAGCAAAATAAAAAGTGAGAACAACAAGATAATTAAAAATGTAGTGTTAGAGAGTAAAGTGAATAATAATAATGGCGATGAAGTTGTAGTGGAAATAGAAAGTAGTGAGCAGAGAGAGTGTGAAGAGAGGTTAGGTTTGCAAAGGGCAAATTTTCCCTGTTGTTTAAGCGGAGTAAAGACTCCGGTAGTGAGTTATGAGGACGAGGTTTCCTCCAATAATTATGTGAGAGACGAGGTGTCTCTAGATAGGTCCCCAGTGTATCATAAGTTCCCTGGAAGAACCAAGATGTGTTATGATAAGGTTATGTTGCCTTTTGTGTGGATTGAGAGAGAAAAAGTGAGATGGTGTTATGATGAGAGGTATAGTGAGAGAGTGGTAGAATTATTCACATTGAGAGAGAGAGAGAGATAGTATTATTTGATGTTATTAGAAGTTACGAAGAGCTATAGAGAAAATAAAGAGAGAGAGAATTAGTAATATTGTAGACTTACCTTGTTGGGAGAATAGTGCAGGAATAAATGATGATAACGTTAATAATTATCTTGAAAGCTTACCTGTACATAGACGTGGAATATTAATAGCAGCTGATTTGGATAGTAAGGAGATAGTAAAATGCTTCATTGAGACATATAATAATACTGACGGTGACGAGACCAGAATTAATGATGTAGACAGGTTATATGATTTAATAATAATGTGGGATAGTCCAGTAGATTATTATGTGGTTATAAAGGAACAATTTGAAATGTTGAAGAGTTATTATATAAATAATAATAATGTAATGTGTGTAAATAAAGATGAAAAGTGTTATGTACAAATAAGACTAATTTACGATGATGGTGGTTAGACAAACAGTGAATGAACATTTAATTATTTTAGTTTATGGTGATGACTTGGCTAACGCATGTAATGAGGTGTGGTATACAATAAAATAATGAGGAAAAAAATTGTAGATAAATTTATAGTGAGGTTAATTGTTTGTATAATAGGTTATACTTGTATAATGTTGTACTTTGTAGTTTATGTAAACAATGTAGGTATGAAAGGAGAACTGATTTAATAATAATAATAATAATAATAATAATAATAATAGTATATCAGACTAAATAAATAACTAGAGTTTATAAGGTAAATGAATGGTAATTGTTTTGGAGTAAGGTAATTAAAGTAACTTTGTGTTTTAAAAAACAGATTTAATTAAATAATGGAGATGAATTAATTCAAATAAAATGTTGTACAGATAAATTTTGGTAATGAATTTAAATGATTTTTCTGAAATTTGAACTAGATAATAAATAACAAATGAGTAAACATAGAATGTGTTTAGTTGTTGAGTCATATGGTTGTTACAATGTATCAGAAGGTACAATAATAATATATTGTTATGTACAATATATTTGTTGTAATGAATGTTTATATTTTTGAGTTTATGACAGTAATCATGTGTTTATTTGAGCGAATGATTGACCATATGTAGGTATGCATTTTATAATGAAATGGAAGTAAAGTAAAATGTTTTAACAATGAAATTAAATGAGTTTAAAAAGTTTCAAATTAGGTAATTAAATTAATTTGAGGTAATTACGAATTTTCTAGTGTAATTTGTAATGGGACAATTTTGAAGGGTATATATTTTTTTTCTTTCAATTTAATAATTTTGGGACTAATCTGTTTGGGCACCATTTATGATCACGAAAACTTAATTTGTGTAACACCCTGTATTCACCTCATGCCAGGCGACACTAGGTACGGAAGCGATAAAAGCATTGGAATGCGAGTGTATGTGCGCGGGTGATTGCGTTTTCCGTTGGCAAACAACAGAAACTTTGGGGCGAGCCCCAGGACAGAACAAAAATATACGGATTCGCTACCAAGAGCGGAAACTATAATTTTAATAATGACCAATGAGTGAATCAACGAATCAGAGCGCAAGCTGGCGGATGTAACCAGACTGACGCCAAGAGTAGTGCGTCCAGTCGACTTAGAACTCCTGATCGTACGGTCATGTAACATATCGCTCGAGCTAATTAGGGTCGGCCGACCAGTAAATCTTACTATTTTAATTTAGAGTAACAGTCACCCATGTTACAGTGATGTTATAATAACATTTTAAACTTATATTCGGAGTGTGCCAGCAGAATCAAATATTAACAGTGATGGCGAAACCACGTGGATGAAGGGATGAGTACATAATTTAAACAATTTGAACAGACAATATATTTCAGTTTTAATTAACTTCAATTCACTAATATTAAACTCTAACAATTCAATAAGAAAGCGCTTTATGGTATAGAAAGTATGAGGAATGAATGAATGAGTGAGCAAGCTGGGTTGCTTTGAAATAAATATGGTCTAGTTTATTAAATAGAGTTAAGTATATTTCATAATCTATTTTCAATGTAATGTAAAAGATATATTTCACAATCTAAGTTCAATGTAACGTAAAAGACAGACGAAACTGGTGATGTGGGAGTTATGGTAGTATTTGATGGCAAAATAAAATGAAATAAAAAATGTGTTAAGTGAGCATATAAATATGTGTTTGTCAATTGCATTCCCTGTTCTTCTCTGCTAAAGTACACCAGACGACACCTTGGTAAATTACCGATAAAGGTAGGTAATCCGAAATTTTAATATTTTAAACCTTTACTTAACTCGTACTACTTCAAACTTTCAATGATCATATTAATGTAAAATGTTGTAAAAGATGGAGTTGGGTGATAATAATTATTTCAATAAGGCATTCAGTCAAAGTTAATTTTAAATGGGTGTTAGACAAAATAAGAATTTTTTGGAATAAAAATAATACAGAAACGGGTCAGTAGTAGCGACACAGTAGCGGGAGTGCATGTATGTAGAGAAAGTGAGAGTGATGTAAATGGAGAGTAAATAGGTGGTGGCGAAATTTTGTAGTGAGGGTGGAGGTGTAAGGAGTCCTCAACGCAAAGCATTGTGGCGGGTAGTAGAGGGTTTTAGAGGAGTGTCTGCCGATATAGCCGGGAGGGGCAAGAAATTATGAATGTGAATTAAAGGTGAGGGAACACACATCCTAGGTACAAAGAGGGTATCAGGTATTTTGTAATAAGAGGAGAATGATTTAAGTGGAATTAGAGAATTTAGTGGAGGTAAATATTACTGAGAGATTGGTGTCACCCTACGTAAATTTGTTAGTGGTTGTCAGAAGGAAGAAGGGGGTAAGGTTATATTTTAATGCCCATTCAAATAAATCAAATCATTGTGAATGACTGAGAATCACCCGAACCAATTGATGATGAAAATACTTAATAGAAATTCATAGTTGAAATGTGACAATAAATGTAACAAGTTAAAGCGTTAATAGAATTTAAAACTAAAATAAAGCTGTAAGGTGTGTAGATTTTTGATAAAAATCTGAATTTGAAATGTTATATATAATGAATGTTGATAACAGATTTGAATTTTTGGAGAATTTAATGGTACCACAAATGATAAATAATTAAAGGTTGAGAAATAAAAGGTTCAATTGAAATTAAAGTGGAAATGTTTGTAAATTTTATTCAGATGCAAATGAGATGTTTATTGTAATGAAATGAGGTTTGTGTTTTTATGAATGTTTATATATGGTATTATGTTTAGTATGTTAGTGTGTAGGAATTTTAAACATATATTATTTACTTGTGATTCCCCACTTTCGGGCGGTCACGGCGTCACCGAACCCTGACTGTGGATTTGGATTATTGGTAGCAAGTGTGGTTAGGCAGATTGTATCCTAGCAATACTTGTTATTATTTTAAAAATTGGTGACTTTACAAAAAATCCGGGGTATAAACAAGGGGAATCACCGGAACTATAGAACAGCGGCTATCATCGAAGGGGGTGGTAGTGCCGTGCTAAGGGTGTATAAGTAATATTTAGTAGGATTACTGGTGTCCTCGGACATCAGTAATGCCGAATTTTTTAATAACGCTGAAACAAGAGTGGTGTAGGCAGCATCTACACCTTAAATAAACTTCAGTTCTTGTGGATGCAAATGGGCGCTACAGTCCACCATCAGGAAAAAATAGTGTGTGTGGAAAAGGAGCTGGCCGTTACAGGCCAGGGGCACAGATAATGCATCTGTGCACAAGGTAAATACCTGATCCGGTTTATCCGGCAGGTGATTTAACTAATTGTAACTGGGTAAAAGGGGGGGTATAATAAAATGATGAAGTAGGAGAAGTAACTGAGAAATCAGTGAGAATTAGTGACCATAACAGCGGTTGCCTTTTAAAGAATTATTTAGACTAGTTATTATAATAAGTGAAACAATGTTTGTTGATAAACAAACTTAATCGAAATAAATAAAATAAAATACAACTGCCAGGAACTTACCTGCGATCTTTTCTTCGCTTACTTACCTTGTATAAATTTCAATCAGAAGCCCAGAGTCGCCACGATGTTTTAGGCTATACATCGAAACCTTAACACTCTACCTTAATAAAAAATTGGGACAATTTTGCAATCTGACTACCTCCCAATAATAATTCAGAAGAACCCGGAATCGTTAGACGAATCTTTCAGCACAGAACACTAGGAAATCGTTATGGCGCGATAACTAAACTAACACATTTTATATTATGAAATAAATATGTTTACTATTCCTCTTACTTGTTTCTTTTCTCTTTGAGAATTATACAAAATAGAAATACAATCATTCATATGGTATTGAAATGGTAATTGATATGCTAAATTTTATATAGATAAATTTATAAAGAGAGCCCAATATTTGCATACACACACTTCATTCACACACATTTAAAATGTTCCCTTAACTTAGCGAGCGCTCTTTTACATTTGAAATAATTCTGACAAAATAGGTCGTCGCCTACCTAACTCTCCGTTTCCTACCTCACATCGTTCCGCACTAAGTACATGTCTTAATATTATGTCCGTTCACCACCTGTTCAATTCTTCTTTTCTTTCACTCCACTTATGCCACTCCGAACTATTGTTTTACTATAAACTTTTACAATTGAAAGAATTTATTTAGGGCTCCTGAGTCTTAGCGTACGGCTAGCCGACGCCGCGGCTGAAGGTCGACTGCTGTTACATGCGGGCGGAAGTTACTGCCTTTCTTGCTACCAAATTTTGTCGCTGTTCACAGCCTTCACGTGGCAAATTGTTAGTAGTGGCACCGGGAACATGGGTTGTGAGTGCTCCCAAAGCGTTGACGAAATCTTGAAATCACTGGTTACGTCACACGAATGGGTGTCACTTAGCCAGACTTCCGCCAGCATCGGACCGCATGGCGAACAAATTTTACCAAAGCCATTTTGGTTCGGCTTGGTCCGAGCGTCGTCTGGGCGCCCCGCTGGTGTTTGCGCGTTTGTGTACGCCACACATCACTACAGTTCTTGGAATTCAATTGCGTCAGTGAATTGGAATTCAAACAGCACTTTGTCTGAACCACACCGTTTTATGTAGTGGACTTTCTGCGTTGATTACAAATGTGTTTACCGATATTGAATAAAATTTATATTACAATAAAATACCCCCTTTTGTCCCATTACATGTTAAAGTAACCTAGATGTTTGTTTTTGTATTTTTAAAAGAAAAAAGTAATTGAAAGAAACAGTAATATTTTTTGGGAAGAGAAATGAATAGCAAGTGAATTCAAAAAGAGTATGAACGAAGGTTAAATAAAAATTGAGTTGATTAACAAATGCAATAAGAGTCGAGTTTCTTAATAACGCAACCCTAAATCACTTATAGGGCATGAGTTCACGTGAAGACCATGGAACCCAAGACAAGGTAAGAATTGTGTAAAATGTTTAATAAAATTATTAACTATGTTGTTAATAATCTTTAACTTCTCAGGAAGAGTGAACAAAGATACCCCCCCCCCACTACAACGTCACACAACACTTAACAAACAGTTCATGTGTGCAAAGTGAAGAATCTGTACATTGTCTGTTACAGGTTTAATAACTTTATTATTTAGATCACCATTGCAGAAAAGTCTGAACTGTGTATACTGTAAATTGGATACATTTGTTTGTGAATATAGTGTATGTTGAATTAAGTCCTAGTTAGTGTAAGATTATTTAATAAAACTGGTGATTGTTTTGATTTCCCTAGTTTGAATTTTCTTCAATAACAAAAAGGTTTGTTCAACCTACTATACTTCAAGAGCTACCAAAATGTGAAAACATCAGATACTATGATCATCCTGGGCAACAAACTAAGATGGGGAATTCAGATACAGGAAAGGAATATTTAATTAGCAGGTTAGAGTTACTAAAACAATAGGCAGACATTTCCTGAGGATGCACACAACTTACAACACTTATGACATATTAGTTTTTAACTATGGATGCAAAATATGGTCACTGTAAATAAATTAAACTTACACCAATTGATAAGTTGCCAAAATTTTTATGTTGCCAAAAAGATATTTAAGCTTCAACTGTATACTCACAATCTACCTATAGAAAAAGAAATAAAACTACAACCAACTAATACAATTCCTTAGTGTTTGTCTGAGGAGCTGTAACAGATAAGGAGCCTTGCTGTTCATCTCAAAAAAATTGAAAACTGCATCTTAGAATAATGTAATACTTGCCATAAATCTAACTCAAAGCGGATAAACCTAGCCCTTCCACTGCCACAAACTTGACATAAACCTTAGAAACTCAAATAATATCAGTCACTTATACTTGTAACAGGACAAAATGAGTGTATCCAAAATTTATATATAATTTTAAAACATTTTTTGTGATGAGACAGATCTAGTTAGAAATGTATTAGGTAATGTAACAAAGCATGCGTGAGTCATACTGTGCAGTGTGAGAGTTGAAGAAGACGATGACCAAATAAGGCGAGGAAGGCAGCTAATTTGATTCACGTCACTAGTGAATCACCGGTTAGTCATTTGTGTGTGACGAACAACAACGAAAAGTTTCCAGGCTCCAGGGCAGGACGTTGGTGGAATTCCGCCTCAAACCAGTTTTCAAAGGCGCAATTAACACGGAAATCTGGCATGGTGACGCTAAGCTCGACCCAGTCTCCAGCCGGCTACGAAACAAGATACATGTGTTTTCCATTAGTGGCCTCGGGCGTTTTTGGTAGGCCGAAATAGTTACAGTAGGCCTACCAAAGAGTATACAAATGTAATACAGCAGTGATAAACGTTTTACACACATAAGTTAAAAACAGTGCACATAATATAACAGTTTTAAAACGTTTATTGTGGTATTTTAGTGAAAAAGGGTCGGTCAACATAATGCGCAACATCTAGAAAAACGTGGCAGATAAGTAACAGTGAAAAAACAAATTAATTGGCCAGAATAAATTAAAATTTAATGACAAATTATATTTTATTTGTCAAACAAAAGCATTGAAGTAAAATGAGATCTCACAAAGATATGTAAAAGAGAGTGAGAGAGCGTGTGAGAGATCAAAAGGGGGTAAGAGAAAGAGAAAGAGAGCAAAGTACTGATTTGCATATTTAGTAATAAGATACAATATTGGGAAGTCAATAAGTTTATAACACAATATAAAGAAATTAATAACGTGTTTTGATAAAATAAAATAAAATTTATCATAATCATGTGTTAGAGTAATTAATACGTCATTTTACCTTAACCTATTCTGTACCAAGGGTTCATTTAAACGACCCTGGAGATTTTTTATAAGGGAATTTAATTAATTATCTAAATTATTTCTTTGGGAAGAGTGTAATTGGTTGCTACATTTCCTCCTCAAAATGTAGTGGCAGCCCTGGCTTTATAGTGTTGGGAATTTTCTGATAAAGGTAAGTCGAAATAAGATCGCAGTAAAGGGGTAAGTATTCTTCTTGTGTAGTTTATTTGTATAGTTACAATCAGCAACCCTGCCAGGATGCTTATATAAATATTTTTATATAAGTTAGGGCTACTTGAGGTACAGAAATAGGTTTTGGTTAATGCCGTCTTTTGAATAATTCGTATAGGTTATGAAGTGTTATTTGTATAGGTTATGGTTATAGGTTATGGGGTATAATTTATAATATAACACATTGTGTTTAAAATTTTTCTTTATAAAAGTTTATTTATATAAATAATTAAAATGGCAGACGAAAATGAAGTCAGTCTAACTGACTCAGACATAATGAGTAATTCTGGGATACATCAACTCCAATGTCAACAAAGGAAACCAAAGCAGACGCAACAGAGGAGGATGTGATAAATTTCATCTAACAAATGACTAAGGATATGAAAGAACGAGATGAAAAGTGGAAAAGAGATAGAGATAAAGAAAATGAGAACAAAGAAAGTAAATTAAATCAGGTAATGGATGAGAAAGTAAGTGAAGGTGTTAGTGTAAATGATAACTATAATGATATGACGAATAATAATGGTAACATAGTTGAAGAGATAGTGTTAGAGAATAAAACATGGAATAATGATTATGATGATGAGATTGTAGTGGTGGTAGAAAATGGTAGAGATGCAGGTAAATTTAACAAGAACAAAGACGATCAGGTAATAGATAATAAGGTAAGTGATGATAATATAAGTGATAGCTATAATAATGACATGATGATGAAAGGACAACAAAATGTTAATTTGTTTAGTGAGATTAATAGGCGTTTTGATGGCATTGATGAACGATTACCATCAATAAACAGTCGTCTTAGTGCCTGGGAGAAACAAATCCAAGATAATGTAAATGACATCAGAAAAAGAAGGGAGGAGTGGAAACGAGAGGTAGAGAAATTGAAAGAGAATAAAGAAAGGGAACTGAACCAGGTAAATGATTCTGATAGTGGAGGTAATGATGATGATAATTTGACAAATAATGCTGATAGTTTAAGTGTGAAGGAGGTAATAGATGACAAGGTAAGTGATAGTGAAAATAATAGTGATAACTATAATAACGATATAACAAGTAATAATGGTGATGTAATTAAAGACGTAGTAGTAGAGAGTAAAGTAATGAATAATTATAGTGATGATGAGATTTTAATAGTAATGATGATGAGATTTTAGTGAGTAGAAGTTAATGGTGAGGTAATACTAGTTGTTGATGAGATCGAGAGAGTGTGTGAAGGAAGGTTAAGTGAGAGAGAGCGTGAAGAAAAGTTAGGTGACTATGGAGGGCAGAGGGCAAATTTTCCCTGTGGTATAAGTGGAGTAAAGACTCCACAAGTGGCTTTGGAGGACAAAGGTTCCTCTAGAGGTTATGTGGGAGACATGGTGTCTCCAAATGGTCCCTTAAGTTTTTGTTGTGATGTACCTGGTAAAGCCAGGATGTATTTTAGTGATTTTGTGTTGCCCTTTGCATGGAGTGAGATAGTTCAGGGGGGTTGTGAGAGGTATTGTGATATGGAGAAAGAGAGAGATAGAGATTTTTAGTGTTAATAGAGGTTATGAAATGTTAGTGAAGAGTTTAGATATTGAGAGAGGTGAAAAAATTTACTTACCTTGTGATATAATTAGTGCAGCAGTAAATGATGATAATGTTGATGATATTGATGACTTACCTGGTAATGAGACTGGGATAACTGGTGTAGCAGTAGATGATGATGATATTTAACTTACCTGATTGTGACAAATAATACTAAGGGCGACTTGACTATACACAATGGTGACAAGGTATATGATATGATAATATGGAATAATCCAGTGGGTTACGGTCATACCCCGCCTTGCGCGACCCCATATAACGCGAATTCGCTATAATGCGTTTTTTTTTCTAAGAAAATATTTATTATACATATTAACAATTATACATACAATATACAGTACCAATAATATTGTATATATACGTATCATCGTAAATGTAATGAATATGTAAATTTTGAATTTAACAACTAAAGTTTGCGTATTTTATTTTGAAAATCTTATATATAAAAATGAATGTTTCTTTGTTTGTCCCGTATGCGTTCCTATACCATTCATCCGATTGCGATGAAACTTCGGTGAGTTGTTGTGCACATGCCCGTGAAGGTTTCTGAATTTTTTCAATGGGATCCTTTGGGGGGTTCTTTGGGGTCTTCCACAACTCCTCCTAAACCACTGGACCGATTTCAACCAAACTTGGCACAAATATTTTACGCAACGGGAGAACCAACATAGGATAGATGTTTTTTTTTATGGGGTCATTTGGGGGGTCCTTTGGGGTCTTCCACATCTCCTCCTAAACCACTGGACCGATTTCAACCAAACTTGGCACAAATATTTTACGCAACGGGAGAACCAACATAGGATGTGTTTTTTTTGACGGGGTCCTTTGGGGGTCCTTTGGGGTCTTCCACATCTCCTCCTAAACCACTGGACCGATTTCAACCAAACTTGGCACAAATATTTTACGCAAAGGGAGAACCAACATAGGACAAGTGTTTTTCGATATGATCCTTTGGGGTCCTTTGGGGTCTTCCACATCTCCTCCTAAACCATTGGACCGATTTCAACCAAACTTGGCACAAATATTTTACGCAACGGGAGAACCAACATAGGACAGGTGTTTTTCGATACAATCCTCTGGGGGGTCCTTTGGGGTCTTAAAAAACTATTAGATCTGGTTACTATGGCAACCCAATAGAATAGATTCTGTTCTAAATATATTATCGCATTAAAAAGAAGACCACGCGAACGAAGTCGTGGGCAACAGCTATTTATTTTTAAGAAACCTACTTTAATTGAACTTTATTAATTAAACTAACATTTTCATTATGTACAACGTGAAACTCCGCAGCGAAGCACGGGTATTCTGCTAGTGACAAATAAACACATAATTACATTACTGTATTATTTTTTAAGGAGTACGAACACGTCAGCCTACCAACACGTTTTGGTGGAAACGTAAAAACAGACAGCTGATAAAAATAAGAGGTTGCATTAGGTCAGACGTAGATCTGTATATAAGTGTCAGCCAAAACAGTAGTACGTTTTGTAAACATACATGGCTATGCCATTACACATTATAAATGTTATTTGACCTTGAATACTCTTGTTGGCGGGATTGTGACGAATGAGAAATCGTATCTCTGTGCTAGAGACCCGTGGTGACGCTGAATAGACACAACACATTTTCACTACACACAGCAGTGGCTGACGTTTATTAACCATTTCTGAGTTCCCGATGCCACAACTCAGATTAAACTGTGCACAATGTTTGTAGAAAAGGTGGACGTGTGTGACGTAGGCGTTAGTTTGCAAAATGCATCTTCCATTCCCACCAGAAATGTATTCACGTTTCTTGTTTATCTTGTCTCAGCCAAATAAACATTACTGTACTGTATACGCACTAATTTACATTCTTGGAATGGTAGTTCGGGTTAATCCATCCTTTTTAGGGCCCCTTGTTGAACTTAAGTCTCGGCCAATTTCCTGGAAAACCATTCACTCTCCCCCCCCCCCCGTTATTGTTTCTAAACATTGGGAATACGTTTTCCTTTCAGTTTAGTTCGAACAGTCAATTAGAATGGATTAACAATGTGCACTGATAAAATGTCGAAATTAGCAGCTAAACGTAAATCGTTGACTCTTGAAGTTAAAATGAAAATTTTAAATCGTATGGAGTCGGGTGTTGGTGCCACAGAAGTCGGTCATGAGTTTGACATATCAGAGTCAACCGTACGTATAATTGTAAAAAATAAAGAAAAAATTGTGCTATCCAGACAGTCCGCGGGTACATCTATTGCTGCTACAAAAGTGAATCGGTCTAGATCCTCTATTATAGAAAAAATGGAACACCTACTGTCAGTTTGGGTTGAAGACATGAACCAGCGGCGAATGGCTTTAAGCCAGGCTGTTATCATGGCTAAAGCTACGTCCCTGTTTGACGACATTAAAAAAAAGGAGGAAGAATTTTCGACCATTGAATTTAAAGCAAGTCAAGGTTGGTTTGATCGATTCAAACGTCGCTTAAACCTTCACAGCCTTCGACTTCAAGGTGAATCAGCAAGTGCCGACATGGAAACAGCTGATAAATATCTTTCCACATTTAAGGATTTGGTGAACAGTCGAAGCTATCCCCCTAACCTTGTTTTCAATGTGGATGAGACAGGGCTGTTTTGGAAAAAGTTACCTTCACGCACTTTCATTTGTAAAAGTGAGCGACAGGCCCCCGGCTTCAAAGCGGATAAGGATCAGCTTACACTTCTATTGGGGGGTAATGCAAGTGGAGATTTGAAATTAAAACCTCTTTTGGTGTACCACTCAGAAAATCCACGAGCGATGAAATTTTATAAAAAAGAAAATTTGCCCGTCATATGGACATCAAACAAGAAGGCTTGGGTGACAATGACTGTGTTTAATGATTGGTATCTTAACCATTTCATCCCTGAAGTAAAAAAATATTGTGAGGAGAACGACTTAGAACATAAAGCCCTGTTAGTTCTGGATAACGCGCCCGGTCATTCTGTTACCTTGGAAAGCCTCCAAACTGATTTTCCTGTTGATGTTGTTTTTCTTCCTCCCAATACAACTTCGTTATTGCAGCCTATGGATCACGGAGCAATTGCTGCTTTTAAAGTGTATTATTTGCACCGTACATTCGGCTAATTAATTCATGAAACAGATTCAGCAGACAAGCAGTCAATGAAAGAATGGTGGAAATCGTTTAACATTATGAAAGCCAATGAAAATATTGATCTTTCATGGAAAGAAGTTACGCAACATTGCATGAATGTTTGTTGGAAAAAACTGTGGCCAGACGTGGCCAAAAATGAAGAAAATAAAGTTTTTTCAAATTTAGTGAATGACATCACACAGCTAGCCAACACAGGGAGGCTAAGTGAAGAATCCATAGAAAAACAAGACATTATGGAATTGATTGAATCTGACGCGCAGCCTTTGACAAACGAAGAACTTCTGGATCTACAATCTCAAGATGTAGTGGAAAAAGAAGAGATCGTTCCTGAAGAAACACCGCGAATTTTGTCAACTAAAATTTTTCAGGAAGGTTTAATGTTAATTCAAACAGGATTAAACCTCATAGAGCAAAATGAAGTTGATTGGGAGAGAATCGCGAAAGTCAAAAAAGTTGTCAATGATGGAATAGATTGTTATCAACAACTATTAAATGAGAGGAAGCGAAAAGCATCACAACCAACTCTACACACATTTTTCAAAAAGGCTGCGACTGAGAAGCCACATGAGGAACCTCAACCCTGAACTTCTCAAGGATCTTCTTTGTGATCAACTGTAAGTGAATTAGGTAGATGTTTGTATAAATTATTTTTGTACATATTTGTTTGTATGTACGTATGTATATCTTTTAAATTAAAATGCCTTTTTTGAGATTTCGTATTATGAATATTTATTTATCAAAACCTTTGCACGTACATACATATTTTATTATGTTTATAACACATTTTGACAAGGAAAATCATATAAAAGCAATAAAAACTAAAACAACGAGGTATTGGTCGGTAAAAAATAGGAAACCCCGCTTAGCACGATTTTCGTTTTACGCGAATCGCAGAGGAACGTATCACTCGCATTAAGCGGAGTATGACTGTATTATGGTATTGTGGTAGAATATGAGAGTTTAAATGACGATTAAATTGATAGAGATAATATAATGAACTTAATTAAAAATGAAATATGTATGGGTAACGTAAGGCTAATTTTTGATGATGGGGGTTAGACATATGTTGTTGATGGACATTTAATTATTTTAGTTAATGGTTTTAATACTTTGTAACGGGGATTCATTTTGGCCTACCCGGGGTAATAAATAAATTTGTGTTTAATAGAAAAGGAAATAAAATTTTATTGTATAATAAACATCAATTGAGAATAAAGGTAAATTTTATTGTTAACGAAATTGGCAGGAGTGATTTTAAATATTATTCATGAATATTACAAAGACGTAGTAAATAAATGGACGAAAATGTGTCAAGGTCAGCTCCAGACGCGAGTAAAGCAGTTATTTTGAGAAACAGTGACTAACAGATTATGTAACATCGGGTTGAACCATATTACGTCACAGACAATCCCAACGCTGGAATGTAGGAGTGTCAACGCCAGCAGCTTCGTTGACGCTCAGAAAACAAAGTCAGTCGGCAAGCCATTAACAACTACAGACGCAAGTAATCGTCGCGTCCGCCGACTGGGCGTAATTTTCGTCGCGCCCGCAAATCAACAAAAATGTGAATAACAGTTTTAAAATACGATAAAAGCAAAATTCATATGTAAAATATAAATAACAGTTTTCGGACATTATTAATTAAATAAAAGTGTGTGCGTGGAGCAAAGTGACGTCTTCTGAGCTCACTCACTGAACAGCTAAGTAACAAATAAAATAGATAAACTTAACAAAGGCTACTCAAAATTACTACAAAAGAAACCTTTAATTAAAAATGAGATCTCTAAGGGTATTGTTACTGTGTGTGTGTGTGCGTGAGTGAAAGTATGTACGAAGAAGGCTGGTTTGTGTGTTTAAGATTATTTTAGATGTAGTTTCTTGAGGTCTTTTTATTATTTGAAATTTTTATAACATGATTGTCTGTTAACTGTGTTAACCGAGGTAAAGTGGAGTAAAGGATAATTTGTTTATGTTTGTTTCAATTAATATAATTGAAAGAATTAATAAATTCTAAATAAAAGGTAAATCAAGGGAACAAATGAAGTTTTTTTATTTCGACAACCATTTCTGCTTTTCGAGTTCGCCGAAAAGAATCTGGCCCGAAATTGGTAAGTACATATATTTTTTCTTGCAATTGGTACTAAGGCAAGATGGCGCCCGAAGAAGTTAGATAGTAAACATTGAATCAAAAGTAAAATTTAATTAAGTTTTAAAGTATCAGTAATAAAGTTATATCACAACTTGGCTTGATAATGTAATGATTTTTGGTGAACAGTGACATTTTATGTGAAGAATATTATATATAAATTTGTATTGGGGTTAGATATATATCATGTATTAGGTTATGTTGTTGTGATGATAAGGTGATGGAAATTGTATGTATTGTATTAATTGACACTGTATGTATTGTAGTATAAGTATAAGTAGGGTTATAAGTATTTTTTTTATATACCAGGCAAAAGGCGATTCCAAACCCTGACCGTGGATTTGCCTTATCTTTAACAAGCTATGGCCAGGCTTACTGTACCCTGACTATGGCTTGTTATTGTTTAAATTGGTGAACATAGAAATTTAACCTGGGAGAAAATTGGGGGAATCTAAAAAAAAAAACTTTGGAACCGTGGTTATACACCTAAGGGAGTGATACACCGTTTAAGGGCATATGGATGATAATTAGTTTACTGCTATTGCTGGTGTCCTGTACACCAGTGATACCGGACTTTGTGTAAGGCCGAAGCAAGATGGAGTAAAATAAAAGAAAAAAATGTTTACTCAAATCAGGTACAGTTCTTGTGGAAGCAACTGGGCAAGACAGTCCAGCCATAAATTGCAATAGTGTAGTGGATAGGGGGTAGCCACGTTACAAGCTACGTAAACAATGTAATTTCAAAATAGGATGAGGCCAAAGGTCTACTGCCGTGAGAGTATTACATAAAATTGTAACGACTTAGATTAAGGGATTTTGAGGTGAGGTGTTAAGAAATTGTGTACTATTGATGGCTTCCATTAAGGAAAATAAAAGAAACTGGAAGTATTAGAAAGTTGAATTTCTAATTGAATTTGAGAATTTTATAAGGAATTATAAATAATTAGAGTTTGATAATTGAAATATTTAAGAGAAAATTAGACCAGGAGTTATAATGTGAATGTCAGAGTTGTAATGGTTATTTTGCTATGATGTATTTGCGAGTAGTGGTAAAACAGGTGTTATATGATTTGTGATGGAGTATTTGAGTAGGCATACTTTTGTTGTCTATGTATGTTTGTATAATCATATTTTGTATTGAGTAAAGGTAACAATGGTAATCTGAATTGGTAATTGAATTTGAGAATTATTCTTTGATCATTTGAATTATTATGAGAAAAATGTGTTTTTGATATGAGTTACTAGTATATTTGGACATATGGTCATATATTTAGGTATGTTATTATGTTATGCGGTTTAAATCAAATGTGTTATGTTAGCAATAAGGCTACCTATTGTAGAAGGATAATGTTATTTGTGTATTAAGATATTTAAGATATCAAATTAGTACTTTAGTAAATGCAAATCAGAACTTCTAGGAGGAACCCAAATCAGTCAAGGATATGGAATAGTGAAAGACCATTTGCTAATGTTTTTACTTGGTTGTTACAGAATCTGGGTGGGCCTGTGGAGGTGGACCTGTGCTGGCCAGAGCGTCAGGGCAGGGTCGCCAAGTGCCTGTCTGGCTTTATGGTGTTGAGATCCTGATATAGGAAGTCCAGTAAAGTCATGCAGGTGCGGCCACAGCAACTGGATTAAGGGGGGTAAGTACCCAAATTTTAATCAGGAAGTAAGGGGGTCGTGGCGCTATATCCTCACTGGTCCTCCTAGGTTTAGGCAATGAGAGTTTTTATGTTATTGTACATAAAACCTCTCATTGGGAGAGTCTTGTAACGGGACAAAATTAGTGTAACCAAAATTTATATATAATTTTAAAACATTTTTTGTGATGAGACACATCTAGTTAGAAATGTGTTAGGTAATGTAACAAAGCATGCGTGAGTCATACTGTGCAGTGTGAGAGTTGAACAAGATGATGACCAAATAAGGCGAGGAAGGCAGCTAATTTGATTCACGTCACTAGTGAATCACCGGTTAGTCATTTGCGTGTGACGAACAACAACGAAAAGTTTCCAGGCTCCAGGGCAGGACGTTGGTGGAATTCCGCCTCAAACCAGTTTTTGAAGGCACAATTAACACGGAAATCTGGCATGGTGACGTTAAGCTCGACCCAGTCTCCAGCCGGATACGAAACAAGATACACGTGTTTTCTATTAGTGGCCTCGGGAGTTTTTGGTAGGCCGAAAGTAGGCCTACCAAAGAGTATACAAATGTAATACAGCAGTGATAAACTTTTTAAACGCATAAGTTAAAAACAGTACACATAATATAACAGTTTTAAAACGTTTATTGTGGTATTTTAGTGAAAAAGGGTCGGTCAACATAATGCGCAACATCTAGGAAAACGTGGCAGATAAGTAACAGTGAAAAAACAAATTAATTGGCCAGAATAAATTAAAATTTAATGACAAATTATATTTTATTTGTCAAACAAAAGTATTGAAGTAAAATGAGATCTCACAAAGATATGTAAACAGAGTGAGAGAGCGTGTGAGAGATCAAAGGGGAGTAAGAGAAAGAGAAAGAGAAAGAGAAAGAGAGCAAATTACTGATTTGCACATTTAGTAATAAGATACAATGTTGGGAAGTCAATAAGTTTATAACACAATATAAAGAAATTAATAATGTGTTTTGATAAAATAAAATAAAATAAAATTTTTTATCATAATCATGTGTTAGAGTAATTAATACGTCATTTTACCTTAACCTATTCTGTACCAAGAGTTTGTTTAAACGACCCTGGAGATTTTTATATAAGGGATTTTAATTAATTATCTAAATTATTTCTTTGGGAAGAGTGTAATTGGTTTCTACATTTCCTCCTCAAAATGTAGTGGCGGCCCTGGCTTTATGGTGTTGGGAATTTTCTGTTAAAGGTAAGTCGAAATAAGATCGCAGTAAAGGGGTAAGTATTCTTCTTGTGTAGTTTATTTGTATAGTTACATACTGGGATGACAGAAAACTGATGTACGTGCAATATGGTCCAAGCTGGTCATAAGCAACAACAATAACAATTATCCCATGTTATTGTTTGGTGGTTCTATCAGTTTCATTTTAATAGTCACAAATACCTTACATCTAAAAATGTGTAATGTGAAGAGTGTGTACACATGTAACTTATGATGCAAAATAGTTACATTTCACCCAGATGAAGATGTAGTTTACACAGTACAATAATACTAACACAGGACACATTTACTTACCTGTAGTGCAGCATTTTCCCTGTTTACAAGCCTCCAGTCTTCACTGTCAGCATATTTGGCATCTCCATTAAAACGATCCATGTAGTATGTACTGAAACAGAATGAAACTTCATTATAGTTACCACCACCTTTGGAGGCATGTAGCTACAGTAACAAATGTTGTACTTATCAAAATAATAAACAATGTTATACAATATGATAAAAGTTCAGTGAGAATACTGTTATATTGCTACACAGATATAACTAAAAAAATACAGCACATCTTTGTTGAAAGAGTGTATGAAGAAATTTTAGAATGGATGACACTTATAGGAAGAAAGAAAGTCAGACCACACGATAGCTAACACCTTGATGAAAAAAAGTCTTACATTTGGGTATAACATTCGTTACAACCCTGATTTTTTATATACTATGAATTGCTTGGAATTCCTCTCCAACAGACTACTTTATACTTCGCTTACAGAAGCATTTCTTAGTCTCTTTTCTGTCACAGAAAACAACCATCATGTTAGTTAACTAGTTCATACAGAGAAATGTATGCATGTATTCACATTCTCTGGTAAAGAAGTTCAGCCTATTATCACAAGTGAATGAAGAAGAGATTTCATAAGTGAATTATCAAAAGTTTCATAGAAGAGATTCTCAATATATAAATCTCAAAATGGCCAACACTCACCATAACAAGACTTCTAAAATGATTCTTTCATCTGGTGATTTTGACATACCCATTGCTTCTCCTGTTGCTTTGACTTTTGTTAGAGTCTTAATTTTACTTTTGCCAGTACTCCCCAAAGATCTTGTGACTAATTTAGATGATATTTCTTAAATACAAGGTGTATTGTTAGCTTTTCGATTTGACAAAAGTTTAGCTGATAGGTGGTATAATAAAAAAAAAAAAATAAAAAATTTAAATTTAAATAAATAACAAAAAAGACTATTAAACTATCAAAACTAATTTAAATTATAAGACTGATAAGACCATAAATGCAGAACAGAGGGTGCATGACTAGGAGAAACCCACTACATGTTCCAACCTCTCCATCACATATGCACATCCAGATCCTCATTCCTGTTTGCCTGGCTTACACATATCTACTTCTTCTTTCAGATTTATGAGACTTCTTACACAGTTTCACATATGTAATTTACTGGTTTTCTATCAGGTTATGTTCTTGAATAATCATTATTTTGCATTTTATTTAAGTATAAATAAATTTAGAGATGAACCAAAACCAAATCATTTTTACTGGAATCTTAACAGCATTACAAGACTGACGTATAACTTGAAAATTCTAACAAATTACTTTTTTTGTCCTCACCATGCATATTAATGATAATAACCCTTTATTATTTCTTTGTACTACCCAAGAACCCTTAAACAAATCTTTAGTCTGAAGAAGGGGCAGCCTGAGGTAGTAATTAGCGAGTTTGACAAATATTCCACACAAAAGCAGATACTCAAGCCAAGGTCTTAGTGTTACAGTCTTCATAGATATCGAGTCAACCATAGGCAAACTCAACCAATCAATTAGTTGTGAATAAAACAAATTATATTCTAAAAGACAAATGAAAAAACAAGTACATTTATAAGACAAGTCACACACACACACACACACACACACACACACACACACACACACACACACACACACACACACACACACGTTCTTATATTTACCTGTATGCAGGATTACCGCCCAGTGCTCTAATTTGACTCTTGAGCCTATTTATTTCTGCTTTTTCATTTTCAACAAGTGCCTGAAGACTTGTTGCCAAGCTTGTTAATTCCTCAGTCTCCAAACATAATGCCAGCTCTTCCTTCGGTAAATTGTATATTTTATCTGTTGATGGTGTTACTACTGCAAAAATTAACAATAAACTTAATTCATTTAATACAATTTTAATAATCCAAAACATTACTATATAACAATTATAAGTTCTTTGAAACATCTATTTTATAATTAACAAAACTTTTAAAAACCTGTCTTAAAACTGTTCATGTTTTTAAGCAACATTCCATTTATCACTAATTTTCATTAACTCCCATCAAAAAAGTTAAAATGCAGTAAAAAATGTTGATTCTGATTTCAACCTACATCACGAATTTTATAACGAAATATCCTTTCTTCAAAAGCCAAATAAAAAGATGAAAGAGTGAATGTACATGGCAGCAAAATAACAGAATCCAGGCTGAGTATATTTTATTTATTAATTCATTTGTTCATTTATTCAGCCATTCATTTATTCAGTTCATTTACTTGTTTACTTATTTACTTCACTTCACTTGTGTGTAGCCAATGAGGATTGTTATTAAGAATTACAAGTACATTATATAAAATACAAGTACATTCATTTTCATTATCAACTGCAAATTTGGTTTATCTGCACCGATTTATTTGTGAAGGTTTAACAAAGCACACGGCAAATACTTGTTTCTTTGTTAGACAAACAATTTACATATTTTAACAGAGTATGCAATTAATTAACATACTGAATTTTTCATACATAAAACAGAAATGCTTTCCACTTCTATGTTCACAATGTGTAATGCATACTACTATAAGAAAAATAAAATTTAGTCCAAAATAACAAGAAACAGAGAAAACATGTAAAACAAAACAAACATACGAGGGGTATCCAAAAAGTAAGTTTCCCTTATTAAGAAAAAATTAAAAAAATAATTTAAAAAGTGCAAAAAATATTTATTTACCTTTGTGCACAAGTACTTATTTTTCTATATAATTTCAATCCCTTTCCAAGCATTTCTGATACCTAGGTAACAGTTTTTTTATTCCAGCTTCATACCAATCTGCCGCCAAATTCTGAAACCAGTTATCCACCTCCTTTATCACTTCATCGTCATTGGTAAAGCGCCGACCGCCTAGGTGATGTTTGAGCTCCAGAAACAGATGGAAGTCACTTGGAGCAAGGTCTGGAGAGTACAAAGGATGCTCGAAAATCTCCCATCGGAAGTTGGCGAGAAGCTCGCCTGTTGCATGAGCAGCATTTGGTCGGGCATTGTCGTGAAGGAGCAAAACTTTCCGTGACAAAAGCCCCCACCGTTTGTTCTGAATAGCGCAACGAAGTCTGGTCAGCACGTCATAGTACCACACTGCATTTATTGTCGTTTCATGTGGCAGATAATCAATCAGCAATACTCCATGGCAGTCCAAAAAACTGTGGCCATCACCTTTCCTGCCAACTCAATCACTTTGGCTTTTTGGGGGCTTTCTCTCCTTTTTTTTTTTTGCCACACCATACTCTGGCACTTGCTTTCGGGAGTTGAATGGTGAATCCATGTTTCGTCACCAGTGACTATTCTTGTAAACAGGGCTTCACCCTCATCTTTAAACGACTGCATGAAAGATTGTGTAGCTGTTAAGCGACGCAGCTTATGGGCGTCAGACAATAAGCGCGGCACCCATCTTGCACACACTTTTGAAAGTTGAAGGTCTTCAACCAATATGTTGTGAAGAGAGGATCAGCTAATTTCAATATTTGGTGGCAGTAGAGTCATGATTTCATTGAGCATGAGCCGCTTGTCGGAGTCGATGATGTCACGCACAGCAGCAATGGCGTTGGCTTGGTGCGAAGTTGCTGGTCAGCCGCTACGCTCATCATCGTGAATATTTTCTCTACCTTCAATAAACATTGTTCGCCAACAATGAACCATTTGTACAGACACGACATCTTCACCCTAAACACTGCATAACTGACTATGAATGTCCATGGCTGATTCATTTTTTGCTGTCAAAAAACGAATAACACTACGCATTTCACAACTGGCGGCAAAATGAAGTGGAGTCTCCATGGTGCTTGGCTCGCTACTGACACTTGAGCAGTTCACTGCCACCAGTCGGGCTGCGAGCGCTGCCACTACACCCAAACTAAAATTCTCTCTGCGCGGGAACTGCCTGAGTCGCTCATACTTGGATATAAAAATTAGGGAAGCTTATTTTTTGGATACCCCTCGTATATGAAGCTTTAATTGTGGTGTTATAAATTGTGTTTCTTATACATAGTGAATCAGGTACTGCAATACTTCAACCAGTAGGTTACCAGTCATATTGTGTAGCAATCTTTGATAGTTTTAGCAAAAGTACATCTCAAGGAGAAAATTTAAATCATGTATGTAGAAACACACACACACACACACACACACACACACACACTATTCAGTCTTGGACAGCTGTGTACAGTTGTTTTTGTTTCAGATTCCAGGTGTTAAGACCATACTCCATTGTTGATGGATGTCTCCTTTCAACAATATTTCAGTATTGTATCATATTCCTTCAGTAGCTGTCCTACCTCTAGCAACCAGCGGTGTATCTCGAATTTGGCCTTGGGGGGCGGGGTCAGGTCAGCTTTACACAAAAGGAAAAACAAGTTAAGACTAATCAACATTACTACATTTAAACTGGCTGAATCAGTCCAATTAATCTAAACGGTAATAACACGATAAAAATAAGTGTGATTGAACCATTATTTACAAGATACTTATTGACTGATTTTCGTATATTACATATTTCAAACGTATATGCTAATGTTGTGTAATAAACCTGTTTAAATAAGAGTTACTACTCTAATAGTGTGCACAGGTGAAAAAATAATAAAGCAGCCTAAAAATTAAGAGATTAACAAAATTCGTCAACTTTTCCAACTCTCTGGAGGAAGGGGTCCTGTCCTGTTCGCCCCTGTAAATACACCCCTGCTAGCAACAAGCTGTCATTGGAAAGATTACTGTTACTATTTTTTTTTCCTCATTAACAGTAATTTATAACATAGTAAAGGCATGTTTTGTCTTGTAAATCATCTGTTTGCTTTAGTGAGTCCAGTTATTTTTCTTAAAAAAGAAAATTCTTACATTCATTTACTCATGTTTCTTTCCCCATTGTTTATCATGTAATTGTTGAGAATGGCGAGTTACGGTTTTAGTGAAATGTCATATTCCTCGCTAAATAAAGCATAATTTGATCAAATTAAAATTTACAGAGCTATTAGTGATTAAACAATAAATGTGGTCGCTTATTTAAAATTTGAGGTCACAAAATAACTGAATTTTTAATTTATTAAAAATATTAATGTAAACAAATGTACCAAAATTCATTATGGTAACTCAATCACTTCTTGAAATGTACATTATTGATAAACACAAAATGGCTCCCAGACTGGAAACGAGACGTTTTCACTTATGTTAAATAGGAACTTTTTTACTTCTCTGATGCACAGAATCAGAATATAGTGAGGATGCTACCATTTACATTACACCCTGTATATATATGTAATATACGAGTATAAATATTTTTTTCATTTTTGCTGTTGTAAATCAACCGTTCAAAAAATTTGTTTATCACACTTATATGTAAATCAGATACATTATTGCATACAGACACAATTACTCAAGTCTTACCTTGAGTTTCTTGATTTGACACTACAGGCTCAGGTCTGCTTTCAATCACTGCTTCAACAACATGCTGGTTGCTGGGTATCGTTGTAGTCACTGCTGTTTCTTCTTGTTTACTATTCTCACCATCATGTTCATCTTTGTCTATACTCCTCTGCTGACTACTTGATTCTGCTGCTTTTTCAAGGGTTCTTAGTTTTCTCTAAATAACAGTTCATACAAATAAAAATACTACTACTACTAATAATAATAATAATATTAATATGAAAAAGAGTAGAATTCTACAATCCACAAAATTCAATGGAAACTGAACAAAACAAACTTGGTGGAACTGTAAAAAACTTGCTATCTAGAAACCTCAAAATATAAAATTTTTAAAGAGTATGTTTTACCACATTTACCAAGTTTTCATTATACATCTTACTAGTTGAGTAATCATGACATGGAACATACAAAAGTGCTAAATATCTTATCAACCAACAATCACATTCCCTCCCTCTCTACACCATTTCTCCATTTATCACTATAGTTGCCATCATGGAAAACATTAGTTGTCTAATACATTATTAACAAACAAATTCCATAACTTATACATAAAATTCAATGCAACATGTCAGCTATAGTCTGAACAAATATTCATACGCATACTGTGTCTTATCCTCGCCCCGTATACTTATTGAGGGAACACCGTACTACTTGTACTAAGCAAAATATTCTATTTTTATTTCTTCCACTACTGTCACCAATAATTAAGTAACAAATGTTGGATGCGGTACTATTTGGAATGGGTACTGTAACTGAAATGGAATTGGCTTTTGCCACAACAACAATAATTGTAACGTGTCAAAATTGGGTCAGTTTATTTCTTACAGTATGGGGTATTTGTATTTTTATTTATTTCATTTTTTGCGGGATTTTATAAAAAATATTGTGCAACCATTAATTCTGTTGTGACAGACCAAGTGTATGGAACAGTTTGGAACAAAGGCAAGACGAAATAGCGTTGTGCGATCAGTAAGCGAAGAATTTACCACCCTAGTTTTTCCAAGAACTATGCGAGAGTGTGGCAGTGCGCACCTATGCGTCCACCAAGGATGGGCGCTGACCCACGCGTTTGTGAAACTCAAAATGGCTAAAAGCAAGAAACTATACGAGCACATGGTCGTGTAACGGCGGATGCAAAACTTAAGGACCGCCCAGCTCATGACGTTAGCCAGTGCCACACCAAGATCGTATACGAACAAACACCACACCAAAAGCATGGTTTAAATAGGACGAAACTGTGACGAACAAATACCAGGCATTGGTTTCCTCAACAAACGACGAAATTCAGTTAGCGTCGAACGCCTTGCCGCTCTGCGCAGTTTAGGCCTAGCTAAAGTACCTGCAGGTACCAAGCCCGATGGGCTCTTCTAAAATTTGTTAGAATTATCCGTCAAAGTGAGTTTCGGTTAAAAAAAATGAACACGGAGTAGTGCAGCAGAAACTAAAAATCATTCAGAAACATCAAACTAATTTCGGACACATAAATTAGAAATCGCGAAGTGAAATGTGGTGCTCGAGATATTCCCACGTGCCGGCAGAAAGGGGTTTTCTTTTAAAAAAATGATAAGGGTTTTATAATTTTCTGTGTGTATGCGTGAGTGAGCAAAGCTGGGCTGTTTGTGTTTGAGTTTGTGTTTGTGTGAGCTAATTAAGGTAAGACCATAGAATAAGTAATTACAATTAGTATTCATGTAGCAAATCAAACAAAAGAAGAAAGCAGTAAGAAGTTATGTAAGATAAAAAAGCATGGTAAAGTTTGTTTTCTAATTTGAATTTAAATGACTTGACAAAATTAAAACATTCATTCTCTTCATTCAAAATGTGTATTCATACTTATTTCGTAACCTCACACTGTTTCTGATCTCGCTTATAGGAGAACTCTGGGGGGACCCTTAGGAATATCAGTAAGTACGAACAAGTGAAATAAATGTATAAAATAGTATGTTTTTATACAAATGGCGGCCCGAATGACGGACATTATATAAAATAATTATATAAATAAGCCAGAATTCAGAAACAGAGTGGGTATCGAAAGAATATAAAATACGTAAAATAAGGTTATGTTGTAGCTACACGTGGTAGAAAATTTTACAATAATTTTAGATATAATATGAATGTGTAATATTTATTATACGAAAACATTTTTTTGAAAGAAATAGAAATATTTAAACAAAAGTTAAAATGGCAGATAATAACGAAATAATAAGAATGATGCTAACGCTTTTTAATATACATAATAGTAAGTTCGATGAGAAATTTAGTAACCTTGATGAAAAATTTAGCGAACAGAAAAACGAAATTAGAAATATCCAAAATAATCTTAACATGCAATTTGATGAAGTGAAGAAAGAAATTAAAGAACAAGGCTGTATTTACGATAAGAAATTGAGTGAAATAGAGACACGGTTAGGCGAAATAGAATTAGAAAATGAGAAAGTAATAAACAAATTAAAATCAAACAAAGATGACAGGGTAAGTAGTAGTGGAAATGATGATTTAAATAATGGGGTTACAAGTAATAACAATGACAATACAAATAAAAATATGGTGTTAGAAAATTATTGTGTAGATGTTGATAAGGATAACGAAATTGTAGAAAGAGTAGAAGTTGATAAGATGTTTGTGTGTGATGAATTAGAGAGAGAGAGAGTAGGAAGAATTTACAGGTAGGGTGGATGCAGGGGGTAGATTTTTCCCGTAATGTTGTAGTGGGGGGTTAAGAAATGGCTTTGGAAGACGATATGTCTGTAAATAAATTTCCCTGGGTTTTCTGTGCACTTCATAGGTGGTGCCGTAATGATAAGTTAGTGTCCCCTGAATGTTTTGACAGAGAGTGTGTAGCGTGGCATGATGGTGAGAAATGTTTTGAGAGAGAGAGAAAGAGAGAAATAAAGATATTTAAATTAAAAAGAGAAGTTATGAAGAATTCGTAGAAAAGTTAGACATAGAGAGAAATAATAATAATAATGAGTACTCGCCGTACAGTGAAACTGAGACAGCAGTAGATGAGGTTAACAATGATAATATAACTCACCTGATTTTAACAGATAATTCTAACGGAGACTGGACAAGATTGACTAATATTGAACAGGTATATGAACCAACAGAAGTGATAATGAATGACATAGAAGTAAGGGATTATTATAATAATAATAATAAATTTGATATAAATAAGAATGATCTATGTTACAAATATGTTAGACTATTATTTGACGATATGGGGTAATTGTGTATTGTTTATTGTTCATGAACATTTAATGATATGAATAATGTGGTTTTGAAGTGCATTGTCTTATGGAACGATTTGTGGTTAATGATAAGAAATAATAAGTTGGACTGTATATTTTTTTTTATGTGTTAATGTCATTATGTTAAGTGTATTTGTGTACTACATTATAGTGTACTATATGTTATGTAAACAATGTGTATATGTAGGAGAAATTGATAACATTAATTATCAATTAAATTGAATTTGCAATTAACCAGTATAAATTAATAATAATTATAAAATTTGACAGACTGATTAAGCGATGAAAATAATTGTGAACTGTTAAAGAATTGAATTAAATTAATTACTTAATTAAGGTTGTATCAAAGAAAGTTTGAGAATGAAGTTAAATGATTTTATGAAATTAAGATTCTATAATGATTGGTAGATGATTAAACAGATAGTACGTTCAAATTGAGGTATGTTATTATAAGGGGAGAAGTGATGAATTTTCTAGTGTTATATCAAGGTAAAATGTGGAAAATAGATTTTGGGTGATAATGAAATAAGACAGGCGAGTTAAGTAGAATTAAAGTAAATGGGAGTTAAAGAGAAGAAGAATTTTGAAATACAGGTAACACACAGAGATAGTGTTAGATATTTTCGGGACACAGTAGTAGTGAGTATATGTAGAGATGAGTAATGAGAATGAGATATAAACATATTTGTTGATGATATTTTGTAGTAAGGGTGAGGTGGTAAGGTGTGAGCAACGTGCGGCGTGGCGAGAGACCAGCGTGCGGCGTTGTGGCGGGAATAAAGTAGTTTGAGTGAGTGTTTGCCGATATTTTGGAGGGGCATTGGTTCGTATGTAGATAGCCAGGTAGGGAACACACATCCTAGTACAAAGATGAGCGGTGCCAGAGGTAAGTGGAATTAGTGAAAGGTATTTATAAATGAGAGATTGGTGTCATAAGTGGTTGATAGTGGTTGTTAGTAAGAAAGGGAGTAATATTAAAATGTCTATTCGGTTGAAAGCATAGAGAATACAGGGGTCACCCAGTTTAAACAATGATTGAAATGTGAAGAGTTAGATAGAAAATTCATAGTAGAAAGGCACTCAGAGATATAATGTAACAGGAAGGTTAATAATAAATTTGAATTGCATAGAATCAAATGATAAATAATTGAGGGATAATTAATAACAGTTCAATTGAAATTAAAATGTAATGTTTATAATTTTATCAAGATGTAGGGTATGTAGATGTTACCAAGGTTAAATGTGACTGGGTTATTTTAATGTAATAATAGCAATGTTAATTATATATGCATACAGAGCAAGTAGTAAATTAAATTGTTATAAGTAGTTAAATCACCCGCAGTAATGGAGAATGAGAGTGTCATATTAAGAGAGAGATTTATACAAAAGATATCAAATTTTTATTTTTCAAAACCAGTGACAAAATTTTGATAAAATTTGAAAATAATGTAAAATTAAGAATTGTTTATTTTGAATAATCTAAATGTCAATTTGCTTATTATTTATAATGTTTTGTTTATTTTAAATGTTTTATTTCATTATATTTTGTGTTTCAAGTAAGGATGTTACAGATGTTAAATGTAGTTTCAGACAGAATTGTACATAACACATGTAGGTCAAGGTTGTGGACTTGACCTAGTTTTGATCAGCTGACAGTGAGGTCATATAAGTTAATAGTATGGAAGTCAGTTCAACTTTTGTTTTAATCAATTTAAACAGATTCTAAATAATTTCTAGATGTAGAAGGAACATTTTAATAAATTTTAAATTTTTTTTCTTTGAACTTTGAAATTTTTTTTGGAAAATATTTTTGAAAAAAAAAATGTGATTTTGTGCCTGCCAGGTAAGGAATATTTTTAAACTTTGATTATTTGATTGTTTGTGTATTAACCATGTTTATTTTATTGATTTATTGTATTGACTTGTATTGTTAGATTCTAGGTGATTACATGTTAGGTTAAGGATATGTTCAATTAGAAGAAATGTTTAAATTAATTCACTTTAAATAAAACAGAAAATAATGAAGAGAATATTTTAGACTTTGTACAAAATTTATGAATCAATTTTATTTGAAAACAACGTGTTGTAATTTAAAGAACTTCTTAAAAAATTTTTTCAATTTTATGATATATAATATCAGTATGTAATGTGAGTGTGTGTGAGCCCAGTATCTGCTAAAGGCAGCCCAGCTTGCATAAAAGGGGAAACATATCGGCTGAGGATCTGGCATAATCTGAGCCAGGGATTGAGGATTTTGGGGGGTAGCATGTTAGAAGGTGAGGTGGGCTGTGGTGCTTGTCTGTTCGATTTTTCGGTGTTGGGATCTCTTACGGAGAAGTCCAGTGATCTCGTTCAGATGCGTCCATAGTCGCCAAGCCAGGGGGGTCGTGTACCCATGAAGATTAAGAACAAGGGGGTTGTTGGCACCAGTTCCTCACCGGTCCTCTTAGGGGTTTATCAATGAGATTTCTTATGTTTTGGACAGCAGAATTCTCATTGAGGGGGTATTGTAACGTGTCAAAATTGGGTCAGTTTATTTCTTACAGTATGGGGTATTTGTATTATTATTTATTTCATTTTTTGCGGGATTTTATAAAAAATATTGTGCAACCATTAATTCTATTGTGACAGACCAAGTGTATGAAACAGTTTGGAACAAAAGCAAGACAAAATAGCGTTGTCCGATCAGTAAGCGAAGAATTTACCACCCTAGTTTTTCCAAGAACTATGCGAGAGTGTGGCAGTGCGCACCTATGCGTCCACCAAGCATGGGCGCTGACCCACGCGTTTGTAAAACTCAAAATGGCTAAAAGCAAGAAACTATACGAGCACATGGTCGTGTAACGGCGGATGCAAAACTTAAGGACCGCCCAGCTCGCGATGTTAGCCAGTGCCACACCAAGATCGTATACGAACAAACACCACACCAAAAGCATGGTTTAAATAGGACGAAACTGTGACGAACAAATACCAGGCATTGGTTTCCTCAACAAACGACGAAATTCAGTTAGCGTCGAACGCCTTGCTGCTCTGCGCAGTTTAGGCCTAGCTAAAGTACCTGCAGGTACCGATGGGCTCTTCTAAAATTTGTTAGAATTATCCGTCAAAGTGAGTTTCGGTTTAAAAAAATGAACACGGAGTAGTGCAGCAGAAACTAAAAATCATTCAGAAACATCAAACTAATTTCGGACACATAAATTAGAAATCGCGAAGTGAAATGTGGTGCTCGAGATATTCCCACGTGCCGGCAGAAAGGGGTTTTCTTTTAAAAAAATGATAAGGGTTTTATAATTTTCTGTGTGTATGCGTGAGTGAGCAAAGCTGCGCTGTTTGTGTTTGTGTTTGTGTGAGCTAATTAAGGTAAGACCGTAGAATAAGTAATTACAATTAGTATTCATGTAGCAAATCAAACAAAAGAAGAAAGCAGTAAGAAGTTATGTAAGATAAAAAAGCATGGTAAAGTTTGTTTTCTAATTTGAATTTAAATGACTTGACAAATTAAAACATTCATTCTCTTCATTCAAAATGTGTATTCATACTTATTTCGTAACCTCACACTGTTTCTGATCTCGCTTATAGGAGAACTCTGGGGGGACCCTTAGGAATATCGGTAAGTACGAACAAGTGAAATAAATGTATAAAATAGTATGTTTTTATACAAATGGCGGCCCGAACGACGGACATTATATAAAATAATTATATAAATAAGCCAGAATTCAGAAACAGAGTGGGTATCGAAAGAATATAAAATACGTAAAATAAGGTTATGTTGTAACTACACGTGGTAGAAAATTTTACAATAATTTTAGATATAATATGAATGTGTAATATTTATTATACGAAAACATTTTTTTGAAAGAAATAGAAATATTTAAACAAAAGTTAAAATGGCAGATAATAACGAAATAATAAGAATGATGCAAAAACTTTTTAATATACAAAATAGAAAGTTCGATGAGAAATTTAGTAACCTTGATGAAAAATTTAGCGAACAGAAATACGAAATTAGAAATATCCAAAATAATCTTAACATGCAATTTGATGAAGTGAAGAAAGAAATTAAAGAACAAGGCTGTATTTACGATAAGAAATTGAGTGAAATAGAGACACGGTTAGGCGAAATAGAATTAGAAAATGAGAAAGTAATAAACAAATTAAAATCAAACAAAGATGACAGGGTAAGTAGTAGTGGAAATGATGATTTAAATAATGGGGTTACAAGTAATAACAATGACAATACAAATAAAAATATGGTGTTAGAAAATGATTGTGTAGATGTTGATAAGGATAACGTAATTGTAGAAAGAGTAGAAGTTGATAAGATGTTTGTGTGTGATGAATTAGAGAGAGAGAGTAGGAAGAATTTACAGGTAGGGTGGATGCAGGGGGTAGATTTTTCCCGTAATGTTGTAGTGGGGGGTGAAGAAATGGCTTTGGAAGACGATATGTCTGTAAATAAATTTCCCTGGGTTTTCTGTGCACTTCATAGGTGGTGCCGTAATGATAAGTTAGTGTCCCCTGAATGTTTTGACAGAGAGTGTGTAGCGTGGCATGATGGTGAGAAATGTTTTGAGAGAGAGAGAAAGAGAGAAATAGAGATATTTAAAGTAAAGAGAAGTTATGAAGAATTCGTAGAAAAGTTAGACATAGAGAGAAATAATAATAATAATGAGTACTCACCCGTACAGTGAAACTGAGACAGCAGTAGATGAGGTTAACAATGATAATATAACTCACCTGATTTTAACAGATAATTCTAACAGAGACTGGACAAGATTGACTAATATTGAACAGGTATATGAACCAACAGTAGTGATAATGAATGACATAGAAGTAAGGGATTATTATAATTATAATAATAAATTTGATATAAATAAGAATGATCTATGTTACAAATATGTTAGACTATTATTTGACGATATGGGGTAATTGTGTATTGTTTATTGTTCATGAACATTTAATGATATGAATAATGTGGTTTTGAAGTGCATTGTCTTATGGAACGATTTGTGGTTAATGATAAGAAATAATAAGTTGGACTGTATATTTTTTTTTATGTGTTAATGTCATTATGTTAAGTGTATTTGTGTACTACATTATAGTGTACTATATGTTATATAAACAATGTGTATATGTAGGAGAAATTGATAACATTAATTATCAATTAAATTGAATTTGCAATTAACCAGTATAAATTAATAATAATTATAAAATTTGACAGACTGATTAAGCGATGAAAATAATTGTGAACTGTTAAAGAATTGAATTAAATTAATTACTTAATTAAGGTTGTATCAAAGAAAGTTTGAGAATGAAGTTAAATGATTTTATGAAATTAAGATTCTATAATGATTGGTAGATGATTAAACAGATAGTACGTTCAAATTGAGGTATGTTATTATAAGGGGAGAAGTGATGAATTTTCTAGTGTTATATCAAGGTAAAATGTGGAAAATAGATTTTGGGTGATAATGAAATAAGACAGGCGAGTTAAGTAGAATTAAAGTAAATGGGAGTTAAAGAGAAGAAGAATTTTGAAATACAGGTAACACACAGAGATAGTGTTAGATATTTTCGGGACACAGTAATAGTGAGTATATGTAGAGATGAGTAATGAGAATGAGACATAAACATATTTATTTTGTTAAACATTATGCCACTGATTTGTTATAATATTATTATATATAACCACCAAAATCAGTAAATTTTTTTATTTGTATAAATAAGGCCTTTTCGAAATTATTATAATTTCATCTTCAGTTTACACTATAAAAGGTTGTTATTTGTGTTCATTATATTTCACTTCACTTCATATTGAATCTTCCACTGCCATCATTATTTGGTGACACCAAGGAAGTCATATATTGAAATAGTTGGTCATTTTCGAATATAGTCTGCTGATTCATCAATTTGTTATATTTTTTATGTAGGTATATATATAATTTTTCTAACTGTATAATATCATTTTTATTATTATTTACTTCTATTATTTCCATATTGTTGTTTATATCTGTTATATTATGATTCATATCAATAAGGTGGTCTGCTATATTAGAGATTCCCATTTTATTATTATTAAAGGCTCTGATATGTTCCATAAATCTCTGTTTGAAATTTCTATATGTTCTACCGATGTATATGTAGTCACAATCATTACACTTTATTTTGTATATTCCACTTAATTTGTATATATCATAGTCTTTTCTATTTATTATTATGTTGTATATACTTTTATTTGGTTTGTATGCATATTTATATTTATGTTTATCCAATTTTGTATTCTTTATAATGTATTGGAGATCTTGATATGTGTATTTGTAAGTTAGGTATGTTATATTTTCTACTTTTCTGCCTGTATTTATACTGCTTAATGTTGTTCTGTTGTTTAATATTGTTTTTTCCTTGTACTTTTTATTTAATTTGTTTATAAATTTACTGTCATATCCATTTTCTATTGCTATTTCTTTTATGATGTTCAGTTCTTGATATAATTTCTCTTCGTTATTTATGTATTTGTATGCTCTATTAATCATATTTTTATATGTATTTATCTTGTGTATCCAAGGATGTGATGAATTCTTGTGTATTGTTGTATTATTATTTGTATTCTTTCTATATACATTAGTAATTATTTCGTTATCATTTCCAATTTGAATATCAATGTCCAAAAAATTGATTTTTCTATTAACTTCTTCTTCAAATGTAAACTTCACATTACCATTGTATGTATTTAATTTATTTAGTATTATTAAATGTTCGTTTTTTATGCTAGGATTATATATGAGCAATATATCATCCACATATCTGTTCCATAATAACACATTATGCATATTTATGATACCTAAAATAATTTTGTTTTCCAAAGCCTGTATATAAATTTCTGACATAATTGATGATATGGGTGAACCCATTGCCAATCCTTTGGTCTGTGTATAATATTTGCTATTAAAAGTAAAATAATTCTGGTTACATATGTTTCTTATTATAATAATTAAGTTATTTATGAAACCGTTGTTTTCATTATTGTTTTTTAATTTTTTCTTTATGATTTCCAGTGTTTCATTTATTGGTATATTATTATACATATTTGATATATCAAATGATATTAATTTTGTTTCATCTGTAGTATGTATTTTCTTTAGGTTTTCTATAACTGTATATCCATTTTTTACATTGTACATATTTTCCAATATTATTTTCTCTCTGAGTATTTTATCTATTGTTTTTGCTATTATATATGCCGGTGCAGTCTTGAAATTTATTAATGGCCTTATTGGTATATCTATTTTATGAATTTTAGGTAAACCATTAAATTGTGGAGCACTTGTATTGTGTGATATAAGTTTTGTATGTTTCTTTTCCCTTATATTAATTTTAACTAAATTTTCTTTTATAATATTTTCCATGATTTTATTATATTTATTTGTGGGATCCTTTATTTCTATATATCCATTCTGAGTTATATATTCTTGTACTTTCTTGTTGTAATCATCTATGAACATTATAACTGGTGTATATGTTTTATCTGATTCCAAAATTGTTGCATTATTATTTCTTAATTTATTTTTTAATTCCCATATGTTTTTGATATTAAATGTTTTATTTTTATTGCCTTTGCATTGTATATCATTATTTTCTAATTTTCTTTGAATATTTTCTTTAATTGTATTCCTTATGTTATATAATAGTGTAAACTGAAGATGAAATTATAATAATTTCGAAAAGGCCTTATTTATACAAATAAAAAAATTTACTGATTTTGGTGGTTATATATAATAATATTATAACAAATCAGTGGCATAATGTTTAACAAAATAATAATGGAACCTGACCAGGTAAAATTATGTTATAAATACTTAAAACGTCACATAAAATTACAAAAAATAATAAACAATATTAAGTTTAATAAAAAATGTATTAACCTAGAAGTTACACCTAAATATGCAGTAATAAGGAACAAGAACACAAATCCTACAGCAATGAAGACCATTATACATGCACAAAAATACAGGATACGACAAGAAATCAGAGAAGCATATAAAAATAAAAATAAAATAAATTTAGAAATATACAGCACACATTTAGAGATACTACATATTCTAGGTTATGTTATACATGAAAATATAAAAGAAATAATCTTCCATAAGATCCACAACATAAATCACAAAATTAAAGAAAAACATAATAAGAAATTATATAATCTTATATATGCAAAGAAAGAAGATAAAAAAACAATAAATACACATACTGCAATGAGGAACAATATTATATATGACAACAATAAAATAAAAAATCTTACTGACATAAATTTCAATAATACCGAAAAAGAAATCATAACACATATTTTCAAATATAATCTTTCCAATAACAATAAATTTGGAATTATAAAGAACATTATAACAGATACTGAAAACAATATTTATAAAATAGATAATGAGGATGACAAAACTAACATAAGGAATACAATTAAAGAAAATATTCAAAGAAAATTAGAAAATAATGATATACAATGCAAAGGCAATAAAAATAAAACATTTAATATCAAAAACATATGGGAATTAAAAAATAAATTAAGAAATAATAATGCAACAATTTTGGAATCAGATAAAACATATACACCAGTTATAATGTTCATAGATGATTACAACAAGAAAGTACAAGAATATATAACTCAGAATGGATATATAGAAATAAAGGATCCCACAAATAAATATAATAAAATCATGGAAAATATTATAAAAGAAAATTTAGTTAAAATTAATATAAGGAAAAAGAAACATTTCAAAACTTATATCACACAATACAAGTGCTCCACAACTTAATGGTTTACCTAAAATTCATAAAATAGATATACCAATAAGGCCATTAATAAATTTCAAGACTGCACCGGCATATATAATAGCAAAAACAATAGATAAAATACTCAGAGAGAAAATAATATTGGAAAATATGTACAATGTAAAAAATGGATATACAGTTATAGAAAACCTAAAGAAAATACATACTACAGATGAAACAAAATTAATATCATTTGATATATCAAATATGTATAATAATATACCAATAAATGAAACACTGGAAATCATAAAGAAAAAATTAAAAAACAATAATGAAAACAACGGTTTCATAAATAACTTAATTATTATAATAAGAAACATATGTAACCAGAATTTGTTGATGATATTTTGTAGTAAGGGTGAGGTGGTAAAGTGTGAGCAACGTGCGGCGTGGCGAGAGACCAGCGTGCGGCGTTGTGGCGGGAATAGAGTAGTTTGAGTGAGTGTTTGCCGATATTTTGGAGGGGCATTGGTTCGTATGTAGATAGCCAGGTAGGGAACACACATCCTAGTACAAAGATGAGCGGTGCCAGAGGTAAGTGGAATTAGTGAAAGGTATTTATAAATGAGAGATTGGTGTCATAAGTGGTTGATAGTGGTTGTTAGTAAGAAAGGGAGTAATATTAAAATGTCTATTCGGTTGAAAGCATAGAGAATACAGGGGTCACCCAGTTTAAACAATGATTGAAATGTGAAGAGTTAGATAGAAAATTCATAGTAGAAAGGCACTCAGAGATATAATGTAACAGGAAGGTTAATAATAAATTTGAATTGCATAGAATCAAATGATAAATAATTGAGGGATAATTAATAACAGTTCAATTGAAATTAAAATGTAATGTTTATAATTTTATCAAGATGTAGGGTATGTAGATGTTACCAAGGTTAAATGTGATTGGGTTATTTTAATGTAATAATAGCAATGTTAATTATATATGCATACAGAGCAAGTAGTAAATTAAATTGTTATAAGTAGTTAAATCACCCGCAGTAATGGGAATGAGAGTGTCAAATAAAGAGAGAGATTTATATAAAAGATATAAAATTTTTATTTTTCAAAACCAGTGACAAAATTTTGATAAAATTTGAAAATAATGTAAAATTAAGAATTGTTTATTCTGAATAATCTAAATGTCAATTTGCTTATTATTTATAATGTTTTGTTTATTTTAAATGTTTTATTTCATTATATTTTGTGTTTCAAGTAAGGATGTTACAGATGTTAAATGTAGTTTCAGACAGAATTGTACATAACACATGTAGGTCAAGGTTGTGGACTTGACCTAGTTTTGATCAGCTGACAGTGAAGTCATATAAGTTAATAGTATGGAAGTCAGTTCAACTTTTGTTTTAATCAATTTAAACAGATTCTAAATAATTTCTAGATGTAGAGGGAACATTTTAATAAATTTTAAATTTTTTTCTTTGAACTTTGAAATTTTTTTTGGAAAATATTTTTGAACAAAAAAAAATGTGATTTTGCGCCTGCCAGGTAATGAATATTTTTAAACTTTGATTATTTAATTGTTTGTGTATTAACCATGTTTATTTTATTGATTTATTGTATTGACTTGTATTGTTAGATTCTAGGTGATTACATGTTAGGTTAAGGATATGTTCAATTAGAAGAAATGTTTAAATTAATTCACTTTAAATAAAACAGAAAATAATGAAGAGAATATTTTAGACTTTGTACAAAATTTATGAATCAATTTTATTTGAAAACAACGTGTTGTAATTTAAAGAACTTCTTAAAAAATTTTTTCAATTTTATGATATATAATATCAGTATGTAATGTGAGTGTGTGTGAGCCCAGTATCTGCTAAAGGCAGCCCAGCTTGCATAAAAGGGGAAACATATCGGCTGAGGATCTGGCATAATCTGAGCCAGGGATTGAGGATTTTGGGGGGTAGCATGTTAGAAGGTGAGGTGGGCTGTGGTACTTGTCTGTTCGATTTTTCGGTGTTGGGATCTCTTACGGAGAAGTCCAGTGATCTCGTTCAGATGCGTCCATAGTCGCCAAGCCAGGGGGGTCGTGTACCCATGAAGATTAAGAACAAGGGGGTTGTTGGCACCAGTTCCTCACCGGTCCTCTTAGGGGTTTATCAATGAGATTTCTTATGTTTTGGACAGCAGAATTCTCATTGAGGGGGTATTGTAACGTGTCAAAATTGGGTCAGTTTATTTCTTACAGTATGGGGTATTTGTATTTTTATTTATTTCATTTTTGCGGGATTTTATAAAAAATATTGTGCAAATATTAATTCTATTGTGACAGACCAAGTGTATGAAACAGTTTGGAACAAAGGCAAGACGAAATAGCGTTGTGCGATCAGTAAGCGAAGAATTTACCACCCTAGTTTTTCCAAGAACTATGCGAGAGTGTGGCAGTGCGCACCTATGCGTCCACCAAGCATGGGCGCTGACCCACGCATTTGTGAAACTCAAAATGGCTAAAAGCAAGAAACTATACGAGCACATGGTCGTGTAACGGCAGATGCAAAACTTAAGGACCGCCCAGCTCACGACGTTAGCCAGTGCCACACCAAGATCATATACGAACAAACACCACACCAAAAGCATGGTTTAAATAGGACGAAACTGTGACGAACAAATACCAGGCATTGGTTTCCTCAACAAACGACGAAATTCAGTTAGCGTCGAACGCCTTGCTGCTCTGCGCAGTTCAGGCCTAGCTAAAGTACCTGCAGGTACCAAGCCCAATGGGCTCTTCTAAAATTTGTTAGAATTATCCGTCAAAGTGAGTTTCGGTTAAAAAAAATGAACACGGAGTAGTGCAGCTGAAACTAAAAATCATTCAGAAACATCAAACTAATTTTGGACACATAAATTAGAAATCGCGAAGTGAAATGTGGTGCTCGAGATATTCCCACGTGCCGGCAGAAAGGGGTTTTCTTTTAAAAAAATGATAAGGGTTTTATAATTTTCTGTGTGTATGCGTGAGTGAGCAAAGCTGGGCTGTTTGTGTTTGAGTTTGTGTTTGTGTGAGCTAATTAAGGTAAGACCATAGAATAAGTAATTACAATTAGTATTCATGTAGCAAATCAAACAAAAGAAGAAAGCAGTAAGAAGTTATGTAAGATAAAAAAGCATGGTAAAGTTTGTTTTCTAATTTGAATTTAAATGACTTGACAAAATTAAAACATTCATTCTCTTCATTCAAAATGTGTATTCATACTTATTTCGTAACCTCACACTGTTTCTGATCTCGCTTATAGGAGAACTCTGGGGGGACCCTTAGGAATATCAGTAAGTACGAACAAGTGAAATAAATGTATAAAATAGTATGTTTTTATACAAATGGCGGCCCGAATGACGGACATTATATAAAATAATTATATAAATAAGCCAGAATTCAGAAACAGAGTGGGTATCGAAAGAATATAAAATACGTAAAATAAGGTTATGTTGTAACTACACGTGGTAGAAAATTTTACAATAATTTTAGATATAATATGAATGTGTAATATTTATTATACGAAAACATTTTTTTGAAAGAAATAGAAATATTTAAACAAAAGTTAAAATGGCAGATAATAACGAAATAATAAGAATGATGCAAACGCTTTTTAATATACAAAATAGTAAGTTCGATGAGAAATTTAGTAACCTTGATGAAAAATTTAGCGAACAGAAAAACGAAATTAGAAATATCCAAAATAATCTTAACATGCAATTTGATGAAGTGAAGAAAGAAATTAAAGAACAAGGCTGTATTTACGATAAGCAATTGAGTGAAATAGAGACACGGTTAGGCGAAATAGAATTAGAAAATGAGAAAGTAATAAACAAATTAAAATCAAACAAAGATGACAGGGTAAGTAGTAGTGGAAATGATGATTTAAATAATGGGGTTACAAGTAATAACAATGACAATACAAATAAAAATATGGTGTTAGAAAATGATTGTGTAGATGTTGATAAGGATAACGAAATTGTAGAAAGAGTAGAAGTTGATAAGATGTTTGTGTGTGATGAATTAGAGAGAGAGAGTAGGAAGAATTTACAGGTAGGGTGGATGCAGGGGGTAGATTTTTCCCGTAATGTTGTAGTGGGGGGTGAAGAAATGGCTTTGGAAGACGATATGTCTGTAAATAAATTTCCCTGGGTTTTCTGTGCACTTCATAGGTGGTGCCGTAATGATAAGTTAGTGTCCCCTGAATGTTTTGACAGAGAGTGTGTAGCGTGGCATGATGGTGAGAAATGTTTTGAGAGAGAGAGAAAGAGAGAAATAGAGATATTTAAAGTAAAGAGAAGTTATGAAGAATTCGTAGAAAAGTTAGACATAGAGAGAAATAATAATAATAATGAGTACTCACCCGTACAGTGAAACTGAGACAGCAGTAGATGAGGTTAACAATGATAATATAACTCACCTGATTTTAACAGATAATTCTAACGGAGACTGGACAAGATTGACTAATATTGAACAGGTATATGAACCAACAGAAGTGATAATGAATGACATAGAAGTAAGGGATTATTATAATTATAATAATAAATTTGATATAAATAAGAATGATCTATGTTACAAATATGTTAGACTATTATTTGACGATATGGGGTAATTGTGTATTGTTTATTGTTCATGAACATTTAATGATATGAATAATGTGGTTTTGAAGTGCACTGTCTTATGGAACGATTTGTGGTTAATGATAAAAAATAATAAGTTGGACTGTATATTTTTTTTTATGTGTTAATGTCATTATGTTAAGTGTATTTGTGTACTACATTATAGTGTACTATATGTTATGTAAACAATGTGTATATGTAGGAGAAATTGATAACATTAATTATCAATTAAATTGAATTTGCAATTAACCAGTATAAATTAATAATAATTATAAAATTTGACAGACTGATTAAGCGATGAAAATAATTGTGAACTGTTAAAGAATTGAATTAAATTAATTACTTAATTAAGGTTGTATCAAAGAAAGTTTGAGAATGAAGTTAAATGATTTTATGAAATTAAGATTCTATAATGATTGGTAGATGATTAAACAGATAGTACGTTCAAATTGAGGTATGTTATTATAAGGGGAGAAGTGATGAATTTTCTAGTGTTATATCAAGGTAAAATGTGGAAAATAGATTTTGGGTGATAATGAAATAAGACAGGCGAGTTAAGTAGAATTAAAGTAAATGGGAGTTAAAGAGAAGAAGAATTTTGAAATACAGGTAACACACAGAGATAGTGTTAGATATTTTCGGGACACAGTAGTAGTGAGTATATGTAGAGATGAGTAATGAGAATGAGATATAAACATATTTGTTGATGATATTTTGTAGTAAGGGTGAGGTAGTAAGGTGTGAGCAACGTGCGGCGTGGCGAGAGACCAGCGTGCGGCGTTGTGGCGGGAATAGAGTAGTTTGAGTGAGTGTTTGCCGATATTTTGGAGGGGCATTGGTTCGTATGTAGATAGCCAGGTAGGGAACACACATCCTAGTACAAAGATGAGCGGTGCCAGAGGTAAGTGGAATTAGTGAAAGGTATTTATAAATGAGAGATTGCTGTCATAAGTGGTTGATAGTGGTTGTTAGTAAGAAAGGGAGTAATATTAAAATGTCTATTCGGTTGAAAGCATAGAGAATACAGGGGTCACCCAGTTTAAACAATGATTGAAATGTGAAGAGTTAGATAGAAAATTCATAGTAGAAAGGCACTCAGAGATATAATGTAACAGGAAGGTTAATAATAAATTTGAATTGCATAGAATCAAATGATAAATAATTGAGGGATAATTAATAACAGTTCAATTGAAATTAAAATGTAATGTTTATAATTTTATCAAGATGTAGGGTATGTAGATGTTACCAAGGTTAAATGTGATTGGGTTATTTTAATGTAATAATAGCAATGTTAATTATATATGCATACAGAGCAAGTAGTAAATTAAATTGTTATAAGTAGTTAAATCACCCGCAGTAATGGAGAATGAGAGTGTCAAATAAAGAGAGAGATTTATACAAAAGATATCAAATTTTTATTTTTCAAAACCAGTGACAAAATTTTGATAAAATTTGAAAATAATGTAAAATTAAGAATTGTTTATTTTGAATAATCTAAATGTCAATTTGCTTATTATTTATAATGTTTTGTTTATTTTAAATGTTTTATTTCATTATATTTTGTGTTTCAAGTAAGGATGTTACAGATGTTAAATGTATTTTCAGACAGAATTGTACATAACACATGTAGGTCAAGGTTGTGGACTTGACCTAGTTTTGATCAGCTGACAGTGAGGTCATATAAGTTAATAGTATGGAAGTCAGTTCAACTTTTGTTTTAATCAATTTAAACAGATTCTAAATAATTTCTAGATGTAGAGGGAACATTTTAATAAATTTTAAATTTTTTTTCTTTGAACGTTGAAATTTTTTTTGGAAAATATTTTTGAAAAAAAAAAAATGTGATTTTGCGCCTGCCAGGTAATGAATATTTTTAAACTTTGATTATTTGATTGTTTGTGTATTAACCATGTTTATTTTATTGATTTATTGTATTGACTTGTATTGTTAGATTCTAGGTGATTACATGTTAGGTTAAGGATATGTTCAATTAGAAGAAATGTTTAAATTAATTCACTTTAAATAAAACAGAAAATAATGAAGAGAATATTTTAGACTTTGTACAAAATTTATGAATCAATTTTATTTGAAAACAACGTGTTGTAATTTAAAGAACTTCTTAAAAAATTTTTTCAATTTTATGATATATAATATCAGTATGTAATGTGAGTGTGTGTGAGCCCAGTATCTGCTAAAGGCAGCCCAGCTTGCATAAAAGGGGAAACATATCGGCTGAGGATCTGGCATAATCTGAGCCAGGGATTGAGGATTTTGGGGGGTAGCATGTTAGAAGGTGAGGTGGGCTGTGGTACTTGTCTGTTCGATTTTTCGGTGTTGGGATCTCTTACGGAGAAGTCCAGTGATCTCGTTCAGATGCGTCCATAGTCGCCAAGCCAGGGGGGTCGTGTACCCATGAAGATTAAGAACAAGGGGGTTGTTGGCACCAGTTCCTCACCGGTCCTCTTAGGGGTTTATCAATGAGATTTCTTATGTTTTGGACAGCAGAATTCTCATTGAGGGGGTATTGTAACGTGTCAAAATTGGGTCAGTTTATTTCTTACAGTATGGGGTATTTGCATTTTTATTTATTTCATTTTTTGCGGGATTTTATAAAAAATATTGTGCAACCATTAATTCTATTGTGACAGACCAAGTGTATGAAACAGTTTGGAACAAAGGCAAAACGAAATAGCGTTGTGCGATCAGTAAGCGAAGAATTTACCACCCTAGTTTTTCCAAGAACTATGCGAGAGTGTGGCAGTGCGCACCTATGCGTCCACCAAGCATGGGCGCTGACCCACGCGTTTGTGAAACTCAAAATGGCTAAAAGCAAGAAACTATACGAGCACATGGTCGTGTAACGGCGGATGCAAAACTTAAGGACCGCCCAGCTCGCGACGTTAGCCAGTGCCACACCAAGATCGTATACGAACAAACACCACACCAAAAGCATGGTTTAAATAGGACGAAACTGTGACGAACAAATACCAGGCATTGGTTTCCTCAACAAACGACGAAATTCAGTTAGCGTCGAACGCCTTGCTGCTCTGCGTAGTTCAGGCCTAGCTAAAGTACCTGCAGGTACCAAGCCCAATGGGCTCTTCTAAAATTTGTTAGAATTATCCGTCAAAGTGAGTTTCGGTTAAAAAAAATGAACACGGAGTAGTGCAGCTGAAACTAAAAATCATTCAGAAACATCAAACTAATTTCGGACACATAAATTAGAAATCGCGAAGTGAAATGTGGTGCTCGAGATATTCCCACGTGCCGGCAGAAAGGGGTTTTCTTTTAAAAAAATGATAAGGGTTTTATAATTTTCTGTGTGTATGAGTGAGTGAGCAAAGCTGGGCTGTTTGTGTTTGTGTGAGCTAATTAAGGTAAGACCGTAGAATAAGTAATTACAATTAGTATTCATGTAGCAAATCAAACAAAAGAAGAAAGCAGTAAGAAGTTATGTAAGATAAAAAAGCATGGTAAAGTTTGTTTTCTAATTTGAATTTAAATGACTTGACAAAATTAAAACATTCATTCTCTTCATTCAAAATGTGTATTCATACTTATTTCGTAACCTCACACTGTTTCTGATCTCGCTTATAGGAGAACTCTGGGGGGACCCTTAGGAATATCGGTAAGTACGTACAAGTGAAATAAATGTATAAAATAGTATGTTTTTATACAAATGGCGGCCCGAACGACGGACATTATATAAAATAATTATATAAATAAGCCAGAATTCAGAAACAGAGTGGGTATCGAAAGAATATAAAATACGTAAAATAAGGTTATGTTGTAACTACACGTGGTAGAAAATTTTACAATAATTTTAGATATAATATGAATGTGTAATATTTATTATACGAAAACATTTTTTTGAAAGAAATAGAAATATTTAAACAAAAGTTAAAATGGCAGATAATAACGAAATAATAAGAATGATGCAAACGCTTTTTAATATACAAAATAGTAAGTTCGATGAGAAATTTAGTAACCTTGATGAAAAATTTAGCGAACAGAAAAACGAAATTAGAAATATCCAAAATAATCTTAACATGCAATTTGATGAAGTGAAGAAAGAAATTAAAGAACAAGGCTGTATTTACGATAAGCAATTGAGTGAAATAGAGACACGGTTAGGCGAAATAGAATTAGAAAATGAGAAAGTAATAAACAAATTAAAATCAAACAAAGATGACAGGGTAAGTAGTAGTGGAAATGATGATTTAAATAATGGGGTTACAAGTAATAACAATGACAATACAAATAAAAATATGGTGTTAGAAAATGATTGTGTAGATGTTGATAAGGATAACGAAATTGTAGAAAGAGTAGAAGTTGATAAGATGTTTGTGTGTGATGAATTAGAGAGAGAGAGTAGGAAGAATTTACAGGTAGGGTGGATGCAGGGGGTAGATTTTTCCCGTAATGTTGTAGTGGGGGGTGAAGAAATGGCTTTGGAAGACGATATGTCTGTAAATAAATTTCCCTGGGTTTTCTGTGCACTTCATAGGTGGTGCCGTAATGATAAGTTAGTGTCCCCTGAATGTTTTGACAGAGAGTGTGTAGCGTGGCATGATGGTGAGAAATGTTTTGAGAGAGAGAGAAAGAGAGAAATAGAGATATTTAAAGTAAAGAGAAGTTATGAAGAATTCGTAGAAAAGTTAGACATAGAGAGAAATAATAATAATAATGAGTACTCACCCGTACAGTGAAACTGAGACAGCAGTAGATGAGGTTAACAATGATAATATAACTCACCTGATTTTAACAGATAATTCTAACGGAGACTGGACAAGATTGACTAATATTGAACAGGTATATGAACCAACAGAAGTGATAATGAATGACATAGAAGTAAGGGATTATTATAATTATAATAATAAATTTGATATAAATAAGAATGATCTATGTTACAAATATGTTAGACTATTATTTGACGATATGGGGTAATTGTGTATTGTTTATTGTTCATGAACATTTAATGATATGAATAATGTGGTTTTGAAGTGCACTGTCTTATGGAACGATTTGTGGTTAATGATAAGAAATAATAAGTTGGACTGTATATTTTTTTTTATGTGTTAATGTCATTATGTTAAGTGTATTTGTGTACTACATTATAGTGTACTATATGTTATGTAAACAATGTGTATATGTAGGAGAAATTGATAACATTAATTATCAATTAAATTGAATTTGCAATTAACCAGTATAAATTAATAATAATTATAAAATTTGACAGACTGATTAAGCGATGAAAATAATTGTGAACTGTTAAAGAATTGAATTAAATTAATTACTTAATTAAGGTTGTATCAAAGAAAGTTTGAGAATGAAGTTAAATGATTTTATGAAATTAAGATTCTATAATGATTGGTAGATGATTAAACAGATAGTACGTTCAAATTGAGGTATGTTATTATAAGGGGAGAAGTGATGAATTTTCTAGTGTTATATCAAGGTAAAATGTGGAAAATAGATTTTGGGTGATAATGAAATAAGACAGGCGAGTTAAGTAGAATTAAAGTAAATGGGAGTTAAAGAGAAGAAGAATTTTGAAATACAGGTAACACACAGAGATAGTGTTAGATATTTTTGGGACACAGTAGTAGTGAGTATATGTAGAGATGAGTAATGAGAATGAGATATAAACATATTTGTTGATGATATTTTGTAGTAAGGGTGAGGTAGTAAGGTGTGAGCAACGTGCGGCGTGGCGAGAGACCAGTTGCGGCGTTGTGGCGGGAATAGAGTAGTTTGAGTGAGTGTTTGCCGATATTTTGGAGGGGCATTGGTTCGTATGTAGATAGCCAGGTAGGGAACACACATCCTAGTACAAAGATGAGCGGTGCCAGAGGTAAGTGGAATTAGTGAAAGGTATTTATAAATGAGAGATTGGTGTCATAAGTGGTTGATAGTGGTTGTTAGTAAGAAAGGGAGTAATATTAAAATGTCTATTCGGTTGAAAGCATAGAGAATACAGGGGTCACCCAGTTTAAACAATGATTGAAATGTGAAGAGTTAGATAGAAAATTCATAGTAGAAAGGCACTCAGAGATATAATGTAACAGGAAGGTTAATAATAAATTTGAATTGCATAGAATCAAATGATAAATAATTGAGGGATAATTAATAACAGTTCAATTGAAATTAAAATGTAATGTTTATAATTTTATCAAGATGTAGGGTATGTAGATGTTACCAAGGTTAAATGTGATTGGGTTATTTTAATGTAATAATAGCAATGTTAATTATATATGCATACAGAGCAAGTAGTAAATTAAATTGTTATAAGTAGTTAAATCACCCGCAGTAATGGAGAATGAGAGTGTCAAATAAAGAGAGAGATTTATACAAAAGATATCAAATTTTTATTTTTCAAAACCAGTGACAAAATTTTGATAAAATTTGAAAATAATGTAAAATTAAGAATTGTTTATTTTGAATAATCTAAATGTCAATTTGCTTATTATTTATAATGTTTTGTTTATTTTAAATGTTTTATTTCATTATATTTTGTGTTTCAAGTAAGGATGTTACAGATGTTAAATGTATTTTCAGACAGAATTGTACATAACACATGTAGGTCAAGGTTGTGGACTTGACCTAGTTTTGATCAGCTGACAGTGAGGTCATATAAGTTAATAGTATGGAAGTCAGTTCAACTTTTGTTTTAATCAATTTAAACAGATTCTAAATAATTTCTAGATGTAGAGGGAACATTTTAATAAATTTTAAATTTTTTTTCTTTGAAAGTTGAAATTTTTTTTGGAAAATATTTTTGAAAAAAAAAAAAATGTGATTTTGCGCCTGCCAGGTAATGAATATTTTTAAACTTTGATTATTTGATTGTTTGTGTATTAACCATGTTTATTTTATTGATTTATTGTATTGACTTGTATTGTTAGATTCTAGGTGATTACGTGTTAGGTTAAGGATATGTTCAATTAGAAGAAATGTTTAAATTAATTCACTTTAAATAAAACAGAAAATAATGAAGAGAATATTTTAGACTTTGTACAAAATTTATGAATCAATTTTATTTGAAAACAACGTGTTGTAATTTAAAGAACTTCTTAAAAAATTTTTTCAATTTTATGATATATAATATCAGTATGTAATGTGAGTGTGTGTGAGCCCAGTATCTGCTAAAGGCAGCCCAGCTTGCATAAAAGGGGAAACATATCGGCTGAGGATCTGGCATAATCTGAGCCAGGGATTGAGGATTTTGGGGGGTAGCATGTTAGAAGGTGAGGTGGGCTGTGGTACTTGTCTGTTCGATTTTTCGGTGTTGGGATCTCTTACGGAGAAGTCCAGTGATCTCGTTCAGATGCGTCCATAGTCGCCAAGCCAGGGGGGTCGTGTACCCATGAAGATTAAGAACAAGGGGGTTGTTGGCACCAGTTCCTCACCGGTCCTCTTAGGGGTTTATCAATGAGATTTCTTATGTTTTGGACAGCAGAATTCTCATTGAGGGGGTATTGTAACGTGTCAAAATTGGGTCAGTTTATTTCTTACAGTATGGGGTATTTGCATTTTTATTTATTTCATTTTTTGCGGGATTTTATAAAAAATATTGTGCAACCATTAATTCTATTGTGACAGACCAAGTGTATGAAACAGTTTGGAACAAAGGCAAAACGAAATAGCGTTGTGCGATCAGTAAGCGAAGAATTTACCACCCTAGTTTTTCCAAGAACTATGCGAGAGTGTGGCAGTGCGCACCTATGCGTCCACCAAGCATGGGCGCTGACCCACGCGTTTGTGAAACTCAAAATGGCTAAAAGCAAGAAACTATACGAGCACATGGTCGTGTAACGGCGGATGCAAAACTTAAGGACCGCCCAGCTCGCGACGTTAGCCAGTGCCACACCAAGATCGTATACGAACAAACACCACACCAAAAGCATGGTTTAAATAGGACGAAACTGTGACGAACAAATACCAGGCATTGGTTTCCTCAACAAACGACGAAATTCAGTTAGCGTCGAACACCTTGCTGCTCTGCGCAGTTTAGGCCTAGCTAAGTACCTGCAGGTACCAAGCCCGATGGGCTCTTCTAAAATTTGTTAGAATTATCCGTCAAAGTGAGTTTCGGTTAAAAAAAATGAACACGGAGTAGTGCAGCTGAAACTAAAAATCATTCAGAAACATCAAACTAATTTCGGACACATAAATTAGAAATCGCGAAGTGAAATGTGGTGCTCGAGATATTCCCACGTGCCGGCAGAAAGGGGTTTTCTTTTAAAAAAATGATAAGGGTTTTATAATTTTCTGTGTGTATGCGTGAGTGAGCAAAGCTGGGCTGTTTGTGTTTGAGTTTGTGTTTGTGTGAGCTAATTAAGGTAAGACCATAGAATAAGTAATTACAATTAGTATTCATGTAGCAAATCAAACAAAAGAAGAAAGCAGTAAGAAGTTATGTAAGATAAAAAAGCATGGTAAAGTTTGTTTTCTAATTTGAATTTAAATGACTTGACAAAATTAAAACATTCATTCTCTTCATTCAAAATGTGTATTCATACTTATTTCGTAACCTCACACTGTTTCTGATCTCGCTTATAGGAGAACTCTGGGGGGACCCTTAGGAATATCAGTAAGTACGAACAAGTGAAATAAATGTATAAAATAGTATGTTTTTATACAAATGGCGGCCCGAATGACGGACATTATATAAAATAATTATATAAATAAGCCAGAATTCAGAAACAGAGTGGGTATCGAAAGAATATAAAATACGTAAAATAAGGTTATGTTGTAACTACACGTGGTAGAAAATTTTACAATAATTTTAGATATAATATGAATGTGTAATATTTATTATACGAAAACATTTTTTTGAAAGAAATAGAAATATTTAAACAAAAGTTAAAATGGCAGATAATAACGAAATAATAAGAATGATGCAAACGCTTTTTAATATACAAAATAGTAAGTTCGATGAGAAATTTAGTAACCTTGATGAAAAATTTAGCGAACAGAAAAACGAAATTAGAAATATCCAAAATAATCTTAACATGCAATTTGATGAAGTGAAGAAAGAAATTAAAGAACAAGGCTGTATTTACGATAAGCAATTGAGTGAAATAGAGACACGGTTAGGCGAAATAGAATTAGAAAATGAGAAAGTAATAAACAAATTAAAATCAAACAAAGATGACAGGGTAAGTAGTAGTGGAAATGATGATTTAAATAATGGGGTTACAAGTAATAACAATGACAATACAAATAAAAATATGGTGTTAGAAAATGATTGTGTAGATGTTGATAAGGATAACGAAATTGTAGAAAGAGTAGAAGCTGATAAGATGTTTGTGTGTGATGAATTAGAGAGAGAGAGTAGGAAGAATTTACAGGTAGGGTGGATGCAGGGGGTAGATTTTTCCCGTAATGTTGTAGTGGGGGGTGAAGAAATGGCTTTGGAAGACGATATGTCTGTAAATAAATTTCCCTGGGTTTTCTGTGCACTTCATAGGTGGTGCCGTAATGATAAGTTAGTGTCCCCTGAATGTTTTGACAGAGAGTGTGTAGCGTGGCATGATGGTGAGAAATGTTTTGAGAGAGAGAGAAAGAGAGAAATAGAGATATTTAAAGTAAAGAGAAGTTATGAAGAATTCGTAGAAAAGTTAGACATAGAGAGAAATAATAATAATAATGCGTACTCACCCGTACAGTGAAACTGAGACAGCAGTAGATGAGGTTAACAATGATAATATAACTCACCTGATTTTAACAGATAATTCTAACGGAGACTGGACAAGATTGACTAATATTGAACAGGTATATGAACCAACAGAAGTGATAATGAATGACATAGAAGTAAGGGATTATTATAATTATAATAATAAATTTGATATAAATAAGAATGATCTATGTTACAAATATGTTAGACTATTATTTGACGATATGGGGTAATTGTGTATTGTTTATTGTTCATGAACATTTAATGATATGAATAATGTGGTTTTGAAGTGCACTGTCTTATGGAACGATTTGTGGTTAATGATAAGAAATAATAAGTTGGACTGTATATTTTTTTTTATGTGTTAATGTCATTATGTTAAGTGTATTTGTGTACTACATTATAGTGTACTATATGTTATGTAAACAATGTGTATATGTAGGAGAAATTGATAACATTAATTATCAATTAAATTGAATTTGCAATTAACCAGTATAAATTAATAATAATTATAAAATTTGACAGACTGATTAAGCGATGAAAATAATTGTGAACTGTTAAAGAATTGAATTAAATTAATTACTTAATTAAGGTTGTATCAAAGAAAGTTTGAGAATGAAGTTAAATGATTTTATGAAATTAAGATTCTATAATGATTGGTAGATGATTAAACAGATAGTACGTTCAAATTGAGGTATGTTATTATAAGGGGAGAAGTGATGAATTTTCTAGTGTTATATCAAGGTAAAATGTGGAAAATAGATTTTGGGTGATAATGAAATAAGACAGGCGAGTTAAGTAGAATTAAAGTAAATGGGAGTTAAAGAGAAGAAGAATTTTGAAATACAGGTAACACACAGAGATAGTGTTAGATATTTTCGGGACACAGTAGTAGTGAGTATATGTAGAGATGAGTAATGAGAATGAGATATAAACATATTTGTTGATGATATTTTGTAGTAAGGGTGAGGTAGTAAGGTGTGAGCAACGTGCGGCGTGGCGAGAGACCAGCGTGCGGCGTTGTGGCGGGAATAGAGTAGTTTGAGTGAGTGTTTGCCGATATTTTGGAGGGGCATTGGTTCGTATGTAGATAGCCAGGTAGGGAACACACATCCTAGTACAAAGATGAGCGGTGCCAGAGGTAAGTGGAATTAGTGAAAGGTATTTATAAATGAGAGATTGGTGTCATAAGTGGTTGATAGTGGTTGTTAGTAAGAAAGGGAGTAATATTAAAATGTCTATTCGGTTGAAAGCATAGAGAATACAGGGGTCACCCAGTTTAAACAATGATTGAAATGTGAAGAGTTAGATAGAAAATTCATAGTAGAAAGGCACTCAGAGATATAATGTAACAGGAAGGTTAATAATAAATTTGAATTGCATAGAATCAAATGATAAATAATTGAGGGATAATTAATAACAGTTCAATTGAAATTAAAATGTAATGTTTATAATTTTATCAAGATGTAGGGTATGTAGATGTTACCAAGGTTAAATGTGATTGGGTTATTTTAATGTAATAATAGCAATGTTAATTATATATGCATACAGAGCAAGTAGTAAATTAAATTGTTATAAGTAGTTAAATCACCCGCAGTAATGGAGAATGAGAGTGTCAAATAAAGAGAGAGATTTATACAAAAGATATCAAATTTTTATTTTTCAAAACCAGTGACAAAATTTTGATAAAATTTGAAAATAATGTAAAATTAAGAATTGTTTATTTTGAATAATCTAAATGTCAATTTGCTTATTATTTATAATGTTTTGTTTATTTTAAATGTTTTATTTCATTATATTTTGTGTTTCAAGTAAGGATGTTACAGATGTTAAATGTATTTTCAGACAGAATTGTACATAACACATGTAGGTCAAGGTTGTGGACTTGACCTAGTTTTGATCAGCTGACAGTGAGGTCATATAAGTTAATAGTATGGAAGTCAGTTCAACTTTTGTTTTAATCAATTTAAACAGATTCTAAATAATTTCTAGATGTAGAGGGAACATTTTAATAAATTTTAAATTTTTTTTCTTTGAACGTTGAAATTTTTTTTGGAAAATATTTTTGAAAAAAAAAAAAATGTGATTTTGCGCCTGCCAGGTAATGAATATTTTTAAACTTTGATTATTTGATTGTTTGTGTATTAACCATGTTTATTTTATTGATTTATTGTATTGACTTGTATTGTTAGATTCTAGGTGATTACATGTTAGGTTAAGGATATGTTCAATTAGAAGAAATGTTTAAATTAATTCACTTTAAATAAAACAGAAAATAATGAAGAGAATATTTTAGACTTTGTACAAAATTTATGAATCAATTTTATTTGAAAACAACGTGTTGTAATTTAAAGAACTTCTTAAAAAATTTTTTCAATTTTATGATATATAATATCAGTATGTAATGTGAGTGTGTGTGAGCCCAGTATCTGCTAAAGGCAGCCCAGCTTGCATAAAAGGGGAAACATATCGGCTGAGGATCTGGCATAATCTGAGCCAGGGATTGAGGATTTTGGGGGGTAGCATGTTAGAAGGTGAGGTGGGCTGTGGTACTTGTCTGTTCGATTTTTCGGTGTTGGGATCTCTTACGGAGAAGTCCAGTGATCTCGTTCAGATGCGTCCATAGTCGCCAAGCCAGGGGGGTCGTGTACCCATGAAGATTAAGAACAAGGGGGTTGTTGGCACCAGTTCCTCACCGGTCCTCTTAGGGGTTTATCAATGAGATTTCTTATGTTTTGGACAGCAGAATTCTCATTGAGGGGGTATTGTAACGTGTCAAAATTGGGTCAGTTTATTTCTTACAGTATGGGGTATTTGCATTTTTATTTATTTCATTTTTTGCGGGATTTTATAAAAAATATTGTGCAACCATTAATTCTATTGTGACAGACCAAGTGTATGAAACAGTTTGGAACAAAGGCAAAACGAAATAGCGTTGTGCGATCAGTAAGCGAAGAATTTACCACCCTAGTTTTTCCAAGAACTATGCGAGAGTGTGGCAGTGCGCACCTATGCGTCCACCAAGCATGGGCGCTGACCCACGCGTTTGTGAAACTCAAAATGGCTAAAAGCAAGAAACTATACGAGCACATGGTCGTGTAACGGCGGATGCAAAACTTAAGGACCGCCCAGCTCGCGACGTTAGCCAGTGCCACACCAAGATCGTATACGAACAAACACCACACCAAAAGCATGGTTTAAATAGGACGAAACTGTGACGAACAAATACCAGGCATTGGTTTCCTCAACAAACGACGAAATTCAGTTAGCGTCGAACACCTTGCTGCTCTGCGCAGTTTAGGCCTAGCTAAGTACCTGCAGGTACCAAGCACGATGGGCTCTTCTAAAATTTGTTAGAATTATCCGTCAAAGTGAGTTTCGGTTAAAAAAAATGAACACGGAGTAGTGCAGCTGAAACTAAAAATCATTCAGAAACATCAAACTAATTTCGGACACATAAATTAGAAATCGCGAAGTGAAATGTGGTGCTCGAGATATTCCCACGTGCCGGCAGAAAGGGGTTTTCTTTTAAAAAAATGATAAGGGTTTTATAATTTTCTGTGTGTATGCGTGAGTGAGCAAAGCTGGGCTGTTTGTGTTTGTGTGAGCTAATTAAGGTAAGACCGTAGAATAAGTAATTACAATTAGTATTCAAGTAGCAAATCAAACAAAAGAAGAAAGCAGTAAGAAGTTATGTAAGATAAAAAAGCATGGTAAAGTTTGTTTTCTAATTTGAATTTAAATGACTTGACAAAATTAAAACATTCATTCTCTTCATTCAAAATGTGTATTCATACTTATTTCGTAACCTCACACTGTTTCTGATCTCGCTTATAGGAGAACTCTGGGGGGACCCTTAGGAATATCGGTAAGTACGAACAAGTGAAATAAATGTATAAAATAGTATGTTTTTATACAAATGGTGGCCCGAACGACGGACATTATATAAAATAATTATATAAATAAGCCAGAATTCAGAAACAGAGTGGGTATCGAAAGAATATAAAATACGTAAAATAAGGTTATGTTGTAACTACACGTGGTAGAAAATTTTACAATAATTTTAGATATAATATGAATGTGTAATATTTATTATACGAAAACATTTTTTTGAAAGAAATAGAAATATTTAAACAAAAGTTAAAATGGCAGATAATAACGAAATAATAAGAATGATGCAAACGCTTTTTAATATACAAAATAGTAAGTTCGGTGAGAAATTTAGTAACCTTGATGAAAAATTTAGCGAACAGAAAAACGAAATTAGAAATATCCAAAATAATCTTAACATGCAATTTGATGAAGTGAAGAAAGAAATTAAAGAACAAGGCTGTATTTACGATAAGAAATTGAGTGAAACAGAGACACGGTTAGGCGAAATAGAATTAGAAAATGAGAAAGTAATAAACAAATTAAAATCAAACAAAGATGACAGGGTAAGTAGTAGTGGAAATGATGATTTAAATAATGGGGTTACAAGTAATAACAATGACAATACAAATAAAAATATGGTGTTAGAAAATGATTGTGTAGATGTTGATAAGGATAACGAAATTGTAGAAAGAGTAGAAGTTGATAAGATGTTTGTGTGTGATGAATTAGAGAGAGAGAGTAGGAAGAATTTACAGGTAGGGTGGATGCAGGGGGTAGATTTTTCCCGTAATGTTGTAGTGTGGGGTGAAGAAATGGCTTTGGAAGACGATGTCTGTAAATAAATTTCCCTGGGTTTTCTGTGCACTTCATAGGTGGTGCCGTAATGATAAGTTAGTGTCCCCTGAATGTTTTGACAGAGAGTGTGTAGCGTGGCATGATGGTGAGAAATGTTTTGAGAGAGAGAGAAAGAGAGAAATAGAGATATTTAAAGTAAAGAGAAGTTATGAAGAATTCGTAGAAAAGTTAGACATAGAGAGAAATAATAATAATAATGAGTACTCACCCGTACAGTGAAACTGAGACAGCAGTAGATGAGGTTAACAATGATAATATAACTCACCTGATTTTAACAGATAATTCTAACGGAGACTGGACAAGATTGACTAATATTGAACAGGTATATGAACCAACAGAAGTGATAATGAATGACATAGAAGTAAGGGATTATTATAATTATAATAATAAATTTGATATAAATAAGAATGATCTATGTTACAAATATGTTAGACTATTATTTGACGATATGGGGTAACTGTGTATTGTTTATTGTTCACGAACATTTAATGATATGAATAATGTGGTTTTGAAGTGCATTGTCTTATGGAACGATTTGTGGTTAATGATAAGAAATAATAAGTTGGACTGTATATTTTTTTTATGTGTTAATGTCATTATGTTAAGTGTATTTGTGTACTACATTATAGTGTACTATATGTTATGTAAACAATGTGTATATGTAGGAGAAATTGATAACATTATTTATCAATTAAATTGAATTTGCAATTAACCAGTATAAATTAATAATAATTATAAAATTTGACAGACTGATTAAGCGATGAAAATAATTGTGAACTGTTAAAGAATTGAATTAAATTAATTACTTAATTAAGGTTGTATAAAAGAAAGTTTGAGAATGAAGTTAAATGATTTTATGAAATTAAGATTCTATAATGATTGGTAGATGATTAAACAGATAGTACGTTCAAATTGAGGTATGTTATTATAAGGGGAGAAGTGATGAATTTTCTAGTGTTATATCAAGGTAAAATGTGGAAAATAGATTTTGGGTGATAATGAAATAAGACAGGCGAGTTAAGTAGAATTAAAGTAAATGGGAGTTAAAGAGAAGAAGAATTTTGAAATACAGGTAACACACAGAGATAGTGTTAGATATATTCGGGACACAGTAATAGTGAGTATATGTAGAGATGAGTAATGAGAATGAGATATAAACATATTTGTTGATGATATTTTGTAGTAAGGGTGAGGTGGTAAGGTGTGAGCAACGTGCGGCGTGGCGAGAGACCAGCGTGCGGCGTTGTGGCGGGAATAGAGTAGTTTGAGTGAGTGTTTGCCGATATTTTGGAGGGGCATTGGTTCGTATGTAGATAGCCAGGTAGGGAACACACATCCTAGTACAAAGATGAGCGGTGCCAGAGGTAAGTGGAATTAGTGAAAGGTATTTATAAATGAGAGATTGGTGTCATAAGTGGTTGATAGTGGTTGTTAGTAAGAAAGGGAGTAATATTAAAATGTCTATTCGGTTGAAAGCATAGAGAATACAGGGGTCACCCAGTTTAAACAATGATTGAAATGTGAAGAGTTAGATAGAAAATTCATAGTAGAAAGGCACTCAGAGATATAATGTAACAGGAAGGTTAATAATAAATTTGAATTGCATAGAATCAAATGATAAATAATTGAGGGATAATTAATAACAGTTCAATTGAAATTAAAATGTAATGTTTATAATTTTATCAAGATGTAGGGTATGTAGATGTTACCAAGGTTAAATGTGATTGGGTTATTTTAATGTAATAATAGCAATGTTAATTATATATGCATACAGAGCAAGTAGTAAATTAAATTGTTATAAGTAGTTAAATCACCCGCAGTAATGGAGAATGAGAGTGTCAAATAAAGAGAGAGATTTATACAAAAGATATCAAATTTTTATTTTTCAAAACCAGTGACAAAATTTTGATAAAATTTGAAAATAATGTAAAATTAAGAATTGTTTATTTTGAATAATCTAAATGTCAATTTGCTTATTATTTATAATGTTTTGTTTATTTTAAATGTTTTATTTCATTATATTTTGTGTTTCAAGTAAGGATGTTACAGATGTTAAATGTATTTTCAGACAGAATTGTACATAACACATGTAGGTCAAGGTTGTGGACTTGACCTAGTTTTGATCAGCTGACAGTGAGGTCATATAAGTTAATAGTATGGAAGTCAGTTCAACTTTTGTTTTAATCAATTTAAACAGATTCTAAATAATTTCTAGATGTAGAGGGAACATTTTAATAAATTTTAAATTTTTTTTCTTTGAACGTTGAAATTTTTTTTGGAAAATATTTTTGAAAAAAAAAAAATGTGATTTTGCGCCTGCCAGGTAATGAATATTTTTAAACTTTGATTATTTGATTGTTTGTGTATTAACCATGTTTATTTTATTGATTTATTGTATTGACTTGTATTGTTAGATTCTAGGTGATTACATGTTAGGTTAAGGATATGTTCAATTAGAAGAAATGTTTAAATTAATTCACTTTAAATAAAACAGAAAATAATGAAGAGAATATTTTAGACTTTGTACAAAATTTATGAATCAATTTTATTTGAAAACAACGTGTTGTAATTTAAAGAACTTCTTAAAAAATTTTTTCAATTTTATGATATATAATATCAGTATGTAATGTGAGTGTGTGTGAGCCCAGTATCTGCTAAAGGCAGCCCAGCTTGCATAAAAGGGGAAACATATCGGCTGAGGATCTGGCATAATCTGAGCCAGGGATTGAGGATTTTGGGGGGTAGCATGTTAGAAGGTGAGGTGGGCTGTGGTACTTGTCTGTTCGATTTTTCGGTGTTGGGATCTCTTACGGAGAAGTCCAGTGATCTCGTTCAGATGCGTCCATAGTCGCCAAGCCAGGGGGGTCGTGTACCCATGAAGATTAAGAACAAGGGGGTTGTTGGCACCAGTTCCTCACCGGTCCTCTTAGGGGTTTATCAATGAGATTTCTTATGTTTTGGACAGCAGAATTCTCATTGAGGGGGTATTGTAACGTGTCAAAATTGGGTCAGTTTATTTCTTACAGTATGGGGTATTTGCATTTTTATTTATTTCATTTTTTGCGGGATTTTATAAAAAATATTGTGCAACCATTAATTCTATTGTGACAGACCAAGTGTATGAAACAGTTTGGAACAAAGGCAAAACGAAATAGCGTTGTGCGATCAGTAAGCGAAGAATTTACCACCCTAGTTTTTCCAAGAACTATGCGAGAGTGTGGCAGTGCGCACCTATGCGTCCACCAAGCATGGGCGCTGACCCACGCGTTTGTGAAACTCAAAATGGCTAAAAGCAAGAAACTATACGAGCACATGGTCGTGTAACGGCGGATGCAAAACTTAAGGACCGCCCAGGTCGCGACGTTAGCCAGTGCCACACCAAGATCGTATACGAACAAACACCACACCAAAAGCATGGTTTAAATAGGACGAAACTGTGACGAACAAATACCAGGCATTGGTTTCCTCAACAAACGACGAAATTCAGTTAGCGTCGAACACCTTGCTGCTCTGCGCAGTTTAGGCCTAGCTAAGTACCTGCAGGTACCAAGCCCGATGGGCTCTTCTAAAATTTGTTAGAATTATCCGTCAAAGTGAGTTTCGGTTAAAAAAAATGAACACGGAGTAGTGCAGCTGAAACTAAAAATCATTCAGAAACATCAAACTAATTTCGGACACATAAATTAGAAATCGCGAAGTGAAATGTGGTGCTCGAGATATTCCCACGTGCCGGCAGAAAGGGGTTTTCTTTTAAAAAAATGATAAGGGTTTTATAATTTTCTGTGTGTATGCGTGAGTGAGCAAAGCTGGGCTGTTTGTGTTTGTGTGAGCTAATTAAGGTAAGACCGTAGAATAAGTAATTACAATTAGTATTCAAGTAGCAAATCAAACAAAAGAAGAAAGCAGTAAGAAGTTATGTAAGATAAAAAAGCATGGTAAAGTTTGTTTTCTAATTTGAATTTAAATGACTTGACAAAATTAAAACATTCATTCTCTTCATTCAAAATGTGTATTCATACTTATTTCGTAACCTCACACTGTTTCTGATCTCGCTTATAGGAGAACTCTGGGGGGACCCTTAGGAATATCGGTAAGTACGAACAAGTGAAATAAATGTATAAAATAGTATGTTTTTATACAAATGGCGGCCCGAACGACGGACATTATATAAAATAATTATATAAATAAGCCAGAATTCAGAAACAGAGTGGGTATCGAAAGAATATAAAATACGTAAAATAAGGTTATGTTGTAACTACACGTGGTAGAAAATTTTACAATAATTTTAGATATAATATGAATGTGTAATATTTATTATACGAAAACATTTTTTTGAAAGAAATAGAAATATTTAAACAAAAGTTAAAATGGCAGATAATAACGAAATAATAAGAATGATGCAAACGCTTTTTAATATACAAAATAGTAAGTTCGGTGAGAAATTTAGTAACCTTGATGAAAAATTTAGCGAACAGAAAAACGAAATTAGAAATATCCAAAATAATCTTAACATGCAATTTGATGAAGTGAAGAAAGAAATTAAAGAACAAGGCTGTATTTACGATAAGAAATTGAGTGAAACAGAGACACGGTTAGGCGAAATAGAATTAGAAAATGAGAAAGTAATAAACAAATTAAAATCAAACAAAGATGACAGGGTAAGTAGTAGTGGAAATGATGATTTAAATAATGGGGTTACAAGTAATAACAATGACAATACAAATAAAAATATGGTGTTAGAAAATGATTGTGTAGATGTTGATAAGGATAACGAAATTGTAGAAAGAGTAGAAGTTGATAAGATGTTTGTGTGTGATGAATTAGAGAGAGAGAGTAGGAAGAATTTACAGGTAGGGTGGATGCAGGGGGTAGATTTTTCCCGTAATGTTGTAGTGTGGGGTGAAGAAATGGCTTTGGAAGACGATGTCTGTAAATAAATTTCCCTGGGTTTTCTGTGCACTTCATAGGTGGTGCCGTAATGATAAGTTAGTGTCCCCTGAATGTTTTGACAGAGAGTGTGTAGCGTGGCATGATGGTGAGAAATGTTTTGAGAGAGAGAGAAAGAGAGAAATAGAGATATTTAAAGTAAAGAGAAGTTATGAAGAATTCGTAGAAAAGTTAGACATAGAGAGAAATAATAATAATAATGAGTACTCACCCGTACAGTGAAACTGAGACAGCAGTAGATGAGGTTAACAATGATAATATAACTCACCTGATTTTAACAGATAATTCTAACGGAGACTGGACAAGATTGACTAATATTGAACAGGTATATGAACCAACAGAAGTGATAATGAATGACATAGAAGTAAGGGATTATTATAATTATAATAATAAATTTGATATAAATAAGAATGATCTATGTTACAAATATGTTAGACTATTATTTGACGATATGGGGTAACTGTGTATTGTTTATTGTTCACGAACATTTAATGATATGAATAATGTGGTTTTGAAGTGCATTGTCTTATGGAACGATTTGTGGTTAATGATAAGAAATAATAAGTTGGACTGTATATTTTTTTTATGTGTTAATGTCATTATGTTAAGTGTATTTGTGTACTACATTATAGTGTACTATATGTTATGTAAACAATGTGTATATGTAGGAGAAATTGATAACATTAATTATCAATTAAATTGAATTTGCAATTAACCAGTATAAATTAATAATAATTATAAAATTTGACAGACTGATTAAGCGATGAAAATAATTGTGAACTGTTAAAGAATTGAATTAAATTAATTACTTAATTAAGGTTGTATCAAAGAAAGTTTGAGAATGAAGTTAAATGATTTTATGAAATTAAGATTCTATAATGATTGGTAGATGATTAAACAGATAGTACGTTCAAATTGAGGTATGTTATTATAAGGGGAGAAGTGATGAATTTTCTAGTGTTATATCAAGGTAAAATGTGGAAAATAGATTTTGGGTGATAATGAAATAAGACAGGCGAGTTAAGTAGAATTAAAGTAAATGGGAGTTAAAGAGAAGAAGAATTTTGAAATACAGGTAACACACAGAGATAGTGTTAGATATATTCGGGACACAGTAATAGTGAGTATATGTAGAGATGAGTAATGAGAATGAGATATAAACATATTTGTTGATGATATTTTGTAGTAAGGGTGAGGTGGTAAGGTGTGAGCAACGTGCGGCGTGGCGAGAGACCAGCGTGCGGCGTTGTGGCGGGAATAGAGTAGTTTGAGTGAGTGTTTGCCGATATTTTGGAGGGGCATTGGTTCGTATGTAGATAGCCAGGTAGGGAACACACATCCTAGTACAAAGATGAGCGGTGCCAGAGGTAAGTGGAATTAGTGAAAGGTATTTATAAATGAGAGATTGGTGTCATAAGTGGTTGATAGTGGTTGTTAGTAAGAAAGGGAGTAATATTAAAATGTCTATTCGGTTGAAAGCATAGAGAATACAGGGGTCACCCAGTTTAAACAATGATTGAAATGTGAAGAGTTAGATAGAAAATTCATAGCAGAAAGGCACTCAGAGATATAATGTAACAGGAAGGTTAATAATAAATTTGAATTGCATAGAATCAAATGATAAATAATTGAGGGATAATTAATAACAGTTCAATTGAAATTAAAATGTAATGTTTATAATTTTATCAAGATGTAGGGTATGTAGATGTTACCAAGGTTAAATGTGATTGGGTTATTTTAATGTAATAATAGCAATGTTAATTATATATGCATACAGAGCAAGTAGTAAATTAAATTGTTATAAGTAGTTAAATCACCCGCAGTAATGGAGAATGAGAGTGTCAAATAAAGAGAGAGATTTATACAAAAGATATCAAATTTTTATTTTTCAAAACCAGTGACAAAATTTTGATAAAATTTGAAAATAATGTAAAATTAAGAATTGTTTATTTTGAATAATCTAAATGTCAATTTGCTTATTATTTATAATGTTTTGTTTATTTTAAATGTTTTATTTCATTATATTTTGTGTTTCAAGTAAGGATGTTACAGATGTTAAATGTATTTTCAGACAGAATTGTACATAACACATGTAGGTCAAGGTTGTGGACTTGACCTAGTTTTGATCAGCTGACAGTGAGGTCATATAAGTTAATAGTATGGAAGTCAGTTCAACTTTTGTTTTAATCAATTTAAACAGATTCTAAATAATTTCTAGATGTAGAGGGAACATTTTAATAAATTTTAAATTTTTTTTCTTTGAACGTTGAAATTTTTTTTGGAAAATATTTTTGAAAAAAAAAAAAAATGTGATTTTGCGCCTGCCAGGTAATGAATATTTTTAAACTTTGATTATTTGATTGTTTGTGTATTAACCATGTTTATTTTATTGATTTATTGTATTGACTTGTATTGTTAGATTCTAGGTGATTACATGTTAGGTTAAGGATATGTTCAATTAGAAGAAATGTTTAAATTAATTCATGTTAAATAAAACAGAAAATAATGAAGAGAATATTTTAGACTTTGTACAAAATTTATGAATCAATTTTATTTGAAAACAACGTGTTGTAATTTAAAGAACTTCTTAAAAAAATTTTTCAATTTTATGATATATAATATCAGTATGTAATGTGAGTGTGTGTGAGCCCAGTATCTGCTAAAGGCAGCCCATCTTGCATAAAAGGGGAAACATATCGGCTGAGGATCTGGCATAATCTGAGCCAGGGATTGAGGATTTTGGGGGGTAGCATGTTAGAAGGTGAGGTGGGCTGTGGTACTTGTCTGTTCGATTTTTCGGTGTTGGGATCTCTTACGGAGAAGTCCAGTGATCTCGTTCAGATGCGTCCATAGTCGCCAAGCCAGTGGGGTCGTGTACCCATGAAGATTAAGAACAAGGGGGTTGTTGGCACCAGTTCCTCACCGGTCCTCTTAGGGGTTTATCAATGAGATTTCTTATGTTTTGGACAGCAGAATTCTCATTGAGGGGGTATTGTAACGTGTCAAAATTGGGTCAGTTTATTTCTTACAGTATGGGGTATTTGCATTTTTATTTATTTCATTTTTTGCGGGATTTTATAAAAAATATTGTGCAACCATTAATTCTATTGTGACAGACCAAGTGTATGAAACAGTTTGGAACAAAGGCAAGACGAAATAGCGTTGTGCGATCAGTAAGCGAAGAATTTACCACCCTAGTTTTTCCAAGAACTATGCGAGAGTGTGGCAGTGCGCACCTATGCGTCCACCAAGCATGGGCGCTGACCCACGCGTTTGTGAAACTCAAAATGGCTAAAAGCAAGAAACTATACGAGCACATGGTCGTGTAACGGCGGATGCAAAACTTAAGGACCGCCCAGCTCGCGACGTTAGCCAGTGCCACACCAAGATCGTATACGAACAAACACCACACCAAAAGCATGGTTTAAATAGGACGAAACTGTGACGAACAAATACCAGGCATTGGTTTCCTCAACAAACGACGAAATTCAGTTAGCGTCGAACACCTTGCTGCTCTGCGCAGTTTAGGCCTAGCTAAGTACCTGCAGGTACCAAGCCCGATGGGCTCTTCTAAAATTTGTTAGAATTATCCGTCAAAGTGAGTTTCGGTTAAAAAAAAATGAACACGGAGTAGTGCAGCAGAAACTAAAAATCATTCAGAAACATCAAACTAATTTCGGACACATAAATTAGAAATTGCGAAGTGAAATGTGGTGCTCGAGATATTCCCACGTGCCGGCAGAAAGGGGTTTTCTTTTAAAAAAATGATAAGGGTTTTATAATTTTCTGTGTGTATGCGTGAGTGAGCAAAGCTGGGCTGTTTGTGTTTGTGTTTGTGTGAGCTAATTAAGGTAAGACCGTAGAATAAGTAATTACAATTAGTATTCATGTAGCAAATCAAACAAAAGAAGAAAGCAGTAAGAAGTTATGTAAGATAAAAAAGCATGGTAAAGTTTGTTTTCTAATTTGAATTTAAATGACTTGACAAAATTAAAACATTCATTCTCTTCATTCAAAATGTGTATTCATACTTATTTCGTAACCTCACACTGTTTCTGATCTCGCTTATAGGAGAACTCTGGGGGGACCCTTAGGAATATCGGTAAGTACGAACAAGTGAAATAAATGTATAAAATAGTATGTTTTTATACAAATGGCGGCCCGAACGACGGACATTATATAAAATAATTATATAAATAAGCCAGAATTCAGAAACAGAGTGGGTATCGAAAGAATATAAAATACGTAAAATAAGGTTATGTTGTAACTACACGTGGTAGAAAATTTTACAATAATTTTAGATATAATATGAATGTGTAATATTTATTATACGAAAACATTTTTTTGAAAGAAATAGAAATATTTAAACAAAAGTTAAAATGGCAGATAATAACGAAATAATAAGAATGATGCAAACGCTTTTTAATATACAAAATAGTAAGTTCGATGAGAAATTTAGTAACCTTGATGAAAAATTTAGCGAACAGAAAAACGAAATTAGAAATATCCAAAATAATCTTAACATGCAATTTGATGAAGTGAAGAAAGAAATTAAAGAACAAGGCTGTATTTACGATAAGAAATTGAGTGAAACAGAGACACGGTTAGGCGAAATAGAATTAGAAAATGAGAAAGTAATAAACAAATTAAAATCAAACAAAGATGACAGGGTAAGTAGTAGTGGAAATGATGATTTAAATAATGGGGTTACAAGTAATAACAATGACAATACAAATAAAAATATGGTGTTAGAAAATGATTGTGTAGATGTTGATAAGGATAACGAAATTGTAGAAAGAGTAGAAGTTGATAAGATGTTTGTGTGTGATGAATTAGAGAGAGAGAGTAGGAAGAATTTACAGGTAGGGTGGATGCAGGGGGTAGATTTTTCCCGTAATGTTGTAGTGTGGGGTGAAGAAATGGCTTTGGAAGACGATGTCTGTAAATAAATTTCCCTGGGTTTTCTGTGCACTTCATAGGTGGTGCCGTAATGATAAGTTAGTGTCCCCTGAATGTTTTGACAGAGAGTGTGTAGCGTGGCATGATGGTGAGAAATGTTTTGAGAGAGAGAGAAAGAGAGAAATAGAGATATTTAAAGTCAAGAGAAGTTATGAAGAATTCGTAGAAAAGTTAGACATAGAGAGAAATAATAATAAAAATGAGTACTCACCCGTACAGTGAAACTGAGACAGCAGTAGATGAGGTTAACAATGATAATATAACTCACCTGATTTTAACAGATAATTCTAACGGAGACTGGACAAGATTGACTAATATTGAACAGGTATATGAACCAACAGAAGTGATAATGCATGACATAGAAGTAAGGGATTATTATAATTATAATAATAAATTTGATATAAATAAGAATGATCTATGTTACAAATATGTTAGACTATTATTTGACGATATGGGGTAACTGTGTATTGTTTATTGTTCACGAACATTTAATGATATGAATAATGTGGTTTTGAAGTGCATTGTCTTATGGAACGATTTGTGGTTAATGATAAGAAATAATAAGTTGGACTGTATATTTTTTTTTATGTGTTAATGTCATTATGTTAAGTGTATTTGTGTACTACATTATAGTGTACTATATGTTATGTAAACAATGTGTATATGTAGGAGAAATTGATAACATTAATTATCAATTAAATTGAATTTGCAATTAACCAGTATAAATTAATAATAATTATAAAATTTGACAGACTCATTAAGCGATGAAAATAATTGTGAACTGTTAAAGAATTGAATTAAATTAATTACTTAATTAAGGTTGTATCAAAGAAAGTTTGAGAATGAAGTTAAATGATTTTATGAAATTAAGATTCTATAATGATTGGTAGATGATTAAACAGATAGTACGTTCAAATTGAGGTATGTTATTATAAGGGGAGAAGTGATGAATTTTCTAGTGTTATATCAAGGTAAAATGTGGAAAATAGATTTTGGGTGATAATGAAATAAGACAGGCGAGTTAAGTAGAATTAAAGTAAATGGGAGTTAAAGAGAAGAAGAATTTTGAAATACAGGTAACACACAGAGATAGTGTTAGATATTTTCGGGACACAGTAATAGTGAGTATATGTAGAGATGAGTAATGAGAATGAGATATAAACATATTTGTTGATGATATTTTGTAGTAAGGGTGAGGTGGTAAGGTGTGAGCAACGTGCGGCGTGGCGAGAGACCAGCGTGCGGCGTTGTGGTGGGAATAGAGTAGTTTGAGTGAGTGTTTGCCGATATTTTGGAGGGGCATTGGTTCGTATGTAGATAGCCAGGTAGGGAACACACATCCTAGTACAAAGATGAGCGGTGCCAGAGGTAAGTGGAATTAGTGAAAGGTATTTATAAATGAGAGATTGCTGTCATAAGTGGTTGATAGTGGTTGTTAGTAAGAAAGGGAGTAATATTAAAATGTCTATTCGGTTGAAAGCATAGAGAATACAGGGGTCACCCAGTTTAAACAATGATTGAAATGTGAAGAGTTAGATAGAAAATTCATAGTAGAAAGGCACTCAGAGATATAATGTAACAGGAAGGTTAATAATAAATTTGAATTGCATAGAATCAAATGATAAATAATTGAGGGATAATTAATAACAGTTCAATTGAAATTAAAATGTAATGTTTATAATTTTATCAAGATGTAGGGTATGTAGATGTTACCAAGGTTAAATGTGATTGGGTTATTTTAATGTAATAATAGCAATGTTAATTATATATGCATACAGAGCAAGTAGTAAATTAAAATGTTATAAGTAGTTAAATCACCCGCAGTAATGGAGAATGAGAGTGTCAAATAAAGAGAGAGATTTATACAAAAGATATCAAATTTTTATTTTTCAAAACCAGTGACAAAATTTTGATAAAATTTGAAAATAATGTAAAATTAAGAATTGTTTATTTTGAATAATCTAAATGTCAATTTGCTTATTATTTATAATGTTTTGTTTATTTTAAATGTTTTATTTCATTATATTTTGTGTTTCAAGTAAGGATGTTACAGATGTTAAATGTATTTTCAGACAGAATTGTACATAACACATGTAGGTCAAGGTTGTGGACTTGACCTAGTTTTGATCAGCTGACAGTGAGGTCATATAAGTTAATAGTATGGAAGTCAGTTCAACTTTTGTTTTAATCAATTTAAACAGATTCTAAATAATTTCTAGATGTAGAGGGAACATTTTAATAAATTTTAAATTTTTTTTCTTTGAACTTTGAAATTTTTTTTGGAAAATATTTTTGAAAAAAAAAAGTGATTTTGCGCCTGCCAGGTAATGAATATTTTTAAACTTTGATTATTTGATTGTTTGTGTATTAACCATGTTTATTTTATTGATTTATTGTATTGACTTGTATTGTTAGATTCTAGGTGATTACATGTTAGGTTAAGGATATGTTCAATTAGAAGAAATGTTTAAATTAATTCATTTTAAATAAAACAGAAAATAATGAAGAGAATATTTTAGACTTTGTACAAAATTTATGAATCAATTTTATTTGAAAACAACGTGTTGTAATTTAAAGAACTTCTTAAAAAATTTTTTCAATTTTATGATATATAATATCAGTATGTAATGTGAGTGTGTGTGAGCCCAGTATCTGCTAAAGGCAGCCCAGCTTGCATAAAAGGGGAAACATATCGGCTGAGGATCTGGCATAATCTGAGCCAGGGATTGAGGATTTTGGGGGGTAGCATGTTAGAAGGTGAGGTGGGCTGTGGTACTTGTCTGTTCGATTTTTCGGTGTTGGGATCTCTTACGGAGAAGTCCAGTGATCTCGTTCAGATGCGTCCATAGTCGCCAAGCCAGGGGGGTCGTGTACCCATGAAGATTAAGAACAAGGGGGTTGTTGGCACCAGTTCCTCACCGGTCCTCTTAGGGGTTTATCAATGAGATTTCTTATGTTTTGGACAGCAGAATTCTCATTGAGGGGGTATTGTAACGTGTCAAAATTGGGTCAGTTTATTTCTTACAGTATGGGTATTTGCATTTTTATTTATTTCATTTTTTGCGGGATTTTATAAAAAATATTGTGCAACCATTAATTCTATTGTGACAGACCAAGTGTATGAAACAGTTTGGAACAAAGGCAAGACGAAATAGCGTTGTGCGATCAGTAAGCGAAGAATTTACCACCCTAGTTTTTCCAAGAACTATGCGAGAGTGTGGCAGTGCGCACCTATGCGTCCACCAAGCATGGGCGCTGACCCACGCGTTTGTGAAACTCAAAATGGCTAAAAGCAAGAAACTATACGAGCACATGGTCGTGTAACGGCGGATGCAAAACTTAAGGACCGCCCAGCTCGCGACGTTAGCCAGTGCCACACCAAGATCGTATACGAACAAACACCACACCAAAAGCATGGTTTAAATAGGACGAAACTGTGACGAACAAATACCAGGCATTGGTTTCCTCAACAAACGACGAAATTCAGTTAGCGTCGAACACCTTGCTGCTCTGCGCAGTTTAGGCCTAGCTAAGTACCTGCAGGTACCAAGCCCGATGGGCTCTTCTAAAATTTGTTAGAATTATCCGTCAAAGTGAGTTTCGGTTAAAAAAAATGAACACGGAGTAGTGCAGCAGAAACTAAAAATCATTCAGAAACATCAAACTAATTTCGGACACATAAATTAGAAATCGCGAAGTGAAATGTGGTGCTCGAGATATTCCCACGTGCCGGCAGAAAGGGGTTTTCTTTTAAAAAAATGATAAGGGTTTTATAATTTTCTGTGTGTATGCGTGAGTGAGCAAAGCTGGGCTGTTTGTGTTTGTGTTTGTGTGAGCTAATTAAGGTAAGACCGTAGAATAAGTAATTACAATTAGTATTCAAGTAGCAAATCAAACAAAAGAAGAAAGCAGTAAGAAGTTATGTAAGATAAAAAAGCATGGTAAAGTTTGTTTTCTAATTTGAATTTAAATGACTTGACAAAATTAAAACATTCATTCTCTTCATTCAAAATGTGTATTCATACTTATTTCGTAACCTCACACTGTTTCTGATCTCGCTTATAGGAGAACTCTGGGGGGACCCTTAGGAATATCGGTAAGTACGAACAAGTGAAATAAATGTATAAAATAGTATGTTTTTATACAAATGGCGGCCCGAACGACGGACATTATATAAAATAATTATATAAATAAGCCAGAATTCAGAAACAGAGTGGGTATCGAAAGAATATAAAATACGTAAAATAAGGTTATGTTGTAACTACACGTGGTAGAAAATTTTACAATAATTTTAGATATAATATGAATGTGTAATATTTATTATACGAAAACATTTTTTTGAAAGAAATAGAAATATTTAAACAAAAGTTAAAATGGCAGATAATAACGAAATAATAAGAATGATGCAAACGCTTTTTAATATACAAAATAGTAAGTACGATGAGAAATTTAGTAACCTTGATGAAAAATTTAGCGAACAGAAAAACGAAATTAGAAATATCCAAAATAATCTTAACATGCAATTTGATGAAGTGAAGAAAGAAATTAAAGAACAAGGCTGTATTTACGATAAGAAATTGAGTGAAACAGAGACACGGTTAGGCGAAATAGAATTAGAAAATGAGAAAGTAATAAACAAATTAAAATCAAACAAAGATGACAGGGTAAGTAGTAGTGGAAATGATGATTTAAATAATGGGGTTACAAGTAATAACAATGACAATACAAATACAAATATGGTGTTAGAAAATGATTGTGTAGATGTTGATAAGGATAACGAAATTGTAGAAAGAGTAGAAGTTGATAAGATGTTTGTGTGTGATGAATTAGAGAGAGAGAGTAGGAAGAATTTACAGGTAGGGTGGATGCAGGGGGTAGATTTTTCCCGTAATGTTGTAGTGTGGGGTGAAGAAATGGCTTTGGAAGACGATGTCTGTAAATAAATTTCCCTGGGTTTTCTGTGCACTTCATAGGTGGTGCCGTAATGATAAGTTAGTGTCCCCTGAATGTTTTGACAGAGAGTGTGTAGCGTGGCATGATGGTGAGAAATGTTTTGAGAGAGAGAGAAAGAGAGAAATAGAGATATTTAAAGTCAAGAGAAGTTATGAAGAATTCGTAGAAAAGTTAGACATAGAGAGAAATAATAATAATAATGAGTACTCACCCGTACAGTGAAACTGAGACAGCAGTAGATGAGGTTAACAATGATAATATAACTCACCTGATTTTAACAGATAATTCTAACGGAGACTGGACAAGATTGACTAATATTGAACAGGTATATGAACCAACAGAAGTGATAATGCATGACATAGAAGTAAGGGATTATTATAATTATAATAATAAATTTGATATAAATAAGAATGATCTATGTTACAAATATGTTAGACTATTATTTGACGATATGGGGTAACTGTGTATTGTTTATTGTTCACGAACATTTAATGATATGAATAATGTGGTTTTGAAGTGCATTGTCTTATGGAACGATTTGTGGTTAATGATAAGAAATAATAAGTTGGACTGTATATTTTTTTTTATGTGTTAATGTCATTATGTTAAGTGTATTTGTGTACTACATTATAGTGTACTATATGTTATGTAAACAATGTGTATATGTAGGAGAAATTGATAACATTAATTATCAATTAAATTGAATTTGCAATTAACCAGTATAAATTAATAATAATTATAAAATTTGACAGACTCATTAAGCGATGAAAATAATTGTGAACTGTTAAAGAATTGAATTAAATTAATTACTTAATTAAGGTTGTATCAAAGAAAGTTTGAGAATGAAGTTAAATGATTTTATGAAATTAAGATTCTATAATGATTGGTAGATGATTAAACAGATAGTACGTTCAAATTGAGGTATGTTATTATAAGGGGAGAAGTGATGAATTTTCTAGTGTTATATCAAGGTAAAATGTGGAAAATAGATTTTGGGTGATAATGAAATAAGACAGGCGAGTTAAGTAGAATTAAAGTAAATGGGAGTTAAAGAGAAGAAGAATTTTGAAATACAGGTAACACACAGAGATAGTGTTAGATATTTTCGGGACACAGTAATAGTGAGTATATGTAGAGATGAGTAATGAGAATGAGATATAAACATATTTGTTGATGATATTTTGTAGTAAGGGTGAGGTGGTAAGGTGTGAGCAACGTGCGGCGTGGCGAGAGACCAGCGTGCGGCGTTGTGGCGGGAATAGAGTAGTTTGAGTGAGTGTTTGCCGATATTTTGGAGGGGCATTGGTTCGTATGTAGATAGCCAGGTAGGGAACACACATCCTAGTACAAAGATGAGCAGTGCCAGAGGTAAGTGGAATTAGTGAAAGGTATTTATAAATGAGAGATTGGTGTCATAAGTGGTTGATAGTGGTTGTTAGTAAGAAAGGGAGTAATATTAAAATGTCTATTCGGTTGAAAGCATAGAGAATACAGGGGTCACCCAGTTTAAACAATGATTGAAATGTGAAGAGTTAGATAGAAAATTCATAGTAGAAAGGCACTCAGAGATATAATGTAACAGGAAGGTTAATAATAAATTTGAATTGCATAGAATCAAATGATAAATAATTGAGGGATAATTAATAACAGTTCAATTGAAATTAAAATGTAATGTTTATAATTTTATCAAGATGTAGGGTATGTAGATGTTACCAAGGTTAAATGTGATTGGGTTATTTTAATGTAATAATAGCAATGTTAATTATATATGCATACAGAGCAAGTAGTAAATTAAATTGTTATAAGTAGTTAAATCACCCGCAGTAATGGAGAATGAGAGTGTCAAATAAAGAGAGAGATTTATACAAAAGATATCAAATTTTTATTTTTCAAAACCAGTGACAAAATTTTGATAAAATTTGAAAATAATGTACAATTAAGAATTGTTTATTTTGAATAATGTAAATGTCAATTTGCTTATTATTTATAATGTTTTGTTTATTTTAAATGTTTTATTTCATTATATTTTGTGTTTCAAGTAAGGATGTTACAGATGTTAAATGTATTTTCAGACAGAATTGTACATAACACATGTAGGTCAAGGTTGTGGACTTGACCTAGTTTTGATCAGCTGACAGTGAGGTCATATAAGTTAATAGTATGGAAGTCAGTTCAACTTTTGTTTTAATCAATTTAAACAGATTCTAAATAATTTCTAGATGTAGAGGGAACATTTTAATAAATTTTAAATTTTTTTTCTTTGAACTTTGAAATTTTTTTTGGAAAATATTTTTGAAAAAAAAAAGTGATTTTGCACCTGCCAGGTAATGAATATTTTTAAACTTTGATTATTTGATTGTTTGTGTATTAACCATGTTTATTTTATTGATTTATTGTATTGACTTGTATTGTTAGATTCTAGGTGATTACATGTTAGGTTAAGGATATGTTCAATTAGAAGAAATGTTTAAATTAATTCATTTTAAATAAAACAGAAAATAATGAAGAGAATATTTTAGACTTTGTACAAAATTTATGAATCAATTTTATTTGAAAACAACGTGTTGTAATTTAAAGAACTTCTTAAAAAATTTTTTCAATTTTATGATATATAATATCAGTATGTAATGTGAGTGTGTGTGAGCCCAGTATCTGCTAAAGGCAGCCCAGCTTGCATAAAAGGGGAAACATATCGGCTGAGGATCTGGCATAATCTGAGCCAGGGATTGAGGATTTTGGGGGGTAGCATGTTAGAAGGTGAGGTGGGCTGTGGTACTTGTCTGTTCGATTTTTCGGTGTTGGGATCTCTTACGGAGAAGTCCAGTGATCTCGTTCAGATGCGTCCATAGTCGCCAAGCCAGGGGGGTCGTGTACCCATGAAGATTAAGAACAAGGGGGTTGTTGGCACCAGTTCCTCACCGGTCCTCTTAGGGGTTTATCAATGAGATTTCTTATGTTTTGGACAGCAGAATTCTCATTGAGGGGGTATTGTAACGTGTCAAAATTGGGTCAGTTTATTTCTTACAGTATGGGTATTTGCATTTTTATTTATTTCATTTTTTGCGGGATTTTATAAAAAATATTGTGCAACCATTAATTCTATTGTGACAGACCAAGTGTATGAAACAGTTTGGAACAAAGGCAAGACGAAATAGCGTTGTGCGATCAGTAAGCGAAGAATTTACCACCCTAGTTTTTCCAAGAACTATGCGAGAGTGTGGCAGTGCGCACCTATGCGTCCACCAAGCATGGGCGCTGACCCACGCGTTTGTGAAACTCAAAATGGCTAAAAGCAAGAAACTATACGAGCACATGGTCGTGTAACGGCGGATGCAAAACTTAAGGACCGCCCAGCTCGCGACGTTAGCCAGTGCCACACCAAGATCGTATACGAACAAACACCACACCAAAAGCATGGTTTAAATAGGACGAAACTGTGACGAACAAATACCAGGCATTGGTTTCCTCAACAAACGACGAAATTCAGTTAGCGTCGAACACCTTGCTGCTCTGCGCAGTTTAGGCCTAGCTAAGTACCTGCAGGTACCAAGCCCGATGGGCTCTTCTAAAATTTGTTAGAATTATCCGTCAAAGTGAGTTTCGGTTAAAAAAAATGAACACGGAGTAGTGCAGCAGAAACTAAAAATCATTCAGAAACATCAAACTAATTTCGGACACATAAATTAGAAATCGCGAAGTGAAATGTGGTGCTCGAGATATTCCCACGTGCCGGCAGAAAGGGGTTTTCTTTTAAAAAAATGATAAGGGTTTTATAATTTTCTGTGTGTATGCGTGAGTGAGCAAAGCTGGGCTGTTTGTGTTTGTGTTTGTGTGAGCTAATTAAGGTAAGACCGTAGAATAAGTAATTACAATTAGTATTCAAGTAGCAAATCAAACAAAAGAAGAAAGCAGTAAGAAGTTATGTAAGATAAAAAAGCATGGTAAAGTTTGTTTTCTAATTTGAATTTAAATGACTTGACAAAATTAAAACATTCATTCTCTTCATTCAAAATGTGTATTCATACTTATTTCGTAACCTCACACTGTTTCTGATCTCGCTTATAGGAGAACTCTGGGGGGACCCTTAGGAATATCGGTAAGTACGAACAAGTGAAATAAATGTATAAAATAGTATGTTTTTATACAAATGGCGGCCCGAACGACGGACATTATATAAAATAATTATATAAATAAGCCAGAATTCAGAAACAGAGTGGGTATCGAAAGAATATAAAATACGTAAAATAAGGTTATGTTGTAACTACACGTGGTAGAAAATTTTACAATAATTTTAGATATAATATGAATGTGTAATATTTATTATACGAAAACATTTTTTTGAAAGAAATAGAAATATTTAAACAAAAGTTAAAATGGCAGATAATAACGAAATAATAAGAATGATGCAAACGCTTTTTAATATACAAAATAGTAAGTTCGATGAGAAATTTAGTAACCTTGATGAAAAATTTAGCGAACAGAAAAACGAAATTAGAAATATCCAAAATAATCTTAACATGCAATTTGATGAAGTGAAGAAAGAAATTAAAGAACAAGGCTGTATTTACGATAAGAAATTGAGTGAAACAGAGACACGGTTAGGCGAAATAGAATTAGAAAATGAGAAAGTAATAAACAAATTAAAATCAAACAAAGATGACAGGGTAAGTAGTAGTGGAAATGATGATTTAAATAATGGGGTTACAAGTAATAACAATGACAATACAAATACAAATATGGTGTTAGAAAATGATTGTGTAGATGTTGATAAGGATAACGAAATTGTAGAAAGAGTAGAAGTTGATAAGATGTTTGTGTGTGATGAATTAGAGAGAGAGAGTAGGAAGAATTTACAGGTAGGGTGGATGCAGGGGGTAGATTTTTCCCGTAATGTTGTAGTGTGGGGTGAAGAAATGGCTTTGGAAGACGATGTCTGTAAATAAATTTCCCTGGGTTTTCTGTGCACTTCATAGGTGGTGCCGTAATGATAAGTTAGTGTCCCCTGAATGTTTTGACAGAGAGTGTGTAGCGTGGCATGATGGTGAGAAATGTTTTGAGAGAGAGAGAAAGAGAGAAATAGAGATATTTAAAGTAAAGAGAAGTTATGAAGAATTCGTAGAAAAGTTAGACATAGAGAGAAATAATAATAATAATGAGTACTCACCCGTACAGTGAAACTGAGACAGCAGTAGATGAGGTTAACAATGATAATATAACTCACCTGATTTTAACAGATAATTCTAACGGAGACTGGACAAGATTGACTAATATTGAACAGGTATATGAACCAACAGAAGTGATAATGCATGACATAGAAGTAAGGGATTATTATAATTATAATAATAAATTTGATATAAATAAGAATGATCTATGTTACAAATATGTTAGACTATTATTTGACGATATGGGGTAACTGTGTATTGTTTATTGTTCACGAACATTTAATGATATGAATAATGTGGTTTTGAAGTGCATTGTCTTATGGAACGATTTGTGGTTAATGATAAGAAATAATAAGTTGGACTGTATATTTTTTTTTATGTGTTAATGTCATTATGTTAAGTGTATTTGTGTACTACATTATAGTGTACTATATGTTATGTAAACAATGTGTATATGTAGGAGAAATTGATAACATTAATTATCAATTAAATTGAATTTGCAATTAACCAGTATAAATTAATAATAATTATAAAATTTGACAGACTCATTAAGCGATGAAAATAATTGTGAACTGTTAAAGAATTGAATTAAATTAATTACTTAATTAAGGTTGTATCAAAGAAAGTTTGAGAATGAAGTTAAATGATTTTATGAAATTAAGATTCTATAATGATTGGTAGATGATTAAACAGATAGTACGTTCAAATTGAGGTATGTTATTATAAGGGGAGAAGTGATGAATTTTCTAGTGTTATATCAAGGTAAAATGTGGAAAATAGATTTTGGGTGATAATGAAATAAGACAGGCGAGTTAAGTAGAATTAAAGTAAATGGGAGTTAAAGAGAAGAAGAATTTTGAAATACAGGTAACACACAGAGATAGTGTTAGATATTTTCGGGACACAGTAGTAGTGAGTATATGTAGAGATGAGTAATGAGAATGAGATATAAACATATTTGTTGATGATATTTTGTAGTCAGGGTGAGGTGGTAAGGTGTGAGCAACGTGCGGCGTGGCGAGAGACCAGCGTGCGGCGTTGTGGCGGGAATAGAGTAGTTTGAGTGAGTGTTGGCCGATATTTTGGAGGGGCATTGGTTCGTATGTAGATAGCCAGGTAGGGAACACACATCCTAGTACAAAGATGAGCGGTGCCAGAGGTAAGTGGAATTAGTGAAAGGTATTTATAAATGAGAGATTGGTGTCATAAGTGGTTGATAGTTAGAAAGGGAGTAATATTAAAATGTCTATTCGGTTGAAAGCATAGAGAATACAGGGGTCACCCAGTTTAAACAATGATTGAAATGTGAAGAGTTAGATAGAAAATTCATAGTAGAAAGGCACTCAGAGATATAATGTAACAGGAAGGTTAATAATAAATTTGAATTGCATAGAATCAAATGATAAATAATTGAGGGATAATTAATAACAGTTCAATTGAAATTAAAATGTAATGTTTATAATTTTATCAAGATGTAGGGTATGTAGATGTTACCAAGGTTAAATGTGATTGGGTTATTTTAATGTAATAATAGCAATGTTAATTATATATGCATACAGAGCAAGTAGTAAATTAAATTGTTATAAGTAGTTAAATCACCCGCAGTAATGGAGAATGAGAGTGTCAAATAAACAGAGAGATTTATACAAAAGATATCAAATTTTTATTTTTCAAAACCAGTGACAAAATTTTGATAAAATTTGAAAATAATGTACAATTAAGAATTGTTTATTTTGAATAATGTAAATGTCAATTTGCTTATTATTTATAATGTTTTGTTTATTTTAAATGTTTTATTTCATTATATTTTGTGTTTCAAGTAAGGATGTTACAGATGTTAAATGTATTTTCAGACAGAATTGTACATAACACATGTAGGTCAAGGTTGTGGACTTGACCTAGTTTTGATCAGCTGACAGTGAGGTCATATAAGTTAATAGTATGGAAGTCAGTTCAACTTTTGTTTTAATCAATTTAAACAGATTCTAAATAATTTCTAGATGTAGAGGGAACATTTTAATAAATTTTAAATTTTTTTTCTTTGAACTTTGAAATTTTTTTTGGAAAATATTTTTGAAAAAAAAAAAATGTGATTTTGCGCCTGCCAGGTAATGAATATTTTTAAACTTTGATTATTTGATTGTTTGTGTATTAACCATGTTTATTTTATTGATTTATTGTATTGACTTGTATTGTTAGATTCTAGGTGATTACATGTTAGGTTAAGGATATGTTCAATTAGAAGAAATGTTTAAATTAATTCACTTTAAATAAAACAGAAAATAATGAAGAGAATATTTTAGACTTTGTACAAAATTTATGAATCAATTTTATTTGAAAACAACGTGTTGTAATTTAAAGAACTTCTTAAAAAATTTTTTCAATTTTATGATATATAATATCAGTATGTAATGTGAGTGTGTGTGAGCCCAGTATCTGCTAAAGGCAGCCCAGCTTGCATAAAAGGGGAAACATATCGGCTGAGGATCTGGCATAATCTGAGCCAGGGATTGAGGATTTTGGGGGGTAGCATGTTAGAAGGTGAGGTGGGCTGTGGTACTTGTCTGTTCGATTTTTCGGTGTTGGGATCTCTTACGGAGAAGTCCAGTGATCTCGTTCAGATGCGTCCATAGTCGCCAAGCCAGGGGGGTCGTGTACCCATGAAGATTAAGAACAAGGGGGTTGTTGGCACCAGTTCCTCACCGGTCCTCTTAGGGGTTTATCAATGAGATTTCTTATGTTTTGGACAGCAGAATTCTCATTGAGGGGGTATTGTAACGTGTCAAAATTGGGTCAGTTTATTTCTTACAGTATGGGGTATTTGTATTTTTATTTATTTCATTTTTTGCGGGATTTTATAAAAAATATTGTGCAACCATTAATTCTATTGTGACAGACCAAGTGTATGGAACAGTTTGGAACAAAGGCAAGACGAAATAGCGTTGTGCGATCAGTAAGCGAAGAATTTACCACCCTAGTTTTTCCAAGAACTATGCGAGAGTGTGGCAGTGCGCACCTATGCGTCCACCAAGCATGGGCGCTGACCCACACGTTTGTGAAACTCAAAATGGCTAAAAGCAAGAAACTATACGAGCACATGGTCGTGTAACGGCGGATGCAAAACTTAAGGACCGCCCAGCTCGTGACGTTAGCCAGTGCCACACCAAGATCGTATACGAACAAACATCACACCAAAAGCATGGTTTAAATAGGACGAAACTGTGACGAACAAATACCAGGCATTGGTTTCCTCAACAAACGACGAAATTCAGTTAGCGTCGAACGCCTTGCCGCTCTGCGCAGTTTAGGCCTAGCTAAAGTACCTGCAGGTACCAAGCCCGATGGCGTCTTCTAAAATTTGTTAGAATTATCCGTCAAAGTGAGTTTCGGTTAAAAAAAATGAACACGGAGTAGTGCAGCAGAAACTAAAAATCATTCAGAAACATCAAACTAATTTCAGACACATAAATTAGAAATCGCGAAGTGAAATGTGGTGCTCGAGATATTCCCACGTGCCGGCAGAAAGGGGTTTTCTTTTAAAAAAATGATAAGGGTTTTATAATTTTCTGTGTGTATGCGTGAGTGAGCAAAGCTGGGCTGTTTGTGTTTGTGTTTGTGTGAGCTAATTAAGGTAAGACCGTAGAATAAGTAATTACAATTAGTATTCATGTAGCAAATCAAACAAAAGAAGAAAGCAGTAAGAAGTTATGTAAGATAAAAAAGCATGGTAAAGTTTGTTTTCTAATTTGAATTTAAATGACTTGACAAAATTAAAACATTCATTCTCTTCATTCAAAATGTGTATTCATACTTATTTCGTAACCTCACACTGTTTCTGATCTCGCTTATAGGAGAACTCTGGGGGGACCCTTAGGAATATCGGTAAGTACGAACAAGTGAAATAAATGTATAAAATAGTATGTTTTTATACAAATGGCGGCCCGAACGACGGACATTATATAAAATAATTATATAAATAAGCCAGAATTCAGAAACAGAGTGGGTATCGAAAGAATATAAAATACGTAACATAAGGTTATGTTGTAACTACACGTGGTAGACAATTTTACAATAATTTTAGATATAATATGAATGTGTAATATTTATTATACGAAAACATTTTTTTGAAAGAAATAGAAATATTTAAACATAAGTTAAAATGGCAGATAATAACGAAATAATAAGAATGATGCAAACGCTTTTTAATATACAAAATAGTAAGTTCGATGAGAAATTTAGTAACCTTGATGAAAAATTTAGCGAACAGAAAAACGAAATTAGAAATATCCAAAATAATCTTAACATGCAATTTGATGAAGTGAAGAAAGAAATTAAAGAACAAGGCTGTATTTACGATAAGAAATTGAGTGAAACAGAGACACGGTTAGGCGAAATAGAATTAGAAAATGGAGAAAGTAATAAACAAATTAAAATCAAACAAAGATGACAGGGTAAGTAGTAGTGGAAATGATGATTTAATAATGGGGTTACAAGTAATAACAATGACAATACAAATAAAAATATGGTGTTAGAAAATGATTGTGTAGATGTTGATAAGGATAACGAAATTGTAGAAAGAGTAGAAGTGATAAGATGTTTGTGTGTGATGAATTAGAGAGAGAGAGTAGGAAGAATTTACAGGTAGGGTGGATGCAGGGGGTAGATTTTTCGCGTAATGTTGTAGTGGGGGGTGAAGAAATGGCTTTGGAAGACGATATGTCTGTAAATAAATTTCCCTGGGTTTTCTGTGCACTTCATAGGTGGTGCCGTAATGATAAGTTAGTGTCCCCTGAATGTTTTGACAGAGAGTGTGTAGCGTGGCATGATGGTGAGAAATGTTTTGAGAGAGAGAGAGAAAGAGAGAAATAGAGATATTTAAAGTAAAGAGAAGTTATGAAGAATTCGTAGAAAAGTTAGACATAGAGAGAAATAATAATAATAATGAGTACTCACCCGTACAGTGAAACTGAGACAGCAGTAGATGAGGTTAACAATGATAATATAACTCACCTGATTTTAACAGATAATTCTAACGGAGACTGGACAAGATTGACTAATATTGAACAGGTATATGAACCAACAGAAGTGATAATGAATGACATAGAAGTAAGGGATTATTATAATAATAAATTTGATATAAATAAGAATGATCTATGTTACAAATATGTTAGACTATTATTTGACGATATGGGGTAACTGTGTATTGTTTATTGTTCACGAACATTTAATGATATGAATAATGTGGTTTTGAAGTGCATTGTCTTATGGAACGATTTGTGGTTAATGATAAGAAATAATAAGTTGGACTGTATATTTTTTTTATGTGTTAATGTCATTATGTTAAGTGTATTTGTGTACTACATTATAGTGTACTATATGTTATGTAAACAATGTGTATATGTAGGAGAAATTGATAACATTAATTATCAATTAAATTGAATTTGCAATTAACCAGTATAAATTAATAATAAATATAAAATTTGACAGACTGATTAAGCGATGAAAATAATTGTGAACTGTTAAAGAATTGAATTAAATTAATTACTTAATTAAGGTTGTATCAAAGAAAGTTTGAGAATGAAGTTAAATGATTTTATGAAATTAAGATTCTATAATGATTGGTAGATGATTAAACAGATAGTACGTTCAAATTGAGGTATGTTATTATAAGGGGAGAAGTGATGAATTTTCTAGTGTTATATCAAGGTAAAATGTGGAAAATAGATTTTGGGTGATAATGAAATAAGACAGGCGAGTTAAGTAGAATTAAAGTAAATGGGAGTTAAAGAGAAGAAGAATTTTGAAATACAGGTAACACACAGAGATAGTGTTAGATATTTTCGGGACACAGTAGTAGTGAGTATATGTAGAGATGAGTAATGAGAATGAGATATAAACATATTTGATGATATTTTGTAGTAAGGGTGAGGTGGTAAGGTGTGAGCAACGTGCGGCGTGGCGAGAGACCAGCGTGCGGCGTTGTGGCGGGAATAGAGTAGTTTGAGTGAGTGTTGGCCGATATTTTGGAGGGGCATTGGTTCGTATGTAGATAGCCAGGTAGGGAACACACATCCTAGTACAAAGATGAGCGGTGCTAGAGGTAAGTGGAATAAGTGAAAGGTATTTATAAATGAGAGATTGGTGTCATAAGTGGTTGATAGTGGTTGTTAGTAAGAAAGGGAGTAATATTAAAATGTCTATTCGGTTGAAAGCATAGAGAATACAGGGGTCACCCAGTTTAAACAATGATTGAAATGTGAAGAGTTAGATAGAAAATTCATAGTAGAAAGGCACTCAGAGATATAATGTAACAGGAAGGTTAATAATAAATTTGAATTGCATAGAATCAAATGATAAATAATTGAGGGATAATTAATAACAGTTCAATTGAAATTAAAATGTAATGTTTATAATTTTATCAAGATGTAGGGTATGTAGATGTTACCAAGGTTAAATGTGATTGGGTTATTTTAATGTAATAATAGCAATGTTAATTATATATGCATACAGAGCAAGTAGTAAATTAAATTGTTATAAGTAGTTAAATCACCCGCAGTAATGGAGAATGAGAGTGTCAAATAAAGAGAGAGATTTATACAAAAGATATCAAATTTTTATTTTTCAAAACCAGTGACAAAATTTTGATAAAATTTGAAAATAATGTAAAATTAAGAATTGTTTATTTTGAATAATCTAAATGTCAATTTGCTTATTATTTATAATGTTTTGTTTATTTTAAATGTTTTATTTCATTATATTTTGTGTTTCAAGTAAGGATGTTACAGATGTTAAATGTATTTTCAGACAGAATTGTACATAACACATGTAGGTCAAGGTTGTGGACTTGACCTAGTTTTGATCAGCTGACAGTGAGGTCATATAAGTTAATAGTATGGAAGTCAGTTCAACTTTTGTTTTAATCAATTTAAACAGATTCTAAATAATTTCTAGATGTAGAGGGAACATTTTAATAAATTTTAAATTTTTTTTCTTTGAACTTTGAAATTTTTTTTGGAAAATATTTTTGAAAAAAAAAATGTGATTTTGCACCTGCCAGGTAATGAATATTTTTAAACTTTGATTATTTGATTGTTTGTGTATTAACCATGTTTATTTTATTGATTTATTGTATTGACTTGTATTGTTAGATTCTAGGTGATTACATGTTAGGTTAAGGATATGTTCAATTAGAAGAAATGTTTAAATTAATTCATTTTAAATAAAACAGAAAATAATGAAGAGAATATTTTAGACTTTGTACAAAATTTATGAATCAATTTTATTTGAAAACAACGTGTTGTAATTTAAAGAACTTCTTAAAAAATTTTTTCAATTTTATGATATATAATATCAGTATGTAATGTGAGTGTGTGTGAGCCCAGTATCTGCTAAAGGCAGCCCAGCTTGCATAAAAGGGGAAACATATCGGCTGAGGATCTGGCATAATCTGAGCCAGGGATTGAGGATTTTGGGGGGTAGCATGTTAGAAGGTGAGGTGGGCTGTGGTACTTGTCTGTTCGATTTTTCGGTGTTGGGATCTCTTACGGAGAAGTCCAGTGATCTCGTTCAGATGCGTCCATAGTCGCCAAGCCAGGGGGGTCGTGTACCCATGAAGATTAAGAACAAGGGGGTTGTTGGCACCAGTTCCTCACCGGTCCTCTTAGGGGTTTATCAATGAGATTTCTTATGTTTTGGACAGCAGAATTCTCATTGAGGGGGTATTGTAACGTGTCAAAATTGGGTCAGTTTATTTCTTACAGTATGGGGTATTTGCATTTTTATTTATTTCATTTTTTGCGGGATTTTATAAAAAATATTGTGCAACCATTAATTCTATTGTGACAGACCAAGTGTATGGAACAGTTTGGAACAAAGGCAAGACGAAATAGCGTTGTGCGATCAGTAAGCGAAGAATTTACCACCCTAGTTTTTCCAAGAACTATGCGAGAGTGTGGCAGTGCGCACCTATGCGTCCACCAAGCATGGGCGCTGACCCACACGTTTGTGAAACTCAAAATGGCTAAAAGCAAGAAACTATACGAGCACATGGTCGTGTAACGGCGGATGCAAAACTTAAGGACCGCCCAGCTCGTGACGTTAGCCAGTGCCACACCAAGATCGTATACGAACAAACATCACACCAAAAGCATGGTTTAAATAGGACGAAACTGTGACGAACAAATACCAGGCATTGGTTTCCTCAACAAACGACGAAATTCAGTTAGCGTCGAACGCCTTGCCGCTCTGCGCAGTTTAGGCCTAGCTAAAGTACCTGCAGGTACCAAGCCCGATGGGCTCTTCTAAAATTTGTTAGAATTATCCGTCAAAGTGAGTTTCGGTTAAAAAAAATGAACACGGAGTAGTGCAGCAGAAACTAAAAATCATTCAGAAACATCAAACTAATTTCGGACACATAAATTAGAAATCGCGAAGTGAAATGTGGTGCTCGAGATATTCCCACGTGCCGGCAGAAAGGGGTTTTCTTTTAAAAAAATGATAAGGGTTTTATAATTTTCTGTGTGTATGCGTGAGTGAGCAAAGCTGGGCTGTTTGTGTTTGTGTTTGTGTGAGCTAATTAAGGTAAGACCGTAGAATAAGTAATTACAATTAGTATTCATGTAGCAAATCAAACAAAAGAAGAAAGCAGTAAGAAGTTATGTAAGATAAAAAAGCATGGTAAAGTTTGTTTTCTAATTTGAATTTAAATGACTTGACAAAATTAAAACATTCATTCTCTTCATTCAAAATGTGTATTCATACTTATTTCGTAACCTCACACTGTTTCTGATCTCGCTTATAGGAGAACTCTGGGGGGACCCTTAGGAATATCGGTAAGTACGAACAAGTGAAATAAATGTATAAAATAGTATGTTTTTATACAAATGGCGGCCCGAACGACGGACATTATATAAAATAATTATATAAATAAGCCAGAATTCAGAAACAGAGTGGGTATCGAAAGAATATAAAATACGTAACATAAGGTTATGTTGTAACTACACGTGGTAGAAAATTTTACAATAATTTTAGATATAATATGAATGTGTAATATTTATTATACGAAAACATTTTTTTGAAAGAAATAGAAATATTTAAACATAAGTTAAAATGGCAGATAATAACGAAATAATAAGAATGATGCAAACGCATTTTAATATACAAAATAGTAAGTTCGATGAGAAATTTAGTAACCTTGATGAAAAATTTAGCGAACAGAAAAACGAAATTAGAAATATCCAAAATAATCTTAACATGCAATTTGATGAAGTGAAGAAAGAAATTAAAGAACAAGGCTGTATTTACGATAAGAAATTGAGTGAAACAGAGACACGGTTAGGCGAAATAGAATTAGAAAATGAGAAAGTAATAAACAAATTAAAATCAAACAAAGATGACAGGGTAAGTAGTAGTGGAAATGATGATTTAAATAATGGGGTTACAAGTAATAACAATGACAATACAAATAAAAATATGGTGTTAGAAAATGATTGTGTAGATGTTGATAAGGATAACGAAATTGTAGAAAGAGTAGAAGTTGATAAGATGTTTGTGTGTGATGAATTAGAGAGAGATAGTAGGAAGAATTTACAGGTAGGGTGGATGCAGGGGGTAGATTTTTCGCGTAATGTTGTAGTGGGGGGTGAAGAAATGGCTTTGGAAGACGATATGTCTGTAAATAAATTTCCCTGGGTTTTCTGTGCACTTCATAGGTGGTGCCGTAATGATAAGTTAGTGTCCCCTGAATGTTTTGACAGAGAGTGTGTAGCGTGGCATGATGGTGAGAAATGTTTTGAGAGAGAGAGAAAGAGAGAAATAGAGATATTTAAAGTAAAGAGAAGTTATGAAGAATTCGTAGAAAAGTTAGACATAGAGAGAAATAATAATAATAATGAGTACTCACCCGTACAGTGAAACTGAGACAGCAGTAGATGAGGTTAACAATGATAATATAACTCACCTGATTTTAACAGATAATTCTAATGGAGACTGGACAAGATTGACTAATATTGAACAGGTATATGAACCAACAGAAGTGATAATGAATGACATAGAAGTAAGGGATTATTATAATTATAATAATAAATTTGATATAAATAAGAATGATCTATGTTACAAATATGTTAGACTATTATTTGACGATATGGGGTAACTGTGTATTGTTTATTGTTCACGAACATTTAATGATATGAATAATGTGGTTTTGAAGTGCATTGTCTTATGGAACGATTTGTGGTTAATGATAAGAAATAATAAGTTGGACTGTATATTTTTTTTTATGTGTTAATGTCATTATGTTAAGTGTATTTGTGTACTACATTATAGTGTACTATATGTTATGTAAACAATGTGTATATGTAGGAGAAATTGATAACATTAATTATCAATTAAATTGAATTTGCAATTAACCAGTATAAATTAATAATAAATATAAAATTTGACAGACTGATTAAGCGATGAAAATAATTGTGAACTGTTAAAGAATTGAATTAAATTAATTACTTAATTAAGGTTGTATCAAAGAAAGTTTGAGAATGAAGTTAAATGATTTTATGAAATTAAGATTCTATAATGATTGGTAGATGATTAAACAGATAGTACGTTCAAATTGAGGTATGTTATTATAAGGGGAGAAGTGATGAATTTTCTAGTGTTATATCAAGGTAAAATGTGGAAAATAGATTTTGGGTGATAATGAAATAAGACAGGCGAGTTAAGTAGAATTAAAGTAAATGGGAGTTAAAGAGAAGAAGAATTTTGAAATACAGGTAACACACAGAGATAGTGTTAGATATTTTTGGGACACAGTAGTAGTGAGTATATGTAGAGATGAGCAATGAGAATGAGATATAAACATATTTGTTGATGATATTTTGTAGTAAGGGTGAGGTGGTAAGGTGTGAGCAACGTGCGGCGTGGCGAGAGACCAGCGTGCGGCGTTGTGGCGGGAATAGAGTAGTTTGAGTGAGTGTTTGCCGATATTTTGGAGGGGCATTGGTTCGTATGTAGATAGCCAGGTAGGGAACACACATCCTAGTACAAAGATGAGCGGTGCCAGAGGTAAGTGGAATTAGTGAAAGGTATTTATAAATGAGAGATTGGTGTCATAAGTGGTTGATAGTGGTTGTTAGTAAGAAAGGGAGTAATATTAAAATGTCTATTCGGTTGAAAGCATAGAGAATACAGGGGTCACCCAGTTTAAACAATGATTGAAATGTGAAGAGTTAGATAGAAAATTCATAGTAGAAAGGCACTCAGAGATATAATGTAACAGGAAGGTTAATAATAAATTTGAATTGCATAGAATCAAATGATAAATAATTGAGGGATAATTAATAACAGTTCAATTGAAATTAAAATGTAATGTTTATAATTTTATCAAGATGTAGGGTATGTAGATGTTACCAAGGTTAAATGTGATTGGGTTATTTTAATGTAATAATAGCAATGTTAATTATATATGCATACAGAGCAAGTAGTAAATTAAATTGTTATAAGTAGTTAAATCACCCCCAGTAATGGAGAATGAGAGTGTCAAATAAAGAGAGAGATTTATACAAAAGATATCAAATTTTTATTTTTCAAAACCAGTGACAAAATTTTGATAAAATTTGAAAATAATGTAAAATTAAGGATTGTTTATTTTGAATAATCTAAATGTCAATTTGCTTATTATTTATAATGTTTTGTTTATTTTAAATGTTTTATTTCATTATATTTTGTGTTTCAAGTAAGGATGTTACAGATGTTAAATGTAGTTTCAGACAGAATTGTACATAACACATGTAGGTCAAGGTTGTGGACTTGACCTAGTTTTGATCAGCTGACAGTGAGGTCATATAAGTTAATAGTATGGAAGTCAGTTCAACTTTTGTTTTAATCAATTTAAACAGATTCTAAATAATTTCTAGAAGTAGAGGGAACATTTTAATAAATTTTAAATTTTCTTTCTTTGAACTTTGAAATTTTTTTTGGAAAATATTTTTGAAAAAAAAAATGTGATTTTGCGCCTGCCAGGTAATGAATATTTTTAAACTTTGATTATTTGATTGTTTGTGTATTAACCATGTTTATTTTATTGATTTATTGTATTGACTTGTATTGTTAGATTCTAGGTGATTACATGTTAGGTTAAGGATATGTTCAATTAGAAGAAATGTTTAAATTAATTCACTTTAAATAAAACAGAAAATAATGAAGAGAATATTTTAGACTTTGTACAAAATTTATGAATCAATTTTATTTGAAAACAACGTGTTGTAATTTAAAGAACTTCTTAAAAAATTTTTTCAATTTTATGATATATAATATCAGTATGTAATGTGAGTGTGTGTGAGCCCAGTATCTGCTAAAGGCAGCCCAGCTTGCATAAAAGGGGAAACATATCGGCTGAGGATCTGGCATAATCTGAGCCAGGGATTGAGGATTTTGGGGGGTAGCATGTTAGAAGGTGAGGTGGGCTGTGGTACTTGTCTGTTCGATTTTTCGGTGTTGGGATCTCTTACGGAGAAGTCCAGTGATCTCGTTCAGATGCGTCCATAGTCGCCAAGCCAGGGGGGTCGTGTACCCATGAAGATTAAGAACAAGGGGGTTGTTGGCACCAGTTCCTCACCGGTCCTCTTAGGGGTTTATCAATGAGATTTCTTATGTTTTGGACAGCAGAATTCTCATTGAGGGGGTATTGTAACGTGTCAAAATTGGGTCAGTTTATTTCTTACAGTATGGGTATTTGCATTTTTATTTATTTCATTTTTTGCGGGATTTTATAAAAAATATTGTGCAACCATTAATTCTATTGTGACAGACCAAGTGTATGAAACAGTTTGGAACAAAGGCGAGACGAAATAGCGTTGTGCGATCAGTAAGCGAAGAATTTACCACCCTAGTTTTTCCAAGAACTATGCGAGAGTGTGGCAGTGCGCACCTATGCGTCCACCAAGCATGGGCGCTGACCCACACGTTTGTGAAACTCAAAATGGCTAAAAGCAAGAAACTATACGAGCACATGGTCGTGTAACGGCGGATGCAAAACTTAAGGACCGCCCAGCTCGTGACGTTAGCCAGTGCCACACCAAGATCGTATACGAACAAACATCACACCAAAAGCATGGTTTAAATAGGACGAAACTGTGACGAACAAATACCAGGCATTGGTTTCCTCAACAAACGACGAAATTCAGTTAGCGTCGAACGCCTTGCCGCTCTGCGCAGTTTAGGCCTAGCTAAAGTACCTGCAGGTACCAAGCCCGATGGCGTCTTCTAAAATTTGTTAGAATTATCCGTCAAAGTGAGTTTCGGTTAAAAAAAATGAACACGGAGTAGTGCAGCAGAAACTAAAAATCATTCAGAAACATCAAACTAATTTCAGACACATAAATTAGAAATCGCGAAGTGAAATGTGGTGCTCGAGATATTCCCACGTGCCGGCAGAAAGGGGTTTTCTTTTAAAAAAATGATAAGGGTTTTATAATTTTCTGTGTGTATGCGTGAGTGAGCAAAGCTGGGCTGTTTGTGTTTGTGTTTGTGTGAGCTAATTAAGGTAAGACCGTAGAATAAGTAATTACAATTAGTATTCATGTAGCAAATCAAACAAAAGAAGAAAGCAGTAAGAAGTTATGTAAGATAAAAAAGCATGGTAAAGTTTGTTTTCTAATTTGAATTTAAATGACTTGACAAAATTAAAACATTCATTCTCTTCATTCAAAATGTGTATTCATACTTATTTCGTAACCTCACACTGTTTCTGATCTCGCTTATAGGAGAACTCTGGGGGGACCCTTAGGAATATCGGTAAGTACGAACAAGTGAAATAAATGTATAAAATAGTATGTTTTTATACAAATGGCGGCCCGAACGACGGACATTATATAAAATAATTATATAAATAAGCCAGAATTCAGAAACAGAGTGGGTATCGAAAGAATATAAAATACGTAACATAAGGTTATGTTGTAACTACACGTGGTAGACAATTTTACAATAATTTTAGATATAATATGAATGTGTAATATTTATTATACGAAAACATTTTTTTGAAAGAAATAGAAATATTTAAACATAAGTTAAAATGGCAGATAATAACGAAATAATAAGAATGATGCAAACGCTTTTTAATATACAAAATAGTAAGTTCGATGAGAAATTTAGTAACCTTGATGAAAAATTTAGCGAACAGAAAAACGAAATTAGAAATATCCAAAATAATCTTAACATGCAATTTGATGAAGTGAAGAAAGAAATTAAAGAACAAGGCTGTATTTACGATAAGAAATTGAGTGAAACAGAGACACGGTTAGGCGAAATAGAATTAGAAAATGAGAAAGTAATAAACAAATTAAAATCAAACAAAGATGACAGGGTAAGTAGTAGTGGAAATGATGATTTAAATAATGGGGTTACAAGTAATAACAATGACAATACAAATAAAAATATGGTGTTAGAAAATGATTGTGTAGATGTTGATAAGGATAACGAAATTGTAGAAAGAGTAGAAGTTGATAAGATGTTTGTGTGTGATGAATTAGAGAGAGAGAGTAGGAAGAATTTACAGGTAGGGTGGATGCAGGGGGTAGATTTTTCGCGTAATGTTGTAGTGGGGGGTGAAGAAATGGCTTTGGAAGACGATATGTCTGTAAATAAATTTCCCTGGGTTTTCTGTGCACTTCATAGGTGGTGCCGTAATGATAAGTTAGTGTCCCCTGAATGTTTTGACAGAGAGTGTGTAGCGTGGCATGATGGTGAGAAATGTTTTGAGAGAGAGAGAGAAAGAGAGAAATAGAGATATTTAAAGTAAAGAGAAGTTATGAAGAATTCGTAGAAAAGTTAGACATAGAGAGAAATAATAATAATAATGAGTACTCACCCGTACAGTGAAACTGAGACAGCAGTAGATGAGGTTAACAATGATAATATAACTCACCTGATTTTAACAGATAATTCTAACGGAGACTGGACAAGATTGACTAATATTGAACAGGTATATGAACCAACAGAAGTGATAATGAATGACATAGAAGTAAGGGATTATTATAATAATAAATTTGATATAAATAAGAATGATCTATGTTACAAATATGTTAGACTATTATTTGACGATATGGGGTAACTGTGTATTGTTTATTGTTCACGAACATTTAATGATATGAATAATGTGGTTTTGAAGTGCATTGTCTTATGGAACGATTTGTGGTTAATGATAAGAAATAATAAGTTGGACTGTATATTTTTTTTATGTGTTAATGTCATTATGTTAAGTGTATTTGTGTACTACATTATAGTGTACTATATGTTATGTAAACAATGTGTATATGTAGGAGAAATTGATAACATTAATTATCAATTAAATTGAATTTGCAATTAACCAGTATAAATTAATAATAAATATAAAATTTGACAGACTGATTAAGCGATGAAAATAATTGTGAACTGTTAAAGAATTGAATTAAATTAATTACTTAATTAAGGTTGTATCAAAGAAAGTTTGAGAATGAAGTTAAATGATTTTATGAAATTAAGATTCTATAATGATTGGTAGATGATTAAACAGATAGTACGTTCAAATTGAGGTATGTTATTATAAGGGGAGAAGTGATGAATTTTCTAGTGTTATATCAAGGTAAAATGTGGAAAATAGATTTTGGGTGATAATGAAATAAGACAGGCGAGTTAAGTAGAATTAAAGTAAATGGGAGTTAAAGAGAAGAAGAATTTTGAAATACAGGTAACACACAGAGATAGTGTTAGATATTTTCGGGACACAGTAGTAGTGAGTATATGTAGAGATGAGTAATGAGAATGAGATATAAACATATTTGATGATATTTTGTAGTAAGGGTGAGGTGGTAAGGTGTGAGCAACGTGCGGCGTGGCGAGAGACCAGCGTGCGGCGTTGTGGCGGGAATAGAGTAGTTTGAGTGAGTGTTGGCCGATATTTTGGAGGGGCATTGGTTCGTATGTAGATAGCCAGGTAGGGAACACACATCCTAGTACAAAGATGAGCGGTGCCAGAGGTAAGTGGAATAAGTGAAAGGTATTTATAAATGAGAGATTGGTGTCATAAGTGGTTGATAGTGGTTGTTAGTAAGAAAGGGAGTAATATTAAAATGTCTATTCGGTTGAAAGCATAGAGAATACAGGGGTCACCCAGTTTAAACAATGATTGAAATGTGAAGAGTTAGATAGAAAATTCATAGTAGAAAGGCACTCAGAGATATAATGTAACAGGAAGGTTAATAATAAATTTGAATTGCATAGAATCAAATGATAAATAATTGAGGGATAATTAATAACAGTTCAATTGAAATTAAAATGTAATGTTTATAATTTTATCAAGATGTAGGGTATGTAGATGTTACCAAGGTTAAATGTGATTGGGTTATTTTAATGTAATAATAGCAATGTTAATTATATATGCATACAGAGCAAGTAGTAAATTAAATTGTTATAAGTAGTTAAATCACCCGCAGTAATGGAGAATGAGAGTGTCAAATAAAGAGAGAGATTTATACAAAAGATATCAAATTTTTATTTTTCAAAACCAGTGACAAAATTTTGATAAAATTTGAAAATAATGTAAAATTAAGAATTGTTTATTTTGAATAATCTAAATGTCAATTTGCTTATTATTTATAATGTTTTGTTTATTTTAAATGTTTTATTTCATTATATTTTGTGTTTCAAGTAAGGATGTTACAGATGTTAAATGTATTTTCAGACAGAATTGTACATAACACATGTAGGTCAAGGTTGTGGACTTGACCTAGTTTTGATCAGCTGACAGTGAGGTCATATAAGTTAATAGTATGGAAGTCAGTTCAACTTTTGTTTTAATCAATTTAAACAGATTCTAAATAATTTCTAGATGTAGAGGGAACATTTTAATAAATTTTAAATTTTTTTTCTTTGAACTTTGAAATTTTTTTTGGAAAATATTTTTGAAAAAAAAAATGTGATTTTGCACCTGCCAGGTAATGAATATTTTTAAACTTTGATTATTTGATTGTTTGTGTATTAACCATGTTTATTTTATTGATTTATTGTATTGACTTGTATTGTTAGATTCTAGGTGATTACATGTTAGGTTAAGGATATGTTCAATTAGAAGAAATGTTTAAATTAATTCATTTTAAATAAAACAGAAAATAATGAAGAGAATATTTTAGACTTTGTACAAAATTTATGAATCAATTTTATTTGAAAACAACGTGTTGTAATTTAAAGAACTTCTTAAAAAATTTTTTCAATTTTATGATATATAATATCAGTATGTAATGTGAGTGTGTGTGAGCCCAGTATCTGCTAAAGGCAGCCCAGCTTGCATAAAAGGGGAAACATATCGGCTGAGGATCTGGCATAATCTGAGCCAGGGATTGAGGATTTTGGGGGGTAGCATGTTAGAAGGTGAGGTGGGCTGTGGTACTTGTCTGTTCGATTTTTCGGTGTTGGGATCTCTTACGGAGAAGTCCAGTGATCTCGTTCAGATGCGTCCATAGTCGCCAAGCCAGGGGGGTCGTGTACCCATGAAGATTAAGAACAAGGGGGTTGTTGGCACCAGTTCCTCACCGGTCCTCTTAGGGGTTTATCAATGAGATTTCTTATGTTTTGGACAGCAGAATTCTCATTGAGGGGGTATTGTAACGTGTCAAAATTGGGTCAGTTTATTTCTTACAGTATGGGGTATTTGCATTTTTATTTATTTCATTTTTTGCGGGATTTTATAAAAAATATTGTGCAACCATTAATTCTATTGTGACAGACCAAGTGTATGGAACAGTTTGGAACAAAGGCAAGACGAAATAGCGTTGTGCGATCAGTAAGCGAAGAATTTACCACCCTAGTTTTTCCAAGAACTATGCGAGAGTGTGGCAGTGCGCACCTATGCGTCCACCAAGCATGGGCGCTGACCCACACGTTTGTGAAACTCAAAATGGCTAAAAGCAAGAAACTATACGAGCACATGGTCGTGTAACGGCGGATGCAAAACTTAAGGACCGCCCAGCTCGTGACGTTAGCCAGTGCCACACCAAGATCGTATACGAACAAACATCACACCAAAAGCATGGTTTAAATAGGACGAAACTGTGACGAACAAATACCAGGCATTGGTTTCCTCAACAAACGACGAAATTCAGTTAGCGTCGAACGCCTTGCCGCTCTGCGCAGTTTAGGCCTAGCTAAAGTACCTGCAGGTACCAAGCCCGATGGGCTCTTCTAAAATTTGTTAGAATTATCCGTCAAAGTGAGTTTCGGTTAAAAAAAATGAACACGGAGTAGTGCAGCAGAAACTAAAAATCATTCAGAAACATCAAACTAATTTCGGACACATAAATTAGAAATCGCGAAGTGAAATGTGGTGCTCGAGATATTCCCACGTGCCGGCAGAAAGGGGTTTTCTTTTAAAAAAATGATAAGGGTTTTATAATTTTCTGTGTGTATGCGTGAGTGAGCAAAGCTGGGCTGTTTGTGTTTGTGTTTGTGTGAGCTAATTAAGGTAAGACCGTAGAATAAGTAATTACAATTAGTATTCATGTAGCAAATCAAACAAAAGAAGAAAGCAGTAAGAAGTTATGTAAGATAAAAAAGCATGGTAAAGTTTGTTTTCTAATTTGAATTTAAATGACTTGACAAAATTAAAACATTCATTCTCTTCATTCAAAATGTGTATTCATACTTATTTCGTAACCTCACACTGTTTCTGATCTCGCTTATAGGAGAACTCTGGGGGGACCCTTAGGAATATCGGTAAGTACGAACAAGTGAAATAAATGTATAAAATAGTATGTTTTTATACAAATGGCGGCCCGAACGACGGACATTATATAAAATAATTATATAAATAAGCCAGAATTCAGAAACAGAGTGGGTATCGAAAGAATATAAAATACGTAACATAAGGTTATGTTGTAACTACACGTGGTAGAAAATTTTACAATAATTTTAGATATAATATGAATGTGTAATATTTATTATACGAAAACATTTTTTTGAAAGAAATAGAAATATTTAAACATAAGTTAAAATGGCAGATAATAACGAAATAATAAGAATGATGCAAACGCATTTTAATATACAAAATAGTAAGTTCGATGAGAAATTTAGTAACCTTGATGAAAAATTTAGCGAACAGAAAAACGAAATTAGAAATATCCAAAATAATCTTAACATGCAATTTGATGAAGTGAAGAAAGAAATTAAAGAACAAGGCTGTATTTACGATAAGAAATTGAGTGAAACAGAGACACGGTTAGGCGAAATAGAATTAGAAAATGAGAAAGTAATAAACAAATTAAAATCAAACAAAGATGACAGGGTAAGTAGTAGTGGAAATGATGATTTAAATAATGGGGTTACAAGTAATAACAATGACAATACAAATAAAAATATGGTGTTAGAAAATGATTGTGTAGATGTTGATAAGGATAACGAAATTGTAGAAAGAGTAGAAGTTGATAAGATGTTTGTGTGTGATGAATTAGAGAGAGATAGTAGGAAGAATTTACAGGTAGGGTGGATGCAGGGGGTAGATTTTTCGCGTAATGTTGTAGTGGGGGGTGAAGAAATGGCTTTGGAAGACGATATGTCTGTAAATAAATTTCCCTGGGTTTTCTGTGCACTTCATAGGTGGTGCCGTAATGATAAGTTAGTGTCCCCTGAATGTTTTGACAGAGAGTGTGTAGCGTGGCATGATGGTGAGAAATGTTTTGAGAGAGAGAGAAAGAGAGAAATAGAGATATTTAAAGTAAAGAGAAGTTATGAAGAATTCGTAGAAAAGTTAGACATAGAGAGAAATAATAATAATAATGAGTACTCACCCGTACAGTGAAACTGAGACAGCAGTAGATGAGGTTAACAATGATAATATAACTCACCTGATTTTAACAGATAATTCTAATGGAGACTGGACAAGATTGACTAATATTGAACAGGTATATGAACCAACAGAAGTGATAATGAATGACATAGAAGTAAGGGATTATTATAATTATAATAATAAATTTGATATAAATAAGAATGATCTATGTTACAAATATGTTAGACTATTATTTGACGATATGGGGTAACTGTGTATTGTTTATTGTTCACGAACATTTAATGATATGAATAATGTGGTTTTGAAGTGCATTGTCTTATGGAACGATTTGTGGTTAATGATAAGAAATAATAAGTTGGACTGTATATTTTTTTTTATGTGTTAATGTCATTATGTTAAGTGTATTTGTGTACTACATTATAGTGTACTATATGTTATGTAAACAATGTGTATATGTAGGAGAAATTGATAACATTAATTATCAATTAAATTGAATTTGCAATTAACCAGTATAAATTAATAATAAATATAAAATTTGACAGACTGATTAAGCGATGAAAATAATTGTGAACTGTTAAAGAATTGAATTAAATTAATTACTTAATTAAGGTTGTATCAAAGAAAGTTTGAGAATGAAGTTAAATGATTTTATGAAATTAAGATTCTATAATGATTGGTAGATGATTAAACAGATAGTACGTTCAAATTGAGGTATGTTATTATAAGGGGAGAAGTGATGAATTTTCTAGTGTTATATCAAGGTAAAATGTGGAAAATAGATTTTGGGTGATAATGAAATAAGACAGGCGAGTTAAGTAGAATTAAAGTAAATGGGAGTTAAAGAGAAGAAGAATTTTGAAATACAGGTAACACACAGAGATAGTGTTAGATATTTTTGGGACACAGTAGTAGTGAGTATATGTAGAGATGAGCAATGAGAATGAGATATAAACATATTTGTTGATGATATTTTGTAGTAAGGGTGAGGTGGTAAGGTGTGAGCAACGTGCGGCGTGGCGAGAGACCAGCGTGCGGCGTTGTGGCGGGAATAGAGTAGTTTGAGTGAGTGTTTGCCGATATTTTGGAGGGGCATTGGTTCGTATGTAGATAGCCAGGTAGGGAACACACATCCTAGTACAAAGATGAGCGGTGCCAGAGGTAAGTGGAATTAGTGAAAGGTATTTATAAATGAGAGATTGGTGTCATAAGTGGTTGATAGTGGTTGTTAGTAAGAAAGGGAGTAATATTAAAATGTCTATTCGGTTGAAAGCATAGAGAATACAGGGGTCACCCAGTTTAAACAATGATTGAAATGTGAAGAGTTAGATAGAAAATTCATAGTAGAAAGGCACTCAGAGATATAATGTAACAGGAAGGTTAATAATAAATTTGAATTGCATAGAATCAAATGATAAATAATTGAGGGATAATTAATAACAGTTCAATTGAAATTAAAATGTAATGTTTATAATTTTATCAAGATGTAGGGTATGTAGATGTTACCAAGGTTAAATGTGATTGGGTTATTTTAATGTAATAATAGCAATGTTAATTATATATGCATACAGAGCAAGTAGTAAATTAAATTGTTATAAGTAGTTAAATCACCCCCAGTAATGGAGAATGAGAGTGTCAAATAAAGAGAGAGATTTATACAAAAGATATCAAATTTTTATTTTTCAAAACCAGTGACAAAATTTTGATAAAATTTGAAAATAATGTAAAATTAAGGATTGTTTATTTTGAATAATCTAAATGTCAATTTGCTTATTATTTATAATGTTTTGTTTATTTTAAATGTTTTATTTCATTATATTTTGTGTTTCAAGTAAGGATGTTACAGATGTTAAATGTAGTTTCAGACAGAATTGTACATAACACATGTAGGTCAAGGTTGTGGACTTGACCTAGTTTTGATCAGCTGACAGTGAGGTCATATAAGTTAATAGTATGGAAGTCAGTTCAACTTTTGTTTTAATCAATTTAAACAGATTCTAAATAATTTCTAGAAGTAGAGGGAACATTTTAATAAATTTTAAATTTTCTTTCTTTGAACTTTGAAATTTTTTTTGGAAAATATTTTTGAAAAAAAAAATGTGATTTTGCGCCTGCCAGGTAATGAATATTTTTAAACTTTGATTATTTGATTGTTTGTGTATTAACCATGTTTATTTTATTGATTTATTGTATTGACTTGTATTGTTAGATTCTAGGTGATTACATGTTAGGTTAAGGATATGTTCAATTAGAAGAAATGTTTAAATTAATTCACTTTAAATAAAACAGAAAATAATGAAGAGAATATTTTAGACTTTGTACAAAATTTATGAATCAATTTTATTTGAAAACAACGTGTTGTAATTTAAAGAACTTCTTAAAAAATTTTTTCAATTTTATGATATATAATATCAGTATGTAATGTGAGTGTGTGTGAGCCCAGTATCTGCTAAAGGCAGCCCAGCTTGCATAAAAGGGGAAACATATCGGCTGAGGATCTGGCATAATCTGAGCCAGGGATTGAGGATTTTGGGGGGTAGCATGTTAGAAGGTGAGGTGGGCTGTGGTACTTGTCTGTTCGATTTTTCGGTGTTGGGATCTCTTACGGAGAAGTCCAGTGATCTCGTTCAGATGCGTCCATAGTCGCCAAGCCAGGGGGGTCGTGTACCCATGAAGATTAAGAACAAGGGGGTTGTTGGCACCAGTTCCTCACCGGTCCTCTTAGGGGTTTATCAATGAGATTTCTTATGTTTTGGACAGCAGAATTCTCATTGAGGGGGTATTGTAACGTGTCAAAATTGGGTCAGTTTATTTCTTACAGTATGGGTATTTGCATTTTTATTTATTTCATTTTTTGCGGGATTTTATAAAAAATATTGTGCAACCATTAATTCTATTGTGACAGACCAAGTGTATGAAACAGTTTGGAACAAAGGCGAGACGAAATAGCGTTGTGCGATCAGTAAGCGAAGAATTTACCACCCTAGTTTTTCCAAGAACTATGCGAGAGTGTGGCAGTGCGCACCTATGCGTCCACCAAGCATGGGCGCTGACCCACGTGTTTGTGAAACTCAAAATGGCTAAAAGCAAGAAACTATACGAGCACATGGTCGTGTAACGGCGGATGCAAAACTTAAGGACCGCCCAGCTCGCGACGTTAGCCAGTGCCACACCAAGATCGTATACGAACAAACACCACACCAAAAGCATGGTTTAAATAGGACGAAACTGTGACGAACAAATACCAGGCATTGGTTTCCTCAACAAACGACGAAATTCAGTTAGCGTCGAACGCCTTGCTGCTCTGCACAGTTTAGGCCTAGCTAAAGTACCTGCAGGTACCAAGCCCGATGGGCTCTTCTAAAATTTGTTAGAATTATCCGTCAAAGTGAGTTTCGGTTAAAAAAAATGAACACGGAGTAGTGCAGCAGAAACTAAAAATCATTCAGAAACATCAAACTAATTTCGGACACATAAATTAGAAATCGCGAAGTGAAATGTGGTGCTCGAGATATTCCCACGTGCCGGCAGAAAGGGGTTTTCTTTTAAAAAAATGATAAGGGTTTTATAATTTTCTGTGTGTATGCGTGAGTGAGCAAAGCTGGGCTGTTTGTGTTTGTGTTTGTGTGAGCTAATTAAGGTAAGACCGTAGAATAAGTAATTACAATTAGTATTCATGTAGCAAATCAAACAAAAGAAGAAAGCAGTAAGAAGTTATGTAAGATAAAAAAGCATGGTAAAGTTTGTTTTCTAATTTGAATTTAAATGACTTGACAAAATTAAAACATTCATTCTCTTCATTCAAAATGTGTATTCATACTTATTTCGTAACCTCACACTGTTTCTGATCTCGCTTATAGGAGAACTCTGGGGGGACCCTTAGGAATATCGGTAAGTAAGAACAAGTGAAATAAATGTATAAAATAGTATGTTTTTATACAAATGGCGGCCCGAACGACGGACATTATATAAAATAATTATATAAATAAGCCAGAATTCAGAAACAGAGTGGGTATCGAAAGAATATAAAATACGTAACATAAGGTTATGTTGTAACTACACGTGGTAGAAAATTTTACAATAATTTTAGATATAATATGAATGTGTAATATTTATTATACGAAAACATTTTTTTGAAAGAAATAGAAATATTTAAACAAAAGTTAAAATGGCAGATAATAACGAAATAATAAGAATGATGCAAACGCTTTTTAATATACAAAATAGTAAGTTCGATGAGAAATTTAGTAACCTTGATGAAAAATTTAGCGAACAGAAAAACGAAATTAGAAATATCCAAAATAATCTTAACATGCAATTTGATGAAGTGAAGAAAGAAATTAAAGAACAAGGCTGTATTTACGATAAGAAATTGAGTGAAACAGAGACACGGTTAGGCGAAATAGAATTAGAAAATGAGAAAGTAATAAACAAATTAAAATCAAACAAAGATGACAGGGTAAGTAGTAGTGGAAATGATGATTTAAATAATGGGGTTACAAGTAATAACAATGACAATACAAATAAAAATATGGTGTTAGAAAATGATTGTGTAGATGTTGATAAGGATAACGAAATTGTAGAAAGAGTAGAAGTTGATAAGATGTTTGTGTGTGATGAATTAGAGAGAGAGAGTAGGAAGAATTTACAGGTAGGGTGGATGCAGGGAGTAGATTTTTCCCGTAATGTTGTAGTGGGGGGTGAAGAAATGGCTTTGGAAGACGATATGTCTGTAAATAAATTTCCCTGGGTTTTCTGTGCACTTCATAGGTGGTGCCGTAATGATAAGTTAGTGTCCCCTGAATGTTTTGACAGAGAGTGTGTAGCGTGGCATGATGGTGAGAAATGTTTTGAGAGAGAGAGAAAGAGAGAAATAGAGATATTTAAATTAAAAAGAGAAGTTATGAAGAATTCGTAGAAAAGTTAGACATAGAGAGAAATAATAATAATAATGAGTACTCACCGTACAGTGAAACTGAGACAGCAGTAGATGAGGTTAACAATGATAATATAACTCACCTGATTTTAACAGATAATTCTAACGGAGACTGGACAAGATTGACTAATATTGAACAGGTATATGAACCAACAGAAGTGATAATGAATGACATAGAAGTAAGGGATTATTATAATAATAATAATAAATTTGATATAAATAAGAATGATCTATGTTACAAATATGTTAGACTATTATTTGACGATATGGGGTAATTGTGTATTGTTTAGTGTTCATGAACATTTAATGATACGAATAATGTGGTTTTGAAGTGCATTGTCTTATGGAACGATTTGTGGTTAATGATAAGAAATAATAAGTTGGACTGTATATTTTTTTTTATGTGTTAATGTCATTATGTTAAGTGTATTTGTGTACTACATTATAGTGTACTATATGTTATGTAAACAATGTGTATATGTAGGAGAAATTGATAACATTAATTATCAATTAAATTGAATTTGCAATTAACCAGTATAAATTAATAATAATTATAAAATTTGACAGCCTGATTAAGCGATGAAAATAATTGTGAACTGTTAAAGAATTGAATTAAATTAATTACTTAATTAAGGTTGTATCAAAGAAAGTTTGAGAATGAAGTTAAATGATTTTATGAAATTAAGATTCTATAATGATTGGTAGATGATTAAACAGATAGTACGTTCAAATTGAGGTATGTTATTATAAGGGGAGAAGTGATGAATTTTCTAGTGTTATATCAAGGTAAAATGTGGAAAATAGATTTTGGGTGATAATGAAATAAGACAGGCGAGTTAAGTAGAATTAAAGTAAATGGGAGTTAAAGAGAAGAAGAATTTTGAAATACAGGTAACACACAGAGATAGTGTTAGATATTTTCGGGACACAGTAGTAGTGAGTATATGTAGAGATGAGTAATGAGAATGAGATATAAACATATTTGTTGATGATATTTTGTAGTAAGGGTGAGGTGGTAAGGTGTGAGCAACGTGCGGCGTGGCGAGAGACCAGCGTGCGGCGTTGTGGCGGGAATAGAGTAGTTTGAGTGAGTGTTTGCCGATATTTTGGAGGGGCATTGGTTCGTATGTAGATAGCCAGGTAGGGAACACACATCCTAGTACAAAGATGAGCGGTGCCAGAGGTAAGTGGAATTAGTGAAAGGTATTTATAAATGAGAGATTGGTGTCATAAGTGGTTGATAGTGGTTGTTAGTAAGAAAGGGAGTAATATTAAAATGTCTATTCGGTTGAAAGCATAGAGAATACAGGGGTCACCCAGTTTAAACAATGATTGAAATGTGAAGAGTTAGATAGAAAATTCATAATAGAAAGGCACTCAGAGATATAATGTAACAGGAAGGTTAATAATAAATTTGAATTGCATAGAATCAAATGATAAATAATTGAGGGATAATTAATAACAGTTCAATTGAAATTAAAATGTAATGTTTATAATTTTATCAAGATGTAGGGTATGTAGATGTTACCAAGGTTAAATGTGATTGGGTTATTTTAATGTAATAATAGCAATGTTAATTATATATGCATACAGAGCAAGTAGTAAATTAAATTGTTATAAGTAGTTAAATCACCCCCAGTAATGGAGAATGAGAGTGTCAAATAAAGAGAGAGATTTATACAAAAGATATCAAATTTTTATTTTTCAAAACCAGTGACAAAATTTTGATAAAATTTGAAAATAATGTAAAATTAAGGATTGTTTATTTTGAATAATCTAAATGTCAATTTGCTTATTATTTATAATGTTTTGTTTATTTTAAATGTTTTATTTCATTATATTTTGTGTTTCAAGTAAGGATGTTACAGATGTTAAATGTAGTTTCAGACAGAATTGTACATAACACATGTAGGTCAAGGTTGTGGACTTGACCTAGTTTTGATCAGCTGACAGTGAGGTCATATAAGTTAATAGTATGGAAGTCAGTTCAACTGTTGTTTTAATCAATTTAAACAGATTCTAAATAATTTCTAGAAGTAGAGGGAACATTTTAATAAATTTTAAATTTTTTTTCTTTGAACTTTGAAATTTTTTTTGGAAAATATTTTTGAAAAAAAAATGTGATTTTGCGCCTGCCAGGTAATGAATATTTTTAAACTTTGATTATTTGATTGTTTGTGTATTAACCATGTTTATTTTATTGATTTATTGTATTGACTTGTATTGTTAGATTCTAGGTGATTACATGTTAGGTTAAGGATATGTTCAATTAGAAGAAATGTTTAAATTAATTCATTTTAAATAAAACAGAAAATAATGAAGAGAATATTTTAGACTTTGTACAAAATTTATGAATCAATTTTATTTGAAAACAACGTGTTGTAATTTAAAGAACTTCTTAAAAAAATTTTTCAATTTTATGATATATAATATCAGTATGTAATGTGAGTGTGTGTGAGCCCAGTATCTGCTAAAGGCAGCCCAGCTTGCATAAAAGGGGAAACATATCGGCTGAGGATCTGGCATAATCTGAGCCAGGGATTGAGGATTTTGGGGGGTAGCATGTTAGAAGGTGAGGTGGGCTGTGGTACTTGTCTGTTCGATTTTTCGGTGTTGGGATCTCTTACGGAGAAGTCCAGTGATCTCGTTCAGATGCGTCCATAGTCGCCAAGCCAGGGGGGTCGTGTACCCATGAAGATTAAGAACAAGGGGGTTGTTGGCACCAGTTCCTCACCGGTCCTCTTAGGGGTTTATCAATGAGATTTCTTATGTTTTGGACAGCAGAATTCTCATTGAGGGGGTATTGTAACGTGTCAAAATTGGGTCAGTTTATTTCTTACAGTATGGGGTATTTGTATTTTTATTTATTTCATTTTTTGCGGGATTTTATAAAAAATATTGTGCAACCATTAATTCTATTGTGACAGACCAAGTGTATGGAACAGTTTGGAACAAAGGCAAGACGAAATAGCGTTGTGCGATCAGTAAGCGAAGAATTTACCACCCTAGTTTTTCCAAGAACTATGCGAGAGTGTGGCAGGGCGCACCTATGTGTCCACCAAGCATGGGCGCTGACCCACACGTTTGTGAAACTCAAAATGGCTAAAAGCAAGAAACTATACGAGCACATGGTCGTGTAACGGCGGATGCAAAACTTAAGGACCGCCCAGCTCGTGACGTTAGCCAGTGCCACACCAAGATCGTATACGAACAAACATCACACCAAAAGCATGGTTTAAATAGGACGAAACTGTGACGAACAAATGCCAGGCATTGGTTTCCTCAACAAACGATGAAATTCAGTTAGCGTCGAACGCCTTGCCGCTCTGCGCAGTTTAGGCCTAGCTAAAGTACCTGCAGGTACCAAGCCCGATGGGCTCTTCTAAAATTTGTTAGAATTATCCGTCAAAGTGAGTTTCGGTTAAAAAAAATGAACACGGAGTAGTGCAGCAGAAACTAAAAATCATTCAGAAACATCAAACTAATTTCGGACACATAAATTAGAAATCGCGAAGTGAAATGTGGTGCTCGAGATATTCCCACGTGCCGGCAGAAAGGGGTTTTCTTTTAATAAAATGATACGGGTTTTATAATTTTCTGTGTGTATGCGTGAGTGAGCAAAGCTGGGCTGTTTGTGTTTGTGTTTGTGTGAGCTAATTAAGTTAAGACCGTAGAATAAGTAATTACAATTAGTATTCATGTAGCAAATCAAACAAAAGAAGAAAGCAGTAAGAAGTTATGTAAGATAAAAAAGCATGGTAAAGTTTGTTTTCTAAGTTGAATTTAAATGACTTGACAAAATTAAAACATTCATTCTCTTCATTCAAAATGTGTATTCATACTTATTTCGTAACCTCACACTGTTTCTGATCTCGCTTATAGGAGAACTCTGGGGGGACCCTTAGGAATATCGGTAAGTATGAACAAGTGAAATAAATGTATAAAATAGTATGTTTTTATACAAATGGCGGCCCGAACGACGGACATTATATAAAATAATTATATAAATAAGCCAGAATTCAGAAACAGAGTGGGTATCGAAAGAATATAAAATACGTAACATAAGGTTATGTTGTAACTACACGTGGTAGAAAATTTTACAATAATTTTAGATATAATATGAATGTGTAATATTTATTATACGAAAACATTTTTTTGAAAGAAATAGAAATATTTAAACAAAAGTTAAACTTGCAGATAATAACGAAATAATAAGAATGATGCAAACGCTTTTTAATATACAAAATAGTAAGTTCGATGAGAAATTTAGTAACCTTGATGAAAAATTTAGCGAACAGAAAAACGAAATTAGAAATATCCAAAATAATCTTAACATGCAATTTGATGAAGTGAAGAAAGAAATTAAAGAACAAGGCTGTATTTACGATAAGAAATTGAGTGAAACAGAGACACGGTTAGGCGAAATAGAATTAGAAAATGAGAAAGTAATAAACAAATTAAAATCAAACAAAGATGACAGGGTAAGTAGTAGTGGAAATGATGATTTAAATAATGGGGTTACAAGTAATAACAATGACAATACAAATAAAAATATGGTGTTAGAAAATGATTGTGTAGATGTTGATAAGGATAACGAAATTGTAGAAAGAGTAGAAGTTGATAAGATGTTTGTGTGTGATGAATTAGAGAGAGAGAGTAGGAAGAATTTACAGGTAGGGTGGATGCAGGGAGTAGATTTTTCCCGTAATGTTGTAGTGGGGGGTGAAGAAATGGCTTTGGAAGACGATATGTCTGTAAATAAATTTCCCTGGGTTTTCTGTGCACTTCATAGGTGGTGCCGTAATGATAAGTTAGTGTCCCCTGAATGTTTTGACAGAGAGTGTGTAGCGTGGCATGATGGTGAGAAATGTTTTGAGAGAGAGAGAAAGAGAGAAATAGAGATATTTAAATTAAAAAGAGAAGTTATGAAGAATTCGTAGAAAAGTTAGACATAGAGAGAAATAATAATAATAATGAGTACTCACCGTACAGTGAAACTGAGACAGCAGTAGATGAGGTTAACAATGATAATATAACTCACCTGATTTTAACAGATAATTCTAACGGAGACTGGACAAGATTGACTAATATTGAACAGGTATATGAACCAACAGAAGTGATAATGAATGACATAGAAGTAAGGGATTATTATAATAATAATAATAAATTTGATATAAATAAGAATGATCTATGTTACAAATATGTTAGACTATTATTTGACGATATGGGGTAATTGTGTATTGTTTAGTGTTCATGAACATTTAATGATACGAATAATGTGGTTTTGAAGTGCATTGTCTTATGGAACGATTTGTGGTTAATGATAAGAAATAATAAGTTGGACTGTATATTTTTTTTTATGTGTTAATGTCATTATGTTAAGTGTATTTGTGTACTACATTATAGTGTACTATATGTTATGTAAACAATGTGTATATGTAGGAGAAATTGATAACATTAATTATCAATTAAATTGAATTTGCAATTAACCAGTATAAATTAATAATAATTATAAAATTTGACAGACTGATTAAGCGATGAAAATAATTGTGAACTGTTAAAGAATTGAATTAAATTAATTACTTAATTAAGGTTGTATCAAAGAAAGTTTGAGAATGAAGTTAAATGATTTTATGAAATTAAGATTCTATAATGATTGGTAGATGATTAAACAGATAGTACGTTCAAATTGAGGTATGTTATTATAAGGGGAGAAGTGATGAATTTTCTAGTGTTATATCAAGGTAAAATGTGGAAAATAGATTTTGGGTGATAATGAAATAAGACAGGCGAGTTAAGTAGAATTAAAGTAAATGGGAGTTAAAGAGAAGAAGAATTTTGAAATACAGGTAACACACAGAGATAGTGTTAGATATTTTCGGGACACAGTAGTAGTGAGTATATGTAGAGATGAGTAATGAGAATGAGATATAAACATATTTGTTGATGATATTTTGTAGTAAGGGTGAGGTGGTAAGGTGTGAGCAACGTGCGGCGTGGCGAGAGACCAGCGTGCGGCGTTGTGGCGGGAATAGAGTAGTTTGAGTGAGTGTTTGCCGATATTTTGGAGGGGCATTGGTTCGTATGTAGATAGCCAGGTAGGGAACACACATCCTAGTACAAAGATGAGCGGTGCCAGAGGTAAGTGGAATTAGTGAAAGGTATTTATAAATGAGAGATTGGTGTCATAAGTGGTTGATAGTGGTTGTTAGTAAGAAAGGGAGTAATATTAAAATGTCTATTCGGTTGAAAGCATAGAGAATACAGGGGTCACCCAGTTTAAACAATGATTGAAATGTGAAGAGTTAGATAGAAAATTCATAATAGAAAGGCACTCAGAGATATAATGTAACAGGAAGGTTAATAATAAATTTGAATTGCATAGAATCAAATGATAAATAATTGAGGGATAATTAATAACAGTTCAATTGAAATTAAAATGTAATGTTTATAATTTTATCAAGATGTAGGGTATGTAGATGTTACCAAGGTTAAATGTGATTGGGTTATTTTAATGTAATAATAGCAATGTTAATTATATATGCATACAGAGCAAGTAGTAAATTAAATTGTTATAAGTAGTTAAATCACCCGCAGTAATGGAGAATGAGAGTGTCAAATAAAGAGAGAGATTTATATAAAAGATATAAAATTTTTATTTTTCAAAACCAGTGACAAAATTTTGATAAAATTTGAAAATAATGTAAAATTAAGAATTGTTTATTCTGAATAATCTAAATGTCAATTTGCTTATTATTTATAATGTTTTGTTTATTTTAAATGTTTTATTTCATTATATTTTGTGTTTCAAGTAAGGATGTTACAGATGTTAAATGTAGTTTCAGACAGAATTGTACATAACACATGTAGGTCAAGGTTGTGGACTTGACCTAGTTTTGATCAGCTGACAGTGAAGTCATATAAGTTAATAGTATGGAAGTCAGTTCAACTTTTGTTTTAATCAATTTAAACAGATTCTAAATAATTTCTAGATGTAGAGGGAACATTTTAATAAATTTTAAATTTTTTTCTTTGAACTTTGAAATTTTTTTTGGAAAATATTTTTGAAAAAAAAAATGTGATTTTGCGCCTGCCAGGTAATGAATATTTTTAAACTTTGATTATTTGATTGTTTGTGTATTAACCATGTTTATTTTATTGATTTATTGTATTGACTTGTATTGTTAGATTCTAGGTGATTACATGTTAGGTTAAGGATATGTTCAATTAGAAGAAATGTTTAAATTAATTCACTTTAAATAAAACAGAAAATAATGAAGAGAATATTTTAGACTTTGTACAAAATTTATGAATCAATTTTATTTGAAAACAACGTGTTGTAATTTAAAGAACTTCTTAAAAAATTTTTTCAATTTTATGATATATAATATCAGTATGTAATGTGAGTGTGTGTGAGCCCAGTATCTGCTAAAGGCAGCCCAGCTTGCATAAAAGGGGAAACATATCGGCTGAGGATCTGGCATAATCTGAGCCAGGGATTGAGGATTTTGGGGGGTAGCATGTTAGAAGGTGAGGTGGGCTGTGGTACTTGTCTGTTCGATTTTTCGGTGTTGGGATCTCTTACGGAGAAGTCCAGTGATCTCGTTCAGATGCGTCCATAGTCGCCAAGCCAGGGGGGTCGTGTACCCATGAAGATTAAGAACAAGGGGGTTGTTGGCACCAGTTCCTCACCGGTCCTCTTAGGGGTTTATCAATGAGATTTCTTATGTTTTGGACAGCAGAATTCTCATTGAGGGGGTATTGTAACGTGTCAAAATTGGGTCAGTTTATTTCTTACAGTATGGGTATTTGCATTTTTATTTATTTCATTTTTTGCGGGATTTTATAAAAAATATTGTGCAACCATTAATTCTATTGTGACAGACCAAGTGTATGAAACAGTTTGGAACAAAGGCGAGACGAAATAGCGTTGTGCGATCAGTAAGCGAAGAATTTACCACCCTAGTTTTTCCAAGAACTATGCGAGAGTGTGGCAGTGCGCACCTATGCGTCCACCAAGCATGGGCGCTGACCCACGCGTTTGTGAAACTCAAAATGGCTAAAAGCAAGAAACTATACGAGCACATGGTCGTGTAACGGCGGATGCAAAACTTAAGGACCGCCCAGCTCGGGACGTTAGCCAGTGCCACACCAAGATCGTATACGAACAAACACCACACCAAAAGCATGGTTTAAATAGGACGAAACTGTGACGAACAAATACCAGGCATTGGTTTCCTCAACAAACGACGAAATTCAGTTAGCGTCGAACGCCTTGCTGCTCTGCGCAGTTTAGGCCTAGCTAAAGTACCTGCAGGTACCAAGCCCGATGGGCTCTTCTAAAATTTGTTAGAATTATCCGTCAAAGTGAGTTTCGGTTAAAAAAAATGAACACGGAGTAGTGCAGCAGAAACTAAAAATCATTCAGAAACATCAAACTAATTTCGGACACATAAATTAGAAATCGCGAAGTGAAATGTGGTGCTCGAGATATTCCCACGTGCCGGCAGAAAGGGGTTTTCTTTTAATAAAATGATACGGGTTTTATAATTTTCTGTGTGTATGCGTGAGTGAGCAAAGCTGGGCTGTTTGTGTTTGTGTTTGTGTGAGCTAATTAAGGTAAGACCGTAGAATAAGTAATTACAATTAGTATTCATGTAGCAAATCAAACAAAAGAAGAAAGCAGTAAGAAGTTATGTAAGATAAAAAAGCATGGTAAAGTTTGTTTTCTAAGTTGAATTTAAATGACTTGACAAAATTAAAACATTCATTCTCTTCATTCAAAATGTGTATTCATACTTATTTCGTAACCTCACACTGTTTCTGATCTCGCTTATAGGAGAACTCTGGGGGGACCCTTAGGAATATCGGTAAGTACGAACAAGTGAAATAAATGTATAAAATAGTATGCTTTTATACAAATGGCGGCCCGAACGACGGACATTATATAAAATAATTATATAAATAAGCCAGAATTCAGAAACAGAGTGGGTATCGAAAGAATATAAAATACGTAACATAAGGTTATGTTGTAACTACACGTGGTAGAAAATTTTACAATAATTTTAGATATAATATGAATGTGTAATATTTATTATACGAAAACATTTTTTTGAAAGAAATAGAAATATTTAAACAAAAGTTAAACTTGCAGATAATAACGAAATAATAAGAATGATGCAAACGCTTTTTAATATACAAAATAGTAAGTTCGATGAGAAATTTAGTAACCTTGATGAAAAATTTAGCGAACAGAAAAACGAAATTAGAAATATCCAAAATAATCTTAACATGCAATTTGATGAAGTGAAGAAAGAAATTAAAGAACAAGGCTGTATTTACGATAAGAAATTGAGTGAAACAGAGACACGGTTAGGCGAAATAGAATTAGAAAATGAGAAAGTAATACACAAATTAAAATCAAACAAAGATGACAGGGTAAGTAGTAGTGGAAATGATGATTTAAATAATGGGGTTACAAGTAATAACAATGACAATACAAATAAAAATATGGTGTTAGAAAATGATTGTGTAGATGTTGATAAGGATAACGAAATTGTAGAAAGAGTAGAAGTTGATAAGATGTTTGTGTGTGATGAATTAGAGAGAGAGAGTAGGAAGAATTTACAGGTAGGGTGGATGCAGGGGGTAGATTTTTCCCGTAATGTTGTAGTGGGGGGTGAAGAAATGGCTTTGGAAGACGATATGTCTGTAAATAAATTTCCCTGGGTTTTCTGTGCACTTCATAGGTGGTGCCGTAATGATAAGTTAGTGTCCCCTGAATGTTTTGACAGAGAGTGTGTAGCGTGGCATGATGGTGAGAAATGTTTTGAGAGAGAGAGAAAGAGAGAAATAGAGATATTTAAATTAAAAAGAGAAGTTATGAAGAATTCGTAGAAAAGTTAGACATAGAGAGAAATAATAATAATAATAATGAGTACTCACCGTACAGTGAAACTGAGACAGCAGTAGATGAGGTTAACAATGATAATATAACTCACCTGATTTTAACAGATAATTCTAACGGAGACTGGACAAGATTGACTAATATTGAACAGGTATATGAACCAACAGAAGTGATAATGAATGACATAGAAGTAAGGGATTATTATAATAATAATAATAAATTTGATATAAATAAGAATGATCTATGTTACAAATATGTTAGACTATTATTTGACGATATGGGGTAATTGTGTATTGTTTAGTGTTCATGAACATTTAATGATATGAATAATGTGGTTTTGAAGTGCATTGTCTTATGGAACGATTTGTGGTTAATGATAAGAAATAATAAGTTGGACTGTATATTTTTTTTTATGTGTTAATGTCATTATGTTAAGTGTATTTGTGTACTACATTATAGTGTACTATATGTTATGTAAACAATGTGTATATGTAGGAGAAATTGATAACATTAATTATCAATTAAATTGAATTTGCAATTAACCAGTATAAATTAATAATAATTATAAAATTTGACAGACTGATTAAGCGATGAAAATAATTGTGAACTGTTAAAGAATTGAATTAAATTAATTACTTAATTAAGGTTGTATCAAAGAAAGTTTGAGAATGAAGTTAAATGATTTTATGAAATTAAGATTCTATAATGATTGGTAGATGATTAAACAGATAGTACGTTCAAATTGAGGTATGTTATTATAAGGGGAGAAGTGATGAATTTTCTAGTGTTATATCAAGGTAAAATGTGGAAAATAGATTTTGGGTGATAATGAAATAAGACAGGCGAGTTAAGTAGAATTAAAGTAAATGGGAGTTAAAGAGAAGAAGAATTTTGAAATACAGGTAACACACAGAGATAGTGTTAGATATTTTCGGGACACAGTAGTAGTGAGTATATGTAGAGATGAGTAATGAGAATGAGATATAAACATATTTGTTGATGATATTTTGTAGTAAGGGTGAGGTGGTAAGGTGTGAGCAACGTGCGGCGTGGCGAGAGACCAGCGTGCGGCGTTGTGGCGGGAATAGAGTAGTTTGAGTGAGTGTTTGCCGATATTTTGGAGGGGCATTGGTTCGTATGTAGATAGCCAGGTAGGGAACACACATCCTAGTACAAAGATGAGCGGTGCCAGAGGTAAGTGGAATTAGTGAAAGGTATTTATAAATGAGAGATTGGTGTCATAAGTGGTTGATAGTGGTTGTTAGTAAGAAAGGGAGTAATATTAAAATGTCTATTCGGTTGAAAGCATAGAGAATACAGGGGTCACCCAGTTTAAACAATGATTGAAATGTGAAGAGTTAGATAGAAAATTCATAGTAGAAAGGCACTCAGAGATATAATGTAACAGGAAGGTTAATAATAAATTTGAATTGCATAGAATCAAATGATAAATAATTGAGGGATAATTAATAACAGTTCAATTGAAATTAAAATGTAATGTTTATAATTTTATCAAGATGTAGGGTATGTAGATGTTACCAAGGTTAAATGTGATTGGGTTATTTTAATGTAATAATAGCAATGTTAATTATATATGCATACAGAGCAAGTAGTAAATTAAATTGTTATAAGTAGTTAAATCACCCGCAGTAATGGAGAATGAGAGTGTCAAATAAAGAGAGAGATTTATATAAAAGATATAAAATTTTTATTTTTCAAAACCAGTGACAAAATTTTGATAAAATTTGAAAATAATGTAAAATTAAGAATTGTTTATTCTGAATAATCTAAATGTCAATTTGCTTATTATTTATAATGTTTTGTTTATTTTAAATGTTTTATTTCATTATATTTTGTGTTTCAAGTAAGGATGTTACAGATGTTAAATGTAGTTTCAGACAGAATTGTACATAACACATGTAGGTCAAGGTTGTGGACTTGACCTAGTTTTGATCAGCTGACAGTGAAGTCATATAAGTTAATAGTATGGAAGTCAGTTCAACTTTTGTTTTAATCAATTTAAACAGATTCTAAATAATTTCTAGATGTAGAGGGAACATTTTAATAAATTTTAAATTTTTTTCTTTGAACTTTGAAATTTTTTTTGGAAAATATTTTTGAAAAAAAAAAATGTGATTTTGCGCCTGCCAGGTAATGAATATTTTTAAACTTTGATTATTTGATTGTTTGTGTATTAACCATGTTTATTTTATTGATTTATTGTATTGACTTGTATTGTTAGATTCTAGGTGATTACATGTTAGGTTAAGGATATGTTCAATTAAAAGAAATGTTTAAATTAATTCACTTTAAATAAAACAGAAAATAATGAAGAGAATATTTTAGACTTTGTACAAAATTTATGAATCAATTTTATTTGAAAACAACGTGTTGTAATTTAAAGAACTTCTTAAAAAATTTTTTCAATTTTATGATATATAATATCAGTATGTAATGTGAGTGTGTGTGAGCCCAGTATCTGCTAAAGGCAGCCCAGCTTGCATAAAAGGGGAAACATATCGGCTGAGGATCTGGCATAATCTGAGCCAGGGATTGAGGATTTTGGGGGGTAGCATGTTAGAAGGTGAGGTGGGGCTGTGGTACTTGTCTGTTCGATTTTTCGGTGTTGGGATCTCTTACGGAGAAGTCCAGTGATCTCGTTCAGATGCGTCCATAGTCGCCAAGCCAGGGGGGTCGTGTACCCATGAAGATTAAGAACAAGGGGGTTGTTGGCACCAGTTCCTCACCGGTCCTCTTAGGGGTTTATCAATGAGATTTCTTATGTTTTGGACAGCAGAATTCTCATTGAGGGGGTATTGTAACGTGTCAAAATTGGGTCAGTTTATTTCTTACAGTATGGGTATTTGCATTTTTATTTATTTCATTTTTTGCGGGATTTTATAAAAAATATTGTGCAACCATTAATTCTATTGTGACAGACCAAGTGTATGAAACAGTTTGGAACAAAGGCGAGACGAAATAGCGTTGTGCGATCAGTAAGCGAAGAATTTACCACCCTAGTTTTTCCAAGAACTATGCGAGAGTGTGGCAGTGCGCACCTATGCGTCCACCAAGCATGGGCGCTGACCCACGCGTTTGTGAAACTCAAAATGGCTAAAAGCAAGAAACTATACGAGCACATGGTCGTGTAACGGCGGATGCAAAACTTAAGGACCGCCCAGCTCGGGACGTTAGCCAGTGCCACACCAAGATCGTATACGAACAAACACCACACCAAAAGCATGGTTTAAATAGGACGAAACTGTGACGAACAAATACCAGGCATTGGTTTCCTCAACAAACGACGAAATTCAGTTAGCGTCGAACGCCTTGCTGCTCTGCGCAGTTTAGGCCTAGCTAAAGTACCTGCAGGTACCAAGCCCGATGGGCTCTTCTAAAATTTGTTAGAATTATCCGTCAAAGTGAGTTTCGGTTAAAAAAAATGAACACGGAGTAGTGCAGCAGAAACTAAAAATCATTCAGAAACATCAAACTAATTTCGGACACATAAATTAGAAATCGCGAAGTGAAATGTGGTGCTCGAGATATTCCCACGTGCCGGCAGAAAGGGGTTTTCTTTTAAAAAAATTATAAGGGTTTTATAATTTTCTGTGTGTATGCGTGAGTGAGCAAAGCTGGGCTGTTTGTGTTTGTGTTTGTGTGAGCTAATTAAGGTAAGACCGTAGAATAAGTAATTACAATTAGTATTCATGTAGCAAATCAAACAAAAGAAGAAAGCAGTAAGAAGTTATGTAAGATAAAAAAGCATGGTAAAGTTTGTTTTCTAAGTTGAATTTAAATGACTTGACAAAATTAAAACATTCATTCTCTTCATTCAAAATGTGTATTCATACTTATTTCGTAACCTCACACTGTTTCTGATCTCGCTTATAGGAGAACTCTGGGGGGACCCTTAGGAATATCGGTAAGTACGAACAAGTGAAATAAATGTATAAAATAGTATGCTTTTATACAAATGGCGGCCCGAACGACGGACATTATATAAAATAATTATATAAATAAGCCAGAATTCAGAAACAGAGTGGGTATCGAAAGAATATAAAATACGTAACATAAGGTTATGTTGTAACTACACGTGGTAGAAAATTTTACAATAATTTTAGATATAATATGAATGTGTAATATTTATTATACGAAAACATTTTTTTGAAAGAAATAGAAATATTTAAACAAAAGTTAAACTTGCAGATAATAACGAAATAATAAGAATGATGCAAACGCTTTTTAATATACAAAATAGTAAGTTCGATGAGAAATTTAGTAACCTTGATGAAAAATTTAGCGAACAGAAAAACGAAATTAGAAATATCCAAAATAATCTTAACATGCAATTTGATGAAGTGAAGAAAGAAATTAAAGAACAAGGCTGTATTTACGATAAGAAATTGAGTGAAACAGAGACACGGTTAGGCGAAATAGAATTAGAAAATGAGAAAGTAATACACAAATTAAAATCAAACAAAGATGACAGGGTAAGTAGTAGTGGAAATGATGATTTAAATAATGGGGTTACAAGTAATAACAATGACAATACAAATAAAAATATGGTGTTAGAAAATGATTGTGTAGATGTTGATAAGGATAACGAAATTGTAGAAAGAGTAGAAGTTGATAAGATGTTTGTGTGTGATGAATTAGAGAGAGAGAGTAGGAAGAATTTACAGGTAGGGTGGATGCAGGGGGTAGATTTTTCCCGTAATGTTGTAGTGGGGGGTGAAGAAATGGCTTTGGAAGACGATATGTCTGTAAATAAATTTCCCTGGGTTTTCTGTGCACTTCATAGGTGGTGCCGTAATGATAAGTTAGTGTCCCCTGAATGTTTTGACAGAGAGTGTGTAGCGTGGCATGATGGTGAGAAATGTTTTGAGAGAGAGAGAAAGAGAGAAATAGAGATATTTAAATTAAAAAGAGAAGTTATGAAGAATTCGTAGAAAAGTTAGACATAGAGAGAAATAATAATAATAATAATGAGTACTCACCGTACAGTGAAACTGAGACAGCAGTAGATGAGGTTAACAATGATAATATAACTCACCTGATTTTAACAGATAATTCTAACGGAGACTGGACAAGATTGACTAATATTGAACAGGTATATGAACCAACAGAAGTGATAATGAATGACATAGAAGTAAGGGATTATTATAATAATAATAATAAATTTGATATAAATAAGAATGATCTATGTTACAAATATGTTAGACTATTATTTGACGATATGGGGTAATTGTGTATTGTTTAGTGTTCATGAACATTTAATGATATGAATAATGTGGTTTTGAAGTGCATTGTCTTATGGAACGATTTGTGGTTAATGATAAGAAATAATAAGTTGGACTGTATATTTTTTTTTATGTGTTAATGTCATTATGTTAAGTGTATTTGTGTACTACATTATAGTGTACTATATGTTATGTAAACAATGTGTATATGTAGGAGAAATTGATAACATTAATTATCAATTAAATTGAATTTGCAATTAACCAGTATAAATTAATAATAATTATAAAATTTGACAGACTGATTAAGCGATGAAAATAATTGTGAACTGTTAAAGAATTGAATTAAATTAATTACTTAATTAAGGTTGTATCAAAGAAAGTTTGAGAATGAAGTTAAATGATTTTATGAAATTAAGATTCTATAATGATTGGTAGATGATTAAACAGATAGTACGTTCAAATTGAGGTATGTTATTATAAGGGGAGAAGTGATGAATTTTCTAGTGTTATATCAAGGTAAAATGTGGAAAATAGATTTTGGGTGATAATGAAATAAGACAGGCGAGTTAAGTAGAATTAAAGTAAATGGGAGTTAAAGAGAAGAAGAATTTTGAAATACAGGTAACACACAGAGATAGTGTTAGATATTTTCGGGACACAGTAGTAGTGAGTATATGTAGAGATGAGTAATGAGAATGAGATATAAACATATTTGTTGATGATATTTTGTAGTAAGGGTGAGGTGGTAAGGTGTGAGCAACGTGCGGCGTGGCGAGAGACCAGCGTGCGGCGTTGTGGCGGGAATAGAGTAGTTTGAGTGAGTGTTTGCCGATATTTTGGAGGGGCATTGGTTCGTATGTAGATAGCCAGGTAGGGAACACACATCCTAGTACAAAGATGAGCGGTGCCAGAGGTAAGTGGAATTAGTGAAAGGTATTTATAAATGAGAGATTGGTGTCATAAGTGGTTGATAGTGGTTGTTAGTAAGAAAGGGAGTAATATTAAAATGTCTATTCGGTTGAAAGCATAGAGAATACAGGGGTCACCCAGTTTAAACAATGATTGAAATGTGAAGAGTTAGATAGAAAATTCATAGTAGAAAGGCACTCAGAGATATAATGTAACAGGAAGGTTAATAATAAATTTGAATTGCATAGAATCAAATGATAAATAATTGAGGGATAATTAATAACAGTTCAATTGAAATTAAAATGTAATGTTTATAATTTTATCAAGATGTAGGGTATGTAGATGTTACCAAGGTTAAATGTGATTGGGTTATTTTAATGTAATAATAGCAATGTTAATTATATATGCATACAGAGCAAGTAGTAAATTAAATTGTTATAAGTAGTTAAATCACCCGCAGTAATGGAGAATGAGAGTGTCAAATAAAGAGAGAGATTTATATAAAAGATATAAAATTTTTATTTTTCAAAACCAGTGACAAAATTTTGATAAAATTTGAAAATAATGTAAAATTAAGAATTGTTTATTCTGAATAATCTAAATGTCAATTTGCTTATTATTTATAATGTTTTGTTTATTTTAAATGTTTTATTTCATTATATTTTGTGTTTCAAGTAAGGATGTTACAGATGTTAAATGTAGTTTCAGACAGAATTGTACATAACACATGTAGGTCAAGGTTGTGGACTTGACCTAGTTTTGATCAGCTGACAGTGAAGTCATATAAGTTAATAGTATGGAAGTCAGTTCAACTTTTGTTTTAATCAATTTAAACAGATTCTAAATAATTTCTAGATGTAGAGGGAACATTTTAATAAATTTTAAATTTTTTTCTTTGAACTTTGAAATTTTTTTTGGAAAATATTTTTGAAAAAAAAAAAATGTGATTTTGCGCCTGCCAGGTAATGAATATTTTTAAACTTTGATTATTTGATTGTTTGTGTATTAACCATGTTTATTTTATTGATTTATTGTATTGACTTGTATTGTTAGATTCTAGGTGATTACATGTTAGGTTAAGGATATGTTCAATTAGAAGAAATGTTTAAATTAATTCACTTTAAATAAAACAGAAAATAATGAAGAGAATATTTTAGACTTTGTACAAAATTTATGAATCAATTTTATTTGAAAACAACGTGTTGTAATTTAAAGAACTTCTTAAAAAATTTTTTCAATTTTATGATATATAATATCAGTATGTAATGTGAGTGTGTGTGAGCCCAGTATCTGCTAAAGGCAGCCCAGCTTGCATAAAAGGGGAAACATATCGGCTGAGGATCTGGCATAATCTGAGCCAGGGATTGAGGATTTTGGGGGGTAGCATGTTAGAAGGTGAGGTGGGCTGTGGTACTTGTCTGTTCGATTTTTCGGTGTTGGGATCTCTTACGGAGAAGTCCAGTGATCTCGTTCAGATGCGTCCATAGTCGCCAAGCCAGGGGGGTCGTGTACCCATGAAGATTAAGAACAAGGGGGTTGTTGGCACCAGTTCCTCACCGGTCCTCTTAGGGGTTTATCAATGAGATTTCTTATGTTTTGGACAGCAGAATTCTCATTGAGGGGGTATTGTAACGTGTCAAAATTGGGTCAGTTTATTTCTTACAGTATGGGGTATTTGTATTTTTATTTATTTCATTTTTTGCGGGATTTTATAAAAAATATTGTGCAACCATTAATTCTATTGTGACAGACCAAGTGTATGGAACAGTTTGGAACAAAGGCAAGACGAAATAGCGTTGTGCGATCAGTAAGCGAAGAATTTACCACCCTAGTTTTTCCAAGAACTATGCGAGTCTGGCAGTGCGCACCTATGCGTCCACCAAGCATGGGCGCTGACCCACACGTTTGTGAAACTCAAAATGGCTAAAAGCAAGAAAGTATACGAGCACATGGTCGTGTAACGGCGGATGCAAAACTTAAGGACCACCCAGCTCGTGACGTTAGCCAGTGCCACACCAAGATCGTATACGAACAAACATCACACCAAAAGCATGGTTTAAATAGGACGAAACTGTGACGAACAAATGCCAGGCATTGGTTTCCTCAACAAACGACGAAATTCAGTTAGCGTCGAATGCCTTGCCGCTCTGCGCAGTTTAGGCCTAGCTAAAGTACCTGCAGGTACCAAGCCCGATGGGCTCTTCTAAAATTTGTTAGAATTATCCGTCAAAGTGAGTTTCGGTTAAAAAAAATGAACACGGAGTAGTGCAGCAGAAACTAAAAATCATTCAGAAACATCAAACTAATTTCGGACACATAAATTAGAAATCGCGAAGTGAAATGTGGTGCTCGAGATATTCCCACGTGCCGGCAGAAAGGGGTTTTCTTTTAAAAAAATGATACGGGTTTTATAATTTTCTGTGTGTATGCGTGAGTGAGCAAAGCTGGGCTGTTTGTGTTTGTGTTTGTGTGAGCTAATTAAGGTAAGACCGTAGAATAAGTAATTACAATTAGTATTCATGTAGCAAATCAAACAAAAGAAGAAAGCAGTAAGAAGTTATGTAAGATAAAAAAGCATGGTAAAGTTTGTTTTCTAATTTGAATTTAAATGACTTGACAAAATTAAAACATTCATTCTCTTCATTCAAAATGTGTATTCATACTTATTTCGTAACCTCACACTGTTTCTGATCTCGCTTATAGGAGAACTCTGGGGGGACCCTTAGGAATATCGGTAAGTACGAACAAGTGAAATAAATGTATAAAATAGTATGTTTTTATACAAATGGCGGCCCGAACGACGGACATTATATAAAATAATTATATAAATAAGCCAGAATTCAGAAACAGAGTGGGTATCGAAAGAATATAAAATACGTAAAATAAGGTTATGTTGTAACTACACGTGGTAGAAAATTTTACAATAATTTTAGATATAATATGAATGTGTAATATTTATTATACGAAAACATTTTTTGAAAGAAATAGAAATATTTAAACAAAAGTTAAAATGGCAGATAATAACGAAATAATAAGAATGATGCAAACGCTTTTTAATATACAAAATAGTAAGTTCGATGAGAAATTTAGTAACCTTGATGAAAAATTTAGCGAACAGAAAAACGAAATTAGAAATATCCAAAATAATCTTAACATGCAATTTGATGAAGTGAAGAAAGAAATTAAAGAACAAGGCTGTATTTACGATAAGAAATTGAGTGAAACAGAGACACGGTTAGGCGAAATAGAATTAGAAAATGAGAAAGTAATAAACAAATTAAAATCAAACAAAGATGACAGGGTAAGTAGTAGTGGAAATGATGATTTAAATAATGGGGTTACAAGTAATAACAATGACAATACAAATAAAAATATGGTGTTAGAAAATGATTGTGTAGATGTTGATAAGGATAACGAAATTGTAGAAAGAGTAGAAGTTGATAAGATGTTTGTGTGTGATGAATTAGAGAGAGAGAGTAGGAAGAATTTACAGGTAGGGTGGATGCAGGGGGTAGATTTTTCCCGTAATGTTGTAGTGGGGGGTGAAGAAATGGCTTTGGAAGACGATATGTCTGTAAATAAATTTCCCTGGGTTTTCTGTGCACTTCATAGGTGGTGCCGTAATGATAAGTTAGTGTCCCCTGAATGTTTTGACAGAGAGTGTGTAGCGTGGCATGATGGTGAGAAATGTTTTGAGAGAGAGAGAAAGAGAGAAATAGAGATATTTAAAGTAAAGAGAAGTTATGAAGAATTCGTAGAAAAGTTAGACATAGAGAGAAATAATAATAATAATGAGTACTCACCGTACAGTGAAACTGAGACAGCAGTAGATGAGGTTAACAATGATAATATAACTCACCTGATTTTAACAGATAATTCTAACGGAGACTGGACAAGATTGACTAATATTGAACAGGTATATGAACCAACAGAAGTGATAATGAATGACATAGAAGTAAGGGATTATTATAATAATAATAATAAATTTGATATAAATAAGAATGATCTATGTTACAAATATGTTAGACTATTATTTGATGATATGGGGTAATTGTGTATTGTTTATTGTTCATGAACACTTAATGATATGAATAATGTGGTTTTGAAGTGCATTGTCTTATGGAACGATTTGTGGTTAATGATAAGAAATAATAAGTTGGACTGTATATTTTTTTTTATGTGTTAATGTCATTATGTTAAGTGTATTTGTGTACTACATTATAGTGTACTATATGTTATGTAAACAATGTGTATATGTAGGAGAAATTGATAACATTAATTATCAATTAAATTGAATTTGCAATTAACCAGTATAAATTAATAATAATTATAAAATTTGACAGACTGATTAAGCGATGAAAATAATTGTGAACTGTTAAAGAATTGAATTAAATTAATTACTTAATTAAGGTTGTATCAAAGAAAGTTTGAGAATGAAGTTAAATGATTTTATGAAATTAAGATTCTATAATGATTGGTAGATGATTAAACAGATAGTACGTTCAAAATGAGGTATGTTATTATAAGGGGAGAAGTGATGAATTTTCTAGTGTTATATCAAGGTAAAATGTGGAAAATAGATTTTGGGTGATAATGAAATAAGACAGGCGAGTTAAGTAGAATTAAAGTAAATGGGAGTTAAAGAGAAGAAGAATTCTGAAATACAGGTAACACACAGAGATAGTGTTAGATATTTTCGGGACACAGTAGTAGTGAGTATATGTAGAGATGAGTAATGAGAATGAGATATAAACATATTTGTTGATGATATTTTGTAGTAAGGGTGAGGTGGTAAGGTGTGAGCAACGTGCGGCGTGGCGAGAGACCAGCGTGCGGCGTTGTGGCGGGAATAGAGTAGTTTGAGTGAGTGTTTGCCGATATTTTGGAGGGGCATTGGTTCGTATGTAGATAGCCAGGTAGGGAACACACATCCTAGTACAAAGATGAGCGGTGCCAGAGGTAAGTGGAATTAGTGAAAGGTATTTATAAATGAGAGATTGGTGTCATAAGTGGTTGATAGTGGTTGTTAGTAAGAAAGGGAGTAATATTAAAATGTCTATTCGGTTGAAAGCATAGAGAATACAGGGGTCACCCAGTTTAAACAATGATTGAAATGTGAAGAGTTAGATAGAAAATTCATAGTAGAAAGGCACTCAGAGATATAATGTAACAGGAAGGTTAATAATAAATTTGAATTGCATAGAATCAAATGATAAATAATTGAGGGATAATTAATAACAGTTCAATTGAAATTAAAATGTAATGTTTATAATTTTATCAAGATGTAGGGTATGTAGATGTTACCAAGGTTAAATGTGATTGGGTTATTTTAATGTAATAATAGCAATGTTAATTATATATGCATACAGAGCAAGTAGTAAATTAAATTGTTATAAGTAGTTAAATCACCCGCAGTAATGGAGAATGAGAGTGTCAAATAAAGAGAGAGATTTATATAAAAGATATAAAATTTTTATTTTTCAAAACCAGTGACAAAATTTTGATAAAATTTGAAAATAATGTAAAATTAAGAATTGTTTATTCTGAATAATCTAAATGTCAATTTGCTTATTATTTATAATGTTTTGTTTATTTTAAATGTTTTATTTCATTATATTTTGTGTTTCAAGTAAGGATGTTACAGATGTTAAATGTAGTTTCAGACAGAATTGTACATAACACATGTAGGTCAAGGTTGTGGACTTGACCTAGTTTTGATCAGCTGACAGTGAAGTCATATAAGTTAATAGTATGGAAGTCAGTTCAACTTTTGTTTTAATCAATTTAAACAGATTCTAAATAATTTCTAGATGTAGAGGGAACATTTTAATAAATTTTAAATTTTTTTCTTTGAACTTTGAAATTTTTTTTGGAAAATATTTTTGAAAAAAAAAAATGTGATTTTGCGCCTGCCAGGTAATGAATATTTTTAAACTTTGATTATTTGATTGTTTGTGTATTAACCATGTTTATTTTATTGATTTATTGTATTGACTTGTATTGTTAGATTCTAGGTGATTACATGTTAGGTTAAGGATATGTTCAATTAGAAGAAATGTTTAAATTAATTCACTTTAAATAAAACAGAAAATAATGAAGAGAATATTTTAGACTTTGTACAAAATTTATGAATCAATTTTATTTGAAAACAACGTGTTGTAATTTAAAGAACTTCTTAAAAAATTTTTTCAATTTTATGATATATAATATCAGTATGTAATGTGAGTGTGTGTGAGCCCAGTATCTGCTAAAGGCAGCCCAGCTTGCATAAAAGGGGAAACATATCGGCTGAGGATCTGGCATAATCTGAGCCAGGGATTGAGGATTTTGGGGGGTAGCATGTTAGAAGGTGAGGTGGGCTGTGGTACTTGTCTGTTCGATTTTTCGGTGTTGGGATCTCTTACGGAGAAGTCCAGTGATCTCGTTCAGATGCGTCCATAGTCGCCAAGCCAGGGGGGTCGTGTACCCATGAAGATTAAGAACAAGGGGGTTGTTGGCACCAGTTCCTCACCGGTCCTCTTAGGGGTTTATCAATGAGATTTCTTATGTTTTGGACAGCAGAATTCTCATTGAGGGGGTATTGTAACGTGTCAAAATTGGGTCAGTTTATTTCTTACAGTATGGGGTATTTGTATTTTTATTTATTTCATTTTTTGCGGGATTTTATAAAAAATATTGTGCAACCATTAATTCTATTGTGACAGACCAAGTGTATGGAACAGTTTGGAACAAAGGCAAGACGAAATAGCGTTGTGCGATCAGTAAGCGAAGAATTTACCACCCTAGTTTTTCCAAGAACTATGCGAGAGTGTGGCAGTGCGCACCTATGCGTCCACCAAGCATGGGCGCTGACCCACACGTTTGTGAAACTCAAAATGGCTAAAAGCAAGAAAGTATGCGAGCACATGGTCGTGTAACGGCGGATGCAAAACTTAAGGACCGCCCAGCTCGTGACGTTAGCCAGTGCCACACCAAGATCGTATACGAACAAACATCACACCAAAAGCATGGTTTAAATAGGACGAAACTGTGACGAACAAATGCCAGGCATTGGTTTCCTCAACAAACGACGAAATTCAGTTAGCGTCGAATGCCTTGCCGCTCTGCGCAGTTTAGGCCTAGCTAAAGTACCTACAGGTACCAAGCCCGATGGGCTCTTCTAAAATTAGTTAGAATTATCCGTCAAAGTGAGTTTCGGTTAAAAAAAATGAACACGGAGTAGTGTAGCAGAAACTAAAAATCATTCAGAAACATCAAACTAATTTCGGACACATAAATTAGAAATCGCGAAGTGAAATGTGGTGCTCGAGATATTCCCACGTGCCGGCAGAAAGGGGTTTTCTTTTAAAAAAATGATACGGGTTTTATAATTTTCTGTGTGTATGCGTGAGTGAGCAAAGCTGGGCTGTTTGTGTTTGTGTTTGTGTGAGCTAATTAAGGTAAGACCGTAGAATAAGTAATTACAATTAGTATTCATGTAGCAAATCAAACAAAAGAAGAAAGCAGTAAGAAGTTATGTAAGATAAAAAAGCATGGTAAAGTTTGTTTTCTAATTTGAATTTAAATGACTTGACAAAATTAAAACATTCATTCTCTTCATTCAAAATGTGTATTCATACTTATTTCGTAACCTCACACTGTTTCTGATCTCGCTTATAGGAGAACTCTGGGGGGACCCTTAGGAATATCGGTAAGTACGAACAAGTGAAATAAATGTATAAAATAGTATGTTTTTATACAAATGGCGGCCCGAACGACGGACATTATATAAAATAATTATATAAATAAGCCAGAATTCAGAAACAGAGTGGGTATCGAAAGAATATAAAATACGTAAAATAAGGTTATGTTGTAACTACACGTGGTAGAAAATTTTACAATAATTTTAGATATAATATGAATGTGTAATATTTATTATACGAAAACATTTTTTTGAAAGAAATAGAAATATTTAAACAAAAGTTAAAATGGCAGATAATAACGAAATAATAAGAATGATGCAAACGCTTTTTAATATACAAAATAGTAAGTTCGATGAGAAATTTAGTAACCTTGATGAAAAATTTAGCGAACAGAAAAACGAAATTAGAAATATCCAAAATAATCTTAACATGCAATTTGATGAAGTGAAGAAAGAAATTAAAGAACAAGGCTGTATTTACGATAAGAAATTGAGTGAAATAGAGACACGGTTAGGCGAAATAGAATTAGAAAATGAGAAAGTAATAAACAAATTAAAATCAAACAAAGATGACAGGGTAAGTAGTAGTGGAAATGATGATTTAAATAATGGGGTTACAAGTAATAACAATGACAATACAAATAAAAATATGGTGTTAGAAAATGATTGTGTAGATGTTGATAAGGATAACGAAATTGTAGAAAGAGTAGAAGTTGATAAGATGTTTGTGTGTGATGAATTAGAGAGAGAGAGTAGGAAGAATTTACAGGTAGGGTGGATGCAGGGGGTAGATTTTTCCCGTAATGTTGTAGTGGGGGGTGAAGAAATGGCTTTGGAAGACGATATGTCTGTAAATAAATTTCCCTGGGTTTTCTGTGCACTTCATAGGTGGTGCCGTAATGATAAGTTAGTGTCCCCTGAATGTTTTGACAGAGAGTGTGTAGCGTGGCATGATGGTGAGAAATGTTTTGAGAGAGAGAGAAAGAGAGAAATAGAGATATTTAAAGTAAAGAGAAGTTATGAAGAATTCGTAGAAAAGTTAGACATAGAGAGAAATAATAATAATAATGAGTACTCACCGTACAGTGAAACTGAGACAGCAGTAGATGAGGTTAACAATGATAATATAACTCACCTGATTTTAACAGATAATTCTAATGGAGACTGGACAAGATTGACTAATATTGAACAGGTATATGAACCAACAGAAGTGATAATGAATGACATAGAAGTAAGGGATTATTATAATTATAATAATAAATTTGATATAAATAAGAATGATCTATGTTACAAATATGTTAGACTATTATTTGACGATATGGGGTAACTGTGTATTGTTTATTGTTCACGAACATTTAATGATATGAATAATGTGGTTTTGAAGTGCATTGTCTTATGGAACGATTTGTGGTTAATGATAAGAAATAATAAGTTGGACTGTATATTTTTTTTTATGTGTTAATGTCATTATGTTAAGTGTATTTGTGTACTACATTATAGTGTACTATATGTTATGTAAACAATGTGTATATGTAGGAGAAATTGATAACATTAATTATCAATTAAATTGAATTTGCAATTAACCAGTATAAATTAATAATAATTATAAAATTTGACAGACTGATTAAGCGATGAAAATAATTGTGAACTGTTAAAGAATTGAATTAAATTAATTACTTAATTAAGGTTGTATCAAAGAAAGTTTGAGAATGAAGTTAAATGATTTTATGAAATTAAGATTCTATAATGATTGGTAGATGATTAAACAGATAGTACGTTCAAATTGAGGTATGTTATTATAAGGGGACAGGTGATGAATTTTCTAGTGTTATATCAAGGTAAAATGTGGAAAATAGATTTTGGGTGATAATGAAATAAGACAGGCGAGTTAAGTAGAATTAAAGTAAATGGGAGTTAAAGAGAAGAAGAATTTTGAAATACAGGTAACAAACAGAGATAGTGTTAGATATTTTCGGGACACAGTAGTAGTGAGTATATGTAGAGATGAGTAATGAGAATGAGATATAAACATATTTGTTGATGATATTTTGTAGTAAGGGTGAGGTGGTAAGGTGTGAGCAACGTGCGGCGTGGCGAGAGACCAGCGTGCGGCGTTGTGGCGGGAATAGAGTAGTTTGAGTGAGTGTTTGCCGATATTTTGGAGGGGCATTGGTTCGTATGTAGATAGCCAGGTAGGGAACACACATCCTAGTACAAAGATGAGCGGTGCCAGAGGTAAGTGGAATTAGTGAAAGGTATTTATAAATGAGAGATTGGTGTCATAAGTGGTTGATAGTGGTTGTTAGTAAGAAAGGGAGTAATATTAAAATGTCTATTCGGTTGAAAGCATAGAGAATACAGGGGTCACCCAGTTTAAACAATGATTGAAATGTGAAGAGTTAGATAGAAAATTCATAGTAGAAAGGCACTCAGAGATATAATGTAACAGGAAGGTTAATAATAAATTTGAATTGCATAGAATCAAATGATAAATAATTGAGGGATAATTAATAACAGTTCAATTGAAATTAAAATGTAATGTTTATAATTTTATCAAGATGTAGGGTATGTTACCAAGGTTAAATGTGATTGGGTTATTTTAATGTAATAATAGCAATGTTAATTATATATGCATACAGAGCAAGTAGTAAATTAAATTGTTATAAGTAGTTAAATCACCCGCAGTAATGGAGAATGAGAGTGTCAAATAAAGAGAGAGATTTATATAAAAGATATAAAATTTTTATTTTTCAAAACCAGTGACAAAATTTTGATAAAATTTGAAAATAATGTAAAATTAAGAATTGTTTATTCTGAATAATCTAAATGTCAATTTGCTTATTATTTATAATGTTTTGTTTATTTTAATGTTTTATTTCATTATATTTTGTGTTTCAAGTAAGGATGTTACAGATGTTAAATGTAGTTTCAGACAGAATTGTACATAACACATGTAGGTCAAGGTTGTGGACTTGACCTAGTTTTGATCAGCTGACAGTGAAGTCATATAAGTTAATAGTATGGAAGTCAGTTCAACTTTTGTTTTAATCAATTTAAACAGATTCTAAATAATTTCTAGATGTAGAGGGAACATTTTAATAAATTTTAAATTTTTTTCTTTGAACTTTAAAATTTTTTTTGGAAAATATTTTTGAAAAAAAAAAATGTGATTTTGCGCCTGCCAGGTAATGAATATTTTTAAACTTTGATTATTTGATTGTTTGTGTATTAACCATGTTTATTTTATTGATTTATTGTATTGACTTGTATTGTTAGATTCTAGGTGATTACATGTTAGGTTAAGGATATGTTCAATTAGAAGAAATGTTTAAATTAATTCACTTTAAATAAAACAGAAAATAATGAAGAGAATATTTTAGACTTTGTACAAAATTTATGAATCAATTTTATTTGAAAACAACGTGTTGTAATTTAAAGAACTTCTTAAAAAATTTTTTCAATTTTATGATATATAATATCAGTATGTAATGTGAGTGTGTGTGAGCCCAGTATCTGCTAAAGGCAGCCCAGCTTGCATAAAAGGGGAAACATATCGGCTGAGGATCTGGCATAATCTGAGCCAGGGATTGAGGATTTTGGGGGGTAGCATGTTAGAAGGTGAGGTGGGCTGTGGTACTTGTCTGTTCGATTTTTCGGTATTGGGATCTCTTACGGAGAAGTCCAGTGATCTCGTTCAGATGCGTCCATAGTCGCCAAGCCAGGGGGGTCGTGTACCCATGAAGATTAAGAACAAGGGGGTTGTTGGCACCAGTTCCTCACCGGTCCTCTTAGGGGTTTATCAATGAGATTTCTTATGTTTTGGACAGCAGAATTCTCATTGAGGGGGTATTGTAACGTGTCAAAATTGGGTCAGTTTATTTCTTACAGTATGGGGTATTTGTATTTTTATTTATTTCATTTTTTGCGGGATTTTATAAAAAATATTGTGCAACCATTAATTCTATTGTGACAGACCAAGTGTATGGAACAGTTTGGAACAAAGGCAAGACGAAATAGCGTTGTGCGATCAGTAAGCGAAGAATTTACCACCCTAGTTTTTCCAAGAACTATGCGAGAGTGTGGCAGTGCGCACCTATGCGTCCACCAAGCATGGGCGCTGACCCACACGTTTGTGAAACTCAAAATGGCTAAAAGCAAGAAAGTATACGAGCACATGGTCGTGTAACGGCGGATGCAAAACTTAAGGACCGCCCAGCTCGTGACGTTAGCCAGTGCCACACCAAGATCGTATACGAACAAACATCACACCAAAAGCATGGTTTAAATAGGACGAAACTGTGACGAACAAATGCCAGGCATTGGTTTCCTCAACAAACGACGAAATTCAGTTAGCGTCGAATGCCTTGCCGCTCTGCGCAGTTTAGGCCTAGATAAAGTACCTGCAGGTACCAAGCCCGATGGGCTCTTCTAAAATTTGTTAGAATTATCCGTCAAAGTGAGTTTCGGTTACAAAAAATTAACACGGAGTAGTGCAGCAGAAACTAAAAATCATTCAGAAACATCAAACTAATTTCGGACACATAAATTAGAAATCGCGAAGTGAAATGTGGTGCTCGAGATATTCCCACGTGCCGGCAGAAAGGGGTTTTCTTTTAAAAAAATGATACGGGTTTTATAATTTTCTGTGTGTATGCGTGAGTGAGCAAAGCTGGGCTGTTTGTGTTTGTGTTTGTGTGAGCTAATTAAGGTAAGACCGTAGAATAAGTAATTACAATTAGTATTCATGTAGCAAATCAAACAAAAGAAGAAAGCAGTAAGAAGTTATGTAAGATAAAAAAGCATGGTAAAGTTTGTTTTCTAATTTGAATTTAAATGACTTGACAAAATTAAAACATTCATTCTCTTCTTCAAAATGTGTATTCATACTTATTTCGTAACCTCACACTGTTTCTGATCTCGCTTATAGGAGAACTCTGGGGGGACCCTTAGGAATATCGGTAAGTACGAACAAGTGAAATAAATGTATAAAATAGTATGTTTTTATACAAATGGCGGCCCGAACGACGGACATTATATAAAATAATTATATAAATAAGCCAGAATTCAGAAACAGAGTGGGTATCGAAAGAATATAAAATACGTAAAATAAGGTTATGTTGTAACTACACGTGGTAGAAAATTTTACAATAATTTTAGATATAATATGAATGTGTAATATTTATTATACGAAAACATTTTTTTGAAAGAAATAGAAATATTTAAACAAAAGTTAAAATGGCAGATAATAACGAAATAATAAGAATGATGCAAACGCTTTTTAATATACAAAATAGTAAGTTCGATGAGAAATTTAGTAACCTTGATGAAAAATTTAGCGAACAGAAAAACGAAATTAGAAATATCCAAAATAATCTTAACATGCAATTTGATGAAGTGAAGAAAGAAATTAAAGAACAAGGCTGTATTTACGATAAGAAATTGAGTGAAATAGAGACACGGTTAGGCGAAATAGAATTAGAAAATGAGAAAGTAATAAACAAATTAAAATCAAACAAAGATGACAGGGTAAGTAGTAGTGGAAATGATGATTTAAATAATGGGGTTACAAGTAATAACAATGACAATACAAATAAAAATATGGTGTTAGAAAATGATTGTGTAGATGTTGATAAGGATAACGAAATTGTAGAAAGAGTAGAAGTTGATAAGATGTTTGTGTGTGATGAATTAGAGAGAGAGAGTAGGAAGAATTTACAGGTAGGGTGGATGCAGGGGGTAGATTTTTCCCGTAATGTTGTAGTGGGGGGTGAAGAAATGGCTTTGGAAGACGATATGTCTGTAAATAAATTTCCCTGGGTTTTCTGTGCACTTCATAGGTGGTGCCGTAATGATAAGTTAGTGTCCCCTGAATGTTTTGACAGAGAGTGTGTAGCGTGGCATGATGGTGAGAAATGTTTTGAGAGAGAGAGAAAGAGAGAAATAGAGATATTTAAAGTAAAGAGAAGTTATGAAGAATTCGTAGAAAAGTTAGACATAGAGAGAAATAATAATAATAATGAGTACTCACCGTACAGTGAAACTGAGACAGCAGTAGATGAGGTTAACAATGATAATATAACTCACCTGATTTTAACAGATAATTCTAACGGAGACTGGACAAGATTGACTAATATTGAACAGGTATATGAACCAACAGAAGTGATAATGAATGACATAGAAGTAAGGGATTATTATAATAATAATAATAAATTTGATATAAATAAGAATGATCTATGTTACAAATATGTTAGACTATTATTTGACGATATGGGGTAATTGTGTATTGTTTATTGTTCATGAACACTTAATGATATGAATAATGTGGTTTTGAAGTGCATTGTCTTATGGAACGATTTGTGGTTAATGATAAGAAATAATAAGTTGGACTGTATATTTTTTTTTATGTGTTAATGTCATTATGTTAAGTGTATTTGTGTACTACATTATAGTGTACTATATGTTATGTAAACAATGTGTATATGTAGGAGAAATTGATAACATTAATTATCAATTAAATTGAATTTGCAATTAACCAGTATAAATTAATAATAATTATAAAATTTGACAGACTGATTAAGCGATGAAAATAATTGTGAACTGTTAAAGAATTGAATTAAATTAATTACTTAATTAAGGTTGTATCAAAGAAAGTTTGAGAATGAAGTTAAATGATTTTATGAAATTAAGATTCTATAATGATTGGTAGATGATTAAACAGATAGTACGTTCAAAATGAGGTATGTTATTATAAGGGGAGAAGTGATGAATTTTCTAGTGTTATATCAAGGTAAAATGTGGAAAATAGATTTTGGGTGATAATGAAATAAGACAGGCGAGTTAAGTAGAATTAAAGTAAATGGGAGTTAAAGAGAAGAAGAATTTTGAAATACAGGTAACACACAGAGATAGTGTTAGATATTTTCGGGACACAGTAGTAGTGAGTATATGTAGAGATGAGTAATGAGAATGAGATATAAACATATTTGTTGATGATATTTTGTAGTAAGGGTGAGGTGGTAAGGTGTGAGCAACGTGCGGCGTGGCGAGAGACCAGCGTGCGGCGTTGTGGCGGGAATAGAGTAGTTTGAGTGAGTGTTTGCCGATATTTTGGAGGGGCATTGGTTCGTATGTAGATAGCCAGGTAGGGAACACACATCCTAGTACAAAGATGAGCGGTGCCAGAGGTAAGTGGAATTAGTGAAAGGTATTTATAAATGAGAGATTGGTGTCATAAGTGGTTGATAGTGGTTGTTAGTAAGAAAGGGAGTAATATTAAAATGTCTATTCGGTTGAAAGCATAGAGAATACAGGGGTCACCCAGTTTAAACAATGATTGAAATGTGAAGAGTTAGATAGAAAATTCATAGTAGAAAGGCACTCAGAGATATAATGTAACAGGAAGGTTAATAATAAATTTGAATTGCATAGAATCAAATGATAAATAATTGAGGGATAATTAATAACAGTTCAATTGAAATTAAAATGTAATGTTTATAATTTTATCAAGATGTAGGGTATGTAGATGTTACCAAGGTTAAATGTGATTGGGTTATTTTAATGTAATAATAGCAATGTTAATTATATATGCATACAGAGCAAGTAGTAAATTAAATTGTTATAAGTAGTTAAATCACCCGCAGTAATGGAGAATGAGAGTGTCAAATAAAGAGAGAGATTTATATAAAAGATATAAAATTTTTATTTTTCAAAACCAGTGACAAAATTTTGATAAAATTTGAAAATAATGTAAAATTAAGAATTGTTTATTCTGAATAATCTAAATGTCAATTTGCTTATTATTTATAATGTTTTGTTTATTTTAAATGTTTTATTTCATTATATTTTGTGTTTCAAGTAAGGATGTTACAGATGTTAAATGTAGTTTCAGACAGAATTGTACATAACACATGTAGGTCAAGGTTGTGGACTTGACCTAGTTTTGATCAGCTGACAGTGAAGTCATATAAGTTAATAGTATGGAAGTCAGTTCAACTTTTGTTTTAATCAATTTAAACAGATTCTAAATAATTTCTAGATGTAGAGGGAACATTTTAATAAATTTTAAATTTTTTTCTTTGAACTTTGAAATTTTTTTGGAAAATATTTTTGAAAAAAAAAAATGTGATTTTGCGCCTGCCAGGTAATGAATATTTTTAAACTTTGATTATTTGATTGTTTGTGTATTAACCATGTTTATTTTATTGATTTATTGTATTGACTTGTATTGTTAGATTCTAGGTGATTACATGTTAGGTTAAGGATATGTTCAATTAGAAGAAATGTTTAAATTAATTCACTTTAAATAAAACAGAAAATAATGAAGAGAATATTTTAGACTTTGTACAAAATTTATGAATCAATTTTATTTGAAAACAACGTGTTGTAATTTAAAGAACTTCTTAAAAAATTTTTTCAGTTTTATGATATATAATATCAGTATGTAATGTGAGTGTGTGTGAGCCCAGTATCTGCTAAAGGCAGCCCAGCTTGCATAAAAGGGGAAACATATCGGCTGAGGATCTGGCATAATCTGAGCCAGGGATTGAGGATTTTCGGGGGTAGCATGTTAGAAGGTGAGGTGGGCTGTGGTACTTGTCTGTTCGATTTTTCGGTGTTGGGATCTCTTACGGAGAAGTCCAGTGATCTCGTTCAGATGCGTCCATAGTCGCCAAGCCAGGGGGGTCATGTACCCATGAAGATTAAGAACAAGGGGGTTGTTGGCACCAGTTCCTCACCGGTCCTCTTAGGGGTTTATCAATGAGATTTCTTATGTTTTGGACAGCAGAATTCTCATTGAGGGGGTATTGTAACGTGTCAAAATTGGGTCAGTTTATTTCTTACAGTATGGGGTATTTGTATTTTTATTTATTTCATTTTTTGCGGGATTTTATAAAAAATATTGTGCAACCATTAATTCTATTGTGACAGACCAAGTGTATGGAACAGTTTGGAACAAAGGCAAGACGAAATAGCGTTGTGCGATCAATAAGCGAAGAATTTACCACCCTAGTTTTTCCAAGAACTATGCGAGAGTGTGGCAGTGCGCACCTATGCGTCCACCAAGCATGGGCGCTGACCCACACGTTTGTGAAACTCAAAATGGCTAAAAGCAAGAAAGTATACGAGCACATGGTCGTGTAACGGCGGATGCAAAACTTAAGGACCGCCCAGCTCGTGACGTTAGCCAGTGCCACACCAAGATCGTATACGAACAAACATCACACCAAAAGCATGGTTTAAATAGGACGAAACTGTGACGAACAAATGCCAGGCATTGGTTTCCTCAACAAACGACGAAATTCAGTTAGCGTCGAATGCCTTGCCGCTCTGCGCAGTTTAGGCCTAGCTAAAGTACCTGCAGGTACCAAGCCCGATGGGCTCTTCTAAAATTAGTTAGAATTATCCGTCAAAGTGAGTTTCGGTTAAAAAAAATGAACACGGAGTAGTGCAGCAGAAACTAAAAATCATTCAGAAACATCAAACTAATTTCGGACACATAAATTAGAAATCGCGAAGTGAAATGTGGTGCTCGAGATATTCCCACGTGCCGGCAGAAAGGGGTTTTCTTTTAAAAAAATGATACGGGTTTTATAATTTTCTGTGTGTATGCGTGAGTGAGCAAAGCTGGGCTGTTTGTGTTTGTGTTTGTGTGAGCTAATTAAGGTAAGACCGTAGAATAAGTAATTACAATTAGTATTCATGTAGCAAATCAAACAAAAGAAGAAAGCAGTAAGAAGTTATGTAAGATAAAAAAGCATGGTAAAGTTTGTTTTCTAATTTGAATTTAAATGACTTGACAAAATTAAAACATTCATTCTCTTCATTCAAAATGTGTATTCATACTTATTTCGTAACCTCACACTGTTTCTGATCTCGCTTATAGGAGAACTCTGGGGGGACCCTTAGGAATATCGGTAAGTACGAACAAGTGAAATAAATGTATAAAATAGTATGTTTTTATACAAATGGCGGCCCGAACGACGGACATTATATAAAATAATTATATAAATAAGCCAGAATTCAGAAACAGAGTGGGTATCGAAAGAATATAAAATACGTAAAACAAGGTTATGTTGTAACTACACGTGGTAGAAAATTTTACAATAATTTTAGATATAATATGAATGTGTAATATTTATTATACGAAAACATTTTTTTGAAAGAAATAGAAATATTTAAACAAAAGTTAAAATGGCAGATAATAACGAAATAATAAGAATGATGCAAACGCTTTTTAATATACAAAATAGTAAGTTCGATGAGAAATTTAGTAACCTTGATGAAAAATTTAGCGAACAGAAAAACGAAATTAGAAATATCCAAAATAATCTTAACATGCAATTTGATGAAGTGAAGAAAGAAATTAAAGAACAAGGCTGTATTTACGATAAGAAATTGAGTGAAATAGAGACACGGTTAGGCGAAATAGAATTAGAAAATGAGAAAGTAATAAACAAATTAAAATCAAACAAAGATGACAGGGTAAGTAGTAGTGGAAATGATGATTTAAATAATGGGGTTACAAGTAATAACAATGACAATACAAATAAAAATATGGTGTTAGAAAATGATTGTGTAGATGTTGATAAGGATAACGAAATTGTAGAAAGAGTAGAAGTTGATAAGATGTTTGTGTGTGATGAATTAGAGAGAGAGAGTAGGAAGAATTTACAGGTAGGGTGGATGCAGGGGGTAGATTTTTCCCGTAATGTTGTAGTGGGGGGTGAAGAAATGGCTTTGGAAGACGATATGTCTGTAAATAAATTTCCCTGGGTTTTCTGTGCACTTCATAGGTGGTGCCGTAATGATAAGTTAGTGTCCCCTGAATGTTTTGACAGAGAGTGTGTAGCGTGGCATGATGGTGAGAAATGTTTTGAGAGAGAGAGAAAGAGAGAAATAGAGATATTTAAAGTAAAGAGAAGTTATGAAGAATTCGTAGAAAAGTTAGACATAGAGAGAAATAATAATAATAATGAGTACTCACCGTACAGTGAAACTGAGACAGCAGTAGATGAGGTTAACAATGATAATATAACTCACCTGATTTTAACAGATAATTCTAACGGAGACTGGACAAGATTGACTAATATTGAACAGGTATATGAACCAACAGAAGTGATAATGAATGACATAGAAGTAAGGGATTATTATAATAATAATAATAAATTTGATATAAATAAGAATGATCTATGTTACAAATATGTTAGACTATTATTTGACGATATGGGGTAATTGTGTATTGTTTATTGTTCATGAACACTTAATGATATGAATAATGTGGTTTTGAAGTGCATTGTCTTATGGAACGATTTGTGGTTAATGATAAGAAATAATAAGTTGGACTGTATATTTTTTTTTATGTGTTAATGTCATTATGTTAAGTGTATTTGTGTACTACATTATAGTGTACTATATGTTATGTAAACAATGTGTATATGTAGGAGAAATTGATAACATTAATTATCAATTAAATTGAATTTGCAATTAACCAGTATAAATTAATAATAATTATAAAATTTGACAGACTGATTAAGCGATGAAAATAATTGTGAACTGTTAAAGAATTGAATTAAATTAATTACTTAATTAAGGTTGTATCAAAGAAAGTTTGAGAATGAAGTTAAATGATTTTATGAAATTAAGATTCTATAATGATTGGTAGATGATTAAACAGATAGTACGTTCAAATTGAGGTATGTTATTATAAGGGGAGAAGTGATGAATTTTCTAGTGTTATATCAAGGTAAAATGTGGAAAATAGATTTTGGGTGATAATGAAATAAGACAGGCGAGTTAAGTAGAATTAAAGTAAATGGGAGTTAAAGAGAAGAAGAATTTTGAAATACAGGTAACACACAGAGATAGTGTTAGATATTTTCGGGACACAGTAGTAGTGAGTATATGTAGAGATGAGTAATGAGAATGAGATATAAACATATTTGTTGATGATATTTTGTAGTAAGGGTGAGGTGGTAAGGTGTGAGCAACGTGCGGCGTGGCGAGAGACCAGCGTGCGGCGTTGTGGCGGGAATAGAGTAGTTTGAGTGAGTGTTTGCCGATATTTTGGAGGGGCATTGGTTCGTATGTAGATAGCCAGGTAGGGAACACACATCCTAGTACAAAGATGAGCGGTGCCAGAGGTAAGTGGAATTAGTGAAAGGTATTTATAAATGAGAGATTGGTGTCATAAGTGGTTGATAGTGGTTGTTAGTAAGAAAGGGAGTAATATTAAAATGTCTATTCGGTTGAAAGCATAGAGAATACAGGGGTCACCCAGTTTAAACAATGATTGAAATGTGAAGAGATAGATAGAAAATTCATAGTAGAAAGGCACTCAGAGATATAATGTAACAGGAAGGTTAATAATAAATTTGAATTGCATAGAATCAAATGATAAATAATTGAGGGATAATTAATAACAGTTCAATTGAAATTAAAATGTAATGTTTATAATTTTATCAAGATGTAGGGTATGTTACCAAGGTTAAATGTGATTGGGTTATTTTAATGTAATAATAGCAATGTTAATTATATATGCATACAGAGCAAGTAGTAAATTAAATTGTTATAAGTAGTTAAATCACCCGCAGTAATGGAGAATGAGAGTGTCAAATAAAGAGAGAGATTTATATAAAAGATATAAAATTTTTATTTTTCAAAACCAGTGACAAAATTTTGATAAAATTTGAAAATAATGTAAAATTAAGAATTGTTTATTCTGAATAATCTAAATGTCAATTTGCTTATTATTTATAATGTTTTGTTTATTTTAAATGTTTTATTTTATTATATTTTGTGTTTCAAGTAAGGATGTTACAGATGTTAAATGTAGTTTCAGACAGAATTGTACATAACACATGTAGGTCAAGGTTGTGGACTTGACCTAGTTTTGATCAGCTGACAGTGAAGTCATATAAGTTAATAGTATGGAAGTCAGTTCAACTTTTGTTTTAATCAATTTAAACAGATTCTAAATAATTTCTAGATGTAGAGGGAACATTTTAATAAATTTTAAATTTTTTTTCTTTGAACTTTGAAATTTTTTTTGGAAAATATTTTTGAAAAAAAAAAATGTGATTTTGCGCCTGCCAGGTAATGAATATTTTTAAACTTTGATTATTTGATTGTTTGTGTATTAACCATGTTTATTTTATTGATTTATTGTATTGACTTGTATTGTTAGATTCTAGGTGATTACATGTTAGGTTAAGGATATGTTCAATTAGAAGAAATGTTTAAATTAATTCACTTTAAATAAAACAGAAAATAATGAAGAGAATATTTTAGACTTTGTACAAAATTTATGAATCAATTTTATTTGAAAACAACGTGTTGTAATTTAAAGAACTTCTTAAAAAATTTTTTCAGTTTTATGATATATAATATCAGTATGTAATGTGAGTGTGTGTGAGCCCAGTATCTGCTAAAGGCAGCCCAGCTTGCATAAAAGGGGAAACATATCGGCTGAGGATCTGGCATAATCTGAGCCAGGGATTGAGGATTTTCGGGGGTAGCATGTTAGAAGGTGAGGTGGGCTGTGGTACTTGTCTGTTCGATTTTTCGGTGTTGGGATCTCTTACGGAGAAGTCCAGTGATCTCGTTCAGATGCGTCCATAGTCGCCAAGCCAGGGGGGTCATGTACCCATGAAGATTAAGAACAAGGGGGTTGTTGGCACCAGTTCCTCACCGGTCCTCTTAGGGGTTTATCAATGAGATTTCTTATGTTTTGGACAGCAGAATTCTCATTGAGGGGGTATTGTAACGTGTCAAAATTGGGTCAGTTTATTTCTTACAGTATGGGGTATTTGTATTTTTATTTATTTCATTTTTTGCGGGATTTTATAAAAAATATTGTGCAACCATTAATTCTATTGTGACAGACCAAGTGTATGGAACAGTTTGGAACAAAGGCAAGACGAAATAGCGTTGTGCGATCAGTAAGCGAAGAATTTACCACCCTAGTTTTTCCAAGAACTATGCGAGAGTGTGGCAGTGCGCACCTATGCGTCCACCAAGCATGGGCGCTGACCCACACGTTTGTGAAACTCAAAATGGCTAAAAGCAAGAAAGTATACGAGCACATGGTCGTGTAACGGCGGATGCAAAACTTAAGGACCGCCCAGCTCGTGACGTTAGCCAGTGCCACACCAAGATCGTATACGAACAAACATCACACCAAAAGCATGGTTTAAATAGGACGAAACTGTGACGAACAAATGCCAGGCATTGGTTTCCTCAACAAACGACGAAATTCAGTTAGCGTCGAATGCCTTGCCGCTCTGCGCAGTTTAGGCCTAGCTAAAGTACCTGCAGGTACCAAGCCCGATGGGCTCTTCTAAAATTTGTTAGAATTATCCGTCAAAGTGAGTTTCGGTTAAAAAAAATGAACACGGAGTAGTGCAGCAGAAACTAAAAATCATTCAGAAACATCAAACTAATTTCGGACACATAAATTAGAAATCGCGAAGTGAAATGTGGTGCTCGAGATATTCCCACGTGCCGGCAGAAAGGGGTTTTCTTTTAAAAAAATGATACGGGTTTTATAATTTTCTGTGTGTATGCGTGAGTGAGCAAAGCTGGGCTGTTTGTGTTTGTGTTTGTGTGAGCTAATTAAGGTAAGACCGTAGAATAAGTAATTACAATTAGTATTCATGTAGCAAATCAAACAAAAGAAGAAAGCAGTAAGAAGTTATGTAAGATAAAAAAGCATGGTAAAGTTTGTTTTCTAATTTGAATTTAAATGACTTGACAAAATTAAAACATTCATTCTCTTCATTCAAAATGTGTATTCATACTTATTTCGTAACCTCACACTGTTTCTGATCTCGCTTATAGGAGAACTCTGGGGGGACCCTTAGGAATATCGGTAAGTACGAACAAGTGAAATAAATGTATAAAATAGTATGTTTTTATACAAATGGCGGCCCGAACGACGGACATTATATAAAATAATTATATAAATAAGCCAGAATTCAGAAACAGAGTGGGTATCGAAAGAATATAAAATACGTAAAACAAGGTTATGTTGTAACTACACGTGGTAGAAAATTTTACAATAATTTTAGATATAATATGAATGTGTAATATTTATTATACGAAAACATTTTTTTGAAAGAAATAGAAATATTTAAACAAAAGTTAAAATGGCAGATAATAACGAAATAATAAGAATGATGCAAACGCTTTTTAATATACAAAATAGTAAGTTCGATGAGAAATTTAGTAACCTTGATGAAAAATTTAGCGAACAGAAAAACGAAATTAGAAATATCCAAAATAATCTTAACATGCAATTTGATGAAGTGAAGAAAGAAATTAAAGAACAAGGCTGTATTTACGATAAGAAATTGAGTGAAATAGAGACACGGTTAGGCGAAATAGAATTAGAAAATGAGAAAGTAATAAACAAATTAAAATCAAACAAAGATGACAGGGTAAGTAGTAGTGGAAATGATGATTTAAATAATGGGGTTACAAGTAATAACAATGACAATACAAATAAAAATATGGTGTTAGAAAATGATTGTGTAGATGTTGATAAGGATAACGAAATTGTAGAAAGAGTAGAAGTTGATAAGATGTTTGTGTGTGATGAATTAGAGAGAGAGAGTAGGAAGAATTTACAGGTAGGGTGGATGCAGGGGGTAGATTTTTCCCGTAATGTTGTAGTGGGGGGTGAAGAAATGGCTTTGGAAGACGATATGTCTGTAAATAAATTTCCCTGGGTTTTCTGTGCACTTCATAGGTGGTGCCGTAATGATAAGTTAGTGTCCCCTGAATGTTTTGACAGAGAGTGTGTAGCGTGGCATGATGGTGAGAAATGTTTTGAGAGAGAGAGAAAGAGAGAAATAGAGATATTTAAAGTAAAGAGAAGTTATGAAGAATTCGTAGAAAAGTTAGACATAGAGAGAAATAATAATAATAATGAGTACTCACCGTACAGTGAAACTGAGACAGCAGTAGATGAGGTTAACAATGATAATATAACTCACCTGATTTTAACAGATAATTCTAACGGAGACTGGACAAGATTGACTAATATTGAACAGGTATATGAACCAACAGAAGTGATAATGAATGACATAGAAGTAAGGGATTATTATAATAATAATAATAAATTTGATATAAATAAGAATGATCTATGTTACAAATATGTTAGACTATTATTTGACGATATGGGGTAATTGTGTATTGTTTATTGTTCATGAACACTTAATGATATGAATAATGTGGTTTTGAAGTGCATTGTCTTATGGAACGATTTGTGGTTAATGATAAGAAATAATAAGTTGGACTGTATATTTTTTTTTATGTGTTAATGTCATTATGTTAAGTGTATTTGTGTACTACATTATAGTGTACTATATGTTATGTAAACAATGTGTATATGTAGGAGAAATTGATAACATTAATTATCAATTAAATTGAATTTGCAATTAACCAGTATAAATTAATAATAATTATAAAATTTGACAGACTGATTAAGCGATGAAAATAATTGTGAACTGTTAAAGAATTGAATTAAATTAATTACTTAATTAAGGTTGTATCAAAGAAAGTTTGAGAATGAAGTTAAATGATTTTATGAAATTAAGATTCTATAATGATTGGTAGATGATTAAACAGATAGTACGTTCAAATTGAGGTATGTTATTATAAGGGGAGAAGTGATGAATTTTCTAGTGTTATATCAAGGTAAAATGTGGAAAATAGATTTTGGGTGATAATGAAATAAGACAGGCGAGTTAAGTAGAATTAAAGTAAATGGGAGTTAAAGAGAAGAAGAATTTTGAAATACAGGTAACACACAGAGATAGTGTTAGATATTTTCGGGACACAGTAGTAGTGAGTATATGTAGAGATGAGTAATGAGAATGAGATATAAACATATTTGTTGATGATATTTTGTAGTAAGGGTGAGGTGGTAAGGTGTGAGCAACGTGCGGCGTGGCGAGAGACCAGCGTGCGGCGTTGTGGCGGGAATAGAGTAGTTTGAGTGAGTGTTTGCCGATATTTTGGAGGGGCATTGGTTCGTATGTAGATAGCCAGGTAGGGAACACACATCCTAGTACAAAGATGAGCGGTGCCAGAGGTAAGTGGAATTAGTGAAAGGTATTTATAAATGAGAGATTGGTGTCATAAGTGGTTGATAGTGGTTGTTAGTAAGAAAGGGAGTAATATTAAAATGTCTATTCGGTTGAAAGCATAGAGAATACAGGGGTCACCCAGTTTAAACAATGATTGAAATGTGAAGAGATAGATAGAAAATTCATAGTAGAAAGGCACTCAGAGATATAATGTAACAGGAAGGTTAATAATAAATTTGAATTGCATAGAATCAAATGATAAATAATTGAGGGATAATTAATAACAGTTCAATTGAAATTAAAATGTAATGTTTATAATTTTATCAAGATGTAGGGTATGTTACCAAGGTTAAATGTGATTGGGTTATTTTAATGTAATAATAGCAATGTTAATTATATATGCATACAGAGCAAGTAGTAAATTAAATTGTTATAAGTAGTTAAATCACCCGCAGTAATGGAGAATGAGAGTGTCAAATAAAGAGAGAGATTTATATAAAAGATATAAAATTTTTATTTTTCAAAACCAGTGACAAAATTTTGATAAAATTTGAAAATAATGTAAAATTAAGAATTGTTTATTCTGAATAATCTAAATGTCAATTTGCTTATTATTTATAATGTTTTGTTTATTTTAAATGTTTTATTTTATTATATTTTGTGTTTCAAGTAAGGATGTTACAGATGTTAAATGTAGTTTCAGACAGAATTGTACATAACACATGTAGGTCAAGGTTGTGGACTTGACCTAGTTTTGATCAGCTGACAGTGAAGTCATATAAGTTAATAGTATGGAAGTCAGTTCAACTTTTGTTTTAATCAATTTAAACAGATTCTAAATAATTTCTAGATGTAGAGGGAACATTTTAATAAATTTTAAATTTTTTTTCTTTGAACTTTGAAATTTTTTTTGGAAAATATTTTTGAAAAAAAAAAATGTGATTTTGCGCCTGCCAGGTAATGAATATTTTTAAACTTTGATTATTTGATTGTTTGTGTATTAACCATGTTTATTTTATTGATTTATTGTATTGACTTGTATTGTTAGATTCTAGGTGATTACATGTTAGGTTAAGGATATGTTCAATTAGAAGAAATGTTTAAATTAATTCACTTTAAATAAAACAGAAAATAATGAAGAGAATATTTTAGACTTTGTACAAAATTTATGAATCAATTTTATTTGAAAACAACGTGTTGTAATTTAAAGAACTTCTTAAAAAATTTTTTCAGTTTTATGATATATAATATCAGTATGTAATGTGAGTGTGTGTGAGCCCAGTATCTGCTAAAGGCAGCCCAGCTTGCATAAAAGGGGAAACATATCGGCTGAGGATCTGGCATAATCTGAGCCAGGGATTGAGGATTTTCGGGGGTAGCATGTTAGAAGGTGAGGTGGGCTGTGGTACTTGTCTGTTCGATTTTTCGGTGTTGGGATCTCTTACGGAGAAGTCCAGTGATCTCGTTCAGATGCGTCCATAGTCGCCAAGCCAGGGGGGTCATGTACCCATGAAGATTAAGAACAAGGGGGTTGTTGGCACCAGTTCCTCACCGGTCCTCTTAGGGGTTTATCAATGAGATTTCTTATGTTTTGGACAGCAGAATTCTCATTGAGGGGGTATTGTAACGTGTCAAAATTGGGTCAGTTTATTTCTTACAGTATGGGGTATTTGTATTTTTATTTATTTCATTTTTTGCGGGATTTTATAAAAAATATTGTGCAACCATTAATTCTATTGTGACAGACCAAGTGTATGGAACAGTTTGGAACAAAGGCAAGACGAAATAGCGTTGTGCGATCAGTAAGCGAAGAATTTACCACCCTAGTTTTTCCAAGAACTATGCGAGAGTGTGGCAGTGCGCACCTATGCGTCCACCAAGCATGGGCGCTGACCCACACGTTTGTGAAACTCAAAATGGCTAAAAGCAAGAAAGTATACGAGCACATGGTCGTGTAACGGCGGATGCAAAACTTAAGGACCGCCCAGCTCGTGACGTTAGCCAGTGCCACACCAAGATCGTATACGAACAAACATCACACCAAAAGCATGGTTTAAATAGGACGAAACTGTGACGAACAAATGCCAGGCATTGGTTTCCTCAACAAACGACGAAATTCAGTTAGCGTCGAATGCCTTGCCGCTCTGCGCAGTTTAGGCCTAGCTAAAGTACCTGCAGGTACCAAGCCCGATGGGCTCTTCTAAAATTTGTTAGAATTATCCGTCAAAGTGAGTTTCGGTTAAAAAAAATGAACACGGAGTAGTGCAGCAGAAACTAAAAATCATTCAGAAACATCAAACTAATTTCGGACACATAAATTAGAAATCGCGAAGTGAAATGTGGTGCTCGAGATATTCCCACGTGCCGGCAGAAAGGGGTTTTCTTTTAAAAAAATGATACGGGTTTTATAATTTTCTGTGTGTATGCGTGAGTGAGCAAAGCTGGGCTGTTTGTGTTTGTGTTTGTGTGAGCTAATTAAGGTAAGACCGTAGAATAAGTAATTACAATTAGTATTCATGTAGCAAATCAAACAAAAGAAGAAAGCAGTAAGAAGTTATGTAAGATAAAAAAGCATGGTAAAGTTTGTTTTCTAATTTGAATTTAAATGACTTGACAAAATTAAAACATTCATTCTCTTCATTCAAAATGTGTATTCATACTTATTTCGTAACCTCACACTGTTTCTGATCTCGCTTATAGGAGAACTCTGGGGGGACCCTTAGGAATATCGGTAAGTACGAACAAGTGAAATAAATGTATAAAATAGTATGTTTTTATACAAATGGCGGCCCGAACGACGGACATTATATAAAATAATTATATAAATAAGCCAGAATTCAGAAACAGAGTGGGTATCGAAAGAATATAAAATACGTAAAATAAGGTTATGTTGTAACTACACGTGGTAGAAAATTTTACAATAATTTTAGATATAATATGAATGTGTAATATTTATTATACGAAAACATTTTTTTGAAAGAAATAGAAATATTTAAACAAAAGTTAAAATGGCAGATAATAACGAAATAATAAGAATGATGCAAACGCTTTTTAATATACAAAATAGTAAGTTCGATGAGAAATTTAGTAACCTTGATGAAAAATTTAGCGAACAGAAAAACGAAATTAGAAATATCCAAAATAATCTTAACATGCAATTTGATGAAGTGAAGAAAGAAATTAAAGAACAAGGCTGTATTTACGATAAGAAATTGAGTGAAATAGAGACACGGTTAGGCGAAATAGAATTAGAAAATGAGAAAGTAATAAACAAATTAAAATCAAACAAAGATGACAGGGTAAGTAGTAGTGGAAATGATGATTTAAATAATGGGGTTACAAGTAATAACAATGACAATACAAATAAAAATATGGTGTTAGAAAATGATTGTGTAGATGTTGATAAGGATAACGAAATTGTAGAAAGAGTAGAAGTTGATAAGATGTTTGTGTGTGATGAATTAGAGAGAGAGAGTAGGAAGAATTTACAGGTAGGGTGGATGCAGGGGGTAGATTTTTCCCGTAATGTTGTAGTGGGGGGTGAAGAAATGGCTTTGGAAGACGATATGTCTGTAAATAAATTTCCCTGGGTTTTCTGTGCACTTCATAGGTGGTGCCGTAATGATAAGTTAGTGTCCCCTGAATGTTTTGACAGAGAGTGTGTAGCGTGGCATGATGGTGAGAAATGTTTTGAGAGAGAGAGAAAGAGAGAAATAGAGATATTTAAAGTAAAGAGAAGTTATGAAGAATTCGTAGAAAAGTTAGACATAGAGAGAAATAATAATAATAATGAGTACTCACCGTACAGTGAAACTGAGACAGCAGTAGATGAGGTTAACAATGATAATATAACTCACCTGATTTTAACAGATAATTCTAACGGAGACTGGACAAGATTGACTAATATTGAACAGGTATATGAACCAACAGAAGTGATAATGAATGACATAGAAGTAAGGGATTATTATAATAATAATAATAAATTTGATATAAATAAGAATGATCTATGTTACAAATATGTTAGACTATTATTTGACGATATGGGGTAATTGTGTATTGTTTATTGTTCATGAACACTTAATGATATGAATAATGTGGTTTTGAAGTGCATTGTCTTATGGAACGATTTGTGGTTAATGATAAGAAATAATAAGTTGGACTGTATATTTTTTTTTATGTGTTAATGTCATTATGTTAAGTGTATTTGTGTACTACATTATAGTGTACTATATGTTATGTAAACAATGTGTATATGTAGTATGTAGGAGAAATTGATAACATTAATTATCAATTAAATTGAATTTGCAATTAACCAGTATAAATTAATAATAATTATAAAATTTGACAGACTGATTAAGCGATGAAAATAATTGTGAACTGTTAAAGAATTGAATTAAATTAATTACTTAATTAAGGTTGTATCAAAGAAAGTTTGAGAATGAAGTTAAATGATTTTATGAAATTAAGATTCTATAATGATTGGTAGATGATTAAACAGATAGTACGTTCAAATTGAGGTATGTTATTATAAGGGGAGAAGTGATGAATTTTCTAGTGTTATATCAAGGTAAAATGTGGAAAATAGATTTTGGGTGATAATGAAATAAGACAGGCGAGTTAAGTAGAATTAAAGTAAATGGGAGTTAAAGAGAAGAAGAATTTTGAAATACAGGTAACACACAGAGATAGTGTTAGATATTTTCGGGACACAGTAGTAGTGAGTATATGTAGAGATGAGTAATGAGAATGAGATATAAACATATTTGTTGATGATATTTTGTAGTAAGGGTGAGGTGGTAAGGTGTGAGCAACGTGCGGCGTGGCGAGAGACCAGCGTGCGGCGTTGTGGCGGGAATAGAGTAGTTTGAGTGAGTGTTTGCCGATATTTTGGAGGGGCATTGGTTCGTATGTAGATAGCCAGGTAGGGAACACACATCCTAGTACAAAGATGAGCGGTGCCAGAGGTAAGTGGAATTAGTGAAAGGTATTTATAAATGAGAGATTGGTGTCATAAGTGGTTGATAGTGGTTGTTAGTAAGAAAGGGAGTAATATTAAAATGTCTATTCGGTTGAAAGCATAGAGAATACAGGGGTCACCCAGTTTAAACAATGATTGAAATGTGAAGAGTTAGATAGAAAATTCATAGTAGAAAGGCACTCAGAGATATAATGTAACAGGAAGGTTAATAATAAATTTGAATTGCATAGAATCAAATGATAAATAATTGAGGGATAATTAATAACAGTTCAATTGAAATTAAAATGTAATGTTTATAATTTTATCAAGATGTAGGGTATGTAGATGTTACCAAGGTTAAATGTGATTGGGTTATTTTAATGTAATAATAGCAATGTTAATTATATATGCATACAGAGCAAGTAGTAAATTAAATTGTTATAAGTAGTTAAATCACCCCCAGTAATGGAGAATGAGAGTGTCAAATAAAGAGAGAGATTTATACAAAAATATCAAATTTTTATTTTTCAAAACCAGTGACAAAATTTTGATAAAATTTGAAAATAATGTAAAATTAAGGATTGTTTATTCTGAATAATCTAAATGTCAATTTGCTTATTATTTATAATGTTTTGTTTATTTTAAATGTTTTATTTCATTATATTTTGTCTTTCAAGTAAGGATGTTACAGATGTTAAATGTAGTTTCAGACAGAATTGTACATAACACATGTAGGTCAAGGTTGTGGACTTAACCTAGTTTTGATCAGCTGACAGTGAAGTCATATAAGTTAATAGTATGGAAGTCAGTTCAACTTTTGTTTTAATCAATTTAAACAGATTCTAAATAATTTCTAGATGTAGAGGGAACATTTTAATAAATTTAAAATTTTTTTTCTTTGAACTTTGAAATTTTTTTTGGAAAATATTTTTGAAAAAAAAAATGTGATTTTGCGCCTGCCAGGTAATGAATATTTTTAAACTTTGATTATTTGATTGTTTGTGTATTAACCATGTTTATTTTATTGATTTATTGTATTGACTTGTATTGTTAGATTCTAGGTGATTACATGTTAGGTTAAGGATATGTTCAATTAGAAGAAATGTTTAAATTAATTCACTTTAAATAAAACAGAAAATAATGAAGAGAATATTTTAGACTTTGTACAAAATTTATGAATCAATTTTATTTGAAAACAACGTGTTGTAATTTAAAGAACTTCTTAAAAAATTTTTTCAATTTTATGATATATAATATCAGTATGTAATGTGAGTGTGTGTGAGCCCAGTATCTGCTAAAGGCAGCCCAGCTTGCATAAAAGGGGAAACATATCGGCTGAGGATCTGGCATAATCTGAGCCAGGGATTGAGGATTTTGGGGGGTAGCATGTTAGAAGGTGAGGTGGGCTGTGGTACTTGTCTGTTCGATTTTTCGGTGTTGGGATCTCTTACGGAGAAGTCCAGTGATCTCGTTCAGATGCGTCCATAGTCGCCAAGCCAGGGGGGTCGTGTACCCATGAAGATTAAGAACAAGGGGGTTGTTGGCACCAGTTCCTCACCGGTCCTCTTAGGGGTTTATCAATGAGATTTCTTATGTTTTGGACAGCAGAATTCTCATTGAGGGGGTATTGTAACGTGTCAAAATTGGGTCAGTTTATTTCTTACAGTATGGGGTATTTGTATTTTTATTTATTTCATTTTTTGCGGGATTTTATAAAAAATATTGTGCAACCATTAATTCTATTGTGACAGACCAAGTGTATGGAACAGTTTGGAACAAAGGCAAGACGAAATAGCGTTGTGCGATCAGTAAGCGAAGAATTTACCACCCTAGTTTTTCCAAGAACTATGCGAGAGTGTGGCAGTGCGCACCTATGCGTCCACCAAGCATGGGCGCTGACCCACACGTTTGTGAAACTCAAAATGGCTAAAAGCAAGAAACTATACGAGCACATGGTCGTGTAACGGCGGATGCAAAACTTAAGGACCGCCCAGCTCGTGACGTTAGCCAGTGCCACACCAAGATCGTATACGAACAAACATCACACCAAAAGCATGGTTTAAATAGGACGAAACTGTGACGAACAAATACCAGGCATTGGTTTCCTCAACAAACGACGAAATTCAGTTAGCGTCGAACGCCTTGCCGCTCTGCGCAGTTTAGGCCTAGCTAAAGTACCTGCAGGTACCAAGCCCGATGGGCTCTTCTAAAATTTGTTAGAATTATCCGTCAAAGTGAGTTTCGGTTAAAAAAAATGAACACGAAGTAGTGCAGCAGAAACTAAAAATCATTCAGAAACATCAAACTAATTTCGGACACATAAATTAGAAATCGCGAAGTGAAATGTGGTGCTCGAGATATTCCCACGTGCCGGCAGAAAGGGGTTTTCTTTTAAAAAAATGATAAGGGTTTTATAATTTTCTGTGTGTATGCGTGAGTGAGCAAAGCTGGGCTGTTTGTGTTTGTGTTTGTGTGAGCTAATTAAGGTAAGACCGTAGAATAAGTAATTACAATTAGTATTCATGTAGCAAATCAAACAAAAGAAGAAAGCAGTAAGAAGTTATGTAAGATAAAAAAGCATGGTAAAGTTTGTTTTCTAATTTGAATTTTTAAATGACTTGACAAAATTAAAACATTCATTCTCTTCATTCAAAATGTGTATTCATACTTATTTCGTAACCTCACACTGTTTCTGATCTCGCTTATAGGAGAACTCTGGGGGGACCCTTAGGAATATCGGTAAGTACGAACAAGTGAAATAAATGTATAAAATAGTATGTTTTTATACAAATGGCGGCCCGAACGACGGACATTATATAAAATAATTATATAAATAAGCCAGAATTCAGAAACAGAGTGGGTATTGAAAGAATATAAAATACGTAAAATAAGGTTATGTTGTAACTACACGTGGTAGAAAATTTTACAATAATTTTAGATATAATATGAATGTGTAATATTTATTATACGAAAACATTTTTTTGAAAGAAATAGAAATATTTAAACAAAAGTTAAAATGGCAGATAATAACGAAATAATAAGAATGATGCAAACGCTTTTTAATATACAAAATAGTAAGTTCGATGAGAAATTTAGTAACCTTGATGAAAAATTTAGCGAACAGAAAAACGAAATTAGAAATATCCAAAATAATCTTAACATGCAATTTGATGAAGTGAAGAAAGAAATTAAAGAACAAGGCTGTATTTACGATAAGAAATTGAGTGAAATAGAGACACGGTTAGGCGAAATAGAATTAGAAAATGAGAAAGTAATAAACAAATTAAAATCAAACAAAGATGACAGGGTAAGTAGTAGTGGAAATGATGATTTAAATAATGGGGTTACAAGTAATAACAATGACAATACAAATAAAAATATGGTGTTAGAAAATGATTGTGTAGATGTTGATAAGGATAACGAAATTGTAGAAAGAGTAGAAGTTGATAAGATGTTTGTGTGTGATGAATTAGAGAGAGAGAGTAGGAAGAATTTACAGGTAGGGTGGATGCAGGGGGTAGATTTTTCCCGTAATGTTGTAGTGGGGGGTGAAGAAATGGCTTTGGAAGACGATATGTCTGTAAATAAATTTCCCTGGGTTTTCTGTGCACTTCATAGGTGGTGCCGTAATGATAAGTTAGTGTCCCCTGAATGTTTTGACAGAGAGTGTGTAGCGTGGCATGATGGTGAGAAATGTTTTGAGAGAGAGAGAAAGAGAGAAATAGAGATATTTAAAGTAAAGAGAAGTTATGAAGAATTCGTAGAAAAGTTAGACATAGAGAGAAATAATAATAATAATGAGTACTCACCGTACAGTGAAACTGAGACAGCAGTAGATGAGGTTAACAATGATAATATAACTCACCTGATTTTAACAGATAATTCTAACGGAGACTGGACAAGATTGACTAATATTGAACAGGTATATGAATCAACAGAAGTGATAACGAATGACATAGAAGTAAGGGATTATTATAATAATAATAATAAATTTGATATAAATAAGAATGATCTATGTTACAAATATGTTAGACTATTATTTGACGATATGGGGTAATTGTGTATTGATAACATTAATTATCAATTAAATTGAATTTGCAATTAACCAGTATAAATTAATAATAATTATAAAATTTGACAGACTGATTAAGCGATGAAAATAATTGTGAACTGTTAAAGAATTGAATTAAATTAATTACTTAATTAAGGTTGTATCAAAGAAAGTTTGAGAATGAAGTTAAATGATTTTATGAAATTAAGATTCTATAATGATTGGTAGATGATTAAACAGATAGTACGTTCAAATTGAGGTATGTTATTATAAGGGGAGAAGTGATGAATTTTCTAGTGTTATATCAAGGTAAAATGTGGAAAATAGATTTTGGGTGATAATGAAATAAGACAGGCGAGTTAAGTAGAATTAAAGTAAATGGGAGTTAAAGAGAAGAAGAATTTTGAAATACAGGTAACACACAGAGATAGTGTTAGATATTTTCGGGACACAGTAGTAGTGAGTATATGTAGAGATGAGTAATGAGAATGAGATATAAACATATTTGTTGATGATATTTTGTAGTAAGGGTGAGGTGGTAAGGTGTGAGCAACGTGCGGCGTGGCGAGAGACCAGCGTGCGGCGTTGTGGCGGGAATAGAGTAGTTTGAGTGAGTGTTTGCCGATATTTTGGAGGGGCATTGGTTCGTATGTAGATAGCCAGGTAGGGAACACACATCCTAGTACAAAGATGAGCGGTGCCAGAGGTAAGTGGAATTAGTGAAAGGTATTTATAAATGAGAGATTGGTGTCATAAGTGGTTGATAGTGGTTGTTAGTAAAAAAGGGAGTAATATTAAAATGTCTATTCGGTTGAAAGCATAGAGAATACAGGGGTCACCCAGTTTAAACAATGATTGAAATGTGAAGAGTTAGATAGAAAATTCATAGTAGAAAGGCACTCAGAGATATAATGTAACAGGAAGGTTAATAATAAATTTGAATTGCATAGAATCAAATGATAAATAATTGAGGGATAATTAATAACAGTTCAATTGAAATTAAAATGTAATGTTTATAATTTTATCAAGATGTAGGGTATGTAGATGTTACCAAGGTTAAATGTGATTGGGTTATTTTAATGTAATAATAGCAATGTTAATTATATATGCATACAGAGCAAGTAGTAAATTAAATTGTTATAAGTAGTTAAATCACCCGCAGTAATGGAGAATGAGAGTGTCAAATAAAGAGAGAGATTTATATAAAAGATATAAAATTTTTATTTTTCAAAACCAGTGACAAAATTTGAAAATAATGTAAAATTAAGAATTGTTTATTCTGAATAATCTAAATGTCAATTTGCTTATTATTTATAATGTTTTGTTTATTTTAAATGTTTTATTTCATTATATTTTGTCTTTCAAGTAAGGATGTTACAGATGTTAAATGTAGTTTCAGACAGAATTGTACATAACACATGTAGGTCAAGGTTGTGGACTTAACCTAGTTTTGATCAGCTGACAGTGAAGTCATATAAGTTAATAGTATGGAAGTCAGTTCAACTTTTGTTTTAATCAATTTAAACAGATTCTAAATAATTTCTAGATGTAGAGGGAACATTTTAATAAATTTTAAATTTGTTTTCTTTGAACTTTGAAATTTTTTTTGGAAAATATTTTTGAAAAAAAAAATGTGATTTTGCGCCTGCCAGGTAATGAATATTTTTAAACTTTGATTATTTGATTGTTTGTGTATTAACCATGTTTATTTTATTGATTTATTGTATTGACTTGTATTGTTAGATTCTAGGTGATTACATGTTAGGTTAAGGATATGTTCAATTAGAAGAAATGTTTAAATTAATTCACTTTAAATAAAACAGAAAATAATGAAGAGAATATTTTAGACTTTGTACAAAATTTATGAATCAATTTTATTTGAAAACAATGTGTTGTAATTTAAAGAACTTCTTAAAAAATTTTTTCAATTTTATGATATATAATATCAGTATGTAATGTGAGTGTGTGTGAGCCCAGTATCTGCTAAAGGCAGCCCAGCTTGCATAAAAGGGGAAACATATCGGCTGAGGATCTGGCATAATCTGAGCCAGGGATTGAGGATTTTGGGGGGTAGCATGTTAGAAGGTGAGGTGGGCTGTGGTACTTGTCTGTTCGATTTTTCGGTGTTGGGATCTCTTACGGAGAAGTCCAGTGATCTCGTTCAGATGCGTCCATAGTCGCCAAGCCAGGGGGGTCGTATACCCATGAAGATTAAGAACAAGGGGGTTGTTGGCACCAGTTCCTCACCGGTCCTCTTAGGGGTTTATCAATGAGATTTCTTATGTTTTGGACAGCAGAATTCTCATTGAGGGGGTATTGTAACGTGTCAAAATTGGGTCAGTTTATTTCTTACAGTATGGGGTATTTGTATTTTTATTTATTTCATTTTTTGCGGGATTTTATAAAAAATATTGTGCAACCATTAATTCTATTGTGACAGACCAAGTGTATGGAACAGTTTGGAACAAAGGCAAGACGAAATAGCGTTGTGCGATCAGTAAGCGAAGAATTTACCACCCTAGTTTTTCCAAGAACTATGCGAGAGTGTGGCAGTGCGCACCTATGCGTCCACCAAGCATGGGCGCTGACCCACACGTTTGTGAAACTCAAAATGGCTAAAAGCAAGAAACTATACGAGCACATGGTCGTGTAACGGCGGATGCAAAACTTAAGGACCGCCCAGCTCGTGACGTTAGCCAGTGCCACACCAAGATCGTATACGAACAAACATCACACCAAAAGCATGGTTTAAATAGGACGAAACTGTGACGAACAAATACCAGGCATTGGATTCCTCAACAAACGACGAAATTCAGTTAGCGTCGAACGCCTTGCCGCTCTGCGCAGTTTAGGCCTAGCTAAAGTACCTGCAGGTACCAAGCCCGATGGGCTCTTCTAAAATTTGTTAGAATTATCCGTCAAAGTGAGTTTCGGTTAAAAAAAATGAACACGGAGTAGTGCAGCAGAAACTAAAAATCATTCAGAAACATCAAACTAATTTCGGACACATAAATTAGAAATCGCGAAGTGAAATGTGGTGCTCGAGATATTCCCACGTGCCGGCAGAAAGGGGTTTTCTTTTAAAAAAATGATACGGGTTTTATAATTTTCTGTGTGTATGCGTGAGTGAGCAAAGCTGGGCTGTTTGTGTTTGTGTTTGTGTGAGCTAATTAAGGTAAGACCGTAGAATAAGTAATTACAATTAGTATTCATGTAGAAAACCAAACAAAAGAAGAAAGCAGTAAGAAGTTATGTAAGATAAAAAAGCATGGTAAAGTTTGTTTTCTAATTTGAATTTTTAAATGACTTGACAAAATTAAAACATTCATTCTCTTCATTCAAAATGTGTATTCATACTTATTTCGTAACCTCACACTGTTTCTGATCTCGCTTATAGGAGAACTCTGGGGGGACCCTTAGGAATATCGGTAAGTACGAACAAGTGAAATAAATGTATAAAATAGTATGTTTTTATACAAATGGCGGCCCGAACGACGGACATTATATAAAATAATTATATAAATAAGCCAGAATTCAGAAACAGAGTGGGTATCGAAAGAATATAAAATACGTAAAATAAGGTAATGTTGTAACTACACGTGGTAGAAAATTTTACAATAATTTTAGATATAATATGAATGTGTAATATTTATTATACGAAAACATTTTTTTGAAAGAAATAGAAATATTTAAACAAAAGTTAAAATGGCAGATAATAACGAAATAATAAGAATGATGCAAACGCTTTTTAATATACAAAATAGTAAGTTCGATGAGAAATTTAGTAACCTTGATGAAAAATTTAGCGAACAGAAATACGAAATTAGAAATATCCAAAATAATCTTAACATGCAATTTGATGAAGTGAAGAAAGAAATTAAAGAACAAGGCTGTATTTACGATAAGAAATTGAGTGAAATAGAGACACGGTTAGGCGAAATAGAATTAGAAAATGAGAAAGTAATAAACAAATTAAAATCAAACAAAGATGACAGGGTAAGTAGTAGTGGAAATGATGATTTAAATAATGGGGTTACAAGTAATAACAATGACAATACAAATAAAAATATGGTGTTAGAAAATGATTGTGTAGATGTTGATAAGGATAACGAAATTGTAGAAAGAGTAGAAGTTGATAAGATGTTTGTGTGTGATGAATTAGAGAGAGAGAGTAGGAAGAATTTACAGGTAGGGTGGATGCAGGGGGTAGATTTTTCCCGTAATGTTGTAGTGGGGGGTGAAGAAATGGCTTTGGAAGACGATATGTCTGTAAATAAATTTCCCTGGGTTTTCTGTGCACTTCATAGGTGGTGCCGTAATGATAAGTTAGTGTCCCCTGAATGTTTTGACAGAGAGTGTGTAGCGTGGCATGATGGTGAGAAATGTTTTGAGAGAGAGAGAAAGAGAGAAATAGAGATATTTAAAGTAAAGAGAAGTTATGAAGAATTCGTAGAAAAGTTAGACATAGAGAGAAATAATAATAATAATGAGTACTCACCGTACAGTGAAACTGAGACAGCAGTAGATGAGGTTAACAATGATAATATAACTCACCTGATTTTAACAGATAATTCTAACGGAGACTGGACAAGATTGACTAATATTGAACAGGTATATGAACCAACAGAAGTGATAATGAATGACATAGAAGTAAGGGATTATTATAATAATAATAATAAATTTGATATAAATAAGAATGATCTATGTTACAAATATGTTAGACTATTATTTGACGATATGGGGTAATTGTGTATTGTTTATTGTTCATGAACATTTAATGATATGAATAATGTGGTTTTGAAGTGCATTGTCTTATGGAACGATTTGTGGTTAATGATAAGAAATAATAAGTTGGACTGTATATTTTTTTTTATGTGTTAATGTCATTATGTTAAGTGTATTTGTGTACTACATTATAGTGTACTATATGTTATGTAAACAATGTGTATATGTAGGAGAAATTGATAACATTAATTATCAATTAAATTGAATTTGCAATTAACCAGTATAAATTAATAATAATTATAAAATTTGACAGACTGATTAAGCGATGAAAATAATTGTGAACTGTTAAAGAATTGAATTAAATTAATTACTTAATTAAGGTTGTATCAAAGAAAGTTTGAGAATGAAGTTAAATGATTTTATGAAATTAAGATTCTATAATGATTGGTAGATGATTAAACAGATAGTACGTTCAAATTGAGGTATGTTATTATAAGGGGAGAAGTGATGAATTTTCTAGTGTTATATCAAGGTAAAATGTGGAAAGTAGATTTTGGGTGATAATGAAATAAGACAGGCGAGTTAAGTAGAATTAAAGTAAATGGGAGTTAAAGAGAAGAAGAATTTTGAAATACAGGTAACACACAGAGATAGTGTTAGATATTTTCGGGACACAGTAGTAGTGAGTATATGTAGAGATGAGTAATGAGAATGAGATATAAACATATTTGTTGATGATATTTTGTAGTAAGGGTGAGGTGGTAAGGTGGGAGCAACGTGCGGCGTGGCGAGAGACCAGCGTGCGGCGTTGTGGCGGGAATAGAGTAGTTTGAGTGAGTGTTTGCCGATATTTTGGAGGGGCATTGGTTCGTATGTAGATAGCCAGGTAGGGAACACACATCCTAGTACAAAGATGAGCGGTGCCAGAGGTAAGTGGAATTAGTGAAAGGTATTTATAAATGAGAGATTGGTGTCATAAGTGGTTGATAGTGGTTGTTAGTAAGAAAGGGAGTAATATTAAAATGTCTATTCGGTTGAAAGCATAGAGAATACAGGGGTCACCCAGTTTAAACAATGATTGAAATGTGAAGAGTTAGATAGAAAATTCATAGTAGAAAGGCACTCAGAGATATAATGTAACAGGAAGGTTATAATAAATTTGAATTGCATAGAATCAAATGATAAATAATTGAGGGATAATTAATAACAGTTCAATTGAAATTAAAATGTAATGTTTATAATTTTATCAAGATGTAGGGTATGTTACCAAGGTTAAATGTGATTGGGTTATTTTAATGTAATAATAGCAATGTTAATTATATATGCATACAGAGCAAGTAGTAAATTAAATTGTTATAAGTAGTTAAATCACCCGCAGTAATGGAGAATGAGAGTGTCAAATAAAGAGAGAGATTTATACAAAAGATATCAAATTTTTATTTTTCAAAACCAGTGACAAAATTTTGATAAAATTTGAAAATAATGTAAAATTAAGAATTGTTTATTCTGAATAATCTAAATGTCAATTTGCTTATTATTTATAATGTTTTGTTTATTTTAAATGTTTTATTTCATTATATTTTGTCTTTCAAGTAAGGATGTTACAGATGTTAAATGTAGTTTCAGACAGAATTGTACATAACACATGTAGGTCAAGGTTGTGGACTTAACCTAGTTTTGATCAGCTGACAGTGAAGTCATATAAGTTAATAGTATGGAAGTCAGTTCAACTTTTGTTTTAATCAATTTAAACAGATTCTAAATAATTTCTAGATGTAGAGGGAACATTTTAATAAATTTTAAATTTGTTTTCTTTGAACTTTGAAATTTTTTTTGGAAAATATTTTTGAAAAAAAAAATGTGATTTTGCGCCTGCCAGGTAATGAATATTTTTAAACTTTGATTATTTGATTGTTTGTGTATTAACCATGTTTATTTTATTGATTTATTGTATTGACTTGTATTGTTAGATTCTAGGTGATTACATGTTAGGTTAAGGATATGTTCAATTAGAAGAAATGTTTAAATTAATTCACTTTAAATAAAACAGAAAATAATGAAGAGAATATTTTAGACTTTGTACAAAATTTATGAATCAATTTTATTTGAAAACAATGTGTTGTAATTTAAAGAACTTCTTAAAAAATTTTTTCAATTTTATGATATATAATATCAGTATGTAATGTGAGTGTGTGTGAGCCCAGTATCTGCTAAAGGCAGCCCAGCTTGCATAAAAGGGGAAACATATCGGCTGAGGATCTGGCATAATCTGAGCCAGGGATTGAGGATTTTGGGGGGTAGCATGTTAGAAGGTGAGGTGGGCTGTGGTACTTGTCTGTTCGATTTTTCGGTGTTGGGATCTCTTACGGAGAAGTCCAGTGATCTCGTTCAGATGCGTCCATAGTCGCCAAGCCAGGGGGGTCGTATACCCATGAAGATTAAGAACAAGGGGGTTGTTGGCACCAGTTCCTCACCGGTCCTCTTAGGGGTTTATCAATGAGATTTCTTATGTTTTGGACAGCAGAATTCTCATTGAGGGGGTATTGTAACGTGTCAAAATTGGGTCAGTTTATTTCTTACAGTATGGGGTATTTGTATTTTTATTTATTTCATTTTTTGCGGGATTTTATAAAAAATATTGTGCAACCATTAATTCTATTGTGACAGACCAAGTGTATGGAACAGTTTGGAACAAAGGCAAGACGAAATAGCGTTGTGCGATCAGTAAGCGAAGAATTTACCACCCTAGTTTTTCCAAGAACTATGCGAGAGTGTGGCAGTGCGCACCTATGCGTCCACCAAGCATGGGCGCTGACCCACACGTTTGTGAAACTCAAAATGGCTAAAAGCAAGAAACTATACGAGCACATGGTCGTGTAACGGCGGATGCAAAACTTAAGGACCGCCCAGCTCGTGACGTTAGCCAGTGCCACACCAAGATCGTATACGAACAAACATCACACCAAAAGCATGGTTTAAATAGGACGAAACTGTGACGAACAAATACCAGGCATTGGATTCCTCAACAAACGACGAAATTCAGTTAGCGTCGAACGCCTTGCCGCTCTGCGCAGTTTAGGCCTAGCTAAAGTACCTGCAGGTACCAAGCCCGATGGGCTCTTCTAAAATTTGTTAGAATTATCCGTCAAAGTGAGTTTCGGTTAAAAAAAATGAACACGGAGTAGTGCAGCAGAAACTAAAAATCATTCAGAAACATCAAACTAATTTCGGACACATAAATTAGAAATCGCGAAGTGAAATGTGGTGCTCGAGATATTCCCACGTGCCGGCAGAAAGGGGTTTTCTTTTAAAAAAATGATACGGGTTTTATAATTTTCTGTGTGTATGCGTGAGTGAGCAAAGCTGGGCTGTTTGTGTTTGTGTTTGTGTGAGCTAATTAAGGTAAGACCGTAGAATAAGTAATTACAATTAGTATTCATGTAGAAAATCAAACAAAAGAAGAAAGCAGTAAGAAGTTATGTAAGATAAAAAAGCATGGTAAAGTTTGTTTTCTAATTTGAATTTTTAAATGACTTGACAAAATTAAAACATTCATTCTCTTCATTCAAAATGTGTATTCATACTTATTTCGTAACCTCACACTGTTTCTGATCTCGCTTATAGGAGAACTCTGGGGGGACCCTTAGGAATATCGGTAAGTACGAACAAGTGAAATAAATGTATAAAATAGTATGTTTTTATACAAATGGCGGCCCGAACGACGGACATTATATAAAATAATTATATAAATAAGCCAGAATTCAGAAACAGAGTGGGTATCGAAAGAATATAAAATACGTAAAATAAGGTAATGTTGTAACTACACGTGGTAGAAAATTTTACAATAATTTTAGATATAATATGAATGTGTAATATTTATTATACGAAAACATTTTTTTGAAAGAAATAGAAATATTTAAACAAAAGTTAAAATGGCAGATAATAACGAAATAATAAGAATGATGCAAACGCTTTTTAATATACAAAATAGTAAGTTCGATGAGAAATTTAGTAACCTTGATGAAAAATTTAGCGAACAGAAATACGAAATTAGAAATATCCAAAATAATCTTAACATGCAATTTGATGAAGTGAAGAAAGAAATTAAAGAACAAGGCTGTATTTACGATAAGAAATTGAGTGAAATAGAGACACGGTTAGGCGAAATAGAATTAGAAAATGAGAAAGTAATAAACAAATTAAAATCAAACAAAGATGACAGGGTAAGTAGTAGTGGAAATGATGATTTAAATAATGGGGTTACAAGTAATAACAATGACAATACAAATAAAAATATGGTGTTAGAAAATGATTGTGTAGATGTTGATAAGGATAACGAAATTGTAGAAAGAGTAGAAGTTGATAAGATGTTTGTGTGTGATGAATTAGAGAGAGAGAGTAGGAAGAATTTACAGGTAGGGTGGATGCAGGGGGTAGATTTTTCCCGTAATGTTGTAGTGGGGGGTGAAGAAATGGCTTTGGAAGACGATATGTCTGTAAATAAATTTCCCTGGGTTTTCTGTGCACTTCATAGGTGGTGCCGTAATGATAAGTTAGTGTCCCCTGAATGTTTTGACAGAGAGTGTGTAGCGTGGCATGATGGTGAGAAATGTTTTGAGAGAGAGAGAAAGAGAGAAATAGAGATATTTAAAGTAAAGAGAAGTTATGAAGAATTCGTAGAAAAGTTAGACATAGAGAGAAATAATAATAATAATGAGTACTCACCGTACAGTGAAACTGAGACAGCAGTAGATGAGGTTAACAATGATAATATAACTCACCTGATTTTAACAGATAATTCTAACGGAGACTGGACAAGATTGACTAATACTGAACAGGTATATGAACCAACAGAAGTGATAATGAATGACATAGAAGTAAGGGATTATTATAATAATAATAATAAATTTGATATAAATAAGAATGATCTATGTTACAAATATGTTAGACTATTATTTGACGATATGGGGTAATTGTGTATTGTTTATTGTTCATGAACATTTAATGATATGAATAATGTGGTTTTGAAGTGCATTGTCTTATGGAACGATTTGTGGTTAATGATAAGAAATAATAAGTTGGACTGTATATTTTTTTTTATGTGTTAATGTCATTATGTTAAGTGTATTTGTGTACTACATTATAGTGTACTATATGTTATGTAAACAATGTGTATATGTAGGAGAAATTGATAACATTAATTATCAATTAAATTGAATTTGCAATTAACCAGTATAAATTAATAATAATTATAAAATTTGACAGACTGATTAAGCGATGAAAATAATTGTGAACTGTTAAAGAATTGAATTAAATTAATTACTTAATTAAGGTTGTATCAAAGAAAGTTTGAGAATGAAGTTAAATGATTTTATGAAATTAAGATTCTATAATGATTGGTAGATGATTAAACAGATAGTACGTTCAAATTGAGGTATGTTATTATAAGGGGAGAAGTGATGAATTTTCTAGTGTTATATCAAGGTAAAATGTGGAAAGTAGATTTTGGGTGATAATGAAATAAGACAGGCGAGTTAAGTAGAATTAAAGTAAATGGGAGTTAAAGAGAAGAAGAATTTTGAAATACAGGTAACACACAGAGATAGTGTTAGATATTTTCGGGACACAGTAGTAGTGAGTATATGTAGAGATGAGTAATGAGAATGAGATATAAACATATTTGTTGATGATATTTTGTAGTAAGGGTGAGGTGGTAAGGTGGGAGCAACGTGCGGCGTGGCGAGAGACCAGCGTGCGGCGTTGTGGCGGGAATAGAGTAGTTTGAGTGAGTGTTTGCCGATATTTTGGAGGGGCATTGGTTCGTATGTAGATAGCCAGGTAGGGAACACACATCCTAGTACAAAGATGAGCGGTGCCAGAGGTAAGTGGAATTAGTGAAAGGTATTTATAAATGACAGATTGGTGTCATAAGTGGTTGATAGTGGTTGTTAGTAAGAAAGGGAGTAATATTAAAATGTCTATTCGGTTGAAAGCATAGAGAATACAGGGGTCACCCAGTTTAAACAATGATTGAAATGTGAAGAGTTAGATAGAAAATTCATAGTAGAAAGGCACTCAGAGATATAATGTAACAGGAAGGTTATAATAAATTTGAATTGCATAGAATCAAATGATAAATAATTGAGGGATAATTAATAACAGTTCAATTGAAATTAAAATGTAATGTTTATAATTTTATCAAGATGTAGGGTATGTTACCAAGGTTAAATGTGATTGGGTTATTTTAATGTAATAATAGCAATGTTAATTATATATGCATACAGAGCAAGTAGTAAATTAAATTGTTATAAGTAGTTAAATCACCCGCAGTAATGGAGAATGAGAGTGTCAAATAAAGAGAGAGATTTATACAAAAGATATCAAATTTTTATTTTTCAAAACCAGTGACAAAATTTTGATAAAATTTGAAAATAATGTAAAATTAAGAATTGTTTATTTTGAATAATCTAAATGTCAATTTGCTTATTATTTATAATGTTTTGTTTATTTTAAATGTTTTATTTCATTATATTTTGTCTTTCAAGTAAGGATGTTACAGATGTTAAATGTAGTTTCAGACAGAATTGTACATAACACATGTAGGTCAAGGTTGTGGACTTGACCTAGTTTTGATCAGCTGACAGTGAAGTCATATAAGTTAATAGTATGGAAGTCAGTTCAACTTTTGTTTTAATCAATTTAAACAGATTCTAAATAATTTCTAGATGTAGAGGGAACATTTTAATAAATTTTAAATTTTTTTTCTTTGAACTTTGAAATTTTTTTTGGAAAATATTTTTGAAAAAAAAAATGTGATTTTGCGCCTGCCAGGTAATGAATATTTTTAAACTTTGATTATTTGATTGTTTGTGTATTAACCATGTTTATTTTATTGATTTATTGTATTGACTTGTATTGTTAGATTCTAGGTGATTACATGTTAGGTTAAGGATATGTTCAATTAGAAGAAATGTTTAAATTAATTCACTTTAAATAAAACAGAAAATAATGAAGAGAATATTTTAGACTTTGTACAAAATTTATGAATCAATTTTATTTGAAAACAACGTGTTGTAATTTAAAGAACTTCTTAAAAAATTTTTTCAATTTTATGATATATAATATCAGTATGTAATGTGAGTGTGTGTGACCCCAGTATCTGCTAAAGGCAGCCCAGCTTGCATAAAAGGGGAAACATATCGGCTGAGGATCTGGCATAATCTGAGCCAGGGATTGAGGATTTTGGGGGGTAGCATGTTAGAAGGTGAGGTGGGCTGTGGTACTTGTCTGTTCGATTTTTCGGTGTTGGGATCTCTTACGGAGAAGTCCAGTGATCTCGTTCAGATGCGTCCATAGTCGCCAAGCCAGGGGGGTCGTGTACCCATGAAGATTAAGAACAAGGGGGTTGTTGGCACCAGTTCCTCACCGGTCCTCTTAGGGGTTTATCAATGAGATTTCTTATGTTTTGGACAGCAGAATTCTCATTGAGGGGGTATTGTAACGTGTCAAAATTGGGTCAGTTTATTTCTTACAGTATGGGGTATTTGTATTTTTATTTATTTCATTTTTTGCGGGATTTTATAAAAAATATTGTGCAACCATTAATTCTATTGTGACAGACCAAGTGTATGGAACAGTTTGGAACAAAGGCAAGACGAAATAGCGTTGTGCGATCAGTAAGCGAAGAATTTACCACCCTAGTTTTTCCAAGAACTATGCGAGAGTGTGGCAGTGCGCACCTATGCGTCCACCAAGCATGGGCGCTGACCCACACGTTTGTGAAACTCAAAATGGCTAAAAGCAAGAAACTATACGAGCACATGGTCGTGTAACGGCGGATGCAAAACTTAAGGACCGCCCAGCTCGTGACGTTAGCCAGTGCCACACCAAGATCGTATACGAACAAACATCACACCAAAAGCATGGTTTAAATAGGACGAAACTGTGACGAACAAATACCAGGCATTGGTTTCCTCAACAAACGACGAAATTCAGTTAGCGTCGAATGCCTTGCCGCTCTGCGCAGTTTAGGCCTAGCTAAAGTACCTGCAGGTACCAAGCCCGATGGGCTCTTCTAAAATTTGTTAGAATTATCCGTCAAAGTGAGTTTCGGTTAAAAAAAATGAACACGGAGTAGTGCAGCAGAAACTAAAAATCATTCAGAAACATCAAACTAATTTCGGACACATAAATTAGAAATCGTGAAGTGAAATGTGGTGCTCGAGATATTCCCACGTGCCGGCAGAAAGGGGTTTTCTTTTAAAAAAATGATACGGGTTTTATAATTTTCTGTGTGTGTGCGTGAGTGAGCAAAGCTGGGCTGTTTGTGTTTGTGTTTGTGTGAGCTAATTAAGGTAAGACCGTAGAATAAGTAATTACAATTAGTATTCATGTAGCAAATCAAACAAAAGAAGAAAGCAGTAAGAAGTTATGTAAGATAAAAAAGCATGGTAAAGTTTGTTTTCTAATTTGAATTTAAATGACTTGACAAAATTAAAACATTCATTCTCTTCATTCAAAATGTGTATTCATACTTATTTCGTAACCTCACACTGTTTCTGATCTCGCTTATAGGAGAACTCTGGGGGGACCCTTAGGAATATCGGTAAGTACGAACAAGTGAAATAAATGTATAAAATAGTATGTTTTTATACAAATGGCGGCCCGAACGACGGACATTATATAAAATAATTATATAAATAAGCCAGAATTCAGAAACAGAGTGGGTATCGAAAGAATATAAAATACGTAACATAAGGTTATGTTGTAACTACACGTGGTAGAAAATTTTACAATAATTTTAGATATAATATGAATGTGTAATATTTATTATACGAAAACATTTTTTTGAAAGAAATAGAAATATTTAAACAAAAGTTAAAATGGCAGATAATAACGAAATAATAAGAATGATGCAAACGCTTTTTAATATACAAAATAGTAAGTTCGATGAGAAATTTAGTAACCTTGATGAAAAATTTAGCGAACAGAAAAACGAAATTAGAAATATCCAAAATAATCTTAACATGCAATTTGATGAAGTGAAGAAAGAAATTAAAGAACAAGGCTGTATTTACGATAAGAAATTGAGTGAAATAGAGACACGGTTAGGCGAAATAGAATTAGAAAATGAGAAAGTAATAAACAAATTAAAATCAAACAAAGATGACAGGGTAAGTAGTAGTGGAAATGATGATTTAAATAATGGGGTTACAAGTAATAACAATGACAATACAAATAAAAATATGGTGTTAGAAAATGATTGTGTAGATGTTGATAAGGATAACGAAATTGTAGAAAGAGTAGAAGTTGATAAAATGTTTGTGTGTGATGAATTAGAGAGAGAGAGTAGGAAGAATTTACAGGTAGGGTGGATGCAGGGGGTAGATTTTTCCCGTAATGTTGTAGTGGGGGGTGAAGAAATGGCTTTGGAAGACGATATGTCTGTAAATAAATTTCCCTGGGTTTTCTGTGCACTTCATAGGTGGTGCCGTAATGATAAGTTAGTGTCCCCTGAATGTTTTGACAGAGAGTGTGTAGCGTGGCATGATGGTGAGAAATGTTTTGAGAGAGAGAGAAAGAGAGAAATAGAGATATTTAAAGTAAAGAGAAGTTATGAAGAATTCGTAGAAAAGTTAGACATAGAGAGAAATAATAATAATAATGAGTACTCACCGTACAGTGAAACTGAGACAGCAGTAGATGAGGTTAACAATGATAATATAACTCACCTGATTTTAACAGATAATTCTAACGGAGACTGGACAAGATTGACTAATATTGAACAGGTATATGAACCAACAGAAGTGATAATGAATGACATAGAAGTAAGGGATTATTATAATAATAATAATAAATTTGATATAAATAAGAATGATCTATGTTACAAATATGTTAGACTATTATTTGACGATATGGGGTAATTGTGTATTGTTTATTGTTCATGAACATTTAATGATATGAATAATGTGGTTTTGAAGTGCACTGTCTTATGGAACGATTTGTGGTTAATGATAAGAAATAATAAGTTGGACTGTATATTTTTTTTTATGTGTTAATGTCATTATGTTAAGTGTATTTGTGTACTACATTATAGTGTACTATATGTTATGTAAACAATGTGTATATGTAGGAGAAATTGATAACATTAATTATCAATTAAATTGAATTTGCAATTAACCAGTATAAATTAATAATAATTATAAAATTTGACAGACTGATTAAGCGAAGAAAATAATTGTGAACTGTTAAAGAATTGAATTAAATTAATTACTTAATTAAGGTTGTATCAAAGAAAGTTTGAGAATGAAGTTAAATGGTTTTATGAAATTAAGATTCTATAATGATTGGTAGATGATTAAACAGATAGTATGTTCAAATTGAGGTATGTTATTATAAGGGGAGAAGTGATGAATTTTCTAGTGTTATATCAAGGTAAAATGTGGAAAATAGATTTTGGGTGATAATGAAATAAGACAGGCGAGTTAAGTAGAATTAAAGTAAATGGGAGTTAAAGAGAAGAAGAATTTTGAAATACAGGTAACACACAGAGATAGTGTTAGATATTTTCGGGACACAGTAGTAGTGAGTATATGTAGAGATGAGTAATGAGAATGAGATATAAACATATTTGTTGATGATATTTTGTAGTAAGGGTGAGGTGGTAAGGTGTGAGCAACGTGCGGCGTGGCGAGAGACCAGCGTGCGGCGTTGTGGCGGGAATAGAGTAGTTTGAGTGAGTGTTTGCCGATATTTTGGAGGGGCATTGGTTCGTATGTAGATAGCCAGGTAGGGAACACACATCCTAGTACAAAGATGAGCGGTGCCAGAGGTAAGTGGAATTAGTGAAAGGTATTTATAAATGAGAGATTGGTGTCATAAGTGGTTGATAGTGGTTGTTAGTAAGAAAGGGAGTAATATTAAAATGTCTATTCGGTTGAAAGCATAGAGAATACAGGGGTCACCCAGTTTAAACAATGATTGAAATGTGAAGAGTTAGATAGAAAATTCATAGTAGAAAGGCACTCAGAGATATAATGTAACAGGAAGGTTAATAATAAATTTGAATTGCATAGAATCAAATGATAAATAATTGAGGGATAATTAATAACAGTTCAATTGAAATTAAAATGTAATGTTTATAATTTTATCAAGATGTAGGGTATGTAGATGTTACCAAGGTTAAATGTGATTGGGTTATTTTAATGTAATAATAGCAATGTTAATTATATATGCATACAGAGCAAGTAGTAAATTAAATTGTTATAAGTAGTTAAATCACCCGCAGTAATGGAGAATGAGAGTGTCAAATAAAGAGAGAGATTTATATAAAAGATACAAAATTTTTATTTTTCAAAACCAGTGACAAAATTTTGATAAAATTTGAAAATAATGTAAAATTAAGAATTGTTTATTCTGAATAATCTAAATGTCAATTTGCTTATTATTTATAATGTTTTGTTTATTTTAAATGTTTTATTTCATTATATTTTGTCTTTCAAGTAAGGATGTTACAGATGTTAAATGTAGTTTCAGACAGAATTGTACATAACACATGTAGGTCAAGGTTGTGGACTTAACCTAGTTTTGATCAGCTGACAGTGAAGTCATATAAGTTAATAGTATGGAAGTCAGTTCAACTTTTGTTTTAATCAATTTAAACAGATTCTAAATAATTTCTAGATGTAGAGGGAACATTTTAATAAATTTTAAATTTGTTTTCTTTGAACTTTGAAATTTTTTTTGGAAAATATTTTTGAAAAAAAAAATGTGATTTTGCGCCTGCCAGGTAATGAATATTTTTAAACTTTGATTATTTGATTGTTTGTGTATTAACCATGTTTATTTTATTGATTTATTGTATTGACTTGTATTGTTAGATTCTAGGTGATTACATGTTAGGTTAAGGATATGTTCAATTAGAAGAAATGTTTAAATTAATTCACTTTAAATAAAACAGAAAATAATGAAGAGAATATTTTAGACTTTGTACAAAATTTATGAATCAATTTTATTTGAAAACAATGTGTTGTAATTTAAAGAACTTCTTAAAAAATTTTTTCAATTTTATGATATATAATATCAGTATGTAATGTGAGTGTGTGTGAGCCCAGTATCTGCTAAAGGCAGCCCAGCTTGCATAAAAGGGGAAACATATCGGCTGAGGATCTGGCATAATCTGAGCCAGGGATTGAGGATTTTGGGGGGTAGCATGTTAGAAGGTGAGGTGGGCTGTGGTACTTGTCTGTTCGATTTTTCGGTGTTGGGATCTCTTACGGAGAAGTCCAGTGATCTCGTTCAGATGCGTCCATAGTCGCCAAGCCAGGGGGGTCGTATACCCATGAAGATTAAGAACAAGGGGGTTGTTGGCACCAGTTCCTCACCGGTCCTCTTAGGGGTTTATCAATGAGATTTCTTATGTTTTGGACAGCAGAATTCTCATTGAGGGGGTATTGTAACGTGTCAAAATTGGGTCAGTTTATTTCTTACAGTATGGGGTATTTGTATTTTTATTTATTTCATTTTTTGCGGGATTTTATAAAAAATATTGTGCAACCATTAATTCTATTGTGACAGACCAAGTGTATGGAACAGTTTGGAACAAAGGCAAGACGAAATAGCGTTGTGCGATCAGTAAGCGAAGAATTTACCACCCTAGTTTTTCCAAGAACTATGCGAGAGTGTGGCAGTGCGCACCTATGCGTCCACCAAGCATGGGCGCTGACCCACACGTTTGTGAAACTCAAAATGGCTAAAAGCAAGAAACTATACGAGCACATGGTCGTGTAACGGCGGATGCAAAACTTAAGGACCGCCCAGCTCGTGACGTTAGCCAGTGCCACACCAAGATCGTATACGAACAAACATCACACCAAAAGCATGGTTTAAATAGGACGAAACTGTGACGAACAAATACCAGGCATTGGATTCCTCAACAAACGACGAAATTCAGTTAGCGTCGAACGCCTTGCCGCTCTGCGCAGTTTAGGCCTAGCTAAAGTACCTGCAGGTACCAAGCCCGATGGGCTCTTCTAAAATTTGTTAGAATTATCCGTCAAAGTGAGTTTCGGTTAAAAAAAATGAACACGGAGTAGTGCAGCAGAAACTAAAAATCATTCAGAAACATCAAACTAATTTCGGACACATAAATTAGAAATCGTGAAGTGAAATGTGGTGCTCGAGATATTCCCACGTGCCGGCAGAAAGGGGTTTTCTTTTAAAAAAATGATACGGGTTTTATAATTTTCTGTGTGTATGCGTGAGTGAGCAAAGCTGGGCTGTTTGTGTTTGTGTTTGTGTGAGCTAATTAAGGTAAGACCGTAGAATAAGTAATTACAATTAGTATTCATGTAGAAAATCAAACAAAAGAAGAAAGCAGTAAGAAGTTATGTAAGATAAAAAAGCATGGTAAAGTTTGTTTTCTAATTTGAATTTTTAAATGACTTGACAAAATTAAAACATTCATTCTCTTCATTCAAAATGTGTATTCATACTTATTTCGTAACCTCACACTGTTTCTGATCTCGCTTATAGGAGAACTCTGGGGGGACCCTTAGGAATATCGGTAAGTACGAACAAGTGAAATAAATGTATAAAATAGTATGTTTTTATACAAATGGCGGCCCGAACGACGGACATTATATAAAATAATTATATAAATAAGCCAGAATTCAGAAACAGAGTGGGTATCGAAAGAATATAAAATACGTAAAATAAGGTAATGTTGTAACTACACGTGGTAGAAAATTTTACAATAATTTTAGATATAATATGAATGTGTAATATTTATTATACGAAAACATTTTTTTGAAAGAAATAGAAATATTTAAACAAAAGTTAAAATGGCAGATAATAACGAAATAATAAGAATGATGCAAACGCTTTTTAATATACAAAATAGTAAGTTCGATGAGAAATTTAGTAACCTTGATGAAAAATTTAGCGAACAGAAATACGAAATTAGAAATATCCAAAATAATCTTAACATGCAATTTGATGAAGTGAAGAAAGAAATTAAAGAACAAGGCTGTATTTACGATAAGAAATTGAGTGAAATAGAGACACGGTTAGGCGAAATAGAATTAGAAAATGAGAAAGTAATAAACAAATTAAAATCAAACAAAGATGACAGGGTAAGTAGTAGTGGAAATGATGATTTAAATAATGGGGTTACAAGTAATAACAATGACAATACAAATAAAAATATGGTGTTAGAAAATGATTGTGTAGATGTTGATAAGGATAACGAAATTGTAGAAAGAGTAGAAGTTGATAAGATGTTTGTGTGTGATGAATTAGAGAGAGAGAGTAGGAAGAATTTACAGGTAGGGTGGATGCAGGGGGTAGATTTTTCCCGTAATGTTGTAGTGGGGGGTGAAGAAATGGCTTTGGAAGACGATATGTCTGTAAATAAATTTCCCTGGGTTTTCTGTGCACTTCATAGGTGGTGCCGTAATGATAAGTTAGTGTCCCCTGAATGTTTTGACAGAGAGTGTGTAGCGTGGCATGATGGTGAGAAATGTTTTGAGAGAGAGAGAAAGAGAGAAATAGAGATATTTAAAGTAAAGAGAAGTTATGAAGAATTCGTAGAAAAGTTAGACATAGAGAGAAATAATAATAATAATGAGTACTCACCGTACAGTGAAACTGAGACAGCAGTAGATGAGGTTAACAATGATAATATAACTCACCTGATTTTAACAGATAATTCTAACGGAGACTGGACAAGATTGACTAATATTGAACAGGTATATGAACCAACAGAAGTGATAATGAATGACATAGAAGTAAGGGATTATTATAATAATAATAATAAATTTGATATAAATAAGAATGATCTATGTTACAAATATGTTAGACTATTATTTGACGATATGGGGTAATTGTGTATTGTTTATTGTTCATGAACATTTAATGATATGAATAATGTGGTTTTGAAGTGCATTGTCTTATGGAACGATTTGTGGTTAATGATAAGAAATAATAAGTTGGACTGTATATTTTTTTTTATGTGTTAATGTCATTATGTTAAGTGTATTTGTGTACTACATTATAGTGTACTATATGTTATGTAAACAATGTGTATATGTAGGAGAAATTGATAACATTAATTATCAATTAAATTGAATTTGCAATTAACCAGTATAAATTAATAATAATTATAAAATTTGACAGACTGATTAAGCGATGAAAATAATTGTGAACTGTTAAAGAATTGAATTAAATTAATTACTTAATTAAGGTTGTATCAAAGAAAGTTTGAGAATGAAGTTAAATGATTTTATGAAATTAAGATTCTATAATGATTGGTAGATGATTAAACAGATAGTACGTTCAAATTGAGGTATGTTATTATAAGGGGAGAAGTGATGAATTTTCTAGTGTTATATCAAGGTAAAATGTGGAAAGTAGATTTTGGGTGATAATGAAATAAGACAGGCGAGTTAAGTAGAATTAAAGTAAATGGGAGTTAAAGAGAAGAAGAATTTTGAAATACAGGTAACACACAGAGATAGTGTTAGATATTTTCGGGACACAGTAGTAGTGAGTATATGTAGAGATGAGTAATGAGAATGAGATATAAACATATTTGTTGATGATATTTTGTAGTAAGGGTGAGGTGGTAAGGTGGGAGCAACGTGCGGCGTGGCGAGAGACCAGCGTGCGGCGTTGTGGCGGGAATAGAGTAGTTTGAGTGAGTGTTTGCCGATATTTTGGAGGGGCATTGGTTCGTATGTAGATAGCCAGGTAGGGAACACACATCCTAGTACAAAGATGAGCGGTGCCAGAGGTAAGTGGAATTAGTGAAAGGTATTTATAAATGAGAGATTGGTGTCATAAGTGGTTGATAGTGGTTGTTAGTAAGAAAGGGAGTAATATTAAAATGTCTATTCGGTTGAAAGCATAGAGAATACAGGGGTCACCCAGTTTAAACAATGATTGAAATGTGAAGAGTTAGATAGAAAATTCATAGTAGAAAGGCACTCAGAGATATAATGTAACAGGAAGGTTATAATAAATTTGAATTGCATAGAATCAAATGATAAATAATTGAGGGATAATTAATAACAGTTCAATTGAAATTAAAATGTAATGTTTATAATTTTATCAAGATGTAGGGTATGTTACCAAGGTTAAATGTGATTGGGTTATTTTAATGTAATAATAGCAATGTTAATTATATATGCATACAGAGCAAGTAGTAAATTAAATTGTTATAAGTAGTTAAATCACCCGCAGTAATGGAGAATGAGAGTGTCAAATAAAGAGAGAGATTTATACAAAAGATATCAAATTTTTATTTTTCAAAACCAGTGACAAAATTTTGATAAAATTTGAAAATAATGTAAAATTAAGAATTGTTTATTTTGAATAATCTAAATGTCAATTTGCTTATTATTTATAATGTTTTGTTTATTTTAAATGTTTTATTTCATTATATTTTGTCTTTCAAGTAAGGATGTTACAGATGTTAAATGTAGTTTCAGACAGAATTGTACATAACACATGTAGGTCAAGGTTGTGGACTTGACCTAGTTTTGATCAGCTGACAGTGAAGTCATATAAGTTAATAGTATGGAAGTCAGTTCAACTTTTGTTTTAATCAATTTAAACAGATTCTAAATAATTTCTAGATGTAGAGGGAACATTTTAATAAATTTTAAATTTTTTTTCTTTGAACTTTGAAATTTTTTTTGGAAAATATTTTTGAAAAAAAAAATGTGATTTTGCGCCTGCCAGGTAATGAATATTTTTAAACTTTGATTATTTGATTGTTTGTGTATTAACCATGTTTATTTTATTGATTTATTGTATTGACTTGTATTGTTAGATTCTAGGTGATTACATGTTAGGTTAAGGATATGTTCAATTAGAAGAAATGTTTAAATTAATTCACTTTAAATAAAACAGAAAATAATGAAGAGAATATTTTAGACTTTGTACAAAATTTATGAATCAATTTTATTTGAAAACAACGTGTTGTAATTTAAAGAACTTCTTAAAAAATTTTTTCAATTTTATGATATATAATATCAGTATGTAATGTGAGTGTGTGTGACCCCAGTATCTGCTAAAGGCAGCCCAGCTTGCATAAAAGGGGAAACATATCGGCTGAGGATCTGGCATAATCTGAGCCAGGGATTGAGGATTTTGGGGGGTAGCATGTTAGAAGGTGAGGTGGGCTGTGGTACTTGTCTGTTCGATTTTTCGGTGTTGGGATCTCTTACGGAGAAGTCCAGTGATCTCGTTCAGATGCGTCCATAGTCGCCAAGCCAGGGGGGTCGTGTACCCATGAAGATTAAGAACAAGGGGGTTGTTGGCACCAGTTCCTCACCGGTCCTCTTAGGGGTTTATCAATGAGATTTCTTATGTTTTGGACAGCAGAATTCTCATTGAGGGGGTATTGTAACGTGTCAAAATTGGGTCAGTTTATTTCTTACAGTATGGGGTATTTGTATTTTTATTTATTTCATTTTTTGCGGGATTTTATAAAAAATATTGTGCAACCATTAATTCTATTGTGACAGACCAAGTGTATGGAACAGTTTGGAACAAAGGCAAGACGAAATAGCGTTGTGCGATCAGTAAGCGAAGAATTTACCACCCTAGTTTTTCCAAGAACTATGCGAGAGTGTGGCAGTGCGCACCTATGCGTCCACCAAGCATGGGCGCTGACCCACACGTTTGTGAAACTCAAAATGGCTAAAAGCAAGAAACTATACGAGCACATGGTCGTGTAACGGCGGATGCAAAACTTAAGGACCGCCCAGCTCGTGACGTTAGCCAGTGCCACACCAAGATCGTATACGAACAAACATCACACCAAAAGCATGGTTTAAATAGGACGAAACTGTGACGAACAAATACCAGGCATTGGTTTCCTCAACAAACGACGAAATTCAGTTAGCGTCGAATGCCTTGCCGCTCTGCGCAGTTTAGGCCTAGCTAAAGTACCTGCAGGTACCAAGCCCGATGGGCTCTTCTAAAATTTGTTAGAATTATCCGTCAAAGTGAGTTTCGGTTAAAAAAAATGAACACGGAGTAGTGCAGCAGAAACTAAAAATCATTCAGAAACATCAAACTAATTTCGGACACATAAATTAGAAATCGTGAAGTGAAATGTGGTGCTCGAGATATTCCCACGTGCCGGCAGAAAGGGGTTTTCTTTTAAAAAAATGATACGGGTTTTATAATTTTCTGTGTGTATGCGTGAGTGAGCAAAGCTGGGCTGTTTGTGTTTGTGTTTGTGTGAGCTAATTAAGGTAAGACCGTAGAATAAGTAATTACAATTAGTATTCATGTAGCAAATCAAACAAAAGAAGAAAGCAGTAAGAAGTTATGTAAGATAAAAAAGCATGGTAAAGTTTGTTTTCTAATTTGAATTTAAATGACTTGACAAAATTAAAACATTCATTCTCTTCATTCAAAATGTGTATTCATACTTATTTCGTAACCTCACACTGTTTCTGATCTCGCTTATAGGAGAACTCTGGGGGGACCCTTAGGAATATCGGTAAGTACGAACAAGTGAAATAAATGTATAAAATAGTATGTTTTTATACAAATGGCGGCCCGAACGACGGACATTATATAAAATAATTATATAAATAAGCCAGAATTCAGAAACAGAGTGGGTATCGAAAGAATATAAAATACGTAACATAAGGTTATGTTGTAACTACACGTGGTAGAAAATTTTACAATAATTTTAGATATAATATGAATGTGTAATATTTATTATACGAAAACATTTTTTTGAAAGAAATAGAAATATTTAAACAAAAGTTAAAATGGCAGATAATAACGAAATAATAAGAATGATGCAAACGCTTTTTAATATACAAAATAGTAAGTTCGATGAGAAATTTAGTAACCTTGATGAAAAATTTAGCGAACAGAAAAACGAAATTAGAAATATCCAAAATAATCTTAACATGCAATTTGATGAAGTGAAGAAAGAAATTAAAGAACAAGGCTGTATTTACGATAAGAAATTGAGTGAAATAGAGACACGGTTAGGCGAAATAGAATTAGAAAATGAGAAAGTAATAAACAAATTAAAATCAAACAAAGATGACAGGGTAAGTAGTAGTGGAAATGATGATTTAAATAATGGGGTTACAAGTAATAACAATGACAATACAAATAAAAATATGGTGTTAGAAAATGATTGTGTAGATGTTGATAAGGATAACGAAATTGTAGAAAGAGTAGAAGTTGATAAAATGTTTGTGTGTGATGAATTAGAGAGAGAGAGTAGGAAGAATTTACAGGTAGGGTGGATGCAGGGGGTAGATTTTTCCCGTAATGTTGTAGTGGGGGGTGAAGAAATGGCTTTGGAAGACGATATGTCTGTAAATAAATTTCCCTGGGTTTTCTGTGCACTTCATAGGTGGTGCCGTAATGATAAGTTAGTGTCCCCTGAATGTTTTGACAGAGAGTGTGTAGCGTGGCATGATGGTGAGAAATGTTTTGAGAGAGAGAGAAAGAGAGAAATAGAGATATTTAAAGTAAAGAGAAGTTATGAAGAATTCGTAGAAAAGTTAGACATAGAGAGAAATAATAATAATAATGAGTACTCACCGTACAGTGAAACTGAGACAGCAGTAGATGAGGTTAACAATGATAATATAACTCACCTGATTTTAACAGATAATTCTAACGGAGACTGGACAAGATTGACTAATATTGAACAGGTATATGAACCAACAGAAGTGATAATGAATGACATAGAAGTAAGGGATTATTATAATAATAATAATAAATTTGATATAAATAAGAATGATCTATGTTAATAATATGTTAGACTATTATTTGACGATATGGGGTAATTGTGTATTGTTTATTGTTCATGAACATTTAATGATATGAATAATGTGGTTTTGAAGTGCACTGTCTTATGGAACGATTTGTGGTTAATGATAAGAAATAATAAGTTGGACTGTATATTTTTTTTTATGTGTTAATGTCATTATGTTAAGTGTATTTGTGTACTACATTATAGTGTACTATATGTTATGTAAACAATGTGTATATGTAGGAGAAATTGATAACATTAATTATCAATTAAATTGAATTTGCAATTAACCAGTATAAATTAATAATAATTATAAAATTTGACAGACTGATTAAGCGAAGAAAATAATTGTGAACTGTTAAAGAATTGAATTAAATTAATTACTTAATTAAGGTTGTATCAAAGAAAGTTTGAGAATGAAGTTAAATGGTTTTATGAAATTAAGATTCTATAATGATTGGTAGATGATTAAACAGATAGTATGTTCAAATTGAGGTATGTTATTATAAGGGGAGAAGTGATGAATTTTCTAGTGTTATATCAAGGTAAAATGTGGAAAATAGATTTTGGGTGATAATGAAATAAGACAGGCGAGTTAAGTAGAATTAAAGTAAATGGGAGTTAAAGAGAAGAAGAATTTTGAAATACAGGTAACACACAGAGATAGTGTTAGATATTTTCGGGACACAGTAGTAGTGAGTATATGTAGAGATGAGTAATGAGAATGAGATATAAACATATTTGTTGATGATATTTTGTAGTAAGGGTGAGGTGGTAAGGTGTGAGCAACGTGCGGCGTGGCGAGAGACCAGCGTGCGGCGTTGTGGCGGGAATAGAGTAGTTTGAGTGAGTGTTTGCCGATATTTTGGAGGGGCATTGGTTCGTATGTAGATAGCCAGGTAGGGAACACACATCCTAGTACAAAGATGAGCGGTGCCAGAGGTAAGTGGAATTAGTGAAAGGTATTTATAAATGAGAGATTGGTGTCATAAGTGGTTGATAGTGGTTGTTAGTAAGAAAGGGAGTAATATTAAAATGTCTATTCGGTTGAAAGCATAGAGAATACAGGGGTCACCCAGTTTAAACAATGATTGAAATGTGAAGAGTTAGATAGAAAATTCATAGTAGAAAGGCACTCAGAGATATAATGTAACAGGAAGGTTAATAATAAATTTGAATTGCATAGAATCAAATGATAAATAATTGAGGGATAATTAATAACAGTTCAATTGAAATTAAAATGTAATGTTTATAATTTTATCAAGATGTAGGGTATGTAGATGTTACCAAGGTTAAATGTGATTGGGTTATTTTAATGTAATAATAGCAATGTTAATTATATATGCATACAGAGCAAGTAGTAAATTAAATTGTTATAAGTAGTTAAATCACCCGCAGTAATGGAGAATGAGAGTGTCAAATAAAGAGAGAGATTTATATAAAAGATACAAAATTTTTATTTTTCAAAACCAGTGACAAAATTTTGATAAAATTTGAAAATAATGTAAAATTAAGAATTGTTTATTCTGAATAATCTAAATGTCAATTTGCTTATTATTTATAATGTTTTGTTTATTTTAAATGTTTTATTTCATTATATTTTGTCTTTCAAGTAAGGATGTTACAGATGTTAAATGTAGTTTCAGACAGAATTGTACATAACACATGTAGGTCAAGGTTGTGGACTTGACCTAGTTTTGATCAGCTGACAGTGAAGTCATATAAGTTAATAGTATGGAAGTCAGTTCAACTTTTGTTTTAATCAATTTAAACAGATTCTAAATAATTTCTAGATGTAGAGGGAACATTTTAATAAATTTTAAATTTTTTTTCTTTGAACTTTGAAATTTTTTTTGGAAAATATTTTTGAAAAAAAAAATGTGATTTTGCACCTGCCAGGTAATGAATATTTGTAAACTTTGATTATTTGATTGTTTGTGTATTAACCATGTTTATTTTATTGATTTATTGTATTGACTTGTATTGTTAGATTCTAGGTGATTACATGTTAGGTTAAGGATATGTTCAATTAGAAGAAATGTTTAAATTAATTCATTTTAAATAAAACAGAAAATAATGAAGAGAATATTTTAGACTTTGTACAAAATTTATGAATCAATTTTATTTGAAAACAACGTGTTGTAATTTAAAGAACTTCTTAAAAAATTTTTTCAATTTTATGATATATAATATCAGTATGTAATGTGAGTGTGTGTGAGCCCAGTATCTGCTAAAGGCAGCCCAGCTTGCATAAAAGGGGAAACATATCGGCTGAGGATCTGGCATAATCTGAGCCAGGGATTGAGGATTTTGGGGGGTAGCATGTTAGAAGGTAAGGTGGGCTGTGGTACTTGTCTGTTCGATTTTTCGGTGTTGGGATCTCTTACGGAGAAGTCCAGTGATCTCGTTCAGATGCGTCCATAGTCGCCAAGCCAGGGGGGTCGTGTACCCATGAAGATTAAGAACAAGGGGGTTGTTGGCACCAGTTCCTCACCGGTCCTCTTAGGGGTTTATCAATGAGATTTCTTATGTTTTGTACAGCAGAATTCTCATTGAGGGGGTATTGTAACGTGTCAAAATTGGGTCAGTTTATTTCTTACAGTATGGGGTATTTGTATTTTTATTTATTTCATTTTTTGCGGGATTTTATAAAAAATATTGTGCAACCATTAATTCTATTGTGACAGACCAAGTGTATGGAACAGTTTGGAACAAAGGCAAGACGAAATAGCGTTGTGCGATCAGTAAGCGAAGAATTTACCACCCTAGTTTTTCCAAGAACTATGCGAGAGTGTGGCAGTGCGCACCTATGCGTCCACCAAGCATGGGCGCTAACCCACGCGTTTGTGAAACTCAAAATGGCTAAAAGCAAGAAACTATACGAGCACATGGTCGTGTAACGGCGGATGCAAAACTTAAGGACCGCCCAGCTCGCGACGTTAGCCAGTGCCACACCAAGATCGTATACGAACAAACACCACACCAAAAGCATGGTTTAAATAGGACGAAACTGTGACGAACAAATACCAGGCATTGGTTTCCTCAACAAACGACGAAATTCAGTTAGCATCGAACGCCTTGCTGCTCTGCGCAGTTTAGGCCTAGCTAAAGTACCTGCAGGTACCAAGCCCGATGGGCTCTTCTAAAATTTGTTAGAATTATCCGTCAAAGTGAGTTTCGGTTAAAAAATATGAACACGGAGTAGTGCAGCAGAAACTAAAAATCATTCAGAAACATCAAACTAATTTCGGACACATAAATTAGAAATCGCGAAGTGAAATGTGGTGCTCGAGATATTCCCACGTGCCGGCAGAAAGGGGTTTTCTTTTAAAAAAAATGATAAGGGTTTTATAATTTTCTGTGTGTATGCGTGAGTGAGCAAAGCTGGGCTGTTTGTGTTTGTGTGAGCTAATTAAGGTAAGACCGTAGAATAAGTAATTACAATTAGTATTCATGTAGCAAATCAAACAAAAGAAGAAAGCAGTAAGAAGTTATGTAAGATAAAAAAGCATGGTAAAGTTTGTTTTCTAATTTGAATTTAAATGACTTGACAAAATTAAAACATTCATTCTCTTCATTCAAAATGTGTATTCATACTTATTTCGTAACCTCACACTGTTTCTGATCTCACTTATAGGAGAACTCTGGGGGGACCCTTAGGAATATCGGTAAGTACGAACAAGTGAAATAAATGTATAAAATAGTATGTTTTTATACATAATGTTGTTCACAGAATATACTCAATCGTATTTATCTTTGTGCAATGGAAAAATGTAGTAGCGCGGCCGGTAAACATACACACTTTTGAGGGGAGTGTAAAACTACCAAAAGCATTCATAAAAGTGCCGGACACCAATATTTGCCGAAAAGACATCCTGACAGGGTATCCACAATTTGCATACAATAGTGCACACATACCTAACAGAACTTCCAAAACATATGGTGCAGAGAACAAAAACAGGTTCAAATGTTTTACAGAAAGGACACGACCATAAGTATGAATACATTAAAGCAACAACAGCAGGCAGGGTGAGCATTCTCAGACAACTGACAATCTGTAGGATGACCGTTATGAAAAAACAGTAAAACTTAAAATAAGTAAGTTCACTGTACGAAAAACATAAAGTAACTGACCTAACGGTACTCTGTAAAGTTAAAGTTAGGGTGTGTATTGCTAAAAGCTTTACATTCTAACATAAGAAAAACCAGTGCAATATACATCGTAGTTTCAGAGAAGTGCAAATCGTAACAAAAGAAGCCAAAGAAAGAGGAGAAACACAAAGATAGAAATGTAGATATTTATGTGATGACGAACAAAAAAATGTGCTGTTGACTCATAGAAATTTTTTATAGTTGAAATTATTGGCGCCCAGCACTGAACTGACTAATGTTACCCATAACTTTATGGGTAATGTTACCCAATCCTGATAAACAAAATTAATTTACGTAAGACAATAAGTAAATTTTAAACGAGCCATATAAAGTGGACGAGTGAAATTCATTTACATATCACTGCTAAAATGCTATGCAATGTAAACACAGAAACTCCAGGGCGAGGAGCATGGAGGAGACAGGGAGAAGCAGCGATAGTGAGTGACCTTGACACTAGGTGGATGTGGTACATATTTACACTGTACTGTTACCTCTGAACCATTCTCATTCTTTAGCAAAACTGTGTGATTCCATATGCAGCACAGTGTTGTTAGGCAATGACCTCATAATACCATGAGTGCTGCTATCTCTGTTGGGATTTACATTCTAGCTAAATATATGTGGTTGTGAGCAAGGCAATGTGAGTTACAGGTGAGTACTGCTTCAATGATAAGTAAAGACAAATAAGCAATGGACTACTCAATTTTCACCACCTTGTGTGTGTGTATGTAACAGGCACAACAGTAATTCTATGGAAAGTTTTGGATAAGAAACAATAAAACAGACAGGGAAATGCTAAGATAAAGAACAAGTCCCAAAATACACATTACCTCAGCTTTACTACAGTTATGTTTGTGTGTACTATGACTGAATAAATTTTCATTAATGTCAACTACACTGTGAACGTCCAATTATTAATAAAATTGGAAGGTTTAATTATTTCCCTTAAGATAACATATCCGTATTGTCGGAAGAACATTCATCAACAGAGAGCATATCAATTCTTTTTTCACGAAAATATAGTTTTTTACCATACCAAATGGATAAGTGCACCTTACATTATATTTAGATTATTTGCAAGTACTGTTACTACACATATCATAGTGAGCTCATCATTACTATAGTGTAAGCTAAGGGTCTCCAAACTTTTTCACTTGAGGGCTGAATTGAAAAATCCTGGAAGTCAGGGGAGCCAACAACATTTATATATATTGTAAACTTTTTTTTTTTTAAGTTTACGAAGTAATCAAGTCAATAAAATAGGTTTTTTAAATAAAAATTAGGCAGACTTATACAAAGAAAACAAATTCATTTATTCAAAATAATGTAAATAAAAAGTAAGGAAAAAGTAACGTTCAAAGATATTTCTTATATATGTTATTTTTTGGCTTTCTTATGTATGTATGGGATGTGTGGAGTTACTTCTGACATATAATGTCTATTCATTTTGGGTAAAATTTTGCTGTTATCACTAGACTGGATTTCAGTTGTTCGTCTGACAAGTTACTCCTGTACTTTGATTTTATACTTATTTATTGTTTAGTTATTTCATAAAATGTTATAATATTTTAAGTATTTTGACGATCTATTTAAAACCTGCACGAAGCATCAGCCGGGTCGCTGCGGGCCAGACGTGACCCTTCATAGGCCGGATCCGGCCCGCGGGCCGTAGTTTGGAGACCCCTGGTGTAAGCAATAACAAATTGTAACATTGCTGCCTAGTCTACCTTAAGCTGAGTGATTATCCTCTGCACTTCCCACAACTGCTCCTCCCTATTCTTTGTGACGAGGCCAGCATTCATTTCACAGTGGATCTGCTCCAGTAGAGATTCTTGTTTACGCAGCTCATCAACAATGGCTGTTGCAGTGTCTGGAAGTGATGGGCTACCACAGCTTAGTGGTGGAATATACCTGAAAACCCACTTACTATTCTTAATATGTAGTGTAGACACCCAATGAGAGTATTGTTCAAAACATGGTATTGAACAATACTGAACATACTCATGGTAGGGTAATTCAAAAAGAATGAACTGATTTCGTAACGCAGTATTTTATTAAGGAAAAGTAATTCAAATTCGAACCAAATCACAACTATTCTACTCATAATCAAGTTTTATTTCTTGTCTTACAAGTGTTCAATGTGGCCATCACTTGTAGCACGGGCAACATCAAGGCGATATGAGAATTCTTCCTACATGCATAGCAACATGTCACGATCTACCGAATTGATTGCTGTTGTTATTCGAGGTGAGTAGTGGTTGGTAGCAGTGGAAGAAAAACTATTTTTTACATATCTCCACAAGAAAAAATCACATATGGTGAGATCTGGGATCTCACAGGCCAAGCACACAGAGCAAGGTCTTGCTTGACAACTGAAAAATTGTGTCATGAAATCGTCTCATTCTTTTTGAACACTTTTATGACAGGAAATAAAACTTTATTAAGTGTAGAATACATGTGATTTGGTTGGAATTTTGTATTACTTTTCCTTCATATAAAATATTACTTTATGAAATTGATTCATTCTTTTTGAATAACCCCGTATTATTCCACTAGTAACTAACAGCATTATTAGTTAGGTGCCAACTACTCCCAACATGCCAAATGTTTCCAGCATGAGAATAACGACCACAATCCCTATTGCAAATATGTCAGAAACAACTGCCATTATTTCCAAAGGTCAGTCAGAGTGACCTTTACAACATTACAGTAACCTATAACTGAATTACAGTATCAGTCAGAGTGATCATTGAGAAGAAGGTGGTAACATAACTTTTACAATATGAAACAAGCTACCAACTATCTTTTTAGGTCGCTGGTCTTCAAACACAGAATAAGCTACATCATTAGGAGGAAGAATTCAAGAAACATATGGTATATGCTGGACTGAAATATATGGAACTATCAGAGGGCTGAAAAAAGAGTACCCGGAATTACAGAGTGAAAACACACTGTATCAAAAAAGAAGTTGATACTATTTATTGTAAAACAATATTACGTAAGCTGCATCTACATCAGAAAAGACTGCACAAAAGAAGAGTACTGAAAGTATTAAATTATTAAATTTTATATCTGATAATGATAGTTTATCACTATCGAAACATTGTAATTTACAAAATAATAAAAATATATTCTTGTAAAATGTCTTGTTATTATTAATAATAATATTAGTTATTAAACAACAAATAAAAGTCGAGGAATAAAGAAAAGCATAATACATGTTTAGACTGATGATGAGTAAACCCAAAAATAGTGGACAGTAAAAATAAGCAGAAAAAAGATGTATCCAGTATCATATTAATAAAATTTAATCCAATATACATGAAGGGACCAACAACAGTAATGGAATATAGAATCATATAGTTTTCCATGACCCATGTAGTCTTGGACACTATTTCTGGTACATACTGACTACTACAGACTTTCAGTGGAACACAAGTTCTTCTGTAAGGAGACTGACAATGTTGCCATGGTAGTCCTCTCAACCCTGTGGTCATAAACTTCTACATGGCGAAGTCTGAAGAGGTGACAATACACTCTGTACTGCTGAAGCCACAGTGTTGGTTCCACTGTGTGAATGGCACTTTTGTGGTCTGGAGCCACAGGGAAGAAGTACATTTTCTTGACCATTTTAATAGTGTTCATCTGAGAATTCATTTATGATGGAGAAAACAAACTGGCTTTTTTGTGATGATCCTTAAACGCCGATGGGAGCTTTGATCACACTGAATAGTGCAAGCCACTACACACTGAAAGATACCTCAACCACTTGCACACTTGCCATAGCACAGTGACTGGGATTCCAACCATAACCCAAGGCAGAACCTTGCAGTGGTGAAGACACCTGTTGAGCATGCAGTGTGTTTTTGTGTTTTGCACGCTCCAGTATTCAAAAGCACCTTGACTTGGCCAATGGTTATACTGCCAACGAGGTTGTGACCATGAAGAGCTGCCCAGTCAATGCAGAACAGATGGTAATAGGCTCATACTTGTTGCCTCATGTCAGGCGTGAGATGGTCTAGATTGGCAATCTGCTGGAAAGACATGGCATTAAGACCATATTCCAGTGGACAAAGAAGATCCAACAGTAGCTGAGACAAGTGAAAGACACTATAATATAAGAGTACCTTGGTTGACTTCCAACTATTGTTTGTGCCTAATCAAAGTCGTAATTGGTGACTTTGTCTGGTGTGTTATTTTTTTTCCACTGTACAACACAAAGATCTGTGAGACCTTCGTAACAATATAATGCTTTTACTATACAGGTGTAACAATAAAAAATCTAGCTTAATTATGCCATAATCCTTAATGCAACACCATTACTTACTTTGTCAGTTTGGTATTTGGGAATATGGTAGAACTGTGACTCAGGAACGCATTCACCAATCGTTGACTCATTTGCAACACAGGACTCAGAGTCACAGCGATGCACTGAGCATTCATTTTATTGTATTTCTCCTAGAAAAACAAATGTTTTACTTCTGATTTTTTTAACATTTCACATTTAATAAGTTTAAAATTCAAAAGAAAAATATTTGTATTCTTAGCTGATACCTTGAAGCTCAGTTTTTATGTAAACATGAATTTCTAACTATATTTAATATTACCTTGTGTATCCAGGTACACTGGTGCTCCTCTTTGCAACTTCAATGTTTCTTTAAAAAACTACGCGTTTCGGGACTCATGGTCCCATCATCAGGTTGATAAAAAACAAGAATCACTCACATGGAGTATGTCAACTTAATAAGAAATAATTAAAAAGTTTCACTCGCACATACCGCGTGTATACAATTACACAACTACACGATGCGCATCGTATCGGAACTTGCAAGCGACTAACCGTTACGCGTCGCACTATCTCTACCTTTATCTATGTGTTGTTCCAACACGCGTATGGCCGTGTCATACAGTCCGTTGGACTTAAAAGAAAGCTTGTCGTTCAAGAGCTGATTACCTTGGGTTTTTGAGGCCTTATAAATTTCAAATTCTTCCAGCGCGTCCATAAGCCTGCCCTTTTTACAGAAATGCAACGGCTTGAAGCTACTTTGAAAACTCGAGTAATTATGGTTCTGGCTGACTATATGCAAGGCAAAGTTTGATTTTATCTTCTGGATATCACCTCTAGGGAGATGTTCTCTGTACCTATCCAGAAATTTCCTGCCCGTTTGTCCAACATATAATTGTATTTTGAACGCTTTGAGACCAGTGACCAACAGACTAGTAGAAAACTGTTCTGGTATTTATAAAATAGAATGCGAGGACTGCAATAATTTTTATGTTGGACAAACGGGCAGGAAATATCTGGATAGGTACAGAGAACATCTCCCTAGAGGTGATATCCAGAAGATAAAATCAAACTTTGCCTTGCATATAGTCAACCAGAACCATAATTACTCGAGTTTTCAAAGTAGCTTCAAGCCGTTGCATTTCTGTAAAAAGGACAGGCTTATGGACGCGCTGGAAGAATTTGAAATTTATAAGGCCTCAAAAACCCAAGGTAATCAGCTCTTGAACGACAAGCTTTCTTTTAAGTCCAACGGACTGTATGACACGGCCATACGCGTGTTGGAACAACACATAGATAAAGGTAGAGATAGTGCGACGCGTAACGGTTAGTCGCTTGCAAGTTCCGATACGATGCGCATCGTGTAGTTGTGTAATTGTATACACGCGGTATGTGCGAGTGAAACTTTTTATTTATTTCTTATTAAGTTGACGTACTCCATGTGAGTGATTCTTGTTTTTTATCAACCTGATGATGGGACCATGAGTCCCGAAACGCGTAGTTTTTTAAAGAAACATTGAAGTTGCAAAGAGGAGCACCAGTGTACCTGGATACACAAGGTAATATTAAATATAGTTATAGTACGGGACATAGCATTGTAAGCTTCGAGGTGATGCAATAGTAACTGCAGTATTGCCATGTCGCTTCACTCACATTCACGGTCGCGTTACACTACGAAGCCAAACAAACAACGTCAGCACATTCTCGTACAATAGAGATAACACACACACACACACACACACACCTCACGTTTCTACATCGGTGAACTACTACGATCAAAGAGAATACGTCAGCCCATTATCGTACAATAGAGATAAAACACACACACACACCATAAGTCCTCTTCTTTCCTCTGTTTTTTTCTTTCTTTATATAATCTTTGTGTTGTTTTTAATTTTGTAAGTAATTATTTTCTTTATTCTTTATTAATATGACAATTCTCTTTACATTTTATTTGTTTTTAAAACAGTCGTTTACATTATATGTTATTTAATGAAACACTTCATTTTTTTTTTAATTTGGTAAAGAAAAATTATACACATTATAATAAAAATATACACAAAAATTTAAGCATTATAATTATTTTTAAATTCTTTCAATCAGAACTGGATTCGCTATCTTCTGAACTTTCTTCCGTCACTGCAATCACCATACGTTCTATAGCCAAATCTCTAGGTCATTCTTTCTGGTAGTCGTCCTTTTGAAGCTCTTCGGAATGTCGGACGCATTTTCTCCAGTCTTCAACAGTTACTTTAACTATCGCTTCGTCCATCAGTCTTTCAAGGTCGACCATTTTAAAAGTATTGTTTCGATCGGCCACATATCCTTTCACCTGTGCCCACACCAACTCAATTGGGTTGTAATGTGCATGATAAGGTGGAAGGCGTACAACCTCATGACCCATTTCGTAGGCTATTTGATCAATTTCATATATTTTCAGCGCATTTTTTATTTCGTTTTTGTTTAGCAATTGAAGCCTCGTATCTTGCACAGAAAATTCAATTTTATGATTTCTCAACCATTCTTGAATTCCCAATTTTCTCCAGTTTGATTTAGGAGCTTTCTCAGCAAGTGCGGAATGATAACTCGCATTATCCATTACTATGACAGAACTCTCTTCCAGTAAATAGAGGAAGTTGACGAACCACTCTTTAAAAAGGTTTCGAATTCATTTCGTTGTGGTAATCTGTATTTAATGAAGACTTTTGTGCGTGGAAAATTAATTTGCATTCCTTCACGAACCCTGTCTCAGCTGATCCCGCATGAAGTACAATTAATCTCCCACCTTTTCCGACTGGCACTTTTAAACCACCCCTTTCCTCTGGGTCCTGCCAAATCATTGATTTGCTGTGATTTTGGTTCACCCATGTCTCGTCCAAATAAAATGTGGGCCTTTTTAAAATGCCATTTCGAATTTCATGCATTTTCTCAGAAAAGTAGCGCGAGCACAAGCAATATCTACTCTTTCCATTAAAAATTTTCGGCCGTCATTACACTTTTTATATTTAAATCCAATCTGTTTCAAAATTCGCTGCACTGATTTCTTGGAGCCCCTAAAATTTATTTGTTCAGCCAAATGCTGTTGGATTTTTCCCGATGTTCGGTATTCTCCACGTTCATAAAAACTAAAACACATCTTCGCACAACATCTTTGTCGAAGTTGTCCAAATTTGTTATTGTCGGCTTCTTTTTAAAATGCTTCCGCGGCGTACCAAACTTAGGTTCATTTCCTTCACACTTATCTGCGTCTCGCTTTACGCCTTGAACTGTCGATCGACTTATTACTCCACAAGCTTCGGCAGTCAACTCTTGAACCCTTTTAAAATTCAACTTTTCAACCTTTTTTGGATCGTCCGCGAGACTCTGTAAAAAGTTGTAAACATTGGCAATGATGTGTTTTCCTTGTTTCCCTAAGTCCTTTTACCAGAACTTCCTCTGTTTGATGACACTGTAGGAGTTTGAGGAGCCTCAACAATTTGTAAATTATTATTATCATTCATCGTGAATAAGCCTTATATAATTATTAAATAACGACAATAATACAATATAACAAAAATGATTAATAAAAAGTTTAAACGCGTAATCTTAGAGCTACTGAATGTAATATGTACGTGGGTAATGTTGAGAAGACGGAGATGTTTATCCTGTAGCAAGTGGAATGACATGTCAATGGAATGTGAAGTGTTTGCTACAGACCTCCCCTCCCCGCCGTTGCCTACGCATACCATGTGTAACGCGCGACAACGCTGTTGGGCGATGGGCGGGGAAGAGCTGTTACTATTGCGTCACCTCGAAGCTTACAATGATGTGTCCCGTACTATAGTTATATGCAACTTGGAGACCACAACACAATATGTATAAATTTCTACTGGTAAGTATCAAGTAAATCACACACTATTCATCTAAGACACCTTATTGTTGATGGACATATGTAAGTTTAAAAACAAAAACTGCACTGGAAGTTGGTTGAAAGAAATTCAATGAAGGCAACTCCTACTGATAAACAACTTATGCCCACAGCCATATATTACAGTGATTTAGCACGGTAGATAAATAACAATATTTCATATTACGCTCCGGTGCCTACAAGAGTAGAAATTATGTTTGCAAGCTTGGTGAATTTTTTCTCAAGTGTACAGCGTTTATACTAGTTTAATCTTTATGTAAACAAACAGGAATGGCATATATGATATGCTATCTGCTTCTTGAATTAGAGGCATGTCACTCTGACAGAAGGAGTACAGACAGCGTAGATATAATATTGATATTGTATAAACACATGTAAATTATAATTTATCCTAATCAAAGTAAAATTTGTGTGACTATACTGTAGACAGGTACTTTGGTTGCCTGAATTTAGTGACCTCCTCTACTGTTTAACAACTTGTGCCTCAAGCCCTGTTGAACCGTTTTCTCATTATTTTGTTGTTTCTGAGAACGACTGATTTAGAAACTTCCAAAACCCTTGTACAAAAACTTAAAAAAAATACATCTCTTTAATATCTGTAATACATTTCTTTATAAAACTATTAGTATTTAGGTATTTATGTTTTATAAATTTCAACTGCATCCACTTTAAAAATTTCAAACACAACAAAAACAATCTATTTCAGTCAACTCGATCTCTGAAAAAGTAAAACAATTTTTGTAAAATTACATGAAATCAATATGATAATAAACGTGTATATTTTTAAAACACTAATGTTACCATTGTGTGTGTGTGTGTGTGTGTGTGTGTGTGTGTGTGTGTGTGTGTGTGTGTGTGTGTGTGTGTGTGTGTGTGTGTGTGTGTGTGTGTGTGTGTGTATGTGTGTGTGTGTGTGTGTGTGTGTGTGTGTGTGTGTGTGTGTGTGTGTGTTGAAAGAGGAAAAGCACTTACAACCTTCCTTTTTCTGTTATTTCTGTTGTAACGGCAGCGGTATGCGAACATCTGCTCTCCGGTACCTGCGGCAGACACAGCGAGCCAATCAGCAATCAGCAGCCGAGACGTGACCATCTAACGTGCTCGGAGTTAGCCAATCAGCAATCCCGGTTAGTGCAAAAAACCCGGCCCGGCAGAAAATTTTGCACACACTTTAGCGCCACGCCATTGGACGCACTTCATCTCCTCTCCTCTCTCGGATGACATCGAGGCGGAGTCAGCCGGAAGGAACGGCCGAAGAATAGAACCGGCGTTCTTGCGTCTTCGCCCTCCAGTTCCGCGCCAGCGATGGATTTTGCTGAGCCGGCAGCCGACTCTACAACCGGTGCCGAAAGAAGAGGAGGACTGCAGTGCGCCACGATCAGTGGGTGCAGCCGCCGAACATCTCAGCGCGGCACTACCAACATCACCATTCTTGCCACTCGGTCCTTTTTAGGGCCACCAAAATAACTAGAGTGTACGATTGGCGCCATTTGTCATGCGGCAAGCCTTTTGTCCGGTGACAAGTAGCGCCCAACATGGGGCGACGATCATCTTGCGGATGCAAGATCCAGCGAGCTACCAGCCGGCACACCAATTAACATGGCGCCCAACAGACACCTCCACAACATCTGGAGATTAGTAGTAGGCTGGCTACCGGAGAGCATTCAAGACCCGGTGGAGTTGTGACGGCAGCAGTATGCGAACATCTGCTCTCCGGTACCTGCGGCGGACACAGCGAGCCAATCAGCGATCAGCAGCCGAGACGTGACCATCTAACGTGCTCGGAGCTAGCCAATCAGCAATCCCGGTTAGTGCATAAAACCTGGGCCGGCAGAAAATTTTGCACACACTTCAGCGCCACGCCATCGGACGCACTTCATCTCCTCTCCTCCCTCGGACGACATCGAGATGGAGTCAGCGGAAGGAACGGCCGAAGAATAGAACCGGCGTTCTTGCGTCTTTGCCCTCCAGTTCCGCGCCAGCGATGGATTTCGCTGGGCCGGCAGCCGACTCTACAACCGGTGGCGAAAGAAGAGGAGGACTGCAGTGCGCCACGATTAGCGGGCGCAGCCGCCGAACATCTCAGCGCGGCACTACCAACATCACCGTTCTCGCCACTCGGTCCTTTTTAGGGCCACCAAAATAACTAGAGTGTACGACTGGCGCCATTTGTCATGCGGCAAGCCTTTTGTCCGGTGACACTGTGTAAAAATCAATTCAAACAATTTGTTTAAAAAACATTTATGTGAATTTGTAATTAAAAAGATACAAAAACAATATACATATGACACACTTGAAATAAATAATATAACCAGAACATACTACCATATTAGTTTTTATATACAAATAATCTGTACACTAACATGACTGGCAACACAGTCTAAATGCCTGACAATCCATGCCAGCATCTGTCGATTGCATGGTGGTAATCTCTCACAGAGTGCCTTCAGTTCATTGACTCGTGCTGAGACGTCTTTCACAGCAGCTGCATCTTCAAACTTTGGTAGTAACTCACTTGTCACAACAGGTTCAGGTAGCTCTCTGGAACATCAAAGACATTTACTTTAGAAGAGAGGCTCCCACAAACGTTTCTAAAAGAAGTAGTGTTTTATAATAGAAAGAAGTAGTAATACATGCCTCATCTGAATTTAAAAGAAAACTAAAAAGAATTTAAAAGGTAAAAACACAATCTGCATAAGACAAGGCATAATCCGCACAAGATTATGAAAACTTTTGGGGAGATGCATGTGGAACACTCTTCATTGAGTACTGAAAAGGGAAAACAATAAGTGGTGAGTATCATGCAAACTTATTGAATCACATGATTTAAATGATGAAGTAACATAAAAATAACTAAACACCATGTATCGTGAAAAAAGATTTCTTTTTGTTTCACCAAGACACTATACTAACTCACATAACTGCTGTGACAGCCAGAATCAAAAAATCAAAATAAATACAATTATGTTCAGCAAAAAAGGAAGAGTTATTCTGCATTAAAGGCAGCAAGGATGCTTCCAGTTGCAGCAAATAAATATGCTACTTTTTTGGATGCTTCACAACTTTTGTTTATTATTGTAAAAATGGTAAAATACAGTAATAATTTTTTCAGAGTCATTCTGAAGGTTTTGGCTGCCACCTTGATGCTTCCTAAATTTAGATTCTCTTAGTTTTCAAACCTATTTTTTGGTTGAAAGATCTGACATTTAGCCAATAATATTATACAAAACAGAAATTATGAAAGAGTTGACAACCAATTATGCTCTCTTCCTCAAACTGTACCCTTTACAAAATATTTACCTATAAACAAAAGTATGGCACTTACTGCAAGTTGTTAATAATAAATTATAACTTTCTTGATAGCTGCCCATACTTCAATAATTTGTTTGCATTTCTACTTATTACAGACGGTCCAGACGCTATAACCTAAATGCTTATATAACTATCTTTTAAACATGCATAACTTGTGTGAGGTTTACTCAAGTCTTCCTCAACTATATAAATTCCTTAACTTTTCTTCAGTGTCTCTGCATGAATCCCAAGTTTCAGTCTTGAAGTTTGAATATAGTATACATTTATTGTTTAACTTTTTTGACAACTGATGGACAAACAAACAAACAAAATTACAAACATAAACTGAAAGAGGAAAAGAAAGTTGGTCAGATGGTGGTGGCGCAAGATTGCCCAAGTACAAAATATTTAACAGTTAAATGTAGAACAACCAAATTCTGATGTCCTGTGTTTCTTGAACACTGCAAGCATTTGTTATTTGTTTGCATTTGTTTTTAGTCACCTTGTATGCATATTGTGATTAATGTTTATACTATAACTACAGGGTGCGGCAAAAAAACCTCCCACATTTAAAAGGCTAACAAAAAAAAACATGAGCGATGCTATTCTAAATTTTATTACATAATATGAAAGGATACAGAATGCAGTTTCTTTCACTTGGTTTTGAAAATGATATCGCCTAAATGGTGGCCTTCTTCCCAGATACACGTTTCTAATCGATTTCTGAAGTTTTGCATCACTCGCTGGGTGAGTTGCGGTGTTATCGCTGCAATTTCTTGGCGTATAGCAGTCTTCAGTTCATCAATGGTTTGTGGTCGATGTTGGTAAACATTAGCCTTCAGATGGCCCCAAAGAAAAAAATCGCAAGGGGTGAGATCAGGTGATCGTGCGGGCCACCGAATGTCACCATGTGACGAGACCAAGCGCCCGGGAAACAGTTCTCTCAAAACAGCCATCGAGTTTCTGGCTGTGTGGGCAGTGGCCCCATCCTGTTGAAACCACACATTCCGATTTCCAAGTGCGGCGAGTTTTGGTTGCAAAAAGTGTTGTAACATTTGCACATACCGAGCAGAATTCACTGTAACCGTTTGGCCTTCTTCCTCGAAAAAGTATGGACCATAAACACGGTTTATGGTTTATAAACATGGTCTTCCAGATGGTTTCCGTTTTAATGCTGACCCTGTAGACCGAAAATTTTCAACCCATAACAGTATGGTTTTTCTGTCCGGAACAGCATCGCTTGTTTCAAGATTAAGCTTGAAATGTATTCGAAAAGCTCTCTGCGTGGCGACCACAGATTCGTTATTTCGGATAAATGACTCAACAACAAACGCACGATGTATACCAGTCCACGCCATGATGGCAACTGAAACGGCAAGGCACACGCTACCGGAAACCAACACCACGAACCCCCCACTCCACCAGTGCCAGTGCAATGACTCAGCGAAATGTGGGAGGTTTTTCTGCCGCACCCTGTAGTATAAACAGTAACTTGATGAGTAAATAGTATTACATAATGAATGTGTTGCTGGTTTCTATACTATGACAAAATTAGTTAAGAAAGTATAACCAAATTCTGTTGGTGCTTGAGTGTGCTTGAGATGCAAAGCACAGATACCCCTTTAATTAATATGACAGACTCCCGCAGTATGTTAGAGTTCCATTCCCATTTTTATTAATAACAATAAAACTGCAGACAAAAATTTCCATACCGTAGTCCATCTCTTTCTAGGCTGTTGAAACTCTTGGACTTTGACTGAAGCCACAACTAAGAAATTGGAATCTTTCGAAATGTGGCTCTACCATAGAATACTGAGCATTTCATGGACAGCACATATAACTGATGTTAAAGTTCTTAGAAAGATGAAGAAAGATTAAGTTATTGACACAGTGAAGATAAGAAAGCTTCAGTATCTGGGACATCTACGAGAAATGAAGAGAGATTTTACTTATTGCAGTCTATACTACAGGAAAAAGTACTTGGAAAGAGAGGAGTTAGGTGACCAAGAACATCATGGCTGAGAAATTTAAGGACCTGGTTTGGCATGAATACAACTGACTTATTCTGTACAGCAGTGCAGAAAGTTAGCCTGTATGATATCCAACATCCGAAACGGATAGGAACTATCAGAAGAAGAAGAAGATAAATGCAACAATAGATGTCACACTGTCGCAATACATACTGTTATACACACCCACAGCTGAGTGTGCATGTGTGTGTGTGTGTGTGTGTGTGTGTGTGTGTGTGTGTGTGTGTGTGTGTGTGTGTGTGTGTGTGTGTGTGTGTGTGTGTGTGTGTGTGTGTGTGTGTGTGTGTGTGTGTGTGTGTGTGTGTGTGTGTGTGTGTGTGTGTGTGTGTGTGTGTCAAATGCAAAAAATACAAATGAGATGATTTGATTGAAGAGATTAAAAAAAAATCAGTCAGGAGGAGTAAAAACAAATGGTGAAATAACAAACTCGATGTAAACAGGAATAATATAATCAAACCAATTAATGCGTATACGAGTAGAAAGAAATTATTAGTATTGTTACGACATCACAGAAAAATCTACGTGTTTCTTGAACAATCCACTGGAATCCAGCTATAATGTTGCGTGAGTATGTGATGTCAACATGCGCTCACGAGACTTTTCTGAATGCCGCCAGCCATGCGGAATTAAATGAAAATTAAAGCTGGTGATTAGTGACTTAATTGGTGTCTTGTATTTTGTTTCCACTGTACCTACGACAATCAAGTAGACCGTCGTAACAGTGGTGTCAGAACTGGGATAGAACCGTTAACAGTGGACACTTCGTACAAAATGAGTGTAATTCATAATTAATTGGAAAACAATGGATGCCAGTCAGATGATGGAAAATTTCCAGGCGCTGTTGTTGCAGATAGAGGAATAATGACGACAGGATGCAGACAAAGTGGAAGAGAGACAGAAAACCCTCCTGCTGGAAGCAGAGGAAAGACGCCGACAGGAGACGGAACAAGCAGAAAAACGCAGGCAGGAAAGAGAGGAGGCTGAGGAATGTCAGAAAGCACTAATGCTAGAAACAGAAGAAAGACAAAAAGAAGAACGTACAGGACATGTTGACAGAGCGAGTAATCGAGCCTTCGTCTAGTGCTTGGTCTTCTCCAGTAGTGCTGGTAGCGAAGAAGGATGGTGGATTGCGTTTCTGTATAGACTACCGGAGGTTGAATGATGTCATAAAGAAGGACTGCTATCCATTACCTCGAGTTTATGATCCACTCTACACGCTGTCTGGAGCACAGTGGTTTTCCACATTGGACCTGAAGAGTGGATACTTGCAAGTGGGTCTACATCAAGAAGACAAGGAAAAGACCGTTTTCTCGACCCCAAGTGGCTTATTCCAATTTAATGTCATGCCATTTGGACTCTGTAATGCACCAGCAACATTTGAAAGATTGATGGACCTGGTATTCCGAGGCCTGACATGGAAAACTTGCCTTGTTTATTTAGACGATGTCATAGTCATCGGGAAGACTTTCAAACACCATTTGGAACACCTTAAGGAGGTTCTAACTAGAATTCATGGTGCCCAACTGAAGCTGAGCCCGAAGAAGTGTTCTCTATTCCAGAAGGAAGTACAGTATCTGGGCCATCTGGTTTCAGCAGCGGGTGTTAGCATGGATCCTAATAAAGTAGACACCGTAAGAGACTGGCCAGTGCCAAAGAGTAAACACGAAGTTCGGAGTTTCCTGGGGTTATGCTCATATTACAGACGTTTTGTGAAAGGCTTCATTACTATTGCTAAACCACTACATGAGCTAATGGAAAATAAACAAAATTTCCAGTGGTCGAGAGAGTGTGACCAAGCATTTAGGACTTTGAAGATTGCATTATGTTTGCAGCCAATTCTCGCTTTTCCAGCTTCCGAAGGGAACTACATCATAGACACAGACACAAGCAATACTGGAGTTTTGTCTCAAGTGCAGAACGGTGAAGAACTAGTAATAGCGATTCCAGCAAGACACTTTCTAAACCAGAGACAAATTATTGTGTTACAAGGAGATAGTTGTTGGCAATTGTCAGAGCTTTGGAGCACTTCCATAAATACCTCTATGGGAGAGAATTTTCACTATGTACCGACCATGCCACGCTTGCATGGCTCTTGAGATTTAAAAAATCTGGAAGGACAGCTGGCAAGGTGGCTCGAACGTCTGCAAGAGTACAACTTCAAGGTACAACATCGGCAGGGTAACATGGTAACATGCATGGTAACACAGATGGCTTATCGCGAAGATCATGCCCGGAAGACTGCCGACATTGCCACAGAAAGGAAGAACAAAACTCAAGCGAACATGTTCAAGCCATCGCTGTAGATTTCCTGGCAGACGGCTGGATGACACAAGACTGTCGACAAGAACAGATGACTGATGAAGACATTGGACCAATCTTGACAGCAAAAGAGGAAGGTCGCTGCCCGGATTGGTAAGATATCTGCCATGGTTCCGAAGTGCTGAAGGGCTACTGGGCACAATGGGAATCCCTTACCTTAGAGAACAGACTGCTGAAAAGGACTTGGGAAAGTGCAGATGGACAAGACGTGGTCATGCAGTTTAGTTCCCCGAAGTAAAGTGCAGTCTATTTTGAAGGAGATGCATGATGGGACGTCTGGAGGCCATCTTGGTGTTAACAAACCCCTTAACAAAATATGGAAGCGATTCTATTGGCTTCATCTTCACCACAACGTAGAGGAATGGCTTCAGACATGTGAAATATGTGCTGCAAGCAAGGGCCCACAAACCAGAAGCAGGGGGAAAATGAGACACGTTGGACTGCCTTTCGAAAGAATTGCCATAGACATTGCTGGACCATTCCCAGTTACTGACAATGGAAACTGGTACATCATGGTTGTAGGGGACTACTTTACTAAGTGGGTGGAAGCCTATGCAATTCCAAATCAGGAGGTTACCACTGTGACAAAGGAGTTAGTTCACAACTTGTGTTGCCGTTATGGAGCTCCTATGGAAATCCATACGGAACAAGGGAGAAATTTCAAATCAGGAGTGTTTAAAGAATTATGCCGTCTACTCGGAATTCGAAAGACCAGGACAACGCCTCTGCATCCTCAGTCAGATGGGATGGTTGAGAGATTCAATAGGACACTTGAGCAAAATCTTTCGAAGGTTGTTGACGAGAACCAAACAGACTGGGATTAACATATACCACTATGCCTCATGGCGTATAGATCATCAGTACATGACACAACCGGCATGACTCCAGCAAAATTGGTGTTTGGTCGGCAGATTCGTTTTCCTGGGGACTTGATGTTCGGATCACCTGAGACTCAGTCCCAAGAGTCACAGAACTATTCCTCGCAATTATAAAACCAACTCCGAGAAATGAATCACTTGATAAGCTTTTAGATTGCCAGTGATATAATGAAAACTCGGTATGACATTCACAGCAATAGTGTGGGTTTCCAAGAAGGAGATCAGGTCTGGTTGTTCAACCCAAAGCGCCGTCGTGGTCGCTCACCTCAGTTGCAAACTAACTGGGAAGGACCCTATACTGTGAAAAAAAGATTCAACGATGTTGTTTATCGGATTCAACAGGAAGAACAGCAAAAGTTCAAGGTCGTCCACCTAGATCGCCTGGCTAAGTATTACTTCGGAGACGGTTTGCCAGTTCGGGACGAACAGGCTTAAGGAGGGGGCAGTGTTACAACATGACAGAACAATCTACGTATTTCTCGAACGATCCATCGGAATCCAGCTATAATGTTACGTACGTATGTGATGTCAACATGCGCTCGCAAGACTTTTCTGGAAGCTGCCAGCCGCACGGACTGTGTCAAGGCCGCAATTAATTACGTCGTAGTTTAGAAATAAGGCGTAGTTTAGAATCTTCTGGTCTGTGAGTGTTCTATAAATACAAGGTGATAGCGGTCTTAGTTTTCAGTTATATCGGGCGATATTACTGTGTGCATTCAAATGGTAATTAGTAGTGTTGCGTTTTATAATCGGGCGGTATAATAGTAATACAATTGTGTTTAATATTAGTTGACATTTTATTGCGTGTGAACAATTTTTATTTGATTTGTTGTAAGATACTGTGTTGTTAATTACGAACTGTTTAACTGTGAAAATTAAAGCTGGTGATTAGTGACTTAATTGGTGTCTCGTATTTTGCATCCACTGTACCTACGATGATCAAGTTGATCGTCGTAACAGTATTAATGTAATAACATTAGGTGGTACTGATTACACTATTATTACAAAGAGCAAATGCACTTCACTCTCTGATTACATACATGTGTTAATTAATAACACATTCAAATGTGTATTTTAGCATAAAGGAATACTGAATGTTTGTATCAAGTGGTCCTATTACCTACAGCTTTATCTAAAAGTAATTGCTAGTGTTACCTTATTACTACCACAATAGCAGAACCCTTTATAGATCACTCCCTTTACTAGCAAAGTCATCATGACACTGACGAAGTCTACACAGCGATTTTCATTTGTGATGATTTAAACATTTTCTAGCTGCTAATCTGCTTTTAATAAAGCCAGCAGGTAAACAATCAGCAGATTCCCACCCCAATTACAATAGCCATTTTCATTCCTGTCCCTAAACAGTTGCCCACTTCAATTATTAAACTGTGCATTTCCTTTAATTAACAAGTGGGATATCAGGAGCATTTACCATCCTTCTAGTCCTTCCGTAAGTTACACGTAAAACAAACTTTATATATTATTAAACATTAGAGGTGAAATTCCTAATACATAAGGAAACTGACACTGAAAGAAGATGACACTACTAGTGTTCACCTTAAAAATGTTTTCAGAAGGCTTGTGGCAACAGGCAGATCATAATCTGACAGGCAAACTGGCTCTCGCTGATTGTACAATCTTCGGACATGCTGCACTCTAGACTTTATTCCAGATAACTTATACACTCCTTCCACATTTAAACCTATGACAAAACACAATGAAATATCTTATCTCCATGGTTGTTAAGCAATTACGTAATTTACTATATCAACACCTACAACTGTGTACATGTCTTGAGTAAATATCATAAACTTCTATGATAAATTTATATATATAAAAAATTAAAAACTAGCAACATGACAATTAAGACTTCTATTTACCAAACAGCATTCTGAATTAAATAACTAACTGATCATCTTCACCTTTCTTATGTTCACATAAACTATTACATATATAATATATTTTCACAAACATACTTGTAACGGATAATAACATTTAAAGTGTTTTGCAATCATATCTTACAAACATTTTGAAGGCAGTCCAAAATTTGTAAAGGTTGCTGACAGATATTAGTTTTATCACATTATTAAGATAATAAGTTCATAATTTGAATAAATTTCTCAGAATTTGGTGTCCCACATAGAATTCTAAAATTTTCTTTACTTTTTGACTCCATTTTTGGCCTGTTGTTTTCCTAAAGTTGAAAAATTTTCAATTGAGCAATTAAATTCACAGATGGGTTAACATTACTTTAAGTTTTATATCTGGCATGGATTTTTAGAATTTTCTAAACTGTTATACCTTTATTGGGCACTGAGGTCCTAAAATTTGAAATTTTTAAAACTAAATTTTAAACATAAATTCCAACTATGCACGGCACTTGATAGATGAAAATCATAAATATACAAGCTTTGTTTCCAACTTGAAAGCCCTGCATTCTTGTAATAAAGGCACTTATATGAACGCCTTGGAAGAATTTGAGATATATAGGGCATACAGGACGTACACAGTTGTGACTTCGTGTTGAACGACCATTTAAATTTTAAATCAAACCCGCTTTATGATACTGCAATAAACCTGTCTACGCGGTAGCTACTGATAATCAGTGTCCGATCGGTCCGCATCGAGTGCGCGCTCAAGTAAAGCGAGCATGTGTGTAATCGTTTTTAAATATTTTTATTTTAATGTATAACGACCTTGTAAGAGTGAATTTTTATTTTATCTTCTGATGACGGGACACATGTCTCGAAACGCGTAAAGTAAAAAATGCACAACGAAGTCACACGACGGAATAAGGTAAATAAATATTATACAGATTTTGTCAATAAGTGACCTGGATACCGTTCCAAACATGTCTTTCAAAATAAGACTACTTGATACTAATGAAAATATCATATACTGGGTTGTTACCTTGTGGTAGATTGTATACATTTCTGTCACTAGATATTTTAACCACACCTCCGGAGGCCATCCTCAGTCGAAAAATATTCGTAAAGCTAACACGCCAAACACACATTAACTGAGGTACATTCAGCCTGTTACCTTTATGAACGTTTTTCTACTGACGATAGTCTCCAGATGTGTGGCTGAAATGTCTGATGACAGAAATGCAAGCAATCAACCATGGCCTAACAGGCTGGTATATGATGTTTCCAATAATACTGACTCCAGCTGCAATCACCTTCATAATAGTTAAGAAAACTTGAATTTGTATGATTTACTATTGAGATCTTTTGACTCACTTTAACAGTTCCAGTGGTGTATCTTGCCACTTTTCCATGGGGGGGGGGGACTGGGGTTCGAGTTGGCTTCATACATTAGAGAAAACAAGTGGAGACTAATCAACATTACTCATTACTGCTTTTAAAGTTCCTGAAATCAATCCTATTAAAGTAAACGGTAATAACACAATAAAACATGCATTATTGAAACATTGTTTACAGGATACTTATTCACTGAATTGATTTTCCTATATTTCATATTTCAAACGTAAATGCTAATGCTGTGTAACAAACCTTTTTTGTATATTTAAAAAATGTTACTACTATATTAGCATACACAGCTGAAAAATAATACCCCCCTAAACATTAAACAATTCTTAAAATCATTATTAATTAGTCTTCTTAAACTTTTAAACTACCCAGTCCCTAGTAAAATAATTCATTCCATTATAAACAAATGCATTCTCTATTCTTTGATGCAGCAATTTTTGTGCTAAATTGTATGCAAGCATGGTAAATATTTGACTCAAATACTTGGAATGTATCACAAGCCATGTGTATACAAAAACATACTGGTGCGTAGTTAAGTCACATTATATTATCTGCAAACATTATTTAAAATGGTTAACAACTAATATAACAATATTTGCTACATTGTTTACCTTACTTATTTGAATGCACCGAGTTTCTTGTTGTACATGAAACATAACTAGATAATACTCTTATTCCATTTAGAATTTTGCCGTGGGTTACAAAAATTAAGGTACAAACATTCCACTACAACCAGACATAATGCTTTCATAAACTTGTATATTATTGTAATTATTAAGACACGATTGTTAAACTGATTTTATTCTTTTATTAAAACTTAATTTAGTTGTAAGTTCTGTCTGGTAGTCATTAATACAATAATAAAAGTTTTTAAATTTTGTTACAATAAATACTTACTCTCCAAAGATCTATTCTCCCAGGCAGTTATGTTTCATAAATTCATGAATCATTTTTAATTTTCTTCACAGTTAGTGTTTGTGTTTTGTCTGTACCATAATACATACTAATACAAACTATATAAATTAAAGGAATATAAAATTCTTAGTTACTTCAAAATACAAAAATGAACTATTCCTTTAGTCTAAGTTATAATTATGTATAGGCCTACTTTTTATTCCAGAAAATTTTTTACTCTTATGCTTCTGTGTGTGTGTGTGTGTGTGTGTGTGTGTGTGTGTGTGTGTGTGTGTGTGTGTGTGTGTGTGTGTGTGTGTGTGTGTGTGTGTGTGTGTGTGTGTGTGTGTGTGTGTGTGTGTGTGTGTGTGTGTGTGTGTGTGTGTGTGTGTGTGTGTGTGTGTGTGTGTGTGTGTGAGGGCAGTGCTTAGAGCCAACTGGGCTTCCCAGACTTCATCTTCATCATCATCATCATTATTAATAATATTTTGGGAGTGGTTGACAAGCCCCAACATATGGTAGCTATTGATACTGCAGGGAACTTATCTAAGAGGCAGCATAAATTCAGAAGAGGCTATTCTACAATCGGAACCATTGAGGAAGTGGTTAAGACCATCCAGGCACCCAAGCAGGATAAGTACTAGTCCAAACCATTTGTTGGCAATACTGGATATGAGAAATGCCTTTAACTTTGCATGATGGTGTGGCAACAAGCTATACCCTTGAACACACATTCAGAGTACTGTGGTATCTCCTGTGAATGGTCATAAATTCAAGAACTACCTCAGGGACAGATGTCATCTGCAACACAACAGAGGGTCCTTTACATAAGGAAGTTAACCTCACGGCTCATTTTGCGACCTGACCTGTGGAACATCTTTTATGATTGTATCTTCCACATGGAATGTATATGTAATGGAAAACCCCTTCCTCATGGTTATGGAGACGACACAGCTGTAGTGATGATCACATGTTACAAAAAATGCACAGTGGAGACCACAATGAAGCTGATACACCAGACCTGTAATGTTTCAATGCCTCGGCAAAGAAAGTAATGGAGAGATTAGTAAAACAATATATGCTAAATTTAAAACAATTTACCCAGCCACGTCTGACAAACCAGAATGTTGAGTAACTGAAGGTAGGGTAATCAAGACTCTACTGTATTTTCATTTGGTATCAATAAACTGTTGTAAATACCTACTTTTGTCATTTCTAGGTTTTACATCTACTTTAGTTTAGCTTAGTGTGTATGTATGAAATGATACCCACAATGTTGAATATAGTATTATGCTTGGGTTTTATTCATGTTTGTCAAGGAATCAGTATATCATTTTTATGATTTTTTCGTATAAGGTACTGTAATGTATTCTATTTTTTAACTTTGGATATTAGTTTTTAAATTTAAATGTTTTCTATATCATACAAAGGATTTTCTGTAATATAAGATGAATTGCTTGGTTATTTTACGTTGCATGCATATTTTAAATATACAAACATGTTCATTTTAAATATATTTTTCATGTTCATAGTGTTTTTATTAATACAGTAATTAATTTCCAGTCTTGCTCACAAGCTCTTTATTATATTTGGGCTACTCTATTTCTTATACACTTTTGTTTAAGAATCTTCATCATTATTTTTAATACTGTGTTTGTTCATTCTGTATGATGTTTATGTTATGTTTGTTTAGTCTTTTGCTGATTTTATTTATATAGAGTTTAATGTATGCTACAGTGGAAATGCAAAATGAACTGCTTAAATGTGTTATGTCGGTGCTGTACACATACGTCTTTACTTTTTTTTTTTCATTTCTATTTATGCCTTGATCTTTTATTCACTGCACTATGCATTAAACTGAATACAGATTAAACTGTAATACAAAAGATAGAGGTGTTCCTCTAAGAACCCAAAATTGAGTTATCACCTATTTCATACATTCCTATCTCACAAGGATAAGAAATATTATTATGAATATATAAATAATAATTATTATATTACTAAATATTATAATTTATTGATATATATTATGGTATTGTATTATAAATTTATAATTTACACACACACCTATTTCACATACACCAATATATTCCTATTTCACATATTCTCACCTATTTCCTGTACCAAGTCAATGCAATCCCTAACAACCAGTGGTATTTCCACTCCATCATGGCACTTACTTCTTTCCACAGCAGTATGAAGTGGAACCCCAAATATAGGCTGTTCTTCTGAAAACATATCACACATTGAGCTTTCATTGTGTGCTCACACATTATATTTTTGCATGCTCAGATAACATTTTATATGAATTCATTGACAAATACAAATGTAAATGAAATTAATTTATTATACAAGGGCTATCCAGAAATTAATCTCTGTTTCACTGTAAATAAAACACAAAGTATATAATAAATTTTAATATATACTTCTTAAAACTACAGCTTTCTCATATTTTTGTACATAATTATCATTTAAATTTAAGCATTTATCATAGAGTTTGACCAGTTTAGAAATCCTCTCATCATAAAATTCTGCCACCTGGGATCGTAGCCACCCTGTCACAGCATCATGAAGTTCTTCGTCATCATCAAAGTGCTGGGACACAAGCCACTTCTGCATCTTCATAAACAGATGAAAATCACTGGGAGCTAAATCCGGGCTACATGGCGGATGATCAAAAACCTCCCATTTGAATTGATGCAACCAATCTTGTGTTCGCCGAGCAGCGTGAGGGCGAACGTTGTCACGCAAAAACACGACACCAGAAGTCAGCAGACCTCAGCGTTTGTTCTGGATGGCTCTTCTTAGTTTTTTTAAAGTCTCACAATAGACTTCAGAATTGATGGTCGCTCCATGTTCCATATAGTCCACAAGCAATATTCATTTCACATCCCAAAAAATGTTTGCCATAACCTTCCTGGTAGATAAAGTTTGCCACGCTTTCTTTAGTTTGTTTGGTGAGGCGGTATGACTCCACACCATTGACTGTTGTTTTGTCTCAGCGTTTATGTACGACACCCAAGTCTCATCACCAGTCAGTTTTGTTGAGAAATGTTTCTTCTTCCATGCCGTAATGTGAAAGAGTCTAAGGCAGATCCCATTCATTTTGTTTTGTGGTTCTCAGAAAGCACGTTTGATACCCACCGAGCACCGAACTTCCAGTAGCTTAACTTTTCTGTGACTACCTCATACAAAACAGACCAAGAAATTTGCACCGAATTGTTCAGAAAGTTAAGAGATTGTGAACCACTGGTTTTCACAGAGTTTCATAAATTTTCTGAATGAATTCATCACTGACTACGGCCTGCCTGCCACTACTTTCCTCATCATGAATGTTTGTTCTTCCACTTTTAAACAAACTAACCCACTGATGCACAACACCTTCATTCATAACGTTTCGGCCATATACGGTACACAGTTGATGATGAATGTCTGCTGCTGAAAGATTGTTTTGCCATCATAAATCTTATCACAACACCAACTTCATATTTGGCAGAGTTTTCTATTGCAGCACTCAGTCTGAATAGAGACAGTGGGCAGCACGATCTTCCCGCTAGTACAGCTGGATGCATAATGAGCTACTATACAAGTTGGCACAGTAAAATGTCACTTTTCCCACTACTTCTCGCGCTATGTGGCAACAGAGGTTACTTTCCGAATAGCCCTCGTACATGTTCTGCAACTAATGGACTTTGTAATCTATGTAACACGTGGCTCTTCTATACAACATTTTTTGTTTTATATATATATATATATATATATATATATAAAACTTTCACTGTGAACACTTACTTTTTGGTTTTGTTTCCCAGACGTTTCGACGTGGTGTTCGTCTTCCTCAGTGGGATTTAAAATACTGAATGTGTGTACAAGGTAACGGTTATGGGTTGTAGGTGTGTATGGTGGGGGTTGCTAATGGGAGGGAATTGGCGCTGGGATTCTAAGTTTGTGTTTGAATCAGTGTATCGAAAAGTATGTGTGATCTATAATGTAATTGTTCATTATACATTACTACAACCAAACAACATATTAAATGATCCCACATACTTTTCGATACACTGAATCAAACACAAACCTTGAATCCCAGCGCCAATTCCCTCCCACTAGCAACCCCCACCACACACACCTACAACCCATAACCGTTACCTTGTACAGACATTCAGTATTTTAAATCCCACTGAGGAAGACGAACACAACGTCGAAATGTCTGGGAAACAAAACCAAAAAGTAAGTGTTCACAGTGAAAGTTTAATATACAGTAGAGTCTCGGTTATCCGCCCTTCCGTGTTATCCGTCGCCCAAGCGGCGTAAAAAAACGTAAACGTAAAAAATATTTTCTTTAATTACTGCAACGAAAATAGTGTGCCAATAGTTTGCGGGCGTGAGTGTACGTGCTCTCTTTATGATTGCTCCTGACTGTACCGCAGGAATTTGGCCTACTGGCCATCACCTCACCCCCAACATCCAACGCTATCGCTCACATGCTCATCGCTTAGTAGACTGCAGTTTCTTGTTGTGTGCTGTAGTGAGCAGTGAGGCTATTTTTACGCGGTGTGTCCGTGAGTGACTAGTGCAGTTTTGGTGAAAGTGTCGTAGTGTAGTCTTGTTAATAGTGTTGCGATTATAGCTACGAAAAGGAAGAAAATTGTTTTATCAATAAAAGACAAGTTTGAGGCATTAAAAAGAATGGATAAAGGGGAAATGCTGCAGAAGGTGGCTGACCACTACGGCGTCGGTCATCGCACAGTTGGAGATTGGAAGAAGAGACGATTAGAATTAGAAAAATGGTGTTCCTCACGAGTTACTGAGACTGCTTTTAAAGATAGAAAAACTATGAAAAATAGTAATTATGAAAAAGTTAGCGAAGCGTTGTACATTTGGTTTACACAGTTCAGGGAGAAAGGGGTGCCTATTTCGGGACCTATCTTAAAAGAAAGGGCATTGCAGTTTCAAAAAGAATTTAACAAAGGTGATGCAGATTTTACAGCAAGCGTTGGCTGGCTTGATAGATGGAAGAAGCGTTATGGAATCCGTCAGTTGTATATTTGCAGCGAGAAACTGTCATCAAACTTTCAAGAAGTGGAGCAGTTTAAGAAAAAATTTCAAGACTTTGTTGAAACTGAAAGCTTAACAGGAGATCAAGTATTTAATTGTGATGAAACAGGCCTTAATTTCAAAATGTTACTGAGTAAGAGCCTTGCAGCTAGAACTGAAGCTGCAGCCCCTGGCTATAAACATAGTAAAGAGACAGTGACTATTTTAGCATGCAGTAATGCCACAGCAAACCATAAAATGGACCTGGCAATGATTGGAAAGTCCAAAAACCCTAGGGCTTTTAAAACCATTTCAAAACATGCTCTTCCAGTAAAATATTTCAATCAAAAAAGTGCATGGATGACTAGTGAAATTTTTAAGGAATGGTTTTTTAAAGAGTTTGTTCCTTCTACAGAGAAGTTTTTAAAAGACAACAACCTACCCAGAAAAGCAGTTTTACTGCTAGACAATGCCCCAACTCACCCTGATCCAGACGAACTTAGAGATGGGGACATAAAGGCTATGTTTTTGCCACCAAATGTGACTGCCATTTGTCAGCCTATGGACCAGGGTGTTTTGGAAACACTTAAACGAAACTATCGAAGAAAGCTTCTGTCAACGGTCATACAAGAAACTGAAGATGGGCAAAACTTGATTAAGAAGTTGAAAAGTATAAATTTGAAGGATGTCGCTTATTGGGTCGCAAGGGCCTGGGCCGACGTCGGGGCACAAACAATTGCGAAGTCGTGGCATAAGCTGTTGGGCGAGGACGAAAATATGGCTGAAAGCATGCTGGATGAACTTCATGAAAGTATTTTGCCCTTGGTGCAACGTATCCCTGGATGTGAGGATGCATCGTTGGATGAAGTAAGGAATTGGCTTTCAGGAGACGACCAATATGAAATAACTGACGAAGAAATTGTAACACTTGTTAATAGTGATGATGTTGTTGAAGATCAAGACTCTGAAACTGTTGAGCCCCAAAAGATCACACACAAAGAAGGGGTTAAAGCTCTTGAAGCAGCCATTCAGTACGTTGAGCAGCAAGATGAAGCCAGGGTTGTCGACATAATGATGCTCCAAAGATGGCGAGACTTGGCAGCAAAGAAGCGGGAATCATCAGGGAGGCAGTCGAAGATCACTAATTTTTTCACTCGTCATGAACTGAACTCTCACTTCCAACATTTCTGACAGTGTAAGTCAATTTTATTACGTACACATTAGTCTGATTCTATATTTATTTTTAGTAAATTTTTCTTGTTAAAATTTACTGAATTCTTAAACTTGAAGCGTGAAGTACTAAAGTAGGCGTAATTGTTTCCTCTTTTTTGTAAGTGTATAACTTTAATATTGTTGCTTGTTCTCTAAAATGTTTTACTATAATTTTGTAATATAATTGTACAGTACTGTATTGTTTTCTCTATTGATTTGTTGTAAAACATGATGTTTATTACTGTAATTACATTTACAAAATTACAACGTAATTTTATAAAAAATTTGCGTTTTATTTAACTCTCCCTATTATCTGCCATTCCAGCTTATCCGCCCTTCCGCCAGCCCGTTTATGACGGATAACCGGGACTCTACTGTATATATATAATATTTAAAAAAGTGAATGAAGAGGATGTACCAACAAGATAATTATAACATTTTTTGTCTTTTTTCCCTTCAGTCCTTATTCTGCTGATTCTTTTTATAGCCTTGTTATATATACAAGCCATAAATTAGATAAGTTACTGTGTATTCTTTAATTCATGTTAATTACAAGAATAGATTTCTTCTGCAAGTATAATATTTCAAGTTCTATTAGTATACATTGTTAAGACGCGCTATGATCGCCGTATGGTACAGTGGAAAACAAAATACAAGACACCAAATAAGTCAATAATCACCAGCTTTGATTATCACAATTAATTAGTTTGTAATCAACAATATAGTCTCTTACAACGAATCAAATAAAAACTGTTCACACACAATAAAAATGTCAACTAATATAAAACACAATTGTATTACAATTGTCCCGCACAATTATAAAACACATAACACTTCGCCACAATACTTTGAACCACACTGAAATAAATCACCACTAAAACTGACTTGACCGTCACTGAATGGCTGTATTTATATCCCACTGATTTCCACAATAATCTGTCACTTTGGATGACTTGTTAAACAAACAGGTGCTCTCGAGAACCCACTAGAAACAGTGTCCTTGAACACACTGCACTGACCGGTATGGTCTGGTATACACTTGATAGTTGACGTGTAATTGTTTTTCACCACAAAGTAGCAGCATTATCTATGCCCACACACATTACAGCTGGAATAGTTGAGATACTTAGAGTATGTTCCATATTATGTAACACTTTTTCCGCATTACGTAACAATATAAAAACCTGACACATGTTTCATGGGATATTCTGTATCTTATTCAATTATAATATAAATTAACAAATTATCTATTTCATTTCAATTTAAATATTTGATTGTTGTAATGTTTGTTTAAGGAGTCAGGTGATTTGATGTTATATTAAAATATTGAATCTTTTTATATTTGTTTTATTTTAATAAATTTATAATTTTAAATAAATCATCTTGTTTTGTTTTTATTTTTTAATTGTTCTTTAACCATCATCGTCATTATTATTAGTATTATTATATTGTGTTTGTACATGTTTAGATTTATATATGAATTTAAGCCTGCTGACTTCATTGCAAAGAATTGCCAAGTTGTAAGAACTTTGCATTTCAGGCATATTTAGGTATACGTCTCATCACTCACACAGGTTGCATTCTCAACTTTAATCTCAAAATAAGTTAGCCAACTTACATATTTAGCATTTAGCCCATACCCTAATAGGATAAATATACTGTAACTGTTATACATTTAAATATAATGAGTACATGTAATGAATATTGTTTCAATGGTCACTCAGATCATCATGTTGTACAGTTGAAACAGAATTACTGACAACAATGAGGTCACTAATTACAAACTTTAATTAGACACAAATGAAAATTAGAAAACAACAAAGGCAATTTTATACAATAATTTAAGTTAAATGTTTCCAACACACAACAATAAACATCACCTTATTACAATATTGCACTAATTAACACAATAATCATGTTCCACTAAACCACAACAATAACTTCGAACAACACTTTAAATTCGTCAGGTACAAACTGAAACTCTAAGCCAGCCACTGACGCTAATATTGTAAAGTGAAATAAAAATTAACTCTTGTTCAGTCTTGTCTTAATTCTCAGCTTTATTTTATTCTTTATATATATATATTGTATATTAACCGTTTACGGGGTTACTAGGACCGTTTATTTTGTTTTAAATTTCAATAATTTTGGTTTAGTTTATTATTTTTATTGATTTATTTAATTCAATTCAATCTAACATTGAATCCAATGTAAATATATCCGATGAATGCACTGGAAGTTAGTTAGTGAAGTCTTTTAGACTTCAGTTAATTTATTTCAAATGGTTATTCTTCCGTCGACTAGGCGAAATGAGGACGCAGATTCCTCGCTAAAAGCATAAATATTTTGTAAGAATGATCACTTACTTGTGGTGAGTCTTGCCGATCTTGCACGGTCAATGCAGCAATCTAATCTGTAGATTGACTTACCGTATTCAAATTCGCTGCGGCGTGTCAGGCTATCCAATAAGAGTCGTTCACCTATTCTGTAAGCCTAGTCTATTGAAATGAACTAACTGACTCCGTTTGCTCGTATAAAATGATAATTTATTCTGTTTAACACTCCTTTATAATGATCTGAAGTATCATTAACTATTTTAATTCAAATTAAAATAACATTAGTTTGTTTTATAAAATTTGTCTCAGGGTGGTAAAACTGATTTACAATATCAGTGTATGGTTAGAATGCTTTTTGGTTAAAATAAGTTAATTCATATGTGTGGGTTCTTTTAGCTTGCAGAATACCAAATTATTTACTAGAACTCTTATTCTACCATTATTAGGCAGTTTGAAGACGATTACAATTCAATCATCTCTTAATAATTAACATTCAAAATTATAACCACGCCTGCTTTCGACATTTTAGGTTAAAAAAGTATTAGTCAATCGACAATAAATGATTCAAAGAACGTTTTTAACGTTAAAATAACTCTTGATAAAACATTTAAAATGTGAACAATAAAATAATATTTTGAAACTGTGTTTTTGAATGGAACATCTGAATCATCATTTGACTCTACAAAAAGGTAATTGTATAGTTGTAAGTATTTATATAGCTTGACAACCTTAGTTTCTTATTCATAATAGACAGAAACATTTAAATAGTAATAGTAGTAGACTCTTCCTAAATTACAAAACATAAATAGCATTGGAATTTTTCATTAACTTTCGTTAATTTTTTCATACAGTTGACAATTCTCAATCGCTTATGAATGCTTGTTGGTTTGATCTATGTTTAGTAAACAACAACTTTAATCAGGTGTGGTTATATCACACTCAGTATTTATATATAATAAATGGTTATTTGCTTGAAAAATTCTTAAAAATAGAATATTCAAATTGAGTTGAGGATTGTCATTAGTACTGTTGATTGAATAATATTGATAATGCACCTTAATCTACATACTTTATTTACACACATTATTAGAATGTGGTTCGATTATATTGTTTTTCAAATTCTTAATTAATATTGAAAAAATCACTGTACTCCCTTTTTATAAATTAAATCCCGGAATTGCTATGGATTATACATTTAGCTTAGCAATCCTTATTACACACTGTTACACTTGAAACACCTTCAATACTAGTGTAAGTTGGCACAAATTGAGGTTATGTTGTTTTTTTTACAATGGTGACGCCCACAAATTATGTGAACAGCTGTGTCTTAACGGTGTCGAGTAGCCGTCTGCCTTCCTCTGAAGTTGATTATAAAGTGTCTGGAAAAAGCATCTCTCTCTGCCGTTCCGTCTTGTGATCGTTGTAAATTTGGCTAATTTCTTGGATCTGATTGGTTGACGATCTTTAATTTGATGCACATACTCCCTCCGCGCAATATTTTAACTGTTGTTATTAGCATGGGGTGGCTGGTTTGGAGATTATAAACATTTGCTCGATTTGACACAAATATCTTATAATTGTAATAACTTTCTTATTATGGCATAGATTTAAAATCTAAACTCATCACTGTATTGGTAACACTTGGCTCTTTATTTTGAGTCCACTCATGATGTGCTTCTGTTCATTATTAAGGGAGTTAATGTTTGAGATTATCACATTACACTATTCACTATTAATTGTATTTATTCTTAAACTAAAACTATTTAATGGCAATCATACCTCCTTGTGGGCATGCCTTCCAAGTCCTCCCACACTTCTCATTTATTTGTTACTTATTTTTAATGACAAAATATAGTGCTTATGCTATCATTGACTTAGCCTATGAGTCTATCAATTGTATTTACAAATTATTTATAATAAAAGGTATCTGGGTAACTTCTGTATTATTCCAGTTGTAAACATTAAGTTGTTACAACTACTGTTAGTTTTTGTTTGTCTGGAATGATTTACAAATTATTTATAATAAAAGGTATCTGGGTAACTTCTGTATTACCCCAGTTGTAAACATTAAGTTGTTACAACTACTGTTAGTCTTTGTTTGTCTGGAATGTATTATTATTCCTTGGTATTTTTGTCATTAATATGACCTCTATATGACACTATGAGGTGTACATTTATTTTAACTCTTATTTGGGGTTCTATTGTCTTTTCAGACTATTATTTAGTTTGAATAGTTTATTAGTAGTAGCATATTGATAGTTAGTTTTTAACACACTAGTCTTTTCCTTAGCGTATAGCATTGGATAATAGTAATTACACCTGGTGTCACATGACAGGTGTGCTTAATTATTTTTATTACACATTATGTCCTTGCTTATAATACTCTTATGCTATTATAATAGTGGTATTATATCTTACTTATTACATAGGTATTCTTCTGTTATTTCTATTTAGCATTACAATGTGGTTTTGTCTATGTTTCACGTAGTGAATCTCATTTTGGCTGGTTTTGTTCACTTTCTTTACTTAAATTCTTATATAAAAATTACTCTTGGTATCTTATATTGGTATTGGTAGAAAGCTTATTACTTCTACTTGATTTGGGGTACAAAATATTTTAGTTTTGGTATGTTTTACCTCCTATTAAATATAAAGTTAGGTGGACAGTACCTGTATTTTAGGTTACCGGTATGTGGTTTTATTATAATAGCAACAATGGGTGTATTAAGTTGATACAAATTTACATTTTTTAACCTTGTTTTTTCAAGTCTAATGTTATTAATGACAACTGGTAATTCATTATTTATTTCCTTTTTCTTATCTTACATGATTTTGTGATTACTTGACTAACGATTATTATAATTATGAGACAATTCTAATTCTTCCTTTACATTACATTGATGCTGTGCATAACATGTCATTATCCTTTTATTTACAGCTTCTTTTATATTAACATTATTGTTACTTTCACTCTTTGTCTAATATATGATGTTCTACTCATTTACAATATTATTAGTTGCATATGGGTCATCTAAGTTAGTCAGTTATTGTCTATCTTTTCAATCTGTAAGTTCTTCAGTTATTATTTATACGGGTAAGATGTTAATCTATAGTTGACTGGCTCTTGGAATCTATATCTTATGCCATGGTTGTTAGGTGTCTTTCTCGTAGTATGTTTCTTCCTTGTTTTCATTTGTTCCTTACTGACCGAAACTATTGGGTTGTTGGTTCCTGTGGTATTCTCACTATTTGTTGTATCTTCTTTCTTCTTATAATGTTATTATATATGTTATTTACCATTAGTTTTTATTAACTCTTGTGTTGTGAGTTTATTCTTCTTGATGAGTGCTCATGTAGTTTCATTCTTGGCATTTTGGATTAAACACTTGGTGTCTTGTTGACTCAATTATTATGACATGTGTTAATATTTTGGTTACTGAAATATTGGACTCATATGTCTTGTTACATATTGTCCCCCCTCGAAAATAGATCATTTGGATTAATTCCTTTATGGGATTTGAGAAATTATCTGTTACATTGTTTCTTGTTTATTTGAGCTTCCGTCTTCCACATCTTGTTTCTTTCATTTCATATTTTAATACATTGTTATCTTTGATCTGACCCACTATCTTCTTGCTTGGTGGTTTATTCCCTGTAGTATTTAATTCCCTATCATTTCCCTAACGTGGTAGTTGGTATAGGTCAGAGGGATACTCTTGGCTTCCATGCTCTGCTGTCCATCCTACATCTTCTGAGACCAGAGGGACGTACCGTCTGCTCAGGTATATTGTTGTTGGAGCTTATCTCTACAAACAAACATAAAAACTTATAGTAGTCATTGTGTGACTAATAAAAAATATTCAGGGGTTACTCGTGCAATTGCTGCTCAGATTTGATAATATCTTCATTCTTTTTCACTTCATTTTTTCTCTTTGCTCTATTTGAAACAATATTGGTGATAGATTTTTATGTGTATCTATTTTCTCTTTGATTGATCTTCCTTTTACTATTTTCTGCTTAGTAACTGTATTAGTTGTAATAATACTATTTGATTTCATATTTCATGTCTGGTCTTAATTATTATGCCTTCAAGTTTTGGTAACTACTTGTTCTTCATTATTTGAGTATTTTTCCTCATAACATTGGTGTTGGTTCTGAATAGTATCTCTTCAGTGGTTGAAATTATTGTTAGATTATCTGTGGCTGGTATTAAGTTTACTCAATAGTTGTTTGTCTCATCTTTATTGATTTGTGATATTTTATCTTTTTTCTTCTTTATCAATTCCATTCCTTATTATAGCCTTCTCTACATAATACTCGCTATGGTGTTTTTCTCCTCTGCTCCTTCAAACGTTAGATGGTTAACATTTATTCTGGATGATTTTTCTTTAGTGGTTGAAATTAATATTAGAGTATCTATGTCTGGTATTAAGTTTAATAATCATTTTGTTTGATGTCTCATCTTCATTGATTTGTTAATTTTATCTTTTTTCTTCTTGATCAATTCCATTCCTTATTATAGCCTTCTCTTATATAATACTCTCTTTGGTGTTCTTCTCCTCTACTCCTTCAAATGTTAGATTTTTAACATTTATTCTGAATGGTTTTTTTTCTTGGATTTCGTTGTCCATGACGTGTCCGTTGCTTAACTAAATACGGTATCACTATAATATTGACGACTCGGACAGAAAACAACAAATTCATAACACTAACATACATCAACAAACAAAAAAATGAAAAAATTGCCCACAAATTCAAAAAAGCAGGATACAGAATCGCTTACAAAACTACTAACAAAACAGAACACACACTATCAAAACGCATGCCCAAAGCACAAAACAAATTCGATCTACCCGGTGTATATAAGCTAAATTGTTCAAATTGCAATAAATTCTACATAGGCCAGACAGGACGTAGCTTCAAACAGAGATACATTGAACACACAAAAGCACTCCACACCACTACAGAATCTACCTTCGCAAACCACCTCATTGAAGCAAACCACACATATAAAAACATCGACAATAACATGAACATACTACACGTACTCACAAAAGGCCGAAAACTAGACACTCTAGAACAATTAGAAATATACAAACACACAAAAACAAATAAAAACGACATTCTAAATGAACAGACACAATTCAAATCGCACGCATTATTCGAACACATCTCACCACACACACACAGCTTCGATCTTTTGAAAAACTATCTCGTCGCCAACAACAAGACGAACAACGCTACCTACGACAGCCTCTGATAAAGCCTTCTATAGGTGAAAGCCGGTTTAGGCTGTAAGGTAAAACTTTACGTTTTTACTTATAAAAAACTTAGTGTTCCGAGTCGTCAATATTATAGTGATACCGTATTTGGTTTTTTTTCTTTAGTGGTTGAAATTAATATTAGAGTATCTATGTCTGGTATTAAGTTTAATAATCATTTTGTTTGATGTCTCATCTTCATTGATTTGTTATTTTATCTTTTTTCTTCTTGATCAATTCCATTCCTTATTATAGCCTTCTCTTATATATAATACTCTCTTTGGTGTTCTTCTCCTCTACTCCTTCAAATGTTAGATTTTTTAACATTTATTCTGGATGATATTTCTTCATGGAAGATTGGTTGTATGTTCCTTTCTGTCTCCGGGTTTGGGTTTCCATGAGTTCATAGGTATTATTACCATTCTTCTTCGTGATAGTATAGGGTCCTGTGTATAGCAATAACAATTTCTTTGCTATCCCCTCTATCGTACTCGGTAGTTCTCTATTTTTTAGTAACACTTGGTCTCCTACATTGTACTCTATGGGCTTGGGTTGATGTTCCTGATACTTCCTTCTCCACTTCTCTGTTCGTTCTAGTACCTTATTGTAAAACTTCACTTCATCAAACTTATATTCTTCACCTTGAGGAAAATTGATAATTTCTGCTATCTCCCTTGGTGGAGGTTTTCCAAACATTGCTGTGTATAGAGTGGTATCAATCGCTTGGTGGTGTGATAGGTTTATATACTCTTCTGCATTTGACAGGTATTCTGACCATCTTCTCTGCTGGTTGTGACAGGTTCGGAGTATTCTTCCTACTTCCCTTAACACTCTCTCAGCTGGGTTGCTGCTTGGGTGATACACAGACTTTTGTATGATTTGATACCATGGTTCAGCAGCATTTCCTTCCATCTTTTCCCTCTAAACTGTGTCCCATGGTCGCTGATTATTGACTTTGGTCTTCCTATTTCGGGTAGACAGTGTTGTAAAATTATTCCCAATATTTTTTGTGTTGTTGCACGGTTGATTGCGTACAATTTGGTAAACTTGGTGTAGTGATCAAATATTATGATCAGAAATTTATATTGGTGTCTACCTCCACTTCTTGGAAATGGACCACATATGTCTATGAAGACTTTTTCTAGTTTGGATGATGACATGATTGGTATCATCATCCCTTCCTTTCTGTCATTGTTGAGTTTAACGAGTTGGGAGATGTGATAATTTCTTATACTGTTTCTCACTCGTCTGTTCATATATCTTTTATGTATGTATGTTCTTTGAGTGCTTTGACAACTTTCACTGCTCCCATGTATCCATATCGTATGTGATAGTCGAGAATCAATTCTTTCTCTATGGGCTAGGTATCACTATTTTCCAGGTGTTGTAGCCGAATTTAGTTCTTATGAAGAGTATGTCTTGATGTACACAATAGAAAGATGTAATGTGTTCATCTTGTTCCGTTAGTCGTTGTAGGATTCTAATTGTTTTGCTGTCTTGTTTATGGTGTTGGCCAATCTTCTGTACTGTGTTATCTATGTCAGACCTGCTCTTAATGATGTTATATAAATTTATTACAGTTCCTTTCTCTCCTTCGAACTTCTGATCCTCTATGTTAATCCGGGATAGTGTGTCTGCTATAATATTCTTTTTTCCTGGGATGTATTCCCAACTTATATTATATTCTTGCAGTAATAGACTCCATCTCGTTAGTCTGCAATTCTTCAAGAAAGAAATCGACTTGTGGTCCGTTCAAACCGTTACAGGGTATCCTAAAATATATGTTCGATATTTGTTGCAGGCAAATACGATGCTCAGTAACTCTTTTTCTGTTACACTGTAACTGCACTCGCAACTATTAAGTATTCGGCTAGCGAAGCTGATCACTAGATGATTCTCTTCATCGTCCTCCTGATATAGTACGGCCCCTAGGCTGACGTTGCTAGCGTCGCAATTCATGTAGAAAGGTTTTGTAAAATCAGGATGATGTAACATGATGGTATTAAGAAATTTAGCTTTTATTAATTGCAGTGTTGTGTCTTGGTCTGGCCCCCATGTCCATTTGTTCTTTGACGATAACTGGTGTGCAAATATCAATGTCAGTTCGGAATAATTCTCCTTAAATTTTCAGTAATAATTGCAAATTCCTAAGAATGATTGCAGTTGTTTCTTGTTCTTCGGTGTGGGGAATTTTGTGGATCGCTTCGATCTTGTCCTTAGCTGGTGTAATTCCATGTTCGGATAGGTTGAAACCTAGGAACTGCACTTTGTCCGCTATGAATTTCGATTTTTCCAGCTTCAACGTGATATTGTTTTCAGACAGTTTCTGCAACACATGTTTTATTCTCTGGCAATGCTCTTCCCAGTTCGCTGATGTTGTAAGTAAATCATCCACGTAAATGGTTGTGAATTGAAGTGCTTCTCGTCCCAACACTTTGTCCATACACTTCACGAATACTGCTACAGAGTTGACCAGTCCGAAGGGTAGCCTTTTGAAGTGGTAGTTGCGACCCTCGAATATGAATGCCATGTATTCGACTGTTCGGGTGTAATTCCACCTGCCAATACCCGCAAACTGTATCCCAAGTACTTATAAATTGGGTACCATGAAATTTTTTAAGAATTTCTTCTATCTCCCCTGGGGATGTACGGTTGTTGATGATGGTCTTATTTATCTCTCGTGCATCGAAACAAATTCACACCTTCCCGTTCTTCTTTGGAACTGCTAGTATTGGGCTGGTATATGGAGACTGACTGGGTTCGATTATGTCTTCTCTCAACAAATGGTTTATTTCATCCTGTACTGCTCCTTTCAGTGAATAGGCGATGGGATAAGATTTTCTGTTGAAGTTCACCGGTTCCTTAAATCTTATTACGCATTAGTAATTTTTTACTTTGCCAGGCGAGTCGGAGAATACACGTCGGTAATCGTTGTAGATGCCTATCAATGTCTCTACTTGTGTGTCGGTGATTTGGGCATTCGTCTTTTCTTGTTTAAAAGTACGTATTTCTTGGAGCTTCTCTCTCCACAATAGGTCGTCATCATTTTCATAAAATACACTGTCACTCGGCGTATGCCATCTATGGTTTTTACTTCCATGTTCCTTAAGGAAATGGTGTGACGGTACAATTCTGGTACCCTAATAATTTTGGGAAACTATGGTTCCAAAACATAATTATTGTATTTTACTTTATTTTATATTCCCTTTGGTGAGAATTTTCAACAACGCAATATTCAGTTAACAGGATTTGTGTCGAATTCAGTGGAAAATTACAAAAGCAGCAAAAAACTGTTTGTCACAATAACAAGTAAACAAGACTAGCCCATGATTACGTCAGACGAAGGAATGCGTTGCGCGTACATACATACAATTGTATGCCAGAGGCTTGGCCGTTAACAAAGAACCAGTGACGTAGTTGTTGCCCCACCTCTGCAATGCACAGTGGTGAAACGTTGTCATTTATCGTCCGGACCGTGAAGTGCGCCGGTCGGCCAATTCACAAGGCCGGCAAATTCACAAAGTGTGATTATCTAAATTTTACACCACCAAAAGTTTATTAATAACATTTTTTGAGTTAAACATCGGAAGCATGTAATCCACGATGGGACGCTACAGATTTGGCAAAAGTGAGATCTAGATGGGACGCTACAGAATCGGGGGCATGTGATCAACGATGATGAGACAGTCCAGATTCGAGAGTGGGTGATCAAGATGAGACGTTTTCGATAACTCAAAAGCACAGGAAGTGACAGCTAAGTACAAATTGGTTGTAACCAAATTATACAAAATTTTTAATATTCGAAAGTATACAAAGAATCTTTCTTAATATGACCAAAAGTAATCAAGTAACAAAATTAACTTAAATGAGCTCATAATAAATAATTGTACCAGAGAGAGAGAGAGAGAGAGAGAGAGGGAGTGAAAGAGTGGATAATAATATATATTAAAAAGTGCTGGGTTGTGCCACTGTAAATTTATATACATATATATATATATATATATATATATGTTTAATATTTTAACATTATAATACATATTTATTTTGGCGGGCTTGTGAAATGTGTAAGGGGAAATTTAACTTGAAGAATTGAATTACGCCTCATGGCGGATAGTAGCGTGTTTGTTTTACACACAGTAGAGTCACATTTATTTGTACGTAATTAACAATCAAAGGCAATTTAAATGGTAACAAACAGAAACACAAGTGAATTATTTCAGGTAATATATTCCTCGACTCTGGTTCGTATAACACGAATTCTGACCTTAGGTACAGTACTCATATTTGTGGTATTTCAGTTTGCAACATGGCGCCCGATATCTTAATATACACCTCAAATTTAATTTACTAATTAATTAATAATTTGTAATAAAGTAATTAATTACATATGGCTTTCGCAAACAGGGACTCTACATAAGACCTAATTTTATGTAGAGTATATATACTGGAGAAACGGAATATTTACCTGAGATAATTGGGAAAGTACGTAAACACGTGCTAAAGGTAGGGTTAAGTTACGTTATAGACCTATATGTGTTAGACATATAATAAGCAAAATAATACTGGTGAAGGTGATAATGTAGACGAAACAGTTACAAGTGAGATGGACGTTAAATTGAACCCAATTAGTCAGATCAGTGAAACCAGCGACACTGAATTAAATCCAGTTCCATTAACACCCATCTCAACTCGAGACGAAAATAAAACAAATGAGACAGCTGCTTTGATGCAGTTATTATTAACAAAATTTGATAATTTTAATATAAAGTTAGATGAGCAAAAAAGTGATTTTAATGTTAAATATAATAACTTGAATGACAAATTTGATGAACAGAGTGTAAGATTTGATAATTTTGATAAACAATTTAACGAGCAGAAAAATGAAATCAGAAATAGTTTTGATGTAAAATTTGATGAAATAAAAAATGAAATTAAAAAACATAATGATAATTTTGATAAACAATGTGACGAAGTGATTAAAAGGTTAGATGAGAGGTTAACTCAAATAAAGAATAAGACTGTAAGTAGCAGTGAAAATATGACGAAAAACAAAGTGCTAATTAATAAGGTGAGTAACAATGATAATTTGAATAATGAGTTTACAGGTAGTAACAATGATATAATTAAGAATATGGTATTAGAAAATGATGATGAGAATATTGGGAGTGATAATGAGATGTTTGTGTGTATGGAGTTAGAGAGAAAGTGTAGAGAAAGTATATTTGTAAAAGGGATGCAGGGGGTAGAATTTTCCTTTGATGTTGTAGTAGGGGGTGAAGAAATGACTTCACGTATTTTTAGCAAGGACGAGAGTTCCTTAGATTTATATTTGGGAAATGATAGGTCTACAAATAGAGTTCCCTGGTGTTTTTGTGTAACTAATAGGTGGTGCAGTAATTATGAGTTAGTGATCCCTGCATATTTGGAGAGAGAGAGTGTAACTTGGTGTTATGGTGAGAAATATATTGAGAGAGAGAGAGAAAGAGAGTAATAGAGATTTTTAAGATAAATAGAAAGAATAGAGAATTTGTAGAAAGGAGGATAAGGAGTAGAGATGGTGGATAACTATAGTGAATACTTACCTTATAGTGAAATTGAGATAGTAATAATAGTAGCTGATGATAATAATGATAACAATTACTTACCTTGGGAAGTAACGGGTGTAGCAGTAGATAATTATGCTGACTATATGACTTACATGATTATGACAGATAATACTGAGGTAGACAGAACCATACCCGATCGTGACATGGTATATGATAAATTAATATGGAATACTCCACCTATTAATACGAACGAGATAGTGGAAAAATATAAAAGTGTAGATAAATATTATAATGATAATATTAATATCATTTATTTACTAAAAAATAAGTTGTATAGACCTAAGATTCGACTGTTATTCAATGATGGAGGATAGATTGTTTTATTGTGTAATGAACATTTAATATATGTGAACAGTGATTTTGAAATGGACTGCTTATGAACTGATTTTGATCAATGATAAAATAATGAGTTTGGATTGTATATTTTTTTGTGTATTAATGTCAATGTATTTGTGTATTTTGATGTTGTGTATTACAGGTAAATTTTATGTACACCATGTATGTAACAGTAAATTGTTTTAATAATTAACAATTAACATGTTTTTGTTTTGACTAAACAAGTGAAAGTAATAATGAAAGTTTAATTAATTAAATTAAATAATTGAAGATCAATTACTTAATTAATGTGGTACAAAAGAAAGTTTGTATAATGAATTTAAATTATTAATTTGTAATGAGATTTCTAATGAATAATAAATGATTAAGCATGTAATATATTTGAATATTGAGATGTATTGTTATTAGTAGGTGAGGGATGAATTTTCTAATGCAATTGTCAATGATCACAGAAATGTAAAATGTTTAAAAAGGGGATAGAGCCTGGGTGTATTACTAAATAAAGGCATGTGAGTTAGTCAATTAAAGTTAATGGGAGTTAGATAGATAAGAATATTGAAGAAAATAATACACAAAGAGAGTATTAGATATTTTAGGGACACAGTAGTAGTGATTATATATAGAGAGGTGAGTAAAGTAAAGGGTAAACATATATTTGTTGATGATGATATTTTGTAGTGGGGGTGAGGTGATAAGGAGTGACCAACGTATAGCATTGTGGCAGGTAATAGCGTAGTTTAAGGGAGTGTTTGCCGATATTTTGGAAGGGCAAAAAATTATGTATGTATATAGCCAGGTAGGGAACATCCATCTTAGTGCAAAGACGAGCGGTGCCAGACGATTAAATGGAATTAGTGAAGGTGTTTATAATTGAGAAATGGGTGTCATGTATTTGGTTGCTATTTAGAAGAAAGGTGAGTAAGATTATAAATGTTAGTGCATATATAATAAGTCAAATCATAGTGAATACAGGAGTCACCCAGACTAATCAATGATAAAATGTGAAGGTTTAAGTAGAAAATTCATAGTAGGAAGGTAGTAAGAAATAATATAATAATACTATATAATAATGTAACATGAATATTAATAATAAATTTGGAATTGTGAAGAATTACATGGTAGTAAATGATAAATATATGATGGCTAATTAATTAAAAGTATTAATTAATTAAAAAGTAATACTTATAATTTGATACGCAAATTTAAAGAAATTTTGATCAAGCTTAAATGTGAATTGGTTATTTTAATGTATTAACCGTATTACTGTATTAATATAATGATGAGTGTATTATTATGAATTATGTAATATGTATTATGTATTAGTGTAAGAGAATGGCACTTCTATAATAATTCTTGTTGAGTTGAAGCAAACCCAGTGCTTCTTAACACAAACCAGCACATAGCTAAGGGGAAACAGATCAGTTAGGGATATAGTAATATACCAAGCCACTATTTTGATATTTTTGATTTAATGTTTCAGTGTTTGGTGATGTTGTGACGGCGGTCCTGAGCTGGCCATCGCGTCGGAGCAGGAGCGTTACGCGCCTGATTGGCCTTATGGTGTTGGGATCTCGAAGGAGAAGTCCAGTAAGGTCATGCAGGTACTGTCATTATCATCGGACCACGGGTGAGTTATTGTATTTCTTTTCATATAAATAGTAAGGGGGTTGTGGCAACATATCCTAGCAGATCCCTTTAGGAAGTATGAATGTGTCAATGAAAGTCTTTATGCTTCGGCATAAAATCTTTCATTGAGGGGATTTTGTGACGGTACAATTCTGGTACCCTAATAATTTTGGGAAACTATGGTTCCAAAACATAATTATTTTATTTTATTTTATTTTATATTCCCTTTGGTGAGAATTTTCAACAACGCAATATTCAGTTAACAGGATTTGTGTCGAATTCAGTGGAAAATTACAAAAGCAGCAAAAAACTGTTTGTCACAATAACAAGTAAACAAGACTAGCCCATGATTACGTCAGACGAAGGAATGCGATGCGCGTATATACATACAATTGTAAGCCGGAGGCTTGGCCGTTGAACAAAGAACCAGTGACGTAGTTGTTGCCCCACCTCTGCAATGCACAGTGGTGAAACATTGTCATTTTTTGTCCAGACCGTGAAGTGCGCCGGTTGGCCAATTCACAAGGCCGGCAAATTCACGAAGTGTGATTATCTAAATTTTATACACCACCAAAAGTTTATTAATAACATTTTTTGAGTTAAACATCGGAAGCGTGTAATCCACGATGGGACGCTACAGATTTGGCAAAAGTGAGATCTAGATGGGACGCTACAGAATCAGGAGCGTGTGATCAACGATGATGAGACAGTCCAGATTCGAGAGTGGATGATCAAGATGAGACGTTTTCGATAACTCAAAAGTACAGGAAGTGGCAGCTAAGTACAAATTGGCTGTAACCAAATTATACAAAATTTTTAATATTCGAAAGTATACAAAGAATCTTTCTTAATATGACCAAAAGTAATCAAGTAACAAAATTAACTTAAATGAGCTCATAATAAATAATTTTACCAGAGAGAGAGAGAGAGAGAGAGAGAGGGAGTGAAAGAGTGGATAATAATATATATTAAAAAGTGCTGGGTTGTGCCACTGTAAATTTATATACATATATATATATATTATAACAGCACCAAATATCAATTATTTTGGGTTATATGTCAACTGTATATTAGAATCATGTTTAAATAAATTGTAATAGTCAAAACTCCATTTGTACGTAGTAGAGATGAAAATAATGCTTTGTAAAACGACGCACACGTGGCCGTTATGTAATCAGCTCGCTGTAGAGTGAATAGCCACACCCAAATTGTTAATTATTAATATCTCGGAAACTAATAAATTAAGGCGATATCCAAGATAGCCAAAATGTTTGCAGAAATATTAATAATAACGTGTGCAAATTTTACGTAATATAATTAACAAATAAAAGAGTTAATTAATTAATATGAATAACTTCTGTAAAAATAGAGCTACATCAATGAGCTTTTAATATGTTATAAATATAATAATTTCCAACAGATTGTATATTTTAGATTTAGCACAACTTGGTTTGCAACCAAGATATTGCAAAATAAAACTATCACAGGAAATCCGGACCGACAATTTAGTTCTGCCGGGTTAATAATATTTGTAATAATATTAATTCTCCACCTGTGGGAAACTAACTTCATTCTCACGGACTGAGGGAATTCAAATTTGGTGTAGTAGGGAGAGTGTGTCAGCCAATCAAATCATTTGACGGAATCCCGACCAGCGCGGTGTTTTGGGGCTGAACCATCACTCTACTGCCAGTATTTGCGAAGTACGGACGTAATTCTTCGATCGTCTCGTAACCATAGTTGTGAAGATTCATCAGAAGACTCTACGTGGTCAACACACATAATTACGAACATAGTAAATACAGATCAACTGTACAACTCGTAATTATTGCGTCAAGTCGAGATACTCTTCATTACAACAAACAAGCTTATTGTGTACTACAAGCTGTGGTCATAAGCACGCAAGAGATCCACCAGACTACAAGACCAGACTTCAAGAATACGACAGAGAGGCCGTCTAAATCATTGGTGAACCAGCTGACGAGCAGAGCTACCACTCGAACGAGACACACACACACACACACACACGCTGACGTGCGATGTGCGAATCGACGAGGGACATAAACCAGTTCCAGCAGATAGCCGCAGACGTTAAAATCTTCAACCAACAACAGGAGAGGAGAGTATTGCCGAATTCTGAACTCAACGACCGAATCCAAGACGCTTCAAGCAGATTACTATCTCTAGCAGATCGGACCAAATCAGCGAGGGACCATTTGGAGCAACTCTACCATCCACTTCAATAACAGGAAAGCAAAATCAACTTATTTATTTTTCAACATCAAATTTTCTATCTTTTTCAATTAAAAGCATTGTAATTTAAACAATTCAGGTGCCACAAAAATCAAAGACTCTAGTAAATAAGAATAAATTCATTGTGATAATCTGTATAGCAGTCTAAGTCATTAGTAAGCTGTAGTTAAGAATCAATAGAAATAATACAAAAGCGCTATACAAATCTTAACAAACAATTTAATTATTAGCTCATACTGCAGTATAACAGAGTCAAATCACTAGAAAATGAAATGACGTGAACTAGACTGTCACGCCTAATTTATTTTTGAAAAATATTCAAATTAACTTCAGAGTTTTTTATATTTTATTTTATTAACATTTGAATTCAATTTATTTAAAGCAATTTAATTAAATTAAATTAATTAACTAATTAAATTTTTTCTTGCAATTAACTTGTCAAATAACGAGTTTAACTTCTTTTCAATTATCAACCAATTGAAAAACATTAGTCAAGATCGATTCATTGTTTAGACTGTAAGGATAATTGATAATATAACCCCTTTATTCTTGTGTGTTATTGGAGTAATAAACAACGTTTTATTACCCCATATTGCATTGTTTTATTGTTGTACGACAAAGCCTACCAGTCTCACAAAACTCTTCCCCTTTAAAGTAACTTATTTTGTGTGTTGTTGCCATAAATTTGAGATTACAAACGTGCGAAATTCAAATCCAAAATCCACACGCCCTAGTCGGAAGAAACCGCAAGATCGGACAGCAGGTAGGTACTCATACACAACACAACACAACAACAATGCATATAAGTAGAGTTGCATATGGCGCTCCAATTTCGTGGGGCTCGATAAAATTAAATTAATTAATTAAATTCAATTTAAATTTAATTTTACGTTAAAACAAAGTTTGCTGTTTCAATTCTTAAAACAGCTGGCGTCCAACTGAACAATCCCCAAAGAGTTTTGTGATTGGTAGTGGTACAGCAGTGAAATTATTTTGTGTATTTGAAATTATTCTGTGTATTTGAAATTATTCTGTGTATTTGAAATTATTCTATATTTGAAATTGTTGTGTATTTAAAATGGATATGGATAAAATACTTAAACAAATGCAGCAAATGAGTGCGGATTTGACCGCTAATATGAACGCGAAATTTGAACAGAGTGCAGCCAAAGCTGAGCTAAATATCGCAGAGTTAACGTCCAAAATCGAGGCGCAAAGAGTCAGTCTAACTGAGGCATCACACCACAGCAACGCCGACATAAATACGGAAATTAAACAAACGAGTAAACAATTAACTGTTAAAGTCACCGAAATCGCGGAAAGTGCGAAAAATTTAGACACTAGAGTCACCGAAATCGCGGAAAGCAATAAAGAAATTAAAGAGAGTAATAGAGAGTTAACCGCTAAAGTCGCTGAAATCGGTGAAAAAGTACATACGGTTGATACGAAAATAAATGAACGGTTTAAGGTTTTTGAGACCACAATGCAAAAATTGTTTATTGAACAAGTCACACATATGGAGGGCCGGTTCAAAGAACATATTAGCAGGTGCAAGAAACAAACAGCAGACGTCGCGAAAAAAGTCGACTCGCTCGAGATAAAGATTCAAGCTGACGCGACAGAAACGCAACGACAAGTAAATAGACTAGATGCTTCAATTGTAGAGACGCGATCTAACATTGACTCTAATAAAGAGAGTATCTTACAAGCATTGAACGACGAAATTTTGAAAGTACGCCAGGAAGTACGGAGGAGACCCGCTCCTAATATTTTAGTACAAGGTCCTGTCGATGAGAAAAGTCGTGTGTATTTTACAGGGGAAAATAACGAAAACCCTATTGAATTTTTGTTAGCCTGTGAAAGTGAAATGGCGAGGGTAGGTTCAAGACTCGAAGATCAAGATAAAATACAGTGGGTAGTAAACGCGATGCGCGATTCGGCGCGTAAATGGTATAACATTGTACGCGATAGAGTGTCCACATACGCGGAGTTCAAACAAAAATTTGAAAGCCGGTACTGGAATTCGCATACTCAAAGACTTTTACGCAATGAACTAGAATATGGGCGCTTTGAAAGGAGGATGGGTATTACCGCAGAAAATTATATCATCCAGCAGGTCGAGCGCGCGAAGCATTTAACCCCAGCATTTTCAGAGATTGACATCGTCACGAAACTAGCTTATCATTTTAATCACAATATAAGAGTAGCTGTGTTTACGCAGGGTATACACACGGTCGATGAACTGCTCATTCTAGTGTCCCAAAGCGAGACAGTTTTTGATTTTGGTGGGTGGCGTTATAACCCTGATTTTCGCCGAAATAACGAAGGTCAGAATACACGGGAACAATATCATCAGCAACCTGATCAGAGAACAAGTACAAGTTCTACTCCACCCCAGACATCGTTAAAACCCCCAGATAAGACCTTTGAATACAAAGGCAAGCCAAATATCGGTAGACCGAAAGGGCAATATAAGGGTAACGATGGGGCCCCGATTAGAGCAATTCAAACGGTCGAAATAGCTAGAAGTGATACAGTAGCGCAAGACAGCGATACCCAAAGTAGTAAGGACCCTAGTGAGAAGAAAAAAAATTGTAAGTTTCCAAAAAACTTGGAAACGGGCGCCTCCAGGGGGGAAGCGCCATAAATCATGCTAAATTGTATGCAAATAGAATAGGTAAAAATAAGAAAAATGCTAGATTTAAGAAAAGTGATTTTTCTACAGAAATTTGTACGCCAGTTAATAAAGTATTCCAACCGGAAGGTACGGAACCATGGTTGGCGGTTAACACAATACAACAATGGACTCCGACAATTGTATGTCCGGTGGAACAGGAACTTGACGACGACGTTCCCACACAATCAGACTGGGAAGACGTGGAAGCCGAATCCGGTGACGCCGACGAATTTGACCGGTGGTTAGCGAAGTATTGTAGAACCACTCATAAAAATGGTTACGATATACTAGAGTTAAAAGATAATTTAATTAAATAATAATTAGAATTAAAATAAATTAACTGTGTTTTATAATAGTATTAATAATAATTGTAGATAGATTGTGTGTAAAAAAAAAAAATGCATTTCTAACGCGGTAACTAACAAGCGTATAGGGTGAAGCGAACACATGGGCAGGAAATAGTTACGTCACGATAACTACCGGCCGACGGTTTGAATGTAGGTCAAGCAATTAGCGCCACGCGGTGCGATAACGACTCTAAACAAACATCTCAGCAAATTCCTTCGCGCGCGTGCCGATGTTGACAAACAAACCTTCTTAAAAGCCAGCGATTAGATACTACCCGTTCTGAAAACATTTAATTACACAATAATTTCATTTATAATATTATTAATAGAGTGTATTTAGAGTTAAGTTGTATATAATGGAAGAACATTAACACACAGGTATGTGTTTTTTTTAAATAAGTAATACAATGTATAAGTAGTAAGTATAACGATTACAAAGTATGTTTATAATAATTGAAAAAAAAATAATTGTAATTAATACACGTTTTTTTTTTTAAATAGGCAGGGGACTATATAACAGCACCAAATATCAATTATTTGGGGTTATATGTCAACTGTATACTAGAATCATGTTTAAATAAATTGTAATAGTCAAAACTCCATTTGTATGTAGTAGAGATGAAAATAATGCTTTGTAAAACGACGCACACGTGGCCGTTATGTAATCAGCTCGCTGTAGAGTGAATAGCCACACCCAAACTGTTAATTATTAATATCTCGGAAACTAATAAATTAAGGCGAAATCCAAGATAGCCAAAATGTTTGCAGAAATATTAATAATGTGTGCAAATTTTACGCAATATAATTAACAAATAAAAGAGTTAATTAATTAATATGAATAACTTCTGTAAAAATAGAGCTACATCAATGAGCTTTTAATATGTTATAAATATAATAATTTCCAACAGATTGTATATTTTAGATTTAGCACAACTTGGTTGCAACCAAGATATTGCAAAATAAAACTATCACAGGAAATCCGGACCGACAATTTAGTTCTGCCGGGTTAATAATATTTGTAATAATATTAATTCTCCACCTGTGGGAAACTAACTTCATTCTCACGGACTGAGGGAATTCAAATTTGGTGTAGTAGGGAGAGTGTGTCAGCCAATCAAATCATTTGACGGAATCCCGACCAGCGCGGTGTTTTGGGGCTGAACCATCACTCTACTGCCAGTATTTGCGAAGTACGGACGTAATTCTTCGATCGTCACGTAACCATAGTTGTGAAGATTCATCAGAAGACTCTACGTGGTCAACACACATAATTACGAACATAGTAAATACAGATCAACTGTACAACTCGTAATTATTGCGTCAAGTCGAGATACTCTTCATTACAACAAACAAGCTTATTGTGTACTACAAGCTGTGGTCATAAGCACGCACGAGATCCACCAGACTACAAGACCAGACTTCAAGAATACGACAGAGAGGCCGTCTAAATCATTGGTGAACCAGCTGACGAGCAGAGCTACCACTCGAACGAGACACACACACACACACACACACACGCTGACATGCGATGTGCGAATCGACGAGGGACATAAACCAGTTCCAGCAGATAGCCGCAGACGTTAAAATCTTCAACCAACAACAGGAGAGGAGAGTATTGCCGAATTCTGAACTCAACGACCGAATCCAAGACGCTTCAAGCAGATTACTATCTCTAGCAGATCGGACCAAATCAGCGAGGGACCATTTGGAGCAACTCTACCATCCACTTCAATAACAGGAAAGCAAAATCAACTTATTTATTTTTCAACATCAAATTTTCTATCTTTTTCAATTAAAAGCATTGTAATTTAAACAATTCAGGTGCCACAAAAATCAAAGACTCTAGTAAATAAGAATAAATTCATTGTGATAATCTGTATAGCAGTCTAAGTCATTAGTACGCTGTAGTTAAGAATCAATAGAAATAATACAAAAGCGCTATACAAATCTTAACAAACAATTTAATTATTAGCTCATACTGCAGTATAACAGAGTCAAATCACTAGAAAATGAAATGACGTGAACTAGACTGTCACGTCTAATTTATTTTTGAAAAATATTCCAATTAACTTCCGAGTTTTTTATATTTTATTTTATTAACATTTGAATTCAATTTATTTAAAGCAATTTAATTAAATTAAATTAATTAACTAATTAAATTTTTTCTTGCAATTAACTTGTCAAATAACGAGTTTAACTTCTTTTCAATTATCAACCAATTGAAAAACATTAGTCAAGATCGATTCATTGTTTAGACTGTAAGGATAATTGATAATATAACCCCTTTATTCTTGTGTGTTATTGGAGTAATAAACAACGTTTTATTATCCCATATTGCATTGTTTTATTGTTGTACGACAAAGCCTACCAGTCTCACAAAACTCTTCCCCTTTAAAGTAACTTATTTTGTGTTGTTGCCATAAATTTGAGATTACAAACTTGCGAAATTCAAATCCAAAATCCACACGCCCTAGTCGGAAGAAACCGCAAGATCGGACAGCAGGTAGGTACTCACACACAACACAACACAACAACAACTCATATAAGTAGAGTTGCAATATGTTTAATATGTTTAACATTTTAATATTATAATATTATAATACATATTTATTTTGGAGGGCTTGTGAAATGTTTAAGGGGAAATTTAACTTGAAGAATTGAATTACACCTCATGGCGGATAGTAGCGTGTTTGTTTTACACACAGTAGAGTCACATTTATTTGTACGTAATTAACAATAAAAGGTAATTTAAATGGTAACAAACAGAAACACGAGTGAATTATATCAGGTAATATATTCCTCGACTCTGGTTCGTATAACACGAATTCTGACCTTAGGTAAGTACTCATATTTGTGGTATTTCAGTTTGCAACATGGCGCCCGATATCTTAATATACACCTCAAATTAAATTTACTAATTAATTAATAATTTGTACTAAAGTTTAATTACAATGGAAGTATGGTGATGGCAAAAAAAATCGTGTTCGAGATTATTGCAGATTCTGATTGTACTACACTCAAAACATGAAAAAAGTCGTTTTTCGAAAGGTGTCTGTGTGTGTGTGTCTGTGTGTCTGTCCGTCTGTAGATTTTTTCTATGGCAAACAATAACAGCCGCAAATTCAAACAGAATCAAATAATTTTTTGCATACAGCTCTGATTTGTAGAGTACTCACAACATACTGTTTTTGGTGAAGATCGGTTGAGGGAAAAGGGTAGTTTACCTGCAACGGTTTTTTTTTATCAAGGGAATTTTTTTTTTTGGCAAACGATAACAGCCACAAATTCAAACAGAATTAAATAATGTTTCGCATACAGCCCTGAATTGTAGAGTTCTCAAGACCTATTGATTTTGGTGAAGATCGGTTAAGGGAAAGGGGTAGTTTACCTGCAACATTTTATGTTTTAACAAGGGTATTTTCTATGGCAAACGATAACAGCCGCAAATTCAAACAGAATCAAAAGATTATTTGCATACAGCCCTAAATTGTAGAGTTCTCAAGACCTATTGTTTTTGGTGAAGATCGGTTAAGGGAAAGGGGTAGTTTACTGGCAACGTTTTTTTTATCAAGGGTAATTTTCTATGGCAAACGATAACAGCCGCAAATTCAAACAGAATCAAATAATTTTTTGCATACATCCCTGAATTGTAGAGATGTCAAAGACTTTCGATTTTGGTGAAGATCGGTTAAGGGGAAGGGGTAGTTTACCTGCAACCTTTTACGTTTTAACAACAGTAAAGTACTTGAAAATTCTTCGTATTGTTTAAATTAGCAGCCATCCTTATTATTTCTTTTATGAATTTGCTAACTGCTATAATTTTTATTGTTTATTTGCATGATGATGCATTGTTTAAGACCTGATGATGTCAGTGATGACGAAAAGCTTAGTCAAACAATAAAAATTATAGCAGTTAACAAATTCATAAAAGAAATACTTGAAAATTCATTTAAACTTTTTGAAATGGTAATGTTAAAAATAATTGTTATGGTAATGGTAATTGTTAAAAATAAAATAATTTTGTTGCCAGGCAATAAAATTATAATTTTTTCATTTTAATGTAAATTATGTATGAGTTAATATACATGTATAAAATAATATATCGTTCGTGGCAGGCAAGCATATCTCAGTTATGTAATGTTTACGTTTCCATTTTATTATTATGACTACCGCAATAAAAAGGCAGGGAAGACACACACACACACACACACACACACACACACACACACACACACACACACACACACACACACAAAATTCACGTTATTTCTGGCCTCACTCATGTTTATTTTCTTACATTTGCACGCTTTTTAAATGGTAAGTGCCGAAACCCATACCAACATAACGCGTGCAAGCCGAAAAAGTGTCCAGCGTGGATAGCGATTTGCTTCCTGTGGATCGCTGGGCAGTGTAACTGCACGTGTTTACAGAGGAACGATTCATAGACAGACTTTTCATCTTTAGGGAATGAACCCTCTGCAAGATGCTGAGGGTCCATGAGTGACTTCGGAGCGCTCCTTCTTTTTCGCGTATTTGTTCTGTGAAACATACACTGTAGATTCGCAGCTTTACTCTAAGCAACGCTCGATAGGAAATGTTGAAAATTTTTGTCCACGGTGTACCCTCATACACACTAAACCTGCTCTGATGTTTTAATTACGGACATCATAATATTAAAACTTTGGAAACTTGAGCACTACTTAATGGAGATCAAACATTAACTTATACAAGCCATTAATTTTATGCAATTTTTTATATATATTGTACAACGTTATCGGCAACAAAGAAGTAGTTTTTGTTAAAATTCCTTCCCGGGATGTTTGGCCGTAGTCCAATGTTTTCTACAAAACCAGACATTTCGGCAATGCCATCGACTTCCATCATCAGTGAAAATCGAGTGCGATAACGTGAGGTGATATACGTTAGTGACCACAGTACTGTGGTTAAGGCTGAAGCAGTAAGTAGAAAGAAGTAGTTTCTATAGTAATATTTCATTTTGAAAATGATTTTAAATATAAATCTTAGAACATGGAAGTCATGTATGGTTCTCCATACCGATATTTTACTTCTCTGATATTGTAAATGGCTCGGTCCGAAGGGGCACTTTTGCTTTCAATTAGCTTCGCCGTCCAGTTTATACAATTCGAGTCTAGAGTTACTTTGGCTCTGCTCATATCTATTATTGCTGAATATTTTCTTAGCATATCACAGCCAATTAACATGGTGAAGGGTAGTCCATGTGCTACCAAAAATTCCATAGTTATGGTCTTGCCATTACTGTTTAATTCTAACATGACTTGTCTGCGGACGGTCTTGTTCTGACGCCCTGTTGCTCCGATCAATACTATATTATTTACAGGTAGTGTAGGTATTAGTTTGTTACTTTTTTCCTGTATTTTACTCAGCTCTACATTGTCGATTAATGATACATTCGCACCGGTGTCTATCATAACTTTGACATACACTCCATTAATTTCGGTGATTATATAGGCAATTTCGGTGTTGTTGTGTTCCGTTTTGTGGCTATCCTCTTCTAACAATTCCTCTCGTACGTTCTTCAGAAAGTTCGTTTTAATAATTGTAATGGTATTCGTTGTTATTTGGTTATTTACCAATTTATTGTACCCAATAGTTCGGTTCAGTGAAGGTCCATCCCGTGTTCTCACTGTCGCTTCTAGTTTAAAGATGGTTCGGCTTCTACCGGCTGTTGGTCTTGCACACTCCTTCGTTCGTTTACTTGGGGTCTATTCCCGGGTTGAGGGCGATCCTCTTCATAACTGGGCCGTCGATAGTCCTCTTGACTGCGACTCCTCCTGGTGTCGTTTCTGGGGTTACGCCTGTCATCGTAGCTATGACTCCTTTGTCGGCTACTGTATGCGTTTGAATGTCTCACGTATGGACGTCTTCCCCCTCGATAGTTTCCGGCATGCACATAGTTGACTCTGCGATATGGTCGATTTTGTTGACTGTAATTATTGTTCGGGTTCTGATTATGATTATTGTTATAACCTTGGTTATTCACCCTGTTCAGCGGATAGTATGGGCCATTTGCCCCGTTATTGAAGTTATTGGTGCCGCTTGGTCGGTTGTTATTGTTTGGGTTTGGCCAAAAAAACTGTCCTCTGTTGTCATTGTTGTCGTTACGGTTATTGAAGTTAGGGCGGTAATTCCCATGACTATTATTATTATTATTAGCCTGGTTTACTGGGTCGTTATACCAGTCGTTCCCTTGACGACTTCTACGGTAGTATCCCTCATGTTCGTAACCTTCAAGTAACGCCACCATCACTTGTATCGTCTTTACCTGTCCGCTAAGTCTGGCCCTTGCGATACCTCCTTCATAATGGAATGCTAATTTAGTTACAAGACTTTCTTCGGGGATTCGTGGTTCCAACTTTCTCGCTAGACAAACCTTTCCGAGAAAGTAGGCCGTCAGGGTCGATCCTCTGCTTGCTTCGTACCTACCGTAGCATATATTGTCCCATACGATATTCTGGGTACTTTCGGACCAATACTTTGATTTAAACAACTCCTTGAACTCGGCGTAGCTCTGAATATCGTGCCATGTTGCCGTCCACTGGTTGTCGGCATGTTGGAATTGCGGCGAATTGCGACTGCTGGTCGGTTCCCGATGTTTTCAATTTCTTCCCGCATTCTTGGGATTTCTCGGCATTGTATATCTTCGATCCGCTCATAATTATTGTTGACTCGCGTCTGTATCATGTTCATGGTCATCTCGATACCTATGCACCGCTCTTCCGTTTTCTGTTGTGTCTGTTGCATCGTCGCGATCTGGACTTGATTGGCTTCCTCCAAGTTGTTCACTCGGACGTTAATATCCTCTTTGGTTTGTTGCAGTTCGTTACTGGTCTGCTTCCATTTCTCATTTATCTCGGATATTTCTTTTTTGACTTCTGTCATCTCAATTTTTTCGTTCAGGGCTTCCATGTTTCTTTGGCTATCTTGTTTCAGCTCGTCCATTTTTCCACTTAATTCCTCCTTCGATGATTCCAAATTCTTTTGGTTATCTGTTTTTAATTCCTCCTTTAAATTCTTGCTAGTGTCATCTATTTTTCCGCTTAATTCCTCCTTTAAGTCCTTGTTGCTGTTATCCATTTTCTGGCCTAGTTGTTCCAACATCTTCGTCATGGCTTCTCGGAACTTTTCCTCCTCGGTTTGTACGGGTCGGTTTGGTTCCATGGGAGGTAATATCGTTTCGACATCTTCTACCGGCGTCGCCTCCTTTTCGTCCATGTTTATTTTTGGTTCCGCAGATTCCTCGCTAAAAGCATAAATATTTTGTAAGAATGTTCACTTACTTGTGGTGAGTCTTGCCGATCTTGCAGGGTCGATGTAGCAATCTAATCTGTAGATTGACTTACCATATTCAAATTCGCCGTGGCGTGTCGGGCTATCCAATAAGAGTCGTTCACCTATCCTGTAAGCCTAGTCTAGTGAAATGAACTAACTGACTCCGTTTGCTCGTATAAAATGATAATTTATTCTGTTTAACACTCCTTTATAATGATCTGAAGTATCATTAACTATTTTAATTCAAATTAAAATAACATTAGTTGTTTGTTTTATAAAATTTGTCTCAGGGCGGTAAAACTGATTTACAATATCAGTGTATGGTTAGAATGCTTTTTGGTTAAAATAAGTTAATTCATATGTGTGGGTTCTTTTAGCTTGCAGAATACCAAATTATTTACTAGAACTCTTATTCTACCGTTATTAGGCAGTTTGAAGACGATTACAATTCAATCATCTCTTAATAATTAACATTCAAAATTATAACCATGACTGCTTTCGACATTTTAGGTTAACAAAAGTATTAGTCAATCGACAATAAATGATTCAAAGAACGTTTGTTAACGTTAAAATAACTCTTGATAAAACATTTAAAATATGAACAATAAAATAATATTTTGAAACTGTGTTGTTGAATGGAACATCTGAATCATCATTTGACTCTACAAAAAGGTAATTGTATAGTTGTAAGTATTTATATAGCTTGACAACCTTAGTGTCTTATTCATAATAGACAGAGAAACATTTAAATAGTAATAGTAGTAGACTCTTCCTAAATTACAAAACATAAATAGCATTGGAATTTTTCATTAACTTTCGTTAATTTTTTCATACAGTTGACAATTCTCAATCGCTTATGAATGCTTGTTGGTTTGATCTATGTTTAGTAAACAACAACTTTAATCAGGTGTGGTTATATCACACTCAGTATTTATACATAATAAATGATTATTTGCTTGTAAAATTCTTAAAAATTGAATATTCAAATTAAGTTGAGGATTGTCATTAGTACTGTTGATTGAATAATATTGATAATGCACCTTAATCTACATACTTTATTTACACACATTATTAGAATGTGGTTCGATTATATCGTTTTTCAAATTCTTAATTAATATTGAAAAAATCACTGTACTCCCTTTTTATAAATTAAATCCTGGAATTGCTATGGATTATACACTTAGAAATCCTTATTACACTTGAAACACCTTCAATACTAGTGTAGTTATGTTTGCAGAAATTGAGGTTATGTTGTTTTTTTTACAACGGTGACGCGCACAAATTATGTGAACAGATGTGTCTTAACGGTGTCGAGTAGCCGTCTGCCTTCCTCTGAAGTTGATTATAAAGGGTCTGGAAAAAGCATCTCTCTCTGCCGTTCCGTCTTGTGATCGTTGTAAATCTGGCTAATTTCTTGGATCTGATTGGTTGACGATCTTTAATTTGATGCACATACCCCCTCCGCGCAATATTTTAACTGTTGTTATTAGCGTGGGGTGGCTGGTTTGGAGATTATAAACATTTGCTCGATTTAACACAAATATCATATAAGTGTAATAACTTTCTTATTATGGCATAGATTTAAAATCTAAACTCATCACTGTATTGGTAACACTTGGCTCTTTATTTTGAGTCACTCATGGTGTGCTTCTGTTCATTATTAAGGGAGTTAATGTTTGAGATTATCATATTACACTATTCACTATTAATTGTATTTATTCTTAAACTAAAACTATTTAATGGCAATCATACCTCCTTGTGGGCATGCCTTCCAAGTCCTCCCACACTTCTCACTTATTTGTTACTTATTTTTAATGACAAAATATAGTGCTTATGCTATCATTGACTTAGCCTATGAGTCTATCAACTGTATTTACAAATTATTTATAATAAAAGGTATCTGGGTAACTTCTGTATTACCCCAGTTATAAACATTAAGTTGTTACAACTACTGTTAGTCTTTTTTGTCTGGAATGTATTGTTATTCCTTGGTATTTTTGTCATTAATATGACCTCTATATGACACTATGAGGTGTACATTTATTTTAACTCTTATTTGGGATTCTATTGTCTTTTCAGACTATTATTTAGTTTGAATAGTTTATTAGTAGTAGCATATTGATAGTTAGTTTTTAACACACTAGTCTTTTCCTTAGCGTATAGCATTGGATAATAGTAATTACACCTGGTGTCACATGACAGGTGTGCTTAATTATTTTTATTACACATTATGTCCTTGCTTATAATACTCTTATGCTATTATAATAGTGGTATTATATCTTACTTATTACATAGGTATTCTTCTGTTATTTCTATTTAGCATTACAATGTGGTTTTGTCTATGTTTCACGTAGTGAATCTCATTTTGGCTGGTTTTGTTCACTTTCTTTACTTAAATTCTTATATAAAAATTACTCTTGGTATCTTATATTGGTATTGGTAGAAAGCTTATTACTTCTACTTGATTTGGGGTACAAAATATTTTAGTTTTGGTATGTTTTACCTCCTATTAAATATAAAGTTAGGTGGACAGTACCTGTATTTTAGGTTGCCGGTATGTGGTTTTATTATAATAGCAACAATGGGTGTATTAAGTTGATACAAATTTATATTTTTTAACCTTGTTTTTTCAAGTCTAATGTTATTAATGACAACTGGTAATTCATTATTTATTTCCTTTTTCTTATCTTACATGATTTTGTGATTACTTGACTAACGATTATTATAATTATGAGACAATTCTAATTCTTCCTTTACATTATATTGATGCTGTGCATAACATGTCATTATCCTTTTATTTACAGCTTCTTTTATATTAACATTATTGTTACTTTCACTCTTTGTCTAATATATGATGTTCTACTCATTTACAATATTACTAGTTGCATATGGTGTGATGTTACTCACTTTTTGCACTGATATTTAATACATTCCACTCTTCATAAAATAATACTTACCGCTGCCAGAATTTCACTTACCGTCATGGTCCCCATAAAACTTATCTTTTGAAAACTGCCCAAGGTCGCCATGATATTTTTTCTAGAAGGTAAAATATCGAAAACTTATACACTCTTGCCCTTATAAAAATCCCGCTATCTGACTGTAATAGAAATTTCAGAAAACCCCCGATTTCGTTAGACGAATTTTTTCAACACAGTAATGAGGAAATGGCAATGACGAAATAACTTAGACTAACACATTTTCAAAGTAAACTAAATCACTTTACTGAATTAAGTCGATTTTCACTGCTATGAGTACAAAAGAATTAGTTATGATTAATTGTTATAATTACCAGAATGAGAATGCTACACAATCAAGTTTTAATTACCTTAAACTATACTTACAACTAAGGCAGCCCATTTTGCTCACGCACTCTTCCATACTTTTTTTTTTATACCTTCCCCTTTATTTATTCAATTTTAAACATTCCGATTGTTATCCGCGATGCCCGTCCACGAACACGATGCCGGCCGAACACGCGTTTGGTCCCGTAACTTCAATATTCGTTTTATCACTTTAATCTCTCCACATCACTGTCCGTATTACTCACTCCGACATGTTTATTACCTTCTGGGGTCCCGGTCGGTCTTATTGAGTTAAATACATTTACGAAAACTCGACCAACCGGGCCCAAACCGAAACTTTAGATGTCTGTAGCGGTACGCTGTTTTCTGTAGACCGCTTAGCGTCTCTGCTTAATGTCGACTGTCACTGAGAACGTAACAGGTACTTGTTCCTTTCTCTGGAGGGAAGCTGGTTCTTTACTGTCACTATGTTTTCGTCGTCGCTCGTTGCTCAATTGCTGTTGGGTAACCATTTTATATATGGAATGGAGCTGATATATGTGTGTGACCAGAGGACAATATTAGGCTTGGCTCTGCTGACGTCATTTAAGTGGGCTTGGTCTAAACGACACTTCCGTAGTGAATCCAACGGAACGATGAAAATTTCACTCTCTGGCCATCTTGAGTTTTTTTGTCAGAGCGTCCTTTTGAGCGCGCTTGCGTGGGTATTCGCGCCTGTGCGTCGACACACTTGCAAGGTTCTTAGAATTTTGAAGGGGGCAAATTCTTCAGCCGCATTACTCAACAACAACCTGTGTCTCTGCCTTTGTTTCACTGTTATGTTATACTGACAAATACGTTGCACAATAATACAGTTTTACCATATTTTACACAAGCCCGCCCGAAAACGAAATAAGTAAAAATATATATATATGCCCCAAACGGTTAAAATAAAAACACCCAAAAATTGACCCGCTACAATACCCCCTCGATGAGAATTCTGCTGTTCATGACAGAAGAAATCTCATCGATAACCCCGAAGAGGACCGGTGAGGAACTGGTGCCAACAACCCCCTGGTTCTTAATCTCATGGGTACACGACCCCCCTGGCTCAGCGACCATGGACTCATCTGAACGAGATCACTGGACGTCTCCGTAAGAGATCCCAACACCGAGAAATCGAACAGACTCGCACCACAGCGCACCTCGCCTTTTAACATGCTACCCCCAAAAATCCTCAATCCCTGGCTCAGATTATTCCAGACCCTCCACCGATGTGTTCCCTCTTTTATGCAAGCTGGGCTGCCTTTAGCAAATACTGGGCTCACACACACTAACATTACATGTTGCCATAACACACTAAAAATAAAAAATTTCTTTTAAAATTTATTATAAATTTAAAAAATTCAAAATTCAAAAAAAATAATATTTTATCAAAAAATTCTCTTCCTTGTTTTTCTAAACTCTTGTTTCACATGACTTAACCTAGACATTTCTACTAAGCTAAACACATCCTTACTCTAACATGAGAACCACTTATAGTCTACCAATACAATGCAATACAATAAAATAAACATGGTTAATGCACACATAATAAAGGAATCATTATCTAAAATATTCATTCGCTGGCAGGCGAAAAATCAAGTTTTTTTTTTCTCAAAAAAAATTAAAATTTTCAAATTTTAAAATTCAAAAAAAAATTTTAATTTATTTAAACGTTTTCTTCATATTTAAAATTATTTCAATATTGGTTTGAATTACTTAAACAAACAAATTAAAATTGACTTCCTACTATACAAGCTTAGTAGGTGTATGACCTCATCAGCTGATCAAAACTAGGTCAAGTCCAAAACCCTTGACCTACATATGTTACATATACTCTCTGCACCTACATTAAACATCTGTAACAATCTAACTCAAAGCACAAAACATAAGAAAATAAAATATTTAAAATGAACAAAATATTAATATAATAATCAAATTGACTTTTACATAATAATAAAATAAACAGTTCTTAACTTTACATTATTTTCAATTCTACCAAAAGTTTGTCACTGGCTTCGAAAAAATAAAAATTTTATATCTTTATCATAAATCCCTCTCTTTTTGACAATCTTACTTTAATCTACTGGGGGTGAGTTAAATTCTTTATTTTCATTGACTGTACTACTAGATCTGTATACATATATAATCTTTATTCCCCTGACTCTACTATTAACTTTTACTACATGACACCCATCTCTATAAAAATATCTATCAAAACACTCTAAATTCAATTTACCTCTGGCACCGCTCATCTTTGTACTAGGATGTGTGTTCCCTACCTGGCTATAACCATACGAGCCAATGCCCCTCCAAAATATCGGCAAACACTCACGCGAACTACTCTATTCTCGCCACAACGCCACACTTTGCTCACACCTTACCACCTCACCCTTACTACAAAATATCATCAACAAATATGTTTATATCTCATTCACATTACTCATCTCTACATATACTCACTACTACTGTGTCAACATCAATACTTCTCAAAATACTATAACATGTATAAGCTCAAAACAACATTACCTTATATCATCTCTACTAATTCAACTTTAACTTTGACAGATCTATATGTCACATAAAATATTTATCACCCCAAAACTATCCTTTATTAATTTGCATAAATTATTACTTAGTTTCTCATTTTATCAAATTATTTGTATCATTATTTTAAAACATCTGTAATACATTGCAAACATTTCATTGAACATTAATAACTTGGAACCTTTATAACCAATATACCAGTGACATCTTATTGTTGATCAGCTGCTCTCCTAACATAATGAAAACACATCTCAAATTTGAACAACTTATATGAAATATATATATATTTATCAATACTCACTCCTATTATATTAATTGCCTGCCAGGCGTTTAATTATTGGCTTAATTTAAAGCATACACGTATCATGAAAACACATATTCTTATCAATGCCTATACCTAACATACAACAATAAAATAATACATTTAAAATCATAGCATGTAATGAACACCTTATATTACATATCTGATCAGCTAGTTAATAGAACAGAGCATAAGCAGTTTTATTGAATCCAACATTGAATAAAAAAATGTTATGTTATTAAACTTTACATTCGTGACTCCTTTGCGTCACCTCCCAGCCACACACACTATTTCTACATACCACAACACATACAATTGGCTTTGCTACATATTTATTTACAAATCTGATTCATTATTTAGTCAGTTATCACATCTCAATTTCCAAATCAGCAAAGTCAAAATCCTTAAAACAAAATATTTAACTGTCTTTTACTGTTTTCTATTTTAGCCTCCATCGTCAAAAAGATACCTCACATATTTATATACTAAATGATTTTCATCTACATCCAATTTATTATTATTGTTTTTATCATAAACCATTACCTCTATGTCATTCATTTTCCCTTTTATTATTCCATAAGACTTGTCACTATTATTTGTTTTTATCCCGCCTACGTGAATATTTGTTGTTACACCCGGGTAAGTTATTTTCTCATCATATTCCTCCACTACAAGTACACTAACTCTTCCTACAAGTACATATTTATCATCAATATAATCATTGTCTACTACTACACAAGGTATGTCTAAATTATTTATCATAATTCTCTTAATCTCCATCTTCTCTATCAGCTCTACATAACCTCTATTTATCTTGAACCACTCTAACTCTTTCTCTCTCTCATACTCACTTTCATCACAATACCTGTCACACCACCACTGACCTACTTCACTCCATGCAAAGGGCACAACAAACTTACTATACCACTTCCTGGCTTTTCCAGGTTTACAAAAAATTAGGGGACTGCTTGAAGACACCTTGTCTTCCACATAATTAACGGAGGAAACCCTGTCCTCAAAAATCACTACTAGCGGAGTCCTTACTCCACTTATATCACGGGGAAAATTTGCCCTTTGCCACCCTAACCTTTCATCACACTCTCTCTCAATTTCATTAACACTCGCTAACCTTTTGTTATTAAGTTCTACTTCACAACAAACTTCATCATTACTATTTGTTTTCACCACATCATTCTTAAATAGCTCGTTTTCAACTATTTTATCACTATTATTTATTAATTCATTTTTACAACTGTAACTTACCTTGTTAGTTATTTCTTCGCTATTACCAAAGACATTATTACCACTTACCTGTGTTAACTCAACTTCTGTACTCTCTTTTAACTGACCTCTATTCTCCTCCCGCTTCTCGTCTGGTTTATCAAAAGCATTTTTTATTGTATAACAACCCTTACTCATTATTTCCTTTGTTTTGTTTAATTCTATATGTAACTCATCAAAACCCTTAATCATATTATCAAAATGTTTATTCCTCATTTCCTGTAATTCATCAAAACCCTTATTCATTCTTTTGTCCATCTCGTCAAAACCTTTCTTTAAAAGGTCAAATATGTCATTCAATGTATACTCCTTTTCTTCTACCCCTACACTATCGTTATCATTAGGCCTATTCACTGTCTTATTTTCTACCACTTTTACTTCAGCTATCTTACCTTTAACATTGGTCATCTCACTATGTTTATTGATTTCCGCAAATATTCCTTCCTCTTGTTCTTCCATTCGGGTTAATCTATTGTCTAAATTACCCCATTCCTCGTCTGTCATCTCACCCACAACACCTCGAAATTCATTCTCCCACTCATCCCAAGCAAAATCACTATCATTACTTTGTATTATAGACATTTTTAAAGTTCGTTTGTATAACACTTTTATATATAAAATTACTCTTTTTCTCTACTCACACCTAACACATTGTGAATCACAATAACATAAACCTAACCTACTTAATTATGTACGATAAAATTTTTATACATTCGTCATTACCACATCCCAACTTCTGTGTATTAAAATAGGTCTAGTTCCTATAAAATTTATATACGAACATCCTGGCAGGGTCGTCGCTGTGATGTTACTCACTTTTTGCACTGATATTTAATACATTCCACTCTTCATAAAATAATACTTACCGCTGCCAGAATTTCACTTACCGTCATGGTCCCCATAAAACTTATCTTTTGAAAACTGCCCAAGGTCGCCACGATATTTTTTCTAGAAGGTAAAATATCGAAAACTTATACACTCTTGCCCTTATAAAAATCCCGCTATCTGACTGTAATAGAAATTTCAGAAAACCCCCGATTTCGTTAGACGAATTTTTTCAACACAGTAATGAGGAAATGGCAATGACGAAATAACTTAGACTAACACATTTCAAAGTAAACTAAATCACTTTACTGAATTAAGTCGATTTTCACTGCTATGAGTACAAAAGAATTAGTTATGATTAATTGTTATAATTACCAGAATGAGAATGCTACACAATCAAGTTTTAATTACCTTAAACTATACTTACAACTAAGGCAGCCCATTTTGCTCACGCACTCTTCCATACTTTTTTTTTTATACCTTCCCCTTTATTTATTCAATTTTAAACATTCCGATTGTTATCCGCGATGCCCGTCCACGAACACGATGCCGGCCGAACACGCGTTTGGTCCCGTAACTTCAATATTCGTTTTATCACTTTAATCTCTCCACATCACTGTCCGTATTACTCACTCCGACATGTTTATTACCTTCTGGGGTCCCGGTCGGTCTTATTGAGTTAAATACATTTACGAAAACTCGACCAACCGGGCCCAAACCGAAACTTTAGATGTCTGTAGCGGTACGCTGTTTTCTGTAGACCGCTTAGCGTCTCTGCTTAATGTCGACTGTCACTGAGAACGTAACAGGTACTTGTTCCTTTCTCTGGAGGGAAGCTGGTTCTTTACTGCCACTATGTTTTCGTCGTCGCTCGTTGCTCAATTGCTGTTGGGTAACCATTTTATATATGGAATGGAGCTGATATATGTGTGTGACCAGAGGACAATATTAGGCTTGGCTCTGCTGACGTCATTTAAGTGGGCTTGGTCTAAACGACACTTCCGTAGTGAATCCAACGGAACGATGAAAATTTCACTCTCTGGCCATCTTGAGTTTTTTTGTCAGAGCGTCCTTTTGAGCGCGCTTGCGTGGGTATTCGCGCCTGTGCGTCGACACACTTGCAAGGTTCTTAGAATTTTGAAGGGGGCAAATTCTTCAGCCGCATTACTCAACAACAACCTGCGTCTCTGCCTTTGTTTCACTGTTCTGTTATACTGACAAATACGTTGCACAATAATACAGTTTTACCATATTTTACACAAGCCCGCCCGAAAACGAAATAAGTAAAAATATATATATATGCCCCAAACGGTTAAAATAAAAACACCCAAAAATTGACCCGCTACAATGGGTCATCTAAGTTAGTCAGTTATTGTCTATCTTTTCAATCTGTAAGTTCTTCAGTTATCATTTATACGGGTAAGATGTTAATCTATAGTTGACTGGCTCTTGGAATCTATATCTTATGCCATGGTTGTTAGGTGTCTTTCTCGTAGTATGTTTCTTCCTTGTTTTCATTTGTTCCTTACTGACCGAAACTATTGGGTTGTTGGTTCCTGTGGTATTCTCACTATTTGTTGTATCTTCTTTCTTCTTATAATGTTATTATATTTGTTATTTACCATTAGTTTTTATTAACTCTTGTGTTGTGAGTTTATTCTTCTTAACTTATACATAACTTATTGCTAACAAATTACATACATAAGTTATATACAACTCTTATTATCTAATTGTAATTACTTTAAAATGTTTATTTTGTGCTCGGCTTACTCATGGTGTGTTCATATTTTTGCAATTGCTGATTCATTAGCTTCAAAAAATGAATTTACTTGCATTCAAACTTCTTTTATCTTACTTTGTTTTACTTTCTACTGCATATGCATTATTTTTCTTTATCATCAAAGACTTTACTAATTACGTTAATTCAAAAATTACTTATTTCTCTTATCATTTACGTTACTAATTACTAAATTTGATACACGAAATATTATTCTATTTTTACTGCTTTTACATTTATTTATTTTAATATTAATTGAATGTCTTCCATTCAAGCTTTAATTAGTGTCTTTCAACTGTCTGTAATTAAATGTTTTTTTTATCACCTCGTTTGATGTGGTTATTCATCTGTACATCCTCCGTGTCCTTCGGGACGTGTCCTCTGGTCGTGTTCTCTGCATGTGTTTCTGGTCCTCTGGTCGTGTCCTCCATGTGTGCTGATTAATAGTCGTCTCGTCTCACATCATATGCTGCCGGTGTGTCCATAGACCTCATTGTATGTATTTTGCAGCTCTGGCTGTATAGCTAGTTGATCCGGTGACTCTTACGATAATTGTGAATTTGTGTCGTCGACTGACATAACCTCCTGCGGCAATGGTTGAATCGAGAAGAAGAAACTTTATTAGCGCGACCTGGTATTTATAGTCAGGTCATGGAAAAATTCCTGTCTGAACACTTTTCAACTTGTCAGATTCTGTCGAGGCGTTACTACCCCCACTCTGGTTCAATTCACTATTTTTGCGAATTACGAAGTTTGTTTCACCTCACTCGATGTTCAATCGATCACTAATTTTTATGTGATTACTATACGTAAATTGCACTTCTTTATGGTATTCACAAAAAGAGTTATTCATTTTTTACATATAGTAATTGCACTTTTCGTCACCTCTGTATGGTTTTTTAACATTTTAATTATCTATAATTTCTACACACGTTGGTGTCTTTTGTTTTATCCTATCGTACATAGTTTTCTTATAATTAACAATAAACATATAACTATTCTACTTGAAAAGGGTTGGTTACATTTCAGGAACAGACAGGTTTCACACACATTAACAAAATACGAGCGTACACAACGCTAGCGACAGGTGTGCCGATACTGCATGTCCATGCATGAATTGTGTACTCCCTATTTTTACTACGATTCAGCTTATGCATTCTAAATCATGTTTATTAATTTATATTTATTCATTTTTATTATTTATTTTATTTATTTGGGCAATGCACAGTATCATTACTGTTTGTACTGTTGCAATATATATATATATATATATATATATATATATATATATATATATATATATTTAGTCACTTTCTGCTACAGTCCGTTTCTTGATGTATATAATACATTTAATATTTATAATTAAATTTACCTCAAGATGTTATTTTTTTCCTTTTTTGGAACATGTTTCGGGTACTATCTTGTACCCATCCTCAGCCTTCCGGTTTTTTTGTCTGGTGAAGTACATATGTGTTGTTGGTTGACTATTATTATTGTGGCTTCCTGTTGGCTTCTGGTATTTCATATTGGTTTTATTGTGTGTGATTGTGGTGTATGTGTTAGTTTTTTGTGTATTTTCAATGTTGAGTGCTTTGAATATTGTGTCATGTTTTGTATTGATTTGTATTTGTTCAGGTATTAGTTTGTTTTCTGTTTTATGTTTGTATATTTGTAAAGGCACCATAATGAACATTTGGGAAAATTTACAAATATACAAACATAAAACAGAAAACAAACTAATACCTGAACAAATACAAATCAATACAAAACATGACACAATATTCAAAGCACTCAACATTGAAAATACACAAAAAACTAACACATACACCACAATCACACACAATAAAACCAATATGAAGAAGCCACAATAATAATAGTCAACCAGCAACACATATGTACTTCACCAGACAAGAAAACCGGAAGGCTGAGGATGGGTACAAGATAATACCCAAAACATGTTCCAAAAAAGGAAAAAAATAACATCTTGAGGTAAATTTAATTATAAATATTAAATATATATATATATATATATATATACAGTACAGTCCCGTTTAACCGAATCCCGTTTAACCGAATTTCCGGGTCAACCGAATCACCGAAAATACTTTTGTATTACCATATTTTATACTGCTTTCATACAGGGACTGTACACAAACATTCGGCCGGCGCCGCGCGAGAACTCGTAGCGTTGACTGTCCACTGACTCAGCCCCCCCCCCCACCGGCGTCTATTTTTAGCACGCCTACTAACACTATTGTCGCTGTCCAAGGACACCTGTCAGTTATGTTTTGAAAATTCTGTCTGATGTGGCTGGCTCATGATAATTTTTGTACATTAGTAGTGTATTGTTTGTCGCGTTGTGTTTAGTGTGTCAATATTGTTTAGTGATCTGCAGTGATTATGGCAGAAAAGAGAAAACGAGTTGTTGTGACAATGCAAAAAAAACTGGAGGCTATTAATCGTCTGGACAAGAGTGAGTCAGTAAAAAACATTTCTATTGAATATTGAGTTGGGGCAGCAACAGTTTGTGACTGGAAAAAAAAACAGAAGTCAAATTGAAGATTTTTGCACTAAAATGGTTAGTCAAGACTCTTTAGGGAATCGGTCCACTATAAAGAAACCTAAAAATGAATCCTTAGACGAGGCACTTTTAATGTGGTTTGAACAACGTGAGCGCGGCGTGCCTATATCCGGACCGATACTTAAGGAAAAGGCATTGAGTTTAAACCAAAAGTTGGGTGGAGATCCAAGCTTCACTGCCAGTATTGGATGGCTCAGTAGGTGGAAAGATCGACACGGGGTGAGGCAGCTGACGATAACTGGGGAAAGTCTTTCAGGCGCTGTTCTTGATGCTGAAGAGTTTAAGAAGAAGTTTGAAAAAATTGTTAAGGACGAAAAATTAAGTCCTGCTCAGATATACAATGCCGATGAAACTGGGCTGAACTACAAAATGTTGCCTACAAAAACATTGGCATCAAAACTAGACGAGGCAGCTCGTGGTCATAAGAAAAATAAAGAAAGAGTTACGTTACTGGTTTGTAGCAATGCTTCAGGCACCCATAAACTGCCACTTGTTTTGATAGGGAAGTCAACCAACCCAAGGGCTTTAAAGAATGTCAAGCGTAGTGCATTGCCTCTACATTATGCGTCTGAAAAATCCGCCTGGATGTCATCAAATATCTTTAAGGACTGGTTTTTTCACCACTTTGTTCCGGCAGTAAAAATATTTTTGACAAAGGAAGGGTTGCCTCTAAAAGCCATTCTCCTCATAGACAACGCTCCCACCTACCCGGGAGCAGATGAGTTGAAATATGGTGACATACGAGTGCAGTTTTTACCTCCAAACGTCACAGCTCTTATACAGCCGATGGATCAAGGTGCGATCGAAACTTTGAAGAGACTATACAGGAGGAAACTGCTCAGTAAAATCATTGATAATGATGAAGATGAAGAGCCTAATGACATCATATCCACGTTGAAACAAATAACGATCAAGGACGTGATCTACATGACAGCTGCAGCATGGGAGGAGGAAACGGCAGTTGCTCTAAACAAAACTTGGAGGAAACTCTGGCCCAACGTGCCTACAACAGTGTCGCAGAATGAAAATGAACCTGATGTTCCCGTGGAGTGTAGTGACGAGAACTTCGTATCACAGCTAAACAGTCTGGTAGGTGGATTGGAGATTCAAATAAACGATATAGCGGAATGAATACAAGGTGATGAAGAACCACATCCAATTCTTAGTGAAGATGACATTGTTGCCGCATGTTCAAGTCACCAGGCAGGTGAGCTCAGCTCCGATGATGATGATGGTCCATCCCTTCAAGAAAAGAAAGGGCCAAACCATTCAGAAGCAACTAGGATGTTTGAAGACCTCATGGTGTACCTTGAACAACAAGAGGAAACATCTCCTGCTGAGCTGCTTCTCATTAAACGCCTTAGAGATCGAGCTGCAAAGAAACGTTCTTCTCATATGAAGCAAAAGAAAATATCACATTTTTTTACTTCCTCGATTTAATTTTGCATTCCATCATGCAGGAATGTTTTTATGTGTTTTTAGAAATTTCATATTTTTATTCATTCTATGCCGCACATTTTCGCTACATTAAATTGTTACATTTTGTTTTACTGTACTGTATTCCACCATAATTCTTTCATGTTTGTTGCGAATTTCATGTTTTATTATTCATGTGCGTACGTTTTTATTTCCTACATAGAGTACTGTATAAATTTTTCACTGTACTATTGTATTTCACTACAATTTTTTATGTTTGTTACGACTACTGTACTTTTCCAAAATGTCTCATTCATGTAAAATAAAATATGTATTATTTCACTGCATTTTTAGCGTACTCTATTTATAAATTAATACCTGTAGTGTTATGATGCATTCGTTTGTAATAGGCCTATTGTAATGTGCCTTGCTATTGTAGGCCCTGCTCACCCGTGGGCCGTGACCCCGTGAACAACACAACTATCCGGTCTGAGATATGAAAATACATATTTTCCGGTTTAACCGAATTTTCGTTTAACTGAAGTCTTATGGGTCCCATCAAATTCGGTTAAACGGGACTGTAGTGTATATTTTTTCTATAAAAGTAACTCGATGTTTCTTGCAATAATTATATAATTTGTGATGTTTTCAATTCGTTAACACTAAAAAAAAGTGTTAAAAAGAATATACGAAATTATACTACTTGCAGAAGAAACAAATTGAAAACATCACAAATTACACACACACACACACACACACACAAATGATTACTCTTTACTTTTTAACATACATTAAAATTCACTGACATGCAATGCCTTTCTCTTCATCCAGTAGTTCCTTTAGATTTAATGAAATAAGAACTCTTTCTTAGGGTTAATCAAAAATTAAAGTCAATGTACAGTCAAAGTCAATAATAACAACATGTTTTAGGCCTACATATTATAGAAAATATAAAAATAATAGATCAGTTTCATTAATGTTATGTTGGGTATGTGTGTTGTGTCATGGGTTCTTTGGATTATACAGAAGAAACAACTTAATCCAATCAGAACAAACTAAAAGAGTACAATGAGAAAATGAAATTAACAAAAATTAAAAATATTTGCACACTGAATCTGTTAATACTCATTAATAATTAAAAACAATATAATCTTATTAAGTGAGTTTATTGCGTTCTCCACTGAGCGCTGTGAGAATCTCACCATCTCACTTGCTCTCATTATATATGCATTGGGTCTCACTCCCACTCATTGGTTTGATACTATTTCTAATTCAACACTGCCGCCATGTTGGATCTATCTATAAGAATAGTTCAAAGCTTATTTTCAATAAAATACACAGTTTTCCACTTTAGTTTATAGTAAATTAGTGTGTACTTCACTGTTCATAATGTTTATAGTGTTTGTGTTATATCAGTTCACTGTTATAGTTACTTTAAATTTAATAATGAGTGAACAAATGTATGTCTTAGCCTAATCGTATATATATATATATATATATATATATATATATATATATATATATATATAGAACCCTCTCACCAGAGTGCTGTTTAGTTTTACAGATTATTTTCTTGTTATAATTCTTCTGGCCTTCAGTTTCAGTGTTTTATTTAAGCCCGGTGTACTTTTCATTATTTCACGAACATTCCTTCATTGATATACAGTATAACATTGTCTTTTAGTAGAATGTTAAGCTTCTAATTATATGTGTTCTGGCTTTCTTGAAATCCAACAATCCACTCCCCTTTCTTCCTTCTATTAGTCTCTATAGATTCACTTGGTAAAGCTCTTGGCTTCACAACATGTTTTATGGGTCACAGGGTTGTTTTTACACTTTATAATTAACATGATTTATTCTAACCTTATTTTTACTTGTCCCTGATGTACATAATTAGTTTCTAGGGCTGTATTCCACTAGTTATGAGTATTGTACACATTGCTTAATCTTATTAGCTTAGTTACATAGTTATTTTATATAAATTACATGTGTTACTCACTTTTTATATTATAACAAGGTCTATTTCCTACGGACTTCACTTCACAAAATTCTGAAAACTTATACACTGCTTTTTAACATTAATCATTGTTATTTTCATTATTTTCACCTTTCTTACATTAGGTAGTTGGTAATTATGGGTTTAATATTATTTTAATTGTTTTTTTTTTTTTTATATTACTTATAGTCTGTAGTGAGATTACATACAATAACTGTTTGAGGTTCACAGACCTCTACATGGTTTGACAGACTCATACCATAACAAATGTTTTCTTACTTAATGCTAATATTAACACTTATCCATTATATTTCTATTTACATTAATTTGTATTTACATTTTTTTATCATTTTGATCTTCCCTCCTGGGTGTAGTAGTCATAGTCATGTCGTATGATAGTATTGTCATTGTCATTAAAATAATTAATTAACAGGTTTATTTCCTATTTCCATTGCATGTACTTATCATAATATTTCCTTTTTTATTACTTTTTACTCATTGAAATTATTATTTATTTTCAAATAGTTACATCTTATTTTCATTCCTTTATTTGTTAAATTGTTTTTATACTTTTCTGAATATTATCTATAAGAAAGATTGCATTTAGGCATATTTCACAATGAATTTTGATTATTAATTTATATTTATTCTAGGGCATAATCTTGTTATTTTACAACATATATCCTGCAGAGGTTCCACAGAAATCGACAACTTTCTGACCAACAAGCAGAGAAATTTGCATAATTAACAAGTGCTCTTGAATTTGCTAGAAGCTAGGTCACTCAGTATATACGACCTTGACACACTATGCCAACTGCATGCAGTAGGTTAGTCGAGAAACATGTGAAAAGGCAATTACCTAGTGAGGCTCATATTGTCTAGAGGATTACTAAAATGTCTTTCATCTCAACATAGCAATATGTTACACTATAATGAGAACAATAGCAAAATATGTTTGTTTGAAAGATTGTCAACAGCAGTTTCTTCTTTTGAAAACTTGCTGTAAAGGAAAGAAAGAAATCATATTACTTCAACTATTCACCGTTATGTCAGTACAACATAATATACCAGAAATCTGTTATATTTGTTGACCATATACGAACACCTTTCCAACGTAAAAAGCACCAAACTTCTCAATCACTGAATCATATAAAAAGCGACAGTTATATAAAACTACAACTGACTGAAGCTTGTAACAATACAAAAGGGAAGTCTGGGAAGAACTACACTAAGAATCATAAAAAGGAAACAATTATATAAACAGATAACATCAGATTTTCATTTTCCGGATACACGCAAAATATCTTGGAAAAATTATACCTCCATGGAGATGATATTATTTACAAAATTAAGAAAACCAAATTAAGATAGCCAGGCCGTCTAGTAGCCAGTCAAGAAGATGAAAGGTGCAGTACTTGTCTCTTAGGTGAACAACCTATAGCAAGTGAAAACCTTAAAAAAAGGGCAATGGGCCTATAGGCAATTATATTACTTATGAGTATTGTTGCCACATGTACTTTAATACCACTCCCACTTGTTTTTTCATCAGTTATGACTAATTCAACATAATACATAACCTTGTGTGTGAAGTAGGGTGAGACAGTGTTATTCAGTAACTGCCAAAAAGGCCAAGCAAACTACCATGAAAGTTGCCTTTGAAAAGTGCTAAGACAAACTGGTTAAGTATTACGAAACAATAGACCAGACTAGACTTGCTTTGGAGAAAAATCACTAGAGAATGATTTCATCATAATTACTATTATTCTGTTATAATATATTTATAATATAAATTATTTATAATAATTATTATATTATAATTAAATATTAATTACTTATATTTTATTCAGTATCAATACTAATTAAATTTAATTCACTAATAAACACATAATTCTTTACAATGTCATTCATTTTTTACCATAAAATGTTCATACAAATAATCAACACACACCCCTAAGAAAGGCTGCAGTCACAATTCAGACAGCTGCAATAACATACACTGCTATGTGTGTTGAATAACAGAGAAGTTGAATAACTCAAATTTTCTGCATTAAATATTTCATCAATACCTATTATATTATCTACTTTCATGTACGGTAACTGACCAGTTAATGAGGATCACATGCATGATTGTACAACACCAATAATAAACTACTGTATTGTCAGTAGTCCAAGTACTCAATATACTCAATATTTTTTCTAGTACTGTATTCATTCACTGAAAGGACAATGACCTCACAATGCTTGTTTCTAGGGCAAGTACAGTGTTTATTCATATGTCTCACAGTCGGTATTATACACAGAAATAAGAATAAAAAAATCTTCTAAAGTGTTTTATTTTATTTATTTATTTTTCATATTTTTTTATTAATAAAAGGACCATGCTTAAGTTTTAATTTTACCATGACTATAATGTAATTCACTTTTATGAAGTAAAGGGGAAACCACTCCAATAAAGACTTTACTGTATCTTAGTAACAGTTAGTAAATTAAATAAACACTGATATCACATAAAATGGTGGCTCCTCCTCAGATGACATTATCTGCAGGTAACTGGTGTAATACACATTACACTGATTCTGTAAGTCAGCTACACTTTTTGACTGATGTTCTTGCTTTCACTACTGTCTTTAAGGTCCAAATGCATATAAACAACACACACACATAGATAAACAAGAAGTACTACTATACTTGCAAGCTATACTATAGCAAGGTTGCTTGCTTAATTGTATACTCATTATGATTGTGCATTTATGATAAAGTGATCACAATTTAATTACACATGGCCACAGATATGGATATACAACAGTCTATGAAATATGCATTACACTACGTGAGTGGCAGATAAGCTGTGGCATTATATCCTTATTAAGTGGTGTTATATGCTTATTTAATTACAAAAATCATGCAACCACACTGTTAACATATAACAAATTTTATATACATAACAAATGTATCGAATATAAAAAAACAAACTTTTATGTATAGACATGAAATGGTTTTCTTCCATTATAAAAACCCTAAAACAAAGCTCTATATAGACACAAATGAATCAAGATGGTCCACGCAAATAGTGGAATGTAATGGCAGCCAGAGGGAAAAGAAAGTATCACTGCAGTTGACAGAACAGAAATACTTTCAAAACAAAAAAATAAAAAACGGAGAAAAAGAAGAATGAAAAAGCTAAAGAAGTTATGAGTTGGAAGACAGAAAGTGGAACAATAGAAGTCTGTAGAAAGGACAGTAAACCATAACTAGGAATAAAAAAAATTAAAGGTAGCTAGTGTGACAGAAGGGCAGAAACATTTATATATTATACAAATAACTATGAAACAAATTTAGCTCTCTGCAGTTAGAAAATCATCAAACCTTTCCTCACATTAAAGACATGATAATAATTATATTTATATACATCTTCAAAATTAGCATTTGGTAAAACCTTGAAATTTATAAACATAGTTAAACTAATCTACTTATTACATACAAAATCAAAATGAAGATAATATATCTAAAACTTAAAAATCCATATCTACTAATAAAATTTAAACGTATTTCAAATATTAAACATGTAAGAGAATTTATATTTTCATAAACTACCTATTAAATCAAACAACAGACAGGACAATAATTAAATCCTAAGTTTAATAATATATTAAAAACATACACCAAGAATCAATATATTGGACATTAATTAAGTCTGATAGTGTCAAACAGAAAATTTGCTAATGAAATATAAAATATGTATAAAGCTGTTTACAAAAAAATAGCAACAAAAAATGAACATACTTAATCACATTTACTAAAAACAAAAAACTCTATAATCGTATTAAAATATGCAAATATATGGAGACACTAGTATCTAAAACATACACAATATATATACACACATATATAAATATATCCACGTGTGCACACTTATGCACACGCACCTACGCACACACGCACACACACACACACACAGGCATAGATTAATTCACATAAAAATTATTCTTCCTTTGAAAAATCATAATTACATGACCTGTGCTGTGTTTGCAAGGATATCAAATCAACAAAATTCTATAAACTTGTGTGTGTGTGTGTTATACACAAATGCTTGTACATGTGTGCACACTTTTTAACTAGAATTATTGAGTCCTAATTTTAAATCAGAATACTATTTCAAACATTAGAATTTACTTTATACATAAGTTAACTAAAACACACTCAAAATAAAAAATAACAAAAAGTACACAAAATCTTATGAAAATTTATACACACACTTTTTTCAGTGGACTTCTTTTTCAAGCTGCGTTTAAAACCGCGTTTCATTACAAGAAGTATTTTACATTTGCTCATATATATGTATTTACACGTTTGTATATATACACTGATAACTGTGTAAGTAAGAATCCATATTACATTCACAACACACCTATATAAAGTCAACATGTGAATACAGACTGTTGTGTTGTGCTGTACTGTATGATAGTGACATGCTGTGGCAAACGTGACCTTGCTTGCTTCTACACACACACACACACACACACACACACACACACACACACACACACACGTGCATGCACACACCAGCACTACACAATTTCTGCCTGTTAGCAATTAAATGTCATTGTGTCTTTTTAAAAAAAAAAATAACATAACTGTTATGCCACAGTTATAGCTTCAAGTACTATTCCACTCACAATACATACAACAGGTGTTCACTTCTTCCACACACACACACACACACACACACACACACACACACACACACACACACACACACACACACACACACACACACACACACGTATTAACTGTACACATAAGAAACAGATAAGAGGCAAACTCTATGGTGTTTGTGATAACAAAGGTAAATAATAATTACTGCAGAACAGTACGACAACAACTATATAGACTGATGCCATGACAGTGAACACTGTAACTTTGTTCGCTCCAGTTCACACATAAGTAAGTGCGCTCAAGCTTGTTGTTATTCATACGTGTGTACGTGTGTGTGTGTGTGTGCACGCGCGCGCGCTCTTACATACAGGTTTATGTCTCCGATTTATCACAAACACAGTTTTCTATTTTCTAGCACAATAATAAACTGCATGTTCCTTGATACTTTGTTACCAGCAATAAGCTAATATCAGAAGAAAGTAGAGTTTTTCAAGAAAACAAACATATAAAGATTTATATATAAATTTCTGAAATAATTAAGAAAAATGTACAGACAAACAAATGGAAAAATCCAAACATAACACTTTCAGAATGTTTGATATAGGTATCAAAAACACTAAGTAAGAACAATATAAAGGTAACTGTACAGTATATGTAATAAAAGAAATTCATTATATTTACACATGCACACACACGTATTCATACATGTTTGTATTTTATTTATTTATAATCAGTGTATATCTAACAGTGTACACACACACACACACATACACACACACACACACACACACACACGTAATATATTAGGCTATGGGATTTTTTTAATTGAACCCACAGTAATGTCGATATGTATACAATATATTTTTTAAGTTTTGCACTTGTCTTTTATAAGAAGTAGTTTCATGTACAGTAGAGTCCCGGTTATCTGCCATAAACGGGCTGGCGGAAGGGCGGATAAGCTGGAATGGCGGATAATAGGAAGAGTTAAATAGAACGCTAATTTTTCATAAAATTACATTGTAATTTTGTAAATGTAATTAATAAACATCACGTTTTACAACAGATCAATAGAGAAAACAATACAGTACTGTACTATTATATTACAAAATTATAGTAAAACATTTTAGAGAACAAGCAACAATATTGAAGTTATACACTTACAAAAAAAGAGAAAACAATTATGCCTACTTTAGTACTTCACACTTCAAGTTTAAGAATTCAGTAAATTTTAACAAGAAAAATTTACTAAAAATAAATATAGAATCAGACTAATGTGTACGTAATAAAATTGACTTACACTGTCAGAAATGTTGGAAGTGAGAGTTCAGTTCACGATGAGTGAAAAAAATTAGTGATCTTCGACTGCCTCCCTGATGATTCCCGCTTCTTTGCTGCCAAGTCTCACCATCTTTGGAGCATCATTATGTCGACAACCCTGGCTTCCTCTTGCTGCTCAACGTTCTGAATGGCTGCTTCAAGAGCTTTAACCCCTTCTTTGTGTGTGATCTTTTGGGGCTCAACAGTTTCAGAGTCTTGATCTTCAACAACATCATCGCTATTAACAAGTGTTACAATTTCTTCGTCAGTTATTTCATATTGGTCGTCTCCTGAAAGCCAATTCCTTATTTCATCCAACGATGCATCCTCACATCCAGGGATACGTTGCACCAAGGGCAAAATACTTTCATGAAGTTCATCCAGCATGCTTTCAGTCATATTTTCGTCCTCGCCCAATAGCTTATGCCACGACTTCGCAATTGTTTGTGCCCCGACGTCGGCCCAGGCCCTTGCGACCCAATAAGCGACATCCTTCAAATTTATACTTTCAACTTCTTAATCAAGTTTTGCCCATCTTCAATTTCTTGTATAACTGTTGACAGAAGCTTTCTTCAATAGTTTCGTTTAAGTGTTTCCAAAACACCCTGGTCCATAGGCTGACAAATGGCAGTCACATTTGGTGGCAAAAACATAGCCTTTATGTCCCCATCTCTAAGTTCGTCTGGATCAGGGTGAGTTGGGGCATTGTCTAGCAGTAAAACTGCTTTTCTGGGTAGGTTGTTGTCTTTTAAAAACTTCTCTGTAGAAGGAACAAACTCTTAAAAAAAACCATTCCTTAAAAATTTCACTAGTCATACATGCACTTTTTTGATTGAAATATTTTACTGGAAGAGCATGTTTTGAAATGGTTTTAAAAGCCCTAGGGTTTTTGGACTTTCCAATCATTGCCAGGTCCATTTTACGGTTTGCTGTGGCATTACTGCATGCTAAAATAGTCACTCTCTCTTTACTATGTTTACAGCCAGGGGCTGCAGCTTCAGTTCTAGCTGCAAGGCTCTTACTCGGTAACATTTTGAAATTAAGGCCTGTTTCATCACAATTAAATACTTGATCTCCTGTTAAGCTTTCAGTTTCAATAAAGTCTTGAAATTTTTTTCTTAAACTGCTCCATTTCTTGAAAGTTTGATGACAGTTTCTCGCCGCAAATATTCAACTGACGGATTCCATAACGCTTCTTCCATCTATCAAGCCAGCCAACGCTTGCTGTAAAATCTGCATCACCTTCGTTAAATTCTTTTTGAAACTGCAACGCCTTTTCTTTTAAGATAGGTCCCGAAATAGGCACCCCTTTCTCCATGAACTGTGTAAACCAAATGTACAATGCTTCGCTAACTTTTTCATAATCACTATTTTTCATAGTTTTTCTATCTTTAAAAGCAGTCTCAGTAACTCGTGAGGAACACCATTTTTCTTATTCTAATCGTCTCTTCTTCCAATCTCCAACTGTGCGATGACCGACGCCGTAGTGGTCAGTCACCTTCTGCAGCGTTTCCCCTTTATCCAGTCTTTTTAATGCCTCAAGCTTGTCTTTTATTGATAAAACAATTTTCTTCCTTTTCGTAGCCATAATCGCAACACTATTAACAAGACTACACTACGACACTTTCACCAAAACTGCACTAGTCACTCACGGACACACCGCGTAAAAATAGCCTCACTGCTCACTACAGCACACAACAAGAAACTGCAGTCTACTAAGCGATGAGCATGTGAGCGATAGCGTTGGATGTTGGGGGTGGGGTGGGGTGAATGACACATGAGTCACAGCTAGGCTATAATAGGCGATGGGCAGTAGGCCAAATTCCTGCGGTATAGTCAGGAGCAATCACAAAGAGAGCATGTACACTCACGCCCGCAAACTATTGGCACACTATTTTCGTTGCAGTAATTAAAGAAAATATTTTTTACGTTTACTTTTTTTTACGCCGCTTGGGCGGCGGATAACACGGAACGGCGGATAATCGAAGGGCGGATAACCGAGACTCTACTGTATTTGAAAAATCTTCAGTGTCTATGCTTAACTCTAAATTTATTTGTTTTACATTTTTTGAATCACACATAACATTTACAAAATTATAACACTGCACTGCCACTGCATTATAAATACCGTAGTCATTTTATATTAAGTTCTCTCTACATTATGTACTTTTGTTTCATTCATGAATTATGAATATGTTTTACCTTCCTATACATACAAGCTTAAATACGAAACATTGTATTAAATGAATATTTATAATATACTATAGTTTTCAATATTTAATACTCTGGAACATTTTTGTTTTAATTTTAAAAACTAGCGATAAATAATAATCATAATTTACACTTAAAGGCTGATGATATGGTGAATACTTAAAAGTACTCCTAGAGAAGACAGTTAAAGGTAAAATATTTTTCCCATTCTATCTAAGGTGGTCAGAAAGCTGAAACCTGTAAAGTCAGTCAAAATGAATACACACACGTGCGCACGCACACACACACACACACAACCGTATACAGAAACATATGTTACATGTCACAGCATTTTTTTTAATTAGCTATTTACTATGTATTTTTTAATTTTCAATTTGTTTCATTTGTTTTCTACTTAGCCCTAAAATGTTTTGGTTTTGGAGGAAAAATTAAAAAACTAAATTTAGTATCCCACTAGGTTAAGAAAACTACATGTTTTATACACTAAACTGTCCTATTTTGACAGTCATTCTCATTTTTAACAAGAACCTGAAAGACACAACTAACTGAAAATTTTACACATCAAAAAGATATCATATGGTAACCATAATGCTATTACTACAAATGCAAAATCAAAACTCAATATTCCTGACATATTCCCTTTTTCCCCAAGGCTATCGAGTTGCACAACCACAGACACAACGATAGTGAATATTAAATTTTTTACATTATAACAGTGCAATATTAAACATTTTGGGCACACATTATCCTACATATGTAATATTGAATGTCACACGTAATGTCCTACACACACACAACTGGAATTATTGTGAATGTCATTGCAAAATTTATTCACACTGTTTTTGTTTTCAAACCAACACTTTAACTCAATGTTGACAACCAGATTCATTTAGTGATCCCTGTCATAGTGAAAACACACACACACACACACACACACACACACACACACACACACACACACACACACACACACACACACATATTAAATATTCAACTTCTGATGTGTTATATTAATTGTACACAACTGAAGATTTTCTGTAAAGATGATTTTAGTCTACCACGACTTGCAAACTATATACACAATTTATCACCTAAATTACTGAATAATATCTCTGCCTATACTACGTATTACATACAAGTTTATTATGCAGCATATCTAGACAAGCATATTCTATTCTTATTATTACCACCAAGAACTGCATCATTTTCTGACATGGTAAGTTAGTTTAAAATTCCTGTTTTAGCTTTACATCTATCTGTATCTAATGTTTATCTGAACAAACATTATCCCACATACATTTTGTACCAGCATTCTTAAATAAAAGGGTACATAAAAAATTACAAAAATTCTACCATCCCAAATTAGAACTAGTATATTTTCTTATTCCTTTTATGAGTTCAATTATGTTTTCTCTTATCCATTATTTATCTGTTCTTCAACCACATCACTAAATACAAATTTTTGCTGAATGGTGCAGTTAATATAATCTATATTACCACTGACTTCCTTGTTACAGTAGAACATTGTGACGATTTAATTGGTAATAAAAATTTTAATAAAAAAAAAATTAGAAAGCAAATAAGTATTTTTTAAATCGCACAATTAAACCAAATACCCCTGTACTAACTCAGAATAAGTATGAGATTTAAAATGAGAAAATCTAACTAAACAAGTAATAAAAAAATCGTTATGTAAAAAGTTAAGAATAATACAGTTAACCCTTTAGTAAATCATCATGCGTTGACCTGTTTAATTCCTGACACAACGTGCATAGCGAACCGTCTGTAACTTAGAAATATCTGAAAATCGTAATGTAAGTAATTAATAATTTGAAGGCACAAGTAGTAGTCAAAATAATTCCTGTAAACTAAATAAGTCTAAATAATTGTTTCGTCTTGCTATAAGAATGTCTATTTAAATACAAAGTTGGAACTATATTATGGTGGAGTACTCGCTCCGCTTCGTTGTAATGTACCTGTCGTATCAATGCAAGAGTTACGATGCGGCATTCAGACAGTACACACCTCCAAGCGAGGGCTCTTCAAAAATGTTTTATTTAAACTTTCAAATAATGGTTAGCTACCACTAAAAACGTGGGGAGCTAGTGCGAGTTATATGTATAAGAAGTAGTAAAAGGTTTGTTGAAGAAATGTGGTAATATAAAAAATTAAGAACTCGTAAACAAGGTGACGTCTCAAGTTAAGATCCAAACTCCAGTACAACTCTACCAGTGAATATGTGACGTGCCCAACTGCATATACGGACGTCTACAACCCATACAACACTGACCAGGACCGGCGAGGATCAACTTCATGCAGCATTACATCAATCTCCTCACTAATACAGCTATAAGATATTCACCAGAGACACGACCCAGATGACTACCCCGACTACCAGAGTTCCGAAGAGTCACGCCCCAGGACGAGGACAACAACAGCTTATTTGAGAGGTGACTTGGTAGCTTGCCTACCGAGAATTAAGTACATTTAAAACATAACTTTTCGTACACGGCAGAGACTTTTCAAAAGACAATTATTTTCTCTAAGCAATAAATAAAACAAAAGAAATGTAAACTGTAATATCGAAAATCATACGTTGTAACATTAATCTTGAAATGTAAGTTATAATCAATTAAAAAATACCATTCTTCAAATGGTTTATGTAATCATGCAAGCTCCTTGATTAGCAAAGTATAATTCAGACGTCTTTAATAGATTTAAAGAGACTCGGATCCGAGGTAAATTACATGATCAATATGATCCCTAGTTTGACAGAAAACCCTTTTTAAATATTTCAGTATAAATTTTTATGTTATGGGATCCATTTATATAAATTGTTAATAAAGAGATGTCATCTTATTACAGATTGAAGTGAGTGAATAAATCAGTGAAATACCTTCCCCTTGTGTCCTAATAATTAGAGTAAATATTATTGTTCTATGTGTTGAGTTTAATTTCAGTTTGTTACAACATAGGCAGCCTGTATAATTGGCTAGCGTCAATTATCACGGGTTCCCTGGATTTGTAATGTAGCCCGGAACGTTACAAAAATGCGCAACTCTGCTTATTAAATAAGAAATAATTGTTATGTAGTATAATAGATAACTCTCTGCTGATCTATGCACTCAGTTACTGTATTTCATGTTAATATTAATTTACATAAGGTGAATTTATTTTGTACAAGATTACGCACTAACTTGCGTATAATGTAATTTATTTAAGATACGCAAAATAATACAAGCTATCATTGTATTACACCAATGCAAGTACGTACATGAATTTTAGTGCTTGTCAAACAGTTCAGTCTTTAACAGGTTTATATTGCGACAATTCATGACCTGTAGTTTTCTTGTACAACCCTGCATAAAGTCAGTTACGTAGCCGTCAGCTGTTGTTGAGAATCAACAATAGATATATTCACCCTCTAGTTGACTCCCCCCTTTGTAAGCAAAACAATGCCATTGTTTAAAACTAGTCTGACCTACATTCCAGCGTAACAGCTGATCGTTTAAATAGAAACTAATGCAAATGCTTTAACCAAGAATTAAATTGTCCATGTAATTGTGTATAGTATAGTAGAGCAAGTATTTTCACCGTGACAACAATTAAATAATATAGTGACTTAAATTTCAAATAAATAAATGACTTAGTTAACCCTCCATTGTTAGATAAAGATTAAACCCCATGCCCCAAAACAGTAAACTTTTAAACTGAGCAAAACTGAAAACAAAATAAATAAAGTGTCCTAAATAAATATGGTAATTCAATAGGAAATAATTCTAAGTAAGTTTCTTAAATCTCCCCCAAAGTAAATAATAAATAAATAAGAGAAAAAGGTAAGTTTCTTAGAAAGAGACCAAAAGGAAAATAATAATAAGTGAATAATAATTGCTTTAAATAATAAGGCTGAATAAATCTTAATTTAAACTAAATTGTGTAAAGTGTAGCAGTAAATAAGGGAAAAGAAAATAATAATAAAAGCATAGTTGAATAGTGTAAACACCCGGTCATGGCCTGTTCGAGAAAAATAAAGCGTGTTGAGAAATGTAGTAAGCAGCCACCCTCCCCCTATTGTTATGAAATGGTAGCATCGCTAAACTAGGTAAACCACCGCGTGTATAATACAATGCGTCCAGTGTTTGACCCCTCGTAGATTGTAAAAACGTTTGTCCCCTCCTGCATAATTTGTAACAGCTGATCATTTAAAGAGAGAATAAGAATTATCTTTGTTAAATTCCGCTTCTCTCAGTAGCGTAAGAAATTAGGATTAGAAATAATCTAAAGTGGAGTATGGGATCCGCTTTAGGTTATATTAGAGGTAATTAAGTTGTGAATTATATATGTAACGTAACATAGTCACAACGGCGCCGACTGAAAAGGGTAATGATGGTGCAGAAAGCTAACTGATATAGTTAGAGCTTGCCAAGGTAATCATTAGAGAGTGCTGAAAGCTAACTGATGTAGTTAGAGTAAGCCGATGTCAGTCGGGCCACGATATTGTGAGTTACTTACGGAAAGTAGGGAAATTAGTATTAAGAATTAAAATTTAAGTTAGCGTTTTAAGAAACGAGAAAAAGGGAATTTCACGAATGAGAACAAGACAAGAAAGAAAGAAATTTCAAGAGAGATAGAGAAAACAAATCGTGTACTAAATTAAACTTCACACAGTAACGGCAAGCATACTCCCAGTACCCCACTTATGAATTTTCCTTACTAAAATTCCCAATGTCGATTTTAAGCGGCGGAGTATGTGACGATTTAATTGGTAATAAAAATTTTAATAAAAAAAAATTAGAAAGCAAATAAGTATTTTTTAAATCACACAATTAAACCAAATACCCCTGTACTAACTCAGAATAAGTATGAGATTTAAAATGAGAAAATCTAACTAAACAAGTAATAAAAAAAATCGTTATGTAAAAAGTTAAGAATAATACAGTTAACCCTTTAGTAAATCATCATGCGTTGACCTGTTTAATTCCTGACACAACGTGCATAGCGAACCGTCTGTAACTTAGAAATATCTGAAAATCGTAATGTAAGTAATTAATAATTTGAAGGCACAAGTAGTAGTCAAAATAATTCCTGTAAACTAAATAAGTTTAAATAATTGTTTCGTCTTGCTATAAGAATGTCTATTTAAATAAAAAGTTGGAACTATATTATGGCGGAGTACTCGCTCCGTTTCGTTGTAATGTACCTGTCGTATCAATGCAAGAGTTATGATGCGGCGTTCAGACAGTACACACCTCCAAGCGAGGGCTCTTCAAAAATGTTTTATTTAAACTTTCAAATAATGGTTAGCTACCACTAAAAACGTGGGGAGCTAGTGCGAGTTATATGTATAAGAAGTAGTAAAAGGTTTGTTGAAGAAATGTGGTAATATAAAAAATTAAGAACTCGTAAACAAGGTGACGTCTCAAGTTAAGATCCAAACTCCAGTACAACTCTACCAGTGAATATGTGACGTGCCCAACTGCATATACGGACGTCTACAACCCATACAACACTAACCAGGACCGGCGAGGATCAACTTCATGCAGCATTACATCAATCTCCTCACTAATACAGCTATAAGATATTCACCAGAGACACGACCCAGATGACTACCCCGACTACCAGAGTTCCGAAGAGTCACGCCCCAGGACGAGGACAACAACAGCTTATTTGAGAGGTGACTTGGTAGCTTGCCTACCGAGAATTAAGTACATTTAAAACATAACTTTTCGTACACGGCAGAGACTTTTCAAAAGACAATTATTTTCTCTAAGCAATAAATAAAACAAAAGAAATGTAAACTGTAATATCGAAAATCATACGTTGTAACATTAATCTTGAAATGTAAGTTATAATCAATTAAAAAATACCATTCTTCAAATGGTTTATGTAATCATGCAAGCTCCTTGATTAGCAAAGTATAATTCAGACGTCTTTAATAGATTTAAAGAGACTCGGATCCGAGGTAAATTACATGATCAATATGATCCCTAGTTTGACAGAAAACCCTTTTTAAATATTTCAGTATAAATTTTTATGTTATGGGATCCATTTATATAAATTGTTAATAAAGAGATGTCATCTTATTACAGATTGAAGTGAGTGAATAAATCAGTGAAATACCTTCCCCTTGTGTCCTAATAATTAGAGTAAATATTATTGTTCTATGTGTTGAGTTTAATTTCAGTTTGTTACAACATAGGCAGCCTGTATAATTGGCTAGCGTCAATTATCACGGGTTCCCTGGATTTGTAATGTAGCCCGGAACGTTACAAAAATGCGCAACTCTGCTTATTAAATAAGAAATAATTGTTATGTAGTATAATAGATAACTCTCTGCTGATCTATGCACTCAGTTACTGTATTTCATGTTAATATTAATTTACATAAGGTGAATTTATTTTGTACAAGATTACGCACTAACTTGCGTATAATGTAATTTATTTAAGATACGCAAAATAATACAAGCTATCATTGTATTACACCAATGCAAGTACGTACATGAATTTTAGTGCTTGTCAAACAGTTCAGTCTTTAACAGGTTTATATTGCGACAATTCATGACCTGTAGTTTTCTTGTACAACCCTGCATAAAGTCAGTTACGTAGCCGTCAGCTGTTGTTGACAATCAACAATAGATATATTCACCCTCTAGTTGACTCCCCCCTTTGTAAGCAAAACAATGCCATTGTTTAAAACTAGTCTGACCTACATTCCAGCGTAACAGCTGATCGTTTAAATAGAAACTAATGCAAATGCTTTAACCAAGAATTAAATTGTCCATGTAATTGTGTATAGTATAGTAGAGCAAGTATTTTCACCGTGACAACAATTAAATAATATAGTGACTTAAATTTCAAATAAATAAATGACTTAGTTAACCCTCCATTGTTAGATAAAGATTAAACCCCATGCCCCAAAACAGTAAACTTTTAAACTGAGCAAAACTGAAAACAAAATAAATAAAGTGTCCTAAATAAATATGGTAATTCAATAGGAAATAATTCTAAGTAAGTTTCTTAAATCTCCCCCAAAGTAAATAATAAATAAATAAGAGAAAAAGGTAAGTTTCTTAGAAAGAGACCAAAAGGAAAATAATAATAAGTGAATAATAATTGCTTTAAATAATAAGGCTGAATAAATCTTAATTTAAACTAAATTGTGTAAAGTGTAGCAGTAAATAAGGGAAAAGAAAATAATAATAAAAGCATAGTTGAATAGTGTAAACACCCGGTCGTGGCCTGTTCGAGAAAAATAAAGCGTGTTGAGAAATGTAGTAAGCAGCCACCCTCCCCCTATTGTTATGAAATGGTAGCATCGCTAAACTAGGTAAACCACCGCGTGTATAATACAATGCGTCCAGTGTTTGACACCCTCGTAGATTGTAAAAACGTTTGTCCCCTCCTGCATAATTTGTAACAGCTGATCATTTAAAGAGAGAATAAGAATTATCTTTGTTAAATTCCGCTTCTCTCAGTAGCGTAAGAAATTAGGATTAGAAATAATCTAAAGTGGAGTATGGGATCCGCTTTAGGTTATATTAGAGGTAATTAAGTTGTGAATTATATATGTAACGTAACATAGTCACAACGGCGCCGACTGAAAAGGGTAATGATGGTGCAGAAAGCTAACTGATATAGTTAGAGCTTGCCAAGGTAATCATTAGAGAGTGCTGAAAGCTAACTGATGTAGTTAGAGTAAGCCGATGTCAGTCGGGCCACGATATTGTGAGTTACTTACGGAAAGTAGGGAAATTAGTATTAAGAATTAAAATTTAAGTTAGCGTTTTAAGAAACGAGATAAAGGGAATTTCACGAATGAGAACAAGACAAGAAAGAAAGAAATTTCAAGAGAGATAGAGAAAACAAATCGTGTACTAAATTAAACTTCACACAGTAACGGCAAGCATACTCCCAGTACCCCACTTTTGAATTTTCCTTACTAAAATTCCCAATGTCGATTTTAAGCGGCGGAGTATGTGACGATTTAATTGGTAATAAAAATTTTAATAAAAAAAAAATTAGAAAGCAAATAAGTATTTTTTAAATCACACAATTAAACCAAATATCCCTGTACTAACTCAGAATAAGTATGAGATTTAAAATGAGAAAATCTAACTAAACAAGTAATAAAAAAAATCGTTATGTAAAAAGTTAAGAATAATACAGTTAACCCTTTAGAAAATCATCATGCGTTGACCTGTTTAATTCCTGACACAACGTGCATAGCGAACCGTCTGTAACTTAGAAATATCTGAAAATCGTAATGTAAGTAATTAATAATTTGAAGGCACAAGTAGTAGTCAAAATAATTCCTGTAAACTAAATAAGTTTAAATAATTGTTTCGTCTTGCTATAAGAATGTCTATTTAAATAAAAAGTTGGAACTATATTATGGCGGAGTACTCGCTCCGCTTCGTTGTAATGTACCTGTCGTATCAATGCAAGAGTTACGATGCGGCGTTCAGACAGTACACACCTCCAAGCGAGGGCTCTTCAAAAATGTTTTATTTAAACTTTCAAATAATGGTTAGCTACCACTAAAAACGTGGGGAGCTAGTGCGAGTTATATGTATAAGAAGTAGTAAAAGGTTTGTTGAAGAAATGTGGTAATATAAAAAATTAAGAACTCGTAAACAAGGTGACGTCTCAAGTTAAGATCCAAACTCCAGTACAACTCTACCAGTGAATATGTGACGTGCCCAACTGCATATAAGGACGTCTACAACCCATACAACACTGACCAGGACCGGCGAGAATCAACTTCATGCAGCATTACATCAATCTCCTCACTAACACAGCTATAAGATATTCACCAGAGACATGACCCAGATGACTACCCCGACTACCAGAGTTCCGAAGAGTCACGCCCCAGGACGAGGACAACAACAGCTTATTTGAGAGGTGACTTGGTAGCTTGCCTACCGAGAATTAAGTACATTTAAAACATAACTTTTCGTACACGGCAGAGACTTTTCAAAAGACAATTATTTTCTCTAAGCAATAAATAAAACAAAATAAATGTAAACTGTAATATCGAAAATCATACGTTGTAACATTAATCTTGAAATGTAAGTTATAATCAATTAAAAAATACCATTCTTCAAATGGTTTATGTAATCATGCAAGCTCCTTGATTAGCAAAGTATAATTCAGACGTCTTTAATAGATTTAAAGAGACTCGGATCCGAGGTAAATTACATGATCAATATGATCCCTAGTTTGACAGAAAACCCTTTTTAAATATTTCAGTATAAATTTTTATGTTATGGGATCCGTTTATATAAATTGTTAATAAAGAGATGTCATCTTATTACAGATTGAAGTGAGTGCATAAATCAGTGAAATACCTTCCCCTTGTGTCCTAATAATTAGAGTAAATATTATTGTTCTATGTGTTGAGTTTAATTTCAGTTTGTTACAACATAGGCAGCCTGTATAATTGGCTAGCGTCAATTATCACGGGTTCCCTGGATTTGTAACGTAGCCCGGAACGTTACAACATCTGTTATCAGTTTTGTTGTGGACCTCATATTCGTGATGCACACTGAACCTCTTTCCCATTAAGTTATAAAACTCAACTATTGATTTATGTATTAGTTACTGTATTCTCAGTTTGTTGTTTATTAGAAAAAAAGTACTATTGAGTCTTAAAAAAAAACTGAAACATATAGACACATAATAAACAAATGATTTATGAAACAGCAATGATAATAAAAAACCATATTGGAAATTTAGGAGACTTCCTGTTTTTAACTTAATGTTCGGCATGAAAATTTTATATTTAACCAAATGTGGTCAATATCATGGGAGACCAACAGTCAAATTAATGTTATAACCAACTGTGTCTAAACTAAAACTGTCATTTTGTACAGGATTTAAGGTGGGTCAAGTGGATCATGTTTTGCTAAATCTTACAAGAATCGAAAGGTCTCCACTCGTTATATGAAAACTAATACGAAAGTCATCCTGAAATAAGTGTGAAAAGTTTGTAATAATAACTATTTAAAGGAAAGACAATTTTACAATAGTTAAAGATATGTCTATACAAAAATCTGATTATGGTTCATTCAGAAGCATAATTCAGGTGACCCAGTATCACTATGTGAGAAATCATTTGATTTGGATAAAAAATTAGGCAGATTCTCTGATTTTAAAGTGAGCTCAGGGTGACTAATAACCTTTAACAGCATCACAGAACTGTGAATTCAAGGAGAAATTTAACTATTAATTGTTGAATCGTTTTTAATAATTTAATTGTTTAATCACCACATGTAGCCTATTCCATACAGTTTTATATTGTATCACAATTTTTGTGTGCTCAACTACCCAAATTTTCATACCTCCTAACTATACAGTATTTAGACACTTATCCATTTTTTTTCCTAGAAAGTGTCTCTATCTTTTCTTTCCTCAATTCGCTTAACTACATCCTGAAGCTGTCTTTTTATCTTCTTTAGTTTCAATTCAAAAGTCATTCCAACTATATTGCTGTCACTATCAATGTCACATCCAGGATAATTTTATACTGTTTAATTTGAATCCTTGTTTTCTCTGATAGTGTTTTCCCCCACTATAGTACGAGGGTCAGTCAAATATAAACTGGATTTTTTTTGTAAACGAATTTATTAATTTATTTATTTACAAATTGGAGCAGTCGTGGTGTAGTGGCTAGCGTGTGGCGCTGCTACGCTGTCGGCGCGGGTTCAATTCCCGCCGGGGGCCATCTGATTTAGATACGACCGTTCCCCCTCGCAAGGCAATGGCAAACCAGCGAGAGGTATCCTGCTTAGTATAAACCTTCCCCAACTATGCCGTTCGGATCCGGCGTTAAACTGTAGGTCCCATATACCTGGGAGAGAATCAGTATCACATGCACCACGGGTATATGCGGGGAGGGTACAAACCAGTCGAAGACTGAAGGACTACGAATTTACAAATTATACATACTGTACTTTATTTTCCCATTTCACATCCCTACACTTTTTCCAGCCAATTGGCAGTCTTTTTATCCCTTGTTCATAAAACATTTTGAGACTTGTCAGAAGCCAATTTCACACAAACTCTTCCACCTGTTTATTATTGGAAAATCATTTACGCTTCAAAGGTCCAACATTGGCAGTTGCTTGGTGACAAATCAGGACTGTAAGGAGGATGTTCCACAGTGGCCTGAGCTGCAAATATCTCTTGAGTTATGGCGGCAGTATGGAACGTAGTATTATCATGTACAAGCAACACACTGCAGATCGGGACATCACATCTTTTGGACCAATATGTTGCTTTCACTTTGTCCACCAGTTTGCAGTAGTATGTCGCTCTAATTGTACTTTGATTGAGAAAAAATATCTATACAAACAACTCCTCTATAGTCACAAAAAACACTGGCAAGAGCCTTGCCACCTGAAATCTCATTTTTTGCCTTTACAGGAGTGGTTTCATTTTGCAAACACCATTCCACACTCAACCGCTTCGTTTCAGGAGTACAGTGGTGTACCCATGTCTCATCACAAGTAAGAATGCACTTATAAATCCATCCTCTACAGCTTCATATCCAGTCAAAAGTCTCAGACAAACTTCAATTTGCTCAGATTCTTGAACAGCATTCAAAATGTGGGAATCCACTGTGCAGAAATTTTCTGATACTTCAACTCATTTTTAACAACGGACTGCATGTGCCATGGCTTATTCCAATTTTTGCATTAATTTGATCTACTGTTGCACCAGTAATGTCCTACATACATAACTAAAATTATTGTACAACAGTTGGACCATGAACATGCTAATCAAAACTGCTAAACACAAATCAAAAACCAGTTGCATAAAACTGCTGGTTACTTTTAATGATGTGAACTTTAATTTTTTCAAGCATTATGCTGGTTTTTGGCCAACGTGGAAGAGTCAAATTTTTCACAGAAAAGGACCACTAGAAAAGGACTTATACCATGGAAACATTTTATTTTTGATAATGTCTCATCATCAAACTGTTAGTATACTCTTTGCAAAATTTCACTTGGTTTAACATTTTCATTTGTTAAAAATGTAATTAAAATACTGTTACACTGATCAAATAAATAGTACCACATTGCTGAGTGCATACATGACACTGGGCACAAGGCACGCAAGACTGTTTCCTACGTTTACAGATCATTCTACATGGCAGAATTATGTAACGCTGTTCTAGTTCTAATTCTAGATCACACAAGATCTCGTTCTATTCCATACAGCTTTATGGAATACGGCTTATCACACATAAGACTGTTCTAGTTCACACAAGATGCCGATGCCCCTTCTAGACATTTACTAGACTACTCTACCAGCTTGCTATCTGCCTACAATGCAAGGTAACACAACTTTATATACTGGATTTTGAACCAGCCCAGTCCATTTAGACCTGCCAACATTCAAGTGTGGATTAAAGTTATGTGGCGGTTTAGTGGGAAATTATCATTGTGTTAATTAGTGTGGAACTATAAACTATAATAAGTTGACATTTATTATTGTGTGTTGGACAAATTTAACTTTAATAATTGTATAAGAGTGCTTTGTTGATTTATAACTGCTGTTTGTGTCTAATTAAAGCTTGTGATTAGTGACTTAACTGGTGTCATTATTCTGTTTCACAACCCACAACGAACTGTGTCATCGTCGTAACAATGGGTTGTGCAATGGCACTAAATACTGATTGCATTCTCATTTTTTTAATGACTAACAGAATGATAGTGAGGGGATTCAAACGGCAACAATGAGTCTAGGACATGCCCACTCCTCGCACCTGTATAACCTCAACACCACATGTTCACATGTTCTACTGTTGCGAGTAATTTTCAGTTTATGTTTGACTGACCCTCGTACATAGTTATATAAGCATCTTTCTATGGCTCATCATATCTTCCAGAAGTATTTTTATCATGGATGATTATTACTATTTGTAGACCACAAATCATTAATAATTATGTCTACAAAAGTAATTTACGTTTAATGAAGAAATTTGTGTCAGTGGATGAAATCACAATCAGAATGATCACTGTTGCACACCACTATATAAAAATTATCCCGATTAGCGCTTTCAAGCTTCACAGCCCATCGTCAGATCGGAATAGACAGGAAATATGTGAAAACAAACCCTTCACCCCTCTCCCCCACCCTGCTCACACACAACAAGCTATAATATAAATGACCCTTCCCCACCCCCTAAAACCTGTCCCACCATCTGTACAGTTACATATTTTTCTAGCAAATTCCATGTGTTTCAATGTTGTGTGTGTGTGTGTGTGTGTGTGTGTGTGTGTGTGTGTGTGTGTGTGTGTGTGTGTGTGTGTGTGTGTGTGTGTGTGTGTGTGTGTGTGTGTGTGCATCCTTTTAAACTTACCCTCTTCCTCTCCACACACGTGGGTCAGTCACACACCCTTATTTTAAAACATCCAATTAGTACTATGCAATATAATTCTTAATCTTATCTATCTGTCCTCTATCATTTACTTCTTAATCATGTTATAAAATATTTCTTCATTATCAAATTTAATTTTAATATTAATTAAATTGTCTAACCCTTTTTCTCTTTCTTTCAATATTTCTAACTCCTCTCTAAGCTTCCTTTCAACTGTGTTATTTACAACTTTTACAATTTCGTATTCTTCCAAAGGATTAACAAACTTATGGTTGTCTTCTATGAAATGTCTTGCATATAACGAATTGGTTGTTCTGTTACCTTCTCCACGTTTGTGGTCAGACAACCTGCACACGAATTTTCGTCCTGTCTCACCTAGGTACACTTTGTTGCAGTCTTTACATTTTAATTTATAAATTCCGCTTTTCTGTAATACTGGAATTTTTTCTATATTCTTATTCCTTATCTTATCAAATACCGTTTCACATTTTTTAATAGCTATATCTACTCCATATTTATTAAAACATTTTATACTTTTTCTAGTATGTGAACCTATGTATGTCAATGACTCTGCATATGACTTTTGTTCTGGTTCTATTTTAGCTTTTTGTATGTTAACCCTTTTCATAACTTTATCCACTATGTTGGTGTTATAATTATTATTCCTTACAATTCCCTTTATCGTTTTTAACTCCCTGTCTTTTGATTCGGTCTCTTTTAAACACTTCTGAGCTCTGTAACAAAATGAATTGATTGCCGCCATTTTATATCTATATGGGTGGTAAGACTCTCTTGGTATAATTATATCAGAATACGACTCTATCCTAAATATCCCAAACTGTAGTTTCTCATTATCTTTAATTTCTATGTTTAAATCTAAGTAATTTATTTTCTTACCTCCTATCTCTTCTTTAAATTGTAAGTTTTTATCCTTATTATTTACCTCATTTATAAACTCATGCACTTCTTCTATGCTTCCTTCCCAAATTACTAATACATCATCAACATCTCTAGACCATAATTTTATATTGTCTTTATACTTAGTGGAAGTTATTAATTGCTTTTCAAAATCATTCATGTATATTTCAGCAAGAATAGGGGATAATGAAGACCCCATAGGTAAACCTTTTTTCTGTATATAAAACTTGTTATTAAACCTAAAATAGTTCTGATTTACACATTCTTTAATTACTTTCATCAACTGCTTTTTATACCTGTATTCTCCCATATTATTATCGTTTATTAACTTAATAACTTTATTTACTGTGATATTGGTAAACATGTCCTTAATATCCAGTGATATCAATTTTGTATTTACATTAATCCTAATATTTTCTAATTTTTCTATCAATTTTACATTATTCTCTATGTTGTATTTTGTCCCAAATTCATATTTCTCTTTCAGTACTCTGCTAACTTCCTTTGATAATTTATAAATAGGTGCATTAATAAAAGAAACAATCGGTCTAATTGGTTTTCCTTCTTTATGTATCTTAACCTGACTTTTAAAAGTTGGTGCTGTTGGATTACTTTCCAATAAATACTTTTTCTTATTTTCTTCTATAAATGTTATCTGTTTCATCATTTGTTTTATCCTTGACTGGTACTTACTTGTATAATCATACTTTATTTCCTCGTATGGTCCTTCCCTTATAAATTCTTCCGTTTTCTTTATGTATTCGTCCTTTCTCAGTAGTACCATTGTATTTCCTTTGTCCGCCTTTGTAACTATAATATCATTCTTCTTTATTTTATTCTTTAGTTTAGTTACAGTTGATTTGATTTTTTGTTCATTTTTTGAATTATACAAACTTTTCTTAAATATTTTATCTACTACATTCCCTACTTCCCACCTTATTCTTTTTTTATCATTTTCATTTCCTAGTTTTTGTATTATGCTTTCGCATTCAATAATCGTTTTTTCTTGATTTAATTCTGGTGGCGGTGCATATTTTAATGCCTTTGGCTAACATTTCTTTTTCTTCTGTATTGAAATTTACCTCTGTAAGGTTTATTACTCTTTTTTCATAGTTATTCTTAGAGAGGTGTTCCTTTTTTACTTCGTTCTTTCTTATTAATTTATTTAACTTATCTACCATTTTTTTTTCCAATTTCTTTTCTACGTACCCCAAACCAAAATTATATAATATTTCTTCTAACTCTACATACGAGTATATTCTTAACAATTCTATGTGTCTGTCATATAATTCCCTATTATATCTATTGATTAAGCCATAGAGTGACCTTATTTCCAGTTTTATCCACAACTTCTCGCTTTGTTCTTTTACTTTTTTGGCTACACTGTTCTTATTTTTAATTTTAACTTGAGCGTACTTTGGGATGACATTATTATCCAGACATTGTTTATTAAACCATATTTTACTTAAAACCCTCTTCAATTTAACTTTTAACCTAAGATATTTAAAAACTTTACTTACCTTATGGTTGTCGTTTATTACCTCATTGTTGTTGTCCATTACCTGTAGTCAATTGCACATCTTAACAGACGTTTAATGAAGAAATTTGTGTTACTGGATAAAATCACAATCAGAATGATCACTGTTGCACACCACTATATAAAAATTATATATTATATTGCATAGTACTAATTGGATGTTTTAAAATAAGGGTGTGTGACTGACCCACGTGTGTGGAGAGGAAGAGGGTAAGTTTAAAAGGATGCACACACACACACACACACACAACATTGAAACACATGGAATTTGCTAGAAAAATATGTAACTGTACAGATGGTGGGACAGCGTTTAGGGGGTGGGGAAGGGTCATTTATATTATAGCTTGTTGTGTGTGAGCAGGGTGGGGGAGAGGGGTGAAGGGTTTGTTTTTACATATTTCCTGTCTATTCCGATCTGACGATGGGCTGTGAAGCTTGAAAGCGCTAATCGGGATAATTTTTATATAGTGGTGTGCAACAGTGATCATTCTAAAAGTAATTTAATCAAGTAATCTAATCTCTCCACCTTTTATTCCTACTTCTTAACCTAAACTCTCTGACAACCCATTGTACTTTTCCTTCCACTATTCGTAAGTTGCAACCAGGAATAGTAAATGGAAACAAAGTAAAGGAAATATCCTTAAGAACCTGCCACATCTAAAATAAAACTTATAGTGAAATGTATTGACAAAACTAGTAGTGAAGCCATACAGACCACCTGCTAGGAGTCAAATCTCTCAACCTCCCCTTTTCTTTCTATACAAACACAAACACACACATACAATGCCTGGGCACCAGTATTCATGCCTGCACTCATGTAACATTTTAATTTGCATAAAACAGAAGACACACAATAAGAGGTTATTTATAAATTTAACTTCATAGCAGTGTAGGTAAGATTACAAACATGTGAAATTGCATAAAACTATTAGTTAATACAAAGTTACAATAGTTCAACAAACTCACACAACTGAAAATCTGTACAGAGGTGAGAAGCCTGAAAAACTATATAAAGATGGGAAGCAAAGATATGAAAAATCTAATTAGTAAATGGGCTTAAATCTGTACATCAGCATTAGTGGACTGCACGTTACACCACTTCGATGAAATGGTGTTACTGCCCCATTTTAAAACCAATCTCTTTCAAACACTGAATTATTATGTAAACACTAAACTGTTTCATTATGTTCATTAATAAATATGCTGGTAGCAAAATGTTCTGTCCATACTATGAGTAACATCAACAGTGGCATAAAGCACATATATATTCTGCAAGAATACATATACACACACACACGTGCGCATACACATGCGCACACAAACAAAAGATACTAAGAACAGCGGTTATTTTTAAACTTATCTTTGCAGCAGTACAGCAAAACTAACAAAAAAATTCATTTGCACAAAACTACTAGTTAACACAGAGAAACAACATTTCATCACCTAACCACCATCAGTGACCCAAAATGAACAAAATTCCACAAAATTAAACCCCATCTGAATAGCAAAAAAGAAACAGCTCTCCTGACACTAAGTTTATGACATTCTCCATGGCCTACTGATTAATATGTAGCGTGAAGGATAGGTTTGTTTGAACAGTATAACTTTAATATGCAGCAACTCACATCAAACAGATCTGAATGATGAGCAATTTCAGCACTCAGAATGTTAAACCTAGACTAATTACTATTCCTCAACAAAAAAACCTGATATGCCATGTCCCATATCAGGCTACCATACAATAAGATTTGTAGTTTTTCCTTTCCAGATAATAAAAAATTATAGAATATTTCTATACCAATACTACACACAAATACACTGTCTTTACTAACCTCCAACATCACAGCTTTCTTCATTGTGTTTTAATTTGTTCTTCTTTTCCTTCAGCTTCAGTTTCACTTTAGCATCCTTCTTCTTCTCCCTGTCAGTATCTTTCTTTTTGTCTTTTTCTTTGTCCACATCTTTATCTTTTGTATCTTTTTCTCTCGACTTCTCTCGTTTTTCTTTCTTAGCAGATGGAAATTTAAATGGTTTTGACTTCTTGCTTTTTGAAGGACTTCTGGAAAATACTCAATTCTATTTAATAACACAAAAATACTGCCACACACACACACACACACACACACACACACACACACACACACATACACACAGAATATAATTATATAGATTTACGTATGACTCTTTACCAAGGAAAAAAGAGTCAGATACATATACTGATTAAGGAATCAGTTCTGTGGTACTCACCAAACTTGTAATCTCTCTGAGGTAGACTTGTAGGGAGGTAGTGGGTAGAGGTTAGGTATGAGAATGGTACTGGTTGAGGCTACCCTGTATCAATCTCACACCTACCCTCTACCCACTCCAGCACCCATGCAAGTGGTGTGGCTCACAAAACTATTATCTAGTACAAAGCAATCTGTAGCTGTCTACACACACACACACACACACACACACACACACACACACACACACTAACAATTTGAAACTGATATTGCTCAACAGAAAGTTTCTTACTGAGAAGCAAGTTTTATTCATAAGCAGAAAAACAATATGTCTCAGGATGCCTAAGTCACATACTCAGTAAGATGTGTCCTTTGTGTTACTAATTTTCATAAAGAACAGATTTGAAGAATTATGGTCCCAAAGTTTCTCTCTCTCTCTCTCATGTGTGTGTGTGTGTTCGCACGCGTGCATCTTTATTTTAAAGAACTTACTTAATTACTTGATTGTTTTATTAAATTTGATGATGTTATGAACTTTTATCCACGTATAATTTTCTGCAACATCTGCAAATTTATTTCATAAATAAGTTTCTTGCCCCTTCTCCAACTTCTCCTTCTCCTCTGTCATCAATCAGATGATCACTTTGAATACACACACATATCATATCAATGCTATGCTCAAGATGACAATAAACAGTAAACAATACAAACAGCTGTGTAAACAAGAGCACGTGTAGTTTCATCTTTCCTGACTGTCTATTTCAAAACTAGCAGAGATAACAGTGGCATGTTGTTATGTAATAAATGTTTAAATCACCATAGAACAGCTTACCAACCTTGGCACCTGACCTTATATGACATGTATATCCTTTAGCCAATACCGTATCTAAATAGTTTTCAAAACAACAAATTAATTAACTAAAATAATACAATACTTTTTTAAAGAGTACTACAGTAAAATTCCAAAGAAACTTCTTAGGTCAATGTGTTCAATGTATGATACAGTAAATTATATGTAGAAGATTAGTAATATAAGATTTCAAAATAAAAAGTCTTTAACAAGTAAATATGTAAACATTATGTCTGGGAAGGGATACATTATGTGGGTACACCAGCAATATAAAAAATTAAGAGTAATGTTAATGAAAATACACAATACAATACAAATGCTGTTACAAGCTCCTACACAAATGAAGTACACATAAAGTATGAAGAGTATACAAAAAAATTAACACAAAGACCATGTACACTACAACTACACAAATTCATATACATAAATATGATAAAAACTTTGTTAGGTAAACTTTGTTTGGTAGGTTTGGTTAGGTACTAGGAGGTATATGTATCTGAAAGGACAATATAATTTTGACTTTAATGCACGATTTGAACTAGTTTGATAGTCAAGAAATTCTGCAGATATTAATTAAGAAGAGGCGTATATATCATAGGACCTTGTATGAATCACAGAAGCCATCAGAACATATAACTACAGTAATCCCTTGCAAATACAAGTTTGCTGTACACGAATTTGAGTATATGCAAAGGAACTTTGAGGTATGCTTGCCCAACATAACTCAACGTTTAGGTATAGCATTTCTCAACCTATGGAGTGCAACCCACTGCTGTGTCCTGAGGGGGCATTTGGTGGGTCGCCAAGTCGGGTTCAACAACATATTTACTGTGTCTTAAAAACCTGTTATAAATTTACTTTCCCAGGATTAACTATGTATAACTTATTTAAGAGTAAAAGAGAGTTTTAAGTACTCGATGTTATCAAAAATATGGTTTTAAACTGGGTGCACACCTTACAAGTAATCCTGCTGGTGCCCATACTTATGGGTCCCAAGAGTGCAATATCCTTCAAGGTGAATCCCAGACTTAAAAAGGCTGAGAACCACTGCTCTAGTATATGCATGTGTGCATGGTCAACACTGGCATGTGTATTAGAGAGAGGGATGCTATAACCTTGACTCACTAGAAAGTAGAAAATCCTTGTATTATTTTTCATGTACTCTTGTGTATCAGTGTATTTTTTGTGGATTCTGTATGTACTTTAGTGGTAAATGGTATTTACATTTAATCAAAACCTATGTTACCACATTTACCTTTTTTTTGTAAATGCTTTTATATTACAAAATTTAATTTTACAAGTTCAGTAACGTTTAGTGTTACAATGTCTCAAAAATAGACATTGGGTAAAAAGATAGGCAAAAAGTCAAGCTTTAAAAAAAAATCTAAAGTCTACAGATTTAGAAAAAAAAACATGTGAAGCACCAGTGCTGTTGATAAGTTGTTTAATATCAACAAATCTAAAATTCATAAAATTGGAAAGAATAAAAACAATTAGAGACAATGTAAAACACGGAACAGCTTCTTTGTCTAAAGTCACCTGTACATCTGGCAACTTGAACATGGAGAAAATGGAGCACTCTCAACATCTAGATGTGAATCTGACCTAACAGCAATTAGCATAAATATAATTAAAATAATACAAACAACCAATTGAACACCTCTCAACTTCTTCTGGAGAAGAAATGTCTAGTAACTTTTTTAGAATGCAAAGGCTGGTACGACAAGTTAAATAAAAAAATATAATACAATATTCATGTTTAATATGGTAACCAAATCACTTGTACGAATTAATAAATTATTTACCTTAAATTATCCGCCATGTGATTTCTTGTGCTTCGTCTATGACGCGTTTCAGAGCTTATGCTCCATCATCAGATATTAAAAAGGTAAAACTATCACTCTTGCGAGATCGTTAAGAAGTTAAAATGTCAAAATTAGCATGTGAACCGTATGCGGATTTGGGTGCACACCCGTTCAAGTTCATTCTGCCACTGAGCGGTTGCTACCTTATCGTAGCCCCAGCAAGCAGACTCAAGGCGGTATCGTACAATCGGTTGGATACAAAGTTCGGTGGTCATTTAACACGATATCGCGACTCCTTGGGTTTGCATATGCACTGTAAATTTCAAATTCCTCCAAGGCATTCATGAAACGGCCCTTCTTACACACATGTAATGGTATTAAATTGGAACTAAAATCTGTGTAATTATGATTGTGTGAAGTCAGGTGTTGGGCGTAATTTGATTTGATGTTGTCAATGTTTCTTATTTCCAATGGGAGAGGTTTCCTTAAACGATTTCGAGAACATTTACCTAAAAAAATAAGAAACATTGCTAATTTTGACATTTTAACTTCTTAACGATCTCGCAAGAGTGATAGTTTTACCTTTTTAATATCTGATGATGGAGCATAAGCTCTGAAACGCGTCATAGACGAAGCACAAGAAATCACACGGCGGATAATTTAAGGTAAATAATTTATTAAATATAATACGACACCGAAACGCGTTTGACGAAAAAGACAAGTAAGTTTTCACACGGAAAAGTTTCAATAATATATTAAGTGTAGTGCTGTGAAAGAAGATGATGAACAAACAAGACAACTAAAAAATATAACTTACATAATATAAAACTTGTAGAGGCGACCAAATATCCTGCAGAACTTAAAACTCTGGTACTTCAAAAAAAAAGATTAAACATGTCTCTTTTAGAATTTGATGTCTGATCAAATTTATTTTTAAAAGATGGAAAGAAGACACAAATGACTTAAGATGGATAGGAAGAAAATAAAAAGGAAAAGATGAAAAGAAAGAGAATTTTAAGATGGAGGAAGACACTTCTACTGTATATCAACACTGCAGATGACTTCAAGGTGAAATCAGTGGTTAATGCACATAACACGTAACCCACAAAATAAATCACAATCCACAGACTCTAAAAAAACAGAATAAAATAGTTTTCCGTTTTTTGTAATCAAATAAAAAGAGTGCGTTACTTTTACTACATTTACAGACTGGTCTGAAAACTGCACCATCAACAAAGTGCAGCGGTACCTAAAAAGTAAAAATTTAGCTTTCAAATACTGTTCATTAAATAGAGCTCTCACTCGTCCAAAGGATTCATTACTTTACACTCAACCATCCAGAGGCGTAGCTAGGGGGGGGCCAAGGGGGCAACCGCCCCGGGCGGCATAGCCAGGAGGGCGGCAAGGTGAGCACAGACTAGAAAAAATTGTTATCAGTTTATAAAACTACAAACAACTTGTTTCTTTGATATGACTATTCCTTTCATAAAAGAAGCATAACCAGCCAGCTTGTCCATTGTCACCTCGCTTGATAAACAGTATTATTCTGTTTATACTTAAGCATCATAATTACTGTTCATTATGGTAAGGTAAATCGCACTTGGATGTGTTTTTCTCCAACTAAAAAATCTCTATTTTGAGTTTGTTGCACTCTATTTCCACAAAAGAAAACTATCAAAGAAGCCATTTCAATAGCAAAAATGGGTTTTCATCATGGCGAAAGTTAAATCACCGTATTCAGGATCATGAAAATAGTCCTGCTCATCGCTCTGCGTTTTTGGATTAGAGGGAATTGGAATGTTCTTTAAACAAAGGGGAACTTATTGATGATCTACTTTAGGAACAAATGAGTAAAACAGCTATGTCATGGAAAGAAGTCCTCGAACAGGTCATTGCCACAGTACAAACTCTTGCATAACAAAATCTGGCCCTGAGAGGACATCGACAGTCAATTACTAATGATCCAAATCCCGGAAACTTTCTGGCCTTGCTAAAATACTTGGCTAAATTTGACCTTGTCATGAGATCTCATTTGGATTCACTCACTCGTAAATCTGGGTGTATATCGTATCTTTTGCCAGCCATTCAAAATGAAATAATAAGCCTGTTAGAAGAAGGAGTGCGCAAATATATTATTATTGCACGTAAGAAGGTGAAGTACTTTAGTATTATATTTGACACACCACCAGATGCTGCAGATGTAGAACAAATGTCTCATATTATAAGATTAGTCGAAATTAAACCCAATTCTGTTTATATTAAGGAACCCTTCATAGATTTTATTCCTTTAGAAGTGAAATTAGCGAGGGGATCACAGAAGCTACTACAAGTAAATTTGAGAGAGATGGATTGAATCTTAGCGATTGCAGAGGTCAGTCTTATTACAATCAATCAACAATGGCTGTTATCCATTCAGGAGTTCAGAAGAGAATATTAGATTTCAATCCACTAGCTGTGTTTGTTCCTTGTGACAACCATTCACTTAACTTGGATGGAGTTCATGCAGCTAATGTAAATGTTCAGGTAGTGACATTTTTTGGGACAGCAGAACGTCTATTCACCTTCTTTTCCTGTTCCACTTATAGAGGAATGTTGTTAAAGACTTTGTACTCGAAAATATTACTCTAAAAGGGCATTGTGATGCCAGGTGGAGTTCAAAAGCAGATGCAGTGAAAGCAATATCCAATCAGCTGGATGAAGTGATCGCTGCACTGGAGAAGCTGAGGGATACACCGACTGAAACAATTGATACGAAGGAAGATGCAGTATTAATAATTAATGTGATAAAAAACTTTAATTTTGTGAGCTTGCTCTTTCTCTGGACAAGGGAGTATGCAGACGATTCTGCATTAACCATTCGGCAAGAAATGCGACGTTCTCTAATAGAAATTTTGGACAAACTGTCAGTTGAAATTTCAAGCCGTTTCTCTGACATAAAAGAGTTAATAAAACGCTTTGGGTTCCTCTGTAAATTTGAGGCGTACATAAATTATGGTGATACACATTTTAAGGAACAACTTTCCCAATTTTAAGTACACAGTGATTGCAAAACTGTATCCACATGACCTAAACAGTGTAAAATTGTTCAGTGACTTAAAAGACGTCATACTTTTATTACAAAGGGCAAAAGTTGATGGAGAACAAATGGATTTTACACCTCAGGGCTTGCTACAAGACACTTCTTCAATGGGATTAGAAGCCTACAAAACAGCTTAAAATTTGTTGTTTACTTTACCAGTGTCTGTGGCTTCTTGCGAAAGATCGTTTAGTAAACTTAAATTGATTAAATCGTACCTACGATCAAAAATATTTCAAGACAGGGTATCAAATCTAGGGATATAGGGATACTTTCAATTGAAAACGACATTGCTTTGTCTTCAGATTATAGTGATTTAATAACCGACTTTGCAGCAATTAAGCCCAAGAAAGTTACATTTTAAAATGTCTCGTTTTAAATATTTATTAAATATTAAAAACAAATATTAAGTGTTTATTAATAGAAGATGAACCATTAACCTGTAATGGTAAGATATTATTAAGTTATTATTATTTTTAGTGTAGTCCTTTGTTTAACATTATGTTGCTTTAGGACATTGTTTTGACATGCGCTTTAGACCTACACAGAATTTGCATGTTTATTAGAACATTTTTATATAAAAAATGTTTTATTTTACTACATTTTTTATAGTCTACATTAACAAATGTATACTAATACATGTAAACTAGTCTACTAATAAATGTATACAAACTAACTACCGGTAATATTATAACACCATGTAATTTCTTAATTTTGACGTAACAAATATTCTTCAGACATTTGCTGGACGTGCTTAAATACAAAAATATGCACATTTGCATTTATTAAGTACTTTGTTCACTGGATGGGCCTTCATTTTGCTCTTTTGTCCTCTTTTAATGGTAAAGGCGAGGCGGCCAACGATCTCCTTGCCCCGGGCGTCAAAAACCCTAGCTACACCACTGCAACCATCTACTGACAAAGTCTTTTTTACCTCCAAATACAATTCTTCTCCCCAACCCACAGGTTAAGAGATTATAAAAAGTTTTAAAAAGCATTTATACTCAACCAACTTTTGATTAAAATTATTAAAACTAGCCAAAATGATACAAACAAGTAGACTTGTGACGTGATACTTAAAGACAATTGGGAAGTTGCCCACATGTTAATAAAAATTCCTTGAAAAGAAAAACCTATTAACAAAAAAATCCTTAGGAGCAAAATTTGGCCACATGTTGCAACAAGAAATTACACTAGTCTCACTTCAGTTGTTATTGGAACTGGTCACATAATAGTTTTGCTCAAAAATGAAAAGGTGGAAGTCTTGAAAGCATGAAAAAACAGAAAAACAGACACTGCACAGTTGTTTGATCAACATTCTCAAAAGTCACCTGAAGCAGATCTAAATAAACTGATATCTTCAGTAAAGGATGACAAAGAGTAAGAAGGTGACAGTGTAAGATGACAGTGCGACTGGAAAGTTATGAAGTCACAGTCAGCTTTTATCAAGTTTAAATACATTTTTACAGCATGTAGTTGAATTAGCAGAGAAGGAAGCTGAGACTGATCCCATTTTGCAGGAGGAGATACAACATTCAAACAAGCTCTTAATAACATCTTGATTCCCTACAGAAAATTACAAAAGACGCAGTGCCGGCTCGTGGTTCTGACAGTTGGGGGTTCAATGTCTGAATGTTTCTACTATGATAAGAGCAATTATCCCATTCCAAATTATACCGGGGTGGCTCTTAACAAGAGATCACTAGCAAGAATGATCAATGTCAAAGAATAAGAATGTTAAATTTATCAACAGCAAGAAGGTTTAGCAATGGAATCACCATTATCAAGCATAATAGCAGAAATATTCCTACAACACACAGACACCAAAATACAAAATATTATAAAATCATATGATCCAAATGGCATATGGATAAGATATGTAGATGATGAGCTATATGTATCAAATAACAAAAACACAAATGCAGAGAACATACTGAAACAAATCAATAACATACATCCTAAAATACAATTCACAGAAGAAAAAGAAAAACATAACAAAATCAACTATTTAGACATAACCATCACAAGAAACAACAACCACATACAATATGCAATACAGTATATAGAAAACCAACATCATTATACCTAACCACTCTGACCACCCACCACAACATAAAATTGGCAGCATTCTATTCACTATTTAACAGAATGTACAAAATTCTCCTAAACAAACAAGAAACTGACAAAGAAAGATATATAATATACCAAATTGGTTATGAAAATGAATACAATAAAAATACTGTAAACAAAATAGAAAATAAAATCAAATATAAAAAAAACTGAACAATTAAGAATTAATCAAAATGAACAACACATAAATAATAACAACAAAAAATGGGCCCCATTCACATACATAAATAATAAAATGACAAAACTAACAAAACTATTTAAAAACATAGATATAAAAATAGCATACAAAACTAAAAAAATAATTTACAAAAACTAAATAGCCCACACAACAAAGATAACACAACTAATGGTATATACAAATTGAATGCAAAGATTGCAATAAAAGTTACATAGGACAAAAAAAAAACAGCTGAAAAAACGTTATTTTGAACACCTAAACGCATACAAAAAACCAGAAATATATAAATCCAATTTAGCCACACATGCAATAAACACAGGACACGAATTCCCAGACATAACCAATGTGACACTAATAAAACATATACCACACAAAGGCACCATAATGAACATTTGGGAAAATTTACAAATATACAAACATAAAACACAAAACAAACTAATACCTGAACAAATACAAATCAATACAAAACATGACACAATATTCAAAGCACTCAACATCAAAAATACACAAAAAACTAACACATACACCACAATCACACACAATAAAACCAATCTGAAGTACCAGAAGCCTACAGGAAGCCACAATAATAATAGTCAACCAACACATTCGTACTTCATCAGACACAAAAACCGGAAGGCTGAGGATGGGTACAAGATGGTACCCGAAACATGTTCCTAATAAGGAAAAAAATATCTTGAGGTAAATTCATTATAAATATTAAATGTAATATATATATATTCAATCACTTTCTGCTACAGTCCGTTTCTTGATGTATCTTGAAGTAAATTTATTTATAAATATTAAATATATATATATATATATATATATATATATATATATATACACAGTCAAACCTCTTTATAATGAACCTCGATATTAAGAAAACCTCGATTTTACGATTTTTTTTACTGTACCGTGACGTTATAATAAAACTATGTATAAATTTACCTCTATTTAACGTATTCATACCTCTATATAACGAAATGGTGACACATACTGCATATCAACATACAGTAATTTTTACTCAATGTTTTGTAAAAATAATGCCATTAAATTTAGTGCAAGACATCTCTGTGAGTTTAAAGGTAGTTATTCTTTTGATTTCTGTACCTAAATTGTACTTTTATACAAACACAAAGTATTCTTGACCACAGCCGAAAATGACAGGTTATTTTTATTGAAATTGTAAAGCGTAAATTCCCTAAATTGTCTTACATTTGTACTGTATCACCATAACAATAAAATCTTAAGAAAAGATTTAAACACGTGTTCTGCCGTTACCTGTTGGCGACGGGCTTGGCCTGGTCAGAAAGGGAGTTATTGTAAACCTATACATAAGAGTAGCGGAATTCCCCAAAATCCATTAACTAACACAGAACACTGAAATAGACATAACAAACAGAATTCTTAGAATTCACTTGGCCCAGACATCCTCTATTGTTCAGTGCATACATACAGTTCAGCAATAACTTTTCCTGGGATTAACTCAGTTTGTCTCTGTCTTTGGATTGCGTTAGTCGTGTTATACAGGTTAGTCGTGTACTGTTTCTGTAGTGTGCCGTATGCAATGTCAAAACGGAAGTGCCTTAGTGTTTCGGAAAAAATTAGCATTATACACGAAGTTGACAAAGGTGTTAAAAAAAAGATATCGCGCAAAAATTTGGAATCCCACCAAGTTCACTGTCGACAATTTTAAAAAATCGGGACGTGATACTACAGGAAGCAGACCAACGTAAAGAAAGTCTAATGAGGAAAAAGTTAAAAAGTAGCATGTATGATGATATCGACGAAGCCATTTTAAAATTGATGACGGTGATGCGCAAAAAAAGCTTCCATTATCCGGGACATTAATTAAAGAAAAAGCCCTGGAATTTGGTGCTGCATTGGGACACAAGGATTTCCAGGCCAGCAATGGGTGGTTAGAGAAGTTTAGAAAAAGGCATGGTATAATTCATAAAGTAATTTGTGGAGAAAGTGCAAGTGCCAGCGTAAGTAACTGTGAAACTTGGAAGCAGACTGTGTTAAAACCAATTTTAAAAGAATATCCACGAAAAAACATTTTCAACGCGGACGAGACGGGTCTATTTTTTAAATGTTTACCCAACAAAACGCTAACTTTTAAAAATGATCCGTGCTTTGGTGGTAAACAAAGTAAACTAAGAATTACGGTGTTAGTGGCTGCAAACATGTTAGGGACTGAAAGACTTAAAATGTTGGTAATTGGCAAAAGTAAAACTCCGCGTTGTTTTCGAGGAGTTAAATCTCTAGACGTAGACTACACATTTAACAAAAAGGTGTGGATGACTACTGACATTTTTACAGGTTGGGTAAAAAAGCTGGACAAACAAATGACCACACAAAAAAGAAAAATTGTGCTTTTTATTGATAATTGTACGGCTCATCCTGGAGACATTAATTCTGTATTAAATAACGTAAAAGTCGTATTTTTCCCACCAAACTTAACGTCAATTATACAACCAATGGATCAGGGGGTAATTAAAACTCTTAAATTGCACTACCGAAAAAGAATCCTGAAAAAAATTGTTACCATTGTAGAGAACAACCAGACTGTCCCTGTTAATATTGTTGATCTCCGGGAGTGCATTTCTGAATTATCAAAAGTATGGACCAATGATGTTAGCGATGAAACAATATTCCATTGTTTTTGTAAAGCTGGTTTCAGTACCGCTATGACAGAATGGAATGAAGAAGATGATATGACACTAGTACAGTTAAGAAGTCACTGGAATTTTCTACAAACAACTGGAAATGTCAGTAATGAAGTTACACTGGAAGATTTCATCACTGCTGATGAACAGGTTACTGTTTCTGATTTTCCGGACGATGACGACATACTCCATAGTGTTAGCAAGTCCTCTGAACCGGTAGAAGATGATGATGATGATGATGATGATGATGATGATGATGATGATGATGATGATGACGACGACGACGACAAAAATTTTGAAGACCAGCAAGACAAGAGAAAACCTACCGACGACGAGGTTTTACAGTCATTTAAAGCAATTAGGCTTGCACTACATCTCAAGGACGAAGTACCTGACAGTATTTTTGAGTATTTAAATAGATGTGAAACTTTTTTTGAACGTAGTATCTTATTCAAACACAGAAAACAACAGAAAATTACCCACTTTTTCAAGTAACGAATTAAAACTGTGTCAAAAATTATATAGCCTACTGTCAACATTACCGATCAACATCCATCAAAAACTAAAGAATGCATTAGGATTAGTGCTTTTTAACATTTTAAATAAAGTTAGTGTATTCATTTTTTGTATTATTGTTGTGAAAAAATTATGTGCTAGAAATAAAAATACAGTGTTAACCTAAAACTCAGTTCAACATGCTTTTACGTATAGCCTACAACCATGTACAAGGTAAGTCTTTACATGAAATACACAAACTCTTTATTCAGTACGTACTTATTATGTATTAGATTAATATGTAAAGCATGACATAAAAATACATTTACTTTTTTAAGTATGCGCTATTAAGAAAAATAACGGTACTTAATATTAATTCATTATGGAACGTGAAACAACATTCATAAAAAAATTAGACGGGGAATTCTTGTTATAAATGGTTTATACCTCTATATAATGAAAACCTCTATTTAACGAATTTTTTTCCGGGATTCTCAATTTCGTTATATAGAGGTTCGACTGTGTATATATATATATATATATATATATATATATATATATATATATATAGCATAGGCTGCACTGTACATTTATTGCTAACTTATACCTTTCTTTACATAAATAAATTAATAATAATAATGTATGATATTCAATTATTATGGAATTTACATAATCTATTACACATCCGGTATAACACGTGTTCAGTTTTATTGAGTGCATTAGGCTTTTGGGTCCAGAGTTGCGTTAAGCAGAAAAGGCAGAGGTTGTCGGGGTATTGAAATGACCAGTTACACAACATGAGGTTAATGAATTCTCTTTTATTCAGTTATTTGCGCTATATGTTATTACACTGAGAGTCAGCAATAATGGTTAAAATTCAAAATGGCGGCGACGTCATTTCCGCCTTTGCCATACGTTTAGTGTTACATGCATGTATTTTTACTTTACTTGAAATAATTCTTTTAACTCTATACTGCAGTTATTTTCAAACTCCCTTTCTATCTTTATGGCTTTAATGCTTACTCTTATAATTATTCACAAACCAACGCCTCAAGATAAAGTATTTAAGGTTGGCCAACGATAATGTTCACTCGCTCACTTTCACTCCCACTCATACTGTAATTTTGCACGCTGGTTAATTATTTTGAATTGAGCTCATTCTCTTAGATTTTAAAATTTAGAAAAACAATTTATAAGGGCTTTCCTGAATATGATGTGGCGTAGATTCCTCAGCAGATTCCCATGGCGGTAGGCAGGTGTTCGGCCGAACCTTTACTGTTTGTTTTTAGTCCACTGAATTTACTTAATTCTCATTTTGGTTAACCACTGACTCTACGTACTGTTAATATTACATTCTGAAAACAACTATTTCATTTTTGTAAGTAATTACTGCATTTTTTGGCAAAATCTGCCCACTGCACTAATCGAGCGTGTATGCTCGGTGAACTGTTTTTGACGAACTGGGCGGAAGCAGACGCAATTGTTATGCAAAGTGGTTGTGTCTGACGTCATTATGCATTGTTCTTTAGCCAACGCCCTGGTTAATACGAAATTGTTTCATGCCGTCATTGTTGATTTATGACGATCTGGCTTTGTGGACCAATGAAAAGTTTGTATTATTAATTTGTTTCGCTTATACCGCCATTACACATATTAATTTCTGCTCGTACCATGATGGCCTTGGCTTGTCTCCCCTCTTGTTGATCTGCGTAGTTATTGGGATTTGTGCAAAACTAACTTAGCCCTTGTTAACCTTTATGATCAGAATAAAATTTACAATAAAATATTCCTGACTCCCATAATTCTGGTAACAGGTATTTCTGTACTGTCACAAAACCCCCTCAATGAAAGGTTTGGTGTCGAGACACAAAAACTTTCATTGACTCATTCATACGTTTCTAAAAGGATCAGTCCAGATATGTGCCACAACCCCTGTAGTGTTAATATATAAAAATTGCAATCACTTACCCTTGGTCCTATAGTGTTGATCGTACCTGTCTGACCTTACTGGACTTCTCCGGAGAGATCCCTACACCATAAGGCCATGAGGCACTGAACGCTCCTGTTCTGACGCTCCGGCCAGCTCAGGACCGCGGTCACAACACCATAAAACTCTGAAACATTCAATACAAAATTTTAAAATAATGGCCTTATTTATCCACATATCCGCAACTGATATGTCTCCCCTTAGATGCATTGGTTTGTGTTTTGAGGCGTTGGTTTTCCTTATTCATAAAATTCCAAATAACACAAAAATTATAACAAGATTTAGACAGATAATCATATTGACAGATAATTCTACTTTTCAACACTCCTATATATTTTTTATCAAATTCTCTGACTCCAGTCAATATCAATTTACTTCTCTCATCATAAGAAAATATACTCTTATACTAAACATAAAACAAATTCTGCTCTCAAACAACAACTACTATCTCTACTCATTTATTTCAAATAAACTATCAGTATATCAAACTATCAGTATCAAAGTATCAGTATATCAGTTTATCAGTATATTTAACTATCATGGCAGCACTTCAAAACTATTAAAAATTTCTTAACTCAATTTTCTTTACGTTAATTTTCTTTTTATAACAGAATCATTACCATAGATTTGCTAACCAACATAAAATTTATCATATTACGGTCACTACCCCTGTAGTAACCTCCTGACCTATTGTACCATCAACATAATAAAAACATAATAAAACATTGTACATCAAACATTAAACACTAACACTGAACAATTCACATTACTTAATTCATATTTACACAACTTGTAGCAAAACTTTAATAAGACATTACTATTTCGACTTTCTATTAACTTTTATTATTTAACATTCATTTAGATTCTATACAAAAAAAATTTCAAATTGATCATTTACCTTTCATTTACATTACCTTTCAGTTACATCACCTTTCTACTATGAATTTTCTTTTTCTAACCCTTTTTCCTTATTAGTTTGGGTGACTCTCTATTATTCACTATTCTCTATATCTTATTTTGGCATTTGTCAATCTAACCTTACTACCCCTTTTTTCCACTAACAACCGCTTCTAACCATTAACATAATATGACACCAATATCTCTATAATAACCCCCTTCACTAATCCCATTTAAAACCTCTGGCACCGCTCATTTTTTGTACAAGGATGTATGTTCCCTACCTGGCCATATCCATTCCTAACCATTTGCCCTCCACCAAATATCGGCAAACATTCTAACCCAAAATTGCTCCGCCTGCCACAACGCTGCACGCTGGTCCCTTGCCACGTCGCACGCTGATCACTCCTTACACCGGATCCTTACTACAAAATATCATCAATAACAACTATAATTATATACCATTCACTTACTCACCTCTACATACAATCGCTAACCACTGTGTCCCTAAAATATCTAACACCTCTTTATATATTATCAGTATCTCAACACTTCAATTTTTCTAACTCCTATTAACTCTATTTAACTAACTCCAATGCCCTTATTTATCGCTATTACCCAAACTCTTTTACAACATTTCTCCTTAATATACCACTAGAAAATTCATCACTTACCTACTAACAACAATACCTCTCAATATCCAAATATATAATCATTTACTAACCATTAGACTCTGAATCTCATAATATCATTTAAAATTCCTCATCAAACTTTCTTCAATTATTTAAAATTCTACAATACATGTTTACATAAAAAATACACAAAATACACAACAGCAAAAATACACAAATACACTGATATTAATACACAAAAATATACAATCCAAAATTATCATTAAATCGTTTCCCATAAATCAGTCATAAACAGTCCATTTTAAAACACTGTCCACATAATTAAATGTTTATAAACACAATTAGAACAACTAACCTCCATCGTCAAATAACAATCGAATCTTAAAACTATATACACTGTTTAATATTAGATATTTTATCTTATCATTATACATGTATATACAATTCAAACGTTCATCATTATCCTCAAACTCATTTAACCTGTCATGATTGGTCATTGTCCTGTCACCTCCTGTATAATCAGTCATAATTCGGTATTTTATATTATCATTGTTATCAACATCACCTCCTACTACCTCAGTTTCAATACAAGGTAAGTACTTGCTATTATTTTCACTTCTCTCTCCACCTAACCTTTCTACAAATTCTTCATAATCTCTACTTATCTTAAAAACTTCTACCTCCCTCTTTTTCTCACAATATCTCTCACTTTCAAAACATCTCTCTCTTTTAAAATATCTCTCATAATAACTCTCCCAATAACACTTCTCTCTCTCAATATATGCAGGGGACACTACAACTTTATTCTCGCACCACCTATCAGGTGCACAAAAAATCCAGGGACAACTATTTTCAGACCTTTTGTCTCCCAAATCTACATCGAAGGCACTCTCGCCCTTCCTAAAAACATGTACATCACCCCCCAATATACCATTAAGGGCAAAATCTAACCCCTGCAATTCCCCTACAATTATACCTTCTCTACGCACTCTCTTTAAACCTTCAAAACACGCTATCATTCCATTATTATTATATTTTATTCCCCATAAAATCACATTATTACTACCAACATCCACACTATTATCTCCTATTACTATATTTTTATTTATTTTATCATCATTTCCACTACTACTTACCTTGTCATCCTTGTCCAATTCTAATTTCTTATTTTCTGATTTTATTTCGTCTACCCATGTTTTTATTTCACTTAATCTTCTATCATAATGACAGCTTTGGTTCTTAATTTCTTTTTTAATGTCGTTAAATTGCTCATCAAATTGGTTTAATTTGTTATCAAACTGGTTTAATTTATTATTTAATTGACCATTCTGTATTTTCATTAACTGAAAAAGATCTTCTAGTGAAACTTTATTGTTTATAATTGGCGTTGAGTTCGCCTGTGGTTCGTTTAACACCAATGATTCTGTTGCTGTGTTTTCTATATTACTACTTTCATTGTTATCTGCCATTTTTGTTGTACTGATAGTAATAAACTTTGTCTTAATTGTTATACAATTCTCTTTATACCACACATAACCTACATGGATAACCTCTACTGTTATGTTTATTTCTCTACCCGTCTACCTCCGCTTTTCTGCTTATTTATATAATTTTAATTTTATACAAAGTCCCTGTTCGGGTGCCATCTGTTAACTTACACCTTTCTTTACATAAATAAATTAATAATAATAATGTATGATATTCAATTATTATGGAATTTACATAATCTATCACACATCCGGTATAACACGTGTTCAGTTTTATTGAGTGCATTCGGCTTTTGGGTCCAGAGTTGCGTTAAGCAGAAAAGGCAGAGGTTGTCGGGGTATTGAAATGACCAGTTACACAACATGAGGTTAATGAATTCTCTTTTATTCAGTTATTTGCGCTATATGTTATTACACTGAGAGTCAGCAATAATGGTTAAAATTCAAAATGGCGGCGATGTCATTTCCGCCTTTGCCATATGTTTAGTGTTACATGCATGTATTTTTACTTTACTTGAAATAATTCTTTTAACTCTATACTGCAGTTATTTTCAAACTCCCTTTCTATCTTTATGGCTTTAATGCTTACTCTTATAATTATTCACAAACCAACGCCTCAAGATAAAGTATTTAAGGTTGGCCAACGATAACGTTCACTCGCTCACTTTCACTCCCACTCATACTGTAATTTTGCACGCTGGTTAATTATTTTGAATTGAGCTCATTCTCTTAGATTTTAAAATTTAGAAAAACAATTTATAAGGGCTTTCCTGAATATGATGTGGCGTAGATTCCTCAGCAGATTCCCATGGCGGTTGGCAGGTGTTCGGCCGAACCTTTACTGTTTGTTTTTAGTCCACTGAATTTACTTAATTCTCATTTTGGTTAACCACTGACTCTACGTACTGTTAATATTACATTCTGAAAACAACTATTTCATTTTTGTAAGTAATTACTGCATTTTTTGGCAAAATCTGCCCACTGCACTAGTCGAGCGTGTATGCTCGGTGAACTGTTTTTGACGAACTGGGCGGAAGCAGACGCAATTGTTATGCAAAGTGGTTGTGTCTGACGTCATTATGCATTGTTCTTTAGCCAACGCCCTGGTTAATACGGAATTGTTTCATGCCGTCATTGTTGATTTATGACGATCTGGCTTTGTGGACCAATGAAAAGTTTGTATTATTAATTTGTTTCGCTTATACCGCCATTACATATATTAATTTCTGCTCGTACCATGATGACCTTGGCTTGTCTCCCCTCTTGTTGATCTGCGTAGTTATTGGGATTTGTGCAAAACTAACTTAGCCCTTGTTAACCTTTATGATCAGAATAAAATTTACAATAAAATATTCCTGACTCCCATAATTCTGGTAACAGGTATTTCTGTACTGTCACATTATTAAATAAAATAAATATTTAGATTAATTTTTGTTAATATGTAATAAGACCTGTTTCAATAGGTATCCAAGTCACTATTGACAAAATCTGTATAACATTTACCTTATTTCTTCCGTCGTGTGACTTCGTTTTGCGTTTTGATTTGCTTTACGCATTTCGAGACATATGTCGCGTCATCAGAAATAAATAAAATAAAAATTCACTCTTAGCGAGATCGTTACATATTAAAATACAAATATTTGAAAACGATTATACACATACCCGCTTTACTTGAGTGCCCACTTGAGTCGGACCGATCGGACACTGATTATCAATAGCTATTGTGTAGACAGGTTTATTGCGGTATCGTAGAGCGAGTTTGATTTAAAATTTAAATGATCGTTTAGCATGAAGTCACGACTGAGTACGTCATTGTACGCCCTATATATCTCAAATTCTTCCAAGATATAAAAGCATTCACAATCATCGCACATTAATTTATACACCCCCGTTTTCTTTTCTAATGGGATAGTTATTTTATTATGGAGTATGTTCATAAGATTATTGTTGGTTTTAAATATTATGGTTCTATATCGGCCAGACGGGAAGGGGTTTCCAAAAACGTTTTATTGAACATACACCTAAGCACAATCTGAAGGGTCAGACAACACCATCAAACATAAAATCCAACTATGCACGTCATTTGATAAACATAAATTATAAACATACAAGCTTTGTTTCCAACTTGAAACCCATGCATTTTTGTAATAAAGGCACTTACATGAATGCCTTGGAAGAATTTGAGATATATAGGGAGTACAATGACGTACTCAGTCGTGACTTCATGCTAAACGATCATTTAAATTTTAAATCAAACTCGCTCTACAATACCGCAATAAACCTGTCTACACAATAGCTATTGATAATCAGTGTCCGATCGGTCCGACTCGAGTGCGCACTCAAGTAAAGCGGGTATGTGTATAATCGTTTTCAAATATTTGTATTTTAATATGTAACGACCTCGCTAAGAGTGAATTTTTATTTTATTTATTTCTGATGACGAGACATATGTCTCGAAATGCATAAAGCAAATCAAAACGCAAAACGAAGTCACACGACAGAAGAAATAAGGTAAATATTATACAGATTTTGTTAATATGTAATAGATAAGCAGGTGTGAAATTTAAAGCTGCGTTTATACACAGGAATCGACAGGCACAATCACACGATTACCGCTGAGAGTGTGTACACTAGTAAATAGAGTGTATGCGTGAAGCCTATTCAAGCCTGAAAGTTTGCAATCTCACCCCAAGTAGATGCTAAATTATAGTTTTATTTGATTATAAGCAAACGTAAATGTTAGAAATATTGCAAAGACTTCTAAATATGCATAAAAATAATACACATGTGCAGTGCAAAAACAGTGTGATTAGGACGTTCAGTGCGAATTATGTGTGATTTTAAGAGCGTAGTAATTACACTAATTATGCGAGTCCAATAGTAATTACACAGAATATGTGTAATTAAATCAGACAATGTTAGAACACCTTGAAATCCGCATTAGAAGTTGCAATTGGCAGAAATGTGCAAAAATATGAAATTGGACGATAGTGGGGGAACTGACGCCACAGACAGTTTCTGACATGCAGAATTCTGTTCCGACAGGTGTGGTTTCTTGATTGAATATAAATACGGGCCCAAAAAAGCCAATTTTACTCTCAATCAGTCTTCAGACGCAGCGGTACGCTATGTCCATTGGCGATGCGAATTTTTTAATACTCTCAATCAGTCTTCAGAAGCGGCGGGACGCTATGTTCAGTATCGACGCAAGTTTTTTAAATAAACTGTAAAGTCGGATGGACAATACGTTCATCCAAGTATCAAACAGTACTCTTAGTTTGATTTTTTAAAATACGATTATCGAAAATACTCTACAAGTCTACAACCACAAACGTTCAGCACTCTAGACAACCGACGAGTCACATCAGGCAGAGGAATGCTATGCAGAGCAATAGAGGCGTCTGCTAGGACAACAGCAGCTGATGCAGAGCAACATATCACTCTACACTACAGCAACCAGATGGGACCATGAGGGACGAGTAACTGGAGGATGACAAGTGGAACCAGAGAACGTGCAGGGAACTCCATTTGAAGGCGACCTACAGATCAACGGAGGACATGGGTATGATCTACAGAATCGAGGTGACAAATAACCAATTTATAATTTGTAAATGAGAGAATAAAGACACTGAAAAGACATTTAAAAATTTTTTTAAATATATAAAAGTTATGTTAAATGTAAATAGAGATAAGAGAATATAATTTAAAGTCAATCAGAATTTTCTTTGATGATGAACAATTAATTTCAAGTAAATTTAAATCTTTGCTTGGATGATTAACAAGTAATTTAGTAAATATAAATTTTATTTAAAGCTTATAAAGTAATCAATGAATAATATTACATGCAATGCAGAAAGTAAAGTAGTTGGGAAGTTATAGAAAGAGAATAACAATTCTCTTAGTCAATGTAAATTTTTATAAAACATTAAGATGTATGCAATGCATAAAGTAATGTACGAGGGCTATCCAGAAAGTAACAGACGTTTTGACCGACCGCGGCGGTGGGCGGGGATAGAGCCGCCATCTTGGTGTCAGAACGTTCCTACACTCAGTACACATCCAGCTGTGGTAGCATGCGGTCTGTGCCCCTCTTACTTTGCTCTCTGTGATGTGTTAAAATGTGCGCTGCAATAGAAAATCCCGCCACTTGTGAGGTGCGTTCTATGATTAGGTTTTTGTTGGCAAAAAATCACAAACCAATTGAAATTTATCGCCAACTTTGTGATGTGTATGGAAAAGGAATAATGAGTGAAAGCCGAGTGAGGCAATGGTGCATTGATTTTAAAAATGGCCGTACCAATGTTCATGATGAGGACCGCAGTGGTAGACCTAGCCTTGTGACTGATGAACTGGTGATGAAAATCAACGACAAAATTCGTGAAGATCGTCGTTTCACGATTACGGAACTTTCGAAACATTTTCCCCAAATTTCACGGAGTTTGGTGCATGAAATTGTGGCGGAAAAGCTTGGTTACCACAAATTTTGTGCTAGGTGGATTCCGAAAATCCTAACGGAAGACCACAAAAAACAGAGACTGGCTGCAGCACTAACTTTCCTCGAAGATTCCGACAAAAATGGTAACAAAGTTATCGTTCGTATCGTAACTGGGGACGAGACTTGGGTGAAGCATGTCAATAGTGAAACAAAAAGGCAGTCGATGGAATGGGGACACACAAATTCTCCCAAGAAACCAAGGAAGTGTTTGCAAACGCTGTCAGCAAGAAAGATCATGGCTACTGTGTTTTGGGACTCTGAAGGAGTGATTCTCGTTGATTTTCTTGAACGTGGCACAACAATAAACTCAGAGAGGTATTGTGAAACACTGAGAAAGTTAAGGCGCGCGATACAAAACAAGCGTCGGGGAAAACTTAGTGTGAAGGTTTTGTTTTTTCACAACAACGCACGTCCACACACGGCCAATCGTACCCGACAGCTCTTCAATGGTTTTGGATGGGAGGTGTTCAATCATCCACCATACAGCCCGGATTTGGTGCCGAGCGACTATCACCTCTTCCCAGCGATGAAGACATGGCTCGCTACACAACGCTTTGATACTGACGCCGAACTGCATGCCGGTGTAAACCAGTGGTTGAAATCGCAGGCGGCAGATTCTACAGACGGTATTGAAAAACTTGTGCCACGGTATGATAAGTGCCTTAATTTGAATGGCGATTATGTAGAAAAATAGCTTAAGAGTGTACCTTTCAAATGTATATAATAAAATTTTGTTTTTTCATTTTGTAAATTTTTTATTTCAAAACGTCTGTTACTTTCTGGATAGCCCTCGTAATAAAAAAATATATAAAGCAAAGAAAACAAAACTGCAATAAAGCACACAGTCAGACTGAGCGGTCGAGAAATTTTAAATTAACAAATAAATGTTTAGCATATACTTTTGTTAATACAGGATATAAGATTTATTTTATGATGAATGTATTGCAACATACGAGTAGAAACGTTTAAACAAACAATAATGAATATTTTATGGAGAAGTAAATGCGATTTTAAAAACACTTGATTTTTTTTTAATAAATTAATGAAAACACATACAATTTAATTAATGACTACTCTTATTACTATTACACCCAAACCCCATTAATTGGTACCTTCTAACAGTAATGTTATATACATGTTAGCACAGCACAAATTAAATTACATTAAATAATCAATTCGTATTGTTGTAATATATATATATATATATATATATATATATATAATTATACTTACTTGACATCTGCATCCTCTTCAGGGGAACTTTCACCTTCAAGTGTTGCATATCCTCGATCTTTCTTTGAATCTTTCTTATCCTTTCGTTTGCCAATCAGTAGATCTTTTTTCGAAATTTTGTCATGAGTTTCATCACTAACTGTTCATTCATGTAAGCAAATTATTAGTTAAAATACATGTTACAGTACAGTTACAACATTATAATAGTAACAAGTTATATTTAACAATAATAGTAACATACTGTCATGAATAAAGCATGTTTGTAGTAACAGATATTTACGATTTTTATGTATATTTGACTACAGTTAAATGCATGCACATCAAATGCAGAAGAAAATCTGCTGACAGAAACAAGTATAATTCCAGTAATTTATTGACACAAATTATGAGTATTTTGTGAAACAAAATGAATCAACATATATACAATTTATTTTAGGCAATAGGAGATAACTACTTGAATAAAGAAAGGAAAATAATACAGAAATAATACTAGTGACATGTCCGTTAGCAATTATATTTGATATAGTTAAGTTGCTTTTCCTTTGTACGTCCTTTGTTCCTGCTCTTCTTATTTTCCATACTTAACAGACATTCAACTGACTCATATCTGTACTAACTTCTGTAGCACTATGCATATAAAAACAACATTGAACGTTGCATGATTCAGTAGTCCACTATGCTTACACAGTCATAAATTATTTAGAAGATAAATGCATAACTGACATGCATCAATTCAAGGTTATATGCAGTGACATTTAATTCAACAACATATTTAAAATTTCTAGTTACAACAGTTTAATATACATAATGTGATCCAACAAGGATATATTTCATTCTTTCTCTATTTCTTTACATTACTTTCCTGTGATCCGTATTCCAGTTTCTTGCAGTTTGTGACGGAAAGTCTTGTATTGTTTGTGTGTGTGTGTTCATGCGCGCGCATTGCATTTTAGAGTTTCAGTTTTTGTTTTTGTTTTTTTCTTTTCATTCTAAATTGGTTTTTATGTTCTGCCCAATGTTTTGAGATTGTCTCCTCCAACTTCCTCAGGAAGGAATAACTAATGTTGTTTTAAGCCTAATCTATGTATTATTCTATTTATTTTGTGTAACATGGTCTTTACTAATAAGACACACATCATAAAATAAATTACAATATAAAGATAAAACAACACTCTGGAGGAAGACATCTGAGAAGAAAATGTTGGAACAGTGAGCAGAAGATAAAACTGACTCCATCAAATCTAAAAGAAGAAGAACTCCAATATATCTTGTGTGTGTGTGTGTGTGTGTGTGTGTGTGTGTGTGTGTGTGTGTGTGTGTGTGTGTGTGTGTGTGTGTGTGTGTGTGTGTGTGTGTGTGTGTGTGTGTGTGTGTGTGTGTGTGTGTGTGTGTGTGTGTGTGTGTGTGTGTGTGTGTGTGTGTGTGTGTGAACTTTTAGCTAAGCTAGGTGATTGTAGGCTAGATCATACTCACTGCTATATTGGTGGACAAAGAGCACCGAGAGATCACTCATAACAGCCTTTGATAAAAAGAAGTAATGTCCATAAGAGCTGTGCTACAGAGAACTGGACAAGATTTGGTCTGGAGTGAAGAACTGTGTAGAATGACAGGGAAGACATTAACTCACCAGTAAGCAGAGACATGGTAATCATGATATTGATTATATATAACTGTTTTTGTGAAGAGTTTTCACTACTCTCCAAAGCTTTATTTCAATAAGTGAAATAATGTATTACTAACATTTCTGGTATGCAGAAGGGCTTCGTGTGCTATATAGGCAACTAAACGATTACAATATAGGCCTAATGATTTCTTGATTCTTTTGTTGAGAATGAAAGCAGAAACCATGTGTCGAAGAAAATTAATTTATATTTAATTTATTACCTATAAATTAATGATAATATCTTTCTCTTAGGGACTGTAGAGAGAAAACTAAAGAAGTGTAGTAACTACACAAATTGTGTTTAATATGTACACAGAATTGTTTTCAGTGACTAATATAAGGTTGAAGGACACACTTTGTTTAAAAAGTGGAGAACTTTTTTAACACTTATTGTGAATTATGAAGTAATTATTGCCTTCAGTGCCTATACTAATTTGATTTGATTGATATTCAGGCAGGTTGTAGTTACCAATAAAAAATAATAGCTTCAACCTTTGGGTTGCGTTTTGCATGGGATATCCTGTACTTTTAATGTCTGCCTACGTCTTCATATGTTTGAATATGCAATTATGCCATTGATTCATTCACACACAATAAAAAGAAATTGGTAATCCTCCAGCAGTAATTTCAAAACTCTACAAAACAAAAAAACCACAAGTTCCTTTTCAGAAGAGTTAAAAAACAAACTGCAATTTAAAATGAAAAAAACATTCTAATTTACAACACAGGCCTAATCACTGTAAACGGGACTATTTGATTAGGTACAGCATAATTAATTTGAGTGAAACAAACTTCATAACTAATCCTAATGCCAAGCAATTTATGCTCATGAGTGATGGATATGTTTATTATATACACACTAGTTACACAACATGCAAACACATTGCAAAGAGAACGTTTTTTAATATGTATTGCAGCCACAATTGTGCATAACTCTGTATACATAAAATTAATATTTATAGTTTTTCCTTTACTTTGAAACATTTAATTTTTTTACCTAACACATAAAATAATAATTTCTATGAAAAATGTATTCAATATGACCCTAAAATTCTAATTCTGTTATAATACCAGTGTAAGCATTGGTTATGAAGGATACTCACAGAAATGAAAGCATAGGTTATACTTATATCATTTGGAACTGTTTTGAGAAAAAATGCTCATACTACCGACGCGACCTCCACAAAACATCTGAGTACACAAACCATAATACCTGACAAACAACACGGAACATTATTTTTAGCAGAGTGAGATTTAAAAAGCAATAACATTGTTATTATTATTGCTCTTCATGTAACAAATATTTTCTTACAGAATCACTAGTACACCACAACAGTGAACAGCAACAATGACCAAAGACACTATGAAGAACGTATGGGCCAACGGAAATGCAATAATTCATAAGGTAAAACTTGATATATTTATTTAATTGTAATATGTTCCTTGTATTATCATTTATGTAGATTTTTGCACCACACTTACAATAATGTAATATATGGAGAATATAAAATAACTCACATTTCACTTGAAAAACATTCACAATACAATAAATATTCATAATATGAATAGATAATACTAAAGGTTTAACCATACCTGTTATACCTAATAATGACTGCAACTGAGAAAAGTTTTTAGAACCAATATTAATAAAGTAATTTTGTCAACCTCTCAAAATATATATATTACATTAACAGCCACAAAAGTTTTATTGAAAAACTGTATGAATTAAAAACAATTTGAAAGTATCAAGAATATACAATTGTTAAAACACATTTGTACCCCATTTATCGTGAGTTGAGAGCAGTCATGTGACCAATCATGAGCAGTAGCCATAACAGTTTAAGTATAATGTAATTAAATACAACTATTTATGAAATAGTTGTATTTAGTTAAGTAACGGACACGTCATGGACAACAAAATCCAGGAATATAATGTAATGTTGAGATGTCAAAGCTTACTGGGGATATCTCATTTCTTGTCTTACTCATTTTACAATTCAGAAAAAAATTAAAAACTGCTATTTATCAACACCAGTGATCACACATTTACATTCTGCACTGCTTAAAACATTTACTCCCACTATTTTCATTTAAGTATGGTATTAAATTACATTAAATAAAGGATCGTTGTAGAAAAGTATTTACAAATTCTGTGTTCACATGATACAATGTATGTTTTGGTCATGTATGGGTCCTGCTAATTTTACTGGCATAATTTTGGTCAGTCACAATCCTTTTTTTTTTCATTTATGTCCACTCTCAAATTTTGATAAAGGAAGTGTCATACCTACTTTTTTACTACATTTTGGTTACCATATAATATTTATTAAGTGTTACTTTTAACAGCTTCATACACAAAACTGACGACGATGTTACAAAATTCAAAATCAACATATAGTATTTATTTATTAAGCAATCAACAGACAATATGTATGGCCCAATTAAATAATCAGATTCTAAAACTCTTAGAACCTACTGGTTCTTTAAATTGGAAAATGAACTAACAAAACACACATGAAAACAATTTTTTCTCTTATCACTGTTTTCTTTCGATTCATTTGTGTGTGTGTGTGTGTGTGTGTGTGTGTGTGTGTGTGTGTGTGTGTGTGTGTGTGTGTGTGTGTGTGTGTGTGTGTGTGTGTGTGTGTGTGTGTGTGTGTGTGTGTGTGTGTGTGTGTGTGTGTGTGTGTGTGTGTGTGTGTGTGTGTGTGTGTGTGTGTGTGTGTGTGTGTGTGTGTGTGTGCGTGCGACGCATGTGGTAACGTGTGTGAAAACGTCACAGATAGGTAAGAAGACAAGTGACTGAAAAAAGTACAATAGGCCTATAATAATTTTCTCTATTCTTTATTGAGACTGAATTCATACAAACAGCTACAAAAATTAGCAACTCTTAAAAATGAAGGAATTTAATTAATGGTTAATTGATAGAATAAAGTATTTACCTTATTTTGTTTGTCCGTCTGGTGGCTTTATTTCTTCTTCGTTATTACGACGCATTTCGGGACATATGCCCCATCCTCAGGTATTGTCACTCAGCAGAGGTCGTCATTTAAGTAAAAATATCAACACAAAACATATAATATAACTTACACATAATCAACAATAAAAACGTTTAAACATTGGAGCACGTACAAGTCGAGATGCGCATCCCGGACTACAACGGTCGACTGCCGAATCTATGTTATTGCTCGCCACACACTGTGGACTTTGTCTGTATTTGTATAGCCGTATCGTATAGCGAATTTGACTGAAACAGTAGCTGTTCATTTAGGAGGATGTCTTTTGTGTTTGTGTCCTTAAATGCCTTATATATTACAAATTCCGCGACAGCACTCATGTATCTCCCAAGTTTCCTGCACATGTGTAGGGGTTGAAAATTACTTGCAAAGTCTGTATAACTATGATTATTGTCAACTAGATGACGTGCATAATTTGATGTTATTCTGCTAGGATCTTTTTTGGGCAGGTGTTCTCTAAAGCGTTTTTTAAACGCTCTACCCGTTTGTCCAATGTAGAAACAACTACAGTCGCTGCACACAACCTTATAAACACCTGTCCTGTCTTCAACTGCTTTTAGGGGGTTTTGTCGAAGTATCTTACCAACGTTGTTACTGGTCCGGAACCCCATCCTAATGTTTACGTCTCTAAACGCGTTGTATAAATTTTTGGTAGGGTGTTACCATATTACGATGTTATGTACCTAGTCCCATTTTTACTACTTTCGCGTATTTCTTTGTTACCTTCCTTCTTTCGATGTTTTTTAATTAGACTGTGTACAATTGAGCTACTGTAACCGTTGGCCCTAGCTATATATTTAATTGTGTTAAGTTCTTCGTGAAAGTCTTCCTTTTCCATTGGTATGGACAGTAGTCTATGCACGAAACTGTTATATGCCGCCATCTTTTGGGAGAAAGGGTGATGTGATTCAGCGTTTATTGTGATATCTGTGCTAGTTGGCTTCCGGTATATCTGGTATCGGAAGTTGCTATTTAGTCTTGTGACTGTCAAGTCGAGAAAGTTAAGCTTGCCGTTTACCTCCGTTTCAAGGGTGAACTGTATGTTCTTATTAACGTTATTCATGTATTTTTTCATATTTTCTATCTGCCGCAATGTACTGTTAAAAATTATAAAAGTGTCATCAACGTATCGTGTATATGATACTAATCTGTTGGACAAATCTTAACTAAACCTTACGATTGTATTAACTTGTTACGATTTTATTAACAAATTCATGAAAAACATTACAATACAACCCAACCACAAAATAGCCTCTTTTGACACTGTTGACTTATACACAAATGTCCCTGTAAAGGAAACACTTGCTATCCTTAAAACAAATCTTATTAATACCAGAATATGTAACCAGGAAGAAATTAACGAAATAATCGGGCTATTAGAAATTATATTAAACCAGAATTACTTTACTTTCAATAATAGTTATTATATCCAGAAAACAGGTCTAGCCATGGGGTCCCCCTTATCTAGCCTGCTGGCTGATATATACCTAAATTATTATGAGAAGACATATCTGCTCAGTAACAAAAATAAATTCTCCAACAGATTAGTATCATATACACGATACGTTGATGACACTTTTATAATTTTTAACAGTACATTGCGGCAGATAGAAAATATGAAAAAAATACGTGAATAACGTTAATAAGAACATACAGTTCACCCTTGAAATGGAGGTAACGGCAAGCTTAACTTTCTCGACTTGACAGTCACAAGACTAAATAGCAACTTCCGATACCAGATATACCGGAAGCCAACTAGCACAGATATCACAATAAACGCTGAATCACATCACCCTTTCTCCCAAAAGATGGCGGCATATAACAGTTTCGTGCATAGACTACTGTCCATACCAATGGAAAAGGAAGACTTTCACGAGAACTTAACACAATTAAATATATAGCTAGGGCCAACGGTTACAGTAGCTCAATTGTACACAGTCTAATTAAAAAACATCGAAAGAAGGAAGGTAACAAAGAAATACGCGAAAGTAGTAAAAATGGGACCAGGTACATAACATCGTAATATGGTAACACCCTACCAAAAATTTTATACAACGCGTTTAGAGACGTAAACATTAGGATGGGGTTCCGGACCAGTAACAACGTTGGTAAGATACTTCGGCAAAACCCCCCAAAAGCAGTTGAAGACAGGACAGGTGTTTATAAGGTTGTGTGCAGTGACTGTAGTTGTTTCTACATTGGACAAACGGGTAGAGCGTTTAAAAAACGCTTTAGAGAACACCTGCCCAAAAAAGATCCTAGCAGAATAACATCAAATTATGCACGTCATCTAGTTGACAATAATCATAGTTATACAGACTTTGCAAGTAATTTTCAACCCCTACACATATGCAGGAAACTTGGGAGATACATGAGTGCTGTCGAGGAATTTGAAATATATAAGGCATTTAAGGACACAAACACAAAAGAAATCCTCCTAAATGAACAGTTACTGTTTCAGTCAAATTCGCTATACGATACGGCTATACAAATACAGACAAAGTCCACAGTGCGCGGCGAGCAATAACATAGACTCGGCAGTCGACCGTTGTAGTCCTGGATGCGCATCTTGACTTGTACGTTGTAATAATTTAATAAAATGATGTTGTGTTGATGATAATAGCTATTATGGAGTATGAGACTCCGATGTAATCAAGTCCAATGTAATATGTTTAATTGGTGTGGCTCTCGACGTCTTACTGGCCTGAAACACTTCCTTAAGTTTCCCAGCTGGTCGAGTCCCAATGGTAGCAAGACCGGTCGAGTAGCGTAAAGTTGATAAAGAAATATATATATGCTCAGCTTCACCGAAAGTTTCAAAACAAAAATTATTGTTTTGAAGAAAATTAAAAAAAAAATTATGTTTATAAAAAAAATAATAAAAAAAAAAATTTTAATTTTATTAATTAATTAATTAGGATCAATTAATTAATATAGGGCTGTGAAGTTTTAAACAGTGTAATGCTCTTCTGAAAATTTTTATTAAAGTTTTAGTATAATTTAAATAATCTATCACCACTCATAAGACTGTCTGTAAACCAATCGATATTTGTTTACCTTTCTATTTTTTAGGTTATCTTCACTTACGTGTGGTAAAGTCCTTGTAGATTATCAATTAGAATTATATTATTGGTAATTAGTATTATTGAAGAAATAAAGAACTATTAAGTATTGAAAAGTATTAATGTTTTATTAAGTAACAGCAATATTGACTCTTATCGATTAGTATCGATTCTCAGGATATCGAAAAAAGTTACAAGTATATGATATAAAAATTATATAGGGTTCTTTAAACAGCCAGTTATTACCAAAGTCAGAGAAATCGGGCTTATATTTAAAAAGTATAACGTTACAATCAAATTAATAGTTATTAATAAACACAGACATTGAATAATAAATTGTAAATATAATAATTGTTTTCACCAAACAGCTGTGATGAACCAAGAAGAGGCACTGGGTTTGTCAAAGCAAATGGCCGCCGTCAAGTTGATCAAAATGTGACTCGTCCCTGCTGCGTTCCAAATAATGTATTTTGACGCAATATTTCTGTTCTCGTGTCCGCAAATCTCTTGTTATATGTTGTGTAGTGACTGGTGTAGTGATTCTGGGTTGTATTTAGTGTATCTGTATAATTATTAGTTCAAACACTTTCTCCGATTCCGTCACTAATTTGGTTTAATGTATTATACAGTTTTCTAGTGTTTTATGGTGTTTTTCGGAGTAGATTTATATTGTTCTGTGTTATGGAGTGTTACTTGATCGTTTCTGTTATAATATGATAGTTTCAGAAGTATTTTACAAGTCACTCGCGATTTCACAATAACTCACTATACACTCGCTTTGTATGACGATTATAGGTTAGGTTATTCACGTTATCAAAGGTATGTCATGTTAACCGTTCAACTACCAATAATTAACTAACTGTTTCCTTCAGTTTCAATTAAACTCTTAGCCCATATAATATTATCCTTAACATTGTTCAAAAATATTTTCACATCCTGTGTACATTTTACTATTTCACTATATGAATGCCTAAACTTTGGTTATTTGTCAATTTTATTCACTAGATTTGATTTAAATTAATCTTTCAGTTCATTCTGGTTATTTTCAGATTAAATAATGCCATTTTATAGTGTTTTCTGTCCAAAAAATAGTAATTTTACTTTCAGTTTGGTATACTGTGAAGAGTCAAAACATCAAAATTTACTTCCTGTCATTATATAAATTCAGCCATTTTATCAGTTATATTTAATATTAATAATCCTATATTGTATTAAAAGGTTCCTATTCCCTTATTTTCTGGTAATTAATTGAATTAGTTGTATTCTGAAACATTATTCTGAAATATATGACTCCCATGTCTAAATTTCTGAGTTTAGTCATTTTATTTTTATTTATAATTCTGAATATAATTTATTAAAATCTCTCTAAATGGTATGTGCAATTATATGGCATGATCTCAAGTTTATTTTGTCTAAACCCCTTTTGTTTATTTGCTTTTAAATGAGTAATTTCTCTGTTTTGATGAAGTTTGGTTTCCATTCTTTTGGCCTATGATTTTTTTTAACAATTTTTCTTACAAAATAATTTACAAACAATATATGATGTGTGATACCCTCTCTGACTTTTTACAAATAGTATTATAAATTAAACATGTTTTCAAATTACACAAAAACAATTAGTATTGGTTACAATACAAACAATAGTTAACACAAAATAAAGAACATTTTTTTAAAATAAATGGTTGTCTTCAAATCAGACATTTTGCAACAAAATTCCCATTTCCAACATGGAAATATGGTTTACAACAAAGGTTTTGTACTAACTAACATCTTAATTACTCTCTACTATTTACAAGTGGTAATTATTTTTATAGTTCTGATGTTAGTTGTTTCAGACCCAAACAAATGGCCTTATATCTAAAACATTTTTAAACATTCTTGTACTATATACATTAAAACCTTATATTTATATTCTTATTTCTAACTATTATTATAAGTAGGATTCTACAGTTTTTATACAGTCTTTTATACCTTGTCTTTGGGGAATTGTACCCTGTCATTAACAAATAAATAGTATGAACCGTTCACAAAGCACTATGAAATCTGTTTTTCTTTTTTCATGTAAAACAAAAATGTTATTTTAAACAGATTCATGTCTTATGAACAACATATTGTCACCGTACATATTTTAAGTCATTGAAAAATGCATATTTCATTGCATCCAATGTTTGTGATTGCCAAGAATGAAACACAAGGTTCATTTTTTATAATACCCAAAACTATCACTGGTTCACTTTGCACTTATATATTATGTTAATGCTAAATGGTCGTATAGTCTTATTAACATAATAAATTGGTTAGCGTTTTTTCAATGGAGATTTGTTCCATGGGTACTATATTATTGTTTCATCTTAGTTCACAGGAAACTTTTACTTTGTTCACTTCTCTCTCTTAAATTTATATACATGTGGTTTTTATTTCGTTATACTTTTGTTTTTAGATATATATTTTGGGGATATAGGGATTTGGGTGTCTTTTATAAAAGCATGACATCTTCTTCAGGATGCTGCCCTCTTCTTCTTTCTTCAGTCTTCTTTTCTCCTGCCTTCTGGGACTGGTATCTTCTCCATCTTTTCTTGTTGCCATCAGGTTTCTTGGGATCTTCTCCATCTTCTTCTTTATTACAGAAATACACAACCTGTATTGGTTGATCTTGGCTTATTTTAGGGTTTCTCTTCTATTTATTCTTCCTCGTTGTGGGTTTGGTCATATTGTGTACTGCTTTGTTATTTACTATTTTACCTTCCTGGGTTATACCTTGAAAACCTTTGGTTATGAGACTGGTCTTGGATGACTCATCACTAGTAACTCCTTTTACTTGAACTTGTATTTTCTTTATAATAATGATTTCTTTCCACAGTTGCTATGAATTAATCTATTTATATTAAACTTAATGCTTTCTTCCAAATTTAAATATTATAACTTTATTATTCTAATGATCAATTGCCATTCAATATTATGCATACATCTGTCACGCTACAGATTGCTCTCCTCCAGAAGTAATTATTTCAGACATGTTTATGGATGAAATAATTTCTTATGATAATTTCATCATTTCTTATAATTCATTTTCTTCTCCATCTTTATATCGACTTTTTTATAATTAGAGTTTTATTAATTTTATATATATGGTTACTTGTCTTACTACTGATCCTTTTCGGATAGTTAGTGTCTTCTGAGATATATTATTATTGTAATACATTTTCTTTCTATATCAACTTCGTGTTGTATCCTTGGGATATTAATTCCCTAACATTCCCTATCACGTGGGCTGGGGCAGATCAGAGGGGCACTGTACGCTACTTCTCTGCTGGCCATACACCACTTCTATAAATTGAGTACAGGGGCATATCCATCCCTGCTCAAAAACATAATGCTGCTGGAATTATCTTCAGTCAGTCATCGAATAAATAAATAAAAAGTAGTCTCATTTTCGACTAATAAAAATATCTTTGGATTCTCCACTTCGTAGTCTCTCAGATTATCTCACATTTTCTATCTTAATAAATCTTCATAATCATTATTATACTCATTACATATATATTTTTCCAAAACTCTTAACTTGTCTGATATATTTAATTTAATTATGGTTGAAAACCTTTCTTTTAATAATTCTGGTTACTGTTTACAATGTAACTCTCTTTCTTCTCCATCTGAATTCTCTTTATACTTTCTTCTGGTTATTCATAGTATTAGCATGGTCTCTATATATAGTCTTTCTTATTCATTATTTGAATGGTCTTATTATATTATATTTAATTTTTTAATATTGTATCTTTACATTAGATATACAGGTTGTTATATTGATCATTTTATTTAAACATTTTGGTTCTTTCCTTTCTCTTAGAAAGTTATTAATCTGCCTTCGCATTCATTAACATTAATTCATTTGTATTATATTTCATGTGGTATTTCTTCTCTTTGCATTTCATATAGGTCTTATTATTATCATTTGTTCAAAATCATCTTCTCCATCTGTTTGGTATGAGTTGTTCTTCTTCGCTCTTAATTAACTGTTTTCATTATCGTTTCATAGGTAATTAGTCTCTTTGCTTCCAAATTTTTTCCTTCTCTGGCATATTACACTCTTTTTTGTTATTCTTCTCTACTCCTTCAAATGCTATTGTGAATGTCTAGCATTTATTCTGGATTAACGTTAATTCTCTTTTCTGAATTAACCACTTTATTTTCTTCTCAATTCAATCATAATTGACACATAATTATTTTTTTTTTTTTTTGGAACTTGGTTAGTTTTAATATAAAATTCAAACTATTCTTTTTATTTAATTGAAAAATATTTCTCATAAATCCTTGTAATATGTTGATCTTATCTTGTTTCAAAGTACTGACGTTCTATCAACATTCAAATTCTGTTTAATTCGTTTATTCCCAGAATTGTTTCATTCAGAATTGTTTATAGTACTGTGATCTTACTATTATTTCTGAATGTTTTGGTATTTCTCCAAATTCAAATTCTTCTTGATTATTTACCATAAAGTTTTCTCATAATTCAGTGGTATTAAGCTGTGCTTACTTAATTTTAAACTTTTTTAAAATTAAGTTCAAAATTCTCTCTCTTTCTCTTTCTTCCATAAAGTTTTGTTCTAAATTATCAGGTTGTAGTAAGAAGTACTTACTCAATTTTAAATTTTTATAATTATATTTCAATTCAAAAGTCTTTCTTTTCCTTTCTTCCATAAAGTTTGTTCCAAAATTATTAGGTTGTAAGATGTACTTACATTATTTTAAAATTTTTTAAAATTAATTAAAAAATTCTTTTAATTCTCCAGAATGTTCTTCTCAAAATATTAGGTTGTAAGATGTACTTACATTATTTCCGAATTTTTAAAATAAAAATTGTAAATTCCTTCTTTTTATAATTCTCCAAAATGTTCTTCTCAAAATATTAGGTTGTAAGATGTACTTACATTATTTCTGAATTTTTAAAAATATATAAATTCAAAATTCTAAATCTCACAACTCATTCTTCATAATATTTCTTCATAGAAGCTTGATTGTACACTCCTTTGATTTTTCCTGAAACGATTTCCTTCAACTCATATGTATTGTTATGCTTATCATTTACCACAACATATGGGGTTATATTGTACTCTACACTGGCCCATATTATTTATACTTTAATAAGTTGATCTCCACTTTTTCTTTTCTTATAAATTTTCTTTTCTTCTATATATATACCCAGGAAGATGGACGATTTTCTTTATGTCGTTCCATTGCTCATATTCTTATTGGTCATGTTCATTTTCTTACATAGTCTTCACTCATAAAACCCAGTTTTGTTTCTATGTTTATTCTTCGTATCATTTCCTTTCAATGATATTTATTTCGTCTCCTTCAACATTGTTTTTCGCCGTAGTCGGTTATCATGATCCGTCCCTTTTCTTGATGTCGTGTGGTATTTGTGTCAACCAGGGTCCATCATCTCAGTTGCTCTTATAAAATTTACCCTAGGGCGCGACACTCGGTTATTATTACTGTTATTGTTTTTATTACTAAATTTATCATGATAATAATTTCGGTTAGGTTGGTAAGGTTTGTCACCATTATTGTTGGGATATGGATTTCTCTGACTGTATGGGACATTATTATGTTGGCATAAATTGTTTCTATTGTATGGATAGGGGTTGTTATCCCTAACGCCGTTAGAATTACCGATACACTGGTTATTACACGGCGGGTTGTTATGGCCGTCGTAATTACTGGGTTGGTTCCCTCTATCATCATATTGTATACACCAATACTTTTCTGGTCCATGTTTTGTGTTACTTGACAAATATCTGTGAGGATCTTCATCTGGGTTATCACTTATTATTTGTTTATCTGAAACACCATAAGCTGGTTTACCATCACATATCCACTCTGAAGGAATATATTTTAGTCTAACCGTACCCTGGAACTGTCCTAGATGGCACCTTAATGGAATACATTCTGGTGATTCATCTGTGTCATCATTACAGTCTGGTACGATATCACATTTCCATCTTTCTGAAAAACATTGTCCAGTCTTGCGCTGAAATTGGTCTGTTCCACATGTCGTATTCTGTTTACCTCTGGTCCTTTCCCATTGGTAGACTACTGTCTTGTGGTAAATTATTTTGGAAATTACTTCGATTCTCCTCCTATAATTCCTGGAATTCATGATGTCTTTGTCATAGATAATTGGGATATTACTGTCATCAATTAACCCATGTTTCATCATCTCCAACTCTTCCTTCGTTTTTATTACATTTCTTGGATATATTCTTCTCATCCTTGATTCTCCTTCCCTTTGTTTAATATTTTCCTGGTTTCGGTTAGTTTCAATTTCAGGTACCACCATTACTTGTTCCTGCGTTTTATCATTTGGTTCTTCTTCTGATTCTGGTTGGCTATCATTTTTTATTTCTTCGGTCTTCTCCTTTCTTAATTCTTCCCTTTTTAATCTCTCCTCCCTCATTTTCTTAGTGTCCTGTATTATTTACTTAGTCTCCTCCCTTGTTTCTTTACCCCAATCATCTAGCATTTTACTCTGATTATCCAGTTTCTTATGCATACTCCTGGTTCCCTCTCTTACCTCGTCCAGTTTCTTATCCATTTCCTTCTTGAATCGTCTATCCTCGTCTATCATATGTTGGAACATTTCCTTCATCTTTTCCATTATCTCACCCCAACCCGTATTTTCTCTTTGTGCGAGTTCTGCCATTTTGCTTTTTGTCGTTCCCTTTTTATTGTCTTTCTCTGACTTTGTAGCTGTTGCCTAGCTCCAACTAGTGATTGTGCAGAATGTATTGGCCTTCCAATCGCTAATTAAAGCCCCTAAAGTTGTGCGCCAATTTGTAATAAAATTAAATAAGTGTATGTGTGTTGATGATATACTTATTATGGAGTATGAGACTCCGATGTAATCAAGTCCAATGTAATATGTTTAATTGGTGTGGCTCTCGACGTCTTACTGGCCTGAAACACTTCCTTAAGTTTCCCAGCTGGTCGAGTCCCAATGGTAGCAAGACCGGTCGAGTAGCGTAAAGTTGATAAAGAAATATATATATGCTCAGCTTCACCGAAAGTTTCAAAACAAAAATTATTGTTTTGAAGAAAATTAAAAAAAAAATTATGTTTATAAAAAAAATAATAAAAAAAAAAATTTTAATTTTATTAATTAATTAATTAGGATCAATTAATTAATATAGGGCTGTGAAGTTTTAAACAGTGTAATGCTCTTCTGAAAATTTTTATTAAAGTTTTAGTATAATTTAAATAATCTATCACCACTCATAAGACTGTCTGTAAACCAATCGATATTTGTTTACCTTTCTATTTTTTAGGTTATCTTCACTTACGGGTGGTAAAGTCCTTGTAGATTATCAATTAGAATTATATTATTGGTAATTAGTATTATTGAAGAAATAAAGAACTATTAAGTATTGAAAAGTATTAATGTTTTATTAAGTAACAGCAATATTGACTCTTATCGATTAGTATCGATTCTCAGGATATCGAAAAAAGTTACAAGTATATGATATAAAAATTATATAGGGTTCTTTAAACAGCCAGTTATTACCAAAGTCAGAGAAATCGGGCTTATATTTAAAAAGTATAACGTTACAATCAAATTAATAGTTATTAATAAACACAGACATTGAATAATAAATTGTAAATATAATAATTGTTTTCACCAAACAGCTGTGATGAACCAAGAAGAGGCACTGGGTTTGTCAAAGCAAATGGCCGCCGTCAAGTTGATCAAAATGTGACTCGTCCCTGCTGCGTTCCAAATAATGTATTTTGACGCAATATTTCTGTTCTCGTGTCCGCAAATCTCTTGTTATATGTTGTGTAGTGACTGGTGTAGTGATTCTGGGTTGTATTTAGTGTATCTGTATAATTATTAGTTCAAACACTTTCTCCGATTCCGTCACTAATTTGGTTTAATGTATTATACAGTTTTCTAGTGTTTTATGGTGTTTTTCGGAGTAGATTTATATTGTTCTGTGTTATGGAGTGTTACTTGATCGTTTCTGTTATAATATGATAGTTTCAGAAGTATTTTACAAGTCACTCGCGATTTCACAATAACTCACTATACACTCGCTTTGTATGACGATTATAGGTTAGGTTATTCACGTTATCAAAGGTATGTCATGTTAACCGTTCAACTACCAATAATTAACTAACTGTTTCCTTCAGTTTCAATTAAACTCTTAGCCCATATAATATTATCCTTAACATTGTTCAAAAATATTTTCACATCCTGTGTACATTTTACTATTTCACTATATGAATGCCTAAACTTTGGTTATTTGTCAATTTTATTCACTAGATTTGATTTAAATTAATCTTTCAGTTCATTCTGGTTATTTTCAGATTAAATAATGCCATTTTATAGTGTTTTCTGTCCAAAAAATAGTAATTTTACTTTCAGTTTGGTATACTGTGAAGAGTCAAAACATCAAAATTTACTTCCTGTCATTATATAAATTCAGCCATTTTATCAGTTATATTTAATATTAATAATCCTATATTGTATTAAAAGGTTCCTATTCCCTTATTTTCTGGTAATTAATTGAATTAGTTGTATTCTGAAACATTATTCTGAAATATATGACTCCCATGTCTAAATTTCTGAGTTTAGTCATTTTATTTTTATTTATAATTCTGAATATAATTTATTAAAATCTCTCTAAATGGTATGTGCAATTATATGGCATGATCTCAAGTTTATTTTGTCTAAACCCCTTTTGTTTATTTGCTTTTAAATGAGTAATTTCTCTGTTTTGATGAAGTTTGGTTTCCATTCTTTTGGCCTATGATTTTTTTTAACAATTTTTCTTACAAAATAATTTACAAACAATATATGATGTGTGATACCCTCTCTGACTTTTTACAAATAGTATTATAAATTAAACATGTTTTCAAATTACACAAAAACAATTAGTATTGGTTACAATACAAACAATAGTTAACACAAAATAAAGAACATTTTTTTAAAATAAATGGTTGTCTTCAAATCAGACATTTTGCAACAAAATTCCCATTTCCAACATGGAAATATGGTTTACAACAAAGGTTTTGTACTAACTAACATCTTAATTACTCTCTACTATTTACAAGTGGTAATTATTTTTATAGTTCTGATGTTAGTTGTTTCAGACCCAAACAAATGGCCTTATATCTAAAACATTTTTAAACATTCTTGTACTATATACATTAAAACCTTATATTTATATTCTTATTTCTAACTATTATTATAAGTAGGATTCTACAGTTTTTATACAGTCTTTTATACCTTGTCTTTGGGGAATTGTACCCTGTCATTAACAAATAAATAGTATGAACCGTTCACAAAGCACTATGAAATCTGTTTTTCTTTTTTCATGTAAAACAAAAATGTTATTTTAAACAGATTCATGTCTTATGAACAACATATTGTCACCGTACATATTTTAAGTCATTGAAAAATGCATATTTCATTGCATCCAATGTTTGTGATTGCCAAGAATGAAACACAAGGTTCATTTTTTATAATACCCAAAACTATCACTGGTTCACTTTGCACTTATATATTATGTTAATGCTAAATGGTCGTATAGTCTTATTAACATAATAAATTGGTTAGCGTTTTTTCAATGGAGATTTGTTCCATGGGTACTATATTATTGTTTCATCTTAGTTCACAGGAAACTTTTACTTTGTTCACTTCTCTCTCTTAAATTTATATACATGTGGTTTTTATTTCGTTATACTTTTGTTTTTAGATATATATTTTGGGGATATAGGGATTTGGGTGTCTTTTATAAAAGCATGACATCTTCTTCAGGATGCTGCCCTCTTCTTCTTTCTTCAGTCTTCTTTTCTCCTGCCTTCTGGGACTGGTATCTTCTCCATCTTTTCTTGTTGCCATCAGGTTTCTTGGGATCTTCTCCATCTTCTTCTTTATTACAGAAATACACAACCTGTATTGGTTGATCTTGGCTTATTTTAGGGTTTCTCTTCTATTTATTCTTCCTCGTTGTGGGTTTGGTCATATTGTGTACTGCTTTGTTATTTACTATTTTACCTTCCTGGGTTATACCTTGAAAACCTTTGGTTATGAGACTGGTCTTGGATGACTCATCACTAGTAACTCCTTTTACTTGAACTTGTATTTTCTTTATAATAATGATTTCTTTCCACAGTTGCTATGAATTAATCTATTTATATTAAACTTAATGCTTTCTTCCAAATTTAAATATTATAACTTTATTATTCTAATGATCAATTGCCATTCAATATTATGCATACATCTGTCACGCTACAACGTGCTCCAATGTTTAAACGTTTTTATTGTTGATTATGTGTAAGTTATGTTATATGTTTTATGTGTTGATATTTTTACTTAAATGACGACCTCTGCTGAGTGACAATACCTGAGGATGGGGCATATGTCCCGAAACGCGTCGTAATAACGAAGAAGAAATAAAGCCACCAGACGGACAAACAAAATAAGGTAAATACTTTATTCTATCAATATATAACTAAGTGGCTTGGACACCGATAAACATGAATATAAAATAATGGTTAATATGCTGCCCATAAACATCAACAACAATAAATCTGCTCCCTGTGGATACATGTTTGCAGTCGATGTAAACGTATGTTTTCTATGCCTATACTTTCTGTCTGGTAGCTATGTCATGAGTTACGCCATTTCACAGTCCCACAGACATGGATGCAAATTCTTATTAGTATCAAAAAAATATTACCAGTTTTTCCTTTCTAAAATGTAAAACCTATCAAACTGTAAAATATACAAGATACAAGCTTGTATTCACTTTCCTACATGTTCAACGCATGAGCACAATTACACAAAAAACATGCACCTTTACAATACAGATTCTAAAATGTTTAAATCTGAACCAATTATTTGGGTATCGTCTGCAAAACTTATTAAAATTCAATTTTAATTGTCTATGTACTAACTAAATACTTATAATTTCACTAACTTTCCAAATTGATCCAAGTAGCTAAAAAATGGAACATTAGAAAAATAGGATAAGCAATATAATAAAAAAATGAAAGTTTTCCATTCATTCAAACTTTCAGCCTTTAATAGTTTATGTTAGTCACGCTGATGAACATGACAGGTTCTATGAGATTTTATTCCCATAAATAAAGAAAATTATTTTCGAAATTATTTAAATTAAAGAAAAGGAGATAGGTAAGTTGGATATGTTAGTATAATTCACTTTTCCTAATCCTATAAAAATTAGGCTTGGTTATATTTTAGAATGTTCGAGCAATCATTTCTTCAACTTGATACTAGGTGGTTGTAATGTTAAAATGTTCTGTAAAGAAAATATACAATGAGGTAGAGCTTTAAGACAGACTGTACAATAATTAAGTATAATTCAATCAAGAAATTAATTCAAATGTAACCACCAGCCAAATCCTGAGATATCGAGTGTTTAACAAATCTCAAATTAAGGCTATACACAAAATAAACACTTTACAAACGTGAAGCAAGAAAATACGAATACAATGAGAAGGCAAATGTTATACATTTTACAACTATTAAAACATGTACACATAATCATCTATATAATGAATGCAATTAAATATAAAAGCTAACACAATCAAGTGTTAATCCGTACAAAATAAAAACATTACAAGGCTATTCTGTCAAAAAAAACATAGTTATTCTTCAAAGAAAAAAAAAACATTCCAAAGGCATGAATTCAAAATTTATAACCTATATTTTCACTAAATTCTTACTGTTAATTAACTGAAGAAATAATGGTTAATAAAAACCAGATCTTTACGGACATGAAAATTCATTTCATTTATTTTTGTTTTAATCCTCTTTGATAGTCAATTTTCAAAAACGATATTGGAAAATTCGGTTTTGTGTTGCAAAAACCAATTCTGTTCAGTACTTACAATCACTTTCATTACTCTTTTTTCCGGATTCAGAAGCGTACAATCCTGGAAAATCCTTCTCTACATCTGGACTTTCAAAATCCATATTTAAATTTACTGTTAAATTCAAACAAACATAACGATACCGAACATAAAAACTGTACACACCTACATTCTACTTGATCTGTGAACAGCTGACAATCCAGCTGCAGTTGTCAAACTGAAAGGGTGAAAGGTGTTTGTGTTTATTTGTCAAATGATGTTCTGTTAAAAGTGTTTAAAACATTTGGAAAAGTCTTGGTGTTTAGCGATTATAATCGCAACAACACTAAGACTGTTTTCAACTGCACGCAGATTTCCGTGTTTCTGATAATTCTTTTTAATCATTTGCGTGGGCAGTATAGCAAGTTAAACATATGGATGTTGCAAAATCCTTATTTGGATCGAGGACACATGAAGGATATGCCGGAAAAAACAATTACAATGTGAGTTTTATGGGAGTTGTCCTCCCAAGTACTGCTTACATTATAAGGTATACCCATTATAAACTAAATTACTGAAGTGTGTTGTTCGCGATTTTTTAATGTACCTGAAAGACAGGTTATGTAAAGTTTTGCTCCCTTTTTGTAATTGTGGTAGCAAAATCTGTATAAGGTACTTTATGATTAATGAAATACATATTCCTTATTTTATGTGTTTTATTACTGTACAACTGACACTCGATCTAAGAGCTAACGAAAGGAAGGAATAAAAAAAAAACCGACATTGGTTCTGTATGTACACGTATTTGTGATGTAATAACGCTGTGGTCATCATTTTTCCCAAATAATAGTGTTAACATTATTAATAACATTGTTAGTAATAATTCATTAATTCGGTGCTCTCTATAAAGTCCAGGTTTAGTGGTACACAGCTTCACAGTTTGTGATTTATTTCATAATCCCTCTTTTCCAATGATGTTGAGTAAATATCGTAGTTGGAGTAATCATTACCATAACTTGCAATTAGTGCCCCATTTACTTATTTCATAGCTGCAACAAGAATAGATCTGTCCTACTACTAATATTACCAACGACCTTACATGAGCAACCAGTGATGATCATATAAAATAAGAGTGCGAGAGGGTTGCACCTATACAGAAGAAATTACGCTTCAATAAATGATGATTTGATTATTGTACACCTAATTTGGAAATCCTTTAACTCTGTGTTGTGTAGGCAAAAAATGTAGCTGATGTGTTGTGTAAAAGAAATTTAGATTTTCTTCTTGGATTTCGTTGTCCATGATGTGACCATTACTTAACTAAATATAATAAATTCACTACCGACTCGGAACACAAAGGTTCTGAGTCGGTAGTGAATTAATTATATTTAGTAGATTTTCTGATAGACAAAGTGTGTGTAAGGGGGGTGTTTCTAAATGAAGCAGTTTTAACACCTTGAAAAAACATTGTTGAAGCACCAAAAATGTTCATCGTTTTCTGTGTCCTTTAAAGGTGTGTGTGTGTGTGTGTGCGTGCGTGCGTGCGTGTGTGTGTGTGTGTGTGTGTGTGTGTGTGGCGCGTGTGTGTGTGTGTGTGTGTGAAATTATTACAAGATTAAATTTAACAATAAATATGTCTTATAAAAATATAGGTATAATATACATAGTTAAATATATAATTGATAAATATCACTATTGTAATAACGACTCGGAACACTAAGTTTTTTATAAGTAAAATTGTAAAGATTTACCTTACAGCCTAAACCGGCTTTCACCTTTAAAAGGCTTCTTCAGAGGCTGCCGTAGGTAACGCTGTCCGTCTTGTTGTTGGCGACGGGATAGATTTTCGAAAGATCGATGCTGTGTGTGTGTGGTGAGATGTGTTCGAATAATGCGTGCGATTTGAATTGTGTCTGTTCGTTTAGGATGTCGTTTTTATTTGTTTTTGTGTGTTTGTATATTTCTAATTGTTCTAGAGTGTCTAGTTTTCGGCCTTTTGTGTGTATGTGTAGAATGTTCATGTTATTGTCGATGTTTTTATATGTGTGGTTTGCTTCAATGAGGTGGTTTGCAAAGGTGGATTCTGTAGTGGTGTGGAGTGCCTTTGTGTGTTCAATGTATCTCTGTTTGAAGCTACGTCCTGTCTGGCCTATGTAGAATTTATTGCAATTTGAGCAATTTAGCTTGTATACACCGGGTAGATCAAATTTGTTTTGTGCTTTGTGCGTGCGTTTTGATAGTGTGTGTTCTGTTTTGTTAGTAGTTTTGTAAGCGATTCTGTATCCTGCTTTATTGAATTTGTGGGTAATTTTTTCAGTTTGTTTGTTGATGTATGTTAGTGTTATGAATTTGTTGTTTTCTGTCTTTGTCTGTTGTTTGTTTTGTGTTTTGTGTAGGAGTTTACTGACTATTGTTCTATCATATCCGTTAGATTCTGCTAGATATTTTATCGTGTTTAGTTCGTCTTTGTAGTCTTTTTCATCTAAGGGGATGTTGTTAAGTCTGCGTATCATGGTTCTAAAAGCAGCTAGTTTGTGTTGTATTGGGTGATTGGAGGTGTGTATTAGTGTGTCAGTTGTGGTTGGTTTTCTGTGTATACTGAATTTGTGCCTGTGTTCTAGTTTTGTGATGGAGAGGTCTAAGAAGTTTATGGTATTGTTGTGTTCGTATTCGGCAGTGAAGGTTATGTTTTTATGTATTTTGTTTATGTGCATTAGTAACTGTTCACATTGTCTTTTGTTTCCCCTGTATAGTATTAGAATGTCATCAACGTATCTGTGCCAATATAGTATTTTATTTGAGTGTCTGTCATTGTTTGTGAGAATTTTTGTTTTTTCTAAGTGTTGGAGGAAGACTTCTGCTAGAATGCTGGATATGGGGGAGCCCATGGGTAAGCCATCGTTCTGTGTATAGTATTTATTGTTATAAGTAAAGTAGTTTTGTTTTGTGATAATGTTCAGAGTTTCTGTTATTTCGTTGATAAGTTTGTCTGGTGTGTTGTTCTGTTTGAGTTTGTTTTGTAGGATGGTGATTGTTTCAGAGATGGGGATGTTTGTGTACAGGTTTTTAATGTCAATGGAGGCTAATGTGGCATTATGGGGGATGTGTATGTCTTTTATTTTTGTTACTAGGTCAGTGTTGTTTTTTACTGCAATGTTGTTGTCTATTTGTATGTGTTGTCTAATAATTTTGCCTAGATATTTTGCGAGTTTGCGTGCAGGGGCATTACAGTAGTTGATAATGGGGCGGATTAAATCTTAACTTATAACTAAAATCGTAAATCTTTACGATTTTAGTTATAAAAAACTTAGTGTTCCGAGTCGTTATTACAATAGTGATATTTAGTTAAGTAACGGACACGTCATGGACAACGAAATCCAAGAATATAATTGATATTACAGTACCAACTTTGAATATTAAATTTTTATAATACTGAATTTAAAAAAATTATAAAGGCTATCTTAAAGCTGAAGATTTGCTGTGCCTGTTGGACCATCAGCAAGGAATTTTAAAGAACAAGTATGAATAATAAACTGCTGTAAGTAACAACTGTTTTAAGTAACAACATGTAGTGGAAATTATGAATTCAAACTTACAATACATATGGTTTTCTGTATACAATAGTTATATTATAAAACTGTTCAATTTTTAAGGATAAAGTTGAAACAGCAGCATCGGATGAAGATGAGGGAGAAAGAACAGGTGTATGCTTGGATGACTCAGAAGGATTGGGATTAGCTGCAGATGGACATTCACCAACACCAGGTGGACCTTTCTCAGCTCTAACTCCATCCATGTGGCCTCAAGATATACTGAGCAAACTGGGCCAGTTACCTGATGATCCAAATTCTCAACCTGAGTATCGGTAATGATATGTCACAATCATTATTATTTATAAATTGCTTTATATTGCAACATTACAAGTATAATAAAATGAATACACTTCTGTCCATGTACCCAACACAACTATATAGTGTTAAACACCAGCTAGGTCATAGGATTTTTGTGTGTTCGCTGCGTTTAGTATATGAGGTTGCAGAATAAACATACTTTTAAAAAGAGGAGTGAGATGTTGATGTCATGAAATAATTAATTAAAACATTATAAACAAATCATTCAACAGCTTATTAAATATTGCAAAGAAACTTAATTGATTATTAAAATTTGAAACTAGAAAATTCAAAATATTCTCTTTTATAAGGTTACACTCTGAAAACATAACATATCTTTGCTATTCAGCACACATTAATATCATATAGTCTTAAATACAGTATATAAGAAACATATATATGATGAACAAATTATAAAATTCTTTTATATTGCATGGGTGTCTGACTGAATAATAAATTATTGGATTTCGTTGTCCATGACGTGTCCGTTACTTAACTAAATATCACTATAATATTGACGACTCGGAACACTAAGTTTTTTATAAGTAAAAACGTAAAGTTTTACCTTACAGCCTAAACCGGCTTTCACCTATAGAAGGCTTCATCAGAGGCTGTCGTAAGCAGCGCTGTTCGTCTTGTTGTTGGCGACGAGATAGTTTTTCGAAAGATCGAAGCTGTGTGTGTGTGGTGAGATGTGTTCGAATAATGCGTGCAATTTGAATTGTGTCTGTTCGTTTAGGATGTCGTTTTTATTTGTTTTTGTGTGTTTGTATATTTCTAATTGTTCTAGAGTGTCTAGTTTTCGGCCTTTTGTGTGTACGTGTAGTATGTTCATGTTATTGTCGATGTTTTTATATGTGTGGTTTGCTTCAATGAGGTGGTACATACTACACGTACACACAAAAGGCCGAAAACTAGACACTCTAGAACAATTAGAAATATACAAACACACAAAAACAAATAAAAACGACATCCTAAACGAACAGACACAATTCAAATCGCACGCATTATTCGAACACATCTCACCACACACACACAGCTTCTATCTTTCGAAAAACTATCTCGTCGCCAACAACAAGACGAACAGCGCTGCTTATGACAGCCTCTGATAAAGCCTTCTATAGGTGAAAGCCGGTTTAGGCTGTAAGGTAAAACTTTAAGTTTTTACTTATAAAAAACTTAGTGTTCCGAGTCGTCAATATTATAGTGATATTTTGAATAATAAAAAAAATTGAAATCATAGCAAATCATTTATAAAAAGTAATGTTATTAACTTTATCAAATAAAAATTGAAGGTATGCTATTAATATTTTAATAAAAATAATATTTACTGTAAGAATAATTATGATTTATAATGATACACCCAATTTTTAAATTAACAGAATAAAATTATTTTTGGTACCAACTTACAATTACGTCTTTTACTTTGAATATTTACACTATTTACGTTTAAGTCTTTACATTACGTTGTATGATATTCTGTTCTTTATGAGTTATTTGTTTAACACAAAAATATAATTGTTCATTTGTCACCTGCGTATTGTCGATGTTACCGGTGTGTGTGTGCGCGCACGCGCGCGCGCGTGTGTCGTGAATGATAACAATGACGATGATGATGCTGACACTTCCTCGGTACTCTATAGCCTGTTGTTGATGGTGGTCCTGTGCTCCTCCATCAATCGTGGTGTATTGCAGATGATGGTGGTGATGATGATGATGATGATGATAATAATGAGTTCAAGTCGATCAGCAGACAGACATAGTGACCTCGTGTGAAAGTTTTTGAGTCTGGTCTCGTTCAAAATTGCCAGAGGTATTTATAGTAGACGGCAAGCTGACATGTCAGATATTGTTTATGACATGTTAAAATTTGTCAATTCATGTGTAGCGTCCTTTTTTAACTGATCACTTTTTAGTCCAATTTTGCAATAACCAAAAACTTGATCTTTAGGCGAGTAGTTGCATTGTCTTCATAATTTTTCACTTATCATTTACATATAACACACTTGTTCTTATATTGTGAGACTGTTTTACAAATATTGCTTTCCTCTTTTTTAAATAGTTCACCATCCTCCCACAGCTATCACATTTTCTTCAAACAGAGTAAATTATTCATGAAGCCTAAGGAAATATGTTATACATTTTATCCAGTCTGTTTTTTCTATGATTGTAACTTTCACCGCACACAACATATTCATTTTTGTCCCAGTTGGCTTCATACTCCTCCTCATCTTCAACCAGACCTTCAGTACTTAAAGATTTCAGAGTCAGATAAAGATGATGATTTATTGATTTTAATCTTTTCCTTGGGTGGCTCAGGATTTTTGTTCTCTCAGAATTCTTCTTTCAAGCGTTTCTCTTTCCTTCAGCATGGATTGCTTTCTTCAAATTAGCTTCAGTCCATTCCCCACACCCAGAAGACTGTTTTTTAATAATTATCCAGAAATTTATTACTTAAGAATTACTACAATTATGACAAGGGGGTACCAAACAACTATTAGGGGGAACCAAACATGTAAAAAATAGCAGCATTAATATGCTAAAAAGCTACAAAAATTAAAAAAAAAAACACTTAAGTTAGTGTCAAAGAATGATTGGCATTCATAGTCAGTGGCATGTCTAGAATTTGGTCTTGAGGAGGGAACCCAGGGTCCGGTCAAGTCAGCTTCGTACAAAAGAAAAAACAAGTTAAGACTGATCAACATTATTATCTTTAAAGTGGCTGAAAAATGTGTTTTCACATCCTGAAATCAATCGCATTAAAGTAAACTGTAAGAACACAATAAAAATACATGTTACTGAAACATCAGTTAGAAGATACTTTGTGACTGAATTGATTTTCCTATACAGTAGACTCCCTCTCGTCTGGCCACCTCTGGACCAGACCCTAGGCCGGATTTCAAAATGGCCGGACGAACTGAAAATACGCTATAATGATGAAATAACGCTCTTTAATGAATGATCCATACAAGAAATGACCCAATACAGTATATATAAATTACTAATAATTATAATTGCTCACCTCTACTCCATGGTAACAAGTAAAAAAACAAACAAGGAAAATTACTACAACTCACACAGATATTACTGTACGTATTTGCCAAAAATAACACAACTCTGCATAGAATATGAAAAACACATGAACATTAAAAGTGTCACTACAGAAAGTAAAACTCGGAAATAAAAATTAAAAGAAATCAGTTATCTTCTTCTGCTTTTTTTGTTCAACTGTTTTGTTGAATGCGAAATCACGCCATTTCTTGATGAACATAACATCAACACCAGTTGCCTCTGTTTGTTGCTCGATGTATGTCATTGCTAATTCCAGGGCTGCTCTTCCCGCAGCGTGGCTCATTTTCTCCTCGACATTTCCCTCTTCGTCACTGACTTCTTCTTCTTCATCTTCTTGGCAAATGACAGCTTGCACAATTTCATTATCATTTAAGATCTCATTTTGAAGCTCCTCATCTTGACCAGCAATCCATTCTGCAACGTCTTGTTGTACAAGATCATCAGAGTGAGGCAATCGTTGTAGATCTTTTAACAGAGATTCATTGTCATCTGGTTCAAAACCCTGAAGATTTGATTCATCTGCTTTAGGGTTGTCCTCTTTATTCTTTTCAATGAGAAGAAAACAATTTGGCCATGCTTTTCTCCAAGACTTTGTAAATGTAGATGATGGCATTTCATCGTATCCCTTAGCTACCATATAGATCACGTATTTCATGTTGATTGTCTTTAAGGCCGGAATGAGACCTGTGCTGCCTTCATTGTCCAGTTTACCTAGAATTTCCGAAAGAAGCTTTCTGCGGTACCTTCTCTTAAAAGACTCGATGACCCCTTGGTCCATTGGTTGTGTAAAACTTGTGACGTTAGGTGGCAGGAATAATAATTTTATATCACTGTAACCTTCACATTCAAGTTCTTGTGGATGGGTAGGTGCATTGTCTAGCACTAAAAGTGCTTTAACTGGTAACTTCAAACTCGTCAAATGATGTTTCACTATAGAAACAAATTCGCTTTCGAACCACTCCTTAAACAGATACGAATCCATCCAGGCTGATTTTTGTGCTCTGTAGTACACTGGAAGGGATGACATGTTTAAATTCTTAAAAGCTCGGGGTTTTGCTGATTTTCCGATTACAAATAAAGGCAGCTTGTGGGACCCCAAGGCATTTGAACACAAAGTCACCATGATTCTCTCTTTACTGGCTTTAAATCCTGGGGCTGAAGTTTCCTTAGCCGTAGCAAACGTTTTCTTGGGCAAGAGTTTAAATTCAACCCCGTCTAGTCAATATTATAGACTTGTTCTGGACTAAGATTTTCACTAGCAATTATGTCAGACAGTTTTTTTGAAAAAGCACTAGCTGCTGATGGGTTCGCCAACAATTTTTCACCACAACCACCAATAAAATGAACTCCATGATGCTTTTTCCAGCGTGTTAGCTATCCTTCACTTGCCGAGAATGTACTGGCATCTTGAAGTTTAGAGTGTAGGATAACTGCTTTTTCTTTTAAAATTGGTCCACTTATCGGAGTGTCTCTTCTGCATTCCTGCATAAACCATAACCACAAAGCATTGTCGTTATTTGTTTTTTTTTAAGTGCATCGCGTCGAAAGCACTTTTTCAGTTTTAATTTGAGTGCAGAAAGTCTCAATCGATTTTCTGTTTCAGCACCACTCATTAACAGTACTCTTGCCTACATTAAACTCTTGGCAAATACACTGGACCGATTCGCCCTTATCGAGACGCTGAAGGACTTGTAATTTTTGGTCCATAGTCACGAACGTGTGTTTTCGTTTCGCACTCATATCGGAAAACGTTTTTATTTACACAGATACATACAGTATTACTATATACACAGATATATTTACACAGACTATATACACAAAACTCACAACATAAGACATACATCCACACATAAACAAAACCGTGAGTCAACTGAGCTACTGTATGTACATATATTTTCCGTTTAACAAGTTGAGGCCTGTCACTGGAGGCTTGTCTAGACTGTGTGACTCACCATATGGCTGGCCGAACCATCCGACGGCCGATCCAACTGAGGCCGGATGAGAGGGAGTCTACTCTATTTCATCAAACATATATGCAAATGCTGTGAAATAAAGCTGTTTGTATGTTTAAAAAAGAGTTACTAGCTGAAAACACAGTGAACACTAATAAAAGAGCTTCAAAATTAAGAGATTAACAAAATTCTTCAACTTTTTTTTGACCCTCTGAGAGGGTCTGGTTCTGTTCGCCCCACCCCCCATAAATATGCCCCTGCACATAGTTGTAATTTTCTGAAAACAAAGAAAACCGACCCCTTAGTAACTCAAATTCAGCTCTTTGTAAAGCCTCTTTTTAAATGTTAATTGTCCGTCACACACCACGAAAACCTGGTTCACCTCTCCCAGATGATGTGGACCACCTTCCCTTTGCTCCTGTGTTGAAAATGATGCAACCATTTTAGTTAGTTTTCCCATGTTTCCCAAACCTTTACCAAAACTAAATCAGTATCTAATTATACAAAACTACAGCTAAATAACTGTAACTGCTTAAAAAAAATGTTAATGTACCAAAAGAAACAAAGTAGTTTATGCCCAATATTGTAAGGTTTTCTGTGAAAAAAAATGATATGTGCTAAACACTCAGCACAGTTGACAGTTACTCTAGCTCAGTAACCGTGCCACATTTCTTAAATATTTGGCTGGTCCATCTCATCCAGTGGTCCATGTCTCCCTGAATTACCCTATGTTTAATTGTACATAAAATGTATTTATGTAATTCTTATATAATGTATTTATGTAATTCTTATATAATGGATAATTAATATGTAAACCATGAAATTGATTTTAGTAGGTATGATAAAGTGTAGATTATCTAAATTATGAAGTAAGTATATGAGCATGCAAGGATAAGTTTAATTTCATATAGCTCACTAGTCAGAAATACTGCAAGGCAAAGCCAATAAGAAAAGTAACAACAGATTAAAAAGAAAGTATTAATCTCTTATTTTTATAACAGTAGAAAATAATTTAGTTAATTTTACTTTGGTTATGTAATAGTAGTACAAAATTGCTATTGAATTAAAAATGTTTTTTGATGACATCTAACAGATCGTATCAGACATTTAATATTTTTCATGCATCTTCTTCTGCTTTTGCCAACTAGTAGTTTTAGTTTATAAAACCTAATTGATATGCCACTTGCTTATAAATACTTTATGTGAAATGCTATCTACTCAAGTCAGCTTTAGATTTGCATAGTTCAGATCATGTCTTCATGAATTCTGATAATATTGTTAGGACAAATGCTGGCTTTATTTTTATGGATTCTTTGTTTTATTTGTGCATTTCTTCCATTACGTGGATTGTAATATATATAATTGTATACATTTTCATGTTTGTGAATGATATGTAAATAGTTCAGCATACCAGCTATATACAATTTTAAATGTTTATATATACATTTTTCTCAAGTAATTTATTTATATGTAGATAAAAAATATTTATACTTGTACCCTTACTTATGTGTAATAATGTACACAGACATATAAGTATTATTTAATTATTAAAGTGTCTAAATTCTATAATAATCAGTAAATTTCTGTTGTTCTGTTTAGTTTTGATGAATTCGGGTTCAGAGTTGAAGAAGAAGATGGACCTGAACAAAGTTCAAATAAACTTCTGGGTGTTCCATTTGTAGAAGATCCACAGCACAGGTAAAATAATAAAATTCAGTTGATTCATATAACGTAAAATGTTAATTTTGATGCACTATCAACTGAACATCTTGTTGATATTCTTGTTGTATGGAGTTTATTTTGATTGTTATTTATGCTTCTGATTAGTATACAGTATTTTGTGACCTTTAGAAGGTATTTTAGTAACTAAACTCTGTGTGATATCTTACTAATTATGCGCTATGAAATATGTGTTTTATGTGTATCCATTGTTTTATGTGTACATCATAAACTCTCAATAGCCAATGCTGGGATGAACCTAAGCTTCCAAGGATCAATTCCAGGGAAAGCCATATATACAGTCAGGCACTGGTAACTGTCATACAGAAATGACAAGAACCTGCTAACATGCTGTTGTCCAGGCCTGGGCTTCCACAAGATTGTATCTGAGCATCCTTACAAAAGCTGTTGGCCTCAGCCTTGGCATCCTACCAAAAGTGACTGACATCTCATGGTAGTTGCTGCCTGTAACCCATCCCAGTACAGCTGTAAGCATGTTGTGATAAATTCCAAGGGCAGCCATGGAGTAATCCAGCTACAAGAAAATTTGTACAATTTTGGTGACTTGCACACTAGTTCATCAGCAAAGGCCCATGCCCTGACATCCTTGCACTATAAATACATAACCATACAGTACCAGAAGAAATTGGCATTCAGTGGGCTGTGACACTAACAGAGAATACATGGTGCTAAAACACCCAGTGTATCATGCAATCAGTTAGAACACTGTCGTCAGTTAAAGAATATCATATTTTGACATATACTGTCAGATTTGTTTTCAGTTTAATGATTCTAAGTGATTATCTGGTGAAATCAGTTTGTGAAAAAATGTTGAGAGGTATTACATTATTTTGTAGGAATTATTCAGAACTAGAACACATAAATATCTGTATTGAAATTTCCCTGTAAAAAATTGTTTTTCAATTGTTATGTTTTTGATGTACTCATGTTAGTATGTTTTTACAGTTTGAAGTTGATGTTTACAGTTGGGTCTGCCACCCATTAAACAATAAGCTAGTTGAAATAATGTTTGTAAGTTTTCTCGTGTTTATTTTGACAGTGTTTAAGTATAGAATAATAACGGTATGTTCCTGGTATGTGTATAGTTGTAATAATAAATTTTTATATTCAAACAGTTAGAAAGTGTTAATAATAAAATATACATTTCTGATTAATTACTATTTATATTTAAAGTAAAAAATGTGTTGTTTTATAATTTTTCTGAAAAAAAGTAATGTTTGACATTTACTGAGGTGTGTGTGTGTGTGTGTGTGTGTGTGAGAGGGAGAGAGAGAGAGAGAGAGAGAGAGAGAGCGAGAGAGAGAGAGAGAGCTCAGTTAAGTAGCTCACCATATGTTTTCAATTTGGACATTGACTAGAGGAATTTGGCATTCTAGATATTAAACAGTTAAGGTAAAATCAAAGTCTTAATGCATCATTGTTAGTGAAAAAACGGTATGCATTATAGGTTGAAATGGGTTGCACATTTGGAATTCAGCCACAATAAAGAAACAAGTGATTTATCTTGGGATAGTGTTGAGAGACGTTTACCACGTACAGACAAATTAAGAGCTATGGTGCGAGAGGGCATACCACACTCATTAAGGCCACAGCTGTGGATGAGGTTTTCTGGTAAGAATAATGTTTGCTTGGCTTGCAGAATTAACAGATTTGTTTCTCAAATATAGGAATTGTGTGTTATAAATATTTTTCAGACCTCCTAGGTAACTGAATAGGCAATAATATGTTCAGTCCTGTGCTATCTATACAGCAAAAGCCTTAATATTTAGTCTTCTCCAGTGTAAAACCATATAATGTCTTCTGCTAATGTCTTTTATTTGTCGGTTACTTTCCAGGTTCCTAGATTTCTCTGCCCACAATGAGCATTGAAGTCAATGAAAATTGTGGGATGCCATAGGTTAATTTTTCACAATGTCATACATTAGTAGTGATTTTATCATTATTATTTACATTTTAATAAAATGCAGTGCTCATTGTGTGAACTGGTTATAGCAGATTTAGACTTATACTGGTTATAGAAGCTCCTAGGCTTGTGTTGAATATAAGGCAGATTAGTGTAAAAGTTAGGTCAAATGTAGTACTGCTTGTTACTGATAGTTTAATTGTGATGAGAAACCACAAAAAAGTAAGAAAACATTGCATAATTAATCTCTGCTCACTGTAAATTAATAAAACTTATTTTTACTTCGTGAATGTTTGTTCTTTGGATGGCCTTGTAAGTTTTGACTTGTTACAAACAAACCCATATACATCCAGTGTTATGTGAAGGTTATCAGAGCATCCTAATATCCAATTGTTTATGGTGTGGTAAACAGAATGTCTGTTATAGAAATATACATACTGTCTCCATCTAAGCAGTTCATTCAAAATAACAAATCAGTAGTCACACAACAACATTAGCTTTCAGTGGGTGAGAATGTACCAGCATATAGACTGATCACATTGATCTTATGAAGTATTTTCAATGCAAATCTTGTACATTTACAGTCTCCACTCATGCACAAAGCCATTTGCATTTTTCTGAATGCCTTTCTAAGCAGTTGTTTCAAGAATCTGTGTGATAACTCATTACTCTGAGTATGATATAGTTGATATTTTTGAATCTGTATTTCTGTTGTCTATAAGAAATGCTTAAATCTTCAGACTTTATTCATCTTCTCAGTAGTAGCTGAAACGTCCACCAAAAAAATTTTTTTTAAACCCTTTTGTAATTTTTTTTTTGAGGGGCGTCACTTAAATTTCAAAACTAGACGCATGGTCTAGACGGAAGCATAAAAATGCACTGAGCCCAGTGTGACAGGACTTGCAATGAGACACTCCTTTTAACGTAACAATTTTTTTTTTTATTAGTGTTTAACATCCTTTACATATGTATACATATATCTCAATACTCAATCCATGGTGTATCACCAACCATGATAAATACATTTAGTAATAAAAAAAAATCAAAGTATGACAATTATATGTGCTTAACACAGTTAAAAACATGAATAGTCAAAGTGCATCCAGAATACATGATTAAGCTAAAGTCTCAACATTATAAATATAAAAATATGATTTAGTGTATACTCGTTATCTTCTCTGTAAAGCTTTACAATGCTATTGACCAGGATATAATAAAGCAGTGTATGACAATTGGATGTTTCTATTCAAGTATCATTATGCCACTATGATCATGAGATTTGTGGTAATCAACTTTCAGTTGCTATGAATAAGTAAATATAATTCATCTGTAAATGTGTGCTTGCCTTTATAAAACAATTACTAATATTATTAACAAGAATTCTTAATAACAGTATGAGAATTGGATGCTTTAACTCAAGTGTCATCATGAAACAGTATGTACAGCTATGATCATAAGATTTGTGATAACCAAGTTTCAGTCACTATGAATGAGTAAATATAATTTATCTGTAAATGTGTGCTTTCCTTTATAAAACAGTTACTAATATTATTAACAAGAATCATTAATACTTACTTACTTACTTCTTAATACGAGCATCCGAGGCTGGCTGCTTCGATGGCTCGATGTCTCCTGTAAGTGTCTGCTGCTAGCGGCCACCAACAACTCTCGGATAGTATTTTATCCAGAGATTTTTCTCCGGCCATTTTGCGTTTAAAGATTTTCCCTCACTGGTAGCGTTGCCGGGCAATCCAAGTGAATGTGATTTAGGGTTTCGTCCTGCTCCTTGCACATTCCACAAAGAGGACTGTCTTTTAGGTGAAACCTATGCAGGTACCTGTTCGTCATGATGTGACCCATTAGTGCTCTTGCCGCAAATGACGCCACAGATCGAGGCATCCCTTTATAGATTTTTGGGCAGTTTGGGGAGCTTTGGATGGCGAAGTACCGTCAACAGAACCGTCTTTGGTCAACAGAACCGTCAGTATATATTTTGGCGAATCCATGTGATTGACACTTCCCTTAGAAGTGCTGGCAAGTCTTGTCCATTGGTCAGTGAACCAGGAATTTTTGTACATGCCTTTAGTTGGTCACGTAGCCAGGGCGGGATATCAAAAACAGCCGGGATCAACTCAGGCTGAATGAATTCTAAAACTCTGCCTGGACTATTTCGGTGGTTGAATAGAGATTGCCGGATGTTAACCTCGTTAAAGCCTTTTACTGGCTGGATAGCTTGCAATTGGAAATGCTTCCTCCACTTTCTGGTTTGGATGTAAAGATCCAGTGGTTCGATTGCCAGCTCGATTTCCATTGCTTGAACACTTGTTGTTTTTGGGCAGCCCAAACAAATTCTAAGCGCAACATTCTGGAACATTTGCAATTTCTTGATGTGTGTTTCAGCCGCTCCTCCCCACACTTCACACGAATATAGGATTTTGGATCTTACAAAAGACTGATAAAATTGTCTTAAAATGTACGTGTCTGCACCCCATTCTCTACTAGCAATCACTTTTAGAGCATTCAGTCTGCTGATACACTTTTCAATAGTGTAGCTTACCTGATCCCTCCATAGGAGTTTGGGATCCAGCTTTATTCCTAAAAGTATAGGGTTCGCGTTATAGGGGACGGCATTTTTATTGAGTTTCAGCAACGGCTTATAATGTGTGTGGGTGTAGTGCCTAGAGAAAAAACACTTCTGTCTTTGCCGTGGAGATGACTAAACCCCATTTCTTGGACCATTGGTAAATTTTATCGAGAGATTCTTGAACTCTGTTTGTCGCAATTTCCGGTTCCTTATCCATTGACCAGATCGTAATATCATCTGCAAAAATTGCCACAGACACGTTTGTTGGGATCACATTTACCAAGTCTTGAAGAACAATATTAAAAAGTGTTAGGCTGATGACAGAACCTTGCGGTATTCCATCAAGAGTAGTTCCTTCGGTGGAGAGGGTTTCATTTATTTTGGTTTTGATAGTCCTGTCTCTGAGGAAATGGACAATGTATTGTAAAATATTGCCTTTCAACCCAATTTTCATGCATTGTGCGATGATCGATATCCTTGAAACTCGGTCGAATGCGGCTTCGAAGTCAATCAACACTGCTGTCGTACATTCATTGTTTGAGAACCCTGAATTGATACTTTCGGAGAAATATAGAAGGGCATCGCACGTACTTCTTTTCGGCCTGAACCCAAATTGGTGCGGGCTGAGAATAGCGCGTTTTTCAAGCCTCCACGTTAGACGATTGTTGACCAACCTCTCCAGAAGTTTCCCAGGGCATGATGTCAGGGCTATGGGTCTGTAAGACGAAGCCAGTTCCGGAGGTTTCCCGGTTTTAACAGAGGAATTATAATGGCCTGTTTCCATTTCTGCGGTATTTCCCCAGACACCCAGATACGGTTTAGACAGAGCAGTAGTTCATGCAACAGGTCTTCCGAGCAATTTTGAATCATTAAATTGTGCACATTGTCCCCGTCGGGAGTAGACGGTTTGAGTTGATATATTGCAGCTCTCATTTCAGAGCTTGTAAACGGTGGGTCGCAGTCATCCTTTTGTGATATTGCTGCGTTCAACTCCACCGAGAATCTGTGCTTCCGAGGTTTAAGATGGGAAGGTCAAATCGCTTCGTCACCTGATTTTCCCATGTACATCTTGTTAAAAACTTCAGCAATTTCCCTCTCGCTGGTGACTGTGAGACCAGTGGCTGTTTGAATTTGAAAAATTTTTTGGCCCGCTTTACCTTCGATTGCCCTGAATCGCTTCCATACGGCCGAACATGGAGTGTTTGAGTTTATCCCGTTAACAAAGTTACGCCAAGATGTTCTTTTTGCTGCTTTCACCGCTCTTTTACATTTAGCAGAGGCTTTGTTGTACTCACTCCTGAACGCGGGTGTCCGGAATTTCTTCCACTGCTTCCTAGCCCTTTGTCTTGCCTTTCTTAATGCTGATATTTCCTTTGTCCACCAAATATTAGAAGGCTTTTGCCGTCTGTTTGGTTTTGAATTTGGGATGTACTTTGAGGCGGCAGTTATTATACTATTTTCGATTTCATCAATACTGTTTGCATTACAGTTGCTCGTGTGGAGCTTAAAGAGAGTCCAGTTTGCTTCTTTCACTTTGAACTTAGTGGTGATGGTGTTTCATGCTTGATCATTCTTTCCCGAATCGATGCTGAAAAAAATAGGAAAATGGTCACTAGTGAGGTCACTTTCTATACGCCAAACTTTGATTATATCGATCATATCTGGTGACATGAGGGTCAGGTCCAGTGTGCTGAGAGATCCCGAACTGGGTGATTTGTTCTGGTTTAGGAATATAAGATTAGAGGAGAGAATCCAGTTGTACACCAGTGGTCCGTTTCTATTCTCGGTTCCCTCATTCCATGCCGCATGTTTGGCATTGAAATCCCCCATAATGAGTAGGTACTTGGTGGAGCAATCCAATTTTAATAGCTCGTCCAGCGTTACGTTTTGATTAAAAATGTAAACGTTTATTAACTTTACCACGACATCCTGACTTAATGTTATATCACAGGTTAGCACTTCCATATTAGTTGTGATAATTTGCTTATGATTGATTGCTCACCACCACCGATCTGTGAATAATGGAGGCTACACCCCCTCCTCTTTTATTTGGTCGAGAGAAATTGAAAATTTTAAAATCCTTAAAGTGAGGGTGTCGCTTTTTATCCAGAGGTAAACAGGCTTCTTGTACACAGATAACTTTAACTTGAGTATCGTCGATGACTTGCTTCAACTCCTCTATTTTGTTCATTAGAGAACTCGCGTTCCAATGCATAAATGTCAATCGTTTTTCTATGATCAGAGTGATTGCTTGTTTGGTCCTCCTTTTCCGATCTTTATAAGTAGTTCCTAAAGAGACGTGTCGCTTCTTTACAACATTACGTTTTATACTTTTTATGTGCGTGTACAGTTCTTCTGCACTTTTCCTGTTGCGGCACCACAACTCTATCCTTTTAAGTTTTCCTATTCCTCGATGTCTCATAATAATGTTCTTGTCAATGCTATAAGATTTTTGCACATTTTTAATGTGTTCGTCATCAATATTCCAAATGTTTACTTTTAATCTATCAGGATGATTGCGCTTCCTACGGAAAGGCTGTCTAAAATAGTTCTGAGAAGAACTGTTGGATGTGTCTGTTTGCATCACACAAATACAACGGAGGACTTCTAAAAGAAGCGACTGCTGATTTGGTTCACAACTGTGTTGCTATCCAGGGTCACCACGGGGAGGTATCAGCTTGACCCCACAAGAATCATTAATAAAAATATGAGAACTGGGTACTTTAACTCAAGTCACTATTGCAAATTACTGTATATAACGTGGAAACTGTTGCTTGTGGAGGTCAATTTTGAAAATAAAATGGAAGTTTTTCACCTGCGGTTGGAACGTCCACCAGTTGATGATGATGGAGTCAAGGGTAGTTGTTACTGATGCATGTTTCAGTCCAGTGTTCCAATAATCCTGGGCCTTCCTCCATCCGACGGCGATGGGGAGCTTTCCGTAGCATTGCTCGGCTGATGGTGAAGGAAAACTTCTCCATCTGTCCTCTCCCGATTCTCTTGACAGGTCAGGAATCCTAGAACAGTTTTTATCTGTAGTGTGCCGTCACAAAAAATAACACCAACTCCCTTGACTCGACTCTGACCCCACACACACACACCATCCAATTTATGCACACACTATACTTGATATTACCATAACCGTTGGCTATACATGCTTTAATAATTAAAGTTTGTACTATTCCCAAAATGTCATAATTTGTTGCTGAATTCTATTTGTACGATTCTATTTTGCTGTTGTGTTATTGTATCTAAGTATTGTGCTATCTTTAGTACCATTCTGTTCGGTACGAATTTATACAATTAATACAATTTACCACGTGGCTTGAGTTGCGTTAACAAATTGATAATGTATTGCTGATTTAGTTGTACATATTTTGCTTTAATTCCTTTATATATATATATATATATATATATATATATATGTATAGTAACGAAATGTTTGATTCGAGTCATAGTCTATATATTTTATTTAAATTAAGCATTTTATTTAGTTGTCTTGATTATTCATCTCTTCTTTCACAGCACTAACACTTAACTAAAAATGAACTTTTTCATGTGAAAACTTACTGATTTTATTGGACGCGTTTCGGCTTAGTATCCGCCTTCTTCAGCTTTGGTAACAGACTGCCAGCATTTTGTAACGGTTGTGTGGAAGGTGAAGTGGGGGTGGTGTGTGGAGGTAGGGGATTGGCGCGGGGATTCAACTTACTGTTTGTTTTCTGTATAATTGTGTCAAAAAGTGTATGTGATTTATATTGTAATTGATCGTTGAGTATGTTGTTTGGTTGTATTGTGTGGTATTTATATATTTCGTATTGTTCAGTTGTGTTGAGTTTTTGACCTTTGGGTATGTAATGTAAAATTTCAAGATTAGTGTCTATGTTGGTGTAACTGTGGTTTTCTGTGCGTATGTGTGTGGCAAATGCGGAGTGTATATTGTTGTTGGTTAAAGCTATTAAGTGTTCAGAATAATCTTTTTCATCCCGTTATTCTCAACACTTAAAAGCTTTAACCAACAACAATATACACTCCGCATTTGCCACACACAGACTTTTGGAATTTTGAAATTTGTTTATTTTATGTAACTTATTTTTCTTCATAAAACTTTTTTTTGAAGCTTGGTTGTAAACTCCTTTTATTTTTCTGGTGGTTATATTGCTTATTTCATAAGTATTGTTTCCATTATCTTTCGTGATGACATATGGTGATACATATTACTATACATTGGACCTTGTTATTTATACTTTTTTGTAAGTTGATCTTCTCCTTTTCTTTCATTATTATTGCCTTCTCTTGTATATTACACTCTTTGTTGTCTTTCTTCTCTACTCCTTCAAATGTTAGATGTTTGAACATTTATTCTGGATTTTTTTTTTTTATGCGTTCCATCGATCAGCCGTTTCTTCTTCTTCATCAATGACTTGTCTTCCTCCCTGAGGTGTATTTGATTGGTTTCCATTACTTCTTGATGGAATCCAAAGTTCTGGCGGGTTGCGTTTATTATACGCTATGCGAAAACTCTCTGCTGGATTACTGCTGAAAGGTATCCAGTCGTAGTTTTCTTCTTCTAGCTGGTTACTTCCGGATGGTGCGTCCCTTCTCTGGTTACCGCTTCCGGATCTCACTCCTACAACATTGTTTACCTGTTGTACATTTTCTGCATTCTCTTCTCTGGGGTTTTGGTTATCACTCCAATCGTTATCATTGTTTTGTTCATTGGATGGTGGTCTTGGGTAACGCCTCCCTTGATTATTTCGAGTGTCCCCTCTTATAAAGTGTACCCTTGGCTGATTGTTATTATTATGGTTATCTCTGTTTCCTCTTCTATTATTATTTTCATAATTTGGGTTGTTATTATTCCCATAATTATTATTATTGTTTGTGTAGTTGTTGGGACGCTGGTTTGGTCCATTGCCCCTGTAATTGTTATTGTTCGGATTAGTTCCGCTGAACGGTGGATTGCCCTGATTATAATTTGGGCGGTTACCCCTATATTGATAGTTATTATCATTCCGGTTTTGGTTACTCAGGTCGTTGTACTGGGGTTTGTTATAGGACGGATTGTAATTAGGTGGGTTTTGGTTTTCGTCCCCACGGTTATATCTCAAATTGACCATTCGATTACGACGATACTGCCTATCGATTTCGTGGTCCTCTAGCAAGCTGCCCATTCCCTGTATGGTCTTAATTTGTCCCTGTCTCCTGGCCCTCTGAATAGCGTCTTCATAATGATATCCTAGTTGTACGACTAGGGATTCTTCGGGTATCTTTGGTTCGAGGTTTCGGGCTAGGCAGACCTTTCCTAAGAAGTACGAAGTTAATGTATGTCCTGCCTGTGGCTCATATCTTCCGTTACTGATGTCATTTCTCACCACATTTTGAGTCAATTCTGACCAGTATTTTTCGCAGAACAATACAAAGAAACAAAATTCGTCCTTGACAACCATCCTGTCTTCTCTTATTGGATATTATATATAATACTATAACCATTATCATACAATGTTCTTACACTCATTAAAATAATCCTTTACTAAATTTAAATTATATCTTATTATACCTTTACATATAGTTTGTTACTAAATTATATACATTTTGCTGTCGTTTCCTCTTAATTTACTTATTCTAACAAGTATTATTTTCCTGTTACAAAATATTACCTTTTGGTATCATTGCACTATTACATTTTGAGATTTTATTTAAATTGAATTTATTTATCTGCTATCAGTAATTATTATTGACTTCTCCTAACTCATTATATTCTATTTAGTATTTTTTACAAAATTCGTTACCTAACTTTTCTGACCTGACTTACTATACAATGTTACTGGTTTTAGGCCTATCATTACATTTTCATTTACTTCTGATTTTAATTTGTTACTATTTGCATTATTATAGAATCCTTCATTTGTTTATTATATAATTATACTAAACCCTTTTGTATCTCGTTAACAATTATAGCCTTTCTGGCCAAGTTTACAATTATAATCTGCATACTAACTGTTTACATGTATACAACATTTAACTTTATAAAGTTTATCACCATCTTTACAATGATATATCTGATAACACAATAAATGAAATTAATATCAGTTAATTGATATTCTATTAAAAGAATTACTCCACTTGCTACACATAAAAAACAACATAAATATCATGATAATAACACAACATGATACAACGTAATAACAGGTACATTTTTATAACATAAATTATGCACTAATCCTTCTCCTCTCCTTTAATTCATCAATTATTATAAAACTGTCTAAGTTAGGTTTTACATTCGTCTATCGTTTACACCTTCTCACTGAACACTGAAGTTGGTATTTATAAACATTCTCAAATTTTTCTTTCTACCTTGTATTCTTATTGTGGGATGATTCATTATATTTATTAATGGGTTAGTTTCTGACCTTTTATTAGTATGGACAATTATTTTTTTTTTATTTTTTTTTTTTTTTATTTTTTTAAATTATAACTTATTTATGTAACGTAGGGGACCATATTTTCGTCACGTTACATATGCTTCCCCTCCAAAAGAAGTTTAGTTTACCTGAATATGATTTGGGTCAAAATAAACTTATATTTTTTCCTGACTTGGAATACCTTCATTTTATTCATTGTAGAGTTTTAATGGTAATTGATTGGATTTCTGAATGTAACATTTTTGACTAGTATTCACTTTTCTCTATTGGATAAAAATTCATTAATGATATTAATTCTCTTGCTTTGTTTTTTCAAACATTACTTGACAATGATTGGTCACAATAATCAGTAAAAAATTAGTTTTAACACTCTCATATTTCTATTTACTTCTATAAATGCGTTTCTCCATTGATCTTCTGTCAGCTATCTTCCTCCTGTTTTCTTCCTTCATACTTTTGGAATCTGATGTCAATCTTCGCAGCGGTTTTATTATCCCTTAAATATTCAATTTCCCTAACATTCCCTAACATGTGAGCTGGGACAGTTCAGAGAGGCACTTTTTGGCTACATACTCTGCTGGCCATACTACACTTAAATATAATACTGCTGGAATTCATCTACAGACAGATATAAAAAATAAAATAATATCATAATAGTCTCTTCATTTGACTAATAATAAACATCTTTGGGATTACATTTAATTATATATATTTCTTTTTCCTCTTGATTCCTTCTTATTTTCAGTAGCTATTTTCAGATAACATTCTTGACAGTCATTGTTTGTAAACACCTTTGACCTTCCTTCTTGTGACAGATGTTCTCCGTACTATTTCTTCCTTTATCATTTTCAATTCCAAGAAATTCTAAATTATATTTGTATTAATTATTATCATTCTTTAGTTTCATTGTAATTATAGTCATTAAATTATCCATTGTTCTTCTTATTTTACCTTCTTGTCTGAGCACATTACCATTAATTGTTTTTATATATATTTTTTCTTATTCCATTTTAAATCATATTGTTTATTAATAATTATGTAATCTCTCCTTCAATTCTCTTGGCGTTTTGTCTTTTATCTTAAATCACATTGTTTTTAAGTATTTTGAGTAAGTTTTTCTTATATGGCTTTTTAATTTTTTGGGGTTTATTCTTAATATATTCAAAATAATTTCTTCTTAATAAATTCAAAATAAATTCTTCGGTAACACATAATAAGACGTTCTTACTTATTTTAGAATTTTGTGGGTTTATTCTTAATATATTCACCATAATATCTTCGTAAACACATAGTAAGACATTCTTACTTCTTTTAGAATTTTTTGGGTTTTTATTTTTTATTAGTTTTATTTGGTTCCTTCGTTCCAATGGGTTGCTTGGTCGGTATACGGAAAATCAGTCCCCTTTTTCTGGTTGACTATTTCTTGTTTTAACCATGGTCCATTAACTCAGGTACTCCTTTTCCTCGGATTACTGCAGTGTTCATAATGATTTTTGTCCTTGTTAAATACCTCTCTATCATCTGTAACTCTGCTGATACAAAGTCTTCATTTAAGTCACGGTTTTACGTCATAGTTAGATCCTTTTTAACTAGCAGGTATCGTACCTCCTCTAACCTAACATAATCACTCATATTTAATACCATTCCATTCCCTTTGACCTCTGGATTATTTACCAAATATTTTAGTGGTACATTCCGTATTAAAGATATAACTGATATTGTCTGATACCCTTCGATCGTTGACATATTTAATTGAGATCTAACCTTATGTAACGATTTAAATTGTAACAGTAATGGTAAAAATAAAAAATTTTAAAAATTAAGGTTGCGAGCCATTAAGCCATTTAAATCTCACTATAATACCATAAAAACCTGTATGTACTCAGTATGAGGGGAAGAAGTAATTAGTAAGCCCAAAGAAACTTTAATAAAAAGACAAATTGTAAATAGTTATTATTGTCGTATTTAACCCTTTGGTGTTATCAGGCGCTGACCTGCTAATTCCGGACTCGACATGTTTTCCGAGTCGTTTGGAATTTAGATTAAGATAAAAAAACATAAGGTTAATAATTAAAAAATCTGAAGACACAGATAGTTGCTAAAACAACGTATTTAAATTATGTATATTTATTTAGGTATAGTTTGTGTAATAAAAAAAAGGTTTACTTAAAGAGAGACAGGGACTATATTCTCGCGCAATAATTGCCCCTCTACCTCTTGTCCAGTACCAGTCGAAGCGGGCGAAAAATCGCTCTCTCGCTATGTTGACTCCATGCAGTGCAGACGTACGAGCGAAAGCTCTAACACTATGTTGCCGTTACTTTTGTTTTACTTTAATATTGTATCCGAGAAATTGCTGCTGAAAGCATATGTTATGTATTAATCAGTATAGTTATGTGAAAACAAAAGACTTAACTTATAACAAGAAATATAAAAATGGTGTAATACAAGATGACTGCTAACTTCAAGAACTAACAACACTTTCAACATCATACCTGGAGATGTGAACTACCAGAACTTACAAACTCTAGTAGACACGAGAGAATATGCAGATCAGGACATCTGAGAATCTACAAGTACCATCGTAGAAGCTTCAGTCTACCCTACGGACTTTCGAGCCCTCTAATGACGAAGACCAGACCGAGATGATGACGGCGTTTTAAGGATTCCCAAGACGGACACCCCAGGACGAGGTTTCTACATACCAATTTAAAGGTGACTCGATAGCCTGGCTATCGAGAGTTAATAATATTTCTTGGATTTCGTTGTCCATGACGTGTCCGTTACTTAACTAAATATCACTATAATATTGACGACTCGGAACACAAAGTTTTTTATAAGTAAAAACGTAAAGTTTTACCTTACAGCCTAAACCGGCTTTCACCTATAGAAGGCTTCATCAGAGGCTGCCGTTAGTAGCGCTGCTCGTCTTGTTGTTGGCGACGAGAAAGTGTTTCGAAAGATTGAAGCTGTGTGTGTGTGTGTGGTGAGATGTGTTCGAATAATGCGTGCGATTTGAATTGTGTCCTAAACATCCTAAACGAACAGACACAATTCAAATCACACGCATTATTCGAACACATCTCACCACACACACACAGCTTCAATCTTTCGAAACACTTTCTCGTCGCCAACAACAAGACGAGCAGCGCTACTAACGACAGCCTCTGATGAAGCCTTCTATAGGTGAAAGCCGGTTTAGGCTGTAAGGTAAAACTTTACGTTTTTACTTATAAAAAACTTTGTGTTCCGAGTCGTCAATATTATAGTGATATTTAGTTAATAATATTTGTTACACAACACACTTTAAAAGAGACTTTTCAGAGACTATTAACTTTGTAAAGATTAAAAGATTAAATCTAAGAGTTTTAATGTAACCATTCAAACATCATACTTTGTATATGTTAATGTATCGTAGTATAATTCAAGTAATAATACCATTCTTCAAATGGAATAATAATAAACCAAAAAACAAAAGGTCTTGCAAGCTAATATCTTGAATTGATTATAACTAGTAGTGTAAATGACTAAATATCGAAGGTTACCCGGATCCGAGGTATAGCTAAATGAAATCAATTTTGATCCCAAAGAGTAAAGAAAGCATTCAAATAACTTTAATAATTTAATTAGTAATGTCGTTGGATCTGTCAGTAAATGTTTTTAAAAGTTAAATAAAGAGAAGTCGTCTTGTTACACACATATAATGAGTGCGTACATCAATAGTATACCTTCCCTTGTTTCCTTACACAGTTAGTAAGTAATTTGTTAAGTTAATTATTTGTGGATACATTTTGTTACAACGTAGGCAGCCCATCTAATTGACGGAGCTTAGTTAAGATGGGTTCCCTGGATTTGTAACGGGGCAATACGTTACAAAATTGCGCTACTCTGCTAATTTTTATAAAAAGTAGTTGCGAGCATCGTGACGCAAACAAAATTGCGCCACTCTGCTGATTTATGTAAAGGTTTTGTAAGCATCGTGACGCAAACAAAATTGCGCCACTCTGCTTAAAGTTAAAGTAGTTGCGAGCATCGTGACACAAACAAAATTGTGCCACTTGTGACATGTAAACAAAATTGTGCCACTATGCTTAGATAATTTGTATATTCAGTTATTGATCTATGCACTCAGAAACTTACCTTAGTAACTTTAATTTTCAAAACATACTTAATATTTTACTAAGTTACGTAAATGATAGTATGTATAAGTTGAGATATCATTAGCTTCATACAATGCAAATGCTATATGCAGGTACCTACTTGCATACACGAATTGTGAGTAAACATTACAATTTTGCTCAGTTGACAATCTGTAACAGGTTTGTTTACGACAATCCATGACCTGTTGTTTCCTGAATCATTCTGCACAGTATATGTTGGACATGCATAGTGTGTGTCGTAGATAAATTAAATAAAAAGAAAAGTGAAAGTAAGTTTGTTAATAATAATGCATTGTGTAATGTAGACCCAGGTAATTAAGTAGAAGTTCGTAATTTGTAATTGTGAACAAAATATTAATTTATTTAATTGGGAAAATATATGAATGAACGGAGTCAAAGTGTTACCAAGCGTAATAATAATAGATTTGTTGAATAAGATTGTGCTCCCCTTCTCCAGTTTTAAAACGACCAGTTTCAAATCGTTGATGTTATTCAATCGCATTGTGTAGACAATAATAAGTAAAAGCAAACCCCCATTCTCACACACGCTCAACCTTCCTTTGTTAACTAAATACAGAGGGTGACCCACATTCCAGTAAACAGCTGATCGGCTATTTAACTTGATAAATATGTGTGTGGAATTTCTGTCTCTCCCTTAGAAGAGAAATTGTTCTTTTCTAATTTAAGTAAATTAATTACTTAAGAATTTATCCTATATATGTGTAATAAATGTGTACAGTATAGTAGATCAAGTATTGTTCACCGTGATGACAATTAAATAATGTAGTGACTTAATAATAATAAATTTATTAATAATAATTAAAGTGTGCTAAATAAATATGGTAGTTAAATAGGAAATTAATTCTAGGAAGTTTCTTAAATCCCCCAAAGAAAATAATAATAAAGAAAATAATAATAAGTCAATAGTAATTATTTAATATTAATTATTTAATAAGGCTAAATAAATCTTGATTTAAACTAAATTGTGTGAAGTGTAATGGTCAAGTAACGTTGCAAAGTGTAAACACCGCGGTGGTGGCAAGTTAGAGGAAATAATGCGTGTTAGGAATTGTTGTAAGCAGCCACGCACCCTCCCTATTGTGATAAACCGGTAGTAGCCTAAACAATTGAAAACCACCCCTGTGTATTACAATGCATTGTGTAAAGTGTCTCCCCTTCCGCATAGTTTGTTTATATATTGTTAAAGAGATAAAGGAGAATTATCTTCGTGAGATTCCGCTTCTCTCAAAACAGTAATCTAGAGTGGAGTATGGGATCCTCTTTAGATTACATTAGAAATAAGTTTATGGTATATAATCAAGAAGTGATTATACATGTAACGTAAAAGGTCACAACGGCGCCGACTGAAAGGTGTAATGATAGGGCAGAAAGGTGCCAAAGATCATTAATAAATGCTGAAAGCTAACTTGAGTAGTTAGAGTAAGCTGGTGTCAGTCGGGCCACGATGTTGTGAGTTACGGATAAGTAGGGATCTTTCCAATCTAAGGTTTGGAAATTAGTATTAAGATTAAAATATAAGTTAGTACTGTAAGAAGTGAGAAAAAGGGAATTTCACGAAGGCTATCATTTAAATGAACAAGATCATTTAAAGAGAATTAGATAAAACAAACTGTGCACTAAGTAATAAATAACTTCACACACTGACCCCATTCGTACTCCCAGTCCCCAATTGTGAGTTAGACAAAAAAAACCGTAAAGTGCAAATTAAGCGGTGGAGTCTGTGACGATTTAAATTGTAACAGTAATGGTAAAAATAAAAAATTTTAAAAATTAAGGTTGCGAGCCATTAAGCCATTTAAATCTCACTATAATACCATAAAAACCTGTATGTACTCAGTATGAGGGGAAGAAGTAATTAGTAAGCCCAAAGAAACTTTAATAAAAAGACAAATTGTAAATAGTTATTATTGTCGTATTTAACCCTTTGGTGTTATCAGGCGCTGACCTGTTAATTCCGGACTCGACATGTTTTCCGAGTCGTTTGGAATTTAGATTAAGATAAAAAAACATAAGGTTAATAATTAAAAAATCTGAAGACACAGATAGTCGCTAAAACAACGTATTTAAATTATGTATATTTATTTAGGTATAGTTTGTGTAATAAAAAAAAGGTTTACATAAAGAGAGACAGGGACTATATTCTCGCGCAATAATTGCCCCTCTACCTCTTGTCCAGTACCAGTCGAAGTGGGCGAAAAATCGCTCTCTCGCTATGTTGACTCCATGCAGTGCAGACGTACGAGCGAAAGCTCTAACACTATGTTGCCGTTACTTTTGTTTTACTTTAATATTGTATCCGAGAAATTGCTGCTGAAAGCATATGTTATGTATTAATCAGTATAGTTATGTGAAAACAAAAGACTTAACTTATAACAAGAAATATAAAAATGGTGTAATACAAGATGACTGCTAACTTCAAGAACTAACAACACTTTCAACATCATACCTGGAGATGTGAACTACCAGAACTTACAAACTCTAGTAGACACGAGAGAATATGCAGATCAGGACATCCGAGAATCTACTAGTACCATCGTAGAAGCTTCAATCTACCCTACGGACTTTCGAGCCCTCTAATGACGAAGACCAGACCGAGATGATGACGGCGTTTTAAGGATTCCCAAGACGGACACCCCAGGACGAGGTTTCTACATACCAATTTAAAGGTGACTCGATAGCCTGGCTATCGAGAGTTAATAATATTTCTTGGATTTCGTTGTCCATGACGTGTCCGTTACTTAACTAAATATCACTATAATATTGACGACTCGGAACACAAAGTTTTTTATAAGTAAAAACGTAAAGTTTTACCTTACAGCCTAAACCGGCTTTCACCTATAGAAGGCTTCATCAGAGGCTGTCGTTAGTAGCGCTGCTCGTCTTGTTGTTGGCGACGAGAAAGTATTTCGAAAGATTGAAGCTGTGTGTGTGTGGTGAGATGTGTTCGAATAATGCGTGCGATTTGAATTGTGTCCTAAACATCCTAAACGAACAGACACAATTCAAATCGCACGCATTATTCGAACACATCTCACCACACACACACAGCTTCAATCTTTCGAAACACTTTCTCGTCGCCAACAACAAGACGAGCAGCGCTACTAACGACAGCCTCTGATGAAGCCTTCTATAGGTGAAAGCCGGTTTAGGCTGTAAGGTAAAACTTTACGTTTTTACTTATAAAAAACTTTGTGTTCCGAGTCGTCAATATTATAGTGATATTTAGTTAATAATATTTGTTACACAACACACTTTAAAAGAGACTTTTCAGAGACTATTAACTTTGTAAATATTAAAAGATTAAATCTAAGAGTTTTAATGTAACCATTCAAACATCATACTTTGTAACAGTTTATATGTTAATGTATCGTAGTATAATTCAAGTAATAATACCATTCTTCAAATGGAATAATAATAAACCAAGAAACAAAAGGTCTTGCAAGCTAATATCTTGAATTGATTATAACTAGTAGTGTAAATGACTAAATATCGAAGGTTACCCGGATCCGAGGTATAGCTAAATGAAATCAATTTTGATCCCAAAGAGTAAAGAAAGCATTCAAATAACTTTAATAATTTAATTAGTAATGTCGTGGGATCTGTCAGTAAATGTTTTTAAAAGTTAAATAAAGAGAAGTCGTCTTGTTACACACATATAATGAGTGCGTACATCAATAGTATACCTTCCCTTGTTTCCTTACACAGTTAGTAAGTAATTTGTTAAGTTAATTATTTGTGGATACATTTTGTTACAACGTAGGCAGCCCATCTAATTGACGGAGCTTAGTTAAGATGGGTTCCCTGGATTTGTAACGTGGCAATACGTTACACTTATTTAAGTTTTTCTTTATTATTTTATGGTGGTTTACCTTTGACATTTTTATTAAGTTTTTTTCTATAATTCTTAAATTTAATTAACTCCCTTCGTTCATTAATTGGGAGGTTAAATACCTTAATTAATCCACCCTTCTTCATCTCCAATTCTTCTTTTGTATTTAATATTTTCTTTCTACATATTTTTCTTATTTTCTCGGTCTTCTTTCCCATGGTTTGGATATTCTCTTTGTTTTTTCTATTGTTATTTTCAGATAGCAGTGCATTTAGGTCTTCTGTAATTTCTATTTCCTTGCTGCTCTCTTCTGTGTTCGGACTTACTTTAATGCCTTCGGAAGTGCTTATTCATATTCTTGAAACCACTGTCCATTGTTTCCTCTAACCCTTTGAAACCTTCATTCATTATTTTCATTAATTTTTCATGGTGTCTCTGGTTATCTTCTCTCATTTTGTTTAATCTTTCGTTCTGTTTCTTTGAGTTTTCCTCCTGTTTCCTAAATTGTTCTTTTAAGTTTTCCTTATTTTCCTTAATTTCCTCATTTATTTTCCTCAGAATTTCGTTAGTTTGTCTACTCTGTTCTGCCATAAATTTGATCATTTCCTGCCAATTTGGTTCTTCTCTAGCTCCCGCTTTATCTAGTTGGTCCCCTTGGGCATCTTCTTCAATTATTTCCTTTTCCGTGTCCATAATTACTTTATCACCCGTCTGTTGTTCCATTTCACTATCTATGACTACTTCTATTTGCATGTTTGATTGTTCCAAGTTTTTATTGTTTGGTATTCCTTGAAATTCTTCTATTCGATTATGTTCCTTCCTCCAATTACACATATCTTCTCTGGATAGTTCAAACATAACCCTTATACATTCCCTTAATTCTGCGTTTTCCGTTTGTATTGGGTTTCCTGGTTGTCTTATTAATTGTCTCCATTGTTCATATTCCTCCTGAGTATATTGCTCTGTCACCTGTGCGTATACTCCCGTTCTTTCGTTTTTCATTTGTGCTTCATTATTGTCCCATCTTTCCCAATCTTCTTCAGTCATTCTTTCCACATTGTTATCGTCTTTTTCGTGGGCTGTCCCTATAGTCTCTTCTTTATTACACTTGTCGTCTAATTCCCACATTTCATCATAAATATCTCAATGTCATTTTGTCGTTTGGTGTTCCCATTGCATTCGCACGACTCATCTGTGCTCGTTCGTGATCAGTGGTATTCTTCTTGATGTACTCCATCTCGTTACTGAATTTTTTAAATAGCACTGTCATCCATTCCGCGTAACTTCATCGTTTCTCTTGTTCGGGCATTTTTGTTTCCTGTTGTATCATAGCTCTTTGTTGCATTTCTGTGCCTCTAATAGTTGCCTGCTCGAGTTAAGTAATAATTATGGAATCACTGTTTTACTTAACTTAAGCCCTACACAAGTTGAGCGCCAATTTATAACTTAACGACTGTCGCTCCCGTGTTAATTAGCCACACGTTGGATGCGTCAATTTATAACTTTTCGAATCTCCCGTATCACTATCTTCTAAAGCCCCACTGTTGGGCTCGTCAATTTATAACTTATCCCCTTTCTCCTTCTCTTTTGTTCGTATATAGAATATGTGTTTTGTTGTGATTTAAATTAGGTATTGAATTAAGTGTGGGTCGGTTTCTCTTATAAAACCGCAATGTTTGATTATTGGTGAATAAACAATATCTTCTAATATGTGATCTTATTCAAATACTAAGAATATCTCAGTATTCCGTATTAACGTAGTGCTTCGGTAATAGTAGCGTTCAATACCAGTTGATATAGTGTGTAATTATAATTTTCTTGCTCAAGCGTAGTCCGCGTTTGAAGAGAAGAGAGAGATTCCTTATCTGTTTCTCGTTCTCTTTAGTTCAACAGCGGTCCACGACGTAGCGCTGTGGTTCACAGACAGCTGAAAATTGTAGGTTAGTTATCCGCGTACAATAATTCCTACGTTACACTCTCTACATAAATTATAACTTGTTCATACTGCACTAAATATTATATAAATGATAAGATATCATTCAATTCAGAAATGATTCTTTATTATGATTTTAGTATTTCTTGACAACAAAGTTCTTTCTTTACGGGATACAAAAGTCGATCGTATTGGAAGTAATCGATTATCTATCGGATTCAGGGTTGTATATTATATTAATGATTATTCTATTTCTTTAAACACAGGGTGTGAAGGTTCTTTCAACTATTAGTAAGGTCAGAAAATGCATAAATAGGATTACAAGGTATTACAATATAATACTAATTTCTTATTAAGTATTAATTAAAATAAGTGTAGTTTTACCGTCCGCTGGACATCGTTACTTGGGAAGGCCGTGTACAGCTAACCTCGTTGAAGTGTTTGGTCAGTAACGGAATACAGATGAATTAATCCTCGCCAGTCTTCACTCCAAGGTCGAAATAAAGGTTGAAGTCTTGGTCCTGGGATGATGCAGAAATGCCACTCCTTTTGTTCACCAACGTCTGATTTTTGTTGTTACGGGTTTCAGTGTATTTCGTGTCCAACTACGCTTTTTCTATTGAATTGTGGAAGATAACGTTCAAGTATAATTTAGTGTTTTGTTCTCGTTCTTTATAATACTGGATTATATAACTCTATTCAGGTAGTTATTTCTCTGCATTGGTTTATTAATTAAGTTAATGATTACTCATTATATTGAGTTTTATTGGTAGAATTCTTCCTGTAGATTTTCGTCAATTGTGATGTATATGTTTATTATTATTCGGTTATATAAGACTGTCGAATGTCAGTGAACCATATTATGGTTAATTATTACTTAATTTTGTTCACAATTGTATTGATTTAATTTAATTTTATCATAATTTTCTAAGAGCATCAAAACTAATCCGTCTTCGTTCATGGAAAATATTTCAATAATGGAATCAACAAATTTTATATCTCTCGTCGTCCTTGACAACCATCCTGTCTTCTCTTATTGGATATTATATATAATACTATAACCATTATCATACAATGTGCTTACACTCATTAAAATAATCCTTTACTAAATTTAAATTTTATCTTATTATACCTTTACATATAGTTTGTTACTAAATTATATACATTTTGCTGTTGTTTCCTCTTAATTTACATATTCTAACAAGTATTATTTTCCTGTTACAAAATATTACCTTTCGGTATCATTGCACTGTTACATTTTGAGATTTTATTTAAATTGAATTTATTTATCTGCTATCAGTAATTATTATTGACTTCTCCTAACTCATTATATTCTATTTAGTATTTTTTACAAAATTCGTTACCTAACTTTTCTGACCTGACTTACTATACAATGTTACTGGTTTTAGGCCTATCATTACATTTTTATTTACTTCTGATTTTAATTTGTTACTATTTGCATTATTATAGAATCCTTCATTTGTTTATTATATAATTATACTAAACCCTTTTGTATCTCGTTAACAATTATAGCCTTTCTGGCCAAGTTTACAATTATAGCCTGCATACTAACTGAGTACATGTATACAACATTTAACTTTATAAAGTTTATCACCATCTTTACAATGCTATATCTGATAACACAATAAATGAAATTAATATCAGTTAATTGATATTCTATTAAAAGAATTACTCCACTTGCTACACATAAAAAACAACATAAATATCATGATAATAACACAACATGATACAACGTAATAACAGGTACATTTTTATAACATAAATTATGCACTAATCCTTCTCCTCTCCTTTAATTCATCAATTATTATAAAACTGTCTAAGTTAGGTTTTACACGTCTATCGTTTACACCTTCTCACTGAACACTGAAGTTGGTATTTATAAACATTCTCAAATTTTTCTTTCTACCTTGTATTCTTATTGTGGGATGATTCATTATATTTATTAATGGGTTATTTTCTGACCTTTTATTAGTATGGACAATTATTTTTTTTTTATTTTTTTTTTTTTTAATTATAACTTATTTATGTAACGTAGGGGACCATATTTTCGTCACGTTAAAATATATATATTTTTGTAATAATATATTATTATTAGTATATATTAATATATTATTATTAACTAACTGTGTTTCTTGGGATTTATTGGTTTTTAACTTGTTGCTTTTAATTCATTTATCGTGAAGAGTTTTTCAGTGTAATTTGATTCCACTTGAGTAACAATGGATTTGTTGCCGCAATCGATTGTGTCTTCGAGCGCCCTGTTCTTCATTTGACTAATCTGGTCCGTTCGCTGCTCACTCTCCTGTTGACTTGCCTGTAATTGTCCTGTAAATTTTCTAATTTTCTACAATGACAACTCTTTCCAGTCAAAATAACAATATTTATTTTTACTCAAATTATTCAGAAAAGAGGAACAGTCGACTTGTGTCAAAACAAAATATTGGTCGGGTCTACTCTACTGCTCAATTTGACTATGACACTAATAATCTTCAATAAACAAATTAATTATAATAATTATTAAATCTCAGGGTTTAAGGGTTCTTTGAGACTGTTATTGAATTCAGAGAATGCATACAAAAATACAATACATCACAAAAGGTAAGTAAAATTTAAAATCTTAATACTATATTCTATTACTCGTTGCTAAGCAACGACTGTCGTTTCCGCAAGATGGTCGCTCAAACGTGTAACCTCGAGCTGTTCCGAATTATTTTAAAATAAATGTTTTAGTGTTCACAGTTTTAGTTTTTAAGCTTTTCTTTCAATCAATGATCACTGGTGTTTGTTCTGTAAGTGTAGATAATGTCTACGATAGTGTTGTGTAAACGTATCTGTAGTGTGGCTATTAATTAAATCTGGCCTCACTCACATAAATTACAAATGTGCGTTCGTTTTGGGTAGTCAGGATTATCTGAGTCTCTGCATTTAGTTTTAGGTTTAATTTAATTATTTCTGTCTTCTGGTATTCCACAGTGCTTACCGCTTCTGTTGGTAATTATTATCGACGGCCAACGGTCCAAAAAACATTACTTATATTTAAATAATATTGGCTTCATCAGAGCACATCTGCCCTCTGCAATGGTTAACAATACAATTCTAAATTCTTGCTTCTTCATCAACGGTCTCCTGACCTTACAATACTGGCCTGTGATTGGTCAAAACTAAGAGTTCATTAGGTCACATGGTCAGTTTACAAAAATCAAATGTTCATTTGCCTATAAGAAAATACTCCTTTTTTAACTTTAAGTTTCCTTAAATTTAAATTACATCATGTTTTTCTTTATATAATTATGAGCATTTTGATACCTTATTTACATAAATTGGTTATTATAAAGGGCGATTTCCCACCTTACAAAATTTCTAACTTTGGGCCTACACTTCTAGTTTCCTGACATTTATTTACTAATCTATTTTATAATTTACATTTATTATTACTTAAACTCTGATTCTGAACCCTTTTTTTTCTGATTTTAAACTATTTACTAAACGAGTCTGGACCCTTAACATTATTTAACAAATGGTTACAATAAAATCCTTTAACATATTATTCAATATACTGCCTCTATGGCCTAGTCGACAATTATCAATTTACAAATAATATACTTAGTGTTAATACAATAATTTGATTAGAACAGAATCATCCGGCATGCTATGTTTTAAGTATGGCCTACATGATTAAATATTGTATTTTACAATTAGCCACAATGATTAGTTAACTGGCATACTATTCAGCCATCCCATTAATCTTAACTAGTAGTATTAATCAGTGATTAGATTATTGTTCATGGGTTTTTGGTTCCTAATGCATCACCTTCTGATTCTGCTCATAGGCTCCAACTACTTCTAACAACATTGTTCATGAATGTTACTCATAAGCTTTGGCATAAAACACAAACATAACTAGTCATGCCAAAACCTTTATGAACATCTTAACATTATTTAAAACCCCCATAACAACTCTCTATTAACGTGGTCCATGGGTTTTCTTTTTACATAAAAGTATTTAACCCACACTTCTGCCATCTCCCCCTCACTGACACTTTCTGTGTTTGGGAATATCACTGGTACTTCACTGACACTTTATTAATTGGGTGTTTGTTTGTTTGCACTATCTAATATCAGGGATCACTAACTTTATCCCACACTCTTTCACATTAACATAATTACAAAAGGTTTGTGTGTTTTTTTTTTATATTTATTATACATTTTGATTAGTTTATTTACTATCTGCATTGTATTTTTCTTTTACTATTTATATTAGACAGTCCTTCTTTTTCTATAACTAAATGTTGTGTATTTTTATTTGGTCTATGTGGATAGCATAGGCAACTCTGCCTACTATCATGCCTAATGAATTGAGCAGTTCTAGCTTTGGGACAGGGTTACTATTATGTCGCATTACAATATATATAAATATATATATATAATAACAATATTTATGTTCCTTTTAATTTATTTAATAAATGCAATATATGCATATAATTGATTGTAGTGTGAACTGACCTACCTGCTGTGCGTTCTTGCGTCTTCTTCCGACTAAGGCCATAGGAATTTCTGTTTTGAATTCGCAAGTAGGTTAATTCAAATGTACAAAGCACAAAGAATACAGTTATAATTATTTCGAATAGTTTTGTGATGTTGGTAGATTTTGGAGTACAGCAATAACGAAACAGTGTTGGGTATAAAATTGGGGTTTATTATTCTAATAGCACATAAAATGAAAAAACTTACATCTAACACAATTCTTACGTACTAAAAGAGTAATTAGTAATTTGTTCAATGTTTTCAGAATGAATATTAGCTTTCAGAGGAAAAGCTTATGAATATGAATTTATACGAATTTTGTTTCTTATTGATTTCAAAAGTTAATTTTTAAAATGATTTAATTAATGAATTTGGAATGCTTTAATACTGATTTTACTACTTCAAGATGCTTTTAAAATACTCTGAAATAAATTAGCCGTGAATCTAGTTCAACGTGCTTTTTATTTACTTGTGATTTGTTTCACGTATACTGCAGTATAAGTTTCTAAGTAATTCAGTGTTAAGATTTATATACCGCTTTTTATCTACGTCTATTTCTTATCTGTTGCTTCTTACTTAACTTATACGTGTTCTACAGATTATCACAATATTGATGTTCTTATTAATTTAGAGTCTCTGTTTTATCAGCATCTGGATGAATTTAACTTTACAATGATTTTAAAAGAAAAAGAAAAATGATCTTTTAAAAAATGTATAAATGATTTTTGACTTTCCTGGTACTGAAGATCTCGATGATGTCCTCTGGGGTCCCTCGATGTCCTGGTCCAATCAGCTAGTGGCAATGATTTCTTCTGCGTCCTGGATTCCGGCAAAAAATTCAGGAATCAGCAACTCAGCTCCTTCTGCAACTGTTGATGGTTTTAACGTCCGTGGTTTAACTGCCACAACTGCTTCAGGCCCTCGGTCCGGATACTCTGCACTCATGTGTGTGTGTGTGTGTGTGTGTGTGTGTGTGTGTGTGTGTGTGTGTGTCGTCTCGGGTGTCGCTCTGCGTCGTCAGTTCTTCAGCTCGTACCACGTTCTAGACGGCCTCGTTCTGTTGTACTCTTGATGTGACTTCACGTAGTATGTGTTCGATCTCTTACATGCGTACGCCAACAGTTTGATGTATTGCGCAGTACGCTTATTTGTTGACAAATAAGAGTATTGTACGTAGACGCCTTCACAGTCGAGTCGTTACAGTTGATCTGTTTGTTGACACATAAGACTATGGTGAATGTTCGTCTTCACGTCGAGTCGTTACAGATGAGTGTCTAAGACGATCGTAGTTAAACGTCTTCACTGTTCGAGTCTTTCCAGTCGAGAGTCGAGTGTTGTTCACAGGTTGAGTCCTTACAGAAGAATGTCTGTGTTCAGCCCGAAACCAACGGTTCTTCAAAATTTTTAGAATGTGATTGGCTGAAACACTCTCCCTTCTACTTGGAAATTTAGTCACCTCACTCCATGAGAACGAAAAATAATTCCCACAGTTCGAGAATTGTTATTATTTTTAATATACTGAAATACACCGGATTTGATTGTCAGTCGGATGTCCAGTTGCAATTTGTATTGCGATTATCTTGGCTGCAAGCTAAGTTATGCTTATTCTAACATATACATTTGATTAGTAATTTTTATAATTATAACATATTCAAAGCTGAACCCCCTAGCTCACTCACTATGGGAGTTATTTAAATAAAATGAATTATCTCATTAACTCTTTAATTATATTCATTGAAATTTGCACACCCTATTCTTAATATTTCGGCAAACATTTTGGCTATCTTGGTTTTTGCCTATATTTATTCGTTTCCGAAATATTAATGATTTAAAGTTAGGGCGTGTCCCTAATTTATAATGGTGTGTGTGTGTGTGTGTGCTTACGTAACGCCACCGGACATAGCCGCTGGGCCCCCAAATCTATGGGATTTGGTAACGTTATATACACCCCCACCCGTTTTAAAAAAAAAATGAATGTAGAATATACAGTTATTTTTTTTTCTACATTTGTTATGATTCACAACTATGTATTGTTCTATTTATTTACAAAAACATACACTGATATAATTACCTTGATCATACAAGCTTTATATATAACTTAATTCTAATAAATTAAGATCATATTGTAACGTGACGAAGTTGGAGGGATTTTTATTTTATTAAATTTTTGGGGTTTATTAAGAATATTCATAAATATAATTTCCATCTGTGACCAGTCTACGTGCTGAATTAAAACATTGCGCTAACAAAGGAACAGTACACAGTATCAGTTGTGTAACCTTTGCGAAAGAATGTACCAGGGCGTCAATTCTAAGAACTTTACATTTGTGTGACGTCCGCGCCCGAATGCACCACACGAGCAGGTGCGCAGACCGACGCGGAATTGTAAAACTCAAAATGGCTATGAGGCGAAAGTTTGGACGCACATGATATCAGAACGACGGATGCAAGTCTAAGTACAACCCCTTGTGTGACGTCAACCAGTGCTGACCAAATGTCATCCACGACAAACACACAAAAAACTACGTGTGTTGAATGGGACACAACAGTGAAAATTAAATAGCAGGCATTGTTTTCCACCTTGAGAAACGCAATCTAGTTGACAGTGAGCGTAGAGACGCTTTTCCCAGTTCTCTTAGAGACGGTGTCTGGCCAGGCATCAGCCCCATGGGGCTCTTCCAAAATTTATAAGTTTCAAGTAAAAAGTGAGTAAATAAGTTAACAGTAACGCGACAGTGGGGTTCGGGTTCAACCAAAGGACACAAAAAGTATAAGTTTGACATCCAAGAAGTTATAAATGGGTGACCACGAATTTGGGAGGACGCCTCGTGCTGGCGAGGGGTATCTGTATCAGTTTCATTAATAATGGGGCGCATTTTATTTAAAGGGGGTAAATCAGTGTGAATGAGTGAATGTTTGGCAGGCTGGGCTGTCTGTATCTTAGAATAAGGTAATATGTTAGCGTAAGGTAAAGATAGTAATTGTAGTCATGAAATTATTATGACTATGACTAGTAATAACAAAACATGAAATTATTATGCCGTTATTTCATTTTCCAAATTTCGAGTAAAGATCTGATAAAGTGTCTTAAAAGTTAAAAAATAAAAAAGTCAATAATTCTCTTCAAAAATGAGTTACTTAATTTATTTACATAACCCGTAAACCATACTTGCATCTTACGTTCGTGCGACCGAATTCTGGACCCAGATAATTTTTACAGGTAGGTGGGAATAAATTATGTATTTGTATTTATAATAGATTAATTAACACAACAATGAGCATAAAAATATTGTGTAACAATGTTTGTAGCATGGGTAGTATTTAATAGCGAGGCATTTAACAAAGTATTTCATACAGATGGTGACAGACAATTGCGGCACACGCGCTTAGGAATGTGTTTCCATTTTCCTACTCCTATTATCGCGGAGCTGACGCAGTTAATTAGCCTATGCATTTAGAAACCAGCTGTGTGCGAGCTCATGGGCGCATCGTCGCATTGTGAATACATTTCCAGCAACGGTTGCCCTGTCTCACGCTTAGACGAGTGTGTTCGTTTTCCAGTGCTATGAACTGATCGTTACTTATTTAAAACTTATCTACAATTATTATTATTTATATCTAATACTCTAATTTATTTAAACAATTATTATTAATATTTAAATTATTAGTATTTAAATTATTTTTAACTCTATACGATTTATATTTACAGTGTCTCTATCATTTGGTATCAACGCGCCTAAGATTTTTATCTCACTCGTAATATTTCCTTAACGAGGCTGCGTGATATTTTCCTATGACCTTTTTTTTATCTAGCGTCGGTTTGTATCCGTACTTCGAGATTATCGACCTTTTTAGCTACATCCACGGTTTGTTTTTCGCACCTGCCGATGTGTTCTTTAAATCGCCCCTCTATACGTGAAACCTGTTCAATAAACGATTTATGCATTGTGGTCTCAAAAACCTTAAAACGTTCATTTATTCTTGTCTCTACCGTATGAATTTTTTCTCCGACTTCGGTGACTTTAGAATCTAAGCTTTTCACGCTTTTTCGATTTTAGCAGCTATTTTAGCATCGGTTTGTCTTATTTCCGTGTTTATATCAGCGTTAGTCTGTTCTAGTACATCGGTTAAACTTGTTTTCTGTGTGTCTATTTTAGCTGTTATTTCCGCGATATTTATTTCAGCGTTGGCTGTAATTTGTTCAAATTTCGCATTCATATTAGCTGTTAATTCCGCGGCTGTTTGTTTCATTTCTTGTAACAGTTGTTTCAACATTTTGTCGGTCTCCATTTTTACAGAATATTCTTAAACACTTTATTGCTGTACTTATTACCAATTCACAAAACTTTCTTTAGGGATTGTTTGAGTTGGAGTTGGATGCCAGCTGTTTTACTAATTAAAACAGCAAAATTTGTTTTAATTTATTTCACTTCAATTAAATTTTACAATTTAATAGTTTATCAAAATTATGAATAATCGTGCCCCACTGTTGGTCGCACCATTTATAACAATATTTTTGTTGCTTTTAATTTATTTAATAAATCCAATATATACATATAAATGATTGTAGTGTGAACTGACCTACCTGCTGTGCGTTCTTGTGTCTTCTTCCGACTAAGGCCATAGGAATTTGTGTTTTGAATTCGCAAGTAGGTTAATTCAAATGTACAAAGCACAAAGAATACAGTTATAATTATTTCGAATAGTTTTGTGATGTTGGTAGATTTTGGAGTTACGGTAGATTTGGGTGATAATATGCAAATTATTATCATAAATTAATATTTGTAATTGCTTAATTGTTAATGATGTAAGGGTTAATGAGTAGGCCCTTCATCAGCTAATTACCACCACGTAATTTAGGTACAAATCTACTAATTTACTTAGGTTGCTTCTTTAATATTAAATTATAATAGTGATGTGACTCGTGAATAACACAGGGTTTATTGAGAATGATGAACGCATTATTGATTGATTGATTGCTTAGGTACTAATTTATTATATGTTAAACATTTTGTATTCAATAACAAACATATAAATATCTTCCTGGTACCTGTAAATACATACAACATATATCAAAACATAAATTCCTCCTTAATTGTTTCCTGTAAATACATACAACATATAAAATGCATACAATAAATCAAATAATATTATTCTACCTAATGCGTTCATTCACCCAGATGGATGGCTCTAATAGAACATAAATATATATACTGAATGCAACCTTCTTTTACTAACTTTTCTCATATTTTCTCAGGGTTAGATTCTTGGAAAGAGACAGGACAGTAGTTAATTATGTTAACAAGATCATAAAGAGTTACTTGATTTAGCTAATCCGTTAATCCATCGGCGCTATCTCCTGGTGATGATGATCGTTGGGGATGTTGCTCCATTGAATTCGATGGTGATGATCACTCTCACTTGTCACTCACTCGCGTCGCTAACAGGATAGTGTTTTGTGTTATTCTATGTTCACACGCTCTAAATTGTCTCCGCGCATATCCATGTTTGATTAAATGTTCTGTATGTTCTTTGTATGACTACGCAAAGGTATTATTGTGTGGCTAGTTAATATTTCCTATAAATATTAGTGTCTTGGTTATAGTGATTTATAGGTATGATTATAACGTTAACGCACATTGTGAAGTACTGTTCGCTATACTGTTTTCTAATATGTAAACGATTATATATTCTTGGTTAAGGAAAGTTCAGTTCCCATTCACGTACTTTGAGAATACACGGTAGTTTGATATGCCGATGCACTTCGAAATTCGCGTGACTGTTCTTAGTAGAAATACGGCACTGAGTAAACTTGCGAGATTGTTTATAACATCATTAGTCCGGTTGAATATAAGACTCCTCGGGAACTGTTCGAGAGTTATTATAAGACTTTCTCACTGCCGAAAATTGTAACGTGACTTCCGAAATTTATTATAAGACTGCTGAAATTCATAATACGACTGCCTCGTCCCGCGTTCGACATTCCCCTTTTATTAACATCTCCCTACTAGAAAATTTGTCTCTGGCTTGTCCACGCCTAAGATTACCATGATAGGCTGAGACTCTACCCTCTCTCGAAGTCGTTTCCCTCCATCTCGAAGTCTTCCAGTCTTCTACCCTCTGATTCGTTCGTCTGTTAGTTGCTATGGAAACGGGCCTCTTTTCCGCTCTCTCTCGTGAACGTCGTGATAGGTAGCTAGAGATGTCCTTTGAGTCGTCTTGTCCAGGCGTCACTCTCGTTCTGGGAAATGCAAGCTATTCCCCGCGTGTCAATCAACCCATTGTTTGAGTCTCCAGCAAGGGTTTACTCTTAACGTCCCGGTTATTGTTCGTTACTGAAACTCTGTGTCATGGCAATTAACAGTTTTCCATCAAGTGTCGACGGTTGTAACCTCCATGCTTTCTCGTCATAAATTTTAGCTTGTCACTTAAGCGAACATCCCGCTGTGACTTGGCGCTGGTTCTCTTCATAGTTGTTGTTTGGATCTTTTCTAAAGACTGCAGTATGTCCTGAACCCTTTGTCTCTCGTCTCGTTTTTTGTAAAGTTGTGAAATTACACACGACTTTAAATAAATATAATTGTATTTGTATGAAGAAATAACAAGTAACCTACATTCGGGTTTGTTTACATTACTTGTATTAAACACGTATGTCACGCGCACCATAATTATGGTACTTACCATAGTCCGAGAATCTAGTTGTTTCAATCTTGTTGTTTTTATTGTTACCTAGGGTCCAAGGATTCGACTCAGCGTGATTGCTGACAGAGATAGGCATAGAAATAAGAATACGTTCATTTGAAACATTGACCATTAATATTAATTTATTCAGCAATTTTGTTCATTGTGTACACCGGATAAAATTTCAACATGGCGGCCACTATTTATATTGACTCTCTTTTATCATAAAACTCTTTGATGTTTTATTAGACGTTAGTTTATCAAATTCTATCTACTGACTATGAAGCAGCTTCATGATTAATTGACTTTAATTATATTTACTTATCACTAACGCAAACCAACACCCCGCTTGGATGTCGACATTTACCTTGCACGCACTGCTCTCTCTCTCTCACATTCATACGTACAATTTCAATTTACTTTTTGTTGTGTACACATAACGGCAATTTTGATTAAAAGAGCTCTTTAAAATAAAATTTTGGTTTTGCACTTCCCTTGTTAGGTAGACTGGAAGTTCTAGCAGTGGATCACATGTTGTTTTCCGAATGGCGTGGTTACATTTTACTGAATTCACTGATTCTAAGTATAATTTTGAAACACTATTATTTCACACTGTCTGAGTTCTCCTGTAGTTAATACTTTTACATTTTTGATTACATTTTTGAACTATTTAAGACACTTTGGCTGACTATTTTAGGCCAGCACAATTTTTAACGTGTTGTCGCCATGATGAATTTCTGAAGACTAGGCAGAACACTACGCAATTTTTACGTATGTGTGTGTGAGTACACGTCATTGTTCTTTGTCTTTCGTTACATAAACGCCTTGTTTGTTACGTATTTTAATCACGTCATTGTTGTATTAATGACGTTTGGCGTTGTCGGCCTATGAAACAGAAGTATGTAGCGCCGGTATTGGTTGCTGTAACCATTATAAGTGTTTTTATCTGTACGTACACTGCTGTCCTTGAAATTATTTCGTTGTCTCGGAACTGCGTCGTTGTAGGCAAAAACCAAGGGAAATTGTATTACCCATAGAAATGAATTTAAAAACATCGAAATACCATAATTTACTACCTTGCATACCATACTTTTTATATCAGGCTTTTTGTACTGTCACAAAACCCCCTCAATGAAAGGTTTTGTGTCGAGACACAAAAACTTTCATTGACTCATTCACACCTCTCTAAAAGGATCAGCTCAGATATTGAGCCACAACCCCCTGTAGTGTTACTATAAAAGAAATTCAATCACTTACCCTTGGTCCAATGATGAGGTTCGCACCTTCTGACCTTACTGGACTTCTCCAGAGAGATCCCTACACCATAAGGCCATGAGGCACTTTACGCTCCTGTTCTGACGCACCGGCCAGCTCAGGACCGCGGTCACCACACCATAAAACTCTGAAACATGCAATACAAAATTTTAAAATAGTGGCCTTCTCTATATCCATATCCACAACTGATATGTTTCCTCTTAGTACGTTGGTTTGCGTTTTGGGGCATTGGTTTGCTTAATTATACAAGTTTCAAACAATGTATATCAAGAATTAAGATAGAAAAACTCCTTCTCTTTTTAACAATCCGGTATCTAGTACACATTTCTGACTCCTGTCAATTATATTCATTCTCTTTATCATATGAAAACAATCGCTCTTAACCTAAACAAACAATACATTTTACTGCTTTAGCAACAACCATTAACCCTAATATTTTACTTCATATAATCTTACAATATCTATATCATGGCAAACAACTTTAAAGCTTTATAATTTCTTTACGATCTTTTCTTATGTTTAACTTTCTTTATAACAGAATCATTTCTAGAGAATGGACAATATTCACAAAATTTTAATATTATAATCGTTACTAACCTGGTAGTAACCTCCCATCCTATTTTACCATCAACATAACAAAAACATAATAAAACATTGTACATTACACATTAAACACTAACATTGAACAATTCACATTACTGAATTCATATTTACATAACTTGTAGCAAAACTTTAATAAGACATTACTATTTTTATCAACTCTTTATTAACTTTTATCATTTAACATTCATTTAGATTCTATACAAAAATTTCACATTTATCATTACCTTTCCATTTACCTTACCTTTCAGTTACATCACCTTTCTACTATGAATTTTCCTTTTCTAACCCTTTTATCCTTACTAGTTTGAGTGACTCTCCATTATTCACTATTCTCTATATCTTATTTTGGTATTTGTCAATCTAACCTTACTCACCTCTTTTTAACTAACAACCGCTTCTAACCATTAATATATTATGACACCAATATCTCTATAATAACCCCCTTCACAAATCCCATTTAAAACCTCTGGCACCGCTCATTTTGTCTTTTATATAAGGATGTATGTTACTTAACTGGCCATATCCACTCCTAACCATTTGCCCTCCACCAATATTGGCAAACACTCTAACCCAAAATTGCTCCGCCTGCCACAACGCTGCACGCTGGTCCATTGCCACGTCACTCGTTGATCACTCCTTAACACCGGATCCTTACTACAAAATATCACCAACAACAACTATAAAATTACCATCCACATTACTCACCTCTACATATAATCCCTGCCTACTGTGTCCCTAAAATATCTAACACCTCTTTATATATTATCAGCATCTCAACACTTTATTTTTTCTAACTCCCAATAACTTTATTTAACTAACTCCTATGCCCTTATTTATCACTATTCCCAAACCTCTTTACAACATTTCAACTTAATATACCACTAGAAAATTCATCGCTTATCTACTAACAACAATACCTCTCAATATCCAAATCTATTATATGCGTAATCATTTACTAACCCTTTAGAATCTAAATTCCATAATATCATTTAAAATCATTATTAAACTTCCTTCAATTATTTAAAATTCTACAATACATGTTTACATAAAAAAAAAATATAAAATACACAACAGCAAAAAATACACAAATACCTTGACATTAATATACACAAAAATATACAATCCACCTTACCATTATATCATTTACCATAAATCAGTCATAAACAGTCCATCTTAAAAAACACTGTCCACATAATTAAATGTTCATAACACAATAAAATAATCAACCTCCATCGTCAAATAGCAATCGAACCTTAAAACTATGTACATGGTTTAATATTGAATGTCTTATATTATTACAATCAATATACATACTATTCAAATTTCTATAATTTTCCACAATCTCATATAACTCATGATCGGGTATGGTCATTTCGCCTTTGGTATAGTCTGTTACAATCAGGTATTTTGTAAAGTCATTATTCTCATTCTCTCCTACTACTAACCTTTCCATCAACTCTTCATAATCTCTGCTTATCTTAAAAATTTCTACCTCCCTCTTTCTCTCACAATATCTCTCACTTTCAAAATATTTCTCTCTTTTAAAATATCTCTTATAATAACTCTTCCAATAACACTTCTCTCCCTCAATATATCTCTCTTTACACCCACTCTTTAAACCTTCAAAACACACTATCATTCCCTTATTATTATATTCTATTCCCCACAAAATTTCATTATCACTACTCCTGTTTACACAATCATTTTCCAATATCATACTTTTATTTACATTATCATAATTTTCTACCCCACTTACCTTGTCTTTGTTTCTATCTAATTTGTCTATTTCTCTACTCTTATTTTCTAACTGTATTTTGTCTCACTTTGCATGTATCTCATTTAATCTTTTGTCACAATTACAGCTCTGTTTCTTAATTTCTTTTTTGATGTCTTTAAACTGTTCATCAAATTGGTTTAATTTACTGTTCAACTGGCCGTTCTGTATTTGCATTAATTGGAAGAGATCTTCCAATGACACTTTATTCATGGTACGTGTTGAGTTCAACACCAATGACTCTGTGTTTATATTTTCTATGTTACTGTTTTCGTTATTATCTGCCATTATGAAATGTTAATGACTTGTCGCTCTATATTAGCGTTACCACCTAACCTACAACCGTATTCTCAGTTTCAATGCCCACTCTGCCCGTCATTCAGGCTTATTATATAAAATACACTAATATATTTTATATAGTCACCAGTTCGGGCGGCCAATTGTGAAATTACACACGACTTTAAATAAATACAAATGTATTTGTATGAAGAAATAACAAGTAACCTACATTCGGGCTTGTTTACATTACTTGTATTAAACATGTATGTCACGCTCACCATAATTATGGTACTTACCATAGTCCGAGAATCTAGTTGTTTCAATCTTGTTGTTTTTATTGTTACCTAGGGTCCAAGGATTCGACTCAGTGTGATTGCTGACAGAGATAGGCATAGAAATAAGAATACGTTCATTTGAAACATTGACCATTAATATTAATTTATTCAGCAATTTTGTTCATTGTGTACACCGGATAAAATTTCAACATGGCGGCCACTATTTATATTGACTCTCTTTTATCATAAAACTCTTTGATGTTTTATTAGACGTTAGTTTATCAAATTCTATCTACTGACTATGAAGCAGCTTCATGATTAATTGACTTTAATTATATTTACTTATCACTAACGCAAACCAACACCCTGCTTGGATGTCGACATTTACCTTGCACGCACTGCTCTCTCTCTCACATTCATACGTACAATTTCAATTTACTTTTTGTTGTGTACACATAACGGCAATTTTGATTAAAAGAGCTCTTTAAAATAAAATTTTGGTTTTGCACTTCCCTTGTTAGGTAGACTGGAAGTTCTAGCAGTGGATCACATGTTGTTTTCCGAATGGCGTGGTTACATTTTACTGAATTCACTGATTCTAAGTATAATTTTGAAACACTATTATTTCACACTGTCTGAGTTCTCCTGTAGTTAATACTTTTACATTTTTGATTATATTTTTGAACTATTTAAGATACTTTGGCTGACTATTTTAGGCCAGCACAATTTTTAACGTGTTGTCGCCATGATGAATTTCTGAAGACTAGGCAGAACACTACGCAATTTTTACATATGTGTGTGTGAGTACACGTCATTGTTCTTTGTCTTTCGTTACATAAACGCCTTGTTTGTTACGTATTTTAATCATGTCATTGTTGTATTAATGACGTTTGGCGTTGTCGGCCAATGAAACAGAAGTATGTAGCGCCGGTATTGGTTGCTGTAACCATTATAAGTGTTTTTATCTGCACGTACATTGCTGTCCTTGAAATTATTTCGTTGTCTCGGAACTGCGTCGTTGTAGGCAAAAACCAAGGGAAATTGTATTGCCCATAGAAATGAATTTAAAAACATCGAAATACCATAATTTACTACCTTGCATACCATACTTTTTATATCAGGCTTTTTGTACTGTCACAAAGTGACCTCGTTCCTTAGCTGCACCCTCAACACACGCTCGCTTCAATTCTGCGTAAACGTCCGGCCGAGCCAAGTACATTGTTCAAATAGTTACGGTGTCATAATTATCGTTGGCACGCTCCTGTCAACTTAAGTGTCACTTCTTATTGTTGCCTCGTAATGAACGCACGTCTATTGTATGATAGGGCGTTAGTTGTCACCTACCCCAATTACTTTGTTTTATGGCTCTGTTCTTAGAGTCACTGCCACCGTAGCGTGAGAACAACTGGTCAAGCATGAAAATTAAATTTTTAATTTTTTGACTGCTATAGAGTATAGCAATAACGAAACAGTGTTGGGTATAAAATTGGGGTTTATTATTCTAATAGCACATAAAATGAAAAAACTTACATCTAACGCAATTCTTACGTACTAAAAGAGTAATTAGTAATTTGTTCAATGTTTTCAGAATGAATATTAGCTTTCAGAGGAAAAGCTTATGAATATGAATTTATACGAATTTTGTTTCTTATTGATTTCAAAAGTTAATTTTTAAAATGATTTAATTAATGAATTAGCAATGCTTTAATACTGATTTTACTACTTCAAGATGCTTTTAAAATACCCTGAAATAAATTAGCCGTGAATCTAGTTCAACGTGCTTTTTATTTACTTGTGATTTGTTTCACATATACTGCAGTATAAGTTTCTAAGTAATTCAGTGTTAAGATTTATATAGCGCTTTTTATCTACGTCTATTTCTTATCTATTGCTTCTAACTTAACTTATACATGTTCTACAGATTATCACAATATTGATGTTCTTATTAATTTAGAGTCTCTGTTTTATCAGCATCTGGATGAATTTAACTTTACAATGATTTTAAAAGAAAAAGAAAAATGATCTTTTAAAAAATGTATAAATGATTTTTGACTTTCCTGGTACTGAAGATCTCGATGATGTCATCTGGGGTCCCTCGATGTCCTGGTCCAATCAGCTAGTGGCGATGATTTCTTCTGCGTCCTGGATTCCGGCAAAAAGTTTAGGAATCAGCAACTCAGCTCCTTCTGCAACTGTTGATGATTTTAACGTCCGTGGTTTAACTGCCACAACTGCTTCAGGCCCTCGGTCCGGATACTCTGCACTCGTGTGTGTGTGTGTGTGTCGTCTCGGGTGTCGCTCTGCGTCGTCAGTTCTTCAGCTCGCACCACGTTCTAGACGGCCTCGTTCTGTTGTACTCTTGATGTGACTTCACGTAGTATGTGTTCGATCTCTTACATGCATACGCCAACAGTTTGATGTATTGCGCAGTACGCTTATTTGTTAACAAATAAGAGTATCGTACGTAGACGCCTTCACAGTCGAGTCATTACAGTTGATCTGTTTGTTGATACATAAGACTATGGTGAATGTTCGTCTTCACATCGAGTCGTTACAGATGAGTGTCTAAGACGATCGTAGTTAAACGTCTTCACTGTTCGAGTCTTTCCAGTCGAGAGTCGAGTGTTGTTCACAGGTTGAGTCCTTACAGAAGAGTGTCTATGTTCAGCCCGAAACCAACGGTTCTTCAAAATTTTTAGAATGATCTGATTGGCTGAAACACTCTCCCTTCTACTTGAAATTTAGTCACCTCACTCCGTGAGAACGAAAAATAATTCCCACAGTTCGAGAATTGTTATTATTTTTAATATACTGAAATACACCGGATTCGATTGTCAGTCGGATGTCCGGTTGCAATTTGTATTGCGATTATCTTGGCTGCAAGCTAAGTTATGCTTATTCTAACATATACATTTGATTAGTAATTTTTATAATTATAACATATTCAAAGCTGAACCCCCTAGCTCACTCACTATGGGAGTTATTTAAATAAAATGAATTATCTCATTAACTCTTTAATTATATTCATTGAAATTTGCACACCCTGTTCTTAATATTTTGGCAAACATTTTGGCTATCTTGTTTTTTGCCTATATTTATTCGTTTCCGAAATATTAATGCTTTAAAGTTAGGGCGTGTCCCTAATTTATAACGGTGTGTGTGTGTGTGTGTGTGTGTGTGTGTGTGTGTGTGTGTGTGTGTGTGTGTGTGTGTGTGTGTGTGTGTGTGTGTGTGTGTGTGTGTGTGTGTGTGTGTGTGTGTGTGTGTGTGTGTGTGTGTGTGTGTGTGTGTGTGTGTGTGTGCTTACGTAACGCCACCGGACATAGCCGCTGGGCGCTTTACAATTGCTTTGAATGCTCGCTACAGCGCGAGACATGGTTCTAACGATTTAAATTTATTTTACATTTGATTTTTGAAACCTTCTACATATAACCCCAAATCTATGGGATTTGGTAACGTTATAATATATATAATCAATCAGTAGTTCACACAATTTACATTTAACTTTCTTAATTAAATTTACCACGTGGCTTGAATTCGGGTAGTAACCAGAAGTGGGTCACACACACATTCGTTAATCAATCTGCATCCAACCAGTAAATACATTTTAACACATATTCCCTTATTAACTAGCAAGCAAATAGGTAATAAAGCTTACCAGAGGCACTTTATATAGAATTATTTATCCATAGTTGTCGTACAAAACTTCAGCAAACAGAAACTAATTTGCCGCCGGACTAGAAGTCCACACGAGGCGTCTTGATGAGGAAATGCGCAGAAAAACAGGCTCGCGACCACGAGGTAGACGGATAGAAACAGCTGAGCAGAGCTGTCTAGATTTCGGCAACAAAGAGCGACAATACTATTCACCGCTCACAGTCCCCACGCGGCGAAATCCAGTTGGCATATCGCTATCGTCAGACAGCCGGCGCGAAATACGGACGGGCTAATTGAAATTAAAACTCGCCATGGAATTCGGAATGTAATAGTCTTCTAAATGTTGATATTCACTTCTTATAAAATATGTTGTTGCTTGTTTTGTTACTATCTATATAAATTTTAATCTGACCGACAGCTGCCTGTTATTGGAAAACCTCATCAGGGATCCCACAGAAAACTGACCTTCCTTATCACCACTAGTGAGATCACAATGACAATATGAGATTAATTTCATATAAGTAAAAAATGTGAAGATTTATTATATGAGACTAAAATTAATCCTTAACTGACTAAGCGCAGTTTTAACTTTTCTGTATGGTCTGAGATTGAGATATAATGTTGCTACAAATACAGATATGCATTTTTGTGGGAATCAGTAATAACTCAATACTCAGTACTGACTACTAGTGCTCCTAGGGAATATTTCATATTGCAAAACATTTTTAAATTTCTGTTCTATTATTTGAAAACTTTTTTTCAAATATACTCAAGGATATTGTACTTTAAAAAAAATTGCCATTAGTGTTTCCACTAACTGGATAAAAAAGTTCAAACAAGAAAAGTCTGTTTTACTAAACTTCTTTGGAGAAGTTCAAGTTAAAAAACAACAGTCCATAAATTGTGTTTTATGACATATCAATTTATTGTGGTATCGCCAAGACAAAATACAACTTTTTTCATTTTCAGTGTATGAATATATAAAAAAGGTAAACATATTGATAATAAACAAAATAAATAAGGAATGTACTGTTTAAAATATTCCCTATATCAGTAAGTAAACAATCTGTAATTATCCAAATAATTTTGAGTACAAGATTGCCACCAGTCAGGTGGTTGCTGAAGGAAAAACATGTCCTCAGTCATGTATCTATAACACCCCAACTGTTAGAGTACAACAAGTAAGCAAATTGATAGCAAAGTAATAATAAGAATACATAACATGTAAGGCTAACGTACTAAGCATATAATGTTGTATTTGAAACTCAGATAAACATCAACATGCATAATTTTCAACACGCTTAACACGCAATTTGTTAATATTGTTATTCTTTAAATGGAGAGTAGAATCTATAATTTTTACTGAACAAAAGTAAATAAAAACACAACAGTAAAGATTAAACTTTTGAAAGTACTGTCTGCATAATTCAAATTGTTGATTTAATCGGAACAGAGAAATAGGTCAGAATTTGAATGTAAGAGATAACATTATTGAGGTCATCAGAGGTTCATTACCTCAATGAGCGACAGCAAGCATATATCCTAGGAGAAAGGGTATGAATCATTTCATCAAAAATAAGCCTGGAACTTAATTTGCATAAATCTTGTATGCACTTGAATAATCCTTTTAGGTTAGCGCAGTGCGATACTCACTATTCATATATTATATAGCACATAGAAGAAGAAGCTTCATATTAAGTAATAATTTCCAAAGTCTTCAGAGGTTGCAAAATTGAATCAGTCTTTCTCAGACCAGGAATGCTGTTTAATCAGCAATATTTAATTCCTAAAAGTAGGAATTTTTATTTATTTTATTTTATTCCTACAAGTAATTTTTATTTATTTACAGGTGCACTGGAAAAGAAAACGCTTTCTGAAATGAGTTACAAAGACATGGTAAAAGCATCAAGTAATGATACACTAGTCACATCTAAACAAATTGAAAAGGATTTATTACGCACCATGCCAAGTAATGTGTGCTTCAGTCATCTGAATAGCACTGGTATACCAAGGCTACGAAGACTCCTCAGAGCTCTTGCCTGGCTCTATCCAGATATAGGGTAATCCTAAGATTTTATGTTTAAAAAAGTATTTTAAGATTCATATATATAAAGTAACGATAAATTACCAACTTAAACAAAAGGGCTATATAGATTTAACCAAACAGAAACTTTAGAGCCATATGGCCTAGGGCCATGGTCGGTAAACTCATTAGTCAACAGAGCCAAATATCAACAGTACAACAATTGAGATTTCTTTTGAGAGCCAAATTTCTTAAACTTAAACTATATAGGTAGGTACACTGTTCATATTAACTTAAAAAACTTTAATTAAAGTTTTAAGTCTTAATTAAACTATAGACTAGGTACACTGAATAAAACTTGATATCATACTTAATAATGATCTTATTTATTGATAAAAAGTAAATTGTAAGTAAGGTATCCATAAAATTAAATCATGACAATGACTGACAAACACTTAATGTGAACAATAGCCTTGCATCTCCTTGGAAAGTCTGGGTAAGTCAGGTTTGTATGTTGTTGTTTTTAATTTTAGGCACGATTCCAGGTTCTCATCAATAAGACGACTTCTCAATTTACTCTTGATAAGGTTCATGCTTGAAAAAGATTGTTCGCATGAATATGTAGAACCGAAAAGGGAAAGAACAGCAAACGCTAGTTTTTTCAACTGATCATATGAGTCAGGAATACTATTCCATGTGTTAAAAATCATCATGTCTTCCTTCTCCAGGTCTTTCAAAGCAGACCACTTGTGCTGTGAACTAAGTTCACATTTGTTTTTCTCCAATATTTCCATATCAGCACAAAGACGTTCAAATTTAGAGCTCCATAATTCTTTGTTTTTTAAATCCAGCAATTGCATTTCAAAGTTGCCAATGTCAACATTAAAGGGAGAAAAATTTAATTCTGTTACAGTAGCATTAAGAGGTTTTTAACAAAGGCTAACGTCGCTTTGCTGTTTCTGAATTCCTGAAACCTGTTGAGAAAAGCTTCCCTCGTATTTAAAATTGTTGTTTTGAAATAGCAAATGTCAATATCAGAATTATTTTCTTGGCGATGTTTCAGCAGGCTTGGAAAGTGAATCAAAGTTTCTCTTTCAAAATCTTGAGCAAAAAGGGATAATTTGTTTTCGAATGAAATAACTTCTTCTAACATCGAAAAAATTGTGTTTCCTTCCCCCTGTAGTTTACAATTAAGCTGATTTAGATGAGACGTAACGTCTACCATGAAATAAAATTTTTGGATCCACTGATTAGTTCTGGATAGTGAATACCCTTCTCAAGGAGAAATGCTTTAATTTCTGTTAATAAGGAAGCGAAACGTTTTAAAACGTTTCCTCTTGATAACCAACGTACCTTGTTATGCACCAGAAGATCTGCGTACTCACTCTCCATTTCAACTAAAAATTCTTTAAATTGGCGATGATTAAGAGCTTTAGCTAGAATAGAGTTGATAATCTTAATCACCAATTCCATAACTTTGCAAATTTCTTCTGGAAATGTCTGCGCACAAAGCGCTTCTTGATGAATGATGCAATGGTAAGCAAGTATCTCATGATTAATTTTTTCTTTCAAAATAGCAACAAACCCTTTTCTTACGCCGGTCATACTTTTCGCCCCGTCTGTTGAAATTGACACAATTTATCGAGTGGAATATGATGTTTATCCATGCACTCTTTTACAGCATTTGCAATATCCTCTCCACGTGTTTGACCTTAGAGTGGCAATAATCCTAAAAGTTCTTCTTTAGGACCTGTAGATGAAATAAATCGTACACAAAGTGAAACTTGCGCTGTATAATTTATGTCACAAGACTCGTCAACTGCTATTGATAAAGCTGAAACCAATTTAAGATCTTCGACTTGCTGGTTGGTTATATTTGAAAACATTTTGACTGTTCTATCTTTCACTGTTTTAGCAGACAATGGTAACTCTTTAATTTTTCTTAGAATATCTGCTTTGTTCTTAAAATCCTGAAATAGCTCTTCGGATGCATTTATAAAATAACTTTTTATGTATTCGCCGTCTGTGTATGGTTTTCCTCTCTTAGCAATCTCTTGACTAACCACAAAACTTCCAATATTAACATTGTTGGAAGATTGCGTCCAGTAATTAAATACAGAACTTGATTTTTCTTGACTCTTCTGAAGTTCCTCAACTGCTTTCTTCTTTGCATCACCAACAGGATATTTAGTGCTAAATGACGCGTGTTTAGTTGTAAAGTGTCTCTCCAAATTTGACTTCTTGTTATGCGCCAATTTTTCCTTACAAATAAGACAGGTCGGAAGGCCATTTAAGTTTTGAATAAACGCGAAAGTCTCGGTCCATTCAACTTTAAATTCATGGTTTTCGTCTTCCGTTTTTCTTTGCTTCGTCTTTGGAGCCATGTCAAATAAGGCACCTAAAAAATATTTTATTTTATAATAATAAAACCTATAGCATGACAAAAAATCTACATTATTATAATTCAAAGATAAGCCAATATAATATATAATGCCTAATTTCAAAAAATATATATATATTTTATTTTTAGGTGTTAAAAAGAATATACAATATTATCTACTTGCAGAAGAAACAAATTGAAAACATCACAAATTATATAATTACTGCAAGAAACATCGAGTTACTTAGGTGTTAAAAAGAATATACAATATTATCTACTTGCAGAAGAAACAAATTGAAAACATCACAAATTATATATATATATATATATATATATAAATATATATAGAATCAAATAAATTTTCTTTGAGTTAAGGTAAATGTCAGTTGGACGTGGTGGCAAGTGATGTATGAGTTAGTAATAGGAGTGGCGAACAAAAAAAAAGAAAACAAACGGGTGAAGGCATCCGCGTCGCCTACGCAAGCCTAATTGACATGCCATAAATCTAGTGTAACAAATGGCCACATGTTAGAAGGACAAGGTTATTGTGATGGGTGTATCTAGAAATGACGCCGGTGGATAATAGTTTACAATCCGATGAAAAGCACAAGGAAGTGAACAAACTCATCAAGTGAGAAATGTTTCGTCCGGACAAAGGATGGAAGGTTACACGACACGACAACAGCAGACAGAAAACAATGAAGGGTGTTCCTTGACTGAGACGCGTAAACAGCGGATACACCTGAACAATACTCAAATACCAGGAAATAAATCGTACCCGAGGAACGCAGGAACTAAAAGGATAGGTTTTGTTGGGAACCAAACAAAAAAAGGAAATACTTATGGAGAGAGTTGGCGAGGCCTTTGTACAAGAAAAGATAATACCATAGGCGCAACTAATTGGACAGGCAGATGTTGGAAGAGAAATCGAAGGGTTGTCTTTTGTGAAGAATAAGAAATACGACAACTAGATTTATTACTAGAGTATTCGGAAATGCCGTTGACCAAAGGGTAAAGTATCCAGGAGAGGAGTTTGGTGGGAAGCAGTAGGCTATCAGAACTTACTTTGGAGAAAGTAGGTGGTCTCTGGAGTAGGTTGTACAGAAGGGAACCAATTAGGAAACGGCATCGCCGAAAACCAGAAGTCTAGTGGGGAAATTCTCGTGTTTGATATAGGCAAGTGACAGAGACGCGAAAAAAAGGAATCTTTATTAAATTTTCGAGAGTATCGGAAGTAAGAGACGGTGACCGAAGTGTTACGGAGTTCGTAAAACGACTTAGAAAAATATTGCTATGATATGAATTGTATGACATTTGCGAACCTAGCGTTCGAGTTTGCGATCATATAATAGTAAATGGTAGTGATACGTAATATAACGGCGGTACTCAAAATTCTAAGAATGTTGTATGATAATTAGTCATGAACAAATAACAGTAAGTTACCGACAAGTGTATCGGGTAAACAACCATAAACCAAGTGTAATATACGTCTTTAACAATATCACGAGTAAATTTAATGACACCGTTACAAAATGTCAGTGAATAACTGAAGTTATAGGAATAATCATTTAGACTCGAAATAAAGCCGATACGAACACATGCTGTGAAAAGTGCTATATATCTATATGTGAAGTGCAACTGTGAAGTTCAAGCATGCCACTCGAGATTCATCTGATGACTTATCTTCAAAAACTCCAATGTTGATTAAGGAGCATCGCTTCCCACACTGGTGACCTCTACAAGAGATGGATAATCGTACCTCAAGTAAATTTTATATGTACTAATTAAATGTTACACCCACTGTCTGTTCACTAAAAGAACGCACGAAAGAAATTAATTTAAAGTAAGAATTTAAAGACTTGATTATCAGTAAGGTCATATTGAACCATAAGAGAAAATCGTAGAAAATCTAGTATTCATAAAATATCTATATCACATTTCACAATCATTTGATTTAAATGAATCCGTTTATATATAAATCTTGTACTAAACTTAAGTTGATCAATTATAAAAAAAAACAATGAATTATAGTAATAAGTAAATTCTTAAAGATTGAAGAAGTATTAACTTTGTTAAATGTGCTATTTGTTAATTTTATTTATTTAGTAATATTTATAGCAAGAATTAGGTGTACCATGAAATATGATATATGATGTTTAGTTAATAAATTAACTAATAGAGAGTAATGAAGAATACATTTTATTGAATTTAACTCTGAGATATATCAAAACAGTAATTGTATTATTATATTAGACGCACACGATGTCGGGCAAACTAAGTTAAAGTTATTTGACGCTACAACTTGTGTGGCATAACTCAAATCGTTATATTGGGCACCACAAAACATGCGAGACATAAATAATTAAAATTAATACAAATAAATTAAATATGTCAATCAGCTTATGCTAATAAAATAAGCAGCATAAAATTATCTTTATATTTCTATCATTAGATTTGGCGCTCCAGAACGCGGGGCGTATTAATTTATTATTATATTTGGCGTCCACTGCTGAGCGTAAACGGGTACAACTCATAAATTATTATATTTAGCACCACAACAAAAGTGGGGTTTAATTAATTAAAAAGAGCAATATTAAAATATAGTTATATTTGGTGCCACACCGCACGGCTTTGATAGACAAATAAATGTTATTAGGCTAGGGCAGTGACAGACAGTGTGGTTATAAATTTGTCTAGGATTAAGTAGCATAAGATAATTGTAAGTCACTAGTTCCCTGAATGATAACGCGGAGGAAAGCGAAAATGGCAACGAGCGACGTGAATTCAGAGGAGTTTGAGGTAAATAATCAGATGGGGTGGAGCAATCAGAGAGTAGCGCAATAGACAATGCAACCAGTGGCGAAGAAATTATTGGAAGCAGGGCCCGGGGACAAGAGTCAGTGCAGCCAGAAATTAATCTCCACATGTTGATGACACTAATAAGACAACAGGGGGAAGAACAAAGAAAACATATAGAAGAATTGGGTAAACAAATCACCAAGAAGTTAGATGATGAGATAGAATTACTTAGAGGGAATCTACAAAGTCAGAACCACAAAGTAAATGCTGATTTACAGAAACAATCAGAAAAAATGGAAGAAAACAAAGTAGACGGAAATACTATGGATCAAATTGACACCAAGTATCAATCTTCAACAACTAAAGCGTTGTCTGCACATCATGTCTCAAGATCAAAAGAAAGATCTACAATTATTAATGGTAGATATGAAGGTGATAAAGACACTTGTACTGCGTTTGTTGACAACTTACCAAACACAATTACAAAAAAGAAAAAATTGAGTACTACAGTTAATATTACCAGTACTGATAGAAAATTTAGAAGTAGGACTGGGAAAGTGTAAAAATGTTGGAACCAAACCTGAGATTAAGAAGATGAAAACAGTTCTGATGATTATCAAGGGCGAACTGCGTTAGCACGAAAGAAAAAAAATGATGAAATTTGCTGGACCATTCAAGAATAATGTGAAGATTGGTACGAGAACGAAAGGAAGATTTCAAGCGATGGAGATGAGATTTCTTAGAAATCTTGAAAACAAAACATTATTACGTGAGTACGCGGACAGGAAAACAAAAGTAATTAACGCACCACAAGCAGTCAAAGAACGTATTTGTAAGAGGGTTTGGAAGAAACGACAAAAAAAAACTCAGCGCGTACATAAGTAATGGTAATGTGCCTGAGGAAAGTTGTCGAAAAGGATGGCGTGAACCACTTTCAACACACCCTCATAAAGAGCGAGAGGGACAGGTCATAAATTCTTGAGGTGTCAACGGCTGACTGCAGGGTAAGTGTGAAACAAAATCCACTAAGTCAATACCCTTACTATTCACCAACAAAATGTGTGGTAACAGCACTGACTTAACAAGACGTACAACTATGTCTCCACAAATAGAAAATTAAAAGTAAATAAATGTAACGGATTAAGGAAAACAATCTTAAGAACGTCCGAAAATTTGATAATTAAGTTAGATAATATTGGGTAAAATACCTTAAATAAGATTGGTTGTGTAAAAATACATTAACCGAAGAAAATAAATAGATATGAATAAAATAAAGTAAATGGTAAATAAAAACATTGCCGTGAAAGTACGGAATATTAATGAATGAATTTAATAGTGAATGAAGTTGTAAGAAGAGTTATACGAAGGAGCAGAAGGAAATTGATCATTAAGGAATGAAGGTCACGAATGGATAAACCAATGAGAGTTATACATACCCAGGAAATAATTGATACGGATTGAAACGAAAATCTCCACCAGGGCATGACAACATAATGAACCCAAAAAAATGGGACGTCCACGACCAAAAAGCACCAGAAGGCTGAAGTAGCTGTGATTAAGGAATGCTTGGAATGGGATTATTAAGAATATACCCAAAGCACCGATATCCAATCTCTGGGAACTGCAAGTAAAGGGGTACGGGGTTATGAAATATGTCCAGATGCCTGGTAGGTAGATCGTTTGCAGTTGCCTTGTATAAAATAAAAATATCATTCAGAAAACTTAGTAGACGCCTAAAATAACTTGTAAATGACAATTGAATTGTATGAAATTAGATGTAAAATTTTACAACACTGAAATAACAATTAGTGAAGTTTTCTAGCAAACTAAAGTATGTGCCTTGTATTATGATAAATATTACTAACTATATGATGTTAAATGGAAGTTTAATGTAACAAATGTCTTAGTAATGAGATGTTATATAATAAAATTTGTAAAGTTTGTAGTAAAATCCTGTTAACAAATTTTGGTAAAACAGTTGGCAGTTATTTGTTAAGGTAAATGTATAGATTATACTAAAATGTCCAAAATTTTGTTTGTGGTATAACATTTATGAAGTTTACTAGTATGAAAAATTTGTAAAGTTTGTAGTAAAATCCTGTTAACAAATTTTGGTAAAACAGTTGGCAGTTATTTGTTAAGGTAAATGTATAGATTATACTAAAATGTCCAAAATTTTGTTTGTGGTATAACATTTATGAAGTTTACTAGTATGAAAAATTTGTAAAGTTTGTAGTAAAATCCTGTTAACAAATTTTGGTAAAACAGTTGGCAGTTATTTGTTAAGGTAAATGTATAGATTATACTAAAATGTCCAAAATTTTGTTTGTGGTATAACATTTATGAAGTTTACTAGTATGACACATTAAATATATATCTTCTCACAAAATATTTAGTTTAAGGTTGTAGTGAAGTGTTTGTTAAGAGTTAAAAAAAATATATATATACAGAAAAGAACATTAGTACCAATCATAAATTTGAAGAGTATATAACTGAATGAAGTAGATACATTAGCCTATTGTTAAGAAGTAAGCGTTAAATTGTATGTTCATGATTAGGTAGACAATTTGTTTAATTAGTGTTTCCTCAATATTCTTAAATAACTATCGGTTCAAAAACATAATATATTTGTATCAATCTAATACCACATTGTTAGGTAGTATTTGACATAGTATACTACATGTGTACATATGAATAAATAATTTTCAGAACTACTAATATTAATACAATTATAATTATTATTATTAAATTAAATGTTTAATTATTTTCTGTGTATATTTTGTATACCTACGTTATTTTTGAATTTATAAGTACGATATATTATATCTCACAAATGTGGTTATGTATACAAAAACTAGGACGCCATCTTTTACTACCTAAGTCATGGGCCAGAATTTCGTTACGCGAAGTCAGTCGGGAATAGAAATTGCTTGAAATAAAAACAGCTGTTCTGATTTTTACCAATGAAATACCCTTTTTATTATTTATACGTTTTACATACTTGTTTTCAACCCTATCTTTAACCCTTCCAAAATAAATACATAGTGTAATAATACCTTCGGTAAATATCATAAGTATATGACAAAATTATTTATATGTGTTGCAACTTCTATAAGTACAATATGTATATGACAAAATTACATCTATATATATATATATATATTTTTATAGGTGTTGCTCAACCCAGCACTTAGAAATAATTACGCACGCACACAACCACTCACCCTTTCATTCTCATGGTACAAACATTTATAACTTTTCTAACTTTTGGAGCTCCTTTTATTAGTTGAAATTTTAAATGATTTTTTAACCAAAAAAATGATATTGGGAAATTATGAAATCAGGAATTTAGGAACGATCTCACCCATTTCGTGTTGGCTTCCTCGCACTGCTAGTCTCGTTCGTACATCGGCACAATCGGTATATTTTCACGGCGCTTGACGGGACACCTTTGTGTCAACCCACGTAACCCACCGTCGTGGGACCGATTCTATACGTCGATCTTTTTTACGAACGATTTAATCGGTCGAGGACGCCTACACCAAACCGAACTATAACTCTCCTTAATACATCTTGATTGTAGATATTATACTGTTTATTAACCACCTACAGTGGTCTAAAAAGTTAAAATTCACTCATAAGTGAATGTGCAACCGGCCGGTGCTGATCAGTTGTTGCAACAGAATGACGGCAATTCCTGGTTGAAATCTGTGGAAGTGGGGTGTACTGACGTCACATTCCTTTGTCTATCGTGTTGACATCGCAGTTTGTAGTTGTCAACACATTCTCAGCCTCTGACGTAACGAAGGCTTGGCTCTGCTTATCTCAATAACTGCACACTGTTTTTGTGATGTGACACCGTTTTTTGTCATGAATTAGTTCAAATCCTGGCAAATACTGTAATATAGTCCCCTCACTGTAAATTCGATATCGGGTGTTTTAGGTTGGGTTGGGTATGTCAAAAAATAGGAAAATACAATATTTATGATCTCGTTACCATATTTTAGGTAATTATAAAATGTACCATGATTGTACCATCACAATTTGTGTCATATGCAGGAATGAACAACAAAAGAGAATGTATGTATAGAGTTGTATTGAAGCATAGATAAAATGTAGATTTAAAATTATATGACTAGATGTAACTTTGTAATCATAGAGGAATGTTAGCAATAAAAATAGTAAACAGACACGGATTCATTTAAAGGGGTGAAAGTGAAAGTTAGTTACCAATGGGAATGGGACCGTTACGTAGGGCATTTAAACTTACGGCACCAGTTTTTTTGTCAGTGGGTCAATAGTACTGTAAACATTCTACACTATGTTCACGAAAAGATGAGCCTGTGCACGGAATGCAGTGCGCATCTAATTGACGTTGTATTTCAACAACAGGGCACAAATTTGGGATCCCTTTTGAGTCAAAGAATTAATCCAAATTGATCCAAATTGGGGACCGATATAACGCCTAATTTCAAACAAAAAAAATGTATAAATATATATAGAATCAAATAAATTTTCTTTGAGTTAAGGTAAATGTCAGTTGGACGTGGTTGCAAGTGATATGAGTTAGTAATAGGAGTGGCGAACAAAAAAAGAAAACAAACAGGTGAAGCCATCCGCTGTCGCCTAACCAAGCCTAATTGACGCGCCATAAATCTAGTGTAATGACTGGCCACATGTTAGAAGGACAAGGTTATTGTGATGGGTGTATCTAGAAATGACGCCGGTGGATAATAGTTTACAATCCAATGAAAAGCACGAGGAAGTGAACAAACTCATCAAGTGAGAAATGTTTCGTCCGGACAAAGGATGGAAGGTTACACGACACGACAACAGCAGACAGAAAACAATGAAGGGTGTTCCTTGACTGTAACGCGTAAACAGAGGATACGCCTGAACAATACTCAAATACCAGGAAAGAAATCGTACCTGAGGAACGCAGGAACTAAAAGGATAGGTTTTGTTGAAAACCAGACAAAAAAAGGGAATACTTATGGAGAGAGTTGGCGAGGCCTTTGTACAAGAAAAGATAATACCATAGGCGCAACTAATTGGACAGGCAGATGTTGGAAGAGAAATCGAAGGGTTGTCTTTTGTGAATAATAAGAAATATGACAACTAGATTTATTACTAGAGTATTCGGAAATGCCGTTGACCGAAGGGTAAAGTATCCAGGAGAGGAGTTTGGTGGGAAGCAGTAGGCCTATCAGAACTTACTTTGGAGAAAGTAGGTGGTCTCTGGAGTAGGTTGTACAGAAGGGAACCAATTAGGAAACGGCATCGCCGAAAACCAGAAGTCTAGTGGGGAAATTCTCGTGTTTGATATAGGCAAGTGACAGAGACGCGAAAAAAAGGAGTCTTTATTAAATTTTTGAGAGTATCGGAAGTAAGAGATGGTGACCGAAGTGTTACGGAGTTCTTAAAACGACATAGAAAAATATCGCTATGATATGAACTGTATGACATTTGCGAACCTAGCGTTCGAGTTTGCGATCATTTAATAGTAAACGTGTTATGTCCATTAATAAATGACAATAATAATACAAAATAAACATTAAGAAACTTCTACTTACCATCACTTGGCTTCAGGGTTGCGTCATACGTACTTTCGGATACAGGCGCAATTTCTTAAGGTTGTGTGAATAATTTGCACAACACATTTGTATGAAGAGAATTGAGATTTTAATTTTGATCAAGTCATTTAAATTTACATACAAAAACAAATGTTATCCTGCTTTTTGCATCTTACTCGTAATAAAACTTACAACTATGGCTTACCTTATGTATCATTTTTAATCACAAAAAATACAATTATAAACACAGACACAAACACAAACAGCCCAGCTTTGCTCACGCACACTCACATTCAGAATTTATAATGCCCTTAACCTTTGAATACTGATAAAATTCCCCCACACGGCGGCCACGCGGTCTTCACGCACAGTCATCGTTATACTAAATGTTTTAATGTTGATGTCCGAAAAAACGTTCGGTTGATTTCTACCGGATGGATTGATTGTCGTACCAAACTTTTTCCACTGATATTTGAATTTACTAGTAAAAATAATAGACGAACTTTTGTGTGGAGCCTACTTCGTTCCTAGCCGGCCGGCTTCAATAGTGGAACTGCAAGTGTGTGTCTTTGAGCGGCAGGAAGTACGCATCCACGGCCAACAGGTTTTAGTCACCGTATAATGTTGATTTGCTGTTACTCATGAGCTCTATGCATGGAATATAGTCATTATATTCGCCACATGTGTAGCTGATATTTGCATGTGCCACACTGATGTCACTAGTAGTGGGCGGGGTTTAACGGCGTTTCCGGTAGCTAGTTGTTTAGAGCTACTAATTTTTTGTCCCATCGCCATGTTTGCCTCGACTTTGGTGTTTTTCACGGCGTCACTCCAGAGCCCCGCCCGGCTGGGTTGCGTACGGGTGTCGAAACACATATACCAAGTTCTTAGAATTTTGTGGAGGTGCAAATTCCTTTGCCTAGTTACACAATGGAAATTGCGTATCGCCTTTGTTCCAAACACTGTTTCTCAACACTGGTTCTTTCACAATGGAAATAACGTTGACCAAAAAATTTTATGAAAAGCCCGCCCAAAATGAAACAAATAAAAAATATAATTACCCCAAACGGTAAAAAATAAAAACGCCCAAAATTGACACGCTACAATACCCCCTCGATGAGAATTCTGCTGTTCACAACAGAAGAAATCTCATCGATAAACCCCGAAGAGGACCGGTGAGGAACTGGGGCCAACAACCCCCTTGTTCTTAATCTGCATGGGTACCCGACCCCCCTGACTCAGCGACTATGGACCCATCTGAACGAGATCACTGGACTTCTCCGTAAGAGATCCCAACACCGAGAAATCGAACAGCTAAGTACCACAGAGCACCTCACCTTCTAACATGCTACCCCCCAAAATCCTCAATCCCTGGCTCAGACTATTCCAGATCCTCCACCGATATGTTTCCCCTTTTTATGCAAGCTGGGCTGCCTTTAGCAAATACTGGGCTCACACACTCTCACATTACATGTTGACATGACACATAGTAAAATTGAAAAATTCTTTTAACATTTATGAAAAATTTAAAAAATTCAAAATTCAAAATAATATACTCAAAAAATTCTCTTCCTGGTTTTCTGTTTTCTACTTGAAATGCATTAATTTAAACCTTTCTCCTAATCTAAACACATCCTTAATCTAACATGTAATCACTTATAATCTAACAGTACAATGCCATACAATCAATCAATAAAATAAACATGTTAAGTACACACATAATAAAATAATCATTACTCAAAAATATTCAAATGCTGGCAGGCGAATAATCAAGATTTTTTTTTCAAAAAAAATTAAAATTTCCAAAAATTTTAAAATTCAAAAAAAAATCTAAATGTATTTAAATGTTTTCTTCATATTTAGACATTATTTTAAAATTGGTTTAAATTGATTAAACAAACAAATTAAATTGACTTCCTACTGTACAAGCTTAGTATGTATGACCTCATCAGCTGATAGAAACTAGGTCAAGTTCAAAACCCTTGACCTACATATGTTATGTAGACTTTCTGAAAATACATACAACATCTGTAATATCCTAACTGGAAGCACAAAACAATACAATAGCACATTTAAAATAAACAAAATATTAACATAATAATCAAATTGACATTTAAATTATTTAAAATAAACAATTCTTAATTTTACATGATTTCCAAATTCTGTCACTGGTTTCGAAAATAAAATTTTTATATTCTTTATCATCTTACTTTAATCTACTGTGGGTGATGTAAATTATTTATTCTCATTGACTGTATTAGATCTGTATACATATATAATCTTTCTCCCTTTAACTCTAACTCACAGCTTCAACTACCCTGACACCCATCTCTATCAAAATCTCTACTAATCAAGACACTCTAAACCCCAGCTTATCATGGAACTCAAATCGCCACCTTCTCTACATATATAAAAAAATATTCTCTAACCCTTTGTACATAGGATATGTGTTTCCCCTACCCAAAACTCAGTTCCCTTATTTGGCCCCTGGATTCTGCCTAAGGCGACCCCGTCCCCACTAAATCAGTCCTAATCCCGTCCCAACCCTTGTTGCGGACTCCTACATTACACTATCCCCTAATACAAAATTGCCATCCCCAAAAATCTCAAACTCATTACCTTACTACAACTACAACAAAATAACATCATTAACTATAAACAACAATATATCACTCAAAATCTACATAAATTCTCCACAACTACTGTGTCAACATATATACTTCTCAAACTTCTATTACATTACATTATATCATCTCTACTATTTCTTTAACTTCAACTTGGACAGATCTACATGTCCCACAAAATATTCATCACCCAAAAAACTATCGCTTATTATCTTTCACAAATTGTTACTTTATTTCTCATTTTATCAAATTATTTTCCTCATTACTTTAAAACATCTGTAATACATCAAACATTGCATTGAACATCAATTACTTAAAACATTTATAACTAATATACCAGTGACATGTTATTGCTGATCAGCTGATATCCTAACATAATGAAAACACATCTCAAATTTGAACAAATTGCATGGAATATACATATTTATTTATCATTACTCCTCACCTTCTTGTTTCCCATTTCTCTGATTCTGATAATTCATATTGACTGCCTGCCAGACGATTTAATTATTGGCTTAGAAAAAAAATATACACATAATGAAAACACTTTTTATCAACAACTGTATCTGCTTACTACAATAAAATAATACATTTAAAATTATAGTATGAACACCTTATATTAAGAGTCTGAGCATCTAATTATTTGAACAGAGCACAAGCGTTTTTGATTGGATCAAAATTCAAATTAAACAAAAAAATTTTTTATGTGGTAAAATTTAAACTCGTGGCTCCTCGGAGCCACCTCCCAGCCACACACAGTATTTCAAATTATGGAGGACTGTGTCGCCCTGGCGCTTCGACAAAGACTGTATATTTTGGAGCAGGTTTTACCTCTCCGTGTCTTTGCTTCCGCTATTACATTTAAAAGTATTGAACATCAACATGTTCGGGTCTATAATTACACACCCTTAATGTGGTTCTACCACCTTTCCTTGCTACCCCCAAGCGGGCAGAGTGGCAGCCGCTGTTTCATAGTTTCCGGAGATTTCCCCTAATGTCGCCCCCCATTGAATTTCAAATATATACCAATTTCAAGTCAGCTATGGTCAAGGGACTTGATATGACCATAGCTGGCCGCTAGCCAAATCCACGATTAGTGCTGGTAAGGCAGTAATCGCCCGAAAAGTCGAGGAACTCTAACTTGCATTTCACTGCCTGTTACATCCATTATTACTATGTGCGACACGGTCGTTTAGCAGTGTGTAAACTTTATTTTACACGAAAAAGGTGTGCCGCACATTTTCGCCATTTTCGCCTCCGATGGGGGTAACACTCTCTGTTACCCCCAACCCATTTCGCTATCTACGAGGGCACAGGCCACCCCCGCAATAGCAACCTAATAGCTAATTAATTAATATTTATATACATTATATAAATATTATCATTTCATCAATAATCATTTGACTCATTCATACCTTTATACCATTTGACTTTCTTAAAATTTTCAAAATTTTATTATTAATAATGAATTTATATCATTTTTTCTTTATTATTAAAATTTTTTAATTATCATACTTATTAAACGCAATTATTTCAAATAATCTCACTGTTGAATTAAAATCCTAGTTACCTGTAAACATTTTTGTTATACATGATTATAAAAATTTTTTTTTTTATACTTACAGTTTAGTTAACATGATATATACAAAACCTAATCACCATATTACAATACCTTTCACCTCATCTCTGTAACATTTAACACAAAAATTAGTTTACATCCAACAATGCCTTTAATTACAAAATTCATCTCATAAAACCATTTGACTTCAAACAAAAATTCAATTATATAACCTTTAAATAATCAATCAAAATATTTAACATGTATCAAATTGTTTTAATTAAATTAATTACCAAAAAATATAAATTATATAGTTATCGAAACAATTACAATTAATCAATTACCGTTTTTCAAAATTAATTCTGGTATTTATTTATTTAAATTGCAAAATATTATTATTATTATCACAACAATCATCTTACGTACACACATTATTCACTTAACATTCCACAATGCACACAAATAAATTCACTATATTTTATTTACAAACTCTTGTTATTAATTGTTCAGTTTTTTCCGCACTTCATTGTCCCATTCTGCCATGTAAAAACCCCATAAAACATAATGTTTACACTGTCTTTTATTGTTTTAATAGTTTACCCTCCATCGTCCCAAATTAACCTTGGTTCTACATAACATTGTTCAATTTTATCACCACACAAATGACTGTTTTGTGTGTTGTAACCACAAGAACTAACTTCAATCAACTTATTCAAATACTCGTTAAACCAGTCTACATTCGGTATTTTTGTTACATCTCCATCGGTAAATACATTCATGATCGGGTTAATTACTTTAGTCAAATCATTATAATCATTATTACTCAAATATATTTTTAAACTTTCATTCCATTCATCATACTTACTATTCGAAAAATACAATTCGGTTACTTTCTCCCCATACACTTCTCTGTTTAATTCTCTCTCTTCATAACACCACACCACACTCTCACAATTATTCCGGACAGAGGGTACACAATTACTCAACAAAAATAAACACCTCAATTCGTCTATCAATACGGGACTCTTGCCCTTCCACAACACTTGTGACCACATTAAATCATCATCATAAACATCATAAATAATAAAGGGAAAATTTCCCCTCTGTCCCCACTCTACTACAACATTATTTTTCCTCCCTCTCTCTAACTCACTAACACATCTTAACATCTCATAATCATATTCTACCAACCCATCAGTACTCTCATTCTTTATTTTTACCGTATCAGTCTCCGATACTAATTCTTCAAATACATTACTATTATTCTCATGATTTTCAACATTATTGTTATCATTTATTAACTCTTTCTCTGGTATCATATTTTTACATTTGTCACTACAATTTTCATTTGTTTTATTTTCGTTTGGATTCCTTACAACTACTTCCTTTCTCTCTACACTCTGTTCTAATTTATTTAAACTATTTTTTATTATTTCGTTATTATTTTCAAAACATTGACCGATCTCACTAATATGGTTTTTTAACTCACCGAAATTGCTTTCGTACTTTATTTTCTGTTCCTGTATTTCGCTTTTCAACTCATGGAATTTAACATTCTGCTCATCGAATTTAACACACAACATTGCATTCATGCCACACAAATATCTCATTACATCACTATTCTCAGATTGATTATTTTTGTTAGTCGGTATTGGGGTTGTTTGAATCCCCGAATCATCTGTACTACCTACTTCATTCATACTACTTGTGTTCAGAGTTTTGTCGCCTTGACCTACATTCGGCGTTGAATGTAATTCAAAACTATTCATAACAGCTGATTCATTTAATTCAGCTATTTCGCTTATCACAGTCGAGTCGGACAAATCGACTCCGTTCTCTGCTGTATTTTCCATTATTATTATTTTTAGATATTTACTCTGTTTCTTATGTGAACAAATATTCTTTACTTATTTTGCGTATTTTCACTCAACCTCCAAATTACGCTTGTATCCTATTTGTAGGTATGGAATTTATATTATTAAATTCGTTCCGGTTCATGGCGCCACTGTTATGTCCATTAATAAGACAATAATAATACAAAATAAACATTAAGAAACTTCTACTTACCATCACTTGGCTTCAGGGTTGCGTCATACGTACTTTCGGATACAGGCGCAATTTCTTAAGGTTGTGTGAATAATTTGCACAACACATTTGTATGAAGAGAATTGAGATTTTAATTTTGATCAAGTCATTTAAATTTACATACAAAAACAAATGTTATCCTGCTTTTTGCATCTTACTCGTAATAAAACTTACAACTATGGCTTACCTTATGTATCATTTTTAATCACAAAAAATACAATTATAAACACAGACACAAACACAAACAGCCCAGCTTTGCTCACGCACACTCACATTCAGAATTTATAATGCCCTTAACCTTTGAATACTGATAAAATTCCCCCACACGGCGGCCACGCGGTCTTCACGCACAGTCATCGTTATACTAAATGTTTTAATGTTGATGTCCGAAAAAACGTTCGGTTGATTTCTACCGGATGGATTGATTGTCGTACCAAACTTTTTCCACTGATATTTGAATTTACTAGTAAAAATAATAGACGAACTTTTGTGTGGAGCCTACTTCGTTCCTAGCCGGCCGGCTTCAATAGTGGAACTGCAAGTGTGTGTCTTTGAGCGGCAGGAAGTACGCATCCACGGCCAACAGGTTTTAGTCGCCGTATAATGTTGATTTGCTGTTACTCATGAGCTCTATGCATGGAATATAGTCATTATATTCGCCACATGTGTAGCTGATATTTGCATGTGCCACACTGATGTCACTAGTAGTGGGCGGGGTTTAACGGCGTTTCCGGTAGCTAGTTGTTTAGAGCTACTAATTTTTCGTCCCATCGCCATGTTTGCCTCGACTTTGGTGTTTTTCACGGCGTCACTCCAGAGCCCGCCCAGCTGGGTTGCGTACGGGCGTCGAAACACATATACCAAGTTCTTAGAATTTTGTGGAGGTGCAAATTCCTTTGCCTAGTTACACAATGGAAATTGCGTATCGCCTTTGTCCCAAACACTGTTTCTCAACACTGGTTCTTTCACAATGGAAATAACGTTGACCAAAAAATTTTATGAAAAGCCCGCCCAAAATGAAACAAATAAAAAATATAATTACCCCAAACTGTAAAAAATAAAAACGCCCAAAATTGACACGCTACAAACGGTAGTGATACGTAATATAACGGCGGTACTCAAAATTCTAAGAATGTTGTATAATAATTAGTCATGAAGAAATAACAGTAAGTTACCGACAAGTGTATCGGGTAAACAGCCATAAACCGAGTGTAATATACGTCTTTAACAATATCACGAGTAAATTTAATGACACCGTTACAAAATGTCAGTGAATAACTGAAGTTATAGCAATAATCATTTAGACTCGAAATAAAGCCGATACGAACACACGCTGTGAAAAGTGCTATATATCTATATGTGAAGTGCAACTGTGAAGTTCAAGCATGCCACTCGAGATTCATCTGATGACTTGTCTTCAAAAACTCCAATGCTGATTCAGGAGCATCGCTTCCCACACTGGTGACCTCTACAAGAGATGGATAATCGTACCTCAAGTAAATTTTATATGTACTAATTAAATGTTACACCCACTGTCTGTTCACTAAAAGAACGCATGAAAGAAATTAATTTAAAGTAAGAATTTAAAGACTTGATTATCAGTAAGGTCATATTGAACCATGAGAGAAAATCGTAGAAAATCTAGTATTCATAAAATATCTATATCACATTTTCACAATCGTTTGAGTTAAATGAATCCATTTATATATAAATCTTGTACTAAACTTAAGTTGATCAATTATTAAAAAAAAAATGAATTATAATAATAAGTAAATTCTTAAAGATTGAAGAAGTATTAACTTTGTTAAAAGTGCTATTTGTTAATTTTATTTATTTAGTAATATTTATAGCAAGAATTAAGTGTACCATGAAATATGATATAATGATGTTTAGTTAATAAATTAACTAATAGAGAGTAATGAAGAATACATTTTATTGAATTTAACCCTGAGATACATCAAAACAGTAATTGTATTATTATATTAGACGCACACGACGTCGGGCAAACTAAGTTAAAGTTATTTGACGCTACAACTTGTGTGGCATAACTCAAATCGTTATATAGGGCACCACAAAACATGCAAGACATAAATAATTAAAATAAATACATATTAATTAAATATGTCAATCAGCTTATGCTAATAAAATAAGCAGCATAAAATTATCTTTATATTTGTATCATTAGATTTGGCGCTCCAGAAGCCGGAGCGTATTAATTTATTATTATATTTGGCGTCCACCGCTGGGCGTAAATGGGTACAACTCATAAATTATTATATTTAGCACCACAACAAAAGTGGGGCTTAATTAATTAAAAAGAGCAGTATTAAAATATAGTTATAAATATAAAAAAAAAACAACTGGTATAAGGTATAAATACTATAATAGTTAATCAATAACATCATAAGTTGACATCAAGTCAGCTGTGATGACGTCAGCTCAGCCTTCGCTGGTGGTTTGAATAATTGAAATTTTCACTAACCTTTTTATAATATATATTGTAAAGGAGTCGTGTGTCCGGCTACCGTTTTACTCTGTAAAATGTGAATAATGTACAATTTGTGTGTAATGGGTGTAACGTGTCTTCTCTATCCGTCATTCAAATGCATGCAACTTCCACAGATTTCGTCCGTTGCGAACGTACGAATAACCAGGTCTCGATGTTCTTACCTGTTGTTCACTAGGGGTGTGAAACTCCCGGTGGCGCCAAATTGTTTTATTAAAACAATTAAAATAAAATTCAAATGTGTATGACCAGCGCCGCTCAGGCGGTTTGAATAATTCAAATATTTCCGCCAGCCTCGGCCGTCTGTAGCGACCAGTAGTTCGTTGCGTAGGCTGTGCGATCGCTAGTCGTCGACACTACTTGTCTGCTAAAATGTACATAAATTATTGTCCACCTCCTAATGAAATTATAACACCGTGGTTACACTCAATACTTATATATTTTTTATTAATGATTAGTTATTCATTTAATACAAATTATATTTCCCTTTTTACTACAAATGCTCCGGTTATATATGAGACAACTCTACAGAGTTTGACAAATCGATATCTGAACTGATTAACAGACTTTCAGTAATGGCGTCTGTTGGAAATTATACACAAAATGATTAGTGTTCGTTTGTCACAGGTTCTTGAGATTACGTTAAAAGGATTACAAATGTTTAAAACAATAAAAATACACACCCTTACATCAGTTAAACTTAAATAATATATTGTGTAGGTATAATTTGTTTAGTGTAGTGTAGTAAAAGTGTTTACAAGTTATTGGTAATTAACAACAGGTTATCTTTGCCAGTTTATAAAATTACAGTGACTTAGTTTTCTTTCTAATCTTTGAAAGTAATTATGCTCAGTTTAGTGAGATTTCGACCTTTAGTGAGAAATAATTAACGTGAGTTTATTTAGAAATTTGGGTAATTTAATAGGTACTTATCACTTCAGTAGACAGGACGAGCTCATTCGATCTGGTATTAATGGGTTATGCTGCAATCATCTTTAATTTGCATTGGTTCGGGACTTCGGGCACCTTTTCCAAGTTAATCGGCAGGATTTTATTTTCTTTTTTCGTTAATTCGGCCTCGACATTAGTTATATTGTTCCAGTCATCGTCTTCCTTCTTGGGATTCACTTGTTAGTAACTTCTTTTGAGATTTTTGATGTTTTAATTGACAATTTTGGTCATTCCAAAACTAGCGTCTATTCAACGAAAGCGTCATATAACGAGTAAAAAAATCTAACGGTAATTAGACACCAAACGACTGTTGTCATAGTAACCAATTAATCCCGATTGGTTAATTCTGAAGTAGTCTATTGTTATCAAATTTTGAATTTTTATTCAAAATAACTGCATATCTTCTTAATGATTATAATCTTCTGTCCTTTTCCCTACATATTAAATATTATCACCACTGTTATTATTTCCTTTCAAAGATTAATTTGGTATCCCATAATGTATGGTTTTATGAAATATCAATGTTTGTACAAATCTGTTAATATTTGGTATTTACATTTCTCCTTTAAACTAAGTTCTTATTCTAATATTTTTTCTTTAAACTGATTTATAAATTATTCTCGGCTATTTACTTGCCTTGAATTTCTTAATCTCCTGGTTGTTTTTATACAGGTTGCAATTATTTGTCATTGACAGTCATACATTTCCTAGGCCTTAGTAGCCATTGATTATTTTTATTTAAATTATTCTAATTATTTTTCATTTCATTACAAAGTTTTTTTCTGTTGTTATAATTGATTTGTTTAGTGGTTGTTGTGTCATGAGTTTGTTTTTGTTCTGATCATATGTCCAGATTATTTTCTATGTCTTAATACTTAAAATATAACACTGAGGGCTATGGACTGTAAGTTCCCTCCAGCCATATCCTCTTCATAATATTGAAATAAACAATTCTTTACAAGTTATATTATTAACTGTTGGTTTTAACATTAATTTCCTTCTTTGCTACTACTCTGAGTAATAAAGATCATTACTTCTTGTAAACTTATTTAACTTAATTTCCCTCATAACATAGGGTATTTACCAACTATATATTTAATTACTTAAATCTTTACTACTACTTTTCTACATCCCATGTTAACACAAACAGTTTATTTTACCTGGGCTTTCTCCCCTGAATAATATTGTATTCTTTATCTATTTCTAATCTAAACACTATCTCTAATTACCCTTAACTATATAATTTTTTACAATTCCACTCTTAAATCTTTCATTGGTCCATCATTGATTCATTGAGTGTTTACTTATCTATCACTATCTTTTTAATTATACTATTGCTTACAGTATCCTTTTTCACACATCCCTTTCACTGTTATCACTTTTTATTTTACACGTTTATTGGTGGGTAAACCCTATTATTATTTCTCTTTGTCACTTAACTATTTTTCATTATATTTCTCACTATCTCACTATCTTTACAAATTTTATTTGTATCTAATGAGTTCATGTCTCTTTCTAGATTTCTTACTTACATATACTACTAATTCGTGGGTTAGTGTATTTTTATTTAATGGGTTTTTTATTAATTATGAGTCATATTTGTCACATAGATAATATTAACATTTCTTTTTTATATTGGTTATTCACCGGTTTCGTTTCCTTTATGATATTGGATGGTATCATCTCCCCCTTCCCTCTTCTACATTATTTGTCTGTGTTTTATCTCCTTGGTTCCTTTTATTTTCTTTGTAGTTGGTTTGTTCCATTGTTTAAATTCATTTTTCTTCTCCTTCACTTCCATCTTGTCTCGCTTTATTTTGGTTAATATCTGGCCAATCTCAGGGGTTGGGTCAATGTCATTTGTCTGTCAGTCTAGTTTGTATTTCTTATTTAATAATCACCTTTGGTTTACTATTCTTCCTCCTTCACTCTTAATTATATTTACTACTTTCGTTCTCGTTGTTATTTATTTACCAAAATATATTATTTCTTAGCATTTTTTACATACTTATTGATATCAAATATGATCAGGGTTTGGCAATGTTATATAATGCCCTTCCACCAAAATTGATCATTTTATAAAACGTGATTCTAAGTTTGATGAAATTATCAATTGTATCGTATCATTTTTTTTCAAATTCTCCTGCTTCTCATTCATTTTTTATGATTAATTCTGTATCTTTTATTTCCATTCTTCTTAGTCTTTTCTTCATTATTTTCTTCTATTGCGAACTGGCTTACTGATTTTTTATTATAACTTATTCCCTATAAATCTTAATTTCCCTAATTATCTCTACCTTGTAGTTGCAATCGATTCGGATGGGCTCTATTTGCTTACCTAACTCCGTCGTTCAAAACTACTCTTATCCTGAGATCAGGGTTACATCATCCCTGCTCAGTAAAATGATTGCTGGATTCATTCAACAGACAATCACAATTAATAATTCTTAAATACAGTCAACTCGTCACTCAAAATAATAATAATAATAATAATAATAATAATCATAATCATAATATTTGTTGGGAATCTTTTACTTTTATACTTCATTATTGCTCAGTTCGTGTCATATGTTGTTTCATCCTTCTTTATAGATACTACTTGATAATACTTGAAGCATTGTTTTTTTATTGATACAATTCGCATTTTTATTCATTTTTAATTACTCTTTGTTTCATCTCATCTCACATTATAACTCTTAGAATGTTTATTTCATTTATTTCGTTTTTTGATCATTGGTTTGGGTAATTTTACTTCCCCTCTTTCTAAATAGTTGTGGAAGCTGATCATTTTGATTGATATTTTTTTTTTCATAATTTTTTAGATATCATAGTAAGTTATTGCTTCTTACTAGTTAGGAATTTTTTGTAGCTTATTCCTTTATAGTATGTTATGCTTTTCATGCCTCATTTTTTGGCTAAATATTATGGTAATTTAATCTTATTTTGTAGGAATGTTTTGTAACTACACTCCTCTATTATTAATTTTTATTTAAATATTGTAGTAAGTTGGTTGCTCTTACTTTATATGAATGCCTTGTAACTTTTATCTCTCCATTTTTAATTGTTCTAAAATATTATCGAGATATTTGGGGTAAGCTTTTCTTACATATCTTTTTTGATTTTTTGAAAACTTTTCTATTCATCATAATGGTTTCTCTAATGATTAGTGTAAGCTGTACTTACAAATGTTTTGGAATTTTGACATTCTTTAGAGATCTTTTTCTTTATGATATTGGCAAACTTTTTCGTTTGTCATGTTATTTCTCTTTATTTAAAGTATTTCTGTTGGTTTTTTACTTTAAGTTTTTTACAGTCATTGTTGATTGTCATAATATTTCTTAATTGAGGCTTGATTGTATACACCCTTTATTTTCTTGGTGACAGGGTGAGTGATCTCATAAGTGTTATTGCCCTTGTCTCTGGTTATAGTGTATGGTCCCACGTATAATAATAGTAACTTTCTAGTGATTCCTTCTATAGAGCTGGGTAATTCTCTGTTTTTTAAGAGTACCCTTTCTCCTACATCGTACTTAATAGTCTTTTTCTGGTTCTTAGCGTATTTATTCTTTTGTTGCTCTACCTTTTCGGCTATTCTGTTGTAGAATCTTCTTTTCTCGAATTGATATTCGGTGTTGGTGGGGAATTGGATCATATCAGTTATCTCTCTAGGCGGTGGCCGCTCAAACATCATTGTGTATGGTGTAGCTTCCGTAAAGTTGTGGTAAGCTAAGTTTATAAATTCTTCAGTGGATTTCACGTAATTGTGCCATTCTTTTTGTTTATCGTGGCAGTAGGTTCTCAGTATTCGACCCACTTCTCTGAGTACTCTCTCGGCTGGGTTGCTGCTGGGGTGATAAACGGATGTTTTGTAAGTTTTAATATTATGTTCCCAAAGCTTATTTTTCCAGAAATTTCCCTTAAATTGGGTTCCATGGTCGGTTATTACGGCCGTCGGTTTTCCCACTTCAGGTATAAATTTGGTTAAGATAATCTCAATTATTTTCTTTGTTGTTGCACGGTTAATGGAGTACAACTTTGTATATTTGGTGAAGTGGTCAAACATAATGATTATAAATTTGTATCTGTGTCTTCCTCCACTACTAGGAAACTGCCCACATATATCAAGGAATACCCTTTCTAATTTCTGACTTGATGTTATAGGTATCATCATACCTTCCTTTTTTGAATTATTGCATTTTACCTTTTGGCAAATATCACATTTTTGAATAGTTTTGTTTACCTTACGATAAATATTTTTGATGTAAACTTGTTCCTCTAAAGCTTTTATCACTTTTACAGCCCCCATATGGCCGTATCTAATGTGGTAGTCTAGTATCAATTGTTCCTCCACCGTAGATGGTATTACTAGTTTCCATTCTCTGATTGCAGGATTGTTTTTAATAAATAGCAAGTTGTTATGTATTTTATAATATTGTAGAATGGTCTCTTCTTCTTTTAACATTCTCTCCCGGATACTCATTATTTTTGGATCCACAGTTTGACATCTTCTTATTTCTTGGGTTATTTTTTCTAGATCTACTCTGTTTTTGATAATGTTATACACCTTAACTAATTGTTCTTTCTCACCCTCGAAAGTTTGTTGCTGGACGTTGATACGGGATAATATGTCCGCAGCTATGTTTTCCTTCCCTGGGATGTACTCCCAGTTTATGTGATATTCCTGTAGCAACAATATCCACCGAGTTAATCTTCCGTGGCTGAGTTTACACTGCTTAAGGAATGAAATGGATCTATGGTCACTTCTCACTGTTATATCGTATCCCAGAATGTAAGTCCTAAATTTGTTGCAGGCGAACACGACACTAAGTAGTTCTTTCTCCGTGACGTGATAATTTCATTCGCATCCATTTAAAATTCTACTTGCAAAACTAATAACCATATGCTGTCCCTTCTCATCTTCTTGGTATAAAACCGCACCTACGCTGACATCACTCGCATCACAGTTCATGAAGAATGGCTTTTTGAAGTCTGGATGATGTAAGATCACGGTGTTCAAAAACTTTTCTTTTATTTGGTTAAATACTTCATCTTGTTCGGACCCCCAAGTCCACTTATCCTTAACTGATAATTGTTTTTTGAATTGTGCGGTTAGTTTCGAATAATTATCTTGAAATTTACGATAATAATTGCAGATTCCCAGGAAAGATTGAAGTTGTTTTTTGGTGTGGGGAATCGTTGTATCGCCTCAACTTTTTCTGACGAAGGAGATACGCCTTCCTCTGCTAGATTGAATCCTAGAAATTGTATTTTTCAGGCTATAAACTTTGACTTGTCCAGCTTAAGGGTTACGTGATTATCTGATAACTTTTTTAGTACGGTTTCCACTCTGGCACAGTGCTCTTGCCAATTTGATGATGTTATTAGCAGGTCATCTACGTACACGGTGGTAAAATTCAGTACATCTTGTCCCAGTATTTGGTCCATACACTTAACAAATACTGCGACCGAATTTATCAGTCCAAATGGCAGTCTTTTGAACTGATAGTTCCTCCCATCGAACAGGAATGCTAAGTATTGTCTACTGTTCGGATGTAGCTCCACCTGCCAATAGCCACATATGGTGTCCCACGAGCTGATGTATTTTATACCGTGAAACATCTTAAGGATTTCTTCTATTTCACCCGGTGATGTTCTATCGTTCACTATCATTTTATTAATCTCTCTTGCATCGAGGCAGATTCTCACCTTTCCGTCCTTTTTTGGTATCGCCACTATTGGACTTGTATACGGTGATTGACTTAATTCAATGATATCGTCTTCCATCATTTGATTGATTTCTGCCCTCACTGCATTTCTTTGTGAGTAAGCAATGGGATAAGATTTTTTCTTGAAGTCAACGGGTTCTTTAAATCGTATTCGGCATTGATAATTCTTTACTTTGCCTGGGGCGTCAGAAAAATGTGTTTATATCTGTTGTATATACTTATGAGTTCCTCTGACTGTTGCACACTAATCTGTGGATATTGTTCTTCTCGTTGGAAGTTTCTGATCTCATCCAGCTTGCTTGACCATAATTCTTCATCCTTCCAATCTTTCAATATTCTTTCGGGTGATTGTTGGCAATAATTGTTTTGGATCATGTTGCAGCTGTTGGTTATCAATGGTAAGTTGCCACCATTCACTAGATCGGCTGACCATATCCCTTGTTCTGTGGTTAGTGATACTTCTCCCTGCCGCAGGTTAATTATGGCAGAGTGTTGTCTGAGTACATCACACCCAACAAGTATTGAGAAAGGTAGGCCGCTGGCAACAAGAAATGGCATAGTTACTATTATACCTTTGCTATTAAGTTCCAAGGATACTTGTTTCCGGACGGTTTTATTTTGTCGGCCGGTAGCACCAATGATAGTTATATTGTTTATGGGCAGGGTTGATATGGGTACACTACTTCCCTGCTGTAGTCTATTTAATTCTATTTGGTCGATCAGAGAGACATTAGACCCTGTATCGATCATTATGGTTGATAGAATTCCATTTATTTGGGCACTCACATACACTATTTCACTGTTTCTAATGGGCATCATGTTATCATTTTCTTCGATTAAATCGTCCCTTATATTTTTTAAATAGTTAGTACATATTATGGTGATCTTCTTGTCTGTTGTTGTCTTATATTCCCCAAGAGATTGGTCCAGTGATGGGCTGTTCACAGTTCTCACCGACCTTATTCGTTTAAATGAGGGCTATCCTCATTGTTTCTGTTTTCATTCGTGTTTATTGGTTGGCTCGTTGATGGTTCCTGTTGGTGTTTTGTGTCATCACCATCATTCCTGACGTTTTCCTCGAAGGTGTGGACTCTTATGTTTGGTACCTGGTTATAGTACGTTCGTCGGTTGTTATTTGTCTGAGAGTAGTTTCTTGCTGGATTACGCCGCGTTTGACATCTCACATAATTCACTTGCGGTCGGTATCCTCGGTTGTTATTGTTGTTGTTTGTAATGGGTCGAATTAGGAGGTTTTTTATTTTACTAATTTTGGTCTGGATCTTATTAAAATTGTACAATTCACTTCATATATGTGAGCCACCCCAGTTTAATTTTATATTAATTCAAATCAGCAATTCAATCATTTGCCAAAGTGCCAGACTTCACCTGTGGGGAGCCTCAGTACAGCAATGCACAGTGTTAGCCAAAACAATTGCCCAGACGTATTGCGTAACCGCCCAGCAGCAGGCTCTTTGTGAATAACAGTCTGCAGTTTGTCACCACTGAATGAACATCAGTCAGAGCAGTGAAAAGTTCGTAAATTAAAACTAGTGGCCTCGGGCGTAAGATAGGCCTAGAGTAAATGGGCCTATCTATTAAAAAACTCTTGTGTGCTCAACTTTAGTGTACTAACGCCAGTCTAATAACAACGTCAGACCGCGCGGTCATAAAATTTTTGGTTGAGCGTAACTAGTGTCGGCCGACCTCACCAATAAGAACCCGGAACAGTTATCTAAAAAAGTGCAACAGTAAATCAGAATATGAAGCGAAGTGAACGAACAGAAAATAAAATGTGGTAGATTGAAAAAGACAACTTTCGGACATCAGAAAGGGGAATTTGTGCGGGTCAGGCCACGAGGTCAGAGGAGACGCCGCTATACAAGTAAAAGTATTTATGTAAAACATTTTAATGATTGCCAAAAATAAATAAATGGGGGGGGTAGAACGGAATGAGAGTTGTGTGTGGGCATTGCTGGGTCGTCTCAATTAGAATTTAAACTAATAATTTAAGAATCTTATATTTTTTGTAAAGAATAATTTCAGAGAATATGTAGAATTTATTTCTGTTATTTGGAAATTAACTCCAAGATAGACAATTTAAAATCAATGAATATTCACAGTATAACAATATAAACGAACTACTATGCTTGGTTGACATACGTTTTGTTTTTTTTTTTTTAAAAGAGTAACAGAGATCAAGGTTATTTTTGATAGTAAATGAAAGAATATAATAATAAAATTCAATGTCACATAATGAGTAAATAAATACATCTATTTCTGAATATAATTGAGAGTATGATTTATTGAAGAGTGTTAACCTAAGTCACGCTTATTCTTCACGACTTCGTGCTAAGAACTTTGGACCCGAGAAAGGTAAGAGTTGTGAGGAGTGTCTATTATTTTTAATATTTTTTTTATAATTAATCAATAACATCTCAATGGCGCCCGAACAGGGACTCGAGTTTATGAATGTAATTTTGAATAAACCGCACCTAAATGTGAATATAAGCGTGGGTTAGGAGTACGTAAAAAAGCACGAAAAGTGAGGTTATACGTAAGTAATAATTAAGGAATACTTAAGGTATGTAAGATAAGAAGTGTTAAAATATAGTATAATAAAATAAAAGTAGTAAATTTACAATATACAAATGGCAGATAATAATGAAGTCAGCCTCTCTGACAGTCAGACCGAGAGTCAGACAGACTCCGGTATTCAAACAGAAACAATGTCAATAGATGAGCAGAATGTAGAAGTATCTGTAATTAGTACGCCGGGAGCGATCTCAACTCCCGTAATGCATAAAACAAAAGAGAAAAAATTGTCATTAGATGACCTATTGGATTTTATGAAAGTCAATTTCGATAAACAAAATAAACGCTTTGACAGTAACGAGATAACTTTGAATGAAATGAAAAGTGACTTTAACTGTAAATTAGAAGTACAGAATAACAAATTGAATGAAATTAAGACCGAAATTAAAAGTGAATTTAATTGTAAATTTGACGTACTTAAATTTGACATTGATGAAGTAAAAATAAAATGCGATAATAGTTGTAACGAATTGAAACATGATATTGAGAGAATAGTAGAGTCAGTAGGAGAACAGAGTAAAAGTAAAAATAATAATGACAGTAAGAAATTAACAAGTGATGACAATAATGTCAAAAATGAGAATATAATTAACAGTGTGGTAGTAGAGAGTAAGAACAATGATATTGAAAATGATAATGTGATTGAAAGTGTGGTATCAGAAAGTGATACGTTGAAAATAGATAGTGAAACAGTAAGTGAGAGTGAGAAAATGATAAGTTGTAATGAAGTAATAATTAGTGTTGTTGAATTAGAAAAAGAATGGAAAGAAAGAGTAGATGAATGTGTAGGGCAGAGGGTAAATTTTCCCCTTATTTGTGATGAACCAGAGTGTTCACAAGTGGTATTATTGGAGGGCAAGAGACCCTATTTAATGGAAGATTTAAGTTATATCCCTTTGTTGTATAAATTAGTACCCTCTGTGTGGAATGATGTTGAAAGTATGAGATGGTGTTATGATGGGAGAGATTTAGATAGAGACTTGTGTGTTGATAGAGAGACAGAATTATATAAATTAAAGAGAGAGTCTAATGAGTTGAAGGAGATGTTAAATGATTGGAAGTACTTACCTGTTAAAATTGAGAGTGAAGATTATTTTGATGATACATGTTTAAATAATAATTTACTTTATGATGAAAAAATAACTGACTTGATAATGAATATAATTACTAATGGAGACTGGACAGAAATAAATAATGTTGACTTGGTATATGATTATTATGGTAAAATGAATGAACTAAAAGTTTATGGTTACTATACACAAGATAGCCATATGTGGAATGCAAATAAAATTGAAAATTGTTATGTGGAACCCAGACTAAATTTTGACGATGGAGGTTGAGCCTTAAATGCACAAATGGACAATTTTAAATAGTTTGTTTATTGGTTCTGACCTCGTAACCTTGGACACTGAAGTGTGATATAACTGAATAATTATTGATGAAGAATTGTAAATAAGTGTAGTGAATTTACTTGTGTGTGTGGTAAAATGTTAGGTAAACAATGCGTGTATGTCACAGAAATTGTTGTGATAATAATAATATTTTTTTTCAGTCTAAATAAATAACAAAAATAATTTTAAAGTGGATAACTAATGAGTTGTAGTTATTGCAATGGGTGAAAGTAATTAAAATGTTGTGTTTCCAATAATTGATTTAATTAAATAATTTGAGAGGTTTAAATATTCTGATTAATTTAAAGGTTGTATAATCGAATTTCCAGTGGATTTAAATTGTTTTATGAGATTTGATATTAATAAATAAATGTTAAATTGTTTGTATGAAATAACATTGCTGTTAAATGTTTCAGAGGTTACGTGGAGATATTGGTGTGTGTGTGTGTGTGTGTGTGGTGTGTATTTTGTGCTCATGTCAATAGGTGGATAATGTACTGTAAGTATAAAGTTCATAATACCAATCAGATAGAATAAAATGCTTACAGGTGTGAAAAGAGTTGATTCAATAATATCAATTGAGATAATGGTATTAAATAGAAATTGTAATTAAAAGAGAAATAATAATTGAAAGGGGAATTAAAATTATATTTGGTTTGAATTGTAAGAAATAGACATTGATAAATATGTTGTTTAAAAGATTTATAAAAAATTGAAAAGTGAAGTACAGGTGTTAGTATGATGTAACCATGAATGTTGAAACTGAGAGTGTTTATTAAAACAGTCTGGCATACAACTGTTTATGTAAACAGGGGTGTTGTAGTTGTATGGTGTGACTAATGTTTACAGCCATGCTTGGTGACAATAACAAAAATGTTGTAGTCTGCTGAATCATTGCTAGCAGAAAATCCTATTATGAAATAAAAAGAAATACCTGATGTGATGGAATGTAGGTAGTATTTTTGTAGGGTCTTTTTGTAAAATGTAATTAAAACAAAGTTGTTTCGAACAAATGAGATTGAAATAATGTAGGTAATATTTTATGTCGGATCCTTTTGAGAAATGAAATTAATTTTGAAATTGTTAATTAAAACAATATGAATTAAATTTAATGAAAGGTAATTAAATAAATTAAAAAGATCATTTTTGATAATGACTTTGAATCTAGTTTGATCTGAATTTGATTATAAAATAAATAATTGATAAAAGGGGGGTAGTAAAGATATATATTTGTATATACTTTTTGTGCCTGCCATCAAATTGAGGTTTGCATTTTTGAGTGTATTATTGTCTATGCGTATTAATAGTGTTATTGAATTATATTGTTTAGGATATAGGTATAACCAAATGTTAAGATAAGGTAGTTCATGTTTTAATTAAATATTCAATTTATTTGTTTTTTTTTCAGTAACAATAACAAAGAGATTTATTCCATTTAGATAAGAGATTTTGTTTTGTTTAAGGATGAGTTTGTTTAGAAAAAATAATAGGTGTATGTATGCGCCCAGTATTTGCCAAAGGCGACCCAGTTTGCATGTAAGGGGGAACATATCGGTTGAGGATCTGGCATGATCTAAGCCAGGGATTGAGGATTTTTGGGGTAGCATGATAGAAGGCGAGGTGCGCTGTGGTGCGTGACTGTTCGATATTTCGGTGTTGGGATCTCGCACAGAGAAGTCCAGTGATCTCGTTCAGATGCGTCCATGGTCGCCGAGCCAGGGGGGTCGTGTACCCATGAAGTGTAAGAACGAATGGGGGGTTGTAGGCACCAGTTCCTCACCGGTCCTCTTAGGGGTTTTAGCAATGAGATTTCTTCTGTTTCGACAGAAGACCTCTCATTGGGGGGGTATTGTAATGGGTCGAATTAGGAGGTTTTTTATTTTACTAATTTTGGTCAGGATCTTATTAAAATTGTACAATTCACTTCATATATGTGAGCCACCCCAGTTTAATTTTATATTAATTCAAATCAGCAATTCAATCATTTGCCAAAGTGCCAGACTTCACCTGTGGGGAGCCTCAGTACAGCAATGCACAGTGTTAGCCAAAACAATTGCCCAGACGTATTGCGTAACCACCCAGCAGCAGGCTCTTTGTGAATAACAGTCTGCAGTTTGTCACCACTGAATGAACATCAGTCAGAGCAGTGAAAAGTTCGTAAATTAAAACTAGTGGCCTCGGGCGTAAGATAGGCCTAGAGTAAATGGGCCTATCTATTAAAAAACTCTTGTGTGCTCAACTTTAGTGTACTAACGCCAGTCTAATAACAACGTCAGACCGCGCGGTCATAAAATTTTTGCTTGAGCGTAACTAGTGTCGGCCGACCTCACCAGTAAGAACCCGGAACAGTTATCTAAAAAAGTGCAACAGTAAATCAGAATATGAAGCGAAGTGAACGAACAGAAAATAAAATGTGGTAGATTGAAAAAGACAACTTTCGGACATCAGAAAGGGGAATTTGTGCGGGTCAGGCCACGAGGTCAGAGGAGATGCCGCTATACAAGTAAAAGTATTTATGTAAAACATTTTAATGATTGCCAAAAATAAATAAATGGGGGGGGTAGAACGGAATGAGAGTTGTGTGTGGGCATTGCTGGGTCGTCTCAATTAGAATTTAAACAAATAATTTAAGAATCTTATATTTTTTGTAAAGAATAATTTCAGAGAATATGTAGAATTTATTTCTGTTATTTTGAAATTAACTCCTAGATAGACAATTTAAAATCAATGAATATTCACAGTATAACAATATAAACGAACTACTATGCTTGGTTGACATACGTTTTGTTTTTTTTTTTTGAAAAGAGTAACAGAGATCAAGGTTATTTTTGATAGTAAATGAAAGAATATAATAATAAAATTCAATGTCACATAATGAGTAAATAAATACATCTATTTCTGAATATAATTGTGAGTATGATTTATTGAAGAGTGTTAACCTAAGTCACGCTTATTCTTCACGACTTCGTGCTAAGAACTTTGGACCCGAGAAAGGTAAGAGTTGTGAGGAGTGTCTATTATTTTTAATAATTTTTTTATAATTAATCAATAACATCTCATGTTACCGTTTCCTTGACGGTAATAATCATTAGGACCATTCCGTTGTTGATTCCCTCTGTAATCGTTTCTGAAATTACAATTATTGTTATTGTTTGAGTGATAGTTCCTGGGCGCATTATTCCCACGTTGATTTCCTTGATAGTTATTGGTGTTGTTCGGTGGTGGTTTATTGTCACCCTGTTGGTTTGGTGGGGATGGCCCTTCATTTGGTCTACTATTTCGGAAACTCGTGAATCTGTTCTTACGGTACTGCCATTCGTGTTCATGGCTCTCTAATAAACTAGCCATGTCCTGAATTGTCTTGACTTGACTATACATACGGGCTTTCTGAATCGCATCATCATAGTGGTACGATAATTGTATGACTAAACACTCTTCCGGAATGCGTGGTTCCAAATTCCTGGCCATGCAGATTTTTCCTAGAAAGTATGAGGTTAATGTTTGTCCGTTTTGGTTTTCATACCTTCCGTTACTTAAATTGTTACGGACCATGTTCTGGGTTGACTCTGACCAGTACTTTGCTTTGAATTGGGTTTTAAATTCTTGAATGCTCTGGATGTCTGGTCGTGTGGCGGTCCACCAGTTGTCATATGTTTCCTTAAACATGTCATCTAACATTCCCCTCACAGCTGTCCATCGTGTTTCACGGTTCTTTATTATCAGTTCTACTCTTTTCAAAAACTCCATCGGGTTGCGCTTATAGTTGCGGAAATTTATTGTATCTCTATTGCCATTGTTAAATATTTGGTGATGGTTACATGATCGGTCACGCCAGGCGTCCACTTCTTCCTGTATAATTCTTCTCATCTATGTATCTCTTCAATTTTTTGTTTATTCTTGTCCACTTTACTGTCAATTTTATTTAAATTGCTGTACACTCCTTCCATTCTTTCTCCCAGGTCTGTTCGTACAACCGCTGTCTCCTTCTGATTCTCTTCCCGGACTTGATGCATGTCCTGGTTCACTTGTTCCCACCTTTTGGTTGTTTCTTCGTGACATTCCTCAATTCTCCTTTTGGTTTCTCCTTCGAGGTTGTTGATTTTATTGATTACCTCCTCACGGACTTCGGAAACAGTTTCATTGGTTTTCTCCAGTTTCTCCAACGTCTCCTCTAATTTGTCATTGATTTCCGTAATCTGCTGCTTTGCTTCTTCTCGGTACTCCATTAATTGGTGTGCCATCTGCGGCTTCATTTCTTCTTTATTTTTCTCGTGGTCTTCCTTCAGCTGTTCCTTCAATTCTTCCTTCAATTCTTCGTTTCTTTGCTGAATTTCCTCCAGCAATCGTTGTTGTAGTGTTTCATTATTTTGGTTGACTGTTTTCCTCAATTCTTCCTTAGTACTTTCATTTGTACTCACTATTTTTTCATTGATCTGTTTCAAATGGTCATTGGTTTCTTTCTTCATTTGTTTCAGACTTTCCTCGTTCTTGTCGAATTTATTGTTCATCTCCTTCAAACTCTCTTCATTCTTGTCGAATTTCTCCTCCTGTTTCTTAAAATTTTGGTTAATCAATTCCCACAATTTTTGTAAATCCATTCCTCCTCTGGCTTCCCCCCTATCTCCAGCCTGTGGTTCCATTTCTTCGTCTTGGCTTGGTTATGTTGTGGTTATTACTGTCTCCACTTCTTCAATCGGTGTTCCTTCCTCTTCTTCCATCTCCTTCTCCTTTGCCAATTTTTTCGACAATCCTCTGGTGTGCATTTTGTAACCTTTCGCAATCGCCGCTAGAATTTCGTATTTCTCTCTCTTCTAGCTCCACCGGTTGGTCGCCAATTTGTAAAGGAGTCGTGTGTCCGGCTACCGTTTTACTCTGTAAAATGTGAATAATGTACAATTTGTGTGTAATGGGTGTAACGTGTCTTCTCTATCCGTCGTTCAAATGCATGCAACTTCCACAGATTTCGTCCGTTGCGAACGTACGAATAACCAGGTCTCGATGTTCTTACCTGTTGTTCACTAGGGGTGTGAAACTCCCGGTGGCGCCAAATTGTTTTATTAAAACAATTAAAATAAAATTCAAATGTGTATGACCAGCGCCGCTCAGGCGGTTTGAATAATTCAAATATTTCCGCCAGCCTCGGCCGTCTGTAGCGACCAGTAGTTCGTTGCGTGGGCTGTGCGATCGCTAGTCGTCGACACTACTTGTCTGCTAAAATGTACATAAATTATTGTCCACCTCCTAATGAAATTATAACACCGTGGTTACACTCAATACTTATATATTTTTTATTAATGATTAGTTATTCATTTAATACAAATTATATTTCCCTTTTTACTACAAATGCTCCGGTTATATATGAGACAACTCTACAGGGTTTGACAAATCGATATCTGAACTGATTAACAGACTTTCAGTAATGACGTCTGTTGGAAATTATACACAAAATGATTAGTGTTCATTTGTCACAGGTTCTTGAGATTACGTTAAAAGGATTACAAATGTTTAAAACAATAAAAATACACACCCTTACATCAGTTAAACTTAAATAATATATTGTGTAGGTATAATTTGTTTAGTGTAGTGTAGTAAAAGTGTTTACAAGTTATTGGTAATTAACAACAGGTTATCTTTGCCAGTTTATAAAATTTCAGTGACTTAGTTTTCTTTTTAACCTTTGAAAGTAATTATGTTCAGTTTAGAGAGATTTCGACCTTTAGTGAGAAATAATTAACGTGAGTTTATTTAGAAATTTGGGTAATTTAATAGGTACTTATCACTTCAGTAGACAGGACGAGCTCATTCGATCTGGTATTAATGGGTTATGCTGCAATCATCTTTAATTTGCATTGGTTCGGGACTTCGGGCACCTTTTCCAAGTTAATCGGCAGGATTTTATTTTCTTTTTTCGTTAATTCGGCCTCGACATTAGTTATATTGTTCCAGTCATCGTCTTCCTTCTTGGGATTCACTTGTTAGTAACTTCTTTTGAGATTTTTGATGTTTTAATTGACAATTTTGGTCATTCCAAAACTAGCGTCTATTCAACGAAAGCGTCATATAACGAGTAAAAAAATCTAACGGTAATTAGACACCAAACGACTGTTGTCATAGTAACCAATTAATCCCGATTGGTTAATTCTGAAGTAGTCTATTGTTATCAAATTTTGAATTTTTATTCAAAATAACTGCATATCTTCTTAATGATTATAATCTTCTGTCCTTTTCCCTACATATTAAATATTATCACCACTGTTATTATTTCCTTTCAAAGATTAATTTGGTATCCCATAATGTATGGTTTTATGAAATATCAATGTTTGTACAAATCTGTTAATATTTGGTATTTACATTTCTCCTTTAAACTAAGTTCTTATTCTAATATTTTTTCTTTAAACTGATTTATAAATTATTCTCGGCTATTTACTTGCCTTGAATTTCTTAATCTCCTGGTTGTTTTTATACAGGTTGCAATTATTTGTCATTGACAGTCATACATTTCCTAGGCCTTAGTAGCCATTGATTATTTTTATTTAAATTATTCTAATTATTTTTCATTTCATTACAAAGTTTTTTTTCTGTTGTTATAATTGATTTGTTTAGTGGTTGTTGTGTCATGAGTTTGTTTTTGTTCTGATCATATGTCCAGATTATTTTCTATGTCTTAATACTTAAAATATAACACTGAGGGCTATGGACTGTAAGTTCCCTCCAGCCATATCCTCTTCATAATATTGAAATAAACAATTCTTTACAAGTTATATTATTAACTGTTGGTTTTAACATTAATTTCCTTCTTTGCTACTACTCTGAGTAATAAAGATCATTACTTCTTGTAAACTTATTTAACTTAATTTCCCTCATAACATAGGGTATTTACCAACTATATATTTAATTACTTAAATCTTTACTACTACTTTTCTACATCCCATGTTAACACAAACAGTTTATTTTACCTGGGCTTTCTCCCCTGAATAATATTGTATTCTTTATCTATTTCTAATCTAAACACTATCTCTAATTACCCTTAACTATATAATTTTTTACAATTCCACTCTTAAATCTTTCATTGGTCCATCATTGATTCATTGAGTGTTTACTTATCTATCACTATCTTTTTAATTATACTATTGCTTACAATATCCTTTTTCACACATCACTTTCACTGTTATCACTTTTTATTTTACAAGTTTATTTGTGGGTAAACCCTATTATTATTTCTCTTTGTCACTTAACTATTTTTCATTATATTTCTCACTATCTCACTATCTTTACAAATTTTATTTGTATCTAATGAGTTCATGTCTCTTTCTAGATTTCTTACTTACATATACTACTAATTCGTGGGTTAGTGTATTTTTATTTAATGGGTTTTTTATTAATTATGAGTCATATTTGTCACATAGATAATATTAACATTTCTTTTTTATATTGGTTATTCACCGGTTTCGTTTCCTTTATGATATTGGATGGTATCATCTCCCCCTTCCCTCTTCTACATTATTTGTCTGTGTTTTATCACCTTGGTTCCTTTTATTTTCTTTGTAGTTGGTTTGTTCCATTGTTTAAATTCATTTTTCTTCTCCTTCACTTCCATCTTGTCTCGCTTTATTTTGGTTAATATCTGGCCAATCTCTGGGGTTGGGTCAATGTCATTTGTCTGTCAGTCTAGTTTGTATTTCTTATTTAATAATCACCTTTGGTTTACTATTCTTCCTCCTTCACTCTTAATTATATTTACTACTTTCGTTCTCGTTGTTATTTATTTACCAAAATATATTATTTCTTAGCATTTTTTACATACTTATTGATATCAAATATGATCAGGGTTTGGCAATGTTATAATATTAATTTTATGGTACTAATTAAAACCTTTTAGTTGTAAGTATTGTACTTTTCAGTCTTGCCCTTTCTCTGACCTCTGATAACAGTTTAAAAGAACCCTATTTATGTCTAAACATTATTAATTTTAAAAGAATAAACTAATCGATTTCACTTGACCTGAGACGAGTTTCATTCGAGCCGAGAGCAACTATTACGACTCAAGGTTGACTATTTATATTGAAACCAATAAATAAAATTAATTATTTCGAATTGAAGTTTTATTTCTATATAAAGTGTATCATAAAGATAATTTCAGATATTAATTGGAACCTGATTGTCAAAGAGGACCAGTACTACATCGACAAGGGATCAGGACCCGAATCTACCAATACTAACAAAATCGATTATTACAATAACATAATCTATTTAACTCTTATAAACAAATAAATCATCACGAACCGAAACCATTACACAAGGAAAGAAATTAAACTAATAAAGGAGATTCATACAATAATACACTAAATAAATAATTAAACAACAGAAAAAAATATATAATATAAAAAATTAAAAATTTAAATTTTATTTTTATGAAAATATTCACGAAAAAACAAGTTTTACTACAAGCCACCAACACAAAATAATTACAATTTTTAAATTGATGATAAAAATACCTGTAGGATTTGTAGCTGGTTGGAAAAATACAGGTAACTTTATGCTTCGAGTAGGTACTTTTGTCACCCACGCGCGATTTGCGGACGCGACAAGCACTGACCACTGTTCACAATGAGACTGCTGACTGACTGACTCATTCAACTCGTGCTAGAGTCGCGCGTGCCTCCCCCGCGCCGCGGTTTGCCGACTTTCAGAGACTCCTCTGCCATTCATCCAATTATATCAAATAATTCAACCAGTTCATATGGTGAACTTCTGTATTCAACTCACCCACAAGAGATTAATTTTTTTAAGGTTTTATCACATCTCCCATTCGTACCCTCAAAATTCTTGGCTTTCATATCTGCCTCAACAAGTTGTCCACTTTATAAGTAGGCCTCTGAACCTGTACCATTATAAAGTTTAATTTCTTCATTGACAGAGGATTTCAATTCTACTTCCCATTTCAGGAGTCTCATATGCCTTTCCGTAAACACATCTTCATTCAGTTGATCTCTGAAGTAAGTTGTGATGTGAGACCTACCAAAATAGATACTTAGAACCATATGTTTTCTTATACATAGAACTGTACATTGATTATTGGTTGAAGCATTGTGTCACATGACACACCTCTACAATTCCAGTCTACTTCCCTTCATCCTATACTAAACAACGATCCATTTTCATGTACTAGTTGCCTGTCCACACAAAACAGTATGTTGTGTGATTGTTAAAAAAATAAATTTTATTTCCATTATAATTTTAATCTTCTTTAAACATTTAAAAGTGTGTTGTGCAAAAATAATTGTGTGTATATACTGTATACAGATATTGCCAGGGCACAGGAGTGATGGCTGCATCACTACTCCTCCTGATGGAGGAAGAGGATGCATTTTGGATGATGAGTACAATAGTTGAAGATCTGTTGCCTGCTTCGTATTACTCATCCACACTATTGGGTATGGTTATGATTTATAATTTGTACAGTTATATTCATTATATATGTAATGAATCTTTGTATATTTGATAAATCAACCTTGATAAACCTTGTTTCATTTAGTTATTTACGGAAGCCAGAAGTATTAATATGAAATTTAATTGACACAGGTCAATCATATGTATTATGGTCTTAACTTGTGTGGTGCTCTGAACAGGTATACTCATAAAATTTTTATGTTTCTTCAGTGCTTGAGACAAGTTATATTATATGTACTTTTAAATTGATATTTGTTTGTCGTGCCTGTAACACCAAATGCGTGTCATGCACAAGGTCAATGGTTTATTTATCTTAACAAGTCATTTCACATGAACAGAACTTCTGTGGAACAGAATCTGCACACATTGTTTTTTGCTAGTTGTTTAAGGAGTCAGCATGGTTACCATGCTGTGATACTGTTACTTTGGTCATTGTGGATCACACCAAATGAGTTGTGTTTTATTTATGGATCCATCAAATCATTACGTACAGGCTAAACAAAGGTACATTTTATACTCTGTTCAGAGAATTGAAAGAAAATAGTGAAAATTTCTTAATTATTTTAGAATGTTCATTCATACATTCAGTGAACTGTTGTCTTTATTAAGTCTTTATAAAAATTAATAAATATGGTTTTATTGACATTTTAATAAATTATATTAGATTATGTAAAGAAAAATGTACAAAATAATAAGTCTAATGAATGTATTGATTCGTCAGTTTTTATCAATCCAGAGATGATTCTTTCCATCTTTATTATTTTTTAACAGTTACTATAGCTTATTTTAGGTAAAAATTCAAAAGCATAATAATTCCAAACTTAAAAGACACATTGTTAACTCTTTATAATATTTAAATAATTTTTGGTATCTTTTAATGGTTGATTAAATAATTAGCACCATTTGGAATATAAAAGTTAATTTATAATAAAGTAAAATACTTGCCAAAAGAATTCCTTTCTTATTGGAAATTTAAGTCCAAGCCGTCCTTTTTTGTTCCTATAATGATTATTTTGAATGTCTCACAAGACAAGGTCATTTTTATATTGCCTTGAGAAAGGTTTCTATATCAGTGTGTTTAACATTTATTATGTCTTAACACTTCATATATGTTGCCCACATTTTCCGCAGGAGTGACTATTTGTGTGTGTGTGTGTAGAAATTTAATTATATAAAACCTGCAAGCTGCATGATGTGCAACGTAACCTCTCACACACTTAGTGACGAAAAAAATATAGATCACAGCCCTTTTACGTTTTATGTCCCTTTGTGCAAATAGGAATTATTTGTTTTCAAAGCCTTTCCCTGAACTCAGGTGTTGTTTACACACATGCAGTATGGATTATTATTATTACTTTATGTTTATGAGTATTGTCTGATTTTTCTGCAGAAAGTTGTGAGTTTAGTAATAAATATCTTTTTATATTTATCTGGTAACTAGTGTAGATATAAATTAATTTTAATTAGATTTTATGTAACATTTATAAATGCAAGTGACACCAAATTTTTGTAAAAATTTTTTTATACATGAAAAATACATTTTTTTTTAAATAAGAAAAATATATTAAACGTCATAGTGTTGTAAATTTGTTTGTGTCAATTTAAAAAGAAATAACTCAACTTTTATGTAATGTGTATAAGTTTCAGTAAATATTGATTAGCCTTTATAAAAAAAATTATGGAATACATGAAAAATCATACGTTTTCTTAAAAAATACAATTAATGGAACTTGGATATCAAAAATGTTAATATATAAATATGGTACAAATGATAATAAATAAACTACCTCAAGCTATAAACACTTCATTGATTTTTAGTTAGAATGTTTATTACTGAAATTCCATATAGTTATTCTGTAAACAGTGACTACATGTATCTGGTGCAAGCCTGTGGGTAGCTATTGCTGATCTCTGTATATAATCTGTTTCTCCTATCCAAGTGTAGACATAAAAAAAAAACATATGTTTTGGGAACATATCGCTTTGTGTATGTTAGGATACACGGCAGCCATAGAAATGTATAGTTCTCAGTACACGTTTGCATTGTAATGTGATTGTATAACAATATCTTTGCTTGTTTAGTCTTTATAAAACAGTGTACTGTTTGGTCGTTTATCTAACCTCAATGATTTACTTTATGTAAATTAGTTTATGTAGAGGTACCCTAGATTAAACATTTTACTATTAAATTTTATAATACTTTTGTCAAAAATTTCCCACAATTAGCTTGTTTATATGTTGTGCCATTTAATTCTGAGCCCCTCTGTTTTCATAGGAACTGAATATAGTCTCTCTTAACGCATTTTTTTGGTATCTGAATCAGTTACTCCCTCAATTATGTACGTTAAAGTGAGTTTCCACTGGACTTTTGAACAAATACTAAATTTAAAGCTGTTCAAGTCATTTGAAATATTTTGGAGTGAAATTGTTGGAATGGTTGAGCGCCCTGAATGATTGTATTTGCAATAGCTGAAACTATGGTAAATGCATCAATACTAAAATTTGTTTATTGATAACATCTTGAGGTGATGTTAAAATCATGGTACAACACTCTCATATTTAGGCAAAATATAAACTTCCCATTGTCCGAGTATAAAGAGGCAGAACGTTGCTTTAGTAGGTAGTAAAAAGCAATATTTACATCACTTTTTTCTCTTCTGAAGAGAGTGCATTCTCCAAATGATCTCTTTCAGGAGAGTTGGTTTAAGTCTAATTTGATTCTAAAGAGAGAGTTCAACACAATTTATACTGAAGTTAGTGAACACTAAGTAGCTCACCAATGAGAAAACCAGACGATCAAGTAATTACAGCTGAAGATGAGATGGTATCTGCTACGTGCTTAGGAAGTATGATAAGAGCACCAGAAATGGGGCTTAACAATAACTACAAAAAAAGACTGAATATATTGTTGTTATGAAATACATGCAGATAAATACCATTGGAACAAGGAATTGTGAAAGGAGGCAATTCATGCAAATAGCTTGGTGTCATGGTTACAGAAAACATCACAAGTGTAGCAGAAATGAAAAATTGTATAGAACAAGTGACAAGACAATTACATTCTGTATTATGGATTAATCAGACAAGACCTGAAACAAATATTAACTGTAAGACAATAGTAGAAAGTGGTATAACATATGGGGTTGAAGTGTGGGAAACTCCAGAACATAAGAGGAAAAGATTACAAGCCGTGGAGACAGGATACTGGAGAAGGTGCTGTAGAGTTACATTGCAGGAAAGGTTTGAATATAAAGGAAGACACAAGAGAAATAATGAATTAATGCACCAGTATAAAAATTCTCTTAATAATTAATTAATGACACAACTGATGGTATAAACAAATTAAGATGGTATGGTCAGTGTGCCATATGGTTAATGATAGGTTGCCAAAGAAGTTATTAGAATCTTCCTAAAATTAGCTTCCCTCCTGAAAGAAGAAAGAGGGGGAGCTACGAAAGACTTGGATAGAAGGTATAAGGAATGCAATGACACAGAGAAATCAGAAGGAGGATGATTGGAAAAATCATAAATTTTGGAAGGTAAGATGCAACAAATGACTTTAAATGTTGTTGTAAATTGCAGTGTGTGTGTGTGTGTGTGTGTGTCCACAGACATTAGCTATACAAGCTTCAAAAAAAGATTTATTACGGACACAGGAGAAACATTATTTGGGAAGATGCAGAAATGTTTATATTGAATGTGAGAAAAAAAAAATAATGATTAGGTATTTTATAACAATCGACTTGTTTTCATTTATTCTTGATTTTCATATTTTATTTTATCACTTGACACATATTTAACCATAGGCCTCAGTAATGATGAAACAAGACTATTTTTCTGTCATACATAGTGTTTCTTTGGCTATTTTACATGCGTTTTTCACTTATAAATTGTTTTGTGTTGCAGGAATTCAAGCTGATCAGCGAGTTTTACGAACACTAATCTGCTCGTACTTGCCAGATGTTGATTTGACATTGAAGCAACATGACATCGAACTTAGCTTAATTACATTACACTGGTTTCTGACACTGTTTGCATCAGTTGTACACATGAAAATTTTACTCCGAATCTGGGATTTATTCTTTTTTGATGGATCTCTGGTCTTATTTCAAGTCACTCTTGGCATGTTAAAAATTAAAGGCAAGTATATATTTTTAATATTGTGAACAGGGACATGATAATGTTATTTAAGTACATCTCCGTAATTATGCAGAAAGTACTCTCTGATATCAGTGTTAAACATGTCTCATATTTTAACAGAATTTAAATCATCAGCTTATGTAATTTAATCTATATCATCTCCTTCCCTCTATTCTGTTATACAATACGTTTGTGTAACATCATTTTTTATTTTTACATGACTGTTACTATCTATTGTAGCCATATTGTATGTCTACCGTAACGTATATAATTTCTTATTGTGCGAAGTTTGATCATTGCTGGTTTCCACTTAATGTAACCTTAATGCACTTGTCAAAATTGATTCATAATTTTAAACTCATTCACCCCCTTCCCATCTGTGTTCTGCTTTATGTACAGTTTCTTCTCCAGTGTACATCAGATACAATCAAAGTCTTATATCATTATATATTATTATATATCATAATTATATGTATTATATTATATTATATATATATAAATATTATTATATATCATCATATATCATTATATCATTCACCCCCTTCCCATCTGTGCTCTGCTCTATGTACAGTTTCTTCTTCTCCAGTGTACATCAGATACAATCAAAGTCTTATATCAGATAGTCTTTAATCTTTGCTGTAAATCCAGAAATCTAGATGGTGTATATAAGTACAAAATTTGAAAGCTATAATGGAATGTTAAAAATGCCGCTACATTATTGCCAGAATTGGATGGTCATAAGTAAGCAGTATTAAAAGTTTCTTAATGTTTACAAACGGTATGAAACAAAAGTTACACATGGTACATATACATTGTTTATATTAGCCATACATACTTTATACTACATAAATTGAAATATCTGGTGGAAACCAGTGTTTTTAACACTTTCAACACTATGCCCGGATACCATATGGGTAGTTGGTTTTCGTGTGTTTAAATGCATTTACCCATTCACTGTTCGAACAAAGTCTATAGTGTAAGGCTAATTCAGTTGTTACATAGGCTTCTGTTATAATTTAGTTTGATATCTTACCCATAGACATATTCTGCAAACAAGTAAAATAATCAGTTATTCAGGTTCAGCTGTGTTCCATGTTCTAGGCCCATCATGTTTCTAGCATAAACAAAACAAATTCATGTGACCTTGTACTTGATGAATCAACATATGATGAAAATTCAGATCAGTTGGATACTGAAATTGATTATATGCCTAAGAATGTACCTACGAACCTAATGAACCTTCTGATGATGAATCAGGAATATAATTTCGTACATGACCTAAATGAGTTACGTGTATTCTTGTATATATTTTATTGTTTTTTTTTTTTTGTACTGTAGTAGGTATATTTGTTTTTCCTTCTATGCAGATGCATTACAAAAAAGAACCAATGCTGCAAGAACGGAAAAAATCATAAAAGTGAATTTGATACTGATTGGATTGATAATGTTTATCCAGCCAACTCTCCCTGTGTTTGAACGAAAATCTGCTATAATAATGCCAGTTGATAAAAATTTGACTGTTTTTCATTGTTTTTGGATAGAGACTAAATAAATTATCTATTAAAGTGTACATATTACTCGCCAGAAGCTTAAATAATGAAGGTTAACATTTTTTTTGTGGTGAAAGAGTAAGTTTAAGACTCATTTTTTGCAACTTAAATACCTGTTATCAAAAAGCTAAGAATATACATCACATCTGCGTAGAAGGAACTTAAAAATGATATAATGTAAGTATTATGTGGTTAAGAGATAAATTTTCTACAATTTTTGAAATAACACTAAAAACAATGGTTCACCAGGAAATGATACGATAAAGTGGTGATGTTGAAAGTGTCAAGGATTTTTTTTTTTAATCTTAAAGAATAGTCAAGTATTTCAAATTAAAGACAGATCATTATTGAGTTGTACTCTCCATGACCCATCATTTCCACAAATTATCTTTAAAAGCAGATGTGACAGCTGTTAATGGATTTCTCTTGTAAGTTCTGAACAGGTGTAAATTGAATTAAGCATGTGTAGAAAAAAAAACACTTGCAAAATGAGTGATAAAATTGAAAAAGAAAGTACAGTGTCTTAGCAACTATTGACACATAACAGTGAGTTTTCTGTACATCTATACCACCCCTCCCATCATTCACACACACACATGCACAAAATTATTTAGGAAACTTCATTTTTAAGTTTAAAGATGAAATGGAAAAAGTATTTGCTTATTTTGAACGTGTTTTGTTTACAACTCATCTACCCTGTAGTTAAGTCTAGGAATAATATTCAAGGTCCTACAATATCCCAAGATTGTTATCATAATTGTTTAAATTTTCATTTTATAAGCAAGGAATTTTCCACAAATCAAATGTTTAAAAAATTATGGAATTCTGTTTTCTGGTTATTCCCACTTCATGTATGTATGTTTTTTAGTTACACTCGTTCATGTATTAAATGTCATCTATGTTTAACATAAATTATAATTTTCAACATTTATATTGTAAAACAAAGTTAAGTTATAAACTATGTCTTGTGTTTAGAACCAGAATTTAAAGAGCTGGAAAACTCAGCTCAGATCTTCAATGCGCTGTCAGACATTCCTGGAGATATTGATGATGTCGACCATCTCTTAGACGTAAGATGATAATTTCTATTTTTAGACAATTTACAGTTAATGCAGGACATAAGAATAAAACCAGGTGCTGTAAGGCATGTCTATATTGTTTATTTAATGATTTAATTATAGCAAATAAATCGTGTGTGTGTGTGTGTGTGTGTGTGTGTGTGTGTGTGTGTGTGTGTGTGTGTGTGTGTGTGTGTGTGTGTGTGTGTGTGTGTGTGTGTGTGTGTGTGTGTGTGTGTGTGTGTGTGTGTGTGTGTGTGTGTGTGTGTGTGCGTGCGTGCGTGCGTGCATGCATGTAAACAATAATTGAGGTGTGTGGGGAGGTATAAATTTGTATGTCAAGTGTATTTATTTTAATTTTCAAGTCTAATATTACCAGAGGATTTAAATATGTTAACAAATAATTGATATTAATTTAATTTTAAAATGTTTATTGTTATTTATTTACATAATTTAAAAATTTTCTAAACGTACAGACAAACAACCTACATGACAGTCATTTTTTGTTGACATTTTGACCCAAAAAATCTACGATCATGTAGAGAAACTGAGGGTAGTAATTGAAGGGTAATTTTTTAACCTTATTAAAAACCTTGTTAAAAGTCTCTGTTAACTGTCTCTCTCAGTTTCTGAGGATGACCACACACAAAATTACTGTGATGGAGATAGTCTGCCAGGAGGTTTTACCATACGAACTTCATCTATCATGGAGTTCTAAATAATTTATAAAATTTGTATTATAAAGGTAATTTAAAACTCATCTTATAAAAAAAATAATAATTTTCATATATAACTAACACTTGTAAGAACAGGTGCAGATAGAAACAAGATAGAATGCAGATATTTTTAATATTGTTTCCAATATCAATATCAATAACACCAACAGGTGTTTAAGTAAGTCATTTGTGTGGTGTTTTCCAATAATTTTAAATTTAAATCATTCAGTAATTTGTTAATATGTTTTTATCTTCATTGACACTGTTTATGAATTAGTAAAACGTGTATCCATAAATAGTGGAATATAATGTAAATGCTAATTTGCTTTTCGAATTGTGTATTGCTTACATTTTATTTTTATCTGATAATCCTTTTTTTTTTGTATTCATCTGGTGATGGAATGTACAAAATCATGTCATTTTACTCCATTAGTTAAGAAAATGGAAACCTTATGACTTTTTAACGATAACTATGTGTTATGGTTAAAAAGAAAAATGGTGTCTCACCTCTTTGCCGAAGTAAACCATTCAAAAAATAACTTTCAAGATGTGAAAAAGAAAAAGTAAAGTTGGGAGTGATATTTCCTTGTAGAATATCTGCTTAATGATACCTCTTGATGAAAAAAATGCTTAATTAAAAGATAGAAACATATTGTTTCCTGAAAAAAATATATTTTCTGTCACAACAAACAATAACATCAAAAAAAATGTAAACATTAGACTAATCCTAGCATAATCACAATATATTTTGGACTGGACAAGGCCTTTCAGTGTATTAACTTTTTTTTTCAATTTCCTCAGTACAGAGTTCTTCCCATTGAACCTTATATGTACCCTGAAACCATATTACGTCATTACCTTTCACTGATGACTAGTCACATTTGTACAGTTTGTCCCAATGAAATTGCTTTTGTAATTTCTTTAAAAGACATTAGTGACGAGTTATTCACATTAACCCTACTGGAGACACTAAAACTTCAAACACTAAAACATCACAATAAAAAATACTTTGTGATATGTGTGTCTTCATGGTTTGTTATAGATTCCATAGTTGGTAAGCTTTTTTTATATTTTAATATGTTGTGACTCTCTGTCGGTTGTGAGACAGAGTATTTTTTATTTGTGATGTTTTATAGTGTGTTTTGGCCGGAAGACAACTACAGATTTGTTGTGTAGCCGAAGTGTCGCTTTATATAAAAAAAGGTAGTGGATGGAAGAAGTCCGTCCCTCTAATAGGGTTAATGTGAAATTTCTTTTAATTCATTGGTTGAGTGACTAGTTGTTTTTTAATTATTGTTACCTTTCATTCAGTCTCAGTTAGCCACACCTAGTCATGCAGCTTCTTCAGACCCCTTCACATTCACTACAAAACCATTAAGAAGAAAGTTCAGCCTCCTTCCGTAAGTATCTCACTGTTTACATCTGAAAACATAAAACACGTCTTCATATGCTTTTATATTCATAAACACTTTTTATATAAAATCTCTTAATTTATTGAACAATTTTTAGTTTCTTCGCATTACTTTGTATTTTTATATGGATAATTTATTGTCTGTTTCTATAAAATGCCTTGCATACAGCAAATTGATAATCCTGAATGTTCAATGTAAAATGTACATCCTGTTTCTCAAAGAATACCTAAAAACACTCAATACAATTTGTTTAATCTGTATCGAGTCTTACTTGAATACTGGAGTTTCTTCAGTAATACAGTTTTTAATGGTTCCACATCAAAATCTGTTGCCAAGATATTACCATCAGTATATATAGTCATAAGAATGACATCCAAATATCCCTGTTAAAATCTCACATCTAAAGTATAACTCTGTCTCAATATGTTCCTTTTCAGTTTATTTCTATTGTAATAATTTTGTTGTATTCATTTATTACTTTACTGTATTTTCTGTTATAGTTTTTTTCTATATTTATACTTTTAATATTTAGGAGCTGTAAGATGAGGTCTATATATATTATTTGTAGATATTTACTACATTAATTTGTAGATTCTCTCAACTTTTTGTGTAGACCAACATGGTTCTTTGTCCACAATTCTTTGCACACACACACACACACACACACACACACTTATTTATAGTTTTATTTTTTAGGTATCATTTCGAGTAGCTTCATCATTAAGTGAAGTAGTTATGGAGACTCATCGACGTCGACATCTGGCATACCTCATGGCTGATCAAGGGGCACTTGTCGGCAACCCTGAGGCAGTACCAAACCTTCCCAAACAGCATCTCAGCAGGTTAGGACAATTGATACGCAATTTACTAATGAGTGTGTTCAAATTCACTCTGAGCTGTGTGTATGTTCCGCCATGTAAACAACATACAATGTAGAGACTTTGGCTGTTGTGTCGTGTAGTTTGCTGCATGCTGCAGGTCTTGCTATTCAGCACGCACTATGTTGTGAATATATGCATGGGCGGAGAAAGCATAAAAATTAACTTTTTTGTATGAACCATTTGGTGCAAATTGGTTTTTATAGTATTGATTTTCTCCTATAAAGGAATCTTTTTTTGCATGAATGTAGTACTGGTACGCATTGTGTGTGTGTGTGTGTGTGTGTGTGTGTGTGTGTGTGTGTGTGTGTGTGTGTGTGTGTGTGTGTGTGTGTGTGTGTGTGTGTGTGTGTGTGTGTGTGTGTGTGTGTGTGTGTGTGTGTGTGTGTGTGTGTGTGTGTGATAAAATTGTATTGTAAGCATGTTTAATATAACCATGAAATCTGTATTCAGTAGTGATTGTACTGCATGTTTTGCTAATAATCTTAATATCTGGAGTCAGAATACTTTCTTAATTTTTATTGTATATAAAATTAAATTATTTGTTATATTTTTGACAGTGTGTTTATATATTTTTAGTGTGTGTGTGTGTGTGTGTGTGTGTGTGTGTGTATGTGTCACAGTCCTTTTTCATTAAAAAAGTGTATGTACACAATCTCCATAAAATATTTCAAATAATTTTATTTTTTTGAGACATTAAATAAGAAAGTAGCATGCTTTTATTCTGAAAAACATGTTGTTGAGTCTGTTACTTTGATTATCAAGTTGGAAGTGCAAATCATTACTAAATCAGTATAATGTTTGATTATATTACAAATACATAAAAATCACAGACACAAAAAGATGATTAACAAAATTAATTTCTTAGTTAAATTATAAGTTTAAATTATGATGGTTTGAAAGTTAAACACCTATATGATGGCACGCTTGTTCAAGTAGTTCTCCTATACTAGATGTCCATTTTCTGTTATATAATTTCGTTTGAACTTTCAGCCTTTGCAATTGAAAACTGTCTGCAGAATTCTTCTCTTTAGATATTAAAATTTTATATAAAACACAAAGGTAAAAAATATAATGAATTACAAAAATGAAGCATATAATGCAGAAACAACAAACAAACAAGAATTGTCACAGACTGTTGTTATGTTTTTAAAAACAGTAGAGTCAGTAATCTGTAACAATTGGGACTATGGGTAGTTTCAAATTATCACTTTGTTTGGTTTCAGGCATATAAAATTAAAGCAACAGTACACTATGAAAACCTAAAAAATAAAAATTGAACAATAATTACTTAAATATTTTTGTTTGTTGTTTGACACTTGCAAAAAATGTATACATTTTGGGTGCTGTAACTTACAATCCTAATACAGTGTGTATCGAATTATTTCATACTATGAAACAGGAGACTGCTATAATTTTGTTAATATAGTATACTAAATTGTGTGTCATTCAGTAGTGTCTCCAGAGGCAATATTTCAAGAATCTCTTAAAATTATCAAACAATAACTTGTGCTGTGAATTTTTCCTAAAATAAAATCTTCATGTGATGCTGTTCAGATTATTGATGGTTAGGATGTTTTCAACATTCATTTTGATGTATATATATAAATTAAATTCACAAACAAGTATACACAAAAAAAAAATTGATTTAAAGAGGATAGAATATGTAGTACCTACCCAAAGTTCAGTGATAACACCATAACCCATATTCTGTACGATTTATGTGTGATTTTATTTATTGTGTGGTCAATTCTGATAATGGTATTAGGAAAGCCAAAATGTCAAATTAAATTATACAATAACAGTGTATTCTCGAGATAGGAAGACTATTGGGTACTGTTCCATAATTTTATAAATGACAGATTATTAAAATGTATGTATCATAAACTTGTTTCAGTTACTACTTATTATTTATTGTTTTAGTATTATACGAATAAATTAGTGAAGCACAGGCCCATTTTAATTATCTTAAAAACTATATAAAGGCCAGAAAATGTAACATATCCATTTACTGGGGGGATAAATTACTTGATATTCAAAAATGTCTGATATGATGTCTGAAATATTTCACAGCTGTATCAGCCACCCAAGTCTTTCCTGTAAAATAATGGAAAGATTGTACAGTACAAAAGAAATTAGCTAAATAATATTGGATGTTTTAAAACAGTGAGTTGACTTTGTAATTTTGTTGTCCTATCATACAGTTTTTAAGTGATTGCACTGTTAGCATTAGGTAGAATTTATTGTCTAGAAGTGCTTACTTAAATTTTTTACTTATTAAAACTGATTTCTCATTTTAAATGATCTATATATTTTGTATTATTTTTACCACAAATTGAGTGGGTCTCATTTGTAAAATAGTTAATAGACTGAATATACTTGTAATATATACATGTGGTATTTAAACCATATGTGGTGTAATATTTAGTGTTATTTAACTCATAGAGTTGCAGTTGAGTAATAAATAAACAAAGGTAAACTAATAAATGTCTATGTGTGGATGTATTTATTTATTTGAGAAAGTACAAATAGTTAAATTCATGTAATGTATTTGTAAAGTGCTTTTAAACAAATTTTTAACGTTGGAGCAAAAAACTGGTTTATATTGTGTAAGTTTTGAGATGTAAATTGTAATTTAAAAATAAATTTAAATTTGATCAGACTTTTAGGTGTCATGAAACTGTTATTCTTTTTATCTAAAAACAGTATTAAATATTCCTCTCAAATATTGTACACTTTTTTTAATTTTGTCAAGATAAGTACCTTTTGCTTTGAGAACTTCTAGTGTATAAGATCTAATCAACTGATCTGGTGTAGGCACTTTATTTTTAAATGTAATTATATCGGATTATAGATCAGTACATACTCGGAATGTTATGTTAACTTGATTTTCCTCTTTATAATATGAAGCTCAGTTTTTGCATATAAATTTTAATAATGTGTATTATTCTGGAACAAATTATTGAGGAACAAAGAATAATTTACATCATTACATCATTAATACATCATTAAACAAAATGTGTGTATGGTAAAATTAGTTAGTATTAATGTTGGAAATAAGTATTTGATGGTAGTAATAGGACTATGGGCTAAATATCGTCTCTATATTAAAACAGTGGAGCTGTACATGCTTAAGGTGACTCCAATCTTGTTCGCAGATACACACAACAGTGAGAGGTTCTGAACAGTGGCTGATCCACTTATTTAGAGAAATTTCTCTCCAAGAGTTTTGTACATATAGTCCTTGAAAAGTTGAGTTTATCTATTTTGTAGTAAATTATTTTTGATAATTTACAAAATAATCTTTTCAGGCTCATATTGTCAGTTTCACAACATTTTCTGCTTTGAACTCAGTAAGCTGTTCTTTGAATAAATCTTCTATATACTGTATTTATATTCATTAACAACAGTTATTCTTTAGGTACATTTCATCTGCCATGTGCAGCAAATATGTGAGTTTTACTATTTTTATTAATGACTTTCCAAAATTTTTATTGTTTTGAAAGAAGCAAAAACAGCATGCTTTCTTTGATAAATGTTGGTTTACATTGCCATAAAAGTTCAGTTTTCCTCACCCAATATATTACATCTATCATGGCATACTCACATGCGACACAAGCAGAGAGGATGTAGAGAGTTGACCATCCAGCCAGTCAAGATCAATTAGTGTAGCCTTACAAAACAATACACATATGCCTTACAACATAAGACAACATTGGCATCCAGTGCCAAAGTTTTCATCTCTTTAATTAACTGCTAGGTGTAAAGTAAAAACAATTGAAAACACACAGATTATGATTAATGCCATAAAATTATCAGTATGTTATAGCACAATAATATATATATACCAGCCACACTGGAACAATAACTGATATATGAAGTATGTTGTAAGTTATTCAGGATCTGTGTGCACTAAAAAGTGAAACAAATATAAACACTAACATAATATGGCAGGTTGGATCAAACAATTACAATTGTTAGTATAATTAGCTTAATTTACAATAATGGAGATAATAATTGGTGGAAACGTTTAGAGCTAGAAATTTCTTGTGATGTAGCCTACAAACAGTAGTCTTCTTGATGATGATCTGTTATTCATTTTTTAGTGAGTATTTTAGGCTATTCAGAAGACAGTAAAACTAGAAAATTCAATTTAGCAAGATATAATTATTTATTTATACATATAAACACAGTCAGAGATAAATGAAAATGAGTCCACCAGATGAGGGTTGTGTTATTCTGACCATGACTATGCAGTAGCTGAAGCCCCTCCTACTGTTCATTTTATTACAGTAATAGTGAGTACTCTTGTACCAGATTCCTCCCTTCCCTCAAGCCATTATTGTGATGAGCACACATAAAACTTTTCAATTTTTATGTGTAATTTTTATCTTTTCAAAAATCTTAAAGAGTGGCCTTAAGATACTCATTGTAAGGTGAGTGAAACATTACAGTCAAAAAGACTAATTATTCAGCACATATTGTTAAGTTTCGACATGCTAAGTTTGGACATATGCCACAAAATCTGTGAGAGGAGATAGCTGTAAAAACAAACCTTCCAGTATAACATTGATTAGATTAGGTTTAACTGTTTAGTCTAAATTCCTTTCTCAGCCTAAATTCCTTTCTCAGCCATCAGATCTAAGAATCTTTTTCATAGTTGTCGAAGCGTGATGAAAAGAAGTATATGAATGCTTCTAGTAATATTATCAGATCTGAGTAGTCTGTAGTAGAAATAGGAATGTTCTTGTCATAGTAACGTTGTGTGGTCTGGAAATGACAAAGAACTCTTTCACTTTGCTGGTGTTGTGAATTATGTAGAGGCATGGATATTTTAAATCGCAATTGTTGCAGTCATTCCTAGCATTAATTTGTGCACACTTGAAATTACATTGACTAACAGTATATATTTTATACTTAAACACTTAAACTTTTATATATACAAGAGACATAATGCATAGTTGATTTGAAGCATATCTCTCAAACGTGAGAAAAATTGTAGAATTAAAAATTTCGTAAACAGTAAAATGTTTAGAGTAATCCTTGGAGCTTAGTTTGGAGTCCCACATTAAATTAAAGTGTGTAATAATTATTAATATTATTTTATTTTATTTTATTAATCTACATTTTATAATCATAAAGTAAATCACAATAAGCATATATAAGTAGTAATCATATAATCATTGTAAGTAATAAAGTATGCGTTCTTGTTGTTAAATGTAGCAGTACTGTGGAGTGGTTACATTGAAACCAAGTATTTTGCTAGCAAAGTAAATATTTTAATTTGTTATATAAAATTTGAATTTAAGAAGTCTGAAGCTAGACTTATATAATTAAAACAGTTTGTCTCAAAGTTACAATATTCATGACCTAAAATAATGGTTAATAAAACCAGTTAAGATGGAATTTGAACCACTCAGCTGTTTGTGTTTTTGTGCATTTGGAATTTATACATACATGTTTAATAGGTATGAATAAATGTATATGTACATTCAATTGTACATTTCATAAAGACGTATTTAAATGATGTATCTAATTAATAGTGTATGGTATTGGTAGTATTTGTTATTGTTAGAGTGTTAGCTGTAAAACTGTAATGTTGCTTCCTATTTGTCTCGCTATTTATGAAGTAAGTGATTTTTATGGTTACGTATATCTTTGTTTTTAAATTCTTATTTAACCTTTGCACAAACAAAAGTAGGCTGTGGACATTTTTATTTACACAATAACACAATTTATTACCATAGAACTACTTTTTTATGATTCAAAACTGCTTATCAGAAAGAGACAAATTAACCACTGGTGTCAGTACTATTTTTTTCGTTGGCATATTAAAGTTGGTGAAAATCAAGTTGCTTCAAATCCTGGTGTTTTTGTTTGTATGTTTAATATAAAAATACTGAAATATTAGTTTAACTTGCATTAAAAGCAAATCTTTTATTTAAAACGTACTCAGACATTTGTTTTTTTTTTTTATTTTGATGTAAACTATTTTATATTTTATGAAATAGAGACAGACAGTTGGTAGGTAAAAAGATTCTGCAATAATATCATAATGCTAAATGTTAAAATTTAAGAAACATAAATTCTTAAAACACGACATAAGTAAACAATGCCAACTGTATTAGAAAACACAATGCACACTGTAATTGTTATCAGCGTATCAGATTACAGAATTTAGATATGAACCTTGAAATATGTCGGGTATAATAATTTAGAAGCTTTTTTCTTTTAACATTCAAACAATGATGATAATTATGAAATATTTTATGAAAGCAGTTGTTAATAGAAGTTAATAACTATAAGAAATGAATAGTGAAAACAGTGACAATTCATTAAGTCAGAATAATGTGCATGATGAGTAAGTTAACAGCATGAAGAAAAATTGATAATGTAGACTTGACTAAGTAACAATGCTTTAAATTCATTGAAACTCTGTGTAAACTGATTCCATGGCTTTGCTTAGTATAACATGTCTTGTGCGTGTCACTGATTTGTGCTCTGTCTTGTTTTATTTGTTTATTTATTTCATATGTATTGTGTACATTTTTAATTTTTAAAATTTGTAATTATTCTATAGTGAAGTAATGATTTAATATTTTTTGTTTAAAGCAATATTAGCTAGTTATAAATGTAGTTTATTCTTATACCTTTGTAGAAAGCATGATAATATTATGCCTTGAAGTACTATTTCTGCATGCTTTTTATTGTTTTCTGTTGTTCCTTAATGTGTAACATGGCCATTATTACTTTTGAATATGTACAAAAAAATAAAAATAAAGACATTTTGTTAAACAGTCTTTTCATTTTAGGTTACGTTAACCTCATGTTTTTATAACATTCCATGATTAAAAATAAAATAACAACTAACAATGATCATGTGACTCAAGTTCAGTTACTAAATTATTTTTCCTTCCCATCTGTTGGTATTTCCTGATACACTTTTGCTTGTACATATTTATATTCTGATTGTGCAGCCTATATGTCTCCATCTGAATGCTGATGAGACTTAACTTCATTGACTACTACAGTAGTGGGCTGTGAAAATGTGTGTCTGTGTGTGTGTGTGGGGGGGTAAAGAAGTCAGAAAGTGGTACAAGTGGAAGGAATCCTGTTGTATAAACCTTGCATGGATTGGTGACCAGTTGGTGATCTGAGGAATAATAAACTTCACACGCACACGTTACACACACACACAAACACACTTGTACCTTGATTCTGTCCGAACGAGTGGGTAGTACAGAAGGACAGGGAGAGGAATGTTACCAGAACTAAAAACATGTATCACAACTTTTTGTAGACATTTAAGCAGTAATGGGGTAATATTTTTTCCAAACCTACAGTCAGTTGCTGTTCTCCACTTACAGTAAAATCAAGGTCAGAGAATCATACTAAGATATAAGCCACAGATACTTCTCTCAAAGATGTGGCCCACCACACAGTTGTAAACTAACCTACAAAGGTAATACAATGAACAAATATACAAAGTGCAGTAAACATTTATAGGTTCTGTAGAAAGAATACATAATACAGTTGAGTACTTTTAATGCAACACAGTTAGGACCAGAAATTTGTTTCATGTTAACCAAATTTCATGTCAAGTGTACAGTAAATGTGTAGTTAGGAATATAGGTTATTGTTGTTTATTATTTATGTGAAATGTACTGAATTATAAATTACAATCAAAAATTGAATTTTTTTTCTGGATATATAAATTACATTATTAACATTTCTTTAAAAAAGTCAGTGGCTCTGTATCAGTTTATAGTCTATACCATTTTCAAACATTTTAGCTTTTGCATTTGCTTCAAAGAAATGTGAATACTGATAAGGTTAGCACTGCACGTGGAAACACACCATCCCATCAACATTACTGATTTTGTCCATTTTTTTAGTTTTCATTGCATCTGTACTTGTTTAAATTACTTGTTGTCACAAGACTTTTGCCAATGTAAAGGTATTTGTTTGCAAGGTGTCTAGTAATCGGGTAACTGATTCCTCATACAAAAAAAGTATAAAAACTGATGCAATATAAATTGTCTGAACTCATCAACATAATTATGAGCACCATCTAAAGTGAAATTGTAAACACAGTAGCAGAGTAGCATAATACAGCATTTTAGGATTCCTTAACGTTCCAAGTAATTGGTATTCGTAGACATATGATTCATGTTATGAAATGTGGAGCATACAATTCCATGTGAACCAAAAAGGAATTACTGAAACAGTATAACAACATTAAAAACTGCACACAAAATCAGAAACAGATTGAATCATGTGTCACTTCTATTTACAAAAATCTCAGGAGGTTAACCAGTGTTTTCATTTATTAATGTTTGTGTTATCAGAATAAAAAAAAGTAAATCCATTACATTAGTTTGAGTCCATATAACTTTTACGTATTATCCAAAGTATCACGTTAATAGTTTTTATCTCATACCTTTTTCACATAGAAAACAGTTGACAATCCAAACCAAAATAGTTGGTTTGACAAACCGAAACATCCATAGACCACTTATATAAACAATAATGTGTAGTGATCGAATCAAGTGTTTTTGTGCCACTGTTTAAACAAAAATGTTCTGAAAGATGTTCACAAAATACCAAATGACTTCTGATTTTATGTATGTCAAATGAAAATTGAACCAAACTGTATTTTAAAACCAGTTAACTCTGTAGTATGCTAGAGTATTCAGACCATTAAAACATGCCTCGTTTGGTACTAATTTCCTCCCAACCAACCAGGTCATTCTGAATTATAGAGAATAATACTTAATCCTCTAAAGCTTCTTTTTTTGTGTCTTAATGCTATTTTGATTCATTAATTTACTAGTATTTTTATTTATTTGTTTTTGTAGTATCATGGATCAAACTTTTCAAATCTGTATATATTTTTTAACAAAGATGTTGTATTTACAGAAAAATATTGTATTTTAAAAAAAATCATTTTGTATACAGTGTGCATAAAAATTCATGTCTTCATTCATTTGTGCTAAGTCTGGTCCTCTTCGTTCAATTTAAGCATGATAAATAAACTGTTATAAGTACAAATAAACTGATAAACATTGTGTCACTTTCAAAACTAACACCTTATTTCCTTTCCTCGCAAGGTGCTTTTCTTAATGAACAACAAAAAACTTTATAGAAAAGTACACCCATATACAAATTAACCAAACACTTTAATTATGCTCAAAACATGTAGTGTGTTTACAGTGGTGAAAAATGAAGTGGTATAATGTGTTAAATTGATGAAACGGAGAACTGAAGCAAGATGTACTGTTACTGGTGCATACTAAGCATGGCTATTAAATAGTGAGTCTCATATTGTGACTGAGTTCTTATGGGTTCATTTGGGCAGTCTTCCAAAACAATGGCCTCAGCATCAACGAAAACCGCATAGACTTTTGTATTCTTTGTATTTTTACATTCTTTGAAGTGAGGTTTTCAATCACATTGATATGTGACATTTGTCATAAAAAATGATGACGTTGGTATAAAGTTACAATCTGCTTCAGTTTGGTGCAAAATATCTGCACAAATTCCTATTCAGTTTTCTTTCTGGTCAGGATTAAGAAGCTGGGATAGATGTATTTCGTGATTGCATAAGCTAAAAGAATGATTCTAGTGAACCTGGATAATTTATTTAGAGTACCTGCATTGAAAATCCGGATTGTCATGATGGTTGCCAACCTTCTCAGAGGAGATGCCACTTAAATAAAAGAAGAAACCATTGTAACACAAACTTTTGTCAATTTAAAATTATTTTTTTTTAATTTTTTCAACTGTTTCTGTAGAATGCTCACCATTGCTCTCAATTATTCAGATATTGATTTTGCAGTGATTTAGAAAAATGTTCTCAGTATTCTTTTTAGATGTAAATAGGCATCCTGGCTATTCATCATTTCCAGTATCCATTGTTCTCTTGACTTTCCTTAAATCTTGTGCCCCTCAGATAGATACGAGAGCACAAACCTTCACCATAAGCCTCAGTTAACAACTAAGAAAATTCAGTCATCATTTTGTTTAATTTCATGCAGAATTTCAATTTGAGACATTGATCACTATTTGAACTAAGCATTTTTTGACATATGTTAACAACTCATCTACAAAGAAACTCATAACAGAAACTAACACAGGAAGGGGATTGACACTTCCAGGGTAGATGTGAGAGAGTTAAAGGTATATGATGAACAGTTTTAACTTGAGTGGTGCTTTTGTTTCAGAGAAGCACACAAACACAAGTTCAGTTATTTAATAGTCAAGCCATCTAAGGTGCAGGTTGGTAGGTTTCATCGTATTTGCACATATATAAATCTTTTCTTGTTATAGTTACCATCCCTTGTGTAATACCACAGTTCCAGAAGAATTAAATCTGTAATAGATTTGTAAATTTTATGTTAAAACCTATAAAATTTATGAGCTGTGTAAATATTTAATTTTCATGAGAATATTCATAGAAATACTATTGAGGATTTTGAGATTGTGCTGAATTTTGTTTTCTTGTCTTGACCTACTAGACATTAATATACTATCAGCATATTAGTATATGCAGGCAATAATGAATCATGGACAACTAATAGCTCCAAAAATGTTTCTCAGTTCTTTTTAAAAAAAAAAATTCAATCAGGATATGGAACTGTAATTTTTTAGTATATAGTATGATAGCAGCAACAGACCTTTGCTCCCCATACCAGCCAAAAGGGCCTTCACTCCAATAAACTGGAGTGTTTGGCAGTGGCCTGGTCCATCTGGAAATGCTGGCTGTACTTGAAGGATTGCCACTTCACCTTCCACACTGACTGAAGCAGGCAACTGGGCAGAAGACAAAGTATGATCACTGGGCTCTGTTGGTACAGAGTTTCAAGTTTAGTGTGCTCCATTGCTTAGGCTAGGAGAATGAGCTGCCATACTTCTTCTCAAGGGAACCAGGGCTTGAGGACACCACTTATTTGCAAGAAGAACCTCGGATGCAACCAGAACATAGGCCACTTCGCAGTGTCGCAAGAAATCCTGGCTGTCAGCATCCTTGTGTAGTGTAGGAGGTGCAAGAAAATTACAAAGAGTGCCAAGCTTGAAGAAATGATATGGGAACCAGCAGCAGCAGCCTGGGAGAAACAGCAGCTGCAAGAGAAGGATACCAGGTGGACAATGGCTTGGTCTGGAAAGACAGACGCTACTGGGAACCAGGATTATACATACCATCAAACATTTACTTGGAGATCGTCAGACACTTCCATAGTGATCCTGAAGCCAGTCACCCAGGAGCAGAAGAGATGTTTCGGGCCATTGCCAAGGACTTCGTTTGGATTCTCCCTGGGGTTATCCAGAGACATTGCTAACCAACTGCCTCAGGCATGATATCGAGTGAACTTCTGCTGGGCTTGGGGATCTACAACAACCCGGGGACTGCACTGGAGGCTGGCCAAACACAGAGCAGGACGTCCAGCTGATTGAAGAGAGAGAAGCGGCAACCCAGTTACGCTAGGTCAGTTACCAGCAGTGGATGTATCCGGATCTGAAGATGCAAGACCCTAAACTGGTGGTAGGCGGCAGGTGTACATCTGGAGTCTTGCCAGTTCAGCCAAAGGATGGAGCTACCCCAGATGGAAGCCAGCCTGGGAAAGTCCCTTCAGCATGACCGAGACACTCAGTGGGGAGATCTACCCCTGGTAGAGAAGGACGGACATCTATACAAGGTACACCAATGGTGACTCAAACGCACCGGAGAAGAACAATAGACTGGCAACTGGAGAGCTTGTAATTTTGTTTTATTTTACTTGCGATAATACAGGATTAACACCTTATTAATCCATGCCTTCGATATTGCGTAGGAAAAATGTACAACCAGACGTGTGGTAGCCAATAAAAAGTTGTTAAAAATTTTTTTTGTGTTATTGAAGACATAACATTAAATTATAGTAAAATATATAATTTTGTATATTGAAATTACTATGGTAACTAACATGCCTACTTGCACTTCTAAAATAATTATTTTGTTGACTTTGTTTATTCTGTGTTTTTTTTTTCTTTTAACTTTCAGACGTCAGGTGAGAAAGTCAAAGTCAGTCATACAGTTACTACTCTTTGGTGATGAAGTAACAGAAGAAGATATAAAGTCCAAAAATATTAGACAAACAGGTAATATAATGAGAGTAATAACAGCATGACAATCTTTGAAACAAAGATGGATTTTTAATGTCGTTATAAGTGATTAATTGTATCCATTATTGTGACAACAAATGGTAGTGTAGACCACTAGTAAAATAGGTAACTTTATCATAGTGATTGTAGTTTCTTCAGCTTTTAATTTGTTTAATAAGATCACATAGATTTACAGCTTAGTAAGATCTTGATGCTTGTTAAGAGAAACAAATAGACACTAAAATAGAATTTCACTTTTGCTACTTGTATGGATCCCATCATTTATTTTTACTTAAATTTGCTTACAGCATCAGATGTAACTTTCCATCTGTCCTTTGCACTTTTCGTCACCACTGGGTACATCAGCTATATTAAAAAAATATATAAAAATAATGTGTTAAGAATAGATTGAAATATACACAACCTTCTTACATTAGATGAATGTAATTGACAGTAGAATTCTGTGTAGTTGGTCCAAAACAGTGAAGGTTTGAGATCTGGTTACAATGGTTACAATATTCTCTAACCATTATGACTGATCTTAGCAGCTGTATTTAAATGTTCAATTTAGTAGAAAATATGCTTTTATGCATTGGCAGGTTGCTTGCTTTGATGATAAATATCACGGTATTTTGAAGATGACTCTATATGTGTAAAACCCATGTACTGGAGTAGTTAGGATAGTTAATAGGTAAGAATAGTTGTAAATTTATTCATGTGAATTATGGTGCAGGGAAGTAGATTCATTAATAAGAAAAAGTTATTAACAATGAATAAACTTCTTGTGTAACATATCTGTGAGCAACATATTTAAAGAGTTAAAGCAGTGTAAGTAGAGAAGATAGTGTATAGTAAAACAAAGAGTTCTAATAACAAATACTATTTTAAGGAACAGGATTAAAATAGGTAAACCAATTTATGTGAATTACATGGTTCACAGAGTTTATTTTATTCCATACTTGAATTTATTTGGTATATATAGAATTTGTTGAAATTAAAACTTTTAGGACTTGTATTTGTATATTGCTTATTGATTTAGGTTTTAATAGCAGGCATTATCATATATGATATATTAGTTTCTGCATCATTTATGGTAAAACTTAGATACTGGTATTGTATTTGTTCCTTCAGGAATAGGATACATAAGGAGTATTGTCATAGTATCGTATTAATCGTAGCATTATTTGTTCATGTAGAAATACTGGTTGATTTACGTGAGGCGATTCTACAAGCAGCTCGCCACTTTCTGTCTACCGATCCAAAACTCAATAAGGATATCTCACTAATACCAGACTATTCTATTGAGAGTCATACTCGAGACCATGAGCAGTATTTAGATGTGTCTCGTACACGCAAACGTAGAGCCAAAGCACTTTTAGGTAATCCCTTAACTTCACCATCTACTAAGTAAATTAGGTAAAGTGTGTGTGTATGTGTTTTAAATATTAGGCAAACAGGCAATATAATATAAGCTTTTTTTGCTTTTCCATTACAAACTTACTAGAATGTCTTGTATCAGTAGTGGACTCCATTTTACTGGCATAATTTTGAATTTATTGAAATAATATGAGATATTAGTATAATATTATTAGTATACTGTTCTAATACAATCAGAATGATCACTGTTGCACACCACTATATAAAAATTATCCCGATTAGCGCTTGCAAGCTTCACAGCCCATCGTCAGATCGGAAATCCCTGTGAAGCTTGAAAGCGCTAATCGGGATAATTTTTATATAGTGGTGTGCAACAGTGATCATTCTGATTGTGATTTCAACCACTAACACAAATTTCTTCATTAAACGTCTGTTCTAATACAATCAGAATTTTTATTCTCTGCTCTGCGTCATTTAGGCAGTATATGTTTACATTTAGAAGAATGCATATATAAGGCATTCTGATGAACGTAATTTTCATATGGCAGGTTTTGTGTATATTCTTTCTCAATTGCAGACTTCGAGAGGCATGATGATGATGAATTGGGTTTTCGTAAAAATGATGTTATCACAATTATCAGCCAAAAAGATGAACACTGTTGGGTTGGAGAGTTGAACGGTTTACGAGGTGAGCATAAGATTATTCATTTATACAACTTCTTTACTTATTTCTTTTAATTGATTAACAATAATCTAATAATTAGAAATGCAACATTTAAGTAGTGGTATAGCATCCCCGTTACGTTCATTTCCCAATAGACATTGATGGTCTTGATTGGTGTGCTATTAGGGCCACATAATAACAATATTTTATTTTGCCTTTGTTATTCCTTTAGATGTTTGATCACCTTGTGATCTTGAAAATTCACAGTAGAAGCATTTTCCTCCTGACACACATCTGGTTTTGAGAATTATGTTTTCAGTAAAATATAATTATAATATAAATTATTAAATTTTGCGATTTTTGTTTAATACAAAATCCAGATTCTATGTTTTTCACCTTAATATGAATAATGGTGTCTAAATTGTATTTAATAAACAATCAGCACAGTATACCAGTGTAAAGCATAAACAATGTAAAGTAACAGGTATAATAAAGTACTAAACAGGTGTAATGCATACCTGTTTTCATTAGTCATCAATAATTTATCTCCAGTATTCCTTCAGTTTCTGTATAAGATTTTATAATATTGTATTTGTAGTTTGTGATTTGCCTTCCATGTACTCTATCTGCATTAAGTAGAGGATATTTGTTTCTGATTGTAAACAAGCAGGGTAAAATCTTTACAAAAGGAAGTACTTGAGCTGAAATAATCAACAATGCTATCTCTATTAAAAATGATGGTATGTAACAACAATGATGATGAAAAAATATTCTTTCATTAAATGCCATGTGAAGAAAAAATTATTGCCTCCATGGTATACCTTAACACAGTTAGCTTTCTTTGCCCACTGAACAAAAGGCTGCAATCATTGTTAGTAACTTCATTGTTGGTGAGGGTAAATAAAGTGATGAATATTGAGATTACATAGAATTATGTATCTGAATTGCCAGGGCCGTTCCTGGGGGGTCGAGCGCCTGCGTGCAGGTTTCTTTGTGCGCCCCCATATAATTTTAAAATACATAAAACATATTATGTGTACAATAATTTATTTACACAAAATAAACAAGAGGTATTTGCAATACAACAAAATAAACAATAAAAAAACTAGATTCTAAAAAAATATTAAATGTTATATTTAAATAACTTTGTACCAAACAACATAGAAAAAACAACAACATAAAAATTATAATATAACACGTCTGGCTTTTACAGACGCAAACTCGTTGATCATTTCATTCTGATCAATGGCTTCAAAGATCTTATTTTCAATTGAAATAATTGCCAAATCTGATAGCCGTTCTTGGCACATAGACGTTCTTAAATAATTTTTTATAAGTTTTAGTTTCGAAAAACTTCTTTCGCCTGAAGCCACCGAAATGGGTAAAGCCAAAAATATCCTTAGGGCTATAAATAAATTTGGAAACAAAGACTGTAAATTATTTTTTGTTATATAATTTAAAATTCTTATAGGCAAGTCTGCATTTGTAGTAGAGTTTGGCTTTAGAATTTTGTATTACATTATTTCATTATGTAAATCAAATCCGTCAATATCTTTACATGTATTACCTTGATTTTGAATTTGCAAAGCAATATCTAAATCCATACACGATCATTAATTACTTCAGAATCTAGATTTTGTAAATTGCATAAAAATCCAAATAAATCATTACATTTTGCTATTCCCTCAAAACGTCTTTGTAAGGACTGAATTGTTGTGTCCAAAATTTGAGAATAAAACTTGATTTTAAATTTTTGTTTTGGATCTAAAACAGATTCATCTGTACCTTCATATTAAAATTGACCTTCGTTTTCGTTTGTCTAATTAAAGGAAATACTTGCTCTACATCGTTCTTTTCTGCTTCTGCTATAGCTTCATTTATAAAAAATTGGAAATCTTTATCCGACCGTTTGTTAGTAAAATAAATAATAAGATTTTCTATTTCTTTAAGACATTCATTTAAATTTAAATTTTGATTTTGGAGCATTTTACTAACTATATTAATCTTTGTTAAGATATCATACCAAATTGAAATTGAACAGATGAATTTAAAAGTTTTGATTTTATCTAATAATGACTGTGGAGCATGTTTAGTATTCATATCTCTCGAAGTATCTTCGGTCAAATAATGTAAACTTTTACAAATTTCCAATAACTGAAATCTTAGAGGGCGAATGGCTTTGATTTTGCTTTCCCATCTTGTTTCGCTTACTGATTTTAAAGTTAAATTCGGCAGATTCTGTTTTAAAATGTCCCACCTGTAAGGTGAAGCAGAAAAGAAATTAAACAACTCTTGAATAACTGAAAAAAAACCAACAGTCTCATATGAAATTTTAGCCGCATCATTAATAGTTAATTTAATGTGTGAGCTGAACAAGGCACAAACATTGCTCTGGCGTTAACATTCTGAATTTGAGCTTGAAGCCCTACATGCCTGCCAGACATATTTGCACCGTTGTCATACCCCTGACCTCTCATATCGTGAAAATCTATTTCGAATTTTGGCAATATTTCTTCTTTTAAAAATTTAAAAAGTCCTTCCCCTGTAGTATTCAAAACTTGAAAAAACCCTAAAAAATGTTCTCTAATTTTGACTGCATTTGAGGAACAATGAACGAATCGTATTATAAAAGTCAGCTGCTCAACATGGCTAGCATCGGGAGTTTCATCTAAAATTATTGAGTAATATTTTGCTGTTTTTAGACAGGTTAAAATTTCTCGTTGAATATTTTTTGACAATAACCTAATGAATTCATTTTGAAAATGATTTCCCAAATAATGAGGCATATTTTGATTTAATTCTTTAGACTTTTGAATATTATTTACATGCTCCATTATAATTGGATCTAATTTAGCCAACATTTCAACTAATTTCAAAAAATTGCCATTATTGGATTCGTAAAGTTTCTGGCTGGCTCCTCTAAACGCTAAATTTTGACCAGCTAAATACTGCACTATACAAATTATTCTTTTAATAATTTCACGCCATCGTTTTTTTTCAATTTCGAAATGTTTCTGTTGCTCTTTATCAGTGGTGCATTCTTTAACCAAGCGTAATTTCAATTCGTACCATTTTTGAGCGCTTTTCATATGCTCCATACTATTTTCATGACGGGAAATATTAACAGATAGGTGTCTCCAATTAGAGTAACCAGAAATTAATTTATGAGACTGCGAACTAAATACTTTGCAAAAAATGCAGAATACGGCATTTATTTTTTTAGAATATACTAACCAGTCCCTGTTAACGTTTTCGCTGTTTGGCAACTTCCGCATATATTGCGTGGCTGAAAATTGTCTACCAGTTTCATCAACAGGAAAGTTTTCTATAATCTGGACAGCGCCTTTTGTCACAATTAATTCAATTAAATGGTGACTTAATAGATTAGGCCATGTAGCGGGATCGGCAAAATCAATATCAATAGTAGCCGCAGTACCTTCTCCATCATTGCTTACCGAGTTGCTTACTTCTGAATTAAGTGAAATATGCGCACCAGAAGTGGATGGCTGCTGATCATCAATAACCAATGGCTCTGCAACAAGCTCGACATTTGATGGGGATGGATTCGGAGTAGAACAATTATGTTTTAAAAATTTTGTTAAAGCTCCACTTAGTTTTTCCTTTTCTGCGTCCTTTTCCAGTCGGCGTTTTTTATATTGGGCTCCTGATAATTTTTTTCTAGTGCCGTCACTCATTTCTAAATAGAAAAAAAACATAACTCTCTCATCATGACAACACCCAAGTCAGAATCAGAATCAGAAAATGTTTATTTTCTTCTCAAGTACAGCAAAGTACAAAAATTACAAAGATACAACTAACCAGGTCTGACCAGTATTACAATAAATGTACAAATCTGACTAACTAACTAACCAATACTGCTCATTACTATACAAGAGAAAAAAATTTAGGGCCTCTAAGGCAAGCCTGTATAGAGGACACCCTCACGCACTTAAACTAAGAAAAAATTCTTGGATTTCGTTGTCCATGACGTGTCCGTTATTTAACTAAATATCACTATTGTTTGACGATTTGACGATTGTTTGAAAAGGTGAAAGCCGGTTTAGGCTGTAAGGTAAATCTTTACGATTTTACTTATAAAAAACTTAGTGTTCCGAGTCATTAAACAATAGTGATATTTAAGAAAAAATGTTAGCGGTCAGAGTAAGACCTAACTATTAACAAATAAAAACATAATTACTGTGTATCTCTAATAAAGCAAACAAATACTAAGATTAAAAAATATTACAATAAATACCTTTAATCTCCTTACAGTTTATATTACAAGTAGAATTATCGCATAAACAGTCTAAGCACTTATAAACTAATGGAGCATCAAAACTGACTGGTTCTCTAAGACTAAAATTAATATAATTAGTTTTCAATTCAATTTTGAAAACAAGAACAACTTCCCGCGAATACAAGTACAAGATTACTCACTTAGTTCACTACGGCAACCAAAGAGATACTAAAAATAAAATGTCGGGTTGTGGGTACTAGAAGTCGCTACCTACCTGCACCGGTTGTAAAACAAGTAAAAGGAAAGTTTATTATTTGTTTTCTTGTTACTTCTACAAAATGCAGCAAATGTAACATAAAACCAAATAAAATGAGCCACTGCCTCTGTAATATGCCGAAAACCTAAGTCAAAATAAGTATTAAAAAAACCAACATAATAAGCCGGCGATATCATAGTGCCTTACTGCTTTGAAATGGCTGACTCAAAGAAGAGCGGTAGCCTGTGACTTGTGACGGTTTTCCGACAATAAGGCAGGAATAGAATGTACTAATATTCATTAATTGGATTCCGTAACTTCCACTTTACAGGATACCGACCGAATTTGGTGCCCCTAAATTTTGCCGCCTGCGTGCGGGGCAAAATTATTCACTGCATACGCGCCAGGAACGGCCCTGTGAATTGCTATAATAAAATTGGGCCACCATGAGACGGATTTTATCCAAAATCTTAAATAGTTACCTCACCACTTCTTGACAGTCTACCATTGTGAAATATATAAACACACGAATATGGAAAATTAATCTGTTTAGCACATGCACAATAACAACTCTATAGAATGTGATTGTGTTGAACAGCTACAGTGTACAAGAATTCCAAAAGTTATTGAGTTATCTATTCACTTTCACAAAGAAAATCATTCTGAACACTGTTTGAATGGTGACTTTATCAACTAAAACACATTCTCACGTAGTAATGGAAACTTTGTTAGCATTGAGGGAAATTTCCCTCTGTTGGTTTCTTGGTACTTTGATGGTACTCTATTTCTTTATATGATTGTCTGAATATAAAATATGTCTGTAATTAAACCACCTTTAATTTTCACTTTTTTTTACTTTCTTCATGTTGTCTAGGGTGGTTCCCAGCCAAATTTGTGGAAGTTTTAGATGAGCGCAGCAAACAATATTCATGTGCAGGTGATGATAGTGTATCAGAGGTGATAACAGACCTAGTGAGAGGTACTCTGTGTCCAGCAATAAAACAGGTACTAGAACATGGAATGAAAAGGCCAACATTTTTAGGTTAGTGTGACACAAACTAACTGATGTTAGTTGTTAACTATATATTTTTATGTTAACATACATACTGTAGTGTGCTTTATTAAACTGAAAAAAAAACTGATAATGTGAGAATATTTAATGTAAAACACTCAGAGAGTTTTAGTAATTGTAAAGTTGTAAAAATTCTGTTACGTAGGAATCCGCAGAAAATTGTAGTAAATTAGTAAATATAAAATGAAATTCCAAATAAACTATCGTATACTTCTCAATATTAATTTTTTAAATTACCTAACAACCAAAATTCTTTTTTATAAACAAAAATCTTGGATGAAAAAATAGTTTTCATAAGTAAAAAAATTATATTTCTGTATACTAAACCAGGAGTAGTATTATATTTAAGCATTGTTATTTTACTATTTGTTATAATTTCCTTAATTTCAGGTGATGTTGCCGTACAGTGTGTTTTATTTCAGAGAAATTACCAGTGTAGAAATTCAGGTTTTCATGAGAGAGAGTTTAACTAAGTTGGTGTTTTAGCACCTTTAAAAATATCTTCCTGTGCTGAAGTATTTTGTATTGTTTTCTGTATAATCATACTTTTCCATATAGGAAGCCACGTGGCATACCATGAGAATGACAAAAGGCCATTTCACACTAAAACTAGAAGCTGAGCTAACTTGAGATTTATAATGCTGACTTTTTAAAAAGTGGATGGACAATATATTTAAATATTTTGGTTCACAGAAAAGACTAAGCTCCTTATTCCACCTCCCATCTCAGCGAGCCTATGTTGTCCATGTGGATAATGCATGTTGTTGTTTTCACATGCACATAAATAAGTTTATTGAGTATTTGTTTAATTTGAGTTTTATTGTTAAATAGTATTTTCATATTATGGAAATCTTAATAGAACTAGTAAAATAATACATATATGATCATTGAATTCAAAATAAACTAATTGCAGGGGGTCAAACTTGGACAATGCTTTGAAAAAAAGTAAGCGATCAAAAAACAAGACTGAATTCAGGAGGCAAACAGGAACCAACATTTATATTAGCTTATAGTGTGAATCATCGTTAATAGCTGAGTACTTGGTTTAAATGAAACAAAGTGTTATTCTATCTTAAAATTACAAAATTACAGCTTATAAGAGTTCAACTCAACATCGCCAAATTTTTATCCAGCAAATCCAAAATTTGTTGGACATGCATGCATATGGTCTACTGTATTCTCTAGATCTTCTTAGCTTTAGTATATACGAGCTATGTATAACACCCAAACCCAGGCAATGCTGATAACATATAATCTTTTATTGTTCACAGGTGGTCCATGTCATCCATGGTTATTTATAGAAGAAGCTGCAATGAAAGAAGTGGAACGAGACTTCACATCTGTATATAGTAGACTTGTTTTGTGTAAGACTTATAGGCTAGATGAAGATGGGAAAGTACTCACACCGGAAGAAGTAAGATTTTTCCTTCATGTGTATTTCCTGTAATGAAAAATACACAACTTGTACTTTGTTCTTTGCAAGAACATATTAGTTTCCAGGCATATTGAAACCATTTAAGCAAAAATGATAAATGATATATAGTAAAAGCTCCATATAAAAAAATTCAAGGTACCACTGTACATTTTCAATAGAGAAATTATGTTTCTGGGAAAGTTAGCAAAATGACTGTTTCTTCCACAGTACTTACAATACACAGTCATGAGGTGGTTGCGCAGTAGCATGCCGAGTTAGTAACGTCACTGGTGCAAGTGTCGGCCATTGACTGTTGCTTTGTATACAGTGGTTTTCAGCTTGTGTTTTAGTTTATCTTGTGTGTAGTGTTTATTTCATGTTTGGGTGTGTTGTGTTGTGAATTGAAGATGCCTTGTTGCAGCATCACACACACACACATATTGCCTTGCTCTTTTCAGGTATGGATTTGTGATTTATTTGATATTTTCTGTTTTACAGCATGGACTAATAACTCTTAGATCTCAGGGCTGCAGTACAAATAAATTTTTAGATTCAATTAATTTGAAATTATACCTTAATTTGATCTGTCAGGCGATCTTGTAGTTAAATATTCCACTACATGTTTCGGGAATTAAATTCCCATCATCAGGTAAAACTTCTTCTTCCTAATATATAGGAGTCGTCGGTGAAATTATTAAAAAACACATACACACACTAACGAATAAAACAAACACAACTGTTACAAATGACATAATTAAAACACCGTACGCACACAGCTAACGAAGACAGTGTGCACTGCCTGACAGTCATATATCATCTCTAAAGGTATAATTTCAAATTAATTGAATCTTATAAACGATCTGGAGACCATTTATATGATGAAATTTTTAGACTGTTTAGAACCGAGTTATTTATTACTTAATATTTTTTTATGTAATCTTATATAAAGAAAAAATTCTTTATCTATAACTAGTTACAAGTTCAAATTTTCCCCACTAGAGGGCAGCAATGACTATTCGTTAAGTCTATTCCAATCTAGCTCTGCAGTCTCTTGCCTGTGGCGCTAGTTGACTTATTCACTGAATTTATTAAAACACGAATTTACACTTGTTTCTGGTTATTCTTACAAATAAATAATCTTTGTTCAATTATAACAAGGGGTTAGTAAGTGTTCAACTTCTTATAATGACTGTCATTATTCATATTGAATTTGGGATTAATCTGCGTGTGTGCACTTAATTACACTTTCTGTTTAATTGTGAAGCTGGTTCAGATTATATATTTGCTGACACTGTTGTTGAATGAATAATACACAATATTACTTGATAGGTGAGTATAACACTTTCATTTATTAGTATTTTAATTTCTTTGTTATTTATTTTTCTCATTATTATATTTCGTTTCACCTTATTTGAATGTTGATTTATTCTCCCACTCTGTATTTGCGGGTAGGTTACCGATTGAACTTTAATTATTTATTAATTTCACTTTCTTGTGGATTGCATCTGAACTTGGTGATGGTCAAAATGAAAGTGACGCTTTCTTTTCCAGCATGTCTCTCTTTGGCGTCCCAGAAACAGTAAAGTTTTTCGTTTACAAACAATACTTTAACACTTTTTATAATTCACCACATTTAGCTATTATTATGGTCTTCGTACATTTAATTTTCACATATTAAGTGATTTACCAATTTGTTATAATACAAAATATATTTGTAAACTCTAAGTTAACTTGATTACTTATACACAGATAGATTCTGTTTGTTCTACAACTTTCTATGAAAATGCAATTTGTAACTAAACTAATGCCAAATTATTTAAAACAATTTCTTACTAATTTCAACATATTACTGAGTTTTACAAATAATTATAATAATTTTGGAGTTTTAATTTGTATTTTACACATCAACTGTCCATACCCAGCCAAAGCTTGGTCCTAGGCTTTCACATATATTCAAGATGGCTGACAAGATTATTTTACAAATTACAATTTTACTATGATTTAGGCCTCAGTATGTACTGGTGCATTTTACAGCAGTATAATATTTGTGCTGACAGTATATAAATTAATTATGATTACAAAAGTGAATTTATTTATATTTTTTTAATTACAGTCTTTGATTGAACACAGTCAGGCCCATTTGAACAGATGGTTGTTATATGTTACTATATAAATTAAATAAATTTAGGAACAGATTCAAAAATACATACTCATTTTTCATACAGAAGATTTATTTAAAGCTTTATAATTCTTTATGTATCATACTGATGTCAACATCAGAATATAAAATAAATTACTTTAACTGTGAGAATGCTAAATTTAAAGACTCATTCTAAAAAATTATTTACCACTTCTGTAATAGTAAGCATAGTCATTCATATTTTTAAAACAATAAAAATACCCCATCATAAGTTGGGGTATGATGAATGTTTAAAAAACGACTTTTTGTTTTCATGTTTCCTTAATTTTTTTTTTTAAACAAGAATTTTGTAATATCAATAACTTTATTTTCAGTATCTTTCAAAACATTTTCCTAGGTCACAACATTTTTTCCTGTAACGGTACAGAATTGTGTGCCGCCCCAGTTTCAATTTTATTTTATATCAATTCAGTTTCAATTTTCAACTGTCAGCTTCCACCTGTGAGGTGCCCCAGTTTAACCAGCAATACACAGTGTTAGCATAAACAATGATGTCTAGACATATTACGTAATAGCTTGCCAGCAGTCTCCTTTGTGAATCACAGTAAGCAGTTTGTCACCATAGAGTCAACAGGGGAGAGCAGTATATTAATACAGTTCATTAAAAGAAAACAGTGGCCTCGGGTGTGTAAGATAGGCCGAAGTTAAGGCCGGCCTATCCAATCAAATAACTAATTAAAACATCTTTTAATAACTATTAAAAGTGCTAACAATGCAGCGGATTTAAGTGTGTGACTTAATATTAACATGGGGAAATCAGTGAATTCAAATCAGTGAAAATCTAGTACAGTAAAGCCCCGGTTAACCGAACTCGGGTCAACCGAAACCCGGGTTATCCGAAATGCCTCCGAAAATCGCAAATCCAAAAAATAATACAGTACTGTACTGCACGGAAATAATTCGAGGGAGAGAGTGCTGGGCTATGGCTAGCGGGGAGAGGTGAATGCCCGACCTTGAGTTGCTTCCCCAGCCACTGGCTCACCAGTCTAAATATAGCTACACTGCCAACTTTCCAACCCCTCCCAAGACCATGACGCCCGCATCAATCACTAGCTGTCAACACACAAGTGCGGATCTGCGATACAATAGTGCCTTCAAGTGGTTGTTTATTTCCGTTGCGTGTGTATTTTTGTGCTATGGCGACTAAGCGGAAGCGTGTTGTGATTACTTTCGCTGATAAATTAGCTGCTATCAAAGAAGTTGAAAAAGGAAGTTTATTGAAAACTGTTGCGGCTAATTACGGAGTTGGTGTTTCTACCGTTTCAGAATGGGTGAAGTCTAAATCTAAATTTCTAGAGCAAGCTGTAAAAAATCCTCATAGAAAAACACTGAAAACATCCGACTTTGAAAAAGTAGGAGAAGCTCTTTATCTTTGGTTCACCCAACAACGAGAAAAAGGCATGCCTTTGACTGGCCCGATACTGCAAGAAAAAGCTAAAATGTTAGCTGAGTTGTTAGGTGAGGAAGGAAAAGATTTTTGTGCAAGCTCTGGGTGGTTAGACAGGTTTAAAAACAGATACGGCATTCGGCAATTGAATGTATGTGGAGAAAAGTTATCTGCAGACCCAGACGCGGTTGCTGTTTTCAAAACAGAGTTTGAAGATTACACCCAAGGCTACACTAAGGACCAAATTTACAATGCCGATGAAACGGGTGTTAATTTCAAGATGTTGCCTACAAAATCCTTAGCTTCCTCAAAAGAAACGTCTGCCCCAGGACACAAAATGCAAAAAGAACGGATAACTGTTCTTTTGGCATCAAACGCTTCTGGCACACATAGGCTGCCCCCAATGTGTATCGGGAAGTCGAAAAAACCTCGGGCCTTGAAGGATGTTGCTACAAATGCGCTACCAGTTTTTTATAGAGCCCAAAAAAGTTCTTGGATGTCTTGTGAACTCTTTGCTGAATGGTTTAGTGATCAGTTTGTACCGAAAGTTGAAAAGTTTTTAACTGAAAAAGGTCTGCCTAAAAAAGCGATCTTATTAATTGACAATGCGCCTACGCATCCTTGCGAGTTAAAAAGTGGCGATATTGTTGTGCGTTTCCTTCCCCCAAATGTTACCAGTCTAATTCAGCCACTGGATCAGGGCGTAATAGCGACATTTAAACGGCACTACCGTGGGCTATTTTTGAGAACCATCCTGCAAGATAGTGACATGCAAAACAAAAACATGAATGAAGCGCTGAAGGCAGTAAATATGAAACACGTAATTTATTGGTGTGCGCAAGCCTGGGATAATGTGAAAGCAGAAACTCTTCAAAGGTGCTGGAGCAAACTGTATGATGGGCTTGAAGGAGACGACTCAGAAAATTTTGAAAACTTGACAGAAATGGTAAAAAGAATTCCCGGATGCGAAGACATGGATACGTGCGAGGTGGATGAATGGGTTGTCGCGGACGATTCGCAAGAAATCGCGGACCAAGAAATTGTAGAAACAGTGTTGCAGTCAAATGCTGACGCGGTCGAAGAGACCGAAGTAGATGACGTGGATGACGGAGTGACAGCTGACGATGGTTTTCGAGCACTAGAGGTAAGCCTAAATTAAGAATTTGTTATCTTTCAAAAACCTACTGGGTATAGTATAACACAAAAATTACAGTACAGTACATGTGTTGTTGTTAGGTTGCCCTAAGATTTGTTGAACAATGCAGTGAGTCAACGCCGGCTGACGTCCTTCTAATGAAAAGATGGCGGGACATCGCTGCTCGAAAACGTTGGGAGGGACGCAAGAAACAAACAAAAATTACTGAGTTTTTTAAATGAGTAGTAATTCATACGCTCCAAACTATTAAGTACAGTACAGTCATCCCCCGAGATACGTAACACGCGACTTACGTAAATTCGCAGTTACGTAAAATGAAAATTTCAAAAAATGGAAAAATTTTTGAGTAGAGTAACATCAATTTTACAAAGAATTACTGTACTGTATTCTATTTCAAGCATGCAATACTGTACCTTGTAGCGACTGCGTCAATACACTATTCACTCTCACTCTCTCTTTGTAAACAAACACACACACACTCTCTCTTACTTTATTGCTCTGCTGCTCCTTTACTTTTCGGTCTAAGCACGAACGCAAGCGTACCGGGCACTCTTTCTCGGAAACTTCTTCTACTCAGTGAAGGTTGAGCAGCGGAACTGAGCACATGTTTATCGCTCGTTTTTCTAGAGGTATTGTTTCACGTCATTAGTGTAGCTTGCCGCGAGTGATTTGTTCGTACTCATGTATGTACGTACATACCCGTACATATGTCTGTATAATAATAAGTACGTAGGTACACTTAAGCAATGTTCAAATTCGACTTACGTAAAATTAGAGTTACGCAAAAGTCTATGGTCCGCATTAATTACGTATCTCGGGGGATGACTGTATACAGTATATTGATGTACTGTAATCCTAAAAATGTAATTTTAACTTTAATAAAGAACATAAGTGTAGCCTACAAAGAGATTTTTGAATTCGTTTGACCTTCAAAACCTTTAAAAAATACGTACTGTAATTACAATACAAAATACTGTAGTATTAGATGTTCATGGCTTAACCGAAAAAATTGTTATCCGAAACGGCTTCCCCCCCTTTAGTTCGGTTAACCGGGGTTTTACTGTACAACACAGTAAACTCAGTGCAACTAGGGGCGTGAGTGCACCAGAAACAAGAGAGTGGTCAACGAGACAGGGCAACAAACCATACGGACATACACAGTGAATGGGTAACTAACAACCCTAAATATACATATTTAAATCAGTTCAAAACAAATGATGATAACTATTTACATGTAAATATAAATAATCGAGATCTCTAAGGGAAAGGATTTTTGTAAAAGTAAATAGCAAGGGGAAAAGGGAATTAAAATATACATACTGGTTCATAATAACTTGGCATAGTCTAGTTGATCATTCACTGTTTATTAGTTGTTACTTCGCAAAAGCAAATTTCAATAAAATTCAGACTTTATTTCATATAAACCATGTGTATAGAGTAAGTTATTACGCCTGTTTAACATAACCTGTCCTGTATGAAAAATCTCACCTAAACGAACCTGGTAAGTAATTTAAAGTAAATAATGGGAAAATGTATAAAGGTTTCCATATTTATCCTTTTGTTTAAAAATATCGGTGGTGACCTATAAGTTGGGAATCTTCTGTTTTTTCGTAAGTCAGGGCGAGTGAAAGAAAAGGTAAGTAAAAGTTTAATATAAGGGGGGGGTAAGGAAATAGACCGTAACATTCCATAGATCTTAACAAATAATTTCTGATAATTCATGTACCTACTGAGCTTTAAAACTAAGAAATACACTTGTATTGTTAAAAGCATTCATTAGAGTCCATGTATATGCAAAAGTGAACAGACAAAATACCGGTATATTAATGTTGACTGTGTTTACTAACAGTATATAATGGCTTCTCTTCTTATGATATGTCAAGAATATTACAATTAAACTGCCTCTTTTCTTGCAGTTGAATGTTGAATTTAATTGCAGATTTTAATTCTGGCCCCCCGTATATTATAATAATTTACATGTTTGTATTAACGTAACCAAAACAATAAAGTATAATATACAGAAAAAGTCATGTTAACAACAAAATAATGATTACTGCAAATAAATTTTGAAGATACATAAATGATGAAAGATCATTAGTGAAAATGTCTGTTGATTGGTATCCTACAGATGAAAGTAACAAAAAAAAAACTGAAATTTTTTAATGGACGGTTAATTACACTATAGGAAAAACATGCAAATGTGTGTGGAGTCGAGCGTTTAGCATCAAATAGAACCAACAAAATGCAAACCAGTTATGTGACCGTAATCTGCACTTTATTTTTCTGCACATTACAACAAACCATCACCTTATTGTGTAATTACAGTCTGATTATGTTACAGTTACTGTATCGATGTGTGCAAGCTGTCAACCTGTCACACGACAACGCACATGTTCAGATGGATGTCAAATTAAGAAGTCTTATTTGCCTGGGGCTCAATGAGCAGGTGTTGCATTTATGGCTGGAGGTGCTGTGTTCCTGTGTTGAAGTTGTACAGAAATGGTAATAATCGTTACACTTATTTATTTAATTTTTTTTTATTATTTTGTCCATTTTTACTTCCATATTCCTTAAGGAATGGAAGTATGGTGATGGCAAAAAAAATCGTGTTCGAGATTATTGCAGATTCTGATTCTACTACACTCAAAACATGAAAAAAAGTCGTTTTCCGAAAAGTGTCTGTGTGTCTGTCTGTGTGTCTGTCTGTCTGTAGATTTTTTTTCTATGGCAAACGATAACTGCCGCAAATTCAAACAGAATCAAATAATTTTTTGCATACAGCCCGGTTTTGCAGAGTTCTCGTGACCTATTGTTTTTGGTGAAGATCGGTTGAGGGAAAGGGGTAGTTTACCTGCAACGGTTTTTTTTTAGCAAGGGAAATTTTGTTTGTTTGGCAAACGATAACAGCCGCAAATTCAAACAGAATCAAATAATGTTTCGCATACAGCCCTGAATTGTAGAGTTCTCAAGACCTATTGTTTTTGGTGAAGATCGGTTAAGGGAAAGGGGTAGTTTACCTGTAACGTTTTATGTTTTAACAAGGGTATTTCCTATGGCAAACGATAACAGCCGCAAATTCAAACAGAATGAAAAGATTATTTGCATACAGCCCTAAATTGTAGAGTTCTCAATACCTTTTGTTTTTGGTGAAGATCGGTTAAGGGAAAGGGGTAGTTTACCTACAACGTTTTTTTAACAAGGGTATTTTCTATGGCAAACGATAACAGCCGCAAATTCAAACAGAATCAAATAATTTTCTGCATACAGCCCTGATTTGTAGAGTACTCAAGACCTATTGTTTTTGGTGAAGATCGGTTGAGGGGAAGGGGTAGTTTACCAGCAACGTTTTTTATCATGCGTATTTTCTATGGCAAACGACAACTGCCGCAAATTCAAACAGAATCAAATAATTTTTTGCATACAGCCCTGATTTGTAGAGTACTCGCGACCTATTGTTTTTGGTGAAGATCGGTTGAGGGGAAGGGGTAGTTTACCTGCAACAGTTTTTTTTATCAAGGGAAATTTTTTTTTTTTTTGGCAAACGATAACAGCCGCAAATTCAAACAGAATCAAATAATGTTTCGCATACAGCCCTGAATTGTAGATTTCTCAAGACCTATTGTTTTTGGTGAAGATCGGTTGAGGGAAAGGGGTAGTTTACCTGCAACGTTTTTTTAACAAGGGTATTTTATATGGCAAACGATAACAGCCGCAAATTCAAACAGAATCAAATAATGTTTTGCATACAGTCCTGATTTGTAGAGTACTCAAGACCTATTGTTTTTGGTGAAGATCGGTTAAGGGGAAGGGGTAGTTTACCTGCAACCTTTTACGTTTTATTTTCTATGGCAAACGATAACTGCCGCAAATTCAAACAGAATCAAATAATTTTTTGCATACAGCCCTGATTTGCAGAGTACTCGCGACCTATTGTTTTTGGTGAAGATCGGTTGAGGGAAAGGGGTAGTTTACCTGCAACGGTTTTTTTTTTAGCAAAGGTAATTTTGTTTGTTTGGCAAACGATAACAGCCGCAAATTCAAACAGAATCAAATAATGTTTCGCATACAGCCCTGAATTGTAGAGTTCTCAAGATCTTTTGATTTTGGTGAAGATCGGTTAAGGGAAAGGGGTAGTTTACCTGTAACGTTTTATGTTTTAACAAGGGTATTTCTTATGGCAAACGATAACAGCCGCAAATTCAAACAGAATCAAAAGATTATTTGCATACAGCCCTAAATTGTAGAGTTCTCAAGACCTATTGTTTTTGGTGAAGATCGGTTGAGGGAAAGGGGTAGTTTACCTGCAACGTTTTTTTAACAAGGGTATTTTTTTTCTATGGCAAACGATAACTGCCGCAAATTCAAACAGAATCAAATAACTTTTTGCATACAGCCCTGATTTGTAGAGTACTCACGACCTATTGTTTTTGGTGAAGATCGGTTGAGGGAAAGGGGTAGTTTACCTGCAACGGTTTTTTTTTATCAAGGGAAATTTTTTTTTTTTGCCAAACGATAACAGCCGCAAATTCAAACAGAATCAAATAATGTTTCGCATACAGCCCTGAATTGTAGAGTTCTCAAGACCTATTGTTTTTGGTGAAGATCGGTTAAGGGGAAGGGGTAGTTTACCTACAACGTTTTTTTAACAAGGGTATTTTCTATGGCAAACGATAACAGCCGCAAATTCAAACAGAATCAAATAATTTTTTGCATACGTCCCTGAATTGTAGAGGTCTCAATGACTTTCGATTTTGGTGAAGATCGGTTAAGGGGAAGGGGTAGTTTACCTGCAACCTTTTACGTTTTAACAAGAGTAAAGTACTTGAAAATTTATTTAAACTTTTTGAAACAATGGTAATTGTTAAAAATAAAATAATTTTGTTGCCAGGCAATAAAATTATAATTTTTTCATTTTAATGTAATATAATATTTTTCATTTAATACAGCAATAAAAAGGCAGGTAAGACACAGCCTGGCTGTTTGGCTGAAAATGATTTTAAATATAAATCTTAGAATATGGAAGTCATGTATGGTTCTCCATACCGATATTTGTATTTCCTATGCTGTGGTAACATCATGTTACCTGCTTTTATCCTACGGAGCAGTTTCCAAATGAAGTCTCCATGTATACAAGTTTTAGTGTACTTGCTCATATATAGTAAGTAAAGTGTACAGTAAGGCTCCTTTATCTGAATGAATGAACATCATCCCAAGCGAGTAAGAAACAAGCCTTACTAGTAACTTCAAGGGGTGTATAAAATTATAAAATCAGAAAGTCCTCTGAAGATAAGACCTGTAAGTGACTAGTATGCTTTTCGTTGGGTTGATAAGACAAGAATTTCAAATTTCTCCTCTTAAAAAATTAAAGGATGATGCAGTGGAAACAGAATTACGAACAACTCATCTCAAGCAGATCTTAGTAGGTTAACAGTGCGTTGACAGTGAATCCACTGAGGACAGGCAAAGAAAAACACTATGATAGTTCACCAGAGAAAAGAAACATTGGGCTGAAGAAAAAATTCTTTTATTAGATATATAATAAACTGGGATATAGAACTCATAACTCTTTTGCCACAATTACAAAGAATAAGTCTTCCCAGTTACGGCGATTAATTAATTATGAGTTATTAATTAATCTTAATTAAATTTTGATTGATGATTAATTGATGTGTGGTGAACCTGACCACAGTTTAATGAGACTATATCTACTCTTGCCCTGCGTATGGTGCCATTGTTATTAGTGTTAATTATGCTAATTTGTCAGTTAGTATAGATCACATCTGTAAAAGGTAAACCTCATTTAGTATTGACAATGAAGTTAACAAAAACATAGCTTGGCGTTATATTATTCTTGTGATCATAGGGCAATAGTAATAATGAACGCTTAAGCACATCTGGATTAGAATAGCAACTTATCGTTTCTTAAACAATTCATAAATTATAATTATAGCTAACATTTCGTCATTCCTGAAATAAAATCACAAATACAACATAAGTAACATATAATGGCAATATCATTACTAGCCTACAACTGCAAACATACGAGGTGTGTTCAAAAAAAGACCGAACTATTTGTGTAGCACGTCAACTAGCGCATAGAGCGAGCTGCAGAATTAAGTGCTGCTAGCGACAGGTTTTGACACCTGAATGCCGTTTTCTCTGTCCCATCACGATCTTCAGTCTTCGAGCTACACGCGCTGTAGTGTGCACGAGCACACACCGTCCGGCGGATTTATAACGAAGTGAGAATGAAGATCTTAACACAACGTGTGTGTATAAAATTTTGCTGCTGACTTCGTAAAATCTTTACAGAGCTATTTCCATTGTCTTCCAAAGTTTTCATTACCATTTGCATTGGTACGCAGTTGTTAACCGATTTCAAAACGGGTCTCTTTCTGATCGTTGTCAACAAACACAGTAAGAATTTTTCAGTGATACGATACATTTAAATTTTTCTATCAAAATTTAATTTTACGATCTTAAATGGATTCTGTCAGAAAGTATCGGCATTTAAACGATGATTTACAATTACCACATCATGAGCTCTCTTCCCATGATCTTCGATATCGCTTTGATCTGCACCGACCATTGTTTTTCCCTCTTTAAAAATTCTTAAGCTAATTGTTCGCCTCATGCAGGCTTCTGCGTATGCTTAATTGAAAACCAGAATGTCTCTGAAAAGTTTTAACCTAGTTTTGCTTCAAAATTTCATACGCACACGTTGTTCTCGCGGCCTTTCTTAATCGCTTTGTCACTAATCCGCCGGCCAGCATGTGCACGTCCCCACTCAATGTTATATACCTCAAAGACTACTGCTAATAGCGGAACACAATAAGTGGCAGTTTATTGTCAAAAACTAATGCTAGGTGTGCGCAAAGTCGCGGCACGTCGTTTGTGCGGGTTGATGTCTTACTCAAAAAGTTTGGTCTTTTTATGAACACACCTCGTATATGAATTAAGTATTACATTCAACAATGTTATATCTATAATGCGTTCATAGTTCCAGATGGCAATATTTATTCATTACTTTTAATTTATGGTTCATGATTATCTCAAAATTAACGTTCATAATTATCTCAAGGGTATTTGTGAGAAACAGGGTCAGTAGTAGTGATTATCAATAATAAATATTTTACATTACTTGGTGTATGTTATCCTAATGGATAACTGCAACATCCCGTGATTCCCTGTGTCCAGCGATATCGGCGTAACTTCACATGTTGCTTGAAGATAATATCCACTTTCACAAAACACTACTAAATTTTCATGCAGGCGTACCGCTGACTTGACTATCGTGAATGTTCGTGTAAATATTAAGTATCGATTTTCTGTGTGAAGATCATGGGTGTCTGGTTATTTGTCTGGGTAAGATCATCTTTGCTATGATAAATATGTGCTTCGTACCGCAATGTGAATTGACTACAAGTGTTCAATGCAGTAGTTCGTAAACATTATTGTTACAGTTATACTTTGTATTTACGAGTGAATGTTTATGTTAGTGAACTCAAATTATATTTATGAGTGACTCGAAATGTTTGTCGAGTGTTACATCACTATAATCGCTGATTGTCGCGCACTGATCTTAAACGTCACTTGTTCTGTTGTTATTTATCATTGTTATTAACACTGATCAAAGTTCTAAGTTAAATTTAAATAGTCTGAATATCACATTTATGTAACTGTTCACTTTTGAAATCAACGAGCAAAATTCTAAGTTCAGAAAATGTAATTAGGCGACTGATCAACTGAGCGCGTCCGCATGTTCAAAATAATTGAGTAAAACTTTAAGTTTGACTGACCAAATGACTAACTTTGTCTGCGTGGCAAGTAGATAGTTTTATTAACTTCACCCCTACCAGATTTCCTCGTCAGATTCCTTCCACAACATCGTCCTCTTCATCATTGGTCAGACCACTCGATTTCTTTGAACAATCCACCCACCTTCTAGATTTCTCCTTGCAACTCTCTTCTGATTTGCCTCTGTCTTTCGTTGCCATGGGAACTCTCCCCGAGACTCGAGTCCTAGCTGAATTCTGTCTTCTGATAGGTCGTCTAACATCCCCGATATTCTTGTCAGTGTCGTTACCCTGTGTTCTAAGAAAAGTTGTAATTCCTCGCCTGTCGATCATCTTCTTTGTTCGACTCCTGTCCGAGCTTCGCCCCACTGATGGATGTTTTGTCACCCCAAGTGACTTCATTAAGCCGTTGCCGTAACGAATCGTCGCATTGTTTACCTTACATTCCTCTTTTGTACCAATTAATAATTCTTTGACAAACATCTCCCAGTAAAGTTTCTCCAACTCTCTCCTCGTAAATCGTATATGTCTCCTAAATGAGCAGTCCTGCTGTGTTACATCGTCGTCTCCTATTCACCTCATATGTGCCTTATTGTCCCTGTGAGTTAAACTGTTGTGAACCCTTTTGTGTCCGGGTACGTTTTATCATTGCACGTATGGTGTGATGCAACGCGCGTGTCATTCGCCTCGTTTCGTCGTAACTGTATGAATGGAGTAGCGACTGCTTTGTTCTTATGTTATGAAGCAATAACTCCACGTAAACCCTCTTCTGACGTTTCAACTTTCAGATCAATTGTCTCAACTGCACGAAGTCGTCACCTTTTCGCCCTGTTGTACACCAGTATTGTTGACTGTCAGTTGATGTTCACCCCTTATTTATTGCTTTACTCACCAGAAATTAACTGCCTCAATGTGTCTCTGTAGTTTGAGAAATTTTCAAAAACTTTCTCGCTATAGTGTCCCCAATTTGGATTCGATGAGATAAGTTCCAGAGTCCATTGGATCCAAATTTTTGCCCTATTCTATGTCACTCTATATCCGTTTTCCACTGGTGAAGAAGTATGCTCGACGTTTCCTGTACTGACCCAATTTCACTAGGGATATACCCCCCTTTGACTTTAGTCTGGAGCTCGAATTTATTGCTGCACATCTGGAATGTTTGAACGTATTTTGACACATAATTGTGCATTGGGCACCTATAAAATGCTTAAATTATGCTAATCGTCTATCTGTCATGATTCAATATTACAGAATTTTCAGTTAATAATTCCTATCTGTCTAACATTCCTTTTATACCTCTGGAAAAGGATTTACACAATATTACCATAAAAAATATTAATAATCAAATTACAGCAATTTCATCTAACATTCTTTAAGTCCTAACCACACGTTATTGACATTTTACCACAAAATAAAATTTACATTGTAATCACGACTATATCGTTTTGATATACAGTGGAACTTGGTTATTACGGCCTCGGCTGTTACGTCAACTCGGGTGTAGCGTTATTTTGTCATAAGTCCGGTCAAACTGATATCTTTAACATTATAAAAATTCCCAGTTTTAACGTCACTAAATATTGTACTACTCTGTTATAGTGTCAAAAATTTCTCAGATATTTTACTCTAAATTTCATATAAACGTATATATATGCGCGCGCTACGCCCATGGCTACAGACATACATTATTATTTTCTGTATGCAGACAAAAAATTATTTTCTGTATGGACATGGCGCAACCTGCCACAATTTCACTCTTAGATGCAATACAATTCCTAGACGACTCTTGGAAGAGTGTAACACAGAAGACGATAGCAAAATGCTTTAGTAAAGCACAACTCGTACATGAAAATTTACCCGATGATGACGAAGATGACGACAACGATGACGACGACTTGCCGCTCTCGGAGTGGATTAAGAAATTCGACGTAAATGAATTTGGAAATGAACTTGATTCCTATGCATCAGTGGATGACCAAGTAGAAACATTCCAAGTGTTGACTGACGCAGAAATTATCGTGGAAGTAAAAAAATAGAAGCAGAAGATAGTGTTGAAGAAGATGCTGAGACAGAGGAGGATGCCGACATCGTTTGTCCGACAATACAGGAAGCAATGAGAGCCGCCGAAACTCTTTCACGAAACTCTTATACTGCTTTAGATAGACGTCTGACAACACGTTCAATGCAGCGCAGCATCTCCACAGCACAACAGAAAGAATTTATTTTTCAGAAAGGAGCATTCAAAAGAAAATTACGGATTACTTTCGACAGTAAGTCTAAATGTAAGTTACATGTACTTTCTTTTTGATCTTTTAAAATATTCTTCATGCTGTTTGTCTAAATGAAATGCAGTTTGTAAACTTTAGAATAAATATCACGAATGATGTTAATAATGCAAAGATCTTTTTTTTTTATTTCTCCTTCCTTACTAGTGATTAAAAGGGTTTTTTATAACGACTCTTTTATAACGTCACTCGGACATAACGTTATTATTTTTTTGGTCCCTTCAATGACGTTATAACCAAGTTCCACTGTACTTATACCTAATGTCTACTAAATCCTCTTATTAATTGAATTATAGATAACTGTTAGACCTAGTATAATTTCCTCCTGTACTCTCATTCATTTCTATTCGAATTTTAATTTACCAAGTATATATACATGTGTTCTACTCACAAATAAACTCAATCTAATATTCTACTATCTTAAGTATGCAAGTTTATACTCATTATGTATTACAAACCCTATTCACTATGTTACCTCTATCTTACATGGAATTCTTATAAGTAATAGTCTTTATTTTCAAAAAAAAATTTTCTTTGTAATTTATTGTTACACACAAGTCACTTATAACAGACTGTTTTATTTCTATACAATATATATATAGTCTCTAATGAAAGTTCACGTCTCTATACAACACTTTAGTTATACTTGGTGTCACCCTTTAGATTAACACCTTTCTTTTTTTTTCATTACATGATTTCTTATGTTATTTGATTTACAATGGTTCTGTTAGGTTAAGTTAGCTTGAACGATTTAGCCGTGTCATTCATCCTAACCTAATGGCATGCCCTAATCCATTCAGCTAGCCTACCTAATAATTGATATGCATAGACTAATGTATGCTTTGACTTCCGTCTATTTATCACTTTGTTCCTCCTTCTTCGGCGCAAAATATCTCTTCAATTGCCTGATATTGAATTTGCCACGAATTTTACTTTCATCGTTGTAATCAACAAGTTTATTTGTCGCGTCTCCCAAGATCTGCTGTATTTTGTAAAGACCACTGTATAACTCACAAAATTTATCGATCCGTCATTGTATAGCATCTGATTGACAATACGTCCTGATCAGCACGTCATCACCAATCTCAAATCTTGTTATTTTGTTTGCTTCATTACATTTCTTCACTTGTTTCTCCCTCTTATTGTGCATCCTCACGAAGATTTGACTGTTATCACTCTGACATTCACCTAGGATCTCTTTGTCTACATATTTCTCCCAAATCCGTGTCGGTTTCTTTCCGAAGTGTGCCTCGTAAGGCGTAATTTCAATTGTTTCATGACATGTCTCATTTATACAACTCTCGATTGTTGTAAATAGCGTGACCATTTAGTATGTTGGTTGCTTACAAATATCCTAAACAAATTTCCGAGTTGCCTGTTGACTCTTTCGGCAAGATTTGCACAAGGATTTCTTATCGCTGTATATTTAGGTTTTATTTTCAATTCATTTAAACCACTAACAACACAACACAATTTAAACAGTTAATCCACTGTTTGGACGTAAGTTGAGTTCCATTATCCGTCAAAATTGCCCTCAGCGTTCCGAACCCTTCACAATACTGTCGGATCCGTCGTAATGTCGCTAAAGTTGTTGCCCTTCTCAATGTACCTATACAACTTCACGTATTTAGTAAAATTGTCTATTACGACTAGCAGGTATTTCACTCCACCCGCGGAAGTAAGTAGTTGGCCATAAAAGTCAGCGCTTACTAGGTCATTCTTGTGTAATGGCAATAAGGGTCTCGTCCCTCCAAACAAGTTTTTGTTGTATGTATCTTTACACCTCTGACACTTGTCACACGTTCTCACATAATCCTTTATTCTCTTAGACATTCCGTCTAGGGTAAAATACTCCTGCATCATCTTGGCGCACTTTTTTGTACCAAGGTGACCATACATCTTAAGTGTATTTCAGCAATAATCATACTAGATACACTAGCAGGTACGTATAGCTTCCACTTCCCCTTGCATTTTCTGTACAATCTGTTGTTAATATAATTATAAAATTTACACAAGTTCTTATCCTGACATTTATCCCTTATCTTCTCTATTATACATTTAAGTTTACTGTCTTCTAGTTGGTATTTCCCTATGTTTTTAATTATTTTACTAACGTTCCTATCCATTTTTATTACAACATGATTTATTAGGTATTCACAAACATCGTCATTCACTTCTCCATCCGCATCATTTTCTGGGTGTCTACTTAAAATATCGGCAACTATATTATCCTTGCCCTTACAATGGATAATATTGAACTTATACTCCTGAATGCTCAAGATCCAACGAGTAATTCGCGAATTATTTAAGTGACATTTGTTCATAAAGATTAACGCTTTGTTGTCCGTACTTACGGTCAGAGGTTGTCCGAGTATATAAATACGAAATTTCTCTAGACACCAGACAATACTTAATAATTCTTTCTCCGTTGTGTAATAGTTCTTCTCTGCTCCTTTGAATGTCTTACTGGTGAATGCAATGATGCCAATTTTCCCCTCGTTGTCCAGTTGATATAACTGTCCGCCGTATGCAAAATTGCTTGCATCACACTGCATATAATATCGTTGATTAACCCTTGGAAACTTCAGGATTACAGTTTCTACAAATAAATCTTTTACTTCCTGGAAACACTTATTTAGCTCTGGTGTCCGTGTGAATTTACTCCCTTTATGTAATAAATTTAATAATGGTTGTGTCGTCTGAGCGTACTTATCCGTAAAGTGTAAAAGTTTGTTAATCCTAAGAAACCTTTCAATTGTTTTTGGTTCCTAGGTGTAGGAAAATTCCTAATCGCCGCTACTTTTTCTTCTGTTGCCTGGATCCCATTTGTTGTCAGGTGATACCCTAAATAAGCAATCTCCTGTCAGAAAAATTGTGATTTTTCTAAATTGATTGTAAGGTTTGCCCTACGCAAATTATTCAATAATAGTTCTAAGTGTTGAAGGTGTGTTTCAAGATCATTCGAATAGCATAAACAATCATCCACATAAATAATAGTATTCCTTTTCACATCTTCGTCTAGCACCATGTCTAAACCTCTTGTTAACGCCGCTGAGTTTGTGCTGAGACCAAATGGTGTTACAGTGAATCGATAGCACTTTCCTTCGTATATGAAGGCGGTGAAGTCTCGGCATTCCGGTTTTAATGGAACCTGCCAAAAACCACTAGTTAGATCGACAGTCGACAGATATTTCATCTCCCCACATCTCACCAAAATTTCCTGAATCGGTCGAGCTCCTTCATAATCTGGAACGGTAACACTATTCACTTTCCTGGCATCCAGACACAGCCTAACTTTACCATATTTCTTGATAACAGTTACAAGTGGTTTTATATAAGGGCTGTTGCATCTTTCAATAACCCCATACCTCAACATGTTGCCTATTTCATTATCAACTTTCCCCTTGTACGCTATTGGTACAGGCCATCCCCTCTGAAAATACGGCATGTTGTCTGTCACTCTGAATTCATGTACATATCCGTCACTCCGTCCAGGACACTCCCTAAATAAATTTTTATTCTTCAAGAGAATCTCTTTAAGCTTCTTTAATAATTCTTCATCTTCACAATCAATATTATCAATTTTTCTATCGATGTTCTGTTCAGTCTCTTCCGCATTCATCACCTCCATATTGTAACGCTGCGATTTATTACTAATGTACTAATACTTACGATGTCGAACGTCTACTCACCAGTTCACCATTCAATTCGAATTTACTGCCTCGCCGTCTGGTTGACCAACACTGCTTAGTGAATCGACTTCGTCAACTATTATTTATTCTATATTCTTATTGCTCAAACTTTTATATTGCTTTGAATAAAATCAAACATACAGTTTAAAATGTGTACGAGGTTTTATTAACAGTTCGGGATATGGTTGATAATTACAATTTCTGCAAAATATAATACTTAATCTTGCGATGGCGTTTATTTTTCTTCGTTTGTTTAAATCTCAAGGGAAAGTTCTTTTGACTACAGAAAATGTGGTTTTACAGACTAATAAAAGTACAAAATCTTACAATATACCTTATAACTATTATTGAACAGGTGATATACTTAAATAGTAATGGTAAATTACCGACGTGGGAACTAGTGTTTTAATAGGTTATTTATACTTGGCAAACCTTCCGTTTTTAAAACAGATTCAGAAAAAATCCAAATTGGAGTGATATATTTATTCTATTTGAGGTGTTGGTGAAATAAGATTAAGTTCCAAAAGTTTATTAAAGTGATTAGTGAAGTGAAAAGTTTAATTCAATTAATGTGAATTGTCTAGTGTTTTTTCTATGAAGTATTTAAACTATACTTAACGCTCCTTCGTCTCTGCTTATATTGGGTAACAATTCTCTGGAATACTGCTGCTTGTCCTTTCTTGTGTAGTTCGGCGAATTCCAAGGTCAATTTTCATTAATGGTCCAGTTATGGTGTTTAAATTCCCTCTGTCCTGCTGGCTTATATTGGTTCCAGGGTTTAGTTAGGTGTTCGTCTATATTCTTCCTTCTGTCGGTTATTAATTCTTCACTGGGGCTTCTTCATCAGATTCTCCAGGTTATTTCTTATTTCTTGGGTTGAATTTATTTAATTCTCACTATTAGTTTTATTATTGTTATTTATTGTTTCTTCTTAATCAGTGTTGTAGATAAAATAGGCTGATTTACTTATTTTTATATCTTAGTGGGCTTCATACATCCACCCTACTCAAACTTCAATAATGGAATGTTGATTTATTAACGGTTACCTATGTAACAAGGTTTTGTTGTCATGGCAACTCTCTATAAAAAACTAATTCCCATTGGCAGATAATTTATAACATTGTTATATCAAACTAACATTTTTCTATTCAAAATTATTAATATCTTTTAAAGTATTATAACTTCCTTATACTATTTGTAATATAAAATACAATAACACCATTATTTTGCTTTTTGTTTACAGATTAATTTGATACCATTCATAGTTACCTTTGGTCAATTTATAACAGATTACTAATTTTTCAGTTTGGCATTTCTTTAGTTAATTACATTTAAACTAATTATTATTTATCCAGTTTTGTACCCTACACTTTTACTTTGATACCTAAACAGATTATACACTTTATTTTATTATTGGCTATTGTTTTATCTTAAAATTCACAAAATTCTGTTCATCAGATCTAAGCCTAATGCCTAGATTTCATAATTCCTCTACCCTATTCTCTTAACAATATTTTATAGTTATTTATGTTAATTTATTAGGCTACTAAACATTATTAATGAAACAAACTAACTTAACTCATAACATTTGATTGTTTTTTAATCATCACATAACATTATATAATTATTTAATACTTCCTTATAGGTCCATGCCTGTATCTGAATTTTTTACATGTTTTAATGGTTTTGTTTTAATATAATTTGCCATCTAATACTACTAATACTACTTTGGTTATTTACCATCAAAGAACTCTATAACAAACTTGAACATTAACTATACACTATTATTCCCTTATAAACTCATTTAAGAGAATATAGTGTCTAACTCCCCTCTATTTTCAATCTAACATATTACTTTTTATATTTATTTTCTAAGTGTTTTTTATATAACTTTATAACATTCCTTAACAATAACACAATATATCTTTTATCCTACTTATACTATACTAACAGATTATTATAACTGGGTTGCTATATTATTACTTATAGTTTGTTATTATCAGTTTATTATTTTTTGTTAATTACACTGCACTTTCTTTAACTAGTGTTTATGTAGTTTATTTTATTCTCACTGGGTCCTATACAGGCTTTTTATTGATTATCACTTTTTATTCACTTATCACCTCTTTACTAATAACTATTGTTAATCAGGTTTATTTTATTTTATTGGCTTTTGCTAGCTTATTATTTAACATTGTATATTTTATTCATATCTTGGATTTTACATTTCCCTTTCTTTTATCTTTTCTATAGATTACAGATTACCTATAAATTACATGTGTATTTTCTATAGATTACATATTATTTATTGCCCTATCTAATGTTGTACCTTTATTTTATATACATTATTTTAGTTAATATTTGGTCTCTCATAATTGTAGTCATATTGTGTCTTGGATTATTGTTTTTGTCTCACCTTATCCAATCTATTGGGTTTAGTCCTTGTCATTGTCTAAGTCAAAATTTAGTTAGTAGTGTTGTGCTATCATTCTTCATGTTATAACCTTTTATTTTCCTTCAGTTTTCAGCCTTTCTTCCATTAATTATATTAGTGAGTTTTGTGCCATATTATGTCACGTCACATAATGCATCGCCGCTAAAATTGATTATTTCTAAAAATAACGTGGTTTTTTCTGAAATCGTCAATTAACTTTTCTTCTCTTTTATAGTTTCTTATATAATGTTGTTATTATCGTGGAACTCATCAATTAGATTGTCTTCTGGTTTACATTTATTGATTCCATAGTTCATGATTCTTGGTATGATATTCTTTTCTAATGAATGTTATATCCCTTGAAAGTTTTACTTCCCTAAAATTTCTTCCTTCTATTCATATAAACTGGTACTATAGTTAACTGCATGGAAGTAGTATCGTCAAGGTCACACCGCTTACTGACAGCGTTGCCACTAAGCAACAGTTTCCCTTTCTTCCGAAAAATGCTACACTAGTAAGTAGGCCTACTTAATATAAAGAATATAACAAAGTGATTTTTAAATTAAATATTTACTTTGGTGTTGTCAATAAGGCTTCCATTAAAATCATTTTTTGTGCTTTAAACTGTTGAACATTCTAAAATCGATGACAATAGAAGACTGAAAAAAACAACGATACATTTTGAAGGTTCATAGATGCATACTGCAGACATTTTATAGATAAAATTTAATGTTATTTAACGTAAGAAACATTTTAAAATCTTACGAGTATCACACAGTTGTTCTGATTTTGTAAGATAGTGTAATTTAAGGTTAACTTGCGTTTTACTGTATTTTTTTAAGTAAAATTTTACAGGGAGAAAGTTTCTAATACATACATTAGAATACATTGTAAATAATTCTTAATAATCAATTAATTTCCGTAACTTGGTCATAACATTCAATGCGATGCATCAGCTATAGTTTGTTTGAATGAATTTTCATAAGCATCCTGTGTCTTAAGCTTATCCCATTTAATTATTGAAGAGACACCGCACTATTCATGACTCCGAAAAATATTCTATTTTTAATTCCTGCGCTGCTTATTAATAATTAAGTAAAAAAATTGGAACTATACTATAAGACGTTACATGCACAAGTAGCATAAAAATAATGGTACTTATAAACGTGAAACGAATTGGATTTCTTAAGAAAATAAGGATAATTTTATAAACAACAAATACAAATGCCTCATGAAATAAATTTAATATTCCTTATTCATATATTATAAATCTTTAAATATAGAATTTAAATTTATAATTCTATATTTTATGAATTGTACTTACAAATTTTATAATTAAAATTTTCCTTATTTTATAAACTATAGAGTTCCTTATGACTATTATAAATAATGAGTATGCTGAAAAACTCACCTCAAATAGGGTTAGTCACACAATTATCACTTTGCAAAGTGATAGCACAGAGCACATTCATAACACTCCTGAAGAAAACATGCACACACGGTTTTTTATGTTTCAATAAAAATAGAAAATACTACGCTTTGCTATAGACACGTTTACCTCCTATATACACTTTTTAACACTCCTGCAGTAATTCGTCTTCGGATTCAGTAGACTCAGGTTTGCTGTCACTACTCACACGTAAGTGTATGATGAAGGGCTCCACTGTGGTGTCTCTCGTGCACTGCTTTGAGTAATCGGCTTCTTGTAGTGCCTCCGCATGTCTTACGCACTTCTCCCAGTCTTCCTGAGTTACCCTGTCCAAAGCTTCGTGTGCAAGTTGTTCAATATCGGCTAATCTGAAATTCGTATTCTTGTTTGCAACATACCGTTTAACTTGGGCCCATATCAGCTCGATCGGATTATACTGACAATGATATGGTGGCAGGTGCACTACTGTATGTCCCATTTCATTTGCCCGTTGATCCAATTCGTACGTTTTCTTGGCCGTTGGGATCTCTTCTTTATTATTTTAATTCTTTATATATTATTATTTCTTAATTAAAACGGAAATGGTGAGCCACGGCCTATTGTATTACCATAGAACAGCGTCGACAATCAAAAAGAACCAATGAGCTGTCTGGACATCATTGTATTCCCGCCGACATCATGTAGGCGGTGCAAACGGAAATGCTTGCCAGCTTTTAGGTAAGCGTCCCAGTCATCGATACAGTTCCACCTGGCCAGGTGCGTATCAACACTCCGCGAGTCGAAAACTTTTCAGAATTTAAAGAAAATGTATAAGAAGTGACAAACAGACATAAACAGTGACACGGTATCTCAAAATCAAGTAAGTGTAGTGAGGAAAGCAAAATTGACAATGTTGTGAATTAACTGAACATTCGGACATGTACGCAGGGCTGCACGTGGCCGGAAGGACGCCGTGAGTTAAATAACAGACTACCCAGTTCATAATATCAATAATTTCATTTTAAAGAGCTCTAAATAAAAATAAATGGGTACTTAAATTGTATGAGAGGGAGAGAGCGAGCAATCTGGGTCGTTTTGTAGATAATAAGTTAATCATTATGTTATAGTCAGTAGTAAATGAATTTTGATAGCATGCATATGTGAATTAAATATTGCTCGGAGTGTTACTCCTAGAAAAGCATAACTCAACAGTAAAAGTCACAATTTGAAGTAGTTTCACAATTCATTATGTATCATGTCGTATGATAAAAGGAACGGAGTGTATCAGTAGATTCAAACTAGAAATAAAAAAGAAAAAATGTCATGCTAAATAAATAAAGTAACATTTTATTTGAGTTCATAAAAATATGTTTGTTAATTACATTCACCTGTGGTTTTACTCTGCCAGAGTACATCAGACGACACCTTGGTAAATTATCGGTAAGGTAAGTGACTAGACTTTCAATATTTTAAACATAATAAACTTGTAAAGCTTCAGTGGGTGCCCTAAAAAGGGACGAAATTTAAATATTTCAATCGTTAATTAACTCGTAAAGCTTCAATATTAAACATAACAATTTTGGGTTCTAAAAATAATGTAAATTTGGTTGAGGCTGATACTGTATATTCATGCACTTGAAGTATGAACTGAAAATTGTAGATTCTTGGTTATCAGTATCCAAGTCATGTGTATAGATGAAACAAAATTTGTAATTTTCCATTTAAAATTTAAAATTGTTTGTTTTGTTATCCATCCTCTGACTTTGTCTTCTATTAATTGGAATACAGTCCTGTGAGGCATATGCCTTATAATCAGATTGTAACGGTACAATTCGGGTCCTATAATATTTTGGGAAATAATTGTTATAAAGTATAATTGTTATAATTGTTTTTAAAGCCCTATAAAGAAAACAGCGTAAAGTTTTCCAAAAGTTTTCAACGACGTAATATTGAGCGGACAGGATTTGTGTCGAGGTCAGGGTAAAATCACAATAATAGCAAAAAACAGTTCGTCATATTAGAGTGTAAACAAGCCTAACCCAATGATGACATCAGCTACAGGAATGCGATGCGCATTAAATACATATGTAAGCAACGGGGCTTGGCCGTTCAAACAAAGGACTAGTGACGTAGTTTGCCCCACCTCCGCATTACAAGGCTACAAACCGCTGCCAGTTTTGTCTCAACAGTGTTCCACGCCGGCCGGCATACACTAAATTTTACATTTATCTAACTCTTGCAACTACATCAAAAATGTAAAGCAAAATTTAAATAGTGGCCACATCTAAATAAAAATGTGAAAGTGCCGTATTATTGAAACAGTTCGCCGAAAACCTCGGGCGAGAGTGCGCAATCTACAACAATGGGACATCTTCGCATATAATGCAGCTAAGTAAAATTTGCTGCCAAAACCAATCAAATATAAAATACTTATATTCAAAATTATTCAAATGAGCTCATATTAACAAAATTGTACCAGAGAATGAAAGGGAGAGAGTGAGAGAGTGGATACAAATATGATTCAATATTAATAAGTACTGGGTTGTGCCAATATTTACGTTTATCATGGTTATTAGGTTAATATTATAACACATGTTTGTTTTGGAGGGTTAAAATGTTCTAAGGGTTTAATGTTTGCTAAACGCCTCATGGCATAATATGTACGTGTATGGTACAGCTAGAGTCATTTTTCAATATGTATTTAGAGTCATCTTAAAAATATAAGGTCAATGGTACATTTTATCTTGAGTACGATTATTTCAGGTAATATATTCCACGACCCTGGTTCGTGTTACCCGAATTCTGGCCCTCAAGGTAAGTTTTGTATTTTGTTGTACAGTGTGACAACATGGCGCCCGATAAGTGAAAGTGATTATTTTAGTACACATTAGATAAATGTAACCAATTAATTTAAACCAATAAGTTAAGAGTTACAAGATGTGATCACTATGTAGAGTTTACCAAAATGTTAAAAGAGGCAACAAGAAGCACAATTCAATGTCATATGCATAAAACACATTATAAACACATAGTAATGTTCATTTTGTGCGCACTGTCAACTCTGTATGCATCCCACATGTGCGAGGTGCTACCCAAAAGTTCGGGGAATTTGAACGCCACGTGCGAACCGTTTATGGTATGACCTGCCACTGCTAGAGTGTGCGAATTAGTGTGCCAACAGCTGTAACGGCGAGAGGCCGCGTTCTTGAGTTTCGTGCATTTTTGTAACAATGTGTTTTAGTGTTGTGGCGATTTTATAAATGGCAGATTTTACGGAGCAAAGAACCTGCATCAAATTTTGCTTAAAACTTGAAAAAATCTGCAGAAACCCATCGCATTCTTGTGGAAGCATTTGGTGACAATGCTATGAGTCAAAGTAAAACTTTTTTTGTTACAAATGTTTTTTAGGATGGGCGACAGTCTGTTGATGATGATGAGTGTTCAGGACGACCATCACCAAGCACAACACCGGAAAACATCCCGAAAGTGCAAGAGGTAATTCTTACAGATCGTAGACAAACAATCCATAATGTTTGCGCGATCGTAGGAATGTGTACAGGTCCGTGGAACGCATCTTGTCGGACATTTTGGGCATGAGATGCATTGCTGCAAAGTTTGTACCAAGACTGCTGAACAGCGACCAAAAAAACATCGCGTGGGGCTGTCTGCACTGAATTGAAAATTTCAGCAAGAGATGACCCCAACTTCATCTCCAATGTCATAACCAGTGATGAGTCATGGGTTTACGGTTATGACCCTGAGACTAAGTAGCAGTCGTCGGGGAGTGGAAGTCGCCACATTCACTGCAGCCAAAAAAAAAGCACGTCAAGTTCGTAGCAACATGAAGTCCATTTTTTTTTTTTTTTTTTTTTTTTCAAAGGAATTATCCACAACAAATTTGTCCCCCTGGTCAAACAGTCAATGGGAAGTTTTATTGTGAAGTTTTGAAGTGGCTACATGAGAGCATTGGGTGCAAACATCTAGAAAAGTGGATGAACAACAGCTGGGTTCTCCACCACGACAACGCACCCGCCCACACATCGTTAGCTGTTCAGCATTTTTTGGCTTCCAAAAACACGGTAGTGATTCCCCATCCACCCTATTCGCCTTACCTCACCCCATGCGACTTTTTCCTGTTCCCCATAATGAAGCTTTACTTGAAAGGCCGTTGTTTTGACACAATTGAGGACGTCCAGTCCGAATAGCAGAAGGTGCTTCGAACGCTTACGATTGCCGACTTCCAGCGATGCATGGAATCATGGAAAAAATGCTGGGATCGCTGTATCCAAGCCCAAGTGGACTATTTCAAAGGAGACTGTGGAAACTAGGAGTTATGGTAAGCAATTTTAATTTTATGGGCGAATTCCCTGAACTTTCGGGTAGCACCTCGTATGTTTGTATCCTATAAATGTTTTATGTATGTGACATTGAACTGTGCTTCATGCTGTCTATTTTAAAGTTCTTATGAATTCTATGGAGGGATTAAACCTGATGATGAGGTATATGCCTTGAAATGTTATCTAATTAATAATATAAGATGAAGTCACAGGACTGTAAAAATTAGTAAATTTAAAATTTTATTTTTAAACTTAACCAATGATAAACCTTTACAATAGTAGGAATTAGATATAAGTATTTTTAGCTCTCCTAAATTCATAAAAATTCACAGTCTCAATTACATTATTAGTACAGACTAGTCTAAAACATTACAGTAATTTAAAAAAATACCTTTAAAAATAGTGAATTATATATATATATATATATATATAATAAGTAAACAAGAGAAGTTGTGTGTCAGTCAGCCCCAAGTTGTTGGCGCCACTTTATAAGTTAACTGAGCACGCATGGGCCAAAAGCCACACGTTGGTTCGCCACCTTAATACACTACACAATACGTATGAGTTAAAAGCCACACGTTGGTTGCGTCACTTTAATAGTTTACGAATACCCTCTCTCTTAATTGTTTAAGTTTAATTATTTAAGTTTGTTTAATTATTTTTATTAATTAAATTCACCTATTTTTTTTTTTTCAAAAATTTTAAAATGTTCGATTGTATTGGTAATTCGGAATTCATTTATGGTGCGACGTTTCTTCGGTTGACTAGACGAATCTACGAAGTCGATCTCTCACTGAAAGTACATTTTTATTTCATTACCTAATTACTTACTTGAAGTGAAGTTGGCTAACCGCACAGTGTTGATATGACAAGCTAAGTTTAGAATTATTCAAATAAACTCATTTGCCGTTGTCAGTGTTTGCCATCCATTGCGGGATATCCCCCTGATCTGTAATAGTCTAGTCTACTGAAATAAATCGTCTGACTCTATTTTTGTCGTATAAAACTGTGGTTTATTTGTTGATAATATTCATTAAATTACCTTATAACATAATAAATTGTTGCTTGTTCATTTTGGTTTACAATAAAATTTAGTTTTATGAAAATCTCTAGTCTCAGGGATGGTTGTTCTGATTTGCAATTATGAGAATTATTAAACTTATTTTTTGGTAAAAATGTTCATCTGAAATGTGGGTGTCCTTTAAGACTGCAGAAATACAAATAAAACAAACAGAAGAATTATACTACCATAATTGGGTAGTCGGAGAGTGATTACAAAATTAAATACATCTTAATGAATAACAGAACGGTTCATAGACATGTCTGGTGCCGACATTACAGGTTAATTTGGTGTATTGTAACTGCCACCAATGAACTTTAAATGAAATAATAATTCTTTTCAACACATAAAATATCAACACAATAAAGTTATAAATTAATTCAGTGTTCCAGGAAGAATCAGCTGATCAGTTATATTGGATTACTTTAAACAGGTAATCTGTTAATTCTTGCAATCATAGTTAGCTTGGTATTAAATTCTTTTAATAATGAAATATTGTAATACTGTGAGAATCTTTCTTAAGTCTAGGCATCAATTATTTTCTCAATTATCTTCTGATAATTAATCATGTCAATTGACAATTGTCAAAATTATGGTTAGCTGTTGCTAAATTGTTTTAACTATGAATAAATTAATTGATATAATGTTAATTGAAGCACTCTTAGTGTTTATATTAGAAAAAAAACTCTATCATCATTTTTTATAACTTTCATCGATTAATTAAATAACTTTTTTATAAATAAAATTAAATTGAGAACTCTCTTTGTAATTGACAAATTAATTAAATTAGTAAGGTGCAGTGCTCCTTATTTGTTCGTGTGGACACATAGTATTAAGTTATTTTGATAAAGTATATCGTCAACTTTCATAAATTCCTTAAATATAATTAATGATCACTTTACTCCCTTTAATTCGTGTAATTGCTAGAGATTGTACACTTAGCAATTGTTATCGCACTGTTATGTCTTCACTGAATTTCGAACAAAAAACTTTATAATTATTTTACAAATCTAATTTGGCCACACATGCAATAAACACTGGAGATGAATTCCCAAACATAACCAACATGACACTAAGAAAACACATACCACACAAAGGCACCATAATGAACATTTGGGAAAATTTACAAATATACAAACATAAAACACAAAACAAACTAATACCTGAACAAATACAAATCAATACAAAACATGACACAATTTTCAAAGCACTCAACATCGAAAACACACAAAATACTAATACATACACCACAATCACACACAGTAATACCAATTTAAAGTACCAGAAGCCAACAGGAAGCCACAATAACAACCAGTCAACACACATGTACTTCACCAGACAACAAATCCGGAAGGCTGAGGATGGGTACACCATGGTACCCGAAACATGTTCCTAATAAGGAAAGAAATATCTTGAGATAAATTCATTATAAAAATTAAATATAATATATATATATCAAGAAATGGACTGTAGCAAAAAGTGTTTGAATTGAATTATATAGTCAAATTTAGATGATAAAAATTATATAATTTATTGCTTCACATAAACAACACATATTTTTCAGTAAGGTAAATTACCATCAAGTGTGACAATGAAGCAGGGTTGGGCTGTGATGTAATACTTAGCTGGTGACATGTCTTGTATACAATTCTTGAGGTGTGTGAGTGATGTACAATGAGGTTTACAACGGACAGTTTTAACTGTGGTGTTCACATTGCAATATGTTTTTTGTCAGGAAAAGATAGTAGTGTTGATCAAATTTAACAGGCAATGTCATGAGGTTTGTAAACACCAACTCTCCATTTGTAAGCAGAGGCTAAACGTTATGAGTGACAATAAAGTTAAGAAATTATGTTGTTTTTTTAGGGAATGACAAACTAGTGTTCATGAAGAGTGAAAGCAGATGGTTTAGTGGAAGACATGAATATGAAAATTTGTTAAAATTGGCCATTAGTGGTTTCAGAATTGCTTATATAATTTCATAATGCTTTATGCTCAGTTATTTATGGCATCATGATAGAGAAACTTGGGTACCAAAAATTTTGTGCCAGATGGGTGCCAAAAATGTTAACCAATATGCACAAAGAAGAGACATCTCAAACTTCAGCTCACACATTTTTCAGTATTTTGAAAGTCAAGAGGTTAAGCAGTTTGGACATATCTTCACTGGATATAAAACCTGCTTTCCTACAAAAATGTTGAATGAAAATAATCAGTGAAATGATGATACTCATCACCTCTGAAAGCAAAGAACTTTTAGCAAGCACCTTCTGTCTCAGAAATCATGGCCACTCTTTTCTGGGATAAGAAAATCATTTTCATGATATTAATTGATGACTCGTTGGGCACTTGGTGAAACATATTAATACAAAGGTTTTTAAAAATATACAAACACTTGGTACATTTCACAGATTTTATTTAACTCTGACAGCTGTTTTGACTTCTTAAGCCATTGTCATCTCTTTGACAATGTCAGAGTTAAATAAAATCTGTAAAACGTACCAAGTGTTTATATATTTTTAAAAGCCTTTGAAAATCATTTTGTTGACTGATTTTATGGAACACATAATGATTGTTAATCCTGCTGTCCTGATAAAGCCCTGGTAAACATGCTATTCAAAACGGCTAACTATCCAGTAAGATCGTGTTTTGAAATGATAATGCTCAAGCTCACACAGAAGCTCAAACTGTTCATTTGTTTGGCTGAGCAATTTTTAACCATCTGCTTTATAACCCCAATCTCCTAACACGTGATTATCACTTCATCATGAATTTAAACTGATCAGTTTGCAGTGGTTCAAAAATTGTAATGAAATGAAGTACAGCATTACTGACTAGTTAAAGACACACGTGGCAGACTCTTGTGACAGTGAAATAAGGAAGCTGTTGAAGCAAGATCAGAAGTGTGTCAAAGTCAATGGTGCTTATATGAGAAAATACAATTTTTACACTTTTTGGCTATAATAAATTAGTTTCATCTTTTAATATCAGACAGCCCTTACTTAAAAGTATGCCTCATAATTTGGGGAATAGAATTGAAGAAAAAACTTTGTTGAAAGGTAAATTGCTTCTGAAATATTTTACTAACATTTATAGTGGAGGAAGTTATATGAACATTCAATATATATTATTTACTTTTACATTGTAACTTACCCCTGTTTATTCCTTTTGGGTGTATGTAGTTTGCCCCAAGTTCCTGGTGCCAAATTTGTAAGTAGGCTCTTTATGCTAAAATAAATATTCAAACTCCTTATTCATTCTTGTTTAAAATTCAGTTATTTTTATTGATCTTTTTGAAACTCATTTCAGTTGTAGAGCATGAAAAATCTCAATCTCAGGGTTCATGTATAATTCATGTCAAAGTATAGTACATAAGTCGTAAACATATCATAAAACATAATATTTATAAATTAATGTTTGGTAATTAGGTGTTGTTGATGTATGTTGTGTATCAATGGGTTCTTTGGATCATACAAAAGTGCAAATGAACAATTGAAAAAGAAACTCTTACTACTAATAATTATTTGTGTACAATTAGAATTCACTGTTCTAAAGTTTTTATTGTTTTTGTGATAGTATATCGCTGTGATCGAACTTTAAGTGTTAAGATGTTTTTCAAATATCTTGGTTGACTATTGGAGAGATCTCACCCATATGGTAGTTTTCTTTACAATCTTCTTTCTTGATCCTTTGCATCTGGACTTCTAGTTTTCTGTACCATTGATTAAAACATCATTCTTCTGTTTATTTCCATAGTCTTTCAGTATCGTTTCGTCTCGTATCCTCCTTTAATTTGTATAAAAACCAGCATTAAAATTCGACACGTTCTGCCTGGTTTCAATATTTTTTCCAACAATAATTCTTTCTACTAAAACACTAATTTATTCAGTTAAGGTCTTGGCAGTGATATATTTATGGGTCACAGGTTCAGTCTCCCAATTTATAATTAATATTAATGGTATATTTTAAAATATACTTAAGCCACGAAAACCAATAACTTTGGAGGAATGCTCAGGGGTATATAGAATCCAGTGCAGTGAGCGCGATAAGTTCTATATCGGACAAACGGGAAGGAAATTTATTGAGAGGTTTAAAGAACACCTACCAAAAAAGAAACCCCAAACCACCTCATCGAATTACGCACTCCACCTCATAAACGAAAACCATAATTACACTGGATTCAAAGAGAACATGGAGCCGATACACGTTTGTAATAAAGGTCATTTCCTGAATGCTTTAGAAGAGTTTGAAATATACAAGGCATCCAAAGTAAATAAAGAGCAGTTACTCAACGATCAGCTATCATTTAAATCCAATAAATTATATGATACTGCGTTGATGATAAGCAATGAAGCACGAATACAGGCTAGTTGACGATCGGAGGTCGACCGGTGCACCGAGTCGCTTTTAACGTGTTCATGTGTTTATGTTATATGTTAATTTATTCAGTGATTTTTGTGCGTGTGTTTTTATATATAAACATTTTAATCATTTCGACGACCCCTATGTATTAGGGGAATAATAATTTTTTTACTGTACCTGAAGATGGGGATTTAGTCCCCGAAACATGTTCTATGTAAAAAAACTGAGATCGCCTAGTGGATTATACAAGGTAAAAATTTTTAAGTTAATCATAATAGCGATCTGGAGACTGCAAAAAATGTATCTCGAAGCCAGACAAGCAAACACAGTGTATAAATACAAGAACATCAAGAGTAAAATATTGAAAATCAACCTCAATATTAAATTTATCAAAAAGTGTTTACGACATTACATCACACCGAAATTCGCAATTTTGAACGTTAGAAACAAATCAGCGGTAGCTTATAATGCCAAAATAAAAGCACAAAAAACGTGGCTTAAGGAGGAAATTAAAGCATTATACATAAAGAAAATTCGTTTAAATAAATTGTTATACAAAGCTCATTTAATGGTCTTGAACACGTTACACCCAGCTATAGTCAATGAAGTAATTTATCTAATACAAACACAGATTAGAGATATTGCCAAAGTAATTATATCGAGACACATCAAGAAATTTGATAAACTATACAGTGAACAACAAAAACAAGATAACATAGAATGTAAACATATATTTTATAAACGTGTAGCCAATCTTACTAACATTGAATTATCAACAGAGGAACAGAATTTATTATCGAAGGGCCTACACTATAATTTACCTGACTTTAGTAAACACGCTTTAACACGGGAAGTCACGAATGCTGAGGCTACAATTAAATGTATTAAGAACCAAGACACTCAGTGTGAAACACGGTTATTAATCAACAATAAGTTGAATCGTTTCCTGAAGTTAAATAGCACACATAACACAGAACATAAAAAAGAGTTAAAAATCGCTAAAAATATCAAACAAAAAATAATAAATAACAACGCAATAATTACAAAAGCAGATAAAGGAAACACAGTGGTTATTATGGAAAATACAGAGTATATACGTAAATGTTACGACTTCATTCAAGATAATAACATAACAATGTTAAATGATGACCCGACCGAAAAACACTAAAACCAAATATTAATACATGTGTAAATTTACTTGACACACAAACAAGACGGAATGTGAAACAAATCAAACCTAAGGCACCTGAATTTATGGGACTACCCAAATTACACAAACAAAACATTCCTATACGACCGCCCCGAATTATAAAATAGCCAAAAAACTGCAACAAATTATTAAGAACAGCATAAAATTAGAAAATATCCACAATATAAAAAACACCTTTGAATTCATAATTAAATTAAAGATATGAAGATTACACCTAGTTATAAACTTGTCTCGATGGACATTGTCAATTTATATACAAATATTCCGGTTTTGGAAACATGAAAAATTCTAAAGGTAAATTTAACTACGACAGGTATTCTAAACAAAAAACAAATAGATGAACTCCTATCTTTGTTACAGATTATAGTACAGCAAAATTATTACACTCATGACAACAAGTATTTTAACCAAGAGGAAGGTTTGGCTATGGGTTCACCTCTAAGTGGACTTTTGGCCGAAATATATATGAACTATTATGAGAATAAATTTTTATTGTCTGACTATAACCGATTCTATGATAAAATTGTTTCTTATACACGCTATGTAAACGACACCTTCATAGTATTTAATGGCACTCATAGACAGGTGGATATGTTTTTTAAATTTATTAACGAAATTAACCACAACATAAAATTTACTATGGAAATGGAAACCAATAATGGCTTGAACTTCCTCGATGTATTGGTGTTAAAAAGAAACTACCATTTCGGTTTTAAAATATACCGAAAACCTACCACAACAGACATAGTTATAAATGCTAAATCGAATCATCCATACATACAAAAAATGGCGGCATTTAATGGACTAGCACATAGACTAATAAACGTACCAATGAATACGGAGGATTATAAGGAAGAATATAACATAATAAAATACATAGCCTTGAAAAATGGATATAACACAGAAATTGTGGATAAAATGATACATAAACAATTACGGAAAATAAATGGTGACAATAATAAAGTTAAAAATACAACACAATATGTCTCAGCATTATATACGAACATACTCCCCATCATAATAAAAAATAAATTTTAAAAAATTATATATAAATGTTTCATTCAAGACCATAAATAATCTAAAAAATATACTTAAGCCACAAAAACCAATAACTTTGGAGGAATGTTCAGGGGTATATAGAATCCAGTGCAGTGAGTGCGATAAGTTCTATATCGGACAAACGGGGAGGAAATTGATCGAGAGGTTTAAAGAACACCTACCAAAAAAGAAACCCCAAACCACCTCATCAAATTATGCACTCCACCTCATAAACGAAAACCATAATTACACTGGATTCAAAGAGAACATGGAGCCGATACACGTTTGTAATAAAGGTCATTTCCTGAATGCTTTAGAAGAGTTTGAAATATACAAGGCATCCGAAGTAAATAAAGAGCAGTTACTCAACGATCAGCTATCATTTAAATCCAATAAATTATATGATACCGCGTTGATGATAAGCAATGAAGCACGAATACAGGCTAGTTGACGATCGGAGGTCGACCGGTGCACCGAGTCGCTTTTAACGTGTTCATGTGTTTATGTTATATGTTAATTTATTCAGTGATTTTTGTGCGTGTGTTTTTATATATAAACATTTTAATCATTTCGACGACCTCTATGTATTAGGGGAATAATAATTTTTTTACTGTACCTGAAGATGGGGATTTAGTCCCTGAAACATGTTGTATGTAAAAAAACTGAGATCGCCTAGTGGATTATACAAGGTAAAAATTTTTAAGTTAATCATAATAGCGATCTGGAGACTGCAAAAAATGTATCTCGAAGCCAGACAAGCAAACACAGTGTATAAATACAAGAACATCAAGAGTAAAATATTGAAAATCAGCCTCAATATTAAATTTATCAAAAAGTGTTTACGACATTACATCACACCGAAATTCGCAATTTTGAACGTTAGAAACAAATCAGCGGTAGCTTATAATGCCAAAATAAAAGCACAAAAAACGTGGCTTAAGGAGGAAATTAAAGCATTATACATAAAGAAAATTCATTTAAATAAATTGTTATACAAAGCTCATTTAATGGTCTTGAACACGTTACACCCAGCTATAGTCAATGAAGTAATTTATCTAATACAAACACAGATTAGAGATATTGCCAAAGTAATTATATCGAGACACATCAAGAATTTTGATAAACTATACAGTGAACAACAAAAACAAGATAACATAGAATGTAAACATATATTTTATAAACGTGTAGCCAATCTTACTAACATTGAATTATCAACAGAGGAACAGAATTTATTATCGAAGGGCCTACACTATAATTTACCTGACTTTAGTAAACACGCTTTAACACGGGAAGTCACGAATGCTGAGGCTACAATTAAATGTATTAAGAACCAAGACACTCAGTGTGAAACACGGTTATTAATCAACAATAAGTTGAATCGTTTCCTGAAGTTAAATAGCACACATAACACAGAACATAAAAAAGAGTTAAAAATCGCTAAAAATATCAAACAAAAAATAATAAATAACAACGCAATAATTACAAAAGCAGATAAAGGAAACACAGTGGTTATTATGGAAAATACAGAGTATATACGTAAATGTTACGACTTCATTCAAGATAATAACATAACAATGTTAAATGATGACCCGACCGAAAAACACTAAAACCAAGTATTAATACATGTATAAATTTACTTGACACACAAACCAGACGGAATGTGAAACAAATCAAACCTAAGGCACCTGAATTTATGGGACTACCCAAATTACACAAACAAAACATTCCTATACGACCGCCCCGAATTATAAAATAGCCAAAAAACTGCAACAAATTATTAAGAACAGCATAAAATTAGAAAATATCCACAATATAAAAAACACCTTTGAATTCATAATTAAATTAAAGATATGAAGATTACACCTAGTTATAAACTTGTCTCGATGGACATTGTCAATTTATATACAAATATTCCGGTTTTGGAAACATGAAAAATTCTAAAGGTAAATTTAACTACGACAGGTATTCTAAACAAAAAACAAATAGATGAACTCCTATCTTTGTTACAGATTATAGTACAGCAAAATTATTACACTCATGACAACAAGTATTTTAACCAAGAGGAAGGTTTGGCTATGGGTTCACCTCTAAGTGGACTTTTGGCCGAAATATATATGAACTATTATGAGAATAAATTTTTATTGTCTGACTATAACCGATTCTATGATAAAATTGTTTCTTATACACGCTATGTAAACGACACCTTCATAGTATTTAATGGCACTCATAGACAGGTGGATATGTTTTTTAAATGTATTAACGAAATTAACCACAACATAAAATTTACTATGGAAATGGAAACCAATAATGGCTTGAACTTCCTCGATGTATTGGTGTTAAAAAGAAACTACCATTTCGGTTTTAAAATATACCGAAAACCTACCACAACAGACATAGTTATAAATGCTAAATCGAATCATCCATACATACAAAAAATGGCGGCATTTAATGGACTAGCACATAGACTAATAAACGTACCAATGAATACGGAGGATTATAAGGAAGAATATAACATAATAAAATACATAGCCTTGAAAAATGGATATAACACAGAAATTGTGGATAAAATGATACATAAACAATTACGGAAAATAAATGGTGACAATAATAAAGTTAAAAATACAACACAATATGTCTCAGCATTATATACGAACATACTCCCCATCATAATAAAAAATAAATTTTAAAAAATTATATATAATTGTTTCATTCAAGACCATAAATAATCTAAAAAATATACTTAAGCCACAAAAACCAATAACTTTGGAGGAATGTTCAGGGGTATATAGAATCCAGTGCAGTGAGTGCGATAAGTTCTATATCGGACAAACGGGGAGGAAATTGATCGAGAGGTTTAAAGAACACCTACCAAAAAAGAAACCCCAAACCACCTCATCAAATTATGCACTCCACCTCATAAACGAAAACCATAATTACACTGGATTCAAAGAGAACATGGAGCCGATACACGTTTGTAATAAAGGTCATTTCCTGAATGCTTTAGAAGAGTTTGAAATATACAAGGCATCCGAAGTAAATAAAGAGCAGTTACTCAACGATCAGCTATCATTTAAATCCAATAAATTATATGATACCGCGTTGATGATAAGCAATGAAGCACGAATACAGGCTAGTTGACGATCGGAGGTCGACCGGTGCACCGAGTCGCTTTTAACGTGTTCATGTGTTTATGTTATATGTTAATTTATTCAGTGATTTTTGTGCGTGTGTTTTTATATATAAACATTTTAATCATTTCGACGACCCCTATGTATTAGGGGAATAATAATTTTTTTACTGTACCTGAAGATGGGGATTTAGTCCCTGAAACATGTTGTATGTAAAAAAACTGAGATCGCCTAGTGGATTATACAAGGTAAAAATTTTTAAGTTAATCATAATAGCGATCTGGAGACTGCAAAAAATGTATCTCAAAGCCAGACAAGCAAACACAGTGTATAAATACAAGAACATCAAGAGTAAAATATTGAAAATCAGCCTCAATATTAAATTTATCAAAAAGTGTTTACGACATTACATCACACCGAAATTCGCAATTTTGAACGTTAGAAACAAATCAGCGGTAGCTTATAATGCCAAAATAAAAGCACAAAAAACGTGGCTTAAGGAGGAAATTAAAGCATTATACATAAAGAAAATTCGTTTAAATAAATTGTTATACAAAGCTCATTTAATGGTCTTGAACACGTTACACCCAGCTATAGTCAATGAAGTAATTTATCTAATACAAACACAGATTAGAGATATTGCCAAAGTAATTATATCGAGACACATCAAGAATTTTGATAAACTATACAGTGAACAACAAAAACAAGATAACATAGAATGTAAACATATATTTTATAAACGTGTAGCCAATCTTACTAACATTGAATTATCAACAGAGGAACAGAATTTATTATCGAAGGGCCTACACTATAATTTACCTGACTTTAGTAAACACGCTTTAACACGGGAAGTCACGAATGCTGAGGCTACAATTAAATGTATTAAGAACCAAGACACTCAGTGTGAAACACGGTTATTAATCAACAATAAGTTGAATCGTTTCCTGAAGTTAAATAGCACACATAACACAGAACATAAAAAAGAGTTAAAAATCGCTAAAAATATCAAACAAAAAATAATAAATAACAACGCAATAATTACAAAAGCAGATAAAGGAAACACAGTGGTTATTATGGAAAATACAGAGTATATACGTAAATGTTACGACTTCATTCAAGATAATAACATAACAATGTTAAATGATGACCCGACCGAAAAACACTAAAACCAAATATTAATACATGTGTAAATTTACTTGACACACAAACCAGACGGAATGTGAAACAAATCAAACCTAAGGCACCTGAATTTATGGGACTACCCAAATTACACAAACAAAACATTCCTATACGACCGCCCCGAATTATAAAATAGCCAAAAAACTGCAACAAATTATTAAGAACAGCATAAAATTAGAAAATATCCACAATATAAAAAACACCTTTGAATTCATAATTAAATTAAAGATATGAAGATTACACCTAGTTATAAACTTGTCTCGATGGACATTGTCAATTTATATACAAATATTCCGGTTTTGGAAACATGAAAAATTCTAAAGGTAAATTTAACTACGACAGGTATTCTAAACAAAAAACAAATAGATGAACTCCTATCTTTGTTACAGATTATAGTACAGCAAAATTATTACACTCATGACAACAAGTATTTTAACCAAGAGGAAGGTTTGGCTATGGGTTCACCTCTAAGTGGACTTTTGGCCGAAATATATATGAACTATTATGAGAATAAATTTTTATTGTCTGACTATAACCGATTCTATGATAAAATTGTTTCTTATACACGCTATGTAAACGACACCTTCATAGTATTTAATGGCACTCATAGACAGGTGGATATGTTTTTTAAATGTATTAACGAAATTAACCACAACATAAAATTTACTATGGAAATGGAAACCAATAATGGCTTGAACTTCCTCGATGTATTGGTGTTAAAAAGAAACTACCATTTCGGTTTTAAAATATACCGAAAACCTACCACAACAGACATAGTTATAAATGCTAAATCGAATCATCCATACATACAAAAAATGGCGGCATTTAATGGACTAGCACATAGACTAATAAACGTACCAATGAATACGGAGGATTATAAGGAAGAATATAACATAATAAAATACATAGCCTTGAAAAATGGATATAACACAGAAATTGTGGATAAAATGATACATAAACAATTACGGAAAATAAATGGTGACAATAATAAAGTTAAAAATACAACACAATATGTCTCAGCATTATATACGAACATACTCCCCATCATAATAAAAAATAAATTTTAAAAAATTATATATAAATGTTTCATTCAAGACCATAAATAATCTAAAAAATATACTTAAGCCACAAAAACCAATAACTTTGGAGGAATGTTCAGGGGTATATAGAATCCAGTGCAGTGAGTGCGATAAGTTCTATATCGGACAAACGGGGAGGAAATTGGTCGAGAGGTTTAAAGAACACCTACCAAAAAAGAAACCCCAAACCACCTCATCAAATTATGCACTCCACCTCATAAACGAAAACCATAATTACACTGGATTCAAAGAGAACATGGAGCCGATACACGTTTGTAATAAAGGTCATTTCCTGAATGCTTTAGAAGAGTTTGAAATATACAAGGCATCCGAAGTAAATAAAGAGCAGTTACTCAACGATCAGCTATCATTTAAATCCAATAAATTATATGATACCGCGTTGATGATAAGCAATGAAGCACGAATACAGGCTAGTTGACGATCGGAGGTCGACCGGTGCACCGAGTCGCTTTTAACGTGTTTGTGTGTTTATGTTATATGTTAATTTATTCAGTGATTTTTGTGCGTGTGTTTTTATATATAAACATTTTAATCATTTCGACGACCCCTATGTATTAGGGGAATAATAATTTTTTTACTGTACCTGAAGATGGGGATTTAGTCCCTGAAACATGTTGTATGTAAAAAAACTGAGATCGCCTAGTGGATTATACAAGGTAAAAATTTTTAAGTTAATCATAATAGCGATCTGGAGACTGCAAAAAATGTATCTCGAAGCCAGACAAGCAAACACAGTCTATAAATACAAGAACATCAAGAGTAAAATATTGAAAATCAGCCTCAATATTAAATTTATCAAAAAGTGTTTACGACATTACATCACACCGAAATTCGCAATTTTGAACGTTAGAAACAAATCAGCGGTAGCTTATAATGCCAAAATAAAAGCACAAAAAACGTGGCTTAAGGAGGAAATTAAAGCATTATACATAAAGAAAATTCGTTTAAATAAATTGTTATACAAAGCTCATTTAATGGTCTTGAACAAGTTACACCCAGCTATAGTCAATGAAGTAATTTATCTAATACAAACACAGATTAGAGATATTGCCAAAGTAATTATATCGAGACACATCAAGAATTTTGATAAACTATACAGTGAACAACAAAAACAAGATAACATAGAATGTAAACATATATTTTATAAACGTGTAGCCAATCTTACTAACATTGAATTATCAACAGAGGAACAGAATTTATTATCGAAGGGCCTACACTATAATTTACCTGACTTTAGTAAACACGCTTTAACACGGGAAGTCACGAATGCTGAGGCTACAATTAAATGTATTAAGAACCAAGACACTCAGTGTGAAACACGGTTATTAATCAACAATAAGTTGAATCGTTTCCTGAAGTTAAATAGCACACATAACACAGAACATAAAAAAGAGTTAAAAATCGCTAAAAATATCAAACAAAAAATAATAAATAACAACGCAATAATTACAAAAGCAGATAAAGGAAACACAGTGGTTATTATGGAAAATACAGAGTATATACGTAAATGTTACGACTTCATTCAAGATAATAACATAACAATGTTAAATGATGACCCGACCTAAAAACACTAAAACCAAATATTAATACATGTGTAAATTTACTTGACACACAAACCAGACGGAATGTGAAACAAATCAAACCTAAGGCACCTGAAGTTATGGGACTACCCAAATTACACAAACAAAACATTCCTATACGACCGCCCCGAATTATAAAATAGCCAAAAAACTGCAACAAATTATTAAGAACAGCATAAAATTAGAAAATATCCACAATATAAAAAACACCTTTGAATTCATAATTAAATTAAAGATATGAAGATTACACCTAGTTATAAACTTGTCTCGATGGACATTGTCAATTTATATACAAATATTCCGGTTTTGGAAACATGAAAAATTCTAAAGGTAAATTTAACTACGACAGGTATTCTAAACAAAAAACAAATAGATGAACTCCTATCTTTGTTACAGATTATAGTACAGCAAAATTATTACACTCATGACAACAAGTATTTTAACCAAGAGGAAGGTTTGGCTATGGGTTCACCTCTAAGTGGACTTTTGGCCGAAATATATATGAACTATTATGAGAATAAATTTTTATTGTCTGACTATAACCGATTCTATGATAAAATTGTTTCTTATACAAGCTATGTAAACGACACCTTCATAGTATTTAATGGCACTCATAGACAGGTGGATATGTTTTTTAAATTTATTAACGAAATTAACCACAACATAAAATTTACTATGGAAATGGAAACCAATAATGGCTTGAACTTCCTCGATGTATTGGTGTTAAAAAGAAACTACCATTTCGGTTTTAAAATATACCGAAAACCTACCACAACAGACATAGTTATAAATGCTAAATCGAATCATCCATACATACAAAAAATGGCGGCATTTAATGGACTAGCACATAGACTAATAAACGTACCAATGAATACGGAGGATTATAAGGAAGAATATAACATAATAAAATACATAGCCTTGAAAAATGGATATAACACAGAAATTGTGGATAAAATGATACATAAACAATTACGGAAAATAAATGGTGACAATAATAAAGTTAAAAATACAACACAATATGTCTCAGCATTATATACGAACATACTCCCCATCATAATAAAAAATAAATTTTAAAAAATTATATATAAATGTTTCATTCAAGACCATAAATAATCTAAAAAATATACTTAAGCCACAAAAACCAATAACTTTGGAGGAATGTTCAGGGGTATATAGAATCCAGTGCAGTGAGTGCGATAAGTTCTATATCAGACAAACGGGGAGGAAATTGATCGAGAGGTTTAAAGAACACCTACCAAAAAAGAAACCCCAAACCACCTCATCAAATTATGCACTCCACCTCATAAACGAAAACCATAATTACACTGGATTCAAAGAGAACATGGAGCCGATACACGTTGTAATAAAGGTCATTTCCTGAATGCTTTAGAAGAGTTTGAAATATACAAGGCATCCGAAGTAAATAAAGAGCAGTTACTCAACGATCAGCTATCATTTAAATCCAATAAATTATATGATACCGCGTTGATGATAAGCAATGAAGCACGAATACAGGCTAGTTGACGATCGGAGGTCGACCGGTGCACCGAGTCGCTTTTAACGTGTTCATGTGTTTATGTTATATGTTAATTTATTTAGTGATTTTTGTGCGTGTGTTTTTATGTATAAACGTTTTAATCATTTCGACAACCCCTATGTATTAGGGGAATAATAATTTTTTACTGTACCTGAAGATGGGGATTTAGTCCCCGAAACATGTTGTACGTAAAAAACTGAGATCGCCTAGTGGATTATACAAGGTAAAAATTTTTAAGTTAATTAATATTATTCCGTCGAATCTTATTCTATCTTCGTCACTATTACATTATAAGTTTGTAACGGAAAATTCTTTATTTTTTAATTATTTCCCCTTGGTTTTATTGCACTATATGAGTTACCTTGTGGTTTCATATAATTTATGTTTCATGCAATGTTCATATTGTAAATATGTTTATTCACTTACACTATACACTGTTTTTACTTCTTATAGTCTTATCACCGTTGTTCTCACCTTCTTACACTGTTACACTCCCTAACTTTTATAATTATTGTTCAATATTATTATATTTGTAATTTTATATGAATTACAGTCTGTAGTTCACTTATACACAATAGCTGTTTGAGGTTCGCAGACCTCCTCATAGTTTTAATCTAAGGCTATACCAGTACTCAGTGTCTTATTTCTTACATGCTAAGTTTAATATTTGTACATTATAATTGTTTACTAAGAACTATTATCATTTGATCGTCTCTTCTGGGTATTTGTCATTGTCAGTTATTGTTTTGTCATGTTAATTGCATTATTTAATTCCTAAATTTGCATTCTCTATTTCCCTATTTCCCAATTATTCATTTATGATAATATTTCCCTTTTTGTTTCGATTTCTCTTTATTCCTTGAAAATATTAATTATCTTTAAGTAATATATTGTCTCTTCATTACTGTATTTATTAAGTTTATTTTATTCTTCTATTTCTTTGAATATTAATAAGATTGCGTTTCTGCATATTTCACTACGAATTTTGATGGTATAAGTATACCATCTTTGGAGATGTCTTTCTTTGGAGGTGGAATCTTGTTACCTTATAACGTTATTATTTTAAAAGTTAACTTGTACATTATTATAATAACAAATCAGGTTTTTAGTATAATAAAAATTCAGTTGAAACTATAAAATTGTCAGTATCATTCATTATAAATTGTTATTTTGTTATACGTTTTATGTTTTATTTCAGGTACTATCCATGGAGTTTTGTTTGTAGTCCAGGTTGGGTACAGATAAAATGTGAACTGCGCATATTGTCACAGTTTGCATTCAACTTAAATCCTGACTGGGAATTGCCACCAAAGAAACAGCCATCTCAGCCACTGAAGGATGGAGTTCGAGACATGCTTGTCAAGCACCATCTTTTTAGTTGGGATTTGTAACCTACAGCATTCCAAATGTTGTACCTCGCTGCCATCATCATGCTTCATATTCCTCTGTCTCATGTACTTAGTATTTATTTTTTTAACAATGTATTTGAATACGAATCATATAGATTAAGTTAGGTAATATAACTTGGATTGAGTAAACAGTGGTATATAAAAATTGTTGTTCCCATTTAAACTGGCAACAGAGTGTTAAAATTTACATGGATTTAGAGTGAAAGAATTTATTTTGAGTAAAGTTTGTTCAATATGTGTACTAATTTTTAGATTGAAGTATATATTGTATTTGATTTAATACTATTTTTATCTCTATTACTTTAGATAAGTGTACATGTGTGCGTGTGTGTGCTTAACAGTGTTCCTCATAGTACTGTATGTGTTGGAAAAAAATTGTTGATTTATTATTTATTATTCATATCAAGGTGTAATCAAAATAGCTGTTGGGTAGCTAGATTTTTAAAAAAAAAGAAAGCACTAGGAACTAATTTTGAAACCACCATTTCATTTTCACTCTTTGAGAGTAGTTAATAGGCGAGAAGGCTGACTTTCACAAACTTTGGCAGATTAAGTGAACAGTATATTCGGAATAGTGGATTTCATACAAGTATCCTTCCACCTTTATCTACCCAAGACATGAAAGTGAAACATTGATTTTACTCTCAGTTGCTAGTAAACAAATCTGTGGGTAAGTAGCATCAAGGTTCATACTGCTCAATCATAACCACCTCCATATAACTGTTTTAATTATACTTCTATTTTACAGTGTCCTTTTTGTTTATTTTTAAATCAGGGTAACCATCTACAAGCACTAATTTTTCAGCTTGAATAATTTTTTATGCAAGCCGATAATTTTTTGTTTGTTTAAACTAATTGGATCTCGCTTGTTTGTAAGCTTCCTTTAGGGATCCAGTACAAAAGCCATTTCTTCTTCTTCTTCTTCTTCTTCTTCTTCTTCTTCTTCTTCTTCTTCTTCTTCTTCTTCTTCTTCTTCTTCTTCTTCATCGTCATCGTCGTCGTCGTCGTCCTTAAATCCATCTACATCAGAGTACATAGTAAATTTTTATACTACATTCCAGGCGATTCAATTTTTTGTTAAGTGCTTTAATATGCTTTTTATATAAGTGAGCATTTCCATATTGCGCATATATCCTCCCAGTTTAAACTCTTGGAGAAGAGGATCCAAAGTAAATCATTTCTAAACATATCATTCACTGGTTTTCTAAGCACATGCCCCACTTTAATTGTGTCTTGTTTTCTGCTGATTATATTTTCTCCTTTCACAATTTGGTGTCTATTCTTGCAAGAATGGATAAAACTTAAAAAGTCTAATAAAAGTCTGTTGGGACTGTTTATATTGACTCCTTTTTTGTTTACAAAATTATGTAATGTATAATAAGGTATCATTATGTTGATTGGGATTTCTACACGGTGTGGAAAATACTCTCCTTTTGAAGATATGTTCTCTTTCTTTGAAGATACTCTTCTTTCAAGCTGTTCTGATTCATGAAGACAAGTGGGAGTGTTGAGTCTAAAGGGTATGCATACTTGAATTACTGATTAATTATTGTTTATGAAAATTCATAAAAAGGTTGAAGCTGATACTTTTGTAACACAATATATGTTAATCTACTGATTTGTTAATATGTGCTGCATTGGCTACCCATTACTCACAAAACTTCTTGTGAACATAAGCATAAGCTACAACTTATGCTCGTCACAGCTGTTTGCCCTAAATATAATTGTTTTCTCTTTGTGGTGTTTTATATTGGCATTCACTTTTTCTGTGTAATATTTTCAGCTTCATATTAATTATTTTAGGACACGCAACATATTTAAAACATTTTACAGTATACCCTCATTTCAAAAGCTTGTAGTTTTTGTATATGTATACAGATGTAGACATAAAATAATGGAGAGAAAAACCTCATAGTTCTCAGTCTTACTCGGTTTCATGTTATGAAGTATCTGCTGCAACATGTGATAATCTTGCTATCTCAGCTCAGATTAGAGCATTGTTATTTTGGAATGCTTTTACAGTGGCATTAATTTTTGGTACTTTCATTGCTTTCTAAAAGGACAGGTCTGGCTGTCGTTTCACTCATGTTGTAATGAGAGGTGAAGTCAAGATGTTGTCATTTTTTAACAACTATCTTTAAAGATACTGCACATTATTTTTCTAGTACAGTAAACCCTCGACTAATTGGGGCTGAGGGGTGTCCGTAAAATCGAAAGTCCGTTAAATCGCAAATTTTGTTTTTTGAGGATATATTTAAATCAAATAGGCCTATAACACTTGAAATTTTAATACTGTTAATATCATGCAAATACCGTATTGTTCAAATACAAGCCGCACTTTTTCTCCTAAAAACATGGTCGCTAATTTGGCATGCGGCTTGCATTCGCGCGCTAACGAAATTCGAAGTTATACCTGAATTCTGTTGGGACGAACGCTTTTGGTATCTATGAGTTGTTTACTGCCTAAGCAACAGCAGTTTGCCTGGCTGTAGTTAACTCTGGCGTTATGATTTATGACTACAACCGAATGTTTTAACAGCAAACTGAAGAAAGAATAGGAAGATAAAGTGTAAGTGCGTGCGCACACGCGCGTGTTAGCACCCTTCTGTAGGCAGCAAGACAAAGGATGAGTAGAGGGGTGTGAGTAACATGTTTCTAAATAACGGGTAAACTACCAGTGTGGTTTTCTATTGTAACAGCGACAACATCGCTTATCTGTACTTTGTTTTCATTCGGCGTTTTTGTAGTGCGTTTGCGGTATGAGTGATATTGTGGAGACTAAAGGCACGCAGTCAAATCAAATTAAACGTAACCCGTACGATGCGAATTATAAATTAATTGTGATACAAAATGTAGAAAAAACATACAATCGCGAAGCCGGAAGGAAATTCGATATTGATGAATCCTGTATTCGACGATGGAGAAAACAGAAGCAACGACTTTTAAATGCAAATACTGCGCGACGAGTATTCGCGGGACCTCAAGTTGGGCGTTTTGTAGCAGTAGAGTCCAGCATCTGTTAATACATACGGCTTTTAAGAAGGCAAGGACTCCCTGACACTAGACATGTTTTAAAATTAAAAGCTTTAGAAATCGCAGAAGAATTAAAAGTTTCCGGTTTCAAAGCCAGCTTTGGGTGTAAAAGACGAATGATGCGGTGAAATGGATTTGCGCTTAAATGACGTACATCACTCGCCCTAAAACTACCGAGTGACTACGATGAAAAACTCCTACAGTATCAGCAGTTTGTCATTCATTTACGCAAGAAGCATAATTATTCACTTGAACACATGGGAAATGCCGATGAAACACCCGTATTTTGTATTTACGTATATTTACTGTGGACCAAAAGAGAACCAAATCTGTAACAGTAAAGATTACGGGAAATGAAAAGTTACGTGCCACTGTAATGCTTGCTGTATTAGCTGATGGACGAATATTTCACAGTGAAATAAGATGCATATCAGTGTATATTCTTCAGTGTTAGTCGTCATGATGTCTTCCACTGAACGTGTGCGACGCCTGCGTCAACGACAACGCAAAGACAGGGATCGTGAAGAATTAAATGAATTCTTGATGAATACTCCGTTCTCATCAAATACAATTGAAGATGAGAAAATTTGCATGGTGTTTCAAAACAAGAAACAAGAAGAAAGGAAACGAAAGAATGCTCCGATAGCCAAGCAATATCGCCAGAACAGGAGAGTCTGCAGTTTATGCACATTATACGTTTCAAAAGCCTAAAAACATTATCATCCTTTGATGTTTTTTTTTTTTGGCCTGTTTTGTCTGTCAAATTCTGTCTGTTAAATCCGAAGTCCGTTAAACCGAGGTCCGTTAAATCGAGGGTTTACTGTATAATCAAATTTGAAAAACAAAGGGATGGAAGAAAAAGTGAGCGTGAGAGGGGGGTTGTATGTTCGTTTTGAAGATATCTATGTTGATATGTGATTTCATTTGGTGAGTCTTCATTGTTGAGATTATAAAGTAACATACCATAGTTAACACTAAATTTCATCTATTACTTATTTTTATAAATAAAATTAGTAACAATAAATCTGTTATTTAAAATTGTAATATTAGTTGATGAATTTAAATTATTATAACATAAATTGAAGTGATACTGATTGTTTAGTTGCCAGTCATTCTTACAATTAGTTACATACGTATGTATAAAATCAGTACAACCAAAGTCATTAAAAACATAGTATGACATTTGTAACTGCTGTCAACATGACCAGTATTATTCATAACAATAAAATTCTTTAAGAAAAGTTTTGAACTTTTTTTATACTAATTTGTATCAGATCTGTTACTTCTTTTTTTAAAAAAGTCTTCTTCTAAAAAAGGTTTTATAATTGAAGTACTCATCTGATCTGAACCTCTTCACATAAGTTGCGACTTATTTTTCTGTACCAAATTTTATATCTTTCTTACATACATAATGAAGCTATCAATGAACCTTTGACACAGGTTTATAGTTGCTGCAAAAGCTAAAAATGAACAAAGCGTTCAGGACACAAAAGGCAAGGAAAAGACACATGACATGCTACATATAAAATTCATAGAGAAGAAAGAATGAGTGGCTTACAAATATAACAAACTGATGTCAAAGAGTAGAATACATGTTTATAGCCTAAATTCGAATTTCAGGACAATCAGCCAACAAAGCAACAATGGAATGAATGCACGATGCGCTGGAGAACTTGGAAATATAAAAAGGGGAATTGGAAAATCTCAAGTTAGATGAGTAGTGACCTATCAAATCTTTCTGGATCAATATGGATTGTTATAGATATACTTTAGAATGACCGCAGAATACCAGAAGTTTTTAGTGTTTTTTTAATTGACTAGAATGTAAGTATCACAATTCACAGAAAATGATATTTTCTTGGAAAGCCAAAACTCAGTATTTTAACAGTAGGTTAGTTTTACAATTTAGTTTTACTTAATATTACTATCTTCTTGCAGCAGTTTTAGAGATAGAAAAGCTTTACAGTAGTGACATCCATTACAAAATATTCTTAACACATTGCATTGTAAAATAGTAATTACAGTGGCGGCTGGTGTTACGGTTGCAGCGATGCACAACCACCAATATAGAATGTAACAGTACATACTGGCCCAATACCATAATTGTGGGTTATGTAGGGGTTTTCAATGTTTTATTATGTATTTTTAAACATACAGAATGGTTAGGTACCTTGTCCCTCTGGAAAAAAGGAACAACGAGATGTCGGCCAGAGTAAGACACCAAAGTCGCCGATGGACGTGCTGAACTCAAGATATACCATGGCGGTGTTTGTGACGAAAAGACTACAATACGAATTCCGATTGGACAATAACACTGATCCGTCATAATAAAAGCAATGACGCACTGACAAACAACGCATGTAACCAGTCTTAGTCCTGTATGAAAAAGAGTGGTGACGTAAATATATACCCACACAAGCGCAAATTCACATTTGCCTCGCTCTCATTTCAATGCCATTCTTCAGAGGAGACACAGCGATGTATCGCTGTATGAACAATTTTCTACAAATAGTTTACAATAACTAGATCAAAATATTATCAGTAATAGTGGAGCAATGAAAGCTCATTTTGTTTAACAGTATGAATATTAAAATGTAAAATCAGTGCATATATCTCTCCAGTTAAACGCAGCTGAATTAGAGGCGAACACCGGCCATCACCATGGGCGTCACCCACCAGCAACGGATGGATAACACCAAACAATAAGCAGAGAAGTCCCTTTTATCATTTGTTATAGTTTAATGAGCTCATTAATACAGAATCAATAATTAAAAGAATGTACGGGGTTAAAGCTGAATGTGTGTGAGAGTGAGCGAATGAAATTATGGCCATAACCACAAAATGCTAAGGGCATTGGTTTGTGTATTAACGAACTAACAATTAATAAATGGTTTTAAGCTGCAGCAATACAATTTACACGGATATTAATTTAGCAGACAACAGAAGCATAGAGAGTAAAATGAGATATAAAAAATAACAGCCATTTGTTTTTGGGTCAACTTATATGACGTCATTGTTTTGACCGCATGGTCGCATCTGTAATACCTTATATAGAATTAAATTTTGATGGTTATTTTCAACAATACCGTGTATTCATTTGTGTCATCATCTGTGTCTCAAAATCTCGCTGTAAATGAACCTTGGCACCCCTTAGGTAAAAAAGCACATAACCGAAGAAGATTACGAGCCCGGCAGCAAAAAACATGGTAAGTACACACACGTGCCATAGTACGGTAGTATTTACACATATAAATATAAAAACAATATTATTAGTTATAGATGGTGTTTGTTAACAAATGGCCCCGAACAGTTGACTTTATATAAAATTATTTTATATAAATAAGCCAGATTCAGAGACATAGAGGGTGACAAGATGATATCCAGAACCTAACAAGAGAGGTTATGGAGGTTATGTTGACAACCAGAGTGAATAGTAGTTGTGTAATTTTGTTATAAGTAGAGCGAAATAGTAATTCCAACATTTAAAATAAAAAATGGCAGATAATAACAATAGCATGGAAAGGGATAACACAGAGACAGAATCCATGTTATTGGAAAGACACATTAGCTCAACACCCAAAGTAGTTGAAAATAAAATCTCATTAGGAAATATATTCACATTAATCAGTGACAAATTCAATCAAATGAACGGTACGCTTAATGCAAAATTAGATAGTTTGGAGAGTGAGTTAAAAAAGCAGAATACTTTACAGAATGTCAAATTAAATAAAGTAGAGAAAAATTACGAGAGTAAAATGGGGGTAGAGAATAGTAGAGAACCAAATAAATTAGATAGAAACAAAAACAAGATAAGTGGGGTAGAAAATTACGATAAAATAAATAAAAATATAGTAATAGGTGATAATAGTGTGGAGGTTGGTAGTATAAATGAAATTTTATGGGGAATTGAATATAATAATAATGGAATGATAGTGTGTGTTGAAGGGTTAAAGAGAGAGAGATGGTATGATAAAGAGAAATATATTGAGAGAGAGAAATGTTGTTGGGAGAGTTATTATGAGAGATGTTTTAAGAGAGAGAGATGGTATGATAGTGAGAGATATATTGAGAGAAAGAGGGAGGTAGAAATTTTTAAGATATGTAGAAATTATGAAGAGTTTATAGCAAGGTTAGGTGTAGAGATGATTGATGAATATAACAAGTACTTACCTTATAATAAAACTGAAGTAGTAGGAGATAATGAGAAAGATAACTTTACAAAATACCTGGCTGTAACAGACTATACCAAAGGCGACATGACCATACCCGATCATGAGTTATATGAGATTGTGGAAAATTATAGAAATTTGAATAGTAGGTACCGGTATATTGATTGTAATAATATAAGACATTCAATATTAAACCATGTATATAGTTTTAAGGTGCGATTGTTATTTGACGATGGAGGGTAGACCTTCTATTGTGTTATGAACATTTAATTGTGTGGACAGTGTTTTTAAAAAATGGACTGATTAGGACTGATTATGGCAAATGATTTCATGATTATGTGAATTGTATATTTTGTGTATTGATGTCTATGTATTTGTGTATTTTTGCTGTTGTGTATTTTATGTATTTTTATGTAAACATGTATTGTAGGATTTTAAATAACTAAAGGAAGTTTAAATGATATTATGAGATTCAGGTTATAAGGGTTAGTAAATGATTAAGCAGGTAATAGATTTGCGTATTGAGAAGTATTGTTAGTTGGTAAGTGATGAATTTTCTAATGTATTAAGTTGAAATGTTGTAAAAGAGTTTGGGTAGTAAGGATAAAATAGAGGCATGGGAATTAGTTAGTTAGAGTTAATGGGAGTTAGGAAAAATAAAGTGTTGAGATGCTGATAAAATATAAAGAGGTGTTAGATATTTTAGGGACACAGTGGTTAGTAATTATATGTAGAGTTGAGGGATGTGAGTGGTAATTATATTTGTTGTTGATGGTGATATTTTGTAATAAGGGTATTGGTGTAGGAGTCCAACGAGAGATGTTGAGACAGGAAGGGATCGTTGTGTGCCGGAAAGGGTTATCTGAAAGGGTCAGAAACCGATAAGGGAATGAGTTGGTTAGAGGGAATACACACATACTAGTACAAAAAAGGCGCGGTGCCAGAGGTTTTAAATGGGATTTGTGAAGGGGGTTTATTATAGAGATATTGGTGTCAAAATATATTAATGGTTAGAAGCGGTTAGTGTAAAAAAAAAAAGGGGTAGTAAGGTTAGGTTGACAGATGCCAAAATAAGACAGAGAAAATAGTGAATAATAGAGAGTCACCCAAACGAGTAAGGATAGAGGGTTAGAAAAGGAGAATTCATGGTAGGAAGGTAATTGTAACTGAAAGGTAAGGATAAATTTGAAATTGTTGCATAGAATATGATGAATGTCAAATAATTAAAAGTTAATAGAGAATTGTTGAAGTAGTAATGTGATAAAGTTGGTACAAATCATATAAATTTAAATTGTTTAATGTAAGGTAAATGTAACAATGTTAATATGTAATGTACAATGTTTTATGATGTTTTATTATGTAGATGGCAATAGAGTGTGTGGTTAGGAGGTCACTACAGGGGTAATGACGATAACAAGTGTTAAGATATAGTAGATTTTAAAGTTGAGAGTTTAAAGTTAAAAATGAAGTTAAATAAAATATTCTAGTAAGCTGCCATTTACAAAATAGATAAATGATTATAAGTTGAGCAACAAAGTTTAAAGAAAAGTGTCTGCCCTGATAGTTGTAAGCTGAATTTATAGAAATAATTAGGTGAAGGTATTTTGGTGTATAATAAAGAATTGTTGATATATTGTGTTATGTGTAGTTATATATATATGTTGTTTATTTTCTTACAAGGAGGAAATTGGGTTAGGTGGTGGTAGAAGAATATATATTGTGAAGTTCTATTGTTGTTATGTTAAACTTTTAATTTAGAACCAAACCAATGCCCCAAACACAAACCAATGCGTCTAAAGGGGAACATATCAGTTGTAGATGCGTAAGTGTGTCAGACCACTATTTTGAATTTGTATTGAATGTTTCAGAGTTTTGTGGTGTTGTGACCGCAGTCCTGGGCTGGCTGGAGCATCAGAACAGGAGTGTAGAGTGCCTCATGGCCTTATGGTGTAGGGATCTCTCAGGAGAAGTCCAGTAAGGTCAGAGGGTGCGACCAACATCATGGGACCAAGGGTAAGTGATGATAAAATTTTTTTTCGTAACGTTATAGGGGGTTGTGGTGACGTATCTAGACTGATCCTTTTAGGAAAGTGTGAATGAGTCAAGGAAATGTTTTGGGTTTCGACACAAAAATTTTCCTTGAGGGGGTTTGTAACAGTACATACTGGCCCAATACCATAATTGTGGGTTATGTAGGGGTTTTCAATGTTTTATTATGTATTTTTAAACATACAGAATGGTTAGGTACCTTGTCCCTCTGGAAAAAAGGAACAACGAGATATCGGCCAGAGTAAGACACCAAAGTCGCCGATGGACGTGCTGAACTCAAGATATACCATGGCGGTGTTTGTGACGAAAAGACTACAATACGAATTCCGATTGGACAATAACACTGATCCGTCATAACAAAAGCAATGACGCACTGACAAACAACGCATGTAACCAGTCTTAGTCCTGTATGAAAAAGAGTGGTGACGTAAATATATACCCACACAAGCGCAAATTCACATTTGCCTCGCTCTCATTTCAATGCCATTCTTCAGAGGAGACACAGCGATGTATCGCTGTATGAACAATTTTCTACAAATAGTTTACAATAACTAGATCAAAATATTATCAGTAATAGTGGAGCAATGAAAGCTCATTTTGTTTAACAGTATGAATATTAAAATGTAAAATCAGTGCATATATCTCTCCAGTTAAACGCAGCTGAATTAGAGGCGAACACCGGCCATCACCATGGGCGTCACCCACCAGCAACGGATGGATAACACCAAACAATAAGCAGAGAAGTCCCTTTTATCATTTGTTATAGTTTAATGAGCTCATTAATACAGAATCAATAATTAAAAGAATGTACGGGGTTAAAGCTGAATGTGTGTGAGAGTGAGCGAATGAAATTATGGCCATAACCACAAAATGCTAAGGGCATTGGTTTGTGTATTAACGAACTAACAATTAATAAATGGTTTTAAGCTGCAGCAATACAATTTACACGGATATTAATTTAGCAGACAACAGAAGCATAGAGAGTAAAATGAGATATAAAAAATAACAGCCATTTGTTTTTGGGTCATCTTATATGACGTCATTGTTTTGACCGCATGGTCGCATCTGTAATACCTTATATAGAATTAAATTTTGATGGTTATTTTCAACAATACCGTGTATTCATTTGTGTCATCATCTGTGTCTCAAAATCTTGCTGTAAATGAACCTTGGCACCCCTTAGGTAAAAAAGCACATAACCGAAGAAGATTACGAGCCCGGCAGCAAAAAACATGGTAAGTACACACACGTGCCATAGTATGGTAGTATTTACACATATAAATATAAAAACAATATTATTAGTTATAGATGGTGTTTGTTAACAAGAATAACTAAACTACAAAATAATATACAAAAACATGAAGCAGCTAAAAGTATTATAAATTTCAATGGAGAGCATATTAGATCCTGCACGGCAATGTTCGCATACAATTCAAATGTGTTGCACAGGCTGGTGGTTGTAGGCATGCTTGCAACTTGAACAGTATGTGGCAGAGCTTACTACACAAACATATGAGAGGACGTGCGCTACTCTTCACAATGGCCCTATGTTCCCAGTGTTAGCTAGGCAGTTGCAAAGTTCCACACGCTGTAGAACAACTTTGTGTCATGAAATCAGCACAGCCTTCTTGATTTATAAGTTATGTCAGATTTAGTGATTACATTGGTTCAAGGTAAACGTTATCCTTGTTTGAGGCTATAAAATTATAGTAATAACTTTGTATAACTGTGATTATGATAGTTTAATGTCTTTTAACCGATCCCCCTTCCACTTAACCAACTACTGCAACCACCAAAATTTGGAACCATCAGCCGCCACTGATTAATTATGAAAAACATTCTCAGAAAATAATTACCAGTTTTAGACTATGATCACCAAAGTGCTACAACCATTACTACAATACTGCTATATGTTTTATAAAGGGAAAATAAATGTTGTTTACATTCATTTGTGTGTCAAGTGTTTAAGACAAATGAAGAACTTGTTCAGATTGACATACTACTGAAGTTTACAGTGTAACTACAATGAGTGACAGATTGGTGGGAAAGGGGGTTAGACACTTCAACAAAAGGCAAGTAAACTATAACTAAGCCCAGGCAAGCTCAGTCAGAGAATTATGCTGGCCGTGTGCTTCTCGCACCCAAAATCTGATCATGTCATTTGGCTGGGAACAAATGACTCTCCCTCCTTACAGCCTAGACTTAGTGCTTAATGACTTTCACATGCATTTGAAGCAGTTACTTGGCAACCAGTGTTATGCAAACAATGATGACATAAAAAGAGCTACGCAGCATTGTCTCTCTTCATAGATAGCTTTATTTTGTGCAGACTGAGGATGAAGAATGGTTTTGTCCTTGACAGACATCTTAATATTGGTGAAAAATGTGTTAAAAAGTAGTTCAGGGCATGATTTTTCGTGTGAAAATAAAACTGCTTATAAAAATAATGTCTGTACTTTTTAATAGCAAAACGGTACTTACTTTATGAACACCCCTCATAGTTACTGGCCCCCCACAAAAGTACTAAAACATACCGTCTGTATTTGCATAATTTTCAAATAGTTTTCTGAATTGTCTAACCAGTTAACAGGATACATTCATCATACCTGATGTACATAAGTTACAATATTTGTTTGTATTTGTCTTTGTGTGACATAAGCTAATTTGTACCCAATGTTTAAAAAACTAATATGAAAGTAAACTCAAAGACAAACTAAACTGTATTATTGATGAAATGTTATATAAATAATAATAATGGCTCCCATGTGTACCACCGAACCAGCTTAGGAGTCAGGCAGGGTAGGCTGCCATATGTGAGCCGTATGGCATACAAGGAAGGCAGTGTGGCCAGCACTACGCTACAGCTGCCCATTATTATCCCCAGGATGTTATCCCAGGTACTCATTTTCAACAGGCTGAGTCGACCTGGGGGCTGAAAAACGCACCTTGATTTTATGGTGCGGGCCTGGGAATCGAACCCAGCACCTCTAGATTAGTAGCCAGGTGCCATACCCACTGGTCTACTGAGCCGCCTGAAATTTTATACTTACACAAATAAAAACAAGAGTTTTACATCAAATAAATTTATTAGAAGTCAACAGAAGTTTTTTCTTGTAAATATTGTGATTGGCAGCCAAAGTGAATTTTAAACTATAGCTAAAGTGATGATCTCTCTTGTCCATCTTTAAGATATAGTTCTTATTAATTGCCACTAATAATTTCACATTTATGTTATTAATGAATCTGTCCTTACTCTGTTTGCAATAATAACATGAAGGAGCCTCTTAATTAGGAAAAAAATCATGGTTTATGGTATTTGTTTCTAGTTCATAAAAAACCACTGATTTCGAATAAATATATTCTTGTACAAAAATTTTATTTATTATTAATAATAATAGAGAAAATATATTTCATTGAAATATTTGCTGTATGGAGGAGAAAAGCTACCAGTATGGAAATTCAAATAGAAAATTATAATCTTTGTCCCTTAATTTTGCTAATAATCAGGTTATCTTTGCACAAGGCAAGTAGGATGATTGTTATATGCTTTGCAAATTATATAAGGCTGTCAGAAGTAAGGCCCTGTTGTAGTTGTGAAAAAACAAAACATTTGGTTGCCGAGAGCATAGGTGAAGACTGTGATGAATGAAGGACTTCACAGTAGTCATGCAGTGTTAAAACAATACATTATCTTGGAACTCTCACATCTGCAGAAGGAGAAGTGCACAGGAAATAAGGCAAAGGATTGGTAAGTATATCAATAATTGCATTCAACATTCAGTACTTTTGAATTATGACATTAGCAAATGTAAAAAGACAACTAAAAATCAACAGTTTTGGGTATTGCCATATACAGTGCACAGTCTATACATCATAGAGTAATGCCAATAGATTATTGGTGATATAGTTCTGTAATATTAAGGTTAGATAATATTACAAAGAAGAACAAGAGCAAATATTGACACTGACATCAAATAACTATTGAATCTAAGAGACTGATTTGGCATGGGGACGTGCAACAAGTGCCAGAAGAAAAGTGGCCTCAAAAATTATAGCAATGGCACTTGACAGTAAGGTGAGAAAAAGGAAGACCATGGATATCTTGGAATGATGGAGTGTCTAATGTTATGGGCAATAAGAAGCACGAAGAGACAAACTAAAATGAAAGCTCAGGTGTAAGAAGCACCTGATGGTGTAGATCCACTTGCATAGACATATAAAGATATTACAGAAACAGTATCATGATAGGATAGAAAAACTAGTGTTAACATTATTTTAAATTTTAATTAAAAATACTTTCTGTACATATAAAAAAAATATATTAAACAATTTACAATTATATTCTATTTAAATCTGATTACATGTTCACTCATTTATATTAAATGGAACATGAAATGTTTTATATAATATTTTTAAGTTATGTTAACAAATTTAAGTGAAAACTCTACAAAATTATCATATGCTTAGATCTTGGGACTACTTGTATATGGAATGCATGTAACAAGGCAGGTTTTTTAGTGTCATGTACACTTCTTACACTATTAACTCCAAATAATTGATTTCACAATTGACTCTAATGTTGGCATGCTCTCCTCACTTGTTTTTCGAACTTCTGTATGAATCAACACCTGTTGACAGAAACAATGCTTTTTTATTAAATGTGATTAAATCTTTGAGCATTAATTATTTTGGTGTAATTATTTAATTTTTTAGCATCAGCTATGAGCTTTCTTTAAATCTCTGTAAAATATAAAATAATGTATCTTCGAAGTATGAAACAACAAAAAACATACAAAGACATTTTTGTGGTTTCTGTATAATTATATAGTACAAGCCAGAGTTAAGGGTTATAGAGTACTACTTAAAGGTTATATTATGTGGTCAGAAAATCAATTGAGATGGTTCAAATTGTATCAAGTTCTGACATTCCATTATTTTCATATAATTTTTGTCACCAAAAGCCGGCTATGCACTATCCACCATGCCCGTCAGTGATGGATGTGCGCACCACACTGTCATGCAACTCGTCCAGCGTACCAGACGTTCTTTAGTTCTAGATGTCATTATTTTATTTTTATTCATGTAATCTGCCAAGGATACGTCCCACAGACATCTATTTAATTTATATTTTTTGATAAATTTTGATGTTATTTCATGGTCCATTATGAATTGTAATTAAAATAAATTAATAACAATATTTAAAATAATAACTGGTAATGATATTTGAATGTATTATGTAAACAAAGAATAAACTAAACTAAATATTAAACTGAAATTTTATCTGAATCGTCACTTGTTAAATATAAACTAAAGAATGGGTGTAACGTAAAATTAAACAGTAAACATTTATTAAACAAGTGTGCTCTAAAAACATGTACTGTACTTGCTCGAAAATGACGATTTGATAGACAGCAAGCGTACGCATGATCAAACATTCACGCTGCATGATTCCTTGACATCCGTCAACACTACATACGATCCATCCACACATCGTGCGGCTTGAGCTGATGGTCTTGCTGGACTCATTTTTCGTTGTGCACATCCTTCAAAAAATGCACGACGTGCGGATGGATGTCAAAGCTATGTACTGTCGTTTTTGCCTTGACAATCATGACGTCCAGCGAGGATGGTTAGTGCGTAGCTGGTTAAATTGTGCATATTTTGAAACAACTTTGTACAGAATAAAAAATAATTCTCAGAAACAAGTACTGGTGAAGGTATGTTTGCGCCTTCATTATTTACTGGTTTTTAGGAAAAAATTATCATAATTATCAAAACAGAAAAATTAATAATTTGTATTTTAAATATTTTAGCAAAAATTAATTCTGAAATAAAACAATATATTGTGACGTTTGAGACAAAGAGACGCCGAGCCATAGCTGGCTAAAATTTTAACTTAAACACCCAAAAGTGACTAAATGTACTAAAATAAGGAACTACACCATCTGATGAAGGACTAACACACTCAATTGAAGCAACAGACCAGATTAATTCATTCAAAATTAAGGAACTTCAGTCAAATAAGACGAAGAAGATGCCAGACATGACCAAATCCCAGGACGAGTGAAGATTGATGAACGAAACGATGACACAACCCAGCCCAACTGTATAACACCACACCATAGGTCTACTGATTGTTAAGTATTGCGGAATTACCTAAAATTTATAAATAAAATCCTTTCTAAATCATTTCTCACAATAGAAAAACTCTCACTACAACTGATATTATTTCTTTCAAAGGTTAATATTGAAAATATTTATGAATACTAATATTAACTATAAGCTAACCTCTGTATAACACGACAGCACAGACACATACACTTTTAAACATCACAGAGTTGAATTCAATGTAAAACTTCTTTCATAATTAATAACCACAATTGTAAGGTGGGTGTACTCTATTTAAATATTTTGTTCTAACTTTTTGTTGTACGCAAAAGGATCCAGTGGCAATTTAAATTGTGTAAATAAAGTAAACACAGCGACATTTTGCGTCGTCAAATAACTATCGTTGTCACACTGCTCCCCGCTGAGTAAAGAATTAAATATTTGCCGAGGCCAAAAAATTATTATATTAAACTCAATTGTATAACGATTACTGATGAGCTATCAAGCATTAATAAACAAGTACGAACCTTTATCGACTGTCCCGTAATTATTTCACATGTATTATGAATGTTGTGTTTTGTAGTAGTGAATAGAAATTGCGACCAAAGTATATGTTGGCAACACGTTCTCCCCAGACTACCGATACTCGAGTTCTTGCCAGCTGGTGAACAATTCGAATTACACACCGCAGTAACGTAAACAAACTAACTGAGATTAAACCTTTTAATTGTTTTGTTTGGAAAACGATTTGGCGCCTATCCGGAAGAAAATACAAGTGAGTAAGGACAGGTAAGGTAGTACAGACAGCAACAAGATCCGGTACGAGTTATTAGAGCGTACACGATCGACATAATCAGCAGCAGTTTCATAAGAAATTAATACATATTACACAAAATATAAATAACCGATTGAAGTATTCAACGTAACAAAAATTAACACCGATGAGCGAGATTTCTTACAAAGTGGCGCACCAACTAGTGAGGCTAAATTTATAGGAATAATTGTATCTAGCGGCGAGTACGAAAAAGAAGGACAAAATGTATAAACGAGCTACATCCAAGAAACGCGCAGCGGAGGCCGAAAAAGAAAATGTTGAAGAGAAAGAGACAACTTCGGTGGAGGAAATAGAAACAACGGGAAAAGAGGAAGCCAGAGGAGAACCAAGTTGGCAGGAAATAATGAAAATGATGACTGAACAGAATAAACAGAATAGTGAAAATTTGATGAAACAAATTAAGGATGATAATAAACAAATGCTAGAAAAGATGAATGGCTTGGAGGAAAACAATAAACAAATTAATGAAAAATTGGACAGAAACATAGGGTCATTGAAAGAAGATTTCAAGGAAGAACTTACGAAAAATAAGGAGGAAATTAATGAAAAATTAGACAACAGTAAGAAGATGGAGGAAAATTAGACAAAAATAAAGAGGAAACTAATGAAAGTTTAAAACAAATAAACACAAAGTTTGACAGGACTGAAGAAAACTTAATCAAACAAATGAATGAAAAGTTTGACAGGAATGACGAGAGTCTGAGACAGATTCAGGACGATAACAAACCAATGAACGAAAAACTTGAGGAAAACAATAAACGAATGAAAGAAGATCTTAAGAAAATCAATGAGGACAACCTTATACAAATCAATGAGAGAATTGAGCATTCTAACAAAGAATTAAGGGAAACTGTTGATAAACAGAATGGAGTATTAAGACAAGCTCTCAGTAAGAAAATCGAGGACGTCAATGAGGCAATCAGCCAGAAGGTAGATAAGAACAACGGCGAAAGAAAACAGCAGATAGCTGAAACAAACAGAAAACTGACAGCGACCGATGAAGCTGTTACATGAAATAGGGCTGAACTAGAGGTCAAGATAGGCCAGATAGAAGAAGAAAACCGGGTTCAAGTGGAATCACTATGAACAGATTTCGGAAACCAGCATCGAAACCTAGATACGGTCGTAAACGGACTACAGGAACAAGGACAACGCAACCAGGAGAGAATCGAGAACCTCCAACAGTCAGCTGACAACTGACCGATCACTGTTCCATACACACAACCTATAGACAACTGGGAAACCATCAATTTTAAGTCGTACAAGAGAAACCCAATGGAATTCTTGGAACGGGTCAGCGAACAACTAACGAGAATTGGTGAAAACAGGTGGCCAGTAATTCGTAGTTACCTGGACGAACATTTCAAGGAAACCTATGATAACTGGTGGACAGCCACCAGGCACGACCTCCGAAGCTACGAAGAGTTTAAGATGGCAATTAAAGTCAGGTACTGGTCAGACGCCACCCAGAACATAGTAAGGGAGAGCATCAGCTATGGAAGGTATGACGCCAGCAGAGTGAAGTATGACAAGTTAATTGGTTATTAAAATCTTGAACTTTGTCCCTTTTTAGGGCGTAATTTGAAATATTACGTGTTAAGTAGTTATTGAAATTTGGAAATTCGTCCCTGTTTAGGGCATCATTTGAAGTGTGACAAATGAATTAGTAATTAAAATATTGAAATTTCATATTACCTACCTTTCGTAATTTACCAAGGTGTCGTCTGGTGTACTTAGCAGAGAAAAACAACAGGTGATGCAAAATAAACAAGTACATAGTTAGAATTCATACAACTCACTACTTTATTGAATTTTCATCTCTTCTTCTTACCTGCTAACATTCCACTTGCACACAATTGAATATTGAGGTGACAACACCATCTGATTAAAATAACAACTTATCTCTTATTTCTTATAATTAAATCATTTATTTATAATTATGAAAAGCGACCCAGATTGCTCACTCTCTCCCTCTCATACAGTTTAAGTACCCATTTATTTTTATTTAGAGCTCTTTAAAATGAAATTATTGATATTATGAACTGGGTAGTCGGCTACTTAACTCACGGCGTCTCTCCAGCCATGTGCAGCCTGATGTACATGTCCAAATATTCAGTCAATTCACCACATTGTCAATTTTGCTTTCTTCACTACACTTACTTCACTTTGAGATACCGTGCCACTATTTATGTCAGTTTGTCACTTTCTATACATTTTCTATACTTCCTAAGAGTTAAACGAATTTGTTTGGGGTCCACGAGTCTTTTTGTCCACCCGGCCGGGTAAAAAATTGTTAGACGTCTGCCGGCAACTGTGCACAAAGCTCCCCACTAAACTTTGTTACTCAACCGGAAACACACAGCCTTCATGCGACAAATTGTTCGTCAACATACAGGTAGCGTGGAATTTCAATATGCCCAAATTGTTGACGATATTACACGGCAACGATACAAGAGGCTCAGGTAGGTGCAGCCTCTAATCGGCTTCCTTCAGCTTCAAACCACATGGTGAGGCAATTGTTCTGTCTCACCATTTTTCCGCAGCGTCGGTTGAACCGGGTACGCATCGCATCTGTGCGCGTACTAGTACGTGACAAACACTTGATTTACCAAGACAGTATTGCGTTCTCTGACAACACCCCGCTCAAAAAGCTATGCCAGCGTTCATTGTTTGAAACAACTATTATTTTACCTGGGACTAGCCGCACTGATAGCAAATAAATTTATGAATTTAATAAAAAAAATAAAGACCCCCTTTTTGACACATTACAATACCCCCCCCCCCCAATGAGAGGTTTTATGCCCGAGAGCATAAAAACTCTCATTGCTAAACCTTAAGAGGATCGGTGAGGATATGGCGACAATAACCCCTCATTAATGTCTAAACACGTCATGGGTAAACTACCCCCCTACCTCGGCGACTATGACTGTACCTGAACGACATTACTGGACTTCTCTGTATGAGATCCCAACACCATAACCTCGGACAGATAAGTACCATAGTACCCCTAGCTTTCTAACATTCCACAAAAAATCAAAGATTGGCCTTCTACCATACCAGATCCTCAACCAATATGTTCCCCCTTACATGCATACTGGGTTGCTTTTAGCAATTGCGCACACATACTCATCATTTTATTGAATATAATGTCTATATACTGCGTTGCTTATCTTACATTCATAAAACATTTTATTTTTTAACTTCAATTCCTTTTCTCTAATTGATGCTATAATTTCAAATAAAAAATAAAGCAAACGAATTAAATTTAAATTTTGTTCAAAAAATTAATCTAAGTCCCATATCAAAATTTTATATTACCATTCTATTCATCAAAATCCCAAATTTTTTTTTACATGAACCTACAATCCTTCTTCACTAGCTACTAACAATCATAAAAAACAAATAAACTGAACACCTTATTAAATCATGAATCATTTATAACACATATAATATGACTAATATAAATCAGTTAATACACTAGCAATACATATAATCCACAATATTTTGAACATCAAAACACCATCTGTATGGCAGGCACAATAAAAATAATTTTTTTTTTTTTAGAATTCCCAAAAAATTATTTTGTTAACAAAATTTATTATTTAATCGTTTCAGTATATTGATTAACCGAAATCTACGAATCAATGAAACATACTACGTATCAAACATCAGTCATCAGCTGATCTCCCTGGGTCAGGTGAATGACCTTACCTAGATACACTATACAACATTATACAATGTACACATGTTTATAATCCTTACCTCTCACATACTGCATACAATTAACACAAATACACAAAATCATATAGTTATCGTCATAAATGTCCTCTTAGATTAACATCATATAACTGACCCTAATACTTAAAATTGTTTGCTCTCATAAGGGAAATACATCACTAATCATCGAGTCATAGTTATAGCAACTGTTACTGAACAGGAAATGGGTCGTCAACCACCAACTCTCTCTTTAGAGGAAGTGAAATTGATCGCCCTCCGTTTACAGATGTCGTCACCCTCTCACTGATTTCTCAGTTACTCTCCTACTACATCATTTTCTTAAATTCCCCCCTTATTCTCAGTTACAATTAGGTAACCACCCGCCGAATAAACCGGATCGAGCATTTGCCTTATGCACAGATGTGTTATCTGTGCCCCTGGCTTGTAACGGCCAGCTCCTTTTCCACACACACTATTGTTTCCTGAGGGTGGACTGTAGCGCCCATTTGCATCCCCAAGAACTGAAGTTTATATAAGGTATAGACGCTGCCTATACCATTCTTGGTTCAACGTTATATAAAAATTCGGCATTACTGATGTCCGAGGACACCAGTAATCCTACTAAATATGATTCACACACCCTTATTACGGCACTATCACCACTTTCGATGATAGCCGCTGTTCCATAGTTTTGTAGTTTCCCCTGAGTTACCCTCCGGTTAATTTCTGTGTTCACCAATTTGGATTATATTTACATTATAAATCCACGGTCAGGGTTCGGTGAAGCCGTGACTGCCCGAAATGTAGGGGAAACTACCAAGGTTCACACTGATACCGTTACTACAATTCTCGGATGGTAAACTCTTATACGTTTGGTTATATTATTATTTATTTTAACATCTGTGAGCTTCATCTATACTTTACCATTCAAACATTAAACATTTTATCTTATTTAAATTGTATTATAAACTTCATACTTACAGTACATCACTCATATACTGTCATAGACACACCATATAAACATTTGTTACCACTAAATCATGTACACAACTCCATGTATCTTCTGAAACATTATAGCAATCATATGATTCCCCAACTAAATACATTTTTACACTTATTCATTTGCTATTTACTTTAAAGTTCAAATCTCAGAAACATCATTTAAATTCATTATCAAAATTCAATTATACAACATTAATTAATTAATTAATCTCAAATTCTTTAATTCAATCAATTATTGGAAATACCAGTTATTTTAATTGCATTACTCCAAAACAATTACAATTCAGTTGTTTTATAAACTTCCTAATTACTTTTGTTACTCGTTTAGTTTGATACAATATTATTATTAAAATCAAATTACTACTGCATACACACATTGTTTACGTAAAATACATCTTACAACACAAACACAATTAATTTCACTATAAATTTATTTACAATTTTTTCGTCATTATTTTATTGTTTACCACACCTCATTTTATAAAACAGTCCAATTCAAAACCATTAATTATATAGTTAGATGCTCACAAACATTAATTGTTTTACCCCCCATCATCGTACAATAACCTGGTTTTACGTTTACACAATTCATTTTTTATTAAACTCATTAAATCATTTTTATTAATATAAAGATTACCCAAATTTTTATACTCTTCCACCATACCAACAGGATTATTCCATGTTATTAAATCATATAGTCTATTATCACCGAGTATAGTCCAGTCACCTTTCGTATGATCTATCATAATTATGTCAATTACAGTTTCATTATTATTATCTACTGCTGTATCAGTTTTGTCATAAAGTAAGTAATCAATATTATCACTTTTACCATCATTTGCTATACTACCTATTTCGCAAGGTAAGTATTCAATATTATGAATTCTCGTAATATCTAACCTCTCTACTAATTCGTTATAACCCCTGTTCAGCTTAAATAATTCTATCACTCTCTCTCTCTCTCGTAATCACTTTGTATTTCCATCAAAACTTCATTGCAACTATTATTATTTATTCTGTTATTTATTTTATCTTCTAACACCACATTTTTAATTATATCATCATAATTACCACTAGTTTTAAATTCGCCACTTACCTTAGTATCACTTGTACTTTCAATATTCTTGTTTTCGTTATACTCATCTGTAACTGTATCATTTTCTACCTCCTCCTTCAGAGTTCTACTTTCGTTTACTTCGTCTTGTTTATTTATTTCCGTTTTCAACTCTACGTTACGTGCCCTTATCGTTGACTTGATTTCATTTCTAAATTCATTCAAACTTGCTCTCAAATTATCTGACTTTAACTCTACGCTACTTGTATTTATCGCTGACTTGATTTCGGATTTGATTTCATTTAAGCTCGTTTTTAATTTATTATTCCTTGATTTCATTGCCGTTTTAAATTCATTTAAACACGCGTTTAAATTATTATTTTCTGTTTTCATTTTCTCGTCTTGTTTGTCAAGTTTATCATTTACTTCCGTTCTAAACTCATTCAAATTCGTGTTTTGTTGGTCAAATTTCTCATTTTGTCGGTCAAATTTACTACTCATCATTTCCATAAATAATGCTAATTGACTAAGTACGTCTACATTGTCGATTCTGCTACTTTTAGCGTCTACCGTCTCATTCGTTAATTCGTCTGTTGTATTGTCTATGCTCTCGTTAATATTTGTCGATATTAAATCATCTTGCGTAACATTTAAAATTGACCCCTCCACAATACTTTCACATAAATTTGCACTCCTGTCTTTCTCTGCCATTTCTACCAGGTTGTAAATTAATTTATTTTAATTTTTTAATTTACAACGTCCCTGTTCGGGCGCCATTTGAAGTATGACAAGTTAATTGGTTATTAAAATCTTGTCCCTTTTTAGGCCGTCATTTGAAGTATTACGTGTTAAGTAGTTATTGAAATTTGTAAATTCGTCCCTGTTTAGGGCGTCATTTGAAGTGTGACAAATGAATTAGTAATTAAAATATTGAAATTTCGTATTACCTACCTTTCGTAATTTACCAAGGTGTCGTCTGGTGTACTTAGCAGAGAAAAACAACAGGTGATGCAAAATAAACAAGTACTTAGTTAGAATTCATACAACTCACTACTTTATTGAATTTTCATCTCTTCTCCTTCTCTACCTGCTAACATTCCACTTGCACACAATTGAATATTGAGGTGACAACACCATCTGATTAAAATAACAACTTATCTCTTATTTCTTATAATTAAATCATTTATTTATAATTATGAAAAGCGACCCAGATTGCTCACTCTCTCCCTCTCATACAGTTTAAGTACCCATTTATTTTTATTTAGAGCTCTTTAAAATGAAATTATTGATATTATGAACTGGGTAGTCGGTTACTTAACTCACGGCGTCTCTCCAGCCATGTGCAGCCTGGCGTACATGTCCGAATGTTCAGTCAATTCACCACATTGTCAATTTTGCTTTCTTCACTACACTTACTTCATTTTGAGATACCGTGCCACTATTTATGTCAGTTTGTCACTTTCTATACATTTTCTATACTTCCTAAAAGTTAAACGAATTTGTTTGGGGTCCACGAGTCTTTTTGTCCACCCGGCCGGGTAAAAAATTGTTAGACGACTGCCGGCAACTGTGCACAAAGCTCCCCACTAAACTTTGTTACTCAACCGGAAACACACAGCCTTCATGCGACAAATTGTTCGTCAACATACAGGTAGCGTGGAATTTCAATGTGCCCAAATTGTTGACGATATTACACGGCGATGATACAGGAGGCTCAGGTAGGTGGAGCCTCTAATCGGCTTCCTTCAGCTTCAAAGCACATGGTGAGGCAATTGTTCTGTCTCGCCATTTTTCCGCAGCGTCGGTTGAACCGGGTATGCGTCGCATTTGCGCGCGTGCTAATGTGCCGCGTACTAGTACGTGACAAACACTTGATTTACCAAGACAGTATTGCGTTCTCTGACAACACCCCACTCAAAAAGCTATGCCAGCGTTCATTGTTTGAAACCACTATTATTTTACCTGGGACTAGCCGCACTGATAGCAAATAAATTTATGAATTTAATAAAAAAAATAAAGAACCCCTTTTTGACACATTACAAGAGGGACAACGCTCACCGCCTACTTCCTTGGAAAAGTGTGTGTGGCAAGACACCTTGAACCAAAAATCCCGGAGGAAATCCTCGTCACCAGGCTAGCATACCACTATGATAGCGGAATATCAATAGCACGATCAGGTGGACAGATAAAAACGATACAGGCCATGTCAACTCTATTGGAAGAACACGAGCGTGAAGTGCATTATAGAAGGAGTCGGCAGAGGAACGACCGGTACGGGAGCAGGGATATCCCAGTCTACAACAACAGAACCAATAACAATAATAACCATGAGATGCATAACCGGGCGAACTATAATGGCAGGCCAGGTAATAATGGTAATGAGACATACCAACGGCAAAACTACAACAATGGCCAAAGAAACAACGGAAACAATTATGGGAATATACAGAATATCCCAAACAACCAACATAACCGGTCATACAACCCGAATTACCAGAACACAAACAACCGGAATTATAATAACAATAACCGCAACCTGAACAACCAAAATCAAAACTACAGGAGAGTTAATTATGTGGGGGCGGACAATGGCGGTAACGGAAGAGCGTACTATCAAGGACGTCACAGTTTAAATCAGGACACCGACTGGAACCAAGATAACAATAATGATAGAAGAAATACTAGGACTAATGGAGGCAGGAGTCGGAGTCAGGAGGACTAATGGCGAGGTAGCTACGAGGAGGACCATCAACGGCCGGAACCCAGGTCAATGGGAAATGAAAATAATCAAACGAACCAAACTGGCAGAGGAGACAAAGAATCCGAGCCACCTTTAAACTCCACACGGCAGTGAAAACACCAGCGGGACCTTCACTGAACCACTCTATTGGGTTTAACAACATAAAAAATCACGTTAAAAATAATAATTGTATCACAATCACTCTTAGTAACTACTTAAAAAATTTAAGGGATGAATTGTTGGAAGAAGAAGACGGAAATCCAAGAAAAAACAACGAAATAATTACATAACGGCAGAGATCAACAGTGTAAGATTTTATGAAAAGATACTGGAACGAACCGAGAAAACGAGAAGAAAATATCAGCAATTCCAACCAAAGCCAGAGCGATACCTAGTGGGAGACAAGATACTGTTGAAGAACCGAGAATTGCCCAGCACAATGGAAGGCATCGCGAAGAAGTTGTTACTATTGTACACTGGACCGTATACTGTAAGCAAAGATAACGGAAATAATACTTACGAAATATTGGATCCCAATACACTAAAGAAGAAGGGTACATACAACCAATCATCGATGAAGCGATACTATTAAATAGTTGATAACAGAATAACTGCAATGATGATAACTAGTACAGAAAAATATGAAAAAAAAATATGAACATTATACAGATAACTAAAAGAGAATAAATATAACACCCATCACTAACGTAAAATGACTAGGAGCTAAAATGGAACGAACGAAGAAAATAAATATAAATAAAACTAATATTAAAGTAATTGAAATAACAAAGGTACAAGTAATCCCAGAATAATTTTGTAGTCAGATTAAGACTACTTTTAGAGTTTTTATTTGAAATGAGTTGACTGTAGATGAATTCCAGCAACCACTAATCTGAGCAGATGATACGTTCTTCTGGACTCAGAAGGTGAAGGACGGACAGCGGTGAATTGGAGGCAAAAGCGCACACCCGAACTGTACCGACTCATGTGATTAGGGAAATTAAGTATTCAAGGGATGAAAAAGAGGAAAGAAAAATTAAGTGAAGCAGAAGAAAACAAAAAATATATGTAAATCTATATAAGAAATGAAATAGAGAAGCTCAAATAAGTAAACTGAGAAATAAATAGAATAAATGATTATTTCATCAACATCTAAACGACACCTTCTGAAATAATCAATTTTAGTGGTAGGGCAATATGTGACGGTACGTTTCATCACCATAGACCTATAATCTGTATAATAGTAAAACACCAGTCATGAGTACTAGTAACCATGGATGATAAGGAAACTAAAAAAAAAAAATAAGTGTATAATAAACATAGTATGTCAATCCCAAATTAAAACAAAAGCAGTCGATGAAGAATTAAAAATTGAAAATAGTGCAACACAGTAGTTATAATGAAAAATTAGAAGAGAAACACAATGTAATGGGGCAAAATGGGGTATTTTATTTTATTAAATTTAATTCATTTTCAATTGTAACTCCCATGTATAAATACGGTAGCAAGTCCCCTACATAAAATGGTTTCAGTCAGACAAAGAACGCAGTAACATAGTTTTGCAAGGTGTGACCGTAGAACGCAATTTCATTCCAAGAAATCAAGTGTTGTGTGACACACTAGTGCGCATGAACACCAGCAGGCGCGCAGAAGGGACGCCAAGCAAGATGTCGAATTTATAAAATTATTTTAGCAACGTGGTTTCATGCTGGCGGAAATATGACAAAACCACGTCTATCCGAGTGACGTGACGAATGGCAGTGCAATTTCGTCAACATCTAACACACCTGGATAACCCATACTGTGTGTAAGTCGACTAACGTTTCGTCACAAGCAGGCAGTGGGTTCCCGTTTTGAATAACAGTGGAGAGGGGCACACGAGTAATCTTCTGCCCAGTTAATCTCACCTACAGGCCGCATGCGGTCCGCTTAAATTTTAGGCCGACCTAACAAGTGAGACTTAGTAACCGTTATATCAAAACGTGAAACGGTATATTAGAATGAAGACAGTGAAGTGAACAATTCGAAATTAAAATGTGGGGAATACTGGACAAAACTTTCGGATATCTATATAGCGCAGCCGGTGGATACGAGAGGAATGACGACGGTTGGGTAATCCACAACCAATATCAGTAACTACATTATAAAAGGGCCTAAAATAAATAAGTTCATTTTAAAAGGGGTTATAATTAAACTATGGGGAATTTTACGGTGTGAATGAGCAAACTGGGTTGTTTTATTATTATTATTATTATTATGATCATAATTTAAGATGATTAGCAATAAGTAATTCAAGTTTTTATTTCATGTATAATAGATAAATAGCAGTGTTTTCTGAGAAGAAGTAACGTAAAGTCAAATATTTGAATGAATGTAAAATAAATAATAGTTTTTTTTAAGACAATGAGCAATACATAAATTAAAGTTATTATCCAGCAGTTATTAGCGATGTAACGTAAAAGAAATTGTTGATGTGGGAGTTTTGATATCATTTGACGATAAAATAAGATAACAATAAAATGTGTTAATTAGACATATAAATATGTTGTCTTGATTATTCATCTCTTCTTTCACAGCACTAACACTTAACTAAAAATGAACTTTTTTCATGTGAAAAACTTACTATTTTATCGGACGCGTTTCGGCTTAGTATCCGCCTTCTTCAGCTTTGGTAACAGACTGCCAGCATTTTGTAACGGTTGTGTGGAAGGTGAAGTGGGGGTGGTGTGTGGCGGAAGGGGATTGGCGCGGGGATTCAATTTATTGTTTGTTTTCTGTATAATTGTGTCAAAAAGTGTATGTGATTTATATTGTAATTGATCGTTGAGTATGTTGTTTGGTTGTGTTGTGTGGTGTTTATATATTTCATATTGTTCAGTTGTGTTGAGTTTTTGACCTTTGGGTATGTAATGTAGAATTTCAAGATTAGTGTCTATGTTGGTGTAACTGTGGTTTTCTGTGTGTATGTGTGTGGCAAATGCAGAGTGTATATTGTTGTTGGTTAAAGCTTTTAAGTGTTCAGAATAACGGGATGAAAAAGATCTTCCCGTCTGGCCTATGTAGAAACTATTGCAGTCATTACAATTTAATTTGTAAACACCTGTTTTGTTATATTTGTCTATGTCTGTGTTTGTATTACTGATGTGTTTTTTGATGGTATTGGTTGTTCTGAATGCTATTTTGTATTTGTGTTTTCTGAATGTATTGGCGATTTTGTGTGTGTATGAGTTGTGGTATGTGAGTGTGATGTACTTATTGTGTTGTGTGTTGATGGTATTTAGTGTTTTGTTGTTTTTGTTTTTGATGCGTTTGTGTAGTATGTTTATTAAATTGGGGTTATAACCGTTATTTATTGCTATGTATTTTATTGTGTTGAGTTCGTCGGTGTAATCTTGTTTATTTAAGGGTATTTTAGTTAGTCTATGGAGCATATGGTTGAAGGCCGCATATTTATGTTGTGTTGGGTGGTTTGATGTGTTGTGTATAACCATGTCGGTTGTGGTTGGTTTCCTGTATATTTTGTACGTGTGTGTATTGTTAGTTTTGTTAATTGTTAGGTCTAGAAAATGTATACTATTGTTTTGTTCAGTTTCCAGTGTAAATTTTAATTTGTGGTGTATAGTGTTTATGTATTTGTGGAAGTTTTCAACTTGTCTTGTGTTGCCTCTGAATAAAAGTAATATATCATCTACATACCTGTGCCAGTATATAATTTTGTTAGTGTATTTGTTGTTGTTTATTATGTGGTTCTGTACAATGTTGTGTATATATATTTCTGCTAGTATTCCTGATATGGGGGATCCCATCGGGAGTCCTTCTGTTTGTGTGTATATTTTGTTATTGTATGTAAAGTAATTTTGTTCAGTTATTATTTTGGTAAGTGTGATGATTTCTTGTATGTGTGTTTCAGGTGTGTTGTTTTGTCTGAGTAGTTGTTCTAGTGTTTGTATGGTTTCTTTGATGGGGACATTAGTGTATAAATTGGTTATATCAAAAGATGCCAGTTACAATAACAAAATATACACACAAACAGAAGGACTCCCGATGGGATCCCCCATATCAGGAATACTAGCAGAAATATATATACACAACATTGAACAGAACCACATAATAAACAACAACAAATACACTAACAAAATTATATACTGGCACAGGTATGTAGATGATATATTACTTTTATTCAAAGGCAACACAAGACAAGTTGAAAACTTCCACAAATACATAAACACTATACACCACAAATTAAAATTTACACTGGAAACTGAACAAAACAATAGTATAAATTTTCTAGACCTAACAATTAACAAAACTAACAATACACACACGTACAAAATATACAGGAAACCAACCACAACCGACATGGTTATACACAACACATCAAACCACCCAACACAACATAAATATGCGGCCTTCAACCATATGCTCCATAGACTAACTAAAATACCCTTAAATAAACAAGATTACACCGACGAACTCAACACAATAAAATACATAGCAATAAAAAACGGTTATAACCCCAATTTAATAAACATACTACACAAACGCATCAAAAACAAAAACAACAAAACACTAAATACCATCAACACACAACACAATAAGTACATCACACTCACATACCACAACTCATACACACACAAAATCGCCAATACATTCAGAAAACACAAATACAAAATAGCATTCAGAACAACCAATACCATCAAAAAACACATCAGTAATACAAACACAGACATAGACAAATATAACAAAACAGGTGTTTACAAATTAAATTGTAATGACTGCAATAGTTTCTACATAGGCCAGACGGGAAGATCTTTTTCATCCCGTTATTCTGAACACTTAAAAGCTTTAACCAACAACAATATACACTCTGCATTTGCCACACACATACACACAGAAAACCACAGTTACACCAACATAGACACTAATCTTGAAATTCTACATTACATACCCAAAGGTCAAAAACTCAACACAACTGAACAATATGAAATATATAAACACCACACAACACAACCAAACAACATACTCAACGATCAATTACAATATAAATCACATACACTTTTTGACACAATTATACAGAAAACAAACAATAAATTGAATCCCCGCGCCAATCCCCTTCCGCCACACACCACCCCCACTTCACCTTCCACACAACCGTTACAAAATGCTGGCAGTCTGTTACCAAAGCTGAAGAAGGCGGATACTAAGCCGAAACGCGTCCGATAAAATAGTAAGTTTTTCACATGAAAAAAGTTCATTTTTAGTTAAGTATAAATATGTGTTTGTCATTGCACCACCTGTTGTTTTTTTCTCTGCCAAAGTACATCAGACGACACCTTGGTGCATTACCTTCAAAGGTAAGTAATATGAATTTGCTGATTTTAATATCCTAATTAACTATTAATAGTTAACATAACGCCCTAACAAGGGACAAATTTAAATTTTTCAATCACTAATTAGCTCGTAAAGCTTCAGTTGGCGTCCGTAACAGTTGACGTGGTAAATTAATTTTTAATTTAATATAAATTGAATTAATTTACAACCTGGTCGAAAATGGCAGAGAAAAACAGAGTGCAAATGTATGTGAAAGTAGTGTAGAGGAATCTATTTTAGATGTTACGCAAGACGATATAATATCAACAAATATTAACGAGTAGAGGTGGGCCGATATACCTGTAATAGGTATTTTGGAACGATATTTTTGTGGAACGGATGTAACAGTGACTGAAAAGTTGAAATACCTGTTATTCGCGGCGACGCTGTTCCGAGTCGAGACACGCCGCCCTCGCTGTTCCAAGTCGAGGCACACCCCCTACGCACCCACACAGACACACACACACACACAAAATGTACGCAAGATCACGTAAACCAAGGCCAAATACTAGGCGTACAAAAATATCGCTGGAACGCAAGGAACAGCCAGTAACGCGTATTTAAAATACTAGGTATTTCAAATACTAGTGGTATCACCGATACACAAGGAACAACGCGTTTCAGAGTAACAGTAGTATTTTAGTAACACCTAATATTTCAGGAACACCTAGTATTTCAGGAACAGGAACAGGTAGTATCAAGCATATTTCGAGTAAGAACTAGTACGAGCCACTTTTTCGTCCTGTATACTTCATTCTGCGCAAAGAGACGGAGCTGTTTTTAATAAAGGAAATAATTTATCCTGCTGTTACATTTATTCTCGTGTGATATGCAGATATATAATACAGATTATATGCTAATAATTATATATTATACTAGTCACCAACTTGTAACTAAAATCGGTTGGTAAAACTTTATGTTTTTACTCAAAAAAAACTTTATGTTCCGATCGTTAGTGAAATAGTTGAATTTAATTATATTGAGTTATAACCTATAGAGTGGCTGATGTTGATAAGCTATATTATACTTTTTATTAATGTGATTTTAACTTCACTACACATCTCACGTAAATGATGAGATTGTTGTAATGGGCATTTATGCACTTTATCTAGTTCTGTTCCTTAAATATCTGTAATGCATTTAATTTACTTTTGTTGTTGCTTATTATTTATAAGTTTTTATTTATGTATTTATATTTATTTTATTACAATTTGTTTTTTTATTTTTATTTGTAAAATTTGTTTATTCTCATTCACTCTTGTGGCTTACTGTTATGTTTTTATTATACGTTTCTGATGTTTTTTCACATTATTTTTCGTGGTATTACGTGTAGGCCTACTCTAAATTATTTAATTGCCCTGAGTTTTGCAACTGATTTGTCTAACCAATGTTAGTTTGTTTACTACTTGTGAAAACTTAAATTGGTATTCCCAAAGGGAGATAGGCCTATAAATTCTCTTGTTTCTTATTTTCATTTAAACAGTAATAGTTTAATAAAGTCACAGTGTAAAGTAACAATGTTAATACTTTTAGTTTCAATTTATTTCTTATAACAAATTATATAGTATAGGTTATATAATGTCTTCAAATAAATACACAGCAAGTAGGTTTATTAATATATTAATAGGTTTATCTAGGTGAAAATAAACCTACTTGGAGTGTATTTATTTGAAGATATTACATAGGAGACCTGCAGGAAACTCAAAACGAGTTACTTACAAAGGATAATATAGGTCATGTATATATAGTATATAATAACAGGTATTTGTACCTGTTATTTTTTTTGGAACGGTATTTTCATACCTAGAATTTTAAAATAACAGTTTAGCCCACCTCTATTAACGAGAGAGTAGACAATACAACAGACGAATTAACAATTGAGACCTTAGACGCTAGAGGTGGGCTAAACTGTTATTTTAAAATAGTAGGTATGAAAATACCGTTCCAAAAAAATAACATGTACAAATACCTGTTATTATATACTATGTATACATAACCTACATTATCCTTTGTAAGTAACTCGTTTTGAGTTTCCTGCAGGTCTCCTATGTAATATCTTCAAATAAATACACTCCAAGTAGCTTTATTTTCACCTAGATAAACCTATTAATATATTAATAAACCTACTTGCTCTGTACTTAATTGAAGATATTATATAACCTATACTACCGTATATAATTTGTTATAAGAAATAAATTGAAACTGAAAGTATTAACAGTGTTACTTTACACTGTGACTTTATTAAATTATTACTGTTTAAATGAAAATAAGAAACAAGAGAATTTATAGGCCTATCTCCCTTTGGGAATACCAATTTACGTTTTCACTAGTAGTAAACAAATTAACATTGGTTAGACAAATCAGTTGCGAAACTCGAAGCAATTAAATAATTTAGAGTAGGCCTACACGTAATACCACGAAAAATAATGTGTAAAAACATCAGAAACGTATAATAAAAACATAACAGTGAGCCACAAGAGTGAATGAGAATAAACAAAATTTTACAAATAAAAATAAAAAAACAAATTGTAATAAAATAAATATAAATACATAAATAAAAACTTATAAATAATAAGCAACAACAAAAGTAAATTAAATGCATTACAGATATTTAAGGAACAGAACTAGATAAAGTGCATAAATGTCCATTACAACAATCTCATCATTTACGTGAGATGTGTAATGAAGTTAAAATCACATTAATAAAAAGTATAATATAGCTTATCAACATCAGCCACTCTATAGGTTATAACTCAATATAATTAAATTCAACTATTTCACTAACGATCGGAACATAAAGTTTTTTTGAGTAAAAACAAAGTTTTACCAACCGATTTTAATTACAAGTTGGTGACTAGTATAATATATAATTATTAGCATATAATCTGTATTATATATCTGCATATCACACGAGAATAAATGTAACAGCAGGATAAATTATTTCCTTTATTAAAAACAGCTCCGTCTCTTTGCGCAGAATGAAGTATACAGGACGAAAAAGTGGCTCATACTAGTTCTTACTCAAAATATGCTTGATACTACCTGTTCCTGTTCCTGAAATACTAGGTATTCCTGAAATATTAGGTGTTACTAAAATACTACTGTTACTCTGGAACGCGTTGTTCCTTGTGTATCGGTGATACCACTAGTATTTGAAATACCTAATATTTTAAATACGCGTTACTGGCTGTTCCTTGCGTTCCAGCGATATTTTTGTTCGCCTAGTATTTGGCCTTGGTTTACGTGATCTTGCGTACATTTTGTGTGTGTGTGTGTGTGTGTGTGTGTGTGTGTGTGTGTGTGTGTGTGTGTGTGTGTGTGTGTGTGTGTGTGTGTGTGTGTGTGTGTGTGTGTGTGTGTGTGTGTGTGTGTGTGTGTGTGTGTGTGTGTAGGGGGTGTGCCTCGACTTGGAACAGCGAGGGCGGCGTGTCTCGACTCGGAACAGCGTCGCCGCGAATAACAGGTATTTCAACTTTTCAGTCACTGTTACATCCGTTCCTCAAAAATATCGTTCCAAAATACCTATTACAGGTATATCGGCCCACCTCTTTGTACAAGCGTCTACGGAACCAACATCCAAGCTGATGACCGACCAATGTGGCGACGTGGTGGGGGCACTGGAGGGGCGAGCGAAGGTGCGTCCCATCACATCTGTTAACTGTATGGACAGACGCTGCTTGTGTGATACATTTGCATTCTGGGCTGACAAGCGTCTGCTCGTACGATTAATAGATGGGATGGGATGCGGCTGCTTTCTAGCCGAGTCTTTATAGACTTGACGATAAACCTGTAGCTTATTTTCTGTGTGTTTAGCTGTGTGCGGTCTTCCTACGTGTGTTCTCTCGTAAGCAGAAATACTTACAATATTTTATGTAATCGTTCAGCGCTACAGAATGCGAATGTTTCATACTTTTGTCTGACATAACCTCAGTAACAGCGTGTTACTTGAAATTTGAGGATTACTAATTAACTGTCTTCACACATCTGTTCCAAATTACACACTTATCTAAATCACAAGTTAAATTAATCACACAGAATCTGGCCATGGTTGGATTGTACTTAATTAAGCTCTGTTCAATTGCTATTACAATTATTAGTACGCATAGCGAATAATTATTTGTTTTAAATAAATAACAAATGTGGAGGCCAAATTATGCACATAAGGTGATAAAAATACTTTACTGTATTAAATGTACAATTTATTGGTTTTACAGAAAATACCAGTACTTACACATGAATGGAGAAAATACCAGTACTTACTCAGACTGCATTATCAAATATATGAATATATATCGTTCTTTATAACATATTTTAAAACTTTTGATATTAATATTTTCAATTATACGTTTTAAGCACCTAAATTTTTTATAATACATTTTAGGTTACCTTTTACTGAGTAAAAATTAAACGAATTCATGTAGTCTTCATGTTCATCTCTTAAACATTCAAATACCTATAGCTGGTCTTGGCAAGTAGGTAGCATGCATAAGACAGTAACTCTTCACAGTTATGGAACAGTGGTGATATTTCAGTTTGACACATTCAGCACTCTGCTGTCTGTAACTAAATTGTAAAATAATTGTGCTCCAAGTATAGACAGCATAGTGATTTCTGAAACCACTTATTTCAGACTTATGGTGTGCTATACACGACAGCAAATTTAGAAACACATTAAAGCTTGAAGGTTTTCATCCTAGAAGTTACACAAATATGTTTTGATGTCTGCTGTTGAATGACATGGTTTCTAAGTCCAGCATTTTTATCATCATATAACTAAGCAGTGTTACATGTGGTAACTGTTATCAAAAGTGTTTGTATTACATTTTTTTTTTGTTTACTTTTATACTTGTCTATAACTGCAACTGAAATTTAAAATTTTTATGATTTTCCATTTTGAATTAGAGTTATAGCAGATAAATTCAGCATTCCTGCTGACACACTTAACAACTGTTTATAAAAATTGCGAACAATTTTACAAAACAGTATTTTTTCTAACTCGCATGTTATAAAATGATTAAAAACTGTCAGGTATCCTGACATTAAATCCTGGATATCAAGTATCATGATATTACATCCTGGATATCAACTATCCTGAAAAAGCAAAATATTTTCTAAGACAATTGCACCCATTGACAGCCAATTAGACTCTCCAAAAGGTGGGAAAATAATTATTTTCTTAATTTAAATTTATATTTGTAACATTTTTTAAATATCGGTATGGAGAACCATACATTACTTCCATGTTCTAAGATTTATATTTAAAATCATAATGGAAATAAAATATTTCCATAGAAACTACTTCTTTCTACTTATTGATTCAGCCTTAAGCACAGTACTGTGCATGTGGTCACTAACGTTATACCACCTCACATTATCGCACTCGATTTTCACTGATGATGACAGTCGATGGCACTGCCGAAACGTCTGGTTTTGCAGAAAACATTGTAGGCCTACTGTGCCCAAACAGCCCGGGAAGAAATTTTTACACTAAACTACTTCATTGTTGCCGATAACGTACTACACATATAAAAACATGAAACGTTGCAGGTAAACTACCCATTTCCCTTAACTGATCTTCACCAAAAACAATAATTCACGACTACTCTGCAAATCAGGCTGCATGCAAAAAATTATTTGATTCTGTTTGAATTTGCAGCTTTTATTGTTTGCCATAGAAAAAAATCTTCACACACACACTTTTCGAAAAATGACTTTTTTCATGTTTTGAAGATAGTACAATCAAAATCTGCAAAAATCTCAAGCACGATTTTTTTTGCCATCACCAAACTTCCATTTCTTTAAGGAACATGGAAGTAAAAATCATTAATATTTAGTTTGAAATTAGTCGTAATAATTGTCTTAATTTCTTGCATTATTTTTTTAATAGTTTTAGCAAAACTAAATAAAAGATCAATCTGTTTCACTAACTAAAGGACCTTGTCAAGGGATAACAGAATGAATGAATACTCAAACATTATGTGTTATTTAAAAACCATGTATATTCTTTATTTATACTGTACATTCACTTACAAAACAACTTTGTTTATATCTTCTACATAACAAGCAGTTTATTTTCAACATTTCAGCACCAACCCGTTAACTTATAAATTTCTTAATATACTAATAAATAGATCACAATACACTTTTCTTAACAATTAAGTACAAATTAAGAGGCACGCAAAATTCTGGGTTACCAGTATATGTTGGACTAACAAGTTAAATTCGGTATTTGTGTATGTAAATCCCCCTTTTAATGGATAAGTTAAGTGATGGGCTAGAAATTTTATATATATATTTTATAATATATATATATATTATAATATATATATTATTATATTATTTTATAATCGGCTACATTAATAAACAATTAATTAATTTACATCTTCTTTTAGCCAACACACTTGATTATCATACATGGAATAATAAATATATTAATATGCTTAAAATACTAAATAAACACAAAACAATTAAATTTAACACAATCAATAAAAAACTTAAAAATCTACTAATAAATAGTACACCTAAAGAAGATAACCAAAATTTACACACATTAAATAATAACCACACTTTTTACCCAAAATTCGTAAATTTATCTAATATTAAATTCACGGAAAACGAAATAGCTACCCTAGAATCATCAAACAAAACAAATCTTAAAAATGTAAACAAATATGTAATAGATAATATCATAGTCGAAACTGAAAACGCAATTAATAATGTAGAACAAGAAAAACAAGATAAAATAAGAACAGAAGCCTCAATGGAAATAATAAAATTTGTTATTTTAGATACGTTGATGACACTCTGTACATTTCCCAAAACAATGGTATAAATATAAATAAAATATTCAACTCCATAAATAATTTACATTCTAAAATAAAATTCACGTTAGAAGAACAATGTAATAATAAATTCAAGTATTTAGACTTAACAATAAAGAAAAATGAAACAAATTTTGAATACGCAATATACAGGAAACCTTCTCAAACTGACTTAGTAATACCAAATACTTCTAATCATCCTCCCCAACACAAAATGGCAGTATTTAATTCCATGATTTACCGAATGCTTAGGATCCCATTAAATAACACAGAAAGAAACAAAGAAAGAAAAATTATCCAACAAATAGCAGTTAAAAATGGATACAAAATAAAAACTATTAATAAATTAGAAAATAAAATTAAACATAAAATCACTAATAAAATTCCTAAAAACACTACATTTAAAAATTCATCTATTAATAATAATATAAAATATACAACCTTCACTTATTACGGAAATATAACTCAAAAACTAAATAAAATATTTAAAGATACTAATTTAAAAATACCTTATAATACAGATAATATAATTTGTAATAAAATAAAACCTAAAACTAAATCCAATACTCACAATAAAAATGGAATATATAAAATAGAATGTCCAGATTGTAATAAATTTTACGTGGGCCAGACGAAGAAAATAACTACGAGATAGATTCGTTCAACACTGCAATGCATATATAAAACCAAATATTTATAAATCTAATTTAGCCACACATTGTCTAAATAATAACCACCAGTTTCCAAACATTGAAAATATAAAATTAATTAAAAACATACAAAAAGGTCAAAAAATGAATATTTGGGAAAATCTTAACATTTACAAACACAATAACAATAATTTATTAATTAGAGAACAAACCCAAATAAAAACAAAACAAGACGATCTATTTAAAATTATAGATTTACTACAAAATAAAAATAAAAATGATTAAAATATAAACAAAATTTCAAATATAACCGAGAAAACAGCTGCTGAAGAAAATAAACATTAAAACAATCGTTAACTAATCGACCTAAATCGATTATCAGTTATTTTATTTTACATTAAAATCAATACAAATTCGATTATTCATTAATTTTATATTAATAGAATTATTTCGATTGTTATTAATTCACTTAGAAACCTCTGATGATACTGATATTTTTCAGTGAAACGTGCGTCAGGTGTTAAAAAGAATATACAATATTATCTACTTGCAGAAGAACAAATTGAAAACATCACAAATTATATATATTTTAATATGTTAATTTTTACAGAAGTCATATTTTACATTTTATATATTTACTCTAAACCTCAGACATTAGACACATATGGAAATATTCTGGCATAAGTTTGTGTAGCACGAAGAATGTTTATTAAAGATTAATGACATATGTGTCAAAGTCGAAAAAATAAAAAGTTACATAACTTATAAACAAATAAAAAGTGTGTGTGTGTGTGTGTGTGTGTGTGTGTGTGTGTGTGTGTGTGGTGAGAAATAGGAAGAGGTAAATACAGCATGTTTTACATAATAAATTACTTTTTATAATGACCTATATAATATTTTCTGCTTCCATATACTTAACCAGTACACAAGATGTTAGTAGAATAAATCTTACTAAAATCTGTTGTTTCTTAATGCACAAGTTTGATAATAATACTGTGATTACAAAGTGTATAAAGCTCAGTTCAGTTGTCTGCACTGATGGAGTTTACCAAATTATAAATATAAGTATGAACTTTCAAAAATTGTTTATTGTTTTATATTGATATTGTTACAACACAAATAAGCCACCCCAGTACCAGGGATGAAAAAGATAATTTTTAATGTAAATATACTTCATACTAAATAAAATGTTTAAATATAAATAAAATATAAAAAACTATGACACATATTTTTGTCAAATTGATTAATGACCAAACCATAATTAAAATCACAGTACAGAGCATTACCATTGTTTTATTTCATAGGAAGTTGTATAATATATGTGTGTGTTAGCAATTTCACTGAGCAGACAACTAGCGCCCTTGCCAAGTGGGCAATACAATAAGCTGTACAGAGCCGGGAATCATTTGAACGCTCCAGCTGTCAACGCTGATAACACCAATCTAACTAGTTAATTCACAAATTTAATTGTTTTAAAATAAAGAATTTGGCGCCACCTGGGACTCGCAACCCCTATGAATAAACAGGTAGGTTGTACTGATAGTTGAAACCACGCTACGGACTTCGGTAGCAACAACCATTAATGTAACGACAGGTGTGAGACGAACACACCACACTAACACTTTCTACACATAAAAAACACGTGTACACATTTTACAGAGACGACCAGAATTTAACGTTACAGATTGACGAATCCAACGTGAGATAAGAAACGAGTGGTTATATATTTATTAAAGATCTTTGTATGACAAGCACTGACAAAGAATGCTAAAGCTAAAGAGTGTTTTACAACTTGCTTGTACTTCACAAGCACATCTGACAGTCTAGTTTATCATATTTACTAAACCTAAATTTAAATTAATTTCTTAAAACTGGTACACATACATAACAGGAACAATGAGTACATTTTGCCTTTAGACCAATGAAATATACTGATTAATCTTTCAGTATTTGCAGTACTCATATACACAAACATAATTGTTAATGAGATCTTGATGAAAAATATGTTGCCAAGAAAATGTTTCCTAGTTGTCAGTTGATTCCATATACTTCGCCTCCCTTTCGGTAATCCGCATTTGCATAAATTTTGTTGTTTTTAGTTGCAAGAGCACAAATTATTGAGCCTCTATCTGTGTACCTTGATGTTTTATGTCCTAGTTTTTCAAAATTCTTTATTATTTCGTGTAAAATAAAATTAGGCATATTAATTAGTAAATCACAATTAGTAAATTAACAACAAAAATCACAATTTACAATTAGATAATTATATTCCATATAATGTAGCAGCGTGAAGAAAGTATCAAATCAGTTTCATCCACTTCAGGGAGAGACATATTAATAAGGAATAAAAGGAATGTATAAATATATGTGTTGCATATTGTAATATTTATTTTTATTTGTTGATGTAGAAATGTTCTAAGTCCCACTAGTTTGGGGGTCTAACCTAACAATCACCTGGACAAAGCCTGTTTTTTTAATTATTATATCTCGGCTCATAGCTCGGCGCGTGCCACTCACCCCCCACCCACTCCAATCACCATCGTTGTCGGTCTCGGCCCACTGTCCCTGTCATGCCTGTCGGCGACACAAGCGTCTACGGAACCAACATCCAAGCTGATGACCGACCAATCTGGCGACGTGGTGGGGGCACTGGAGGGGAAAGTGCCTAACCGACCGTGACACCGACACACGTGTCACCTGGCGGGCTCAGCTGATACTTGTCAGCTGATTTTGGTAAGTTTTTACCGCGCGCGCTTTTGTATCTATTTTGGATGCGTGCTTGTGTAACCAAGTTAAAGGTAAGAATTGTCTTCTATCATGTTTTCTAAATAATTATATTACAAATATATTTACTATATAACAAACATTATCATGTTAAATTGCTAAACTCAATATCAGCAGCGATTATTTCTGCCTTGATGCGTTTACATATCAAATGTAAAACTAAAAGCAATTAAAATATCTGTATGGAGAACCATACATTACTTCCATGTTCAAAGGTTTATATTTAAAATCATAATGGAAATGAAATATTTCCACAGAAACTACTTCTTTCTACTTATAGATTCAGCCTGACCACAGTACTGTGTGGTCACTAACGTATACCACCTTACATTATCGCACTCGATTTTCACTCATGACGACAGTCGATGGCACTGCCGAAACGTCTGGTTTTGCAGATAACATTGTACTTTGCTCAAACAGCCAGGGAAGAAATTTTTACACTAAACTACTTCTTTGTTGCCGATAACGTACTACACATATAAAAACATAAAACGTTGCAGGTAAACTACCCCTTCTTCTCCACCGATCTTCACCAAAATCAAAAGACCTTGAGTGCTCTACACATTAGGGACGTATGCAAAAAATTATTTGATTCTGTTTGACTTTACGGCAGTCATATCGTTCGTCATAGAAAAAATTACCCTTATTAAAACATTAAATGTTGCAGGTAAACTACCGCTTTCTCTTAACTGATCTTCACCAAAATCAATAGGTCCTGAGAACTCTACAATTCAGGGCTGTGTGCAAAAAATTATTTGATTCTGTTTGAATTTGCGGCTGTTATCGTTGGCCATAGAAAAAAATCTACACACGGAAACTTTTCGAAAAATGACTTTTTTTCGTGTTTTGAGGGTAGTACATGTATACATGTCCATGTATTTGATGTCATTTTGATCAATTTTGCTGCAATTGTAATCAATGTTATGGAACAAACAAGTAACAAATAAGTACACTGTGTGTGTGTGTGTGTGTGTGTGTGCGCGCGCGCGCGTGCAGGTGCATTCTCATTACATTCAGTTACTTGATATGTAATGCTTTCACAATTGAAATACATTTCAGTGAGATAACAATTGGATTCATTCCAGGGAAATGTAAAATTCCTGTTACAACCACACAATTTCTTGTAAAAGTAGTTCTTGACTTTTCCTTATACAGCAAGATGAACAATATAATTCACAAGTCTAACCACTCTTTCCTCCTCAAAACACTATTTAAAAAAAAAAAAGTGACTAACAAAAGATCTGAGTATTCCTTCTTCTAGTTTGTTTGCCAATAGAACTAAAATTAGTGTATACAAATATAGTATTATTTTTTGTACATTTCAAATTTTGGGACACCAGGTTTCAAAAAGTGGGGCAAAAGTTTGACAAAATCACAAATTCCATGTGGGACATCGATTAAAGAGAATTTTAACGAAAATCTGAATATACTGTACAGTTTTAGAAATTTCAAAATTCTTTGACCCCATGGCTCAAAAATGGAATCAATAATTTGAAAAAAGTGTAAAAATCCATCTAGCTGTTAGACTAAAAGAAATTATAACACACATTTAACTGTGTGGAATTTATACTATTTATTGTATGATCGCTCTATAATACTGTTACTTTACTAAACAAAAATTAGTCAGTCTGCCTGCACACCCATATTGCTGAGTAATAATACAGCAGTCTTGTCTGGCGTCTCTGGGCCCCCCCCCACACACACACAGTTGCTATGTAGCTGATTTCTCTCTGGCAGTGGTGAAATGTCAGTTCTGCCATGGTCAAAAGCATAACAGGCAGCAGGCCTAATGTTTGAAAGAAAAGAGAATAAGAAGAATTATCTTGTAGACATTTGTAATTTTTAGTTATTTTTAGAAACAAAATTTAATGTTTTGTTTAATGGGCAGTTAAGAATACTATGTGTGTATGTGCGTGCGTGTGTGCGCACGCGTGCACAACTTTTAATCTGAGCAATAATCTGCTGTTAGAACCCAGCTGCCAGAAGTGGAACATGTGGTAGAATGGCACAATGCAGCAGTACTGTATTCCCAAACTGTCACTTCAGAAAGTATATTAAACAAAATACAGGACCATTATGGGAAGAATAAATAAAGTTTAGTTGTTACCGTTTCATCTGAAATTTGCTTATTAAATTTAAGTTCAATGAAAACAATGCCATGTTTATTTTCAGATGAGTACTACTGCCGTAAAATGTGATTTATGCAGCAAAGAGTTCTTATTGTAAACGGCATATTAGAATTGTTCACAAAAGAAATGCCAAAGGGGAGCAAATTGAAACAGCTACATTTACTTGCACTTTGTGTAACAAACAGTATTCCCAAAAAAATTATTTGCAGCGACACATCAAATCAACCCATTCTACTGAGCCAAAACAAATTTATAAATGTGATATGTGCACTTATACAACAATTCACCAGTATAATTTAAAACGTCACATATTAAGTTTAAAAATACATAACAGTGGATCCTTAGCACGATCTTTCATGTGTACTCTATGTAATGCAAAATACAAGCATAAACATCACCTCACAAACCATGAAAGAAAATATCATAACATTGGAAAACCACTTCTGGTTGAAAGACAATGTCCTATTTGTAAATTCATAACAAGGAGACCACGGGGACATAATGAAAGAAAATTTACAGTCATTTTGAAAATGTACATGGCATTTTTATGAAGTTTGAACATCACAGTTTTGATTCTGTCGATGAATTTAATGCGTGGAAACAAGAAATTGAAAAGAAAACAACATGTTTTTTTAAACAAACGTCAAATGGAAATGTATCTGACGTTTACCGATGCCACAGAAGTGGTTTTTACAGGAAACGAGGACTAAACAAACGCCACTTAAAAATTATGGGAAGCTGCAAAATAAATGGGTTTTGTCCAGCAATGATCAAGATGAAAAAATTAAAAAATGGCACTGTACATGTCTCATTTCTTTTAACACATGTTGGCCATAAAAATGAGTTAAAACATATTCACTTGACAAAGAAAGAGAGAAACCAAATTGCAACTCACTTAGCAAGTAAAATACCCCATGAGGAAATTTTAAAAGATATCAGGTGTTCTATATCAAATTGTGAATTACAAAGAATTCACCTAGTGAACAAAAAAGATATTATAAATATTGAAAAAGGCTTCAATCTAAATGATGAAGCCATAAAACATCCATTTGACCCTGTAAGCATCGAGGCTTGGGTTGAAGATCGTAAAACATCTAAGGACACTGCCTTAATGGTTTATAAACCACAAGGAGTAATTAGTTTTGAGTTTCCTCAACTGAAAGAAGAAGACTTCTTATTGCTATACATGTCTGAAGCGCAAAAAGTTATTTTTAAAAGTACAGTAATGATATAGTGTGTATTGATGGAACCCATGGGCTGAACAATTATAACTTTCAGCTATATACACTACTGACAATGGATGAAACAAGAGAGGGATTTCCTGCAGCCTTCATGTTTACTAACAGAGGGGTGAAACTATTCTAAAGATTTTTTTTGATCAAATAAAGAATATATTGGGCTGTGTTAAAACTCGTACATTTATGTCCGACATGGAAGACACTTTCTATTCTGCATGGTGTAAAACAATGGGGCCTTCAGACAACCGTATTTATTGTACGTGGCATGTGCTAAAAGCTTGGAGGACCAATGCAAACACAAAAATTAAAATAAAAGAAAAACGTGACAGTGCATTTAAAACATTACAGACATTGTTATATGAACTCGATAAAGACACGTTTCAAAAAATGCTCCATGAAGTGTTAAGGAGACTTCATGGTGATGAACAAACACATTCATTTTATGAATATTTTAAAAAACAATACATTAGTAAAGAACAATACAGATCATGGGCCTACTGTTATCGGGTTCATTTAGGAATAAATACAAACATGGCAATAGAAAATTTTAATAAAATATTAAAATATTTTTATCTAAAAGGAAAACAGATCAAACGACTGGACAAGACAATTTGTGCCATTTTACATCTACTGAAAGATAAAATGTTTGATCTGATAATTAAAATGAAAAAAGGAAAACTTGTGAAAAAATTGCAAGTATTAAGAAATCGACACAAAGCTAGTATGTTGTTGGACGCAGAGAAAGTGTTGACAACTTTAGATGACAAGTGGCAGGTCTTGTCATCCACACAAACAGAATTTTATACTGTTAAACGGATTAAACACTGCAAATCATGCCTTTTACAGTGCATACACTGTAACTCTTGCTTTCATGAGTTTGTGTGTTCGTGTATGGACAGTGCCATACGAAACAATATGTGCAAACATATTCACCTTGTTTGTAGAACACTAACCAATAGGATCCCTGAGGAAAGGGAGAATGAAGAAGATATGCTTATAATAGATCTTCCAAAGGACGGAGATACTATGTTAGAAGAAACAGTTATAAATGAGGCAAGTAGGCCTAAAAGTAAAGACACAGAAAAGAGCATATCTTTAAATAATGAAAGAATGAAACTGTTTGAACAATTTCAAGAGATTCAGAAAAACCTACAAACTGTTGAACAGTTTCAATACGCAAAACAACAGATGGGACAGTTACTACTGACAATAAAAGCTATGAAGTCATCTGCTGAAAGGAGCTTAAAGGTATGTATAATTTTCAGTCAGATTATCCACTTTATTTTGTAGTACAGTCTAATCCAAACTACCTACTCATCAACTTATCTGTCTTCTCACCCACCTACACAAACTATCCACCCACCCATCTATCCAAATTTTAGTCTATAGCTTTACTTAGGATATCTATCCACCTACTCTTCTATTCAGATAGACACTCACATACCGGTTTATCTAATCATCTACTCATGTAGCCTACTTACTGAATTATTTATCTATCCATCCATCTACCCATCCTTTAATTGCTAGTCAGTACTGATTGTTTGTGTGTTTACATTAGATTTATAATTATTAAGTTCACTGAAATAATTCTAAAATCTTATCGTACGTATTTTTTCCAAATTGTTCTTATAGCAGTAGATTAAAATAAATAAATAAATTTCTCTTAACACCAGCCACAAAACTAAATCTGGGCATAAAGATAAATATGTTTTTGATTGTATTTTTACTGTGTCAGTTTTTTGCTAAACAAGTTTTGAAAACTTTTTTTACTAATTTTATTAATTACAAAAAAAAAAATAACAGTTAAGTAGGTATCATTAAGTGAACTCATGTTACCAAAAGTAAATCCGCCCTTACCAGTCGACAAATTTAATACAATTAGTTTTAAGTGTACTACAAGCGGGACATGTTTACTTTAAACTACACAACGAGAACTAGATGTAGTTAGATTTTTTCTTGTAGTGTTTGATACTTTTTAAACATTTTTCTTGCCTCCAGAAATGATTAAGACTATAAAATAGGTTAATTACCTTCTGTCAACGTTTCTTAAAATCCTTTTAGGATAACTCGAGTTTCGACACCATTTGGTGTCATCATCAGATCGGATATGAATTAGGTCAAAACATTTCGATGTATATACATCTCGTCAGATGTTAAAAAATTAAAAACAACACATAACATTACACAAATAATAAATAAACTATATCACAACAAAATAACATTACAACAATGAAATATAAAAACAAAACTTACATGCCTCACAAGTCCACAATGTAACATATTTGATTGAAAGACAAATAAATAATACCATTATAAAGAAAAAGTAGACACAAAATAAAAAAATTCGTAACTTATTGAAAAAACAGAACGACACGCAAGAGAACAATATAATAAATCATCAGTTTTACCCTCGTATTGTTAATCTTACTGGAATACAATTCAACAACGAAGAAACCAACTTATTGAATAAAGGCTTAAAATACAATCTTAAAAACAATAGTTCCAAACAATCACTCTGTAATGAAATATTGAACGCCGAAACCGCAATAAATTCCATATCCGATGAAGAAACGAAAACAGTAATAAGACATGCAATTGATAATAAAATAAAAAAAGTTATGAAGGCCGAAAACATAAAGAATACAAAAACTATTTATCATAGCGAAACAAGGGTGTTTAATGAGATAAAGACGAAATTAATAGACCATAACGCAATCGTCACCAAAGCGGACAAAGGTCAAACTCTCGTAATTTTAACTTATGATGATTATAAAAACAAGATACTGGACTTCATTAAAAACAATAACATTATTGAGATTCATAGCGATCCCACTCTTACATTTAACAATAAAGTGAAATCAATATTGAATAAATCAAAATACGTCATAACGAACGATGAGAAAAAATACCTAAAAATGATAGATCCCAAGACTTAAGGGCCTTCCTAAAATACATAAAAATAATATGCCTGTCCGTCCTTTAGTTAATTTTATGTCTGCACCTTCATATAAAATTGCCAAAAAACTCGAAAAAATTTTTAGACAACACATAACGTTCAATAAAAATTATAGCTTGAAAAACAGTTTAGAACTGGTCGAACTTACAAAAACTATTACAATCGAGTCGAGACACACTCTCGCGTCATTCGACATAGTAAATCTATACACGAACATACCTATTACCGAAACGTTAGAAATAGCTAAAAATTTATTACTATCTAAATCCATATTAAATCATGAAACAGTTGATGAGTTAATCAATTTGACAAAAGTAATATTAGAACAAAATTATTTTACTTTCGACAACAAATATTATTTACAACGGGATGGTTTGGCTATGGGATCCCCATTGTCAGGCATCCTGGCGGAAATTTACCTAAATCATATCGAAACAAACGAAATTTTATCGACTAAAAACAAACATTATACAAAAATTTTATTTTACCGACGATATGTGGATGACACAATAATTATTTACAATGGCAATTGCAGACAATTAGAAATGCTTAAAAAATATATGAATACTATTACAAATAATTTACAATTCACATTAGAGACTGAAATGAATAATAAAATTAATTTTTTAGATTTAACTTTAACTAAAATAAATAATAAAATTAACTATAATATTTACAGAAAACCAACAATCACAGATCATGCTATTCACGCCTCATCGTATCACCCTATTTCACATAAAATGGCTTTTTTCAACTGTATGATTCATAGATTGCTGGCATTGCCCCTATCTACGGATGATTATAACAATGAACTAAACATTATCAAACACATAGCATTAGCTAATGGATACAAAAGTCATATAGTAGATAGAATAATTAATAAAAAACAAAATAAACCAATAAATATTGATGTATCCAAAGAAAAAGTTAACAAATACATTGCAATAGAATATGGTGAAAATCTATACCATATTTTAAAAAACCAATTAAAAAAGCATATTACTTTGGCCTCAAAGGCAAGTAATAAACTTGAGAAAAAACTTACATTTACTAACAAAAATATACCCTCTGATATATTTGATGGTACTGGTGTATATAGACTTAATTGTTCTGATTGCACACAGTTCTATATAGGACAAACAGGTCATTCTTTCAAATTACGCTATAAAGAACATATCCCAAGCTCCAAGTCAAATGTAACAAGATCTACATTTGCAGAACATTTGAGCTCATATAACCATAATATAAAGAGCATTAATGATAATTTAGATATCCTACATAAATGTAAAAAGTCACTAAAGCTGGACACCCTTGAAAGGTTCGAGATATATAAAGCCATAAAGAAGGATCACAATCGTGTCCTAAATGAAAAAGCAATACATACCAATAATGTTTTATTTAATAGAATCGATCATATAGAACGAGAAATTGGCTATATCAGATCGATAAAATTGAACCAAGGTCAAACCGGCATTGATTAGTCATACCATGGGGGCGTTCCTGTACAGGTTCGTTTGCGGCCGCGTTGTTTTTATATTTCATTGTTGTAATGTTATTTTGTTGTGATATAGTTTATTTATTATTTGTGTAATGTTATGTGTTGTTTTTAATTTTTTAACATCTGACGAGATGTATATACATCGAAATGTTTTGACCTAATTCATATCCGATCTGATGATGACACCAAATGGTGTCGAAACTCGAGTTATCCTAAAAGGATTTTAAGAAACGTTGACAGAAGGTAATTAACATATGATACTTTTTTTTTGCGTTGCAGGTCACCGAAAATACTGCACACCAGTATGGCAACATTATCAAACAGAGACAATTCAAAACAAAACCTAAACGGGTACAGGACACTAACTCCAAGAAGCAAATCCAGGCAATTGCTTTGGATTTGTTAATAATGAAATTACATTAAGGTACTACATGAAAATTGAAATTTTTATTATTAAATAGAATAATATAATAAATGTTAAAATATGCTTACATTAAGGTAATATTTATTATTAAGAAAAATCGTTACAAGAAAAATCGCTGCATGTGCCAACCAATTAATTTCTTATAAAACCGCCAACTAAATTTCTTACAAAAACGCCAATATCACGAAAACGAAAAAGCCGATTTTATTGAAACAAAACCAAAATAATATTTGGAATTTTCTATAATTTTCACTCGCTGACACCATATAGCTATCTCTCATAAAACGAAAGTTTATCGCATGCCGAAAATTTTACTACATGAAAATTAAAAAAGAATCTTCATGACGTGGAACCATCTGAAGACTCTGTTTTTGAAAATTGTTAAAACTATCGGTTAAAATTTATGCTAAAACCATCCTCAAACTTCAATAAACACGGTGGTGAAAGAATTTTAAAAATCAGATCAGCTGTTACTGTGTAATACAAAAGTCACAGATAAGTTTGATGTCTGCAATAGAGGAAAAAATGTATACAGTATGTATATATTGTAACATTGTATTTTTGTACCTCCCATTATAGCCCAAAGAATATTGTTACGACGGTCTACTCGATCGTCGTAGGTACAGTGGAAACAAAATAATTACAAGACACCAATTAAGTCACTAATCACACCTTTAATTGTTATAGTAAAACAGTTCGTAATTAACAACACAGTGTCTACAACAAATCAAATGAAATTGTTCATACGCAATAAAATGTCCACTAATATTAAAACTCAACTGTATTACAATTATACCGTCCGAATACAAAACGCAACACTTCACTAATAACTACTTGAACGTACACCGTAATAACCCGAACCGCTCTGTAAAATATATCGCACTAATACTCTCGAACCGCACAGTCAAAAATCTCGCATTGAACTGAAAAACTAAGGCCGCGACGCGATGTATTTATAGTTAGCTAACACACACCAGAAGCTTCCAAACTGCGTCTTATCTCTCGCGAACTACGTAATTGCTGCGGCCTTGACACAGTCCGAGCGCCCGAGCGAAGGCTGGCAAAGTCGAGAAATTTCTCGCAACATGCGTTTAGTAGCACGTACACCACACGCTTACGTCGAGATCTTTCTGGGACATTCGATAAACGCCTAGATTGTTCTACGCTGTCGTAGCACCGCCCCCTCCTTAAGCCTGTTCGTCCCGAACTGGCAAAGCGTCTCTAAATTTGTATTTAGCCAGGCGATCTAGGTGGACGACCTTGAACTTTCGCTGTCCTTCCTGTTGAATCCGATAAACAACATCGTTAATCCTTTTTTTTACAGTGTAGGGTCCTTCCCAGTTAGACTGAAGCTTAGGTGAGCGACCACGACGGCGCTTTGGATTGAACAACCAGACCTGATCTCCTTCTTGGAAACCCACACTATTGCTGCGAATGTCATACCGAGTTTTCATTTTATCACTGGCAATCTTGAGCCGTCCTCTTACCAAGCGATTCATTTCTCGCAGTTGGTTTTCTAATTGCGAGGAATAGTTCTTTGGCTCTTGGGACTGAGTCTCAGGTGATCCAAACATCAAGTCCCCAGGAAGACGAATCTCCCTCCCAAACACTAATTTTGCTGGAGTCATGCCGGTTGTGTCATGTACTGATGATCTATACGCCATAAGGAATAGTGGTATACGTTGGTCCCAGTCTGTTTGGTTCTCGTCAACAACTTTCGAAAGATGCTGCTCAAGTGTCCTGTTGAATCTCTCAACCATCCCGTCCGACTGAGGATGCAGAGGCGTTGTCCTGGTCTTTCGAATTCCAAGTAGACGGCATAATTCTTTAAACACTCCTGATTCGAAATTTCTCCCCTGATCCGTATGGATTTCCATAGGGGCTCCATAACGGCAACAGAAGTTGTGAACTAACTGCTTTGCCACAGTGGTAACCTCCTGATTTGGAATTGCGTAGGCTTCCACCCACTTAGTAAAGTAGTCACCTACAACCATGATGTACCGGTTTCCATCGTCAGTAACTGGGAATGGTCCAGCAATGTCTATGGCAATTCTCTCGAAAGGTCGTCCAACGTTATACTGTCTCATTTTTCCCCTGCTTCTGGTTTGTGGGCCCTTGCTTGCAGCACATATTTCACACGTCCGAACCCATTCCTCTACGTCGTGGCGAAGATGAAGCCAATAGAATCGCTTCCGTATTTTGTCAAGGGTTTTGTTAACGCCAAGATGGCCTCCAGATGTTCCATCATGCATCTCCTTCAAAACAGACTGCACTTTACTTCGGGGAACTATCAACTGCATGACCACGTCTCGTCCATCTGCACTTTCCCAAGCCCTTTTCAGCAATCCGTTTTCTAAGGTGAGAGATTCCCATTGTGCCCAGTAGCCCTTCAGCACTTCGGAACCATGGCAGATATCTTGCCAATCCGGGCGGCGACCTTCCTCTTTTGCTGTCAAGATCGGTCCAATGTCTTCATCAGTCATCTGTTCTTGTCGACAGTCTTGTGTTGTCCAGCCATCAGCCAGGAAATCTACAGTGATGGCTCGAACATGTTCACTTGAGTTTTGTTCTTCCTTTCTGTGGCAATGTCGGCAGTCTTCCGGGCATGGTCTTCGTGATAAGCCATCTGCATTACCGTGCAGGCGCCCCCGCCGATGTTGTACCTTGAAGTTGTACTCTTGCAGACGTTCGAGCCACCTTGCCAACTGTCCTTCCGGATTTTTAAATCTCAAGAGCCATGCAAGTGCAGCATGGTCGGTACGTAGTGAAAACTCTCTCCCATAGAGATATTTATGGAAGTGCTCCAAAGCTCTGACAATTGCCAACAACTCTCTTCTTGTAACACAATAATTTCTCTCTGGTTTAGAAAGCGTCTTGCTGTAATACGCTATTACTCGTTCTTCACCGTTCTGCACTTGAGACAAAACTGCTCCTAGACCAGTATTGCTTGCGTCTGTGTCTACGATGTACTTCCCTTCGGAAGCTGGAAAAGCGAGAATTGGCTGCGAACATAATGCAATCTTCAACGTTCTAAATGCTTGTTCACACTCTCTCGACCATTGGAAGTTTCGTTTATTTTCCGTTAGCTCATGTAGTGGTTTAGCAATAGTAGCGAAGCCTTTCACAAAACGTCGGTAATATGAGCATAACCCCAGGAAACTCCGAACTTTGTGTTTATTCTTCGGAACTGGCCAGTCTCTTACGGTGTCTACTTTATTAGGATCCATGCTAACGCCTGCTGCCGAAACCAGATGGCCCAAATACTGTACTTCCTTCTGGAATAGAGAACACTTCTTCGGGCTCAGCTTCAGTTGTGCACCGTGAATTCTAGTTAGAACTTCCTTAAGGTTTTCCAAATGATCTTCGAAAGTCTTCCCGATCACTATGACATCGTCTAAGTAAACAAGGCAAGTTTTCCACGTCAGGCCTCGGAGTATCAGGTCCATCAATCTCTCAAATGTTGCCGGTGCATTACAGAGTCCAAATGGCATGACGTTAAATTGGAATAAGCCACTTGGGGTCGAGAAAGCGGTCTTTTCCTTGTCTTCTTGATGAAGACCCACTTGCCAATATCCACTCTTCAGATCCAATGTGGAAAACCACTGTGCTCCGGACAACGTGTCGAGTGTATCGTCAACGCGAGGTAATGGATAGCAGTCTTTCTTTGTAACATCATTTAACCTCCGGTAGTCTACGCAGAAACGCAATCCACCATCCTTCTTCGCTACCAGCACTACAGGGGAAGACCAAGCACTTGACGAAGGTTCAATTACTCCCTCTGTCAACATGTCCTGTACTAACCGAGACATCTCCTCTTGTTTAGATAATGGAGGCCTTCGAGGAGGTTGGCGTATCGGTGTTGTGTCCCCAGTATTGATGCGATGTTGCACAAGAGAGGTTCTTCCCAGTGACTGTCCCCGAACTGCAAAACAATCTTTGAATTCGTGTAAAAACTGTCCGAGTTCTTGTAACTCACCACTTGAGAGGTCGTTAGAAGATCTGTTCAATAATTCTTGCAGTTCCTCTGGTAATTTAGAAGTATCCGAAGAACTGGGTCTTCGTTGCGTTATTCCGGCTACCCAGGCCACAGGAGTCAATTTGCCTAGGAGCGTATTGCTTTGTAAAGTGATAGCTTGATCCAAAATATTCGCCACTCTAATAGGCACATTTCCGGTTTCGTCAGGTTTTACTAAACTTCTGGCGATTAGTATGCCCGGTGTGCTGACTACCTGGGGTTCGAATATAGAGCACTGATTGCCCCTAGTATCTACCGCAGTTCTAACCATGATGATCTTTTCGGAGTTTGGCGGAACAGTTACGGCCACTTGGTTTATGACGTCCATCGATTTTTCTGCTGTCGTCATTGTTGATAGCATTACCTCTTCGCCTCCGATTCTCAAGACATTGTTTTTGAAGTCGACTATAAATCCGTATGCGTTCATAACGTCCACACCAAGAATTGCTTCATCCACAATGTCTGCAACAAGTACTTGATGATTAAACTCAAGTCTACCGAGGCGTAGGTGTATCTCCACTTTTCCATACACTTTTACAGGCCGTCCAGTAGCTGTTCGCAAGCTGCAAGAGCACCAGATTGGCTTGAGATCTTTCACCACGTCGGGGCGCACAATAGAAACTGTTGCGCCTGTGTCAACTGTAATCGAGGTTGGCCTTTCTTGAACAAATCCGGTAACTACCAAGCTCCCGGTGTTTTTCTGAAGCGTATTCTCTAGGGGCTTCGTTCCTCCAGTTAGTCAGCACACGCCCCGTTGCACCGACTATTGCTCGTTTCCCTGCTGCTGAATTCTAACCCGACAATCTCGTTGTAGATGTCCAGGTTTCCCACATCGATAACACTTCGGTCTTCCATCCTTTCTTATTTTATTCTGTGGCGCTGACCGTCGATCCTCTGTTCCTTGTTCTTCTTCCTCATCGTCTGTGCCGTCGCAATCTTTTAGCTCGCGCACTTTATGACTTGTCCAACCAGACGCTGATTTGGCGGCCTCAAATTGCAAAGCATGTACCAGGGCGTCCGCACTGTTCTGGTGTCTTGCCATTCGTAACACTTGCTGTAGTTCGTTATCTCGGACACCGGCAGTAAATGTCTGCATCGCAAAACGCGTTCGAAAATCTTCTGGCGCTTCAGGATAGGCCAGTCTAATTAGTCTGTCGATACTTGCTTCAAACTCTTGCAGACTTTCCCCGGAATGCTGTCGCCTTGCTCTCAACTGGGTGCAGTACACATCTCGTAAATGTTTATCACCATACCGTAATTCTAGAGCTTTTATCAACTCGGCATAGGTGTTCTGGCTGTCAGGTGGCACTTTCTGTAGTAGTTCTGCCGCGGGTCCTTTTAATGCAAGAACAAGTGAAACAGCCTTGTCTTTTTCTGTCCAATTATTTGCGCATGCAGCAGCTTCAAATTGGCGGAGGTACGTTGCCCAGTGAGTGCTTCCGTCAAAGGTTGGGGCTTTGACATGAACTGTCCCTACTGCAGGCAAAGTGACTTTCTCTGTTAACTTATTTTCTGTGTCTTTTTCTGTCTTGATCACTGGTACAGTCTGTTCAGAAATTTGTTTTGGTTGAATCTTCATGCACTGTTCAACTTCAATTTTAATTTGTTCTCTTATGTTTGCCATTGAGTTTTCTACTGCAGATATTTTTGTTGACATAACTTCTTCCACAGTCGAGACAGATTTTTCTACTTCAGATATTTTAGTAACTTGTTTATTAAGCTCACCTCGTAGGAGACCCAATTCTGCTGTACTGTGTTCTTGAATCTGTTTCTGCTCCTGTATTAATGCTTTGATATCTTCCGTTTCCTGTCGTCGCCGTTCCTCTGTCTCTTCTCTTTCCTGCCTGCGTTTTTCATCCTGTCGTTTTTCTGCTTCTTCTCTTTCTTGTCTTCGTTCTTCTTTTTGTCGTCTTTCTGCTTCTTCCGCCTCCTGTCTGCGTCTTTCCTCTGCTTCCAGCAGGAGGGTTTTCTGTCTCTCTTCCGCTTTCTCTGCATCCTGTCGTCGTCGTTCTTCTGTCTGCAACAACAGCGCCTGGAAATTTTCCATCATCTGACTGGCATCCATTGTTTTTCGATTAATTACGAATCACACTCGTCTTGTACAAAGTATCCACTGTTTCCACTGTTAACCGTTCTATCCCAGTTCTGACACCACTGTTACGACGGTCTACTCGATCGTCGTAGGTACAGTGGAAACAAAATAATTACAAGACACCAATTAAGTCACTAATCACACCTTTAATTGTTATAGTAAAACAGTTCGTAATTAACAACACAGTGTCTACAACAAATCAAATGAAATTGTTCATACGCAATAAAATGTCCACTAATATTAAAACTCAACTGTATTACAATTATACCGTCCGAATACAAAACGCAACACTTCACTAATAACTACTTGAACGTACACCGTAATAACCCGAACCGCTCTGTAAAATATATCGCACTAATACTCTCGAACCGCACAGTCAAAAATCTCGCATTGAACTGAAAAACTAAGGCCGCGACGCGATGTATTTATAGTTAGCTAACACACACCAGAAGCTTCCAAACTGCGTCTTATCTCTCGCGAACTACGTAATTGCTGCGGCCTTGACACAGTCCGAGCGCCCGAGCGAAGGCTGGCAAAGTCGAGAAATTTCTCGCAACATGCGTTTAGTAGCACGTACACCACACGCTTACGTCGAGATCTTTCTGGGACATTCGATAAACGCCTAGATTGTTCTACGCTGTCGTAGCAATATATAATTTTAGAGAAAAGTACCAAATAGTATAAAATGGACCTTAGATAAACTATAATATATTATTGATCACTGTTAAGATTACTATGTTAAATAAAACCAATGTTATGGGTTCACTTACCTTGAATGACTATGTTATGATTACATTAGATATAGGATATCAGAGTTAATGAAATTCAAGGATGTTCAATATTGAGTTGATTATGTTAATATTTTAATGTTACATGATTACTGAATAATATTATAGTATACTCAATGATTATAGTATATTGTGAATTAATAAGGTAAATGTTGTAAAACACAGAAAAGTACCAAAATAGATGGGGTTGGAACATTCCTTATAGCACATAAAATAAAATTATAGCACATTATAGAACTATCTATATTATAAAAGAAACTCTATTCTTTATTATATCTAAACTACGATTTAAGAGTGGACAGTAAAAAGATATAAACTATTAACATTCTCAGTTTTAGTCTTAACCTAAGCGCATTGTATTTTTATAACCTACACACTGTGCACTAATTTTATAAAGCACTCTGTGATTATATTCCACAAAGGTATTTTGGTACTTTTCCGTTTTTTTTCTTTGTGTTTATTCCGTGGTCAAACGAATGCACAATAAATAATTATATTTATTACTGAAGTATATAATTAGCGATCCCTGACAACAAACCGCTGACATTACCAACTGAGCAGCCGGAAATAATTAACGAATTGTATTCAATAATATAACTTTATAAGATTTTGAATATAAACCAAGAAAAATAAAATATATTATTTAATAATCATATCATTGCAAGTTTTCCTTTATTTTAGCTGCAAAGATAATAATATAAGTGGTCATTCCTCATTCATATAACAGAGTACCGAAGTATCACAGAAGGCGTAAGTTGGCGAGCCTGCCGCTCAAACTGGTGTGGCGAAAATTTGAATTAATTAGTGAGGAGTTTGATTCTATTATAATAAACTTACTATTATAATTAAAATTTTAAGAAAGGAAATAAAAGGATATTATTTTACTAATTAATTTAGTAACAAAACAAAACTAATTTTTCTGGTATTACTTTACATATTAATTGAACCCAAACTAGTGGGACTTAGAACATTTCTACATCAACAAATAAAAATAAATATTACAATATGCAACACATATATTTATACATTCCTTTTATTCCTTATTAATATGTCTCTCCCTGAAGTGGATGAAACTGATTTGATACTTTCTTCACGCTGCTACATTATATGGAATATAATTATCTAATTGTAAATTGTGATTTTTGTTGTTAATTTACTAATTGTGATTTACTAATTAATATGCCTAATTTTATTTTACAGGAAATAATAAAGAATTTTGAAAAACTAGGACATAAAACATCAAGGTACACAGATAGAGGCTCAATAATTTGTGCTCTTGCAACTAAAAACAACAAAATTTATGCAAATGCGGATTACCGAAAGGGAGGCAAAGTATATGGAATCAACTGACAACTAGGAAACATTTTCTTGGCAACATATTTTCATCAAGATCTCATTAACAATTATGTTTGTGTATATGAGTACTGCAAATACTGAAAGATTAATCAGTATATTTCATTGGTCTAAAGGCAAAATGTACTCATTGTTCCTGTTATGTATGTGTACCAGTTTTAAGAAATTAATTTAAATTTAGGTTTAGTAAATATGATAAACTAGACTGTCAGATGTGCTTGTGAAGTACAAGCAAGTTGTAAAACACTCTTTAGCTTTAGCATTCTTTGTCAGTGCTTGTCATACAAAGATCTTTAATAAATATTATAACCACTCGTTTCTTATCTCATGTTGGATTCGTCAATCTGTAACGTTAAATTCTGGTCGTATCTGTAAAATGTGTACACGTGTTTTTTATGTGTAGAAAGTGTTAGTGTGGTGTGTTCGTCTCACACCTGTCGTTACATTAATGGTTGTTGCTACCGAAGTCCGTAGCGTGGTCTCAACTATCAGTACAACCTACCTGTTTATTCATAGGGGTTGCGAGTCCCAGGTGGCGCCAAATTCTTTATTTTAAAACAATTAAATTTGTGAATTAACTAGTTAGATTGCTGTTATCAGCGTTGACAGCTGGAGCGTTCAAATGATTCCCGGCTCTGTACAGCTTATTGTATTGCCCACTTGGCAAGGGCGCTAGTTGTCTGCTCAGTGAAATTGCTAACACACACATATATTATACAACTTCCTATGAAATAAAACAATGGTAATGCTCTGTACTGTGATTTTAATTATGGTTTGGTCATTAATCAATTTGACAAAAATATGTGTCATAGTTTTTTATATTTTATTTATATTTAAACATTTTATTTAGTATGAAGTATATTTACATTAAAAATTATCTTTTTCATCCCTGGTACTGGGGTGGCTTATTTGTGTTGTAACAATATCAATATAAAACAATAAACAATTTTTGAAAGTTCATACTTATATTTATAATTTGGTAAACTCCATCAGTGCAGACAACTGAACTGAGCTTTATACACTTTGTAATCGCAGTATTATTATCAAACTTGTGCATTAAGAAACAATAGATTTTAGTAAGATTTATTCTACTAACATCTTGTGTACTGGTTAAGTATATGGAAGCAGAAAATATTATATAGGTCATTATAAAAAGTAATTTATTATGTAAAACATGCTGTATTTACCTCTTCCTATTTCTCACCACACACACACACACACACACACACACACACACACACACACACACACACACACACACACACACACACACACACACACACACACACACACTTTTTATTTGTTTATAAGTTATGTAACTTTTTATTTTTTCGACTTTGACACATATGTCATTAATCTTTAATAAACATTCTTCGTGCTACACAAACTTATGCCAGAATATTTCCATATGTGTCTAATGTCTGAGGTTTAGAGTAAATATATAAAATGTAAAATATGACTTCTGTAAAAATTAACATATTAAAATATATATAATTTGTGATGTTTTCAATTTGTTCTTCTGCAAGTAGATAATATTGTATATTCTTTTTAACACCTGACGCACGTTTCACTGAAAAATATCAGTATCATCAGAGGTTTCTAAGTGAACTAATAACAATCGAAATAATTCTATTAATATAAAATTAATGACTAATCGAATTTGTATTGATTTTAATGTAAAATAAAATAACTGATAATCGATTTAGGTCGATTAGTTAACGATTGTTTTAATGTTTATTTTCTTCAGCAGCTGTTTTCTCGGTTATATTTGAAATTTTGTTTATATTTTATTCATTTTTATTTTTATTTTGTAGTAAATTTATAATTTTAAATAGATCGTCTTGTTTTGTTTTTATTTGGGTTTGTTCTTTAATTAATAAATTATTGTTATTGTGTTTGTAAACGTTAAGATTTTCCCAAATATTCATTTTTTGACCTTTTTGTATGTTTTTAATTAATTTTATATTTTCAATGTTTGGAAACTGGTGGTTATTATTTAGACAATGTGTGGCTAAATTAGATTTATAAATATTTGGTTTTATATATGCATTGCGGTGTTGAACGAATCTATCTCGTAGTTATTTTCTTCGTCTGGCCCACGTAAAATTTATTACAATCTGGACATTCTATTTTATATATTCCATTTTTATTGTGAGTATTGGATTTAGTTTTAGGTTTTATTTTATTACAAATTATATTATCTGTATTATAAGGTATTTTTAAATTAGTATCTTTAAATATTTTATTTAGTTTTTGAGTTATATTTCCGTAATAAGTGAAGGTTGTATATTTTATATTATTATTAATAGATGAATTTTTAAATGTAGTGTTTTTAGGAATTTTATTAGTGATTTTATGTTTAATTTTATTTTCTAATTTATTAATAGTTTTTATTTTGTATCCATTTTTAACTGCTATTTGTTGGATAATTTTTCTTTCTTTGTTTCTTTCTGTGTTATTTAATGGGATCCTAAGCATTCGGTAAATCATGGAATTAAATACTGCCATTTTGTGTTGGGGAGGATGATTAGAAGTATTTGGTATTACTAAGTCAGTTTGAGAAGGTTTCCTGTATATTGCGTATTCAAAATTTGTTTCATTTTTCTTTATTGTTAAGTCTAAATACTTGAATTTATTATTACATTGTTCTTCTAATGTGAATTTTATTTTAGAATGTAAATTATTTATGGAGTTGAATATTTTATTTATATTTATACCATTGTTTTGGGAAATGTACAGAGTGTCATCAACGTATCTAAAATAACAAATTTTATTATTTCCATTGAGGCTTCTGTTCTTATTTTATCTTGTTTTTCTTGTTCTACATTATTAATTGCGTTTTCAGTTTTGACTATGATATTATCTATTACATATTTGTTTACATTTTTAAGATTTGTTTTGTTTGATGATTCTAGGGTAGCTATTTCGTTTTCCGTGAATTTAATATTAGATAAATTTACGAATTTTGGGTAAAAAGTGTGGTTATTATTTAATGTGTGTAAATTTTGGTTATCTTCTTTAGGTGTACTATTTATTAGTAGATTTTTAAGTTTTTTATTGATTGTGTTAAATTTAATTGTTTTGTGTTTATTTAGTATTTTAAGCATATTAATATATTTATTATTCCATGTATGATAATCAAGTGTGTTGGCTAAAAGAAGATGTAAATTAATTAATTGTTTATTAATGTAGCCGATTATAAAATAATATAATAATATATATATTATAATATATATATATTATAAAATATATATATATAAAATTTCTAGCCCATCACTTAACTTATCCATTAAAAGGGGGATTTACATACACAAATACCGAATTTAACTTGTTAGTCCAACATATACTGGTAACCCAGAATTTTGCGTGCCTCTTAATTTGTACTTAATTGTTAAGAAAAGTGTATTGTGATCTATTTATTAGTATATTAAGAAATTTATAAGTTAATGGGTTGGTGCTGAAATGTTGAAAATAAACTGCTTGTTATGCAGAACATATAAACAAAGTTGTTTTGTAAGTGAATGTACAGTATAAATAAAGAATATACATGGTTTTTAAATAACACATAATGTTTGAGTATTCATTCATTCTGTTATCCCTTGACAAGGTCCTTTAGTTAGTGAAACAGATTGATCTTTTATTTAGTTTTGCTAAAACTATTAAAAAAATAATGCAAGAAATTAAGACAATTATTACGACTAATTTCAAACTAAATATTAATGATTTTTACTTCCATGTTCCTTAAAGAAATGGAAGTTTGGTGATGGCAAAAAAAATCGTGCTTGAGATTTTTGCAGATTTTGATTGTACTATCTTCAAAACATGAAAAAAGTCATTTTTCGAAAAGTGTGTGTGTGAAGATTTTTTTCTATGGCAAACAATAAAAGCTGCAAATTCAAACAGAATCAAATAATTTTTTGCATGCAGCCTGATTTGCAGAGTAGTCGCGAATTATTGTTTTTGGTGAAGATCAGTTAAGGGAAATGGGTAGTTTACCTGCAACGTTTCATGTTTTTATATGTGTAGTACGTTACCGGCAACAATGAAGTACTGTAGTTTAGTGTGAAAATTTCTTCCCGGGCTGTTTGGGCACAGTAGGCCTACAATGTTTTCTGCAAAACCAGACGTTTCGGCAGTGCCATCGACTGTCATCATCAGTGAAAATCGAGTGCGATAATGTGAGGTGGTATAACGTTAGTGACCACATGCACAGTACTGTGCTTAAGGCTGAATCAATAAGTAGAAAGAAGTAGTTTCTATGGAAATATTTTATTTCCATTATGATTTTAAATATAAATCTTAGAACATGGAAGTAATGTATGGTTCTCCATACCAATATTTAAAAAATGTTACAAATATAAATTTAAATTAAGAAAATAATTATTTTCCCACCTTTTGGAGAGTCTAATTGGCTGTCAATGGGTGCAATTGTCTTAGAAAATATTTTGCTTTTTCAGGATAGTTGATATCCAGGATGTAATATCATGATACTTGATATCCAGGATTTAATGTCAGGATACCTGACAGTTTTTAATCATTTTATAACATGCGAGTTAGAAAAAATACTGTTTTGTAAAATTGTTCGCAATTTTTATAAATAGTTGTTAAGTGTGTCAGCAGGAATACTGAATTTGTCTGCTATAACTCTAATTCAAAATGGAAAATCATAAAAATTTTAAATTTCAGTTGCAGTTATAGACAAGTATAAAAGTAAACAAAACAAAAAATGTAATACAAACACTTTTGATAACAGTTACCACATGTAACACTGCTTAGTTATATGACGATAAAAATGCTGGACTTAGAAACCATGTCATTCAACAGCAGACATCAAAACATATTTGTGTAACTTCTAGGATGAAAACCTTCAAGCTTTAATGTGTTTCTAAATTTGCTGTCGTGTATAGCACACCATAAGTCTGAAATAAGTGGTTTCAGAAATCACTATGCTGTCTATACTTGGAGCACAATTATTTTACAATTTAGTTACAGACAGCAGAGTGCTGAATGTGTCAAACTGAAATATCACCACTGTTCCATAACTGTGAAGAGTTACTGTCTTATGCATGCTACCTACTTGCCAAGACCAGCTATAGGTATTTGAATGTTTAAGAGATGAACATGAATACTACATGAATTCGTTTAATTTTTACTCAGTAAAAGGTAACCTAAAATGTATTATAAAAAATTTAGGTGCTTAAAACGTATAATTGAAAATATTAATATCAAAAGTTTTAAAATATGTTATAAAGAACGATATATATTCATATATTTGATAATGCAGTCTGAGTAAGTACTGGTATTTTCTCCATTCATGTGTAAGTACTGGTATTTTCTGTAAAACCAATAAATTGTACATTTAATACAGTAAAGTATTTTTATCACCTTATGTGCATAATTTGGCCTCCACATTTGTTATTTATTTAAAACAAATAATTATTCGCTATGCGTACTAATAATTGTAATAGCAATTGAACAGAGCTTAATTAAGTACAATCCAACCATGGCCAGATTCTGTGTGATTAATTTAACTTGTGATTTAGATAAGTGTGTAATTTGGAACAGATGTGTGAAGACAGTTAATTAGTAATCCTCAAATTTCAAGTAACACGCTGTTACTGAGGTTATGTCAGACAAAAGTATGAAACATTCGCATTCTGTAGCGCTGAACGATTACATAAAATATTGTAAGTATTTCTGCTTACGAGAGAACACACATAGGAAGACCGCACACAGCTAAACAAACCGAAAATAAGCTACAGGTTTATCGTCAAGTCTATAAAGACTCGGCTAGAAAGCAGCCGCATCCCATCCCATCTATTAATCGTACGGGCAGACGCTTGTCAGCCCAGAATGCAAATGTATCACACAAGCAGCGTCTGCCCGTACAGTTAACAGATGTGATGGGACGCACCTTCGCTCGCCCCTCCAGTGCCCCCACCACGTCGCCAGATTGGTCGGTCATCAGCTTGGATGTTGGTTCCGTAGACGCTTGTCCTCTTTGTCACCTCTAGTAGACGCTAAGTGTAGCAGAATCGACAATGTAGGCGTACTTAGTCAATTAGCATTATTTATGGAAATGATGAGTAGTAAATTTGACTGACAAAACACGAATTTGAATGAGTTTAGAACGGAAGTAAATGATAATTTAAAAACGAGTTTGAATGAATTTAAGATTGAAATAAAGTCAGAGATAAATGCTAGTAACATAGAACTGAAAACGGAAATAACCAAACAAGACAAAAAATTAAGAGAAATAGACAATAAATAGAAAGTATGAATAAAACTATTGCGGGCATGAAAGGTGGGATAATTATAAATATAAATAAAATACAAGACGAAGTAAACGAAAGTAGAACGTGGAAGGAGAAGGTAGAAAATGACACATTAACGGGTGAAGGTGAAGAAATAACAGACGACCAGGGTAATAGTAAAATAACAAATAATTACGAAGGGATCATTAACAAGGTAGGTGTTAGTTATGAAAATGAATTAACAACTAATAGTAGTAAGATAGTTGAAAACGAGATATATAAAAATAATACCGTGAAAATAATTAGAGATCATAATAATATAGAAACGGTGAGAGAGAGTCGAGATCAGTATTTGCAAGTTAGAGAGATAGTATGAAGAAAATGATTTTGTGAATACAGGGCAGAGGGTAAATTTTCCCCAGTTTTATAGTAAACCAAGCTGGTTACAAATGTTATTGAAGGGCAAGAGTCCCTTACAGGAAAACAACGTGTTTTCAAATAGGTCTTTAATTTTTAGTAGGCGTTTTTACGATTTAATACCCTCTGTACGGAATGATAGCAAAATTATGAATTGGTGTTATGATGAAAGATATGTTGATAAGAAGGTAAAGTTATTTAAGGTTAGTAGAGGTTATGACGAATTAATAAAGAGGTTAGATATTGAAAGAGTTAATGATAATAAGTACTTACCTTGTGAAATAGTTAGTACAGCAATTGATGATATTGATTACTTACTTTATGACAAAGCTAATACAGCAGTAGATAATAATGATAATGAAACTGTAATTGACATGACTATGACAGATCATACTAAGGGTGACTGGACTATACTTGGTGATAATAAATTATATGATTTAATAACATGGAATAATCCTGTTGCTATTGTGGAAGAATATAAAACTTTGGGTAATCGTTATATTAATAAAAATGATATAATGAGTTTAATAAAAAATGAACTGTGTAAATGTAAGACCAGGTTTTTGTACGATGATTGGGGGTAAAAACAATAAATGTTTATGAACGTTTAATTATGTAATTAATGGTTTTGGATTGGACTGCTTTACAAAATGAGGTGTGGTAAACAATAAAATAATGACAAAGAATTGTAAATAAATTTAGAGTGAAATTAATTGTGTTTGTGTTGTAAAATGTATTGTAGGTAAACAATATGTGCGTGTAGCTGAAATTAATTTAATAATAATAATATTTTGTTAAACTAAATAAATAATGAGAAGTGATAATCAATGAATTGTAATTGTTTTGGAAGAAGGTAATTAAAGTAATGTTGTGTTTTAAATAAGTGATGGAATTAAAATAAGTGGAGATGAATTAATTAATTAACTTAAAAGGTTATATAAAGAGATTTTGATGATGAATTTAAATTATTTGTATGAGATTTAAATTTGATAATGAATAAATATAAAATTTGTTTAGTTGTGGAATCATATGGTTGTTAAAATGTTTCAGAAGGTACATGTGGTTGTACGAGATGTTGTGGTGATGAGTTGTTTATATTTGGAATTAATGACAGTAATCATGTGTTTATTAGAGGGAGTGATTGACCATATGTAAGTATGAATATGATAATGACCTTGAAGTAAGGTAAAAGAGTTATTATGGCACTAAATGAGTTTGAAAGAAGCTAACTTAGGTAAATTATTATTGTGAAATGTTGCAAAATGAAGGTTAATAATAAATTTGAAATTTTTGAGGGATGTAATTGTAGTAAGTAAATAATTAAATGATGATATATAAAAGAGTTAATAAAAATTTCAAGTTATAATGTTTATAATTTTCTATATAAATTATTTAAAAGTGAATTGTTTGTGTAATGTGAATGTAGCAATGCTAATGTTCAAGGTTAACGTCTATTTGTTTATTATGTTATGTTATGTTATTATACAAGAGTAAAGGGTAATTTTGGGGGGTTGTTTGGTGTTAATCGAAGTGTAAATCAATTATGGCATGTAGAAACTGCAAAGTAGAAGGACTTAAGTTTATCTATTAGTTATGCTATTGCAGTGGCGGCATGTGCCACTGCAGATAGCGATGAGTGTTGGTGGTAACGTCAAGGCACGTTACCATCATCGGAGGCCAAACTGGCGTAATATACACTGCACAACTTTTTATATTATATATTGATTTGTTGCCGTGCAGTGTATTATGAGATGAAGTAGAACATGCATGAAATGAAAGATGATTTCCCCGCCTTTTCGGGCGATTACTGTCTTACCAGCACTAATCATGGTTTTGGACGACAGCCAGCTGTGGGCAGCAATTGTAAAACTGACCATGGTTGGCTGTCCTTGAAATTGGTGAAATTTGAAATTAACGGGGGGCCACTTAGGGGAAATCCCCGGAACTATAGAACAGCGGCTATCACCTTGTTCGCGTAGGAACAGTAAAACAGGTGATAGACCCGTCTTAAGGTTGTCAATATGTAAAATCAGATATTATATCTGACCTTTTAAAATATGTAAAGCCGAAGCAAGGACAAGGAGATGCCAAAATTCCTCCACCAATTCAGTCTTTGTGGAAGCAGCTGAACGCCACAGTTCAGTGGCGGGTCATAGTGTGTGTGGCAGGGGGTTACTCAGGGGAGTAACGAACTAAAATTTGAAACTTAATGATGCTGACTAGCTGACAAGCTAATTAAATGATTGTAGTTCGACCGTAGACAACTTGTACAAATTTATTTACACATAAATATTCAGACATGTAATTGGCTTACATGTGTTATATTAAAAACATTATGAGTTAATTAAAAATTATTAATAAATTAATTACCTTAATTATCCGCCGTATGATTTCTTATGCTTCGTCTATGACGCGTTTCGGAGCGTATGCTCCATCATCAGATATTAAAAAGTTAAAACTGTCAATCTTGCGAGATCGTTAAAAAGTTAAAATGTCAAGATTTGCATATGAACCGTACGCGGATTTGGGTGCGCACCCGTTCAAGTTCATTCTGCCACTGAGCAGTTGCTACCTTATCGCAGCCCCAGCAAGCAGACTCAAGGCAGTATCGTACAATCGGTTGGATACAAAGTTCAGGTGGTCATTTAACACGATATCGCGACTCATTGGGTTTGCATATGCACTGTAAATTTCAAACTCCTTCAAGGCATTCATGAAATGGCCCTTCTTACACACATGTAACGGTATTAAATTGGAACTAAAATCTGTGTAATTATGATTGTGTGAAGTCAGGTGTCGGGCGTAATTTGATTTGATATTGTCAATGTTTCTTATTTTCTTAGGTAAATGTTCTCGAAATCGTTTAAGGAAACCTCTCCCAGTCTGTCCAATGTAGAAGCACTCGCAATCATTACATGTTAACTTATATATGCCAGTTTTTTCTTCTGGAGGCGTGTGTTTTTTCGGTTTGAGAATATCCAGTAACTTATTATTAGTCCTGAATGAAATAGTGAAACTATTATTATTCAATATAGAATACAAAACCTTAGGCATAAGGCTAGTGTAATTAGTAGATATAAAAATTTTTTGCGTGTTGTTGTTTATTCGGGGTTTAAGCATTCTTTTTTCATGTTTTCTCAACAGTTTGTCAATGGTTAAACTACTGTAACCATTGGCAACCGCGATATATTTTATGACATTTAGCTCATCACGGAAGTCATTATCATCCAAAGGAATCGTCAATAATCTATGAATGAAACTATTGTACACTGCCATTTTATGTGAAAGAGGATGATGAGAGTCTGCGTGTATTGTGGTGTCAGTGGTAGTCGGTTTCCTATAAATGTTGAACTTTACTTTATTCATCTGTCGAGTGATGGTTAAATCTAGAAAGTTTATCTTGTTATCAACCTCTGTTTCAAGAGTAAACTGGATGTTTCTATTTATTTTATTTAGACAGTTTTTAAATAATTCGATTTGTCTTATAGTACCATCAAAAATTAAAAACGTATCGTCTACATACCGTGCATAAAATATTATTTTATTTGCATATATATTATTGTTCAACAAGTGAGTATTCTCATAATAATTTAAATAAATATCGGCCAGTAGGCCGGAAAGGGGTGAGCCCATTGCTAGGCCATCATTTTGAATGTAAAAAGAGCCATTAAAAGTGAAATAGTTTTGTTTCAAAATAACCTCGAGTAAATTAATTAACTCATTTATTGTCTGTGTGTTCATGCAACTATTGTCAGATAAATTGTTCCTCAAAATCTGTAATGTATCTATGATTGGGATGTTCGTGTATAAATTAGTTATGTCAAACGACGCCAATTTGTGGTTAGGTTGCAGTTCAACAGATTTAATATCATTAATAAAATTATTGTTGTTCTTAATACTATGATTATTACGTAATTGTAAATTATCTTTTATCAAACGAACTAGTGCTTTTGCAGTTTTGAAGCCAGGAGCAGTGGTAAAGTTCACGAGCGGTCTGATAGGTATGTTATGTTTATGAATTTTAGGTAGTCCTGTGAATATCGGGGCTTTAGCATTGATGGGCTTTAAGTAACGTCGTGTGCTTTCATTGAATAAATTGGTACATTTATTAATACAATTGTTAAGTTCCCTGACGTACAAATCAGTGGGGTCAGAGTTTAATATTTTAATGCTGTTGTTAGAAATAAAATCATGAACTTTATCACTGTATGAATCAGTGTCCATGACGACTAGCGTATTTCCTTTATCTGCCTTAACGATAAGGACATTGTTGTCGATTAATTTTGTTTTCATGTGTTTTAAAGTTTTATATTCACTAGAGTACCTAGACTGACCACGTGAAACAAGAGGTAGATTATTGTTTAATTTAATGGCTCTATTGAATTTATTATTTATAAGTACACGTGCTTCATTTTGTAAGTGTGGGTATGAAATAGATTTGACGGCTGCCTCCGCTTCAACGATTTCATAGATAAGTTTGTTTTTACCGACGGGTAAAACGGGTAAAACAATTCGTTGCAATTAGATTTTCAACATTTCAAAATCATTATTAACATTTATTTTTAACCATTATGTTATTCCACAAACATTTATTTATTCATTAATTGTTATCAAATTGAAATCTCATCAAATAATTTAAATTCATTATAAAAATTCAAACATATAACATTTTAAATCCAACAAAAAAAATTATTTAAACATCTCAGATTATTTTAATTAAATTAATTATTGAAAACGCAATATATTTCAATTATTATCAAAAATTTACAAATCATTAATTATTGTCTTCATAATTATTTTTATTATTTATTTAGACTGCAAAATATTAATAATATTATTATTATTGTCACAACATTTCCTACTACATATACACATTGTTTACCTAACATTTTACAATACACACAATTGAATTCACTACAAATATATTTACAAACTTTTGTCATTAACTGTTCCATTTTTTCACACTTCATTGTCCAAGTCTGCCAGGTCATTACCATAAATTACAATATTAAAATTGTCCACGCACTGATTTTTTAATTTCAACCTCCATCATCATATATATAACGAATGTATTTATAACATGCATCATTGTTATCCACACACAATTTGTTATTATTATTATAATAATCCATTAACTTTATTTCATTCATTATGCCATTATAATTTATAGGGTTATTCCCTATTAATATTTCATAAAACTCGTCAACATAAGTTATTTTTGTCCAGTCTCCATCAGTATTATTGGTTAACGTCAGGTAAGCTATTTTATCATTTTTATATTCCTCTACTATTACATCATGTAAGTCATTATCGTTTATAAAGATATTATCAAAATAATCCTCCATCTCTCTTTCAACAGGTAAGTATTTTATATGGTTTATCTTCACCCCTTCTAATCTTTCTCTCAACTCATTATAATTTCTCTTTAACTTATATAATTCTATTTCTCTATCTGCACACAACTCTCTATCTAAATCTCTCTCACTCACATTAGTTAATTTCTGATTAATGGTTACATTTAAGTCTTCTCTGACTTTAACTATTTCACGCTCATGTTCTGCTTGTTTATTTTTTAAACTAGTTACATTAATTATAATTGCATCAACTTGTTCAAAGTTACTTCTGAATTCATCATTTATATTTTCTTGTATTTCACTTGCTCGTTTGATTTGCTCACACTCATTAATTATACACTGAACATTACAGTCCATTTTGACATTTGGCTTTTTAATTTTATCATTAAATTTACTTGTCAATGTGTCAAATTTTTTATTTGTCTCTAACATTTTCTCTTTTTGTTTTTCGTTAATTATTTTTATATCGTTTCTCATTTCGTTTTGTACCTTATTTATAACACTAGTCAGTTCATCTCTCATGCCAACAATAGTCTCATTCATACTTTCTAACTTATTGTCTATTTCTCTTAATTTTTGGTCTTGTTTGTTTATTTCTGTTTTCAATTCTATGTTACTAGCATTTATTTCTGACTTGATTTCAATCTTAAATTCATTCAAGCTCGTTTTCAAATTATCGTTTTCTGATTTCATCTCATTTTTAAATTCATTTAAACATGTGTTTATATTATTATTTTCTGACTTCAACTCATTTCTCATTCCTGACATCATCTCCATTATTAATGCTAACTGATTAAATATATTTACATCATCGCTCTTATTATTACATCCAACATTTACCGTTTCAATTACATTTGTTTCAACACTTTCATCAACAAAATTATTGGTTGTTACCATATGATCTTGCGTAATATTTAAAATAGATTCCCCTATGCTACTTTTACATAAGTCTGCGTTCTTATTTCCCTCTGCCATTTTCGACCAGTTTGTAAATTAATTTAATTTTTTAATTCACAAAGTCCCTGTTCGGGCGCCATTTAAAACATTACGAGTTAATTAAAAATTATTAATGTTGAAATATTGATATTGCTGTTTTTTTTTTTTTTTTTTGTGTTACCTACCTTTCGTGAAACTTCCAGGGTCTCGTCTGGTGTACTCATTAGCAGAGAGAAACAGGTGAACGCAATAACCAACACACATTGATGTGGTTAATGAACACTTTTTTATTTTATCTGACTAACTCCCATCTCACCAATTTCTTTTATACTATTTTGAACATATTTGGCCACGAGGCTCAATTAATAAAACAACTCATTATTTAATTAATTATTAACTAATTGTAAAACAACAAATCAAATGAATTTAATTATTATATAAATAATTACGCAACCAGCACTTCCATATTAACATCCTTCTCTCTCACTCACGCACACGCAAACATCCCATACCTTTAAGAGATCTCATTTTTATTCTTGTTAAACAAATTTAAAGAAATTGGTACCATTACACTTTTAGTTTAACCCGTTTCTAGGTTCTACTTTACCCCATTTATTACTTAACTGCTGCTGAGTTTCGAAGACACCGCATTGTCCGTGCACTAGATAGATTGTTGTTTTCACTGAATTTAGGTTTTTATCAAATTGACGTTATTTAATTCACATTCTATAAAACTTTAGACGTATCGTTTTTAAATTTGAGATATGTTATTCACATTTTGTTGTTTTGCGGTCTTCACATTTTAGGTGCGGGCGACGTAAACTTCGCCTAAACCAGCTAGCGGCGGACACGAAAGTTATATGCGTCCGACACTGGTAGTTGTTATTTGCCGACTGACTTTGTTCTGTGTGTGTGACGAAACTAGTGGCGCTGCTATACCCACATTCCATCGTTATGTAAGGCGCTGACGTAACATCGCGTGATGCTGTTACATCACTTGTTTACAGTTTGAAGTCCTTGAAGCTGCCCTTGGCACAGTTTCAGCTTGTTGCTTTCTGCGTTATATAAATTCACATGCATAATGTCACAAGCAGTGCTACAACTGTCGCTACCAATAAATTTTACCTTTCGTTTACGTTTTGTCCCAATCATCATAAAAAATGTTATTTGCTTTATTTAAATTACAAATTTATTCATATTACCTCAGGTAGGCCAAAATGTCCCGTTACAATTCTGTATGATATTTTATAAATGACTACTGATTTTTAAATGATTATCTCAAGTAGAAAAGACGTTTATCAGATTTTGTTTATTATGTTTTATTGTGTCATTAATTTTGTTATGTTAGCGTATAAGGATTATGAACTTATGTTGTGTTTTTATGGTATAATTTTATATGGTGTATATATGGCAAGGTCAGTCACCTGACCCAGAGAGATCAGCTGATCAGGTGATTAGAGCCAGGATAGGTTTATGGTGATTATCTCATGAATGTTACTTCAATTAAATTCAATAATCTTTTTTTTTCTTTTTCTTTCTTGATATTGATAAAAGAAATATTTTGGGGAAATTAAAATTTTTGAAAAAAAAACTGCATTAAAGTACGTCATTGTAAATTGTAATGTTCATTATAAGTAGGGAAGGTGTCAGCTGATTCATGATGTGTATCTTATGTTATCTTTGTACTCAAGTGTAGGTATTTTCGAAGTTATGGTATTCATAGGTTGTTTATTATAAGTTTAATATAATAAATTTGTTTATTATTATACGGGTTACTATATTACTATATAGTTATACTATTACATGATTTATTTATTTTTTTAAATTAAATATATTTGGAGAATTTGGGAATAAAAAAAAAACTTTTATGATTAACTTCACTAATTAAAGTAAACCATATGACTCATCTTATGTAATTGATTTGAGAAATTGTTTTTGAAGGCTGATGTCAAGAAGTAGGGAGCTTGTGTTTAATTAATCACGAAAATGTGTACGCACCCAGTAATTGCTAAAAGCGACCCAGTATGCAGGTAACGGGGAACATATCGGTCGAGGATCTGGTATGGTACAAGGCCAGGTTTGGAGTTTTTGGGGTGGAATGTTAGAAGGTTAGGTTGTACTATGGTGCGTATCTGTCCGATTTTATGGTGTTGGGATCTCGAATAGAGAAGTCCAGTAATCTCGGTCAGGTGCAGCCATGGTCGCCGAGCTAGGGGGGTAGTTTACCCATGATGCATTAAGAATTAATGGGGGGGTTGTTGGCACCATATCCTCACTGATCCTCTTAGGGGTAGCAATGAAGAGTTCTTCTGTCTTGACAAAAGACCTCTCATTGGGGGGGTATTGTAATGGGGCAAAATGGGGTATTTTATTTTATTAAATTTAATTCATTTTCAATTGTAACTCCCATGTATAAATACGGTAGCAAGTCCCCTACATAAAACGGTTTTAGACAGACAAAGAACGCAGTAACATAGTTTTGCAACGTGTGACCGTAGAATGCAATTTCATTCCAAGAAATCAAGTGTTGTGTGACACACTAGTGCGCATGAACACCAGCAGGCGCGCGGAAGGGACGCCAAGCAAGATGTCGGATTTGTAAAATTATTTTAGCAACGTGGTTTCATGCTGGTGGAAATATGACAAAACCACACCTATCCGAGTAACGTGACGAATGGCAGTGCAATTTCGTCAACATCTAACATAACCCATACTGTGTGTAAGTCGACTAACGTTTCGTCACAAGCAGGCAGTGGGTTCCCGTTTTGAATAACGGTGGAGAGGGGCACACGAGTAATCTTCTGCCCAGTTAATCTCACCTACAGGCCGCATGCGGTCCACTTAAATTTTAGGCCAACCTAACAAGTGAGACCTAGTAACCGTTATGTCAACAAGTGAAACGGTATATTAGAATGAAGACAGTGAAGTGAACAATTCGAAATTAAAATGTGGGGAACTAGACAAAACTTTCGGATATGTATATAGCGCAGCCGGTGGATACGAGAGGAACGCCGACGGTTGGGTAATCCACAACCAATATCAGTAACTACATTATAAAAGGGCCTAAAATAAATAAGTTCATTTTAAAAGGGGTTATAATTAAATTATGGGGAATTTTACGGTGTGAATGTGTGAATGAGCAAACTGGGTCGTTTTATTATTATTATTATTATGATCATAATTTAAGATGGTTAGCAATAAGTAATTCAAGTTTTTATTTCACGTATAATAGATAAATAGCAGTGTTTTCTGAGAAGAAGTAACGTAAAGTCAAATATTTGAATGAATGTAAAATAAATAATAGTTTTTTTTTAAGACAATGAGCAATACATAAATTAAAGTTATTATCCAGCAGTTATTAGCGATGTAACGTAAAAGAAATTGTTGATGTGGGAGTTTTGATATCATTTGACGATAAAATAAGATAACAATAAAATGTGTTAATTAGACATATAAATATGTTTGTCATTGCACCACCTGTTGTTTTTTCTCTGCCAAAGTACATCAGACGACACCTTGGTGCATTACCTTTAAAGGTAAGTAATATGAATTTGCTGATTTTAATATCCTAATTAACTATTAATAGTTAACATAACGCCCTAACAAGGGACAAATTTAAATTTTTCAATCACTAATTAACTCGTAAAGCTTCAACAAACAAAACTATAATAACGTGATAAACCCAATAGATATGGTAAGTGAGCGGGTAGAACCAGCACCAATACCAGTGAAATGATATATACGAACAATATAAATAAGTGAGCGGGTAGAACCAGCACCAATACCAGTGAAATGATATATACGAACAATATAAATAAGTGAGCAGGTAGAACCAGCACCAATACCAGTGAGATGATATATAAACAATATATAAAGTGAGATAAAATGAAACCGAAGGAGAGGGTGACTGCCAAAATATAAATGAAACAAGGTGAAATAAATTGATAAGATATAGAAAGACACATACGAATAATATAGAACAGAAAAGGAGAAATATCACACTTGAATAAGGTGATGAAGGAGAAACCAATAAATGATAAGTGTAAATGATAATTATGAGTATCATATAAATAATAAATGCCAATGATAATTATTAGTATCATATAAATAATCAATGTAAATAAAGAATAGTAAAATCCGATAAAGTAATAATTAACTAAAAGTACACTCACCAATTAAATAGAGAGCAAATGTTACAAATAACTCTATCACGATATATACTTGTTAACAGAATAAATAACCAATATAAAGTGAGAGATAATTAGATGATGAACATGATATTAGTGAGAAAGAATTAATGTTAGGGAATACCCACCAATAACACTTACATAAAACTATAAAAAAAGTGCAAAAGTGATATTGTAAACCCTACAGAATAAATAGAAACCCTTTTGATAGGAATAAACACCAAAAAATCAGTGAGAAACACTAAAGATTAAAGGTGCAGTGTTAGTAATTAAGGATATCATTAATATTAGAATTAAGATTGATTGTAGCCAAGGAATATAAGGATATTCAGGGAAGAAATCCCAGGAAGAGTTAAATGTTAGTGTTACCATGGGTAGAGAATAAGGTTTATATTAGAATAGAGAAATAGAATAAATGATAGAAATGCAATATCAATAAATACCCGGTGTTCAAGGGGATAGTTAAGTAGGTAAATAAAGTAAATGGTGTGATGATGTTTAACACACAAAATAAAAAATAAATAAGAAGTAATAAATTGTAAACAAGAGTAGCATAATCACTGTTACAGAATTGTTTGATTAAGTTTATAAGTAGGAATATGGCTGAAGAGTTATGCAGTCCATAGACCTAATTGTTATGTTATATTTTTATAGAGAATAGTGAATCATAGACCACTTATAAACCATAGCAATATTAATAAGAGAAAAAATGTAAATTCACATCAATCTAGTAATACTAAGAAAGCAATTAGAACATAATAGACAACCATGATATGTAAACTAAAGAAAACAGGCAAATATTATAAAACAGATCCAAAATAATTCAGCAAGCAAACAAATCATATGTAACACAAACAAAAGATGTATGAAAGTAAAATAATGTGTAATTAGTATAATATATGGAAAAATAGACAATTGATACTTAGGCCTATGCAATGCCTAACTGTATAGCACCAATAACAACAAATTGTAAGAATTGTACTATGATATTAGCAAATCCAAGGCAAGCAAATAGTAAATAATAATTAGTGAACCATATTAAGTGATAAATTTTAAATTTAGGACATAAAATAAAAAAGAAAATGTAATTAAATAATATCAACATAACTGTCAGAACATAATACATGGTCCAACCCAACCTTATGGGATGTCAAATTAATCTTTGAAACAAAATACAACCAGTGGTGATAATATCTCATACTTAAATAAGAATACCGAAGATTAATAGCAATCAGAAGATATTTAATAATTTTGAATAAAAATTCAAATATCCTAACAATGGTCTTAAGTCATGAAAAGCCAATCAAGAGCAATCAGTAACCATGACAACAGAACGTTATTGACGAATTTTTCCGCTAAAACGTAATTATTCCATAAGTGACGCTTGAGACGAAGAGACGCCGAGCCATAGCTGGCTAAAATTTTAACTTAAAACACCCCAAAGTGACTAAATGTACTAAAATAAGGAACTACACCATCTGATGAAGGACTAACACACTCAATTGAAGCAACTGACCAGATTAATTCATTCAAAATTAAGGAACTTCAGTCAAATAAGACGAAGAAGACGCCAGACATGACCAAATCCCAGGACGAGTGAAGATTGATGGACGAAACGATGACACAACCCAGCCCAACTGTATAACACCACACCGTAGGTCTACTGATTGTTAAGTATTGCGGAATTACCTAAAATTTATAAATAAAATCCTTTCTAAATAATTTCTCACAATAGAAAAACTCTCACTATAACTGATATTATTTCTTTCAAAGGTTAATAAAGAAAATATTTATGAATACTAATATTAACTATAAGCTAACCTCTGTATAACACGACAGCACAGACACATACACTTTTAAACATCACAGAGTTGAATTCATTGTAAAACTCTTTCATAATTAATAACCACAATTGTAAGGTGGTGTACTCTGTTTAAATATTTTGTTTTAACTTTTTGTCGTACTCAAAAGGATCCAGTGGCAATTTAAATTGTGTGAATAAAGTAAACACTGCGACATTTTGCGTTGTCAAATAACTATCGTTGACACACTGCTCCCTGCTGAGTAAAGAATTAAATATTTGCCGAGGCCAAAAAATTATTATATTAAACTCAATTGTATAACGATTATTGATGAGCTATCAAGCATTAATAAACAAGTACGAACCTTTATCGACTGTCCTGTAATTATTTCACATGTATTATGAATGTTGTGTTTTGTAGTAGTGAATAGAAATTGCGACCAAAGTTTATGTTGGCAACACGTTCTCCCCAGACTAGCGATACTCGAGTTCTCGCCAGCCGGCGAACAATTCGAATCACACACAGCAGTAACGTAAACAAACTAACTGAGATTAAACCTTTAAATTGTTTTGTTTGGAAAACGATTTGGCGCCTATCCGGAAGAAAATACAAGTGAGTAAGGACAGGTAAGGTAGTACAGACAGGAACAAGATCCGGTACGAGTTATTAGAGCGTACACGATCGACATAATCAGCGGCAGTTTCATAAGAAATTAATACATATTACACAAAATATAAATAACCGATTGAAGTATTCAACGTAACAAAAATTAACACCGACGAGCGAGATTTCTTACAATATAAATTAATGTAAATACAACCAAACTTGAGAATATTATGTTCATACGTCAACTACATATCAGGAGCTTGGAGGAGCAAGGGCGAATATAAAAATCATGGTGTTGGGAAATCATGTTTAAAGTTTGTGAATACTCTCAGGATAGACAGGGCGAATATGTATTTCAGTATTATAGAACATAGATTCCGATTATTTTACACTTTTATTTATAAATAATTAACGATAAATAAAATTACAAATAATTTGGTTAAAGGTTAAGTAAAAATCATCAAATAATAATACAAGTAATTACAAATAATAATGTAAAAACAACAAAATTTTAAGATTATTATAAAATTTAAATTATTCGAATGAAAATTCGAAATATTGATAATGACTATAGTTAGCGCTATGAATTAATATCAGATTCTTAGCAAATTACATACTACTGTATAAAAAATGTAGAATCTAACATATTCCTTGAAATTAAAATTAAATAATGATTAGTATGCATTATTGAAAGTATGTTTTTAAACAAATGAAAGAAAACTAAAACACAAAAATAGATATAACGTACATTTATGATTAACATACATAAAATGATCGCCCACTCAATGTGATACAAACAATAGGGAACAGAGGAACAGATAAACTGCTGACTTCTCAACCACTGAAAACACATACACAGCAGCAACATATTTCCTGCTGACATATATGGGAAGAATTAGTTAGCACAGACCGAGGTGCAAATCAAATGACTCAACAAACAGAATGCCCTACTGTTAATGTGCGTATAAATAACTGTGAGATTAAAATGTTAGTGGACACGGGTAGTCAACTATTAGTTTTAAACGCTGCCTGGATGCAACGAAACAAAAATTATTTTAAAAATACGCCAATATTACCTATCACCAATTTTCTCTAGTTTCTGCCATTTCCTTGGCGTATTTTTACTTTCCATTTTACAAAAAAACCAAACTCACACTCACTGTTGTAATGGTACTATTATAATAAGACGCTAATGAAGTAACAAAGAAATAACGTATGCAGTATAAGAAAGAACAAACTAATCACATCAAAATACCGACTCACACTGACCAAACTTTTCATAAACTTGTATAAGTATGACTAAGCGCGATGGAGAAAGGGCGAACCTAAGCAAAAGATCATGCAGACGTGTGGCACCGTGCAGTATATTCACCCTTGCTCCTCCAATATTACAGCACTAAGCTTTCGGCTGGTTTTATGCAGTCCATATATTTCAATACTATTTACAAAATACTAAGGGCGAATATAGATGTGATAGTAGTATTACTGTGTTTTTAACATGTCAGACAATAGGATTCCTTAAAAAAAAAAAATCAATTTTTTTTATATTCGCCCTTGCTCCTCCAAGCTCCTGATATGCATCATAGGTTTTTGAATAACTTGAAAACGTGTCGTTTATTCATTCACATATCATTAAAGATTATTAATTATATATAAAAAAGTAATAAACACACTATACTCAATTTTTGTTACCTCTTTAAGTCTGTTGAAAACCACAGAATCTAATTTTTTCATACAGATTCTGAAGCATTCAACATTCTTCTGTGAGCTTCTTTAAATGCTTTAACAACACTGTTAACACTATTCAGCAATGTAGATGCAGTCAGTTTTTCTAAAATATACTCAGTGCCCTTGTTTATGGAAGTCTTTCTTGTAAATGGTTTCAGGTGGTGTACGATATTACACTCTACCATGACTTTCCCAGAAGCAGCAGATATAAATCCATACTTGCTTAAGTATGGCACTTTCTAAAACATATAAAATTATTATTTGTAGAATATGTTTAATATTATGAATAGTTCAAAGATTAAATATTTCTGCAAGTAAAATTTATTATTGTATTATTTATTAGTGTTATAAATTTATTTTATTTTTTGTGAACATACAATAATAAATTTTGTAGTATTAATCAGAAGTATTCTTGCAGCAGTATTTAATCTTTGAAGAACTATTCATAATACAGACAGCCTGCAAGAAATATTAAAGAGTTATGTATAAAATGTTTAATGTATTTTTTACACAGCTCATTGCTTATACTAGTACCTTAGTAATCTGAATGTAGATATGTCATACATAATTTCTAAGTATATTAGTAACAAAAAAGATCACAATTCTAACACATCCACTAATGACACTTCTTGGTGCTCTCTAATTAAATATGTTTATTAGACTTTGGTAATTAGCACATGAAATCAGGAATTAAGAAATCATGCCAAAGATATAATTAATTCATAGAAATTGGAAACCAAGACATGACTGTACATTCTAAAACACAGAAGACTGTGTCAAACCATCGAATGTCAAAATTACCAGCTCTATAGGAACATAAGGAATCTTATTCTCATTTTTACAGTATGATTTCAAGAGGCCAGAAAGCAAAATCTAATCTCCTGATTACACAATTTTATTAAAATATAATCACATCAATAAATTTAAAATAATAATAAAATACAAGATAAAAAGATACAAGCTTTAACAATAGTTTTAATTAACAATGATTCTTATAATAATTCATAACATAGTTCATAGAGCAAAGAAAATGTCTTCATAACATATTATGTGAAACTATCAACACAAGCAAGCCCATCAATCTCTCAGTGAGTACTGGCTTTTATTTCCTTGTGCTTTTCTGTCCTAGTGGATTCCCACAATTCTGCAGTTGTCTCTCCATCTAATTGGCTGTCAATTCCTTTTCCTCTTCCACTCCAGTATTTCAATTACCAATCAGATAATAATAAGTGATTACCTGTATGCGGTCCGCCGTGTGACTTCTCAAACTTGGTTACGTTACGCGTATGCCTCATCATCAGACGTTTAAAAACCAAAAACACACATATCACACAAAACTGCGTTTGTCAAAAAATAAAATTGCAGAAACAAGCATATTATGTGCACGTGATGTAGGGTGCGCACCCGTTCAAGTGTTGTCTGCTACTGATTGGAATTCGTTGAGCAGTCTCAAAGCAGTATCATACAGGCGGTTAGATACAAAGTTCAATTGTTCATTCAGAACACAATCATGACTGCTATCATTATTATAGGCATTATAAATTTCCAGCTCCTCCAAGGCATTCATAAAGCGGCCCTTGTTGCATATATGTAAAGGCATTAGATTGGACTTAAAATCTGTATAATTGTGATTGTGTTGGGTCAGATGACGAGTGTAATTAGATTTTATATCATTGTAAATATGTGTCTTTTTTGGTAAGTGTTCACGGAAGCGTTTGTAAAAACCTCTTCCGGTCTGACCTATATAGAAGCTGTTACAATCATTGCAAACCAGTTTATAAATGCCTGTTTTTTCTTCAATAGGTAAGAGCAGTTTAGGTGTAAGTATATTAATTAGTTTATTATTGGTTCTAAAAGACATAGTATAACCAATATTGTTCATCACTGAAGATAAAATTTTTGGCATGATGTATGTGTATTTCGCAGATATAAATTTTTTTGGTGTTATATTAAGTGGACGGGGCTTAAGTTGAATGTTATTATGCTTCTTTAGCAATTTGTCAATAATGTGACTACTGTAACCATTGGAAACTGCAATAAATCTTATTGTATTAAGCTCAGTCTGGAAATCATTATTGTCAAGGGGGACTATCAACAATCTATGGATTAAACTATTATATGCTGCCATTTTTTGAGAATATGGATGGTGGGAATCTGCATGTATTGTATGGTTAGTGGCAGTAGGCTTCCTATAAATATTGAATTTCAATGTGTCCATTCGTCTAGTGAGGGTCAGGTCTAGAAAGTTAATTGAGTTATCATGCTCGGTCTCTAAAGTAAATTGAATATTATTGTTGATTTCATTTAAAAGATTTTTGAAGGAGTCAACTTGTCTCAAAGTTCCGTCAAAAATAATGAACATGTCATCTACGTAACGTGAATAAAATTTTATCTTATTAGCGTATATGTTATTATTTAATAAATAAGTATTTTCGTAGAAATTTAATATCAGATAATACTTTTGTCCACCTTCCATCCTTCATTCTTACAACATGAACAGCCCAATTTCATTTAAGTTATTTGATAGTATGCATGACATCTCTCATTTCTATTACTCTCCACATCTGAGCATCCCGTATATTATAATTGGAACTACACATATCTCCAGAACCTAAACTATCTTTTTTATAATGGAACTTCACTATTTTTGGGAATAAATTTGAGTGACCAGAATTGTTTCCAAGCATGTGAAATCTGTCTGTACAGTACATTAGTAGGTTTGTTTTTGAAAGAAATTAACTGACTTAAACATACAGTGTCAGCTATCCAATTACATAAATGTGAAATAATGTTCATTAATTTACTTTACTGGTTATTTAGTATGACCAGACGTATGTGAAGGTGCAGTCACATATCTCTCTAGAGATCGCTTTCTCTAGAACTTTTATATAATGTATCCTGGAATATGAAGAGTATGTTGAAGAGCCTTTCACTTGGTTTTATGGGGACATAGAAGGGGTTGTAAGTGTTCCGTTGCTAAGTTCACATCTGGGACTGTAGCTATTAAGGATGGCTCTGAACATGAATTAGATTAGATGTGTAACTCCATCTTGCTTACTAGCTCTACCAAAAAATACAACATCTGCAACTTAATAAATACCTGCAAAATAATTAAAAAAATATCAGCAGCGCAACAACCCATTACTGAGTCAAGGCCTCCTTTAACAGCCTCCACCAGTTGTCCCGGTCAAGTGCAGCTGCTCTCCAGTTCCGGGTCCCAAGGATGTGGCGCGCATCATAGCTCACACCGTCTTCGCAACGTAGTTTGCGTCTACCAACTCTCCTGGTGCCATAGATCTGTCTGAGTGCCTTTCTTGGTATTTCATTCTCCCCCATTCTGATCACATGTCCAGCCTACCTGAGTCTACCAAGCTTTATAATTTTCACAATATCTGGTTTATTCAGAAGTGTGTTCAGTTCTTGGTTGGTTCTTTTCCTCCATTCACCTCCCACACATATTGGACCAAATATACTATGGAGGATTTTGCGTTCATGAACCAGCAGGCTTGACTCAGACTTTCTAGAAATGGTCCAAGTCTCAGAACCATAGGTGAGAACTGGGCGGATCATTGTTTTATACAAAAGCAGCTTGATGCTCCTGGCAATTATTCTGCTTTGGAACAAGGGAATAATAAAAAAAAATAACATTACTTAACCCTCCGGTGGGCGCGCCCGCGGCAGAAAGCCGCAAATTTTAGTTTCTGAACTGTCCCCTAGGTACCGGTAGTGTTTATTGTCTGTTCTGCCTAGTATGCAATTTTCATGATAGATGGTAGTATTTCCGACATGCGGATAAATCATGTGCATAACGCTTCAGTAGCTGTTGTGCTTTGAAAAGAGAGTGACGTGTCTGTGGCTATTTTGCCACCTGCGCGCCCAGTCATGTAAGTGTTAATTTTTTTTAGTTTTGTGATGTTTTTTTAATTTTTCATGCATATTTTGACCATTACCATAGAATCAAACGTCTTTTTAGAGCTTGGTTAGGTTTTGTTTTGAATATTTTGGTTTTCGCCTATTCTATATACCGGTGCCTGTTTTTCTTATGTTATCTGAGTTTGTGTTTACGTTCAGGTCTCGTCGATTTGTGCGCCCTGAAGACTTTGAGAAAGTACTCATGGAATTATCAGAATTGTCGGAAGGAGAAAATGAAGAGGATGAGTCAGATGACCCAGATATGGAGGATGAAATGATACAAGCTGACAACCACAGCAGTGACTCAGAGCAATCAGCGGATGAAGCGGATGCCGATCAACTAACTGTGCCAGAAGTCGCTGAAGATGATTACCATTTTTACATCGGGAAAGATGGAGATACGCTTTGGATGAGTAACCCTCTATCTTCAACTAAACAGAAGGCCAAAAATATTATGAAAATAATGCCAGGTCCAAAAATGAATGCTACATCTGCGCAGAAAGAAGTAGACATGTTTTACCTGTTCATTACTGATGCCATGATAGATGATATTGTAACTCACACTAACAGATACATTCAGAAAAAAAGAAATGATGTCAATAATGGTAGAGATAGAGACTGTAGAGAAACTACAAAAGTGGAGGTCAAGGCTCTCTTTGGTGTGTTATACTTGATAGGCATAAAAAAGGGATCACATACAAATTGTGCTGAACTGTGGAATTACGATGGCACAGGAATGATAATTTTACGCGGGCTCTTCAGTTATAAGCGTTTCCGATTTCTGCTTCGAGCCCTTAGGTTCGACAATTTAGTTACACGGAACGAGCGAAGAGCTATGGACAAACTTGCACCTATTCGTGATTTTCACCAAAATTTTGTGAATAACTGTTTGACTCACTACAATGCCAGCGAGTTTGTGACTATTGACGAGATGGTACATGCTTTTAGGGGGCGATGTGGCTTCATACAATATATACCAAACAAGCCAGCCAAGTATGGGCTGAAAATATACGCACTCTGTGACGCAAAAACTTTTTATACTCTCAACTTAAAAATATATGAGGTGCTATCGGAAAGTTCCCGGACTGTACTTGGCACGGCTGTTGGACGTGACAGTACAACCTGGCGTCCCAGTGTCCGATTCCGTAATACGTAATGAGTCAGTCTGCCGAGTTTCGTTGCATTGTGAGGTTGTGTTCGGTCTACGCGTTGTGTTTTGTAATCGTGTGTTAACGTTCATTTGCTAATTTTATGATGGCTGATAAATTCGAGCAACGCGTGTGCATTAAGTTTTGTTTTAAACTTGGTAAATCGCCTACTGAAACTTTTGCAATGCTTCGAGAAGCTTTTGAAGAACATTCCCTACACAGAACACAGGTTTTTGAGTGGTACGCTCATTTCAAGGCCGGCAGAATGTCACTTGAAGATGATCACCGTTCAGGACGACCTTCCACGAGCAAAACGGATGAAAATGTTGAAAAAATTCGACAACTCATTCACGAAGACCGTCGTCAAACAATCCATGAGTTGTGTACAAGTGCCAGAATAAGCTATGGAAGCTGTCAAGAAATTCTAACTGAAAATTTAGGCATGCGTCGTGTTGCTGCGAAATTCATCCCTCGGCTTTTGTCTGTGGATCAGAAACAGCGCCGTGTTGATGTGTGCAGTGAACTCAGAGAAACGTCTGAAAATGACCCTACCTTCATCTCCAGGGTCATAACCGGTGATGAAAGCTGGTTTTATGGTTATGATCCAGAAACAAAACAGCAGTCGTCACAGTGGAAAAGTCCACAATCACCGAGACCAAAAAAAGCACGGCAGGTCAGAAGTGCAACAAAAACCATGCTCATTGTGTTTTTCGACATCAAAGGCATTGTCCACCGCGAGTTTGTGCCAGCTGGTGTTACAGTGAACTCAGATTTTTATTGTGACGTTTTGAGGCGGCTGAGACAAAATGTGCGACGAAAAAGGCCCAAATTGTGGGAAGACCAAAACTGGCTGTTGCATCACGACAATGCACCTGCTCACGCTTCACTGAAAACAACAGAGTTTTTGACCAATAACAATACGGCCACCGTCCCACACCCTCCATATTCACCAGATTTAGCCCCCTGTGATTTTTCTCTGTTCCCGAAAATAAAAATTCACATGAAAGGTCACCGTTTTGACACTGTAGAAGACATTAAGAAAAAAACGCAGGAGGTGCTTGACAGCCTTCAGCAAAAGACTTTTTTTGACACTTTCCAGGCATGGAAACAACGCTGGATTCGTTGTATCAATTCGCAGGGAGACTACTTTGAAGGAGATGGGAGCCATTAATGGCCTAGGTAAGCAAAAAGAATTTATTAGACCTAGTCCGGGAACTTTCTGATAGCACCTCGTATTGTGGCAAGCAGATGCCTGGTCCCTATCTCAAATCGAACAAACCAGATGACATTGTGAAAAGACTGGTTGAACCAATAAAGGGTTCCAAACGAAATATCACAACTGACAACTACTATACAAGCTACACTCTGGCTAAAGATCTTGAGAAGGGGCTGACCTTACTTGGAACTATGAAAAAAAATAAAAGAGCAATACCACCAGAATTCCAAGCCAACAAAACAAGAGAAATCAAGTCGACACTCTCTGGTTTTCAGTATGATTTCTGTTTGTCTTCTTCAGCGCCTAAAAAAAGTAAGGCGGTGATATTTCTCTCATCGATGCATGATACAAATGAGATAGACGAAGCAACCAGCAAATCCACAATAAACCTGGATTACAATGCCACAAAGGGAGGAGTTGATACGGTTGACCAGATGTGCGCATCCTACACAACTTCTAGAATAAGTAGAAGATGGCCTCTCGCGCTGTTTTATCGGCATCTTGATATCGCGGGAATCAATGCCAACATAATTTTCAAATACAACAATCCTGATAACCGAGAAAGAAGAAGACTGTTTCTGAAGAATCTGACACTTAGCCTTATGGAAACTCATCTGGAAGAAAGATCTAGACTACGTAACCTGCCAAAAGATATCACAGCATTTTTAGCTAAATATAAAAAAGAGGAGGAGGTTCAGGAAGCACCAAAACCAGGAATCTGTCATATTTGCGGACGGCATAAGAATAACAGATCAAAAATTGTGTGCCAGAGATGCAGAAATGTCTGTAAGAGGCATTCGCGTCAAGAGACAACATGTGTCAGGTGCGACGGCGACCAGGGCCAAGATATGGACGTCGATGCCTAAGCATTATGTTTTTGTGTTTAATAATAATAAATAAAATTTAAAACACCTTAACCAGTCATTTACTTCTCATACTACCTTGTCTTAGAGTAAAAAAGTGCAATTTACAATTGCGGTAAAAAAGCCGCAGTGCGCCCACTATTGAGTGCGAATTTTGCGCGCCCACCGGAGGGTTAATGACTGAATATTCATTGTGTTTTTCTTCAAAATCATAAATATTTTTTACAAATATCAAACAGATTTATGATAGCATAAACAGGTATTACTTCAGAACTTAGTACTTGACAGGGTTACTGATTAAATGATAAATGATGTTCAATTATAAGACAAATTTGGTATACACTGTTTATATATGCCAAATAAATTTGACTCTTTCCCTTGCTTTTCAACAATTCAGTCACTCACCAATTGAAGTAAGAAACAGCTGTTGTGGAAAAGTAGTTCATTGAAATTGCAAGATATTTTCAGAACTATAAGTTTGCATACCTGTGATAAAGTTTCAACAGCTATTCAATATGAATTTGTATAAACAAAACATCAATTACCTTATTATGATGGTGTGTCCTGTGTCCTCTTGAGAATAATACATTTGAGAAACAATGTACAGCGATTATATTTTTGCTTTCTGAGGATGCAGAACTCTCAGAAATACAACTCGCATATGACTCACACAGAGCACAGAGAAAGTTATATGACTTGTCCAAATGTTTGTAAGTTGATTGACCGGTTTAAAAGCAGCCAGACACAAATGATTGATGAGCATAGATCTGAACATTCAATAGAGGGACAATTTGTGGGACACTGAAGGTTCTAGTTTTTGTAATTTTTAGAAGATACACACAACAACTAGTAAGTAGGTCTACTATTCCAGCACACTTGCAAACAGCAGGTTGCAGCAGATTGAAGAAATAATCTGGTATCCAGCAAAAAAGATGCCAGTCTCTTTGCATAAACTGTTTTTGTAACTATAGTTATTTGTCTCTTTATTTATTACATCACCCTCACAGATTCCATAATTATGAATAAACAACCGTGTAAGAAGAAATATATACCATGAATGTTTTAGCAGACATAAAATAATAGCATCTTAAATCTGTTAGTCAAATAAACCACATACATTTGTTACACCTATGTTATCTCACACTAGAATGGCACAGTTAGTTACAATTGGCATTCTACATTACATAGTTTAAAGACTATTGTAAATGTTGTTAAACAATTTTGGGGAATATTGGTGAAATGGTGGCCATACTGCCTTTGTTACACTTCACCAGGGGCGGATCCAGAAATTTGCTCAGGGGGGCACATTCTGGCAGTTTTGGGCCCCTCCTTTCCAGGGGGGGGAGGTGTTGTTAGAAAAAAATCTTATTATCAAAGTGTCTGTTGAATCAAACGATATAAAAATTAATATAAATAAATAAATAATTAAATATATTAATATAAATACAAAAACATTAGTTTTTTAACATAATTTATTTATTATTGTATTATTATTATTTGAAAAATAATAAAACAACCGATTTTGATTTTATAAAGTATAATGTATTTGTAAAATTTTGAAATAATATAAAGTAAACTTATAACAGGAATTTTTTATTTAATCTATTTAAACTTTCTTTAGAAATTTGACTTTCATTTCACTTATAAAACTAATCTAATTTTTACACCATTACTTACTCTCGATACAATAAGAATAAGTGTTATCAATAAGGAAAGTAAAACATCTAAATAAAAATAAGCACAAATATTAATATAGAATTATAATTTACAAAAATACACATATTCATTATCAATACTCTGATCTAGAAATATTAGGTGTGAACGTATTTTATATAATAAAAAATTAAAAATTATAAATTAAAAATAAAATTGCGATAAAAAATAAAATATAATTGTTGTAAAAAATTCGGGTTTCAAAGGGTTAACTAACTGAAAATATCATAATTGCACTAGCTACATAATTCATTTTATCCAGTGTATTTTCGAACCGTCTGGGGGGGGGGCACGTGCCCCCCCTTGGATCCGCCTATGCACTTCACCTACTGTCACAATTTTCTCTTACTATAGTACTTTGGTTTACTTTTAGTTTTTAAAGTAGAACAGCCTACTTAGTGATCATAAGCAGTGGTCCATGACATACAAACTGTTAATATGTAATAAATACCTCAAATAAGATTCTTGGATTTCGTTGTCCATGACGTGTCCATTACTTAACTAAATATAATTAACTCACTACTGACTCAGAACACAAAGTTTTTTATGGGTAAAAACGTAAAAGTTTTACCTTATAGCCTGAACCGGTTTTCGCTTTTAAAAAGCTTCTTCAGAGGCTGCCGTTGGGAGCACTGTCCGTCTTGTTGGTGACGGGAAACAAAAGACAATGTGAACAGTTACTAACGCACATAAACAAAATACACAAAAACATAACCTTCACTGCTGAATACGAACACAACAATAGTATAAACTTCTTAGACCTCTCCATCACAAAATTTGAATACAGGGACAAATTCAGTATATACAGAAAACCGACTACAACTGACACACTAATACACAACTCCTCCAATCACCCAATACAACACAAACTAGCTGCTTTCAGAACCATGATACATAGACTTAACAACATCCCACTAGATGAAAAAGACTACAAAGACGAACTAAACACAATAAAATATCTAGCAGAATCCAACGAATATGACAGAACAATAGTCAATAAACTCCTACACAAAACAAACAACAGACAAAGACAGAAAACAACAAATTCATAACACTAACATACACCAACAACCAAACTGAAAAAATAGCCCACAAATTCAAAAAAGCAAGATACAGAATCGCATAAAAAACTGCTAACAAAACAGAACACACGCTATCAAAACACACACACAAAGCACAAAACAAATTTGATCTACCTGGTGTTTACAAACTAAATTGCTCAGATTGCAACAAATTCTACATAGGCCAGACAGGACGTAGCTTCAAACAAAGATACATTGAACACACAAAGGCACTACACTCCACTACAGAATCCACCTTTGCAAACCACCGCATTGAAGCAAACCACACATACAAAAACATCGACAATAACATGGACATTCTACACGTACACACAAAAGGCCGAAAACTAGACACTCTAGAACAATTGGAAATATACAAACACATAAAAACGACATTCTAAACAAACAGACACAATTCAAATCACACACATTATTCGAACATATCACACGCCACACACACAATATCGATCTTTCAAAAGTCGATACTGTCGCCAACAACAAGACGGACAGTGCTCCCAACGGTAGCCTCTGAAGAAGCTAGCTTTTTAAAAGCAAAAACCGGTTAAGGCTATAAGGTAAGACTTTTACGTTTTTACCTTTGTGTTCAGAGTCGGTAGTGAGTTAATTATATTTAGTCAAATAAGATGTTATGATAGTATATACACTTCAAGTGGTTTCCTTGAATCCACATTGATTCTAATAAAATTCTTCCTCAGGCAAGTACACTGTAGTTCCAAAATTAGTAGTTTAACAGTAAATCATTCGTTTTTTGTTTGTTTGGTTTTTTTTTTAAACAATTGGTCTACATCAACACTAAAGTGGTCTTTCCAATAACAACAATACGTTTCATAAAATATATATATGATGTAATGTGATATTTCTATGAAAATTGTTTTCTTTACACTATCCAAACCAGTTTCAGCACATGCTAGAGGATGTAAAAAAGTACAATTTGCAGAAATACAGGCAAAATTTGAAGGGCTACAGCCCAAGTCGGGAGCTTCCAACAACCGCCGCCTCCAATCGACTCTATCCATTGCAGCCCTCCACCAGTTTCTTATCCCCATGTCCCTTGTGTCCTCTGCAACGCCATCTTCCCACCTCTTCCTCGGTCTGCCTCTAGCTCTCGTTCCCTCCCATGTACCCAGCAGAGCCCTTTTGGGGTTCCTGCCATCCTCCATTCTCACAACATGTCTGGCCCAATGCAATCTTTGCATTCTTATAAATTTTGAGACTGGTATCTCTTTATATATTTGATACAGTTCGTTGTTGTATCTCAGTCTCCATGAGTCATTTTCTTGTATTGGGCCTATAATGCATCTGAGGATTTTCCTTTCAAATGTGTCTACTATGTTGGGTGTTTCTGTGTGATTGTCCATGCCTCACACCCGTAGCATAATACCGGTCTGATGACAGTCCTATATATTTTCATTTTTGTTTGCCTGGCAGAAATACTGAGGGCTAAAAAAAAAATCAGTAGTTGCCAATATATTTAATACATTTAAATACATAAATATATCATTATGATGTTTTGATTACTTTAACTTCAGCTGTATTTGAAGCTCCAGAATAGAGAGGGTCCATCAACTGTGGACTAATTCCTGTAAAGAAGTAATGCAATTTATCACAAGCAGAAGAAAGTGCAGGTCTCCATGTTGGAACTTCAGCAGTATAACAACCTGGATAGATAGGCATTCTTAGCGAACCATAACCTTCAACTCGAGAATGACCCCAGTGATCCATAGACTTTACTTCTAATAGGATTTCTGGCCATTTTGTACTTCCTTTTAAAAAAATAAAAACATATTAATATACACAAACAAAAGTTAACTTATGTAACATCCTTTCAGTTGGTTATTCATTACAATACATACAGTAACCAATTAGGTAATCTGTATTTACTGAACTGTATCATTTTCACAGAAGTTTTTGTCACTGTAAAATTATACTTGATATAGAATTACCTTGACAACAGTATTTATCTGTATTGAGTTTAGCAATTTTGATTCAAATTAAACTCATCCAATTTTATATAAATGTACCCACAAAAAATTAAGATATGGTTGTATATTATTATACATTTGATGTGCGATGTGGTCTACACACATTCCAAGGCGACTGCCACGAAGATGGACCTCCAAACTAAAAATTAGATGATGTAAACAAAATCTCAGGTTAACAACCATTTATCACTATATTATTATTGCATACACTTTTAAATAAGTAGACTGCATTAGTAATTGAGTCCAACATTAAAGTTCACAAACTCACTGCAGTGCCTCTGCTGTGGGATCACTGTACAGAGTGGGCACACAGTGAATCAGGAGTACTACATGGAAGTGCTGAAAAGACTATACTAAACACTAGACACAAAATATTTGATTTTTTTATCAGCAATTGTCACTGAAAATATGCATGTAATATATGTTCATGGTTTTCATTTAGAAATGTTTCTCTCTTGTTTTCACCCGCATGAGATATTTTGGTTGTAGACATGTTAACACACTCATTAAGATAAAAATGGGCTTTGTCCCTGAAAATGATTTTCTTGCAAAAGTCGTCAACCACGATAGCTTCAGTTCTGTGTCACCTAAATCTAATACACATGCAGACTAAATCTTTCTTAAATTTTGTGGTGGTCTTGTCAATGCCTACTTGCTGCAGACAGACAGTGTTTATATTTCTTGGATATTCAGTAATACTTTCATGAACAGTGGCAATGTTCTTTTTACCTGAACAAGATGAAAAAACATACACAGGCTACTCTACAGTTTTACAGGTGCATATTTTCTTGAATTTATGGACTGTTCTATACAACAAATAGTACTTTCTGTTAGGCAATTATGTAGATAAAAAAAAAATTGCAGAGCTTGTGTAATATATTTTTCACGGAATATTACTTTCTGTAATACAATATATTTCAATGATAATGGAACATTTCTATTGTGTATTGTTCCATGACTAAAATTGTAGTGGTAACAGATAACAGATGACAATCATAACAATCAAACAATACTGCCATCACCCAAACATAACCTAATGACAGCCAGTAGCTCTTATAGAAAACATTATATAATAGAATTTATTATACACATACATATTTAGTTGGCTCAACTCAAACTGAACTGCTATTATCAATTATTGTACAAAAATGCCATCATACTTTTGTATATTATTTCACATATACAGAGTATGGAAGAGGTTTATACAGATTATATAAGGACAGAGGTAATGAGGAGAAATAGAGGGAATGTTCTTTCAACAAAATGGGTGTTATGCACATTAGTCTAACAGCTAATTTATGGCCATTCTTACTCCTGTTTACCTGGATAGTAGTAGACAGATATATATATATATATATGATTATGAGCATGCACACACAAACATACACATGCACACATAAATTATATTGGAGCTTTGTTTTTCCCTAATGGAACAGAAAAATTATTTTAATTTTGTCCTAAATCTCAAAAGTATACGTTGAGGACAAAATAAATTATTAATATATAACATCTATATAAATAACTATACAGTCCTTAATAAAGTATTCATAGTATATATTCATAGGCCTACCTGAATTGTGCTGTAGATTGTCAAGTTCCAAAGTCAACTTCACTTCAAGAAGATGGCTAAATACCGATTCACCATGTTGCTGCTCGGCTGTTGTTGTCACACCTCTCACTTTACTGTCATTTGACACTGTCCACCCTTGAAGACAAATTACAATATATTTAAACTTTGTCACAACAAAACAAGGCTATTAGTACATCACTTCAGAACTAAAAATATAATCAAGTGTCAATATAACATCCTATTTGCTGAGTCCTTCAAATCCAAAGTGATACGTTTCTAAATTTTATTCTCAGTCCCAATAAACAATAGCAGCTGGAGACATAAAAAATTACCTGAGGAAAGGAACAAATCTTAACTAGATTGATTTCTGTATTTTACCACTTACAAAATTGTTCACATAAAATTTTGATGATGTAAGCCTACGTAAGTGTCATTACTATCCTTAAAGACAGACAGACAGAAGATGCACGGGCGTCTTGCACCCTGATTTCTGCGCATTGTCCAGACCTGGGCCTGATGAATGCCAGGTGCAAACAGGTCAGCGTGGTCGTTTGCTCGGCCACGATACATGATATTGCATGTACGTCATGTCATGGGAGGAAGCTGATGCTTTCTTGCTTCAGTCAATTGCCATGCCGAGGTGCATCACCATGGTCCCCTAAGGCTTCTCCTCCAGGAACGTAGAGATGCGCTGGCGGGGACAAGAAGCTCGAAAAACCCGAGGGCATCGGCCAAAATGAAGGGGAGTGACACCAGGGCAGTCAGCTCTCGCACGGATGGCATTGCACAACCTCGCGGGAGCCCATGGTCGCTGCCCTGCCGAGTCGGCAAAGCAGGTGCTGACAGTAGTAACACTGATGTTGACTAGCTTCAGCCAACTGCCACACCTGGGCGCGACCCCATGGTCCCTTAGGGCATTTCCGTAGGAACATAGAGACACGCGGGCGGGGACAAGAGGCTCGATCGCTCGAAGGCGTCGGCTGAGTCGAAGGGAAGCAACACCAGGGCAGTCAGCTCTCGCAAGGAGGGCATTGCACAACCTCGTGGGAGCCCGTGTCCCGGGTCACAGCCCTCCTGAGTCAGCCAAGCAGGTGCTGATGGTGGAATAAGAATTCTGTCATGTCTGCCACACACTGAGCAACGTCAGAGTCAGCAAGCCGCAGGTAATAGAGTGCTTCCGGAGCAGATGCAGGGAATTCAGAAGGTTGGAGCATGAATCCAGATACTCTGGGGTTCATGAGATGAACTATGAAGGATCATCTAACAGTGCCCGAGGGCGCCTGACGCGGCGTGGGGGCGGTGCATTGTCCATGCTGTTCAGTCTACGGATATGCAGGTAAGGGGACTCGCCGGCCTTGGCAAACAAATTAGTCACCAAGGACCTAACGAAGGCCTCCGGGGTAGGAACATGAAGACCCTGGTGAATGGCAGAATTCCGCATAAACTACGGGAACCCTGAGAGGGAGCAAAGGGTCCGGTTCTGGAACGTTGACAACCTACGCCTGTTGGGGGCCTACAGGAGAGGCCACCAAGCGGGTGCCGCATACGTGAGTACTGTTTGGAGGAACAGTAGATAGATTGTCAATTTGGTGTGGACAGCCAGGCGGCTGTTCCACCAGAGCATCGGTAGTAGGTTGGCTCTGACACCGCGAGCCTTGTCAAGGGTTGCGGTCACGTGGGCATTGAAGTTTAGATGCCGGTCTAGCCGAACACCTAGGTACTTCACCGTCTCGGTCCATTGGATGAGTCTCCCCACCAAGAAGAGGGATTGGCATCAGGAAATGGACTTACGAGTAAAGCAGATCGCTTCGGATTTCTCCGTATTGACCTTAAATGTACTATAAACATCACTACTAATACAAACATATTACCATAAATGGGTAGAATTATGAAAGTGGCATACTACTAATTGTAGAGAATTACACACGTAGACTAGAATAGTTTCATTAGTTGAAAAAAATCTACTAATTCTAGCTACACCTATTAATTGAAGCTAAGCATTTTTTTCTGCAGTAAGAAGATTTGCTACAATTTGCTTTACTAAAAAAAAATACATATAACACATCGTACCTATTCTCCATTCATACACCTTAAATTCATGCACATTTGTTAAGTTGGAAGATATCATGGAAATATAGCACAACAGCACTTGTATTGTTGCTGGCTATATTTAAAAAATAACCATTTTTATTCAACTGGTGTGTTTATGACTGTCATAGCTATACTCACAAGGCTACACAAGTGGTTACTAGAGTTAAGAATTACTAGTAGGTAGAGAAGAATAACTCTACAACCACTCATTGTGCGTTAGTACGACATCTTGGTGTACTGTATATCTGAAACAGCACACCATGTATCTTAACCACTTTGCATGAGATAACATTATCAACCAGTGCTACAGTTTTTGCCACTAAACAACTACTAGTGAGAACAATAAAAACAACTGAAAATATACAGATAGCACAGTACCACATATTTACTAGTTACCACTGATAATAATCAAACTACTAAATCAACTAGAAGTTATAAAAATTTTTACTATTCAGTCTCTACTCAACAAAAAAAATCTATTTTGAAGATCTTTGAATTAAAAATTACCACTTAGCAATGTTTTCTACCATATCTGAGGGTGTTTATGAACCATAATACAGTAATCCCTTAACATTCGCGGATTTAACATTCGCGAAACTTAACTATTCGCGAACCTACTAATGAGAAACAAATTTAACATTCGCGTATACGCAACTTGGTTATTCGCGGATTAAAAAAATAAAATACGTAACTAAAATTGTTTAAGGGGTATGAGTAGACTTTCTTTGTGTAGCCGATTCCGAGAATTCCGGCTGACTCCGTGCTGCACACATTGTGTAAACAATTCTGAGAAAATAGACTAGGCTACGGTTTATGTACCCCTCTGTTTAAATTTTCTCTCAGTTGTTAGTAAGCGTGAGTGATAAAAGGTTCGTGATGCCGCCTCCAGTGAAAAGAGTGAAAAACGTTTTGCACCTTTCCGAAAAAATTAAAATATTAGATAGGCTACGAGCAGGAGAAAGTGCATCTGCTGTGGGTCGCTTTTTTGATATTAACGAGTCTACTGTTAGATCTATTAAAAAAAATGAAAAGGCTATAAGAGACAGTGTTGCAGCAAGTGCTCCAATCAGTGCAAAAACCGTATCTCAAGTGCGGAACAAGTGTTTGGAAGAAACTGAAAAAGCGTTAAGTGTCTGGATAGAAGATATGAACCAGAAGAAACTTCCGCTAAGTTCAGCTTTGATATGGGCCAAAGCTAAAAAAATATATGACCTTATCAACCTGGATCCTTCTGAATCATCATTTAACTTCCAGGCGAGTTGGTTTGACAATTTCAAACATAGGCATAGTTTGCACAACATTAAGTTAGTTGGCGAATCGGCTTCCGCAGATCATGTAAGTGCTAAAAAATTTCCGGAAGAACTTGCTAAAATTATTGAAACTGGAGGATATCGTCCAGAACAAGTGTTCAACGCTGACGAGACAGGGTTGTTCTGGAAGAAAATGCCGAGTAGAACTTTTGTGTCCAAAACAGAACGTTCAGCTCCAGGCTTCAAAGCCGCAAAAGACCGAGTTTCTCTTCTGTTATGTGCCAACGCATCAGGCGATTTTAAGGTAAAGCCGATGCTGATTTATAGATCGCAAAATCCTCGTCCTCTCAAAGACAAAAATAAAAACGAGTTGCCTGTTTTCTGGAAATCAAATAAGAAAGCATGGGTAACTAGTGCATTGTTTCTGGAATGGTTTAATGACTGTTTCATTCATGAGGTGGAAAAATACCTCTCATATAAAAACCTTGGTTTCAAAGTTCTCCTCATAGTTGATAATGCATCTTGTCATCCATCTAGTTTAAAAGAGGCCCATCCCAATGTTGAAGTGGTTTTTCTACCCCCGAATACGACTTCGCTAATCCAACCGCTAGATCACGGAATCATAGCTACGTTCAAAGCCTACTACACAAGAAGATGTTTAAAACGAATTTTGAAGAAAATTCAGAAGCTACAGTAACATATAGTTGGAAAACATTCAACATAGCAAATTGTATTGCCGAAATCGATGCATCATTGATGGAATTGAAAGAAAGTTCAATTAATGAACTTGTTGGCAAAATCTTTGGCCTCAAGTAGTACAAAAGGAAAACCAGATGCCTTTAATTTCCAAACAAGTTGAAGAGATTGTGGAACTGGCTCATCAGGTCGGAGGTGATGGTTTCGACGATATGACGCGGGATTATGTTGAAGAATTAATAAAATCTCAAGAGAATGGTCTTACTGAAGAAGAACTAATAGAGATCATTAAAGAGACCGACAACGACACTGAAGACGAGACCGAGAATCCGGAAACTGAAGGTAAAAGTTTTTCTTTTTTTTCTGTAAAGGTTTTCTAATTGTTTTAAGTTTTCTACAACATAACATTTTTTATTGCAGGTAAAATATTTTCTTCAAAAGTTATTGGAGAAATTTTAAAGCTCCAACAACAGCTTGTTGAGAAAGCCACAGAAAACGACCCTTCACTGGTGCCTTAAATTTAAAAGAGAAATTGAGGCAGCAACCCTTCCTTACACTGAAATGTATAATTGTTCTGTCAAACAATCACAGATCACAAAATATTTTCAACCATCAACTAGCAAATAAACTTTAACTTTCAATATGTATAAAGTACAGTATAATCAATATCTATGTATGTTAATATTACTGCTTAATAAACATAGTACGTACATATTTTTTTCGTTTCAATTAAAATTTTACAGAACCTAACCCCCTTTTATACATGGGAAGATAGTCTCAACATTCGCGATTTTGACATTCGCGGAGGTTTCCGCGAACGTAACCCTCGCGAATGTTAAGGGATTACTGTACAGTAACACCACATTAAGATATTGCAGAACCATTTACTTCAAATCAGAAAGTCACCAGGGCAGGCTTTCTGAATTTAACAGGCCAAAATTAGGGTATAAGTGCCTTTGTTATAAACTTGTTTTAGTTGTATATGAAATTTTTAATTTTTTATTATGGTATCTGTCTCTTTTAGTTGCTGGTAAACTTCTATAGCAACCTGACATATTTTGATCCTCTTTTTCAGTATTTGCTACAGTTCTGAGAAAAATAAATTTTCTAATGTTTACAAAATGTTCAATGTTCTACCATTTTTTAATTTATGCAGTATTACAGTTGCAGATTTTTATTATCAATTTTACCAGTATATTCATGATTACATTGCTTCTTACCTGAAAAGCTATATATGATGTGGTTTGACTAAAATAAAAATTATCAGTATGGAGAACCATACATGACTTCCATGTTCCAAGATTTATATTTAAAATCATTTTTGAAATGAAATATTTCCATAAAAACTACTTCTTTCTTCAGCCTTAACCACAATACTGTGGTCACTAACATACACCACCTCACGTTAGTGCACTTGATTTTCACTGATGATGGCAGTTGATGGCACTGCCGAACGTCTGATTTTGCAGAAAACATTGGACCATGGCCAAACAGCCCGGGAAGGAATTTTAACAACAAACTACTTCTTTGTTGCTGATAACATAGTACACATATAAAAAAGTATCCCCTCCCCCTTCAACTATCATTTTATTTATGGAAAATTACCCCCTCCCCTTCAACTACTCTTTTCATTTATAGAAATTTCATCTACCTTTCTATAGTGGATTATTATAACCTTCTTTTCAGGTAAAACATAAAACGTTGCAGGTAAACTACCCCTGTAACGGTACGTTATGTAACGAATTCTAATTTTAGCCAGTGAATCCACAAAAAGCATTTTGTTGACAAAGACGAAGTAAATCGGAGTTTGGGAGCAGTGCCAGGCGCCATGATGCTCAAGTGAAAAACAAATGACGTCTATCCAAAGGAGGGGCGGGTGGAGTGTGACTGGAAAAAAACTGGTTTCAAATGCGTATTTGAACTTAATCGTGGCACAGAAACGAAAGCAAAGCGCCTCAGTCTCCAGCCAGCTGCCGAACAGTACAGATGTAGTTTACAGTGCATGTGGACAATCAAGGTAGGGCGAGCAGTTACGGTAGGCCTACCAAGTTTTTATTAAACAAATTTTGGAAAATGGTGTGAATTCAATTGAAACAAAATGTAAACATAAATTTGAACTTTCGGAACATTATTATTGTGATTTTTGTCGGGAAAGCGAATTACAACTTATTGTGCAACAAGCAGGAGACTCCCCGTCAGAAGAGATAAGTACAAAATAAGGACATAACCACTTTCCTACAAATGTAAAAATTTTCATTTTTTAAAATAAAATTATTTTTATGTGAGTAAAGAAATAATATCAGACAGAATATGAGATCTCAATAGCGAGTGAAAGAACAAAGGGTGTAGTAAGCGCTAAAAATGTAATTATTTGCCATTGAAGATTTTCTTTTGATTTATTTTGTTTTGAATTATATATTTTCTAAACATTAAAAAAAAAGATACAATGTATTTTAGTAGAATAAAATCAGATTTCTCATTATAATGTGTTAGCTTAGTTAATTACGCACTCTACCCGAAACCTATGCTCTGTGTCTGTAAGTTCGCCTAAACGGCCCTGAAATTTTTTCTGTAAGCGAGTTTTTGTTTATTCATTAAAATTGTTTTCTTCGGGAAAGTGAAATGGTTTCCACATTTCCTCCAAAAAATGTGGTGGGGACCTTGGGACTTCTTGGGAATCTTCTGGCTGTTTGAAGGTAAGTCGAAAAGAAAAGAATATAATCGGGGCTTAGTCATTTCATTTCTTCTTTTTACTTTTATATTTTTTTAACAGTTACACCCCTTCCCCTTAACCGGTCTTCACCAAAATCAATAGGCCTTGAGTCCTCTCTACTGCTCAGGCATATATGCAAAAAATTATTTGATTCTGTTTGAATTTGCGGCAGTTATTGTTCGCCATGGAAAAAATTCTACACACAGACACTTTTTGGAAAATGACTTTTCTTCATGTTTGAGGGTAGTACAACCAGAATCAGCATTCATCTCGAACACAATTTTTTTTCGCCATCACCATACTTCCATTTCCTTATGAAATATGGAAGTAAAAAGTGACAACCAATATTAAATAAAGAAAGCCAGAATTAGTTAAATCCAATTTATACCTTGAGTCTTTATATCATAAGTAATTCAACAATTTATTAAATTAGGTTTACGTCTGCCTCAATAATCTCAACTAATGAGTTGTAATTCTATGTATATTAATAATAAATAATACTTGTTTTTTACAAGAATGTATATTTTTTTTATATTTACATACTCGTTTTGACAGAGTACTGAGACGGTTTGACAGTATTAACTGACATCTTCAGAACATACAAATTAATAAAACTTTTTGAAACCAATTGTTTCAAAATATATAAAAAATATATTCTTCTAAAACAAGTATTATTTATGTTACTAATAATAATTACACAAGAATAATTGTGATAAAATATATATTTCTTTTACAAACATACGTATATCTGAATAATATATTCTTTTTATTAGATTAAGAAAAAAATGCTACTTCATTGTTGCTGCAATTATTATAATTATATAAACACCTATATATATATATATATATATATATATATATATATATATATATATATATATATATAATGCAACGATACAGCCATACGCTGTATTAGGCATTAATTTGAATAAATATAAAATTTGTAGAATTTGTATAAGTTACGGGTAAATGGACAGGACTGAGATTGTAAAAATATTTCATTGTTAGATTAGGGAAGAAATTAACCTGTTCCGACAGGCAGTGAACACCTGCTCAATTGTATGTGTGTTACACGTGTATCTTGTGTGTGTTAGTGATGCATGCAAAGACAGGAATCTCAGCAACCCGCCCCAAGTAATTAATAAAATAATTATTTTAATTCACTGTGCGAAAACTAATTAGTGTATGGACAAACCAAAGGCACCAAAGTGTGTGTAAAATTTATAGTTATCCCCAGTGAAAAGATGACGTTAATAGAACATGCTATGCGAAGACAGTGCAAAATAAACGTGCCAAAAAATACGCAAATTACCCTAAGACGCTCAAATTAATATAGGGAGTGCTTAATCGAATTAGCTATGATTTGTGCTATCTCGATTCTGTACAAAACATTGCTATTTGCTAATAATTGCAAATAGTTGAAAAGGTTCGAGAGTGGGGGCTATCACGCGATATGCAGGTATCGACAGGACGATTTTCGAGCCAACTGGCGTGGAATCTCGAGAGGGTATAAATTAAGGGTTCGACCAAAAACCCTTTTCTTCATTTCAAGACACAGTTGCAGTCGGACATGCTGTCCGTCGGCAGAACAGTTTTATTTTTATTTCTATTACAAGTTGCAGTAACGAAAGAATAAAACGTTCATTAAATTCGTGACAATATTCAGGAAAAAGTAAATACCGAAATCATAAGTCTACCAAGAGTATATACGGAAAAGCTACCAGAGCGGCGAGGGATGCTGGACGTTAGAAGATGTTTAAGATCTACCTTGCAGCAGATAACAACTCTCTGATGAGGACCACACTGCTGTAGAATGACGCTGGACTCTAGACGTATCCAGGAACACACGCTGCTGTAGAACGACGCTGGACTCTAGACGTATCCAGGAACACACACGCTGCTGGAAAGCAACGCTGGACTCTAGACGTATCCAGGACCATGCCAGGACAGGAGGAATGGAAAACTAACTCTGGACAACGCTGGACCCCCGACAACAAGTCGTAAGCTCATCAGAACTCGAGGTGACATGCGTAATGCATTTTAAATGATTTTTTAAAAAGAGCTCATAAAGACTATATCAAAAGACAATAAATTTAAACAAAGAAAAGTTTATACTTAGTAATAATATTTTAGAAATGTAGATAAATGTTTAGTCGTAAGAATGAGCGATCGCATATAAAGAAATAGTAAATAAAAAGAGAATTTAAAGTTGAGAGAGTAGAGTTTGTTATCAAAATAAATAGTTAAATTGATTTGATAATTGAATTATAGAAAAGAATAATTTAAATTTGAATATTAAAACAAATGTCAGTCTAAAAGTAATTAATATAAATTTAAATTTAATTTTAAACATTGGTATAGGCTGAGCGAGTTGAGGTCAGATCTGAATTAAGAGAATTCAATTCCAATTACATTTTAGTTTTATATTTTATTAGTAAATCAATTTATTAACATGTCTAGATTAAGATTATTAACATGTCTAGATATAAGAGGTTTTTAAATATGTGTAACATTGCATATTATAAGATATAAACATTTAATAAGGAGCAATATCGTGACCGACGATTGTTAAGGATGTTTATGTTTATTTATAAGCTTGAGTAAACAATAAATATGAATTTTAAATACTGATAAATACAATACTCTTATTATAATTAGACCTGAACCCCAATTACACATACAACCTACATTTATGTATATGTATCGTTGTATAGAATGGCTCCCAAAGAACGTGGGGCTATACAAATTAAATTACATATAAATTTGTACACATGTATCGTTGTATAGAATGGCGCTCCAAGATCGTGGGGCTCCACAAATTTAAATTATATTAAATTTGTTGTAATATATATATATATATATATTTATTGTACTGCTGTAAAAATGAACAACAGTACATAAGAATAAAATAATAATTTCAGAAAAATCAAAGGTATAAATTTAATAATATTTTGAACATATGGTAGAATTATAAACAAAAACTGATTAATTATTCATGACAAACATAGAGGTAAACTCAAGTATTGGAACTGTATGATACAGAACAGCATGAAGAAAATATATGTTGACGACATAAAACATGATGATGATGATGATGACGACGATGATGATGATGATGATGTTTGATGATGTTGTTGATTATAATAAAATTAAAATAAAACTAAAAGGTAATAACATTATAATATAATAGATACAAATGAGAATGAATAATGTAAAAATCAGATAAATGTATTTAATAATAATTAGTAAAATTATATATGTTTTTAAGAGTAATATGATGAAAATATGTGACAAATTTAGTGAGGTATCAATATGGCAAATGTAAATTGTTATAATTGAATTGTTTTTAATGTAAGAAAATTTGTTTAGTCTAATTCAATTTTTCATCTCTGTGAGAGTTAAAGTAACTCAATTTGTATAAATAATAAAAAGAAAAGAATTAATATTGTAATCTCTCTTGGATCAATAAGCCAAAGAAAAATAATTTACTTTGAATTTGTAACGAAGTGTATAAAATATTGGAATTAAAAGAAGTTTAATAAAGAATAAAAATAACAGAAGATTTTACTAGTAAACATTGGAACTAATTTTATAAACAAAATAATCCTATTAAGAGTGACATCTATGCTGGTGACAAATTGTAAAGGAACTACAAGAGTACAAGACTTGAACCCGTTACAGTTTTGAAAAGCTGAAAATTGAACGATTCGCATGTCCACGGTATATTATCTTAATATAATTTCTTCAAATTTTGTTACAAGAGTTATTTGGTACTGACTAAAGAAAATAATTAATCATTCCCAATATTAAATAATATAAATCGAAATATTAGTTGTCTACCCTGAGATAGAGTTTTTCATGATCAGATGTTTAACATAAACAACATTTCAAAAATTATTCAAATACTAAAATAATATAGACAACGCGTACTGATCGCCCAAATAAAGGTGCAATTACTATAGCAGACAGAAACAAATATAACTAAGAAAAAAAATAACAGTACATTAAATGTCACCTACAACTTGGGGCATATAGAAATATTATATTTGTAAAAAAAGAAAATAGCACAAATAATAGCGCTCCCAACGAGAGGTGTAAAAGAAATTTCAACTTATAGATTGTTAATAAAAAAAAATCATATTAAAGAATTACACTTGCAGAATAGAATAAAAAGAAAAAAATCAGTACAATATATATATATGTATATATATAATATTTATATTGCTTAAAATATACAATAAAAAATCATTAGCTTTTCATTACTATCAGAATTAAAAAAGAAGCATATCCCATCTATTCCCTCTTACTATATTATACCAAACTAGCCATAAACTTTCAACACCTGAAACTTTCTGTTATGTTCATTAAATGTTTTTGTTTATACAGAAAAACAAATGAACATACAAATTCTGAATACAAATCATAAAAATTGGGAGAGGAAAATCTGAGTTAAAATTACTGGAATAAAATCACTTTAAAGGAAAATTTAGTTTTCTTAAATTCAACTATATGTGAAGTTTTTATCATTCCTACCTACAAATCTATTACATAAGTGTAAGAACACACATTTTACATCATGAAAGTACGTATGTGAGATGTAACTTGATTCAGTGTTAATACCAGGTATCTTTTGTGACCTAAAGGTTTGTGAACTTGAGGTACAGCACTAAAGAAATGATAGTTACAAGTAGTGTTGACATTTATGATTTTCAAGAAAATATACTTTTAGTCTTCAGTCTTTGTATCTACTTCTCAGAAAGTACCAAAAAGTTCTTTACAGTACAATACTTTAATTGTGTAGTAATAATTTATTATACTCAGCACACCACACACAAGTTTATCTATTAATGTTTTTTTCTGTTACATTGTAGCTTATACAAACAAACAAAATGTTACACACCGTTTGGAATTTCAATAATATAATTAATAAACAATTTATTGCATTCAAAGCCAAATGCTTTCTTGATGTTTACAAAAAAGTGGACTTCTAAATAACCCTGTCTTGGCATTACAAAATTATCTCTCACAGGAATCTCTGGATACTGAGGTACCTGTAACAAATAACAACATACAAGTCACTTTGTAAGAAATTAATCATGTAACTAAATATACTAATTATATGGATATCATTTATATAAATATAATAAACTAAAAATATATCATAAAAATCAAATTAAGAAAAACTTTCAGACAGTTTTATTTTTTAAGAAATATACGATATATAATTTTGCTCTACTGAAGCCTTAATATAATGCTCTCATTCATTAAAGAGTGCAGTACGACATTGAGTTATGAGGTGGCATTCCATTTAGTGGTTTTAGATCCTTGACCTCACCTCAAAATTTTATTTACTTTTTTTTTGCATTCTTACTTTCCAAAACAAATTTGCTACAGCGGACGTCAGAGTCATGAGAGGACCAGAAATTGGAAGTGACCACTGTTTATTAGTCATGGAGAAGGCAGCTGAACATTCAAAACAACAACAAAAAATAGAAAAGAAAACTACACTTGAGAAAATAAAAGGCTACAAGTTAAAGGACAAAAATTTGAGGCAAGATTCAAAGACATGGTTGAGGGAAAATTAGCTAGCCTGGTGGAAAGCGATGACATGGATAAAGATTGGGATTGTTTCAAAACTTTAATTAAGGAAGCTGCAAAGGATTGCTGTGGAAGTACATAAGTTCGAGGATCAAGGAAGACACAAACAGCATGGTGGACAGATGAAATGAAGGGAGAAGTATTGAAAAAGAAAGAACTATGGAGAAAGTACCTGAATACCAAGGGTCAATCTGACTACAATGTCTACAAAGAGCCAATGCAACGAGTAAAAATAGCTGTTAGGGAAGCAAAGAGGAAAACCTGGGAAGATTTTGGACATTTCACTGAAAGCAGCTACAGTGAATATGTAAATCTCTTTTATTGTGTGCTGAAAAATATGAGTAAGCAAAAGGAGTGCCCTATAAAGTTCATCAAAGACAAACATGGCAATTTATTGCGGGAGAAAGAGAAAATCACAGAGTGCTGGAAAGAGTATTTTTAAGACCTTTTAGAGGGAAACCTAAATGCTGTGGAAGAAAAACAAGAAGAGAAAAATGTTATTGAGAATGATGAAATAACCTTAATGAAAGTAAAAGAGGCTATAAAGAAAATGGAAAGGCTGCAGGACACGATGGCATCTCTCCAGAGGTGGTAAATCAATGGGCAGTAGTGGTGAAGATTTTTTGCATACGATTATAAATGAGGCATGGAATCAAAAGAGGATCCCTAAAGACTGGGAAGTAGCTGTTATTCTACCAATTTTCAAAAAAGGAGATAACAGGGGATGTCAGAACCATAGAGGAATTTCACTTTTGAGTGTCCCGTGCATTCAAGAATCCTAGATACTAGATTAAGGCAGCAATTAGAACAGCATCTGGCAGAAAGTCACTGTTGTTTTCGACCTGGCAGAAACACACATGATCATATATTCACTCTGAGACAGATTGTCAAAAAAAGTTGGAAATTGAGAAGGAGGTTCATCTTGCTTTTCTTGATTTGGAAAAGCATTCAATCAAGTGCCCTGGGAGAAAATGTGGCAAACATTAGAAACTTATAACATTGGAGCTGGGCTAATCAAAACTATTCAAAATTTTTAAAAGAACTGCCGCAACTACATCAGAAGTTAAAACGAAACATCAAGCGAGTTTAGCACCTCAGCTGGGGTGAGACAAGGGGATATTCTTTCACCTTACCTTTTTGTTGTATTGATGGATGCTATTATCAAGGAGAATCAACAAAGAAGTGAGAAGTTTAAGGCTGCAACCAGCGTATTTCACAGACCTTGCTTTTGCTGACGACATCATTCTGATTGCCAGCACAGAATAGAATCTGCAGCATAACAAGGGAAGAAATGATGAGGAGGAACAATATGATTATAGCCCCACCCAGACATGGACAATGATAATTAGTAGGCAAGCTAGACAACACAGAATAGTAATCAACAATGAGGAAATTGAACAAGTGGTGACATTCAAATATTTAGGCACTGTTTTCAGTGAGGATGGCAGAATTGAGTCAGAGTTAGACATGAGGATCTCAGCTCTAAGCAAGCTTTATAGTGCTATCAAAAGGAAGTTTCAGGGAAAAGCGAAGTGTCACAGAAAACCAAACTGGCCATATACAAATCTGTATATGCTCCAACACTTACATACAGTTGTGAGTCATGGACTCTGAATGACAGACATAAAAAGAGAATACAAGCAATGGAGATGAGATTCCTGAGGAGAATTGAGAAGAAAACTCATAGATATAGGGTGTGAAACGTTAACACTTTGACGCCGGGCCCTTAGCATAGTGCTCCTTCACCCATGCCGGGCCATTTTTCCATATACTTAAAATGTTGTATCTTCTACACTATATGGTAAAAAAAAATATACTACCTATGTTTTTATGAAGTGTCTTCTTTAAAATGGTGTATACTGTATGTCATTGTGTTGGGTATTTTCCCTGAAATTGCTTTTCAAAAAGTGATGTTTTTTGAAAAAAAATTGGCCAACACACGTTACTAGAAACTCGCAATTTTATTTTTACTTGTTAGAAATGGATTAAACAATACATTACACAATGTTTATAATATATATTGGTTTATAAAGTAATAAGTGATTACCTGTATGCGGTCTGCCGTGTGACTTCTCAAACTTGGTTACGTTACGCATTTCAAGGCGTATGCCTCATCATCAGACGATTAGAAACCAAAAACACACATATCACACAAAACTGCGTTTGTCAAAAAATAAAATTGCAGAAACAAGCATATTATGTGCACGTGATGTAGGGTGCGCACCCGTTCAAGTGTTGTCTGCTACTGATTGGAATTCGTTGAGCAGTCTCAAAGCAGTATCATACAGGCGGTTAGATACAAAGTTCAATTGTTCATTCAGAACACAATCACGACTGCTACCATTATTATATGCATTATAAATTTCCAGCTCCTCCAAGGCATTCATAAAACGGCCCTTGTTGCATATATGCAAAGGCATTAGATTGGACTTAAAATCTGTATAATTGTGATTGTGTTGGGTCAGATGATGAGTGTAATTAGATTTTATATCATTGTAATTAAGTGTCTTTTTTGGTAAGTGTTCACGGAAGCGTTTGTAAAAACCTCTTCCGGTCTGACCTATATAGAAGCTGTTACAATCATTGCAAACCAGTTTATAAATGCCTGTTTTTTCTTCAATAGGTAAGGGCAGTTTAGGTCTAAGTATATTAATTAGTTTATTATTGGTTCTAAAAGACATAGTATAACCAATATTGTTCATCACTGAAGATAAAATTTTTGGCATGATGTATGTGTATTTCGCAGATATAAATTTTTTTTTCGGTGTTTTATTAAGTGGACGGGGCTTAAGTTGAATGTTATTATGCTTCTTTAGCAATTTGTCAATGATGTGACTACTGTAACAATTGGAAACTGCAATAAATCTTATTGTATTTAGCTCAGTCTGGAAATCATTATTGTCAAGGGGGACTGTCAACAATCTATGGATTAAACTATTATATGCTGCCATTTTTTGAGAATATGGATGGTGGGAATCTGCATGTATTGTATGGTTAGTGGCAGTAGGCTTCCTATAAATATTGAATTTCAATGTGTCCATTCGTCTAGTGAGGGTCAGGTCTAGAAAGTTAATTGAGTTATCATGCTTGGTTTCTTCGTCATCTGACCCAACACAATCACAATTAGATTTTAAGTCCAATCTAATGCCTTTGCATATATGCAACAAGGGCCGTTTTATGAATGCCTTGGAGGAGCTGGAAATTTATAATGCATATAATAATGATAGCAGTCGTGATTGTGTTCTGAATGAACAATTGAACTTTGTATCTAACCGCCTGTATGATACTGCTTTGAGACTGCTCAACGAATTCCAATCAGTAGCAGACAACACTTGAACGGGTGCGCACCCTACATCACGTGCACATAATATGCTTGTTTCTGCAATTTTATTTTTTGACAAACGCAGTTTTGTGTGATATTTGTGTTTTTGGTTTTTAATCATCTGATGATGAGGCATACGCCTTGAAACGCGTAATGTAACCAAGTTTGAGAAGTCACACGGCGGACCGCATACAGGTAATCACTTATTATTACATAAAAGTGACTTGGATACCATACGAAACATGGTTTATAAAGGTATACTTTTGTAATTTTTTTACAAGAAATGCTTGTCTGACATTTTGACACGTAAGTGGTGTTTAGCAACCAACATAACAGTTTGCCCATCTGTTTTATGTCAACTGTACCTATGAAAGTGAACGCGTATGTGATCTAGCAGATGATTTGGGGTACTACAAAGCTTGACATCATTTCAAAACAGCTCCAAGGATTTGTTCTGATATTAGTTTGTTTTGTGTTTATCACAAAATCAATACAAAACATAACACAATATTCAAAGCACTCAACATCGAAAATACACAAAATACAAATACATATACCACAATCACACACAATAATACAACTTTAAAATACCAAAGACCAACAAATAACCTTAATAGCATCCAGCAGCCAACACACAAATACTTCACCAGACACAAGATCGCGAAGGCTGAAGATGAGAGCACGGGACCTCTCGAAACATGTTTCAAATAAGGAAAAATAACATCTTGAGGTAAATTTAGTTATAAATATTAAATGTATTATATACATCAAGAAACGGACTGTAGCAGAAAGTGATTGAAATATATATATATATATATATATATATATATATATATATTATTCCCAGATATAACCAATATGATACTAATAAAATATATACCACACAAAGGGACCATAATGAACATTTGGGAAAATTTACAAATATACAACCATAAAACATAAAACACAAAACAAACTAATACGTGAACAAATACAAATCAATACAAAACATGACACAATTTTCAAAGCACTCAACATAGAAAATACACAAAATACTAATATATACACCACAGTCACACACAATAATACCAATTTAAAGCACCAGAGACCAACAGGAAACCAAAGCAACAACCAGCCAACACATAAATACCTCACAAGGCTCAAAATTCGGAAGGCTGAAGATGGGAACACAAGGTTTCCCGAAACATGTTCCAAGTAAGGAGAGAACATCTTGAGGTAAAGTCATTAAAAAATATATTTTATGTATGTATGTATATATATATTTATTTATTTATTCAATAACTTTCTGCTACAGTCCGTTTCCTGATGTATATAATATATTTAATATTTATAATGAATTTGCCACAAGATAATAATAGTTTAGATATAATAGTAATAGATAATTTAGACAATAATAATAGTCAACCAACACATATGTACTTCACCAGACACAAAAACTGGAAGGCAGAGGATAGGTACAAGATGGTACCCGAAACATGTTCCTAAGTATCAAATAACAAAAACACAAATGCAGAGAACATATTGAAACAAATCAATAACATACATCGTAAAATACAATTCACAGAAGAAAAAGAAAAACATAACAAAATCAACTAATTAGACATAACCATCACAAGAAACAACAACCACATACAATATGCAATATACAGAAAACCAACTTCTACCAACATCATTATACCTAACCATTCTGACCACCCACCACAACATAAAATGGCAGCATTCTATTCGCTATTTAACAGAATGTACAAAATTCCCCAAAATTGTACAAACAAGAAATTTACAAAGAAAGAAATATAATATACCAAATTGGTTATGACAATGGATACAATAAAAATACTGTAAACAAAATAGAAAATAAAATCAAAAATAAAATAAAAACTGAACAATTAAGAATTAATCAAAATGAACAACACATAAATAATAACAAAAACAACAAATGGGCCACATTCACATACATAAATAATAAAATGACAAAGCTAACAAAACTATTTAAAAACGCAGATATAAAAATAGCATACAAAACTACTAAAAATAATTTACAAAAACTAAATAGCCCACACAACAAAGATAATACAACAACTAACGGTATATACAAAATTGAATGCCAAGATTGCAATAAATGTTACATAGGACAAACAAAAAAACAGCTAAAAAACGTTATTTTGAACACCTAAATGCATACAAAAAAACAGAAATATATAAATCCTATTTAGCCATACATGCAATAAACACAGGACATGAATTCCCAGAAATAACCACTGTGACACTAATAAAACATATACCACACAAAGGCACCATAATGAACATTTGGGAAAATTTACAGATTTACAAACATAAAACACAAAACAAATTAATACCAGAACAAATACAAATCAATACAAAACATGACACAATATTCAAAGCACTCAACATCGAAAATACACAAAAAACTAACACATACACCATAATCACACACAATAAAACCAATTTGAAGTACCAGAAGCCAACAGGAAGCCACAATAATAATAGTCAACCAACACATATGTATTTCACCAGACACAAAAACTGGAAGGCTGAAGATGGGTACAAGATGGTACCCGAAACATGTTCCTAATAAGGAAAAAAATATCTTGAGGTAAATTCATTATAAATATTAAATATATATATATATATAGACTTAGCGCCGCATAATTTCTTCATCACACGCCAATTTTTACCCAGGGTATCTAAAACAAATTTGAGGAACTTGTATAAGTACATCTGTAGGTGAAGAAGTTATTTTGCCCAAGTTATGGTGTGTCAGCGTACGAAAAACTTATACAAATTTTTATACATCGTATTTTTGCTGTACGCTGAAGCCAGACAACCTGTTCGATATATACAAATGTATATAATGAAATATGGGTAGTTAGTCGGCCATATTGGCATTCGTAATAATTATTCTATAAAATTTGTAACATGTGTAAAAAAGACAGACACTACAGAGGAAAGTGTGTTTTTATTCTGTTTAGTTGGTATAACGAAATATTGGACCTGCCATAATTTATTCTGTTTAGTCGTCTAGTGCGGTAATTCGTTGAGTTTTCTAACGTGTGTGGGACAGAATTTTGTAATTCGTATGAAGTGTTTGTGATTGCAAGTCGAAGTAAAAATATGTTGGAGGCGCTAGGAATAATAATGAAAGGTAAGATGATCATTTATTTAGTGTATGTTCTCCGTTGTTTGTAGGAAATTAGCTGTTAGGTTATGTATGAATGTCTCGCTTACTTTGGGTTGTACACTAGGCCTACCGGTTGTTATAGACCCAACTATACATAATATCACTGTGTTCTGTCCAAAATTTAATAATGGAGCAAATTAGCATTCTAATTTAATTAATACAATATACCTAGGCTAACGCCATGCGTTCTTATGGGAGTAAAAATTTAATTTTTTGTCTCCGTAAATAGGTTCGACCGCCGTTTAAAATTATTTTTCTCGTGTTTATATAACATAGAAGAATATAATAAAAATATATCAGCGCAATATCAGCATTGATGAGAATCTTCATAATTACCCAAGGGGTAATTAACTAATTTTAAAAAAAAGTCCCTGTAAGGCACTGAAGCAATTTAATTAAATAAAGTTTCGGTTAATATTTACCTGTGCTCCACCATACAATCTTGAAGTGAATTTTTTTTTTTTATTCTTCTATGTTATATAAACACGCGAAAATTAATTTTAAACGGGGGTCGAAGCTATTTACGAAGAAAAAAAATAAAATAAATACTCCCATAAGGATGCATGCAAAAGTGAATGATCGCCATATTGACTGTGTAGACGGTGAGCCGAATTTGACTGGAAATCATGTTGATGCGTTTCCAAAACAAAATTTACATGATTCTTACATGTTCAAAATTGCGTTGAGCCCAAACGGCGGTTTAAAGCTTTGCGTTGAGCCCACCGCGAGTTTATTATTAGTAACCTCGGAGGCGCCGAAGGCGCCGTAGACTAAAGCGTGTGCGGTGAGCCGGCTACCCAAAATCACTCTCAGCGGTGGATACTGTAGGAAACTGATGAGTCGGCCACCCACGAGTCTGAAATGTAATGCTTTGCGTTGTAGGCAATTGAATTACGTTAAGGCAAAATGTAGTGGTGATCCCACAACTACTCAGTTAATATGGCGTATGGTGTAGCACAGGTAAATATTTACCAAAGTTTCTTTATTATAGATATATAAAGACCTGTAAGTCTGACAATTATTTTGTCTACTCTAGCCTACCTATATATGTGTAATGTATCCAATTTGTAAATCATTTTATTCGTAAAATGTGGTCCTACCTAACACAAGATGGTACGCCTTACTATAATATATTTAATTTGAACTCTGCTCGTATTTAACTAGTTACAAATTTTATTTAATTCTTCAGTCCAGCTATATTACTCTAAATATACTTTCAAATTCAGCATTTTTCATAAAAGAAATACGTTAGGTTATGTTTCATGTCTAGATTACTTTGTCGAACACGTATCTGTTATAGAACCAACTATGCCTAATAGCACTGTGTTCTGCCCAAAATTTAATAATTGAGCAAGTTAGCATTCTAATTTAATTAATACAATTTTATTTTTTCATTATTAGCGGGCCAATTTATACAAAAACAAAAATTCTGGAGTTTTGTATTGTAGTGTTTTAGGGTAAATAGAATTGCCATAATAAATTTAATACAGTAGGCGTATTGTTTTGATTGTGAAACAAAAATCATTTGTTTGATGTTTTAATTCAGTTCACTTATCCCCAATAAGTAAAAACCTTTACAAAGGTGCATAAGGTATTATCATTTGCTTTAAAAAATTGAATTCCAAAATAATACAAAGACTATTTAAATTAGATTTGTTCCTTTACTGCATTAATAAAACCTGTCATATACGCGTCACCTTATGCTACATAAATATCAAACACACTTAGTTAGTTAGTGATTAATTATGTTAACAAAACTAGCAAACTAGCAGGGCATTAGCCGATTAACTTACAGCGGAATAGCCTGTAAGCCTAACCTAACTCTGAAATAAAATGAATTACTTTTAGGAAAAAATCAAAATTTGTTTGTGTTATGTAGGCTTGGGTGTTAAGTATAATAGGCTAAGTTCTTTATCACAGTAAATTGTCTCTAGCTCCAGATACTTGCATGTCTACATCAATTGTCATATTTTACTTTTCAGATGACTGTGAAAGTAGGCCTAGGAGACGTACAGCAAAAAAAGGTACATATAGTTTTAATTGTTATTTATATTCAGTGTATAAAAGCACCCCTTAACTCTAATCAACTAAAAATATAAAATTAATTAACCCATTTTTGAAAAAGACCCTGTGAGGGAACTGACTCCAGTTAAATGAATATGTATTCTGTATTAAATGCTTATTCTGTATAAATATCAAGTTACTGATACCTTTACACAGAATAATTTTATTTAGATTAAGTCTGGCCTATGATAATATAACTGATTTAGCTAAACTTACTGCGGATTAGCCTGTAAGCCTAACCTAACTCTGAAATAAAATTAATTACTTTTAGAAAAAGATCAAAAGTTTATAGGCCTGGGTGTTAAGTATAATAGACTAAGTTCTGTGTCACAGTTGAATTATCTTTAGCTCCAGAACTTACACCAATAGTGCATGTCTACATATATTTTCATACTTTACTTTCATATTTGACTGGGAACGTAGTAAGTTCAGTGTTAATTTATTCATGTTACCTTATATTCGGTGTATAAAATCACCCCTTAAACTCTAGTTAACTTTATAATCAGGATTATATTATTCAATGTTAATCATTTGAACAGTTTTTGTTTTTCGAGTTTGTGTGATTATATTAGAAATCTTTTTCAGGAATCTTCAGTGCAGGGATGTAACCAAGCAATAGTGACTTGAGTTCATTTAAATTAAAATAGATTACTATAAAATAACTACTAGATTATGCTATAAATTTAATTTTTTTTAGAAATGTACACAAAATCCATTAACTTTTTGTAAATTCATAGTGCTAACCTACAAATATTGTGCTAGGTTAAGAAAATAAATTATTCTATTAATTATTAGCTTAATATTATTATAATTATTAACTTAGTGAAAAATTATGTATGAGTTTTGTAATGATCTTTCAGGTTCCTCCTGAACTTTCCAGAATTGACTGGGAAAAAATGACTATTATTGCACCATCAGTAGTATCGACATCAGATGATATTGATGTGGAAAACATATGAAGTGGAGAAGGTAATATAATCAAAGCAATTTAGCCTATAGATAATTTAAAATTTTTTTTTTCTGTTTGTGAATTTTGTAACATTAGCATATTTGATTTAATGTTTGTTTCATATGTAGTGTTAGGTTTACCTAAATTATCTTTACTTGACAAACTAGGCTTGTATAGGTACTTTAAATCAATTAAGAAAATCAGCTTTGAATGTAGCACAATTAATTCATACCATATTTCATTTATTTATTTTTTTCAAAGCATTTTTTTGTTTGGGTGTTAGCCTATTTAATTTGTGTTATGGCAAAGTTAATTTTCTGCATCAGGAATGTCCTATTTCATTGAGCAAGCTTTATAGGAGATTTTGAAGTTTGTGATAAAATAGCCATTAATGATTCTTTTGTCTTGTTAATAACAACAATATAAAGTTATTAACAGTCCCATTTACATTTTAAATGAGAAAATTTAGTAACATAGTAGTTGGAATCATTTTTAATTAGTAGTATTATGTGTCAATGCTTTCAAATCAGGGGCTTCCTTTGGAAAGTATAATCATATGATAATTTTAAGATAAGTATTGTTAGAAGCTCTAAATAAGTTTGTTTATATTATTTTTTATATAAAGAGTTTTGGAAGCTGCTGGAAAACAAAAGTTCTTAATAAAGTACATAATTAGTTTAATAACATTATTTCCCATAAAATTGCAATTATTTCATTTAGTAATTTGCACTTTTGTTGATACTGGCAATGATAATTATTTTTCTCTGTTAGCTAAAATTCTTTCTTTGTTACAGAGTCCATTGTTGTAGAAGCTCTTATATCGCCAGATGATTGTGCAAAATTTATAAGTTTGGAGGTAAATTTCTCCTTATAGAACTGCTGTATTCTTATATAGTTATCTCTCTCTGACCTCTATTTTGCACTATGAGGTGTACACTTATTTCCATTCTTATTTGGTATTCTTTTATCTCTTTCTACTATTATTTAGTTACAATAGTTTAATCATAGTAGTCTCTTTATAATTGGTTTAGTGTTTTTTGTACACTGGTCTGTCCCTTAGTGTATATCATTGACTAACATTATTTACACCTAGTGTCACATGACAGGTGTTCTTAATTACGATTATAATACATTATGTCCTTTCTTATAATATTCTTATACTATTACAATAGTGGCATTACACCTTACTTGTGGTATAGACATTAACCTTTTACTTCTATTTGGTATTATAAAGTGGTTTTGTTCACGTTTTACTTAGTGAATCCCCTTTTGGTCGGTTTTGGTTCACTTTATTTACTTAAATTCTTATTTAAAATCCATTTTGGGTATCTTATATTGGTACCTGTAGAAAGCTTATCAGTTCTTCTTGGTTTAAGGCACAAAACATTTTGGTTTAGGTAGGCTTTTCCTACTGATAGATGTGAATTTAGGTGAAATTTGTACCAACAATGTGTATGTTAGGTTGATACAAATTTACATTCTTTTAACCTTATTTTCTCAAGTTTGGTTTTATTAATGATAACTAATAACTCTTTAGTTATTGCCTTTTCTTATCTTACATGATTGTTTGACTATTTGAGTAATATTTGTTATTATTATGAGACAATTTTAATACTTCTTTATGTTACATGGGTGCTATGCATAACATGTTACTATGATTTTATTCACAGCTTCTATTCAGTTAACAGTCTAGTTACTTTCATTCTTTTATAACATATCTTGTCCTATACATTTATAATATTATCTGTTGTATATTGTACAGGAATGGGTTTCCTCTCCTTAAAACCCCACTGTTGTGTTTGTCAATTTGTACATACACCTATGCCAATGTGTTTTGAATTATTTTAATTATGTAAATCTCGGAGATATTTGGAGTTGTGGGATGTATTGATGTAAGTAATTAATTATTAACTTAGCTCTCTAAAAACTATCAGTGTTTGTGTACCTGTAACTTAAATAATTAATGAGTTATTTTATAATTCCGTTCAACCCTATTCAGTGGCGGCGCTAACGAAACGGGGGCCCCCCCGCGAAACTAATTAGGGGGCCCTATAAAAATGGTTAAATTTTGTATACGTAATAGGGAAAAACACTCAAATGAGTTTCTATTTACGTGTGTTTCACAACAATGGTTTGTGAATACTTTCTCGTCTATCACAAAGCGTTTGCAATTTGCAAAGGCTGTTTTACACGTATACAAACTCTTAAAATTCATTGTTGCTAAATAGACAAAGTTCTATACAAACTATAAAAAAACCAAAATAAAAAGAATTATTTATTTTTACGTCAAAGATCTAAATTCAGATTATGAAAAAGTACCGCACACAGAGTGTTAAAAATTTATTATTTAAAAACGAATATCAAAGTAACATTCTAGCTTTTTTCAAACATTTAAATTAGTTTGTAACTGAATTTGTGAAATTCTTGAATATACTCTATACACGTTCTCCTTAAGTCTAATCCAATTCAATAACACTCGAACTCAAGTAATGTACAGTATTTACAGATGAGGATCAACCAAAGTTCACTGTTTTCCTAAGCCTAGTCTTCTTTTTTTAATAGCTAAGAACTTTTCAACCACTTCGTTGATATTAGTTTTCTGTGTCTCTTCATGCTTAATGCTTAACAGTACCAAGTCAGTCAACCGAGTTTGGGCCATGGCACTTCTTAAGTATGACTTAATTAATTTAAGTTTTGAAAAGCTTCTTTCCGCTGTAGCTGTTGTGACAGGTATGGTTAAATAAAGCTGCAAAGCTGTAGTTAAGTCTGGGAGGCAGCTCATAAGGCAGCTGTTTTCTTCAACCAGTAAATTCATCATTTCTCGAATGCTTTTCTTGTGTACAATTTCTTTGGCCATCAGAGCTTTGAAGGATATTACTTGGTCAGGCAGTGATGTGGAAAGGTCACCAGGATACACATTTACCAGAGCCTTACTTTTCTCCACTATTGTCTCTTGTGAGAAGTTTACTAAATTCTGAGGCGTCAGGAATGAAAACCTATCATCAATGCAACGCAATCCTTCGAATCTCATTTGTAGCTGAGCTATTACAATATCTAGTGTTGCATTGAAAACTTTTACTTAAAATGATTTCACTGGGTCGTCAATTCTATGGTCAACTGATAATTCAACAAAGAAGCGTTTTACATCTCGCTTACGCTTATTTTTCATGTTACAAGTTATGTCCCATGTCTGGGCCAACTGTTTAGCACCAGCAAGAAAGCCGGCAAAGTCCTTTCTTAAAACTTTTAACTCATCACAAGCGCGGCTTAGAAACTGCCACGCTCTGCCTAGGTCAACAGTTGGCCTCTGTAGTGCTTTCGAAGTTATATTTACATTCTCTAAAATCTTAGTTTCAAGACAGAGCACAAGAATAAATTCAAAGTTTTCCAGGTGGTTTCTAATTGCTAATGCTTCTTCTGCCTCGGGTTTTTTTGAGCTGTATAGAATAATTTCTGTCAAACACTTAATCACAATTTTGAAATCATTTCTTAAAGCTAACAGACAGTCGTGTCTAGAAGACCACCTTGTTGGACATAGCTTTTTTAAAGTTAGATTTTTGGCAGAGCTGCCTTCTTTAACAGCAGTGTTAAGTTCTTGCCATCTATGTAAGCTTTCACTGAAAAACACATAAGTTTTCTGTACTATGTCATAAAATTGTCTTATTTCAGAAATATTTGATACTGAATCATTGATCACCAAGTTCAGGTTATGTGCAGCACAGTGTACGTAATCCGCGTTTGGGACTATATCCATAATTCTTTTCTGTAACCCAGAGTATTTCCCGCTCATTGTTGCTGCACCGTCATAACCTTGACCTCTACACTTACTAATGTCAATTTCATTTGTTTTCAAAAAGTCTAAAATCTTACTTTGAAACCCCTCACTGTTGGGATCCTTTATTTCTTGAAATCCATAAACGGACTCACTAATCACAGTTTTATAATTGCCAGGAGATTCTTCTATTATGTTAATGTATCTGATTACAACACTCATTTGGTCAATCTTAGAAATGTCTTGTGTGCTATCAACAATTATAGAAAAAAAAGGAGACTAGTGAATCTGTTTTAGTAAGGCAGTCAATAATGATTTTCCTAGCAAGTTAATGATTTCATTTTGAATGTCATAGTGGAGGTATTTTGATCTGTTTTTTTTTTTCATTTTCTAAGTGTGCACTAAGGAGAGAATCGTAGCGAGAAATTAAAGATAGTATGTTCAAAAAATTTCCACTTTCAGGATTTATTTCATGTAATGCTTCTCTATGGCCAAGAAACGGCAATGAACACAGTGCCATGGTTCGAATGACATCCACAATCTGTATGAAAATACCTTTCCATTTTTCCCGCTCATCGGAAATTTGATCAGCTACCGTTTTACTCTTTTTCCAAGTGGCATACGTGAGACAAGATTGTAAATGAGCATTGCTACTTTCATGAACTTTAACTTTTTTACTGAGACCTTTCCAATCTCTAATATCGCCTTCACGCCAGCTTTGGGCATCAGCACTTTGGCTGAAAAGCCAACATGGTAAACAATAGACTCCATCTAGATTACGAGAGTAACAAAGCCAAAACCTGGGAACAATTTGGCCTGCTGCAGTTTTGAAAGAATAATATGCTGTACTGAAAGACCGCTTAGAAACGGAATCCTTCGGGAAAGGACCCTTTGTTTGACAAAGTTCACTTAACGTTATTAACTTTTTCACCTCGTCTGTCATTGTAGCTTGATTTTTATAGAATGCAATATCTGTCTCAAAACTTTGGCAGTTTGGATCGGAAGGGCCTGCTAAACTAGTTTTATTTGCGTGATTACTTATAACTTCAGTTGGTTCAAACTGATTTTCTGGTCCAGGTATGTCTTCGGACTGGCGAACACATTCAATGCCTAGCAGTTGTTCTTCTTGTTCATGTTGCAGTTGCTTATTTGTTTCCGTAGTTGTATCACTTGTATCCGACGGACTAATGTTTAAATCAGGTTTATTGTCACTGTCACAATCAACTTCAAGTCCGATTTTTGTTTCTTTTTCATTACTTGCACTTGACCCGGGTTTGGGTTGTTCAACTTCACATTTTGATGATTTTTTTAAAAACTGGTCGAGTTTTTGAAAGTTTACTTTTAGATTCTTCTCGTTGTTTTTGCAGTTTCCTTTTCGTAGCACCACTTAAATATTCACTCTTACTTTCCATTTTATAAACTCTGTCTCTAACACTCTAACACTACACAAAATACAAAAACTAAAATCAAATGTTAAGTCATTAAACTTAAACGGCACTAAATTACGAAATGAATGCAATACAGTACTATCGCGCAGGAGATGCGACGAACTACTGAGTACTGAACTACATTGTGTTGTGTTTGTTTACGTCTCCTCAGTGACGAGTGACTCATCGCACGGACGTACGGGCACCACAAGAGATAAGATAAGCTTCGCTTACAAACTACAAACAGTAATGTCATTTCGGAAAACGTAGTTTTTTTGCATGTCTATACACTTAAATAAAATGTATATTTCGTATTTTAAATACAAATTTGCCGGTAGTCGGACCCCATTAAAACTTTTTTTCCTATTATAGCTCGTTTCATATTTTTTTCTAGGGGCCAGAGTGGCGGGGCCCCCCCGCGCCGCGGGGTCTGCGGGGGCCTTATCGCCGCCACTGACCCTATTATACCTTGAAGAGAATTCTGTCTAATTTTGTATTTTTACTCTCTCTCTCTTTGGTGTCAGATAATTCCGCTATAAGCGCTGTAGTATCGGCTCAACGAAACTTATAGGTTATTTCAATGTTTATGTTAACAAATTATTCTATACTTATTCAGTTACTTTTTTATTCCTAGCTCATTAAACCATACTCCAAATAACAAGATTTTGCCAATATATAAAGGTTCTTTATTTGTTTACTTCTTTAACATTGAATAATATATGTTCTAATTAACATACGCTTGAGCTATAGATTGTATGAATCGATTGTTGATTATTCTGATACTTTATTTAAATTTAGTTATATAGTGTGTTTTAATTTGTAATTAATTTAATTCAGGGTGTGAAGGTTCTTGTAACTGTGGGGAAGATTAAAAATACATAGATAAGAATGCAAGATTTACAAATTTAAAGTGTTGTGTAGTTAGTATGATTAATATAATAATAATTTACCAGACTAGAACGAAGCCAATCGTGTAGGCGGTTGATTGATAAATTTACTGTTCTGGACAATTATGCCGTACGATTTTCTTTCTTCGATTTAATAGAATGGAATTCTTCTCCTGTCCACTTCGGAATTACAGCTTGGATTGGTTTACAGCCCGATTGATGCTTCTTCTGCAACGCCAGGATCCAAATACGTTCTTCTCTTGGTTGAAGCAATTAGTGTTGTTCCGTGTTTTTGAAAGGTTATAACTTCTGGTGTAGTGAATATTATTAATTGTGATACTGTTAATTCTTTCTATTTGGTTTAATATATCATCAATTCCCTTCGGATATGGGACAGTTCAAGTTCTTCCTTGTATAATCCAGTTATTTATTCTCTATTGTGATTTCATACTGTAGTGTTATTTGGATTAAACTGTACTGGTGATAGTCATAAACATTGTCATTAGGATTTTGTGTTTTATAATCGTGTCTGATGATTTAAAATATTCCGATTAAATAGATAATTCTTTGGTTTTTTAATCTCATCACATTCAGATCATCAAAGCAATTATTGTCAAATTAACAACTTCCTCTTCTTCTGTCGTCCCTAGCAACACACGACTTCTTCCTTCCACATGTTTTGAATGTAGTGTTTATTTCATATATTTTTTGTCTATTCCTTATCAATTTGCTAACCTATCGGAATGTAACTTTACCGATAGTTGGTTTATTATTTTCTACACATATTCTGCTGGTTTTTTTATATAAGCCGGTTTTTTTCCTTTTTTTATATTTAATCCACTTTCGATATTAAATGTTATTAATCGATATCATGGCATTATGGTATTATCATAATTTGTATAAATTTTATTATATATCATTATTAATTTAATGTTTTTTCTAGCTCTTCAAATCGTATTCATTAATTATTATTAATTGATGTACCTAACCTTTATGTTATGAGTGGTTATATAGTGGTTTTGGCTGTTAGGCCTTTTATTGTAAACAGATCTACCTGTGTTTATAACTGGTACACATCTATAGCCCCTTTTACATAAATTCATACATATAATTAAATCTTAACTATTAACATTTACATAAACAATTATTTTTTCCATATCTAATAACAATTTTATCTTGACCTATGGATCACATATAAGAAAATTCAAATCTATTAACGTTAATTAGCTGCTTCACACTTCATTCTACAACAGTCATTGAATAATACATCTTGTTTCATTATCTTTCATTAACTCAACACATATTTGGTATAACATAACATAAACTTTATCATAACATTTGTTGTCACAAAATAATACCTCTTAACTCAAAATTCTTATTTGCTATTAGTAAATTATTGTTTCATTTTTTGTTTGTTTTTCATTAAACATATATCATCAACTATTGTCTAACTTACAGGTTCGGTTATTCTTGTTAATATTACCTTGCATCCTTATTTACCTGTATCTATGATTATAAATATAATTATTAGCTCTTTGTTCTATCATGGGGTTAAATATTGACTTGTTTATTATTCTGTGAACCTTGTTTTTATGTAACTTGAGTGCTAGCATTTCTGTTGCGCTACAATATTGGTCATCTCAGTTAGTCAGTTCTTGTCCATCTCTTCAATCTGTAAGTTGTTCAGTCATTGCATATACGGGTAAGATGTTCTATAGTTGACTGGCTCTTGGAATCTATATTTTATACCATGGTTGTTAGGTGTCTTTCTCGTAGTATGTTTCTTCCTTGTCTTCATTGGTTCCTTACTGACCGAAAACTATTGGGTTGTTGGTTCCTGTGGTACAACCATTGTTTGGTGCATCTTCTTTTTCTTATAATGTTATTTCACTTGTTAGTTACCATTAGTTTTATTAACTCTTATTGTTGTGAGTTTATCCTTGGTGATGAGTAGCTCATGTAGTTTCATGCTTGGCCTTTTAGAAGAAACACTTGGTTTGTCTCTTTCACTCAATTATTGACATGTGTTAATATTTTGGGTTACTGAAATATTTGGGCTCATATGTCTCGTTACAATATTAACTGGTTGTAGGCATATAAACTTATACACTGTTGTGAGAATTGTACAAAAGTACCTTTAAGCTAATTTCAAAACACAACATTTCAGAATTAATCACATTTTTTTCACTTTATAGGCTATGTCACACCAAAAGAAAATGTACAGGTCACTTTCAACAACAGTTGACAACAGCTGACTGAATATTATCCGATGACAAAATACTAAACAGATGGGAGATAGTCACACCAACCAACCATTTTGTATATAGTCTTTAAAATGAGATTTTTTTGCTTGTACACGGAAAACCTGGATCACTGTATTAAGATATATATTTTAGATATGTAGGTCAATTTATTAATTTTGAGCTATTAATTTAGCTAGTGCTAAGCTTTAAAACACAGTTATTTGTATGAAAGAAAAGTACAATTTTGTAGGCCAAGTAATAAATCCAACTATGATTCTGAAAAATTGTCACGGGTAGGAAAATAAAAATAATAATAATTCACCGATCTGAATGACGTTTTACAGAATCGTGATAAACATAAAATTACTTTTGATAGTGATCCCATGCTCATCCCAAGTTGAAACTTTCAGAATATGTAGAGGAAAACAATATCTTTCACATATATTTTTTTGAGAATTTTAAAAATACAGTTTTTCAAAATTCAGTAAATGCAATAATGATGTGTTTATAAAAAATATATATATTTTCAACTAATTATGTTTTATATCATATGAAAGCCCTTTAAAAGAGCTTTCAAATGAACTCGATGTCATTGTTCTAGCTTAATTAGAACACAAGTTGTGAACAAATCAATATTGTTGCGCAAGTCAAAAATTTTATTTATTTTTTTCATTTTTGAGCACCCATTACTCAGTAACCTTTCGTCAGAAAAATGTGAAAAAATTGATTTGTGTTACTATTTATGAATACTACATGCATACTTAATTTCAAATAAATCTAAGAGGGTCATGTTGTAGCACTTGTTGATTTGACACGGAATATCTCTTAAATGTAACTTGAAGTTTTCATTTTGTTGTAAACATACCAGTCTAGTTTTTCTATTTATAGTTTATGCTTTTTTTTTTTTAATAATTTCAACTAATTGAACCCCTAATCAATCCTACACTCCCTCGCAGAAAAACCTATATTTAGTTCATTTATATTGTCATCTGAGTTTAGTTATGTTTGATGTAATAAATAAAATGTTTATTTCATCAAAGGTGTTTTCACTTTTTGTAATTATGTTCTTGTAAATAAATATTCTATGTACTTTATGAATGTAATCTTATAGTTACTGATAAAGTAACAAAGCCCAAATGTCTGTGTGGTATTTTTGTTGTAATAATATTTGTCTGATATGTATTATTTTTGCAATGTTTTTATGAAGAAATAATTTGTTCATTATCCTTAATAATTATTAATTATTGATACCTTAGAATTGAAACTGTTTTGTATAAATTTTGTAATAAAAATCAATGTACTTGTAAGTCTTTTTTTATCAATAACCTATTGAAAATAACACATTCCTTGTGCAATGCAAGTAGGCCTACCAAATACCTACCAAAAATGTATATCCCCAATTTTTGATAGAATATTTGATTTTTGTTGCCATCAGAATTTTACTTTGATTTTACTTTCATGTTCCATAAGGAAATGGAAGTATGGTGATGGCAAAAAAAATCGTGTTAGAGATTTTTGCAGATTCTGATTATACTACCCTCAAAACATGAAAAAAAGTAATTTATCGAAAAGTGTCTGTGTGTCTGTCTAGATTTTTTATGGCAAACGATAAGAGCCGCAAATTCAAACAGAATCAAATAATTTTTTGCATACAGCCCTGAATTGTAGAGTATTCAAGACCTATTGTTTTTTGTGAAGATCGGTTAAGATAAAGGGGTAGTTTACCTGCAATATTTTATGTTGTAACAAGAGAAATTTTTTCATGACGAACGATAACTGCCGTAAATTCAAACAGAATCAGATATTTTTTTACATATGTGCCCGAGTTATAGAGGACTCAAGGCCTATTGATTTTGGTGAAGATCGGTTACGGGGAAAGGGTAGTTTACCTGAAACATTTTTTTGTTGTAACGTAATAGTTTACCTGATAATTTTTTGTATATATGTACTACGTTATTGACAACAAAGAAGCAGTTTGTTTTTAAAATTCCTTCCCGGCCTGTTTGGCCGTAGACCAATGTTTTCTGCAAAACCAGACGTTTTGCCAGTGCCATCGACTTCCATCATCAGTGAAAATCAAGTGCGATAACGTGAGGTGGTATACGTTAGTGCCCACAGTAAGTGGCTGAAGCAGTAAGTAGAAAGAAGTAGTTTCAATGGAAATATTTCATTTCGAAAATGATTTTAAATATAAATCTTAGAACATGGAAGTCGTGTATGATTCTCCATACCAATATTTTGTTCTTAAGTGTGCTATTAAGTATTAGGAATCTTCTCCATGTCAAGGTATAGGATTACAGCCTGTTTTGCCTTCACTGAAGGCATCTCTTTTCCTTGCCCTACCTATATCTCGTCTTCCCTGAGGTCTGTATCTTATTACTTGTTTAGGTAGTCCCATGTTTTCCATTCTCTTGATATCCTGCCTCTATTTTATTTGTCCTTCCCTTATTCTGCCGGCTATAGAATATACATTTTACTTGGTACTTATATTTTCATTTCATATTTGATATCTAAGGGTTTGCATTATGAATACTCGACACAATATTTTTCTTGTTAGATTCGAAGTTTTAAGTAATTTTCTCTTAAAAAGTGTGTATGAACATTTTAGCACGACGAGATTGTCTTTTTTATTATTATTCTTAACGTTTTGGTTTTTATTATTAATTTTTGGTTTATTGATTTATTCTACCCAATTCAATCTATTATTGAATCCGATATGAATAAATCGGTTTACTTACTCTTTGACATCGTTTATTAATTTTGTTTAAATAGTTTAGAATGTTTTTTGTTCCATTTCATGAGTTCGATTCTGAAGAAGTTGCGTTGACTCTTCTATTATTAGCTGCGGTGAGTTGCTCTGTACTTTCCTGTATAGACACTAACATAAACACAACATGTACATGATACTTAATATTATTATAACATTAATAGTTAATAACATTTTATTATGGCCTATGCATACTGCATTGGTCATTGTCACTTCTGATAGTGTCCTTTTTCTTCATCTTGTGGTTTTATTACCTTAACTATAGTTTGTTAAGTGAGTTTACTATACTTTAGGAAGTTACCTTTTTATATGGGTTGTAATCCTATCAAATTATTCTCGTTATTGCTTGAATATCTCTTATCATTGTTTTGATAGCACTGTTATTATTGTGCAGTAGTTCATTCTGCATTTATACTGAAAATTGCTTTGGTTTAAAGTAACCAAGATTACTTGCATCTAGCTGTCAACATGGTTTATTTATTATTATGGTTATTATTAGTATTTGGGTGGCTATAATCCTTGAATTTACTTATTCGAATAGTATTCTGCCTCATTCAATGTTGTTGGTTTAGTTCCTACTCTTTTATGATAAGTTTACAAGTAATTTTGTTCGTCATGCATCCATTCTATGGCAAGCATATAGTTATAATATACAACAATGGATTATTGTCGGTTTTGTGTTTCTGTATTACATTTGATTTATTTGACTTTATGTAGTACTGGTATATCTATTGGTTCTTATTAGATTACATTTTGTTTATCTTTTACAGTCTTTACTATTGGTAATTAGTGGTTATTTCTAATATCAATTCCTAATTTTAAAATTAAAGGTGTACCTTCAATTTCACCAGAAGGAAAGTGGTATGTTGGTACAATGTAAGTAAAACATTTTGTTCTGTTTTCTTTTTTTCATATTTGGTTCAAACGTACAAGTGAAAAACTTTCTGGGGCGATGTAGCTCACAAACCCTACAAAGACTCGGCGTTTTCCACAACTTGTATTTAGGAAAGAACAAAAAGAAAAATCAGATTTCTGTGTTATGATCTGCACTATTCTGTTAGTTATTATGGTTAGTACCCTAAGAATATTCCTATGTTAGCCTCCGAATACTTGTTTGCAAATAATGTCGATTTTCTGGTGAACTGGGCTGGTAAAAGATTGTTTTACTGGCTTCATGCAGCGACATTCAAGGTTGTCTTTTAGAGAGGCTGAAGCAACAAGTTTTGCAATAGCATTTAGTTTTAATAAACATAACATAAAACTTTCTTCAATATTGGAATTCTGTGATAAGTCGCCTTCATTTTTACTGTCACAATATTTGGAATGTGAAGGAAACCAGGCAGCATAACGACAGTGCACTGTCCTAACAAAGTTGTCAGTTTGAAGGGAAATAAACAAGTCAGCAGGGTTACCCCTTTGGAAAAGGGTGAAACCAGTGGTATTTTCATAGATGGCAGCTGGAAACCACCACTTATCGTTATATCCACAGAGTGTTATGTAGATATCACTTTGATTATTTATGGACCAGCAGGTTGTATTGGAGTAGCACATCCATCAAGATAAATTACAGCCTCTCTTTTTTTACTATTTATGAAACAGTTTATACCTCATACCCGTTACAATCTGACTTCAGCCATTAGACAAGTGTTTATATGGCCTGTTTCGGTGCAGCCGCTGAGAGCTGGATGACAATAAGCCCAGGTAAAACCATGACATACCTGGGCTAGCAAAAGATGCTCTTTCAAAGGCAGCTACACCATCTAACTGACAGCAGGTTTTAGTTCAACTGGAATTTGGCCATTAAATGAAAATATATTCAGTATCGAAGAGTTTCTGTGTTCACCTGTAATTGACAGAGAGATAGGAGACAAAAGTAATTATGAAGGAAGATTAACACCAACAAAAGATTGTCAAGAGACCACAGTAGCCGGACCTCCCACGTCGGAAATAAACGAGACATCTGCTAATACCTTATCACAATTGACACCAGAATAAATTCGCCCTTATCCGAAAGCGACTGCAAAAATAAAATAGAAATGCGCCAAGAAGAAAAAGTCAAGTATTCTCACTGACTCCTATTAAAAAAGCAATTCGTATTGAAGAGGAGGCATGACAAAAGAAAGAGCGATCAAAACGGAAACTAATCATGAACGGTAAAACGAAGGCGATTTGTGGACTGTATAGAAACGGTCAATCAAACTCTCCAAGACTTAAGAAATTGTAACAAATTAGTGGGTAGCGTAACATTTGTTATTTCAGAGGATTCTCGCTAGAGATTACCGGTAACTGCAAGAGGAACCCGCGCTGATATTGTCTCAGTGTGTTTAAAGTCCTCGGCGATGTGGAATGCTATTCAGACTAAATTTGCAAAGCAATATGAGAGCCCATTTAGGAGGAGGAGGAGATGGTGATTTTTCTACAAACTTACTGCACCTCGGTGACGGTAGTGTTCCTAATGACGATAGCTTCACAGAAATTGACGAAAAACTGGGACATAGTAAATAGTACAACACTGTATTAATTGCTAAATTCTGTGCAAAACGTCAAGTGTTTACTTGATAAAAATTACAAGTGGTTATTCCCAAAGAATCGAATCTGTGAAGGAAAATAATGATACAAGTTTGGAAAAATTTTCTGGGGATAATAAATAAGTCCGAAGAATCTATTAACACCGTATTTAATATTGAAAATATAGTGTACTATCTCCAAGAATTTTTGAATTCTTTAAATCAATCTTGCATTCCGCCACAACGGTTCATTCTAAAGGTTGGCACTCCAACAATGTTGTTGAAAAATTTACATCCTCCGAACGTTTGCATAATACAAAATGCAGGTGACACGGGAATTTCTGTGTCAAGTAGGTAATAGCGTTATTATCAGACTCAAAAGCCCTCTTCACACACACATTCGAATCAGTAGGCTACTGGTTGTTAGCATTACCTGGTGTAATTACCAACTTATAAATTGTAACATTCTTTACTTTAGTACACACTTGAAGGAAATTAACAGTTTCGAAATTACATCCTGTTGTGTCATTACGACATTAAGAATGTTGTTGGCGTGAATTTAATGCGACAGATTTTTTTTACCTCTGCCCGTGTTCTCTCTTTCAGCCCTCTCACTCACTCACTCACTCTCTCTCTCTCTCTCGCGCGCGCACACGCACGCGCGCCAACTCGTACAGTTTCTTCTTTTTGTCAACAATTTCAGTGTTACACACAATCCTTCACTGTTTGTTTGTTTAATCATTCATTGTGTTTGTACAGACTACACATTCAAACTTGAGTAATCTGTTTGTAGCAGTGTAACATTTCAACAAACACTTAAAGAGGCGCGCTTTGGGTGCAGTCGCAGAAGGACCTGCCGTGCTAACTTAATGAAAATAAAAGGAAATTAATAGTGAGGTAGTCGTGTTTAATTAAAGGTAGTAGTGAGGTTTGTCCCTATTAGTGAGGTAGATGGGGAAAATTGACAGAGAAAGAGTGAGGGGGAGAAGAGAGACGGGGGAGAGAGAATTACGAATTTTTAATTATTCTCATTCATACCGAATATCATTTGTAAGAATATAGTTATGCAGTTGTTGGTATACAGTAGTACCGAAGCAACATGTTTCAAGTTGACTCCCATCCGTTGGAAATTTATTCACCATTCTGATTAATAAAAATTTCTACAAGTACCAATAATATAAATAACAACCTGCAGAAGCAGAAGAGTTTATATCTTACAGAGTTGAAGAGTTGTAATGTTACATTAATTATATTTTTGCTTTTCGTATATCACAGTGAGCAGTAATCTAATTTTTTTGAAATAATACGTGAAGGCTTATATATTAAGAATTAATTTTTTTTTATAGTTTCCGTAACTTGCTTGTAAAATAATTAGGTATCCAAAAGGTAAGTTACATATTTTAATAGCAACTTATAAGTTCCTCATCCTCCGTTTTTTTGTTTCTTCAAAATGTGCCACTTCTTAATTGCGAATAAATTATTTAACGTAATAATCGTTTCACCAAAGGCTGTTTGGATCCTGTTAATAATACTCTTGAGTCTGCTGCACATAATCCTCGCTTTTGGTTCATGTTTCGTTAACTTTCTACATTACAATAAGTTTAGTTATTTTCAAGTTCCTTATAAGTAGCCAACTGTAGTAAACATCATGTACTTTGACCTCTCTCTCACTCTCTCTCTCTTTCTTTCTGTTACTCTTGTTCTTCTCAATAACTGTATCTCAGGAAGTCTGAACGTAACAGGTTCTTAAGTAAACTTCATATGACTTAACGTGCAAAATCTTAAACATCATTTGGGCTTCAGTTATGTTATAATTTTGTAAGAAAGCTTTACAAAATACTTTTTACACTGCTTCTGTATACGAAACTAGGTGCAGGTATGTAATCAAATTTTTTAGTAGGCCTATTTATTCTAACACTGTTACAGTTTCTTGAAAACGCCGTATGTAAACAAACATTAAAACTTAGTAATAAGGTTTATCAAACTACTATTTTTCTTGGACGCATTAACGGAAATCAGTAATCTAGAGACCAATTTTATATTGAAAAATCGATGTCTAATAAACGGAATTTGATATGCAAAAATCCATCGGTTAAGAAAATAAAGTAAACTTGGTTAGTAACAAATAATTTTGGCAAAAATTTTTAATTTGATATAGGCTATAATTGATTCCAATTTTATTACAATCTGAGAAATGAAGCCAAATAGATTTTCATAAACGTTGGTCTAGTAACAAAAAAAGTTTCATTCTTAAGCGCACAATATTATAATTTCCCTTTCATCCCGGAAAAAAGACTGTATTAAGCTACTATCATACTTGTCTAGTCTACACTATTTAATGGGTATATTATAGGTTTCACAAAAATTGATTATCTTACACATGGTTTTAATATATCACTAAACTTTGTGAAAAGTCTGAGTGAAAAGAATTATATACACAACGGTTGATGTTAATACAGGTCTTAATTCGTTTCAAAATTTATAGATAAATAAAAAATTAAAATTATCACATATATTGTGTGGTGTATAAAATAAATTGTAATAATCCTTTCTAATATGATTACTTAAGCCATAATATCCGAAGTTGGACCGTTCCTTTATTCTTCTGTAGCCTCCTATATTCTTGCGTATCTGCTGTCATATTCGCGTCTCACAGTCATAGTAGACAGTAGGCTATAATATTATACCTTTTTTTGCGTTGTCTGAGACTTGTCTCAGAGGATAAGACTCAGGCTGATCTGGGGCAAGCACCCTTCCGCCGATTGGAGATTTAGAGGAGTCGCACGCCAGCGCAGCGCGGACCGGTGGCGAAGTAGGTGGAGGCATTCAGGATAGAGTGTAGTGTATGGATGTGTATTTGTGTGTTTACGTAGTGTGCAGAGCCAAATGGGTGATGGTAGAGCCATAATAAAAGTATAAGTCAAACGACAGCCAAGACGAAGTCGAGTAACGCAGGACGCCAAAGCTGGAGGGAGGTGTCAGAGAGGCGTCAAGGTAAGGCGGGGAGGCACAAAGGAGAGGGATAAAGACCGGATAGGTAGATAGGAAAATTTAAGATGTTAAGTTATCAATAAGGAAGCCAGGTGTAGTAAGTATGACGAAGAGACTTAATTATTTCTATTTCTCCGTTGGCGGGGGTTTCTGGGAGGAGGTCCATCGGGAATGGTGAGGAGACGGTTTATGACAAAGGAAGGTCTGCGGTAGTTACAGGTAGTATTAATATTATACAATACCTCCTTCACATTTAAGTTGAGGAATTCCAATCAGCCTTCCGTTGCGTTACTTCTCTCTTGAGCCCTTGATATAATTCGTTGCCTGCTCTTTATTGCAGCTGTAATATCTCCTTCGTTTTATAATTCGTAACGTTAAATATTCTTCCTCACCCTGGAATTTTCCATTCTCTTTTACTAATTTCTTTTCACTTCATAAGACTTTTCTATACAAAAGCAAGTATATAAAAAAGTTATAAGGTCGGGGATTAGCAACCAAACGGCATTGTTTAAAAACATTTATCTACAAGTTTCTTTTCTATAGTTCATCGTACACACCCTTGCGAGATAAAAATAACTACACGGTAGTTTCTTTCGCAATTTTTCGCATTATTTTGAGACAATCGACTGGTGATTTAGAGATAAATACTTAATATTAATGGGGTCTCATACATTTTATATTATATCTGTTTTCTATCCTACTGATAGAATTAGAAAAACGGTAGCTATCTCTCTTTTCCTTTTAAAAGCACAATACATATTAATTTACCAAGTAGCAGTTTCCTTCTTCATTTAAAATTTCTATCAAATCTACTGTATATTGGACAAAACAGAAGGGGAAACATACGTGCTTACAAGGTAGTGTAAACATCCTGTAATGCTGTCAAATCAAAATACAAAGGAAGGGGAAGTGAATACTGTAATGAGTAGCCCCTACATTCATATTTATGCAGGTGTAGGTGATGATTAAGGCCCGGATTTTTATGTAATTACATATTTGAATGCTGAGTGCACATTTACACGGAAAAGCCAGATATCGGCGAATCATACCAATAGGTGTCTTATCCGCGAGTTTAATTTTACATATTTTTACATATTTTGTTCATATTACATATTTCACTCCATCTTACATATTTCTACATATTTTACTATACTTTACTTCAATTTGAAAATTGAAATGGCAAAAAATAGTTAGGCCTATAACAACATTACTCAGATGCGCAAATGTGCAATTAATCAGAATCAGGTCCAATTAAATTTATTACAAGAAAAGGCAAAATATTGCATCTGTTCTGTTTCAAGAAGTAAAATTTTTTACGAGCTCAAGCGACAAGTAAGGCATTTTGCACGGGATGTTAGATGAGAATGGTATGCGCGGCCCCACTCATTTACGTTTTGTTCACACGTTCAGCGGGGTCGTTGGGGAAAGAACGTGCTGTCCGCGGTAAATAAATACTCTTCGGAGATCTTGCAATTCTCGCAACGGATTCCATCTACCTAAATAAACAAATATCTATATAACTCTATGCTATTGTAGGGCACAATGTGATTTTTGACGCCAGTATTATCGACGCTCTCGGAGTGTAAGCCTACACGTAAATAACAATCTGGCGTGCAGTGTGGTGTGTTGAAGTTATTGTCAAGTCAGTGTTTTGTCTTTCGCCTACACTTCTGCGCTTGCTTGTTTCTTGCCTTGGCGGATTCTCGTTGTTGGACAAAAGACGTCTTAAATAATATATTGTGCGGTATTGTTCAACGCAAGTTCTTAAGAGTTTTAAATACAAATATCCTTGTTTTATCATGGCACCGACCGCATCATCTTTGTCATCTAAGTTAAAATCATGGGTACAGATTGACAGTGCTTTTACAACTGACGATAAAGCTGTATTTTGCCAAGTTTGTTATGGCCAAATGGTGTTAAAGAAGAGAAGGTACTGCTGTTGTATACAGATGCAGCAGCATACATGTTAAAAGCAGGTAATTCTCTAAATGTGTTTTACCCCAACCTACTACATGTTACATGCCTGGCTCATGGATTGCATCGAGTAGCTGAAACTGTCAGAGACCTTTTCCCCGAAGTAAATACATTAATATCAGCAACAAAAAAGGTGTTCTTGAAAGCTCCTTACCGTATCCAGTGCTACAAACAAAGGCTACCTGACACACCTCTGCCTCCAGAACCCGTAATTACAAGATGGGGAACCTGGATCGAAGTCGTAAATTTCTACAGTGACAACTTTGAAGCTGTGAAGTATGTGGTGGAAACATTATCTCCCGATTCTGCAGTGTCAGCGAGCGAATCCTTGTCTGCATTCAACAACTCTAAGGTGATATGTTCAGTTTCGTACATCAAAACGCATTTCAGTTGTATCAAGAAACTGGAGACTGCAGGTCTGACTCTCCAAGAGGCCATAGGAATAGTTGAAGAAGCAGTTAAAAAGTTAAATGCTGTGCAGGGTGAAGTCGGTGACAAAGTTTCTACTAAATTAAATGCTGTGCTGAATAGAAACCCTGGTTACTCAACTTTACATACCATTTATCGCATATGTAACGGCGAAACTGTAGAATCGATTGAGAATATTCTTCCAAGTACGATTCCTCTATATAAACATGCGCCGGTGACGACATGTGATGTCGAGAGATCCTTTTCTATCTATAAAAACATACTCTCAGACCGAAGACAGTCCATGTCAACAGACAATATAGAAAAGTATTTAATAATTAATTGTGCAACTAAACAGTGGAAAAAAAAACTTACATGGACACTTTATTCTTATGCAGAGTTATAGTAGAGTTTTATATATATATATACAATATAGATTTTCAAGTCAAAAATCTACCTTTAATTTTATAGTAATTTCAACTCTCCTAGTAAAATACTTTGTTAAATAGTTAATAATTCTCAATTTTTTACTTTATACTCATGTCCTATACTACAGAAATCCATAGGTAAAATACTTTGTTGTTGTTAATTTTATAATATCAAGGTTTCTTTTTTAATACTGTTTTCTAAAATATGTTTTCATAAATTTTCTAAAGTACAATAAACAATTGAAAAGTAATTCATTTCTTATGCATGCTGTCTTATTGTAAACTCTTCGACAAAGAGTTGAACTTTCAGATACTGTGTATTCTGAGGGTTAACTTATTTTCTGTAACAGAAGTGGTAATCTAACTGGTGATTAGTGTCAGCCCCGAACTTGATTAGTATTTTATGGATTACATTGACTTTGCTCAAAATATATTTGCATGTTTTGAAAGTGATTTTAAAAAGTTTAAAATGAAGCACCTATTATTTTCAAAACCTTTCAAAGAGGGCACTGTTATGTTCTCGTAAAATGTAAATTATATTGTTGATGTGAAAGTATTTTAATACTACATATTTCTTAAATATTACATATTTAGCTACATATTTTCCTTATTTTTCCTACATATTTATGTACATAAAGGGAGACTGTGCGCTGCGCCGTACGCTAGACAGAGAGGGTATAATAGCAACTATCTCGCTCTACTTTCGTCAGTGAAACACGCGGCTGATGAGTAAATTTTAGTCGATTCATTTTTGCAGTTCAACCTGCGATAACTTCAAAACCAATAAATATACAGCAATTCTGAAAACTGCATTGTGTTCAGTAATTAAATCTCTATAAGTAGCCAAAATCTCAATTAATATAATTAACAATTACAGAATTGCAAAAATTAGTTTGGAGATACGTCCGGATATCACAGGTCCGGATGTGACAGGTTGTACTGTATTTACCTTATAACAATTCCCCCTAAATAAAAGGGAAATCCCCAAATTCATATTTCGAAGCCACCTGTTGTAGATAAAACGGTATTTATCTTGGATACATACGTTTAATCTCATACAAACGTTTTTATGTGTGTTCCCATCAGCACCGACACACCTGTACAGGCTTCTCCATATTTTTCTACACCTGTCCAAATATGACTATACTGATTACAATAGTAATTTCTTCTACGGTTTGTTTATGACCATAAGATATGTCTTTATAGTTCCTTTTAAATACCATTATTTTCTGCTCATTCGTACAAAACTTTTAATTGTTGAATGTGCCAATTCTGATAATCTTTGCCAAACCCAAATTTTAATGTTATACGGCGTCACCTTATTATGTAGCAAACAAAATTAGAACAAATCACTGTTATTTTAGCAGTAGCTTTTTTAAGGAGCCCAGAGTAGGCCTATACCTACCCGACACGCACACATTTGAAGGATCAGTATTTTGTCTTGGAGTTCACTCTCCCAGCTGAGATACCCATGTTTTTAGGGACCAGGAACTCGCATTTGAACTTCTATCATCAGCTACATAATGTAAATCCTAGATAAATGTACAAGCCTATGCTCTAAAAGCCTAAGCTATGATACCCACAATCATCTACGTTTTACTAAAATAATGGTTGCAAGTTAAATTTTTTGATTCATGTTGATGCTTTTGTCTCGAAGAAACCAGGTAAATTAATCTGCTTTTCGTATCCGGCCGACGATGGTGTGCTCCCACTTACGAACAGTGGCACTTGCAACTCGTTTCACTTGCGAACACTCAAGTAGATAAGACACGTAATTAATTTTTGATACGTGAGAGTACCTCCCACTTGCGAACACACAAACAACGATGTATGTACATCCACCCTGTATTGTGTTTATGTTTTTATAATTCGTTAAATGTATTTTTTGTTACCAACTACGTTTACCAAGTTACAATTTTTATAAAACTCACACACACACACACACACTTGCATAGCCGCTCCCTCACTCTCTCTCTCTCTCTCTCTCTCTCTAAATTAAAAAGGAAGGTTATTTTTTATTTATTTTTATTAGTCAACTTGTAGAACGGACGACGTGATCTTGAGAAACATCCCAACTTCAGAATCTTTTTCATATCTTTTAGTTTATCCAATTCAGTATACTTTTTCGTCCTTTTCATAGCTTAAAAATTTCACTCCATCGTTACATCGTGTTCTGAATACATTTCTCTGCCTCAGATTATAAACATTTGATAATGTTTTTTATTCTTGGATGTGGTCTTCCAACGTGGCTGTTTAGTTTCTGATGCGTGCTTGTACGGTATTATTCATTGTATGACGTCGGAAGTAGCAGTTCCGTAACTCCTGTGGCACTAATCATTGTCTAGCTATTGTTCTACGAAACAATTAAAGAATTAATCGAGTTCCTCTTCCTCTGGAACTTGACCATGGATATACTACCAGCCACATTCTACATCTTTTCGAAGGAAAGCAAGTGTAGCACACATTAGGATTTTTGTGCTCCCTAAGTCATTTGAATGTGTATACTCGTGCAAAGTCACTACTGCAGCTTTTGAATTTTCCATTCATGAAAAATTACTTTTAATCTTTCAAACTCTCTTTTCTATTGATTTAACCAAAAATTGGGAGCTTAGCTTGCACAACGTCTTCGCCCGGACGGAAACTACTCTCGTCAATTTTCAAACCGGGACAATTGACAAACTGGCAGGGACCCCGGGATCAGGTCGTCAAACCGGGACAATCCCGGTCAAACCGGGACGTATGGTAAGCCTATTTATACATGTATTTATCGGTTTTCAATATTGATGTGAGCATTGTACTGTAGAATTAGGAAGCGATTGTATTGAACGAATCACGATTATCAAATGATATACGGTATTCCTTTTAGTTCAACAATTCCGTCATCTCGTCTCCGGTACTTTGTAAAACCATTGTTATTTTCAATAGTTTAACGTAAAATGTTGCTCGGTTATTATGTGTACATATTCCATCAATCATGCAAGGAACATTAGGATTACGAGCTCTACAAGATCCATGTATCATTCGAGATAACAATTTTATGAATCCTTGGAAAAGTGATACGGCACAAAACTTAGGATAAGCAAGAGGTAGTGTATTAACTTTTTAAATTGTATATTATTATTATTTTTATTATGTTTTTACTATAAAATATTCATATTATTTTAATATGATTTTCTTGAACACGTTTGGTGGAAACGTAAAACCGGCCAGCTGATAAATAAGAGGTTGCGAGTTCAGACGTAGATGTGTATATATGTGTCAGCCAAAACAGTGTTTTGTAAACGTACACGTCTGTCATTACAACATTAAGAATGTTATTTGACCTTGAGTAGGTACTCATGTTGACGGGAATGAGAAATCTTGTGGTGTTAGCGCTGAATAGCCACAACACAGGGGGGGCCATTCCGGCTTCCCGCGCTAACCTAGCGATCAGCTGTTATTGCCGCGTGACGTCCGACTGGTGGAAGAAATACGCGCGAGTCTTGATTTACCATGCAATCTTACCTGAGACAATGTCCTACTTAGCATCTCTCTGCTGTTTACACGAAATATTAACAATAATTGTAATGAGCTATTCATATAGAAAAAGGATTAAACAACAAGATTAAATGGTTTGCGGCAAAAAATAATGGTAAAATCTATTTCTACATTTAATAGAAAAGTAAGCAAGTCTGTCTACATATAACATTGACAAAATGGCACAAGATGTAAAATTAAGTCGGAATTTTTTATTATTCGTTAATTTTATATTAATAGAATTATTTCGATTGTTATTAATTTACTTAGAAACCTCAGATGATACTGATATTTTTCAGTGAAACGTGCGTCAGGTGTTAAAAAGAATATACGAAATTATACTTCTTGCAGAAGAAACAAATTAAAAACATCACAAATTTTATATATATATATATAATATGCCTGCGTGGGTGGGTGCGCGTACGTGCACACGCGTGCGCGCATGAGTGCGTGTATAAACATTTCTATGTAGTATAATATATTTGAAACAAGCTTCCAATTATTATAATTATAATCAATATCATAATCATTTTCTTTATCTACATTTTCTACATTCTACATTATCTACATTGAAATTTATTGAAATTTAAAAGATACATTAAATATACTGTATTGAAAAGGACACTGTGCGCTGCGCCGTACGCTAGACAGAAAGGGTATAATAGCAACTATCTCGCTCTACTTTCGTCAGTGATACACGCGGCAGATGAGTAAATTTTAGTCGATCCATTTTTGCAGTTCAACCTGCGATAACTTCAAAACCAATAAATATACAGCAATTCTGAAAACTGCATTGTGTTCAGTAATTAAATCTCTATAAGTAGCCAAAATCTCAATTAATATAATTAACAATTACAGAAGATACACAGAAGAAGAACGTGTTTTTTTAGACGTTTCTGTTGGTTTACTACTAATGTACAATGAAGATATACTTATTATATCTTTATTTAGTATATAGTTATTTACGTGTCAAGAAAAGAACGTGTGAATAAAGTGATCACAACATTTTATACCTTATATGTTTTCTGTCATTGAATGATTAACCCACTTTTTAATAACAGCGTTGAAAAATAGTTGGTTACGTCTTTCAAAGATTATTTTTACTACGGTACTGAAATTAAAAATAACTAAGATCGTATACAGGAATTAAACGTAGGCGACTGGAATACACAGCCGAGACACAGCAGCTGCAGGAATTGCTTACGTTCAGTAGACTTGGCAACGTTGTGACCTTCGTGACTTTATATACATTTTGTGGCAACACTGTGCATATTTTTCATCAGTAAAAGCTAAACCGATATCCGTGATAAAATAGTAATGCATTTTTTTAAACGTGTGAGTGGTTTGTAACGATAAAGTTAACAGGGTAATTATTATTCAACTTTTTTCAACAAACTATCTTGAAACGGATATATATTTTTACGGTTTTTTATGCTGATTACGAATATGTAAGAATAAAATGTCTAAGCTTACTCGTAACTTTTATATATGGGGTCTCAAAAAGATGAACTTCTCTGGTCAGAACTTGCATGTTTAGCTAATGATGGATAAACGTGATTATATATATATATATATATATATATATATATATATATATTTCAATCACTTTCTGCTACAGTCCGTTTCTTGATGTATATAATACATTTAATATTTATTCATAAATTTACCTCAAGATGTTATTTTTCTATTTGGAACATGTTTCGGGTACTATCTGGTTCCCATCCTCAGCCTTCCGGTTTTTTTGTCTGGTGAAGTACATATGTGTTGTTGGTTGACTATTGTGGCTTCCTGTTGGCTTCTGGTATTTCAAGTTGGTTTTATTGTGTGTGATTGTGGTGTATGTGTTAGTTTTTTGTGTATTTTCAATGTTGAGTGCTTTGAATATTGTGTCATGTTTTGTATTGATTTGTATTTGTTCAGGTAAAAACAGAAAACAAACTAATACCTGAACAAATACAAATCAATACAAAACATGACACAATATTCAAAGCACTCAACATTGAAAATACACAAAAAACTAACACATACACCACAATCACACACAATAAAACCAACTTGAAATACCAGAAGCCAACAGGAAGCCACAATAGTCAACCAACAACACATATGTACTTCACCAGACAAAAAAACCGGAAGGCTGAGGATGGGAACAAGATAGTACCCGAAACATGTTCCAAATAGAAAAATAACATCTTCATGTAAATTTATGAATAAATATTAAATGTAATATATATATATATATATATATATATATATATATATATATATTGTAGCACAATGAAGTTTTTACCTTATTCTACAAATTAAGATCATATAGGAAAAGAAGGGAAGAAGTCATCTGGAAGGAATAATATCAACTTAAATAAAAGTAGCAGAAAAAAGTAATTACAATCATCAATAAAAGGTTAACAGAACTAGACAAATCGATTCAAAGAATTTACATATAGTCAATTTATAGCCAAAAAGTGTTAAAAAACAAATAGTATGAGTATCATCTCAGTAAAATAATAGTAGACCCAGTAAGATACGGAGTAGTAAGGAGTAACAGCCCAGAACAAATAAAATAAAATGACAATCCTCAAAATATGGAGTAGTAAGGAGTAACAACCCAGAACAAATAAAATAAATAGATGATTAGTCCAGAAGTAATAGTGATATTTAATTAAACTCAGATAACCAGAAACCGAGTGAAGTGAACCATTTGACACAACACAACTATTACCGAACAAAATCCAGTGAATGAATACAACTACACACTACAACTTGTGTATATTCCAATAGCGGCATCATTGAAGAGGAATTAAACAACTGGTACCATTATTTGAAGTGAAATCTTGGAGCTGAATTTATATCGCAGAACAACACATGGGGGACGCCATCTTGTCATTTTGAGTTAAACGCATTCAACCTTGGAGGAGACGTGGTGACGTCAGAGACATCAGCTGGTTCGAAAATCGACTTTTCTATACATTATATTTTTTGTCTGTTTAATGAATAAGTTTTTTATAATTTGTAAGTATTGAATTCTCTTGCCTTTCCTGACTATTTCTACAGTTAAAAGAGCCTTATAATTTAATAATTTAATTTGAATACTTTTATATATGAAATAATCGACCTGTAAACTCATCTCGAATCAGACTCTAGTTAGTCGCAGCAATTCAAATAATTACTTTTGACATAATAAACCGAATTATTGTTTTAAACATTGTTTTATTGATTATTTGAGTCATAATTTAAATTACATTAATTATTAAAGCTAAAAGTGAACTTCTGAAGGAAACGAACGAGCAGAAAAAGAAGCATAGCTACTGAATCAGCCGCTACATGCAATCGATTTGGGCCACGATAATCTATTTAACATGAAGAAACAAATAATTCTTCATCAGAGCATACACAGTTATTAAGCAGTATTTTTTAGTAATTGAACATTGACAAGAAAAAATAAATTAAACCAATTAAACCAATTAAGAAATCAAATTAATTAAAAATATATAAAAAATAAAATCAAAAATAAAAATTCATAATAAAAATTTTATTATATTTATTTGTAAATCCCGTTTATTTACAAATTGACGCATCCAACGTGGGACTTATCACCAATGGAAAAAACACTACATTTGTAATAACTTCGTTTATTTACAATATAATATATTTCAATCACTTTCTGCTACAGTCCGTTTCTTGATGTATATAATACTTTAATATTTATAACTAAATCTACCTCAAGATATACTTTTTTCCTATTAGGAACATGTTTCGAGAGTTCCTGTTCTCTCATCTTCAGCCTTCGCCATCTTGTTTCTGGTGAAGTATTTGTGTGTTGGCTTCTGGATGTTATTAAGGTAGTTTGTTGGTCTTTGGTCTTTTAAAGTTGCATTATTGTGTGTGGTTGTGGTATCTGTTTTTGTATTTTGTGTATTTTCGATGTTGAGTGCTTTGAATATTGTGTCATGTTTTGTATTGATTTGTATTTGTTCTGGTATTAATTTGTTTTGTGTTTTATGTTTGTAAATCTGTAAATTTTCCCAAATGTTCATTATGGTGCCTTTGTGTGGTATATGTTGTTTATAAAAACACATGACCCAGATGGCATATGGATAAGATATGTAGATGATGGACTATATGTATCAAATAACAAAAACACAAATGCAGAGAACATACTGAAACAAATCAATAACATACATCCCAAAATACAATTCACAGAAGAAAAAGAAAAACATAACAAAATCAACTATTTAGACATAACCATCACAAGATACAACAAACACATACAATATGCAATATATAGAAAACCAACTTCCACTAACATCATTATACCTAACCATTCTGACCACCCACCACAACATAAAATGGCAGCATTTTATTCATTATTTAACAGAATGTACAAAATACCCCTAAACAAACAAGAAACTGACAAAGAAAGAAATATAATATACCAAATTGGTTATGCAAATGGATACAATAAAAATACTATGATCAAAATAGAAAATAAAATAAAATACAAAATAAAAACTGAACAATTAAGAATTAATCAAACTGAACAACACATAAATAATAACAACAAAAAATGGGCCACATTCACATATATAAATAATAAAATGACAAAACTAACAAAACTATTTAAAAACACAGATATAAAAATAGCATACAAAACTAATAAAAATAAATTACAAAATCTAAATAGCTCACACAACAAAGATAATACAACAACCAACGGTATATACAAAATTGAATGCCAAGATTGCAATAAATGTTATATAGGACAAACAAAAAAACAGCTGAAAAAACGTTATTTTGAACACCTAAATGCATACAAAAAACCAAATATATATAAATCCAATTTAGCCACACATGCAATAAACACAGGACATGAATTCCCAGACATAACCAATGTAACACTAATAAAACATATACCACACAAAGGCACCATAATGAACATTTGGGAAAATTTACAGATTTACAAACATAAAACACAAAACAAATTAATACCAGAACAAATACAAATCAATACAAAACATGACACAATATTCAAAGCACTCAACATCGAAAATACACAAAATACAAAAACAGATACCACAACCACACACAATAATGCAACCTTAAAAGACCAAAGACCAACAAACTACCTTAATAACATCCAGAAGCCAACACACAAATACTTCACCAGAAACAAGATGGCGAAGGCTGAAGATGAGAGAACAGGAACTCTCGAAACATGTTCCTAATAGGAAAAAAGTATATCTTGAGGTAAATTTAGTTATAAATATTAAAGTAATATAATATATATATATATATATATATATATATATATATATATATTGCGACAATACAAGCATATGGTGTAATGCGCATATATGAAATAAAATAAATATTTAATTTAATTTTAATAATATGTAATAGACGAGCAGGTGTGAAATTGGGAGTTGGCTTTCAAACAGGAATCAACACGCAAGATCACGTGATTACCGCTGTAAGCGTGTACACGAGTAATTAGAGTGTGTGCATGAAGCCTGTTTGAGCCTGAAAGTTTGCAACCTCACCCCAAGTCAATGCTAAATTAAGAATATATTTAATATTAAACAAACCATAAATGTTTAAAAGAAAGAATGTAAAAACTTCTAAAAATGTGTAAAAATCAGACACAAGTGCAGTGCAAATGCTACGTAATTCGGACAATCAGTGCAAATTCTGTGCGATTTTTAAAGCATTATAATTACACTAATGGTGCGATCATCATGATAATTACATATCTTGGATTTCGTTGTCCATGATGTGTCCGTTACTTAACTAAATATCACTATTGTATTAACGACTCGGAACACTAAGTTTTTTATAAGTAAAAGCATAAAGTTTTACCTTACAGCCTGAACCGGTTTTCGCCTTTAAAAAAAGGCTTCTTCAGAGGCTGCCGCTAGTAGCCCACAACAGGACGGACAGCGCTACTTAAGAAGCCTTTTAAAGGCGAAAACCGGTTCAGGGTGTAAGGTAAAACTTTATGCTTTTACTTATAAAAAACTTAGTGTTCCGAGTCGTTAATACAATAGTGGTATTTAATTACATATCGTATGTGTAATTAAATTAGACAATATTATATCACCTTGAAATCCGCATTACACAGTGTGTTTGGCGAAAAAATGCAAATATGTGAAATGAGATGAGAGTGGGGGCACTCACGCCATGGTTCAGTTTTCGACAGGCTTGTTCCTGAGCCAACAGGTGTGGTTTTCTTGGTGGATATAAATATGGGCCCAGGAGAGCCGAACTCTCTCTCCTAACATTCTTCAGTCGTGGTGGTACGCTATGTCCGTCTGAGACGTGAATTTTTAATTACTTTGGACAGAGTTAGACGATATGTCAACATCAGTAAGACTTTTTAATCATAACTTATAAAGTATTATGGGAAATGTTTTGATTTCAAGTAGTAATGAAAAACAATAATTAAAAAGTACCGTAACAAAGAAATCGTTGGACGTCTACAAGCAGTCTACAACTAAGAACATCAACTCCAGACAGATGATGAGAGAACTACTACCAGAGGAACGAGACACCGAGCAATAGAGACGGTTCTATCATAACAGCTACAGATCCAGAGCAAAACGTCATTATAATCTACAGCAGCCGATGTACCATGAAGGACGAGAGACGGGAGAACGAGCAGTGAGGACAAGAGGACATCCAGGAGGAGCGGACTGACGGGATCACTGGAGGACATGGGACAAATCTGCAGAATTTAAGGTGACGAAAACCAATCTATAATTATCAAAGAGTAAAGACATTGAAAGACTTTAATAAAAAGAAAAACAAAAACATTTTTTGTTAGATTAAATAATAACTATGTAGATAGAGATAAGAGAATGTAATTTATGTGTAATCAGAATATTCTTTAATTATTTTTCTTTAATGAATGAACAGTCAATGTAACGATAATTTAAATCCTTGCTTGGAGAATGAACAAATAATTAATTTATTTAAAGATTTTTTTATTGAAAGCACATAAAGTAACGTAATTGGAAATAATCAATTAGTTGTGTTCAAATGATTATAAAGCCGTAAAAGGTATAAAAAAATATAGAATAAGGATAAATTAACAAATTTAAAAAAAGCATACATTCAGACTGAGTAGTCAAGAAAGTATAGTATAATGAAGAAATGTTTTAATTAAAATTGATAATATAATATCTAGAATATAAGATCTATGTTTGTGATGAGAATACGGCAAGCAAAGAAACTTAGAAACCATAGATAATGAATATCGTATGGCGAATTAATCATTATTTTTATATTATTATTTTTTATGTTTGTTTAAATTAATAAATGGAAACATATTACGATTCCAAAAAGGGCTACTCTTATTATAATTACACCTGAACCCCAATTACACATACACGTTGTTAGTAATGTTACATATAAATGTTATATGAGTATAAACAGAGCACCAAGTAAAAATACATTAAATACAGTATTTGTATTGTTATAAATTTTGTCGTCCGTCAACGTCTAGAACGACACGCTTACATTCAGCAATGTGTATTGTTGTAATAAATGTCGCCCATGAACGTGGAGCACGACACGCCTACATTTAAATAAATAAATGTATGCTCTATGGTTAAATGTGTGCATAGGATTTATGTATAATAATTGATGTTTATTAATGAATATTTTTATGTGTTTAATTTTGTTGTGTGTATTGTATTGTAATAACGCAACTGGCACCCACCCCAACAAACAGGTGTAATTGTAATATAAGTAGATAAGAATAAATAAATAATAATAACTAAACAACAAATAAATAAAATTAATGAGTCGGTTCCATAAGAATAATATTCTAAAATATTATAAATAAATATTTTAATAATAATTCGACATGGCAGCACCAGAAAGTATTAGTAAGGAAGAGGCGATCGCAAATATGATACGATCCATATTAGAAGAGTATTGTACAAAACAAACAGAAAATATAAATGCTAAACTTAAAGAACAAACAGAAAGTTTCGAAAATAAATTAGAACAACAGTCTGAAAATTTTAATATTAAACTTGAACAACAGACTGAAAATTTTAAACAGCGCACCATAAAAATAACGGAAAGTTTAAAAGGGTTAACAGAAAAGATTGTTGATACCAACTCACATATTGACACTCTTGGGAAAGATATATGTGAAGTAATTGGTAAACAAACGGAACAAATATGTGAAAGGATGGTATGGGAACAAACCATAATAGTAGAAAATACGTTCATAATTAATAACGATAATCATAAAGAAATGATTAACATTAAAGAAGAGAACAAAATAAAGATTAATAAAGCGTACCTTATTGATCGAAATATCCCAATTGCAAATTACACACACACTAGTAAGACACATGTGAAACGCTTAAGGCACCACACTTACGGAGAGAAAAAGCACGTTAATGAAAAACGTCGTAATAAATCATCTCTACGAAACACTACGCAAAATTGTGGTAAGTATGATGTTAGGTATACACACGAGAAGTATAAAGAAACAATAATTATAACTGTAATTATAATTGTTGAATATATGTAATACATTTATATTGTACAGGATATGTATGCGCATGAGCGCATAAGCATGTATAAGTATGTATCTAAGAGAGTTTTTAATTTGTTGTAAGACGCCGTAAGTGACACACGCACCGTAGCACTGCGTATTTAATATGTATTTGAATATAGGTTAATAAACTTTATTACACAGTGTAAACTCTTCTATTTTTTTATTCCACACTTTAACATGGTAGCAGAGGTCCGGGGTTTACTAAATTTGTGGTCAAGAGTGCCGTTTAAGTGAGTATCGTTTTTTTTTAATGCTGTCGCATGCTGCGATACAAAGAAAATGGCGAAGAACAATGACATTATAATTCCAGTGTTTGATGGAGAGGACTATAGTATGTGGAAAAAAGTATATGTTGTATTTGAAATTTAAAAAATGTGATGAAGTGATAACACGAGCAAAAACGGCGCAGGATAAAGACCCGTGGGATGATGATGATTTAAAGGTTATGAACTATATATACATTACTATAACGAATAAGCAATTGGAATTTATTAATGATAAAACAACAGCGTATGAAATAGTTCAAAAGTTTGATGAAATGTATTTGAAAAAGTCTACGGCATTGCAAATTGTATATAGAAATAAATTGGAAAAATTAAGACTTAAAAATTATACTGATTCAGCGACATTCTTCAGTGATTTTGAAAAAACTGTGAACGAGCTTAAAAACGCGGGTGCTAGTGTGTCAGAAAAAGAAAAATTAAATTATATGTTAAATATGTTGCCGGAATCATACAGTTATATAGGCGATTTAATAGACGCACTAAAAGAAGATCAAACTGTGGATTATGTGAAAAGTAAAATTCAAATGACTGAAATAAAGCTTCAAAAGGATGAATATTCTGGACGAAAATCTAACGCATTCATGGCGGATAAAAGTCGACAACAGCGAACATGCTTTCAATGTGGCAAAACTGGTTATATCAAGAGAGACTGCAAATATGGTGGCCAAGCGGCAGGCAGCAGCAATACATGGCGAGCACCACGAGGCCGACAAGAAGCCGAAAAAGGTAACTACGCCAGAGGGCGTGGCAATTTTCGAAGTAAGCGAGGCGCAAGAGCACATCAAGCAACTCAGTCGCAGCAGAAGAATCCAGATATGAGCGCATGGGTTATCACGCGGCGCATAATAGTAAGATAGATAAGTTTAATAATTGCGAGATTAATTGGTTATTAGATAGCGGTTGTACTGACCATATAATAAATGATGATAAATATTTTGATAAATGTATGATACTTAAAGAACTTGTTAATGTTTATTTGGGAGATAATAGGGTTGTAAAAGCAACTAAAATTGGTAATGTGGTAAGTTACTTTGATCCTTTTGGTAAGAAAAATAAAGTAAACATGCAAAATGTATTTTATGCTAAAGATATGCATACAAATTTAATAAGTTATGGTAAACGGAAAATAATACGATTATTTCTAAAGGTAAAATGACAAAAATTATTGATAATTTTGGAAATACTACAGCTGTAGCTTGGAAAGAAAATGGTCTAAGACGAAGAGTAAAATAAAAAATGTAGAGTCATTGGTAAATGCTGCAAATAAAAATGGTGATAATATGAGTAAAAAAGAAAGGTGGCATCGTATGCTGGGCCATGTAAATTTTAATTATTTGAATATTTTGTGTAAACATAAATTGTTAAGTGGTATTCCAAATGAACTTGAATCAGAATTCATGAAGTGTAAAATATGTGTTGAAAATAAAATGTATAATATTCCATTTGAAAATAATAGAAAAAGAGCAAAAGATATTTTAGAAATTGTTCATACTGATGTATGTGGACCTTTTAAAACAGCTGGTCTAAACAGGGAAAAATACTTTATTTCCTTTATTGATGATTACAGTAAGATAGCTAAAGTTTATACCATGAAGTCTAAAGTAGAAGTTTCAATTGTCTTGTTCAATATGTAAATTAATGTGAAAACTTAACGGGTAAAAGAATTAAATTTTTGAGATGTGATAATGGGAAAGAATACTTAAATGGTAATATTTATAATTTTGCTAAATAAAAAGGTATTATAAGTAATAATTGTCCTGCTTATGTACATGAATTAAATGGAACCGCAGAATGGTTTAACAGAACGATAATGGATATGTCACGTTGTTTATTAGCTGAAGCACAAATTCATAAAAAATATTGGCCTGAAATAGTTTGTGCTGCTACTTATTTGAAAAATCGTACGTTATCAAATACTATAGAAAAGAAAACTCCTTATGAAATATTTTTTGGGACGAAACCGAATGTTTCAAATTTACATTCATATGGTAGTAAAGTTTTTGTAAGAAAACTGGAACAAAAAAGATTTTCTAAGTGGGATAAAAAGGCTGATATGGGAATTTTGATTGGTTATAGTGAAGTTGGTTATAGAGTGCTAATTAATGGAAAAATAATAGTGGCTAGACATGTTGATATTGTTGAAGAAAATGTAAAATGTATTGGCTTGAATGAATGTGAATCTGATGAAGAAGTATATGAAACTTCAGATAATGAATCTCTTGATGATAGCTTTAAAGGTGCAGATGAAAATCTAGGGGATGAAAATAAAAATAAAATAAGAAAATCTGAGCGCATAAGAAACCCACCAAAAAGATATGAAGATTATTATGTATATAATAGTAATATTTTTGCAAATTATTGTAGAGCAGATACTCCTAGTACATTTGAGGAGGCACTTGAAAGCAATGAAAGTAAATATTGGTCAAAAGCTATGGATAAAGAAATTGATTCGTTAAATAAAAATAAGACTTGGCAACTAGTTGAAAATGTAAATGGTAAAAAAATATTGGATGTAAAATGGGTTTATACAAAAAAGTCTTACAATGCTTATAAGGCCAGATTAGTTGTAAGACGTTTTCAGCAAACCAATAAAATTGATGATGTTTATTCTCCTGTTGCGAGAATGCAAACTTTAAAGATTTTATTATCATACTGTTGTCAAATATTGAACAAAGGGATGTAGAAACTGCATTTCTAAACGGTAAAGTAAGTTCTGAGGTATATGTCCATCAACCAAAAGGTTATGAGGCTGGCACAAATAGAGTGTGTAAGTTAATAAAAGCTTTGTATGGTTTAAAGGAAAGTCTCAGAGCTTGGTATGAATGTCCTGATAAATTTTTAATATGTTTGGGTATTAAGAACAGTAATTTAGATTATTGTTTATATACTTTTGGAAATGGAAAAGATACTATTTATTTATTAATATTTGTGGATGATTTATTAATTTTTGGACATAACAAAGATAAAAAACAAAATATTAAGAAACTTTTATCAGAAAAATTCAAAATGAAAGATCTTGGTAAAATTAAAGAATATCTTGGTATTACCATAGAATATGAGTTCCGTAAATGTGAAATAAAATTAAGTCAAACAAAATATATTAAGTCATTAGTAAGAAAGTATAATTTAGAAAACAGTAAGATGTATAATACACCTATGGAGGTAAATTTAAAAGTTGAAAAGTCTGATATTTGTGGAAGGAATATTCAATATAGAAATTTAATTGGTGCATTATTATATATAAGCTCAGCTACAAGGCCTGATATAAGCTTTAGTGTAAATTATTTAAGTAGATATCAGAATTGTTATAATGAAACACACTTTAAATATGCTTTGCGAATATTAAAGTACTTGTATTTAACGAAAGATTTAAAATTGACTTATAAAAGAAATGATAATTCTGAAATTATAGATTGTTATGTTGATGCCGATTGGGCTGGTGAAAATTTGGACAGAAAATCCACAACTGGTTATGTAACTCGATTATTTGGTAATGTAATTTATTGGAAGTCGAGAAAACAAAAGTGTGTAACAAAGGCTTCGACATATGCAGAGTATGTAGCGTTGTCGGAAGCTGTGAGTGAATTGAAATTTGTGAAAGAATTGCTAAAATTGTTTAATGTAACTTTAGAAAAACTGATTAATATTTTTGAAGATAATTTGGGAGCGATAAATTTAGCAAAGTATGGAAGTTTTACAAAAAATTCTAAACATATTGAAGTTCATTACCATTATGTACACAAATGTATAAAAGAAAATATGATTAATGTTGTAAAGGTAAATTCTGATGATAATATTGCTGATATATTTACAAAGTCATTGTGTAAAGAAAAGTTTGAAAGATTTCGAACTATGCTGAACTTGAAAAGTTGTACTTGAAATGTGTATTTGAAAAATTGAATTTGTAAATACAATATAAATGTAAGGAGGCATGTTGAATATATGTAATACATTTATATTGTACAGGATATGTAATGCGCATGAGGGCGTAAGCATGTATAAGTATGTATCTGAGAGAGTTTTTGGTTTGTTGTAAGACGCCGTAAGTGACACACGCACCGTAGCACTACGTATTTAATATGTATTCAAATATAGGTTAATAAACTTTATATAACATTGAAAACTTTCTCAAGTGAAACTTACTTGTCTGTTTTGTATGTAGAACGCGTTTCGGCGTCGTGTTCGCCTTCTTCAGCTTTGCGACAGACTCCACAGTCTGTCGCAAAGCTGAAGAAGGCGTCTACATACAAAACAGACAAGTAAGTTTCACTTGAGAAAGTTTTCAATATTATATAAAGTGTAGTGCAGTGAAAGAAGACGATGAACAAACAAGACAACTATAATAAACTTTATTACACAGTGTAAACTCTTCTATTTTTTTTATTCCACACTTTAACAATAATAACTACGGTGAGTATTATCAGAAACGACAAATGAAAAAACTGTCGACAGCTGTTCAGGTAGGTTCACTCAACCAAACTAGGGACGAGAGAATTGTGAAACGCGGAGAGAATGAGAGAAAGAGGGGAAATTCTTTGTGGTCAACAGGTAAGATGAAATCGTTACCCTATGAACAGGTGACTTCCACGGTCAAAACAAACGTCGCAGCAATACGATGGAATATTGACTACAAAGGAACAATGCATTTCCTGTGCATGACAAACAAGTGTGAGCTTAAACTAAGGAGGGTGGAAATCAAACGACACACCGAACTCAATGCTCTATTAAATGAATAATTAGTTTTAAAAGGAAAATATTACTGTTAATTACTAATAATAAGAAAAGGAGTTAAAATAATAAGAAATACTATGTGTAAAAATATAAAAGATTAATTAAGAAATGTTATTTATTAAGGTTATGATTGCAAATAAAAGGAAATGTTAGTGGAAAGAAATATAAGAAAATGTTAAAGAATTAATTAAAAAAGAATGGTATGCTAAATAAAAGTATGTTCAAAGAAAGGTAAGAAATGTATTATTATAAATGGCAAGGAATGTAATGTGTAAAGAAATATGTTAGAAATGATTGTAAAGGAATGTTATTATTGATGTTGTTATTAATATGAAGAAAGGGTTATAAATGAGAAATAAATGTTATAATTGTCAGAATGGCTGATCAAGCGAAAACTTCATACCTTAATGGAAATGCAAGGACACAGAAGAAAGCGATAGTGAAAAGTCAAAAGGGCAGAGACTACTTAGAATTTAGGACTACGAGTAAAATATCGATATGTCTTCTAAGGCAGTTCATCTGTAACTGATCATGCGACACACTAAAAGAGTATTCTGTTACCGAAGTGTATTTCAGAAAGTAATGGTAAAAAATGAAGAAAATTAGTAGCGATCAGAAAGGTAATGTTAAAGAAATGTAATAAAAGGTAATGAAAGAATGTATTGTATAAGTTCATGTAAGAAATTGTTAAGAAATATAAAGAATGTTCATGTAAGAAAAGAGTAAAGAATGGTAAGAATGTATGATTAAGATAATGTAAAATTTCAGATTGAAGGATGGCATAATACTGTATGTTAAGATAAAAAAAAATGTTACCAGTGCAAGAATGCAAGTTCATGTAGGAAGTCTACACGAAAATAAATAGATAGGTCAGTGGGACCAGATTAAAGGAGAACAATAGAAAGAACAGCTACGCTTACGCATTGTTAGCAACCCGTAGGGGAGGGAGATAGGAACTAGACTTGTGTTACCCTCCAACTAAGGGAACTTGAACAATTAATATTCATTATCATGGATAATAGTATATAAATACAAATAAAAAATATATATAAGTAATATGAAATATAAAAATATAATATGTATAATGATAGAAAAAAAATGTTAATAAATAAATTTATTAAAATTTTTTTACCAAGCAGAGGAATAATGCGACAATACAAGCATATGCTGTAATGCGCATATATGAAATAAAATAAATATTTAATTTAATTTTAATAATATGTAATAGACGAGCAGGTGTGAAATTGGGAGCTGGCTTTCAAACAGGAATCAACACGCAAGATCACGCGATTACCGCTGTAAGCGTGTACACGGTAATTAGAGTGTGCGCGTGAAGCCTGTTTGAGGCTGAAAGTTTGCAACCTCACCCCAAGTCAATGTTAAATTAAGAATATACTTAATATTAAGCAAACCATAAATGTTAGAAAGAAAGTAAAAATTTCTAAAAATGTGTAAAAATCAGACACAAGTGCAGTGCGAATGATATGTAATTCGGACAATCAGTGTGAATTCTGTGCGATTTTTAAGCATTATAAATACACTAATGGTGCGATCATCATGATAATTACATATCATATGTGTAATTAAATTAGACAATACTATATCACCTTGAAATCCGCATTAAACAGTGTGTTTGGCAAAAAAGTGAAATGAGACGAGAGTGGGGGCACTCACGCCATGGTTCAGTTTTCGACAGGCTTGTTCCTGAGCCAACAGGTGTGGTTTTCTTGGTTGATATAAAATTTATATTTAATATGGGCCCAGGAGAGCTGAACTCTCTCTCCTAACATTCTTCAGTCGTGGCGGTACGCTATGTCCATCCGAGACGCGAATTTTTAATTACTTTGGACAGAGTTAGATGATATGTCAACATCAGTAAGACTTTTTAATAGTAACTTATAAAGTATTACGGGCAATGTTTTGATTTCAAGTAGTAATGAAAAACAATAATTAAAAAGTACCGTAACAAAGAAATTGTCGGACGTCTACAAGCAGTCTACAACTAAGAACATCAACTCCAGACAGATGACGAGAGAACTACTACCAGAGGAACGAAACACCGAGCAATAGAGATGGTTCTATCATTACAGCTACAGATCCAGAGCAAAACGTCATTATAATCTACAGCAGCCGATGTACCATGAAGGATGAGAGACGGGAGAACGAGCAGTGAGGACAAGAGGACATCCAGGAGAAGCGGACTGACGGGATCACTGGAGGACATGGGACAAATCTGCAGAATTTAAGGTGACGAAAAACCAATCTATAATTATCAAAGAGTAAAGACATTGAAAGACTTTAATAAAAAGAAAAACAAAAACAAACAAAAACATTTTTTGTTAGATTAAATAATAACTATGTAGATAGAGGTAAGAGAATGTAATTTATGTGTAATCAGAATATTCTTTAATTATTTTTCTTTAATGAATGAACAGTCAATGTAACGATAATTTAAATCCTTGCTTGGAGAATGAACAAATAATTAATTTATTTAAAGATTTTTTATTGAAAGCACATAAAGTAACGTAATTGGAAATAATCAATTGAAGCTTTACGAGTTAAATAGTATTTGAAATATTTAAATTTGTCCCTTTTTAGGGCACCAACTGAAGCTGTGCATGTTTATTAATGTTTAAAATATTGAAATTCTAGTCACTTACCTTTACCGATAATTTACCAGGGTGTCGTCTGATGTACTCTGGCAGAGTAAAACCACAGGTAAATGCCAATTAACAAACACATATTTTTATAAACTCAAATAAAATGTTACTTTATTTTCTTTAGCATGACATTTTTTCTTCTTTTTTTTCTAGTTTGAATTTGCTGATATACCCCGTTCCTTTTATTGTACGACATAATACATAATGACAACTACTTAGTGCAACATATATTTATATGTCTAATTAACACATTTTATTGTTATCTTATTTTATCGTCAAATGATATCAAAACTCCCACACAACAATTTCCTTTACGTCACATCGATAATAACTGCTGGACAATAACTTTAATTTATGTATTGCTCATTGTCTTCAAAAAACTACTATTTATTTTACATTCATTTAAATATTTGATTTTACGTTACTTCTTTGTTATTTTCCCTTTTTCTCAGAGAACACTGTTATTTATCTATTATACATGAAATAAAAACTTGAATTACTTATTGCTAACCATCTTAAATTATGATCATAATAATAATAATAAAGCGACCCAGTTTGCTCATACTCACACCTCATTCATACATATTTAGGTTTGATTTAGCGCTTTTATAAAAATTTAATATAGTAAAAATTAAGAAAAGGTCGCACTGGTACTTCTCTGTTCACTTGGTAGCCCACGTTGTTTCACTCTGGAGATTCACGCAAAAGTCCGAAAATGTATATTCACTATGGATTTCAATGGTATTGTTGCCTTACATGGTTTTTGCAGTTATATACGTTTTTTACACACACTTTTCTGGTTGGCTGACCCTAATTTAGTTCGAACTAAGTTTTTAGATAACCGTGCGGTCTTAACGGTGTAATAGGACTGGCCCCGACACCGTGCACACAGTTTCCCACCAGCACTCTGCTGGAAAAGACGGAAAGCACAGTCTGCTTGTGACAAATTGTTAGTCACCGTACCTGTAGTGTGACTTTTCAATGTTCCAGGTTGTCAACGATATCGAACGACTACAACATAGAGGCCGTGGTAGGCGGAGCCTCAAATTAATATCTGGCATCTTAAAAGCACGTTGTCGAGGCAGTGGTTCTGGCTCACCATTGTTTGAAGCATCACTTCGGACAAATGTGCGTCGTATCTGCGTGCGCTCTGGTGTTTGTGCGTACATTGTGCGTAACCAATTCTTGGAACCACTTGAGTTACAAACATACATCGCATTCCATTTCAACACCTCGTTCTAACAGCTACGCCACTGCGTTCATTGTTTGAATAAAACCGTTTTGTGTATGGGACTTGCTGCGTTGGTCACATATACATTTAATAAAAAATAGAATAAAATAAAATACCCCTTTTTGCCCCATTACACAATTAGTTGTGTTCAAATGATTATAAAGCCGTAAAACGTATAAAAAAAAATATAGAATAAGGATGTATTAACAAATTTAAAAAAAGCACACATTCAGACTGACTAGTCAAGAAAGTATAGTATAATGAAGAAATGTTTTAATTAAAATTGATAATATAATGTCTAGAATATAAGATCTATGTTTGTGATGAGAATACGGCAAGCAAAGAAACTTTGAAACCATAGATAATGAATATCGTATGGCGAATTAATCTTTATTTTTATATTATTATTTTTTATATGTTTGTTTAAATTAATAAATGGAAACATATTACGATTCCAAAAAGGGCTACTCTTATTATAATTACACCTGAACTCCAATTACACATACACGTTGTTAGTAATGTTACATATAAATGTTATATGAGTATAAACACAGCACCAAGTAAAAATACATTAAATACAGTATTTGTATTGTTATAAATTTTGTCGTCCGTCAATGTCTGGAACGACACGCTTACATTTAGCAAAGTTGTATCATTGTAATAAATATATATATATATAACAGGTTATAGCCCAGACCAGACTTGCAGAAAAGAATGCACAATTAGTGAATTTTTAATACATTTATTGTTCTTTCTTCTACACACTCTTGTATTAAAATGTTCTTTTGTCATTCTTTATACAATTAACTTCTTGTTGTTCAAAAAATCTGTTTTGAAATATTTTTAAATAAATGTTTTCTTGATTTAAACAGTTCTGTAAATTTTAATTATTCAAAGTCTCTTTTTTTCTTTTCTTTCTAAACAAAATTATATTTTATATTAATGTTCTTTTACGTGATCTTTAAAAGTTTACAATTTGATAACAATTTAAAATTTTCCTTCCCTGTTTGGTCGTCTTCCCTGTTCTCCCAGTCGACGATCTCAATCCGGCCTCCAGCGATCCGTCGTCTCGGTTCCACGTTCCAGCAACCACCTCCAGAAATTGCCTTGCTCAAGGTCTCCGTATTCCAGCCGCCATGATCTGCAAACGATGCTCAGGAACGGTAGTCGAATATCTCGCACTCTGATGGTTTCCTGCCGACACTCGCTGCTAACTCGACACTACGGACCCAAGGACTGTCTCAATTGACGTAGCCTGGAATCGCTACCTACTGTGACCGTCTTCGCTGAGTATGACGTACTTTCAGAGAGAGAACTTTCAGAGAGTGAACTTTCAGAGAGAGAGATTGGAGAAGACTGGCTACTCCTTTTATAACGCAGCTGAATGTAAGCTGTCGCGCTGCCGCATGACATCACCGCCGCTATGTGCATAGGCGTCGTTTCTAATTACTCTAGTGTATTCAGGAGCGCCCACGTGTTTTCCAAATTCCTCTTTCTTGAATCTTCTAGAACACATCTTTGTAACACATGAATATACTTCCCTAACATTCTATTCGCTACCCACATTACACAACACTTCACTCACATATTAAATTCTATCTTCATAGTTTTTATATTGTCTTATTTTCTAATTTATGCTATTAATCTATATATTAAATACGTGAAGAGAAAACTTTGTACCCCTTTTTAAGCATATTGCGCGCACGGAGGAGTGTGAGATTTGGCATAGTTAAAGTTTATATGGAGAAGGAGTGCAGAAAGCTAAAATTTATATATAATATGTGTTACAAATACATTAAATTAAATAAAATAAAACATTCATTTGCACTTGGAAATTCATTTAAACTTTTTCAAACAATGGTAATTGTTAAAAATAAAATAATTTTGTTGCCAGGCAATAAAATTATAATTTTTTCATTTTAGTGTACGTTCATACTGCCAATGTCAAACACATAATAGTCTGTCGTTTGTTTACGTTCATACTGCCAATGTCAAACACATAATAGTCTGTGGTCAAACAGTCGCACAGAGTAGAGATTGTCGCCAAAGAATTTTAAAATGTTGCCAACAAATAATTACTGACAGATTGACTGAATGAGCTGTGAATTTTGTGTGATTTCAAGTGTTCCTTTTTCAATAGTCTGTGGAGTGTATGTCAAGGCAAAAACGCATTTATTTTATATTTTGTATATTAGATATCTGTGTTTTATATATTAATATGCAGTTGAAAGTGAAATACAGCTTGCTTAATATATACCTGTTGCAAAAGGAAAATTTTGTAGCAGCAATTTGAATTGACTTACTCTCGCCTAATTATTATTGGTGGTTTCAAAAAAGTGAGTACATTTTATTATTTTTAAATTAAACCCTGTCTAATCTTAGTTTCAGTAATTTCATTACATGTTTTTTTTTACATTCAGATATTCGCACCTACTTCCATTATGCCTCGACATAGAACATTGACGGGTCGGAGTGAGAGACAAAGAAGAAGGAAAATATATATTTGTGTGAAAGTCAAAATGGTAATTGACCAAATGCAAATTTAAATAGTGCAAATAGTATAACATTGACGGGTCGGAGTGAGAGACAAAGAAGAAGGAATATATATTCGCGTGAAAGTCAAAATGATAATAGACCAAATGCAAATTTAAATAGTGTAAATAGTATACAAAATGATGAAATTATTTTGAGGGATACATTTAAATGCGCACTGAATGTCATTCCAAGAAATTTTAATACTTTTGATTGTGGATTAATGCATTTACAATGCAGGTTTTGCAATGCAAAACATTTCGAATCTGAGGTCACTTTAGGTGAAAGGACTGCATTCACTTCATGTTGTCATAAGGGTAAAGCAATATTACCGGCCTTAAGTCAAAATGAATACTTTAAATCATTGTATGATGGACTTACTTCTAATGAACCTTCAATAAAAAGAAAGTCAAAAAATTATTTTGAAAACATTCGTAAATACAATTCATCATTTGCTATGGTTAGCTCAGAAGCTAAAATTTTGGATACAGTTACGCGTGGAGTGTATCATTTTAAAATACATGATGTTTTTTATCACAGATCAGGTCCAATGACTGCTGGATATGGTCGCTCACCATGTTACGCGCAATTATATTTTTATAATGTTGACACTGCTGTCAATTATAGATTACGTGAACACTACAATCAAACATGCAATAACAATATAATGCGCGAAATCTCTCTTGAATTGGAACACATTAATCCTTTCGTTCGGTCATTCATTGCAATGAAAGATCATTGTCAGAGAGTTGAAAATCAAAATAAAGAAATTTGTATGCTCATTAAAGTAAATCGTGATTTAGATCTATGCCGTTATAATGATGCAGTTCAAACTGATGTAGCAGTAATATTTAGTACAGTTGATGGTGAGCCACCCTTTGAACGAAATATGGTTTTGTTTTCAAAAGTTAATGGTACCATTAAAAATATCTCTGTTTTGGATTCATCATTGGACCCTTTAGCGTATCCATTACTTTTTCCAAATGGTGATACTGGGTGGCATATCAATATTTCTCATAATGTACCAACTACATCTAATTCAAGAGCGCCCAGAAATAAATTAACCATGCTTCAGTATGCAGCCTATCGACTTGCAATTAGAGAAGATTTTAGCATGTTGCACCATTCACAAAAATTATTTCTGCAGTGGATAGTTGATATGTATGTGAGAATAGAGGGCACAAGGTTACATTTCATTCGACAAAATCAAACAAGTCTTAGGTCTGAAGTTTACAACAATTTAACAGATTATTTAGAATTGAACCCCAATGCCAATAATGTTGGCCGTAGAGTAATTTTACCATCTTCATTCAATGGATCTCCAAGAAATATGTATCAGAATTATTTAGATGCAATGTCAATTGTACAACATTTCGGAAAGCCTTCTTTGTTTATTACAATGACTTGCAATCCAAGTTGGCCTGAAATAGTTAGCAATATTGGTGTAGGTGAGTCAGCTAATTTTCGACCTGATATTGTTGTGCGTGTATTCAAGTCCAAACTGAAAGCATTAATTGAGGGCCTTACACTAAAAAAAATCTTCGGTAAAGTTGAAGCACTCATTTATACAATTGAGTTTCAAAAGAGAGGATTGCCTCATGCTCACATTTTACTCTCTTTAAATGAGCAAGATAAAATTGTTAACGCTACCGATATTGATAAAGTTGTATCTGCGGAGATTCCTAACATTCAAACACATCCTACATTACATGAATATGTTGTAAAACACATGATGCATGGTCCATGCGGTGTATTTAATCCAAATTCTGTATGTATGAGAGATGGAAAATGCACAAAAGATTATCCAAAACGATTTAATGAATTTACATGTGAATCATTAAATGGATATCCATTATACAGAAGGCGTGATAATGGTATTAATGCTGAAGTTCGCGGTAGTTGCCTCGACAATCGTTATGTTGTACCATACAATCCGTATTTATTTGCCAAATTTAATTGCCATATAAATGTTGAAGTATGCACTACAGTTAAAAGTGTTAAATACATTTATAAATACATGTATAAAGGCTATGACAGTGCATCTGTTGAATTAGGTTCAGAGAGAAATGAACCAGGTCAAGAAATACAAATTGATGAAGTTAAAAATTTTTTAAATGGCCGTTATGTCGGATCAATTGAAGCTGTATGGCACATCTATGAATTACCAATGCATTTTCAATCACATGTCATCGTTAGACTTGACATTCATTTACCGCATAGACAGAATGTTTACTTTCGAGAAGGGCAAGAACGTCAAGCAATTGAAAATGCAAGACAAACAAAATTATTAGCATTTTTTGAATTGAATCGATCAGATCCGTCAGCGCATGAATATAAGTATATTGAAATTCCTTTGCATTATGTGTGGGAAGATTCCCGAAAAAAATGGAAGAAGAGAAGGCGTGGAGGTGATAAAATCATTACACGCATATATGTAGTATCACCAAAAAACATCGAACTTTTCCATTTATGATTGCTTTTATTACATGTCTGTGGTCCAAAATCATTTGAGGATGTTAGAACATACAATGGAATTATACACACTTCTTTTGTTGAAGTGTGCCATGCTCGCGGCATTGCTTCAAATGATAATGAATGGCACGAATGTTTAAATGAAGCAAAAGAATTACATTCACCAAAACAAATGCGAAATTTATTTGGTTACATTTGTGCAGTAAATGTGCCAGCCAATGCATTGGCGTTATGGAATGAATTTAAAGTATATCTTAGTGAAGATTTTTTGAGAGATTACAACGAAGAAGTATCCTTTAACACAGCTCTATTAGAAATTGAAGATATTTTGAATGTTCATAATTTGTCATGTCAAGAACTTGGTTTACCAGTTCCCACGTATTCGCAGAGAACAGATGAAGCAAATGCTATTGATCCAATAGAAAAAGAGTTTCTGTTTTGTGAGCATTATGAAACTGCAAATATTGAACAGCGTAATCTAATTGATCGTGTGATTCGTGAAGTTTTGCACCATGATACTGGATCTAATGTTTTTTGTTTAACCGCTCATGCAGGTTGTGGAAAAACATTCACACAAACAGCAATCATTCACAAATTAAATTCGCTTAATCTTAGTTGCATTGCAACAGCGTTCAGTGGCATAGCTTCAACTCTATTACTTGGAGGTAGAACTTTACACAATGTGTTCAAATTGCCTATACCCATTTTGGAAAATTCTGTAGCGAATATTACCGCAAATAGTAGCTATGGACGTTACATAAATTCATCATCATTGATAATTATTGATGAAATTTCTATGTGCCCACTGCAAGTGTTGAAAATCATAGATAGATTATTGCAGGATCTATGCGATGAAAATGATAAACATAAACCATTTGGAGTGAAAACGATACTTCTGTGCGGTGATTTTTGGCAAATCTTACCAGTTGTCCCATATGGATCACATGCAACTATAATTGAAAATTGTGTCACGAGTTGGCATAAATTTGTTTATTTTCATAAAGTAACGTTTACTCAAAATATGAGAGCCTTACCAAGTGAAATAGAATTTGTCGAATTCTTGAAAAAAATTGGTAATGATGAAGCCCCACAATTCCCTCAGTTTGGTGAAAATATTATTGAAATACCTCAGCAATTAATAGGAGATGAAAATAATATTATTAATGAGGTGTATGGAAATATTTCCGAAAACATACTCTCAGATAACATATTGAAGTCAGTTATTTTAGCACCTAAAAATGATGGATTGTACTTTTATTAGTACTGATATACTTAATCGAATACCAGGTGAACAGAAAACATATCATAGCTACGATAAAATAATTTGTGATGATGACAATGAAATCAATAACTATCCAGTAGAGTTTTTGAATTCTTTGACTATTAGTGGTTTGCCACCACATAAGTTAGTACTGAAAGTTAATTGCATCGTTTTACTGATCAGAAACTTAAATACAAAGGAAACATTAGTCAATGGAACAAGAATGCGCATCAAGTGTATGCATCGTAATGCTATTGATTGCGAAGTTTTAACTGGAACCGCACGCAATAAGAGAATTTTGATTCCACGTATAAATTTAACATATTCCGGTACTGTTTTACCATTTAACTTTCAAAGAACTCAATTTCCAATTATACCTGCATTTGCGATGACAATAAATAAGTCTCAAGGACAAACATTCGAAAAAACTGGAATTTTATTGAGGCAGCCAGTTTTTATTGTACGTCAATTGTACGTCGCAGCAAGTAGAGTTCGATCATTCGATGGTTTGAGATTTTATATTTCCGAATATAATGGCCAAGGGCATTTAGCAAATGATGAAAGAGTTTTTACAAAAAACATCGTTTACACAGAAGTTCTGAATCATTAAATTCACTTTCAAACTATTTTAAGTTCAATGGACAACATTTATTTTTTTAACCGCCCGGTTTTTTTGATTTAATGAAAAATATATGAAAAAATACGAGACACGTATTTTTTATTTCATTTTTTATTTTGTATTAATTTTTTATTTAAATTTTATATAATTCGAAAAAGATAGGCAAAATAACTGTGTAGCCTTGGCGAAACCTGGTCAGTATGGCAATAAAAAAAAACCCAAGGAAATGTCATAAAACGCGTTATTGCTTTTTAAATATGGCTTAGCCAAGCTAAACCTCATTTTTCCTATCTTTCATATTTTTCAAATAACTCGAAAATTAATGCATAGAAAAAAAATTTAAAAATTATATAAGCTTTGTAGCAGATAATCTTCAAACTGTTTTCGAATTTTGTACCTTACCAAAAATGAAATGTAATCCACTGGAATTGAAAACAATGTATCTTATACTTCTATGAATGTCAAGTCTCATTTTTATTAGCGTTTATTTGATTCAATAATCAAAAAATTAATATAAAATAATATGAAAAAATTAAAACTGACAATGAATTATATCAAAAAATAAATACGAATACAAGCTGTAATTGTGTTTTTTTTTTCAACTGTTACTAACATTAAATTTTAAATTTCATAGGTATTGCAGGGAATTAAGGCAAACAACACACGCTAATGACGTATTTGTACATGCTCGCAGCTGACGTAATAGAACAAAATTCAAAAAAATTATATGCAATGATTATAGAGGTATACTCTTTGACAAAAGAACCTCAATAACGTTCAAACTTAAAAATTTAATGAATTAAGGTCGAATTTCGACCACTGGGCGACCACTAGTACTAGTTATTGTGTAGGCCTACCCATTTTAACTAAACAGAAAAGTTATTAAAAACAAACATTAAAATTACGTACTTTAATTTTATTATACTAATTACTTAAATTTTTGTATTTACACTATGTACAACTATGTATTTATTTTTCCTTTATATATGTCATGATTCAATTTGGTTACTGACTTTCCTTTTATTATACTAATTACTTAAATTTTTGTATTTACACTATGTACAACTGTAACGGGACGAATTGTGAGGGGTTTTTATTTCATTGAATTTGGGTTCATTTTATTAAAATATTCATAAATTAATTTTCATATGTGTGGTCAGACTCATGTTTGAATAAAAGCATTGTGCGAACAAAGAAGCGGTACGCAATAACTGTTGTGAAACATTTGCCAAGGAATGTGCCAGTCGTCAATTCTTAGAACTTTGCGGTGGTGGGACACCTGCGCCCAAACGCACTACACCAGCATGTGCGCAGAACGAGGCCGAGTTGGTTAAAGCAAAATGGCTTGGGCGAATTTGATTCAGCAATGTGCGTTTAAGCTGGAGGAAATAAAGTCTAAGTCCAGCCTCTTTTGTGACGTCAACCAGTGCTCACCAAATGTCATCCACGTCTCCAACACTCAAAAAACACATGTGTTGGATGTGCCACAGCAGTGACTACCACATAGAAGGCATTGCTTTCCGCCTTCGTCAAAAAATATATCGAGGAGGTGGGGACTGATAGACGCTGCCCAGTCGATCAGCTACTTCAACCTGCGCCGGTTGCCCGGCAACCCGGGCTCTCAAAAAAGTAACTTTTAACATCGAATAAATGTGAGTGAACTTGGCAAAAATCCGAGAGTGAGTACAGTTCGCATAAAAATGAAATAATAATATATTTTCGGACATAACAGAAAATTGTGTGCGACTAAAAAAGAAGTCGGGATGACGCCACGTGGCCGGCCGTAGTATCAATGTATATCAAGATTATTTAAAAATGGGGTTTTAAAAACTAAAGGAGTATTAAAATTGTATGTGTGAATGTGAGAATGGGCAGGCTGGGCTGTCTGACATATGTATTATAAGGTAAGATGTTAGAGTAAGATTAAAATAGTAATTGTCGTAGTCATGGAGTGAGTTACAGAAAAAATATTATGTATGTATTTCATTATCTAATTTTGGAGAAATAGTCTGACATGAAGGTTTAAAAAGTTTTAAAAATAAAATTTAATTAATTTCTCTTCAAAAAATGAGTTGCGTAATTGATTTACATGACCTGTAAACCATGCTTGCATTCTACGTTCGTGTGACAAGATCCTGGCCCGAGAAAACAGTTTATGAGGTAGGTAAAAATAAGTAAATTTATGTATTTGTATTTGTAGTAATAGATTCATAACTTTACAATGGCACTGCCGAAAGGGACTGTTTTTATGAATTGAAAATTTAATATAAAACCACACCTACAAATAAGGTGCAAATATGGTTGGAGGGTTGAATAACGGTACGTAGAAAATCACGCAAAGTACACAAAACATGAATTAAGATGTTGTATATGTAAATTAAAAATTAGTTAAACAAAATTAGTATATTTACAATATAAAAATGGCAGGAAATAGTGACGATATCAATGAAATAACTAGTGTCGAAAATTTTGACGAATCAAACATTATGAGTAATTTTGAGGTACATTCGACTCCAAGTGCGAGTCAAGATAAAATAGAGTTAAATTTAACAGGTCCAAGTAATGTGACTGAGGACTCGGGGGTCCAGTTGACTCCCACCTCAACAAAATGTGGTAAATTAGATGACGAGATAATGAATATATTACGAACCATATCAATGGATATTCATGAACAGAAAAACGAAATCAAAGAAATTAAAAGTAGTTTTAGTAATAAATTTAATGAACAGAATAATGAGATAAAATTAATGAGAGATGAAATTAAACAACAGAGTTCTGATTTTAATAAACACATTAATGAAATTAATACACGTCTTGATACATTTAAAGGCCAAATAGTAGAATCAATAAATAGTAGTTGTGAGAAAAAGTTTGATGAGATGAATAAAAATTTAGAAGTTAAATTAAATCAACTGAATAAGAAGGTAGATGACAATGTTATAGTTATGACAAATATTAATGATGACGAAATAGTGGAAGAAATAGTGTTAAATAGTGATGATAATGATGTTGATTTCAATTCTGAGGTAAATAGGAGTGGTAATTATGACAACATAAGTGTAAATATGATGTTTAAAAATAATGGGGTAAATATTGAGAGTAATGATGAAGTTTTAGAATGTAATGATGGAATGTTAATGTGTGTTTATGAGTCGGAGAGGAAATGGAGAGAGAGATTAGATGAATATGTAGGGCAGAGGGTAAATTGTCCCCATATGTATGATGAACCAAGGTGTTCAAAAATGTTATTGTTGCAGGGCAAGAGACCCTTATTAGTGGAAGATTTAAGTTGTTTCCCCTTTTTGTATAAGTTAATACCCTCTGTGTGGAATGGTGTTGAAAGTGAGAGATGGTGTTATGATGAGAGAGAGTTAGATAAAGAGTTGTGTATTGGTAGAGAGATAGAATTATATAAATTAAAGAGAGACTGTAGTGAGTTGAAAGAAATGTTGGAAGTGATAGAGATAAATGGTATTAAATACTTACCTGTTAAAAACAGAGAAGGAGAATTGTTTTGATGATACATGTTTAAATAATAATAATTTACCTTATGTTGTAATGGATGAGAAAATAACTGACTTGATAATGAATATAACTACTAATGGAGACTGGACAGAAATAAATAATGTTGACTTGGTTTATGATTATTATGGTAAAATGAATGAACTAAAATTGTATGGTTATTACACACAAGATAGCCATAGGTGGAATGTAAATAAAATTGAAAATTGTTATGTGAAACCCAGACTAATTTTTGACGATGGAGGCTGAACATAAACTTAATAGATGGACATTTTAAATATTTTGTTTTATGGTTCAGACCTGGCAGACTTGGACAATGAAGTGTGATATAACTGAATAATTAATGATGAAGAATTGTAAATAAATGTTTCGTGAATTTAATTGTGTGTATTGTAAAATGTTAGGTAAACAAGGTGTATGTAGTAGAAATTGTTGTGATAATAATAATATTTTGCAGTCTAAGTAAATAACCAAATAATTTTGAAGAAGATTATAAATGAATTGTAGTTATTGTGATTGGTGAAAATAATTAAAAATGTTGTTTTAATAATTAATTTAATTAAACTAATTTGAAATGTTTAAATATTTTGATTGAGTTAAATGTTGTGTAATTGAATTTTTCTAATAAATTTAAATTATTTTACGAGCTGTGAATTTGATAGTAATCAATAGATAAATGTTAAATTATTTGATATGAAATAACACTGTTGTTAAATGTTTCAGAGGTTACGTGGAAGTATTGGTGTGTATATTTTGTGTTTATGTCAGTAGGTGAATAATGTACTGTAAGTATAAATTTTATAATACAAGTCAGAGAGAATAAAATGTTTACAGGTGTTTAACTCAAAGGAAAGAATTTTAACTTCAATAATGAAAATAACTTGAGATAATAATTTAAAAGGTAATAATAAAGCAAGGTGATGTAGAATAAATGTTAATAATCAATTTAAAAATTTTAAGGAATCTAACTGTAAAAAGTGATGAATGATTTAAATGATGATGGATAAAAGAGTTAATGAAAATTTCACATTATAATGTTTTATAGAAAGATATATTTTAGTTAGTAGTGTGCTATTGCTGTGGTGGCATGTGCCACAGTAGATAGCGGAAAGTGTTGGGGGTAATAGAGAGTGTTACCCCCATCGGAGGCCAACATGGCGTAAAATGCACGGCACACCCTTTTATACAACTTTATATTGTATACTGATAGATTTTTCGTGCCGTGCAGATAATGACGATTGTAACATGCCTGAAGGTAAAGATGATTTCCCCGACTTTTTGGGCGATTACTGCCTTACCAGCACTAATCGTGGTTTTGGCTAGCGGTCAGCTATGGCCATAAATTAAGTCCCTTGACCATAGCTGGCTTGAAATTGGTTTATACTAGAAATTAATGGGGGATGAAACTAGGGGAAATCCCGGAAACTATGGAACAGTGGCTGCCACTCTGTCCGAGTAGGGACAGCAAAGCCAGGTGGTAGACCCGCATTAAGGGCGCATAATTATATAACGAAGATATGTTGATATCTAAACCTTTCAAATGTAACGCCGAAGCAAGGACAAGGAGATGTGAAATTCCTCCAACTATGCCGTCCTTGTGGAGGCCAATGGGCACCACAGTTCAACAGAAAATACAATAGTGTGTGTGGTTGGGGGGTTGCTCAGTTGAGCAACTAATTCAAATTTTATAACTGAAAGATGATAACTCACTTTCGCACTAATTAAATGCTTGTATTATGATTTGGTAAATAGGTGTGGTGTTCACATGTTCATTATACTGTGTTTATTCTGTTTTATAAATGTATTATTTTATTGTGTTAGAGATTAATAAAATGTGTAATTTGTGTAATTTGGAAATGTGTTGGTAGTAAGGTCATTCACCTTGCTAAGAAAATCAGCTGATCCGCTGTAGAATGTCACTTATGAATTATTTGTAAATTTCCAAGGTAATCAATGCTTGAATATAATGTTTTTAATGTGTTAAAGATTTTATTTTAATGATGAGAATAATTTGATATAGTTGAGAATTTTAAATGATTGGTAAAAGATAGTAAAAGGTAGATTTTGGGTGATTAATATTTTATTGGGACATGTAGATCAGTCCAGGTTGAGTTTAAAGAATAATGTTGTTGTGAATTAATGTAATGTAGAATTTGAGAAGTATTGATAGTGACACAGTAGTTATGGGGAATATATGTAGAGTATTGATTGATATATTGATGTAATAAGTAAATGATGATATTTTGTTGTAATTGAAGTGATGTAATGAGAATGGTAATTAGTTGATGGGAATTTTGTAAGAGGGGGTAGCGTGGTAGGAGTCCGCAACAAAAGGGTTGGGACGGGAAGGGACCGTTTAGTGCCAGAAAGGGTTGCCTTAGGTAGAATCCAGGGACCAACATAAGGGAATGAGCTTTTTTGGGGGGGGACACACATCCTGAGTACAAAGGGTTAGAGTATTTTTTTTTTTTTTATAAGAGTAGAATGATGCGAATTGAGTTGAGTAGTAAGTTGGGTTAAGAGAGTGTTTGATAGATGATTTGATAGAGATGGGTGTCATGTTAGTTAAAGCTGTTAATGAGTATTAGAGTCAAAGAGGTAAAGATTTAAGTATACATATATCAAATCAAGTTGTTATGAATAATTAAATCACCCAAACTAACGGAGGTTGAGAATATGAAAGAAAGAGGGTTATAGTAAAAATGTAAAATTTTGATTGAAACAAGTGACAATTTTAATAGAATTGGAGAGTAAAGTAAAGTTGTAAAAAGTGTAATTTTGAGCAATTTAAATGTCAATTTTATTTGTTAATTGTATTAATACTTTGTTATTTTAAATGTCTTATTTTATTATGTTTTTGTGTTTGAAGGTAGAATTGTAAAGATGTTCAATGTATTTTCTGATGTAACTTATGTATAACTTATGTAGGTCAAGGTTCTTGACTTGACCCAGTTTGATCAGCTGATGGGTGATGTTCTATACTAGACCCGTTTTGGCAATGAAGTGATGCCAATTTTTTTTCTTCATTAATTTAAATAATTTTAATATTGAGAAAAATATATTTTAATAAATTAAATTTTTTTTTTGATTTTGTGCCTGCCATCTAATTGATGTTTTTGGATTTTGATTATATTATTGTTTGTGTGTATTAATAGTGTTTTTTATTGAATTGTATTATTTAGGATATGTGTCTAATCCAATGTTAGGATAAGGAAGTTCATGTTTTTAATAAAAGTTCAATTTATTTGTTTTCTAATTACCAATAATAATGAAGAGAATTATTCAATTCAGATAAAAGATTTATTTTGATTTTTGAGATTAATGGTAATATAGATTTGGTTTCAATTTAAAGGAAACTCCTAAATTTGATAACAAGATTTGATAGGATGTAGCAATAAGTGTGTGTGTACAAGCCCAGTAACTGCTAAAGGCAGCCCAGTGTGCATGATAAGGGGGAACATATCGGTTGAGGATCTGGCATGATATAAGACCAGGGATTTGGATTTTGGGGCGGCATGTTAGAAGGTGAGGTGCGCTGTGGTGTGTGTCTGTTCGATTTTATGGTGTTGGGATCTCGCACAGAGAAGTCCAGTGATCTCGTTCAGATGCGGCCATAGTCGCCGAGCCAGGGGGGTTGTTTACCCATGATATATAAGAACAAATGGGGGGTTGTTGGCACCATATCCTCACCGGTCCTCTTAGGGGTTTTAGCAATGAGATTTCTTCTGTTTCGACAGAAGATATCTCATTGGGGGGGGTATTGTAACGGGACGAATTGTGAGGGGTTTTTATTTCATTGAATTTGGGTTCATTTTATTAAAATATTCATAAATTAATTTTCATACGTGTGGTCAGACTCGTGTTTGAATAAAAGCATTGTGCGAACAAAGAAGCGGTACGCAATAACTGCTGTGAAACATTTGCCAAGGAATGTGCCAGTCGTCAATTCTTAGAACTTTGCGGTGGTGGGACACCTGCGCCCAAACGCACTACACCAGCATGTGTGCAGAATGAGGCCGAGTTGGTTAAAGCAAAATGGCTTGGGCGAATTTGATTCAGCAATGTGTGTTTAAGCTGGAGGAAATAAAGTCTAAGTCCAACCTCTTTTGTGACGTCAACCAGTGCTCACCAAATGTCATCCACGTCTCCAACACTCAAAAAACACATGTGTTGGATGTGCCACAGCAGTGACTACCACATAGAAGGCATTGCTTTCCGCCTTCATCAAAAAATATATCGAGGAGGTGGGGACTGATAGACGCTGCCCAGTCGATCAGCTACTTCAACCTGCGCCGGTTGCCCGGCAACCCGGGCTCTCAAAAAAGTAACTTTTAACATCGAATAAATGTGAGTGAACTTGGCAAAAATCCAAGAGTGAGTACAGTTCGCATAAAAATGAAATAATAATACATTTTTGGACATAACAGAAAATTGTGTGCGACTAAAAAAGAAGTCGGGATGACGCCACGTGGCCGGCCGTAGTATCAATGTATATCAAGATTATTTAAAAATGGGGTTTTAAAAAATAAAGGGGTATTAAAATTGTATGTGTGAATGTGAGAATGGGCAGGCTGGGCTGTCTGACATATGTATTATAAGGTAAGATGTTAGAGTAAGATTAAAATAGTAATTGTCGTAGTCATGGAGTGAGTTACAGAAAAAATATTATGTATGTATTTCATTTTATAATTTTGGAGAAATAGTCTGACATGAAGGTTTAAAAAGTTTAAAAAATAAAATTTAATTAATTTCTCTTCAAAAAATGAGTTGCATAAGTGATTTACATAACCTGAAAACCATGCTTGCATTCTAACATTCGTGTGTCGAGACCCTGGTTACGAGAAGATTTTTGGAGGTAAGTGGAGATAATTTTCTGTATTTATATTTGTAATGTAAAATAATATCACACAACTATGTATTTATTTTTCCTTTATATATGTCATGATTCAATTTGGTTACTAACTTTCCTTTGTAAAAAAAAAATTGTGTATTTTTTACCTGCTTTCCACATTGTGTTACCATGGTGAAGTTATCGTTTTGTGAGTGAGTGAGTGAATGAACGAATGAATGAGTGAGTGAGTGTGCACGCGCGTGTGTGTGTGTGTGTTACTGTACAATGATGCTGATGATTATGAAGATTTTACGTCAAGTATCACAGTGACACAGCCATCCTCATATAAATCAGATATCAGCAGGTAAAACAGTTTTTAGATATTTCAAAATTACGGAAATTAAATTTCCCTGGCCCAAAAATTAAATCAAAATTTTTATTAAATCACAGAATTCCATGTGACGTATCAAATTAAAGAGAATTTTAATAAAAATCTGAATACAGAATAAAGATTTATGTTCAAAATGTTTGGACACCAGAGCTGGAAAAGGGGAACAAAACTATGAAAAATTTCTAAAATCCACGCTGAGTATCAGACTAATGAGAATTTTGACAAATCCAAATGTAGTGTTTCCTCTGAAAAATTTATAATTTCTGGCAACACAGGCCAAAAATGGAAGTCAAAATTTTAATAAAATTGTAAAAATCTCTGTGAGGCATAAAATTATTAGGAATTTTATATAAAATGCAAACTCAGTATCTTTAATAATTTGAAAAAAGTAATACCGGTATATACCCAATATCCTTTCAAATTATGGGTCACATTTCAAAGTGTGTAAGCTATGTTTGCAAAAAAGCTGATAATTTAATTATCATTTATTTATATTTATGAAAAATGAAGCACAGATCTACAGATATATCTACAGAAACACCTAAACTTAAAAGCTGTACTAACATTACTTTACTTTTGGGCATTATGGTTATAAATCTAACTAAAAACAAATGTAGCAGTTTAGAAGTTTAGATTTTAAAATGTTTATTGTATGATTATCTGCTTCACAATTGTTATTTTACTAAAAAAATAATCAGGATTGTGATAATTTTTGTGTGCACAATTACATAATATTGAAATTTATTTAATAATAAATAGATTTTGTTCAAAATCATGAGTGAGTTCTGCACTACATAGAATACTAGTTTAGTTCTTACCTGAACAAGTTACTTATAATGGTCTAACACACTGTGTTGAAACAAATTATTTTCTTGTGTGTGTGTGTGTGTGTGTGTGTGTGTGTGTGTGTGTGTGTGTGTGCGCGCGTGCATATATGCACATAAATGGACATGCAGATAACAACTACTTATATTAAATCACAATACCTGTAATAAAGGAACTTTTCCATTCTCTACTAGTTCCTGATATACCCAGTACTCTAATGAAAACTGAGGATCTTCATCTAGTACCACTGAATACCCAGTTTCAAAAGTATTAGGGCTACGGAAGTCTGGAAATATTTGCAAAGTTTTCTTGAGCGGATCCCACTTAATACAACTTATAAGAACAATGTTTTCTTGTGACATACTGAAACAACGTTATTAAATGTTTAATTAATACGTAAATATTGTGTATGATCAGAGGATGAGTGTGAGAGAGAGAGAATAGTCAGACACACAGTGTTACAAAATTGTAAACATGTTATACAAAGAATATTTAATGTTAACCCTGAGAAAAAGTAAAATAAATGTAACAATATCTAACAAAGAATAAATTGCTTCATAAATTAATCATCATTTACCTGTTATTATTTAAATCAGCTAATATGTACATTGTTTGTTCATTGCCAACAATAGGTGCTGCTGTATTGACAACTTTTGTAGGATAGTAATCCACTATATTTCTTCCATATGCTTTTCTCTGAATAATTCCTTCATTCTTTTGTCTCTGACATACTCCTTTCTTAACTTGAAAGTTATCTGCAAATATGCTTTTTTCAACCTGAAGAAATGTGTTCTGATTAACTACTTTAAAAACAGTTATACTTCTTCCATAGCACTTCATTTGATATGCCTGAATAACATCTTTACATCTCGCAACATAATGTTTATTGAACCACTAAAATTAAAATATGCAAAATCTGCCATTGCAAATAAAAAACATGCTATAAAAAACCCTCACTAACACAAACATAACTATAAACTACACACGAATAGATATATATAAAAACAGAAAATTTTAACTGACAATCAAGTGTGAAAATACAGAATGTTTTGGGCTCTCCATTGGAAATACTAAAAATATGTGATTTTGTAAAATGACAAACAACGTTAACATTTACCTGTTATTTCTGAAACTATCAAGTACAATTTTGGATTGCCTTGTGCTTAGAATTAGTCTTGGATGACTACAATTGTTACGTAAAATGTACAGTTATGTTTGCAACTATGTTTAAGGATAATAATTTAGTCCAAAACTAAAATGAAGCAACAATTGGGGAATATTTAAAATACTGTGTAGTAAGACTAATTATCCATGAATACTTCTTTCCATTTAAATCTATTATGTAACTGTTCATGTTGATAGTAAAACTGTTTCCTTTTTAATACTGTCTGTCATGCCTTAAGCTTGCTCTTATAGAAAGTGCTGGTTACCACTTTAGATTCAATATGTGAAGACTAAAACACACATGTGCGCGTGCGTGCACACACACACACACACAACAGCTGTTTCCACGCACAAAAAGAAGTGATTGTGGCAGTGGTGGATTATCCACAATGCTAGCACCGGATGAAGCACCAGGCACTCAGCTGTCAGAGTGGGCACTATCCAGCTGAATTGATTAAGCAAAACAAAATTTATGATCATATTACACAATTGTTTGGTTTTCTTATGCAGTTATTAATCTTGGAGAGTGTCGAGTTGGAAAATCAAGCGAAAGTTCTTATAGAAGTTTACTCGAACGAAAGGAGATGATAGATTTCATGATACTACAGTCTGTCCGCTCGAAGTATTAAACTGGATTATTGATTGTCAAATAATTGATGTATTTCCAAATATATAGAGAGATTATCTTCATTAGCAAGGTTGAATATTGAAAGCGAGAAACTTGAATCACTCAATTTAGAAGAAATTATACAAGACTTTATTAAGGCAAAATCAAGAAAAATGGATCGATTAGTATTTTAAGTAGTACTATGCTCTTTGTAATCACTATTTAGCTAAATATTTGTTGTAATTTGAGAGTTTAATAAAAATAATTATTAACTTTTGAAATTTTGTATGCCATTTATCAGTGTAAATAATGGATAAAAGGTTGAATTTTGAATCAGAGGGGGCACCAGTCTGATGGCAGCATAAGGCACCATGGGCTTCTAATCTGCCCCTGGATTGTGGCAATCCATTGGATTCATATGAAGAAACATGTTACACACATACATGACACAAACTTGTAGCTTCATTTTTTTTTTAATTCAGCATGCCAAAATACATAAAAAAGCTGAGATTAAAAAAAATTTGTCATTGTTGACCAATGTTATATATTACACTCAACTGTGATCACATGAAAACTGATTTTATATAACTCAGTTACATACTCACAATTAAAATAATCATTTCTTATTTTTTTAAATTATTACATACATGATTTCAATAAAACTACATATATTCTTCTAAACAAATCTCACCATGCTTCTATAATCTTCAGATGGTAATTCCGAAAAAGAGAACAGCCATTTCTGCGACCCAGGCTCTAGATCTTTCACATATTCATGAATTCTTTTACTTTCTCCTGTTACACAATTATTAGGGTTACTGTAAAACATGATCTCATTTCTATTATATACCCGTTCTTGCCAATGAAAATCTCTCTCTTCAGATTCACATGACTGTATCAAAGTTGAAGTCATCTTCTTTATTCTAACTCTAAAAATATAAACAAAAGCTATTATTATTGGAATTTAAAAAACAACAATAAAATCAAAACGTATAAAGAAAGATTGAAAGAAAGGATTCCAAACAGGCCTAGAATTATCATCTAATAGGTAGAAGAAGAGTGGAAAGACCAAGGATTAGATGGAGAAGTGCAACAGGCAGAATTGCTTAACACTAGAAGAGAAGAAGAAGAAAAAGAAGACTAAAATCGAAACAGGTGTTTAGTAACATGGCAACACATACAATAATATAATCATTTAATCTTATATTTTTATGGTACCATTTTTATAAATTTAACTACAATTTTGATACATTATCTACAGTTTCCTTGTCCTTTTTTTATTAAATTAATGTACCTACCAGACACAAAAAATATCTCTGTAATATAAAATAACTTTCCTGTAACTATTATAACACACTATAACATTTCTCATTAATAAGGGATGTACCGGTACTCAGTGGCGGCCCGTGCTTAGGTTGCATGGTTGCACAACCCCCATTAAATCCTGAATTTTATTTTAAATTATAGAATTATGAATAAGACAATAAGTAAAAATAGTGTTTTCAAGTTAAATCATTGTAATTAATCATTTGCCGATTGAAGAGCGCAGAGCAATTACTAAAAACCGTACACGATCTTGCCGTGGTGTACATGGCAAGTGTGCACCGACTGTGACGCGCTTTGTATATGGGGAAATACAATGGAGTAGTGCTCTGGCTGGCTAGACTCGGTTGTTCCTGTTGCAGCAGCATAGGCTCGCTTGGTGTGATTAGGGACTGCAAACTCCGCTTGAACCTCACGGCGCCACCAGTCTGCTTGTTGGTAATTAACACATGGTGCGCCGGGTTCGAAGTTCGTTGTTAGTGTCAGTTAAGTGTCAGTCCAGTTCATCGTTAAATGTAAATAATAGTCATATAAAGAATTAAGGTGTCACAGTGTAAGATATTTATTATATTTAACTGGTAGGACGCAATTAATTCTGTTGTAAACTTAAAAAAAACGCTGTTTAGTTTACGTCCTATTAAAGAAAAAATTGAAATTAAAGAGAGTAGGTAGGCTTACACCAGACCTTTCAAATTTTAATCGAAGTGTAAAATCAGGTAACAGAATATTTAATCGTAAATTTAAATAAGATTCATACAATAAATATTCGTGGTTACGTGGGTGTGACACTAAAATTGCATTATTTTGCTTTCCTTGTGTATTGTTTGGAGGCAAGGAGACTTGGACATTTTCTATTCAGAGAATAAAACAATTTAATACCATCCAACCCAACTGCAACCCCTAAATTTTTCAACCACCAGCCGCCACTTTTGGTACTTAATTTCAAGAAATAATTTTGATGACTGAAAAGAAAGAACTGCAAAATTATAGTAAGAACTGTTATATTATAAATCTACAAATGCATAACTTAAGCATAGAATTCAATAATATAATAAGAATAGATAGTAATATTTATCAAAGGTGTTGAAACTAGGCCCCTCTGCTTTGATATAAAGCCGGCTACGCACTAACCATCCCCGCTGCACGTCATAATGGACAGCAAGTCAAAAACAACAGTGCGTAGCTATGACATCCATCCACACGTCGTGTATGTTTTGAAGGATGTGCACGACGAAAAATGAGTCCAGCAAGACCATCAGCTCAAGCCGCATGACGTGCAGATGGATCGTGTGTAGCATTGACGGATGTCAAGGAATTGTGCATCGTGCATGTTTGATCATGCGTATGCTTGCTGTCTATCAAATCGTCATTTTCAAGCAAGTACAGTACATGTTTTTAGAGCACATTCGTTAATAAATGTTTACTGTTTAATTTTACGTTACATTAATTCTTTAGTTTATATTTAATAAGTAACGATTCAGATAAAATTTCAGTTCAGTTTATTCTTCATTTACATAATACATTCAAATATCATTAGCAGTTATTATTTTAAATATTGTTATTATTAATTAGTTTTAATTACAATTCATAATGGACTGTGAAATAACATCAAAACTTATCGAAAAATATAAATTAAATAGATGTCTGTGGGACATATTCTCGGCAGATTACATGAATAAAAATAAAAGAATGACAGCATTGCAAGATATGATGTCTGTGCTAGGAGAAGGTGCAACCATACACAGTGTTCAGAAAAAAATTGACATTCTTAAGAATGGATACAGAATGCAATAATAAAACAACACACATTTTTTGATGTCTTGATAAAACAGGTGGCATGATTTTCAACAAATTTAATTATCAGAACAATTTTACTTCCATATTCCTTAAGGAAATGGAAGTATGGTGATGGCAAAAAAAATCGTGTTCGAGATTATTGCAGATTCTGATTGTACTACACTCAAAACATGAAAAAAGTCGTTTTCCGAAAAGTGTCTGTCTGTGTGTAGATTTTTTTTCTATGGCAAACGATAACATCCGCAAATTCAAACAGAATCAAATAATTTTTTGCATACAGCCCTGATTTGTAGAGTACTCACGACCTATTGTTTTTGGTGAAGATCGGTTGAGGGAAAGAGGTAGTTTACCTGCAACGGTTTTTTTTATCAAGGGAATTTTTTTTTTTTTTGGCAAACGATAATAGCTGCAAATTCAAACAGAATCAAATAATGTTTCGCATACAGCCCTGAATTGTAGAGTTCTCAAGATCTATTATTTTTGGTGAAGATCGGTTAAGGGAAAGGGGTAGTTTACCTGCAACATTTTATGTTTTAACAAGGGTATTTTCTATGGCAAACGATAACAGCCGCAAATTCAAACAGAATCAAAAGATTATTTGCATACAGCCCTAAATTGTAGAGTTCTCAAGACCTATTGTTTTTGGTGAAGATCGGTTAAGGGAAATGGGTAGTTTACCTGCAACGTTTTTTTAACAAGGGTATTTTCTATGGCAAACGATAACAGCCGCAAATTCAAACAGAATCAAATATTTTTTTGCAAACAGCCCTGATTTGTAGAGTACTCAAGACCTATTGTTTTTGGTGAAGATCGGTTAAGGGGAAGGGGTAGTTTACCTGCAATGTTTTTTTATCAAGCGTATTTTCTATGGCAAACGATAACAGCCGCAAATCAAACAGAATCAAATAATTTTTTGCATACGTCCCTGAATTGTAGAGGTCTCAAGGACTTTCGATTTTGGTGAAGATCGGTTAAGGGGAAGGGGTAGTTTACTGGCAACCTTTTACGTTTTAACAACAGTAAAGTACTTGAAAATTCATTTAAACTTTTTGAAACAATGGTAATTGTTAAAAATAAAATAATTTTGTTGCCAGGCAATAAAATTATAATTTTTTCATTTTAATGTAAATTATGTATGAGTTAATATCTTTATATATATAATTCTTCTGTATGTGTGTATGTCACTGAACTCCTCCATGTATAAAATAATATATCGTTCGTGGCAGGTAAGCATATCTCAGTTATGTAATGTTTACGTTTCCATTTTATTATTATGCCTACAGCAATAAAAAGGCAGGTAAGACACACACACACACACACAATTCACGTTATTTCTGGCCTCACTCATGTTTATTTCCTTACATTTGCACGCTTTTTAAATGGAAAGTGCCGAAACCCACACCAACATAACGCGTGCAAGCCGAAAAAATGGACATCAATTTGCTTCCTGTGGATCGCTGGGCAATGTAACTGCACGTGTTTACAGAGGAACAATTCATAGACAGACTTTTCGTCTTTAGGGAATGAACCCTCTGCAAGATGCTGAGGGTCCATGAGTGACTTCGGAGCGCTCCTTCTTTTTCGCGTGTTTGTTCTGTGAAACATACACTGTAGATTCGCAGCTTTACTCTAAGCAACGCTCAATAGGAAATGTTGAACATTTTTGTCCACAGTGTACCCTCATTCACACTAAACTTGCTCTGATGTTTTAATTACGGACATCATAATATTAAAACTTTGGAAACTTGAGCACTACTTAATGGAGATCAATCATTAACTTATACAAGCCATTAATTTTATGCATATATTTTATATATATATGTGTACAACGTTATCGGCAACAAAGAAGTAGTTTTTGTTAAAATTCCTTCCCGGGATATTTGGCCGTAGTCCAATGTTTTCTACAAAACCAGACGTTTCGGCAATGCCGTCGACTTCCATCATCAATGAAAATCGAGTGCAATAACGTGAGGTGGTATACGTTAGTGACCACAGTACTGTGGTTAAGGCTGAAGCAGTAAGTAGAAAGAAGTAGTTTCTATGGTAATATTCCATTTCGAAAATGATTTTAAATATAAATCTTAGAATATGGAAGTCATGTATGGTTCTCCATACCGATATTTTTAATTTTAATACAGAAAAAAATCAATAAAATGATATAACAAATTACAAAACACAAGGAAAACTAAAGTATGTCTGGCACGCTGGACGAGTTGCATGACTGTGGTGCACACATCTATCACCAACGTCGCGCATGCTGGACAGCGGCGATGGATAGTTCGTAGCCGGCTTAACATGACATGACAATGCAAAGGTGTCTAAGCTTCCATAGAATACAACATCAAAGAAACTTTTCATTGTTTAAGTTGGTCACCTTTTAATAATATTACAGTATAACTTTTCTGTGTATGCTTCCAGTTAGTTGCTATTTTTAATGTGAATAAAGAAAAGCATCTTAACAATATAAAGTAGTCCATACATAGGATTAAAGTAGATGTTATGAACATTACCTTAAAACTAAATTGTGTACATTTTCCACACACCTATACACTTGAGTATAAAAGTCAATATTTCTGGACATTCTCTGTGAGGATTTGTTGTCACACTCTTTCTGCGAAATACTATTTAAAGGGATTATTCCCTCAGGTAACCGTTACATTCTAACAATATACATAAGGCCCTACCACTGATTCCCAACCCACCCTACTTACTGTTGTTTGTTTTTGTTTGGTACCGTATCCATGGAAACCTCTATCCAACAGTGTTGCCATACTGTACAAGAAACTGGTAAAACAGGTAATGTACAGTACTTTCATATTTCGATTTATTTGAATACCGGTATTGCATATCTAACACAAAATTTAAAATAAGTGTCTGTTAATAGGTACTTATTTGTTCGGCACATAATTTATCGTGAGTTATACGATGTCTGACCGCATAAGATAAGTTTACGTGTGGCTAAAGTAAATAGATTTAGGTACTTTTCCAGTATCATACACGCCCTACATTTTCAATGTTTTGAATATGTGATAGTATCAATATACCACAATATGAAAAGAAGAGGAGCTGTACTAATCGTAAATTATTTTATTTGTTTAAATGTAAAGTGAAAATACGTAATATTTTCACATTTGTGAGGTTAGGTAATAATGTTTATTTGGTGTTTAGTATACTGTTCAAGGAAACAAAAGCCGTGGTTAGGAAAAATATAACGTTAATGTGTATATACAATACTTATAACACAGTAACATTTAAAGTAAAGAATTCGGTGTTTTTAAGAGGACAACAACAGAAAATGTAAAGTGTAAAATACAATTATTTCTGAATACTAAGATTTAAAACAACATACTGACAAAATAAGAGGCGGTCAATATTCTTTATATTATTCAGTAAAATCTCGAAAACTTCACTGCGAGTGAATTTGTGCGAAACACGAAAAAAAGACATGTATAGAACCCTGCCTTACTTCGAGTTAGTTGCTCTTCCAGTAATCTGCACAAAACCGAGTATTAATCGAAAACGAGTTCTGCCACAAAAAGGGCAACATTTATAGTAACAGGGAAGGAGTACCCTATTATCTAACAAAAATTATTTGCGATATTCATTACATATCGATGCATAATCGAAATATCGAAAATGAGTGTGGGTATGGTAATTGGGAAAGTACGCAGATTTATTATACGTCCTGGGCACTCCTCGACGAATCAATTGATGCGCTTCGTGGAGACCTTGGCCGAGGCAGGTTGCTCGTGAGAGCAGACCGTCGCCGTTTTCCTTGATGTCGAGAAGGCGTTCGACCGTGTTTGGCATCCAGGCCTCCTGTACAAACTTACAGAGATTCTGCTTCCGGATTGCTACATTCATTTAATTGCTAGCTTTCTTCGGAACAGAACCTTTTGCTTGAGAGTAGATAACACCCTTTCTACGGCAAGGGCTATTACGGCTGGTGTACCTCAGGGAAGCGTCTTGGGACCCCTGCTTTTCTCTGTGTACGTCAATGACGTGCCCAAGTTGCCTGGCACCAGGTTGGCCATGTTCGCTGACGACACGGCGGTGTATGCCGTCGAGCTGAGACGGCAGTTATCTGGCTCCAGGAACAATTGGACGAGTACGTTGAGTGGGCAGAGAAATGGAGGGTTGCCATCAACACGCCCAAGAGCACAGCGACCTTCGTCTCACCTGGTGGACACACTCTGCTCAAGTAGCCCGTAGACCGCCCATCGTCTATATCAACTCCGTCCCATGCTATGCAGCAACGCCATGACCCGCCGCCTAGGGAACCTTATCGTCACCACCTATGTGGTGCCGATGGTTACCTACGCGATTCCGGCTACTTGGCCAAGACCCATAAGCTTCAGTCTCTCCTTGACCGAGGATTGCGCTGGGCGTGTAAAGCTCACTATCTGACATCCAACAAAATCATCCGAGAAGCCCTGCGTGTCCATTCCCTGGACGCCACTATACGGACACTGTCCCGCAAATTTTATCGCCGCAACGCCCGATTCCAGGGCAACCACCTCATTAGCGCCCTCGGTCGCTACCAATCTGTGCCAGGAGAATCTTGGACCCGGCCTCGGCGTACACTCACCCTCAATAATTAATTGAAAACCCACGGCCGGTAGCAGGCCACACCCTAAATCCAGACCCTATCTATCGTCCCTGCGGCAGGAGCTCTAATTGAAGCTCGGGACGCAGTACATGAGCGGGCGAAGGCCATGCCCTTCGTCCCACACAGCCCTCTGGTCTCATAATACGCGTATATAGGCCTAATCGCAATTACAGATGATTAAACTGGTAAGAAGACAGTGGCAGTTTTTTTAAATAGTTGGAGTTTTAACCTATTATAGCACTTACGTTTACCCTGCACTATATCTGACAACACTGTGACTTACTTAGGGAATGCTGTCTGTTGCGACTTCCAAAATTGCGCACGTTAACGACTTTGAAAACGTGGTATTATTTCTTCGCAATACGTGATTGTATTACATGCAGAATTATAAAAAAAATTGGATACTACATACAGAATTAAATGTAAGAGCTTATCGTAACTAACAAGTCTTCTATTTAGATTTAAATGGCCCACTGTTAAAGAGGTGGAAGAGTAACGTCAGCGCTTGTGATAAAAATGCTGTGGGGCAGGTAGAACAATATGATTATGATATATTTTAAACGACTGCGGTCGTATATCATCTTTGCAAGACAAATTCACAAACGTAAATGATGTTGAATGTGCGTGGTTTGCACTCCGTAAACGGCACCTGTAAGTCAGGCTACTACAACATGTTTCTCAAAATCAAGCTGAAAAAAAACGCGCAGTGCCGAAATCATTTCATGATTATGGAATCTAGAATTTAAATTAACTTCTAAAGGAGCAACACAAACTACCAAAAATTACTTACTACGTCTTAATTTTCATACATTTAGAGATAAAACTGTTGTTTCTAGCGATATACTTCTAATAGTTTCGTATTTTTAACTTCTGTCTTTACTCTTCAATTGTAGAAGCTGTCAATATGAAAAAATTCTGTTCTTAAAATCAGTTACGGTACTATATGTAACAAAGGATCATTGCACAGAGTAATGTCAGTAGAAAAATGTAAAACTCCAAAGACGGAATTTTTATTTGAAATATGTGACAGAAATTTCGATATTTTAACAGTTTTTACATTTCTTGGATTTCGTTGTCCATGACGTGTCCGTTACGTAACTAAATATAATTATTTCACTACCGACTCGGAACACAAAACTTTTTATAGGTAAAAAAAAACGTAAAAGTTTTACCTTACAACCTGAACCGGTTTTCGCTTTTAAAACCGGTTCAGGTTGTAAGGTAAAACTTTTACGTTTTTACATTTGTTAAAATGATATTGTAATTCCATTAAATAAAGTACTGTAACAAGAGTCAGTAAAAAAAGGTATAATTGAAACCCTGTTTATCTTCAATAAGCCATTTCAAGATTTTGTGCTTGTGCTTGTGTATGCGCCCGCGCGCGCGCGTGTGTGTACATCAACCTTTTATATTTAAAAAATATATTGCTTAACATTCCAGTTAACAAAGTATAGCAACAAGTACTGTATTGACATTCTCCCATCAAGTATTGTTTGTATGTTGAGTAAAAGAAAAGACTGATAAAAAATGCTTGGTTGTTCATATAATCTTTTACAGTTAAAATTTTTAGTATTTTTCTTGGATTTCGTTGTCCATGACGTGTCCATTGATTAACTAAATATAATTATATTTAGTATTTTTAGTACAATATTTAAGATTGTTAGTATTTTTAGAATTGTTTTGATGTCTTAAACTACCATAAGACTATGATCATTTAAGTTAAACAGATTAATTCAAAAAATAACTTTGCTAATAAATTAGATTTCTTGTATATGTGTTCAATAATTGAACATAATAGGCATTCATATGCGTAGATTAGCACTGAACTATTTAACCCATCATGTATTCTGTACCTACTTACTTTCATAATAAAAATAAAACTTTAATTATCCGAAAATAAGAAATGCACAATAATTGTTATAATATGTGTTGTAATACTGAAAATAGTAGAAAACTGCTGCAATCTATACACAAAGTATAAAAAGCAAACACTGAACAGTAGTCAAAGAAAAATTAAACAATTGAGTTTATAGTCATATTTACGTCTCCAGTTACTGAATATAATAATAAAGTCTTCAACCAGCTTAGCTCAGTATCAAAAACTGTCAGGCTCTCAGCTGTGCTGTTGTCCAAGTTTTGGGCTCCCATGAATTGTATCTATACCTCTTTGCAAAAGCTGTGGGACTTGGCTACAATTCCATACCAAATGTAGCTGGCCATATAGTGGCTGCAGCTATTGCCACACAAACATGCTCCTAAGCTAGCTCCTATGGATAAACTCTTGAGGAAAGCTACAGAACTTTGCCTAGATGTGAGGTAGTTAGCAGTGTAATCTCATATAAGAATAGAACCTGCTGTCATTGCGTCTATTTCTAGGTATCTGTGAGACTGTGCAAGTGGCTCTTTGCAGAAGCTGTCTTTCTCAGCCATGGACAGCACACTGATCCAGTTAATTCATCCTAGCACACTGTTCCAGCCACATTATCAACACACACACAAGTGCATATACAAAACAATGATCTTTCAAACAACAGTGCCATGTCCAAAAACTAAACTGACAGCGATCCTAGTGGCAGCCTCTGATGAAGTTCACAGTGAGCAAAAGCTAGCTCATAAGGTAAACATTTTTTAAATTTTTATCTAAAATGTGAATGCTCTACAATGAAATACTACTTATAAATAATTAGATAATCTACATCATCAGAGGTATATTATGACTTCTCCTCACTGGGTACTTGAGCTGCAAAAACTGGATTAAATTTCAGTCTTTTATGTAAATAAATGTCTTACATCTAAATGTATTTGTCCAACCAGAACAATTGTTAAATAAATAACTATCTATGAGGGTAAGTCAAAAAGTAAAGGCAAATTTTTAAAAAGGAACTTTTTATTGTGAAAACTAGATGACAAGTAACATCATTTCTCTATATAATCTCCCTCAACTTCTATGCACTTGGTCCATCTCTTGACAAGCTTCGTAATTCTGTCCTGGAAGAAGATTTGTGGCACAGCCACTCGCACACCGCCTCCACAACCTCGTCATCCGACGAAAACTTGGATTCACGCAGGTGCTCCTTCATCGGACCAAAAAGGTGAAAATCACTTGGAGCTAGGTCAGGAGCTACGGCGGATGCTCCAGCAGCTCAAAACCAAGATCTTGAATGCACTGGATCATTTTCCCCGCAGTATGAGGACGGGCATTGTCCTGAAGCAAAAGCACGCCTTTTGAGTGTAATCAATTAGAAGTGGACCTTTCATATCCCAAAACACTGTCATCATCAACTTTCCTGCAGAAACTTGTCTTTTGAACTTTTTTGCTGTAGGCGAGGATGGATGTTTCCACACCATACTCTGCCGCTTACTCTGTGGTTCGAAGTGATGGACCCACGTCTCATCAACGGTTACTATGCGACTGAGAAACTCTTCTCCTTCCTCTTCTAAACGCCTTAAATGTGATTTCAAAATTTCCAAACGTTTCTGTTTGTGCTGATCTGTCAGTCGATATGGTACCCAACGAGCACACACTTTGCGATAATTTAGTGATTCGTGGATGATTGCAACTGCTGAACCATGGCTAATTTTCAACGCATGCATAATATCAATTTTGGCACGACGATCATCATGAATCATTCGCTCAACTGTCTCGATGTTCTTGTCCGTCTTCGAAGTGGATGGCCTACCTGAACGCTCTTCATCGCATATAGATACACGACCATTTTTAAAGCGATTTATCCACTCATAAATTTTGCGTTCACTAAGACAGCTCTCACCGTACTGCTGCTGCATTCTGCGAATAATCTCCGCAGGTTTAGTCCCTTCAGAGTGCAGAAAACGTACCACTCCCCTCATTTCTTCCTTGGTGCACACGGACAACGGGGCACTCATAATAAAATGCCCTGAAATCACTACGAATGGAGCTGAGCACTGAAACAACACAGCTAAAGAACAAAAAAACTTTGAGGTTATGATATGTCATTGTTCAGTCAGTGCTGCCATCCATTGGAGCAGGGAAAATAGAATTTGCCTTTACTTTTTGACTTACCCTGTATTTATTCCTCAACTCTGTGTAAAATGATAATAGAAATTAATTTTCACCTACTAAACAAATTCATAGTTGATCACATAACAACTAACCAAATGTGTTTTTAAATATTGTGGAAAATTCCATACAGACACAGACACGTAGACCTTATATATAATTCCTTTAAAAGTAACAGACTCAAAATGTGTTTCATTTTTTCATTGACACTGCAAATATTGCATGCTGTAGAAGAAATAAGAGAAAGCAACGTTTGCATACTTATGAAAAGTAAAACTACTTCTAAAAAAGAAAACTAACCACACACATGTGAGGTTATCAAATGAGATAACTGTAACTTGTGTACGATGAAGCTTTACACTTATGTAACTTTGAACAAATATAAATAATCATGTCATTGCCAAGGTTAATTTAATATTCCATTTGAATCACTGTTGATATTATTCAAATGTAAATGCAGCTGCAACAAAGTACTGAGAAGTTGCAAATGCATTTTAAAATGTATATTCTGAGTGTAACTCTTCAACAGATTATTAAAACTAGTTTGTGTTTTCAATGCATTTTTCTGCATCCTGGTATGTAAAACTGTATGGGAACGGTGGGACAGACATAACCATTAACAACATCAACTTGGAAATACATAATAGAACAACTAATTTGGCTTCACAAATCATGCCATTGCTTTCATGCATATATAATATCAAACATACTTGTAGCTTTTACAGTATGTCTTCATTTCTATTCTCCTTTCACTCTTGATATACTATCACCTCAGAAATACTATTTCAGATGCTTGAATTTGACTGAAATAATGTTTTTTAATTAGCCAGGTTTTTGACTGATATGAAGATTAAAATAATATGTATAAGACGTATAAGATAGGGCTTACATAAAAGTTGGAGTTTTTACATTATCTTTCTCCATAATATGATAGTTAATAGCATTATTATATTGTTGTAGTACTATTATAGTACAATATTATACTTATATTGCTACATAAGAACCTTATAAACTTCAGGTATTTAATAAAATCAAAGGCTTTCTGCTACTCTAAAAATTATGTATTAATGGTGAGGACCAGGAGATGGCAGATGTGGGTGTAGTATATCCAATACTAGTAAGTACTGTTACTAAAATTCACCTTTAATTTTTAATTACTTTCACACATAGTAACACTAATAATATTTTTACATTATACATATTACAGTAATTAGTACATAATAAAATATGTTACCTTCTGAAATTCATTTATATTTCTGATGATAATAAATAAAACAGAGTTCCTGAGAATAACCAGTATATTATATATACTTTAAAATTATATGTATTTTATTTTTCAGGAACTTCTACTTATCTACTTTACTATATTTTTATGAGTTGGGTTCCAGGAACTATTCAGAAGCACATTTCATGTCATTTTTACAAAGCTGGTACAGTGGGGTGACCAGATTTGAAATTTGAAAAATTGGACAACTTCCTCTTCTCCCCTCTCATTTCCCCTCCTTGATCACTCATCACTACCTCCTTTCCTTCCACACTGTTCCCTTTGCAACTGCTCCAACATCAACTGCAAAGAAATAGTTTTTACTTTAAGTTGAAACTATCAGTCAACACTGTTTAATAAAGTAATTGATACTAAAAAGAAAAATTAATATTACTTATAATAAAAATTAAACAATATGAATTTTATAAATTAAGTACATAGATGTTCTAGGCTTGGATATGTCTGTTCTACTGTATTTCCCTGATGACTGACTTTCATTCAAAGCTTTTAGTTTTTGAAAGGTCATAAAACATACATGAAATGTCTTTGAAATGAGTCTTGACAACAAAAATTGATTTTATTTTATCTACATAAAATTTATTTACTTTTTTTTTTTGCGGTTCAGTAGACCAGTGGGTATGGTACCTGGCTAGTAATCTAGAGGTCCCGGTTTCAATTCCTGGGCTCGCACCATAAAATCAAGGTGTGTTTTTCAGCCCCCAGGTCGACTCAGCCTGTTGAAAATGAGTACCTGGGATAACATCCTGGGGATAATAATGGGCGGCTAAACCGTAGTGCTGGCCACACTGCCTTCCTTGTATGCCGTACGGCTCACGTATGGCAGCCTACCCTGCCTGACTCCTAAGCTGCTTTGGTGGTACACATTGGAGCCATTATTTATTAAATTTATTTTTCTCATCTGTCGGGATCAGAATTCATTATTGAAAATGTTGTTTCTACAGCTCCATTAGTCCCTGGAATGGCTAAAACAAATTATACTAGATTCAGAATTTTTGTGAGGGTTATGTTCAAACTACCAAGGGATGAGAAAATGTTAATATCGATGCTGTAAAAGTGTGAGATTCGATATGCCTTATAAATAGTACTGACAGAGCATGGAACAGACCTCAGGTTGACATAATTGAATGTAACTTTATACTTTCTAATTGTATGCAAATCTAGTTTTGGACAGATTTTAAAATTTTGAGTTTAATATTTGTTGGAAAAAATAGGACATTTAGCGTCCTTTTAATTTTTTCTCAGACGTAATAGTAAGGATCACTTACTATTATCCCTGGACAATGGAACAGACAAAGAGCAAAAAAAGGAGACAATCAAATTAAAAATGGGACGTCTGGTCACCTCTATGGTACAGTCAGCTGCCTACAGCTGAAGTGATACAATAAAATCTATCTGGTACAGGATATCTTGGCAAAATGTCATATCACACGGGTTTGGTTAGCCACCATATACTCCTGTTTTGGCTCCCTTTGAATTTTGGTTCTTTCTAATACTAAAACCGCCTCTGAAAGGGAGAGATTTAAGACAGTGAACAAGATTCAGGAGAATGTTACAAGACAGCAATGACAATTCCAAACAAGGAATTTGTATAGTATTTTGAGAAATGAAAGATATGCTGGGATAAGTGTATGAAGTTCCAAATGGAGTACTTCAAAGGGTCTAAGGCCCTATTATGCTATTTAAGCTATATTTCTCAAAATATGAAATGGTCGGACAGACCATCTTCTACTAGACTTTCTGGACAGACCTTGTCCATCTATATGTATTTTCAACTGAAATAAATTTAATGAAAATTTTAATATTGGTTTATTTGGAATCCAGGGAAGCTATACGTTTATATCTAGCATGTCATAGAATAAGAGAGAATGTCACGTGTTGTTTTACAAGTTTAAGGTAAAAAAGTCTTGCTCAAGAGTAATGCTACGAAAAATATTAATTACTAATAAGTAACAAATTGTCAAATTTATTTTGGAAGTCATTTGGCACTTCTTAAACAGTAAAGTCACACCATATAGTTATGATAATATCTATTTATTTTACATCACATCAGGTTTTGGTTTTGATGTATAACAAACTTCAGACCATTGATGGGAGACAAAAATGTGTCTAATGAACACTGGTGAAACAAATTATAACTTTATAGCTTTTAAATTAAATTTTTTTAAAAATGTTATATAACATTGTGGCAATGTTTGTGTTACATATGGTGCTTCTGTATTGCTACTCATAAAATTATTTGGGTCCAAAATTTACAGGTTTAGACTTGCCACATGGTACATATATCTACATTTCATAAGTCTACAGTCCAAAATTAATCCAACTTCCTTAACACTACAATATTGAATTTTTTTAACATTGAAAATGTTTATAAGGACATGTCACACATTTGTGGCCGATCGCTGGTGCGTGATCGAAAATGGGAACCGGTGAGTTTCCATAGAAACTACTTCTTTTGTCAATAATGTAGTACACATATAAAACTTTGCTTATGAATGCGACTACATTTAACTTATAATCTGTACATTGGTAAATGAAGAATGAATTCATTGATTGGTGAATGAACATAAATATATATTATATATATATTAGATTTATTGAAGCATTTTCAATGCCCTTCTCTGTGCATTGCATTTGTGCAATGCCTGTAAATTTTTTTCTTTTTAAGTGTCATCATCCTTAACTTAAAATATTAGATGCTAACACTTCATCTTTCATAACAGTCATTTATTAACACAAGTTTATTTTTCACCTCATTTTTCCATACAATCTTATCTGCCTGATAAGATATATCTTATAATTTATTTAGTAGATTTGCTTTATACTATTAATTTTATAATGGGTAGAGAAATGAGTGTAGTCCTAACCAAACATCGTTAATTTCTAACTGGTAGTCCTTACCAGTTAAACATCGCTCTCTACTGGTAGTCCTTATAGTGTCCTAGAAAGATCAAGAAGATCTAATTTTTGATATTGTCTTTCAGTTACCCGTCAAGAACATTTCAAGCAGCATGGGTACCCATTTGGATACAGTTTATTACCTATACAAAAATATGTATAGGCATGTGTGTATGTATGAGTGTGTGTGCGCGCATACATGCGTCCTTTTTTCTTACAAATGTGTTTATGAATGTGGAAAAATAGTAGCCAATAAATAGGGAATGTTTCTTTTTATTGAAGATAACTTTATTGAAATGTCAAAATGTCAGTGTACAAAAAAATACATCTCATGATCATAACATAATTTCCAAGTCTCAAGTAAACCCACAATTCAAGTTCATTACTCTATTAATTTTTTCTTGTTACAAAATCTAAAAAAAAACTCATTTTATCCCTTCATGTAGACATTATCAGTATTAATAAACCAATTATTCTTAACAAAAAAAAAAAAAACACAAATGACATAAGATTTACTAAAAAGTTAGATAAAGAAACTAAAAATAAATACAAGAATTCAATTTGTATTTAACATTTGAAAAAAACTTAATAGGATGCATCTCTTTCTTATAATGCATTGGGTCTTGCTATCTTTTATTCATGTTCTCTATCTGTCCAAACCCCCCAATTTTGATTTTGAAAAGCCAACATCCTCAACAACCTCCTTCTGTCATCACTTTTGGGATCTTCTGATCAAACTTAACACCGTTTTCATTACTCTTTGACCTCCTCTTCTAACTACATGACTAACAAATGAAATCCTTCTATTCCACAAATTCAGAGAACCAGAAAAATTTTTGTTCAGTTCAGACATGTACTCATAACTGTATCTGGGTATCAGAACTCTCTATTATCATTTGATTTTTCAGCTTGGACTGGGTATTTAACATGATAATGTTTTTAGGCTGGGGGTCATTCCACAAAAATGTAACGTCATCGAAAATGTAACGCTTCCACACTTTCGATTCCCCACAGTCTAGAAATCTTCGGTCTCTGTTGTTTTAACATGATAATGTTTGTTATATAGTAAATATATTTGTTATGTAGTAAATATTTGTTATATGCACATTATACGTTTCAAAAGCCTAAAAACATTATCATGCTTCGATGTTTCGGTTTCATCGAAATTTCTTTAGATTTTTTTTCTTAGATTTTTCTTTCAACTACATTGATGTGGTCTGTCATACTGAATGAAGACTCGCATTTTACACATATATTATTACTTTTGATCTTACTTGCACATTCAAATTTCATCTTTAGCATGAGACTATCTCTATAAAGTTTAAAAATATAACATCTGAATTTAAAAATAAAGTGTTTTCTTAACTCACTAATGACAGGCTATAAAACATATAACTACGGATAATTTAAATATAATTAAATCACTACCGACTCAGAACACAAAGTTTCTTCATGGGTAAAAATGTAAAAGTTTTAAATTATAGCCTGAACCAGTTTTCGCTTATTATAAGCTTCGTCAGAGGCTGCCACTGGGAGCACTGTCCGTCTTGTTCTTGGCGACAGTCTCGAACTTTGAAGGATCGATGTTGTGTGTATGGGGTGTGACATGTTCAAATAATGCGTGTGATTTGAATTGTGTCTGTTCATTTAGGATGTTGTTTTTATGTGTTTTTGTGTGTTTGTATATTTCCAGTTGTTCAAGAGTGTCTAGTTTTCAGCCTTTTGTGTGTACGTGTAGAATATCCATGTTATTGTCGATGTTTTTGTATGTGTGGTTTGCTTCAATGAGGTGATTTGCAAAGATGGATTCGGTGGTGTAGTATAGTGCCTTTGTGTGTTCAATGTATCTTTGTTTGAACCTACATCCTGTCTGGCCTATGTAGAATTTGTTGCCTCACCGTGTTCAATGTATCTTTGTTTGAACCTACATCCTGTCTGGCCTATGTAGAATTTGTTGCCTCACCCAAAACTAGGCACTACAATTGGCGAAAACTAGGCACCCTTGAACAATTGGAAATATACAAACACATAAAAACGACATCCTAAATGAACAGACACAATTCAAATCACACGCATTATTCGAACATATTACATCCCACACACACACACAACATTGATCCTTCAAAACTCGACACCATCTCCAAGAACAAGATGGAAGCGCTCCCAGTGGCAGCCTCTGACGAAGCTTATAATAACCAAAAACTGGTTCAGGCTATAAGGTAAAACTTTTACATTTTTACTGATAAAATACTTTGTGTTCCATGTCGGTAGTGATTTAATTATATTTAGTTAATCAACAGAAATGTTATGGACAACGAATTCCAAGAATGGATAATTTATTATAATTAAAATTATGCTTTTATTACGTTTTAACTGAAGTTACAACTGAAACAACTAGTTTAAGCACAATTAGTTTACTTGAGTTTTATAGTAATTCATTGGCAATAACAATCTACTTTTTTATATAGAAAGTGAAGAGGTGATGGTATTTTTTGTTATTTTTATGCATTGTATTCAAATTTAGTGTTTCCAAATGTCACTCTAATTATTGAATACTTGTAAGTATTAATATTATTATTGCTTGTGGCTTTAATGTGTTCCAAATTTTATACTCATGTTTATTTGGTAAAGAAATAATTTGTTACTACTAATACTTTGCTTCAACAAAGGATCAAAAATAGAATGTTTTCTACATTCAAAAAACAAATGATGAAATAATGATCTTTTGACTGTTGATTTAAGGAGTCATTTTGTGTAAACTCACATTTACACAAATCTCAGTTTGTGTAAACAATGTTGTGATTAGTTGAACCAATAACTTATGTGACATTAATAACATAGTCCATACTGAAAACGGAAGACCAATGAGATATCTAACCCCCTCACACATAATACCAGTTAAGTGTGTGCGCATGTGTTAAGTGTGTGAACTTAAGTCACACACACACACACTTGAGTTCTTGTTTATCTGGATTTGAATATATTATACCGACTTTGTCACTACTTATTGTCACACTGGTAAATACTTAGTTCTTGACGAGGCCTTTCGGTGTCTCCACCATCTTCAGGTTAAACGACCAAACCTAAAAAAAAAAGTCGTTTAAGACCTGAAGATGGTGGAAACACCAAAAGCCCTCATGTTAAGATGGCTGCTAATAAAACTAACAAAAGTGTTGACTATATTAGTTTTGTCTTTGTTCAACTACTATTTTTTTAACACCCTCTTCGCTAATATCTTCTCAAGAATAGCAGAGCTTCCACATTCCTGAGTATGACATCAGAGAAGATGAAATCAAAATGTTGAGCAGATGCATTAGATTTCCAGCAGTGCAAAGTATTATTGGTTTCCAGGAATTACTACCCTCTTATTGATTTCTTATATCTGTTTAGTGTATTATTCACACCCATTCCCAGATATGTAAAAGTTGCTGCCCCCTTCAAATGTATAATCCCTGATTTAAAAAAACTGATTGGCACTTCATATCTCTGATGCATTCATTTTCATATACCAGTTTTTTGTTCATTTATTTTCAGTTTCATTTGACAGACATCCCCATCTCTTTAGATTTTGAAACATTCTACAAGTGTCAGGGCCGGCCTTAAGGATGGGCCAACCGGGCCGTGGCCTGGGCACAGATTTTTAGAGGGCGCCAAAATAATGGATAAAAAAAATCAAGTTTTTTCTTTCCTTTATGATTGTTAATAAATGAAGTTGTTCTCTCAAGCAGGTTAAACAGTTTACTCTATTATCAATGAATGCCACTGTTTGGTACATAATAAGACAATCAACATAAATCTTCACAAAGCTGTATTATTTGACGTACAGTATTTTAACATTCACACTCAGCCACAAAGCGGCGACAAAATAGGCAAGACAGCGCTTTCCTCACTGACGCGTACAATGCCTCGTAACAGATCATATAAGTTCGGTAATCTTCGGCAGCTCCCCCGCCTCCTCCACGTGAACATCTTGATTTTTCTTATGTTATCTAGGTATGCTCTTTATTGTTTTCATTTTATTAGTAAGCTGCCTAGTTTAAATAATTAGAAATTCAAAGCAAGAAGAGAAAATGTTTTAAATGGCAGGCAGTGAAAGTCAACTTATTTTATGATTTTAAACAAACTTTAAAATTTTATACATTTTAATTATTAGTATGTACAACATTCAGGATGGCCATTCGATCGATGGTTTGGTTTAGGTCTTTCATCTTTTAAATCGTTTTATAACCCTGAAAAGAAAAAAGAATGGTAGAGCCTAATAAATTAAAAAAAAAAAGAAAAATAAGACTTACATTGTTGTTCCTTTTAACTTGGTTTGTAAATTTCGTTGAATTTCATTTCAGTACTCTGAATATTTTTGACATATATGAGTGCAGTTTATGATTTCAAAGACTTTTAAAAATGGCTTCAAACCACAAACTTTCAGGAGCTCAAAATAGAAAGAGAAAGAATAAAATATTCAACAAGTTGCTAAGTTCATGCGTGGTTTTCTTTCTCAAAGTTTAGAAATAGAAACTGATCAAAATAGTCCAAAAGATGTAACCAAAATTTATTTTTCAAATCCTAGAGAGTCAGAACAAGTTTTTGATGACAATGTTCAAGACACTAATGATGAGACTGAGATGAAGGAAACTGAACAACCTGGGACAAGCTGCCAAGGAAACGATTTTTCCCTTGACAAAAATGTTACGATTAATTCATCAATCCCTATAATGGACAGACATGAAGATGAAGTTCACCCTTTACCCACAGTGATGTTACCTTGTGTAATTTGGACGATATCGGCGAATGGCCTACCTTGACTCGTCACATAAGGGATCAAATAATTAAAATGGCCCAAAAAAAAAGAGGTCCGGATTAGATTCCCTGTTGACTTAACAAAATCCGATTCAAAAGGATCGAGAAACAGAAAATTCTCACTGTTTCACTGCAATAGGAAACTGCCCAATAATGAAAAATTGTATTGGAGATATTTGCAATATTCTGAGTCAAAGAACAGAGTCTATTGTTTTAGTTGTAAGTTGTTTGGGAATACCCGCTCTCAATTAGGGCAGAACAGTATCAACAACTGGAAACATATAGGGGATTATTTAAAAGATCATGAAACTTCAAGTGAGCACTACACATGTTACAGCAAATGGGTTGATGCCGAAATAAATATTCATTGTCAAACGGGTATTGATAGTGAAGTTGAAAAATTGTTACAAAAAGAGGTAGATCACTGGAAAAAAGTTTTAGAACGTTTAATTGGAATAACGGTATTTTTATCTGAACATAACCTAGCATTCCTTGGAAGTAATGACCAGTTATTTGCAAAAAGTAAGGGAAATTTTTTGGGACTTGTTGAGTTACTTCGAAAGTACGTTGTAGTTATGGCTGAACACATTAGAAAAATTAAATCTAATGAAATCCATGATCATTACTTGAGTAAAGCAATCCAAAATGAGTTGATTAGTTTGCTTGCGTCTGAAATAAAAAATGATATCATTGAAAGAGCAAACCAAGCCAAGTACTTTTCACTAATATTAGACTGTATGAACGATATCAGCCACCAAGAACAATTGTCATTTACAATTCGTTTTGTTGAATGTACTGAAACAGATGTTCAAGTAAAAGAGCATTTCATGCTCTTGTCATTTTTTCCTATTGATGACACTACTGGAGAAGGTTTGACATTGGCCCTTTTGAAAGAAATTGAAGGGACCTGTGGGTTAGACATGAAAAATTGTAGGGGGCAAGGTTACAATAATTGAGGGAACATGACTGGAAAATATAAAGGAGTGCAGTCAAGAATGTTGTCAATGTTTCCTAAAGCTTTTTTCAATCCTTGTGAATGTCATTCACTTAACCTAGTAATTGGAGATGCTGTTGCTTCATCTGTCAAAATGTTCCTTTGTTTGGAGTTTTACAATGTCTGTACATCCTGTTTTCATCATCTACTAACAGATGGAAAATACTCAAGGAAATTCTGTTGATTCTTACTGTCAAAGAAGTCTGTAAAACTAAATGGGAGTGTAGAATTAACAGCGTAAAGGCAGTCTGGTATCAAATGGTTGAAGTTTGTGAAGTGCTACAGCCATTGCAAGTGACATCATTGATCCAAAACTGACAAAACTACTCATTGATCCAAAAGTGACATCTGAAACCAATTCATTGGAAAACAATTTAACATCTTTTAACTTCATTTTCTCCCTTGTTGTTTGGCATGATATATTGTTTCAAGTAAACTTGGTCAGCAATACCATGGAAAATGCCAACAGTGACTTATCAACAGTTACACATCTTCTTGGAAAGTGCCAAACATTTTTAAAAGAATATTGTGAAACTGGATATGCAGGTGCTGTAGCAACAGCCAAAGACATAGCTGAAGACTTGGAAATTGAAGCTGTTTACAAGAAGCAGTCTGAGAGAAAGAAAAAATGGCAATTTGATTATGAGTCCCAAGACGAAGCCCCAACCAATCGAGAGCAGTTGTTTAAAACAGTTGTCTTTTACCCGCTTATAGATCAGGCTCTGACATCCATCGAACAGTGCTTTACACAGCTTAAGACTCATAACCAGCATTGGGGTTTTTTGTACAACATGAAAGCTCTTCCAGAATCCAAAATCTTGAAACAAAAATGTTTGAATCTTCAAAAAGTTCTTTAAGATGAAGATAAATTAGGAGAAAGTGACATCGATGGCAACCACTTTTTTGGAGGGGCTTAAACATCTGGGTGTATTTCAGAAGAACTTCAGTTAAAAACTTCTGTTCAAACTTATCAACTTATTTTAAAAAGTAACATGATTGACTGTTTTCCTAATATGTGGATTACATTGAGGGTTCTTTTAACAATTCCTGTCACGGTTGCTAGTGGAGAATGAAGTTTCAATAAGCTCAAATTAATTAAAACTTACGCTATACAATGATGCAAGACCGCCTATCATCTCTAGCAACAATTTCTGTTGAAAATGACATTGCAAACCAGTTAGATTTAACGAAAATTGTTAAAAGGTTTGCTGAAGCAAAAGCAAGAAGAAAGAAATTTAACTAAACTTTCAAAAACCAAAATATGTTTTTTATTTTTAAAGAAAAACTTTAATGCAATAAAAGTGTGACATTTTTAGTAAAAATAAACTTTATATGTGAAAAGACATTTGTGTTTTGATAATATCTGTACATATACTTATAATAAGAAGAAATGTACACTGACTGAATTAAAATTATAGGAAACTGTTTGAAATTGATTCTTTTTATTTGATGTTCTCCACTTGCATTGAGCATCCATGTGAAACACTTATATAGGTGAGTCAAGTTACAGCTTTATTAAGTTAAATTTTAAAAATAGGCCTTAGTGATAGTTAATGGGTTTCAAGAAAAATAAAAAAATATTTGTTAACATTTGAAAAGTTATATAAGTTAGTATAAACTTTAAATGTTTTAAATAATTTCATGTAGACCTACAGAATAGTTTTTATGTGTAGGGCTTAACCGCCGCCACTAGTATAAAATAGTCATGATAAAACTTTTAAAGTATAAAAACTACTTTAACTTTTACTTTTAAAGTAATTAGTACTGATAAGAAAATAAGCATCACAATTTGGTGGGGGGGGGGGGCAAAATTGTGTCTCGGCCCGGTCAGACCTAAAGGTTTGGGCCAGCCCTGACAAGAGTTGTCATACTCCTGGCAATCAGAACATGATTTACATAGACATAAACCTGTTTGCCTGTAGAGAATATTTCTATTACTATCGAGTTATGCATTACTTTTGCAATGTTAGGTTGAAGAGCAAGGCTAAAGCGAGGCAAATCCTTAGAGCAAGCAACACAAGCAGTGCTTGTCTAAAGAAAATCAGGTATTATATAACCATCATTATTGTTGTCGCCAAAAACTTGTTTCACATACCACTGTATCTCTTATCTTTTGAAAACGGCAGATTATTTGTCGCCTATCTTTCAGTCAAAACGATATTGATGACGACTTGATTTGATCAAAGTCATTTATGTCACATCACTTCCAGTTCTGTGGACTGACTGACGACCGCTCCCCCCCCCCAGCCAATCACTTCAAAAAATGGTTCGGTGCACTAACTATGAGTTGCTCATAATTTCAGATATTGTATCCTTTATTTAGGATTTCATAACTCAACGTTCATTAACTAGCCTTCTTTTACATTAGGTTACAGTTAGAAATACTCAAACTTATAACAATCTAACCTATGAGTAGGATGGTTTGCTAGTACCTATGTACATATCTCTATTCTGGCTTTCAGAGACGCAAAAAGCAAGCACTCTTTAGTAGTGATTTAAGCCATCAGGAGCACTAGCAGTATCCCAGCCTGTGAAAATGCAGCTATTTTTTTCTATTGTTTATTGTTTTGGTTGTCACAGTTTGAGGTTAGCTTCCCGCGGTGTGTCCTGGGTACTAGTTGCTGAAATCATAATTTTTGTAAAACTAGGCAGTAGAGACACAGCTTGCTAAATGCCACTTTTTAAATACTCATAGGCCTACTAATTAATTCGATGAATATTTTTCTCACAGTGACACAAACAAGTGCGTACATGAATATTTTTTAATGATTTACTAGCATTGGAATTTTATGTACACATGCTTAAAGAGTTGCCACTGGGCTAGAGGGCATTCCCTGCTATTTTAAAATAACACCACTAGCTATTTTAAAGATTCTGCTTATCCTCCCACCAATCATAACTTTAACCTCACTGTTTAGGATATAGATTTTTGTGAGGTTCATTAATTTCCTTGGTATACCAAAACTATCCATTGCATCCAACAGCTTCAGTGTATGAATCTATTCAAACGCCCGTCTGTATTCTATAAAAACCACATGCAAGTCCATATGAAATTCAAAGCATTTTCCAAGGTCTGATGTACTGGAAAAATTTGTTCAGATGTTGTTCTTCCTAATATAAGCTACAATGGTTCCCTCAAGATAGCTCAACTTAGGGGTTTAGCCTATTCATCAGAATGCTAAAGAAGATCTTATACATAACATTGAAAAGAGTTGTACCTCAGTGATTACTACAGATTTGTTTATCTCCTGTTTTAAATAGCAGTACTAGCTAATTAAACCAGTGTTCCAATCTGTAGACATCATTTCATTCTCTCATAACTACAAGTCTAACTTATGTAACCACAGAGTAAGGTGTTCTGTAACAGTCTGATCCTCTCAAGGTGCTTTTCCATTTTTCTATGCCTGTAGAGCATCCTCAATATCCTGCACATACTATGGCAACCAATTCAAGCTCCACTACATCATATCATGGTCTGTTTTCCACATTTCATCCATTAAAAAAGCTCATCAAAGTGTCCAGCCTGTCTGTTCACCACTGTTGTCTCCTCTACTAGGATATTTCCATTTTTGTCTCTAATGCAGTGTTTTGTGGATGGTATCTACTAGTCATTATCTACTAGTTGGTATGGCAGAATTTCTTTGTCTCACTCTGATTATCTAGGTGCTCAACTTTTTCCAATGAAGATCAAAGTCTTCTTACGCAGTCTCTTTTTTCCTTCTTAACAATATATTAGCATTTCTCCTTGCTTCTCTATATCTCTCATAATTCCATCTTGTTTTCTAATGGAACATTATTAGCCTTACACTGTTCTTTTATATTATCTCCTGCTTGGATTCTTCATCAAACCGTTCCCCATTTCTTCCCTTTTTTCTTTCATCTGACAGTTAAATATATAATTGTGTGTCTGACCTATAATTGTTGTATGTATTGTTCACTTTTGCAATATCTCTAAATCCTTCTGTGTTCTATTTTACCTTTCTAGACCCTGTTTGAGTCTCAGCTAGTGCAATGTTCTCTAAGAGTTTTATCTTAACCATATAGAGGTCTAAGTCAGAGTTAGATCCTCTTGCTGATTGAACGTCCTTTATTGAGGTTGTATGTCTCTTTATAACGAAGGTGAGATCAATTTTATTTACATGGTCAGTTTGTGAATGTTTATGAATACTTGTTGTGTCTAAAACTATGTTTACAGTTCTCAAAATTTCCTCTGTAACTAAATGAGCTAAATGTTTGTCATTTTTGTTTTATAACTCTGTATATTGTTTATTCTGTAAGTATAACATGTCAATATTTAGTCACACTTAATTATCAAACATATTTTAATCACTATTTTATTTGCCCACCACATTCGCTTGTGGTCTGGTTTATGAGTCAGACAATACCATATTCTTTTATGACACAAGACTTGTAACTTGTACCTGAAACATGTCTTATAAGCAGGTATTGAAATGAACTACACTCATATATCATGTACAAAGTTTCACACACACACACACACCACATCCACATAATACATAATTGCAAGTATGAAATGTTGTGTATTTGTTTAATTGTTAACGGTTATGCAAATACTAATCATTTAATGCACCAGGATTTATTAATTGACATTGACAGTCAGTACAAAAGTCATGCAAAGTATCGCTAAAAAAGTACATATTCTTTAATTAGTGTCATTAAGTTGATCAAAAAGATTATACAAAAAAGTTGTTTTAATTCAGTTTATTGTCTACTGCAATAAATAGTGAAAGTTGCAAAAAATTAAATAATTATAAATTATTAAATATATGTAATTTCAAAGGTGAAACAAGCAAAAGTGTATCTAGGGTCAAACTGTATATAATAAGACCATTTTAGTTTTAGACAAACAACTCAAATATTTGTTTTTAACATTTCCACTTGCACATGATAGTGGAACATTATCTTTGGGGTCATTCACTGTTAGTCATGTGGGTTCCTCATATATAAGAGCACCCTTTAGTTGCTTTGATTAGTTGTGTGTTTTGTGAGCCAAATATGTTGACTAGAATTGTCTTTGCTTTTGCTCTCCTCACATGCTTCACTTATGTAAGTGCTAAGTGCTGCTATAAATAATAGATTGTAGTTGTTGTTTAGCAATTATTCATTTTAACTTGCTTATTACATTATTATGTCTTTTTACAACTATTTTGAATACCTTGATCCTGGACACAATCAAAATTATTTCATAATATGGTGCACATAACAAATTTTAAACATATTTCCTTTATAAATTTATCAGTATAGCAACAGCTTTGTCAGAATTGCTCATAATAATTTTCAACAACACCAGTATTGTCTAATGTGTTTTTCTTATTAAAAATTTTAATTAATAAATAAATAAAATCTTTTCACAGTTGATAAAATAAATATATATTATAAAACACATATTATAAAATATATTATATACATATATGTTAGAAACATTTTTACAACATATAGTTAAAAATGAATTTACTTTAATGAAAATGTGATTGTTATAAAAATTAATATCAATATTTATGGAAATAACATATGTCAAAAATGCTACAGTGGACAAATGCTACCCATTAATTTTAACAATTTGTCTGTTAAAATTCTGTCACTGACCAATCATATTATTACATCAGTTTACTGACTAATAATAAGATCAATAATATAATTTACTACTTCATGTAGTCTTTATTTTGTTAGTTCTTCAAATGACTGACATGTATCAGTTAAACAAAGAGACACACCAAACAAATACTCCAGGCTATGTTCAAAAGCTTGTACTTTTAGTAATTCAAAAGATAACACACATATTAAAATTATGCAAAATAATGTAGAAAGTATATTTTTTCACTTTTTCAATAAACAAACACCACATAAGTGTTTTTTCTTTTTTTTAGTCATTTCCAAATATACTCATGTTATTACCTATTGTAAAACTTATTGTATTACCTATGTTATTTTTTATTTTTATATAAAAGTGAAATGAAAAGAGAAATAAAAGTATTCATACTAATCATCACATTACAGTAATGTATCAGTTCAAAAAGGAAATATAAAATTTCACTTGAAAGTAAATATCATTAGTTTATATGACTTTTCAACAACAGATGACTGGAGAATAGTAGAAAAAATCATTCTAAGAAAGTTTAATAATGAAAATTCGTGTAATCAAAATTAAAAAAAAAACAGTAATATTGATTACACATTTTTTATTTTAATTGCTTGTAAGAAATATAAATATACAACTGAGAGTTTAAAAGCAATAATATTTTTTAATTATAATTGTCCAAGAATTCTGTATAAAAATTTCTATAATTTTTATTTAGTTGATGCACATAAAAGCCTGTAGCTGAATACATACATGTACCTTTATGACAACTGATTTTGTGAATTCTTTGGCTAACTAGATATTTAGAGAATGATTTTTACACATTATTTACCTTCTTAGTATCCTTCCATATAGTTTAATCAGTATTTGTTATTGTCATATATCATTATATCATCTGCTAATGATTTTGTAATACTATAATAGTACTTACTAGTTTAAAATCACTTATTATTATTTTTATTATTAGATTGAAATCATCTAATCATACATCAAGCATGTTTATTGTTTGTAATAGTGAAACAAAAATTCATCTAAAATGTCATATTAAGTAAAGAACAATAAAACAAGAATTCATAATGTACAGTAAATTGTTGCCCTCGAGATAACTAAAATGTTTTGCCCCTGTGCCAAAACTACAAGGAATAATAATAATAATAATAATAAATCATTATTATATATTATTAATATTATAATTATTAATACATTTATGATAAAATTTTTATTTGTTTCTTAGAGAACATGATTTGTCCTCATCTTTCCTTATGTACCCCAGTTTGTATGTAACCAGTTTCCTTTTACTCAGTTTGTATGGTACTGAAATGTTTATTACTCATCTTTCAAATGATGTGAATAGAGTAACACAGTATAGTTAAAAAAATCCTAACATTATAAAAAACACAAGGATTCCTTGAGGCTCTCTCTTAAAAAAACTGTTTTTTATTATATAGTCATTGTAATAGATTTGTATAAATTTATATTCACATGAAGTAAATTATTTGCACTTAATGGTAACCACTAAATTCTACCACCCTAAGAAAGAAGCATAATTACAATTATTTTTCCACTCTCACTAAATATGGAATGAAGGTACTTGTTAAAATTCTCAAATAAATATGATGTGTAAAGAAAATAATATATTTCGGCTTGAACTTACTTATATGAAATTAAACACAACTTAATTAAAACTGAATAGATTAAACAATTAGTTTCAATTTCGACTACTTAGTTTTAATTGTATTCTTTTATTTTAAAGTATGGTAATTTATTATATTTTTATTACTGGTTTTACAATTGTATTACATTAATTTAAAAGAACTATTGACAATATTTTCAGTTAAAAAGTTTTAATATTAATTTTTTTTTCAGTAGGTGTTGAAAAGTGCAATCCCAAAATTATATTTTTAGTATTTGAAACTTTTAATTACATGACATAGGTCCATTAATTTGGAGCATCAAATTGTGTATCCTGGGTTACAATTCTGAGAAGGTCCACAAAGGTTATTAAGTAGAATCCTATGTTTATGTTCACTTTACAATATTTTTACGTAGTTTTTATGATTACAATTAAGAATTCATAAATTTGTACACATGTGTATCAGTATTTTCTTTTTAACCAGGTCTCTGTTAATATACACATTTTACTCTGTCATCAGAAAAATTTTAACAACATATGCTAAGAAAATGTTCTAACTGATATGCTATAATAATGTAAATATTATGTAACAGAAACTCTATGGTACCGTATGCTAAATGTAGATCTCACCTTGTTCTGGAAGCAAATTAACTCTTCAAACCAAATGTTTGAGTTTTAAATGTTTAAAGAAGTAATGTGAAGACTTGTGTAGGCCACATGTTAACTAGTGCTTCTTGCTGCTCTGTTACAACAAACATTTACTACATGAAAGACATTAAGTGGAAAGCTATACTCATGCAAGTATTATTGTTATTATTATTGAGTCCCCATCATCATCATCATCATCATCATCATCATCACCACCACCATTATCACAACAATTGCTCTCTGCTGACTATAGTATATAAATAAGATATTACTTATTTACAGGTGAAGTGTAGTCATCATGAGGGTCATCACGACCACCATCATCATGGTGAGGGTGAATCACTACAGTCAGCCTTAAATGCCACAGAGCAGTCATATCAACATGCTAAAGAGCATCTTGATCATATGGTACCTTTAGTGAAGCAACAAAGCCATGCTCAGGTTGCCACTATTTGCAAAGATGAAACTAAGAAGTTGGCTGCTGAATTATCTCAGCTATCCTCAGAGCTTGATAGTAAGGTACTTGTAATCTGCAAAACTTATATAATACATTACAAAATGCATGCACACACACACACACACACACACAAGTCTTTATTTTATTTTCAATACTTCATTGACAAAATTTTATTCATTGACACCTTTATTGGTCATCATCAACAGAGTAATTCAAAAAATGTTTATTTTAAAAATCTTTAGTTTGTTTAAATTTAATCAGCTGATTTTTTGCGTTGATTTAAATGTCTAATGCCAAATAATATAATCATATATATTATCCAAAATATTTCGTATGAAATATTTAATGTGTTATTTTATGTTTAGAAATAGAAAAAGAAATAAATACTTGCAAAATAAAAGTTTTATAATGAAATAAATAATTTATAAATATGCAAGAAAATTGACAAATAATTATGCTTTTATATACATATTCATAAGTTCTCACATTTTCTTGTATATATATTTTATATTATTATTAATAATAACAAAAGTTTTTACAGGAATATATTTTTATTATTTTGTAAATTACAATGTTTCAGTAGTATTCAACTACCATCATCTGATATAAAAAAATAATTTATGAAAATAATGTATGATGTAAGACATAAGATAAGATAAATTAAAAATTTTATTTATTTCTTTTTTATAACTGATGATGGTAGTTTAATACTTCTGAAACATTGTATTTCACAAAATAATAAAAATATATTCTTGTAAAAAGTTTTATTATTATTAATAAAATTATATAACAGCATAATATCGTTTATTTTTCTTCTCTATTTCATATACAGATTGATAAAAGGACACAATTTTAACTATTTTGAGAGGTGATATGATGACATACAGATAAAAATAAGAAAAGAATGTCACATAAATGTTCAGAATTTTGTTCTCAAGTTATAGACGTATAAAAATTTAGCCATTTTTCTTGTCAAAGGTAAAGTAATGTAACACAGGAATTCCTAGTCAATAAATTATGGTACAAACATGCTAAGTCATGTTTGACGTGTGTAACATAACAAAATGTTACCTAACCTAAATGTATGTTATCAGATTTTATAAGGACAAAACAATAATGTAAATAGAGAATATAGTGATAAGAATCACCAAGAAAGGAGAAATCAAGAAAGAAGAATGAAGCAGAAGTACCACATGAAACAGTAAAACCCAAATACTGTTTGACACTACAACCAGACAAAGACTAACACAAACTGATGGACAGAGTAAATTTACATTAAGCTGTCAATCAAGTCAGTAGTTAATGTAAACCGAATATTATATGTAAATAAAAAGTGAATCAATAAGCATCTGAATACTGTGAAATCAGAATTAGCATTTTGCTGATAATAAATTTGACCATGACTAGTAAATTATGAATGCCAAAACTAAAATTAGCAATGGCTACATAGTGAGAACAAAGATATAGTTTAATCTCAAAAATACTTATGAGAAAGAAAAACCATTTGTGTGAGGGAATCTTATACAAGTAAAGTACCTCAACAAATTACCGAATTGAGAACCAATAAGTGTTGTTAAGGCAAAATTCCAATATGAGCGATATGTCTTAACAACGCCTAGACCAAGCATTAGTCAGTGAATTGATTATTGGGAGGTAACGTAAGTGTAAATTAAAATACACAGAACAATTGTTATGCTCTGATATAACAAAAAACATTATTAAAATGATAGATTTAATCATGATTCAATTGTTAAGTAGTAGAATAGGACGAGTTAGCATAAAACGAAATGTCATAGTAATAAGGATCGTTCATTACAATGTATAAAGTTCAGGTGTACTCATAATGTTCAGTAAAAATGTCAGTACAGAGTTAATGGTGTTCCCACATAAACGTTTGAGTAATAAAATGCTATGTGAACACAAACAATATTAACCAAAGTATAAAATCGGCGATTCAGAAAAAGCAGACGACAGTGAAAATGGTGTACCCGAACATTGATTTTATAACAATGTCGGTCAAAGTGAATTTAATTCGATATCGAGTGATATCAAATTAAAGAGGACAAAATGATCTTTAATTTGATGGCGATATCGACCCAATCGCAACTGTATTAAGTGCGGGAAAGATGTTACCATCATTTTCAAAATATGCATCAGAAATTTGTTTGCGAATAACAACAACAATGAAAGCTATCTGTCACCTCAGCGTTTGACAGTTAAAAAACCGTTATCAACGGCCAAAATAATAATACGTCATACTCTTCACACCTGCAAGAACCAATCAGAAAATTAGTTAGTAATTAACAATTTTACCTAACGCCGATCAACGAGCGGGGTATATAAGAAGGAAGCAACCAATTTCAGACAGACACAGACCAACTTCATACAACACAGGACGTGTGCTCGCTATCTCAAAATTTTTAGTAACTATTAGCGTCATCTACATAATACATCGAAAGAAATAGGTCAACACCAAGAAACAACTACTCCAAGTTAATCTACAGAAAACAACAGTGATTATGTGCAGTATTACTTCAATTTAGTGCGGGAAATAATGAACAGAAAATAATTAATTAACGTCATTCATGATCCATTAAGTCAGAAGAGGATCGCAATATTCTGTTCTTGTGCGTGTGTAGTGCAAAAACCGGTAATCACTATAATCCGATTACCGAAGTGGTAAATGAGTTTTAATTAAATAATTAAAACCAAAAGGTAACAGTGCAATCATTATTCATTTTTTATCCGAGCGCCATAACCTGTACATTTTTTCTACACTGATCTGTACTGACGCAAAACACAGAAACATTTCAAGATTACACCATGTCTCAATTTATTATATGAATTTGTTATTATGAATTAAGCTGTATGTTAGTTATAAGTGTTCTCACATGATAAATTTTGTAAATCAAAAAGCAAGCATTGACGAACGCACGACCTCTCAACAGGTCATTTTTATTTTGTTTACTTTATGAAAGTAACCTCAAAAAACGTTGTTGATCAATTTTATATCAAAAAGATTATTAGATATTGTGTAGGCATAACTTTCTTTTTCGTGTCTCAAAGAATTCACATCTGAGATTTTCATAATTTTAATGTTAAAAATAAACAACATCTGGACTTAGCCAGATTTATAATTCATGTTCTGAGCAAGCCGTATAAGGCATATAATAACTTATTTATCATTGTACAACTTTGTATGTTTTCATTATATTTGTTTTTTTTGAATTCTCTAGAAGGGTGTAAATAAAACCCATTATTAACAGCATCACTCGATTTGATTTATTTCTATATGATAATTAAATATTTTATTTGGAAAACTCAAACAACCTTCAGTTGTGTTTTAATATTTTGGAATAGCATTGCCATAAAGGTGATACACAGTTATTTTAAATTTTTCTAATCATTCAGTAATTCTATTTGTGGGTTTTACACGGGATTTTCCCTAAATAAATCCGTGTGGCGCCCACTAACTAACAACCAAGGCAATCTAACCTTGCAACTAAAGTAAGTTGGTGTTTGTAAACTGAGTTGACAGCTTATACTAGAACTTCTAGAAAACACGACCAGGTACGTGAAAGTATATTTTGTTTATTATATTGTCCAGACATTACGAGACGTAACGTACTTAGACTATCAGCAACCTGGAGGAGAAGTTTTACGGCCAGTATCAACCAGACGATCATCATTATCAAGCAACCAACTATTGTACTTCACATTTAAACTTAAGCAAATTTAGCATTTAATTATTATCAACCCAAATATTTTATTTGTTTCATATAAGGGAATTCTTTTCAAACAAGTATAATTACACCATTGTAAACACACTACGAGTAACCCCGAATGTTACATTTTAAATTACTTTACTACATTAGTAACCTTCAATTAAAAGCAACTATCTCAAACTTTGATATATTTCAAAAGAGTATTTCACACATAAGTGAACTTTGTTCAAACACGACCTTTAATATTTTAAACACAAACATAAATTTAAATAACAACCGTAAATCTTTTATTTTATTACAAGCTAACGCATACACCGTATTCGATCGATTTATTTACCATATAAACCTAATTTTAAACAACCGAAATTCGTTTAATTACAAATTGGCTAGCCCAACAGTGTGGCTTTTAAACGTAAGTTAAACTTTATTTTAAAAACAATTAACCCTAATTCAGTTTACTTACACGTGATACATACAGAAAATGTGTACCACAGTTATTTCTTCAGAGGTTTTCAAGAAAACTGCTGAAAAGTAACTGGAGTGAAAAAAAAACATAGTTTGGGATGTACTAACATTGTTAGATTGCTAACAAACAAAACTTTCAACTAAAAATTGTACAGAATTTAATTTTTGGAAAATTGATGTGAATAACACCAATAATATTTTGTGAAATTTGACTTCAATAAAAAATAATAATGTTAGAAAATGTTACAATTGTCAGTCAAACAAAAATATCAGTTTTTTATTTACATAACATTCAGTGACTAAAACTTGTTACAATAATGAATTACTGGACTACAATGTTAACATGCTGGGCTAAATGAATTGAAATCTAATTTGGATGTGATTCATTATTGTTATGTAGTCACATAATGTTATGTAATCACAGTCACTTGACTGTTTGAATTGCATTTATTTGTGTTTATTGCTTTACAAAGTAATACAATAATAAATAAAAGTATTTTGTAATCATCTGTTTTGTAAATAGACAAGTAACTGTTTTGTTGGCCTGAGAATTATAACATAATCATCTGTTTTATTTTTCATTACAGTTAAATTTTGCAAACTTGTATTTGTTTTCAACTGATATTATTCATATAAATTTTCTCATAATTAAGTTGTTTAAAAATTTAATTAAAACATTTTTGAAATATTTTTATTATAAATTTATGAAGTTAATTTATCCCAAACATGAACATATCCCAAACATGTTTTCGAACTCCAATTTTCTCACTTTTCACCAGTTTTCTTGAAAACCTCTTGAGACACAACTCTGAGACACTTTATTGTATACTTCAAATTAAACAACTTATGCAGCTACTTACTTTTCCCCATAATTTGTGTTATAGGAATTTTTATATTAAATTATTTTTACTTTTGTAACAGAAAATTGAATGAAATTTTTACCTGGTTGTAACTCATGAATAGTTAGTGTTACTTGTTACTTATGTTTAGATGACATTCTTTTCTTATTTTTATCTGTACAGTCACATCCTGAAATAGTGTCCTTTCCTCCTGGGACACTCTGGATAAACATATTCACACATACACATATTTTATACTTCCTCACCTCTCTCACTTGCTCCCCTGCCCCTTCCACCCACACACACAAACATATGTGTTGTGTATGTGTGTGTTTTGAAGAGTGTCCACCTCTTACTTTTAGGTACACCATAATGGCAATTGATACAGTTTAGTTTTGAATAATATTTGTGTTACATTTTATCCAGATAAAGACAGGAGAGCATGAAGAGCAATTGAAGAATGCTGTGCAAGCAGCTGTCACACACTTAAATGAAGTATCGACAAAACTGAACCAGCTTTCAGGGGATGATATTTCTGCATGGAACAATGCTTATTTCAATGCTGTTTCATCTGCTCTTCAAGAAACACACAAAATAGTTGATGCAGGAAGCTGCCCAGAGATTGAACCAGTTCTTAATCATGGCTTACATAACATTACAAGTCTATATAATGAATATCAGGTAAAATTTTATATATATATTATAACGTGACAATTTTGCAAATTTAATTTAATTTAAATTTGTGGAGCCCCACGATCTTGGAGCACCAAATTTGTGCAACGTTACATATACATAAATAGGCGTGAACGATCTCAGGTTCAAGATTGACAAATTCTTTAAACAATATAACATTTAAATGGGGTGTCAGGTGTATCTGCAATAAGAACTCTATGTAACTTGAAACGGTAATTAAAATTTATTTGATACTATAAAAAAATATGTGCACATGGCACTGACTTCGATTTTAAAACATTAGTTATTATTTGTTATTATGCCGTAAGGCTTAAGATATATACATCCTTACTGACTAAATATTTTATGCTACTAATTATTATATAAAAGAAAAATCTCATTTTCAGACTACTCAGTCTATTAATATGTTTCAAAATCAATTTTTTAAATCTTTTTTTCTATATTGTAACGTACTCAAAATATTAATAGTTATTGTTTCTCAGTACTGTTTTCTCAAATACTAATTGTTTTTATTTAAATGCTTTGTAATCATTTTATATCATATTAATTTGAGCTCTTGTTACGTTAATCATATTTCTAAAACATCTATGATTTTAACTCTACTATACAAGAAACATTGCTCTTATTTTAAATAAAATATTAATGTCTTTAACTGTCTTTGAATTCTTTGTATGATTACGATATGAATAAGTTGTCTATCACCTTATTGTCGTCAATCATACTCGATCATTTTTGTTCCATCGGTATCCGTCCTCGTCTCGCCTCCAGCGTCGGCTGTCTCTCTTCTCCTCTTGTCCAGCGTCGGCTGTCTCTCTCTGGAACTCTCCTCTTGTCCAGCGTCGTATCGCTCTCTGGAACTCTCCTCTTGTCCAGCGTCGTATCGCTCTCTGGAACTCTCCTCTTGTCCAGCGTCGTATCGCTCTCTGGAACTCTCCTCTTGTCCAGCATCGTATCGCTCTCTGGAACTCTCCTCTTGTCCAGCGTCGTATCGCTCTGTGGAACTCTCCTCTTGTCTAGTGTCGAATCATTAATGGATCTTCTTAAGTAGTGCTGTTATTAATTAAAATGATTGTCTTTACAGCTTAGTTACATATTTGTACGTAACTGGCAATTTTAAACTGTTTACAAAAAAAATAAATATGCCGTGCTGACGGGCATAAGCTCCCGCTACACCGTGGATGATTCAAGAAAGAGGACCACTGTAGCTTGCGTGTCCTATTTATACCCATGTCTTGGTCAACACCCTCCAGTGATACAAAATTGACACGTTAGAAACTGTCTTTGGCTTCAGTTCCCCCACTCTTTGTCAAATTCGCTATTTTTTATATTTCTGCGAATTGCAGAGTCCTGTAAATATACTCTTATACTTATCTTATAACTAATTTTACAACACATGTTCACTGTAATTTTGGACATTGCAACTTAACCCTTTCGATTTGTACACAGTTATTTCACTATTATACTCGTACGGTGTGTCACTTTCGCGTGGTTTTCGTACACAGTATTTAGTAAATTTATTTACATTTTATGGTGCTTTTGGATTTTAATTCTTAATTCTAGTTTATGAATAATTACGGAAAAACAGTAATTGTGCAATTATTCATCTTGGGGTGGCAAACTCGCCTGCAGAGACCTGCGTTCACACACACTAGCCAAATACTGGTGTACACACTTTCAGTTACATTTGTGTGTGTGTGCACGTTGATTCAGGTCGAAACACCTGTTCATATTTTTGTCTGAGCCAAGCCTGCAATCCCTAACATGCTTATTTCTAATATATTATTAATTATTTACAGTTTATTAAGTAAATTAAAATTTTTATATTTCATGCTCAGTACATCACTTATTTGTACTGTCGCATTATTCCTCTGCTTGGTAACAAAAAAAATTTAATAAATTTATTTATTATAATTTTTTTTATTTATTTATTATTATTATTTGCAAAAAAAAATGTAACAAATAATAAAGAATAATACTCGTCATTTCACCCTTAATTCGAGTGTATACAAATGTCTTACCTCCCCTCTTCGTACGCTCACAGCTCGCGACCTTGTAGTAGGGTGGCTTTACAAACAGCTGATTTAACTGGTTTCATTGACCTCTGTTTTCATGTGTAGAACTTCCTAAATGACGTTGCGTGGAATTTACCAATTTCTTTCTTCTGTATCTCATCATATACGATGAAAGTGTTCTGTCCTACTTGCTGTCTTAATGTATACGGTCCATTATAAAGTCTGAAGAATTTCTTCGCCGTATTATCACTCCATTTTCCCACTGGATTTGCTTTGAGTAGTATACTTTCTCCCACGTTGAATTGTTGTAGCTTGTGAGTTAGATTAAATCTCTCTACTCTCTTGTTACACCTTTCTGCTATCCGTTGTCTTGCGTATCCAATTTTCACACTTATTGGTACAGGTACATTTTGGTTATTAGGTTTGTTTATATATTTAGTCCAAAATCTGGTTGGCTTCTTATCTTCTTCTAATTCCATTGGAGTGTATCCTGTTGCTTCACTATAATTTTCGTTAATGGCTTTTTCAAGAAATGGTAAATATTCTGCCCATTTATTGTGTTGATTATGGCAATATATTCGTAAATATTTACCTAATTCTTTGTTAACTCTTTCAGCAAGGTTTCCTTGAGGATGTCTTATGGATGTGAGTACTGGTTGTATTCCATTTTCCCTTAACGTCCTCTCCCATTTTTCACTTTGGAATTGTACACCTTGATCACTGAGTATCTTCTTCATTTTTCCATATAACGGAATATATTTCTGTAGTAGTATCTTTAGAACAACTTTGGTTGTGAGTCGCATAATTGGGTACAGTCGGACTGCCTTGGAAAACACATCGATACATACCAATATGTGCTTCACACCTCGACTTGATCGTGGTAATGGTCCCAGAAAATCCACTGCAATTAGCTCTCCTTTGTTCTCCTTCTGTATACTTTGGATTCCTACATATGTGTGTAAATTCGGCCCTTTCGCCGTTTGACACTCATAACACTTCTTTACTTCTTTCTTTATCTTTCGATACATATTATTTATCGTAAAATCTTCTCGTAGACTCAAATAACATTTCAGAGCGGCAGCATGTGCTAAACTCTCATGTGCTGGTCGAATTAATTTTTGTAGCATGTCATTAGTTAGTACTATTTTCCAGTCTTGTCTTACTAACCTGAAAAGAATTCCATTTAGTACCTTATAATGATTTGGTAGCTGTTCTTGGTTCTTCATCTCCCTTATCGTCACGTCCAAATCTTGTTGATGTGCTAAGTTTTTCAGCATTTGTTTTACTTCATCATTCTCTTTGAATTTAATTGACAACAATCGTACTTCTTTCTTTTCGCTCACATAAACTTCTTCACATTCTTCTTTGATGTATCGGCTTAGTGTGTCCGCTACAATATTGTCTTTACCTTTACAGTATTTAATGGCAAATGAGTATTCGCTAATGGCTAAAATCCATCTTAATAATCGGGCATTTGTTACTTTGCATTTTAATAAAAATGATAATGCTTGGTGGTCAGTATGTATCTCAAAATGAGTACCATAAACATAATATCTGAATTGCTTAAGAGCGTATACTACAGCAAGTATTTCTTTTTCTGATGTGGAGTAGTGTTTTTCAGCTCCTTTGAAGACTCTACTGGTGTAGGCAATAACTCGGTGCTCTCCCATCGTATCTTGTTGATATAGTACACTTCCTACTGCGTAGTCACTAGCATCGGAGTATATTACGAATTTTCCTTCTCGTTGAGGATGATGTAACATAATATTTTCGATGAACAACTCTTTCACTTGGTTAAAGGCATCTTGATGTTTCTTCTCCCACTTCCATTTTTTTTCTTTCTTCGTTAGCTCTAGAAGTGGTTGCGTACATCTTGCATATAACGGTGAGAATCTTCTGTAGTATCCTGTGAGTCCTAAGAATGCTCTTAACTCTTTGAGATTTCCGGGTATAGGGAAATTAGTTATGCTGGAAATTTTGATAGGATCGGGTTGAATACCAGAGGATGAAATAATGTGACCTAGGAATTGGATAGAGGTTTTGATAAATTCACATTTGTCTAGGTTAAGGGATATGTTCGCTTGCCTAAACTTGCGGAATATCGTGCTTAGATGTTTTATATGTTCATCTAACGTTTTAGATACAACTAAGATATCATCTACAAATATCATGGTGTAGGGTTCCACTTCAGGTCCTAGGGCTCTTTCTAGACACTTTACGATGGCTGCTAAACTCGTGCTTAATCCGAAGGGTACTACCCTGTGTTGGTAGCATTTATTTTTATACAGGAAAGCAGTGTACTTTCTATTCTCTTCACGAATTGGAATCTGCCAGAAACTTGAGCGTAAATCTAGCTTCGTCAGATACCTTGCTCCTTCACACTTAGTAAATAGTTCGTCCGCAGTTGGTGCACAGTCATACTCCTTTAATACAATGCTGTTCAGCTCCCTCATGTCAAGGCATAGACGTATCTCTCCATTTTTCTTCTTCACTACCACTAGAGGATTCAGGAAGTTGCTGTTCGATCGCTCTATGACTCCACTTTCGATCATACGCTGAATTTCGAGTTCAACCTCTTTCTCATATCGCATTGGGATAGGGTATGTCTTCCTAATGACTTTTGTAGGGTCTGACACAACTATAGAATGTTCGTATACTGTCGTCTGCGTCGGTACTTCACTAAATACATCACTATATTCTTCTATTAATTCGTGCAGTTTCTCTTCTTCCTGTGTCGTCATCCCTTCATCTACCGCATTCACATGTCGAGTTGGACCATATTATATTTGTGGCTTGTACAAAGTAATAGGTGTTTCACTTACCTTGCACTCTTCTTCCTCGCTGTTCATGTTTACTTCATATTGAACATTTTTATAATTACACATAATCATATTATCATTAATATTAATCTTAGCATTTATTGTATTTAGTATATCGATACCTAAAATTCCATCATAAATCAATTTATGCATAATTATCATAGGGTGTTCTAACTTTAGATTTTTATATGTTAGAGTTACATATGCTTGTTGTTTAACTCTTTCTTTTTTATTTGTAGCTGTTGTAATATTTAAATTATTTACGGGCAAAATTGCAGTATTTTAAAAATATTTCTTGTTGCGTTGAACCCATGCAACGTTAAGAACAGACAGCTGGCTGCCGGTATCAACTAGCATTCATATTTTACACCTGTTTATGTTCACAGTCACAATAGGGCATTGTGTTTGCTGCGCGTCTCGCTTTATATCCTGTTCGGTGCTTAATAAGTCTTCCTTAATATCGCAGGGGTATATGTTGTTTATTTTATAATTTTGCTTCCGTTTATTCAGTCATTGTGACGTCTTTTATGTAGACGGTCGGCTGTGGAATGTTACTATCTCATTCATTCCTTGGCCTTCTCTCTTCAATTTTTTTTCGTCGTCCCCTCGTACTGCGGCAACGCGTTTGTCAGCTGGTTTTGAAAACTGTTTACGATTGGATGACCATGTAACGTCTCCTTGTTGTCTAGCTGTATTATTTTGTTCAGTTTCTTTAGCTGTGCGTGTTGTAATGTTGTACATTGGTGGCGAATAATTTATTTTATAATTATCACGGTGTGGTATAGTGTTTTGTATTGCTTTTTTGTCATCTCTGTGATAATTATGGTGATGATTTGCGTGTTTTTGTTCCCAGTATTGTGTTTTCTTACCTTTATTGATATTCTCCGACTGTGTTACAAGGATTAAAAATTCTTCTATGGTTTTGATCCTTTGTGTATAAACTGCCAACTGGATATCTCGCTGAAAATGGTAAGATAATTTTGAAACAATTTCATATTCTGAGAATTTAGGTTTGAGATGCTTTACACGTTCTATTTGCGTAATTGTGTATTGTTCAATACTCTGCTGTCCTTGTGCATTGAACTTTCCATATTCGAGTTGATCCCGTACTTGTCGTTGGGTATGTAGATTCCAGTATCAGTTCTCGAATGCTTCACGAAACTGCTGATATGTACTAACGTTATCTCTAATAATAGAGTACCATTGGCTGGCTGAATCTCTAAGATATCGCGTGACGAAGTCTATCTTCTCGTCATCATTTATTGCACTCCCAATTTTTTCTATTTCCTTCTCTACTCTTGCTAGGAATTCCATACTGTTCTCCCCTTTACCACCTGAGAACTTAAGTCTGCTCCTTTCTTCTGTTGGTGTAGGAAATATGGTCATTTGGTTCTGTCGTCTTCTTAACTCACTTCGTAGTTGGTTCATTTCCTCTTGAATCTACTCTTTCATATGTGATACGTCTCCCGACCGGTCTTTCGTAGTTTCTTCAATTTTATTCTCAATAACTACAGTACGTGTTTCTATTTCTCTAAGTTTACTGGTATTTACTTGGGATACATTATTAATAGCTTGGATTTTATCATCCTGTTCTCGCGTTATAGTAGTTAAAGTATCATTTATTTGTTTATGCGTTTCTTTTAAATCTTTTCTCCACTCGAGACGTAATTCTTTTGTTTATTTTCAATCCGTACAACTTGTTCATGTAAGGCTTGTTTAAAATTATTCTCTAGAGTATCAATACGTATGTTGGTGTCACTAATTTTTTCGGTTAACTGCGCATTACTGTCAATTATACTTTGTTTTATTTCAAGATTATCAATTTTTAACTCTTCTAGACTCTCTGTAATTTTTATGGTGTCCTGTCTAAAATTTTCGGACTGTAGAAATTTATTTTCTAAACTTTCTGTTTGTTTTGCTAATTTATTTTCTAAACTTTCTGTTTGTTTCTTATTAGATTCTTTTAATTCGTCTATTCTAGCATTTAAATTTTCTGTCTGTTTATTTAAATTTTCTGTCTGTTTTGTGCTTAATTCATCGACCCAGGCACGCATCATCATCTGGAATGCTTCGACGTCTAAATTTCCTGGAGTCGTCATGTTGAAGTATTATTAAAATATTTATTTAGTAGTAATTCTTTAAAAACTATTATTGATAACCGTTCCCTACTTATTTATTTATTTCTGTATTTTTTATTAATAGTTATTATTAATACTCATTACAGTTACACCTGTTACATAGACAACAATATTATTTGTGGGCGCCAGCTGTGTGATTACACAACAATTTAACATTACATTCAGTTACTGTTTAATATAAAGAATAATTACATATTATACATTTTTCATTTAACACACTCTTTATATTTTTTTAGAGCAACCATTTAGCTACATAAAAAAATTTTAATAGTTAAATGATGGGGATCGGGTCATACATTCATGATCTACAATTTATGTCACAAATTTTTGTATATAAATTTAGGCATGTCTTGCCCCACGTGCAGGGCGACATTCTATATAACGTGACAATTTTGCAAAATTTAATTTAATTTAAATTTGTGGAACCCCACGATCTTGGAGCACCAAATTTATGCAACGTTACATATACATAAATAGGCGTGAACGATCTCACGTTCAAGATTGACAAATTCTTTAAACAATATAACATAAATTAGGGTGTCAGGTGTATCTGCAATAAGAACTCTATGTAACTTGAAACGGTAATTAAAATTTATTTGATACTATAAAAAAATATGTGCACATGGCACTGACTTCGATTTTAAAACATTAGTTATTATTTGTTATTATGCCGTAAGGCTTAAGATATATACATCCTTACTGACTAAATATTTTATGCTACTAATTATTATATAAAAGAAAAATCTCATTTTCAGACTACTCAGTCTATTAATATGTTTCAAAATCAATTTTTTAAATCTTTTTTTCTATATTGTAACGTACTCAAAATGTTAATAGTTATTGTTTCTCAGTACTGTTTTCTCAAATACTAATTGTTTTTATTTAAATGCTTTGTAATCATTTTATATCATATTAATTTGAGCTCTTGTTACGTTAATCATATTTCTAAAACATCTATGATTTTAACTCTACTATACAAGAAACATTGCTCTTATTTTAAATAAAATATTAATGTCTAACTGTCTTTGAATTCTTTGTATGATTAAGATATGAATAAGTTGTCTATCACCTTATTGTCGTCAATCATACTCGATCATTTTTGTTCCATCGGTATCCGTCCTCGTCTCGCCTACAGCGTCGGCTGTCTCTCTTCTCCTCTTGTCCAGCGTCGGCTGTCTCTCTCTGGAACTCTCCTCTTCTCCAGCGTTGTATCGCTCTCTGGAACTCTCCTCTTGTCCAGCGTCGTATCGCTCTCTGGAACTCTCCTCTTGTCCAGCGTCGTATCGCTCTCTGGAACTCTCCTCTTGTCCAGCGTCGCATCGCTCTCTGGAACTGTTCTCTTGTCCAGCGTCGTATCGCTCTGTGGAACTCTCCTCTTGTCTAGTGTCGAATCATTAATGGATCTTCTTAAGTAGTGCTGTTATTAATTAAAATGATTGTCTTTACAGCTTAGTTACGTATTTGTACGTAACTGGCAATTTTAAACTGTTTACAAAAAAAATAAATATGCCGTGCTGACGGGCATAAGCTCCCGCTACACCGTGGATGATTCAAGAAAGAGGACCACTGTAGCTTGTGTGTCCTATTTATACCCATGTCTTGGTCGACACCGTCCAGTGATACAAAATCGACATGTTAGAAACTGTCTTTGGCTTCAGTTCCCCCACTCTTTGTCAAATTCGCTATTTTTTATATTTCTGCGAATTGCAGAGTCCTGTAAGTATACTCTTATACTTATCTTATAACTAATTTTACAACACATGTTCACTGTAATTTTGGACATTGCAACTTAACCCTTTCGATTTGTACACAGTTATTTCACTATTACACTCGTACGGTGTGTCACTTTCGCGTGGTTTTCGTACACAGTATTTAGTAAATTTATTTACATTTTATGGTGCTTTTGGATTTTAATTCTTAATTCTAGTTTATGAATAATTACGGAAAAACAGTAATTGTGCAATTATTCATCTTGGGGTGGCAAACTCGCCTGCAGAGACCTGCGTTCACACACACTAGCCAAATACTGGTGTACACACTTTTAGTTACATTTGTGTGTGTGTGCACATTGATTCAGGTCGAAACACCTGTTCATATTTTTGTCTGAGCCAAGCCTGCAATCCCTAACATGCTTATTTCTAATATATTATTAATTATTTACAGTTTATTAAGTAAATTAAAATTTTTATATTTCATGCTCAGTACATCACTTATTTGTACTGTCGCAATATATATATATATAAATTTGTGATGTTATTCAATTTGTTTCTTCTGCAAGTAGTATAATTTCGTATATTCTATACAAATTGAATAACATCACAAATTTATATAATTACTGCAAGAATGACGAGTTACTTGTATAGAAAATGATATATGTTCAGTTTTCCTTTTTTTCTTGGCAAGATTATATTATGTAGTTTAATGTATTTTTTTAGAAACTAACTAGATAACATCATCAAGTGAAGGCAAAAGTAATTTTCAAAATTTCAGTTAGTTTTTGGTTTGTTGTTTTTTAAGTAGGGTATATAGCCTACTTCATCTGTATTTATTAAAACAGTTTAATATATGTTATCTGTGTATCTGTTTTTAAAATAGTTTAGTTTAACTCTCATGTAAATCTTAATGTTTTTTTAGGATAAAGTTCATGAGGTTGTTGGTAGCCATGATAGTGGTTCTTCTAGTAGCAGTGACATCCATCATGGATCAGGAGTTCATCACCATCATCATCACCATCACCAAGCACATGCAGTTGGTGCCGGGCCACATAGTAGTGAGGAAAGTGCAGAGAGCGGAGAATCAGGTCACCACCATGGACATGGACACTAATTCATTGCTCCCTGAGGTTGTTCTTAGTTATCTCTCTTAATTGCTAAGATGTATTTTTTACAATAATAAAAAAAGTGCTTCATCCTTTTATATTTTTTTCTGTTCCATATTATGTAGTCTATAAAGACAAAGCATACTTAATATTCACAGTGGTTATAAAATAAATCAAGCCAGTCTCTTTTTTATAGAGAGATAAAAAGGTGGTGGAATTCTGAAATACCAAAAGACAATGAGACTGTAGAGACCAAGTAATGAATTATGCTGAACAACTGTGGAAGCCTAGAAAATGCATTTATTACTTACTCTTATATAGAACAAATATTATAGATTAGAAATGTTAATTATACTTTAAAAAAGATTATCTTTATTTTGTACTTTTTGTTATCCCTTTAATATATTTCTTGGTTTTGTTTCTATGATTGAATAACAACTGGATGTTACCATACTTTTTATAAAAAAAACTCACAAGTTAGGTCAATAAGCACAGATTTTATTATGTTCACCCAATGGAAACTGTCTCTAGTTTTACAAATTCATCCAAGAAAGCCTTTTTCCCTTAGTTGATCACATGTTGTTGAGCTTACAATAAAGCTGTGTCATATGTCCATATCTTTACTCAAATCTGAAAACATATCATTTCTAAAGATGTATTTTTTTTTCATGAAAACTTCTTAATAAAGACAATTACTGTTTTTCTTCTTTTTCAAATATTTCGTTTAGATGAAACTTAGGAAAACATCTCTATTTCTTCTTCTCCAATAAGTATATCATCTTTGTACTTGCTGTTTTTATTTAATATTCTCATACTATTTGCTGTCTTTACAATATCAGTAGATAAGACCAAGGTGCTAGAAATCACTACATACTCGTTGAAAATTATGGTTGATAATTCTGTTATAGTGTTGACTGACATATTCATTGTTATAGGCATTGCTGGGTTTCTAAGAGTTATAAATGTGTGTGGGTATTATGACTTAGTGACTTGAGCCATATGGTTTGATGCAGCTGGAATTTTTTTCAGTTCATCCTAGATAAGTAGTTAACTCACATAAACATAATTAACAGTCAAAATCTTATATAAAATTACTTAAACATTAAAAATATCCTTCATTTATGTACACTTACAAACTTAAATTCTGATGTAATTTAAAGTGACAATAAGATAATATACTACTAACTGTAGATATATAGGCTGAAACTGTAGACACTGGACCTTTGATATTGAGTGTTACTTTTCTTACAGCTGCTAACGTTAAGCAAGAAAAGATACTCATTTCAACCATGGTTGCTGTACATATGAAAGTGGGGAGTGAGGCCTTGTTGTTTTTTAATCCTACTTTTATTTTTAAATTTTACTTACTTTTTACATTTTTTCTAATTTATCTACTTAAGTTGAATTTTAGAAATTGTAATTACTGAACAACTCTTCTTCAGAAAGATGTTTTTCTCCATATTCAATTAACTACATCTGAAATGTTCTAACAGTGGTACTATTGCAACTTCCTGGGCTGTTTGGCTGTGGTCCAGGGTCTCCATGTAGGGTACCAAACATTTCTCCTATATCCGTGATGACTATCTTCAGTAGAGTGGAAAACAAATGTCAACTGCCCATGTGGGACTAAACCTTTTTCTCTTAGCCTATGTGGGCAGTTGAAACCATAATATATGTCAATTGAAACAATATATGAACTGTAATAGTGAACACATTAATTAACACTACAACAAAATTATCTTTAACTGTTTTTACAACCTGTGGAGGTATGTGGCAACTTCTAGTACCCAAATTCTCAGTAGAATGGTCATTTCTCAGTAGAATGGTCATTTCTCAGTAGCAACTTCTAACCTTTCATAGAATGTTTTAAGAATCATGAGCTTTGTAAAAATCTGTGGTCATCTAAACAGAGTCTAGACAAATTGTGAAGTGCAAATCACATCTAACCTAATTTCAAGATAAACTTAATTGTTTTTGGCAATATAAACCATCATTATTATAAGTGCATTTGGTAGACCTGAAAAAAATATTTTGTGCTAAATGTACACGTTATTCAGCAAGCATGAGTCAACACACAATCACTGCTCTGACAAACCATGGACATAGTGGTGTTTATACTTTTTAAAAAACATCAGTTTGTATAAGAAACGTAAGAGTAAATAGTTTTTATTTTAATTATTGCTGTAGTTTCCAGTTTGTGAAGAGATTTTAAGTGATTAAAGTGATTTTAAGTTATAAAAAAAAAAAAAAATTTCAGTCTGAGGTATCTTAATCATCTCATGTAGTTTTGTTAAAAACATGCCAAAAACAATATGAAAATTTAAGAGAATGAAGAATATCAGAAACTATTTGTTTATTATATAAGAAAAGTACAGCAATACAGAGAAGAACCACACCTTGTAGTATATGCAGATGGAACTTATTTTCATAGTTTAATGTCAATTACAAAATGTGGACAACAATGAAAAACTGATTCAATTAATTTAAAATATACCTTATCTGATCCGTCAGTGATCTTGTAGTTTAATATTCCACTACATGTTTCGGGAATTAAATTCCCATCATCAGGTAAAACTTCTTCTTCCTAATATATAGGAGTTGTCGGTGAAATTATTAAAAACACATACACACACGAACGAATAAAACAAACACAACTGTTAAAAGATAAGGTATATTTTAAATTAATTGAATAAGCGATCTGGAGACCATTTATATGATGAATGAAAAACTGGCCTGAAAACACCAATAACCAAAAGACACAAGGTATTTGTACCTCATGTTAGTGATGCAAATGGATTCATACCAATGCATTCTTAATGTTTAAATTGGGTACAAATAAAATGAGTGTCACTACAATATGAAATACGAAAATTATGAAAAGTGACTTACTGAAATGCTTATTCCAGACTTAATTATACAATGTAATAGTAAAGACAACATCTGCTACCATAATGTACAAGTAAATTCACCCCGACATTAACAACAAGAAAGGCAGATGCGATTAACTGGTCAGTGAATCATGGCATTCCTTGTAGCTCATCATGTTAAAACCTGAGTTTTTTATAGTAATTAAACAAAGTATAACTACACACAAAACATTTAAAATAGGTGCTACTTGGCAAAAAATGGACATTTTGTTTTATGACTTTCACTCTGCCACCCTAATTTTAATTTTAATCCAATAAAAATGACGAGCCATGAAAGGTGAATGTTGAAAAAACGCATACTGTGTCTATGGGCAGTGTAATAATTAGCAACAAATAAATTTTTGAATGCATACAGCATGCATGTGGGCACAAATAATTTAATTATTCATTACGATTACTAAGTATGTAATGATAATGTGATGTATTTTTATACTTACACTTATTGTTTTATTAATGGTACCTATAATTCAATTTTTTATTTTTTATTGTATTCTTTTTTATATAGCCTAAAGGTACCATATGATGTTATTATTTATTACATCATTTAACCGTATTGAAAACATGCAATGACAAAATAAGATCAAATATATATGAAAAATACCAAATATACAAACATATAAAAGAAGAGGGCCATCAAAATCTATTAAACGTTATGACAGGCTTCAAAAATCATATCACTTTTGAAATATTACGACAAAATCAACATTCAGTAATCAGCTGATATAATATGTAAACATGAACACTCTTATAACAGAATCAGTTCTTAGGAAGCTGTAGACAACAACATATGCATCAAATTAACAATGTCTACAAATTCGTTTTTATAAATAATAGTGTTTTATAATATTGTGAACACAAATGTGCAATATAACCTGACGATGGTCTATGACCGGAATCGATTGCTTTAAGAATATAAATAATAACATCATATGGTACCTTTAGACTATATAAAAAAGAATACAATAAAAAACAAAAACTAAGTATGTGTTTAGTGTTTTTATGATATTTTTTTTAACATTCATCCGGTGGTAGGGTAAACAGGGTGGGAGATTATTTGAATAAACTGATACATGCATTTATTGCAATAAGTAAGATGAAATTAGTTAAAAAGATATAAATTTAATAAAAAATTCTATTTTAAAATCAAAGATCACATAAGAGTATGTGCACTATTTTTCTGCAAAATGTTGATATCAAAACTGACACACGTTGAAAATCACTCAGTGAGTAGGCTAATATTTTCAAATGCACAAATTGCCCCTCTCACACATCTTAGACTATTTCCTGCCTAGCCCTACTGGAACCTGCATGACTGTTTATATGATATTATGAGTTATACAACTACGGTACTTTTTTTGTCACCCAGTCTGAACAATGTCGTAGCCAGTGGCAATCCAGGTAGCTTGACTATATTTCATATCCTAAAAGACTGAAGATGTTTGAAGTTCCTTTGTACTTTTTACAATCTGTCATGGATAGTATATAGTTTGCCTAAATAATTTAGATAACTTTTAAACCCAGCAGCACTCCTCAAGGTGACTCGCACACACAACTCTCAAGCTTGTGTCTCTAACAGAGAAAGTTACCTTTCAACATTTTTTAAACTTCTTGTGAGAACTTAACAAGCATAAGTTCTTAATATTAAGAATTACAAATCCTTCTGTCACACTATGCAAATAAAAAAGTGGTATCAAAGACAATTATGCCAGCTGCTGTAACAATTGTTAACTCAATTAAATCACCTATGAAACTGGTTATTTTTTCCTAAGCCTGTCCCTACAGAGTCTCTGGTTGAACAACCTACACTACATGGAAATTAACACACATATTAGTGGCCCATAAATCACTGACAAAAGTGATGTATATGTATTTTTTATAACTTCTAGTGACAAAATGTTTTATAAGGGTAAGTCATTAACTAGACATAATTTAAAAATATTTTTATCAGCTTTCCAACACTTTTTTACCATGGTTTGAAATTTATTGTCATCATCAAGACTATATAAAAATAATTAATATACACGTCAAAAACATTATTACTTATAGAATATTATAAGTATTCTTATTAATTTAAGAATAATAATATTTATGTAACAGTTATTATTTTATTTTTATGTAGCACACACGCCTTCATACACATTGACATAAGCCTATACTATATTATGCTATATACTGTACATTTATATTTATTTATATTATATATATTATATTTATATTATTTATGTATTGCCCCACATGTATCTATATATGCATGTATGATGTATGCATATGCATTTTATCAAAACATAAATGTTTTAAAATTGTGTCTAGTTAATGACCAAGTTTCACAAGAACCTTTTGTCATTTATTAACTTGTAATCACTTCTAAGGATAACTTCTAAGGTCTTATAGCCTATCCTGCAGTTCTGATAAAAACTAGCAACACCTCAAATTACTTAATGTTTTACTGTTCATAACCAGAATCTTGTAACAATGAAAACATCTAACACTGGTCTTTATAGTAACAATGCAAATTTAGGTTAGATTGTTATTAATTAAATAAATAAAATTTTATAGATCATATCTTAATCTTAATTTTGTGGAATATATTTCTTTGTAACTTAATATGATATATTTAGGAAAAATATCTAGTTTAATAATATTATAGATATCTGTACACAATGTAATGCCAGTACCTTATTAAGAAAAATAAGTTCTTAATGAACTTAATGCATTAAGAATGATTATGGCTATCATGGCCATATATTCTACAGGATTTTCAGAATACCAGAAACACCTCCTGAATGTTAGCTTTATTATTTTTAGAACATTTAAAAGAATCTAACATTGGCTGAAGTAAGATAAAATTATATAGTTCAGTTCCTGTGATTTTGGTAAATAAACTGCACAACACTACTGTCTAATATTCTTATTTATTTTTTTAATGTACATAAAAATAAAAAACTATTAAATATTTACCTAGTAATTTACATTTAAAATCTTCATAGCAATTTAGAAAAAATGTACACTACAATCAACTGTATTTTATGGTTTTATATTTTGTAATTAATTTTTAAAATTACAACAAATTTCTATGAAATTAATAAATAAAGTATTAAATGTAATACTACATAGTATTCAGTGGCTATTTGTTTAAATAATATACAAAGATCTTGCATTTTCAATTTAACGTTCAGTAAATTTACCATAAATTTACTATTAAAATTGTCATTTTATATACGCAGATATATACATAATTTACACGTGTATTCTTGGTAACAAATACCAAAATTGTGGTAAACAATATATTATATGTATGAAAATATATATATTATTTTTATATTAATATTCTTATTATGTACAAGCTAATACAATCACACAAAGTATCTTGAGATATGATAATTAAACATCAAGATAGTTTATAGGTAACAATACTGAAGTAATGATGGACAAATCAACATTGATATCATTAGCAGTCATCTCAACAGTACATTTTTATCAAAATCTGATATTTAATAACATAACATATGTGGTTAGCACATATTCAGTTTTCAGGATTATAGGTAAAACAAAACCAAAATTGTAATAAACCTGAAGAATTATTAAATAGGTCTATATCTTATAAATGAAAAAATAATATCACAAACAAAATTATGATTTTGCATTTGTGTCTTCGGTTTTGTTGTCCATAATGTGTCTGAGTATCACTAATGACTTTGCAAACACTAGTTTTAGATAAACATTATTTTCAACTGAAAATATACAAACACACAAAAACACATAAAAACAACATTCTAAAAAGACATAATTTAAATTACATACGCTATTTGAACACACACACACACACACACACACACACACACACACACACACACACACACACACACACACACACACACCATGGTTTTTTTAACGGCACCATCCCCAAAACCAGAATTGACACTGCTCATAGCAACAGCTTCTAACAAAGCTCACAATGAGCAAATGCTGGCTCTGGCAAAGGAGGTAAAAATTCCTTTAAAAAGTTTTATTAAAACTAGAGTTCCATGTTGGAAAAGTGTTTGCATAATCACTTGGATTTACATTTAAAAATTGTTTAATACATTTACTCTATTTAGCTTCAGTGTGGTAGATTTATAAATAGTAAACTTTTAAAGTAGGTTTCTAAGTGTGTAATGAAAACCCTTTGTACACATTTAAGTGCTAGTAGGGTGGGCTGTTTATTTTTCAGTGATTCTGTCCTGAAAATAGTTCTGATTCTACAACAATTGAAATATACTGTATGGAGAGGAAATTATTATTTTTTTTTTGTATAAGTAGAGTTGCAAATCACTGGTAGAGTTCTTCTAATTAATATTCGTAAATAATTAACAGCTCTGTTTGTTACCATGTGTTACGGATAGATACCATGCATCATATATAGTAACCAATAATGCAATACCATGTATGGACAGCCATGAGAACTGGTAAATACAAATATGTATTTTGTGAAAAATGCATGATACATAAATATGTAAAAAATATAGGCCTACACAGGTATAAAAAGAAGGCTTTATTTCTTAGTAACAAAAAATTTACTAATAAAATTATGGGTAAATTTTGAGATATGGACCTAAACACACTAACAAAACTTCAGGCTATTTACAATATGTTAAAAAAAATGAACTGTAAAAACAAAGTTTGACATCTGGAGCTTATGTATTATATAACTTACATTATTTGATATGCCTATGCAACACTATTTGTTATACAGAAGACTCTTCAGCATTTGAAGAGGATGTAGTCCCTGAAAACGTTCCATCACTACCACCACCACTATGATGATAATCGTATCTTCGCAGTCTTCTCTGATATTCAAATGAAAAGTATGTTTGATCACTTGTTGGAAAGCTATCACCTATTTCAGCATAAACGTTATCCTCATGAGTTGAAATTTGGTCAGCTACAACAGAATATGGCAGATCTGAACTTGCAGAATAATCTGGGCCAATCTGTACACGTGTCTTATAAAATGGTTTAGCATGTACTTGAGGAACATGATTTACAGTTTTTTTTATAACTCTGTATTTTGTATTATTAGTGAGATCTATGTTACTTGTTCTGGATGGTGTGTTGTTAATGAACAACTTTGTTTTGAAGTCTTCCTCTACAGTATTTTTGTTTGATTTTGTTTGTTTGTCACTGTCAGAAGATGCTCTTTTGTAACTCTTTTCCAGTAAGGAAGAATTGTTAACTGGTGTTGCCCAAACAGTTTTGTGTTCCATTTCAGTTCTTGACCTAATTTCTGACAATTCTCTTCCTTCTTCAGTGACGTTTGAATATAAATGTTGGGTGATATTTTCATATATAGATTCTTGTTTTAATTTGCTGTTTTGTTTTTTATCTGCTGGCCTTTTTGGTAGCGGTCTATTAATTGGCCGTAGGTCTTCAGGTAAATATGATGTAGAAAACCTAAATGATGCTGACTTGACAGTTTTCTTATCACCCAATGAAACTTTTCTTGTTTTTGCTACAGGTTGCTGTTGTTGTTGTTGTTGTTGTTGTTGTTGTTGTTGCTGCTGCTGTTGTGGCTGTTGTTGCTGGTGTTGGACTTTATTGTTGGCATGCTCTTTAGGATAGATGTAGTGAATTACTTTAAGCTGTTTACACCACTTCTCACTACTCTCTTGACAAAACCTTAAAGCATTTTGTACACACTGTGACTGAAAGACTCTTCTCTCTTCAGAATCTCTGCGTCCACATCTTAGCACATAGAATCTTGAATTTATGTCGATTTCTAATAAACGGAAGTTACGTGAATTGTAGTCATTGCTGTCTCTTGGAGGCAAAATGCAAGTTAATATCACATCTTCTTTTCGGTATGTTTCTAGAAGCATTGAACCTAAATGAAAACAAATTAACTTATCAGTAAATAACAATATACAAATGGTTACTTATGTAAACATGTCCAAGATTACAAAATCTATTTTTAACGTAGCTATTTATTTTATGTACATAAATATTGTGTTAAATTAATTTAACAAATCCTATGTAATATGGCAAGTTAGTGGATAAAGTACTAGAAATATAAGACAACCTAACCTAGAGGAAAAGGGGGAGTAGATGTTTATATAGACAGATCTAGTGTATAAGAAGTGGAAGAAGGGATATGAAGCTCAAGAAACACTAGCCACCAGTTGGGATGCATTGGAATGGGATATGTTGGATAGGAAAGAATTATGTTGGATAGAAATATTACCCTATTAAATTCCACATTTAATATGTGGAAGTTCTGTCCAAGAACCTGGTGCAAAGATTAAATAAGTATGCAGAATCCTGGGTGCTATTTGAGTTCAGAAGACAGATCAACTTTTTGTAATGAAATGTATCTTTGAGAAGTGCCATGAATATAGAGCACTAGGGAACGGATTTTTAGGTAAATAAATATTTTTATATGTAATTGAATATTTTTGATATTTATATTAACAATTTAATATTTTTATAATAGGTTATTAACACATATTTTTAACTTTTCAATGTTAAGTTTTTCAGGTCTCAACCGCAAAGCACTAACGCTACACCTACAGATCGCCAACATATACGGACACAATTACGTGACTGAACTAATACATCACACAAATGAATGGACAAAAAAACAAATACATAACATACAGACAAAACACGAGAGAAAAATAAAAAACCTGACACCAATCAACACAAATATAATTCCCTCACACAAATTCTACCCATGTACAATAAACCTCACGAACGTCACAATCACTAAAAACGAACAAACACTCCTTAATAAAGGCCTAAAACATAACATACATTACAAACAAAACAGCCAAACACTAACAAAACTCATAGTTGACACTGAAACAAATATACAAAACACAGCACCAGAACATCAAGACACACTAAGACGTAATATAAACAATATAATAGGAGGACATAAGACATCATTCAACAAGAACCACAACTCAGAAATACACACAGCCATCAAACTGAGAGAAAAGGCACACAAACACAACATCACATTTGTAAAAGCAGACAAAGGCAACACGACTGTAATCATCTCCACAGACAACCTACACAAAAAAGTACAAAACTTCATGAACAGAACAACATCACAGAAATAAAACACGACCCCACCGACAGATACCAAAGCACAGTAAAACAACTAGTCAACAAAGCCAAACACACAAACAAAAGCCCTACATGAAACAAATCCGACCATCAGCCCCTACCCTCCAAGCGCTTCCCAAAATCCATAAAGAAGATATTCCGATCCGCCCCATTATCAACTACCGCAATGCCCCTGCACACAAACTCGCAAAACATCTAGACAAAATTATAAGACAACACACACAACTAGACAACAACATTGCAGTAAAAAACAACACAGACCTAGTAACAAAAATAAAAGACATACACATCCCCCATAATGCCACATTAGCCTCCTTTGACATTAAAAACCTGTACACAAACATCCCCATCTCTGAAACAATCACAATCCTACAAAACAAACTCAAACAGAACAACACACCAGACGAACTTATCAACGAAATAACAGAAACTCTGAACATTATCACAAAACAAAACTACTTTACTTATAACAATAAATACTACACACAGAATGATGGTCTACCCATGGGCTCCCCATATCCAGCATTCTAGCAGAAGTCTTCCTCCAACACTTAGAAAAAACAAAAATACTCACAAACAATGACAGACGCTCACATAAAATACTATATTGGCACAGATACGTTGATGACATTCTAATACTATACAAGGGAAAAAAAGATAATGTGAACAGTTACTAATGCACGTAAACAAAATACATAAAAACATAACCTTTACTGCCGAATACGAACACAACAATACCATAAACTTCTTAGACCTCTCCATCACAAAACTTGAACACAGGCACAAATTCAGTATATACAGAAACCCAACTACAACTGACACACTAATACACAACTCCTCCAATCACCCAGTACAACACAAACTAGCTGCCTTCAGAACCATGATACATAGACTTAACAACATCCCCTTAGATGAAAAAGGCACAAAGACGAACTAAAGACGATAAAATATCTAGCAGAATCTAATGGATATGACAGAACAATAGTCAGTAAACTCCTACACAAAACAAACAACAGACAAAAACAGAAAACAACAAATTCATAACACTAACATACATCAACAAACAAACTGAAAAAATTTCCCACAAATTCAAAAAAACAAGATACAGAATCGCTTACAAAACTACTAACAAAACAGAACACACACTATCAAAACACAAAGCACAAAACAAATTCGATCTACCCGGTGTTTACAAACTAAATTGCTCAAATTGCAACAAATTCTACATAGGCCAGACAGGACATAGCTTCAAACAGAGATACATTGAACACACAAAGGCACTCCACTCCACTACAGAATCCACCTTTGCAAACCACCTCATCGAAGCAAACCACACATACAAAAACATCGACAATAACATGAACATTCTACACGTACACACAAAAGGCTGAAAACTAGACACTCTAGAACAATTGGAAATATACAAACACACGAAAACAAATAAAAACGACATCCTAAACGAACAGACACAATTCAAATCGCACGCATTATTCAAACACATCTCACCCCACACACACAACATCGATCTTTCGAAATTCAATTCTGTCGCCCACAACAGGACGGACAGCGCTACCAGCGGCAACCTCTGAAGAAGCCTTTTAAAGGTGAAAACCGGTTCAGGTTGTAAGGTAAAACTTTATGTTTTTACCCATAAAAAACTTTGTGTTCCGAGTCGTTAATATAATAGTTGTATTTAGGCCTACATATAAATTCCCGACAGAATGAATATTGGGTAATGTGCAAAAGACTTCACAATTCGCGAAGACGAGCAAATTAAGTGTGACAAGAATCGTGGGTTAGAAGTGACGCTCTCGACAATCCCAGACATGCAGAAGATTGTCGAGACATGATTTTGGCGCCCTGGGTATAAATACAGGAGACGCGCTAACATCATTCTCTTCCTAAATCAACCATCGTAGTAGCGGCCGGAGGCTCTGCTTGACGAGTACAACTCTTTTCTTGATCGACTACTATGGCAGCCAGAGACTCTACGTAGAGACAACAACAGTTACATCTCAGACACAGCACTGCCCCCATAACATAGAAAGCCCTATCTCCGAAGAACAAAATTTTACAGGAAATAAGGAAAACAAATTTCTTCACCTGCATCAAAGTTTTGATACTTTAAAAGGCTTTTGATGTGTAAAAGTTGTTGTTTTAATGTACACAACTTTGTGTTAATGTTAATATAAATGATTTTTAATTTTCTTTTAGAAAAAATGGATTTAGGGCTTTTTATTTTAAAGTTTGCTGCTGTAATGCACGGTCTCGAAAAACCCTAACTTCCTGTATGGGAGTCGGGGCTTTTTATGATCATAATTATCATGTTTACAAACCCTAAATAATAGCTTTGCATAAAACAACTTTTAAAAACTGTGTAATACCATAAAATAAAAAGAACACATTCAATAATTTTCAGTTTTTTTAATTAACATAAAACTAGTTTACATATATATGAAGCTTGTTCTTTATCAGTCTTTCATTAGTCAGCGTTTAAAGCCTTAACTCCCTGTATGGGAGTTGGGGCTTTTTATGATCATAATTATCATGTTTACAAACCCTAAATAATAGCTTTGCATAAAACAACTTTTAAAAACTGTGTAATACCATAAAATAAAAAGAACACATTCAATAATTTTCAGTTTTTTTAATTAACATAAAACTAGTTTACATATATATGAAGCTTGTTCTTTATCAGTCTTTCATTAGTCAGCGTTTAGTAAGTCTGGCTCTTCTGACTCTTGGATGCTCAACCATCCACGGTGGTTAGATGGCATAAGGGGGAACAGTTTTTCAACTATATCTTTTTTCTTTGCTTTATTGAATCCTCGTACTTTGTCAAATTTTTCAGGGATGGGAAAGTAGTTCTTGATGCATTTAGCTTGCAAGAAGTTCAACACTTTTGAACTAGATTCTTCATATTTGGTAGAATACAAAAGACTTGTATTTCCTCGTTTAGCAGTTACTTTAACAACATCTGTGAGATAAGGTATGTTGTCACCTCGATGCTTAAGTTTTTGTTTTGAAGTGCAATCTTTCCATGCGAAAAAGTCCCCAACACTAAGTTCTTTGGTGTCTACTTTTACTGAGTTTGCTTGTTGAACACACTTAACAAAATCCTGGAAATCATAAACCTTTCTACTGTGCTTCATAGCCAATTCAACTTGATGGTGAATGGAGTCAGCAGCCATAAACGTATGACCTGGTTCGAATTAAAAAATGTCAATGGTGTCTATAGAAATCTGTGGGCAATAATTTACAAGATACACCAAAAAGGTAAAAATAGTCCAGTTTTTGTTTTGTGCTGAGCAATTGTCCAGCCAAATACAGATATGCTTTACATCATTGATATGATAAAAAAATGAATAAAATGCATTTAAGATGTCTTCTTTTTTTCTTCCGCTTATTGCCTCGTGCCACAAGACTGCGAGAGGTTTAGCCTTCTGTTTTGTACCAATAGGTACAAAACTTTCATTAAATACTACCATTCTTCGAGTAAACACAACTTCTTTGAAGGAATCCATCCATGGCAACATAATCACCTTCTGTAGATCAGCACAAAAGTATAAGGTGTCAGTGGAAGACTGCAGCTTAGCGTGTTCTTTATAGAGGTCTCTTGATTTTTCAGCCTTTTCAATGTGGCACTTCCAATAAATGCAAGTCTCACAGTCTGGTGATAAATTTTCCTGATTGTGGTCTTTGTCATGTTCCTTAAACTTGAAGCACATGCCACATTCTTCATGACCGAGTTTCGTAAACGATATGTTCAGCTCATTAACAACCTTTCTATACAGATCGTAAGAACAATCACAAGAGTTTTCAGCTCGTATAAAATCATCCATACATCCTTTGAATGGTCACATCATTTGGGAGGTATCGTCGATTTGGCGCATGTTCTCTTCTGTAGTGAGCAATACTTGGGTTGTAGCTCTCTATATGATTTATAATAATGCTCCTGTCAATTTTCTTAGGATTAGGATGCTTTCCTCTTTTGTCAGTCGAACATGACATCATACCAGTCATTGTATCTTTGTCAAAAGATGTTAAAGTGTCATAAATAACTGAGTTATTTTCTTTAGAAAACCCAAGAGTAGTAAGAAAAAACCATTTAAATACTCTGACTCTTTCGCCTTCTTTGTCATTGAAAAAATATCGAAACGAATTGTTTCTAGTTTCCGATTCACCCCGACATCTCTTCACCGGGAGCTTAGTGGCACACACCACGATAAAGTCCCGTTTTTCTGTGAAATTTTTGTTCCAAAATTCGGTGTTACATTGGTTTCGCCACTCTTCCGAAAACCTTGTGCTGCATTTGTAGCGACATTTGTCACCACAAGGATCACGTGGGGGATGGTTTTCTTTTAACTTTTTGACTCTGTTTTGTGCTTTTTCTTTTGGAGTTGTACTTTTTTTCTTCCTTACTCTTTTCGTTCCCCTTTTTGTGATACCAAGATCTTCTTCTTCTTCGTCTTGTTGTTGTTATTGTTCTTCTTCTTCTTCTTCTGGAAATACAGTATTGTTTAAAGTTTCACCATCGTTAAAATTTTCTATTTCGTTCCGTACTGGATCATTTTCAACTTCAATTAGCTCTTCAAAATTTGATGGAACAGTGTTGTGTAAAATCAGTGTGCTTTCATCTTCTTCATTCGTTTTTGAGGGATTCGCATTAGATTCAGAAACGTCCAACATTGATTGCTGTTCCTCATTTAAATAAAACTCATCTTCACTGATGCCATTGTCAATTTTTTCTTTTTGAGGTACATTATTTCTTAAAGTTTCCTCAGGCTGCAGAAAATTTGAAGGGCCAATAACTTCAAGTATTGTGTATGTTGGTGTGATTTCGTTTTCGTTCTTAGCCTGTGTAGTTGAGGGAGTTTTAATTGATACACAAGCATCCGACATTGATTGCGGTTCCTTATTTAAGTTGGATTCAAATTTATTCTTAACATTGTTAAGTTGTTGATTTTTCTCAGACAACATTGATAGCATTAAAGCTCCTCTTGATAAGTTACATCCGGGCATTATTGCTTCAACGTCTTAAAAAATGGAAATACTGGTCAAACCGCAAACCTAAAAATAAATGCATGATCGTCAGAACCTATGTAAAAGATAGACTGACTAGATAAAAATAAACACTTGAAGGTACTGTATATTGTTCGTTACATATACAAAAACCAGACAATGCAACAGCTGATACAAACGTAGGCCTAATCAGTTAAAAAAGTCAGCTGATTCCAAATTGAGACAACACAAGGAAAGTTGTTAATATTTGCTAAAATGAGAAAGCATTATATAGGTGAATTTTTGTTTCTGTTACAACAACATACTGTTGTGTTACTTTCATTCATTTACATTTTTTATAGTGACGTTTATAGTTTTTTCCTTTGTTTTTAGCATTTTCTCGAAAGTCTCGTTTTCTGTTTTTACTTATTGAATTGTATTTACTTATTGAAATTGTTTTCATTTAAGTACAAAAAACCCTTTAAACTGATCCCATGATTATAATATTTGTTGGGCAAAAAGGTTGTAAATAGAAACTAGGATCAGGTTCCTATATTTTGAGGTTACCTCCCGTTACCGTAGGCCTGAATATCTTTAAAAGAAAAATACTTATGAAATTACCTGAAGTGTTGTATGTAGAAAGTAAAAGAATCATTTATCTGCTTGAAGAAAATGAGATTATTAACACTAACAAATGGAACAACAAAATAAAATAGAACTGAACTGCTGCACTCAGTGTGATACACTAGAGAAACAATGGCGTTTATGTCAACAGACACTGCAACTAGGCTGTAGCAAAAACAGTCAGTCACATTGACATGTTTGATGAAAGAAGGCCCTAACTCCAGGAAACCACGCAACGGTGTCTTACAAAGGAAGGCCCTAATTCCTTGATAGCACGCTTAACTTGAAGAGTGAAGGCCCTAAGTACAACTCTTTGTGGATTTAGGGTGTTTTTAGTATTTGTTTGTTATATAGGGCCTTCTTTTATCGAAAACGACCTCAAACTGGAGTTAGGGCCAATATAAATTTCAACATCACTGTATTGGATTTAGGGCTTTCTAATGTCATAAAAAGGTGTATTTTTTTAGACCGATTCGGAAACGCTACAAAAAAAGCATTTAGAAAAAAGATGGAGTTGGGGCCTTTTAACTTATCAGGGCAGAGCAGCAGTCAGGAACTTCACGACTACTCATCAGTTCGTGTGAGCACTTGCAACCTGAGGCCATGACGGGAGACGAGGGAGCAGCCAAGAACATGCAGTAATCCAGAGTACAAGAATCTGACGGACGAAGGACCAGGAATCCAGGACAACAAAGGAGCATCCAGTATCAAGGACCGAAGAGGACACGCTGCGATGTACCACAACAATAAGGTGACAAACAACCATGCACTTGAAAACTGAGACTTAATCAAAAGACAATAATTAACAAAGAAAAAAAGAGACATTCAATTCAAATATGAATTAATAAATTGTATAACTGTAAATATTTGTTTGTATAATAATTAACGTAATACAGTATTCAAGAATGTGTACCGATAATTTTTATCTGTAACGTAGAAGATATAATTTGGAATCTAGAATTTTTGGTATTTAAATTGATAAAGTCATTAGAGAATTTTATTAGAAACCAATGCATATGCAGTTATTTAAAAGTAGATTAGATGATTAGAAAATTAGATAATCTAATCAGTATAATACTAATGAGCTAGCTGAGAGCAATATAATAATTATAACGATGTATTAGAATATAATGTTGTATAATATGTCTATGTGTAATATAAGAGTATTAATTATGTGTAATAATTAGATGTGCAAATAATAACGATTTTGATTCGTAACACAAATAAGAAATTTTATTAATAAATATTGAAATGATTTTTAACCAGATTACATAGTGTTATTATTATTACGATTACACCTTTCATCAAATACACACACGAATTTAATGTGTTGTAGTGTTGTGTAAAGATTTGTCTCACATTAAATAAATAAAATCGTTTGTAGTGTTGTAAAATGGCTTTCAAAAACATGGAGCTACCACATTAAACTCCTATGTGGTAACATACTAGGAAATATGCATTTCCTAGTATTTTATATTTCTGCACATGTAACTATGGTGTCAGACTAAACACTTGATAGGTACACCCGCTGTGGCTATTACAAATTGACATAGTTTTAGGTTTTAAGTGGCCCTAAGTGTAAACACACAAAGAATTTGTTTCCATATTACTACAGAAATGATTAAGTAACAGAGTAACAGAACAGTACTGGCAACTCGATAATACTCCTGAAAATTTTTGTAAACAGTGATGTAGTCACAATAAAGGGTGGGAGACAATTGTTCATTTTGCAAGCACTAAACCAGCTATTTGTTGCCATCGTACATCAGTTCTTGTGTTACATGACAGTGTTCTTGTCGTGTCCTGTACAGTGCTCAAGAACGCCAAATGCCAATGGTAAAATGTAGTGAAAGTGCCTGGTTACAGCAGTATGTTAAACAATTTAAAGGTATGTTCAGTTCAGATGGAAAGATACTATATTGCCAGACTTGTCGAAAATCTATAAAAGCGGATCAATGATTGTAAGTTATGCAACATCTAACCGGGAACAAACATATCACTGTGGCTTCACATTCTAGTTTGAAACAAGTGCTTTTAGGTGATACAGGACCCTCCTCCTCCTCACATTTGGGACCTATGAAGTGCCATGAATTTTATTCTGATTTGTGCAGACCTTTCATTTCAGCAGACATTCCTCTACACAAAGTACACAATCCAGCACTTAAGAAATTTCCCCATGAAGTAGATGAACTTCGATCCTTTGGATGAGTATACTTTAAGGAAACACTGTCTTCCAAACTGCTTTGAAGAAATATTAGGAAATAAGCTGTGTGTGAAAATGAGAAAATATGGGTAAGCACTGATGAAACTACTGATTCAATAGGGAGGAAAGTGGGAAATGTAGTTATGATGAATGTAGTTAAGTGGGCGTGCTTAATGATGAAATATTTCCGAACTTTCATTTTTGATTGCTTGTAAAGAAATGTCAGCAGCAAATCATATTACAGTAGGTAAGTTGTTCAATGAAAGTATGCATTTGTTAAGACAAAGTGTATTAAGTATGATAATGTATTGCTTTTTATTCCTGATGCTGTGTTGTATATGAAGGAAGTAGCGGAAGCCCTTTGTGTCAGCTATCCAAAATTGATACACATTATCTGTGTTGTGCATGCTCCACACAAAATGTGTGAGACTATCCAATCCTTGTATCTTAATGTGAACAGATTAGTATCAAATGGGAAGAAAGTGTTTGTTAAATCACCTACAAGAAATGATCTTTTAAAAAATAAAAGTCCTAACCTTCCGTTACCTGTGCTGGGGATTTGGGTTTCTGCAGTGTTGTATTGTGCAAATAATTTTGATATTGTGAAATCAGGTGTTGACAAATTGGATAAAGATAATGTTTCATCAACAGAGGTCCTTCAAAATCTGTTAGAAGACAGAAGTGTAACACTGAAGAAGGAGAACACCACTCCGAAACGACGTATGAGAAAATACAACAAGTAAGTTCACAGTGAAGTACCAACAATACTAGTAAGAAATGAGTTGGCATATATCTCTGCTAAACTGAGTTTCTTGTGCAATTCGATAAAAAACTCAAAAAAACAATAAACCTCTTAACAGAAACTGTTAATGAAATATGTTTTGTTGAAAGCAAAACAAGTTCTCTCACAGGATAAAAAATGGAAACCTTAAAATATAAATTCAAAGTTGTGTTTGGAAAAAACACTGGATTTGAAATTGTAAGTAAAGTTGCCCAAGTTCAAGTAACATTGAAAATGGTGTAAGTGACGTTCCTCTTTTTAAATATGCCAGACTGACTTCATGTGATGTAGAATGGCATGAAGTCCTTTCCAATATCGAGCTTTGTTCCATGTTAATCGGCATAGATTCATAATGGACAATTTAGAGATGGCATTTATTGTGCACTCAGTGGCGTAGCCAGTACTTTCGCCGCCCGGGGCGGCCTGTCAGTTTGCCGCCCCCTACACATTTCAGTTACCACTCGCCGACAAAAAAAAAAAAAAAAAGTATTTCAACGAGTAGAAAAGCGACCTAGCGAAAGTCTAACCTCCAAACGGACAGAAAGGCGACCTAGTGAGAGTCTAACCTCCAAACGGACAGAAAGGCGACCTAGTGAGAGCCTAACCTCCAAACTCCAAACAGACACAAAGATGAGCCAATGAAATTTCTACCTTTGAGCGGGCAGAAAGGAGTTAGCATTTTTCCTAGCCCGCCTTTCTGCCCGTTTGGAGGTTAGACTTTCGCTAGGTTGCCTTCTTCCTCGTTTGGAGGTTAAACTTTTGCTAGGTCACCTTTTTGTCAGTTCGGAAGTTAGAATTTAGCTAGGTTGCCTTTCTACCCGTTTGGAGGTTAAACTTTTTTAACATGAAGGATGACATCAACATTAACATGAACGATGTTACACATGAAGGATAACAGAAAAGAAAAGAATTGTGTTTAACTGAGCATTTTTATTTACATGTTACTTTTCAAAAATACTCCAATCATAGTCTTAAAAGTTGAAAGTACATAGCAACTAAAAAGTACATAGCATTATTTACAGATGAAAACAATTTAAAACTTTTGACTTTTCTTGCTTTTGCTGCTGCAAAATCGGAAATAACTTTGCTGTAGTCAAGTGACGATGCAGTTTCGTGTTCTATTGATAGAACTGCTAAATTGGTAAGTCTGTTCTCCGTCATTGTAGACTGAAGTAATTTTTTATTAACTTAAGCTTGCTAAATGAGCGCTCACACGAGGCTACTGACACTGGAATTGTAAGAAGTATTTGAAGGGCAGTCGCTAGGGACTTGTATGATTCTGCACCCATCGAATTAATATAAGTCAATAGACCTTTTGGTTTCAAGTTTAGTTTTTCGCCATTATTGGTTGCTCTTTTCAACAACAGTAAAACATCTTTAGTGTCTCTTAGTAGCTCTTCAAAATCAATGTCATGTGGATAATTTTCTGCAAGTATTTTACAGTGTTCAGATAATTTTTCTTCGCTGATTCCCTTCTTGAGGTGATTTTCAATCTCGCAAAGATAACCAAATCGTTTTTCTAGCTCCGAAAGATATGTGAATCTGTCTCTCATCTCTGCTGACAATTTGTCTATAATTTCAATTAGACAACGTTTTATCTCTTGTCGGCTGTTTAATACAACATCATCAGCATGCTCTCCAGGCATTTTACGTTTTTTCCGTGGCCTCTTATCTGTTTCCACGCCCCATTCCTCACATTTCTTCACAGATTTCTCAATGACTATGTCACAAAGATTCGTTCTCCAGTCTCCTAACTGATCTTCAAGAGTTTGCAGCAGTAACAGTGCACTGTGAAACCTTACTCCTTCAATCTGCAATACTTTCTGAGAGTGGTTTATTGCAGGGAGAATTTCTGCCCAAAAATACAGCAAACATATGAAGTCAAATGTCTCCAATCCATTGATGAGTATTGCGGCATCTTCCCGTGTTTCAACTGTTTCTGAAGGGGTGTCTCTGAGTTTTTCGAGACAAGCAATAATTTCGTTTAGCTGAGAAGATACTGCTTTAACAGCATCTGCTTTTGAACTCCATCTAGTTTCTGCATGTCTTTTTATTGTAATATTTACATGTTCTTTCAAAACACTCCACCTGTGTGTAGAACAAGAGAAGAATGTAAAAAGTTTCTCCAAGATCCCAAAAAATGTGATTGCTCGAGGGTTGACATGGGCAGCGTGCACTCCTACCAAATTAAGGCTGTGGTTGTCGCAGGGAACAAATATTGCTAATGGATTTAGTTCTAAGATCCTTTTTTGAACCCCTGTATGAATTCCAGCCATCGTTGCCTGGTTGTCAAATGACTGGCCTCTACAGTCTTTCCTCTAGTTTGGATGTTATTACTTCCGTTATACCAGCAGCAGTCTTATCATGTACGGGTATAAAATCTATAAATGATTCCCTTACCTCAACTGACTGTTCATCAATGTCAACAAATCTAATGATCTGAGACATTTGCTCTTCATGTGATTGATCTGGCGTTGTGTCAAACATTATACTGTAATACTTGGCCTTTTCACATGCGGCAATTATGGTTTTCCGCACTTGTTCACCCAAGATGGAAATAATTTCATTTTGTATATCCGGGGAGAGGTAAGATAATTTTCCTGGATTTCCTGAAACTGAATCCAGGTGAGTCCTCATTACAGGATCGAATTTAGCAAGATACTTGATAAGTGCGAGAAAATTCCCAGGATTGGCACTATCAGTAATTGATTCTCTATGTCCTCTTAGAGCTAGGTTCTGCTGAGCTAATGTTTGCACTGTAGCGATTACTCTTTCCAAGATTTCTTTCCAAATCTTAGCAGCTTCACAAACTTGTCGCTGAAGATGGCTATCAATGGCTGCTCCTTTATTCAGTGAACGCTCTAATTCTTTCCATTCCATAAATGCTGAGCGATGTGCAGCACTAGTCTCATGATCCTGGATGCGAGGATTCAGCTTACGCCAAGTCGAAAAACCACTGACACTACTAAAACTGCTCTGACTCTGGTAGTTCTTTTGTTGAAATAATGTGCAGCAAACACAAAACAGTGCGTTTTTACATGGAGAATAGCATAACCATGACCGATTAATCTTCCTTCCATTTTTAAGGAGTTTCTCAAACCAACACTTATTCATGGATCTTCCAGTAGTATCGGAAGGAAAAACACTGTCTTTGTTTTGCAGTTGGCTGGTGCCTTGACTTACGACTAGATCTCGAAACTGTTTTACAATGTTTTCAGGCCACCGTCCAATATCTTGCAGAACATCCATACTAAAGTTATCACTCTGTGTTATTGGTAGTCTTTTATCGTCATGTTCGTTGGCTCGTAATGGATTTTCTTCTTCAGAATTTTTTTGAAGTTCAAGTAATGTTTCTGGAATGATGTTTAATTCAGACGTAGTAGCAGAAGTTTCAATTAAGTTATTTACATTATTGGAGTCGCTGACTTTTCCCCCTCGTTGTTTTCTCCACCATTATCGTCTTTGCTGTGTCCTTCGTCAGTCGAAGAGCTTGATCCTCGATTTGGTGGGTCGACTTCATGACTTCCTTGATTTTTCAAACTCGAGCTTCTCTCAATAAAAGCTTTCATTAAATTTTTTGAACTCTCAGCAGACTGAATTTTTTTAATCTTTGTCTTTCGAAATTGAGCACCACTTGGCTTGATTCGTTTCATTCTGTAGGAGTTTTAGTACCTGGAAACCCGCAAAAAATTAGACAATGACCTGCGAACACTGCAACTATAGTTAATTCGTTAACTGGTTTCGTTATCGGGCGAATACAGTTGAAACGTTGACGTGTGATAAACAAAATACCTCAAAATTACCCCTCCCCCCGTTCCATGGGCTAAATGGTGCTTTTCCCAATTCTTTTACGTTTATTCTTATATGTTCACGCTCTATAACAAAAATCATGAATGTAGGGTTGTTCACGAGTAGTTTTGGTTTTTTTGCATTTTTTTTAATTTTTTGCGATTTACACCAGCAACGGCCACAGTATAACGTAATACATATCTTAATTTCAGATAAACTGATCATTCCGTAAGAAAATTACTACAATTTTAATCTTCTGTCCTACGTTATTAGTATATCATATACTAAAGCGAATCTAATAAAAAATATACTTTTTATTTAAAATATTTGGTGTTCTTTATATACATTAAATTAAATACGTTTTTATGCCTCTTGGGCATAAATGCCATCTTCACGAGCATGCGCAGCGCCCAGAATTGAGGTGATTTGACTCAAAGACGGGGTGGGGGAGGGGAAATTTTGAGGTATTGATCATGGGTACATCACTTTTTAAGATCAAACGAAAATCTTATCAGTTGTATTTTAAAATCAAAAATTAAGAGCATTTTACCTATCTTATCCATGAATACTCTTTATAATTATTTTTGATTGAATTCGAAACTGAATTGAATTTGAATAAAGTTCAATGCCTCAACTAATTATATATATATATATATATATACTAGCAGAATACCCGTGCTTCGCTACGGAGTTTCACGTTGTACGTAATGAAAATGTTAGTTTAATTAATAAAGTTCAATTAAAGTAGGTTTCTTAAAAATAAATAGCTGTAGCCCACAACTTCGTTCGCGTGGTCTTCAATTTAATGCGATAATATATTTAGAACAGAATCTATTCTATTGGGTTGCCATAGTAACCAGATCTAATAGATTTTTAAGACCGCAAAGGACCCCCCAGAGGATCGTATCGAAAAAACACCTGTCCTGTGTTGGTTCTCCCGTTGCGTAAAATATTTGTGCCAAGTTTGGTTGAAATCGGTCCAATGGTTTAGGTGGAGACGTGGAAGACCACAAAGGACCCCCCAAAGGATCGTATCGAAAAAAACACTTGTCCTATGTTGGTTCTCCCTTTGCTTAAAATATTTGTGCCAAGTTTGGTTGAAATCGGTCCAGTGGTTTAGGAGGCGATGTGGAAGACCCAAAAGAACCCCCAAAAGGACCCCATCGAAAAAACACCTATCCTATGTTGGTTCTCCCGTTGCGTAAAATATTTGTGCCAAGTTTGGTTGAAATTGGTCCAGTGGTTTAGGAGGAGATGTGGAAAACCTCAAAGAACCCCCCCAAAAGACCCCATCGAAAAAACACCTATCCTATGTTGGTTCTCCCATTGCGTAAAATATTTGTGCCAAGTTTGGTTGAAATCGGTCCAGTGGTTTAGGAGATGTGGAAGACCCCAAAGAACCCCCCAAAGGACCCCATCGAAAAAAAATACAGAAACCTTCGCGCACAACAACTCACCGAAGTTTCATCGCAATCGGATGAATGGTATAGGAACGCATACAGGACAAACAAAGAAACATTAATTTTTATATATAAGACAACAATATAACTTAAAACTTAATATTGTTTTCTCACTGCTAGAAAACAATTTTTTAAGGCGCACGTTGAGTCACAACCATCTGCAACAGCCCGCTCGCGCGTTCTGAGCCCGCGCGACAGGCAACCTTTGTTATATTAAGTCGGAGGAGGAAGTTGGAGGGGGAAGCGGTGAGAGGTGCCTTTCGGTCCGACAACGGCAGCGGCGTGCGCGTGGGGCATGTGTTCTCGACTTTTTTCTTTTCTTTTTTTCTATTTTTTTTTTCCAAAATAAAAGTAGCCTAAGTTACTCCTTATAACATCAGCTATCTGCCAGTGAAAGCCCGTCAAAATCGGTCCAGCCGTTTCGGAGATTAGCCGGAACAAACAGACAGACAGACAGACAGACAAAAATTTTAAAAATTGTTTTTTTGTTATAAGTACCTTATATACTTTCATATTCATTTAGTAAAAAGCTGTTATTTTGACATTACAAACAGACACTTCAATTTTATTTATTTGTATAGATATATATTTAGGCACGACTTACCAAACAAAAGGTTTTAAGATATTAAACTCAATATTATGAAAATCGCATTAGTTTTTAAGTTACTTTGACAACGAAAAGTAAATTATGCTTAAGCGTTCAATTACGCCTTACACAAAAAATAAGTATAAGTGCGAATTGAATTGAGGTTATTACTTACTATACACGTCTGTACCAGACTGAGTTGACTTCAGGCCATAGAGGTATACAGATAGAGGTGGTGAACTGGCTGAGAAACCGTCCGGCTGGAAAAGAGGGATGGAATCACGTAGGGGTTATTTCTGAACTGACGCTGAATCAGCAGATCCGCGCGAGTTCCACTCTCGCGCATGCGTCAGTATAGACAAGGATAGAAATGGCCTCTATGAATGTTTCTGCGTGGACATTTCCACTTACACGAGCGCCTATACTTTGCCCCCTCTATGCTTCAGACAGCGCCACGCTCACATCTATGACTGTTCAACAACTTTCGAACGGCCAATCACACCGAAATTTTAACAGTACATGTGAAATAGCTTTGTTTAGTTGACTGCAAAGTTTCAGACAAATTTAGACGAAATGAAAACTCCCAAGAACCACCTTAATGTACAGTTTAATTTTTTCCAGTTTGCCGCCCCCCTTCTCGTGCCGCCCGGGGCAGCCGCCCCCTTCGCCCCCCTAGCTACGCCACTGTGTGCACTCCAACTCCAATTACATTTTTAAGAAGGCACTGACAAGTTGACCAGCAATTTTGGTGAGTACTTATAAACATTTTTCCTGTTACAACCTCTTTGACTGTGTTAAACTAAAATAAAATATTTTTAACTTTATAACAATTATTTGTTCATTTTTCAGCACATAAAAATAAATATTTTCAGTTATTTTAGCACCTAAAAGTCAATTCCCTAAATATCACCTAACACCATCTATCTATGGAATTTAAACACGGTTAAGATAATGTCATGTGAGACCAGCTATATAGGCCATCTGATGGAGTAATTTCAGGTATTTGGAAATGCTTACCACCTTGGTGATAACAACAATAATATAATAGATGTTATCCGAAATAATAATAAAACTGTTCATTATAATATGTAATTAAGAAACTGAGCATAATTTAAAATTAACAGTACCTTGAGGTTTGTTTGCAGAAATAATACACACTCTAACTGGCAGTGGAAATGTGCGAAGAAGTTTAGAAATTTGGTACACTTTAGTGACAGTGTCTTCTGTCGTGTTTGTTGCAGTAGACACAGCATAGAACTGACCATGTGTTGTAACTGGAATAAATAATATCTGAAACAGTAAAGAGATATAAAATAACTTCAGCTGTATAATGTATATATAAGCTTTAAATGGCATTTGGATAATTGCATAATATTAATTACAGACAATATATATTATGTGATTCACTAACTTGCTGAAAGGGGACATCTGATACTTTTCGAAATTCAGTTTCACCATTTTTCCATGTTTTAAAGAAAAACTCTCAATTTATTATAGACATAGGATTTCTATGGTTAAAGTAAATGGTTAGATATGACAATATATAATATAGTCCTATAACTGCTATAGATGTCTCCATCCTGTTGAAAATATCACTAAGTTCTTTACAAAGTTCATTAATATCACGTTACCTTAGTTGCCTGCTGTCTTTTATATTATATTCTTGTTCAAATTAATTCTGGTATGATTCACTACCAAGAGTTTTGCATTCAACAGCTGTACAGAATTTTATTTATTAACATTACTTTCTGTTTGTTCATTTGTTATTAACTTAATATATCTGATAGTAATGATACTACTGTAAAAACAAAGTAGTTACAAACTTAGATAATTACAAACACAATATTTTGAAACATGTGAAGTTACTTGAAAAAGTTGTATGAACAGTTTTTATATATTAATTCCTGCAAAACTAACTTCAGTACTACAAGTTTCAACAAAACTGTATATTCTTCAAATTATATTCAAGAAAAAAAAAACAACATTTAAAACAAGATTATCAAATGAACTCTAAGAATGGCTAAAATTTATCATTTATAACGTATTGTAGAGTAATCAGAATCAAAATATTGTAAACAAGAAGATGATAAGAAACAAAAACTGATATCAGTAAAACAGTACATTCTTAGTTGATCATCCCTGACACTGGTAAAAGTAGTATTTTATTAGTTTATAATATTTCAAAAAAGGGGATGAATGTCTTTTACCAAACTGAAAAAAGTAAGTCTTAAGAGGTAAAATACTAATTTCACAAATGGAAATTTGATGAGCTCTTACTGCTGTAGTAACGTGTGTCAAAAATTTTTCAACAGTCACAAAATGCATTTACAAAATACAAATATACAGGTCATGGCCCCCACATCCTGAAGCGGGCCCCCAGGCCAGGATCTTTGGCGGGCCCCCCTACCTACCACTAAGTTTAAGGGCAGCGTAATGTTCTACAGGATTTAGGATAAAATAAGTCAGTTTAAATGATGACACAAAAGTAATATTTATATTTATTTAAAAAACTATATGGATTTACATAATAAAAACTTACAATAATATAAAAAATTATCTCAAAGTATATTTTCTAGCTTTTGTCGACGCAAATTTTTCAATAACTTCAGTAAAATCAACTTGCTTAGCTAAATCATTTTCGATGCACAATATTGCTAAATGATTAAGTCGCTCTTGACTAGTTGTGCTTCTTTGCCATGTTTTCAATGAATTTGCCAGTCTACTCAACAATCTTTCAGCTGAAGAAACAGTAACTGGTACTGTACAAAAGAGTTTAATGGTGAGACAGACATTGGCAAATATACCTTGCAGTTTTTTGTCGTAAATTGCGTTCAGAAGTCTAATTGGGGTTCTTTCAGTACCGAAAACTGTCTTGTGAATACTTTTAAGGTGAAGGATTTCGTGCAGAAAGTCTTCTGACAAATCTTTCTCATATGTATTTACAAGTTTTGCTGCTTTTGCGGTAAGTTGACCATCATCTAAGTTCTGGAAGCTCAAAATGGGTGAGAATAATTCACATATGGTATCTGCTGCTTCAAATCGTGTCATTAAATCATTGATAATAAAATCCAATACTGGGTAAACTACAGAAATTCTGAAATCTTGTTCAGGTTCTATAGAAATTTTTCGGTTTTCGGGAAATTGAGGTTGCACTCCTACTGCTTCAGCAACTGCTTTTGCTTCTTGAACAACACTTTCCCACGAGTCACGTAAGTGCTGCACCTCTTGCACTAAGTCTCTTATAAGTGCGGTCTCAACATCAAGAGATATTCCTTTACTTTGTATGACAACGTTCTTGTTGTCAATACTTGCTAATATTTTGTGCCAAAACATTGTCATTAGCAGACCTTTATAAGATCTGAAATATTTTTTTAGGCCTTTAGTTGTGTTCAGTGCTGAAGGAGTTAATCCTGTAGCCATCTCTCCAAGAATGACATCTAACACAGCAAGTATGCCGGGATAATGTTTAACAATTGAGCGCACAGCTTGAATTCTTTCACTCCACCTTGTTTCTGAAAGACTTTGAAGAGATAATGTTAAGTGTTTTTTCAATACTTTCCAGCGTGCAGGACTGTGAGCGAACAAAGAGTAGAAGTTTTCTATATTCCCGAAAAACGTTATAACATCTGGGTTGAGCTTAGCAGCGTTGACTCCTACGCGATTCAATGAATGTGCTCCGCAGGGAGAGAACAAGGCACATTTGTTCTTTTCTAAGATGCGGGACTTAACGCCGTTTATTTCGCCACGCATATTTGCGCCATTATTGTAGCCTTGCGAACGGCAATCATGGAGAGGTATATTGTTTTTTTCCAGAGTTGCAAGTATTTCTTCAGTTATTTTTTCTCCAGTTTTTCCAGTAAAATTCATGAACTCAATGAGACGTTCATTCACTTCGAATTCGTTTGAGTCTTGGTTTTGGGATATGTATCTGAGAATTAGGACGTTTTGTTCACTGTGAGAAATATCTGGTGTTGCATCTACTATTATTCCGTAGAAAATTGCGTCTCTTCTTTGGTCATGAATGGTTTGGAGAACTTTGTCTGCACAAAGGCCAATAAACTCATTTTGAGAACACCACGACAAATAATGTGCATGTCCTTTCATACTTTTACCTTCCACCTGATTTTGTTGAACTTTGGCGAGATGTTGTCGTGTCACTTCATCGTACTTTCCAATCAACTCTAAAATTCCTAAAAAATTCCTATTACGAACATCTCCAATCTTTGTGTTCTCTCCTTGAAAAGCTAAACCTCTAGATGATAAAAATAACGGTACGTCTACAATCCGTTGCAGAAGTGCTCTCCACTTAGCTGTCTCACATTGCATTTGCAGTTGTAAGTTTTTATCGATTCCATGTCCTTTTAATGACTGCAAAAGGAATTTCCAAGCCAAATATTGTTTCCTATGTTCAGCACTATTATCGTGAGGAGGCAAAATATCATACAACTTTTCCAAGGTTTATTTCTAGGCGAAAATCCATCTTGGGCTAAACTGCTTAAGTTTTTGTTACTTGGGTCGCAAAAAATACGTCATGGTAGACAGTAAAGAGTTTCTTTTGATGCACTCCATGTTAACCATTCTTGTGGAAAATGTTCTCTTGTTCTTTTATCTTTCGTTTTCGTATAGAGCAAAGAATCTTGAAATTCTCTACCATTAACATCTCTTGGCAATTCCTTATAAATCTTTTGGAATTCTTGAAAGCTGATAGTTTGTACTATCTCTTGTTGCAGGTTATTTGAGATTACTCGGGGCCAAGTACCAGAGTCATCGTATTTTACATCAGAGTTTTCGATAGGGTCTGCAACTGAAGCATCGACTGTATCATGTTCTTTCACAGTCGCTCCCTCCTTAGGTTTTTCACTTGTGATTTTTTCTTCAGTTGCAACAGGTTCACATGTAACAGTCGCTTCTCCTTCGACTGGTTTTTGAGCTCGTGAATCCATTTGATACTGATTTTCTGTTTGGACTTCAATGTCACAACTATCATCATAACCACCTTCACTACGATCAGTAACGGGAGCTACGTTCTTTTCGTTTTCGGTTCTGAAAAATTTGGTTATGGATTGACGACCTCGCGATGCTTTCGACTCTCTCTCAGATTTAAGTCTCCTCTTCTGAGCGCCAGACTTATGTTTGTAATTTGAATCAGACATAGGCGTTTTATTTATTTCATAATCTGAAAGAAAAAAATCATAATTAAGTTTGTTACAGAGAAAAAACGCCCATGGTAATAATTTTATTTCCGTCATCCCTTTAGTAATAACTGACGTGAAATAAATAAATATCAGGAAGACCGAGCTTCGCCAGCACCAACTACATATATTGTTATATAGTTTGGTGCTGGCTTCGCTCGGTAAAGGGGGGACTGAATGGAACTGATGACGTCGTAAAGAGTCACAACACTTCAATCGGGAACTGCGGTGGTTCCAGCTTGATTCGGCTCTCACACCAAATGCTCCTATCGTTTCAAATAGATTTAACTCCAATTAAAAACACGCACTACGTTTAAAGCCAATAACCCAATACAGTCGCGTCTGCTACACATCATACCTCTAACGCGGCCACGTGACTTCCATCATATAGTGCATGAAAAGTATATAAAACTGATTGTTACGTTATTAAATCATTATTATTGCATATGACGTTGAACCGTATACGCAAAAAACAACAAACACAACGGTATAAATAATAATGAAGCGCTGCTGAACTGACTATATTATATTCATAATATAATACATAATATTCACAATATTATGCATGATATATTGTAGTGTTTAGGCCTACATATAAATCTGTATATTTATTTATAAATACACATATATATTACACACACGCGCGCGCGCGCGCCCTGTGTAACCTCAGGTTAAAGACCTATAAAGACCCTACGGTTTAGGCGATTTTTGTGCATGGATAAAAGGAGTGTGCGATTTTAGGAAAGAAGTATTAAATAATTCTGATTCCAATAACAGAAACCGTCGATAAACGCAAACGGCGTAGTATCGATATGTTTATATATGAAAATCAAAATAAAAAATTAATAATAAATAATGTTTTTTAAATCTGTATATTGTAACGCAACAGAAATGCGGTCCTCGACGTTACATAAATAAAAATATTAAAAATAGAATAGGGAAGTAAATATCTATATCCCATATTAATACAAGGGTCAGATAAATAAATTTATCATTATATAAAAATAATAAGAATGCAAGGTAGTAATAGTAATAAAAAATAAACATGTACTATAGACAATAGTGAGAAATCTCAATGTTCAGTGAGAGGTAAATAAATAAAAAATACTGATAAAAATTATAAGAAAGAAACTAATATCGACTATGTTAAAGTAAATGACAGTGAAAATAGATAAAAATGAGTCAATAATGTACGTTACAAGTTAATCTAAAATAATGATTCTGAATTGTATAATGTTAGGTTGTTATCATAAATATTATGTTAAAGTTTGTGTTATCATATGAAGCTTATTTGTTGATGTAATATCAAATAATGAAGCAATATGTATTATTTGTTTACTGTTGTAGAAATGTGATGGAAATCAGTTAGTTAGTATTAATTAATTTCAATTTTTCTTATGCGTGATCCATAGGTCAAGATAAAGTTGTTGTTAGATATCATAAAGATAATTATTTGTGTACATGTACGTAGTTAAAGGTTGATTATGTTTGTAAACTTGTATAAAAAGGCTATAGTTGTTAACAAGTTAAATTCAAAAATAGATCCAAATATAATAAAAGGCCTAACAGCCAATAACACTATATAACAACTCAGAATAGAAAGGTTAGGTAAAGAAGTTGATAATAATTAATAAATATAATTCAATGAGTTAGACAAAACCAATAATAATTAATAATAAATAATAAACAAACTCAATATAAACAAATTATGATAATGCCATAGTGCAATGATATCGATTGATAACGTTTGATATCGGAAAAATAATAATTATTAAAAGAAACAGACTAAGAGTGAAAAACCAGCAGAATATATAGAAATTAGTAAACAAGCTATAAATAAGATTACATTTTAATATAATGGAAGTTTAATAAGGAATTATTTTGATGAGTGGAAGAATAATATATGAAATTATCACTATATAACAAAACATTAAATAAGAATAAACAAAATTTTGTTGCTAGGGACGACAAAAATTATATAATTTGTTGATTTTGATTATTGTAATTTATGACATGAACGAGAAGAGATTAAACCAAGAGAGATGGTCAATAAAACTAAATTAATCTAAATTATTAAAATCCAGTAATATTCACAATAAGTGAATGACTAATTGCCGTACTTTGGGCCGAATAAACCTTAACCAAATTGTATAATTGTATAATACAAAACGATAATAAGTAATTGAATTCAAAGGAATGACTTGGATTGCCCAATATCAGATCATGAAACGAATGTTAATTTAATGAAGTAATAAAACCAGATAAGGAACTACCTGTGTAAAGAGTTAATCCTACAAACCAAACGAAAATAGAATAACCATCATATCACATTGGACATCGCAGTTTACATCATATAATAGAAAACGTATTTGGATCCAGAGTTTGCCGAAGCACGTCATCACAAGTTTGGACGTTGGTGAACAAAGGGAGTGGTATTTCTGCATCAACCCGGACCAAGGATTCCACTTTATTACAACTTTGAAGACAAGAATAGAGAACATCATCTCATCTGTATTTGATACGGAACGACAACTACCAAGGTTAGAAGCAACAGCCTTCCTGAGTCGCATGGTACTTCGAATGGTAATTTTCAATTATATAAATAATATTAAACAAAATAACACTTTAATTTTGTAATATCTTGCATTCCTATTTATGTATTTTTAATCTTCACCGCAGTTGAAAGAACCTTCACACCCTGAATCTAAATTAATTATAAAAAACTATAACTGAATTTAAAATAAAATATTGTACCGATCAATAATCGATTAACTCAAACGTATAGCCTTTCGTATATCAAGTAAAAACAACCTTATTGGATGTTAAAATATTTGAACTAATAAAGAAACATTGTATAATTTCAAGCTCTTATCATTTATGTATTATTTAATGAAGTGGGAATAAGAATTAAACAGACAGAGTGTATAACAACTAATCACCGTACGCAGTGGGTTAACCTCCAAATTTCGTTTGTTTTCGAACTGCAGCGCTTGTTGCAGAATTCTCCGATACCAAAGAGAAGAGAATTACACACGAATTTTCTATAATTCTCTGCAAGGCAGAATAGGCTTGAGCGGAATTTTTGAATAACGCCCTACATACATAAGTTTCATTCACACCAACACTTTTAGATTAAATAGAGAGATAAGGTAGTAATAATTAAATATATTACTATATCTAGTAAACCCAGATATATAAGAAATTGACATATAAAATAATCTTTAGGAGAGGAAAGACAGAGAGGTACGTACCCGGTGAGTTACAAATTGACGCTCATAACGTGGGGCTTAATTAGGTGACACAAGAGGTGAGTTACAAATTGGCGCCCAACTAGTGTAGGGCTTAAGTTAAGTAAAACTATAATTATATCAATATTACTTAACCAGAGCAGGCAACTGTGGGAGACTAAAAATGCATAATACCAGAGGTAGATCAAAGAAGAGGGCAGAAGACACGGAGAAAGAAGAAGGAGGACAAGAACAAGAAATAGAAGTAATCACAGATAGTGAAATAGAACAACAGGCAAGCGATAAAGAAGAAACTGAAGTAAGTATGGACACGGAAAAGGAAACAGTTGAAGAGGATGGCCAAGGGGACCAACCAGATAAAGTGGAAGCCAGAAGAGAACCAGATTGGCAAGAAATGATGAGGCTAATGATGGAGAAAATTGATAGCATTAAGGAAAGCAATAATGAAAATTTTAGGAAACAGGAGGAAAACTCAAAGAGACAGGAGGAGAAATTCGATAAAACGAATGAGGAAATTAAAGAAACCTCAAAACAAATTAACGAAAGATTTGACAGGAATGAGGAGGGTTTAAGACAAATGAAGGAAGATATCCTACAAATAAATGAAGAAAATGTAAGGCAGATTAACGAAAGAATGGAAAATATCCATGTGACAATTAACCAAAAAGTAGACCAAAATAATGAGGAAAGGGTATTAGAAATAGCCGAAACAAATGAAAAGTTAAAAAAAAACTATCGAAACAGTAATACAGGTTCGTGAGGAATTACAAAATAAAATTAATAACATACAAAATGAGAATAAAACAATGGTCGAAGGAATCCAACAGGAGACTGTCGGAAAATATGAGAAAATTAAACAAGAAGTACATCAGATACGGGAGGAGAATATGGAAGGGATTACGCAAATACAGACAGACATGGGTGAGCGACTAGAAAGAGTATATGCATAGGCGTGTGCAGGACTTCAGTAGTGGTGGTGCCAAGAATGGCTTCCGGGGGGGGGTCCTCCCTCAGAAAATTTTTGAAAATTTATTGTTTAAAAACGTGTTTTAATGCTATCTGGAGGCCATAGAAAACATTTTGAAAAGCGAGGTTTTTTGAGGGCCTTCAAATAAATTTTTACTTTTTTAAGGGACTCAACTCTTTGCACTTACCGGACCGATCAAAAGTTGACAACACACACATGTTTAACACAGTAGCTTTAGAAATATCAATTTAGACGAATTTTGTCTTTTAATGAATGATCCAGTTAGCCTATCTGGTTAATTTGTATAACAAAACAGAAACAACTTTGATTTTTAGAATATTTATTTATATCCAATGTACAATATTAGTGGAAAAAAACAGAATTGAAAAATTGATTAATTTGTACTGTAGACAAATAAAGCTGCAACAGGTTCAAGTTTAGTATTTAATAGTTAGTAGTGTCCAGAACAAAATATAAAAGTAAGGAAATATTTTACATTACATTACAGGGTCATCCGACGGTCGAATGCAACACTGTTTTTGAAGTTGTCAATTACATCACATGATCTTGCGTTAGCAGCCAGTTCTTGTTCCACAAACGGAATCATCAAGTTTTCCAAACGATCTTGACACATCGTAGATCTGAGCTTGGATTTTATGATACTCAGCTTTGAGAAGGTTCTTTCACTTGTACAGCTAGTTACAGGCATCGTGGAAAATTTATTAATAACAGCACTAAAGTTTTCAAAGGTTGAACTTCGCTGGAACTTCGATAACCAGTTAATCCAGTCCGGAACACTTTTAGGTGGAAAGTTTGAATCAGTTTCTCCACGCTTCTTTGATTTCAACAGCTTAAATTCTGCCTCTAGTTCTGCAGCATTGACATTGAATTGTTTTGCGAGAATTTCTAAGTCCTTATTTTCACACTTGTAACAATCATTAAGATTCAATCCCATCAGTTTCCCTGTGGCAGAGATAACGTTTTTTGTTTCTTGAGCAAATCGAGAATTTAGATTTTCCATAAGGCGGTCCAAAACAGGATTGTAAGTGAACAGTTTCAATTCCTCTTTTTTTGTGTCTGCGTAGAAAGCAGAAGAAGGGCAACTAGTGTCTTCTAAGAGGACTGATACTTTCCTTTTCCGAACATTAGGGATTTGAACATCTAATGTACTACACATTTCCTTTGTTTTGATAAAAATATCCTCAAACTCTTCTTCACTATTTCTCAATTCTACCAAAGCAAGAGACAAGCTTTCAACATTTTCAACTGCTTGGCAAAGGTCTATTTTAGGACTTTGCAGAGCTTTGCTCACTTTCACCACAAGCTGAAGTACAGGATGCATAATTTGCAAAGACGCAATAAAATTAAAAGATTTTACTTGTAGCAAAATACCTTTACCTTGGGCCCGAACTTTTGAATCGGAAGTAGATTCCGTACACTTTTCAATGGCTTTTACAATTTCGTTTAATTGAACATAAATAACAGACACCGCTTCTGAACAGCAGGCCCATCTAATGTCTGAAAGGGATTTTAGAGTCTTTAGTTTCATTGTAGTTTGTTTGACAATATCCTCAAAGACTGCGTGCCTCTTTGGACTACCTTCGATTAAGTTAAAAACTAGCTGGACTATTCCAAAGAAGTCGAAAATAATTGGATTTTCCTTGTGACTTGTGCAGGCACTTACCAAGGCAAGGTTCAAACAATGTGCATAACAGTGCACGTACATTACGGATGGATTGACTTCTTTACATCTGGCCTGTACTCCGGTAAATTCACCGGCCATTGCCGAAGCCCCGTCAAAACACACACAAACTACATCTCTCCACAGCACACCTACTTCAGACAGCACACAGTTTATTGCCTTAAATATGCTTTCCGCATCAGTAGACTTCAATCGCTGTAAGGACACCAATCTCTCGACAGGATATGCATTTCCTTTCGGTATGTAGCGAAACACGACTGCTAATTGCTCATGATGGCTCACGTCAGATGTTTCATCGCCAATAACTGCAAAGGGCTGTCCCTTGATTTCATCACTTATAGTTTTCAGTATCACTGCTCTAAGTGACGATAAGATGTCATTTTGAATGAGGTTGCTAAGATAAGTACAGTTCTTAGGAGCATTTTTAAGTAGTTTTGAAAAAAAGGGTCATATTTTTGCAAGATAGCAACAATTTCCAGGAAAAGACCTTTCTCTGTACTATCCTCGCTCTCGTCATGTCCCCTAAGAGGTTTTCCACCTTTAGCCAACAAATGGACAATATCGAAAAGCCGCGACATGTACTCACGATTTTCTAGGCGTTTTTTCTCCTTCTCTTTTAGTTCAGCTTCCTTAGCATCATCCAACATTACATCAACTGGTTTGCTAGAAACATAATTTTTCCAGCCAACCATACTCGATACATGGCATCTACTTTTTTCATGGGCTCTGAACATTTCATTCGCTTTATGCCAAAAACTAAACCCTGTTGTTGTAAACGCATTTTCAACTAACCCAGGAAGTGAACTGTCATTTAAAGCAAAACAACGACAGGCAAAACAATAAGCAGCATCTTTTGCCACGCTGTACTCCAGCCATTTGTAATTTTCGAACCATTTGGGTTTAAAAAATCTTTTCCTAGAATTTTTCCCCTTACCAACTTCTTTTGTAGGGTAGTTTGAAATTCGTGGTTGGTATGGTCCACATGAAATCCTAGCTGACTTTTCTTGCTTGTTCTTTGGCAAGTCTTGACAAGGATCATAGAGCTCAGCTGCTCTCTTCACTGGCTCACCGACATCATTCTTTCTTTCATCATCATCATTATAAATAATTTCCGAACTGGGACCAGCAACAGCATCTGAAAGGGGAACATACACTTAGGCTTAGGCCTATTTTTATCGCTTTAAATTATACTATGCTGTACAATTTACTATAGACTACAAATCTTTTTCCCTCTTGACGCTTCGTAATATGTGGATGGCCATTTATTGTAAATATAAACAAAATTGCATGTTAGGGGCACTCACATACAAAAAAGTTAGTAAATTTAATTTTAATTTTGGATTAATTTAGCAAAAACAAAATTAATAATCGAAATATTTAAGCAAGAAGAAAGTAACACATTACAAGACAGACATGGCTGTAAGAAGTATATTACAAAATATAGTGAAAATAACTTACCGGTTTGTGGTTGAGTGTCCAAATCCTTGGTGGGCTCGGGTTTTTTAATCAGCCATTTATACATCATAAAAATAAGCTTATTCAACAATTAAATAACAAAATGAACAGTACCGTCTTGTGTCCAAACTGAACGCCACTGGCCGACTGAGTCTCTCGTCTCAGTATGACTGGCACCAGCACTGCGATAGCTGGCGCCGCCACCCTGGCACGCTGAGTAAGGCCTAAAAACACGGCAACGACGGCAACTACACTATTCATGCAGCCGCTTCCCAACGCGACGGCCGACGCCAGATTATGTGACAAAAGCTATACGAAATTAAAGTTGATTAGATTCATATATTTATCGGTTTAATAGGAGTGCTGTCACGGAAATTATGCAGTTTCTACGTAAAAACATATTCTGCACGTAAAAAAAAAAAAAAATTCTCAATCTAGTGGTGGTGCCACGGCACCTTCGTTGGACACGCCTATGAGTATATGGCAATTTAAACAATATGGAAGGTCAAATTAATACAAATAAAAATAAAATCGAGGAAATTAGTAGACGATGGAATTATATCTGTGTTGATTGGTGTCAGGGTTTTTTTTTTTTTTTTTTTTACACCAATCAACACAGATATAATTCCATCGCACAAATTCTACCCACGTACAGTAAACCTCACGAACGTCACACTCACAAAAAACGAACAAACACACCTTGATAAAGGCCTAAAACATAACATACATTACAAACACTAACAAAGCTCATAATTGACACAGAAACAAATATACAAAACACAGCACCAGAACATCAAGACACTCTAAGACATAATATAAACAACATAATAGGAGTCCATAAGACTGTGCCGAACTGGCTTCGGCAACGTATTAGATTATTAGTATTTTAAAAACGAGCGCCGCTGACGTCACGCACTGCCACTCTGTTAAGATTGTTTGTTGTCGGTCGGTTATACACACAAAAGGTTGTGTCGCTACGCAATACAGCTGGCGCTGCCGGCCAGCTGTGTGTCTGTACATTCCTGCTTTCGGAGGTTACTTGGCTGGAGCGAAACGTTGATTCGCTCTCATTTCTGCTTCATCCTCCAAGCTGTTCATCTGGTCTCGGCTGGCGGCGAACTTCTAACCAGGACTTCCGTACCTATCACTATGATAGGCTAGATAAAGCGTGCTCCAGGTACGTGCAAGTCTGTGGGTTCTGAAAATATTCTAACCCCAAATATATTTTGCGTTTCAGCTTTCATTATGAGTTATGCCTGTGTGTGTGTGTGCGTATAGAGCAGTTTTTTAATCTGGGCATTAACGCTGTTACAAAATCAAATTAAATTATATTTAATTAAATTATGAATGTGGGAGTCGTGGGTCAAGTTAATTTCAATAGAGAATATGTTAATGTATCTTGCACTCAGCTGTTTTGATGTAATTAATAACAACGATAGACACAGCAAATCAATTTGAATATCTCAATGAAACATTAAGAAAATAATTGCTAGACGAGCTTAGTACTGTTTAATCTGAATTAGTGGCGATGTGTGTATGCGCTGTAGCTGCTTAAAGTTAGTGTTGGTATTTAATGTGGACGGCCTATGTGGCGTGAATTTCTTTATGACACCCTCTACAAGTATTGTATGTCCAGGTGCTCGACCAAGGACGAGATGGGTGTCAGGGGCGAATGAACATCTGTTCCCCCTAATACCAGAGACGATCTTTAGCCACAATGCCGTCAGTCGAGGACTTTTTCGATGCTAAGCTGAACCAAGAACTTTTCCAACGCTAAGCCGCACCAGGGACGGGTGATATGACTGTGACATCACTGATCCTCGCCTATATGAACTAAGTACACTGGACTATCCAGGTGGGAAAATTCTGTTTATCTATTTCTCTCTCTCTACAACATGTGAATGCACAGAAGCCGCCAGAAGCTCACTCGTGAAGTTCTGAAAATTAGACTCTAGCACAAACTCTCATGTTCAATTATGTGTGATCATCATGTTATTGCATGTGTGAACATTACCACAGTACACCTAATGAAGTATCTTATATCTGTATAATGTGTAAGAAGTTACACACATACACACACATCCGCAGTTTACTGTAAGATCTAACTTTCATCTAATTAAGACCATTAGGGAGTTAATTAACTCGTGCTATCAAGTCATCTGGTCATGGCAGAGTTTAATAACGTAGCTGGGGGTTGTCTGATGCTGTTGATGAGAAACGATTTTCTTTCACACACATACTTAATGCTTAATGATTAAGCTAAGGGTTCGTTTGGGCTGTTTGAGTTTCGGGGCGGTAACTTACATTCTCTGGTGTGAACTATGCTTGTGAATATGCTGGCGAATCTATGCTTAGGAGCTGAGATATTCCATTTACGTTATCATTTATATTTGTACCTAGCTATACATATTAGAGTTCATTTATTTACTGCTGTGGGAAAGGGTTTATGAGGAGGTTAGTGTTGAAATGAGGGATGTTTTGTTATTCATGTCGTATATGTGTTTGTGTGTGTAATTTTACTATATATATATATATATTTTTGGGGAATATGTAACTGATTTAAAAAAGAGAATAACCATAAATGTGTTTTTGAGACAACAGGCTAGCCTAATTGATATTATACAACACTGATAGATTAGTATTGCTTTATGAATGAGATTATTACCAACTTTGACTCATGCATAATCAGGCAGAAATTTTTGCAATTAGTAATATCAATTCACTTACTTTGTGACATTATGGATTAATGGAAATACATAGATATATATAATTCTGCCTTAAATGGTGTGCTCACACAATTACGAACTTGTTATTTATGTAAAATCTTACAGGTTGAATAAAGCACACGCTTGTTGGTTAAAAGAGTTTTTCATTTGCAAGTCCTGTCATTCACCTGGGGGGACATGTCTGTAATTGTATTTGGGCCTTGCACACTTTTGCTTCCTCTAGGTTTCTCTTTACCTAGTTCTAAATATGATGTCTCTCCCCTTTTACAAAAAAAAACTTAATAAAAATAAAATTGAATAAAATTCAAAAAAATTTACAAAACTTATAAAAATAAAAAGGGGGGTTTCAAATGGTAGCAGAGCGTGGTTTTTATGATTCTGGATGGATAGTAGGTATGATTTCTGCATTATTTTTTCTGTTGAACTTGAGAAATTTTAGAATCTGGGGACTTATATTTATTTTCTTAAATGAAACTTAGTGTGGCTACAGACGTGTCAGCTGGTGTTAGGACTTGCAAATTACTTCAAATTATTTTTGATTAGAATCCAAGTGTTGTAAGAAAACTTAAAGATAGTGTAATAAATTAACAGAATGAACAACCAGAGAAAAAGAGCACATTTTATAAAATGAATAGGGGGTTAATGAAGTTTAAAATAATTTAATATGTGTTAGTGTTTAAGTGATTATTTTGTGATGTTGAGTGCGAGATGAATTTTGAAAAGGGGTTATGAGAATGTGATTAATTTTTTTTAAATGAATGTGTGCTGATTGGTTGCACTTGCACATACCCTGGAGCTCATACGGAGTCTGGACATGATGAGGGCCGTCGGTACTTGGTGAGTTTGATTATGACTTGTCTCTTGGATTAGACAACGTGTTTGGTGGCATCCCAGTTATATGGTAATTGTTTATTGAGGGCGTTGCGTTGCGGTATCGTATTTTGAATGCGGTTATGGTCCGACCAAGGGCATGGATGTGATACTTTATATTTTCGATTATATCGAATTTTATGTGTACTTTGTGTGTTGTATTTAGTGAGTTAGTTTGATTGTTTTGTGTTGTGTTCTCTTCTGGGCATTTTGCATGGCTGTTTCTCTGCTTTTATGACACCCATCTCGTCGTATCGCTAGAGTATTCTGGAGCCACTTGTATGATCAAGTTCTTCCTGTCGTTCTCTTTAATTCTTGCTTTTACTTGGTGTGTGTGTGTGGATTGCGCGGTCATGTCCATTTCGGTAAATGTGGATTTGTTTGTAAAAGATGAGCTCGAGTGGGAGGTCCGGTTCCGGGGACGGAAGCCGCAGGAGACTGTTGTTTCATTAAGGAAGCAACTCCGTGAGGCTCTTGCCTCCGGTGAGGCACCGAGTGGGAGAGTATTACTTACGGATGTCACCGCCGAGGTGGAGCTGTGCTCGGAAAAATTTGTAGAACTGCGCGATTTGGCCGAAGGCCTGCAGTCGGCGGCACCCACCTCTACGGCTAGACAGAGGGTGCGCCAACATTTACAACACGTTCTATGCCGTTTACAGAATGCTGAATCACAGGCTACCACCTCGGAATTAGAGAAAAATGTTGTCACTCTTAGGGAGCAAGTGGCGATGGCATTGCGGGAGTTTTCTCTCGGCCAGCCTCGCCACGTAGATCCGAATTCCGGTTCTTCTTCTTCTTCTGTCGAGACGGCAGCCAGGGTGGAACCCCCTGTGCATGTTCCTGCCTTTTCCGATATGTCCACCGCAAGCTATCACAAGCTTCCTAACCCACTGTCGGATGTCATTCAGCGTCTCCCAGTTGTCGATGGTCTGGATCCTGAGGCGCTTTTGAGATTCTTGCGCGTGTTTTTTCAGTTGGCCGATTTCCCTGGGCTGTCGGAGCGGACTTTGCTTGAGCTCATTTACCCGTATTGTCGGGGATCTATGGCTGAGCGCGTGACAAGTACCCTTAAGGATGGTGGTGGCATAGACCATTTCCATCGGGAAGTCCTGGACGCTTTCGTACCGGGAAGGTTACATGACCGGTTACGACACAAGCATTTCTATAGAGTTCAAGCAAGCAGAGAGTCCCTTGCTCATTTCATTTCCAGTGTTAAAGACGCGGCCCGGATCCTGAGGCTGGGGTTGTCAGAGTCTGATGTCATTCATACTATTTTGCAGGGCGTGACGCCGGAGGAACGGTCACGTTTGACATTCGCTGCCCGCCCCCAAAGTTTTATTGATTTAGACCGGCTGTGCGCCGAGTCGACCACTATACAGGGTAATGACGATATTAGAGCCCGCGAGGCTAGGAGGCGTTCAGAACGCCCTAATTTCGAGCGACGAGTCGGGCAGCCCGGGTCTTGGGGTCCTAGGCCTGCGCCGGTTCAGAGCTGTGAAGTACAAGACTTATTTTGTTCTAGGTGTCATAGATCCGGTCACGTCGCGCGCAATTGTAACAATGCTAGACTGCGTCAAGGGACTTCCCGAAAAGGTAACCTTTCAAAAAACGTAAATTCTCGGGGAAGATAAGTCGGGAGTGGTCTTCCCCGTTAGGCTGTTCTCTTCCGATTTCACTTAACCCCAGGCGGATAGCTAATCCCGGGTCATCCGGCTCCAAGGTCCTGCGAACTGTCCCCAACTACAGTTCAGTATGCCCCTTCCTGTTGGTCGAGTTGAAAAAGGGTCAGCTCAGAGCCTTGGTTGACTCTGGATCAGCCCGATCCATAATTTCATCTAGAGTATGTGAGGACCTTGAACAACAGGGCTTACTATTAGGGTCGGATCGGTCTTCCGTGGTATGCTGGACTGCATCGCGGGATATTCTGCCCATCTCCCGGGTGGTTTCCCTGAGTATTAAAATCGAGTGTTTTTCATGGGTGTGGCGATTTTTGGTTTCTCCTGCTCTGGGAGTCGACTGCATCGTGGGTGCTGACTTCATCTCCAAGAGTGGTCTCGTTTTAGATCTTCAAGCGCACCACTGTTATTTTAAATTCAATCGGGAGGTTGTCATTCCTTTCCTTGGATACCAGGGAGCTAAGGGAGGTGTCCAAGAGGTTGTGTGTCCCGATTCCGAAAGAGACCATCTCACCCCGTCCCAGAGGCATGCTTTAGATCATTTGTGTGAGCAGTTCCCCACAGTATTAACTCCCAACCTGGGGCTCACACATCTTTTGGAATATAAGATCCGTTTAACGGACTCCGCCGTAGTCCGCTCACACCCATATAAATTCGCCCCTCCAAAGATGGATGTTCTAAGAGAGAAGGTTCAAGAGTTGCTTAAACAAGGGGTCATTGAACCTTCCAACTCTAGTTATGCTAGTCCAGCATTTCTGGTGCCCAAGCCTGGAGGTAAACAGCGTTTGGTAATTGACTATCGCAAACTCAATGCTAATATTGAAGTGGATTCAGTTCCTCTTCCCGATTTACATTCCGCGTTCGATTGGTTTAGTGGGGCCAGGTACTTCACCATCTTTGACCTCAATGCCGCTTATCATCAGATTCCTCTGTCTAAGGAAAGCCGCCCTTATACGGCATTCTGTGTGCCATGGAATCTTTATCAATATACTAGGGTACCCATGGGTCTGGCAGTGGGGGCTCAAACCCTCACGCGACTACTTGACACTGTCTTCCATGACGTAAAATTTAAATTCGTCTTTAATTATCTTGATGACCTCTTGGTCTACAGTAAAACGTTCGAGGAGCATCTGGGTCACCTGAGAGAGGTGATGTGCCGATTGAGGAGTGCTGGCCTCACTATCAATCCAGAAAAGGTAAAGTTTGCACAAAGGAGTATTTCGTTTTTAGGGCATCTCGTCTCATATGGGGGTGTGACGGTCGACCCGGAGAGGACACAAGGCATCCGGGATTTTCCTCCCCCTAGGGATGCGAAAGGTGTTGCCAGATTTGTTGGCATGGTCAATTTTTACCGAAGATTTATCCCCAATGCCGCGGAGATTGCGGTACCTTTAAACGAACTCAGGAAAAAGGGTACCAAATTTGTATGGGGAGAGAGGCAACAGCGGGCCTTTGATACCCTCAAGGAGGCGATCGTCTCTCCCCCTGTGTTGAGGATGCCTGATTTTTCAAAAAAATTCATTTTGCAAACGGACGCGAGTTCTGTTGCGCTCGGGGCGGTTCTGTCCCAGGAAGTCGATGGTGCTAGGCAGCCGGTGGCATTTATATCCCGGACCTTGACCCAACAAGAGAGGAAGTCTTCAGTGTATGAACTAGAGTGTCTTGCTGTTGTGTACGCTCTAGATAAGTTCAGGCGTTTCTTGGAACACGCTGAGTTCCTGTTGGAGACCGATAATCAGGCTCTCTCCTGGCTTCTCGCTCATCCCCGGCAGCTGGGTAAAATAGGGCGTTGGGTGGTCAAGATCTCATCCTTTAAATTCAAAGTGCAACACATCAGGGGAACACAAAATGTTGTTGCAGACGCCTTGTCACGTATGTTCTCCCAACCCAGCGAGGCCAATTCTGAGCAACCCTGTTCCGTTCTGCTGGATTTTCCTTTGGCTTTTACTGATGTGTTACCCCATCAGTTAAATGATGAAGAGTTGGGTCCTATCATCCAACACCTAAAAGAGGGTAACGTGCAGGTACCATATTTTCTGTCCAAGGGCGTCCTGTGCTGCCGAGAACGAAAAGGACGTGCCCCGAAGGTTGTGCTGCCTAGCAAGCTCGTGCCAATGGTCTTCAGCTACTATCATGATTCCCCAATAGGTGGCCATAAGGGAATTTCGAAGACCATTTCCAGTATTAGGAGGCATTTCATCTGGAAGGGCATGGACAGGGACATCGCGGCTCGTGTGAAAGCATGTCATCTCTGTGGCTTGAGTAAGCCTGCTCAAAACACTAAATTGGGTCTATTGTCATCTGATGTGGCGAGCAAACCCATGGAGAAGTTATTCATAGACTACGTGGGACCTTTCCCTCGTAGCAAGTCAGGTAATGCTTACCTACTTGTTTGCGTGGATGCTTTTTCCAAGTTTGTCTGGCTACTGCCCTTACGACAGGCAAACACTCGCTCAACTATCCTTATGCTACAGACCCATGTCTTTCAGCATTTCGGTTTTCCGTCCACCATTGTCTCTGACAATGGACCACAGTTCATTTCAAAAGATTTCCGGCGAATGTGTTTCGCTAACGGCATCAAACATGTGACCACTTCCCCGTACTACCCTCAACCGTCCCACGCGGAGAGATTTAACCGGAATCTCCGTTCAGCGCTTATCGCCTATCATGCTGAACAACAGGATTGTTGGGACCAAAATTTAAAGTGGTTGCAATTAGCATTTAACACGGCCCTACACGAGAGTCACAAGGCCGTACCCTTTGAAGTCATGTTTGGGTTCTCGCCGAGTTTGCCGTTGGACAATTTGTGGCACATGGATGATCTTCTGCCGAACGATCCCGGGGTCACGACTGTGGACAGATGGCGGGAGGTCCGGAGGAATTTGCTTCGTGCGCACGAACGCGTCCGTAGTCGCTACAATCAGGGGCGAATTCCGAACCCATTTAAGATTGGCGACTTGGTCTACTGTCAGAGCCATCCGATCAGCTCAGCCATAAATAGGAGGGCCGCTAAATTATGTTATCGTTGGTCGGGACCATACCGCATTCTTCGGTTTGTGTCGCCCGTTACAGTGAAATTGGGTGATTCCGGTGGGGATGTTGAAAGAGTAACCACTCATATTTCCAAGCTAAAGTTTTGCCATAGGGCATGAGTTCGTGGTGACAGTTTGTCCCATAAAACAAAAAGGGGGATGCTATTTGGGTTCCTGGATCTCAGTTATTAGATTTGGGAGGCCTTGGTGGTCGGTACTCAGAGCAGGCGCCTGCGATTCTTCTCTTTCTCCTGTTCTTTTCTGTCTCTTATATCTGCATGCGGACCAGGGCCCGGCGAGCATGCAGGACTCACACTTACATCTTCTCTTTCAGACACACACTCACTAACTCACACCTCTTCCTTCTGCCTTTTCGTTTTCCTGTGTTACTGTACCCACCAAGAGCGGTTTTAGAATCTGAGATTTTCCAGGTTTCCCGCAGCCGTCGTGCTTGAGGACTTGTTTGTTTTGGGTCAAGCATGTTGCCCTTTTGGGGTGAGGGTGTGCCGAACTGGCTTCGGCAACGTATTAGATTATTAGTATTTTAAAAACGAGCGCCGCTGACGTCACGCACTGCCACTCTGTTAAGATTGTTTGTTGTCGGTCGGTTATACACACAAAAGGTTGTGTCGCTACGCAATACAGCTGGCGCTGCCGGCCAGCTGTGTGTCTGTACATTCCTGCTTTCGGAGGTTACTTGGCTGGAGCGAAACGTTGATTCGCTCTCATTTCTGCTTCATCCTCCAAGCTGTTCATCTGGTCTCGGCTGGCGGCGAACTTCTAACCAGGACTTCCGTACCTATCACTATGATAGGCTAGATAAAGCGTGCTCCAGGTACGTGCAAGTCTGTGGGTTCTGAAAATATTCTAACCCCAAATATATTTTGCGTTTCAGCTTTCATTATGAGTTATGCCTGTGTGTGTGTGTGCGTATAGAGCAGTTTTTTAATCTGGGCATTAACGCTGTTACAAAATCAAATTAAATTATATTTAATTAAATTATGAATGTGGGAGTCGTGGGTCAAGTTAATTTCAATAGAGAATATGTTAATGTATCTTGCACTCAGCTGTTTTGATGTAATTAATAACAACGATAGACACAGCAAATCAATTTGAATATCTCAATGAAACATTAAGAAAATAATTGCTAGACGAGCTTAGTACTGTTTAATCTGAATTAGTGGCGATGTGTGTATGCGCTGTAGCTGCTTAAAGTTAGTGTTGGTATTTAATGTGGACGGCCTATGTGGCGTGAATTTCTTTATGACACCCTCTACAAGTATTGTATGTCCAGGTGCTCGACCAAGGACGAGATGGGTGTCAGGGGCGAACGAACATCTGTTCCCCCTAATAGCAGAGACGATCTTTAGCCACAATGCCGTCAGTCGAGGACTTTTTCGATGCTAAGCTGAACCAAGAACTTTTCCAACGCTAAGCCGCACCAGGGACGGGTGATATGACTGTGACATCACTGATCCTCGCCTATACAAACTAAGTACACCGGACTATCCAGGTGGGAAAATTCTGTTTATCTATTTCTCTCTCTCTACAACATGTGAATGCACAGAAGCCGCCAGAAGCTCACTCGTGAAGTTCTGAAAATTAGACTCTAGCACAAACTCTCATGTTCAATTATGTGTGATCATCATGTTATTGCATGTGTGAACATTACCACAGTACACCTAATGAAGTATCTTATAACTGTATAATGTGTAAGAAGTTACACACATACACACACATCCGCAGTTTACTGTAAGATCTAACTTTCATCTAATTAAGACCATTAGGGAGTTAATTATCTCGTGCTATCAAGTCATCTGGTCATGGCAGAGTTTAATAACGTAGCTGGGGGTTGTCTGATGCTGTTGATGAGAAACGATTTTCTTTCACACACATACTTAATGCTTAATGATTAAGCTAAGGGTTCGTTTGGGCTGTTTGAGTTTCGGGGCGGTAACTTACATTCTCTGGTGTGAACTATGCTTGTGAATATGCTGGCGAATCTATGCTTAGGAGCTGAGATATTCCATTTACGTTATCATTTATATTTGTACCTAGCTATACATATTAGAGTTCATTTATTTACTGCTGTGGGAAAGGGTTTATGAGGAGGTTAGTGTTGAAATGAGGGATGTTTTGTTATTCATGTCGTATATGTGTTTGTGTGTGTAATTTTACTATATATATATATATATATATATATATATATATATATATATTTTTGGGGAATATGTAACTGATTTAAAAAAGAGAATAACCATAAATGTGTTTTTGAGACAACAGGCTAGCCTAATTGATATTATACAACACTGATAGATTAGTATTGCTTTATGAATGAGATTATTACCAACTTTGACTCATGCATAATCAGGCAGAAATTTTTGCAATTAGTAATATCAATTCACTTACTTTGTGACATTATGGATTAATGGAAATACATAGATATATATAATTCTGCCTTAAATGGTGTGCTCACACAATTACGAACTTGTTATTTATGTAAAATCTTACAGGTTGAATAAAGCACACGCTTGTTGGTTAAAAGAGTTTTTCATTTGCAAGTCCTGTCATTCACCTGGGGGGACATGTCTGTAATTGTATTTGGGCCTTGCACACTTTTGCTTCCTCTAGGTTTCTCTTTACCTAGTTCTAAATATGATGTCTCTCCCCTTTTACAAAAAAAAAACTTAATAAAAATAAAATTAAATAAAATTCAAAAAAATTTACAAAACTTAGAAAAATAAAAAGGGGGGTTTCAAGACACCCGACAACAACAACCACAACTCAGAAATACACACAGCCATTAAACTGAGGAAAAAAGCACACAAACACAACATCACATTTGTAAAAGCAGACAAAGGCAACACGACTGTAATTATCCCCACAGACAACCTACACAAAAAAGTACAAAACTTCATGGAACAGAACAACATCACAGAACTAAAACACGACCCCACCAACAGATACCAAAACTCAGTAAAACAACTAGTCAACAAAGCCAAACACGTAATGACACATAAACAAAAGCCCTACATGAAACAAATCCGACCATCAGCACCTACCCTCCAAGCGCTTCCCAAAATCCACGAAGAAGACATTCCGATCCGCCCCATTATCAACTACCGTAATGCCCCTGCACTCAAACTTGCAAAATATCTAAACAAAATAATTAGACAACACACACAAATAGACAACAACATTGCAGTAAAAAACAACACTGACCCAGTAACAAAAATAAAAGACATACACATCCCCCATAATGCCACATTAGCCTCCTTTGACATTAAAAACATGTACACAAACATCCCCATCTCTGAAACAATCACCATCCTACAAAACAAGCTCAAACAAAACAACACACCAGACGAACTTATCAACGAAATAACAGAAACTCTGAACATTATCACAAAACAAAACTACTTTACTTATAACAATAAATACTACACACAGAACGATGGCTTACCCATGGGCTCCCCCATATCCAGCATTCTAGCAGAAATCTTCCTCCAACACTTAGAAAAAACAAAAATACTCACAAAAAATGACAGACACTCACATAAAATACTATATTGGCACAGATACGTTGATGACATTCTAATACTATACAGGGGGAACAAAAGACAATGTGAACAGTTACTTACGCACATAAACAAAATACATAAAAACATAACCTTCACTGCCGAATACGAACACAACAATACCATAAACTTCTTAGACCTCTCCATCACAAAACTAGAACACAAGCACAAATTCAGTATATACAGAAAACCAACTACAACTGACACACTAATACACAACACCCCCAATCACCCAACACAACACAAACTAGCTGCTTTTAGAACCATGATACATAGACTTAACAACATCCCCTTAGATGAAAAAGACTACAAAGACGAACTAAACACGATAAAATATCTAGCAGAATCTAACGGATATGACAGAACAATAGCCAGTAAACTCCTACACAAAACACAAAACAAACAACAGACAAAGACAGAAAACAACCAATTCATAACACTAACATACATCAACAAACAAACTGAAAAAAATTTCCCACAAATTCAAAAAAGCAGGATACAGAATCGCTTACAAAACTACTAACAAAACAGAACACACACTATCAAAACGCACTCACAAAACACAAAACAAATTCGATCTACCCGGTGTATACAAGCTAAATTGCTCAAATTGCAATAAATTCTATATAGGCCAGACAGGACGTAGCTTCAAACAAAGATACATTGAACACACAAAGGCACTCCATACCACTACAGAATCCACCTTTGCAAACCACCTCATTGAAGCAAACCACACATATAAAAACATCGACAATAACATGAACATTCTACACATACACAAAAAAGGCCGAAAACTAGACACACAAAAACAAATAAAAACGACATCCTAAACGAACAAACACAATTCAAATCGCACGCATTATTCGAACACATCTCACCACACACACACACAGCTTCGATCTTTCGAAAAACTATCCCGTCGCCAACAACAAGACAGACAGCGCTACCTACGGCAGCCTCTGATGAAGCCTTCTAAAGGTGAAAGCTGGTTTAGGCTGTAAGGTAAATCTTTACGATTTTACTTATAAAAAACTTAGTGTTCCGAGTCGTCAAACAATAGTGATATCATAATTTTATATAAGTATGCAAGTATAAGTATGTATAACCATACAGGTATACTTTCATGTATAAGTAGGCCTATAAGTGTGCATGTATAAATAATTGTACATACCAGTTAATTTATTGATTGACATGTACAAGCTCCATTGATTTAAATTTATCTTGACTTTTTAATTAGTTATTGGTATCATTAAAAGTAGTCAAGGGTACCAGAATAACCAAAAATATTAACATGCATTTCTATGCAAATTATGAAATGCTTATGTTTTTTTCAAAAATACTCACATGTAAACAGACAGGCACTACACTCCATGTACACATCAAGTCCAAGAATCAAGAATCATCAACTGCTTATGATTAATATAGTTTAAAAAACTCAGAATTAATTATTTATCACTTTGTATTTTTAAAATATTAATATTTAGTGCTTTGTTTACCTGATCAGTACTTGTGAGGCACTGCGCATATCTGTTAGCTTCACTGCGACCAATAAGGGGCCAAGAGAGACGTTTACTACGTGTTGACTGATTTGCCAGGTCCTGATACACAGCTAACAGTTTGAGAACCTGACCACATCTCACACTAGTCTTGCAGTACTGTTGTCTTGTACCATCTACAGAACAGAATAAGTAAATTTACAATATTATGTAATAACAATGACAAACTATCCAGTATTCTTTTTTAGAACTGACTGTTGCTTAAAATCATGATGGGTTTACAAATGAAGTACATACATTTAATGGAGAGTAGCACAAAGAATAACTCATCACACAAAAGACATGTTATATAAACAAGATAATTTTATAAAAACCTTAACTTAATATGAGGTTTGCTGACTTTTTGTATACAAAGAAACTAATGTCAAATTTTCTGTGAAGCAGGGTTACATCAGTTGTTTATTTTTATTATATTAGTGTCTAAGAAACAAAACATTTTTATTTTTAAATTAATTTCAGTAATTTGAAATAAAAATATAATATAATATAATACAATACAATATAATAATATAGAAATGCCTGTAACGATTCTGAAGATTATTAGAATAAATAATTTATAATTTTTATTTCCTGATTTCTAAAATTATTATTTAAAAAATATAGGTGTGTCAAGTAAATAGTTATAAATCAGAAAAAAACAGTTTTTTCAATTTGAGATTGTGTTGGTGTTGTTTTTGTTTGATTTGTTTTGATATTATATTCGTTGTTGTGGATGGTTTTTCTGTTATTGTGCTTAGTAATGTTTTACAATAATTAAATTTTATTATTCATTTTTTGAATTCCAAGTCTGTCAAAGTGATAGGTCACATATTCTAAAAATTTTCCTGTAAAACAACACTCAAAATGTGTTGACTAACAACACAGCCACAAATGTGTTTTAAACATATTTAAAGCAGTCCAGGTCACTGTATGATAATTATATATAATTTTTACCTTGTAATTTCCGTCCAGTGACGTCGAGCGTAATTTGTATGGTTACGCGTTTCAGGCCATGTGGCCCATCCTCAGACCATCACTCCGAGAGGAGCTCGTTAAACAATAAAATCCACACAAAACAAACACATAATAAATAAATACATAAAATATATTAAATAAACATATAAAAGCGTTCTATTACCTGAACACGGTGCACCGCGTGTAGCATGTCTGAACTGCGTCAATGGAACCTGTTATCTATTATTATCTGTAATCAATCGCAGCGCTTTATCATACAGTGGGTTGGACCTGAAGTTAAGTTTATCATTAAGTATGTAATCACACACACCAGGGTTATTATGACCTCTATATATCTTGAATTCTTCGAGTGCATCCATATAACGGCCTTTAGCACAATAATGTAGGGGTATGAAGTTATTGTTGAAATTTGTATAAGAATGATTACACAAAATCAGGTGCCTTGTAAAGTTAGATTTAATATTATCTATGGAAAAATCACCCCTGTTAAAATGGCTTTGTGGTGTGTGTTCGCGGAATCTTTTGATGAACGGTCTACCCATTTGGCCGATATAAAATCGGTCACAATCGTCACATATAAGCTTATAAATACCGGTTTTGGATTCAATGTTTGTCTGAACGACTGGGCGAACCAAGTTCCGTAGACGGTTATTTGTTTTAAAAATGACAGTATAACCTAATTTACTTAAAGTGGATGTAAGGATCCTGGGCATCAACTCAGTGTATGTTGTTGTGATGTATTTGTTGTTAGGTGTATTATCATGTGTCTGTTTGGAACGACGGGATTTGTGTTTTCTAAGAATATTGTCAATTATTTGGGACTCAACTTATTTGACAATATTCTTAGAAAACACAAATCCCGTTGTTCCAAACAGACACATGATAATACACCTAACAACAAATACATCACAACAACATACACTGAGTTGATGCCCAGGATCCTTACATCCACTTTAAGTAAATTAGGTTATACTGTCATTTTTAAAACAAATAACCGTCTACGGAACTTGGTTCGCCCAGTCGTTCAGACAAACATTGAATCCAAAACCGGTATTTATAAGCTTATATGTGACGATTGTGACCGATTTTATATCGGCCAAACGGGTAGACCGTTCATCAAAAGATTCCACGAACACACACCACAAAGCCATTTTAACAGGGGTGATTTTTCCATAGATAATATTAAATCTAACTTTACAAGGCATCTGATTTTGTGTAATCATTCTTATACAAATTTCAACAATAACTTCATACCCTTACATTATTGTGCTAAAGGCCGTTATATGGATGCACTCGAAGAATTTGAGATATATAGAGGTCATAATAACCCTGGTGTGTGTGACTACATACTTAATGATAAACTTAACTTCAGGTCCAACCCACTGTATGATACCGCGCTGCAATCGATTACAGATAATAATAGATAACAGGTTCCATTGACGCAGTTCAGACATGCTACACGCGGTGCACCGTGTTCGGGTAGAACGCTTTTATATGTTTATTTAATATATTTTATGTATTTATTTATTATATGTTTGTTCTATGTGGATTTTATTGTTTAACGAGCTCCTCTCGGAGTGATGGTCTGAGGATGGGCCACATGGCCTGAAACGCGTAACCATACAAATTACGCTCGACGTCACTGGACGGAAATTACAAGGTAAAAATTATATATAACACAAATGTGTATTGAGATAATTAGAGCCTTATTTAATAAATTACCACACTTGCATAAATTGTATCAATTAACATTTTAAAAATCAATCAAATGATAGTGTACTTGTCAGACACATAAAACTAACACTGTTGCAAATTACAAAGAATATATAAATGTTACAAACAGGGCCTGATTTAAAAATAATTTCCACTAATTGCTGACCACCTTTTTTCTCCCTGAGTTCTTCCACTACTTCTTTACAAGTGTTGGTACACATGAGCATACTAGCATGCAGACAATTGCATGTATAGTAATTTCTATGTGTTTAGCTAAAAGTTAAATAATTCTGGTGTTTTAATTTAGTACTTAAGAACAAGAAAGTAGCTATATAATGTTTACTGCAATTTGCCATTCAATTTGAATAATTATTAGTCAGATAATGAACATACCAAATAGTGAGCTTTGAATAATATGTAATGTTTTTAAAACTAATCCAATTGCTTTGGTAGACAAAGCATAAGTATTGAAAAAGTCAGTCATATGTTTGTTCTTAGAGAGATGTTTTTCTGATTCTGATTATACATTCTCTATGGTAGATGTCACATGTAAACTAGATTATTACTAGTGTAAAAACATCAAAATACATGACATTTTAAGAACCCTCCTAATAGTGCACTATACTTTTCATTGTCTTTTCCATGTTGTATCATTATGAATCCAATTAATCTAATGTGATTAGTATTAAATGAAGTGATTATCAGAAGTTTCAAAAACTGAATGACAATGTGTATTGTATGGATAAATAATGAGCATGGTTAAAGCACTTATTTCTCACAACACATCAATTATACATGCCATTAGTTATTATTCACAATAAACAGCTGTGAATGAAAATGTGTGTTCAAAACTACAATAGTTATAACGGCAACAATGTGTACCTGATTGCATCACATATTGTCTAACTCACTGCAACTGAATAATAAATGATTTTCTAATGTGACATAGCTTATATAAAGAATGTGTGTGTGTGTGTATGTGTGTGTGTGTGTGTGTGTGTGTGTGTGTGCACGCACGCACGTATGCACACACATGCATGTGTATAAATGACAAGCATAAATGATGACAAAGTAATCAGTTTTAAACATGTTCAAACTCACATTCAAATTATAATGCCATCTAAAGAACCTACACATTAATGATAATCTCTCCTTTCATCATTATCGTCTTCTACCATTTCTCTTCTTCCATCTTTTCACAAGCCAGACATTTTCAATCTTGTACTTCTATGATAACCAAAATCCTACAAATTACAGTGTACTTTTCTCTCTTCTCATTATTTTATGGTCTCTGCGAAACAGAACTCTTAATTTTCTCTAGCAGTTTCTTCAAAGATTACACGTTACAAAAGTGTTTAAGACAAAAATCTTTTCTTCTTCCTACACCACTGTAATTATTTTGTTTCAGTTAACACCATCAATGTTCAGAAACATTGAACATTGAAGTACAGTTTAATCTTACCTGATTATAGTATTATCTAAACTCTAGATTTTCAAATATGCGTCTGTACTTTGTTTGCTTCATTTGTTTAATATTCATACTTAAGAACATTCAATTTCATTTAGATAAATGGACAAATGCAGATCATACAGAGTTTCCCTCTCTACTCCTAGAGACTTTCCTTAATCTGTTACTAGCTGTTACCCGCAGCTTCGCCCGCGTGGATTATGGTACGTGTGAGCTTAGATGAGAATAATAGATAGAGTTTATGAATGTTGTGTTGATATATATAGTTAATGTAATGATTCGTGGATTATAAAGAATTCTAGCTATATTTGAAATATTTGTTTTTTTAACAGTGAAAATGGGAATGAAAATAATGAAATATCAAAGTAATATGAAACATAAGTATATCTTTATTAAACTGAACAGAGTTAAGTAATAATGAAATAGTTATAAAATAAGTATGCATTATTTTAATGCTCTTATATAAACAATCAGTATTATGAGTTCCATCTGGTGCCAATATATACAAATTCGAATTACTTGTTATTCTTGAGCATGCGATGTATAATTGTCCGTGTGAAAAACATGATTTTTTTAAATTAACACCAACAACTTTGAGAGTTTGTCCCTGTGATTTATTAATACTGATAGCGAATGCTAACTTTACTGGGAATTGTACCCTTTTAAATTGGAAAGGTAAATCTGTTGGGATGATTGGGATCCTTGGTAACATAACTTGTTGTCCTGTAGCCGATCCTGTTAATACTTCAGCCGTGAGAAGATTGCTACCAATGTTTGTTATACGTAATCTTGTTCCATTACACAGTTTTGGTGCATTTAAATTGCGCATTAAAATGATGGGTGCTCCAACTTTTAAATGGATTTCATGTGCTGGTATACCTGACATATTTATTGAATTCAAGAATTCTGTAGGATATGATATGGAGTCATCATCATTAATCACAGTATCTAATGATTTTAATGTGATAGAATTACCAGGTATCTTATCTAAAATAATATTATTGATCATATCAACTAATTTGTTGGTTGGAGCCAATAATGCTCTTTCGCATAACCATTGCTGAGATGTATAATTATGTTGTAAATTAGGAAAAACGCTGATTATTAGTTTTTCTGTGGATTGTACTATGTTACAAAAATCTTTTTAAAAATGTACTTTGCCATGATTATCAGTACGCATTTTTCCTTCTCCGATTTTTAAAAGATCATTTGCAAATTTTTTTGCTGAATTATCATTTTGCATAGCGAGTCTCATATTAACAGTTAGTTTTTCTTTGATTGCATTTTTCCACAGATACGAAGCTTTGATGCATGCATTCAGTTCATCTGTGGGAGTACCTTTGGAAATCACAGGTAGTGTTTGTTGAAAATCACCAGCAAGTAATATAGTTAAACCACCCATTAATGATTTGTTACTTCTTATATCTTGTAAAGTTCTATCTAAAGCTTCTAAGCTTTTTTTATGAGACATCGTAACTTCATCCCATACTAATAATTTGCATTGTTTGAAAAGAGTAGCTTCATTACTATTTTTCGATATATTGCACATAGGTTGTTCGTGTTGTGTTAAGTTCAATGACAATTTTAAAGCCGAATGAGCTGTACGACCTCCATCTAGAAGTGTAGCAGCTATTCCAGATGAAGCAACCGCTATGGCAATTTGTCGATTTTGCCTAATGTATGCTAATAATAGATTGATTAAATACGTTTTTCCTGTCCAACTTGGTGTATCAATGAAAATTACTGTTCCTTCATTATTTTCGATTTTATTGATAACTAAATCAAATATCTTTCTTTGTTGTGGAAGAAGGGTAGGAAGTTCATTATTGACTTGTATTCTCAACTGATGGAAGTCATAATCCAATTCACGTTGTAAATTGAAGTTGGATGCATCAGTAGATTGTGGTCATGGTATTCCAAAGTTATCAATAGTTTTCCCAGAAATCGCAATAACATCGTGTTCTATCAAAAGCAATGCCTCATTATAAATAGAATCGTTGAATTGTAATTGACTGTCATGTATTCGATGTCTATGTAAAATATCATCAGACATATCATTTATATACTTTATCCATAGTCCCTTGGGATTTTTTAAAGCGCATGTTGTTAATAAAATTGCAAAGAGCTCTTTGATTTGGTAAGCATTTCTACTTAAAATGGATTTTTGAATGGTAGATTCCCAATGGTTATCATGTTCTAATAAATTCAATGCATCACATGCTTGTTTAAACGTATCATGAACAATTCCATTTATAGTCCTCAGATGAATGAAACTTGTAGGTCCTTTAATGTGATGCAATAGTAATCTGAAACAGTAGCATTCAAAATTTCTAATGTGTACAGTGTATATACGTCCAAGAGTATTATGTAATCTGACATTAGGCCAACCTTCAACTGGCGTTCCTCTTTTACGGCGGTTCCATTCCTTCTTCGAGATGTTCCATGTATAATGTCGTGGCACTTCTGAATACAATAAAGTTTTAGCGAAAGGATCTGTTTGACAAAGTTTGAAGAACGCTCTTAATGTAGTATCTGGATGATTAGAAATTCTTTCGTTAAAATTTGTCTCATTAAAGACATTAAAGTATACTCGTTGTCCACTTTCCAAGTGAACAGCTAGATGAGTAACAGATGGATCTCTTTCATGTAAAGGGAAACTGAAAATATGCCAGGCAGCCTCATTACTGCTTACATATCGTCCTGCTTGATAAGTGTTTACTTCATTGATATTATTGTGGTGATCGTTTGCCACATTGAAAATAGCTTTGTCACTACCTTTGTTGATATATTTACATATGTATTTTACGGCCTTCACTGAATTACATATTTCAGCATTGATATGGGAATCTAAAATTTTTGAAAGAAGTGGGCAGTATGGTACAATCCATCTGTTATGAATTTCAAAATCATAAGCTTGTCTTACTTTAATGGTAACTGTTCTGCCTCCATCTTCGGGTGATCTACGTCTATATCAAGGGTAACCATCTTCTCTCGGATAGTGTTTTGTACATTTTCCATCCTTCATGCAGGGAGATGATGGATTGAATGTTCCACATGATCCATGGATCATATTTGAAATGATGATTTTGAGAAGAAGTGGGTCGTAATTGCCATTAGGTATTTCAGCACTTATTATTTGGTTATAATGGTTTGGTCATATTTTATCTTTTAGCCAAAGTAAAATATGAACGTGGGGTAATCCTCGTTTTGGCCACTCTATCGAGTATATGAAACATAAAGTTTTGCCAAAAATGTTACCTTTTCGTATGACATCCATTAATTTTTTAACTTTAAGTCTGAAAACGCGTCCTATAAGATCATGTCTGTCATGTACATTTTCGCCATCATGTAGTTGTTCTTGAAACTCTTGCCAAGAATGATTACACGTGAATGTAATGAATAAGTCAGGGCGTCCATATGCACGTATGTATGTGAATGTATCTTGAGTATATTCATGTAAGTATCTAGAACTATTGATGAAAGTAGAAGGTAGAACTAATCATCCAAGATCATTAGGATTAATTTGAGCATCGTAATTCACAGCGTCACGTAGATGTATATAACTTTCTATTCTTAGTTTATCTTGATTAAGTGATATAAAATGCAATCTTTCACTTTCAACTTTCACGTACATATAGACCAAAAATTGATTAAGTAATTGTCAATACCTTAGTAATGTACTGAAATTATTTTCACGAATCATTAAATGGTAAGCATAAAAATTCATTGCTGATACCTTTTTTGGTGGCTGAGGGTTTCCTGTTTGTGGATTAATGAGAGGTATATTAAAGTGATATGTTTCTTGTCCATTCCAAAATATCAATGGATACTGAAGAGCATCATAGAAGAGATGCGTATCACTTACTCTTGTTACACCATCACGATGTGAATATATAACAATGACTCTAGGCAGTGTTTCATATCCGACAATTAAAACTGCAACTTCATTGATGACAGGTGCATTGTACAATCGTTCATGTTCACCAGAAAGGACACGATCAGCATGAATGATAATTTTATAATTTTCATTTTCATTAAGAATAAGATCTTTAGCTGTTTTGAATGTTTTTATGAGGTTATTATGTTGAAGTAACATATCCTGAAGGCTACTAATTATATGCCTATGAACATTTTGAAATAGGGCACATCTCCTGTTAATTTGAATTACATTGCCCATGAAATAAATTTGTAAAAACGCATGTTCATTGTCATGTGTTGGTAAAATAGATCCTATTCTATGATAAATTTGTCCTTGAATTGTGAAAGTGGGTGAAAATCCTGGTTGCGTTATCATTTGATCAGCTCCGAATGAAGTCATTTGGAAAGCTGAATTATATGTGCGTATATTGTTTAGAAAATATGTTGAATCTTCAGAATCATTAGAGAGGTAACTTTTCAATGGTTTTGGAGGATCTTGGAGAAGAGGAATGCTAACCTTTCCTGATGAACAGCATAGACCGGGAGTTTCATTATTCCATTTTATAGCATTACAATGAAGACATGTATTATTGTTATTATCGTTGAATCATGGTAATTGATGGATACATCATAATTGAATGCTGCTTTATTCAAAGATCCCCATGTGATACTTGATGAATTTTGTCTCAAATTAGCTTGACGTGAAGCTTGATTAACGCGATGCTTGTTAGATTCTTGCTCAGATTCTGCAGCTCTTGCAGCAGCCTGATACTGTGCTTGCATTCGAAAACGTTTATTGTAGCGATGTGTAAGTTCATTGGCTCTCAGTGTTGCTTGGCGTTCAGATTGAATTCTGAGTCTATTATTAGTTTCTTCGTTTGTTTCCGCAGCTCTCAAACCCCTTTGTCTTTGAACTTGATTTGTGCGTCTTTCTATAGTTTCTTCTTCAGATTCTGTAGCCCTTAACGCACATCTTCAGTTTCATTCTGTCTAAGATTAGCCTGTCGTATAGCTTGACCTATACGTCTCGTAATACTTTGGTATTCTGTTTCATTATTTCGTAAAGTAGCTTGTCGCTGAGCTTGATTTGCTCGTCTTGCGATAGTTTCTTATTCAGTTACTGCAGCTCTTAAATCACGCTGACGCTGACTTTGATGTCTAAGTCGTTGATGATGGTCATGTTTATTTTCTTCATCTCGGATAGCTCTCAAGTTCTAGCCATCCTTGAATGATGAGATAAGTTTGTCTTCTTTCTTATTGGCATTCTTGGCTATAATAAAATATGTATATGGTATTTTTAGTGATTCATCAATGATTTGTTTGAAATAATTATTAACTATATTTTAGTTAACCTGTAAGCAAGAGATGAGGTGTTTAAGAATTGACTCAAGCTCGATAGCCCAATGAAAGTTCAGGTTTGTTTATGGAACAGAAATTTCTAAAATAATGTGAAGGTATTTATTTTATTGTAATATTCATATATGTATAAATAAAAATATATATTGATTTTTTAAAAGCGTAGTATGCTTTGTATGCGAAAAAAAATTATAAATTTAAAAAAACAGCTTTTGTGGGGGAACAAATTTTTTCATGGAATGGGATTTGAACCTGTGATCTTTTATTATAATATAAAATTATCATATGTATCATGTGGTATGATATTAATCTACATAAATCAAATATTACATGAATGAAATAATATTAAAAATGTAACTAACAATATGTTTTACTTACCGATTTAAAGAATGTACAGAATACAGAAAATTCGACGTCCACTCGGTGCCACGACTCGATGCACGAATGAATGTTAGGCTTAGTATAATATAATGTAAAGATACATATGTATAGGTGATAAAGGTTGGATAGAGGGGGATGTGTAAACAATGTGATACGGCACTATATGTATGTATCTTGAATAAGAGTGTAAACAGTCAAATATGCTCGATAGCGTAGTGGGTAACCCATTAGTCTACAACGCTGAAGTTCGATGGTTCGATTCGCCACAAAGTATTTGTTTTTGTATATATTGTGTCAAAAATATTTCCTTAATTATGTAATTGTTTTGTTAAAATTTTATGAAAGGTCATAAAATTTTGAAATAATTTCATAACTATACGAATTTGTTCTTTATTTTATTTTTTTTTAATATGGAGTCAAATGAACAAAATGATTAAGAAAGAGAAACAACATATTATTTAATTTTTGATAAAATCGAGAAATATGATAAATACTTATGAAAACATTAGAAACATAATGATTTCATGGATTTTTTTGTATCCTATGTTTTTCTCTGAAGCAAAAAGTATAAAATGACGAAAGATTCATGAAGATATATGCATTAGGTATCGAGTTATTAAGTAAACAACATAATATTTGATTTTTGATGAAATCGACGAATATGATAAAAACTCATAAAAACATTAGAAATATAATGATTTTCTGGACTTTTTTTGTATCCTATGTTATTCTCTGAAGCAAAAGGAATAAAATGACGAAAGATTCATGAAGATATATGCATTAGATGTCGAGTTATTAATTAACAAACAAACAAACAAAGAGATTTATATATTAGTATGATGTGATGATAATCTAAAAGATTGGTTAATTGTATAATTATCTCTTTTCTGAAAATAAAAAAAAATCTATAATCTCCCATTTGTGAATCATGTTCTTGAATAATTGTATTAATTGTTGATTCAAATATACATCTGTCAATAATGAACTAGATTTATTCTCAACTACTGCTGCTTATGTGTTTCATGTGAAGGATTTGTAATCCCCTAAATTTCAAGCTAATTAACTGACTATGTTGCTCCATCATCTTCATGTTATGTAATAACAAATTTATCTTCAGTACTAGGCAGTAATGGTAGTATTAGTAAGGTATAAATAATTAAATATATTTATAAATAAATATATATAAAATATATTTTTTATTTAGTTTTTATGAACATGAAAATAGTTTCTTTGTAATACACACAATGCAATAGATAAATATATCTTCCATTTATTTTTTTCTATACCTTATTCTTTTATATTTACATTATTTACATTTTACTTCATTCACATAACTAAGATTATAGTGATATAAAAAATCTCAACATACGTAATTTATAGTAATATAATTTATTTTAATTTTTCATATTTATACATTTTTTCTATATATATTTTTTCATCTTAATTTCTGCTTTTATGAAAAAAGGAGTGATTACAAAAAATATGTTAAAAGTATTATATTAATATGTAATTATAAGGATTTAAAAGCAGATGTTCATACCAGAACTACTGCGATTATTGTGGGTATAGGCAATCACATCACTCATGGAGAGAAATGCAGTAACCTGTGCTGAAACAAGTCGATGTATGGAGTTGTAACACCTGGCCTTCACTTGGCCCCTCTCTGTCACTACAGAAAACCAACCTGCGGACCAACACATATCATAAGAATGTGAAGAAAATAAAACATCAATCATTTTAAACTTGATGAAGTTAATTACATTTTTAAATTTATCACAATGCTTAAACATCATTTACTTATGCAGACAATAACATTATTAATTACACCCAGAATATTTTCTCATAATAATCCACAGAATTAAACCCACAATGGATTTACTGGATGTAGGATATGGAAAAGTTGTATTCAAACAGATTAGTCGCATAAGATTAGAAGAGACTTACAAAAATTAATATGTAAATATGTAAATTTATTGCAAAAAGTAATTATTGTAAATATAATACTGATTAAAATACAATATAACTGATACTTGAAGGTATTTTAAAAATTTTCTCATGAAACAGGATTTTAAAGACAATACAAAAATTTACAGTTTGAAGGTGCTATGGCTGTCATTGTGAACTCATTGGACTTGACTGAAGCAGATGTCAACTGATTTTCCATTGGTTTCTGTCTAAAGTATATTTAATGAATTATGTTACACATTTTATATGTTTGGACTAAGCTCAGAATCATCAGCTTAGAAGAATTTGAGTGTTGGACAGTGAGCAGTGTAGCAGCAACAGGGCCGGCCCTAGACATTTTTCTAGTGTAAGCGAACAATATTTCGGCGCCCCTTCTACCGGTGAGTCTGGGGGGTATTCCATAGAGGTGGGTACAGGGGCCCCCTGGAAAAACTTGAAAATGAAGGCTTCAGAAATAGAATTTTAGGTATATTTTGGCTTAAATGTCAGGGTTATCAGTAATCTTATACACACTACTTCTATAAAAAAAATCATGATACTTGATTGAAAATTTCATAAACTTGCATTTGCTATTTGTATAAAAATTCGCTGACTGTTACAGTAGTATTAAAATTATAATCTTGAAGCCATTTCAAAACCATTTTTATCTTAGGGTTTTTATGAAACTGTAAATTGAATTACCTTTCTTCCTAATTTTATAAGGGGCATGTGGGCTTTATTTTTGTCCACAGTAATTTGCTGGAGATTGAAAAACTATTGCTAACGTTGTTTTAAACTCAAACTAGTTCAATGTAACTTAAAAATTGTGTTTGATTGATGATTTTGTTAACTTTACTATGATATCTTTGTCGAGCATATAGTATTAATTACAATACAATTGCCTGTAAACATTTTTTAGACCTTGAGAAAATAAATACATAAATCTAAAAATACGTTAAATCTGAAATGGTGGAAAGTCAATGAATACAACCACAAGTCAGGTTACAAGAAATCAAAATTTTATTTACAAGTAAAATTAGTGAAGGCAAAGCTAAACAACATAAATCATTAAAAAGAGATTTTTCTGGCTTTCATTTTTGCGAATTCATTGAGTATCAAATCTGTGTCCATTTCATTTAGCAAGTCGTTTTCAATGGCCTTTGTTGCCAGCCCACTCAAACGCTCTTGGGACAAAGTTGATCTTAAATAAGTTTTTATCAGTTTCAACTTAGAAAAACTTCTTTTATCACTGGCCACTGAAACTGGGAGCGTCAGAAGAATTCTCAAAGTAACAAAAACGTTTGGGAAGGTGTCCATATAATCATTTTTGGTTATGAATGACAAGGCTTTAGCTGGAGAGCTTCCAGAGGGCAGCATTGGTGCAAAAATTTGCAGCTCGTCAAACAGTTCAACTTCGGTTATATAACACACTTCCCCACCATCACTTAGAACACTGTGAAGATGTGTACAGGCATCCTTCAACTCCTTCCTATCCCATGTCTGTAGATTTCCAATGTCATAAAGAAATTTGAAACTCTTGCTGTGGTTCTCCATAAATTCAAACATCTCTTTAAGCGAGGATATTGCTGTGTCAAGCACAACAAAGAAGAAATTAACTTTGAACGATGTTCTCCCAGCCTGAACAGGTTCATCTTCAATCTCATAGGAGAATTGCCTTTTTGTTTTCCTTGGACGGACTTGGGTTTCTTTTTCCCAAAGACCTCTGCAAAGCTTTTGATTGCTTTTCATCTTCTTTCGAATGCTGTAATTTCCTTTTGCGGTTAAATGACCCAGATGGTTTTTTACTACTGGACATTATTTTAATTTTCAAAACAACTACAAGAATACAGGAAACTCGCAACTCAAGCCTATTACCTGTTAACAGGCAACGGCATACAGGTAACCTCATTCACATGACTGATTCGAACTACTCCGTCGACGCACTAGTTCGGGAATGGCGTTTCGAGCCAATAGTGGACAAGTTCATTCCCACTCCCACGCCTGAATCACGGACGAGTTTATTTTACCCAACGAGGGGTATCGTCTGCTCTGCATCCCAAGCATGTAGTTGGGCTCTTCTTTTTACTTAAAGTTATGAATGAATTATAAATTATACCCAATACTTTTGAATTATGTTTAATGTTGTATTTTTAACTGTGCGTATGATTTATCTTATCTATGTTTTCTTGTCTTTACTGAAACTATTTCTGCACCTTCTGGGTCTATATAGTTTGAGGCCATGGCGGGCGCCTTCGGCACCCCCCCTTGCCTGGCGCCCTACGCGGCCGCGTACTTCGCTTACATCAAGGACCAGCCCTGAGCAACAACAACAAAAATTGGCCAATTTCATATTAAGTATAGACACAAATCAAAAAGTATAGACACAAGCACACATTAATTAAATTGGATTTAATGCATTTTCTGTTGAAGGAATAGACTGTTTACAATGGTGAACAGACAATTATAAAAAATTACTTCTGTGCCACTTGAGTGTCATATAAAGATTCCAGGACAGCTATGATGGATCAAATCTCAGCCTGTCAAAATAGATTTAATCTGATCCAAATCACAGGTTGACAGTCAATTCAGACCAGGTCAAAAGCAGTTGCAATTCTCTTATAAGAAGTAGACAGGATTAATTGCTTACTGTATTTGGGTCTGATCAAGTTAAGTTAAGTAATGTAATTAACGTTTAAAGTTATAATACAAAGTGATTATAATAATACCATGTACATTCATGTGATGTACACATTTATAATACTGGGAAGTAGCTGTCTTTAGAAGCAAGTAATGCATAAATAAGAAAAAATATGATAGTTCCACAATAAAGACTATGAAAATAAATTACTTGTACATTTATGGATTTCCATTTATTTTTTATTTTTCTTTTAGGAATTTCCATTATTTATTCTTAAAATTAAGAAACTTATTTATTCAGCATATCAGTATATGATGTGTGAGGTGTATGTGATGGGATGCTATACAATATATCATACTCAACATCAGGTTACTAAAAACAATGGTGGAATTAAATGTCAGTATCAGAAGAACAGTATTAATAAAATAGAGTTGGTCAAACTGTACTTAACTTTACATTATTTAACTGATGTAAATTACATTACATAAATTAACTTTATGTACCGTAACTGTGCTTTACCTAACATATAACTGAGAACATATCTTTACAGGTATGCCCTAGAATATCATGGATGATAAATCTTCTATCTTCTATATTAATAAATCTCTTGGGGGGGTCTACGTTTGTTCGCGGTAATTTCAGAATCTACTGAACCGATTTCAATGAAACTTTGCATGCTCATAGCAGGTACCCAACGGAAGGGTTTCCACTTTATTTGATAATGATAGGTTAAAAAGAACCAAAGTTATTGTAAACAAAAATAATTTTTTAAGTCCCGCGGCTTTGATCGCGAATATTTGTATATGGTTGTTGTGGTAACTGTCGAGTTGGTAAATTGCTAATGGTACATCTAGATTAATAATATTCTTATATTGTAAGTTATGAATATCCAAAAAGTGCGAAGCAATAGATCCATCATTCATGTTTCCTCGATACGTAAAATCAAAATTTGATAATTTAGTAGATTTTTACAAACATGCAGTAACACAATTAGATGAAACGTTTATTTATATAGAATAATACAAATACGAGTAGTGTATACGTAAGTATATTGATATCAGTTAGTCCATTTTAATATTTACATTTTAGTAGTGATATGGAATTCTTATCAGCATATGGAATTCATACAATACAATAATTCATTGTTTGATTATATTGTAACATTGATTATATGGTATACATTGATTCTGACAAACCATACTCTTCAACATTTGAATATTCAGTAGGCCTATGTGCAGTAGGAATAATTAATTCTCGAGAATTATACTTAACTTACTTCACCTCAGTCATGCGATGAGTGTCAGTGATGTAGTATCAGTGCCTTTTTTCATTAATTTTACATAATTGGTAAGTAATATGTGCAATATGTATTGTATAAATTATTAATTGCCCCCTAGAGATTTATTATTATAGATAAAATAAATACATTTCCACTTTTTTAGCTTTGGAATTCCAAAAAGACGATCATGTTTAGAAAGATCTACTGCTGTTGCGAAAAGAATGAGGCATCTTAGAGCATCTGAAAATGACGTCGAAGGAGTCAAAATGCAATCAGCTCCTGGAAACTCTTCAGAAAGATCTGGATTAGAAGAAGTCTCACAGGTTGAAAGTCCTATGAATCGTGAAAATAGATTAGTGGCACAAAGACCCAGGCAAGTGACTCTCAGATCACGAGGTCCTACTTTACGATGGAATGCAAAATTAAATAGTGGTTTAAATTAGAATCCAGTTATTAACTACGCGAATGAAACAGATATCGGGTTACCAAGTATGGTTTGCCCACATTGGAAAGCTTTAAAGTGGAAAAATGAATCACATGGATTATGTTGCTCTGCAGGAAAAGTGCGATTAGATCCCATACTTCCTCCTCCAGAACCGTTAAAATCATTATTAAATGGAGAACATCTTTTTATCGAAAAAAGTTTTGAATGCATTAAGATCATACAATTCAGCTTTTCAAGTTACATCATTCAGAGCCAATGAAATAGTCGAAGGGAACTTCATGCCTACTTTAAAAATTCAAGGGTAAGTATATCACCTCATGGGATCATTACTCCTCACACAAAACGAAGTACCAAAATTTTTACAGGTGCGTTTCGTAGCTGATTATTTACAGCAAGCTGAAACAAGAATGGATCATATTCATAACTTGGATAAGACATTAGTAACAGACTTTCAAAATTTACTTCACTCAATCAACCCAAATGTTAGTGAGCTGAAAAGTGCGCTTGAATTTGTAACATCTGCGAATAATAATCAGTACAATATTGTGATTCATGCTAATTGAAAAGAAAATAATGAAGAGCACAGGGGTCGCTACAATGCACCGACAACTAATGGCGTGGCAGTAGTTTTAGTTATTTTATCATTTTACATTAAAATTAGTCGATCCTCAGACTGGGTTACAAACTACTAAGAAAGTTTCAGCTCTACAATTTTATTCGTACAGACTCATGATGAGAAAAGATGAGTACAACGATTTAATTTATTACAAACAGCTTCTGAATCAATATTACAATGATACATAACATAAATTCGATATACTGTAATTTATGTGGCCCCGCGTTCGTGGGGTGCAAAAATTATACTACGTTACAACTTTATGTGTTATATAACGATACCGTTTATGTATGCAGGTTGTATAACGATACCAGGTGTAACTATAATAAGAGTAGTAGATTTATGAGTAGTTAAAATTTCACGTTTATTGTTTTAACAAGCATTATAAATAATAAACATTGTTAATAATCTTCGATCAAGATATCAATCATTATTAAGTGTTTATCTCTTAAGCTATACGGTGTTACACACATTTAAAACACTCTTACATCTAGACATGTTAATAATCTTAATCTAGACATTTATTCAATGTGATTTACTAAAACAAAATAAAATTTAAATGTAATTTTAATTGAATTCATTTACTCAGATCTGACCTCAGCTTGCTCAGTCTATACCAATGTTTTTTAAAATTAAATTTAAAATTATATTATTTACTCTTAGACTGGCATTTGTTTCATATTAAAAATTTAAATTATTCTTTTCTACAAAATGCAAATATCAAATCATTTCAATTATTTTACTTTGATAAAAAAAATATACTATCTCAAAATTAAACTCTTTTTTTTTCTATATTTATCTATATGCAATCGCTCATTCTTACAACTAAAACATTTACATAAGACTCTATTACATTATTTCTAATTATAAACCTTTTTTGTTTTAGTTCATTGTCTCTTTATATAGTCTTTATGAGCTCTTTAAAAAAAATCATTTATAAATGCATTATGCATGTCACCTCGAGTTTTGATGACCTTACGACTAATTGACGGGGTCCAGCGTTGTCCAGAGTTGGGTTTTCGTTACTCCTGGCTTGGCGTGGTCCAGAGTCCAGCGTCGTTCTCCAGTAGTGTGTGGTCCGTCCCAGAGAATTACTATCTACTGCGAGGTCGATCTTGTATAGCTGTTAGGCGTTTAAAAAGCATCTCCTAACGTCTAGCATCTCACGTCGCTCTTTGTAGCTTCTCTGTTGATACTCTTGCTGACTTAAATGGTCCCGGTACTCTACATTTCCCGTAATATTGTAAACATAATTACTGAATGTCTTTATTCATTCATAGATGAGACTTATAACAAAATAAAACTGTTCTGCCAACGGACAGCGTGTCCGACTGCAACTGTCTCTTGAATTGAGAGAAGGGCTTCCAGTTGAACCCTTAATTTATACCCTCTCAAGATTCTGCACCTGTTGGTTCCTAAATTATCCTGTCGAGACCTGCAGATGACGTGCTAGCCCCCACTCCCAAACCTTTTCATATATTTGCAATTTTTTGCAAATGGCAATGTTTTGTACGGAATTGAGATAGCACAAATCATAGCTAATTTGATTAAGCACTCACTGTATTAATTTGAGCGTCTTAGTGTAATTTGCATATTTTTGGCATATTTATTTCGCACTGACATCGCATAGTGTGTCCTATTAACGTCATTTTCTTACTGTGGATAACTATAAAATTTACACACACTTCAGTGCCTTTTGTTTGTTTATACACTAATTAGTTTTCACATAATGAATTAAAATAATTATTTTAGTAATTACTTGGGGAGGGTAGGTGAGATTCCTGTCTGTACATGCATCACTAACACACACAAGATACACGCGTAACACACATACAATACAGGTGTTCTTTGCCTGTTGGAACAGGTTAATTTCTCCCCTAGTATAACAATGAAACATTTTTACAATCCCAGACCTGTCCATTTACCCCAAACTTATAATAATTTTAAAAATTTTATATTTATTTAAATTAATGCTCAATACAACATATGGCTGTATCGTTGCAATATATTGTTGATATGTATGCTAAGATAGAGACGGAAAGGGTTATATACATCCGTATTCATCAAACTCAGTTAAGAGCTGAGAATTACATACATTTGCAAGATGCATTACAAAATAATGAAAGTTTGGATAATTTAGGCCGCTTGGTCATTCTACCCTCAAGTTTCACAGGAGGTCCACGATATATGCATGAGCGAATGCAAGACGCTTTTTGCTACATATGCAAATACTCGCGGCCTGATTTATTTATTACGTCCACTACAAATCCTAAGTAGAGAGAGATTGTTCAGGAGTTGCATCAAGGCTTTTCAGCTCAAGAGCGACACAACTTGGTAGCATGCGTATTTCATCTGAAATTGAAGAAATTAATGGATTTCTTAGTGAAAGGTAAACTTTTTGGCTCAGTTGTCTGCTACATGTACAGCATAGAGTGGCAAAAAAGAGGTTTGCCGCATGCACACATTTTGCTCTGGTTAGAAGAAAAAATACGACCAGATCAGATAGATTCTGTGATTAGTGCAGAGCTGCCGGATCCTGATATAGCTTTATGATATAGTTAAAACACATATGATTCATGGGCCATGTGGGAAAATTAATGCACAGTCATCATGTATGAAGGAGGGTCAGTGTACTAAACGATATCCTAAATCGCTTACAAAAGAAACGACGATAAGTGATGACAGCTACCCTAATTATCGCCGACTAAGTCCTGAAGATGGAGGTTTCAATGTGAAATCCGTTTGAAAGATGAGATTTTGATAGTTGACAATAGATGGGTAGTTCCATACTCATCGGTGCTTTCACGAGCTTTTGGTGCTCACATCAATGTTGAATTTTGTAGTAGTGTAAAATCCATTAAATATACAGTATATGTAAATACATCAATAAAGGCTCCAATCTAGCTACGATTAGTATACAAAATTCTTATGATGAGGTATTACAGTTTCAAAATGGTCGATACATAAGCACATCTGAAGCTATATGGAGAATCTTCTCTTTCCCTATACATGAGCGTTTTCCACCTATTATTCATCTAGATGTAAATCTCAAAAATGGGCAGAGAGTTTATTTTCGTGAAGATAATTTGTACGAAAGAATAGAAAATCTAAGAAACACCACTCTCATGGCATTTTTTTATCTATGTGAGGAAGATGACTTTGCCAAAACTTTGTTGTACGAAGAAGTGGCAGCATATTACACTTTCAATAGGCAGACAGGAAAATTTCAACGTAGACGTCGAGGAGTCTTATTAGAAGGGAGCGAGAATGTATATCATGAACACGTATTGGGTCGAGTGTATACAGTTCATCCAAACAATCATGAATGTTATTTTCTTCATTTACTTCTGCACAATGTACGTGGCCCAACTTCATTTGAAAATATCAAGACTGTCGACAACGTAATTCATCCAACGTTTCAAGCTGCATGCCAAGCTCTTGATCTCCTAGAGAATGACAATCATTGGAACGACACATTGTCAGAGGCAAGTTTATTTGCTAGCCCTGACAAAATGAGAGAACTTTTTGCAATAATGTTGGTGTTCTGCAGTATTTCAAACCCGAGTGCATTGTGGATTAAATACAAAGACCACTTCTCTGAAGACTTGATTCGAGATATTATGCGTCAAATTCCTGATGCTGATTTGAGTTTATACAAGGAAAGCACTGAAAATAGTTGTTTACTACTTTTACAAGATTTTGTTGCTTCTGTCGGTAGTAATCCGATAGCTCAATACGGATTACCAAATCCACAGTCTACCGTGCAAAACATTTCAAACGAATATCTTTCTGAAACCACTTATGACAGACAACATCTACTTTCTACAGTGGAAGAGGATGAAAGATTAATGAGAGACGTGCAAAGAAATAAATATCAACTCATTCTTCAAAGTGTTTACTGTAAATCTGGAAATGCATGTTTCCTTGATGCACCAGGAGGCACAGGTAAAACATTTTTAATCAAATTGACTCTTTCGAAGTTAAGAAGTGAAGGCAAGATCGCATTAGCAGCAGCTTCCTCGGGAATCGCTGCTACATTATTACCTGGCAGAAAAACGGCTCATTCCTTATTTAAAATACCAATACATTTGAATTGCAGCGAATTTCCAGTATGAAATATTTTAAAAAATGATTAGAAATGCAGACTTGATTGTTTGGGATGAGTGCACTATGGCCCCTAAAAAATCAGTAGAAGCTCTCGATAGAACTCTATGAGATTTGCGCAATGACAACAGATTTATGGATGGAATAACTTTTCTCTTTGCCAGAGATTTCAGACAAACATTGCCCATAGTTACGGAAGGTACCAGAGCTGATGAAGTAAACACTTGCATCAAACGATCGAATATATGGCGTACCGTTCAAACAGTATCACTCACAATAAACATGAGAGTCCAACTTGGAGATATTCACGAATTTTCTACTACTTTATCCAACCTTGGAGATGGTAAGATACCAGAGACAGATGGTGCAATATGTTTACCGCCATCATTATGTTGTACAGTTTCTTCACTGGCAGAGTTGATTGAAAAGGTTTATGGACATATTGAGTCTATAAATTTGCACGATGATGTGTGGTTATGTTAGCATGTGATACTAGCACCAAGAAACGAACAAGTAAATGCCATAAGTAGCTGGATTATGCTAAAATTTCCAGAGACGAAAAAACATATCACTCCATTAACACAGTTTTGAACAAAGAGGATGCAGTACATTACCCAACTGAGTTTTTGAATACTTTATCTGCATCAGGATTACCAGCTCACACATTGAAATTAAAACTAGGTGTACCAATTATACAATGGAACACGATTGAAAGTTAGGTCGCTAAAGAAACATATCATCGAAGCTACTAACTTAACAGGCTGCGGCAAAGGAGAAACAGTATTTATCCCAAGAATTCCAGTCATACCCAATAACTTTCCATTTCAATTTAAAAGACTTCAGTTTCCGGTTAATTTATGCTTTGCAATGACTATCAATAAGTCACAAGGGCAAACTTTACGTACAGCTGGTGCGGATTCAAGAGCTGCTTGCTTTTCTCACGGACAACTGTATGTGGCATGTTCTCGACTAAGCAGAAGCAGCGAGCTCTTTATTTGGTCTGATAACGGCAGAACAAAAAATGTTGTTTATAACAAGGCACTGGTGAAAAATGTATATAAAAACTGAGTGTACTGGACTGTGATACATTTACGTATATAAGGATTTTACCAAATAGTTTAAGACTGACTTACCACGTAAGATTTCGACTAACTGATATCAATATACTTATGTATACACTATTTGTATTATTCTATACGAATAAACATTTCATCTAATTGTGTTACTGCATGTTTGTAAATATCTACTAAATTATCAAATTTTGATTTTACGTATCGAGGAAACATGAATGATGGATCTATTGCTTCGCACTTTTTGGATATTCATAACTTACAATATAAGACTATTATTAATATAGATGTACCATTAGCAATTTACCAACTCGACAGTTACCACAACAATCATATACAAATATTTGTGTGCGAAGCCGCGGATACCTGCTAGTATTAATATAAATATATATTTATGTGTATATAAATGTACACGCGTTTGTATAAATACATTTGATTAGTGCATAAGTCCATGTCAAAAATTGGATGGCTTTCTTGAATTTAATCAGTGACAAATAAAACTTAAACACATGTACTCAAACATTCATGCTTGATTAAAGGTAATACTGCTTACATCACTTTTAAACTTCTTAGTCCCTGTTTTGTATATTGCTGCTTACATAACATTAATTTTCTATTATTTAAGATAAGTTTAAATAAGATTATCGAATAGTAAAGAGCATTTAATTATCTCTCTCTCTCTCTCATGCCCCCTGCCTACATTCTATCTTGGTCTCAGAATCATGTTATATTCTCTATCTCTTTGACTGTATAAGGAATTACATTATAACATCTTAAGAAATTAAAAGCAGAATTTAAACTGTTTGGTTTGAAGCAAGCACAAAAATCAAAAACAAAGCATTCAATTATATATTTTATTTCTAATAACTTATCATTTCCAGAACAAGTTACATTTACTAGTACATAAGAATCTGTAATACTAGAAAAACATATGTATCAGTGGCAATACATTTTATATTATGTTATGCAAAAAGAGATCCAACCAATACTGCACAGGATAAAGTGACTTTCAGCTATTTATATTTAATAATAATATTTACAATTGAGACCAAATAATCACTGACTGGAGTATAATGAAAGGGAAACTTTGATATATGAACACAGATAGCCATTTGATTACATTCATACTTCATATACTGAGGATTTCAAACCAATTTTAAATACTTATTTTACATTAAATAATAATCACTGGGCAGCCATGTACATGTTAACACCAAGAAAGTAATCTTGTGCGGTATATACACCTATTTTAGTTTTAAATATTATTTATTCTGAAGAACAACCAAGCTAACAATGTAGGCAGGGGTGTCTACAGGGGGGGGGGATCATGCGACATTTAGAAAATTTTTGGGGGGAACTTTTTTTTACTACTGCATGAAAAATCTTCCCCTATTTTACAAAACTGTAAAAAACTTATAAAGGACACATATCAGATGCACAATAAATCTACCCAGATGACTTTTTTGAGCGGGCTGTAGGCTCGGTGTGCACAGAAAAAAGGATCTAGTCTTTTACTTGATGCTTCAAACAGGCTACAGATCGAGTTCAAGGTGTCACCGTTTGAGACGTTTAAGTTGCAAAACTAAGTATCATTTCAATAAAGTCACAGAGTACTGGTATTGTAAAACAAATCACGTTTTACTGAAAATATTAATTTGTGATTTATTATTAGAAATCCTTATTTTTTTTTTTAGTTTTTAACCACCTACAATCAATATATCGTTTCGGTAAAAGGTAATATTTTGTAATAGTTTTGAGTTAGAAAGCCCCGGCCTTTACTCGATTAGGTAAGAAATTTTACTGTAAAAGAGAGAAAAGGTCTTGTCATAAAATGGGGGGGGGGGGTTAATAAAATTGGGGGAAGCGTCATAGGGGTTGGGGGGATCGGTACCCCTGAATGTAGGTATAGAGTCATCATATAAACATCACTATTTGGTACCAGTGATATCATCTAAAGGTTTATGTGTATTGTATGGTTATAAAAATTAGAAGTTAGATCTTTTTGAAAATTAATATTTGTTTGCCAATAAAAACAAAATATTTAATTCATTACAGCTGAATGCTTATGAAATAATTAAATAAGTTCACTTTTTATTCTTGCCCATGTTTACTACGTATTAACATTCTTAGATAAAAATATTTATTTATTAGTGACATGGGTTTGGAAATTAATAAACCACTTATTATTTCTCAAATAAAGGTGAAGCATTAGTTATTATCCAAACATTAAGACTGAGCATCCTAGCCTACACATTTGATGTACAGAAATTTAATTTTGCTTTTCTGTAGATACTGTAGATTCACTTTGTTCTATTTTATGAATATTTGTTTTGTACATTGTGTTAAGCTGTAATTTATACTAGTCGTTTGCATATTTCACACACACACACACACACACACACACACACACACACACACACACACACACACACACACACACACACACACACACACACACACACACACACACACACACACACACACACACACACACACACACACTTGTGCGCGCGCGTGGGAGAGAGAGAGAGAGAGAGAGAGAGGTATTATTATGTACTTGTACTAAGTTATTATTTGAATTATAATCTTGTATAGCATAAAATATGTTGTTTGATGAATGATAAGAAAGAAATAATTTGAAAATTAACCAACTATTTATCTGTCTTAATTGGTAACACCATTTAGGTAAGACTTCTCATGTAATAACAGCTATAAATCAGGAAACAAGTGAAAGTATTAAATTTTGCTAGAGGGTATCACACATTAAACAAACAAAAATTTTCTTACCTTGATATGAATCAGGTATGACAACTAGCGAATCTAAATTTGAACCATGCTTTGTTTTCATTTCACTTCTTGCTTCCACTTTACCACTTCTATACTGTTTGTACATCAGTAGTTGCCCACTTAGTAATGCCATAGGACCTGCTTCTGCTGAATCTTCAGCCACGGGTTCCTGAGGAACTATTTTTACAACTCTTGGTAGAGAATACTTTTCTAAAAACAATTTAGGTGTTAAATGCTCGTCTGTTCCACTTCCACTTGCTGTTGAACTCTTTGAACAACTGTTGTAACTTCCAATTTTGTAGTATGACTCCGATGTTGTTGAACAACGGTCAGCAGATGCATATGAATGCATGCTAACAACAGTGTTTGCCATTTTTTTTGTCTTTGTAATTCAACAAATGTCTGAAATATATCTGTTGTTTAAAGACATTTTGGATTATTAGTTCTGATCTCCCTGATCAGTATTAACCACAATTTTATGTCTTCATAATGTTTCTCAACAGTTCAACATTCATTAGAATATTTTAAATTCTCATTGTCAGGTTTTACATAATGTTTCTTTTCTAGTGTGAAACAGAAGTAGTTCATTATACACCTATGGGAACATTTTTATACACACACTGCTTTCTTCTTGTATGTATTTCAGATGCTTAATTCTCTGGTTGAACTGCTGGAATTTCTGAAACAAAGAAAATATTTTCTCACATCAGTTACCCATGTTCACTCAAGACACTAGTTTCTTAATTCTGTTAATTAAATAGTTTTTGAATGCGCTGAAATAGTGTGGTCATTAATATGTCATGTTTGTGTAACATTTGGTCACTTTCACTACATGTAAGGTTCTAAATAATTGAGACAGAAAATATCAAATATCATAAACAAAACTCAAAAGACAGTTCAGACCCAAATATGTAAATTATACTTTCTTTTTTGTTCAGCTATAATTTTTCTTAATGGCTTGACATTTGCATGAATGTCTATTACATAATTTACAATCTTTTACATTTTAATAATGCCAATGTTTAAGTTTATTATTTAAATTTTTGTGGTAAAAAATCTGTAATTATACTATATATACAATATACATATTGTTATTATTCATAGCAAAAAGCAAAGTAAAACAGTGCCAGTTACTTAGGTTGTTTAATATCAGTTACTTGGATATGAAATGTATACTCATCTTTATACACTAATGTGATTATAAATTGTATATGTAAGTGTATCCTGTATTTACATGTAGCGTATATCCATTATTACTTCCATATTCCATAAGGAAATGGAAGTATGGTCGTGGCGAAAAAAATCGTGTTCGAGATAACGGCTGATTCTGATTGTACTACCCTCAAAACATGAAGAAAAGTCATTTTTCGAAAAGTGTCTGTGTGTAGAATTTGTTCTATGATGAACGATAACTGCCATAAATTCAAACAGAATCAAATAATTTTTTACATATGTGCCTGAGTTGTAGAGGACTCAATGCCTATTGATTTTGATGAAGATCGGTTATGGGGAAAGGGTAGATTACCTGCAACATTTTATGTGTTAACAAGAGTAAAGTACTTAATTTTGATAAATAAAGTATCCTGATAAGAAGATCATAATAATCCACTGTAGAAACGTAGATGAAATATCTATAAATGAAGAAGCTAGTTGAAATTTTAATTTAATTTTCTATAAATGAAAATTATAGTTGAAGCGGGAGGGGATAATTTTTTATATGTGTACTACGTTATCGGCAACAAAGAAGTATTTTGTTGTTGAAATTCCTTCCTGGGCTGTTTGGCCGTAGTCCAATGTTTTCTGCAAAACCAGACATATCAGCAGTGCCATCGACTGCCATCGTCAGTGAAATCGAGTGCCAACGTGAGGTGGTATACGCGTACATTAGTGACCACAGTACTGTGGTTAAGGCTGAAGAAATAAGTAGTTTCTATGGAAATATTTCATTTCGAAAATGATTTTAAATATAAATCTTAGAACATGGAAGTTATGTATGGTTCTCCATACCGATATTTATTAGTTTTCATTACACAACTGGCCCACGATCATGTTTCCTCTATACTATGAAAAACGAGATATATCATCAGTAACTATGCATAACCATTATATATTAGACTTGTGAACACAAATGCTCATTTAGTGTATATTCAGTTTTCACAATATAACAAAATAGCATGCTGCTCATATAGTGTGTGTGTTGTGTGTGGGCATAGGTACTCAAAACTTGTCTTTGTTTGTAGTTTAGTGTTCTAATAATAATAATAATAATAATAATAATAATAATAATAATAATAGTTCAAGTAAACCATTAGGTGAAGCAAACTACTAAATGTAGATAAACTTTGTAATGTTACAAACAACATTTACAAATATTTATAGGACGAATCAAATACTGTTAAACATTTAGGTGAAGCCAACAGATTGATAGAAGAATAATTAACTATTTCCTACATAAAACCAAAACTTGTAACACTCACATTTTCAATAACCACACTGAAAAAACAGCCCAAAAATTTTAAAAAGCAGTATATAGCATTACATATAGAACCACAAACAAAACAGAACACATGCTGTCATAAACACATACACAAACAGCTAAACAAATGTGATTTACCTGGCATTTACAAATTAAACTGCTCAGAATGTAACAAATTTAATATATATGCCAGATAGGACGCTCTGCAAACAAGGGTACATTGAACACATAAAGCATTCCATTCCACCACCAAATCTGCTTTTTCAAACCATCTTATTGAAGCAGACCACACATGTACAAACATCAACAACAATATAGAAATCCTACACATACACACAAAAAACTGAAAACTAGACAAGCTCGAACTTTTAGAAATGTATAAACATACATAAACACATGGAAACAACATTCTAAATGAACAGACACAATTTAAATCACATATAGTGTTTGAACAACATATAAAACATACAACAATATCTTTCAAACAATGGTGTCATCTCCAAAAACAGAAAGGACAGTGCTCCTACTGGCAGCTTCTGATGAAGCTCACAATGAGCTCAGGCAATAAAGGTAAACAGTGTTAAAAATGTTTATCTAAAATACAAGTGTTCTGTGTCATAACAGTGTTTATAAATTCTCAGTCAATTTAAAAGCAACAAATTGGTTATCTTCTTTGTATTGCTGAATTTTCACACCTCCAAAAACATATAGTTCTATATTATATCCGAGTTTATTTATCTGTAGGTGCTTACTATTCTTACTATGTGTCACAAATATATGTTTTTTTTAGGTACCATGATGTTATCCAGATATGTTTATAGTAATTAATATTTCATAGTTATATGTTTGTAGTAATATAATAACAGTAATGTTTATAGTTTATTGATTTCATTTCAGTTCCTTGGTTTTGGGTATTCTTCTCATCAATTTCTCTTGCAAACATTCTGCACTAAGTGATAAACATTCTACAACAACATCTCTAATTGATATTATATTTTGTGTGTTGTTATTCCCCTCCCCCCATTTCTAAAACCTTTTGGTCACCGAAGTTAACTTTTTCTATACTCAGGTCTCATAGTAAAAGTTGCTAATGTTTACTACCTCTGTCGGGTGTCATGTGTAGATTCTTATCTGAGTTAGAATTCACATTTTCAAGATAGTTTTCTCATCTTTGTTTAGCTGTATGTTTCCACACAATACAAAGTTTCCCATGTACCTTATACTATTCATTAAATAATAAGATTTTCAAGATCTTTATGTAAAGCTTCATTTAATTCGTCTAATTTTAAATCATCTAAACCTCTTGTGTCAACTACTTCTTGTTGACAAAGGGAAGAAGCATAATAGATGCTATGTTTACATTGCAACAACTAATCGAGAAACGCCGAGAATACAACCTAAGTGTGTACATAGCTTTCGTTGATTTTTATAAAGTTTTTGACCGTGTCAGCAGGGAAAAATTATGGGAGATCATGTTCTTAAGAGGATATCCGCCACATCTCATCAGAACAATTCAAAGTCTATATCACAAAACAACAATTTTTACAAGCCTAGAGGGAAAGATAAGTAATTCAGTAATGACTAATATAGGAGTTAGACAAGGATGCAGTTTATCACCCACGTTATTTAATATTTATATAGATGATATAATCCGAAACTGGAAAGAATTACATAAAGAGGGAATATATTTAGACAAAGACACAATATTAAATGTAATTTTATATGCTGACGACCTCACACTAATTGGGGAAAAAGAGGAAGAATTGCAAAATACAAACTGCAGCAAATTAGCGAAGGATACAATTTAAAAATTTCAATTCCTAATACAAAAATAATGGCATTCGCAGGAAAAGAGCCAATAAGACCCAAAATCATCTTAAACGATAAAACACTGGATCAAATAAAGCATTTTAAATACCTAAGTTGTGATATTTCCTTCGATTACAGTAAAGATATTGACCAAAAATTAGTACTTTTAAGTATTTGCGGAAATATTTTAGTATTTACTAAGTATTTTAGTAAATTAGTATTTGTGGAACTATCAGTCGATGTTTGAAAAATAAAGCCAGGAAAGAGACAATGTTGAAATTTTATACAATTGCTGTCCTCGCACTTATATATGGCAGCGAAACATGGGTAATGACAAAGGCACAAGAAAATCGAATTCAGGCACAGGAAATGAGATTCTTAAGACAAGTTAAGGGCTGTAGTCGAATAGACAAAATAAGAAATAAAACGATTAGACAAGAACTTCAGGTATTCAACTTAAATGAAAAGATAAAATTTAATAGAAACAAGTGGCGAACATTTAGAAAGAATGCAACAATACAGTATTCCAGTAAAAGTTAGAAAATACAAAGCCAGAGGAAGAAGAAATTTAGGTAGACCAAGGAAAAGGTGGGAACCGTAATGTGCAGAATGCCTAAAACATGAAGTGAAGAAGAAGAAGAAGAAGAAGAAGAAGAAGAAGAAGAAGAAGAAGAAGATCTTTACAAGGTTTTTCATACTGTTTTCTTAACTGTACTCTGTTTTGCGAGACAACTTCTACAGATTGAGTTCAATCAATTCACTCAAAATGTAGTGCATTTTTAAGGAATACACTACAACTCGACAGCCTGTTATTTTAATCAACAAATTATTCAAACAATGAAAGCTTGAACTTTAAGAAGAAGAATATATGTTTTTATTTGGTCAACTTCTAAACAAATGGAAAATAAATATAGAGTATATAAACAAGCAACAAATTAGCATCACAATTCCACATATTATTCAAAGATCAAAAGATGAAATAAACAAAGGTTAACAAACAGAGAAATTACAGCATAGAATGTAAGAAGAATATTCAGTAGAGCATCTCTTAATCCTATTTTATTAAAATTAGAGTGCCTTTGGTAGATTAAAATATTTTATTGATCTTAAGAAAATAGTTAATAATTCAATATGCTGTAACTTGTATAATATTTTAAAAAGTTGAAAATGCTTACAGCATTAAATTTTTCTCCTTGGTCACAACTGACCTGGTTTTTCATGACTGACTGGGCATGATAGTCCTCATATCAAATTTGGTAATGTGTGTGTGTGTGTGTGTGTGTGTGTAGAATTCATTAATGTAACTTTTTATTTAGAGGATATAAGAATTTATAGTAGCTAGAGATAGTTACATAAGCACAAGTGAACTTAATTAAAACTTCAAATGCACACAAACAATTATGGACACAGTGAAATTTATATATAGCAAACAATAAGTTTTCTTGTTCTTAAAACTAGTGAAATAATTTAAACCAAGGATAGTAAATAAAGTATAGTAACAAATGAAACAATGTACATATACACCAACAGCATAGGCAAGATATTTACATGGAAGGGTTGAAGTCTGGATTTTCCATGGTAGCAGGTTACTGATGATAAGTGTGTGGAGAGGAGTTTGGTGATACTCGAGGATCTGCCAGTTATAGACTACTGAGTATATAATGGCCACTAGTGAGCTGGTACTACATACAAGTAGATTTTACTTAACAAAACCTTTGGCCATGTTACTGATATACACTGTAAACATACGCACACACTCATGCATATGCACGTACACACACACACACACACACACACACACACGCACACACTTGGTTAACTACATTATTATACATTACAGGGGCGGATCCAAAAGTTAATGTCGGAAGGGGCAAACTGGTGGTCGGGCAACCCCCCCCCAAAATTTTTTGTAGACATAAGTCATAAAAGCACAATTTATTGTCTACTTATACATATTAAAATCATGTATAAGCATAAACTTTATTAATTTTTTGACATATATTACTTTTTTTATTATCTAATACAAGTGTTACACAAACAGTGCAGTAATATGTTTGCCCTTCATAATGTTACTCTTCAGTAAATTCACACTCATTTTGTAGATCACGGTAATAGGTTAATTGGTTATTACCTTCAAAACTATTTTTATAAAAAAATAAAGTATGACATACTTAATAGCTATAGAATGGGATGAAATGAATCATAATAAGTTCTATTTAATAAAAGAAGGAACGCAAAATAAATGAATAAAGGAATGCAAAATATCACCAATCATGTTAGGAAGAAGGAACAAACGTATTGAAGTAAACTGTTTGGCATTCGCAGATGACTTTGCTATACTTTCTGAACATCTGACATCTCCAGTAACACAAGTTAATTTTTTAGAGGACATAGCCAATAGAACAGGCTTAAGAATTTCTGCAGAAAAAAAAAATTTCTCACAAACATTAAAAATGCGCCAAAATTCCTGGTAACAGATATTGGTTGAATAGAAAGGGTTCGGAAATTTAAGTATTTAGGAGAGATAATTCAAGAGAATGGCTTGAAAAATCTGCTATAGAGGAAAGGATTCATAAGATGGAACGGGCATATGGTATGACTAAAGATATTGACAATAAACAGCGAAAATAAGGGGTTACAGTAGTGAAGCCAGAATGCCTATATGCAAGTGAATGTCTAGCATTGAATCATAATTTAGACAAACTAGAAATTTTGGAAAGACGAATTATTAGGAAAATATTAGGCCCACGAAAAACTTCAGAAGGTTGGAAATTAAGAAGTAATGATGAAATATATCAAATTATAGGAAGTATAACAGAAACAATGAGAAAAAGAAGACTATTATTTTTTGGACATTTATATAGAATGGATGACAATAGGTTGACAAACCAAATCTTCAAATATCTGTGGGGGAAGAAGTCAACATCAAGTTGGATTAAAGAAGTCCAAAAGGATTTAGAAAAAAATAATATACACGCAGAAGAAGCAATTGAAGGAGAAGTTTTTCGGGCAAAAGTGTTAAAAATGGAAGGAGTCCAGGGTAGAAGAGAGAAAAACCCAGGTTGAAAGTGGACTGAAGACATAAAGAAGAGACACAGTGAGAAGATGAAAGAGTATTGGAACAAAGGAAAGAACAAAGAGTGAAGAATTGAAATTGGCATGTGGTCCCTAGATGGCCGATACAGAAAAAAAAGAAGAAAGATCATTTTTTTATAACAATATTATAATAATTGCAGATACAAAATTACTATTAAATGGACGGTGAACATATTTAAAAAAATAATAAAAATTAAATACAGTGACCGCCCCTTAATGTGATCAGAGTTACTAGTACCGATTTATTCCTATGCCGTTTAATGCATAAAATATTCTTACCACTTGTTAGAATCAGCCACTTAATAGAATCAAAGTAATTGGCGGCTACTGTTATGTGTAGAAAATACATTTTTAAATATTTTAACATTATAAGATATCACACATAAAATAAAGTTACAGTGCTGCGAACAGGCACTTGGTTAGTTGGTTACCAACCTACTAAAAATTCACTATTTGTAAATACGGCCATTTTTTTACCAAGTAATATTCTCGGGGGGGGGGGGGAATTGCCCCTGTTGCCCCATCTCTGGATTCGCCCCTGCATTATATACATCAAATCAGAGCAATGATATGCTGATAAAATATAAACACTTTTGTATATGTTTATTTTTCATTTTCTGTGTTGGTTGGACTGAAGAAGTTTATATTTAAAATATTGACTATACAGAAAGTGTTTTATCCGCATGATGTATGCAGAAGTACTTGCTTTTAATGGTGATGTAACTTAAGATTTATTCTGTAATTTATTATATAGAAAAGCACAAGTGTTTATATATTTATCTTGGTGCGTAGGCACTAGTAGCCTGTTGATTCTTCATGTCTAAATAAATTATTTCAAGTGTACATGTTATGTTTGGTTATGAATGGAACAAACACACAGATGTCCTTGGACCTGTCAGACAAGGTAAATGATACTGGAATATTGTGTTTTCATATATTGCCAACAGACAGATATATATATATATATATATATATATATATATATATATAATAGTGTTGCTACAGCTAGTGCCGTCTCCCTTCCTTCAACCTGGCTTTCCAATTCTCCCGATGTTCCCATTGTCCTTCCTCAAGTCCTATACGTTGCATAGATTCATCCACTTCGTCCCTCGAAGATCTTCTCGGTCTTCCCCTTTTTCTCCTTCCTAATGGACTCCATTCCGTCACTTTGTTGACCCACCTATTTTGGGCTCTCCGGACATGACCGTACCACACCAATCTTTTTTCTTCGATGTAGTCAATTACACTTCTTTCCGTTTCCATTCTTCTTCTGATCTCCTCGTTTGTTATTCGGCCTGCTCTCATTATTCCACAGCACCTCCTCCAATATTCCATCTCCGTTGCAAGAATCTTTCTTTCATTCTTTTTGTTAATAACCCATACTTCCGCTGCATACGTCATAATGCTTTGGACTATGGTCTGATATATCATTTTTTTATGCTTTTTCTAATCTTTTTGTCCCATATAACACTGTGTAATTGTCTAATCCCTGTTCTAGTCTGCCCTAATCTACTTTTTATTTCCTCTTCCGTTGTGCCTTGTTTACTCAGTGTAAATCCTAGGTACTTGAATTTGTCTGTTCCTCTAATTTTAACATTTTCGTCTACTTCTAAATCTGTTGTTTCTTCATCTCTAATTGCCAAGTATTCAGTCTTTTTTATGTTTATTTCCAATCCCATCTTTGTGTATTCTTCATTCAGCTTTCTGACCATGTAGCTTAGATCTTCTTCATCCTGGGCTATAACTACCTGGTCATCGGCGAAGCATAGTGTGTACAGGTGTTCATTTTGTATCAGTATTCCCATTCCACGGCATTTCTGTTTCCACATGGTTAATCCATATTCTAAAAATATCTTAAACAGCGTGGGCGATGTTGGGCAGCCTTGCAATAACCCTTTGGATGTTTTAAACCTACAGACAATTTTGTTACCTACTTTAATTTGTACGTTGTTGTTTTTATATAGATTTTTTACTGCTTGCGTCAGGACTTTCGGTATTTCCAATTGTGATAGAGCTTTAAACATTTCTTGTCTGGGTAAGACAGATATTATCTCCTGTTTTATTTAATTCTCTAATCTTTATTCTCACTGACCACAGCTGTCCTATGCCATTTATAACATAACAAAATATTTAAAAAAACACATTTTTATTTGTCATTGTATTGACTTTTATCCTTTTATTTAACTTTATTTATTTTTCTTTAGAGTAAGTAATACTAAGATATATTTATAGCATCTATTTTTGGGGTTTCATGTTTTCTCTTTTGTTATATTCATTCCAAATGAGAATATGCACACACAAAAAAATAAATTTTTAAAACTATAAGTTTGCCATATGATGATAATTTTAGTAGCTTAATCAGACTATTTGATAAGCACCATAATCGTAAGAATCAACATTATTACCACAAACAATATGGCCATTATAAGCTATCATCTTGCTAACATAACAGTAATGTCAGTTATCAAGTTTAATATGGTACCAGTTGGTATCTTATTGATTTGTACATTTTCAGGTCTATTACTTTTTGCCTATTTTTGTGTATACTTAATTATAAAAAAAGCAAAAGTGTCATGACTTCAGAAATGTCACTGACTTATTTTCCTCCTTCCTTATTAAAATATTTTCTGCATCCTATTTTTACTCCTCAACTGGGTATCCTTCAGTTTTAATCTATAGATCTCTCATTTTATTGGTCTTTCACACTGTCTCTTTCCACTGTTGTCTTCTTCACTTGGAATGTCGATGTGATGTAGTTTGAGCTGTATTGTTTTTAATGTGATTAAAACTGATAATTGGTTTCATATACTACAAATTTTACAACTGTAAAACTTGGGTAGTGTTGATGTTGCTGATATCAGGTATACTGGTATACATATATTAAATTTTCTATTATCAAAGGTAGGGCAATTAAATTTCGTATTGTTTCAACTAAATGCAGTTCATGTACACCTGTTATGTCTATTATTCAGCAGCTGGATGGTGCAATGCTCCTCATCCCCCTCTCTTCCTATCCCACATATTTACCTGAGGCCATTTGTTAAAATACCACATTCTTTTAACTCCACCAAACACCAGTGCTATCATGGGTATCCTTAATTTTGTTATCCTTGTGTCTTATGCTGTAGGAGACAGTAGTGTGTGTTTGCAGTAATAAGACCTTTTGTTTAAGGAAAGTAAGTAAGTAATATAGAATATACTGTTGGAGTTTTCTTGTAGTTTTGTTTGTTATACTGATTCCATCCAAAATACTTCTCTTATCAAATTGGTATTATAAACATTCATGAACCAACATAGCTCCACATAATCTCTGTTTCTTAACTGTATAATTTGTTTTACTTGGATAGTTTAATTTTCTAGATTGTATAAAAATATAAGCACTTTTGGAAGAGAAACTATTAAACACACTCACGAACGATCATAAGATAAGAAAGATTCAATTTTCATCACATAAAAGCTAGTGGCATAATGTGATAACTAAAACTTAGAATGAATTTAGGAACTGTGAAATATCTCTGTTTGATTGGCGCCAAAAATTATTTATATGAATATGAACACTCTGATGGGAGGAAACAATCAAAACATATGATGAATATGTAAAATACACGTATGAAGTAGAGATGAGAAGAACTGGAAAAGAAAACGGTACATGAATTACACTGTAGAGTAAAGAGTAACTAAACGCTTAATTATGTTCCCTCTTTCCTTTAATTGATTTAAAAACATATAAAGATTGGAAAAGGAATTTATACAGCACTACTTTTAAAAATGTCAGCCTGCGTGGCAATGAAAAACGACTACTTACTAAACAATCAAGTAATAAACTAGCTATACCAAATAACAATTACAACATGAATGTGGATAAACTGCAAAATATTAATTAACTAACTACAAAACAGAATTACTAAGAACCTGTTGAAAAGTTTAGTGTTAGTTAAATAAAACTAATAACACATGACAACAAACACTAGTCAATGCCAAGTATCAGTGAACCACTGTATGTTTAAAAAGAACACTCCTTTCCTATTATGCAGATTTCGTGTACATTGACTTTGAAGAAATATATTTGTTTTTTGATAATAGGGACTAAAAAGGTCAATGTTTGTACAAAATGTCTCTGTCTTTCCGTGGTGGATACAAACCAAAATGCCATATGCATCACACATTGTGCAGTGAAGGTGATCCTGCTGCCGCAGAACTGGTTGTGACAGCACAAAAACAGGTCATCAACAAGGCTATCATAAACATTATGAGCATTGTGTTTGTTTTGTGAGAGTTAAATTACAAACACATGTTTGAAGTGTGCAGTTGAAACTGTATTAAAAAACGTACATTTATTGTAGTGATATCCAATGGTACAACTAACTCTTGTATTTTAGCTTTTATATTAACAAATTATTTTCAACAAATAATTTAGCTGGTCTTAAAATTGCATAAAAACAAACAAGAAATATAAAACACAGTCAGGTTTAATTTTTTTTTTTTTAACATCATACAACCTTAGAAGCACTACTTACTTATTTTTGTTTTGTATATAAACGTTTATTAGCAAGAGGTATGTTGTATTATGTTAATGCATTGATTGCAAAGATAAATTAAAAAATCTCTTGCTGTTGGCCAAAGTAAATTTTCGGTCACTTGTAACACAAAAAACATCTCTGTATTGGTTTAAATAAAAATAAATAATTATATTTAAAAAATCTTTAGCAGACATGACTTTTCACAGAGCATAGTTCTTACCAGTGTTGTTTGGCTCTCCATCCATGCAGAAGCTACCATTGCCTTGAAAGTGTGGACATTGTTAATAACAAAGAAGTATAAATGTAATTATAATAAGACATAAAAAAGTAAACAAACCTAAGATTATAATGCTGGTATAATAGATATGCTGGTATGCTGATTATAATGCTGGTAAGTCATTAATTGAACTTTCGAACCAAAAAGTAGTAATCCTGCTTGGAACTGTCATAGCCCATTTCCACATAGAAAACTCAGTTACAGTTTAAAAAATAAATTACATTTAAATTAAATATAAATATTTAATTACTAGGAAAATAGATTTTTATTTTGTAAAATTACCTAGTCATTCCATAAGTGCTTGATATTAGACTAGTTTGCATTAACATCTGTGTTTAATGTCCATTTAATTAATATAAATAATTAAATATTCACTACTTAATTAGACAAAAGTAATTTTGTAATATTAATTTTTTTCTTTGTGGTTCTTCAAAATCCAGTTTCACCTTGCCCCAAACCTCTTGCCCTTTAATTACCACAAAAATAATTATTGTCATTTGTAAGTATTGTCACCGGACAAAAGGCTTGCCGCATGACAAATGGCGCCAATCGTACACTCTAGTTATTTTGGTGGCCCTAAAAAGGACCGAGTGGCGAGAACGGTGATGTTGGTAGTGCCGCGCTGAGATGTTCGGCGGTTGCGCCCGCTGTTCGTGGCGTACTGCAGTCCTCCTCTTCTTCCGGCACCGGTTGTAGAGCCGGCGAAATCCATCGCTGGCGCGGAACTGGAGGGTAGAGACGCAAGAACGCCGGTTCTATTCTTCGGCCGTTCCTTCCGGCTGACTCCGCGCCGATGTCGTCCGAGAGAGGAGAAGAGATGAAGTGCGTCCGATGGCGTGGCGATGAAGTGCCCAAATTTTTTTTTTTTTTTTTTTTTTTTTTTTTTTTTGCTGTTTGAGACCGACCAGTATGGTCGGACTCGGGCTGTTTTGGAGACGAGCTCCCTTCAGCCGTGTGGATAAGGGGTTTTTGGGGGGACGTACGCCAGACGATCGGAGCGCAGAGAAGGTGGAGGCACTTAGTTGGGAGAGTACTGTTTGTTGGTTATATTGTGTGAGGTGTAGTGTGTAGCCATACTCGAGAGGGAGAGGTAGATGGATGTGGCCGTTATAATGTTTCTGGGGCATCTTTATTTAAGCATTTTGTTGATTTAGTTTATTTCCTCTTCATATTGTTCTGCGACGTTCTTTCAGGGGGGGGGGGGCGGCCAAGACTGGGACGTGAGACGCTGGTCGCCAAAGCTGTTCCCCAAAATTTTCTGCCGGCCCGGGTTTTATGCACTAACCGGGATCGCTGATTGGCTAGCTCCGAGCACGTTACATGGTCGCGTCTCGGCTGCTGATCGCTGATTGCCTCGCTGTGTCCGCCGCTGGTAACGGAGAGCAGATGTTCGCATACCGCTGCCGTCACAACTCTCCCGGGTCTTGAATGCTCTCCGGTAGCCAGCCTACTGCTCTTCTCCGGATCTTGTAGAGGTATCTGTTGGGCGCCATGTTGATTGGTGTGCCGGCTGGTAGCTCGCTGGCGTGGCTGGATCTTGCATCCGCAAGATGATCGTTGCCCCACGTTGGGCGCCACTTGTCACCGGACAAAAGGCTTGCCGCATGACAAATGGCGCCAATCGTACACTCTAGTTATTTTGGTGGCCCTAAAAAGGACCGAGTGGCGAGAACGGTGATGTTGGTAGTGCCGCGCTGAGATGTTCGGCGGTTGCGCCCGCTGTTCGTGGCGTACTGCAGTCCTCCTCTTCTTCCGGCACCGGTTGTAGAGCCGGCGAAATCCATCGCTGGCGCGGAACTGGAGGGTAGAGACGCAAGAACGCCGGTTCTATTCTTCGGCCTTTCCTTCCGGCTGACTCCGCGCCGATGTCGTCCGAGAGAGGAGAGGAGATGAATTCTGCCGGCCCGGGTTTTATTGACTAACCGGGATCGCTGATTCGCTAGCTCCGAACACGCAGTTGGTCACGTCCCGGGGCTGCTGATGCCGGATTGGCTCGCTCCGAGCACGTAGTTGGTCACGTCTCGGCCGCTGGTAACGGAGAGCAGATGTTCGCATACCGCTGCCTTTTTTTTTTATTTATTTTTTTTTATTTTTTTTTTATTTATTTTTTTTTAATTTTTTTTTTATTTTTTTTTTTTTTGAAGCAGACTAGACCAGATTCTTCGTCTGACTGCGGATCGCTACACATCGAAGCTCAGGAGTTCTTCCAGGCTGAGATTGAAGTTTCAAGTGGACCCTTCCTCGGAACGTTGTTGGCGGTTGGTGCTCCTGCCCTAGCTTGCGCCGGCAGTAAGGTCGTCGACGACTGAAGGTGTAGAAAACTACAGGATCACCTGCAGTGCCGGTACAGTAACGACAAGAGCGAAGCCAAGCTAGCTGCGGCCACGCATTAGTGGGTCGTGCGACCGCCTTCAGCGTCCCTTGTTAGGGCCGCGTGGCAGCAGACGACTCGACTAGTCCGGCTAGATCGGTTGCTTCGGCTTGTGTTCGTGGCAGTTTTCGTGTGCGCGTGTGCGAATCTCTTGGCGGCAGTAGCCGTTCGCGGTCTGGTGTCGGCTGGTGTTTTACCGTGAGTAGTGTGCCTCCCGGTGCCAAAAGGCGGCTAAGTGCAGTGCAGTGGACCAGTGTTAGTGCTGTGTGGTGTTTGTGGCTTTCGCGAACCCCGGACCTGTTGGGATTACTTCGTGGGATCGCTTCAGGTAAGCCTAGCTTAATTTACTGTTTTTTCCGCGGCTTTTGGTGGCATCGGCCCGCTTAGCTTGGCGTAGGCTAAGTTAGGTCCCTGCCGGTAGCGGTCGGTCGCTTCGCTTAATCGTGGTGCGGCCTCCAATACCGGCGCTAAGCGGGTTCAGTATCCCAGTAGGAGGGCTTCGGCCCGAATACCTTTGCCAAAACGCGATGGGCGACCGTCGCGTTGCGGCCGGGCAGCGGAATGGTCCTGCTAAGGGCCAATCCAATGCTTCTTCTGTAGGCCCCGGCCCTGTCCCTGACTCGGTCGGATCGTGCAGTGGTCCTTCTCAGGGCCGCCAATCGGTCTCGGCCGCGTCCAACGTTGTTGTCTCTGGGGGTACTCCTGCCCCGACGTGCACTACGTCCCAGCCCACGCCTGGGTCCTCCTTTACTGTAGTGGTATCTAAGAAAAAGCGGAAAGCGGAGGAAACTCCGCTCCCCGATGAACCGGAGCTAGACTTAGATGCTCCCTCCCGTAGAAGCCGCCCTCCGCCCCTGTTCGTCAACGGCGTCAAGAACGTCGTTGACTTTTCCAGACGCCTCCGGCTCGGCGTTCGTCTCTCGGCAGACGTTCAGATGTCTCTTCGTGGAAGGGACAGTCTGCGCGTTAGCTGCGCGACGGACGAAGAGTACCGTGCCGTCTACCTGTTCTTACAGGCTAATGGACTGCAATTCCACACTTTCTCCTACGAGAAGGCGGCTCACGTCAGGCTAATTATTCGCGGCCTAGACGAAGAAACCGAACCCGACGAGGTGGCGGACGAGCTCCGCCAACTCGGCTTCCCGATCAAAGAGTGTATCAGGCTCTTTACCTCATATGGCCCCAGGCGTAAATTACCCCTCCTCCGGGTGATACTCCTTAAGGGGGAACAGGCGGACAGACTGCTGGGCCTGACCAGTTTTTGCGGGCTTCGCATAAAAGTCGAAAGGAGCCGCGAAGCTGGCCTTGTCCCGCAGTGCCATCGTTGCCAACGGTTCGGGCACGGCTCGGACAGCTGCCACAACGCAGAGGTCTGCGTCAGATGCGGAAAGCCGCATCCGACCAGGGCCTGTCAATTGCCGGCTGCGGGGCGCCGCTTTTGTATTAATTGCGGCGAACCTCACTCGGCAAATTACAGAGGATGCTGGGTTTTCCAGCAGCATCTGAGGCAGACCGCGGACAGGAACAACCCTCCTGCCCGCCAGCAGCTTCCGGTCGTCCCGGATCGTGCTGCCTTTCCCCGTCTTCCGGAGAAGGTCAGCTCATCTGTGCCACAACCTCCCGCCCGACCTCGCCCACGTGCTCAGCCACGTGCATCGTCCCAACCTGCTCGGGAAGAGCATGCTACGCCAGCATCGACCCTAGATCAGCCCGTTCCAATGGACGAGGAACCTGCCCCGGAGGTAGTCGAGCCAGTCCCAGAGAGGTCCGAATCTCCCCAACCCGCGGCTCGCTACAGACCCAAGACTAGGAAGAAGAAGAAGCAGAAGAAACAGAAAAACGCTGCTCCCGCTCCCCCTGCCCAGAAACCACAAACCAGACCAACGCAGCGCTCCGGCGCTGGGGTTGCTCGGCAGTCCAGAGTAGAGCCCCGTCCTGCAGCTGAAAGGACCGAGCGCCCACCCAGGAACACATCTCGGGTGAATTCAGCCCGCAGCTATGCTGCTGCCGCCCGCAGCGACCCTGCCCCATCTGCTTCATCGTCGTCCACATCCCCCTCAGCTCTAGCCGAGGTAAAATCGTTCTTCGAGGAATATGACCTCGAAGAAGTGGCCCGTCTGTATCGCTCCATTCGGGATCGCCTTTGCACGGCGACCCCGACTGAAAAGTTCCTCCTCCTCGCGGAAGCTGCAGCCGCCATAGGACTTCTGTAATGCTCCACGCTAACAGAATTACCTCCATTAAGCGCGACCTTTCCATTATAGCGTGGAACGCCAACAGCCTTCTGCCCAAACTCGAGGAACTTAGAGAGTTCCTAGCCCGTCGCAAGCCCGACGTGCTTCTCCTCTCTGAGACCTGGCTTAGGGCACATGACAACGTGAGATTGCCCAACTATGCGTTTTACAGGGACGATAGACCTGGGCGGAACGCGGGGGGTGGTACGGCCATAGCGGTGAAACGTTGCATTGCACATCACCGCGTGGTCTTCCCTCCTCGCCAAAATATCGAGGCCACAGCCGTTGAACTCTCCGGAGTTCTCGGAGGTGTCCTCCTGGTTTCGGCTTACAAACCGCCGACCAAACCAGTTCTAGACGCCGACCTGTCCGCTATTTTCAGTGCGCATAGGAAGGTAATTCTTGCAGGTGACCTGAACTGCAAACACCCCGACTGGGGTAGTCGATTGACTACGCCATCCGGGAGGGCGCTTAGCAGGTACCTACACGACCACCATCTACGAGCCTACGGACCCGGACAACCGACGCACTATCCCCTCCGACTTGGAGCCCGACCTGACATACTAGACATTGCAGTTGTCAAGGGAGTTGTCAACCAGATCGAGGTGTCTGTGTTAACGGAACTGTCCTCTGACCATTGTCCCATCGAGGTGCACGTACCTACCCGTCACACGATTGGGAGAGCAGCGCGACGAGTGGTCGAGTGGGAACGCTTCGGGCCTGCCTTTTGTCGCAGGCTTCCCGAGGAGGTCCCGCTTGATACCACTCAGCACATCGACGAGGCGGTCGCCTTGTTCGATGAAGCCGTGGTCTCTTCCGTCGGCGTGTGCTCACGGATGAAGCCTAATCTCACGCCCGATTATCACCGGATCCCAGAAGAAGTCCGTCTTCTCGCTTTAGAGAAGAACAGACTTCGGAGACGGTGGCAGCGGACGCGAGATCCGGACGACAAGGCCAGCTTCAATCGGGCGGCCGGCAAGTTACGTCGTGACTTGCAGGCCTTCCGACGAAGCTGCTGGGAATTTACGGTCGCCAAAATGGCAGATGATGCACCGGAGGGGGACTCCTCCGTTTACAGGATACCTACCGCGATGACCGGGAAGAGGCGCCGTCCTCCACTCCCGGCCATCAACGGGCCTGGTGGACATCCCCTTGCCAAGACGGACGAGAAATCAGAGTTCCTGGCCGGGTACCTGGAGCTTCAATTTGCTCCTAACCCGTCCGGGGACCCAGACTCCGACGAGGAGATAGAAGCCGAAGTTGAGGCTTCTCTCGGCAGCCCGATCACATCCGAACCTGAACCTGAACCCACTTCGGTGGAAGAGGTGACGGACAGGCTTTTAGCGCTTCGACCCCGGAAGAGCCCTGGACCGGACGGTGTTACAAACACCGCCCTACAGAGACTTCCGGACCGGGGAGTTCGCTTCCTGGTCGACTTGTTCAATGCCTGCTTCCGGTTCGCCTACTTTCCTAAGAAATGGCGTTCGGCTACGGTCACGATGATCCCGAAGCCGGGAAAAGATCACAAGTTCGCTGAGAACCTCCGGCCTATCAGCCTGCTGTCGTCCACTTCGAAAGTCTTCGAACGACTAGTTCAGCGGCGACTAACGGATCACCTTCAACGGTTCGATATTCTGGTCCCCGAGCAATTCGGTTTTCGTGCTGGGCACTCCTCGACGCATCAATTGATGCGTTTCGTGGAGACCGTGGCCGAGACCGGTTGCTCGCGAGAGCAGACCGTCGCCGTTTTCCTTGATGTCGAGAAGGCTTTCGATCGTGTTTGGCATCCAGGCCTACTTTACAAACTCACGGAGATTCTGCTTCCGGATTGCTACCTTCATCTGATTGCTAGCTTTCTTCAGAACAGAACCTTTCGCTTGAGAGTTGATAACACCCTTTCTTCGGAAAGGGCCATTACTGCTGGTGTCCCTCAGGGAAGCGTCTTGGGCCCCCTGCTTTTCTCTGTGTACGTCAACGACGTGCCCAAGTTGCCTGGCACCAGGTTGGCCATGTTCGCCGATGACACGGCAGTGTATGCTGTCGATCGTCGTGCTGAGACGGCCGTTATCTGGCTCCAGGAACAATTGGACGAATACGTTGAGTGGGCAGAGAAATGGAGAGTTGCCATCAACGCATCCAAGAGCACAGCAGTAGTCTTCTCCAGACACTTAAGGCTCCCCGACAGACTCTACGTAGGCGACACACTTCTGCCCTGGTCTCGAGAGGTCAGGTACCTCGGGGTTCACCTCGACCGACGTCTCACCTGGCGGACACACTCTGCGCAAGTAGCCCGAAAGACCGCCCATCGACTCTATCAACTCCGTTCCATCCTATGTAGCAACGCCATGACCCGCCGCCTAGGGAAGCTTATCGTCTCCACTTATGTGGCGCCGATGGTTACCTACGCGATGCCCGTTTGGGGCTACTTGGCCAAGACCCATAAGCGAAAGCTTCAGTCTCTCCTCGACCGAGGATTACGCTGGGCATGCAAAGCCCATTATCTGACCTCTAATAAAACCATCCGTGACTCCCTGCGTGTCCGTTCCCTGGACGCCACTATACGGACACTGTCCCGAAAATTCTATCGTCGATCCGCCCGATTCCAGGGCAACCATCTCATTAGCGCCCTCGGTCGCTACCAATCTGTGCCAGGAGAATCTTGGACCCGGCCTCGGCGAACACTCACCCTCAATTAATTATTAATTGAAAACCCACGGCCGGTAGCAGGCCACACCCTCAATCCATAATATCAGTAGTCCCTACGGCAGGAGCTCTACTGAAGCTCGGAACGTAGTGCACGAGCGGGCGACGGGCAAGCCCTTCGTCCCGCACAGCCCCTGACCCTGCATACCGCTGCCGGTCGTCGGTCCAGGTCTTCACTTGAAGCACTGGAACTGAACGGATCTCTCTTCTGGACTGCTCTCTCCAGCTTGGAAGCTGAAGTTTTCGCTGCGATCAGCCACTGCCCTGCTGCCTGCTGCTTCGCCGCTGGACAGCCAACATCTTGGCCCGCTTGCTGCCTTTGACAACAAGAAGACAGAAGACCACAACTCAGCTGGCTGGTGAATCGAGTAGCCAGCACAAGCACAGCTGAGTGCGCCGGACCTTCTAAGGGCCACCAGCCAAGTGACCCTTTTCAGGACCACCAACTTGCCGCTGAAGAGGAAGCAAATAGCCTGCCAGAGCTTAAGGTTGCGCAGCGCATCTAGCCCGCTGACGCTCAGGCTCTTAGGTAGCGCTGCCTAGGACGATCCTTGCGAGCCCCCACCAGTGGTAAGCGAGCTTGGATATCGCCTAGGTAAAGAGGCCGGTGGACACCTCTCTTGGTAAGGAGAGGTATCTAACGAAGCCGGTCATTTGCCCAGCTCGTAGTAAGCCTGAGCGTTTCAGAAGTCCCGCAAGCGATCCGGCTCGGGCCGGACCCTAGGTCCCTGGTTACCGCCGGAGGCAGCCTGGCTGCCTCTGGTCGGCGAACCTCCCGCTCGATGGCGGAAATGCCCGCTTCGGGCGCGTCATAGAGCACGCAGTCGCTCGCCACTGCTCCGCCCCACACGAGCGATTCGCCGTGTTCTCCGCTTATGGAAGCGGACCAAGTCGATCCCCGGTCGGTTCCGCTGCCCGGTGACGAGACCGACGCTTTCGTAGCGGTTGGGGCACGGGGGCGCCCGGTTAAGAAACCGAGGCGGAATCGATCCTCCTCAACCTCTTCCTGCCATGGAAGTTGTCCCCGCCGATGGCGAATCCGGCCCGGGGCCGACTGTGTCCGGCGGTGCCCAAGCACCACCGGCCTCTGGTCGCATCCCGCCCGTATACGTTCACGGCGTGAACAACGTCACCGGTTTTTACCGGCGACTGATAGTGGCTCCCGGACTTTCCCCGGCCAACGTTGACCTGAAGCTCCTTGGGGGCGATACAGTCAAGATCGTTGTCCGCGGAATGGACGTGTACCGCAGTGTCGTGGCATACGTTGAATCCCAGCAATTCCAGTACCACACCTTCTCGCCCAAACACGTGAAGCCTCTGTCGTTTATCCTCAGAGGCTTGGACGTGGAATCTCCTCTCGAGGAAATCCTCGATGAGCTGCGCGAGCTGGGCTATCCTGTTCGCGCGGTCCATCGGGTGTTTACTCCTGCCGGACCAAGGCGTCCAATTCCTCTGGTCCGCATCCTGGCGGAGAATAGCGAGGCAGGCACTAGCCTACTCTCACTTACGCGGCTTTTTGGTTTCCGCGTAAAAGTGGAAAGAAGCCGCGCTCCCGGGGCTCTGCCTCAATGTCACAGGTGCCAACGCTTCGGGCACCACTCCGACTCTTGCTCAAACGCTTCGGCGTGCGTGATGTGTTCTCTCCCTCACGCCAGTAAACTTTGTGATGCACCTGCATTCAAAAGATGCATCAACTGCGGCGGGAGTCACCCCGCCAACTACCGGGCATGTCCGGTGTTTCAGCGGGAGCTCGAGCGGCGAAAGCCGAAAGGGCGCCTGCCACCACCGAGGCATCCGGTAGCTGGTTCAAGACCTGCAACCGAGCAGCCAGGCCCTGCGCCTCCTGCTACGACTGCCGTGTCTTCCGCCACAGTCTCAAACAGGCAACAAAAGCGATCCAAAGGCCCGAAGCAAACACCTGCAGCACAGGCAACTCCAACTCAGGCTCCTTCACAGGCCCCGGTCCCGCCTATGGCGAAAAAGCGCCGTAACCTCGTGGCTTCTAAAAGTGAGACCACCCAGCCAACAGAAAACATCTCGGTTGTGGAGCCTGAGACTTCTCAATCCTCCCCAGCACCGGAGAATCCTGCCCCTGCTTTAGAAGCAGCCTCGCCTGACCTCCCGCCCCCGCGGTTTCCCAACGCAGGCAAAAAGAAGCGGCATAGAAAGCCCCGTGGCGCTAGATCCCGGGCTCCTGCCAACCCGGCCGCACAGTCCAGACAGCCTGCGCAGCGCGCGAAGTCCGACGCAATCGCATCTGTCCCTCTTCCTAGCACCTCCGCTAGAGGCGCTACACCTGGCCCTAAGAAACCCCTGGCTTCCACCAATCCCCCGATTGACAAGCCTCGGCGCTCTTATGCGCACACAGTGTCCGGGCAATCTGCCTCAAAAACCGTACCTGACGACTACCAGGTCGTCAAAGACTTCCTTGCTGAGTTCGATCTCAACAAAGTCGCCCAGACCTTCAGGTCCATCCGCTCCCGCTTGGAGACTGCCGACATAACCGAGAGATTCATGCTCTTGGTGGAAGCCGCCACTTGTGTAGGTCTTCTATGAGTCGGGTCCTCAAACGAGATCTCTCGATTCTTTCCTGGAACGCCAACGGGCTGTCCAACAAGATCCAGGAACTCCAAGAATTACTGGCCCGACTCAAACCCGATGTAGTGCTTCTCAATGAGACCCACTTGACTCCTGCGAGTCGGTTACGACTGGCCAACTATGTGTGCTATCGAAACGACAGACCGGGCACTGCTGGTGGCGGTACTGCCGTCGCGGTGAGGCTCAATCTCGAGCATCACCGAGTCGTCTTGCCTGCAATGACTCACCTCGAAGGTACCGCTGTGGAGTTGTTGAACACTCTAGGCGGCGTACAGATGGTCGCGGCGTATAAACCGCCGCAAAAAGAGCTCCTTCACCCCGATCTAGCTGTCGCGTTCGATGCACACAGGAGGGTCATCATGGCCGGCGACCTGAACTGTAAACATCGCGATTGGAACAGTCGCTTGACTGCCCCAAACGGGAAACGTTTACGCAGGTTTGCCGATTCTCGCAGGATACAAGTGATTGGGCCTACCCAACCTACGTTCTACCCCTCACAACGCAACGCGGCTCCCGATGTCTTGGACATAGCGGTGATTCAAGGAATTGACTGTCCGGTCCATGTGTCCGCGCTAACGGAACTATCGTCCGATCAGCTCCCTATCCTGATACACGTCGCTACCCAGCACGTCGTACGCAGAGATGTCAGGAAGGTGGTAGAATGGGATCGCTATGGCCCGGCGTTAAGTCGCCGATTGCCAGACGCGGGACCACTCGAAACCTTCCGCCAAGTCGACGAGGCAGTTGCCGCGTTTGACGAGGCTGTCGTATCTGCGATCGACGCGTCTTCCAGGATGAAGCCTGGCGTCACGCCCCACTGGCAGCGGATCCCAGAGGAGACGAGTGCTCTCGCTTGCGAGAGAAATCGCCTCCGGAGACGCTGGCAGCGGACCCGTGATCCGGCCGACAAGGCAGCGTACAACCGGGCGACCGGCATTTTACGTCGTGAAATGCAGGCCTACCGGAGACGCTGTTGGGAACTCGCCGTGGCCCAGGCAGGGGACGGATCGGACGAAAGTAGCCCTTACCGGATACCTTCGGCATTGGTAGGGAAGAGGCGCCGGCCTCGCATCCCGGCCATTGCTGGACCTTTCGGTCAAATCCTGGCTCGCCCGGAGGCGAAGGCCGAGTACTTGGGCGCGTGTTTTGAGCGACAGTTCGCACCTAACCCGCCCATGGACTGGGACTTCGACGAAGAAGTCGAGAACGAAGTGGAAGACTTTCTGTCTCTTCCGATCACTACGGAACCCGAACCCATTACTAGGGAAGAGGTCACAGATCGGCTCGTTGAACTCGTGCCGAGAAAAGCTCCTGGCCCGGACGGCGTCTCGAACGCCGCTCTTACTCGACTCCCGGAGCGAGGAGTACTTTTCTTGGTCGCGCTGTTCAACGCGTGTCTTAGACTGGCCTATTTTCCCCAGAAATGGCGTAAGGCGACGGTTATAGTGATCCCGAAGCAGGGAAAGGACGCTTCCCGTCCCGGCAACCTCCGGCCCATTAGTCTACTGTCAGCCACGTCAAAGGTCCTCGAACGTCTCGTACAACGGAGAGTACTAGATCATCTACGAAATTTCGATGTACTGGTCCCCGAACAGTTCGGCTTCCGTGTGGGGCATTCCACCACTCATCAACTGATGAGACTGGTGGAATACATCACGGACGCCGGGTGTCGGAAAGAGCAGACTGTCGCCTGTTTCCTAGATGTGGAAAAGGCCTTTGATAGTGTCTGGCATGACGGGCTCTTGTTCAAGCTCCGGGAAATCCAGCTCCCAGATTGCTACCTTCGCTTGATTGCTAGCTTTCTGACGGAGAGGACTTTCTGCGTGCGAATAGACGACCACGTCTCTTCCGAGAGACGTATTACAGCCGGGGTACCTCAAGGTAGCGTGCTAGGGCCTCTCCTGTTCTCCGTGTATGTCAACGACGCACCCAGAGAGCCTGGAGTCCAGATGGCTTTGTTTGCCGACGACACGGCGGTCTATACCGCCGATCGGAACGCAGACTTTGCTATCCCACGACTTCAGCGCGCACTCGATGCGTATTCGACGTGGACGGAAAGCTGGAAAGTTGCCGTCAACGAAACCAAGAGCTCCGCGGTGCTATTCGCAAAGCGCCGGAAAGAACCACGAGGCCGAGTGAGACTCGGTAGAACGTATTTGCCCTGGTCGAGAGAAGTAAAGTACCTCGGTGTCCACCTTGATCGTCGGCTCACCTGGCGTGCCCACGCTGAGACGATGCGAAAGAAAGCGTCCGCTTGTCTCGCGCAACTGTTTCCGATACTTGCCAACAAGGCTATGACCCGCAAGCTGGGTAAGTTGATTGTCAACGCGTACCTGTTGCCGATCATTACCTACGCTCTTCCCGTCTGGGGTTACCTCGCAACCGTTCATAAAAGAACGTTGCAAAGCGTTCTCGTTAGAGGGCTTCGGCTAGCGGCCAAAGTCCCCTATCGGTTCTCTTCTCGTCTCCTGAGAAGAGGACTCGGTGTCCGCTCCTTGGATGACTCCGCAAGGCGACTTGCACGTAAATTTTACGTCCGAGCTGCGAGGACCCAGGCAAACCCACTCATAGCTGGCATTGGCAAGTACCGAACACGTCCAGGTGATTCTTGGAAACGGCCTCGACAAATACTGTACTAGTCGACCTAGTACGAGCATGTCGTTGTAGCGACCAATAAAAATTAATTAATCAATATTCCGTCTGGACAGGACCACTAGGCAGGAGCCCCTACCGGAGGCTCGGTACTAGGAACCCATTGGGTCGTCTCACGACGCACAACCCAACAGCTCTGACCTGGCATACCGCTGCCGTCACAGTATAACAATTGTACTTTGTAATTGTATGTGTGAGGGTTTCTCCAACCTCGTGTATTTGTACTTCTGTAGTATTAAACGTGTTTGCATTCAGATTTTTGCCTTCTGTTTCGCTTTTCAAATCCGTTTCTGATGCTCCCTTATGAGTGTGGTGTTTTGCATTGTGTCACCATTTAAAACACACACACACACACACACACACACACACACACACACACACACACACACACACACACACACACACACACACACGCACACACGCACACACGCACACACGCACACACACACACATAAATATTAATCTGACAAAATAGAGTAACACAGAGTTAAATGGCATGCTCCTGATGAAGACATTAAAGTAGATGTTGAAACATGGAGCAGAGGGCAAAACCCAACAGAGTTAAATCCAATAAAAAAAAAGAATGTCAACTATATCTGTGTAAATGTGTACAGCATGACTCGAATAATTATTACCCACCTGTTGTGAGAAGTAATTAAATTTTTATGTAAAAGAAGAAAGAATTAAGGAAACAGAAAGAGGAAGGACGGCAAGCAATAACTTGGAGGAAATTGTGTTGAAGGTGAGTAAAATGTTTCATTGGCTATAAACAGAGAAATATAGCTTCTCTCGACTTTCTCAAAACGTAAAAGAAAACAACTATTTTAACCTGTTTACAATAATTAATATTCTAGTTATGTGCATTGTAGGTGGACTATTGCAGATTGGAACTGTCATTCCCATAAAAATTTGGCAACCCTCCAAGTTAATTAAGACCGTGAACCAAAGATCTGAGATCTACGTAGTAGCGATTGAATTCGCTGGAATGAAACGAAAACCAGAATGTCCAAATTCTGTTAATTAGTCCTTTTGATAACCCAAATATCGAAAAAGTAATTTTTCATTTTAACATGATATATTTCTCTTGCATTTGTTCCTTTTCTGTAAAGTAACTGAAATTAAAATTAATTCCCGATAAACCAGTTTATCAGTATTTGGAACACGTAAATGTCAGTTATATCAAGAGCCTGCACACCATTGTCCGTCTGGGGCGTTATCACATACGAGTATCGTATTAATTACACGCTATTTATGTCGCGTTGTTGAAAACAAACTGCTATATTTCGCTAAACTTCGTATGTAAATTTCGAAAGGCCAGAGACATTTAAAAATCAACAAATTGTCTCCGGCTAATGTCATTTGTTTCTGTTCGCAAAAAAACGCACTCAACTTAGTGGTATTTACTCGGACACGAAATGTAGGTATATCGCATACCGCAGCTGTCTGTCGGCCGCTATCAGAATGCAAAGAATGTTATGTCCGTGAACCTTTCGCACGCCGCTAATCAAGGATATCGAAACTCATTGTTCCATGTCTCTCCTCGAAACGATTAGCTGACAACAACCGTTGAATATTAAATACCGTAATAGTGTTTACTGCTGTAAGTACTTGTGACTCGAGAATTAACTATTGTTTTAATTCCCGACGAGTGCGTGGATGAGGCGAATTCTTACGGCATTATGTCGCGTGTCTTCCTATGGTTGACAACACGTTTGGGCGGTGCGTCGTGATTACACGTATTGTTAACAAACATCTGGGACGCTGAAGACCCTTTGGTTTGATTAATCGTCCTTCTCGGCTTAACGATATGTAATTCTCAAGTGTTTCTCTGCGTCGATTACTGTCTGTGTTCGGAACGCTCCTTGGACGTATTACAGCGTCATGGTACAACTGTCTTACACTCATACGCATACGGACACTTTTCCGAAAGTTCTATCGCCGCTGCGCCCGCGTCGAGGGCAATCACCTCATTAGCGCCTCGGTTGCAACCCACCCGGCCTCGGCGTACACTCACCCTTAATTAGGTAACCAATTGACTCCCACGGTCGGTAGCAGGCCACACCCTTAACATCCAGAATATAGAATACTGTATTTAGCTCTTCAAGAAGCTCGGGACGCAGCATACGAGCGGGCGACGGCCTTGCCCTTCGTCCCCCACAACCCCTCGGGCTGCTGTCTTTCACCATGTGTCTCGAGGTAAAGAGATATTGGCAGCATCCAGATAGTATCAACAAAATATTACTATAAAGAACAACACATATTTAAAAATGGGTGTATAATTGTAACTTACATATTCCTTCGATATACAATTTTATATTTCGATAAATAATTTAAAATGTACATCACTTACGAAATATATTATCGTGTACGCTTCACTGTATCATCTGTATCTTATTTTTATAGCTAATATTTATCATCTGTATAATACTTATCTTAATGAAATATATGTATAAGTTGAAGACAATCAAACTACAAGTTGAAGTTTAAAAAATACATTCTTAGGAGAGAAAGATATATTATCATTATATAAAAATACAAAGAAGTAGTAGTAGTAGTAGTAGTAGTAGTGTTATTACTAATGAAACACCAACAAAAAATATAAATGAAAATTTAAATAATTGCAATCTATAGTATAATAATTACACAAATACTCTGGAGTGTACTTTCGATTTGTACAGGATTTTAGTCTCAAAAGACAAAAACAAATTCTGTGAAACGTACGTTTAACAATTTGAATAGTTATGTAACAAAATAATTAACTGTTTATAAATGTTGTGTTGTGTGTGTTGGTGTGTGTGTGTGTGTGTGTGTGTGTTGGTTTTTTAGAGTGTAAAGTTATTTTTCAAACGCAGAGTCCATAACTGAGAGATTGCCTAGTCGGACTGCATTATATACATTAAAAAATCATTTACAGCTACGCCATTTGATCTGGGGCACGGAGTGGAAAAGTACAGTCTACACATGTGAGTATTCCAAGACTTACTTTGAACATTCCGTTGTTCTATGAAGCACTGGTAAAATTTCTCAACAAACGTTGACCGGTTTTCTGGATAATTTTGGCGTTACCATGTGGAGTTTGGTTACAGCTGACGTTAACTTTGGATACAAAGATTCCATTCTCTCCTATTGCGGCTGTTTTCAGCTCTAAAATTCTTAAATGTTTTGTTCTCAACGTTTTCCAAGAACCCAAACTTTCACATACTGAGTAACTTGTTTAAACCCTTGTTTGTTTGATGTATGTCTATAGACGTTTTGTAGACGTATATCGATCTTTTTTATATTGACAAATATCATTCTAATATCTATCCTAGCCATTAGATACAGTGATATATGTAAATTACTTCAAGTACACAAGAAGACAACTAAAAACAGAAAATGTATAAAGTCTTATTAGACCAGTGGCGACACAATCAGACGCGAGGCCCGAACACTAACCATGAGCAAACTCCCACGGCCGGTAGCAGGCCTTCGGCTATTTGAAAGTAAAATTTTGAGGAAAATTAATGGACCTGTGCGAAATAATGAAGGATTCCGGAGGATACTAGCGACTTACGAACTGTCTCATGAGATATAAAGAAAGAGTATAGTAGCCTACGGTTCGTGAAAAGTCAAAGAGTAGCAAGGCTAGAGGGTGGAAAACCAACAGAAAGTGGGATGAAAGGAAAATCGCGGTAAAGATGGCTGCACGACGTAGAGGATGATTTTTTGAGAGACGTGCGAGAGGGAGGCTGAAGAAGGTTATCTAGTGGGAGGACGGAACGGAGAAAAAATTGTTGAGAAGACCGAAACCCATTCCGGACTGTGAATAAGGAGAGGAAGAGAAGGCGAAGGAGAAGAAGAAGAAGAAGAAGAAGGGACTGTGAAGATGGTGAGGAAGAGAGGGAGGAGGAGGAGAAGAAGAAGATGAAGACGTCACGTAGAAAGTTTTTAGTAAGACGTAGAGGCATTGAAAAACGAGAAAGTACCTTCTTTTTGATAAAAACAAGACTAAAAGCTAAAATATAGTTCGCACATTAATTACGTGTAACACAACAGGGATCCGACCTTACAGACGCCTTGTTTGCAACACCAAATACGTACGTCTTAAAGGAATAGAGACAGAAACAAATGACAGTGTATTCAACAGAGTTATCGTTGTCACGAATTTGACAATACTGCTGACTGCAAAGTAATATTTCACAGACAAACCGCTATGATTTTGGACATGTTAGTATCCTTTCCCATCGCAATACTTTTGCCGTATGCCGTAGGTGGAACTCGTACGACCTTTCAGAAAGAAACAAATGTAAAAACATGCGTATAGTTAAATGTTTTTGAATTTCTACTTAGTGGACTCATTCATAAAAGTATTAGTTAAGACTCAAAAGAAAATTTTTGTGAATATAGTAGCAGATGGGTTAAAAATACGGCCTATTACATATAAAAGAAGGGATAAAGTTGCGAACCGTAAGATCAGGATGCATACAGGCTGTTTGTACGATTAACAGAAATGTAGAGAAGGCTGTGTTTGGCACGGTCAGTAACAAGCAGAATTCCTAAAACTACAGTGTAAAAACAAAAACTACGTGAACACTAGAGTTCTTCAACATGTAATACTTTTCAATGATTTACGTGTTCAATGAAACGTTTCTTTCGCTAACAATCTGGGTTTTCCAGAAGACTGGTGCCAGTTCTACGAACCCTTCATTACTGGTTCGAGACGACGTAATTAAAAATTCTCTGTTTAGCTCAAATATTCTAAGTAAAATTTGTTAGGTCCTTACTATGACAGTGACTGTAAAACTAACCTTTCGAATAAAAATTTAGCTACACCTTAAAGGATCTAGCGGACAATACTGGTAAATTTAACAATTATAATTTTATTTTGTTGTATATTAAAAAGGAACCGAACCGTAGTGGTTTGATAATGAGAGGGACCGAGCGACAGTTGTCCTATTGTAATAATCAGTCTTACCAGAACGAGTGATCAAGTTAGTACCAATTTACAGCTCACCTAACTGTAGTCAGAAAGTGTATAAAACGTAACTGAAAAATTTGCTGTAGAGACGCCACACGTCTTGCTCACTTCTTGATATTGCAGGATTGACGTTAACTTGGATGGACAAACACACAAGTGAAAACTCGTTGAGCTCTACATTTTATAGAAAGTGATCTTAAATTGAACACGATTTTTCAAACAACGCTTACGAGATATGCAGATAACGAATTTTTTGTTCAGTGAAACTGTCGTGAACTGTGAATCTCCTTCTTAACAGAGAATCTTATTGTAACTAGTCGTTTAATGCAGCTGTAACGAAGATGTATTATCTAATTGTAATGATAGTTGTAGAAATTTACAAGCATTTGCATGGAGATACTAAGATGTTTTAAACAGTAACTGTACTAAAACAACAGATCTTGTACTCATAGGCCCAAGTATCTAGATATGGACCTATCCTATGAAGAAGATAGAAAACGTAGAGGTACTTCCAAATATGAAAATATCAAAATGAAGGCAAAAGTCTAGAACATTAATATAATAAGAGTTTCTGGAAAAAGCTGTAAAGTTTGTAATCTGATTCTACAAAACGAACGTTGGCCGAACGTTGAGAACTCTGGTTACTGTATGGCTCTGAATGCTATACACAATGACAGTACCATTTAAGAGCCTTGCGTCATCAGAAATTAACTTCCTTGCGTAGGTTCAAAGTAGGTCAACAACATAGGCCTACGAACGGTATTAGAAACAGAAATCAATGCAAGTACGTTTTATGGTTACCAAACAGGCTAAAGGTATCTCGCCCTTATCAGTTCAGAGAGATTACCGACAAACGGTGGGATATACGCCTCACGGAAGAAGGAATGTTGGACAATGGAGGTTATGATGGTGTAGATCGGAGCAGGCAAGAATGTATAAACCTAGAAAAACAGACGACTACGGCGGCGATTTAATAATAAACCGGTTACCGATGTACCAATAATATAGCAGTAACTCCTTTCAGTTTATTTTGGATCGGCGACAGCGCCACAACACGCAACAAGCGTTGTTTGGCAATCATTCGACATAATTCTGAATGAACAGAGACGTGAATCAAGTACGCCACGGCAGTAACTATACGAGTTTACATGTTATGACAGAATACAACTATGACGAGAATATAGTGTGTATATTATTGAATAGACACTAGTTCTCGTCTAGAATTATGATCCGATCTGCTACGAACCGCGATATCTCCAACAAAGAGAAACTACATAACATTTGTTCCAAATTTTCATTGTTGAAGTATAATTCGCTGACAAGTTATTTGGATAGACATGTAGTTTTAACTACATCGATAACTATTGGATAGATAGTTATGTAGAGAGAAATGTATGTGCAGACATTCTAGACTCCTACATCAATTTAGATTTGTATTTGAATTTCACTTACCATACATTTTCTTAATCTTTTATCCTCTGCCTAACGTTTTCATTGCAAATAATGTCTTTAAAAATCATTGGATATAGAAAGGAATTTTGACGGCGTTTCTAAAGTGACATTATACAAACGGATCAAATTATTTCTTTCGAAAATTTCAGTTTAGTTAACAATTATTAAACGGTCTGGTTTTGAATATTTCAAAAATAAATCTTCCCTTTCCAGAAAAATAATAAAATAATTGTTTCACAATATGATTGTTGAAATTTTTAAAGATTTTTCCTGCGGATCTTGCATTTGTTTTAAACTGTATCAAGCTGTTTTCAAAATCAAGGTTGCTTCAAAAATAACTTATTTAATGCTGTCCTGGTTTACCGGTGAGAACGCATGCTCGGTACGCAAGAACGTTGTCTTATGCACGACTGGATTTGGACTCGGTGGCATGAATGGCACAAGTTGTAAGACATTCTCCCTCCGAAGTTAAATCTCACGACATGATGGGCTAAACGCCAGGTTGTGCAGCGCCTACAGAGGACGTGACGTAGTGCGATAAAGACACGGTTCTCATGGGAAAACCTAAAAGTTAGTACTGATAGTGACGACGAAAAACTAAAACATTACAAGTAGTTTCTTATTTAGTAGCTTTTAAAAACAACATTTACGTCAAATTTAATATTAGGCCTATATTTTGCTTCGTTTTTATGTTAAGGTTTGGTTCGAGTTTTGTTTCAGGCCTTTATATAAACCCTAAGAGTAATTCTGTGAACCCCATAAGTTTTACATAGTTGTATATGATTGCCATTGTTGTGTAATATTCTGTCGGTCTGAGCACGTCTTTGATTTGTTTTGTACTGACGCAACGGTGAATGAGACCCTTGAAATGATGGTCAATAAAAAATATGGGATTTCCTGAAACGCAGGATACAACTTATAACTGGCAAGGTCACGTTTTTGTACAATTTAAATCAATTTAGGTTTAATTATTTACTAACAAAGTATGAATGGAAAACAAAATCTATAGTGAAGGAAATAACTTGAGACAGTTCTATTATCGTCTCTGTGTTCTGATTCCATTTGAGTAACAAAAGTATTAAAGTCATAAAACTAGACAATTTTTTATTGTGTCAGTAAATTTACTTTTTGTTAAAACTGACGTCTGTAGTATGCTAATATCGTGGCCTCGAAAGTTTCCAAAACCCCACTTATCGAATTATATATATATATATATATATATATATATATATATATATAAATTTAAATGTTTTTGTGTAAAATGGATATTTTTATAATAACTAAATTATAACTTTGTTATGCTGAAGACCATAATAAATATTTCAATCAACATTTCTGATCATTCACTGTATTTAATAATTTATTTAGGAGTCTTTTGTACTCATTTAGAGAACATTTGTTTATTTCGTTTAAGTTATGCATTATCTTTTTCTTGTAGTAGTTATTCAGTAATAGTTATTGTATTATGTGAATATCTAGAAAACGTATTAAAAATTTACATAAGCGTTGGAGTTACAACCGTCTTTGCGGAAACGGCGGAAACTTTGAGGGACTTTCAGCAGTTATAAATATTTATTTGCTGCACGACTTACATAAAAATACAACATTTATTTAAATGTTTTCGCTCGGGAGGATGCGAATAAAAACGAGAAGACCTGAACGTACTGAAAAAAGTAAAACGTAAACACTGATCCCACACGTTTTGTCCGCAAATCGAAAACTAAACCGTACATTAAGTACAAATTATATTATTTGGAAACAAGGACGCCTACAGGTCAGCCGCTCGCCGCCCGTAAATTAAATCTCTGTTCCATCTTTGTTCGCTCACGTTTTTTGTTATCGGTGTAACCTTCACTTTTCGCCGGGTGAGTCACTTTCCACCGTTGCGGCGGCCGTACCAAATAGAATTGAAAATTGCACCATCGTTGCGCAGCCACGCCGTTATCTAATAACTCTAAAGTTTAGTCTGTGGAACTGAAGGTCCGTGCAGAAATATGTTCCGGCTTTGCACTGGAGAGTTTAAAAATTATCTGAACCGAGTAATAGGCCTACACTCTCTGCGTTAACTAATGCCTCGACCGTACTGATATACCCGCCTACCTTCACCTTCACGATTATCGAACGTATACTAGAATGTTCATATACATATACTAGAAAGTATACTTAACGATCTCTGCTGATGTAAAGGTAATTTTACTCTACATTAATAGAGTAATATTACCTTCGCGTGAAAAAAAATCAAGATATTCTGTTGACTTGTCATTCTAAACGTAAGACGTTAAGTAGTTGTGATTTCTTGCAACGAAAATTGCATTATCGAATAACACAATACGGTGTGGCACATTCAAAAACTTCATTTATTAAATTCCACAAAATTAAAATAAGTTTCAGTGGGAGAGAGTCCATTTTAGTCGAGGATACATTCCTATCCGCGCATTGTCGTTCTTGCATCGCCAGTCATAATCATATGTATTATAATTTTATTTTTAATAACGCTCAAATACAAATAAACATTCACACTAGTGGAAACATAACCTAGTGCATTGTGAAGACTACCATTTGTATTAATGTGGTAAGAGAACACGTACTTGCGAGATATGTCAAAGTTGTTGGTTCACAAACAACAACAACAACAACAACAACAACAACAACAAGCAGAACCAAAAGTGACGAGGAAAATCGTGAAGACGTTTGAGTTACACTTACCTTACTAAACGTACAATCAGTTAGAGCTATTAATAAAGGAAGATTGGCCTACAAAAGTAGAGAAATTTATCTTCGAAGACGTTAAAGACGCTTACGAATGTACTACAACGTACACGTAAAGATAGAAGTAGAAGCACTACGGGAAGCAGGAATAGAACAACGAAGATATAAAATAAGCTGGAAAGACCGAAAGAAAACAGGAAACAAAATGAACAAATTAATGGTTTAGTCGTACAAACGACCAAAAGGACTTTGATAAAAACAGGAAGTATATTAGTTACAAAAAAAACGATAATTCAAGTTAATACACAAGGGATGGAAACAAGAACTATGGATCCTGGAGAATGTTAACGGGATTAATGGAACGCACGCACAATTAACTCGTATACACTGACATAGTGGTAAGCTTATTCGAAAGATGTGCTGACAGAAAACGATGACGATACACTCGGAAACTACGAGGAAAATTACCATTGCTTAATAGAAAAGTACTAATTCGTTTAAAAATGATTAAATAGAAGTGATGAACCGATAAACTCCATCGCATGATATGTAGAATATTTGAGAGACGAGGGGGGGAGATACTAGTAGAAAAGCAGGTAAAATCTACGTTTTATCAAATTTAACATTACTGTAACAAAGCATATTACAAGTAGATAACATTTAATCAACAATCGCGTTTACAATCACAGTCGGCGTCGTCGGTAGCCGCTGATCACGTAACGGATTACGCGTGTTTTGTGCAAGCAGTAAACATGTTTGATTTACGCTGCTTCAATGAAACCGGAACAGCTGTAGGACTTAACTCATTTAACGGGAGAAGAATAAAACGTATTATGAGACCGGGCGGTCACGAAGCAATGCAACTGGGTCGCAGTCTAGTAGTATACGGAAGTACAGTATTCAGATCGGTGTACCGACAACCGGCGCTGACAGTGCCAATAAAATCTCGAGAGTCCGGCCGCGCAGTAAACAAGAATTCGACGCCCGGTCAGAGAGAAATCCTCGTCCTTCTCGCCGTAAATATTTTCTAGCATCCCCTGCAGCAGCATCTTTGGAAGGTTTCTATGTCGCTTCCTTGCTGCAGCAGTAATGTATCGGACATACCGTTTAAGTGTTTCGGTTTTATGATACTAATGGCGTTAAGTAGTGTTAATGAGCAGTATTGTATCACTAGTCTATGAAATAATTTTGTATGCGTGTTTCACGGGCGAAGTTCAATTTTATTCTGGTGTTAAGAAAGTATTTTATTTGTGGACGGCTATTGTTCAATAAGCAGACTGTAAGGCGTCATCAGTTGTTGAATGCTATCTTCAGCCAACAGTTGAGGGAAAGCATATTTTAAGGAATTTGCACTAGGCGGCACTAAACCAACCAGTGTGTGTGTGTGTGTGTGTGTGTGTGTGTGTGTGTGTGTGTGTGTGTGTGTGATTTTTATATAATATTGAAAATTATGTAATTTGAATTTAACTTGACCATGATCATGTTCATTCTTTACTCGTGAAATTAACTGTATAAATAGACACAAATGCTTTAGACATTAAAAAAAAGACCACAAACACTCAGATTCGTTATAATTAATCATGTAATATTCAATAAGTACATTACAGTGTGATGTACACTTTACTACTATATGGAGGCCTGTTACAAATTCAAAGCCTTTACCACTGGTCTACTTAAAAATATATAAAGAACTGTAATTAGATATATATACAGACTGAGATTGGCAAAAGCTTAAACACTATAAGTTTGTTTAATTTTAAGTAATTTTTTAAAAATGAAAAAAGCATAAACATTTCATATTAAATTGCTTTACAACTATAATATTTAGTTAAGAAACAAAAAGGGAAAAGTATGCTAGTAACAAAATATTTGCAATTCGCACAATGTACAGACAATGCTGAAAGCTAATATACGCAAATGCAAACGCGCTTTCGTGATTTGCTGAGTTCTCTCACTTTTCTCACTTTTCGGCGCCAGCCCTAATATCTGACACTAGGCGGCATAGTTTATTGCTTAAAATATGCTCTGAGTTGAGGATAAATCTGAGAGAATGCGTCTTCTTCAGTAACTGTGTTGAGTGACAAAGGTGTAATACAAATTGGCATGGTCAAGGAAGCCAGTGAGTATGTACTACTGCAGACATGACAAAAATCGGGCCGAAAAAGACGTCCTTGATAATGGGGCACAGGCTAAGAAATTTTTTTTTTTATAAAACTGTGCATTAAGTAGAAGCGTAAATTCGTTTTTCAAGCATCTTTACGTTTTTAAGGGAGGAAGAAAGGGAACAGATTCGATTGTGAAAGTGTCATTAAAGTACGATAGGAATGTTAATAACGTTAGTGTCAGGAAGAACTTATAAACTTGTGATATTCACAACGTCTCAGACAATAAGATATCTAGGGAACGTACGGTAATTAGAGCACTTCATGGTCAAATACAATGTGTAAGGAGTAGTGCACTGGATATAACATAGCCAAAATACATAGTGAATTTACTACAACAAAAGGTAGACAGGCAAGGTCGTCGGGGCGAGCTGTTAAATTGTATCTGAAAAAATTTAACTGGCACGTGTTATTGTTTGTATATCCACGCACAGTAGCTTACAGTTTGCCACACCGCAATATTGTTAGGTTTTCCGTTGCCACAATACGAATATTACTCGCGTTCCCGCAACAATCGTAGTTCAAGGAGAACACGCTTTTGCCAAATTAAATCTAATATACTATGCCGGGTCAGTAATGATGCAAGAAAGATTAAAAGTGATGCAAAATTAAAAACAAAAAAGAAAGCAGTTAATAAATGAGAACAATATTTCAGCGGTCTGACGATATAACACTTTGTCTTTTACTCGAATGCAACTGAGATAGAATATTTCCAATTAATCAGCAGCATAATAGAATGATGCTAGATCTGTTAACATGTCAGCAGCACGTTAGCAGCATAATAGATACTTGTTAGCATTTAACAAGTATGATTAAATTGTAACGAATCCTGACATTATCTTTGTTCCTTATTTTATGAATTACAAATTCCGGATTTATTTCCTTCAAGTTATCTATGATTAAAGATATATTCTCATTAGGACTATAAGGTAAGTCTAGATCTCATTTTAAAGTACTTTTAAAATATATATCTGTTTCTACATATTATTTTGCTTTAGAGGGCCCTTACAATGCCCCACCAACGTGCGCGCCACGTTCCCTTCGTATATTCCTGCAAAACGTTTGTTAGTAGCCTATCCCGACAGTACCAGGAACCTGTTCACTCAAGCATTTTGCGTGTTTTCCAAAGAATTATCAATTAAAAGATCAACGATCTGATTTAATCGAACTTTGAGTTCTGATTTGTAAACCGGTTGCCTTAAAGTGAATAAGGATTTTGAATCGTAAGTACAAAGTTACATTACGATCGTTTTTAAAACTTAATATATTTTAAATAACGTTATAAACGTGCTTGATATAAACGTGTGACTGTAGTCACTTAATTTCTACTGATGGTATCACACGACCAGTTACGTTATAAACGTTAAGAAAACTGGAATGCGGTAGAAGCTGTTTACTATCACATACATTTTGTACCAGTTCTCCACTTCTTGCAAGAAGGGAAAAGAGTATAGGGGTTTAGCGATTACGAATGAAATGATACATATTATGGTGACCAGGCTGAAACTGAAGGAACCATAAAAAGAATGTTGTATAGCAAGTGAAGGATATAAGGCGAACTTCGATTTTGCATATTTTAAAACGTTAAAAGAAACGACTAATTAAAACAAATCGTATAATAAAGTAATAATTCGACTTATTTCATATACGTTCGTTGTCTCGAGTAATAGGTAATGGAAAATAAGATCCACCAATATATCAAAAGCAGTATTGTCAAAGTGCTTTTGAATAAAATGTCTAATAATTTAGCCATGATATTAAAGTGTAGAGTGTATTAAAATATGCAAAGTGTAGGAGTTATTTTCCAATGAGAGTAGAAATTGTGTAGTTAACGTATTGCTAATATACTTAAAAATTACGACTTTCTACTTATAAAAGACATTTATACTCAAAACTTATTAAAAAATGTGATTATTGGAAAACATTTCTGATTAAATCTATAAACTCAGCATGCTTGTGTGCCAATAAGACAGGAGCAGATGGTGCAGAGTAACGACTTCACAGCGGTCTCAGATGTTACTGACTGAGCGCGGAGTGGTATTAAACAATATTCAGCATATGCATCCCAGACTGTTGACGATTCTGACGAACTTTGATGAAAAGCATGATGTTCGATCTCTCCTCACTTACGATCCACTCTGTATCAAAGGCTCACGCACATATAGGGCCTATATATACCGAGCAACTGGACAAAAGACAATTCTGCACCTTATTTATTAAAAACGAAGTCTCTAAAGTCCTACAAAGACTGTACATTCACCAGTTGTGTAAAATATCCCTTATCTTAGCAGTTTCTGTAAACCACCGTTATTTCGTTTACACTAGAATTCATTTAGCATTCATCGAACGTTTTCGTAAATCAGTAATGGATGAAAAGTACCACACATCGTATTCCTGAGAAATCAGCTTAAGACACATTTTAATACAGAACACTCAATGTGTTACGACAAAATGTTTACAGAAAGCACACAAGAAATGACACATCTGCCTTTCTTAAAAGAGAATCGACTCTTTCGATACGCAAAAGTGGGCATGTGGACATAATCACTACGCTCATAATATCCACATCTCGAATATTTAATACTCATAATCATCATCATCATCATCATCACCACCACTCCAAGGTCTAGGCCCTAGACCTGTTCCGGAATCCATCTCCTTCTCGCTCTACCGACATCTCTCTTCCTAGTAGGATGATAACCCAAGGCAGCCACGGGTAGACGGATATCAGGGATGCGGTTCAAGTGTTCACACCGTCTCCTTCTGTGGTCTTCAATCTTCTGGTGCAACGATACAATGTTTAATTCGTGTCTAATATCCTCGTTCCTTTTCCAGTCCAGGAGAGAACAACCTTGCGTCCCTCTTAGAAGTTTCATTTCACCTAAACGAATCCTCTGTACGTCCCTTTTACCAAGAGTCCATGTCTCACTAGAATACAGGAACGTGGGGACAGCCACAGTTTTGTAAAATTTCATTCGGGTATCCTTCTGTGTTTTATTTTTCAGGCATCTATGAATCGTTCCACAAATACATATAAATTTCATTAACTTACTATCCCAATCAATATTGGTTCCATACGAGATATCAAAACCCAGATAATTAAAACGACTAACCTGATCCAAAATCTGATTATTCACGACTATCTTAGTTCTTATAGGATACCTGCCCTTAAATGCTATCGTTTTAGCTTTTGTAGCAGAGATCTGTAGCCCATAGTCTTGTGTGACGGTACTGAACGTAAATATCGCTCTTAAATAAATATTACAAACGAAATAGCACATCTAACAGGTCCAACATCGAGAAAAAAATTCATCAGCATAAAACAGTTGGTACAAGTAAGCCCGCTCTTACTTTGTCTTGCCTTGGTCAGATATATTCTACACCAAATACGTCGGAGAAGTTTTGAAGGTGACAGTGACGGATCCAGAGAGAGCGTCAGGGGCCCGTACTCCCTCAGAAAAATAACTGTTTATTACTAAAGTATTAAACGAATAATTCGTTAATTTGTACTACACGGTCAAGTAGTTTTTATCACGAAACAATACAGAATAACAAAATATTATTTTTGTAAGTTAAAATTCAAAATCGAATTTACTTACAATAATTAAACTAAATTGTTCCCACAAAATGTCATATGGGGAATAGCAGAAAATATTACCGTTCAATTTTAAGTATAGTGTGTTTCAGAAACATAGTTGCGATGGTTCGGACCTCACAGTTTGAGGTCCACTACTACACATGTAGTACACTTGTTTTTTAAAGAGCTTTGAAACTAAGAAGTTAGGTAGATGGAATATCTGACAATATCTCTTTAGGTGCCAAATTGGCTGCCAAAAAGTTAAACATTTAGTGTTTTATGACTGACTTCTGCTGTGTTTATCGTAGTAATCTGTATTAAACGAAGAAATAAAAAGCATAACCATCTACTACCTGAAAAGCTTCAGAACAATTTATCCTATTCATTAGCGTTTTTATTTCAAACCCTTTTTGTGAAATTAATTTACGCTTTAAACTTTGTTCTTCTGACAATGATAAATTGGGTCTGTGTGATATGGTAGCACCCCCCCCCCACTTCATCATAGTAGCACCCCGTGATAGATGACACATACAGCGGGGATCGCAGAACTAACGCATTACTAAAACCGGATCAAACGGAAATACCTGATCTGTTCCTTTCCTTGTTAGAATTAAACGACTGAATGCATTAAACTGGTAAGGGAAGTGGGTCTCGAATGATGTTCATTTCACGCAGGCTCTGGCGTCAAAAGAACGTGATTTAAGCCACTAGCGATTACATAACAATGTCACTATTTACGTTAGCAGATCACTTGAATCTTAAAACAAAGGAGGTGTTCCAAGACTTTGCTCTTTCTTGGAGAGAAAACAATTTCTTACTTGAATAATGTATATGGCTATTATAATTAAATTGTAAAAACATGTCTACAGGGTAATTATCACACACACACACACACACACACACACACACACACACACACACACACACACACACACACACACACACACACACACGTGAATATTTATACTTCAAATATAGGCTTCAAACATATGTACATGTAAGTTAGTCTCCTTCAGATTTCCGCTATGGTCCAATGTGTGTGTTTTGTTTTTCCAACTGAAATACGTTTGAAGAATTACAATGTGCAAATTTACTCTAATTTAAATTTGTGGAGCCCCACGTTCTTTGGGAGCCATTTCTACAATGTGCAATTATGCTAATTTATGCAAATTCAATTAATCAATTATCCAATTAGATTAAATGTGTCGAAATTGCTTTATTTACGTGAATATATTAATTACTCTGATATAATTAACTGTATTCAATTCATTAACGATTAACATAATCACTGAGACTCTTTAGTGTTGTTTAAACGATATAAGAAAATTTATTACAAATAATTTAATTAACGTTAATGTTTCATTACTGAGGTAGTGACAATAATGAACGCATGAATACTTAACAAATAAATACTTATTTATTAAACATCATTCAAATAAACTTTTGAGACATATATATATATATATATATATATATATATATATATATATTACATTTAATATTTATAAATAAATTTACTTCAAGATATACCTTTTTTTCCTTATTAGGAACATGTTTCGGGTACTATCTTGTACCCATCCTCAGCCTTCCGGTTTTTTTGTCTGGTGAAGTACATATGTGTTGTTGGTTGACTATTATTATTGTGGCTTCCTGTTGGCTTCTGGTATTTCAAATTGGTTTTATTGTGTGTGATTGTGGTGTATGTGTTAGTTTTTTGTGTATTTTCAATGTTGAGTGCTTTGAATATTGTATCATGTTGACTATTATTATTGTGGCTTCCTGTTGGCTTCTGGTATTTCAAATTGGTTTTATTGTGTGTGATTGTGGTGTATGTGTTAGTTTTTTGTGTATTTTCAATGTTGAGTGCTTTGAATATTGTGTCATGTCAACCAACAACACATATGTACTTCACCAGACAAAAAAACCGGAAGGCTGAGGATGGGTACAAGATAGTACCCAAAAGATGTTCCTAATAAGGAAAAAAAGGTATATCTTGAAGTAAATTTATTTATATATATTAAATGTATTATATACATCAAGAAACGGACTGTAGCAGAAAGTGATTGAATATATATATATATATATATATATATATATATATATATATATATATATATATATATATTATGACCTGTAAATACAGTTAAGAAAACATACATGAATATAAATCACAATATATATATCCGTTTCGTCGCTTGCTGTAAAACATAACATCAATACAATAGACATCAAATATTATTTATCCTACACTAATGCGTTCATTTTGCCTCAGATGAATAGCTTTTTATGTTTAATATTATCATAGTAATTGATCTAAATTCTCAAAGTGTGGTTTCTTTGAAAAGAGACAGAGCAGTAGTTTTATTATAATATTAATAACATGAGGATTTTACTTGAGATAGTGAATATCCATAATTCCATCGGTGAGAATCCCTGTTCACTGATGATCCATGTAAGTAGAAGTTCCGTAGATTTTGGGTTGTCATCACTTTGCACTCGCGGGTAGATTCACTCCCGTTGGTGTTGTTGTTAATAATGAAAGTTTATAGAGTCTTGTGTTGCATACGTGTATTCATTATTAGTAGTTGTATACAGATATTTGTCTGTCGTTGAACTGCTTCGAGTTTTATATACGTTTAATTTAGTTGTATCATGACTGTGTGCAATATTAAGCACGAGTGTTGTGATCGCTAAGTCACTTATTGTTTCTGAGTTCGCACGACTGAGGTAGGGATACCTAAATCATAGTGTGTTCCGATATCGATCACTGTGTTCGTAATTGTCGCGCCAAAGTTCTAATATCGAGTCGTTCGCTCACTTATTAATGTTTAATTTGCATGTCGGAATGCTCTTAAAGTTTAAAGTATCAAATTCAGATTCTAGCGATACTTATATCACTTCACACGTCGCGTTACTGCGGTAGACTTCTGTTACTTAGTGAAATACGATTAACTGATTGAAAAACCGCATGACTGCCTGAGAACTATTGAGTAACCGAGAAAACTGCGTAACTGACTGGCTTTTTGAATAACTGAGTAATACCTAGAGACTGCGAGACTGAGAAATTACTGAGAGATTACTGAGGGCTCGCGTATCTTGTAAACAGTTTTTATTAACCGTCTTCTACCAGAATGCAACTTTCTGTCGAACACGCCTCTGGTCATCCTCGATAGGTCTAATATTTCCTTCCACTCTGGACATCTGTGTTTCTCGGCACCATGATTCGTTGTTCTGGTTGTCACCATGACGACAATCCTCTCCACCTGCTTCTTTGGAAGATGCTAGAGAGTTATCGAACCTCCCCTAAAGTACACGGCGAAAGGGCTTCGCACTACTTCTTAGAATGTAGAGTAATTGCTCGCCTGTCCGTCAAACCTTTGTTCTTGTGACTCTCCCAAGGTCTGCGTTGTTCCTTTACTAACAATACGTAGCGCCTCGTTCATTGTTTGACTTCCCTTCGTCTTTTTTCTGTCAATTAACAGCTTCTTGCTCGTCGTCACCCCAAGATGCCTCCACGGTCTGTCGTCATAAATATCGGTTGTCATCCTAACGTTGCCTCATGCTGTGTGACACCCTTGACTGTATCCTTTTGGTGTACGTTGTTTTGTCTTCATACTGGGTAAAACCTTTCTAATCCTTTGTGAGTGAGTATCCTTTCGTAAAGGCTCTCACGCTCCAATTTAACCCTACAGCATGTGCTCGCTTCAATTTCTACGTATCCGTGCCACTAGACTCTGCTTTTGTTCAGTTTGTTGTGGTGTTGTAAATCTGAGCTGAGCTTGGTCTGTCACAGTCGATCCTATTTCCCTTTTGTTGTGTTATGTTAGGCGTTCTCTCATTGTCTTGTAGCTGGCGTCGGGTTGACGTGTTGTTAAATTGTTCTTATTTATTGCTCTGGCTTGGGTTGGTGACTTGACCTGTGCAAACGTACTTCTCGATCATAAAATTATGAAATTAAAATTTTTTTGATCCCTATAGCATGTCTGTGTCGTTCATATTTCGATATCTTTGGCGACACCTTCTTATGCAGTTCTTCGTTGTCTGTCTGAGAAAGAAATATATGCGTTTCTATGTTAAACAGAGAACGAAGATTGTCTGAAATAAGACATCACCAAAGATGCCAGTATGTCGAAGAAACAGCCGTTAAATTACCGATCGAAAGGAAAAACCACACGCACCCACACAGCCTGGGACATTTACAGAGGTCTAAACGTTTTAACGAATAATCAATCTGAATTTTGATTCGAGCATCAGAAATCAAAATCAATCATTCGTTAAATTATTTCGCCTTCAGAAAATACAGGTAGAGCTCTATGGATGCACATCTAGAGGATTTAATTTTAATATTTGTTAAAGAATAAATTATTTTAAAACTATATATACCAATGTGTGTGTTGTGTTGTGTGACCGTATAAGTATCTCTTGCTGTTCCGAGAACCTTGTTCTAGATCCACCAGTTTACATGGATAACAATGCACCGAGACATTTACTTATAATTAATGTAGTGCATATAATATTAATTCATGTCTGCGGAAAGTAGGACACGTTCTATACGTACAGTCGTCACCTCGTTTAACAAAACAAACTAAATCTCTGCTTATAAACTACCTTACGATTAATTATTCTAACAATTTCTTATCTACATACGATGGTACTCGTGTTACTGGTACATGTATACGAAGAAAAGTAATGATATAATTCCGTATCAGTCTTGTACAGAGTGATCCAGGTAATAATGCTTTTGTTTGGAATGTATTAATTCGTTCTGAGGGTCTTTGCTGAAAGTTACTAAAATTAATTAACGAGTTTTGTAATTAAAATTTATTCAAATTTCACGTAATTTCTATAATTTTGATTATTTCAAAATTTTATCGGGAATGTGCTTTTCAAAAAGAAGATAATAATTGACGCCTCTCACACTTCTGCTATTGATTTATTGAAAATTTCTCTTGAATTTGTTTTAAAGCTTAGGGTTACTGCTCCGCTACCATGTACACTCCCCCCAATACTACGACCCCCATTTACTACTATACTACTACTACTAAAACTCACATATACACAAACACACGCTCGCGTGTATATGTGCATTCAAACTTACAAGCCCCCTTCTTAATTCGTAAGCGGTAATACTTAAAACTAACAGATATCAAGTTTGCAGATGTACAAGATAGAATCAGAATGTTCTTGCAATTTTTTAATTTTCCGCACTAGAAGTATACGGACCAAAAGAAAAACCTTTGACGTTGATACAACTAGTCTAATCTTCCTTTCTTCTTCTTTAGGACTGCAGCCCAATGAGAGCCCTGGCTTCCAACACTAATCTTCTCCAGCGTCTCCTATCTGTTGTCATTTCAGCGTAAACCCTCACTTCCATTCTTTTGAGAGCCTTACAACTAGTCTAATAAGTGACTAAATTTGTTGCCTCACTGACTTTGTAGTTTTGGCGATTTTTTAACATTTTATAAAGCAGGATCGAAAAGTGTAACAATTGTTTTGTTAAAACAAAAATATGATAGAGTGCTGCGACATAGTGAGAATGTTGCAGAAGGTTTTGATGAGTCCCTCTAGTTTGCATGAACTAGAGTTTCAAATGGTACAAACGTTTCCAAGACGATCTTGAATGAGTTAAAGATTATGACAGAGTATGAACGACCAAGCATGCCATCGATCGATGAAAAGTGGAACAAGTTAAAGGAGAAGTCAGTGGTAATCGTCAATTCGCTGTTACGAAAGTTGCTGAAGAAGTTAGTACTTCATATGGTTTAGTGAGTAGGGTGGTATTATGGGCGGGGGACGAACGGGATCGAACTCCCTTCTCAGAGGGTCGAAAAAGTTGACAGGAATTTTGTTAAGCTCTAGATTTTTAGGCTATTTTATTATTATTCAGCTGTATAATATAGTAGTACCTTTTTTAAAAAAATAAAAACAGGTTTATTATACAGAATTTGCGTATACGTTTGAAATATGCAATATAGGAAAATTAATTAAATCAATTAGTAACTTGTAAACAAGTTTCAATAACGCGTATTTTTATTGTGTCATTACCATTTACATTAAAAGGATCGATTTCAGGATGTTATCACACGATCTTCAGCCACTTTAAAGATAGTAATATTGATTAGTCTAAGTTATTTTTTCTTTTGTACGCGTACGAGGCACACTCGACTGGACCCTTCGCAAGGCCAAATTCTACATACGTCACTGTTTGTGAGAAGCTATTTTCACAGATGTTTTGGGAATAAGACGAGAGGCAGCAAAATTTGTTCCAAAATTGTTGAATGTTCACCAAAAACTCCATCATAAAGGTATCGCTGTCACACCACTAATGAATCTTATACTTATCGTCGACTTCCGTGTTGTTCTTAACAGTATGTAGATCTTATGTAGGGGCAGAATAACGCGATTTAATGCCTAAGAGTCTGATACAAAGGTATTTCTGAAATCGAGCTCATGAAACCTAGATATATTATTTATAAAAAGGTAAATGTCAGTGATATTTGGCGCTAGTAGTTTCGCCTCTTATTTTGTGTAAGATTCTATATCATATATTCTATTACCATATATTCTGTTTCCGAATATATTTATACATTCTATTACCATATAACATATATTTTCATATATACTGTTATCGAATATACATTACTGGACACATAAATACGACGCTCATGGTTACTAGGTGGCTGATTTCTGTCAAATGGAATGTGGTGGGAGGTGGTTGTGGGGAAACAGACCGCAGGCATAATGCTCTAAGAGAGGAGAACAAGAAGAAAAATAAACACGATAAATTGTATACTGGTATGAGTCTGTGTCGTTAAAATCGAGGCAGATATATTAGATCCATTGCGAAAATTTCAAAATGCAGAGGATACGTACAGTTTGTGATTCACATTCACCGTATCTGGCTTGAGTCTGTGTGGTGTTTCAAATTAAAATTTTAAGTTCTTGTAAAATACAAGCACAATGAGCTTACGAAACAGCGAGAGAAAAATCTTCATGACCTCTATTGTGTTTCCCAACACAGATTTTATGGGTGTTACATAAATTCTCAATTATACGTTTTCTCTTCTTAATTTGTATTTGTGTGAGCGAAACGCCACAAGATGTGCTCAATCAGATTATTATAAGATCTTTACAGTTTTTTGTTGTTAAATGTAAATGAGTTACACTCGACCTTGGATTCGAGGAAAGTACACTGTATTTGTTGACAATTAATGATAAGAGAGGATACTTTAGACACTCCCCCACAAACTGAGAAAGGAAGTTGTAAAAAGTTGACTTCAATTACAAAACGTTTAGGAGTGCTTCGTTTACCCAAAGTTCTATGCAAAACGTGGCCGTCGTAGGTATGCTGCGGAAACAGGTAAGACTGCGGGAGCGATTTGTAGCAGACTCTGAAGTAAGGGAATTTTTTGTTTATATGGAATTTACAATGCACAGTATTTATGAAATTGTTCATTTATATTTTATTTTACCTACGTACTAAAACTAATTTTTCTGGTCGCTGAATCGGAACCGAAATTGCAACATGAGAGGTAATAATTTTTTTATCCCGCTAGATTTTCAACCCATTCCACATTTTGGGGTAATGTTTTCCAAACTGTAGGCAGAGGGAAATATTTGGTAAACCGAAAGGCAGTGTCAGTAACTAGAAAGTAATATTAGTTCTCATGCGAAATGAGAATAAATGCGGAAACTTCAGAAATTATTAAAGAACAATTTCAATCAATGGCTAATCTCATGGACTGTTTCTTACCAACTGACGCGGGAAATCAGTGGATCAAAAAGCCTTTTGCATAAAAAAGATTTGAGAAGTACCATATGATTTCAAGTTGATATAACGAGTTGTGACATAAATGTCGACGCTAGAATCATGTTAATTGACACTAGATTTTGGATTGGACGTTAAAATCTTGTTCATTTTGGATTAAGTCTATGGAAATTTTTTAATAAATTCCATTAAAACCCATGGAAGTAATAGATTTTGGAAAAAATATTCTCAATTATCACAGATGGTATGGAGACAATTGACGGCATTTTCTATTTCTATCATACAAACTGCATATTTGTTGAACGCTGATTCCATCATTAATTGTCTTAAACGTTATATTCACGAATAATCTCCTGTTAGATTATGACTTGAATCGAAATTTATCAGTTACACTCCAGATACAGACTTACCAGTTTCATCACCTCATTGATGTTTTGTGTTATGTTTATTTACAAACGTTTGTGATGATGATGTGGGTAAATAATGTTTTGTATTCATTATAAACAAAATTTCATTACTACTACGTTTCATTTTTGATCTCTGCTTTACTTCTATTAATAAAAGATTTAATTCGTGTTCAAGTGATATTATTTCTGTATTGTCGAATAATTATATTGTAAAATAACGATCCCTTTCAAATATTTGCCCTGAGACGATAAAACGCGAACCACCTGCGAAAAACGCAGTTCGAAAATAAGGGAAATAAAATATTTCTTGCTTATTAATCAGTGTATTTTACAAATAACAAATGATTGGTAATATACACAACTAAAGCAAATTATAACTAGTAAGCTGCCTTAACTGCAGAACTTGTTTACTATTTGAAAAAAATATGTTTATTGTTAAATATAATTAAATTACTAATTTTTAAGTTTTTAAACTGTTCGTACCTACTGTGACCATACGAGGAGGTGACCATACATCGTTTCTCATACTTTTTGTTCTTTATATTTGTTTTTTTTTTTTACTTATAATGTCTTTTTGATTATGTTATAATGTCTTATAATAATCTCCTGTTACATTATGACTTGAATCGAAAATCTGTTATTCTCCAGATACAGACTTACCAGTTTCATTATTTGATTGACGTTTTGATTTTATGTTTATTTACAAACTTTTGTGATAATTATGTGGATAAATCATTTTTTATATTCGTTATAATCAATATTTTCATTACTACTACGTTTCATTTTTGATCTCTGCTTTACTTCTATAAAAAGATTCCATCGTGTTCAAGTAATATTATTGTTGTTATTGTTATTGTTATTATTATTATGTTGTTATTCGTGTTCACACACACGCAGTCGTACACACGCACACGCGCGCACACACAAAAGTGATGACATCACATATAATGTGCTAAATATCAGTCAATTATTTTACAAAAAAAAGCAAAATTTTATGATGATGTAACGGACTGCAGTCGTATAAATGCCTATATACTTTTAAACTTTTTAAAATTTTGAGTTTTATTTTTGGTCCGTGGTGCCTGTAAAGTTAAAAAATTCAAAATAAACACTATGTTTGGATCTGAGTTAACATTCTCTTTAATTTGAAACACCACACAGTTTTTTTTTTATTTTAATTATTTCTTGGGCTCTGGTTTCTAAAAGTTTTGAAATTTCCATAACTGAACACAATTTTCTAGATTTGGCTAAATTTCTCTATAATTCCATGGTCCACACGGAATTTTGTGAATTTTCAAAATGTTAATCCCTCACATTGTTTTCTCCCGCTCCTTATTTAATGGGGGAGGGGGGTCAATTTAAAAAACAACAGGGTTCGTTGTGTAAAAAGTATGGATATGATTTCTCAGTTTTACGTACATCGATTGGTATATTCAAACGTTATCGTGAGACATACTCCAAACAGATAGACAGATAGACAGACAAATGTAAAACGATGGAGTTAAAATTGATAATTCGCTTCGCTGGTTCAAGTAAGTGTAATTTGAAAATAAAAATCATTATTTTGCATGGTTAAATCGCGAGCCCTCGGTACTGTCCTGCGGATTATAATTTTAAAAAAATATTGACTTACGTGTAAATAGTTACTGAACGTGTGTTATGTGGGCCGCGGAAGGCTCTGAAAGTTAATGGCGTGTACCATGTCATTAAAATTTGGGAACTAAGTGAATATCGCGCTAGATACATAAACAGCACGAGTAGTTGCCGCATAAACTTGAGCCAAAATTAATACACTCAGGGTTTTGTTGTCACGTAGGTATTCATCCCATTGCAAGTTTAAGTGTATTAAAATCTACCGGAACAAAGTCTCATTACACGCAATCTCGTTCGCCCTAAACGAGCGAGAGAGTCGGCTTCGCTACAATCGCGTACACATTATTAAAACGTTGAATAAAGTCCATAAATTTCCTTCTCGATTACATAATTTTAGGATATCGGCGTCTTCCGATACAGACGATTAACCAGTAATTTCAAAACATTATACTCTTGGAAATAAGCTTCACGCGAAGATCATCACGGCGCGCACCGGCGTAACGAGCGTGTAATAACAAAGTACCAGTGGTAAAATCTACGTCCTTAAAGAATATGGTGACCTCAAGGTGTTGGTGGCGGCCCACGCAGTATTGCCAACTGTACGCAAACAATTGCTGACCGCACCGGTGTGGGTATTACTGTACGTAGCGCGGAATCTAGTTTCAGCTCGTCTCTCGCTTTATCTTTTTCGCACTTAACTCTCTCTCTCTCTCTCTCTCTCTCTCTCTCTCTCTCTCTCACACACACACACACACACACACACACACACACGCATACGCACTGACAGTTTTTTCTGTTTTTACATAACTCGTTTGACCTCTACACACGCACGCACATTGACATTCTTTTACAAAACAGTTGGGACCGCAAGCACGCGCACGCAATTGTTAAAATTTCCCAAAACTGTAAATACAGTAATATTCACACTGAGAAACCGGCACTACTGCTTAATATGTAATGCTTTTAAGTTTACATTTAAGTAAGTAAATAAATCCACATTTAAGTAAGTACATTTAAGTAAGTAAATAATAAGTAGGTTTAAAACATCCAAAGGGTTATTGCAAGGCTGCTCAACATCGCCCACGCTGTTTAAGATATTTTTAGAATATGCATTAACCATGTGGAAACAGAAATGCCATGGAATGGGAATACCGATACGAAATGAGCACCTGTACACACTATGCTTCGCCGATTTCCAGGTAGTTATAGCCCAAGATGAAGAAGATCTAAGCTACAGGGTCAGAAAGCTGAATGAAGAATACACAAAGATGGGATTGGAAATAAACATAAAAAAGACTGAATACTTGGCAATTAGAGATGAAGAAACAATAGATTTAGAAGTAGACGAAAATCTTAAAATTAGAGGAACAGACAAATTCAAGTACCTAGGATTCACACTGAGTAAACAAGGCACAACGGAAGAGGAAATAAAAAGAGTAGATTAGGGCAGACTAGAACAGGGATTAGACAATTACACAGTGTTATATGGGACAAAAAAATTAGAAAAAGCATCACAAAAATGATATATCAGACCATAGTCCAAAGCATTATGACGTATGCAGCGGAAGTATGGGTTATTAACAAAAAGAATGAAAGAAAGATTCTTGCAACGGAGATGGAATACTGGAGGAGGTGCTGTGGAATAACGAGAGCAGACCGAATAACAAACGAGGAGATCAGAAGAAGAATGGAAACGGAAAGAAGTGTAATTGACTACATCGAAGAAAAAAGATTGGTGTGGTACGGTCATGTCCGGAGAGCCCAAAATAGGTGGATCAACAAAGTGACGGAATGGAGTCCATTAGGAAGGAGAAAAAGGGGAAGACCGAGAAGATCTTGGAGGGACGAAGTGGATGAATCTATGCAACGTATAGGACTTGAGGAAGGACAATGGGAACATCAGGAGAATTGGAAAGCCAGGTTGAAGGAAGGGAGACGGCACTAGCTGTAGCAACCCTATTATATATATATATATATATGTAAATCCACAACTATGTATCGCGTATGAAGGGAGTAAGTTCGATTTATTCTCTTAATCATCTGATTTTCGAAAAATAACCGGGAGCAAAGCTAGACAGGGGCAGTCGGGACAAGTATTTGTTAGGTAAACAACGCAAAATTTGATGAACGAGGCTTAAAATATTCGAGCGCAAATTCTTTGAAAACTCTTTGAAAAACGGCAGAACTCTTTTACTTTCCTCGTTAAATTCATTTACCGTATGCACAATAAATATTCATACAGAATAAAGGTTTATGTTTATTGTAAACGTAGGCTATAGTTTCGAAGTAATTTCTGAAGTTCTTATTAAAAAAAAAAACAAAAAAACAGAATGGTTTAAGGAAAGGTCAACAATTAATAATATCTTGTTCTTCAAATAATACTGGAAAAAAGAGGGAACTCAGTCTGCAATCCCACATGACACCTTATAGATTTTAAAAAAGCATTCTATAGTGTTAACAGGATAAACCACAGTCGTTAATAGAAAGCAGTGGATATCCTACAACATTAATTAGAAGAATACAAAGCCTGTAAACACACTCAAAGATAAATGTTAATATCAGAAACACATGGACGGATGAAATTTGTGTAAATAAAGGTGTTTGAATTAGGCTATAAAGAAATATAATTAGTTTATAAAGCCTTCAGATTGTCAAAAGACATATTTTAAAGGTGTTTATTTACGCAGACGATGTTCTTTTAATTCAAGGAAGACCTGCATGTCCTTTTACATTCATTCAGGGCATGAAATATTCATTGAAGGAAGACTTGCAACATTCCTGTGCCACTGTGTCACATTAAGTGGGCCAGGAATGTGATGTTAAAATCTCCGAAGAGATTTTTAGAAGGCTAAAATAATTGCATTTGGGGGAAAAACCGAGAGCGATCTAAAATTTGCCTAGGTAATGGTAATCAGAAGCAAGTCTCAGCTTTCAGTATTCACGTTGTCAAACAGGTCATCAGTACGACGAAAACAAAAGCTGGGAAGATTTCAAAGTAATTGCCGAACGATTCATCTAACGTTGAAGGACACAATTAGCCAAGACAAAATAATTAAGCTTTATGAGACAGTGACTCTATAGTACTTTCCTATGCCAGTGAATGCTGAGAACTTAAGAAGAGAACTTAAGAAGAGAATTTAAGAAGTAGAATACAGAATGCAGAGATGAGGTCCCTGAGAGGAACTGAAGGCTGTATAAAAACAGGTGCATTCAGAATGTAATAATATGATAAAGCTGCAAATGGAAGTCATCGGAATTAAAGTAAGTGAGTAGCAAAGTGGCAATGTAGTTAGGACGGAAAGCTCAAAACTACGTAAATTAGCATTGCATTATCCACATTCAGGAAGAAGAGACTTGGGTAGATTTAAAATGGGATGAGAGTCAATTTATGAAGACGTTATAGGCCCAAGGCCTATCCTGTGAAGCGAAGAAGAAGAAGAAGAAGAAGAAGAAGAAGAAGAAGAAGAAGAAGAAGAAGAAGAAGAAGAAGAAGAAGAAGAAGAAGATATAGGTATTGAAAATATATAGTTTTAGCAATATAAAAAATAAAACTAATCGAATCGGCTTTTTAAAAAGATAATTGGATACAGTCAACTGTCAATTGAAAAATTTCTGACGGGTTGCTTTTCGACTAGCCAGATTGGAAAAAATTATCTCTAAAACACACACACACACACAATACGGAAAGCCTAATAAATACAATGCAGATAAGCAGAAATAGGCAATAAGTAGTTACGAAGAGAGGACATCCAAATGTACCAGTATATGGCCGGATGGGGGCGAAACGAACAAGGAATGAAGAAAAGCTGGTAGCTAACATACCCGCCGAGAAGTGGTTTCTAACAGGTGGCACCGCGACAGTAACGGCTAACTGAGAAAACAAACACTACGACCATCAGCATCATTTTTACGTTTTAATTGTCACAGTTTTACAACCCTTGGAACAACACAATAGTACTTACTACTTCGTAATTTGGAAGTAAAAAAGTTTTAATAGCAGTAATCTGTAGGGTACAATTATCAGTGACGTAATTACACAATTTACACACACACACACACGCGCGCGTATAAATTCACCAGTTACACAAATCTGATACGCACAGTCGTGTGTCCGGTTTGTATCATTACAAAGTGTGTCATTCACTATGTTGTCGCACAAAAGACGTGACAAAATGTGTCAAGATCGGTTACGCTTTCGTTATTGACGGTGTTCAAATAAGTGTTGGCACGCTGTCGATGGAGAAGCAGTAAATACGCAGCAGCACTCGGTACAGTTACAAAAATACATACATACATGACTTTCTGAATTACGTACGTGAAAGTGTGGCTAATGTTGGGGACGAACGTGGACAAAAAAGTATAAAACGTAGAAACATCCTTTCTCGCTACTTTCGGCACTTCTATCAGGCTTACAGAAATTAAAATAATTATTCAGTACCGAACTTTTTTATAATTGGTCAAGCCCATGGCAACCCCGCATCTAATTGTGATTTGTTATGGGAATCTAATCTACGTGCTACTATACGTGTTCCCTACATATAAATTATATTTTCTCATAATGCGATTGTACAGATAACACATCTATTATTTGAAGGAAGTTGCGTTACTCGAGGCTTTTGTTTCAAAATGTTTCAAGCATAAACTAAATTAATTAATAGTAAATTATATCGTACGATAAGGTTTAGCACTGTTATTGAAGAAGTGGTAACGAAGTTAGAAACAAAGCGTACAGAACAATATTCTTAGCAGTTTGGGAGAAAACGTAATCTAACTGAAGTTAATTTATTGTTGTAACAATTTTTGTAATTCTTATACTGGGACAAAAACGTTATTGATGTTGTTATTGTAAAATAGTAATGATGATGACGATAACTAACAGTAATAACAATATTAACAGTCCTTAAATTCGTGGTGACCGTCAATCAATGAATTTTTCCGGTGAAGGGTTTATGAGGATTGGTCAAAAAATATAACACAAATTTTAACTTATTAAAATGTGTGTTATATTTTTTGACCGATCCTCACAAACCCTTCACCGGAAAAATATTAACAGTATTATTTATTCTTACAGTTCAGTTACATATGTTGCTACTATGCAGAATTAATTGCTTTGTTACTCACATATTGTTACGCCGATCGCATGGATTGCACGGTCTTTGAATAGTGGAATAAAATAATCGTACAGCAGACCATTCGTTACCCATAACTTTAATAAGAGTTTCAACAAACAAAGACTCTAGTAAACAACAATTCTTCAATCTTACGATTGACCAACACCTAGTAATGTAATACACAATAAATATCACCTAATTAACTCTGTTACAATAATTAATACAAGTCACCAGTGACGTCAGTTCGACTTCAGTTTTTACTTCATTTGTACTTGATTCTTTTACGCTTGGTACAGAATCTTTTACTTTACGTAATCTTTTGAGTTCAACCAAGTCACTACGAGGAGACCCAACTCTGCAGTGCCTATTTAAAACTCCTAAACGATGTGGGTGATTTCTATAGGTGAACCCACTACTAGGACTGCCTTCATCGTAATATTTTTGCTCTTGACGTTTCGACCCCTAGAATTAGTCGTTAGCTCTTCCCGCAGGTCTGTCAACTGCCACTCACAGTTTCTGATGGCAACCGCAGAATTTGGGGGTCAAAAACTTTAGTGTAAGAATATTACAATGCAGGCAGCCCAAGTAGAGAATTCACCGAACTCTGCAGCATGCTCTTAATCTACTTTTATCATCGTATCAGTGCTCTTATGTCTTCTGTTTCACACTTCCTTCCACTATTTCCTGCTTACGTTCTTCTTTTTGTCGTTCCTCTGAATCGTACAATAGCATTCTTTTCCAGCTTCCTTTCCCCTTTATCCTGTTTACGTCCTTCTTTCATCTCTTCATCATAGCTTGGAGCTTCCAACATAGACGTCTGACTGGTGTCCATTTCTAAATTACTTTCACAGCCGGAGTCATCTTCAGTAAAATTATTTTCGGGGTTGTTGGGCCGTGGTCCTCTTCTTGTAATTCCAAACGTTTCGATTGCAGCTGCGGCAGTCATCTTCAGTCGGCTTTGTATGCTGCTCCACTGGTGGAATGACTGATAATTTTACTGAAAAACGAAAACAGTCTAATGTCTCCTGTATGCTTCAAATTTTTAAATTTAAAAGACAGGGGGTTCTTAGTAGACCGGTGGGCATGTTGACTGGCTTCTAACCTAGAGTTCGGGGTTCAAATCGTGAGCGAGGCCTGAAATGAAGATGTATTTTCCAATCCCAAGTTAACTCAGCCCGTGGAAATAATTACCCGGAATAACGTGGGCGACGGAAGCATAGTGCCGGCCACTACCTTCACTGTGTGCCGTACGGATTAGGCTGGAAGCCTACTCTGCCCGGAGCTCTTCAGTGGTTTAAAGAATGAGGCATTATTATTATTATTATAGTAGGCCTAATACACAGTCCGTTCATGAACAACAACAACCAATATATTCAGTGCAGGGCAATGAATGTGATTTCACTGTTCAGTGACATCACCTTTTTTGGAAATAATCACGTCGAAATGTGCAGTAAAATACGTAGTTAAGAAATGTGAACGTTCCTGCGTATTCCCGTTAAAATGATTTTATACCGGTGTTTGCTTAATGCCAACGTTAATTAATCTTTTTCAAAGTTAATTATGCCGTTCAAAATTCTTTACGACGTTAGCTTAGCTTTTGAGACAGACATGCTGAGAAAGTGGGAACTACTAACGTCTTGTTTCGCTGTGAAACTAATTACGACCGTGTGTATTATTTACATTGTGAAACTACTGTTTAAGTGTTATAGCTAATTCATTTTAAAAAGTAACAAATTAAAATGATGGTAATTTGGTAATTAAACAATTCTTAATACGTGTGTTAATTTTATGGTTTACGCACTCATTTATTTTAACAATCATTTAATAAAATTATGAATTTTTAAGGTGCATTATCTAATTGTATGTATTTACTTTAGTTCCCTAAAACTCCAGCCAAATCAAAATTCGTGTATTCCGTATGGTAACTGCCTATTTATTATAAATGATAATTAAATAACAACAAAACTGGTTGGAAACAAAAATAATTCATGATTCATTTTTAATTAAAGCAGACTGGATTTGAAATATAAATAGGCCTATGTAATATTACTGGTACATGGTATAGGTTATTTTTACAAAATTCTTGGAACAAATTGACGTAACACAACGATTTCCGAAACGAATAATTAATGGTATATTTACTATTAATTCGATGTAATTTATAAAAATAGATGAAATTAAATAATTAACTAAATTAGTATCAAAATTAATTTAATCGTCTCTGATTTAATAATAACAGTACCGATGCCATTCATTCATTGCTATATAGCTACTTCCAGGAAATATGAGTATGTTGTTGGGATTCTATGTAAAGGACACTTACAGGAATATAAGTGCACGCACACACACACACACACAAATATAATATTATATTTTTATTTAATGCCTGCGTTTATTATTTGTTTTTCAATCTTGTTAAATGAATTGCGATTGTTGAATGCTTGTTCCAGTAAATTGATATTTTACATTTTTTTCTGACACGAAACGTTTTGTCATATTTGAGATCTGATAATTCTTTTCGTAACAAGTAACAGAGCCGTAAGTTCGTATTGTGAACTGAGCCGTAAGTTCGTATTGTGAACTATAATTAAACATTTTTCTGCTTCACCTCTCTCTTATTTATTTTGTTGTTACAACTCGCCACAATTACGATAATTCATTAGCAATGTTAACATTGTGATGTTATCTTAATTATCATTTGCTATTCTCAATGCTTATCTTGCACTTGTTAAATTAATTTCTATTAAGATCTTATTACAGACTAATGGTTGTATATACCGAGAGTTAGAGTTTAATTTCTACGTAAATTATTGACTAACAAAACGTCAGTTAAAACTACCTGAAATTCAGTAGGTTATATAACAATACCAACTTGTAGAATTCTCAATGTTTTCGCGTTGTTTATAATGATTTCGTTTTTGTGTTTTTAATTTTGAATACACGCTAAAACAAATAACAAAATTTACATAATTTTCATAAAGTAGTTTAAGTATAATTGTTAGTTAACGATGAATTGGTAATCTTCAATTTAACCGATTACGATACTGTAATTGTTGAATACTATACAAGTCAGTATTAGTAAATTTTTTCAATAAGGAGAGCGTAGCAGAGAAACGTGTTTACGTATTATTGTAAACACAGGTGGTTTGGCACCATAGGGCACTTTTATGATTTTATCACCGATTTACGAGAGATTTTTTGTAGAGCGTACAATGACGTACACAGTCGTGACTTCGTGCTAAACGATCATTTAAATTTCAAATCAAACCCGCTCTACGATACCGCAATAAACCTGTTCACACAATAACTATTAACAGACAGTGTCCGATCGGTCCGACTCGAGTGCGCACTCATGTAACGCGGATATGTGCAGAATTGTTTTCAATATTTGCAATTTTAATATTTAACGACCTCACTTTGAGTGATTTTTTATTTCTGAAGACGGAACATATGTTTCGAAACGCGTAAACCAATAGAACGCAACACGAAGTCACACGACGGATAAATTACGGTAAATATTATACAGATTTTGTCAATAAGTGACTTGGATACCAATTCAAACATGTTTTTCAAGTTATGAAAAAATCTCAAAAGTCCAGTTAGGGTATCAAATTAAAGGGAATTTTAATTTGTTATTATTATGAAGACATAGGCCTATGTTCTACTTGGGAATTTTTACTGTTACATACTAGAAATAGTCTACCACTCTTGTGCGCAATGCGTTTCCCTGAATACAATTTTAAGGCGGCACTATTATGGAGAATCAAACAACTTAAAAAAATAAAAATAAATAAATGAATAAAAATTTTAAAGTAGATACACAAGCTTTATCTGTCTGTCTAAGCTACTTTGATTACACTTCATAACTTTTGCGAGAGGGGGTACAAACGTTGAGTTAGGCTACAGGCAAATCAACTGTCAAAATAAGCAAATCTAACGAAAAATATAAACGATCCTTAAATGCTGAAAACATCGTGCTACTAAGAAGATCATTTTATTGCAATTTTCACAAATGTGAGTCATATTGTACTTGTAAGATATGTTATTTGTCAGAAAGCTGTTTTTGACATAAAGGCCTTCATTTACTTTCAAGTAAACAGCACATCTGATCGAGTGTGGTGATATAATGGTAAATCTTTTTTTACTAACACCTAATTAGAACACCTAATTGATACACACACCCACGTTGTTGTTGTATATATGTTTTGCTTTCATATTTTGATTAATCCGTTCGTTCTTACTGAAAGAACAAAACTGACCCAAATTTTTCATTTCTTCTCGAGTTCCTTACTAAGGTATGCTCAGAAACAGACAAAACTCACTAATGAGTTTTCAATACGGATTCGGTATAGCTTTACCGAGTGATGTGCCTTATAACCCTTGGTTACAAATACTGTTACTTCAATATTACTTTGTGCTTTGGATCCCATTTTAAGAATTAAATTAAAATTTCTAAAAAATCGTTTTCGCAAAAACTTTCAATGTAACTCAACTCTTTCTTATTTTCCACAAAAATAATAATTTTCTTTCAATCTGTCTTAAATATACATTTTTGCTATCTACTTTATTAATTCGTTCTAATAGCTATGTTTGTTCGTAACGAAAGCTAAAACTAAAATAACCTTTTATAAACATAACTTTGCCAAACACTTCTTTCCATAAATTCTAACATATAATAGAATAGGAATATGAATATATATAATATTGCGATGTATCTTTATTTATATAAATTATGATCACAGGAATCAGTGAACTATGAGAAAACGAGGTGCACCAAGAGTAAACAACACTATTATCCCCTGACAAATTAAAGATTAGCGCGATTTGGACGTTTCAGAGGGGGGGGGGGACAGAAAGTGCGTGAACACGCCCGCACTTTGATACTTTTTAAAAGTATTTTTATCTCCCCAAAACGGAATGCCAATTATTATTGTACTAATGTGTACGAGCTACTGATTTCACCAAACAATGAGCTGCAAATAAATATTTCGAAGGTGTCGCAAAGTTGAATGCTGAGAACAGCTGGTCCACAGAAACGTAATACATTGTTTAGCACGTAAGTTAACGTGTCATTGTTTGAGAGAACAAAACAAATTATGTAAATACTTAATAAAAACAACGATACTTCAAAAATTCCACAAATTCTTAAGGGGACTGGGTAAGGCCTGATGTAACGTTGCTGATAATTATGACCAATTTTCTCAGCCTGCACAAAATATAGAGCAATAGTTCTTTTGTATTCCTTAAAGTGTATGTATTTCTGAATATACCGACGCTTTCTTACAAATACACAATGGGAAAGAGTGTTTAGAACTTTTTCAGATCACCTTCTAATTATTACATTACACTCTGAGTGTTATGTTACATTGGTATATAACATATAGGCCTATACAAATATCTCATTTTTGGAAAGAACATCCATGCTTGTACGTGAATAAGATGAACCTTGGTAACCGAATTACACTTACCTTTGTTGGCTTATGAGATACAGGTCAGTTGTGAAAAAATTAAATCTTTCGGGAAATCACCTTAACGTAGCCTTTTTTCTTCTTCAGCTTCTTCTTCGTTCGTAGCTATTTTCCTATCTTGATTTCTTCGAAACGTTTTCAATATTACCATTTTTTTCGTTAGTCCCCTCTCAATAAAACTAAATAATACACATATTTCTATTAGTACACGATACCATTTTTGATACCCAAGCTAACCTGATCTAACCTAACCTAAACCAGTCACAAGAATCAAACACTACAAAGGCATCTAAATGTCACTACACAGCAGTGGCAGAGCGAAGGGGGTTTTGGTGTTTAACCCCCCCCCCCCACAGAGGAATAAAGAAAATATGAAATGTCAAAAATAAAAAATTATGAAATGCCGGTAAAAATATAACAAAACAAGTTGATAAAAATACAGTAAGTACGCTAATTAGTTATTAGTTATGTGAGTTTGAACATTTTAAATTTCGGTACACCATAGCCGTCTTCGTCCAAACACTGGTATAAAGTAGTCTTTAGTCTGTCTGGTGTTTGAGTGATGGTGTTTTATACTAGTTTTTGAAATTTTGTCCTCTTCGCCGGTAGGAAAGAGATAGCTTTCGAATGTTTATTTATTCCGCAGTGTAATCAAATCGGTTTACGGTGTAGCACACCGATATTCCACAGCAACTTAAAAAATTTTTACATTAAAGAGTTTTTTGTTTGCTATTTGAATCTTATACAGATGTGGCGATTGTCGTACACGTAATTTTTCGATACGTATTTGATTATTTGTTCGTATTTTTAAGTTAGTGTTTTATTACCATTTCGAAAACAAATCAACAATTAAAATATTAAAACATGTCCCTCACTGCATACATACGCAAACCTAAGATCGAACATTGCTTTGGGAAGGTCGCGCCGTTTACAAGCGCTCCGTGGCCTCTACCGGTGAACTAATGTGTGTATGTGTGTGTGTGTGTGTATGTGTGTGCCAGCTTCAACAAAATTTGTGGCCAACCGTGTACTTGCGCAACTTATAGCGTGATTTTGAGCTGTTTGTTTTTGAGGATCTGTACTGCCCATTATCATCATCTTCACGTTTCGGCATAGGCAAGGTGCTGCCTGTTCCGCCTTCAAAGATCTTCGAGCCATCTCTTCCTGAGTCTACCCACGCACCCGTGTCCTATAGGTTTATTTTTCTAGGCTTGTTTGGCCAGTCTTGAATCTGACATTCTTCCCAAGTGTTCTTTCCACCGTTGTTTATAATCTTTTAATATTTCATTCAAGTTAAAAGCTTGTATCTCTTCTCTAATGACCTAATTTTTTATACGATCAAGTTTAGAACAGCTTTTAACTCCTCTTATAATAACGCCATTTCCGAGGCCTGTGTTTCATTTCTTGTTTCTTGGTTGCCGTCCATAATTCACACTCATAGGTCAGTACAGAGACTGCCATGACTTTGGAGAAATTTAATTTTGTCTCTCAACGTACCTTATTTCTAAAAATACGATACGACTGAAATAATCCCATAGATGTCCCGTAGATCTGTACTGCCAAATTTATTAAAATCTTTTATTCATATCTATGGCAAAACCAGTAGACCGATTTAATTTCATCTGCTGCAAATATTTGCAGACACGTACTCATTAAGGGGAGGTTTTTAAATATTCTTACAAAATATTTAAAGCTGTCAGAGTCTGCAGAAGATAAGTGATAATTTCTGCCAATTTTCTAGTTGATTTTATTTATGTGGTAAGACAAAATCTTTCCTGTTTCATGACTTTGTTAAATTTTAAGTACTCTTTGGGTATCTATTAACATATCCTTTGGGTATCTATTAATGTAACCTTTATGTTTCCACAATCACGTTTTTTATGTTTAAAACAAAATAAAAGCAAATAATGAGTACTTTTTAAAAAACATTTTTAGTTTTATTCACAAAAATCTAAACCTCCCAGAAGAAAATTCTGGCTGCTCTTCTGATTACAGTATAGAATAACTTACTTGTCCAATGAAAACAAAAGTGTGGGGAATGAAAGTGAATAGACTACATTATTTCCAAGAGAACATTCTCAGTAGCCAGTTGGTATAAAACATCGAGATTAGTCAAAATTTTGGTATTTGGTCTGACCTTGTTTATTTCATTCATAATGTTCAATACTGAAATTAAAACGGTGATCGTCAGCAGTGCTAGCAGACACGTGACAACGTTAATTAATATACAAGCAGACAGTCAGTCGTTAAATGCGGTAAATAGCATCGCGTACGATGACAAACCGCGTCTCGCTCATTACCATTCGGCAGTGACCATGCCGCGCACGTAGCGTGTGACCTTCAGACCACGTGCTACTCCGAGGCGCAGCTCCTCCTATATGTCATTCATTTTTCGGATAATAATTGTTTTCGGCGTTTTTGACGGCGTTTTATTTTTACTTCTACATTCGCTGAGAGCCAACAGAAACAGGCTCGATCGGAAACTCGTTAGTTACGTGTGATTATATTAACGATCCAGCCGACAACAACGCTATTATAAATAAACGGCACGCAGTAGGTCATTAATTTCAGAGGTGACGAATTATCCGCGGCCGTTGTAAACATCTAATCTCACCACGTTTAGCTTGATTGCAGTAATTTTCTAAACAAGTTATCAACATTAGCGTGGGCACTGCTGGCGGACAGCGTCTCACTTAACAAGAAGATCTGTGTTTCGTTAGCGTGCAGAATCACATTTTATTACAACCTTTAAGTGGCAGAATTTTCGATCTTAACGCACCCTTTATTCAATAATGTAGGAAGTTAATTAATAATCTGAAAAATTCAAGAATCCAAGAGATGTCTACGTTACTTACACTTCAAGACGGCTGAAATATTCGAACAATATCAACAAGACTGTAAACTATTTCAAAATCATTTTCTTCTTCTTCACTACAAGGACTAGGTTACATAAACCTGTTCCGGCACCCACCTCGTCCGCGGACGAACCATGAAGTTCTATCATGAATCCGCATCTTGTGGATACAGGTTTGGCAAACCCGATGTGTCCTAGCTGGATTCTCACTTTGCTTCAGCTTGTCTTGAGTGAAATCCCTTTCTTTAATATTTCCTGTCTAGTCTCTCTTGACTGACTCTTGGTCTTTTCTGACCCTGATGCTATAAGAGTATTCGAGGGCTAGGGTGTCTATTATTTTTCGTTCTAATTTCTTAATTTTGATGGTTTAGGATCTGAGGGTGACCACTGATGCCAGCAGGTGAGCTCTGCAAACACTCAAGCACTAAGAAACGTCTACTATCAAAATAACCACCAAATCCTATCTCACAAAGAGAAGGATAGGTCTACTGTTCCCCAAAACAGGAGCCCTTCGGCTAAGGAATGGTAACTCTAACAGAACAGTCCCTGATCCTCCTGGCAAGGGGTTGTGCAACAGGCCAGTAACATGTTCATGTAAAACTATTAGATACTTACACACACCAAAGCAGCCTATTAAAAAAAAAAAAAAACGGTTTTCGTAGAATTCCATTAAACTCCCGTTGTTCGGTCCAGTTTTTCATTTTCTTCTTCTAACTCTCAGAAGAGTTTTATTCTCCTTGATTATTTCAATCTTTACATCTTATGCATCGTTCAGTTCATTCCTTTCATTATTATCCAATTCCACACTTCCAGTGCCTCAATCTGATTTCTATTCAATTTCTTTATTCCCCATTGTCTCTGACCCATAAAAAAATCATCCAGTCTTTTTCTTAGGACACATTTTTATTCTAATACACACAACTATTTTTTCCCAGATTAAAAAAATTACATCACATTTGTCTCCCTGCGGCAGTATGAACAAAGGCAGACGTTTTAATACCAGTTACATGTATTAAATTCAAGTTTACGCGTGCACACTTGTACATTTGTGAATAATGTAATTGTTATTGTTATGGCCAGTTATGGGAATGGGTAAAACGTCGACAAAATAGAAAAATTTAAATTACTTTGTAAAAATGTCATCATCACTAACGGCGGCTGTCAATAAAAAGACAATGCAAAGTCTTTCTTATCGGTAGACCAAGTGTTGATTAATGAGAAGCTTTACTGGAGCATTAGCTACGTGAAGATGAGACTTGCTCTGTCGGATAGGAAGCATTTATAGAGAGGTTAATCAACCGAATCTGGACTAGGAGAAGAAATCAGGATACGTAAGTTATAATCTGCAGAGGTGTAGGAAACGACGTAGTACCGACTAAATTGGTGAGGAGAAGAAACACTGAAATTCATGCTAACTGATTATGAAATGTGGTAAGGAGGAAGAAATGTCTAAAAATAAAGAAGATATATACAACGATTAAACATGACCCGAGAGAATAAAATTATTTGAGAGAGCGGAAAGAGATAGAGCGGAATAGATGTACACATTGAGGACCTAAATCTTGACCTAAACAGTAACTAAATTTCTTCCACGAGTTAAAGAGAAGTAACATTTTTCTTTAACTAAAAAAAAAAGAAAAAACACACACACACACAACAATGTGAATCGCGTAGCTTCAAATGTGGTGGAAACAATAGCAACGCGGTATTACAGAATCGAGTCATAATAAATTTATTAATGGGAGTCTAACTAAGACTGTTATGAAAGAATACGGTGATTGGCAATAGAACCAAAGGTGTACTCATAAATCTGAACACGTGGAAAGAAACGCTTGTAAAAGAGCTACTAAGTGAAGAAAAAACAAGGTTGCAAACATTTGCTTGTAATAGAAAACCACTTCTATTTTAGGCCTACTGGCTTGCTACACGCTTATTAGTTTTATACTTAAAATAACGGTTGTTTGCCATTGTCGACCTCGTCGTAGTAATCACCACCTCCAGCAACACCACCACTCTCATCATAATCATCATCATCATCATCATCGTCGTCGTCGTCGTCGTCGCCTTCGTTGGAAATACTGTTTTTTTATTTTTTGTGTTACAATATAAAGGAGGTGGCCTCAACTTCGAAAATCAGTGTTGCTTTTCTTCTTCTCCTCCTCCTCCTCCTCCTCCTCCTTCTTCTTCTTCTACTTCTTTTTCTATACGTCACAGTTCGGAGTCGAACCTTAGCCTGCATAATCATCCGCCTCCAATTTTCCCTGTCCTTGGCGATCAATTTTTATTTTAAGCAAAGTATCAGCATCCCTCGCCACTGCGTTAATCCAGCGATGCTTGGGTCTTCCGACAGGCCTTTTACCCTCAATTTGACTAAACAGTACCTTCCTAGATAATCGTTTCCCTTCCATCCCATTGTATTCCCATAAGGATGTAATCCCATCCCCATGATGTGTCCTGCCCATTGCAATCTATGCAATCAGATGGTGGTGCCCAGATTATTGTCTTTATATAGCTTGTATTGTGACGAGTTCTTCATATCCCATTGACTTGGATTGGTCCATATATTCTTCTCAAAATTCTCCTATCAAAGGTATTGACTATGTTAGCGGCCTGCTTGTTCAGAGTCCAAGTCTCGCTGCCATATATTATCATCGGTCTAATCATAACTTTATATTATAATGTGATTTTGGTCTGATGGTGGGTATTCCTTGTCTTGAATATAGTTGTCAACGAAGCATGTACTCTATTTGCGGCCTGTATCATTTTCCTTATTTCATTTATTTCTTCATTATCTTCTGCCATCCAACATCCCAAATATTTAAACCGAGTAACTATTTCCAGGTTTAGTGGTTCGATTTCAAACTGTTCACGTTTTCTGGTTAGGTGTAACTCTACCTGTTCACATAACCAGCTTGATATTCTCTTCGAATGATCACAAACGATTATAACAGTGTTGGAGAAACCATAACTAAAATACGCTGCGATACGTAATACATAAAAGTAAAACGGAACGGCATGCAGAACAATAGCGCTACTTCAGAGATGGAAACAGGAGATTTCGCGACCCACAAAATAACACAGGGTGCAGTAGGAACGGGAGCGATCATAATCTGTAATTTAATATATCCGTTAAAGAAAAAAAACCATTGTGATGAAAAACGAAAGTACACGGAAAACTCATAAGTGACTAAATTACAAGGTAGAAACGTTTTCGAATTTGCCGGTACAAAAAAATAAACAACTCGCGCCGTTGAACAGAAAAAGCGTTGTGGAAGGGACGCGAAAAAAGCGAGCAGCGGCCGCGGCAATTAACGGCAAAGCACTAACGACTAACGACGACGACGGAGCGGTGCGCGGAACGTTTTCTTTCACATATAATATATATTACAAATCACTTTCTAGTGGTTTCGCAAACCTTTGTTGTACAGTTCCCATACTTGTACGTAACACACACATAATTACTTACTACTACAACTACTTAAACGTTCCGAGTACAAGGGCTGAGAATCAGGACAACAAATTGTTCTCTCTCAGCGCGGACAATGAAAACGCAAGCGAACGCGTTTAGGCGGACGTCGTCAGTCGCGGAATACAAATATGCAGAGCGCGGAGTTTCTGAACGAACTGTGGCGGACCCCGTGTTATTCTAAAATAAGGGATCGAAATTACACACGATAGTATTGCGATAGTTTTGATACTTGTTTTCAGTTTATGATTTTGACGATGATAAGAGGAAAAAGGGAAAAGGGACCGGCATAATATATAATGGCATCCGGGATTGTGAATCATGTAGCTACACACACAAAGAGTTAGGACATAGATTCGTGGTTTTGTATTATTGTTTTATTTTATGTTATCGTCTCCCTGTGCATATTGTTACGAGTGTAGAAATCCCCGGTCACAGAGCCGCCGTGTGGTCATCAATCCAAGATTCTGTACTCATGCATGTGACGCCTGACTTTGCAAGTGGAGCCTCGACCAGTTATCGTATTATCGTTCCTTTGGTTTCTAGATTATTACGTATAATAACCATAATTGAAATTACAACTTATTCAACGTAGCTACACCGTATTCATATTGCAAATAAATATGTTTACTTTAAAATAACTCATCAGGTTTTGTGTTTCTTACAATAATTTTAAATTACATTAGCAAATAATAAATTACTTCTGCAGGTGAATTTTTAGTTTTTTATCACTGTATATATGCACTTTCCGTACGTATCACACACACACACACACACACACACACACACACACACACACACACACACACACACACAACCAATATTTTATACATTTTATGTGAAACGTACGTCAATTGGATATATAATAATAAAAAATTAATCACATACACTTGCAGAAGTAATTTATTATTTCCTAATATAACATGGAATTAATATGTGTTTATTCTGTCAAAATAACGAAAAGTGGCAAAAATTTAACAAAGTAAAACAATAAAGTAAACTGCAGTATAAAGAATATGAGGCAGATAGAAACATTAAAAATGGAATGTCTGAGGTCTTTAAGATAGAAGTACGAAAGGTGGAATTAGACAATGAAATTATACGAACCTTGCAACCAGTAGCCAAAACTTCAAAGGGATACGAGGCAAATTCATGTTGAAAGAATATCCCCGTCAAGAATTCTAAAGGTGGATATGATGGGTATGAACTATACGTCAGAAGAGAAAAGAAGTATCGGTGGATCGAGGACGAGATGGTGGGGCCGAATCAAAGGACTAGAGAAGAAGGTGAAATACGAGTCACATAGCCTGTATCATGGAAACTCCACATAATCGATAATATAGTCATAATTAACTTACACCACAATAATGAAATTGATAATGAAGAATACCTTAGCACTTTCCTTAGAATATAAATAGAAATGTGCGAGTGACGACAGAGTTGAAAGGTTATGTCTTGTATGATTCAATCTAAAAGTGATAAAGAGTTCGTTGTCATGAATTTGATGGTGTCTCTGAAGTCAGTCTATCCACGGTTACTTGACTAGAGTAACTGCAGTCTAGTAACCGTGAGTCTATCGTCCAAGTATTGTTCTGATCCGCTCAAGCGTTGGTTTCTTTTTGTAATATGTAATATAAGACGTACTCGGATTGCCTCCATTCACACTGCACGTTTTGACACCCAGTATCTGTTCCTAAAAACACCTAAAGGAACTTACAATAAAAATTATTGAAAAACTTCGCAAAAAATCATTAATTACGAATAAAATTCTTGTCATGAAAAGGTAAATCTTACACAAATTAGAAATAACAAATAAGAAGAAACAACAATTTTACAAAAGAAAAACCACACAAATAAATGTGTTTACGATATAAAACAGCTGTTCAGTCGTTGTTATGTCCTTCAACTGTCGCTCACAAGTAACAAAGTTTTATTTTTCATTACTTTCTGGCTAGTTCTTATGTATTATTTTTAGTCATTTAAGGTTTACGTTTTTATGATAAGAATTTTAAAATCTTATTGATATTTTGTTTTATAATTTTTGTTGTAAGTTGTCTTATGTTTTTTTAGCTTCTGAAGACGACCCCAAATTCTGGGAGTCAAAACTCAATTGTGAAAATATTACGACGAAGACAGTCTTAAACAATATTAGACGAATATAATGTCTGATATAAAACGATTCAAGCTAAACCGATATAGTGAAATGTTTAGGCTGTATTATGACAGTGTTTAAGTAAGGAAAATATCTGTTTTGTTCACCGAGTCGTGGAACCTACTATTTCCAATCAATCACCCAAGTATTGATATAGTCTTACCTAAAAAGAAATCAATTTTAGATACGAAAAGTAGATCACTGAAGTGCCTGAAAAAAACAATGGAAATTTGCTTCTTTAACAGCGTTTAAATCATACTGATCTAATATATATGCCTTCTAAAACGGAATGCAATGTATGCAGGTCAAGACAAATGATGACTACTTATGGTATTTTCAAAATTAACCGAATGATCTCTTCATCTCCTGACATTTAAAATGGTTCCAAAACATTTTCCATAAAAAGCCTTTTTTCCATTTTTAAATGTGTGCAGAGAGAGAGCGCGCGCGCGCGCGCGCACACACACACACACACACACAACATCGTAGAATTATTTTCTTGACGTATTAAATTATTTGTTTTAGAAACAGAAGACACTAGTTGTTATCACATCACCAGTTTTTTCACCTGATGGGACAAACTGTTTCGGCGCTCATTACCATCTTCAGCGTGGGTGTTTTGAAACAGCACATCTCTGTGTCAACAGTAGATTTCGTAAATAATTTGTTTTATTTAAGATGTAGAAGGACAGAAGACAAAATGTATATACAAATCAATATGTTGACTTATAAATCTTAAATAACGTATAGGCCTACAAAAGTAATAACAGTGATATATTACATTCACATATACACTATAAAAAAAACGTAGCTACCAAATCTAACGTATACTTGGCCGCAATAGTTAGGGATATTCTCAAACGCCGTATTGGAGTAATCTTTCTCATATCAACCTACCTATGGATTGAACACCTAAAAGGTTTAGCTAGAAACGTACACGACCACTGAATTCATAACAAAACATTTTATCTAATCCCTATCTAATATATCTAAAGTCGTCAAAACTGAACTTACAATTCTTTGTTTCGCTGTCATCTACTCATATATAGAAATCTGTAAGATAAGTCAATGTAAATACTAGAACACTTTGAGCGACGCGCAGTCACCGACTTTCACAACAGAGCAAAACGTAAACATCGTTGTTGTCGAAAACGTACACACTAAAACAAATCGTGTCTGGTACAGTTTTGCTTTGTTTTCACTTTACCACTCAAAATCTTCGATACAAAAAAAAAACTTTCAGTGAATTGGCGCTATTTGACGTCGAATACAATGAATGTTGTTACTGTTCCTCTCCTTTCCCAAAATATTAAACCAGGTTTGACTACGAATTTTTTACCTCCGAGAGTCCGGATAATATTACTACCTGACGCACTAACGCCTCCTACATATTTTTTAACTATCCTATTTATGATATCGGATACGTATGTATGTCGGACGTACGCGGTAAAAAATAATCCAGCTTTTTAATTCTTGTTCAGGTTCGTGATCAAGACGCTTCTTCCGTTTTCTTCGGTTCCTTGCATCTTGTATTTCGTGACTACCTACAGGGTATCGAACAGAGAAGAGTAAAGCCGTGTCTGTACCTGGGTCCGGTACTTTAAATGTGAATCCCTCGACTAAGTGTATTAATCCTGACAGAAAAATCCGTGTCGAAAAGGTGGCAATAATCTGCAGCTAATAAGAGCGGTTGGTAATCCATTTTATTAAAAACTGATTTACTCATAAGCGTCTAAGAGACAGAGCGTATATTTGAGATAACACAAATAACATTCTGCCAGAAATACAACTTTAGATCTCAAATACTAAGACAAAAGTGATGGCCTTCCTAGGGAAGAACCCTGTAAGAACAAAAATTGTAATTGATAATAGCGTTTTGGAACAGGTTACACATTTTAATTATTTGGGATGTGATACCTCACATAGAAAGGATAACAATATGGAAAGAACGTTAAATAAATTTAGTTATACTTGTGGAACAATAAGACGACTATTGAAGAATAAAACGCAGAGGGAGACACAGCTAAAGTTCTATAAGGTCGTGGCTGTGCCGACTTTAATGTAAGAATATGATTCATGGACTCTCCTGCAAAAAGATACTTCAAAAATACAGGCCCTCGGAAGTGAAATTTTTAAGAGCAGTGAAGGGCTATAGTTTGAGAGGTCGTCTATGAAACTACGACATAAGGAAAGACCTGAAGTTACCGTCGGTTCTGGAGAGAATAAAGGAATACGGGCAGAATTGGAAGTCCCATGTGGAACGCATAGTAAACACGCGTATTCCTAAACAAGCGTTTGGATATATGTAGGCCAGTGAGATCGTGGAACTCTGGAAAAAATGGTTAGAGATTCTGAGAAGTCGGAACGGGCTATAGCTCGAAGAAGAAGAAGAAGAAGAATAACATATGTGGAGTCAACAGAAGATTGCATTAGAATGAAACGATTAGGCAATTAGATAGTTTCGTGATATCTCTGACTTTTCTGATGAGGTTTAAAATTTATTACAGTACAAAGAGTGTCAGAATACGTCTAGAAATGTACATTTTTAATGTTTAAACACTCGGGATTTAGACAAAGTGCGCCCGGACTCTGAACACTGACTACAAGTGGCGAGGAATCAGATTATTCTTCCCAGTTAGGGTGTAATAATAAGGTTTAATTTATTTAAAATACATTTCTTTAAAATTGCGCTTATAATAACATATCTGATTTTAATAAATAACCAGATCTTCAGTAATTAGTTTAGAATTAATTAGATCATTATCTCTAATAATGATCAATTTATAAAATACAGTAACAGTGACGTAATGTGATATTGCTGTAAATATATTACTCAATTAATATTTACGATTCTAGAACAATGAAAGTTTCATTATTTAATTATATTTAAGGCGTACATCCGTAAATTTAACTGTTAAAAGAATAATTTTAAAAGAGAAAAATGTAAAGGTAAAACGACGGACAATCCAAAACGCGTTAAGAGAGACTTTGGCTCACAGGTCCATTGTTTGCCGCTCCTTGTGCGAAAGTACTCTGACAGCTTACCGTGAACATCTAGTTACCACCTAGAAGATAAACTTGGTAGTAGGCCTACTAGGAATACCGTTAAGAATTTGACTGAGGCTTTAAAGACTGTGAAGATAAAGGAATATGATGTAACAAATAATACATGCATTAAAACAGGCCTATACATTTCGTGTAAAGCTACAGCAGAGCATTTGTCTTAACTTAAGAAAGTACTTAGCATAAGAGAAGAGGCTTATTGTCTCTTTAATTGGACTGTCTACCTTTAATTGGATTTAGGTCATTCTAGACTAGGCTACCAATAATGTCTAAAAAGTGCCCTATTGGTATTCTCCTAATACTAAAGTCCAGGTACCTACGAAAGTCGGATGAACGTTATAAAAAAAGAATCCAAAGAAAATACATTCGTATTTAACAAGCGTGTTATTTAGATTGAGTCCATGACAGCTACGACACCCAAGTTCCCTGTGATCAGACAAGTCAACGCACAATAAACGTAGCGTACAGGTAGTATGAACGTACCTAGGACGGACGAAGGGAGAATAAAACGCTTGATTAACCAAGATAATCAAATGAGCGTGAAACATTTGTTCCGCTACATAGTTCATCAGATTTAGCCGGTGCTTGCAAACACCAGACCAGAAATTCAACATGTACATCTGAGGAACACGCGGAAAGAACACTGACGCCGCCTTTAAACCAGAAGATGCTATCACGTGTTAAGAAACAAACGAGATTTTGTTCTTCGCACAAACCTCGCGCACGTACACGCATAACCACACACCTAACAAGCCGGCTAATAAGGTGGCATGTTTTATGACCTGAACAACAGAACCATCTGAGCTTAGTAAAAGCAGTCATGTTCGACGAAAAATAACGAAATGGGTATTTTGAAGCTTGGGTCTTGTCTAGGATACGGACCCGGTCCTAGATGATACAGTTTCTTCATTTTTTTCTCCGGCTTCAGCCCGTCACGCGAGTTTGCCATCTTCCGTCTTTGTAACCCTACATCATTCTATTCGACCTTATCCAAGACTATTTACCTCTACAACCTTTCACAGATTTCGAGATACCTTGGTGGGACCGATGCTCCCCTCTCTCTAATGGGTTCCACTGTACTGTATATGCGTTCAGGTTACCTTACTCTGTCCAACTCTATTCACATGGTCTTACTATTGTAATGCTTTATTTGCAGGGATTTCTTTTTGTACCAGGCAAACTTAATGAACAGTTTTTTAAAACTAAATAAATTAATACACACAACAAAATATGGGCCTATTTTAAAAAGTTATTGGGCTATATTGTCCGGTGTCTAACTTTCGTTATTATTATGTCGTTCCATTAGGCTTTTCTCAGAGTTCTTGAGGTTACTCCCTTTGTTATACACTTATTTTCAAGTTGTTTTAGATCTTTCACGCTTTTTGTGGCTTGGGATTGCCCATTACATGATTTTTCTCAATAGTGTAGTGTCTTCCATTTTTTGGAAAAATGGCAAAACATATTAGCTATCTGCCTTAAGTATCAGTTATTAGAGAACCACCTACTACCATTTGAACATCTTCAATCTTCAATCTTCATTTGAACCTCTTATCTTCTGAGTAGGCTACTTACAATATTTCCTAAACAGCCTACGATTACAATATTTCTTCTGCTACGAGTTTCCTTCTTTCAATTTCTGTGATTCGTTACGATTCTGCCCCCCCCCCCCATAATATATTGGTTTTGATGAGTTCGATAAGCATTACATTACCTTTTCCTTCCGATATCCTGGTTTCAAATAACTCCGTTCAAGCAGCCAACTGCTCTTCTAACCTGCGTTATTTCATTGACATCCATCCTTCTTGATTAAAGTCTACTCTTAACTACATGTATTCACTACAGGCTCCAATTTCGTAATTTCTATACTCAGTCAATCGAAACGTTGAATGCTTTATAGCTACATTGTTTTCTATACTTATAAAATACAAAACAAGACGTATTGTTATACTTATCACATAATCGCACTTACTCGATTAATATTTATGATACGAATGCAATTAAATATTTCATTAACTAATTATATTTTAATAGTTGTGTCGTTATATCTGAACCGATATAAACGTTATTTTAAAAGATATGAGTACGAAAGTAGCACGACGGACCCTTCAAAACGCTTTGTAGATAGACTTTGGCCCGTGGATCCATGGTTTGCCGCCCTTTGTGTGAAATTACAATGAAACTTACTATAGGCGTCATATTGTCACGCGCTTAAAGGAAGACAAATATGGAAGGACTAGGAATAAATTTATGGCCCAATATTCTACAAACCTCACCTCTTCAAGTGTAAGATTTCGTCATCACGCGTGTGGAAGACGCATCTTCTATATTCCTCCTAATGCTTTAGATTTTCGACCCGTGTGTTATAGATCCTTATTTTCAGAATACGTACAACATTCTGTCTTTCGTAACAGTACCCGGACAGTGTAACAGGGTAATAAATAACATAACAGCTAACGAACTAATAAAATATTTCTCCTCGTGACAAAGACAAAGTGTTTATTTCAAGACTTGACAAGCGTACTGATACTGTCAGACATGAAAGACAGTCCCATGGAAGACAGTGATCTTGCACATACACACGCGCGCGCGCTCGTGCGAACGCGTAAAATAAAAGCCAGCCACCGCCTCAGGGGTGCGCTCTAAAACAAGCAATTAAACCGGGGTACGGAGATACACATCGTAAAGAAATCGTTGTAAACACATGCAAAAACAAACAACCAGAAGTCCGACAAGTACGACATGTGTTATCAGATTATAGTGGTCGAACACCGGTAATAATATACATATACGAAATAGAAAGTTGGGGAAATCAGACAGGTGCTAGTCAAGTCACCGCTTGTAACAGTTGTAAATGACCGCTTCAGAGCTTCAGGACATAACAACAGCCGATTCGCCCAGGAAGGAGAGTTGCCGTGATTGCAAAAATAAACGATACAAAGTGTACATAATGTTTTGTCGCTGTAAGATGCCAGCGTATTTAATGAAAACGGTTGAAAATGCCCGAGGCTAATAATAATCGATAAAAGAAGATGATACAGTAGCAAAAAGATGAGATATTCTAAATTATGAAGAGAAATCCTGTAAATAGTTGATAACTGGGGGAATTAAAAAGCTAACAGATTAAGATAATTTATGCTATAAATAGGAAAAATGAGAAATTATTAGATATAGTTTTGTGGGCAGGATATTTAAAATTTTAAAAGCGTGTACGAAGTGTTGTATTGTTTTTTTGTGTTTTATGTTTTCCATTTACTTTCATTTTTGGAAGGTATACCGCTTGGTTTCGACAAGGCTTGGGAGCTTTTATGTCTCTTTTTATCTAAAAGTAGGCCTATGGGACGACTAGGAACGTATTTAGTATTTATACGTGACCATGATGTTCAGAGTAACCACGAGTTTAACACAGTAACAGAAAAATCAGCAGACACTTAGGTGTCGCACAGTGTGATCACGAGCTACCTCTCCCACACACACACGCACAAGAAATATCTATAAGATTCGTGTAAAAGTGTTTATGGCGATTATTACAGACTAATATAGAGATTGTGCGTCAGATCCGTGACCAAAAGCATCATAAGCTCAAGGTGAGTTTTCCAGCCCCCAGATAGATTCAGCCTGTGGAACATCTTGTGATAATAATCGGCTCTTATATAGAATACAAATTACCCACAGTAAACTATTGAGGAGCAAACTCATTAGTCGTAACATGAAAATAAAAATATACAAGACACTTATCATTCCGGTTGTCATTTATGGAGGCGAGGCATGGACATTAACAAAAATGGAACAAGAAACACTAAGAAGGTTTGAAAGAAAGATTGTAAGACGTGTTTATGGCCCGGTTAAAGAAAATGATGAATGGAGAATAAGAAATAACCAGCAGATAGATTAGCTATTGAAGCATGAGGACATTATCTTCGGCTGGCCACACTATCTTCCTGTATGGTATACGGTTCAATCTTGCAGCATATCTTGCTTGATTTTTCTAAACCGCTTCGGTGGGCAAAAAGGAGCCAATATTATCAGGTGTTGCCAACCAAGTACACTTAATTATTACAGCATTACAACATTACATTACAATATTACAAATAATTATACTGTTATGGTAAAAGACTATTGATTTTAATTTTTAACATTTTTTCAGATCAACCTTAGGTTTCACATTGAAGATTTATGTAAACATACAAAGTTTAATATCTTTCTTATACCTTAATTATTATCCTGACATAATAAAGATTGTGGGATTGAAAACATGTAGTACGATATGTTAAAATATTAAAATTGCCTTTTTTTTACTGACTTTCAATTAAATAACGCCTTTTTTTGTTATTTGTCAAAATTTGGTTGCTTATGACGGGACGAGCTGGTAGTTCCTTAGTTTAATTGTAGCCCTTAAGCACTTTAAGTTGGAAACCACTGTCTTAGAGGCTTCAACTCTACCCCAAAGTTATTATTCTATGTGTCTCTGTTACAAGAACATACAAATTGTCGGCAGGAGAACTAAGTTATGGAATACCGTATCACATATTTATACGCCCACTTCCAGTGCAACATTAGGCGGTAGGCATAGTAGGCTATTTCATGGCGAAAACAATTTTCACCACTCACAGAATATTATCTGACTTAGTTCCTACTATATCGATTTTTATTGACACTTTTACAAATTTCAAGAATTTCGTCTGTGCAACTTGTATGCTACTTTTTAGATAGGCACATATTTAGAATCAATAAAAAAAGTTTTCTTGTTAAATTTTTCGAAAGTTCTTTAAAAGTTCCAAAAAATGCCTGGAGTATGTTTCTTTTTCTCTTGATGTTCTCGTCTATTTGATATGTAGCCTAATACCAGTTTGATGTCACAACCATTTTAGTGGGAACTGAACATCTGCCTGCCGGCAAACGCATTTGTTTACGCACACGATGATGTATGATTGCCAATGAGAACGCCGTTTCCGGAAACAAACGTACACACAGAGCAGTACGGTAACGGTACATCAGAGAGACACACTGGGAACTGACGATAAGTGTAGACGCAGCAACCGTAACAGTTAAATCACAAGATAACGTAATTACAAGACGGACGGACGAGAAAACTATAGAGGAAAAACGAACGGAGAGAATTACTTCGGAACGATAAAGATAATAAATGTGAGCGCATGCGAAACTCGATTTATGGACGCGTGAAGCGGAGACAATGCAACCGTTAGCTGGAACATCAAACAGCGGGCGAGTATACTTTTTGACAGTTTCAAGAAAATAATAACATGCATCGTAAACATAATAACAGTGGTTAAGTTAATAAATTAATTATGGAGAGATTGTTACAAAACATGGAAGGGTATCTAGCACACTTCCCACCGACGGAGCGCGCGGAGTCTCCATATTACCGACTTCCTTCCTTTGGGTTATTATCATAAAGTCGAGTTAATAGGGTAAAATGATGCTGCATTAAGTTACCGAGTTAAGGTTATTTTTTACTGTTATAACTTTATACGTATATGCAATATTTACGTAACACATTTTAATTTTCCTTTAATAATATTTTATCACAAGTTTTCTACTCATTAATTTCTATTAAAATAATAAGTTAAATCGTCTCTTCAATCACATAACCCACGGGGACGGGCCACTGTTAAGTCAGGTAAAGTATGAACAGTATGACATTACAGTTGTGATTTCACAACTGATGATGCTTGGTACCTTCAGCACTTACCAGGGGTGTATTTATGGGGGAGCCGAACGGAATCGACCCCCCCCCCCGAGGGTCGGAAAAATTTGACGAATTTGGTTAATTTCTTAATTTTTAGATTATTTTATTTTTAGCTATGTACGCTAATATTGTAGCAACTATTTTTTAAATAGACAAACAGGTTTATTACACAGCATTTGCGCAAACGTTTGACGTATGAAATATAGAAAAATCAATTCACAGTCAATAAGTACAGTATCTCCTAAAGAATATTTCAATAACGTGTATTTTTATTGTGTTATTACCGTTTACTTTAATGGGATTGATTTCAGGATATTATGATACGTTTTTCAACCACTTTAAAGATAGTAATGTTGATTAGTCTTCACTTTTTTTTTCTTTTGTATGAAGCTAACTCGACCGAATCCCCCCCCCCCAAGACAACATTCTAGATACGCCACTACCACTTACTCTTCACACAGCCAACGTCAATTACAGAATGGAGTAAGGGCTGATTTTGCAGAACGCCATGAAAAATGAACGTCGCTTGATCCAACATCCTATCAAAGCAGCTGATTCATACGGTCTGGGACACGTTACAAATTCCTGGATCTAAGATTGTTTTACCCATACGCCATAAATAAGACAATGTGACTATCAGTAGCCTAGCACCAATTTATTTCCTCAAATGATAAGCTCAGGTGCCCGTTAGGGCTGGATTAGCCAAGAATCCGCCTAGACGTACCAATACTGAGATTAGTGTAAGGTAGTGAACTTTACACATACTCTTTATAATAGTGCATAAAGTATTCTTATTTACGTGATGCTGCTAATTATCGCCATAATTCTAGAATTCGGTAGGATTTTTACATGGTGAGAAATAACAAAACAAATAATGAGAAAATCGGTTTGACCCAAATGTAACATTAACTAAAACTTAAAACTGAGACTCCAACATCTCAGAAAATAAATTCGAATACGGATTTTATCCGCTAAGTAAAATAACTGAAATGCAGATAAAGATACTTTTTTTTTGAAAGTTTGGTAATAAACTATTTGGTATGCTAAAAACTTTAGAGAGGTCTAACAAGTTACCGTCAAAGTCCTAGATGAAGTTATTCAGCATTTATTTAAATCGGTGATTTTCATGAGGAGACGGATCATGAAAAACTTAAGAAAAAATTCACAAGTTTTTATTAAAATAATTTTTACTAAATTTGAAAATGTAAAGTGATTTTTTTACATATTCTAGCAAAATACCATTACTAATAAACATTTTTGATCCTGAACAGGTTAGGACCAAAATAAAAACCGATAAACACAACGAACGCTGCATTAGGTTGGAATACAGGCGAGAGAAGAGAGTAAGGAAAGTTAGTGCTGCGTTCAATACGGAAAGGCTTATGGAGAGAAATCAAATAGATACTTGAATACGATGGCAAACCAATCCATGGTGCACTATCTATAATTATTCTACACGATGTATACAATGGTATAAATTAGAAATAAACAACACGAAAAAACAGACGTTGCCACTAGTAAACTAATCTACAAATTAATGTGAGAACGGCTTTATAAGAGGTTCAAATCGACAATGTCCGCTTTTCAAGTTTTAAAGCATCACTGTTAATGTGTAAAAGTAAATAATAATGTGAGATAAAACGACTGTTAGTTAAAATGGTTCAGATGATAGTAGTGTTAATATGAGCTTACGTTGACGATGTTGTGATAATAGCCAGATCAAGACAACGGCTAGTTGAGGTATAGGCCTACAAGGAACTGAATCAAAAATCCGCTGGAATGGGACTGAATATAAATATAAGCAAAACTAAATACATGCTAATTTCTGCATCAGAAGGGAGAATAAATCTATATAATTTATCCATAGAGGATAATTCATTTGATGCAGTTAATAAGTTCAGATACCTGGGTAACATGATAGATAATGAAGGATCCATAAAAACGACGATACATGACACGATATATACATGACAAGATGAAAATAGGAAATAGGGCATATTGTGCCAACATTAGACTATTGAAAAGAAAACTCGTTAGTCATAACACAAAAATAAAAACATATAAGACACTTATCATGCCGGTTGTTATTTATGGAGGCGAGACATGGACGTTAACAAGCATGGAACAAGAAATATTAAGAAGGTTTAAAGTAAGATTGTAAGACATGTTTATGGCCCGGTTAAAGAAGACGCTGAATGGAGAATAAGAAATAATCAGGAGGTAGATGAGCTACTGAAGCATGAGGACATTGTAAGATCCGTGAAGTCTTAACGAATACAATACTAGGTCACCTAGAGCGGTTGGATGATCAGCGTATGCCAAAGCAAATCCTGAGTCAGTAACCTACCCAACGCACTAGTGGAATGAACATGTATCAGAACAACGTATTCTTGAACAAAATGCCCAAGTCTTGGCAAAGAGTTGTCTGATTATTTTTGTGGTAAAACAGGAAACAATGTCTGAATCGTGTTGCACAGAATATATGAACTGGGCTTGGGCGGAGTTCAGTAGATCAAAATGAGATAGGGAAGCTGATCACCCAAAAAGCCTGAAGAAAAGGAAGAATAAGAAGAAGAAACCTGTGTTACTGAATTCTAATATACGTGATTATTCGAATTATTGGATAATGCATATGAGAATTTACTTTTACTAAGTTGTATTTTAGTGTCTCTGTTAAATAAATGACGACCAGGTGAATTTATCCAAAATTAATTCACTTGTATTCGAAGAATTTTATTGTAACAAAAAACGTAATTTCTTAGTCCCTGCTGACAAGAAAGTGTACTGTTTTCTTTTCAAGTTAGAACTATGAAAGTAAATAATTTGTCACTATAACTGATTCGTCGCCTGTCAGACGTGTTTGTACTTATATGGGTTTTGTTAATCATCATAGGTAAGTATCTTACAGCTGATCATCAGTTTGGGTTTACAAGACAGCATTCCACGATTGAACAAGTACACCGAATAGTGTATGCGATAATGAAAACATTTGAGGAAAAAGCCACTGTTCATTCGATGTTCCTGATGTCAACCAAGCATTCGATGAAGTTTGGCGTCAAGGGTTATTCTATAAACTCAAAAAAAAAAAAAAAAAAAAAAACTTGTCTGAACCCATGTTCACTATCTTACAGTCATATTTAGAAGAAAAGAAGAAAGTCACTTTCGAGTACGCCACGAAAATGTAACTACTAGTTTGTTCCAAATAAGAGCAGTTTCCCAGGGAGTGTTTTGCGTCCCATTCTGTATCTCATTTATACATCAGATCTGCCAAATAGCAATGATGTGATTACTGCTACGTACGATAATGATACTGCGAGCCTTGCTGTAAGCAAAGATCCGGTGGAAGCAACCATTTTACTACAGAGTTCACTACATGAGATTGAAACATGGGCAATGAAGTGGAGAAGACAATTAAGTGATACTAAGTCAGAACACATCACCCTCACAAAATATGACGTGATAACACCAACTGTGAGATTAAATAACAAAGGTATCCCGATAAGTGACTCTGTAAGATACATGGACATCCACTTAGACAAACAACTTACATGGCACAACCACATTTGGATGAAGAGGAACAACTGGACACCAAGTTTCGCAAGCATTATGGCAGAAAATCATTACTGTAAATGCGAAACAAGGTGTTGGTTTACAGTTCTGTCTTCAGGCCTGTGTGGACATACGGCTTACAGATTTGGCGAACTGCATCTAAATCCAACATCCTCTTTCGCTATAATGGAAAGGTTTCAGACCAAGGTGTTGCGTACCATAACCAACGCACCGTGGTTCGTCAGCAACAAAGACATCTATAGCGACCTGAACCTGGTCAAGTCAGTGACACCATTGCGATGTTCATAGAAATTTATGTCAAACGGCTCGAAGAGCACACAAATCCTCTAGGCATAAATCTATTAGATACAGGCGAGTGCGAAGTTCATGGAAATTGTCTCCAATTTGTCACGTATATACATTATGACTCTATTTCGTCTAAAGTAATCAGGAAATGCAACTCATGTCCATAGTCTTTTCACTATGAATGTCTTGCATGTTACAATTGACCCCTACCATAATAAAAATGACATGGTATCCGTACTTACAATACCATGGAAACAATTCCATAATAATTTGGGGACAAATGTTTCTATATCTCAGTTTAGAAAATAGACTGACAATAATTTATATTAAATATGCATTAAAAACAAAACAAAAGAATCACAAATACATGAATAATCGTCTTCTCCTGTGGTTTCCTCTCATTGTATCCTACTTAGGATAATGAGGACTTATTCAAATTCTAAAGAAGACAAAATTTCGGAATTATCTAAAAATCAACATTTCTAAAAGCATGTATACATATATTTTATAATGTATGTAAAGTGCTAATAATCCTATACTTTATTTACAAACTTATATTATATGTCTTGTATATTCTTGATTCATGAACTAATTTTATTAAATAATTTATTAATCATGAAATAATTTTTATATAGTGGTGTGCAACAGTGATCATTCTGCTTGTGATTTCAACCACTAACACAAATTTCTTCATTAAACGTCTAATTTTATTGAAGTCTACACTGGTCAACATATTGACAACTCATTTTAAAATGTATTCTGAAAATGGAACTTCGGTGTGATATTGTTTCGTACCGGCTTTTCGATATAATGCAATACAATTTTACGTAATGCACGTATAAACAATACGACAGATCAATTTACATAATTATATAGTAATGCATTATGTATCAGGATTATGTATCGATTTACATAGTTTTATTTCAATTTGCATAAAGTATTCCGATTCATTTCGCTGTCCAGACGGGCAAATTTCAAACACCTGATATGTGTGTTGATAAAATCTTTATGTTTTGAATTTCCAAGTCACTTTGCAGCAACTTTTGCGATTTTTTAATATGTATTAATCAGGGTCAAATGAGCGATAGATTAAGATTTTCATTGTTTATTTCTAGGTTTTGCAATTTAACAAACTACTCACATATTTAATTGGCGTTATTTTTCGTTGGTGAAAAATATCTTCTTAGAATTCAGGCATCGGATATGAGATTCACGCAACTTGTTAAAGGCTGCAAGCAAAGAAGTAGACTCTACAACGGAGACACATGCAAAGAGTTGAGAATTAAAAAATTCAAGATCGCAATGTGATTAACAAAGAAAGATGGATTACTCATCTGAACAGAATTTCGGATAGTAGGTTGCCCAAGGATGTTTAGCAAAATAAACCTATTGGGCAAAGAAGTAGAGGAAGACTTAGGAAACGTTGATGTTGTGGATGTAATTATTTTAGGAATGAAACAGGCGATTCTACTATTCCCTGATAGAAGAAGAAGAAGGAGGAGGAAAAGAGATTTATTAACGAGTCTTAGTTGCAATGCTATAGTACTCTGTGGATTATAGTTACCCTGTTTCCACTAGGATCTCTCATTTTTGCTGACGATGAAGATTTAAACTGAATTTTGTTATGGATTTCGCTATCACTATAATAAAGGCGAGATATCTGAGCTGCCTTGACACCGTAATGTTTGACTACTATTTATAGATGTTCTAATGCTTTATCTTTATCGCCTCTTCTCTTCTGTTATCATCACGAAAGTTTAGTGGTACTATACTTTGACTTACGGTTGAAGTGTTGTGTCTACAGTAAGCAAATAATAAATTATCAATACTATGTGTCCAGATAATAACACTAAAAATTCAGTAATACAATTAATTGGGACTGTAGGTTGCTTTCAGTTAAACTGCTGTGGAGTAGACGTTGAAAACGTCTTGAAATGAAAATAACAACAATGAAATTCTTTCTATAACGAATCGGTTTAAGCTAGGATCTCTATTTGTTCAGTCACATTTTGTTTAATGTATCCCTGCTATTGACGTATTTGAGACAGCAGACTATAGTCGGATTCAGTGACCGTCTGTTCTCTACAGAAGCCTCTCCTTGGATTAAATATATTGTTTTATATAAAGAATGTCCCGTTTTGTGCTTAAGTCGACCATGCACGTCACTGGAGACTTCTTTCGTCGTCTTTTCCTTGCTATTTTACATTACTCAACAAGTTTTTACGTCTTGCTAGCCCTTCTCTTTATTGTCCAAAGTTTTCGTCTGAATCTAGTTTGGTAACCTATCTTTTATGTTCTGGTCAAATACGAGATAAGCGTAAGCAGAACTGGTAACGTGGAAGCACTCTTTCCGTATTCCGTCTAGGCACTCTGTGTGCCTACACAGCGCCATATAATCAGTATAATACACTTACAAAACTATAATGTATGACGTAAGGAAATCTAAGAAAAATTGACCACAGTGTTTTCAAGTCGAGTGGAAATGTATTTGTTATAAATCTAATAAATACAGTGAATAGTGTTGATTTACAGTGACTAATTCCAATGCAGCCAGCTTATCAGTTTTATTTTCTGACGAGCATATTTATTTAAATTACGATTTTAGACGAATTTTAAAAGAAAGTACGTTTAATCTTCAGACTAAAAAAATGTTAAAGGTGGGTTACTAGTCTTAATAAAATTGTTGTAGAACACGAAGCCGGAAGTTTTAAAATCTCCGAAGTTCGTATCAAAATAAAAATCTAAACATACCCTTCAGAAATATTACAGGAATGTCTGTAGCTAATATGCACAGAAAACACACACACACACACACACACACACAAGTAGAATCGTGTGTGTAATTAAAGCACAGCGTGGCTCCACTTGTAAATTTAAGTGTTGTGCCTAAAACACAGAACCTAAAACTGGATAAATGTTTGAGGAACTCGGCATTCGTGGTAAAGATAAGCAAAAGATAAATATTCGGTCCCATGATTTGTGTGTGTGCGAGCGCATGCGAGCACGCGGGTATTTATAATAATAAATAAGTCAATATAGCATAAATAATTATGATAATTATAATTATTTAATTACAGTAATTATAAATTAATATAATAACATAATGCTAAAGCGACGAATATAATTTATATAATAATTAATATCATTAATATAGTGCACTATAAAATCAAGATGAATTTTTCAGCCCTCGTAATTAATTAACTAATGGACGACAAAGCATAGTGATGGACACCCTGTAGGCCTACCTTCCTTCTACGCTGGACAACTTAATTTGGCAACCTACCCTGCCTTTCTAAACTGCCTCTGTAGTACAAAACGAGACATTACTATTAATTATTAGTTTATTAATAATACATTATTATTATTTTTTGTGCGTTGGAGGCTAGGCTTCTAATGCCCTTAGCCCAACGACGTCGACCAGTATTGCTCATTATCATTGTTTCATACCTACGTGCAGGCTTGACAATGACAGTGGAAATGTACGAGGGTCAGTTGAAAAGTTCGTGGAGCGACATCTATAGCTCAGTGGTAGAACTAAAATCTTCCGTGTGCTTCAAGACGTATATTTCGCGTGAACACCTGTTAATTTCCAGATATATCTGTCAATTTATTCCCTTTTGACCAGCTGTTTGAAATGTTCCTGTCATGCGTGTTTTTAAAATGCACAAAATCAAACATCGTGTTGTGATAAATTCTCTGTTAAACACGTTTTAGCGTCAATGGAAAATCAAAACGAAATTGTAAATGTGTTAGGAGATGCTGCGCCTTCAGAAAAAACGGTAAGTGGGGCACATTTCAGTTTAAACGTGATCGTACAATCACTGGACGTCCCAGTGAACCCAGGAGTGGACGTCCAAAAAGTGCAACAAAAAAATGGCATTATTGAAAAAATTTCATAGGGTGTTGGAAGACCGCGGATTGAGGAGTGGATGACGTTCCTGAAATCATAGGCATCTCATATGAGCGTGTGCATCACACTTTAACTCATGAACTTGGTGTGAAAAAGCGTTGTGCAAGATGGCTGCCGCATCTGAAATTCTTGCATTTTTTGGGCGTCCAGTGCGGGGGGGGGGATCATCTTCAATGCTCGTACGACTACGTTTAAACTGAAGTGCCTACTTACAAACCGTTGATTTTGGAACTTGCAGCATCTCCTGGCACATTTACAATTTCGTCCTTAATTTCCGTTCGCGCTAAACAGTTTTTAACAAAGAATCACAAAACACGCATGACACGTCAACTTTAAACAGCTTCTAAACAATGAATAAATTGATAAATAGATTTTGAAATTAACAGGAGTTCACACAAATTACAAATCTTACAATACACAAAAACTTTTAGGTATACCACTAAGCTACAGATGTCGCTCCGCGAACTTTGCAGTTGACTCTCGTATACACACGTAGACGCAAATCAATTCAGTCGTAGCGCAAATCGATACAGTAAATTTGTTGTTTTAAGAAAGGCAAAGTTCTATCTATCGCTAACTCTTCATTGCCGAGGTCCTCTTTCAGGTTACCTTTTACTCCGTATCTCTGTCTGAATTCGGCAAGACCACTACAGTCTTCGACTGTATGTTCCACCATAAGTGTCCTGCCACAGTATTTAATCGTAAATGCCCTACCACAAGTGCATACGGGTCGTTCTTATCCTTTGCGTCTTCAGGTCTTATGGCAACTACACATACGTCTGCGTCAGCTTAAATGCCTTGAACAGGATACTAAACAAAATTAAAAGATGAACTTAGATTATATGGCGTCAAACCGTTATTTGCTGCAATAGGTGATCCACCACGCCTGGATTGTCTAAAGCAGTTAGAAAGCTCAGTGAATCCGCACACATAACAATTTGTATCTCCCTTCGGTGTTCACAGTATTGAAGAGCTTGCCACACTGCACAGAGTTCCACAACGTCCACGTGTGGGAGGTGGGAGGCACCCTTGACGTCAAATGCACTACCTACTCCGTCCTCTCTGTCTTCGAGCCATGAGTGTACACAATGGTATGGTCTCGCCCAAGAAAGGAGGTACCTCGCATGGAACGTTTGCTTGGACAATCGGCGCTTGGATGCTATTACGCTGGGCTATTTCGATTATCCTATACTATTAAACGAGCAATAATTGTTTGTCTGTAAATTCTTTTTCCGAAACGGCTCGAGGAATTTTCTCGGAAGTTGGTACTTAAGGGTATTTTGACACCAGGAATCGATTGGACTCGGTCTCATTTTCCGCAAAATTCGTCTAAGGGCCACATCTGAGGGCCTTTATTTTAAAATATCGCGGGACCGATACCGCGCGACAATTAATTATTGCTAGGCAACTGTAATTTCTAACCAGCTTTCTTACCGTACAGATAAATAAATTACAGAAACCGTCGATAAATGCAAACGGCGCAGTATCGATATGTTTATATGTGAAGAAAAATAAATAGCTGTTGCGATCATTGTAAATAAACAAAATAATAGTTGAGACGAGCAATAATTGTCCGTCCGTCTATATATTTTTTCCCGTAACGGCTCGAGGAATTTTCTCGAAATTTTTACATTACCGAAATTTCATTACATTATTATTCAAAAACGTTGTGTCTGTTTGTTTATTCGAAGGTTTATTTGAAAATTATAGGTGAGCTATTTCAGAAATTAATCGATTTGTGTGATCATTTTCTTTGTCTTTTACAGTGATTTTATTCCAATCAGTTATTTAGTGTTAGATCTGCTCAGTAAAATAAAAAAATAATTGCAATTTTTCTCTGCTCAGTGATCTATTTACAATAAAAAACCATTACAGTGTTTGTGCAAGTGCAAAGCGACTCAAATTCTTGCTCGGTTGTTAATTTATATAGTTTTTTAAGAAGGTAAGTGTCATCACCTTAGGTTAAATATTACTATTCTGTGCACACCCACCAAGCATTGGACACTGTGCAACATTATTTATACTTCCAGTCTTATGCTCAAGTGCTTTTAAATATTTTTGGCAGAAAAAAGCAATCTGAAAATATTATTTTTTAGATGCCTCGCGGACGACCTCCTAAACGGCGAATTTTTAATAACTTAAGGCCACCGCAACAAAGACAGCAAGAAAATGAGTTACCACAGCCTCTTCAGGAAATAACGAATGTCAGAGACGAACTTGCTGAAAATAATCCTATCAATGCTATTTATGAAAATCAGGCATCCACTTCAAGACCCCTTCCCCTTCGTGAAGTAACAAATGCCCGAAATCAAGTTCCTCAAAATAATACTAACAACGTCATTCATGAAAATCAGGCGTCAACTTCTAGACCTGTGCGAAGTGCCAAGAATGATTGTATGAATAGACTAAATGAAGTATTAAGGGAGCTTAACGATTACCAGTCGCAAGAATTACGTGAGCAAATAAGGGAGATAAATAATAAACGCAGAATATTGGCAGAATCAACAGAAGAGCGTGAACGACGGCAAGAAAACGATCGATTGCGAGCAAGTAAAAGGAGAGCTGAAGAGTCACCAGAGCAAAGAGCTCAACGGCTTCTAATCATTCGATTACGAGCAAGTCAAAGAAGAGCTGAAGAAAATGAAGAAAGACGTCAGCAGCGATTAGAGGAGCAACGTCGCCGGAATGAAAGACGTCAAAGAGCTCTGCTATTGAACCCTTTACGAACATACAAATTAGCTGTCACTTCTGATGTATCCAATCACACATTAGGAAATTTTAATGTTGCTTGCTTGCATTGTGGCGCTTTGCATTTTCCAGAAGAACGTGTTAGCAATCGAACCCATAGAAATTCTTTCGGAGACTGCTGTTTGCATGGCCGCATTGAGCTGCATCCACCTAAATTTCCAAATGAGTTGGTGCGATTACTTCTTCATTGTCATCCATTAACTGATGAATTTCATAAAAGAATACGTAATTTAAATGCATGTTTTGCAATGGCTTCATTCACCGTGGATGATAATCGAACCATAAACAATCGAGGAATTTATACGTTTATTGCAGCAGGGAATGTTTATCATAAAATTAACGTGGCTGCTCATCCAACTCAAAATTCACAAGGTGAGTTTGAACGACCTCGATATGGACAGATGTACTTCCTCGATAATGAAGATGCTGTCAATGAACGTTTCAAAATTCCACTGAATAATGGAATTAGTGTCCCATTAATGAATCTGTTGGAAGGAATTATCCGCTCACAAAATCCATTTGTACAAGGTTTTATGATAATGCGAGAGGTTGAAGAAGAAGTGAACCAGCGTGCTGCTGAGGAAAGAACTGAACCACCTTACGTGAAACTTCTCTTTGCGTTGCCCGAGGGTGCAGACCACAGAAGGTATAACATTCCATTCCAAAATGATGTTTGGGCCGTGGTCACTTTGAATGCCGATCAAAGTTTTCCAGATAATTCGACAGAGAGGTAAATCCATTGTTACAATGAGGAACATCGACCAACGAGTTGAGCCATTCACTTACCCTCTATTTTATCCCAAAGGTACTTTTGGATATTCCATAGATCTACCATTAAGAACTCCGTATGCGAGTCGTCGTCACCTTACAAGACTTGAATTGGCTCAATATAGAATTGCTTTTCGGCCACAATTTGGTCAATTTCTTCCACTCGAGAATCCTGTAAGAAGTCCTGATCTGCGTCTCCTAAATTTTAACGCTCTACATTATGGTGGTAAACTTTTCCAACAGTACCTCGTTGATACTGCTATAAGAGTTATAAAAGATCGAATTGATTGAATTAAAGCTAATCAAAAAAAAATTCTTGCTGATAATTACGCTTCAGTTACTAATTTCATAAACCAACTTCCTGAACAAAAAATGCTACTGTTGGGGAAAAACTTATATTACCTTCTTCATTTCCTGGATCTACAAGATATTACGCTGAACATTTTGAAGATGCTATGGCCTTAGTCCGTCGTCTAGGATCGCCGGATTATTTCATTACGATGACATGAAATCCTGATTGGTCAGAAATTAAGGAAGCAGCAAGAATACAATTCCATGATCAAAGTCTTTTAAATCAACCAGGTCAAGATAGGCCTGACCTCGTTGCAAGGGTCGCAAAAAAAATTTCATGAACTAATTGATGATTTGGATAAAAACAAATTTTTGGTAAAGTTGCAGCTTATGTGTACACTATAGAATTTCAAAAGCGAGGTCTTCCTCACATGAATATATAACGTCGAGGAGCTTGATGACTTGATTTCTGCTGAAATTCCTGACGACGACAATACTGCGAGATTTGATGATTAAATGGAGAGCATAACCAAGAAGCTCCATGTATGATCAATAAAGATGGAAAAATGAAGTGTCGCTTCGGATTTCCAAAATCATTCAAAGACTTTACATCTTTAGTTGAAGATGAAAAAACCAATTATCGACGTCGTTATGATTCGAGAATGGATCCAAACTTTTCACATCATCATGCTGTTTATCGTAAGGATAGTCAAGGTAGACGAACAACAAGAGACAATCGCCATGTTGCTTCATATAACGCTTACCTTTTACAAACATTTAATTGCCATATTAATGTAGAATACGTTGGTAGTATAAAAGCAGTTAAATATCTTTATAAATATGTTTACAAGGGACATGACTGTGCATTTGTCAAGGTAATTCAAGATCAACGAACATTAAATTACAGGAAGCAGAAACATATATGCAAGGTCGATGCATCACACCTCCAGAGGCATGCTGGAGTCTCTTTGGCTATGAAATCCAGAAAAAAAGTCACACTATTCAACGTTTAGATATTCATCTACCTGGACAATATCGAATGGCAAATATTGAATAGACGCAGGAAGATTTAGCTGACGTAGGCCAAAGAGGTTCAACTTTAGAAGCTTACTTTAGACATAATTCACATTCGAAGCAGCAACAACAAAATCAAGTCCACAATGAAAATCAACAAGAAATACATTATTATTATTATTATTGGCGGCATATGCCAGAGCATTTTCGGTGGATAGGAAGTAACAGTGAATGGCAACCCAGGGTCAGGCGCCTTCGAGTTATTGGTAGAGTTCACAGCATAAACTTTGTTTCGCAACCAGAACTTTACCATCTACGGCTATTGCTCTACCACGTCAAAGATGCTACAAGCTTCGATGACCTTTTATTGGTAGAAGGAACAAGATACGCTACATATAAACAAGTCTGCCTAGCTAGAGGACTAACATATGATGATCAACAATGGGTCAAAGGTTTGAGAGAATCTGCCAGGTCAAAAATGCCTTCAGTAATGAGAACACTATTCACACAAATTCTTATTCTTGGCGCTCCTGAAAATCCTAAGGCTTTATGGGATATGTTCAAAGAACAATTGGCTGAAGACTTTATTAGAGAGGCCAGACGTAATAACACTTCTATTGAAGAAGCGATAAAAAGAGCTTATCGGATCATTGCTTACAAATTGAACACAGAAGCTACAGAAGGTCAAAGTTTCTGCTTCTGGGTACAGAGATACAATATGGACGATATAGACAATTATGAAAATCAGTTGAATGAAGAAATAGTAAACGTTGATGAATACGCAGAATTGGGGGAAAGCATGTATCAACGTCTTCGAGGAAGACAATTAGAAATTGTGGATCGAAATTTAAGTGCTGCTGAAGGTCAATCTGAGCAAAGCTGCTTTTTTATTGATGAACCTGGTGGTGCGGGAAAAACTTTTATTTATAAGACACTATTCCACATTCTTTCTGGAAGAAATTGTAATGTAAAGTGCATGGCGTTCACTGGAATTGCGTCTATCTTACTTCCTAATGGTCGAACATCCCACAAAACATTTGGACTTAAAGTTCCTTTAACTGCTGAATCTGTTTCAAATATAAAACCAGGATCTTCGAAAGGCAGGGAACTCGCTCAAGTTCAAGTTTTTTTAATGGATGAAGCACCCATGTTACCTAAGTATGAAATGCATTATATGGACCAATTGCTTCGCGCTCTGGGCAATCCACATTTACCATTTGGAGGAAAAATTGTTGTTTTTGGAGGAGATTTTCGACAGTGCTTGCCTGTTCAACAACGTGCCAACAAAAATGAACTGATAGATCTATGCATAAAAAGAAGTAACCTTTGGCAAAATTTCCATCTCTTTTCGTTGACTGAAAATATGCGTGTAGATCCAGAGCAAAGAGATTTTGCTGAATATTTGTTAAAGGTCGGGAACGGTGAGTTGCCTTTAAATAATATGGACGAAATTGAGCTACCAGTAGATATTCTTTCTATTGGAAATCTAATTGATGAAGTCTTTGGAAACTGTATTACTAATAATAGATTTCAAGATATGAAAGACAGAGCTATAATTGGTCCTTTGAACAGAGACGTACAAAAATTAATGCTGAGATCGTTGAAAAACTACCTGGAGATATCAAAATTTATCACAGCTACGACTCTGTAAAAGATCAACCAGAAGGAGCTCTTCAATTCACTTCAGATTTCCTTAATTCTGTTGGCATAGCCGATTTACTGCCACATGAACTTAAGTTGAAAAAGGATACTATAATAATGCTTTTACGAAACTTAGACATTACAGAAGGGCTTTGCAATGGAACTAGATTAAATATTACAGAGTTGTGCAATAACATTATCAAAGCTAAGATAATTACTGGAGAAAAATCGGGTCGAGAGGTACATATCCCAAGAATTACATTGGATTCTAACAAAGGTCAATTTGGCTGTACCATGCAAAGACATCAATTTCCCGTAAAACCGGCATTTTCTATGACAGCTCACAAGGTCCAGGGTCAAACATTTGAGTACGTTGGTGTTGACTTACGAACACCAGTTTTTATGCATGGAATGTTACACGTCGCTTTTTCCCGAGTTAAAAGGAAAGGCAGTTTAAAAGTTCTTCTACCACAAGAAAATCCTCGACACACTCGTAATATAGTGTGGAAAGAAACATTGAATGATACTGATTCTAATAATAATGTACAGAATAATCTACAAATGGATACTGATGATGAACATCTATTTTTGGACATTCCAGACAACTTGGATGATTTCAACATGACTTTTTTATAAAATATTGTACAAAATTAAATTTTTAAATATATTGCTATATATATTTTTTTTAAATATATTATGTTTGTTAACCTACATGATGAGTTATAAGATTACTATTTTTGTTTCCCAATTTCATAAAATTCATCTCCAATTTCTAAATTAATATTGTAAAATGCAAATCTGTTTTTGTTTTGTTATGTAAAAAGGAAAATGTAAAATCTTATTAAAAAAATTATTTTTTATTTGAAACCGAGCTAAGCTCGGTCCCCCGGTACTTATTATTATATCTGTAACTGTTTATCGTTTAAGTTTTTTCACGATGAATATGTCGTGTTATTGTAAAATTAGAGAGTTCAGAATTGTCCTTTACCTTTCGAGCTGGTGCCTGGCTACATTCGGAACAACAGGAGAACGTAAGAACGCAAAAACGACATTCACACTTGATGAAGTCGGCGCGACAGTATTACAGCAACGCGGACATAGATAACCGCGTATGTGTAGCAGTAAAAATAAACACGTACCACGAATCAAGATATTTAAGCACGCTGGCAGATGACGGAGGCGTAGTAGTGTTTACGTTACGAAATAATTGAAACAAAAACGGACAGACTGAGGCATAAAGTGAAATGCACGCTGAATTACACTGGGCAAGCGACAACGCGCGTTTAATGGCACCTGTAGGCATCATCCTAATGGCATAGGCTCGTATGTAAAACACGTTTAATAACTTACGGTACAAGGTCGAAGCCGTGTAATGTCGGCCGTTTATTAGTTTATTTTGCTTGTTGAGCTCGGTGTACAATTAAATAAATACAGCCGCCGTTCTTGTTTGGTCTGCGTATTTATATCCGAACACATTTACGGAGACACGCGGCGCCCCCGCTAACACCACAGACCGAGTATTACATTATCATATACAATATATTTTAATTAAATACTATGTTGTTGTTGTCGGCGTTGTTGTTACTGTTATATAACAACGCAGAGAATTAAATTTTTTAATGTATATTAAACGTTTTGAACGACACGTGTTGGCGCTGAGTCACAGAATGCAAAAGTGAGGTTACACAATCGTAAAGACGATTTCATAGAGAAGGTTTTAACATTGAAAATGTTTATAAGGACGTGTCGCACATTTGTAAACGACCGCTGGTGCGTGATCGAAAATGGGAACCGGTGAGTTTTCATAGAAACTACTTCCTTGTTGTCAATAACGTAGTACATATATAAAACTTCGCTTATGAATGCGACTACATTTAACTTATAATCTGTACATTGGTAAATGAAGAATGAATTCATTGATTGGTGAATGAACATAAATATGTAAATTTTTTAGATTTATTGAAGCATTTTCAATGCCCTTCTCTGTGCATTGCATTTGTGCAATGCCTGTAAATTTTTTTTTATATCATCCAGTTTTCAAACTGTAATCCGCAAAAGGAATCACTATTCTCTTCACTGTCTCTACAACTGATGCCTGTTGAAGAAGAAGAACAACAATAACAACAACAATAAGGCGACACCAAAAAATTTGCGAAAGTCGCCTGTTTATATATGTATAATACCAAAGTCAGAAAATATTTATTTACAAATCTATATGGTGACGACTTCCAATTTTGTCTCGATTCTATAAAGCTTTGGTAACTTATTGGCGCGCGGTCGTCTGCATACAACCTGTCAAGAGGTGTGTAGTTCGAACATACACAAAATACATACATGCGTAAAATGTGCTTAAAGAATTTCAAAAACAGAATATTAAACCAGTGAATACAAATAAAACCTCAGTCGACTACATTTGTTGGTTAAAATTAACCTCCCCTCCTCCCACCAACCGCCACTGTATCCAAGCGTAGACACATAATGTCCCATCAGTAAAACCTTGTAGGCCTATGTGTATGTATACGCGCGTGCGTGATCATAAACCCCCACACGCCGACTCTGCTTCGATATATCAAAGGATTAATGGCTTCGCAGCGGTAGTACAACTGTTCACTGTTCGGTCATTATTATCTGTTTTTTTATGAACTTTTTAATAATATAAATTATATACACGTAAACAACAACGGGCTGTTATTGAAATCCAGCACTGTTAAGCGCAATTGTCTGGACTATTTGTGAAATAAAATGAAATAAAAACAGTAAGCTTCTCTCGGTAACACAGGAAAGCTAGGCCGGCTAATAATTATATTTAATTCAATCAAGGTTGTTGTAGAGGTAAGACAAGGTTGTCCTTCTCTCGCGGTGTGGGTGCCGGCGCGCGCGCGCGCGATCGTGGGCGTTCCACTGCACCGGTAAAAACAGTACGCAACAAACGCCAATTGATGTCAATCCTGTATTTATCTTCGTCGCGTTTGTTCGTGTGGGATTTTATGTAAATACAAAAAATCCACACACTTCGGTTCCACATATATTTTACCAACTGTGACGTTCGCCTTGACGATAATTTGAAAAACTGGTAGGAAAATTACACATTAGCATATCGCTATTATTAGGATCTGTTGACAGGTTTGGCGGCAAGTAATATGTCAGCTGTGCAAACCTGTCAACATAAACGATTTGTGTCCACACCACAAATAATTACACAAGTGCACCTGTTTAAACGTTTTTTTAACGCGTGTGTAACGGAATTGATTAAATTACAAAACGATTTTCTTGCAATTAATTATAACACAGTTACCCTGGTTAAAACGATCCTCTTTTGGCATTTGTTTCTCTGGTGTTGTTAAAAATGTAACCATTTTCGTAGCATAATACGTTTTGTGTCTTATACTGTACAACCCGAAATTTAATACGAAAAGGAGGAGTATTTCCAACAATAAAACACACGAGTTTTGATCAGTAGTTCTTGCAATCTTTGTTTATTTGAAAAATGATGTTTTTATTCATCTGTAATCATATAGTACCCTTTAAAACAGTCTCCATCAGATTTAAACACATGTGCTAATGTTTTTCCATATTTCAAAACATTATCTGGGTTGTACTCACCGATTTAGCCTTGAGCTCGATCAGCGATTATTGTTTGTCGGCGTCTTCAACAAGCTTACAAACATTCTTTCATACTTTTCACATCCTTGAAAAGAGACAATATCAACTGGGAGTCGTAGGCTGCGGTATGATTATGGTATTATTTAATGCTAAATTTCTTGAAGAAGTCACGACGTGTGAAATGGTGCATCACCGTGGAACTGTCTTTCCATAAATCTGGCAGTTTACAACGAAGTTCCACGCAAGGTACGTAAAGTGTACAAATATAAGTATTATTCATTGGCAGTACTGCTTCGTAGTACTCAATACCATGGTATTATCTTACTATCATCGTCTCTATCTGATTAAACCTTCTGCAATATTTTCAATACGTTACAACTATTTATATCATTCTTCAAACAAGATTTAAAGCAAGATCTTTGGCCTTGCATTGCAATGTTGAAAAAATCGACTAATACACCAAAACACAACTTACTCAATTGTGTGTAATTTAAACTGTGGTCTCCAGTTCCGTTGAAAATTTAAACATCTGTTACACAGAAGTATATAAAACAATATATTTGAAACGGATGTTCATAACGCAGGATATTCAAGAATTGCAAGAACGTTTTGATTTAACATCGTAGAAATTATTAACTTGCTTCTTCTTATTCTTCTTATTTTTTTTTACACGAACAGGCCACCCGTGGACCACGCGAATATCCTTTTCTTCTTCTGCCAGAAGGCCCTCATTCGCACACTATGCGCGAATATTTCACTTCTATGCACTATGCACACTTCTTCTTCTTCTTCTTCTTCTGCTTCTTCTTCTTTTTCTTCTTCTTCTTCTTATTATTATTTTTTACTATTCCATCTATTCCAAGAATTTCAGTCTTTCAATCGTTTAAGATGTTTATAAATTAATGGAATGTAAATAAAAACCACAAAGAACGGTAAATGTTTTACACAAACTTAAGTCCTGGATAATAATCACAATTTATTGGCCAACGAAAAACGCTGAATTCAGTATTGTGAACAACTAGCGTTTTGCCCATTATACGACAAAGCATCATCAGTGGCATCATTGAATAAGTTAAACCAAGAATGCTAATGAAAAATGTATCTCAATCCTCAAAGTAATGTTGTTTCTAATAATGAAAACCATGAAAACTTACAAGTGGTATCATTGTAAGGGTCGTTTTTCCCGCCACGACAATTTGAAAAATTAAATAATGTTAAATTAATTTATTATCGAAACGTGTGTGAGCGCGCGTGTAATCAATTATACATTACTCCTTTTCCATCCCATAAAGAAACGCTATGACGAGGCGAGTTGTAGCAGATGTATTTCCTCAGGAAGTCAGGTCGTGAGATTAACTTGTACGTGGAGGGGGATGGGCAAACATTTCATAAGAATAGATTATATAAGTGTACCAAAGCAGGTGTGATATCAGGAGAGATGCAAGAATTCTGAGGAAGCGCTGCAGGAGCACGAACAGGTCAGTGACCCAATCTGTTTGGAAACGTCGACGACGATAAATCGTCGATTCAGCCTCCTCTTCAGAAGCTCAATGCAATCGCAGTAATGTACGGCAAGAAGAATCCTGTCTTGTGTTACCACTGATTCACGTGTAATGTAATCCTTGGCTAAGCTTGCCGCGCGCGCTTGTGTGTGTGTGTAATTTACATTGCAATAATATTTTAATTCAATATAAATTTTTGTTGATACTCGTGGCTAGAGAAACGACCATTAACTAACGGTGTCACGGAAAGCTTCGTTATTTTTCATTATTAAGAAAGGACGAAACTGTTACGTTTGACACGGGTTTAGGCGCTGAGGATGCCTCATCGTTGAATGGGCGAAACGCTTACTGTTCACAACGCTAAGTCAACGTTGTTCGTTACCCATTGAATTGTGATTATGGTCCCAGAATTAACGTTTATAAAGTGGTTACCGTTCTTCTGCGATTCTACTCATTTTGTGGTAGTTTATTTCTTACGCAATTAAAACTTCTGGACTTAGTGCAATAATAATAACAATAATAATAATAATAATAAGAAGTAGTAGTAGTAGTAGTAGTAGTAGTAGTAGTAGTAGTAGTAGTAGTAGTAGTAGTAAAATAATCATTATTACTTTATTATAGTTATATTATTACTGTGGTTTTTATTATTGTATACTATAAATAACTATTAATATTTTGTATATTTCACTGTATTTTAGCAACCTGACAGGGCCGAATTTAATAGGGAGTGGATCTGATGCAAACCATCTGTACAGTAAGCTTACTATTTTTAAACATTTATACATTTTAAATTTTGTATATATCAGTTTACAATTTTTGCTTAAAAAAAATTATAAATGTTAATTATAATTTTCCGGGTGAAAGCTCAAGGAATATCTAGTACAGGAGGATTACGTGGAATAGAAAAGTTAAATCATCACATTTTACTTACACCCTCGTATCTCCTCAGTCTAGAAAATAATATCGTGTCCAGGGGGCGGATCCAGATATTGTCTCAGGAAGGGGCGCATTTTTACTTTTTGAAGATTTTTGTAGTAGGCCTATACATACATCGCAAGAAGCGGCGACACAGAAGCAATATTGACTATACTTAAAAAAAAGTCAAGTTTTTTTACTTTTAACGAAAGAGCCCTTCAGATATCTCTGTATTCTGTCAAAGAAAATTGGAAAACGATAGAAAATAAAAATATTAACTGATGTTTATTTCAACAACTGTCACCTGACATTTTTTTTCAACATTTAGTGGTGGATATCAAAACATAGAGATTACAAAACTTTTAAAATAAGAGATTACAAGATCGAATTTACTTGTGTTATAGTTTTAAAATAAGGCTAAAGAAAGTTTCATTTTTTGTCTTGTAGTAAAGATTTCTAATACTTCTTCAGCTGACATAGAAAAGGCAATATCTCGATGGACGTGGTGGATCGCGAGTCCGTTTAATCAATCTGCAGTCGTTTTAGATCTTAAATAACGTTTAGTTGACGGTGGGCTGAAAATCAACATTTTGCCATGCCTGTTGCAACTGGTAGTGTACATATGATATGAAAAAGCACTCTGATCTTGTGGTAAATTTAAAGACAGTTGTACGCTTTGGTAGAGTTTTTGGTAAAGTTTTCTGATGCTGATGTCTATATCTGCCTCGAGATCTTAATTCTCCTTTTGGAGCAAGAGAACAAGATAAATTGTGCTTACACAATTCAGAACTCCTCAGAACAGACTTTTCATAATCTTTACAACACTCAGAAAAAACTCATTGATCAGATAATCTAGAAATGGAAGGTGGAAGGTACACTAGCATAAAAATATTCGTTAGGAGAATTTGATTGTGTGTTAGACTACCTTTTTTTTATAATACTGCTAGTCTTGTTTTTTTTTAAATTTTTGTTCTATTTCACAAGCAAATATTCAGGTTTTTTGCAGAGTTGTTTGAAGTGGCCGATGTTGTTATCTCGTTGTTTCTGCAGGCTTGGTGTTGTGGCGTTTACCAACTTCATGGCCTTCAATTCATCCGTGTACGGTACTCTGCTTGATTAGCACAATGACTGTGGCTGTAGCCATTCACACTAGCACTGCCCATTGTGTATTTTTTAGAACTGAAATGGGCATATTCAGAACGTATTCAGAACAATTAATTGGTCTTGCCTGAAGTGCTCAGCAGCTGCGTACGTATAACTTGTTGACTTGTTAGAATTTAAGCACGGGGAGACTGGTTGACTTGTACTTAACAAACTTAAAGTTGGATACAAAATATATCAAGTTGACACAATTATAATTTCTTGTCTACAATAAAAAATTACCAACTGTTAATAAATCAATATCGATTTATTAACAGTTAATAAGCCTTGGTTACGTCTGATAAATACAGATAAATTCTCCTCTCCGACTGTCAAAATACTCTTTATTTTGCCGACGATTTTAGTTCTTACTAAAAGTACCATAATTAAACCAGGTGTAGAAGTTATTTTATCCAGTACATTTTTGGGTCGGCTGGGGAGCAGGGTACGAGTCCCTGTGCCTCCTTGAATCAGCTTTTGAAGTTTCGTAAAATGTTCGTAAATCACTAATCAATATACGTTATTTTCATACATTAACTTCGAAAGTTAAATTATCATGATAAACCAGTTTTCAAATTATCTTAATAAATAAGTGATTAAAATTTACGTTCACTACGTATACTTTTTTTTTTACAAAACGACTTACATGGCGTTGGAATTCCCTAAATTATAATTCCATCTGTAAAAATTAATATTTTCGGTCTGAGAGGACCTCAAATCATATATTTCCGGTAAACGTTTGCTTTAGAATGTTGTAATGAAACATTTAACGTTTTACTTACGTTTCGTGTAAACTGGGTGAAAGTAAAAGAATGAACTAATACACAGCTTCCTAGGTTGCAGTCGATTAGGAAATGAACTATTAAATCAAGGCAATTAATACGTTCTACACACAACTTTAAACTGACTAAACTGCTAAAAAATTTAACATTATTAAGCCATTTCTCTGGAATCACTGTCACCTGAGGACAGTAAGACCGAGAACAACGACAGAAAACACTGTTTTGAAGCTACATTGATATGTGACCTAGTCATCAATGGGGTTGAAAACTGCGCAGTCCTTTATCAAGAAGAAAAAGGTTAAGTGTGAAATCTGTATATGAAACCTTTTAAGCAAATAAATGTTGAATGTTTGCAAAGTCTAATGAAAATATTTTAACGCTTACCCTACTTAGTACATGTTTAAGCAGAAACTGGAAGAGTGTAATAAAATAGGAAGCTTTAGTAAAAGAGTGAACGTGAAAAGTCTTCAATAAAAAGTGCTGAAACAAAGCACGTGGTATAGATGAACAATGAAGTAGAAACTTCTCTATATTCTACCTACTTGTGTGAGTGGAATAACGTGTTAGACTTGTGTGCTCAGAAAAGTAGAAAACATTGATAAGTTTCATCTAAAAAACTACTAAAAACCTATGCAAATAACAGTAAGTGACGAAGCAAACAATTTAACAGTTTGAAAAGTACTTCCAAGAAAAGCGATAGGAATGTCAAGTTCATTTTTGTGGAGTAACTATAACGTGGCTAGAATAGAAGCAACTATTTTTAAATCAATAGCAGAACAGGAAGTAATACAGGTTGCAGCACAAAAAGGATATTTTTTATTTCCTGGTAAAATTTACGTAACAAGGTAGCTAACACTTATTGACTGTCAATTGGTTCAGCATGAATCGACATTTTCAGGGAAATGAGTCAGTGGAGTGGAACTCAACGTGCTGTAGCTGTTACAGTTTTTACAAAACTGGTGACTGCTGCCGCTGCTAGACAAGAGTACAGGCGTTATTTAGAGTACAGGCGTTATTTTAATTTCGCGTGGCTGATCCTGTTCCATCTGAACATGAAGTGAAGTTATAAACGAAGAATTTGTGAAGGTATGGGAAGTGAACTGAAGCAAAAACCTACAGGGTTATTGGAACGCAAGAAGAAACTGGAGAGCAAAATGTTGTAACACAAAGTGCAAAACATTCTGTGAGACAGAAAATTTCTTCAGCAGTGGGGTCTCAAGCCGTAGCGTGCATAGAACCTTAAAGGACGTTTTAAAGTTACATTATACAAGATGCAGATTGCGCAGATAAAAATGACTAGGAACAGCAAATTAATCTCTCAGTAGACTTTTGGCTATAATGAAAAAAAACGAAGCTTTCTTACGTTCTTTGTGGATGAATGACGAGACCCGCTTCCATCTTAGTGGTTTTTTGATTAAACGGCTGTATAAACAGGCAAAGGACAACAGCAACAAAGCACAAAAAGCACCCCCGACACCACCATCAAAGGTTCGAAGAATCAGTGTCGTATGCGGTCTTGTCAATGGGATAATCGACGTTAAAGTTTTGAAGGATGAGCAAGGACAAGGAACCACGGTAACATCTCATAGACACGTCAACGTCTCTCTAATGAGACGTTACATAACCTGTAATTCTGTCCATACACATACGTTGCGTCTAATTCTGCATACTTCCCTTGAAACGTGCCATTTTGGTTCCAACAAGACGCAACTATGACTCTCTGTGCGTGAATTTTAATGGAAGACGTTACACAGACTTTTCGGAAACCGCATGGTATCCAGGAATGCGGTGCCCTACCACAGGTCACCAGATTTGTTAGTTTGTGATTATTATCTAGAGGTACCTTAAATTCAAGGTGTGTGCAATGCGCCCATACACTATATCCGTGTGTCCATATCTCATATCTCAAAAACAATATTGTTATAAACATTCCTATCAAGATGCTGGAATGTTCCATGGATGATTTTCGTGCCAGAATATGCGAGGGTAAATTTTAAGATGATAGTCAGCTACAGGACTAATATTTAAAACATGACGTCATTATGAATATCTTACAAACGACAGTGTATAGGGATCCAGTAAATGTGCTTGACATTTTTATAATTTAAAGAAACATAAGTTTTGTTGCACTCAAAGTCGCCCGTTTTCTGCCATAATCTGTATATTGTTTGGGGGTGTGGAGACGGGGACAGTGAACAGAAGACAACAGGAGAGACTGGGAGCTACGAAAGTAGGGTGTAGGAGAAAAGCAGCAATGAAGTCAAGATGGGAGGGTCAACAAGGATTACTGTTGACGGGTGTTTAAAAGGGTATTGTAGAAATTGTGGAAGGCAAAAGATTCTGACGGTACGGGCACGTGAGGAGGATGAGGGCTGGAAAATTTACAATGGCAGTGATTGAAGAAGGAGAGCAGATAGAACTCTCGACACTTGAATGGACAGAGTTAGAGAAAATATGGATTGAGAGGAATGCACGATAAAGACGTAATGGAGGAACAACAGTGAAAGAGTAGAATTAATTGGAAATTGGAATGTGTAGTGTAATTACGTGACGTAAGTTTTGTTTGGTTGAGGGAAGCCACAACACTGTGGAAACCACTAAAAATACATAACAGTCAACAACTTCAGACCTAACGTGTGCATACTAGGATAAGTAATTGTTGAGTGTACTAGTATAATGCTACACAACAAATGCTACCGTTCTTATAAGTAGTGAGTAAATCTCTTGAAAGGCAATCGAATCTTAATTAATATAATTGTATTTTAGGTCACAGTGGTTTACAGTTTTGAGGACTGACCTGCATTATTACGGGATGAAGACAACGCAAGTTTTCGAGAAAAGGAAATTGGGAAAGACAATACGGAACATGGAGAATAACGGTGAAGAACGAAGTACATCAATTAATAGACGACGAAGATTAATCGAGAAGGCGTCTAAAATTAATCAAAGTATCTAGGATATTACAGATTTGAATTCAGAGCAATGAATGAGCGTTATGAATCGTGGATACCTCAAGGGAACAATGCAAGAAAATGGAAAAGATGTTTTATTTTGAAAGGCATGAAAATAGTACGAATGAGTGGCCGGAGGTACAATGCATGAGGTAGCAGAAACAAAAGTGTTGTGGGGCAAACCAAGTTTTGAAGAGATCTGTAATACTGGAAAGGGGGAAGAAAACGAAGCATAAGAAAAAATGAGTAGAAAAAGAAGTAGAAGGGGAAAAAGAAGAAGCGAAGATATAAAGAAACACAGCAACTGGTTTGCGATGCGGAAGGCAGGAATAAGTGTGAAGTAATCCGTAAAAACCTTGGTTCTAAGTAAGAGGCAAATAAGAAACGCTTCACCCAAAATCTTTGTTTCTTGTCTCAACAACATAATCGTTGGATAGATTGGGCTAACTGAACACAGTGAAGGGATTGATTGCCTAGATACAATTCATCATAAATCAATATCTAAAGAATTCCAGTTTGTTAGCCCGTACGCAAAAGCAATTTGTGCGTGTGTTTATGTGTTATTTACTAATTTTACTCGGTGTTTTGTAGTCCAAAGAATACATGGCTGACACATAGTCACGAAGTTGTATCAGGTCACGGGGTTGAAAACCTGACGTACAAAATACGAAGATCGAGACAACGTTCTTAAGGAAAGTAGATAACGCCGTTATATAAATCAATATAGAAGGCGTATAACGTACAAGAAGATTATTAGGAAAGCCGGCGTTAGTGGGGAACGAAAAATGACTTCATTAGTTCTCCGTAGTAAATAAGAAATCTCTCGGGGGCTCCTCGAAGTACACGGCTTAGCCGAGCGCATGAGAAACGATCCATGAATTGAGCTCGGACGACCGTTGCGATACGTATTAAAATATTTTCGAAAACCTGTGAATACCGAGAACCGAACGTAAAGCAGCAGCAGCGAACGTTCGTTCGTGACCGTTTCCATGAGTCATATTTCACGAGATTACTTAACCGGCCGTACACAGAGGTCGACATTAATACTCGTGTTGCTCACATACCATTACATGACAAACTGCCGGTCCGCCTCATTGTCAGGTTTACTTACGAAACGTACCTCCCCTCATCTACCGTGCGTTAATTTACTTGTACAGTTAACAGGACACGGTCGATTGCAGACATTGTTTGCAGCAGCACATGTGGGTACGTAAGGTAACAGGCATTTAGTGTGTAAATGAGCGTTAAAATATTGAATGTTCTCGCTGGTTCAGTCTCTTAAAGTACGTAACTTGATTCTCCGGTAACTCGTCGCATTCGCACGAGCCGAGCCAACACACATCAATGAATTATGCTGCACGAAGGTCGCGACGCTTACTGCCTCACTAGCCGTAGTTAAATTAATTATTATGATTTGAAAAATACGCCGTTCTTTTAACGAAGGGCGAGCATAAAAAGTCGAATGTTCTATTCAATATTCGTTTAATAAATTTTTGAGTTTTAAGTTTTAATTTAACGTCGCCCCGGGGACGTCATTATGTAATTCGTTTACATCATTTGCTTCCAAACGCGGCTGGCTGGCTACCGTCTCACCATCTGTAGGCGTTTGTAACGGTGGGCGGTGAAGTGGACGTGGGAGGAGGTGAAAATCTGCACAACTGGGCTATGAATTTTTAATTTATCCATCCCTTGTGGTCCGGATTTCTTGGAAAACTGATGAAAGAGATACCGGGCTTGCGATCCGAAACTGGCAGAGACTAATTCCTATCGTCTCGCCAGCACAAGTGGTTGAAACCTGTAAAGGTCATGGATCGCAGGTGCATGGCCTTATGAAGAAAATCGATCGATATTTTCTCCTGGTGTAGGAGTAATGTACGTAATTATTTCCTGTAATTATACGTTGTCTCCATCATGTTACGCTGGTTACACGTTTTATAAACGAGCTTTAAAATCGATCTGATATTTACTCTTAATTATTAATTTTAAACGCTAATCACGCCTACAAAATTAAGTAGGCAGTGACAATTTTATAAAATGTACATTATTAATGTTTCTTGTTATTAATATAAGGTCTACAGCAAGGGATTATATGATTACTTATCCATTTATGAAAAAATAAGGGTATGAGTCTATTTTTGTTTTATTTACAGCGATCTGTATAAAGAATACCGATTCCATTAATGAATAATTATTCAGTTTTCTCTGCAAATAATAATAATGGGATTCATAAAACTTGGCTTCGGCTGTACGTTTAAAACTTAAACAACAAAATGACCATTACGACGTGAAAGCATACGACGGTTATGAAACATGATTATTTGTTCATTATAAATCGTGTAAAATAAGTTAACTAATTAAACCAGCAAAGAAGTAAAATTAGAAGTTTATTAATCCCACGAATTTGATGGGATGTTGAAAGGAACTGCAAACCTAGTTATCGACTTTGACAGTAAAATATATAGACTTACTAGGATGCTCAACCTGTTGATGTCCATCGGCCAGACAGTTGTCGAAATGTCATACGACGATCTGTAGTTGTTTAAATCTCAAACTTATATATATAAAAAAATAATCAGAATCTGAGAATTCTACATGAAATGTTACAGTACAGATTAGGATTTTACGCTAAATCGCCCAGGAGTTTTGAGATGTGAAAAATTACCAGAAAGTTTTTAAAATACAGTGTTGAGAGTTTAAAATTTTTGGCGTATCTGTCTGACCTTGACAAGCTCTGTTCGCTTTTCCAGTTCTATAGTTCACTTCTCTCTCTCTCTCTCTCTCTCTCTCTCTCTCTCTCTCTCTCTCTCTCTCTCTCTCTCTCTCTCTCTCTCTCTCTCTGTGTGTGTGTGTGTGTGTGTGTGTGTGTGTGTGTGTGTGTGTGTGTGTGTGTGTGTGTGTGTGTGTGTGTGTGTGTGTGTGTGTGTGGTAATCTGTTACCGTTAAATTATTAATGTTTATTATATCATCAAATCATCAAATATAATGTTTTTTTTATCTACTGTGTCTGTACATACATTATTGTTTGCGATTTTTTAATACATAAAGGTTTCTCAATATGTTCATTTTTTCACCTTTTGCTGTTGATTTAATGGGTCTGAAGAATTCAAATAAAAATAGATTTTAATTTGTCAAACAATGTATTTTGATGATTGTTACAATAATTTCGTTACCAGGCAACAAAATGTAATTTTTTTCATTTTAATTTAAATTGTCGACGAGTGAAGACGCACTACCGTTCCTGGCCGCCAAGTATATCATCTCCATTGTGTAATGTTTACGTTTCCGAAGTTTTATTATTATGATCACCGGTATCAAAAGGTAGGCAGGACACACACACATACACAATTCGCGTTATTTCTGGTCTCATTCATGTTTATTTGCTTACGTTTGCACGCATTTTAAATGAAAATTCCGTAATCCATACAAACACATCGACGCGTGCAAGCGCTAAAGGTATCCAGCGTGGTCAGAGATTTCCTTCCTACGGATCGCTGGCCAGTGTGACTGCACGTGCTACAGAGGAACGGTTCACAGACAAACGTTTCGTCTTTCGGGAGTGAACCCTCTGCAAGATGCTCAGGCTTCAGCTTCCGCCCAGCAAGCATGGTGGAGCACTTCTTTTTTCCGCGTGGTTTGTTCTGTGAAACGTCACTATGTAGATTCGCAGCTTTACTCTGAGCAGCGCTCCATAGCGAATGTTGAAAATCGCTGTTCGCGTTGGATCCTCATACACATAGTATAACCTGCTCTGATGTTTTGATTACGGCGATCATAATATTAGAACTTTGAAAACTTGAGCACTACTTAATGGAGATTAAATGTTATTTTTAAACCATCTTCTATACACTTACAATTATTGTATGCGTATAGTAAAACAAAATAAATAATTTAATGCAATAAATATCTTAATAAACGAATAAAATCTGTCTATTTGTATTATGATAGAAGAATTACAATTAATGTGTGTGTGTGTGTGTGTGTGCGTGCGTGCGTGCGTGCGATAAAATGTAAATGGTAAATATAAAATGTTTGCCCCGCTGGAAAATGTTTCCTCTCCTGGAAAATGTTTTGCTGCGCTTCCCTGTGACAGCTAGTTCTGGCCATGAGCAGCACATATGTGCTCATATAATGTCATATATTCATATTATGTGCTCTCTGTACATTCCAAATGCTGAGTATTCACATCTCGCACGAGATGGACTGTGCTTACCAGTCGTTTCTGCTTCAAAAATTGTTTGACTAAGAAGAATACAAATCAAAATTATTAATTTGAATTGGAAATATTGGTGTTTGAAGGACGAAATTAAATACAACTATGGTTATTTGTGGGGACAAACTTTTTGATCCATCTGAGATTACCTTAATGCAATATCTGCCACTGCATAAAAGTATAATAAACGTTAATAAGGCCTATTGAAATATTTACATAGTATTATACGAACATAGACTATTCTTTGCATTCTCAGGCTTTGCACTACTTGTTTTAACTTTATTTCTAATTATTTACACAACCGGTATACGTTTATATTACTAAATGTAACTATTCATATCTTATATAATTTAAATACAGACAACTTACTGGTATGTGTTTTAATTTAAAGAATGATATATCCTTAAAGGTCGACTATGTCTGTGTGTAAACAGAATATTTTAAGTTTCATAGCAGAAGTTAAAATACCGATAGCTGTCACCAGAGTCCATATCACTGTAGTCATTCCAGATGTGATCCGCTCGTAACCAGGCACAGTAGGTAGGCTTCCAGACTGAGCGGTGTGGCCAACACTATGTTTCATGTGCCCATTATTATTCCAGAATGAGATAATTTCTACAGGCTGAATGGACATTAAAACCTTTAAAATGAACTTCCGGTATTTACTGTTGCCCTACAATTAAACCCAGAGTAATAATTAGTATCCAGGCAGTTATTTCAATTGAATACAAGTTTTCAATTCAAGTATGGACCATTACTTCATTAACAGACAACCTCATTGTTTATAAACAATATTCTATACACTATAAAATTAAAAAACATACATTTGTGTGCATGCGTGTGTTTCAGCGAACAGCACGTATTTTCGCTTTGCATTAAGTAATAGGACAATTTACAATTACACTTCTTCTTTTCCACATCGTAATATATCGATACAATCGCATATTATATAAAACATCGAAAATGTACTGCAGGAATGGATAAACGTACAGTTCCGATGCCGCTAAATAGCTTTTGTTTATTTACTTGTTACTATGGTAATTAATTCTGGTCTCTATGGTGTTGTTGACACCTTTATACGCGTCAACGAAAAGGCATAATTAAAACAGCCTAACTCGTGCAAATGGGCCAAAATATCAAATTCCAAGTTAGACAGTATTTTTCACCTTGTGTCAAAGATTACCTGTGCAAAATTTGGTGGCAATCGGTGTAGAGGTGTGGATTTGTATTCAATACCCATAAATCGTCAGACTTTGAGTTTTATATATATAGATGAACAAGAACAGATGTTTTACTAACAAATGGAAATTTTCAGTTAGTAGCAAGTGTTAATTCGTGTTGCTTAATTAGTTCTACTTAAATCAAACTATTTATACGCAGAAATTGTTTGCACCAAATTCTTACAGAATGGTACTGATTTAGTACGAAATGTGTTAAAGAGACATATTGTGTGTAGCTGAAGGCAAATATGATTCTGTGACCCTTCTGTACTGTCCTTACCATTCTTCGAATTTTTATACTGCTTTTACTTTTCAGAGCTTCGATTTTTTTCTTTTGTTTTCAGACTTCAAGAGAAAACGGAAGTGTTATTTTTAATATAAAGGATGGCACTCTTCTCTTTATCTTTTCGACCGCCTTCCAAGACTCCGCTACAAGTCTGTTCCGGTTAAACATTCCATTCCGTACATTCCATCATTTCCTCCGTTTCCGGGGCCCACCAACGACGCTCCTACCTCAGAGTCTACAGGCGAAAACTCCCTCTTCTCTCTATCCTCAAAACACTCCCTTTCCAATTAATCTCAGTCTCTTCTATTTACTTCTGCACCGTACACGTTGGTCCCTGTTCATTCCTTATATTCTGATTTCTAAGTCTGCCTCCCCTAAATCATTACTCGAAGAAAAGCTACAGTGACTCTATTCAAATCTCATTATGAAAACACTGTCGTTTCAAGCGTCGGAACATCACTATATCGTTTTCGGAATCTTAATGACTTTTTATTTAGGTGTCCCTTCGTGTTTTCTTGTAGATTATTCTTCATCGTCCTTGGGAGAGCTTGAAACCTATTAATTTTAGTTCTATGGATGGTATGTTTGCCTTTATTTATAACTTATCTTTTCCTGCCACTTTTTCTTGCTACTGTCCTTGTCCAGACTATAACTTACAATGCAATTATAACGATTCTTGACTGCTGTTTATGTTATGCGACAACGTTTACCATTTTTCGTGGGTGAGAAAGTCGTAATGATTTTTCGTGTATACTGATGTAAAGAGTGGGTATATGGTGAAAGAAACATGACAGTGTCAGATTATTTCAACCACCGTTTCAATCAACGAAAGCCACGAAGTTAAACTTCCATCTGTTCCTTATGCTTTCACGCCCAGCCTCGTAATTACTAAAACTACTTTCCAGGCTGTAAGGCCGTGGTCTTCGATTTCTTCTGCATTACGAAAGACGTTGGCTTGTACAAACCTTTCAGTGTCTATCAGTACACCACAGTACTGTGGTAAAGGCCGAGTGATGACGGACACCTTTTCAATGCGTTTAAGTCCTTTGACACTGAAGATGGCCTCCAGAAGCAAGGCCGAAACGTCTGTACCAGCCAACATCTTTCGTAATTGAGAAGATAATCGAAGACCACGGCCTTATAACCCGGAAAGTAGTTTTAGTAATTAAACTTTTATATATAACTTTTATATATTTTAGTAATGCGAGAGTTCGAACCTAGTTCACTTTTTAATTATTGGCTCTTTACAGTTTAACTTCTCTCGAAACACTCAATCGCAAAGAAAATATTATTTTTCCTTCGTTTACGTTGACATTTTTTTCTATCGCATGAGAAATTTGCACCGTAAACCAATACAACGATAAAACCCGTTTGACTAGCTGGGTAAAAAACATGAACTGGAATAAAAAAAGTGTACCATGAAGAAACACAAGAATGGTGATTGAAGAATCAAGAAGAGCTCAGTTAGTTGTTTTTTATTTACATAATTCTCGAAGATGCTATCTGATAACGTCTTCTCGTTTAACTATTAGACACAGCTGCTTAATGCTCAGCAAGTGTGCAGCCTCTTCTAACAAGGATGCGGATGCATTGGCAAGAGAACTGTTCCTCGATTATGTCGTGAACACATACAACCCACAACCGTTATGAGGGCTTGAACCGGTGTCCGCGAGGGTTACCTACCGTGACCTGAACAGTCTGACTCAGACTACCGACTGGGTGTTAGTACCAACAGCTGTTTCCACAGGCGAACGACATTACACCAGTAACAGTATACTGTCCGTACCGCTGGAGTAAATCACCGCAAAGTGGGCGCCTGTGACGCGTGGTCTTTGAATTTTTCTCTTTCCGGTTTCGATTGCTTCTCTTTTTTTTGCTGTTACCTGTCAACTTATTGACATCTTTCCTGATGTTCACTTCCGTTGGGTGGGAGTTCTGCTCTGCTCTCTGCCCACACGGATACGTACTAGTAATACGTACATGGACTGCGAACACTATACGACGCGTAACGAGTGGGCAATTATACCCGCATTCCCTGCAGGCAAACATATCCCTCCGGGTGATTGTACCGGATGCCAACATACAACAAACTATGATATTTACTAAGTTTATTTCGGAGGCTATCACGGCCGGAGTCAACATTAAAGAATCAAAAACTACCGGCTCTTTGGGCGTGGTTAATTGATACATATTTTTCTCTAAACGTTTCGGCCACACATCGAAACCCTTCTTCAGTATTAAAAAATGTTCGACACGGGATAGCAGGCGAACATACCATGCTGAGGTATAAGCAAACCACAACGGCCAAATAGTCCGGTAGTTTTCGATTCTTATAACGTTTACTTTTGAAAATAAAAATACACACATAAAATTTCAACCCCGCTTATTGGATTAAGTTGTATTTCACAAATTGATTTATTTAGAAGACGATTCATTAAAAGGAGACAAGAAAATGTGATTTGGAATCTGTGATTTGTTTGAATATAATGGTATACTAAATTTTACAGTGATACAAATTAGCGTATCTTACTGTAGGCCTATATATATATATATATATATATATATATATATATATATAGTGAAATATAAGTGATATGAAATAGTGAATATATAAGTGAAATCCACTACCAAATAACGGATAACAAATCATCTCTCACATAAATATACATTAACATGTACACAAACAACATAACCACAATTCCATATAACCACATTACCAAATTGTTAAACAAATTTCAAACACGAAAAAAACAACTTATGAACACAAACATAAACATATACTTCAATAGACAATGCCAAAAACATAAATTAACACCTAAATACATCAACATAAACACAAACAACAAAAATATGACTGCACAAAAAACTATAAAACAAGCACAAAGGCTATGGATACAAAACGAAATTAATCAATTATACAGTAAGAAAAATAGCATAACTCTAGACATATACAAACTACACTTAGAGCTAACAAGTTTATTACATCCAATCACTTGGAATAATAAATACAATAACATAGAAAATAAAATAAGATTTGAAAAAACAAAAAGACTTATACAATCAACAAAAAACTTAACACATTAAAACAACAAAACAAAAATCAAGAACAAAAAAACAAAAATAAACACACATTTTACCCTCGAACCATTAACCTCAGCAATACAGAATTTAACAAAAAAGAAACAGAATATTTAAACAATATGTCAAAAACTAACATAACCCAAAATGCAAACAAAAATCTAGAAAATTTAATAGTAGAAACAGAATTTGCCATTAACCTAATAAAAGACAATATACAAGAAGAAAAAAGAACAGAAGCAACACATATAATTAAAAAAATAATCACTAGCGAAATGAAAAACAAAGATAAACAAAAGAAAAACAATAAAACAATAAAAGAAATTAAAAATAAAGTAAAGAACAACAATTTAATAATAACTAAAGCAGACAAAAGTCAAGCAACAGTAATCATTGATAAAACAGACTACATCAAAAAAACCGAAGACTTCATCAACAATAATAAATGCGTACAACTAGATAAAAACCCAACAGAAAACTATCTTAAACAAACAATAAAACTAATAAAAACAAATAAAAACATTTTCAACAATAAAAACATAGACATATATATAAACAATAATCCAGAACCACCTAAAATGAACAGCCTAATAAAAATACACAAATTAAACAACCCAATACGTCCATTAATCAATTTCAAAAAAGCTCCTACATACAAAATAGCAAGAATAATAGCACAAAAACTAAAAAGTAACCATCTAACAAATAACCATCATAACATAAAAAATACATACGAATTAATAGACAAACTAAAAATAATAAATATAAATGAAAATACATTTTTCACATCATATAACATAACAAACATGTACACTAATATCCCAGTAGAAGAAACAATTGACATAATAATAAACAAACTTATAGAACAAAATGAAAACAAACAATATATAACCGAAATAAAAAATAGTCTCCAACTAATACTAAAACACAATTACTTTGAATTTAATAGCAAAATTTATCAACAGAAAGAAGGTTTAGCAATGGGATCACCATTATCAAGCATAATAGCAGAAATATTCCTACAACACATAGACACCAAAATACAAAATATCATAAAAACACATGACACAGATGGCATATGGATAAGATATGTAGATGATGGACTATATGTATCAAATAACAAAAACACAAATGCAGAGAACATACTGAAACAAATCAATAACATACATCCCAAAATACAATTCACAGAAGAAAAAGAAAAACATAACAAAATCAACTATTTAGACATAACCATCACAAGAAACAACAAACACATACAATATGCAATATATAGAAAACCAACTTCCACTAACATCATTATACCTAACCATTCTGACCACCCACCACAACATAAAATGGCAGCATTTTATTCGTTATTTAACAGAATGTACAAAATACCCCTAAACAAACAAGAAACTGACAACGAAAGAAATATAATATACCAAATTGGTTATGCAAATGGATACAATAAAAATACTATGATCAAAATAGAAAATAAAATCAAATACAAAATAAAAACTGAACAATTAAGAATTAATCAAACTGAACAACACATAAATAATAACAACAACAAAAAATGGGCCACATTCACATATATAAATAATAAAATGACAAAACTAACAAAACTATTTAAAAACACAGATATAAAAATAGCATACAAAACTAATAAAAATTAATTACAAAATCTAAATAGCTCACACAACAAAGATAATACAACAACCAACGGTATATACAAAATTGAATGCCAAGATTGCAATAAATGTTATATAGGACAAACAAAAAAACAGCTGAAAAAACGTTATTTTGAACACCTAAATGCATACAAAAAACCAAATATATATAAATCCAATTTAGCCACACATGCAATAAACACAGGACATGAATTCCCAGACATAACCAATGTAACACTAATAAAACATATACCACACAAAGGCACCATAATGAACATTTGGGAAAATTTACAGATTTACAAACATAAAACACAAAACAAATTAATACCAGAACAAATACAAATCAATACAAAACATGACACAATATTCAAAGCACTCAACATCGAAAATACACAAAATACAAAAACAGATACCACAACCACACACAATAATGCAACTTTAAAGGACCAAAGACCAACAAACTACCTCAATAACATCCAGAAGCCAACACACAAATACTTCACCAGAAACAAGATGGCGAAGGCTGAAGATGGGAGAACAAGATCTCCCGAAACATGTTCCTAAAGGAAAAAAGTATATCTTGAGGTAAATTTAGTCATAAATATTATAGTAATATATATATATATATATATATATATATATATATGTATATTGCAACAGTACACAGGATATGAAGTTCATTTAAGTGGAATACTAATGCTATATAACATTTTCTGATGGCCATAGACATGTTTTAAATTGATTTTGTTCTTTCTTTGTAAAGTAGTCATACGTTTTGAACCAAACTAGGTTTAAAAAAGTATATTATGACAAAATGTTCACAATTTTATTCTCTTTTATGTCATGTGAAAAATTTGTGTGTAAGTGCGCGGGTGCGCGTGTGGTTTACATTTATTTAATAACTTCGAGGAAAATTAACATTTCATTCTGAAACTTGGACAGAGTATTCTCATGGCTATAAGCTATATTTTCAATATACTCAATTCTCCACACCTATAATTTTTGTATGGTTTTTTTTAATGAAATCAGTCGTCTTTTATTCTCGTTATCTCCTAGAAAGTAATAAAATTTGTAGATTAGATCTAGACAGGTCTTTGCATAATCGGACATAGTAAGCCTGATTTCAGTCTACCTGTGTTCTCATATGGGACGTTGCTAAAGTTTCAACCAATCATAGGGTTTAAAAATTATTTGATTTGGTCCTCTGTCGAGAGCACTTCGCTCAGTTTCTTCTTAGGACTCGTTATAGAAAGTCGTACTCGCTGCCACGAGTTTTTCGTGACAAGACAGGTCGTTTTCCTGTAGACTTAGAAGTTGGTTCACGGTTTAAGGTCTTCGAAACCAATACCACTCACAGAACTCAATTAATAAATAGATCATTCTAGTGCTTTTCGCGTATAGTGGAAGATATCCGCTAGTGACAAAATATCTACCGAGATATTTTGATAGTTACGCGAGAACACTTCAAGAATCCGGAGTTTGTGTAAGATCAATACACCAAGATCTATTGTACCCAGTTTTAAAATCCCTGAGATTAAGTAAATTTAAATTGTAAACAGTGACAGTTCGTATCGCAGTGTGTGTACGTGCCGAGACGTAATTATTCAACGGGTTGATCTTCAGTCGACGTGCAGAGTAGCAGGAGCGAGCAGCGTGCGGATCGCCTGGTGCCTACGCAAACTGTCGGAATTCAACGGAACAAGTAACATAGTTGTAAAACAAGCCCACAGACTCAATTTTGAAAGACACATTTTTAAATAAACAATTTTATATTATAAATTAATAAGACAATAGTAAATTTTAATGTTTTAATTTAATAAATTTTCTTACCTCCAGATATACACTCTGTTGTAATAATTTCTATATTACCTATCTATGCAGTTTTAAATTGTATCGTTGCAATATATATATATATATATATATATATATATATATATATATAAAAGAGTATATAGATGATGGGCTATATATATCAAGTAACAAAAATACAAATGCAGATAACATATTAAAACCAATCAATAACATACATCCAAAAATACAATTCACAGAAGAAAAAGAAAATCACAACAAAATCAACTATTTAGACATAACCATCACAAGATACAATAACCACCTACAATATGCAATATACAGAAAACCAACTTCCACTAACATCATTATACCTAACCATTCTGACCACCCACCACAACATAAAATGGCAGCATTCGATTCACTATTTAACAGAATGTACAAAATACCCCTAAACAAACAAGAAACAGACAAAGAAAGAAATATAATATACCAAATTGCTTGTGAAAATGGATATAATAAAAACACTGTAAACAAAATAGAAAATAAAATCAAATATAAAATAAAAACTGAACAATTAAGAATAAAATGACACAAATCAAAATAAACATACACATACACATGTACATAAATAATAAAATGACGAAGCTAACAAAACTGTTTAAGAACACAGACATTAAAATAGCATACAAAACTAACAAAAATAATCTACAAAAACTAAATAACCCACACAACAAAGATAATACAACAACCAATGGTATATACAAAATTGAATGCCAAGATTGCAATAAATGTTACATAGGATAAACAAAAAAAACAACTGGAAAAAGTTATTTTGAACACCTAAACGCATACAAAAAACCAGAAATATACAAATCTAATTTGGCCACACATGCAATAAACACTGGACATGAATTCCCAAACATAACCAACATGGCACTAATAAAACGCATACCACACAAAGGCACCGTAATGAACATTTCGGAAAATTTACAAATATATAAACATAAAACAAAACAAACTAATACCTGAAGAAATACAAATCAACACAAAACATGACACAATTTTCAAAGCACTCAACATCGAAAATACACAAAATACTAATACACACACCACAATCACACACAATAAAACCAATTTAAAGTACCAGAACCCAACAGGAAGCCTCAATAACAACCAACCAACACACATGTACTTCACCAGAAACAAAATCCGGAAGGCTGAGGATGGGTACAAAATGGTACCCGAAACATGTTCCTAATACGGAAAGAAATATCTTGAGGTAAATTCATTATAAAAATTAAATATAATATATACTTCAAGAAACGGACTGTAGCAAAAAGTGTTTGAATATATATATATATATATATATATATATATATATATATAATTGCTGCTTAAAGCAAAATACCTCTTACTAATTTAATTAAACGATTAAAATATACTCTTAATGTCAAAAGTTGCATTCTTTTATAGTGAAAGTACTTTTTGGTGGCATACATCGTTAAATTTACTGTGGTTTGTTAATCTAATTAACTAAATATAGGCTACATAAAACGTAAATGAGAACAGTCTGTGGGGAGATATTGGGGCCTTCCAGGGTTGGACATCGTCAGCACATTAAAAAAATCTGCAGTCCACTCTTCCAAATTTCGATTATTACTTCACGTTCAGGTTGGACAGTGAGGACGAGACAATACCGGAAAGCGCTTATCAGTAGGCGTTTGAAGCTGTGCGGGTTGCAGATTTTCTTTCTTGGAGAAACTTTGGCGCCCGCAAAAACGCCTTCAGTTGTTAACTTTCAAAACAGATAAAAACATGGCGATGAATTTACGTAGGATACGTCATCCGTACGAAAACACGATGTTCAACAAAATGTGACGGTTGGCCAACACGAAAGAGAAAGGTTAAATAACCGATAACATAGGTCAAGACATGAGGAACACAGGAATGAGGGTGTTTCGACGCAGGGAAGTTTGCAACAAAAGGATGGACAGAGTTTTGACAGAGCTGATCGATGACGATAATGATGATGTCAGTAGCTTTAGCTGTGTTTAACTATTTCACGGTTATCTCAGTTAATTAATAGCAACAACAAATTTCATTTCATGTTGTTATCCCGTATTGCAAAAAAATCGGCAAACAGTCAGATTGATGAGACAAAAATAAATTCTATAAATAGACGATTTCTTTGATCAATAATACTCTCTGAGCCCTCATGAAACAAACTGAGTATTGCACTTGTCTCATTATAAGCTTAGTAAGCTTTTTTTAAGCGATCTAATATAAGTTCTTGATTAAACTTAATTATACCAAAGTATGATAAACCAACTTAATTATACCAAAGTTCATAAAGTACCAAAGTGAGTTGTGGGTTCTCAACAACAATGCGAAGGAGGCGCTGAAAGATGGAAAAATAGAGAATGGATATACAATGAAAATAAATGACGATATGTACAAATTATAAAATGAATTAAAAATTTAATTGGTGAGAAGGTCACGAAGAGTACGGTGGTTGGGTCGTGAATAAAGAATAGCAAATGTAAGGACTGTAAAAAGATAGCCAGGATTGTGCCCGATTACAATAGAAAAAGAAAGAAGACAACGGGAAAAATGTGGTGAGATGCTGTAGTGACGGATTTTAAGAAGAAAGACGCCAAGTATTGGAACAGTCAACCAAAAGATAGAATAGCATGAGAAGGAATTACCTGTTAAATGCTAAAAAACAAACAAATTATACAATCAATTATGGTACGTTATCACTACATTTTGTGATATAATGTGTACAGCGGAATACACGTAATCTAAGCCGCCGACGAGATAATTTTGATCAAAAGAATTAATTACCGACATCCATACGCACACATCCGCACGCGCGACGCGTACAACGTACACATATTTGTTTAAACGTGCTGTTAATTCTTGTTACGGTTATTATATCACGAGAAGCGTAGTTAAGTATTATATAATGAGTAACCTCCGCAGTGAACAGGATACGATCACGAAACGCATGTAGGCCTACGAAACGCGTTAAGAATTTCACACGCAACCACCGCAGTAGGAAATGCGTATGTATCTCACACACCTAGTACGTGACGTAATTACTGTAAGTTAATGATAACGTACGGCTTAAATATTTACAGAGGCGCTCTGCTGCCTTTCCTTTCTCTCTCATCCCACGTTGCTCTCCTACTGGACACACGCACACGCACGCTTATTTCATATGTATACATTCGTATAGGCCTATACGTATGTATACAGTATACGTTTGTGTGTGTGTGCCTTTGTCTGTATTTCGATTGTAACATACAATTTTAATATATAATAAGCGTATATAATAATTAAAATATAGAAATTAATACAAGACATGACAATAATTTTTTAAACACTAAATAGTGAGCAGTTACAATATTAAGACACATCTATAAGGTGGTGGTTGAAGGTAGCATTTGATATATACGAAATAATGCTAAGCTCCATCTTCTCTCTATGAAAACCCTAATATTGTAAGATTTATTAAAATATATAGTAGACTCAAGTGGACTGGGCACATGGAAAGAACCGAGGAAACGGAGCCGACAAAGCAAACATTTTACTAGAGGCTTTCGATTTAACAAGAATTGTAATAAAGATTCTGAATCACGTGGATAAGGGCCTGGGAAGGTTTAATATTAGAAACTGCAGGGCTAGAGCGAGGAATAAATGGAATCGACTCTTGGAATCTGGCTCTTGGAACATCGTCATCGTCGAGCCAGAGATGACGATGAATCGCTGAAACTAAGAAAAAAATTTCCCCCTAAAAATTACAAAAATGAAACAAAAAAAAAGCTGTCAACGTCAAACAACAGTAATAGCCAACTATAAAACACATACTTCACCAGGTACTGAATCGACATACCTGACAACGATATACCAATTGATGCTCGAAACATGTCTAACATGTTTGTAGAGTTTCTACTCGTAATAGAAAGATCTTGATCATCTTCTTCTTCAGTTCCAGGGAATAGACTATAATTGATGCTGTTCCGGTACCCAACGTTTCGTCGGCCGTCCTACATCGGTTCTTCCTTTCGGCCTACAATTCAGTGTCACTTTGGTCAGTCCAAGGAGAATGGTAACACCGTTCTCCTTGTACTGCAACATTCAAACGTGATAGATTTAACTCTCTTCTCAAATTCCTCATCCATCCATCATAAATTCATTATTCTTCAGGCATTCCTTATCCCATCTTGAATCACATATCCTTGGGAGCTTATAAAAATCTCATATCTGACGACTGTATCTTCTGTTTGTATCGCCTTGTCACAGGCTACTGCGGGCGTACGTTACTCTTTGAATAACCGTCAATTTGAAGAGTTTCAAACGCCTTTCCTTCCGCGTTTTATTCTTAAATGTTTTATGTATCTTTTCATAGGTGTTCCTAAACTTCGATAGCTTGTTGTATATATCATTTTTCCAAGCGGTATCTCACCCCAAATAAATACAGGTGTTGAAAAAACAGGATGCGGAAACTGGATTAAACACACACACACACACACACACACACACACACACACACACACACACACACACACACACACACACACACACACACACACACACACACACACACACACACACACACACACACACACACACACACACACACACACTTTTGTTATATATTGTGTTATATTATTAAATAATAAATTCTTTCTGAAAATGTATTTTTTTACACAATACATGTTTGTACCTGACGCTTTTACACAGATTCAATCTCTATCTCCAGAGTTTTACATATATTTCTTTTAAATATTTAATATTTATGCATAGTTTGAAGTTTCAGCAGATCTCACCTCTACTTAATTTTGGTTTTGGTACGGTATATACACGTACATACAAAAAGCTGTTAGGTTTTGACGCTGAGTGTTCTGTTAAAAAAAATGTGCTTATGCATCTTTCTTTCTGTCGTCGATGTAATTTTTTTGATGTTCAGAAAACTGTGTCTGGAGAAGAAAGTTTCCATTCGTGAGATGACAGCGGAGCTATCGTTCTGAGATTGAAGATATTCATGTCTGTGACAGACTTCAAGTGCCTCATTAATTATATGAATGTCGCTTGTCCTTTAAATTTATTCTGATAATATAAACTATCTTTACTAGTTAAAAAGAAACCAGGGTATACTCTCCATGATCATAGAAGAAACACAGATATACGGCAGGAACTGAATATTATGAGTATACTCGACAGGACTGCCCAGTATCGGCTAAATTGGTGGGAACATCTTTGCCGAATGGATGACTGCCGCATCCCCAAACAACTTTGGAACTATAAGCCGAGGGGACGGAGAGGTGTGGGACGTCCGAGAATGCGCTGGAGTGACCAGCTCTAATCTTTCCCTATTTGAGACCGGAATAAACCATCCTTGGTTTATTCCTTGAAGATGATGATGATGATAAACAGAATTAACTACAATAAAGTTTTTGATAACACTAGTTTACGTAAACCCTAACATAAGGAAAACTTGAAGATGATGATGATTTTTATCAAAATTATAATAAATAATAATTAATAATAAAAGTAATATTCTGTAAGCATATAAGCTTGAATTAATGGTTGCGCAAGTCACTCCTGATAATTCTGTCGTAGTGATGATAAAAGACGAGGATCATTGGATAGGAGTCGCTACTTAGATTGGAGGAGTTTTGCTCAAGAAGAAAAGTTAGCAAGAAATTTATGAAGGCACAGAGGATGTCACAGAAGCCTGAAGTGATTTATAGGTAAGAATAAGGAGGTTGCCTTTAGCAGGGAATGACGCTAGAGATAAGTGATATAATAAAAATTATTATTATCCAAAACAACTCGGTTTTGGACAAAGACCTCATCAAACCTGAGAGACTAAGTGTCTAATCTTATGATCCATCGTGGTGTTTTCCAAACACTTTCCTAATACAGTAGACCTATGTGTTCTACTCTTTTCAGTACTTATACATAAGCCAAATAGAACAAGATTGTCTATTATGAAGAAAAGTTACAGTACTCACGATAATTGTAACTATTAAAAATTGCCAAATGGTGTGTAATTTTTAGTACACAGTTGTGTATCTATAGTACGAAGATTGATGACTGGACAAATAGTCTTGGTATTTTTTCTACTATTATTCTGCCACTGAATATTTTCTCATATCTGAACAATAAGTTAAATTATAAATAACACATTTATTATATATTATAAAATAAATAATTTTACTTTAATGTAATTATAAATTATTTGCATATCATTCGTGTCAGGGTTTTGCTACCATACGTATTCCGATACCATGCACGCGTGTTCGGGTAAGAGGAAAAAGGATCAAATAATTTATACAACAAAACTTGATGTGGGGAAAGTATTAAAAAAGAAAAGACATTAACCAAACACGAGCCAGTGTCGTCAAGACGGGGATTTAAATACAATAATCGCTGTACGGCGAGCGTGCTTCCTTATAAGGGCAAATAAGTGGAACAGCGGGGCACCTGAGACACCGGCGTGTTGTATTGTATGCTTCTTCCTCCTCTAACTGTAAATATTTTTTGTGAAGTCATTCAATGGTTAGCAATTATTTTCCCCCGCGGTTCAGACATGTGCTTTACTACACGGCTCTTTCTTATTCCATACTCAACCTTTGTACGCTGTCAGAATTACACGGTGGAAATGCCGGCTGACACGGTAAACAATTGTTCGCGATCTTCAGCACAGTTATTCATATCTGTGCCCGTATCTCCGATCGTTACGGTCTCCTTCTCTTGTGCACACGAGTAGCACACGATATCCGATGTTTCGAATTAGACATTCTACAGAACTCCATAAAATGATACATTGATATTTCCCCTCCCCCCCCCAAAAAAAGATCGTCATAAACAGTAAGTTAAAAATAAAGTTGTTTTAAATCTGGCTCCCTTGGGGTAATCCTTCCAATATCCTAGTAATTTTCTGGACTGATCATTTTCAAACACCACTACTTACATACATCTCATACAACCCAATGAAAAAAAATATGGATTATCCATTTTAATTTCAGTGAAGTTCTGTGAACACAGTCACAGACACTTACCGTTCGACTGTACACGGAAAAAAGATGTAAACAACAGACACTTAACATAGGTAACAAAACTTCATCTGTAACTTTCAGCATCAGCGATAGTTTAAGTAAACTTCAGGAAACAAGTCATAGAGGCCTTATCTGTTCTTAATGCCTTTGAAACTAGACCTGAGAAGGAGTGGTTACAATGCCTCCTAGTAGTAAGAAGTGGGCTCACACTAAATGTACAAGTACGTCTGTACGTAATTCTGAATGGCTTTAAATTTGCATTAACTAGGCATTATAAGGACGAGGAAGACCTTTAGATGATTATCCCGTGCTGGGAGCCTCGAGATAAAAGGTAGCCCTAAGTAATTATGCTTCAGACTAAAAGGTGTGAGTTCTGCAAACAGTCAAAAAGAAAATCCCAATTGCGTGTCTTCTGTTCAAACTGTACCCTACCATATTGCTTAAAGTCCCCTATTTCTTCGTGAGAGGTCTCCAAGTTTTCTAAATTTATGGGAATTTTCCTTACTAGAGATAAACTCTTAAAATTCTATGCAACAGAAATAAAATTATAAAGCGATTGTGATACACTAGAGTATGACATAAATATTTTTGAATCATAAAGTCAGCAATAGACAGATACGAGGTCCACAATATGACCAGATATTACTCAGGCCGTGTACAATATTACAACGAACGTTATAAGTTTCTTATTCCTTCTGTGTTATTTTAAAATCTGCTATTATTTATAGCCAATTAATAGTGTTCGAATTAAAAACCTGACAACAACTACCTTGAACAGTAGAATCCTTTCACGTAAGCGTCCTGTAACTAAACATTTTTTTTATAAAGCGACTGGATAAATAGAAGACTGAATATTATTGCCAACAAATTTTTATATTTTAAAGTTAAAGATGCTTTCGATTATATCCAATTGTGTCGTAAAAATCTCTGTTTTTGTATACGTTATGAAGTGAAAAGCGCTCGGTAGCCTAAGGCTGCCTAACTGATCATATCTTCAGAACAGGTAATGAAACAAAACTAATAATTTCTTCAAGGACACATAGAAATACAAGAACAACATGAATGATTATAGACCGTTCGAAGCACAACGCTGAGAAGTTACGAAATTATGTTAATTACTGAAAAAAAGCGAAACTTGTAGGAATCGATATCACCGTTATCTTTGTTTACTTCTGGCGCATTTATAATCACATTCTGACGGCAGCAAAACGACTTCCTATGACAAGGCGGAATTAAAATAGTAACCCGCCCGCGCCTACACTCCATGTATACAAATAAATCATGAAAATACAGCGAGTCCTTCACGTAAACAAGAACCGCACAAGGATACCATCAATGTGTACTGATCAGCCGCAATCGGTCACGAGATTCGAGCGTTGTGTTGTACTGGTTACCCTGTAGCACCATCTTTACGTTTGCCAGGTCAACAATCGTTTACTTATCTATCGTGAAGCAACTCAAGTAGGCAGATGCCTCCGCATTCCTTGTAATCAGTGGAATTCTAGCTTCCGACAACAAACACAAGATTTTCGAGCATTTCAAAAAGGCGAATGACCCGGCATTCAGGTGGAATGTAATTTTTTTAGTCGTTTAGAAGTAGATAAATGAAGTTGGAGACTATTACGAGAAGTTAATGTTAACGACAGATGTGAATGATAATTGTTTTCACTTTTTGAAGTCTTTGAGGAACTTGTTTGTTAAGTCTTCTAAATTGTTTCATCACCGTTGTCGTTTTCTTTAAGAAATAATCAGCAACAGCGTCCTTTCCGAGGTACTTATTCGGGCATTCGAGAAATTAAAAATTTCCTAAAACAAGTTATCATCAGGGAATTGGATGATATGGCTGTAACTTTACAGTATTCCCTCATATCCTTTTGGTTTATACTTTGGCCTATAGTTCTCATTTCACTGTGTAGATTAAATTTAATCCAACAGCATTTACAGACGCCTTTCCTACTTTTATTGTAGTTGGAGGAGCAGTTTTGTCGCCAGGTCATAAGGTCCTCATCAAACTTTTGCAGGTTTTATATGTTAATATTTTACACAGTGCTGGTTTTATACTATTAGTTAATCTTTAGCCCTGTAATAGTCTCACCATCCATTGATCACAGACCGTTTATTAGCCCCTGGCTTATATGGGAGTCATCCTTCATATGTGAAGGTCTTGTACGGGTATTCTCGTTTCCATTTCCTGCGATCCACCTAAGAAATTACGAACTCCATGACAAAATCTGAATTCTGTTAAAAATTATGTACATAGACTATAGTATTGTTTTGTTGTTGATTATACTAAGACATTCATTTATACGACCTTTATATGCAGGACACACACACACACGCGCGTACATGCACAACTTTATTAGATTTACGTGTCATTTTGTTAAGAAAATTACAGCTTCAAGTCTTAGGCAGCATTTCTATCCATGTTATAATGGCTCTGTCATCCAAGGCTGAAGACGACGTGATTCTCGACAGATAGTGATGTTCAGTAACGAAGTCACAAGCGAGTTAATTGGATCGTTTCACCTTGTCTCCGGATGACAGCCGGCATTGCGTTATGTAAGACTGTAAGAAAATTCCGAACAAAGAAACTGTCAAGTATAAGTAACAGAAAACTACTAGTACACGTCCACTAGTACACTTCTTCTGCTCGACTACGGAATGTAACATTAGTACGAAAAAAAAATAAATAAAAGAAACTGGAACATTTATATTTTTTGGACAGTTATATAGAATGGACGACAATAGGTTGACAAAGCAAATCTTAAAATATCTGCGGGGGAAGAAGTCAACATCAAGTTGGATTAAAGAAGTCCGAAAGGATTTAGAAAAAAATAATATACACGCAGAAGAAGCAATTGAAAGATACGTTTTTCGGGCAAAAGTGTTAAAAATTGAAGGAGTCCAGGGTAGGAGATAGAAAAACGCAGGTTCAAAGTGGACTAAAGACAGGAAGAAGAGACACGGTGAAAAGATGAAAGAATATTGGAGAAAAAGGAAAACAAATAGTAAAGAATAAATTGGCATGTCGTCCTTGGATGGGGGTAAGTCAAGTCTACGTCCCCGTCGTGCCCCCTGGGGACCTTTTGTAGCCACGCTGTAGCTACAGATGCCAACGGACGGAATGGTGGAAGAGATCTCAACGATCCAACAGCAGGGCGTGTGGAAGAGTCTTAGAAGAGCAGACCTCTTCAAAAAACTGGATTCATCTGGCTCCGGATGATAGCATCCAGTAAGGGCCCCTGCCAAGGGTTACAGGTGAAACCCGATCAACGTTCTCAAAGGCGGATGAGGCATCTCAGTTCCCAACGGCAGAGAGAGTGAAAGAACCTAGTGGAGTAAACCACGAAAAACAATCATTTCGGACTAACAATCCGATCTTATTTCGGAATTTAATTCCTACTTTTGCACTCTATACAATTTCAATTGCAGTATGGAAAGTCTGCTAAATGAAGGCACTACCCCAGGTGGTAACTTGAAAGAGAAATCCACCATGGGATCATGCCATGCATTGGGACCAAGGGTTCTGGGGAGTTCCAACAACTGCAATCAAAGGTTTGAGTCGGAGCAACCTTGGATCCCTCTAAAGTTAAATCGCAGAAGAAGCAATTGAAAGAGAGGTTTTTCGGGAAAAGGTGTTAAAAATGGAAGGAGTCCAGGGTAGGAGAGAGAAAAACACCGGTTAAAAGTGGAGTGAAGACAGGAAGACGAGACATAGTAAAAAGATGAAAGAATATTGGAGAAAAAAGGAACAAGGAATAAAGAACTGAAATTGGCATGTAGTCCTCAGATGGCTGATACAAAAAAAAACTTGAATCTTCCATCAGCAAGAATAGTCACTTGTGGAAGTCTTGGACCCAAAACACCTATGCCTTCCTGACTACGAATCAACAATTAAAATGACAACAGGAGGAATTAGAAAAAATGTGATGGAATGGCGTTAATAAAAAGAGTGACATAAGAATGGAAGAGGAGTTCCTGAAAAGAATTCAAAGGTGAAGTCGGTGTGTGCTAAAGTTCAGAGAGCCAACGGCATGGACGCCACAACAAAGCGTGAGGAAAACCATTTTAAATATTTAAAATTGTTATAGATGGTACTGTCCTGGAACAAGTCAGCAATTTTGAATACCTGGCCAAAAATGTGTCTTACAGTGCAAGCAACGATGTTGTGAATAAGCTGCAGTTCATCTTCATGTGCGGGACAATCAGGAGAACTCTTAAGTCAGGAAGTAAAGAAGCAAGCCTGAAATACTAAAAGGTGGTGGCCCTTCCTACACTTCTTTACGGGTCTGAGAATTGAACTTTAACGAAGGCCAGGCCAGTCGTATTCAAGCGGCTGAAATGAGATTTCTCAGGCTCGTGGCAGGGTATACTCTCCATGATCGCAGAAGAAACACAGATATACGGCAGGAACTAAATATTATGAGTATACTCGACAGAGTTGCCCAGTATCGGCTGAATTGGTGGGAACATATTTGCTGAATTGATGACTGCAAAGAACTATGGAACTATAAGCCGAGTGGATGGAGAGGTGTGGACGTCCGAGGAAGCGCTGGGATGACCAGCTCTAGACTTTGCCTGTCTGAGACCGGAACAAATTATGCTTGGTTTAATCCTTGCAGATGATGATGATGATGGTGAAATTTTTAAACATTTCAAAAGGGGTTACTTTCTTGTAAAATTATAAATAAATATAATGTAATACAAACATCAACAAATTATACATAGCTGAAATACAAATGTCTCTTGTATAAAAGAAATGTAATATAGAAATGAAACTATATTATTAAAAAAAATATAGCATATTTTCACAGTAATCCAGCATAAAATATGTTCGTACGATAACGTCTAATAGGAAGTCTATAAAACACTAGTAATATTTCGGATTACACACACACACACACACACACACAACAACAACTAATAATAATTAGAATTACTATTAATAAACAACGAGAAAGTGTAATCGAATTTGAAATTCGTTGTGTAGTTGCAAGCGAAGACGCACGGCGAATGGAGTAGACGAGATGTTGACATCTAATGATTATGAAGGCGAAAGCTATGGATATTGTGGAACAACAGACGCAAAGTAGTTGAACTGTTATGGACAAGTAAAATATTGCCGAAGAATAGGTGGAGCAAAAACTATGGAATTTTCAGTCAGCAGCAAAAATAAAAAGAGAAAGACCGAGATATGGAAACGGAGTGAACAAATAATGGAGATCCACCAACTGGAAGGAGAAGGCAGAGGAGACAGGCAATGTTGAAAGTTACAACGCAAAAAACGACGGAAGGTGTATTGAACTCGCACGTGTCGGTTGTAAAAACAAATGATAACACAAACGTTTAAGACGATAAGAGATTTTATGAAGTCAAAGAAGCAAAAGCTTGAAGAGACATCGTTATTATCAGAGAATTATTCGCAACGTCACGTAGGCTTCCCAAGCTTTACTAGGAAGACGAAGTCATCTTCTGTAGTTATTGAACGATATATAAATATCGGGTAAAAGCCAATAAGACATTTTAAGACGTTCTGGATCTGCTTGAGTGTTTTTAATGACACTAATGTACTTTCATATGGTAGAGCTGAAACAACACTTACTACGGTAAAGTTTATTTCATATGAGAAAACAAGTTTTTCTGACTATCATACAATCTGATACCATGCTTAAAGTAACTGTAGTATCTAGTGCATAAGACTTTCATTCTTCCATTCATTTGTTCACTACCATAATCATTAGCATCATCATCACGATAAACTTGGAAACATCTTTACGGTTTCACAAATCACACTATTATTAACACGGCCCCGTCGGAGATTCTGTTTCCAGATTGCTACATTCATTTGATTGGTAGCTTTCTTCGGAACAGAACCTTTTGCGTGAGAGTAGTAACACCCTTTCTACGGCAAGGGCTATTACGGCTGGTGTACCTCAGGGAAGCGTCTTGGCCCCCCTTGCTTTTCTCTGAGTACGTCAATGACGTGCCCAAGTTGCCTGGCACCAGGTTGGCCATGTTCGCTGACGACATGGCGGTGTATGCCAAACGGCAGTTATCTGGCTCCAGGAACAATTGGACGAGTACGTTCAGTGGGCAGAGAGATGGAGGGTTGCCATCAACGCGGCCAAGAGCACAGCAGTAGTCTTTTCCAGACGCTTTAGGCTCCCCGACAGACTTTACATAGGTGATATTCAGTTGCCCTGGTCTCGAGAGGTCAAGTACCTCGGGGTCCACCTTGATCGTCATCATACCTGGCTGACACACTCTGCACAAGTAGCCCGCAAGACCGCCAATCGTCTATACCAACTCCGTCCCGTGCTATGCACCAACGCCATGACCCGCCGCCTAGGGAAGCTTATCGTCTCCACCTATGTGGTGCCGATGGTTACCTACGCGATACCCGTTTGGGGCTACTTGACCCATAAGCGAAAGCTTCAGTCTCTCCTTGATTGAGGATTGCGCTGGGCGTGCAAAGCCCATTATCTGACCTCAAACAAAACAATCCGTGACTCCCTGCGTTCCGTTCCCTGGACGCCACTATACGGACGCTGTCCCGCAAATTTTATCGTCGCTCCGCCCGATTCCAGGGCAACCACCTCATTAGCGCCCTCGGTCGCTACCAATCTATGCCAGGAGAATCTTGGACCCGGCCTCGGCGTACTCTCACCCTCAATTAATTATATAATTAATTGAAAACCCACGGCCGGTAGCAGGCCACACCCTAAATCCAGCCCCTATCTATCGTCCCTGCGGCAGGAGCTCTATCTGAAGCTCGGAACCCAGTATATGAGCGGGCGACGGGCATGCCCTTCGTCTCGCACAGCCCACTGGTCCGCGCTTATCATATTTTTTTAACGGATTTTCATCGGCTATTGCCGCACACCCACACCTAACCGCCATCTATTTTTGTCCTATGCATCTTCTTCTGCCAAGTTATGATGTTCCATGGCCTTCCTCATGTTTTCATACCAGGACAGTTTAGGTCTGCCCTCTTTCCTCTGCCTGGGGGCATCCACTGAAATATTTTCCTCGGCCATCTCTGTTCATCCATTCAGAGCAAGTGACCGAACCACTTTAGGCCTCTTCGTTCTACTCTGTTAATAATTGTGTCTTCTGCACGCATCCTTCTTTCTGATCTCCTCCCTGGTTATTCTCTCCCTTCTTGAGACTCCGGCACTTCTACGGAGATAATCCATTTCCACGGCATTCAATTGTCGTATAATTTCCGTGCTCAACGTCCATACCTCACAGCCGTAAGACAGAACTGATTCAACAAAAGCTTTTCCTATATGAATCTTTGTGGCTCTCGAAATATGTTTGTCCCACCAAATAGAGTTCAAGCTTCCTAGAACTTTCCTTCTCTGTTCTATTCGTTTTTTGATTTCGGGTTTTCCTAGGCCTTCCCGTGTTATTAGTGCTCGTAGGTATATAAAATCATCGACCTGTTCAATAGAAGTACTGTCTTTAATCAATACTTCAAATCTGGCATCGGAATTTTACGACTAGGTATTCTGACTTATTTATATTAACATTCAGTCCCCACGTTTCATATGACTTGTATAGTCGGGTAAGCATTCCAGGTCATAAGAATCTTGTGTTATTACTGCTTGGACATCACCAAACTGGATATTAAACAAACATTCTTCTCCAATAATGATACCCATTCTACCGCAGTTTCCTCTCCATTGTTGTAGCGCGACTTCTATGTATACATTGATTAATAATGGCGACAAACTACAGCCCTGTCTTAAGCCCTTGGTGGGATAGATCACCTCTGATAGTTTATTACCTACTCGCACATAAGCCTTGTTATCTTTATAAAGTTCCTTGATTATACTTACAATAGGGGTGTAACTTCCATGGGACTTGGCGTCTGCAGCAGCTTGACTCGGAGGACGAAGTCATAAACTTTCTCCAAATCAACAAATGCTATTTGTGTTTGTTTTTTTCGACTACTCCTTTTTTCCGTAAGTTGTTGAATAATGAATAAATTATCCACATATGATCTTCCTGCTGTAAACTCACTCTAGTCCTCACTTATTCTCCCTTCTGTTTCCAATTCTAATTCGTTCTTGATTAGTTTACAGAATAACCTACTGAGCGTACCGTTAACACTAAGTCCCCTACAGTTGGCTGGATCGTTCTTTTTTCCTTTTTTATAAATTGCTGAGACATATGAAATTTTCCACTCATTTGGCACTTGGCATTATCTTATACGTGCATTCATTAACCCTGTGAGGTGTTGTATAAGTAATTTTCCGCCATATGTTACCATCTCCGTCATTATTCCTCCAGGGCCCGGAGCTCTACCATTCTTCATGGATCCAATCGCTTCTATAACCTTGTCCTCTGTAATTTCAATGTTTATGTTCTGCGTATGTCTGTCCACGTCCTGCGTTGTTATGTTACATTCATTTCTGTTTTCTGTAAATAATTTCTGGTAGTGTTCTTTCCATTCTTCCATATTCGGTTAGAGTTTCGTTCAGTCCTGTTAGTTTTCATTGACTTCAAACATCGCCATATTTCCGTCGACTGTGAACCACCCAATCTGCTTTCTATTTCTATACATTTTCTTTCCCACATTTCATTTTTACTTTCTCTTATTTATCTCTAACTTATCTTTGTTTGATTTTGTACTTATTTCGTTTTTCTTGTGTATTGTTAGCTAACCATCTATTGTAGAGACCATTTTTTTCTTTAATTTTTCCCTATATTTCCTCAGTCATCCACAGTGGGTTGTTTTTCTTTTTTATTTTAAGACCAAATGCTTTATTTGGCACTTGATGTAAAGCCGTTATTATCCTACTATGCTCTTCTTCTATATCATTTTGTACTCATACGCTTATCATATTTCCTGTACGAATTTTCCCAGTTTCCTCTACATTCAATCGATTTTTCTCAGAAGACACATCTAATATTAACCGTACGTTTTTGTTTCGAATTCATTCTCTTGAATTTTTAAATGTTCTTCCGACAGTAATAACGGAAGTCTGAATATTACGTAGATTTTTGTCTTTCAACTTCTAAAGTTTCTGGATACTATAAACGCACTGATTCTGCCACGAGCAAGTTGCATTACCTTCGATGTCTTCCTACAACATGTTCTTGTACTACAGTCTACAGATTGGAACTGAACAAGTTCCAGTTTAAATACAATTAATAATGAATTGTAATGTAATGTGGTTTAGGTCGTATTAAATATAACACGTGTGACGCTCTGCGTTGTAGTTCGCGAGGCCCACACTAAACGTAACAATTAAAACAGTAACTGTTACTGAAATATGCGATAAGAATAAATTCTGCAAGCACTCACGTACGAATAATTATAAATGCGTGCCGACTGAGTTACCTTATAAGTTGTAAGAAAGTCTCAACACGTAAGAATAACTGTATGCTTGCGACACGCACGCAGCCGTAAGTGTTGCGGTTATACATTAAATTCTAGGCCACTGATGTTCACTGTGTTATCTAAACGGCATCGGGCGGACATTATCCTATGTTTCGGCAATCGAGTTACGCTTTGGGTCAAATAGGATAAGGTAACCTGGCAGTCCAGAGGGGCCTATCCCCTCCTTTTGAATATTTTCTTCCTATCTTACTGGGCCTCGACAAATTCTAGCAGTGGTTAATCACGTAAAAACCTTTAATTTTAACGTTGGTTATGGTAACCCTACTGTCTATGGTCATTTCCACTTAAACCCATAATTCATTTAAACTAGTTTTTGACTTAAACTACGCCATAGTTCGGGGAGAAGATGGCCATTGCAGTCAAGATAAAATCAAAACTGCCATTAATATATTTGCCTTCTCCTGTCGGGCTTTTGAGATCGTCGTAATAATTGGTACTGCATTTGTAGCAGGTCTAAATTGTTACTTTGACTCAATCCCACCCTGTACTCAAATTCCTCAGCCAGGAGATCTGTCGTCTTCCTGCATTTTATCTTTCCCTTCACGAAAGTGCATAAAAGTACATATTGCATACCTTTACGTGAGATCTTTTCTCACCAAGATACGTAAGTATAGACATTTTAATTTTTTTACGGTCAATACTACTTCCTCTTTTCTATCGAGCACACGGAACACCTCAGTATTCGTAATACTGCCGTCAAAATAACAGTGCCATTGTAATTTCTATAATACTGTTATTGTAATTACGCATATCATTTCTTCGTATCAGTGTGTTTTAAAGTCCAGCATACGGTGCCGTATAAGAGTGTAGAGGAAACAGCAACAACGTGGTCTAACTCGGCTACCTATAAAGAACGAATGGCTACTCATTGGCTCTAACTGTATCTGAGCTCTTATTTCTTTTGTTTAATTACAATAATTACCTAGTTAACTTACTTTCGGTGAATGTATCTCCTTCTATCACAACGTACAGTGTTTGCTAAACTGTTTTTCTATGTGTTAACTGTTTCTTATGTGTTAAAATACTGTTTTTCTTTAGTAATATGTTCTGTTATAAGATTGCGCTATGAAAATTACACCTGCAGAGGCAAAAGCGCAGAACGTGTAACAGCAGTATGTCCATAACTATGATGTTACGTGGCACACTTGCTGATTATTTATGTTGAAAACGTATTAATAATATGGGCAACGTGTATCATAGGCACAGGTGTACAGAAAGTATTAACTTTAGGTAGACTTATCTGTAGTTACTATGTTTCGCGTTAATCTGTTCTCGTACCCCTACGTTCGACGTTTTCTTCAAGGCACGCTATCTAACGGTGAAGATTAACCTTATTTTATTATTAACGCTGTCACTAACCGTAATAATAACCTTACTAACCTTATTTTATTACGGTATTATTAACGGTATTAACGGTAAGATTAACGGTATTATTATTATTTTAATAATAATTATAGCATCCTTCAGACCTTCGTATTAAGATATTTAAACGGATTATCAAACAAAAGTGTTTACAAAATTAAGAAAGGTAGAAAATATTAGACAACAAAATATACCCTAGTGTTTGCTCAGACTTCAAGCGGTGACTCGTAACGAACACAGCAAAGATGTTACCACCGCTTCTTCTTCTTCTTCTCCTCCTCAAACCTGAGGTTGGTGGCTTGGAATTTCTTTTCTTCCGAGGACAGTGTCTTAATCGTCACAAGCCTACTTCCTCCTTTTTTCTCATCCATATACTCCTGTCTCGGCCTCCCCCCCCCCCACCAACTATGCTCCCCAATCGTAATCCCCTCGACCACGATGGTGGACCAGTTTTAATGGCGTAGCAGTTGACCAACCAAACTGTTCACACCGCCAGCACCATAAAAATTAACATCGCCACCCAGATCGTGTAGTGACTAATGCAACTCACCCGGGATTTTACTTGGAGGGGAGGCTAATCTCTATGTATTTGTTGTTTTCATGAAACACAATGGCGATATAATGAAGATGCTGGAACCAGGCTCGCTCTTTAAGTAGTTAATTTTTTAAAAGAAATGTAAAATTCAAACAGTAAAGAAAATAACCGACCACATACGTACCACCACCACTACTACTACTACTACTACTACTACTACTACTACTACTACTACTACTACTACTACTACTACTACTACTACTACTGCTACCACCACCAGCACCACCACTATTACTATTAAACAACAACAACAACAACAACAACAACAAAAACAACAACAACAACAACGTAATAATAATTAATATTATTATTGTAACAATACTAATTATTATTATATAATAATTGTAGCCTAATTAAATATAATCATAATAAAACACAACGAAATCTTCATTACAGAATAATCAAGTAACTTATCAATAACAGATTGTTTACTTTTATGGGTAAATGTGCAATATTCTGTTTTTTTTTTTTCAGAAAGTGAGTAACTAAACGGATTAACCTTTGGAGCACTCCTAATTCACACACACACAATTATGAAGGTTTTAAAAATATACAAACACTTGGTACGTTTCACAGATTTTATTTAACTCTGACAGCTGTTTCGACTTCCTAAGCCATTGTCAAAGAGACGAAAACAGATATACGTACCAAGTGTTTGTATATTATTAAAAAACCTTTGTATTAATATGTTTCACCAAGTGCTCAACGAGTCATCAATTAACACACAATTATTTTAATAAGCCTCACTTTTCTTGTTGACCGATTAATGTATTCAGGAAATTTACCATATCATTTTCATCGCTTTTTGTCTTATATTTTATTAAATTCTTCTCAACATTAGTAATTTTTTCGAGGGGAACGAGTCGATATAACGTTTTACTGAGGTGCGAGGCTGCGTGAAACGTAAATATGAGGTCCAATGTGACTACATTTATGTCCGAAATCTCGTGTCCGTTTACATTAAAATTACGTGTAGCTCTAATAAAAGTCAAAGTTACAATTCTAGCAAAAAAAATGCTATTTCACTATTATTATTGTTGTTGTTTTTATTAATAAAGTATCTAATTTATACCTCTTGAAAGCTTTTTTTAGGTAAAAATAACAAAATCTCCTTGGTTCATTCCAAAACGGCTCGCACACCTGTAACAAAAAGAACAACGATACTTTAGACATTTTATTCATACAGTGGAGGAGAGCGGAGACAGACAGTGTGAGAGGAAGAGGAGGCGGCTGTTCATCAGTAGGAGAAGGAGAGAGCAGCGCACTGCCTGTTGAATAACCTAATCACATAGTGTACGTCGGCCAAACAATGCACCATCGCCTATAGACACAATGTTTTATATACACTTATTAATTATTACGTTAAATTATCTGTGTGCTTCTAAGAAATGCGTCCGTCCATATTAACGTTCCTAGAAGAACGTCAGCCACCGGCCAATAAGAAACAACACCATCCATTAGGAACGCGTACGAACGCCGCGCGTGTGAGATGCGGGCGGCCGTACGTACCCGCGCACCGTTTTATTCACAGGCCGTTGACCTTATAAGTAACGTTTTTAGGGCTGTGTGATAATGGAAGCTCTAGTAATGATCCTTTTATTACAGGTAAGCTGCAACTATTTTAACACCTTTTTTCGAGTTTCCTTCACCGTATAATCATCGTCTTTGCTCTCGTCGGCAAGCACCACCGTCATGTCGACAAAACCGTAAGGTGGACGATGAAACGTGTCTTACAAGTTATGGTCAATTAATCAAATGTTATTCTCACACGTGAAGCAGGAATGAAGAAGGTGGACAGAAAGGGTTTCCCGGAACCGTATAAACCACAAAGTGGTATCTCAGACTATAGAAAGAAAAGAAAGATAGTGAGTACATAATCTAAAAGACATTCAAAAAGAAAAAACTGAAGAATTATAAAATAAGGAAGATTTTTGGTCCAAAGAGAGGTAGAAGAAAATAAGCGATAAAAAATTACCTCTGAAAAACTTAAGAGTAGGCTAAATATACTACGGTACTGTATTCGAAAACGAAAGATTGCATTCGAATCCTTGGTCCGAACATTTGCTGACACTTGGTTCGAATGAATCCGGTTAAATCAAGGAAAGAGTAACTGATCGTTCTGATAAAACCTCCAATACGAACAATCGTTGGTTCTTAGAAACAAAGAAGAATTTAGCAGAAATGAGCACTCTGAAAGAACCAACTTTTTGAAACACAGATAGTGTACTTTTTGGAAAAGGAGAAAGGAATTCGAGTGTTTTCATGGAAACAAATATGGTTTAGAAAAAAAAAATAAATAGAAGAAAGAACATTGTGAAAGGATGAAGAAGCACAGGAAGGAGAAAGACGTACGAAGAAAGATCATAAACGGAGCTGGCTATGGATCACGGATTCTATAGTTGGCAAAAACAAAAAACAAAAAAATGGTGGTAAATTAACCAGTTAGGCTAATATTCCAAAGGTGAGAAAAAAGCTTGTCCGGCATATGTAACCATAGAAGAATCGTGACAGGCAACTGCCTATCCTCACTAGTCCACTAGTCCTCAGATTAGCCTATGTGCTCCACGATAAAGTTATAGTGACAGTTGTTGATACGGCTCTGAAATTTATAAGTTCCCGTTTGTTTTTTCTGAAACCATACAGTCACAATAGTGGGTTTTACACGGCCGGAGTTAACCTTGATTTCGTTTTTGGTTTTCCTTGTGTTCTATCGGCCATGATCTACTGTCGTTCTTCATCCGCCAAAACTATCGTTACAGGATCGTCATCAGCCATTGAAAATTAACTACTGTAGATAACCGAAACTTTTGCTTGAAGATTGAGGAACAACAGACTATAGCCCAGTAAACCAAAACGATGCCAAAAACACAGACAGTTTTCACTCAATCGCTTGCTCTTCCAAGCTCCTACTGTACTTTAAAATTAAAGGGACTGGGTGAAAGAGAAACACTGAGCAACGTATAACATTGCACATTAACAATTATTTTGAACGTTTCTTGTAACCACTATGTTATCCACTACGAAATGCCCAGTCCCAGTTATAATTTCATTTACCGTTAGGCTTTAACCCAAGCTGATCTGTTTGTTAAATTATATTATTTTTAACCATTATTATTTTTTTTACAATCCAGGATTAACATAAATCTTCCAATAAAAATTATAAAACATGAACATAATAAACCTTCTACGAAAATGAAGTCTATCAATTAACTATCTAATATTTCTAATTAAATGGTTCAATTCTTCTTCTTCTTCTTCTTCTTCTTCTTCTTCTTCTTCTTCTTCTCCCTTCAAGCAACAGTCCGCGGCCTGTTGCTGGTCGCTGGTAAAGCTCAGTTCCACCAACACCAGAGAGAAATCAGCTATCTACTATCTATCGACGGGAGCGAACCGCATGCGCGAGAGGATGTGTGTGTGTGTGTGTGTGTGTGTGTGCGCGCGCGCGTCTCTATTACTTATCTAGCCCAGTCATGCCAGACAATACTGCTGAATTTTTTCCCAGCGATAGGTGTGGGCGAGGAGACAGAGTCGTGACTCGATCCACTACCGCAGCACAGCCGTTGAGATTGTGAGTCTCGAACGTTACCGGCCCGCGCTGCTCACTTAATTGATCTCAGTTTTACTTGCCAAACTTTCGTAACTTTTAATATCATTCTTGCGTATTATTTAGGTTCCAAATCATATCACGTCTTCAAAGTCGTCCCTTGTTACTTCGTTCAAACAGTAGGCCTATTTGACAGCTTCGCAATACCGTGGAAAATGGTCACACACACACACACACACACACACACACACACACACACACACACACACACACTTCCTCCCTCCATTCACTGTTCCATGTCATCCTCCAGTACCAAGCCTCCACCATGCAACACCGTTCTCTGCTTTCCAGCATACTAATACATTCTGCTGTTATTTTCCTTTTTTCTGCTGAATATTACTAGTGACAACGTACGTGACGCCTCTCTGATTTCTACAACCTCTGTTAATCTACATGTTGTTTTAACAGCTCCAACTAATTTACTTCGATTTAAGTTGACAAGTTATGCATCATAATCATTTCTACAATCCTCAGGTTATCCAACAGCTCGTTACCCAAAATTCCCCCACCGTTTTTGCTTCATTTGGAAATGTAAACACATTTGAGCCAGTTGACTATACAGCCCTCTACCGAGTTCCCGACAATATTTTACTGTCATTATCAGTATCTTTTCTTCAGAAGTGGCCGTCCCGATCTCCCATCTCATTCCTCCCGTAGCGGTTTGGTTACGAACACGCAAACGTCACGCGCAAAATCGTAATCTGTTCTATTTAATCACTTCACATCACATCAGTTATCTGTGATCTGTACCACACTTATATCACGTCAAAATGTTAACTGCTACACGAGGTTATATATCAGAGCCAGAACCATGGTTTTCATCCCTTCACAGCTGCAGTCATTGATTAAGTTTTCCGTATTTCGTGACTGTCCAATTCCTCTTTCAGTGGCGCTACGGCCTGAAATCGACTTTGGTCTCATAGATCTTGACTCTATATAACTTATTTAATTCTACTGGCACCCACTGCAACAACATGTCCCCATCCTTTCCCTGGACGCCGATTTTGTCTTTAGTTTTACATATTTACTATAAGGACTCTTTTCGGCTTTCACCTGTTATTCACTTTCACTACGTGACCAGCCAACTCGAATCTCCTCAGTTCTAAATATCTGCCGTTAGTTCGTTGATTTATCCTAATCAAAACTGCCCTCAATACTTTGAATTACTTACTACATCTGATTTTTTATTATTTAGAAACCATTTTTTGCGGGTGCTGTATTTGGTTCCCTTTTTAACTAAAATTACACTGCTTTTACAAATGAACAGATTGAATTAATTCATACAATATACGTACACATGCTTAATTTTGATTTTAGATTTTCTGTCATATTAATATGAAATTATGTGTTACGTATCAGTTATTCTCGAAAGTTTCACAGAAACATTCCGTAATTTGTCTGTTCATTTATGCACCGATATATTCAGGATATTCGTCGTTTATCAACAGTTATCAATGTTCTGCAGGGGAAATAGTACGAAACACAATAGTACGGGCGCACAAGTCATTGGTAGGACCGCTTAGTTCGTTTAGCGATGCATCTTTCCGTTCACCTTTATAATTAACAAATTTGACTCTAATTTAAATTTGTTGTGTAATTATGCTAATTTATGGAATTTAATTATGTGATTATCCAATTAGGTTAATTTATGTCAAATTAATTTAAATTGCGTAATATATTAATTACTTTGATGTGATTGACTGTGTTCATTAACGATTAGCATAATTACTGCACTGAGACTCTTATAGTTGTATAAAAACGATATAGGAAAATTTACTACAAATAATTCAATTGACGTTAGTGTTTGTTACAAGGTAAAATGACAATAATGAACGCATAAATACTTAGCAAATAAATACTTATTTATTTAACATTATTCAAATAAAGAAAACTTCCGATATATGGATATAAATTATGCCCTGTAAGTACATTCATAAAAGAAAACATATATATAAGAATACAAATTACAATATGAATTCATTACGTCGTTCGCTGAAAACACACACACACACATATATATATATATATATAACACAATGAATATACATAAACATAGACAATCAATATATTAATCTTACACTAATGCGTTCATTTTGCCTCAGATGAGTATCTTTATATATTTAATGTTATCATTACATCGATATAATTTCTCAAAGTGTGATTTCTTTGAAAAGAGTCAGGACAGTAGAGTTATTATAACAGTAATAACATGAAGAATTACTTGTGATAGTGGATTATCCAAAAACTCCATCGGTGAAACTCCTTTCCACTGATGATCCAAATAAGTAAAGGTTGCGTGAATTTGATGCTTGTCATCACTTAGCACTCGCGGATAAGATTCACTCGCGGTGTGTGTGTGTCCTCCGTTGGTGTCGGCCGTTAATATGGAAGTCTATAAAGTTTTGTGTTGCATAAGTGCATCCATTGTTAATGATCGTGTATAGATAACTGTCTACCGTCAAACTTCTTCGTGCGTCTATATACGTTAATGTATTGTGTTTAGTTTACATGACGTATTGTCTCATTATAATATCGTGCTTGAATCTTAGCGGCATTTATAACACTTCACACTGCGTAAGTTGACTTTGGTCATTAAAACTTTCTAAACCGTGTCATCCACTAATTATTCTTGCTCACTTATTAAATGACACTGGCCAGCAAACATTTTTCAGCGGTACACTTCCGTAACTCGGTAAAATATTGACGTAAAGTTTTGTGAGTCTGTTATTAAATGAAGACTGATTAACTGAATAACTTGTGAATAAATAACTTAGTTCTTAACAAGCGGTAGCTGAGTAAAACTTAGTAACTGAAAGTTTTTAACACTTGAAGTATACTGCATGATTGAGTAACTGCTAATACACTAAGAATGAATAACTTGTGGATAATTGAAAGAACTATGTTAACTGACTAAAGTACTGCGTAACTGAGTTTAGAAAAGACTGAGAAATATAGTAAGACTGATAATATAGTAACACTGATAAATATATTGTAACATGACATAAGGTAGTGAAGATCCATGATAATTAACTATAAATTAAAGAAGCTGAAGACAAGAATAAAAGGCAAGAACTTATAAACTCAGAGATTAATAACCCAATAACCCAAATGACAAATGACTGATAAACTGACAATGACCTGACACAATAGATCGGATAAATACAAAAGGAACAACGGAACAAGGAAGAAGAAGCTAAGAACCAAATGTAATCAAGAATTTGAGAATGAACATTGTAAATCCCTAATAATGACCATTAAAATGTATGTTAACCACTGAACTAATGTAATTAGAGTATAGATGAGATTTACCTAGGGTAACAATGACAAATAAGAAAGATAGTAATGTTATGTATATTTTATTGATGAAGGAATGTGTTTATAAATATAAGTTAGGGAAATAATAATACACACACCCTAATAAATAGTGATAAATATAATCAAAACTAGTAAACATACCCTAAGGCAAATAAAGGCCACAGTTAATTACCAAAAGTGATCATTAGTGAAGGGAAAATAAAATAAACAATTATAACCAGTAACCCCATGATGATAGTAACATCAATAAAAAACCCAGTGAATAATCAAGTGAGTGAAAGAAGGAGTATATTAATATAAAGTGGTGACATGTAGTGGCAGCATGTTGCACATAGTAAGTGAAAGTGCATGTTGCAGATAGTAAGTGAAAGTGTATAAGTCAAAAACCTTCTATGAAGGAAAAAGTGTAGTTGGTGAACTTCAAAAAGTATTCTAGTTAGTAAACTGAATTAGAATAACAGGAAGACCAGTGATAAACTTTGTACTAGTAAGTAAGAGGAACTCATTATAATGTGATTAAGGTAAGCCATAGGTAATAAGGATTATAGGATAAGATAGAAATTAAGTCATTGGAATGAAGGGCAAACAAGAACGATAGACACTTTTTTCTAGTGAAGGAATGGGGGAATAGTATATATTGTGTAAAGTATAGTTTAATGTTAGTATAATAAGGATGTTATTATTGTTTAAAAAGAACCAATATAATGTAATGAATTATTAATTGAACCAGATAGTAGAAGGGAACAGAAAGGTAGTTAGAAGTTATTTCAGGCTTGAACCTGTAAGGAAACTGTTTATTGTTATAATAAGAGGTGTAGTTAGGAACACCAATGTTTATTACTTGTTTCTGTTAAAAAATTGTTTTAAAAAATACCAAATATAAAGGTAAGAAGTTACTAAGGAATGTTAGATAGTAGTATAGTAAAATCTAGGCTCTAGGCCTAACTGTTAATAAAGAATTTTGTAAATTTGAGAACAAATAATAGTCCAATATCAAAGCAGAGTATACCAAATGTTTAAACAAGTTAAGTGGGTATTCCTAATACCAAAATGTATAAATAACAGCCAATTTTGACTAAAATATATATAAAATATAAATAAGGAAAATAACAAAAATGTAATTAGCTACTCAAAAGTGACCATGAGGGGTATCAAAATGATCCTTATCAAAAATTATGAACAATGGTATTCATGTAATAAACCTAGCTATTAATATAAGATAGAAATCTTCATTTGAAGATATTTTGTAAAATTAAACTAAAATAAGCCGTTAAAATATAACAATGACATAAATTAATGACCAATGAGAATTAGCATAATTTATTAGGTAACAATAGCAACCGAAATTTATTGCCAAAAAACCGTTAGATTTTCGTGAGTCCATTATTGACCGACGCCGAGGGCGGATTGATGTAGCTCTCACTCCAAATTCTATCCCAAATAAGTGAATTTTGACTAAAATCAAAGGAAAGGAAGATAGTAATAGCAGTCCAGGGAATACCTGATAATATATTATTTATTAAATTTTTTCACAAACCATAATTACCCGAGGAAATCAAGAAGACGTCTGGAAGAATAGCTGACGACTCATCCCGAAGGAAGACCATAGGGACCTACTTCAACCCAAGAAGACGGACGATCGCAGAACGAGTACGAAGCCGAACTGTACGGAAAAAACCGTCTGGACGAGATTAATGAGATTCCGAAGAATAGAAGACGACTGGATCCATCCGGAAGAAGTAGACGGCATCGCAGAAGCTCCATCGAGAATTGATGAGTATAAACAATAATCTCATTAAAACGAATTCCAAATTTTTCTATCAAAAATAATAAACCACAATTTTCACTTCACTGATCACTATTCTGATTTAGAACTGAAGGTATTTGTAATATCACTATTTGAACTTTAATCAATTGATAATTATTTAAACTGAGATATAATAAATAGTTAACAAACATAACTGATTAATAAATCCTAACCAAAAAGTTTACTAAATCTCATTGATGATTACTTACTCGAATGTATTAAAATATTAATTTTTGTGTACCTAGTATTAAGGATTATTATAAATTTGTGTATTTTAGCCGTAGTCCAATATTTCTGTAGCAAAAAGGACTTATTAACACCCCTGAGTAAAACATTTTATTGTAAACCGACGATAACCGCCAAGACGGTTGTACCTGACATTGAACCTGAGCATGCCAACTGAGCAACTGTAAAAGCCGGTGCTAAGATTAAATAATGTACTTCTAACTAACTGAAAACTATCAAAGTGTTAATAAATATTATTATTCTGCAACACTGTATGTTTCATTCGAGCAAATTAAGATAATAAATAAAAATTTATTGAAGTGAAAACAACAAAACAAGACGTTAGCGAAGTCGACACTGAAGGAAGGCGTGCGCCAATCAGGTGGCGAGGCGGCAATATTCAAACCAAACGCCGAGAGATACGGTTTACCCGTAAATGGTAAGAGAAGGTACTATTCGACTCCCTACACACAAATAACAGTGACAGATATTATTGAACTTATTAATAACGTCAATCATACACCCATACTATACCACTAACCCAACTACCGCACACATTTACTATACGAAAATAGAACAACTTACAGAAACACTAACTATTTTTAAACACCAAGTAACAGAAGACGTTACAATATTAAGACTGATAAATATATTAAGACTGAGAATTATAGTAAGACTGCCGCTTCGCGTGCCCTGTAAACAGTTTTTATTAAGCTTCATTTACCATAATGCAATGTCCTGGCAAATACGCCTTTGGTCAAACACGATAGGTCAGATAATTCCTACCACTACGAAGAACTATGGTTCTCGACCCCTGATTCGCTGTTCTCGTTGCCCTCATGACGACAGTCCTCTCCACTTGCGTTCTGGGAAGATGCTAGGCTCTGGTTGGTTATCGGACATCCCCTCAAGTACACTACGAAAGGGCTCCGTACCATTTCTTAGAATGTAGAGCAATCCCGCGCCTGTCCATCAAGCTTTTGTTCAAGTATGCTCCGAAGGTCTGCTGTTATTCTCATGCGAACAATACGTAGCATTTCGTTATTGTTTGACTTCCCACGACCCTTGTTTGTCAATTAGCAGCTCCTTGCGTGTCGTCATCCCCAAGATGCCACTCCGGTCTCCCGTCATAAATACTACTTGTCATCCTTACAATGTTTTCATGCTGTGCACACTTCCTGGCTGCATTTACTTGGTGTACACTGCTTTGTCTTCATACGGGGTAAGACTCTCCTAAACCCCTTGTGTGAGTATCCTTTTCTTATTGCTGGCACGCTCCAAATTAACCTTATAGCGTGTGTTCGCTACAATTTCTCCGTATCTGTGCCACCGTACTGTATCCTTTGTTTAGGTTGTTGTGGGGCTGTAAATCTGTGTTGAGCCGAGTCTGTCACAGTCGAACCTACTTTCTATTGTAGTGTTGTGTCAGGCATTTTCTCATTGTTTCCTAGCAAGCGTCCAGTTGACATGTTGTTAAGTTGTCCCTTTATTTATTACTTCTGGCTTGGGTTGGGGTGACTCGACCTGTGTAACGCACTTCTTGATCAAAATTTATAAAATTAAAATTTTTGGTCATTACACCTTGTTCTACTAACGTCAACAATAATCAATTAACGACTCGTCGAAAAGTTGACTTTGGTCATTAAAACTTTCTAAACCGTGTCATCCACTAATTATTCTTGCTCACTTATTACATGACACTGGCCAGCAAACATTTTTCAGCGGAATATGTATAACCGTTAATATCATCTGTCTCATTACGGATTCTTCCAAATATCATTATAGGTAATATAAAGATTTTTTTCACCATACATTATGTGGATATATTCTGTAACGAAACATTGCAGAACCAGAACGCTGTGTAAGAAATATAAATGTGTAAGAAATTTCTTTTTCATGAGTATAAGCAGGTATAGAAAATAAGTGTGTGCAGTTTTGTTAATTATGTATAAGAGCTCTATTAAAATTAAGACTATGAAGTGAGGCATCTCAAATTGTTCATAATTTGTATCCATATATGTGTAGCCTTAGTGCGTGAGTGCGCGTCTGCAGGAATCAAATAAAAAAAGTTAATAACTTCGTTATTTATTAAAATAAAACTTGGACAGGTTATAAATCACATTTGACGCTACAGTTTTTTTAATGTCTTATGAACGATTCAACATATCTGAATTAGTTTTTTTATACAATTTTAAATATTCTAAAAAGGTTATACATTTTGTAGACACCAGTCAGTCACGAATCTGCGACTTTCTGCGAAGGCTGACAAGAGCGTAGTGTCTTCAGGTTTGTATCTATGACGTAGAAAGCAATTTCAACCAATCATAACTCTCGATATGTCAGACAGACATATTTGATCTTCAGTTCGTCAGAAAGCGCTGACAATAGTAGACAAATTCTTCGTGCGACATTTTCGTCTGAGGAACCGCGAGCTTAAGTGTCGCGTGGGAACGTTGAAAACTCAAATCAGTCGTATAATTTCAAATACCAGTCTGAGATTATCAGACAGTTTAAAATATATTATTTGGATAAAATTAATAATACAGGTCAGTATTACATAGTGGGAGAGTGGAAGATGTCCACTTAGGTAAGTTATGCTCATCCGGAGTTGTGACGTAAATGTGGTCACAGATTGGAAACAGAAAAGTCCAAGAGGAAAAGAAAGACCGCATAAGAAATGGAGAGATATCGTAAGGTCTCACGATAATGGAAGTTATACTGGAAATATGTAGTGGGCCAAAGAGGCAAGTGGCTACACAGATGATTGTAGCGCAGGAGGAAAAATAAGATAGATTGTTATCATCACACCTAGCGTAAAGGCTAGGTGGCTTCGTTAAGAAAATATGGCTAGGTACATTCTTTAAAAAATATGTTTGCACTGATTCTAACGTCACTATATCGTTGTAGGTTTCGTAAATGAATGGAACTAAACCGCTGCTCATATCATAACAGATCCTCCCGAATAAATGTAACTGATAGTACCGCCGTATCTAAATAGACCTGTATGCGATCGATAACATCATTCGTAATGTTACGTATTCTCCAAACATATGTACGTGCTTGATACCATCAGCCGCGTTGTAATGCGCGGTTGTACATACATGAATGTGCAGCAAGCAAACCGTAAAATATTTTAGCGGTGCATTGGTTTTCCACATCAGTGGTTCTCGTGCAGCGTATAAATTCTGTATGAGTGTAATTAGTGGCCCTCGCTCGCACGCACACACGTACGGCGGCGCGCAATAATCGTGCGTTTGTAAACCGTAACTTACGGGAACACTTCTAAAATATTCCGCCCAACAAACGAAGACAAAAGACATGGACATTTTATTTCAAGTTGGTTTTATAATTAGGTGTCACAATAGTGTGTTGACTTTACGGAATAATAAAAGGATAGTCCTTTATTGGTTCGTAGATGTAAGCCGAAGCTTCCTAAGCGTACCGGACAGCAATTGTTGATGATGGGAACAGCGATGATGACGACGACGTTGACGACGATGAAAGAAGGAGGAGGAGGAGGAGCAAGAGGAGGAAAAAATTTGCTTTTGATATGACGATGTCAATTTTAATTATGATCATGCCGGTTATAATGTGTTACTCAGAGGTGTTATCATCAGGACTACTTAAAAAACGGCCGGCTTCTTTTTACAGCTAAATTAGTAAATACGTACAGTACCTTGCCCCTTAGTTTTTACGCTTCCCACTTTCGTCATCTTCTACAGTTGTATTACGTTTTTTCTTCATTTCACAGTCCATTTCAATTTTTACGGTTAATCTACGCAAGCTAAGTCAAGGTGTATGCCTTTTCGTCTCTAGAATTGAATTTTATTAAAACTCACTGATATGCAGATAGGTGAATGACATAATAAGTTTATCACACACACACACACACACACACACACACACACACACACACACACACACACACACACACACACACACACACACACACACACACACACACACACACACACACACACACACACACACACACAGATTCATTTGCACACCAGAATAAAATAAAACATAGACTGTACTATAAAAAAAATATATCAACGATTTAAAGTATTTAGGAGGGACCGGTAAGTTATTTCCAAGTGAACTTTATAATTTTTAATTATTGTCTTTTCTGTATTGAAATAAAATCGGATACTTGATTGTGTTTGTTTTAACTTCTCTTCATTTTGGGAAGGATTTGTAGATATACGGGTTGGATTATAATCAAAACAGGACGGTTAAGTCATGTTTCTAACGAAATAAATAACTATAATTTAGATATCCAGTTATGCTGAAAACAGTGATTTCCCCCAAACAGTAATCTTTATTTGTAAATCTTAACTATATTTACCGCTGTAAAACCATCAAATAATAAGCGTTAATTATAACATTCAAAAATTTTATACTTAATAACGACGGAAATAATAGCCATAACGTTTCCCAACAAATTTGTGGTAAAAAAAAAAAACAGTTAAATTAATTGTATTGTATTGGCCACGTTTTTGCAGGAACATTAAGAAATATAAATAATTGTTTAACTGAAAATAAATTCTTAATGTCACTAGAAATATCAAGGTTTTGTGGCGTTTTCTTCAATTAAATATAAAATGTACGAAAATCTCAAGAACACTGATTGCTAAATGTCATTTATAATCGGCCGTCTGAACACAGTACAATTGGGTTACACTGCCGTTTATATCATCACAGCTACCGGTCGGTGGGAATTAGAATCGCTTGTCAAAGCGGCCGTGTTACATCAGTTTTCCTGTATAATTAATTCTGTCCAGCAATTTTATAGTACATCTTAACCTATCGGACGTGTTCCGCCTTCTTAACTAATGTTCTACGTTATATCATCGACAGTCGTTTTTCTTAACTTCTTCTGTGTTTTTTCTCAGTTAAATATCCTCTCTCAGCGTATTTCTTGCATCGTTACTTACAAAAGGAAATGAAAGGAATTCTTCCTGATTCTGTTTCCTCTCAGTATCTTTACTTTCTTTGCACACTGACACATTTAACGTTTATCAATCTCCTCACCCCCTTTTGACTATATACGGTAGAATATACAAACAGCGATTTCGGTTTTCGTAGATTATGTCGATGAATCGAAGAATACCAAATGCACAGGCGAATAAACAAACCTAAATAAAGTAATTTTACTCTCTCTCTCTCTCTCTCTCTCTCTCTCTCTCTCTCTAATGAATATATATAGGTCTATATTTTGTAGACTATGTACATAACTATTAATGAACATTTCTTTTTGTTTCGTGGGTTTATAATTCTTCCTACTTACCAAGCCCTTTTTAGACATATTTTTCATTTTCCACTATTATCAGAATCAGAAAGAAAATGAGTTACACATTATTAAACATTTAGCAAAATGATCTATTTTGCTTCTTTCTAATTAATTATCTGACGCGAGACAACCAACGTATGTGTTTAAAAATTCAGGTACATTGAATATTTTTTTAAATAGTTATAAGATACAATCTTAAATTTTTATAAACATTCTTGTTTTGTTTTCTATTTGATTTTGTTCTACATGTATTGAACTGTTTATGTACACGTAACACATAACACATAGCACATATACTGCTTTATAAAATTTGGGGCTTTGAATATATTAAAACAATTTCCTTTCTTCCATTTCTGGTATTCATAATTACCTTCTTAAGAATGTATAACATCAATAAAAATCAGTGCGGTAATAGTTTTGATAAGGGGGACATTGTACGTTAATAGGATACGCATGGACTGACAATAACCTAGCATAAAAGTGAATAAACTCGTATTTAACTATTTATTCAATATACCATTTGTTTTTTTATGTTCCTGTGCAACGTAGGCCTATATAGGCCTAGTTGAGAAATGAGTAGTTGTGTGTATATGTATAGGGTGTATAGGGGAATTCTTGTAAAATTTTTGATTGCTATTAAGAATTAACAATATCATTGTAAATAAAATTGTAGCTATTTATAAAAACATTAACACATTCCACAGTAGGCATATTTTTCATTACTAGTCTGCAGCACGTAGATGAGTAATGAACTAATACCATTTACGTCTTAAAGCGCAGTAGGCTTATTAAAACGCTTGTGGTGAGTGATGAAGAAATAGATTAAATGAAATTTTATGATGTTCATTCAAGACCGCGTTTACGACATGGATATCCGATAACATCTGACCAGCGTTTAGCGACGTTAGTGGGCAATAAACCCAAAGTGCCTTCTAGTATTCAGCGCGATATTAGGAACGCTGTCAGAGAATTTAGTCCGGCTCCCTGTGGACCTTCATTTTTTCTGTTCTTCGCTACGTACGTTCTGTTATGTCTCATTAAATTGTTCATCCATTCAGTTCCCTTATCATTCCTTTTTATTTCCTTTCAAGTCTCCTTAGTGTATTAAGCTTCGTTAGGACAAATACTCTGATGTCCAGACATTTTCGCAGTTCCTGAAAAGACGAACCAATATTTGTATTATTACTTAACCACTTGCACAACTGTGTTTATTACGTTATTAAAAGTACTCATACTAAGATTTCATAGAAATCTTAGAAATAAAACAAGACACAGCACAAGGATTAAATTTTATAAGACAATTGCAATACCCACGTTGATTTATGCAAGTGAGGTGTGGGTCATGACAAAAAAGGAAAGCGGCAAGATTCAGAGTGCTGAAATGCAGTTTCTTCGAAATACTTTAAATTGTACATTGCAAGATAGAATAAGGAATGAAGATATCAGAGCATAACTCGAAGTAAAGAACATAAATCAAATTTTTGCAATTTACAGAAGACAATGGTGTGATCATCTGCAAAGGATGACATAGGATCGATTGCCGAAAGCTGCACTGAACTATAAAGCCATTGGTAGAAGAGACGTGGGTCGTCCGAGGATGAGATGGGTGCCGGAACAGGTTTATATAACCTAATCCTTGAAGAGGAGAAGAGGAAGAACGAAAGTACTCTGACAGGAACGTAATAATTATTAAAATAATTACTTTTTATTCAAGTAAGATTTTTACAATCAAATGTAAGATAATTAAATTTTTGTCATATTTGCCGTCATGTTAATCACTTAACCACCAATATTATATGGGTGGTTTGATGTTCCTGATGTAAACTGATTCTTTTAAGTAACTGTGGTTCCCGGTAAAGTACTGTCTATTTTTTTAATATGAATGTTGCAATCTTTAACTACGAAAACGTTGGGTTGACGTCTGGTATATTACACGTTTATTATGTGGCACCACCGCTACTTAGTTAACTGTAGCGTCTTTATGTTCCATTCGAGTGGGCTGTACGACTTCATATAACTGGCGGTCTGACGTTTCTGAGTTCTGCGATACAGCCGTAAGTCACTGAAATCTTATTTCGAAATGAACTAAACAATATTTTCTCTTGCGCTCGGTTCGTTAATAAAATTTGTTTTCGTTTTTGTTTCTAACGTTTTGATTCCCGTTTTATCTCCTGGCCGGTTTTCAACAGGAAATTTTTTGCGCGTAATTCTTTATCCGGGAATCATTTTTCATTTTAATCTATGAGTTCTTATTTATACTAATCACTTAACATTTAATTTAGCCTACTTGAAGAAGGCGGTTAGACCATTTACTTGGTTTTTCACGATTCAGATACTATCCAAAGAAAAATCGTGTCTTATTTTCTTTATAAAACCTTCGAGAGAAAAGTTAGTTACGAGTGTATAACAACTTGTAAAGTTATGGTTGAATCGTGCTATGCTAATGTGATGTATGGAATTTTAATATAGAGTTAAAGTAACGCTGGCGCAGTGAAATGGACTAGGCCTACTTCAGAAGAAGAATAAGTAACAAGGCAGAAGAGAGGTTATGGACGCTGAAGGGACAGCTATGAAACGAGGATTGAAATACTGCCAACACATCATGAGAATGCCAAATGACCGATGAGTAAAATGAATTTTCCTCTGGAAGTCTCGAGAGAAAATAGAGGACATGAAGACCTAGACGCTCATAGTACGAAGGGATCAAAGACGCGAGGAAAGTTGGAACAAATGAATTTGAGGAATAGTAATCTCCAGAGTAATCTCTGCATCGAAAAGTTCTGGCAAAGGGGAACGGGAAAAGAGCAATAAACTGTCTCTGCATAATGGAGTGTACATAGGTATATACACACACACACACACACACACGTTTATGTACATGTATACACACACGTTTAACTCGTATTATGCACGTACGTACATAATCTTTAACAGGTTTGTGATCACTGCTTTTTTAAAAGGGAACCCGCGACATTTAGTTCTTTTCAAGCCTGATTAAATCCGCGCGTGCTCCTTCTCTGTGCTAACACCTAATAGTGATAACAAAGTCTCTTGGAGAGGCTAAAATAAAATCATGATATATCCTGAGATTAGCGTCTCCTTTACTCTCTCCACACAATTGTGTGTCTTTCTCCTGAACTAATCATAATATATGTTATGATTTAATCCCATAGGAGGTCTGTAATATTTCCGTCGAGAGGAAGGAAATTCGTGGCACTATGTTACGCGTGTTTCTGTAAATTGTTGTCACTTTAACCTCACGTGTTTGCGCCACCAAATATCCAATAAAAAGGCGGCGTGGGAAATGGAAGTATCCTTGAGATGGAATCGTTCGTTTTACGATCGTCGCAAACGTTATGTGACAAGCCTAAGGCCGACGAGCAGTAGGTAACTCTCGGCATTGTGGCCGGGCTGTTGCGTGTGGTCAGATGGCGAACAAAATAAAACTGTTAGAGGGACATTTAAAACGCAGAGGTCATCGTACGGAAAGAGCAGTTTACTGAGCCCTATGGGCTGATGGCAATCGTTCTGGATTAAACCGTTTTATACGTCACAGACTGTACTGACATACATGTTGCAGAAATGTAGACTGTACATCACGAGACACCAAGGTCAGCAGCCTCTCTCTAACAAAGCAAACTTTGCACACACACACACACACACACACACACACACACACACACACACACACACACACGCGCGCGCGGTCTCCCCTTTATACGCATGCCGTGTAAAAAGATGATCTGTAAAATTAACATATTTTCTAGAAATTACAAAATTACACTTTTCGGAGAATTCCGCTTGGGCTGGAGCAGGAGATACAAAGGCGAGGGCTTACGCGCACACCTTCTCGTCGGCGGACAAAAAAAAAAAACGGGCAAGAAAATTTCAATACATTGTGAACATAAACTTGAAATATATTTTAATTACAGCCCCTGTGAGAAGAAATATGACGTGCTTTACAACTAGCATCCGGCACACAGACGGTCATAACTGCCCTTGCGTTAATAAATAATATTTCCTATACAACATTATTATTTTAATAAACGTCCAATAAATATTGCATTAGTAGTTGCAGCTCTAGGCCCAGGCTATTCCCAGACTCTATTTTACATCCCTCCCTCCTACGACACACACATATGCACTTAGTTTTTACCTCTTTAAATACTGTGTTTTCTTCTTTCCGAGCTGTAATTAGGATGAAATAGTTGGGAATATGAAAATGAAATTCAGTACTTCAAGAAAAATGTGGTTTACAAGAGGAGCAAATAAATCATCAGCAGCATAGTTATTATTAGCGCTGCTTGGAGATACTCCGTTTTGCTCGTAAGAAACCAGACGTCAGTTGCGAAAAGTAATCATCAAGTATGCGTAAGAACCACAAGAATAATTATCACTCGGCCCCAAAACCTTACGTCTTTAGTAAAATACCTACCTGTGTGTATAAAATGATACAATTGATTAATAAAAATGTAATAAGTCAGTTATACTCTTTAAAAAATTGTTTAAATAATTTTATAAATTGTGTACACGCGCGCGTGCTGTTGTAAATATGCGCAACCTGTTGCATGTGTATATTCGGTGTTTTCGGTTATTCGGACGTCACTCCGGTCTAATCTCTAACCTTCTTCTACCTTCGACATATGCTTTGTGTGGATTAAAATCCCTTTTTAATCCACAGATCCACAGAAAATGGTGTAATGAACATGGTGTAGAAGGTGCTGTCTACATGAGACCAACTGTGCGCAAGGAGGACAATGTGACCAGCATTACGTTTCAGACGCTTTATTACCCAGGTGTTATCACGTGTTCCCAATTTCACAGGCCTATGCGACCATGAGGAAATGAGGCTAAAAAAAGGGCAAGTTTTAATCCTAAATCGTAATTTTCTGATTGGCTAAATTCTTTTGCTAAAAGTACTCATTTCGAAGTCTTGAAAAATTATGGTTCCACTTTTAAGGTTCTGATTTGTCCGAGGCAATTGTTACTTATCTCAAAACTATAGTGATTAATTAATTCATTATCATTATTACCAGTTCCCAAGCACGGGAAACTAACACTTGTTCTATCTCTTAAATCATAAAATATTTTCGGTAGTCTTCCAATGTGTACTTTACCTCTGTTCGCCATATTCTATAATCTTTATCGAATCCTTATCTTTTCTCTAGCCGCTGTGTAGCCCAGTATTTGTATTCGTATGTGAAACTTGATTTTACAAGAGGAGCTACGATTCATATACGTCATGTGGTGATAAGATAACCATGCATATTTTGTATCAAGTTTCGTTAATGTTTAGTTTAACAACACATTTCCTAGGTAACTTAGAGTTAATATAGGCTATATTTCAGTACTCGTAGATTTTGTTTACAGACAGAGAACACTTGTACTTTCGTGTACCTTTTTTTGCAACTATAGTCTCAATACGGCCGCCTCGCACTCGCTTGTAGTCTTCAACGTACCTCAGAAATAACACTTCACATATCTATAAATCTTATTTACATATCGTCTTTTAAAAAGTAAAATTTCTGAGTCATATTAAAGAGCTAGAATTGCCATGACCTTATAAAACTTCGGCTTGTTTCCTTCAAGGTTTCTCTCAGCAACGTTCTCTTCATGGAACCACAACAGTCTGGAATGAGGAAAATTTCTGCCGTGATATCTTAATTATATAATTTGTTTTTAACTTGTTAACATCAATTGCAAGAAGACAGAAATATATACCTAACTATAAGACGAAAATACTAAAATCTCCACTAAGAAGGTACAATATTATAAAGACGTCGTAGACCGTACGTTTATTATTATAAGACTTCTATTTTCATTTTCAAACAGTCCACGAACCGAAAGTATTAGTCTCTGGAAAACGTTTAAAACGTCTGTAAACACTTTCTTTGTATTTTGTATGTAGATATTTGTATGTAGGTTTTGAAATTACGATTTATTCTGTCTTTTTTGTGAATAAATTTAAAATTTTATTTTTATAAACCAGCCATGATTAGCTTCCCTCTTTTAAAACCATTAATGCAGATTGTATAACTCCGGTAGTATTTTTTGCTCTACCACTGTGTTCATTCACAATTCCGTGAGCTTTGACATAATTAATATATAACATCAAAAAAGTGACATCTTGTAGAAACGTAACTGTTATTCCAGTTAATGGATAAATCCAAACGCGTTCTCAGCTTTAATGACAACATACATGACGTCAGAGACCGGTATCTAATCATTCGAGAGATGTTCGTGTTTCCTGTAGATCTACCAATTAAACAAAATGGTAATGGGTTGTAGTTTCACATGCGGGCGTATGATAAACAGTACACAGTGCATTCATGTAAACAGCGTTATAATGTATCAAGTCGCACACGGTTTTCTTATTTTTTAGACTTCACTCTCCCCCCCCCCCCACACACACACACAAAATTATCGCTTGTCCTGACACACTAAGACTCGAAATCACATGAGTAACTATAAATAAAAATTTTAATTAAATTAATGGAAGATTGTATTAAAAGTATATGTACCGGGCTGTTTGGCCGTGGTCCATGGTTTACAGACAAACCAAACTTTTCGACAGCACCACTGGCTGCCATCATCAGTTTAACAACCCGCGTTCAGGTAGACTCCAACTCCTCGAATTCCACTGATGATAGCAGCCAATGGTGCTGTCGAAACGTTTGGTTTGTCTGTAAACCATGGACCACGGCCAAACAGCCCGGTACATACTTTTAATATAACTGACACCGGCCGTGAAAGCCTTAGAACAATATTAATGGAAGATTGTTTAATTCCTTTATAAATAATTAATATTATTCTGTTGGATGAGGGAACCTAGTCTACATGATACGGTTAGTCCACTGGACAGAACACAATATCAGATGAATTAAAATACATAACATTTGTAATTATCTACTTACATGTATGGTTCTGCTTAGTTTGACCATTATTAAATTTAAAATAAGAGGTGTGCACACCAAATTTCAGCCTTCAAGGGCTTCATAGTTTTCAGATACTTTTCGTCGTTTCTCTGAACTTTTTGTAATTTTAATTTTTCTCTAATTTGAAAATTCGTTATGGGAATGTCTAACAGTTATTTCTTTCATACCAGTTATAAGTATACATTCGTAATAGGCCATTAAGTTTAAACATATGTGTCAGCATATGTATATATATATATATATATAATTTAAATATATACTTACATAAATCTTTATTTAATCACAATATTACAACAACACACTAGAGTGATGAAACACAATAGAGGGCCCCTAGAACTGACCGTATTGGGGCTTCCCTCACATACATGAACTTAACTATGTAGCTCCACAAACAAAAAACCAATTAAATTTCTTGTTTTACAAAAAAAAAGATTATTAAAATTAAAAATACAAATCCAGCAAGCTTCATTAAAAAAATACAATGCAATACAAAACACTCATATAAAGAAGTACAATATAATATAAAAGAAATAATACAATTCCACAAGACTGTAATAATAATCAAAAACCTATTATGTAAAGACTGTAACACATATGCTAATAGTAAACCTGTATAGTTTATTTAGTATAGTATAGTATATTTTACTTTTATACAGGAAACCATAATAGAAATTAAATCGTATTATACAGTAAACCAGTTCATATCTGCAACAACACATTCGACATGCACGTACATTTAATATTCATAACACTGTATATTATTTATAATAAGTGGTGTATGGGCATTATTATGAAAGTCAAAACATGTATATATAAAACGTAACAAATATTTTGAATTTGTAATGGATGTGGAGACATTTTGGAGTTTAATGAAAAACTGTAAACGATTTGCAAATATTTCCAGAAAAAACAGGTCTGTATATTTATACACACGCCCGCCCGCGCGCATTGAATACACATTAATGGCATCGCGTCACTCCACTCGCATCTCAGGAAAAAAGGTCAGAGCGAGGTTCGATAATTACACATTTTTTTAATAGTATGCAACGTGCGAACATTCCACGTTTGTGGAAAAACAAACTGAGAAGCGAGCGCGGGGCAGGCTTGGGGAAAAATAAATCTTTTAGTGAATATCAAACGCAAGTACAGTCGTTGCGGCATAACAAGTTGTCCATGCACAAAAGTTAATAAGTTGAGTACAGTCTCGTATAAAATTACAATGCGGACGTTCACCCCGAGAGACTTCCAACCACTCTCAAGCTTTAAGGATTAAATGATGTTTATTTTTTCCCACAGAACACCGGTGCGTTTCCGAGTTGACCTCGGCTGAATAATTAAATTAGTACTGAATGCTTGGTTTTGGAATTTTGAAACTCCATCCAAAAAAGAATATTTTTATCACCGCTGTCGTCAGTTTCAGAAGTTCACGTTCGAAGTAAACTTGAAAATCCTACCTAACCTCGCAGAAAGCCAAACAGCGATCACTGTATAACTATGATAGATAAACGCGTAATCCTTAAATTAGTGATATGCGTGCGCGATATAGACAGTTATAATTACGATTAGCGATTTGTTTAGAACACAAGTCTGGTGTGGATATGGACTGGTTATAAATCGTAAAATGTTTATATTACATTAACGATAACAATTTTTTTTTTTTTAATTCAAATATTTGAGGTCATATCCCGGCGAACGTTTCACAACTTGACATTCTGTGTCATCAGAAGTTCACTAAATTGTGTACGATGACGGAGAAGATGGAGAAATCGACTCTGCGTTAGGGATACATAAAATACTCGTATATATAATTTGCATTAGGAAACGAAATAACTATTTAATAGTATTAGATTATGCAATAAAATTATAATAAAATATTATTTTATAATAACAACATAATGTAATTATATAAAAAATGTAACAAAATATTTTTATAATAATTTTTCAATAAAAAAAAAAGAAAAATATTCATTAGTTACTCCATGTACGTCTTGAACGGTATAAATAATGTACATTCACAACAATATCCATTATTAATAAGCAATGTATTAATGACAAAAAATGTATACTAATTTACATAAAGACACTCATGAATTGATGAGATAAGTACGTCCTGTGGATACATAAAAATTAATCTATGCTTCTCGTGTTAGAAAATTTAATTAATTAATCTACGCAAGTTAGAAAATTTGAAAATCTCAAAACCTTTTCTAACATTACATGTAGCAGAACAATAAGAATAAGAAGACAAAAGGATGTTTAAAAAGTCTCATATTAATATTAAACATCGTTATGTCTGTCTGGCGTTTTATTGGTTGTTTTTAGAAAAGTAGCTATATTATGTTTTCCAATCACAGATATTTATTAACGTTGAACGCGCACAGTAATTTTCAATTCTCACAGTAGTATCCTCATAACACAGAGAAGTTTGAAAATGATTACTTTTTGAAACTATAAGATGAAAGGGTGTGATGCAATACGTTTCAACTCATCGCTTTTGTGGACAGTATTGTTGTTTACATAATTAATTTATTTATACTTCAAATAATATTTTAAAGTCAATTGTATTATAAATAATAATTAACTTGAAAATATTATTTTTATATAAAATGATATTGTGGACAGTGTCAATATTTAAAACAACGGTATTTCCTGTTTTGTCACGCAGTAAATACCAATTTATGGTATTGATAATAACAATATTCAGTGTTTAAACGGGATTGAAATTCTATTTTCAGTAAAGATGGTACCGGACCCCCCTCGCACACTATATATATATATATATATATATATATATATATATATATATTACACCGACGATTACGAATTGGTGTGTGTGTGTGTGGAATGATAAAACGCAAACGAGTTACGTAAACTAACGCAACGTTTATTAATGTGAGGTGAATAGGTCTAGTTCATCGAACACCAGACATTCCTATAATTGACTGTGACCTGTGTTCAAACGTATAACGTTATAATGGTATAGTGGTAATGGTTATAATGATATTCATTATTAGAATTATAGAATGGTTTATTGAATCAAATACGCATTATAGTTATTATAGGAATTCCACTTGTTAATCGAGGTGATTCTTATAATGGCTTCAGTGGCTTAAAATGTAGGTTTCTGTTTTCTGTGGCCAGCTTCAGTCCACGACATGTTAATTACTCGAGACTGTGGATTCGCCTTTTTTTATTTTTATCCACGACACTGACTGATCTTATTATTCTTCCCCTTCTATCTCTTCTCTCTTCTTCTTCGTTTCCTCCTCCTCCATTCTAGGATTAGGCGATATCATCCGTTTCGGCATATTTTTCAAGCCACATAGTTTGTTCTCTTCCTTACTATCTAAATATTTAGGTTATTCAACACGCTTTCTTCGATTATTGAATTTACAAAGGATGCATTTACTTAAGTGTGATGTTAATTTCTGATGCAGGCAGAGGGAAGAACTAGTAGAGACCAAATATGGAACAGGACCACAAGTAAACAATTTCAGTAAGAATTAGCCTTAGGAAGTTAAGGAACTGTAAAGATTCGACTACGTGACAAGGGTGTATATTGAAAGAGAACTGAAACTCATAATGAAGGCACGCTCGGAAGAAGGAAAGAAAAAGAACGTTCTACATTGGAATGGGTGGATTTGTTATTGAGATGCTGGCTACCAGAAGATGAAAGACTTTACTCGGAGCGAAACGCCTCATCTAAGATAGAAAGAAGTTTAGAAAGTTGATGAGTATTGTAACGAGCAAAAAATTTAAAATTTTTTAAATTTTCACCTCGACGGAGTGCGTTCACACGAGGTGGTGTCAACGGCTTATAGTTGACGCAATAAATAAAGCGTAATGAGAAGATGTCAGAGCAGCGTCGCTAACTAGACAATAGAAAGACGTTAAGTTCGACTCGGCTATAGAAATTGGTTGCACAAGATGACAGGGAAAGTTTAGTTCAGACTTATTGCTCACTACAGCTGTAACAATGTAGGCGAGGACATTCACACTTGTACTGAGAAATGTGGCAGATGTTCGACCAAGTTACGTCAGTATACGAGAGACGACAAAAAGAGGGAAACTACATGTTACAATGGAACGGATGCACTGCACCTTAAGAAACAATACGAAGGCAGAGATCAGACAAAACCTCAAGTCATGTTACGCAGCTGGAGTTATCGTCTAAGTGCCAGACAGAATTTACGAGTGGAAAGTTGGGGTGACTTCACCAACCAGCAGATGTCCAAAATTATTAATAGCTACAAAAAAGGGGTACGACACAGAACAATACTTCGGGAGAACCGAAAGTACAGATAATGGCAATCTAGAGAAACACTAAGTTTACTTCAGACAATGGGTTGATAGACAAGCGTATAATAGCTAAAGTTTCTACGAAAAGGGTCAACGTTCGACAGAGCAAAATCGGGGGATATCTAAGAACCTATCAGAAGCCCTGAGCCACGGAAAAAACTTGTAGAGAGGACTGTTTCCATAGCAACAGAAACGAAGAACCTATCGGAAGAACGATGACGGAGGGTCTTGACATAGTGGGACAAAATATTCCAAGAAAACTCAAAACTGACCAATCACGAATAAAGAAGGCGTAAACTGCGCCAGGGACAAAATTTTGAGTAGGGACGAATTAATAAAACTATATGTCCAAGACGGGGACGAAGCCAGTTTTATTCAAATTTTCTAGAGTTTACTTTAATTGTTCGGAAGCCAGTATATCTCAATTTTTCAAGTAATACACTTTAAGTACGAAGTCAGTTTTACTCTAAGTTCACAAGAGTATATTTAATTATTCGGAGAGATAACTCAAGTTCGGGAGTTAGTACGTCAACGCGTAATTTAGCAGACTTAGTGAAAACATCATGTCACGATAGTCAGACTTAGTAAACTTTTAATAGTGAATTTCGAAGTGCGATGTAACGGACTTAGATAAGAATTCTTCAAAGCGAACAATCAGATCGTTACACGAACAAATATCACCACATATGTACTATACAAAACAATTGAACTTAATTCAGTGTTACTACACCTTATTAAAACCATAAAGAACATGAAACATTAAACTAATTAATCAATCACACGTATATTTGATAAAACAGTGATATAAGTGGAACTAGACATGTACAGTAACGTTAAAACGAACACACAACATACATCGTAAGATGAAGTATTTAATTGAACACTAAACATCAATTATTCACATAAACCTACGCCAACGCGAGTGACCGGAAGTTGTGCAAGTGTTTGTGATTTCAGCGGCATTCAACGAGATGTGTCTTCATGCCATCCTCATCACTGAAACTGGACATCACCAAAGACTAATGGATATTTCATAAATCAAGTAACCATTATTTTAATCATTACTATTTAGTTACTTCTACTGACCTGATTCTTTCAAAGAATTCATCCCTGAGAAATTATTAATAAACGCAATGAATATAAATCAGAATTAAAAACGTAATTAGTGAATATATTAACAAAAAACTATCTGGGATTAATGAACGCATTAATAATTAGAATATGAATTGTTATCTTATTTGATTTATATATGTATGTATGTTTTCTTTGTTTCAGCATGTATTAAAACATGAATTGTTCTTATAAAATATGTATGTATTACAGGTACATCGACGTATCATATGTATGATTATAATTTATTGTGAATGATAAATAAACTAATAATTTAAGTTGATCCTATATATCCGTTTATTATTACCACAGATAACCCAGATATTAATTTAATTTTTGAACAAAATATAAAGTAGAATTTTAAGAGTTTCTTTTGTTCAGTAAAATAAATGAATTGACAATATTAATTATTAAATGATATCGAGTATTTTGTTTATGAATAATCAGAATAGTTATTCATTATATTAAATGGCGCTTCCTACCTGGAGCATAGATAACAAAAAGTAATAGAGAAAATTTAATTATGCATATTTAGTGTAAACAATAAAAGATTACCCTTTATTATCATTGTATTAATTGGCTGCATAAAGCGCGGCATGAAAGTAATTAATTAATGCAAGTAACTGCATATTATCCATTACAAATAAATATTAATATAAATTACATTATATTAAATGGCACCCAAAGAACGTAGGACGTTATAAATATCAATTACATCAATTTAATATCATTGTTAATATAATATTCATTATAGTATACAGACGTAGGACTATGGAGGAGAAGATGAGATCCGAGAGAGCATCATACTTAACTGGCATCTTATTAAATCGTTTTCAGTTATGCCGTTTCTTATACATCCTGTTACATATCACAAGAATTTAATCTTGAGCCTTATAAATGATTTGTATCTTTTTATATATAGGCTTATCCATATTTCTGGACCATCAGAAAAGAACGGTAATGTCCATAACTTTATAGAATTTTATCTGAAGTTTCTTTCCTGTTTTTGATTCTTATGTTATTTTAATAGATAGCTGCAATCTGTTAATATTATCTCGATGACTCGTCTGTTTGATGTATAATATTACACTTCAACCGACTGAATAAATAAAAAATATAAGTTTACCAAATGTATTATTTCAGCAGTGATTACACTGGAACACCATCCTCTTCTTCTTGTTTTTCTTGTTCTCCTACGGCCCTGCGTGGACCACGGCTTCCTCTAGTATTGATCTCCATCCATTCTTCTTCCTACTAGGTGTCTCATATTTCTGGTTGCCATCCTTCTCAAATCCGCTTTCACTTCGTGCATCCATTGACTTTTTGATCTGGCTACCTGCCTCATTACCTGCCTCAATTCACCATACAAATTTCTCATTGATTGCCAGTCTCGATCAGTTTTATCCACATTCCTTAACTAGCCAACCCTTCTGGGCTTAATAAATCATTCTCCTCCTACGAATACAACATCTGTCTCAGTTCTCATGCTCCATATTTCTTCTTCAAAGAAGGAGCATGAATTTTCGTTATTGTTTTTCGTTCAAAACTTTGATTCAAAGATAATCTCCTGTTAAAAGGGAGATCTTATGTCTGTATATACTGTATCTCGTTTACATAGTATTTTCCAGACCCGTTCCCTTATGTGTGTAAAACATGCCCCCATTTGAAGCATTAATCGCCGATTTACACTCTTCTGTAGTCTTTTACCTATGATGATCTCTTTTATATACTTAGTTTTCTGTTCACGTATTTTCTGACCCATTTGATATCACTAGCTCTCTGAATTCTGAATGATTTCTACAAGAGCTGTAATATTCTTGGCAACTAGAACAACATCATCTGCGTAGGTATGAAGCTGTGTTAGCATATAGAACATTTTTCCATTAGTATCAAGATCGTGTTACCTTGAGTAATGCTAAGTTGAAGAATAAGATTGACAGGTTATCCCTCTGTCTAATACCACAAACTATTTTAAACATTCTGATAGACTGAAACTGTTGAGTCTAATGGAAAATTTTGATATATCGAGGAAGCTAAAAAATCTCTCAATCATTACTATAGGCTACTACGCAGCGAGGCTACCTTTTAGAACAGATTTGAGAAGAATTTTAAATAACATATTGTTTGAGTGTTATGGGTTTTTGAAGTACAGAAACTGTTACTACGTCGATACTGTTAAGTTTACTATTTTTTTATTACAGGAAATGGGCAATGAAGACCTGTACTGTTTCATTGAAGCCTGCGAAATTTCTGTTTATAAATTACCTTTCGTGGGCACTCCGAGAAAAACTTACCTATCGAGAAAAACTCCGTCAAAGTATTTCTCCATGAAACTGTACAATTATTTTCCCAGTCACGTAGTATCGAGAAAAACTTCGTCAAAGTGTTTCTCCATAAAACTGTACACTTATTTTCCCTGTCGATCCTTTGAAGACACGGCATCACAGATTGCAGCCACCGTATCAGCATCGTGCACACGGTGAACAAACAAATGCAACCAAACAAAAAGAAATCGAAATTAACGCTTTAATGAGTTGAAACGAAAGCTTAATGCACTGAGTTTTCCTTTTGTTAAGTCACTTGTCGTGCCGTTCTACTTCAATGATCTTTCTAAAATCGCAAACAATTGTTATAGACAGTCCACAAATGTGAGTATCATCCCGTATAAATTCTCCAAAATATTAAGCGATGATCACAGGCCTGTATAAGTAATAATAATTACATTATTAATATCAGATTATAAACAATATGCATGTATACACAGAGCATAATCTTGTAGAAAAAAATCTAATTATATGAGACGCGTGAAGGAATCTAATTATATGTGTTTCTGACAGGCGGGAGGTATTTTTTACATTCGATCTATAACAAGGAAATATTATTTTAGAAAAACACTTGAGATTGGTATACGTTGTGTCGTCTGAATTGCGTTAGTGTGTTTGCTCGGCTGAATTGTTACAACGTTCAACGACCTATACTCGTTGTACGCTATGTGTCTGAGTGATCGCTTAGTTATAATAGTTCTGAAATTTCAATTCAGAAATTTTAATTTATAGACCTTAATATGTACTAAGTTTAAGCATTAACCAGTAGGCCTATTATAAATTCAAGTGATGTTAAGATTTACGGGATAAAAAGTAAAGCTTCAATCCATATTATTTGAAGAATCGAAAAGTATAGGAGTTGTAAAACGGAGGAAAAAGTGCGGAACAGGTGTAGTTGGAAAACGAAATATGACGAAGGAAGAAAGCATAAATATACAGAAGATTAAATGAAAGAAAATGTCCAGTGACCCGCCGCAACAAATTGTCTAAAGACCTCAAGAAGTTGAGTGAGTCCTATTCTAGAACGAATGAATGGTCTTATTATTTTTGTATTAGGTATATTTAATCTAAAAAAGCAGTTTGCGAATTACGAACTGCAACAATCAGACAAACAACTCCTATTATAGATTAGATGAGGCTACAACGCATAAGATGTGCAGAACATGTAGGGAGAATGAGTGACATTAGAATACCCAAGGAAATAATGAAGTGGCAAGTGCCGGCTACGACAAGGATGGGAAGATCAATTACTCGCTAATAGAATAGGACAACATTCAACAGACGGTGACTCTTCCGGAAACGAGGAATTGGCAGGAGATGAGGTTACTGGAGGAAAACGTTGTAGGAGATGCAGGCTCACTATCACGGGGAAGGAAGACAGACTGGCAACCTCATTTAATAGTGGGAGGGATAAAAACTTTTGTACATATGAAACTTAGAAATAAAATGGTTTTCTGTATGAAGTTTACAAACAGAGTGTGGAGGAAAGGAGTATTGGAAAAAGATAAGAAAAAAGTAAAGGAAAAGGAATAAAGGAGAAAATACAAGAAGAAAAACTGAAAATAGATGAAAAAGGACGAAGTACTATCAGTAACATTAACAGTATATGCTGAAGTTAGACACAGGATATTTATAACATGTGTAAACTTTTTTGATAAAGTACAATGTCAGTACGTAAGCGTGCGTGCCAGTTAATGTTATGGGATTACAAAACTTCCTTGCAAACGGACCACGCAACCAGCGGTTACGGAAGAAACGGAAGTTTCGCTCGCCGACCGTGTAATTTGCGTTCGTCCGCAACGCGATTTAAATATGTTTTAAGAAACAAAAACAGATTTTCTGACTCGGAGAAACTAGCAATGAGATTTGACTCGAAAGCCCCGTATAGAGTCACAGACGCGTTTAAACGACCGAACACAGAAAACAACTTTTGCACGTCGTGTAGTGTGACCGACTGAATGGGTAACAGAGTGGAAAACACGGTGAAAGTTTATGTTTTCAGTTCAGTAGAGTGAGGTAGCGATCTGTAATTACACGTGTCATAATGCCCAAAGCGGGGGCGGTCTCTGCGTTCGAGAGCCTCTACGCAAGGTCGTGTCAGTATTATCGGTAGACTGTTTTAACGTCTTGAGTACCTCATTTTATCTGTTGCAAGCACAGATTATCCAGTTTCGATTTAGTTCATTTGAGAACCTTCATTTTAGTTGTACGGTTCTAGTATTGTCCTGTGCTGTTTAGAGGCACGTCTCACTATTATACATACGTAAACAATTAACCAACCTTTGTTGCATTTTAATGTTTTGAAGCTACTGTAGATATAGATCCATCTTCCCAGTGGATGGAAGATTTCTCTCTAGGTAGTACAAGAAACAGAGGGTCTTTTTTGAAGCATAAGAGCCTGTTAACTTCAAGAAGTACAAACAGAAGCAACAGAAGCATCATTATTTATAGACTGGAAGAGTCGTTCGAATTACTGCCGCGGTCAAATCCTTAAGAACCGGCCTTTGGTAGAATGGTATGTTCTTCAAACTGTGGTCTGTCTGCACTAATGTGATTGTCCCATTAGTCAAATGGCATTAGCATATCCAGTTCACGTTGACACTCTCTTCTTCTGATAGTTCCTATCCGTTTCGGATGTTGGATATCATACAGACTATTTTAACTTTCTGTACTGCTGCACGGAATAAGTCAGTTGTATCATACCAAACCAGATCCTTAAAGTTCTCAGCCATGAGATTCTCGGTCGCCCAACTCCTCTCTTTCCAAGTACGTTGACACTGCATGCCCATAATTAAAAGTATTAATCAACTCCAGCTTATCACCTTGAATGAAGTCGATCTACTATAGCTTTGTCATTCTGCCATCGGTGTAGGCCTTTGTCTAAGTGCTACACAGAGACACGTCAAAAACGCAACTACGTCTGTGGAGCCAAAAAAATCATTTACGGTTGATAATCATTTCTTTTATTTGATTTCCGACGTTAATGGTTAAAGCGAACCATTAATAACATTAAAGCAGGAGTAGAAGTGCGCGTAACAGCCGAGCCGCATGGGCCGCAATGCTGGGGGCCTGCGGACTAGGGGGCCCGCGCAAAAATTTCCTATAATTTTTCACGAATGGGTATAAACCATTGAATTTAAGTAAAACCCAATTTCTCCCGTATGTAGGCTACAGTACTTACCATCAAAATCAAATACACTAATTTTTTACGGATATTTTACCAGTACCAAATTTTACCAGTAATTGAGAGTATACATTATTTGGTCAACTGCACAGTAGAGACGTGCTTCCAGTTAAGAATGTACCAAGGCCACCGCCCAGGCATGTATCGTTATTCTTTATGAGCTACGAAAGGAAACTAATAAATGGTCCAAAGTACTGGATCGCATTGTAAATGTTGCTCTGCCATTGGCAGAGTTAAACTTAGCCTTTAGACTCCATAAAGAGAAGATATGCCAGACCAACAGTGAAAATGTTTTGGCAGTGATTGACGTTTTGTCTAAATACGATCCACTGTTATAAGAGATGATCAGTGTTCCTAAGAACAGGGAGAGGTATATGAGTTCCAACATTCAAACTTAATTCACTCAACTTTTATCTAAGAAAGATGAAAATATTATTTTGAAACAGCTTGAATATGCTCAGTTTTTCCCTACATAATGGATACTACAAAAGGCATTAACAGAAAAGATCAACTGAGTAAAATATTCAGATGTCTCAATTTCTAAAGTTGAATCAGAAATAATGGATACTACAAAAGGCATTAACAGAAAATATCAACTGAGTAAAATATTCAGATATGTATCAATTCCTAAAGTTGAATCAGAAAAGCAATGAAAGCTTTTTAGATTTATAGAAACAACCGATGAAACTGGCATAGACTTAGACGAATAGATTTGAAATAGTCTTGAAGAGAATGTATCCTTCCTGTTTACTTTACATAATTTTAGTAGCTACCACAGCTAAAATTGTATCAAATGTATAAAAAACCACCGCTAACACAATACATAAAACTACAGGGCCTAATGTAGGCTGATCATATAGCCAGGATGGGGGACAGAATACCACGAAACCTATTGAATACCAGAATCCACGGAAAAAGACCAGTGGGAAGACTGAGGAGAAGATGGGAGGACGCGGTGGATGAGGGTGCGAAAGAAATAATGAATGTGCGTTCCTAGAGGAGGATGGCTACCGACAGAAGAGAATGGGGGAAAAATTGAAGGAGGCCAGACCCCAACAAGGCCTGTAGTGCCATAGGAGAGAGAGAGAGAGAGAGAGAGAGACCACAGCTATAAGGAGAGGTTATTAGTCAAGAGCAATGCCATGAATTAAGTAAGGGTAGTAGGGATGGCGGAAAAGGATTGCTGCGGGGGTACAGAAGAAAGAGTTACGCCACTGAGTAGTAGTTATTATAGAATTATTAGATTACTAAGCAATTTTCATCAATACAATCATTTATCATAGTTTTTAAGAACAATTATTATTTTATTGCCTTCGATCGTCTGCGATTTTTATTGCATATCAAAATATTTTATACTCGTCCCATGAATCGTTTTACCATGGTTTCTCCTGTAGGCTTAATTATTCTTATGTCTTCGTGGTCTTGCTGTCTAGAATTGAGCACTTCAGGAAATCTACTTCTAGTTCAGCCAGTCTTCTCTTCAACTTCACATTTACAGTCCATTTTCAGTTAAAGTATCTGTTCCACCAGCGTCTGCCCAATTCTTTTCTCGTCTTATCTAGGTACGTTACAGTCACTGGAAATACAGCGATTTTTTACATATAAAATGTAGTGAACATAGTATTTAATTACAGCAAACGGAAGATGTTTCTTACTAAATAGTTTGTTAGTTCACTCTTATAATCAGTTTTTTTTAGTGAATCTAAAAAGTATTCACATTTAAATAACATTTTACATTTAAATTAAAAGGCAACTTATTGTTTTCATTTCGCAGTCATAACGGTGGGAAAAATTCCGCGAGCTCTGACCAGAAAGACTGGATACTCGGCCGTTTCAAGGTCTGCACAACAGACGCTGTCAAATTAATACAGTGGTGTCCGGTTTCCGTGCAGTGTGGTACGTTATGTAATGTAAGTCATTCGTGATACCACGTCATTGGCACGCCACGCACTTCCAACGTTGTGGCCGTAATGACATTACCCCGTGGTCGTGTACGCACGTGAGCATTTATCCACGCGATTGTTTTAATGAGACGGCAAAAGTATCGGTGAAAGTGGACGAAAAAGAGAAATTGAAATAGTGGCCAAGATAAAGCGAGAAAGAAACGAGACAGGTTGAAGTCGACGAAGAGCAAGAAGGACGGGGCAAAATGGTTTTGCGTGAGGCGTTAAGAGAACCTGCCGTGGACAAGTTTATGCGGAACCGGAAACCGTTACGGCCGATCGAAATGAAAATAGTGAAGTGCTTCATTAGAGAATTTCTCGGCTAATAACGTGTAAAATTTCGGTTTCACTTTCTTGATTTCGGACGCGGAGAGAGAGAGAGAGAGAGAGAGAGAGAGAGAGAGAGAGAGAGACAGACAGAGATTGTGTAACAGAAATTTATCGGTGATCGGCGATTGTTTCCCGTTAAGTGAAACGGGTTGCCGAGGTTATATCGTTTGATCGCTTGCCGACTTTGGGCATCGTCAGTTGATTCACGTTTCGTTGGCAGTCAGCTTTACTTAGACGATACTACAAATTTCCCCGACTTCTATAAGTTATCATCTTTGACAAGAATTACGACTTATTTCTCAATCTGTTTCCTTCGGTGTATATACGATACGGAGCATTCTCATCTGATTGCAGTAGTATAGAATTTCCCATTATAATCCGTTATTCATATGGTTCACCGTCTTCCTGTTTTTCTGAATTACTTTAAACAAAACACGAGCAATTACACACACACACACACACACACACACACACACACACACACACACACACACACACACACATGTTATATACGGACAATGAATACGCGTTACACGTTCAGCGACTGTATTTGCAATTCTTCACGGCGATAAAACGGCTCTTTAAAACTAATTTTATACGTGTTTGATTTTATGACGTTCATGTTTACTTCCCTTAGCTATCTTCTTTCTAATACTAGTTTCTTTGTCGGTTAATTGCTTTTAAAATCACTTTATGTTTGTTCGTATTGTGTACGAAGTGCAGTCTTTTCCGTTTTTAATTCTCTGTCTGTCTTTTTGTGAAATACAAGAAATGGTCAAGCTTTACTACAATACAGGGTATTAATAAATATAACATAACCCGATATAATACTAGTCGAGTCGATGAATTTGAGTCTTAAAATCTTAAAATAGGCGTGCTTCTTTACCTCTGTTCTAGTGAATATCACCTGTATATCTCCTGAATACGGGAAAGGAAAAGTGACGAGACAGTTACATTCCATTTTACGGAGCAATCAACTAAAGCCCGAAACAAAAATACAATAAATAAAACAATAGTGGAAAGTATTGTACCATATGGGGCTGAAGTGTGAGAAACTACGGAACACATGAGGAAAAGCTTACGAGCCATGGAAGTGGGATACCGCAGAACGTGCTGTAGGCGTACATTCCAAGATAGGTTTAAAAATAAACAAATAGAAGAATGAATTAATATATGTTCCAGTATAAATGACACAACTGATGCAAACAGATTAAGATGGTACGGGTATGTGTGTCATGGGCAATATTAGATGGCCAAATAAATTACTAGAATGGATCCCGTCCTGAAAGAATAAAACAGAAAGTCCACGAAAGACTTGGATACAAGGCATAAGGAATGCAACGACACAGAGAAATCTGAAGAATGACGATTTAAAGTTTGGAAGATAGGATGCGAGAAACGACATTAAATGTTCTTCGGTATTGCGCGCGCGCACACGCACACACACACACACACACACACACACACTAGTGAATACGAAACATTCGAATTAAAATTCAGATTCAATTTAGATTGAAATTTTTAATCTTAAAGCCTTACAACAGCAGTCATCTCCAACTCAAAAAGTTTTTAAAATAAAAATAATAAAGGAAAATTTATGGAACCAAAAGAAGGAAAAATCAGGAAGAGGAAGAACAACTATGAGATTGATGCTATACTCGAAGGAGGAGATACACTGCGATTTATTAAGTCCAGAAGGATTGTCTGGTTAAGAAAAATGGAGAGAATGGGTCGAGATAACCAAAGAGAATCCTGTTTGGTGAAGTAGGTGGAGGGAAGCGGGTAGGAACACTGAGAAGCAGTGGTTGCAAGAGCTGGAAGAGGAACTAAATGGATGGGAATCAAGAAGTGGAGACGTCTGGCAGAAAGAAGAAGAGAGAGGAGGCGAATAGTCCAGAAAGCCAAGGTCCTCACAGAACTGGAGCGCTATGGAAGACGAAGAAGTATAAGGGTTGAAATTTCTAACAATTCAATTACAAGTGGTAATCAAGGTGAGGATAAATTGTAACAATATGCTTAACTAAAAACCAAAATTCGGAAAGATAGCTAGATCTCTGAGTACACAAAATGAAGGTCACTAGAGTCTCTAGTCTTTCCACTTGTAACTTACGGATCTGTAACTCCTTTCCTCAATGCATCCTGATGTAAAAAATATCTGAGTTTAAAAGAATACGGATATACAGAATTTATAGATTTTCTTATAAGGCAAGATTTTCAGTACTAAGGAACCTCCGTGCAAACAACGAGTATTAATATGCGTTCTATGTGTAGTAGAAAAATACCGGAATGTAACAACAAACCATACGAATCCTCAAACGTCTAATCATTACTTTTGGTTAAAAAACAAATGCCCACAGATATCGAGTTGTAAATTAAAACCTATCAGTACTTTAATCAAAAACATATCAAGATCCTTTAAGACAGAGGCTACTGCCGGGAATATATTACAAATTCCTTATCAGAAACCTAAAAGTATGAGTCACGACATTCGGAACAAGTAGGAAGAGCACTTTCGTAAAGAAGACAGTGGTCTCGTTCTGTAAGCATGGTAGGCCTACTATTCAGTTTGCAGAATGCAAAAATAGTTGTTAAATCGTTACTTCATTCCTTTAGTATAAAGTTTCTAATAATTCCAGGTTCCACTGATCTATCTGTACCGTAATATCTTTTTTAGTTCACTGTTAAGATGACTACAATGGACCGCGTATCGTAAGTCGTAAGTATTATTGTATCGTTTTGGTGACTTAACTTTTTTTTATTCGCGTTTGAAAGAAGGCTGCTTAACGAAGCGTACACGAAACTAAAATGTTACGGGGTAAAGTTATAAGCGACTCTTTCAAACCTGACCATTATTAATGAACATACAAATTTAAGCAACTTTCCGTTGTAATAATGTAGAAGGAAAAATATTCTTTCCATACAACTTGTTCTTTCAATTAATAGTGAAGCTATACGACAGTAGTGTTAGCTGCAATTTGTTTTGTGAGGTGTTGCAATATAAATTTAATAAATGTGTGCAGTAGCGATAGTAAAGGTGTTAAAAAAATAATAATTTACAGACAAAAATACATTTCAGCAGGGACACCTTAAGTAGGGATACAAGGAACGCACAGCATTGGGGAGGCAGGACGTAAGGGGGAGGGAGCTATGGCTTGGTTACATAACAGATTTTTTTCAAATTCGAAATTTAGCCGCAAAGCAACAAAAATATTTAATTCAAAGTAACTTATTTAGGGCATGAACTTTACTCACTTAATATTACCCGTCATTGTTGATGAGAGCAAACATCGGTTTCCAAGTTGAAAATCACAAAGAAATATTTAAGATCGAGGAGGCCACAAGAAGAGAATATAATGTAACTGCAATAAGAATTAAACCCTTACAGACGTAGATACGAATGATACTGCAAAAAATTGCGATAAGAAAATCGACGAAAGTCGAGTTTGGTTGTATTGAAAATGAACAAATGCTTATGTTCAATGCTGTAAGTCATATTTCGATGTTACCGTATTTTCAGTGAATTAATGATAAACAAAAGTGTTTGGTTCTGGTTTATGTTATGAGAAGAATGGATCTCTATTTAGTTTATCCCACTAAACCCATAAACACAGATGGCGGCGAAAAATGATGAAACTCCGCATTTCTGGCTGGTGAGCTAAAGAGGCCAATAAATTTATGAAAGCGCCGAAAGTCGGTACTCGTTTTACTCGTAAGTCAGAAGGAAACTGTTAGAAGCAAAGGTTAATTTAATTGTGTTTACCTTCATCCGCGGATCAACATAAAGAACGCTCGGCTCCTACAGGTACGCGAGGAGTCCCTGTCTTGAGCCCACGCAGCAGAGAAGCAAAGCTATCGTAACGTTTAAAGAATCGGTTTGCAGAATCCGTATGCAAATAAGTTAGTGCATACTTTTAACCAAATTGTGTGGGCGTGTGTCTGTTTGAACTGAACTAGACAAACTGCTATCAAGATCGGAGCGCGGTGAGAGCTTCGCGACCTCCGAGCACGAACCGACCGTCCGACTACTCTGTTGATTAATGTTTGCGTTTATTACAATAACAACGAACATCGTGCAACCGACGTACACCGTTTTAATGAATTATCCTTCTTGTTAGAATGTCATATGTACGTTAGGTAACACGGGAAATACGATTTTAAATAAAATTTTCATAACACGGTCCAGACTGTATTTGATACGAATTTACATTTGTAATGTTTGTCGAGCGCCGCATACTTGAGTCTGTAAGATTGCCAAGTGATGATGCATCCATTTTCGAAACTTTTATGTCATGGATTTCTGAGAAACTGTATTGAAGCAAGACTCTGTGGGCAAACAGAAGTACCCTCTCAGGCGGAAAAAACTAAGTTTTTAACAGTTGGAAGGGTCTGACTTACATATTTAATGCGTTAAAACGTATAACTCGTTTAGCACTCTACGAGAATAAAGACCCATACTGTCTATCTCTGAATGCGTTGCTGTTTCATCCTATTACTCAATGGGCGTGAGATGATTGACAAACAAGTGAGATTAATTACAAAACAACTCCTGCTTTCATTATTCTGACAGAAGGTATGCACTTCCAAATGTATCATACGTTATTTGTGTATCGTTACATTAAATGTAGGCTGTAATCGTTGTCTGTACAGAATTAAGGGACGTACTCCAACGAAGCTTGTGGAAAATTCAGTCTGTAGTCTGGAAACTTCTTAGCCTCACGTCATTTGGGGTCCGCAGTTTAATTACATGTGGCCCTCAAAATGATTGATTTCGCATGTTTACGAGCGGATTCCCGCGTTGAAATTCGCTGGTTTTCCCAAAAGAGTCGCTTCAACGTTTTTGGCTGAAAATGTTTTGGCAGATAGAGCTCTGCGCTGCCATCTTCAGGCTATATAGGCGTTCAATTCAAACAGGCGATCACCAACCATAACGTGTGAACCGTAAGATATACAAACGAAGCTTTAAATGAAGTGCCTTTCCTCTTTTTTCATATTCCAAAATATGATTTAAAATTTTCTCTCCACTTTTATATGTGGAGGCCTACTTTATTCTTTTCTATAATAACCCCCAATTTTTTTTGATATTTTAAAACAAAATATGAATATTACAACTTTTTACACTTGGACACGTCATGGACAACGAAATCCAAGAACTTGTATAGTTTTCGTAAACTTTAGCGTTCAAGATCTGTGGGCAACCAAATGGTTTTCAGAAGATTCCGACGATTTTTTTTTTACTTTTGTATTGGGCTAAACCCATAATTCTATAGATAAGGAAGCGAATATGATAGTTAATATATAGGAGTGAAGAAAATATGGATTAGTTTAGAATTGGGCTATATCCATAATTCTATAGAGATAAGAAGATGAATAAGCTAGTTGAAATATATGGGTAAAAAAATATAAATTTAATTACTAATTACAACGTAAAACCTAGATGAGGATGCAACCAAAGCCTTGAACCGAACTGCGTCCTTGTGTAATTTAACTAACTGGCGAAGAAATAAAACTACAGATTAATATTATTCACTATTTCTTCTCCGAAAAAAATATTAGATTTAGTTACTAAAATAGTTAGAAAATAATATTATTAACGACTGTCATGAAAACTAGGAAAAACGGTAATGGGGAATCAGAAAATTGTCTATACGTGTTTAATAGGTTACGTTAATACATGATAAAAATAATTAAAACGAAATGAAAAACTTGTCACAAAGTAATGGTTGTACACATCAATAAATCATGGAAGTAGTACGAAGAATGATTTGTGTCTAAACATGGTTGTTAACCGTTACCCATCGACTGTTGAATGATTCACGTAATTGCAAACCTGGACTATTGGAAACCCTGACCTGATAGTCTGTCTAGTTAGAAAAAAAGAAAGTAGTCAGCGATGGAAGCTTGTGTTACATGCAATATGACAGTCACGTAAACAAAAATTTTCATCACACGCCGCTCATGAGTTGTAAAAAATAAAGTAAAAAAAGTAATAAAGCCAGGAGTTCAAAACGTAAATTAAAATAAAGGAGTTCGAAAACACCTTTTATTGGATAGATTTGATCTTCTATTAACGATTATTCCTGTTTAATAAGACGTCAGAAAGACTGGAGATAACGTCAAAAATCACTTTCGAATAACTGAAAATTCATAATATGTAGCACTCAAAAGTAATCAGTTTTTCTTGTGTGTGTGTGTGTGTGTGTGTGTGTGTGTGTGTGTGTGTGTGTGTGTGTGTGTGTGTGTGTGTGTGTGTGTGTGTGTGTGTGTGTGTGTGTGTGTGCCTGTAAACTGAACTTTATCGTTCGGAATATTTAAGTAGTAATATTTAAGTCTTTTATTTTCTTATTGCACTGTTTCTTTTGGGGAGTAAAATAGGAGTACTCAGTTCCACTTTAACCTTTTGAACAGTTTAAGATAAATCTGCTGGAAACTCTCTCATATCTGTTGTAAACGACAGCACTTGAAAAACTGAGCGAACAAATGATGTCTTTTTAATCGTTCATTGTACACCATAATATTTTCTCTGTGTACGTTTTTCGATTTGATGTAATCACAAATGGAAAGGAAAACAATTTTGCACTTATTTTATAAAATATCTTATTAAGCTCTTGGTTTAATTGTGAGATATACTACCATCACTGTATGGACCATTATTTATTGACACATCAAGTGTTATAGAAAAACGATTCTATCATTAAACAGTGCAATATTACTGTAAAAATAAAGTTGCTTGTTTATTATTAGCTTCATAAATTAATTTATTATTACATGGAGAAACTGTTTATACACGGAGACAAAACATAATTATCATAAGAAAAACCAAAATCCTTACTTCGTAAAAGATCGTAAGTCATATCTGAAAACTGAAGTTCGTATACTATAACAGTATTATATTTCAACAATATATCATTTAGAATCCACCATTTTTTTCTGAGATGTCGTATACCTACTATCACTTGCATCATCAAAACAAATCAGATTATTCTTATTTATCAAAATCTATGAAGCCACAGAGGTGCAAACTTGTTTAACACTTAACCCTCCGCGTTGTATAGTCTAAATGTCAGAGGCGTGAGGAATCAAACGATATCTTTGTACGATATGGAAACTTTTTAATTATCAGTGTCAAAAATATGGCGTCTAACGTTCGCCATTTTTTTTTTTTTTTTAATCACTATATGACGTACGACTCTTAGGTGGATAAGAAGAATCGATTGGTCTGTTTTGGTAAAAAGAGCATTCGTTTAGGAGTTAGGAGTTACTGTGACCATACTCGTACATTCACGGACAGAAGGAGATCTTGTGGGTTAAACCAAAATTTCCCACACATCTAAAACCGTACATTGTGCCCTGTTTATAAGTCTAGTTGCAAGACCACAAAAACATTTTATGCGTTCATTTTTTTCAGTTCAATCGTCTTTCCAGTATAAAGAAGTTGCTTCAAATTTTCAGTTTCTACATCTACTAAAAAATCTCAATTTTCTACTCTGAAACGCCAGACTGTTCCTAAATAATTTTCTACAATTCCTAAGTTATTTTAGGAATACAGCCAAACAGAACAGACTGACTGGTCGGGCTCTTCTGGTCGTTCTGTGTAGGCGTAGACAGTGTGGTGGAACGGATTCTTAAGACTAAAGCAGCGATATACTTTCTTTTGAGATAGATCTAAATATCGTTTATTTATCGTTTATCGTAATTAGTATTATTCTGAGTTCACAAAAACTTTGTTAGGGGGTGGATGTCCATAATATTTTTCTCACCTTAATTTTTTGTAGAACACTCTTTAAATGGAATTCTGTCTATGCCCGTCTCTACACTCGTCCCTTACCTTGTTGGGCAAAAAATTACGTAACAAAATGAGTTCCTACACAACCTTTATATTTTATGAAGTTATAAAAATTAAGAAAATCTGGAAAGTTAACTTAATAAACACAGTCACTACACACGCACACAAGTCGCGAGCGTGCGCTTGTGTGGGGGCGATCCAGATTATGTATATAATTAGTCTACAGAGTTGAGAGAATGTAAAAATTTTAGTTGGGATAGTTTTATGTTGAAGGAGTATAAAATACACGTTTATATTAATAATGAAAGTATTGTTCATGTATTCCCATCTTTTTTATATAGAAACGCAGCAGCTGACTGATTAGAAGACATTCTGAGATATGGCACATTTCATAAATCTGTTAGTTAAGAAGGATGCTAAGAGATACATGAGTAACAACCTGAAAAGCAGTAAGAAATGACGGTAAGACTTTTTGACAGGTGTATACAAGAAATCATAATTATTCATTTACTATTTACATAAATAGTACGTGTACATAACAGCGATCGGGCAAAGTAGATTAGGGTTACTAATCTAGTAGGCACAAAGTAGGAACACAGAACCGTCTAAATAGTGGCTCCATTTTTTACTGCCTAAGTAGTCTAGGAGTTGGAGAGCGTAGACTGCCTTATATGAGCCTTTCTGTATACAAATAAGGCAGAGTGGTCAGCACAACGCTTGAGCCGCGCATTCTTACCTCAGCATGTCACTCCTGGTACTCATTTCCAAAGGTTGAATCGAGCTGGGGGGGCTAGACAACGAGTCTTAATTTAATGGTGCGCCCGGGAATCGAAACTATATTAATAGCCAGGGGTTATATCTACTCATCTACCAGGCCCGGAAAGTAGATTAAAGAAGAAAAATAGTGTATATGGTTGGAAAGTTTCCCCACTTACGTATAGTAGACTTAAAATAAGCAATACAATGTTTTGCCTACATTATGTTAAAGTGGGTTTCTTAAGCAAACAGTTTTCTTTAAAGTACGAGTAAACGCCCAATTTAAGGAAGTCTACGATCACGTTTATCACAAGCGGACTAATTAACATTCCGTACGTCCTCGGTACGGTATGGCCGCTACTTCAGTGTACAACGATTTAGTCATCATTCGACAATGGAATACCGAACTGTTTTGTCTGCTAACTGTATTATTTCCGCAAATGTGATTTATGTAGGCCAACATTTTCACAAGACGTTCATACCGATTGTTGTGTGGCATCCGCAAAGCGGATGATTTATTAAAAACCATTTTAGAATGCCGCGTTAAACAACACACACAAGACGGCCTACTCTCCGAAAAACAGACACTCACAGTTTGAAGTTTTTGACAAAAAAATACAACAAATGAAACACGTGGTTTTTCTACGAAAGTGTTCAGTACCGAACAATACTACGCTCCGATGACCAGTTACCCAACACTCCTTCAGAAATGGAAGTGGTCTGTTTGCTTCACGTTTGGAGGTGGTGCAGTCATCATAAAATTAAGATCGATCACGATCCGATTTAAAAAATTGAAACTTTCTATTACTGAGATAGTTAATTTTGTTCGCAAATATTACGTGGTTTCAAATCAAAATTAATTAATGTTATTCGGAACCGAATTTTTAAACTCACCAATATGTTTTGACTGGCGATTTGCCCATTAATGATGATTAATGGTGAATGGCCCATTAATGGTGATATGCCCATTGAGTTATGATGATTTGCCCATTAATGTCGTGAGACAGTGTGATACAACAGATGATACTTAATCTTCGCCTGTCATACAATGGATCCATCCATATCCGTTTTCAAAGTACACATTCAAACAGGTTTTACTGTGCCAGTGTACAGTACGGCCACTGTACATTGTACAAATAAATATGCAACTGAATAGCGGGTTTGAATTTTAACAATCAACTTTCGACATGCGATACGACTTAATGGGCGAAACATCAGGCTTGTACAGAAACATGGCAATGCATCGACAGTCCATTCCCATAGGAAGACCAAGAAATAACAATACTGTGGCAGACTCAAGCTTTAAGAATTTAGTCATATTTGTTTCGATTCCTGTACAAGTTCTAATTCCCATTTTCACACGTAGGGACTTGCAGGCAAACTTTTGCGTGTATTGTTGGAGCTCAAAGCGAGGCCGGTACACTACCGGTACTAATCTGTGCAGGATGCTGTCTTGTTATCAGGATGAAAGTATGATAATGACTCTGGGTTCTGAAACCTCTTTGATGTCGTCATCTATTGACTGGGTACCTTGGCGGTAGATTTTTCGAGGAGGCAAAAGCTGGTGCCAGAATATGATAAGTGCCTAACCTTAAAATTGGGTCGAGACATCATGAAGACAACGAACAAAATTAATATAGATATGTACGTAACTTTTTTCATTTTCTTCGAGCTAGTCGGAGTTAGATTTTCGAATAATCCTCTTAATATTCATTCTTAATTAAATGTATTTTCTCAATCCACAAGTACGTCCAATATCTTTTATTTTTAGGTCCTAGGCCATCACATGATGAATTTCCACTTCCTGCCGATGAACCTAGCGTTTCAAAATTTCCTGAAAGCTTACCACAACCAATGACACCTGTAACGGCAGCATGTGATCCAAATACAGCGAAACTGAATGTCTTTCAAACCAGCGGAAAATTTTACCTGCTGGTTTTCCAGTTCATTAGCATCTCACAGGACAAGTCTCAACTTATCAACGAAACTGGTACAAAACATTTGCGTGCCTGCAAGTGTCTAGGATTGACGGAGTAAGCTGTTCTTACTGTTCAAAATATATTCATCATGTCTACATAAAACACTTGCAACCAAAGCAGACATGGCTTTTATGAAAAGGAAAGGATTTCATAGTATGAAAGTATTCAACAACTGGAAAAAGGTAATGGAAAGGTTTAAAAACCATGAAAAAGTGTTACTCATGCCTACGTTGTATTTAACTATGCTCAACAAAAGCCCCTGTTAAAAGGCAGTTGTCAAAAATTAAATCTCAGGAGCAAGAGGTAGCTTTAAATTCATTAATGCTAAGCTATTATTACTAAGCATTTCATTAGACAGAGACAGGCTACTAGAGGTCGTACAAATTTTGAATGAAACTTTATGGAATTGCTAAACTTTGAACTGACGTCAAGGCCTCTCTTAGTCAGTAGCTCCAAAGAGAGCAGAATTATACGTACACACTTGTGCTAAAAAATAAAATCATCCAGATCCTAGAAAATGATACAGTTGCTAGTAAAATTAAAAAAATCAAGGTAACAAATCCTTTAATTTAATTAAGAGACTATCTGTGTTCATGGTGTGATGATGACCTGTAACCTCAAGAATGTTTTATGGGTTTCTATAAATTTGGCGTTAACTTCTGGTTCAGATATAGCATCACTCATTTGTGATACTCTCCTTAGACTGCAGCTCCCATTGGCTAACCTTCGTGGGGAGACCTATGACGGAGCTGGAAATATGAGAGGCATCAATTAAGGCGTACAGACCATCGTAATCCAAAAGCAGCCTTTCGCTGATTATATGTGCACAGTGGTGCTTATTGCTATAATTTAGTCATGAATGGAAGCAGTTAATCTTCTAGAACAGTAAAAAATGCTATGGAATGGGCACATCAATTAGGAATTTTGTTTTTAAACACTAAATCAAAATCTGTGTTTACCCGCATCTATGAGATAGTCGAGGGTCCTATTAAAACCACACTGCACACTGGCAAGATCAAACCACCGTGGGAAGATCTAGATGGCTTTTCTCGGCGGTCACAAATAAAGGAAATTTAGGAATTGGTTTAAAACACTGACTGAACTAACAGATCAAGAATATGGCTCAGCTGGTCTACATAGTGTATTTGAGAATAGAACTGCATATGTTGGTTTGATCGTGGCACGAGATGTATTTGAACTTATAGAAATTTTAAACAAGTGCTTGCAGAACTGTGGCAGAACTTTATAAACCACATGAACATATCATTGATGTATTGATGCTCTGAGGACGAATTAAAAGTTTTCATCTGTATTTAAGTCATACACACAGCTGTAGCAGGGCTTCAAGTAGAATTATCAATCAGCCTGGTGTGAAGAAATAGATTTTACTACAAAACATTCTTTTGCAGAACGAAGTATAAGCATTAGCCGTTTATCCAGAAATTGACACACCATTGTTTAAAGTAGAAACAGAACTTTCTTCACAGAGATTTAAGGTGACATGTTTACGTGATAACAGGATAGACATGATCTCGATGAGTAAAGCGATCAGAGGTCTTTTCAGAAATGTAGCAAGTTTGCTTCGTCTTTTGTTTGTGTGTACAGCATGTAGTTGTAAGGCAGAAAGAAACTTCAGTGCTCTTAGAAAAATAAAGAGTTATCTTAGGTTAACTATGACACAGGTAAGGTTCCACTATGTAGTTCTATGCTGTGGCCATAAAATGGTGTCGAATGACATCGACAATCAAAAGATATCCAATGTATTTATTTCTAATGTTGATGCTAGGAGAAATGTGCTCGGAATTTTTATGAGTAATCGATTAAGAATATTCTGGATTGTAGAACTGCTTAATAGTTTTATTAAGAGAAAAGTTACTAATGTAATATTTAATACTTAGTGTAAATAAATATTGGTAAACAAATACATGTTGGATTTTCCTATTTGAGTCATCTTAATTTCTACATCTAATATTAATGTAGTAATAATACAGTCTTTAAATTACCTGACAATGTAAAAATAAATTATATATGTCTACAATATTACATCAAATATATTAGTAGTATTAGAAGATTAAACTTAAAAATAGAAAAAAATTATCATAGTTTTTCAAAAATTTGACCGTACATCAAATATTTCATATTAGGGCCTACCATAATGTTCCGTCACCCTCAAAAAAAAAAAAAAAAAAAAAAAAAAAAAAATGGACACTGCTGGCACTCATGCTTACTAGTGTGCCTGTTTTAGATAACTGTAAAACTGTGCTTGTTTTAGATGACTGCAAAACGGTGCGTGAAACTTACGAAGATGTAGGTAACTGTAACCAAGATGAAATAGGCTGCATGGTTGCAGTTAGAGTGAGAGGCATGCAATTGAATAGATTAAAGCATTTGATAAAGCAGAAGAATTCAAACATATAGGTTCGCTCTTGACCTAAATGCGTCAGAGGAAATTGCGTGAAGGACGCGTTCGAGAAATGCCAGCCGCCGCTTTCTCTTGCCGATTGCTCTTCAGTTTGCAATTAGAAAAGAGACTTTAGCAAGGACGAAGATTAGGGAGAATCAAGACGTCTGAACCATTTCATGTAAATTTGGGATTGAAAGGTCGTGCGATTCTCTGCTACCACGCTTTTCCGTTTATTTCAATTAATTTTTATAACTGAACTTGCCTATAGGTTTACATGAGTTTCTTTAAGATAACTCCCTGTTAAAGCTAATTAAAGTTACCCTCCTTTTATGATTTTTGTAGTGTTCAAGATCAATGTAGCGACGTTGTCCACCTATAAGGTACACAATTAAATCCAATATGGAGCGACCCCAAAACCTATTATCAAATGGGGAGCCCAGAACTCACTTATCCATTACACCTTAGTGAGCATAGAGTCATGTAGGGGATCGTGAAAAACTATCCACCGTGAGTCATTATCCACGACGAGATCACTACGGAACCCACGCTGAATCCAACACGATGGACTGCATCAAAGACTCGCTGACTACTTCGCCAGCCAGACAAAAATTTGTTTACGTTTTGCTGTAAATCTATCGTCAAATGTACGCATATTATTTTTTATGAAAATCCTATGGTGCTGGATGTTCGTATTGTATTTGGTTTCGGACCCGTATCTTATGTTTATGCGTAACACTACAATGCAAAACAACGAGTCTTTAAAGATATTCACACCGTGGTTTAGTATTATTTACCTATTTACCGAAACAGATGTACATTCGAGATAATAATTACAATTAAAAGTAGTATATATTGGCTGAAATCGCTGTGAGATTCTGGTCAATTAAACATATTGATATATTGCCGAATAAAGTGTTAAAAAAACTGTAAACATAAGTGAACACAAGATTTTCATGTAGCGATTAACCATAATTGTATGGTAACATACGGCACACATCTGGGATGCGTGCTTATTGACTGTTGGTTGGCAACAAAAGGAGAAAGGCCGAAATAATATAAATGACCCGTCAAAGCAATAAATCAGAAAACAACAGAGGCTGGACCAGAGTGTGCTTGTGGCTCAGGTTATATAAACACTCGGCGAGAAGTCAGTCAGTTAAGAAATTAATAATCTTTCACTTTCCATTCTTGCAACCGATTCGGCCGAAGATCTCTGCACAGCGCGGTAAAGATCGGCGAATCAGATTCCGTAGAAGGCCGCCGCCGTACAACTCGACGCGAGTAGGAAACGGCCTTATCATGTACATTACATAATCACGTTGAGTTTAACTTACATGTGTAATGTAATTAGCTTTCACGTTGTTAAACAACGGACAAGATCACACGATGTATTTGTTGTTGCCGTGTGTGTGTCACGGTATGTGCCAGTGTCCAGAGGTCACACAAAACAAGTCGAACGTATGCTTATATGGATATAGCTCTCTATAAAAAAAGGACCAACTCTCTAAAAAAATTTATTTCCATTATTAGGTGCTAAAATGTATGTCGAAATTTTGTAATATATGTTATACACATACATACAGTATTATGTAATAGTTACCTAAGCCACACCTGTTTAGGGACTAATCAATATCTTTTTTTTTTAATTCTTTTCATAGTCAACTATCCTTTATTACTAAAATTAAAGAAGCCATTCGTCCGATCATTTTGTTACAACAAATCCATTATTGGTAAAAATTACAGTTATGATATCGGAATATGATATTCCTTAAACTGTTGATTGTATTTTAAATCTGGAAATAAGCGAAAATTGTAAACGAGATTCTACTTATCAAAACGTTTTTGTGGTTAGGTCCTTTTTTGCATAACTGCATTCAGAAACTACAAAAGCGCTTCTCCGAAATGCACTTCATTGACCGGCGTCATTTAGCAAACTGACGCTAACGTCATTTAGCAAACTCATTTTACGTTCATTCTACGTGTCTCTTTTTTTTGGAGATGTTATAAGGAATTATGATAAACAATTAAAATGCTGACAGACTTATTCGGAATAGGAGTGAGAACAGACAGAATTGTAAAGAATGGAACGCGTCAGAAAACTACTGGATGTAAATGTTTTTAGCTATGGAAGCACACAGAACCTATGCTAGCTATTACGGTATTCATTAGATATAACCATACTTAGCGCTGTGTTATGGTAAATTATATCATTAACTATTCTAACTACGAGGGTCATTCAATAAGTAACGAGACAAATTGCTCTAGCTCAAAAACTACTTGATAAATCAATACGATACTTTCAGGAGTACAAGTTGGCATCCTTGTAATGACTTCTGATCAGCTGTTTAATAAAATTTCGTAAACACAACCTCTAATTTACTCAGTCAACAATGGCGAGTGCGCTTGATAATTGCACCGCGGAAGAACAACGTTCAGTGATTAGATTTTTAGTCGCAGAAAGTGTCAAACCTTCTGAAATTCATGAAAGGATGTTAAAAGTGTACGGAAATCATTGTTTGCACCGTTCGAACATTTACAAATGGGTAGAACAGTTTAAAAGTGGTCGTGCAAATGTCAGCGATGAGCAGCGGCGTGGCCGACCGGTAGAAGTTTCAACTCCCTAGCTTGAAACCCGCATTGACGCGCTTATTCGGGCTAACAGGCGTATAACGTATAAGGCGGGAAAAAATTCGGTTCCAATGAAGAGGTCAAAATTCATGTGCAAAACTGGCTCCGTCAGCAACCCACAGAATTTTATGCCAGGGGCATTACGATGGGATAAGTGTATTACAGTTGAGGGGGATTATGTTGAAAAGTAACCATCACTTTGTATTGATTTAATAAACGAGTTTTAAGCTAGAGAAATTTGTCTCGTTACTTATTGAATGACCCTCGTATTTCAAGATTGTGCAAATGTTTTTGCAGATGACATTAATGTGTGTATGGAAAAGACAATGAGCTGAAGTACGTTTTCAATGCAAAGTCACCTTAATGACATTTAGTACTGATTTTCTAAACAATAACATATAAGATATGCTAATTAATGAACATTTGCTAATTACGGTTATACTTGTGTTAATTATGTTAACTGTAATTTGAGAAGCAGTCAAACATTCTCACTCTACCTTTTATAAGCAAATACAAACAGGTGCGTGGTAAATGGACTGCATTTTTCGTTTCGTATAGTTAGAAAGCAATTGAATATTTGTAAATACTGTTACGCATTAGAGACTACTACGTAGTAAATTTAATTAATTCTAGACTATTATGTACTACAGACTGCTGCGCATTAAACCCGTTATCATTGCTTTAAAATAGAAAATAAATTTATCTTTTTAAGAAAAGAAAGAACGACCTCCTCCTCATTCGCCTTCCAAGGTCGAGAACTATTTTTCGTTCAGTTTGCGGAAGCTGTCTTGAAGAGGATGCTTAGCACAGTTATACAACGTGGCGGGAGTCGCTTTATAACCGCCCTACGGATCGATCTGAAGAAATACTTTTCTAGATGTGCGAAATGTCTCCAGCCTTCGAAAGTCAAGTGACCAAATTAGAAGAAGATGAATATTTTCATGGCATAGCCACGGAAAAATATAAAATGAGTTATTCTTCTAAAGAACTTTAATTTTTGAGAAATATTTTTTCCAAGAAATATTTTGAGAAATAATTTTTAGTGAAATTATGAATGAAACTTTACAGTGGTTCATACAGACCACTAGGCAGATAATATCTGCTGCAGAGGTATTATTTATCGTACCTAAAATGTTTCATTTAAAGTCACATTTGTTATTCTGTGTTCGTTACAGATCCTTTTATTGAAGTATAAACACAATGGTATTACGTAAACGAGGAATAGAGACGTCATGGCAGGTGAAGAAAGTTTCCCAAGGGAGCAAGAGAGCAAGAGAGGTAAAGCTTGTCCTACAACGAGATGAAGGGATGCCGTTGAGGAGGATTAGGCATTGTTTTGTGAGGACAGGATCCATTGGACTCAGATGCTTGTCCAAGCCAAGGATCGCCGTGGTCTATGGTATCAGAAGAATAAGAAGAAGACGATGACGACTACGACTATCACGACGTTTTTTGTTTACTCGAAACGTTCTTCGAGCACCAAGCAATTAGCTCACCGAACCAACATGGCTGAGTATGAGCACACTGCTTGATACTCGAATGTAACCCAACTAAGCAAAAACATCTTTCTTTATATTTACATAATATTAATTTTTTTTACATACGCGCGCGCTGTGCATATTCTCACACTGTCGTCTTGTCTTTCTCTGAAACACTGTCCCCGTTCGTCCCTGTTTTCTCATTCTCTATCTTACAGGTGCCACCTTTCCATGGCATCGTCCTCTTCATATGTTCAGTCCAGGTCTACATGTTTCTACCCTTATTATTGGGTCATTTTTAGTTTTCACCTGTGCTTACTCGCTCCTCTCACGTGCCATAACATGTTAATATTTACTACAACAAAATAAATTTACGATTTCATCGAAGGCGATTTTTATCTTCTTACTGACAGCCGCGCGTCTGTGTGGGCCGTCCTATTTGTCGAAATGAGTTTTAAAGATGTGTGCACGTGGTAAAAACTGAAATTATAATTAGAGAAAATTTCACCAAAATAATGGGAAACCAGTATCATAAATATTTGATTACCTTCATATCACATTGTCTACTGTCCTATGTAAATCTATCATCATATCACAGCACTTATTTGTGAAATCTGACAAGTCAATTTAAGCTTAACTAGATTCATCCATAGAGTTTCAACAAGAAGTTTGCAGCTACGACAATGAAACATTTGTATCTTCTGAGTACACCCGGTGCTCCCCAGGTACGGACGAGCTTCACGGCTAATGAACTGATATAATCAAGTGTGAATTGGTTAATGGAGTGACTAAGTCCGATAAAATGTTACGACCATGTACGCAGAAGCAAGATACAGTGTGTTCGGCGAGTTGCGGTCCGTCTATCCCCAGGTTTCAGTGTGTCAGCGAATCACTCGATGTCTTGTTAAATAATTGTAAATTATAAAATTATTTGTTTTTATTCTCACAAACATAATGTTACGGCGACGCGTCGTAAATAATGTGTGTACGTGCAGCTGCCGCGTAGCTTAAAAGATATGAAACTGAGGAGTCATCATATAGAGATGTGCAACCAATCAGTGAAAATAATCAAATACTTCTAGCACAACAAACATGCGCCCGCACATTCCAGAAACGCCTCATATTAATGTAGAGATAGCCGGAAGTGTCTAGCCACATTACGCCACAAACGACCAAGGCTGGGCGTATGTGAACACTGACAATGTGAGGCAGATAATTTAGCGACTTGTTTTACTTAGCGACTGAGAGCGCCTTATACTGACAAACGATATCGAAGTGTTTGCTATGCATGAGGACTAAAAGATTATTTAACTTAGCGACTAATATTCAATGTGATTTGAATATCTGTATTATAGAACTAACAAAACGCTAGTACGATTTTTATAGAAGAGTGAACAAAACGCGTGGTCAGCCTCTCTTGTAAATAAAAATTTATTACACTGGTTTCAGATTATTATCCGCGCTATGCTTGTAAACATAGAAGGAATGTATTCAAAAATAAGAGCTCCTCGGTTATAAGATTCCTCCTGCAATATGGGATGAATTTTTTAAAAGCTTGTCATGATTCTGGCGTCATGTTATTTGCCTGAACACCGGAGTGCTATTAGATTTTTGCTGTAATAGTTTTTTTCCTGTCTGTAGACATTCTATTGAGACCCGACTCTAATGTAAAAATGTCTCAAATTTTAGAGAGAAAATCTAACAAAAAATGTTTTATTTTCGAGTAAATACTCTATTGATAGCCTCGTCGACGTGCTGAAAAGCATTCAAGCTGATACGCTCATCATGTTGAGAAACAAGAGAAAAACATAAAGTAATAAGAGAAATGGCCAAATTCAAAAAATGTTGTCTCATTTATAGTTTTTGTAATAGCAGACACTCTTTCAATACTCTTTTCAATAAGGTATGTGTAAACTGTCATTGTCAAAATAATATATTTTACAAAAATGCAAGTAAACATATTAAATATAATTTGAAGTAGCTAGTTTTGTTTTACATGTAAAAAAGTAAGAACGTAAAAAACTCAATTTCATTAAAAATTAGGCGATTATTCAGGATCGTCTAAAAGCAGAAGCCCTATTATAGATACAAACGATTGATGAACGCTAGTAAGTGTGATACATATTTTCATTAAAAACCATAGGTTCAATAATAACTTAAGAAATCTATTTACCAGGTCATATTTTTCACCTCCCGGCCTGAGGGCCACAAAGCGTTCATTTTTTTCTTCTAGGCACAACTGACAGTGTTTTTTATATGGGGGACGCAACTAACCGTTATCCGGCCGTTGACTTGATTATAAAGGGTGTGACCGGAGTAAGCCAATATGACCAAGTGCAATAAGCTATGGGGGAGACGACGTTGTCCTGAAGCGGGCGAAAGATAATGGTACCTTAATTAGCTCGCCTAAATCACATTTAACCTTTTAACGCTTGGGTAAACACGTACGTACGCGTGCTTACACCCGTTTGTGTGCGTGTGCGTGTAAGTATGTAATTACAGAGTTGTATAACAAAAGCACGGCGCGGTCGATCTGTGTCAGCTCCCAGTAGGTATGTCACACTCGCGGTTTTTCACCCGGTAACGGGTGTTGTTGAACGCTCTTCAACGCAAACTGGGTGACTTCTTTCTTCACCTGCCACACGTTTCAACTGCTGATTTCAAGCTGGATTTCACGTCCGCTGACAAAAAGATTCAATAAAACCCGTTTTTGTCGACGCGTTGATTTGTCGTACGTTTTGTGTATACAACGGGCAATTTTCTAGGGCTCGTTCCGAAGCAAAAACTAAGTAACACAATGACGAACAATCGTGATCCGTTTTACAAGCCACATGGCGCCTATTGTGATGTTTACATTCGCCGCAGCGTAATTTATACTACAGGGCTAATTGTAGATTAGAATTTTTGCTCGGTACAATTGTATGAACTTATCAACGTGTGGTCACCGCTTCGAATCTGGCACAGACGTTTTGACATCGGAGTATGAAAGTTTTAATCTTTTAAGGCCTGCGTGATTCCCAGATTCCTTATAGTTAGCATTACTGATAGTAATAATAATAATAATAATAACAATAACAGGCTAATAATAATAATAATAATAATAGGCTAATAATAATAACAAAAACCCAAATTAAATAGGTGAGAGAAATAACAAAATGTTTGAATTCACTACACAAATATTATAATTACTCAACATACAAACTTTGCTCATGTTTAAAACTAAAAAATATTTGAATTGATTTCAGTCAGCGTTGCTATTCTTTTGTCACTTCGTGTTTCTAATCTTCTTCCTCAAAAATGTGTTAAGATTTGTTTTTTATGAACATGCGAACCACGTGAATAAATATGAATAGTATAGCGTGAATAAAAGAGAAAATATCATTTATTCTTCTTAGGGAATCAGCGTTGGGCTGTAATAAAGGCACCACATGCTTCTGACGTATTATGCATCCTGAAAGACATGTTTGAATTGGTATCCAAGTCACTTATTGACAAAATCTGTATAATATTTACCTTATTATAAACGTCGTGTGACTTCGTGTTGCGTTTTGATTTGATTTTACGCGTTTCGAGACATATGTCTCATCATCATAAATAAATAAAATAAAATTCACTCTTAGCGAGGTCGTTACATATTAAAATACAAATATTGGAAAACGATTACACACATATCCGCTTTACTTGAGTGCGCACTCGAGTCGGACCGATCGGACACTGACTATCAATAGCTATTGTGTAGACAGGTTTATTGCGGTATCGTAGAGCGGGTTTGATTTAAAATTTAAATGATCGTTTAGCACGAAGTCACGACTGTGTACGTCATTGTACGCCCTATATATCTCAAATTCTTCTAAGGCGTTCATGTAAGTGCCTTTATTACAAAAATGCATGAGTTTTAAGTTGGAAACAAAGCTTGTATATTTATGATTTTCGTTTATCAAGTGACGTGCATAGTTGGATTTTATGTTTGATGGTGTTGTCTGATCCTTCAGATTGTGCTTTGGTGTGTGTTCAATAAAACGTTTTTGGAAACCCCTTCCCATCTGGCCGATATAAAAGCATTCACAATCGTCGCACGATAATTTATACATCCCCGTTTTCTTTTCTAAAGGGATAGTTATTTTATTACGGAGTATGTTTATAAGATTATTTTTGCTTTTAAATATTACGGTTCTATTGTTATTACTTAACACACTAGTTAAAATTTTTGGCATTACGTTGGTGTACGTCATTGAAATAGAAATGGTTTTTGTGTCTTTTTCTATGCGAGGGTTAGATAGCTTGTCTACCCAAAATTCATAAATGCAACGTACCAATTAGACCCCTTGTTACTTTTACTACAGCACCAGGATTTCGTGCAGCCAGAAAACTTTTAAAAGTCATTAGGGACAGTATAGATATAAAAAACAAACACACTATTGCAAATCCCACTGACTTTATAAATAAGGTTCAGAATGTTAAGTTACCCCGTAATTATAAATTGGCCTCCTTTGACATTATCAACTTGTATATTAACATACCAGTTAGGGAAACGCTGCAAATTCTAAGGAATAACTTGTTTGAAAGTAACAAATTAAACGCCCAAATGATTGAAGAGCTAATGGGCCTACTTGAAGTCATTTTAGGACAAAATTATTTTACTTTCAATGACCAATTTTACAGTCAACGTGATGGTTTAGCAATGGGCTCGCCGCTGTCTGGTTTGCTTGCTGACATTTATTTGAATTTTTATGAAAACACATTTATGTTTTCTAACAACATTCACAAAAATAACATCATATTTTATGCACGTTATGTTGATGACACATTTATAATATATAAAGATACTTTACGACAGATTTAAAACTTTTTAAAACTTTATGAATAATATAAATAAAAACATTCAGTTCAATCTTGAGACTGAAACAAATAATAAATTAAACTTTTTGGACTTAACAGTTACTAAACACATTGATAAACTGAAATTCAATATCTATAGGAAACCAACCACCACCGATGTAACCATACCTGTCGACTCACATCACCCCTTTTCGCAAAAAATGGCAGCCTTTAATTACTTTATACACAGACTTTTAACAGTACCTCCTGACGACGAGGATTTTAATGATGAACTGAACACAATAAAATACATAGCTCAAGCCAATGGCTACAATAGTTCCTTGATTGACAACCTCCTCAGAAAACAAAAGTACAAGCTATCTAACCCTCGTATAGAAAAAGACACAAAAACCATTTTTATTTCAACGACGTACACCAACGTAATGCCAAAAATTTTTAACTAGTGTGTTAAATAATAACAATAGAACCGTAATATTTAAAAGCAAAATAATCTTATAAACATACTCCGTAATAAAATAACTATCCCTTTAGAAAAGAAAACGGGGATGTATAAATTATCGTGCGACAATTGTGAATGCTTTTATATCGGCCAGACGGGAAGGGTTTCCAAAAACGTTTTATTGAACACACACCAAAGCACAATCTGAAGGGTCAGACAACACCATCAAACATAAAATCCAACTATGCACGTCACTTGATAAACGAAAATCATAAATATACAAGCTTTGTTTCCAACTTGAAACCCATGCATTTTTGTAATAAAGGCACTTACATGAACGCCTTAGAAGAATTTGAGATATATAGGGCGTACAATGACGTACACAGTCGTGACTTCGTGCTAAACGATCATTTAAATTTTAAATCAAACCCGCTCTACGATACCGCAATAAACCTGTCTACACAATAGCTATTGATAGTCAGTGTCCGATCGGTCCGACTCGAGTGCGCACTCAAGTAAAGCGGTTATGTGTGTAATCGTTTTCCAATATTTGTATTTTAATATGTAACGACCTCGCTAAGAGTGAATTTTATTTTATTTATTTATGATGACGAGACATATGTCTCGAAACGCGTAAAATCAAATCAAAACGCAACACGAAGTCACACGACGTTTATAATAAGGTAAATATTATACAGGTTTTTTATTATGCATCCGTTTTTCTGCAGCGCACTGATGATCCGCCAGTAAACCGTAAAGAATACGTGACATTCGATACGGCCATGTTGAACTTAATCTGGAAGTAATTACATAACGCATAACGCGAGTGCATCCTGTTCGTGTTTACATTACAGCACACAGTTAACGTAATCTGTCCTGCATTTAACCTAAGTCTTCTAAAGGTACACATAAGATTTAATTTTATGATTTCGAATTTTTTTTCAGTTACTAACTCTCTGTCTGATTGAAATGTTAGATATTTATTAATTTTGATTGAAAACCCTAGGAAGAGGTAGACAGACACTCTTCAAGAGTTAATCGTAGCCCGGGAGTAATTGTGCTGTCTTTACTCACTCTCTCAGTTCAAACACATAAAAACTGACTATCATCTATTGTCTGGATGAGGCGACATTAGCTTAGCGGAAAAAACACTGCGAAAACCTCTCACCGTGTTTGCTAAGAGGTTTAAAACTTGACGCTTTCAGCTCTTGTCGGAATAACGAACTTCGCTTCCAACGTGAGAAGCACATTGCAACGCGGGGATTCAGAGTGCGTTGGCTTTACGGGTTCGAAACGCTTAGATCTTAAGGCACCACGAGTTAAAGGCGCCTCTAATTGAAGGCGCTTTGGCCAGATCCTGCGAAAAGCGAGACTCTGCCCCTCGGGTTCTCAGTTTGCTTGGGTAATCTGCTTATTGACAGTCGAACGTACGTGGCTTCCATTCCGCTTGTTCGACAGGAATGTGTGTCGGAAAGCGACATCCATAGTCTAGTTACTAACCTGGACACACCATATTTCCAGAGCTTGCACTGGATTTTTTTACCTCAAGAGTAATGCCAATGATGTAACCAGGTACAATGGGATATGGGGAGTGCGACGTAGTTTTGAAGCGTGTGAAAAATAATTAATTACATTAATTAGCTTACTTAACTTATTCCTAACCTTTTGAAGATTGAGTAAAGACATCCGGTAAGCAATCTTAGGAGCTGTACACCCGTGTATCTTGTGACCGAGCACGTTTGTGCATGTATACAGTATTCTATAGAAAGGCGTGATGTTCTTAAGAAGTGTACAGTATAACGTGGTTTTATAGTTACGTGTCCAACAAATAAACGATGTGATGAAAAACTGTTTGTTGGTCCTTATGTAGACGTCAAAATGAATACGCATGCGCGTACAATTCATGAAACAATAAAGCCCTGAGGGACAGATACAGCTATTTATATATCCAAATGAGATAGAGAAAGAAAGAAAGAGAGAGAGAGAGAGAGAGAGAGAGAGAGAGAGAGAGAGAGAACTTTTTATGTACTGTACGCACATTTCTACAACATGAAAATAAATCCTTAATTGTAAACGTATTTAAAAATCAGAGAAGGAAGGAAATACAATTTATTTCTTAAAACCTGTATTACTACAATAACGTTAACAATCTTTTAACGGCTATGATTAAGATAGTCGTAAAATATGAACGTGGAATTCTCTGACGTTCTTCCCTAATTACGTTTTTTATTAATCCCTGCCTTGTCACTGTCACTGCCTGACATAAAGAGAAAAAAGAAACAAAATTTGAATAAAATGGGCCCTCTACTATGATTTTTACATTATAAAAACGTAAGTAATGTAGTAGATATTGTGGTTTTATTAGTTCTATATGGAACTAATATTAATTTCTCTATTAATTTAGAAAAAGAACTACTCTTAAAAAATGTTAAAATATATAGGAGCTGACAGATGCGGAAACCAGGAATCTCCAAAATGTGCTATGCTAACGACACGGTAATAATGGCGAAAGATCGGTAGACGTTAAATAATAATCTACGAATATACAAGAAAGTACAAACAGATGAGGAAAAACACGTGTAACAAGCAGAGCAAAGCACAAACGATGATCGTTAGTAAAAATATTAAACAGTACATAATAAAACGGGGGGGGGGGCTTAGCACGAGTAAAAAAATTGTAATATTCAAGTACAGTGATAACGTAGAATTGAAGGTTTGACGATGAAATTATAATATGAACAGGAGTAGCTGGAAAGTTATTCAGCCGTACAAAAATACGTTCCTAGATGACAGAGAAATCCCGAAAGAAACAAGAGCTGACGTTTTGCAGAAAAGTAGTTGTCTTCGTAATTACATGTGGGTTAGAAACGTGGAGACTCACCGAAAAACACCGAAGGAAAACGGAAACAATTAAGAAGTGGGACTCTCATAAACAAATTAAACACTCGTGAATAAAGTAGGTGACACATTTAGGAAAAGAATAAGAACAAGACCGGTAGATTCTGTGACAAAAGAACACCAACTGAGATGGTTCGGCCACATTAAGAGAATGTGTGAAGAAAGGTTAACTCGAAGAGCGTACTGTGAGGTACGACCATTAGTGAAGAGAATCTTAGGAAGTTCTAGGAGAACACGGCTGGATGAAATGAGAAAAGCAGTCGAAGTAGGCCTAATAGATGTAGTCGGAAGAGCATAGGGCAGAAGGAAATGTGGAATAGAAAACTTATAACGTACTTAACTCCACAAACTGCCAAACAAGGTATAGGATTAAGTAAGTAAATAAATGTGTGTGTGTGCGCGCGCGCGCGCGTACTTAGGCTACTGGGGGCCCAGGGCGGATTTCTTTCTGAGGCCCCCTCCCATATTTGGGTGTTTGGAGATTGGCTGTTTATAATACAATTTATCTTAAGTAATATAACCTATAGCAATAACATTTCACTTTTATTTATTGTCTAATCACTGTATTGATACATCTAGTTAGGAAACTTTATAAGAAGTTGTAGTAATATTTGAAATAAAAATCCACTTTTATACTGTAAATACAAAGTTTAAAGGAATAATAGGAGTAGTATTATTTATAGATTGCATTAAATTTATTACAATAGTTTATATTACACAATAAACTTGTATACTGCAAAAAAATGTATCATTACTGCAAAGAATACTTGGCAATTTTTTTTTTCAAGTCAGTTAGCAGTTTTAGTGCATAACACACGTTGTTACTTACCTGTACAGTTGTACATGCAGTTGTCTTCGATGTCACTCACAGATTTGTTCACTCACGAAATATGTGATGCAGTTTTTTGTGAATTCGTTCATTCGAATAACTGGCCTTATCTCCGCACCTTGAATTATCCACTGTTTAGGAAAAATTCTTATGAGAGGTTTTAAACAAATTGTTGGTCTCTTAAACTTAATTTTCCAAATCTGGAGGCCCCCTACTAAGTGAGGCCTGGGGCGGGCCGCCCCCTTTAGTCCGCTACTGTGTGTGTGTGTTCTGCAGCAGCACAGTAAACAATAGATGAAGTAAATGTTTGTAATATGAACATATTAAACGTATTAAGCTTTACAAATGATGGAGTGTCGATTAGAAAAATATTTCTCTTGCTGTATACATTTTACTTTCAGCTCTGGATAGTGACGTTAGTTATAAAGCAGGGAGCCTACTGTCACGCCATTGCCATTAAACGATCGTTAGCGTGTAAAGCGTAGTGTAACCGTCGAACGTGGTAGGTACAGTATTTGTCGTACACAAAGATCTGGCGGTACTCGTTGAGTGCAGTATTGTGTTCATGCGGTGTAGTTTTACTATTCGACCGTGTTGTTGACATTCTGAATAACACTTTCTCCGTGTAAAGTTTCAAGTGAACAAATGTGTACCCTTTCATGATAAGTCGGTATCATTAACCGACTTTCTGTCGGCCACACTGGAACCTACGCTTTGATAAATACCAATTTAATGAAATTCTGCCTTCCCTCTCCCTCGACTTTTAGTCTCCTACAGACACACGCTCACTCACAATGGGATACGACGTACTTTTCCCGTCATTCTCTCTTTCAGCACATTATATTACATCATAAGTAGTATATCTTGTGTACATAATGCATCCATAAATATATAATATTTAGTCAACGGGCTTTTATAGGTGGACTGAATATGTGGAACTCGACTAGTCCAGTGACTCTCGAGAAGCGTTTTCGAGAGTCGCCGACCCGGAGACATACCTACACGGGTTAGCTAGGAAGACTTCCTCCAGGACAACCTGCTGAGGGCGCGGAAAATACAGCTTGTAATAAAAAAAATGTATTTGTACTCACTTGTAATGGGTACAACTATCTCGGCTTGATAACACATGGGGGTGGTAAAGACACGATGGACTTCAAGAGAAGAATATATCAGGGAAGAATTGTGGTTAAAAGATTGAATGGGATATGGTGGAACAAGAACGTATCAAAACATATAAAACTGAGGATATATGTTACAGTAAAGAGTATAACAATTTATGGCGCAGGGGGCTTCTGCTGAATGAATCGTACAGGAGGAGACTAGAAGCAGTATAGAGACGGATGCCCTGAGATCGTCTAGACAGTCACGACTGGCCAGAGTTCGAAATGATGCCATCAGAAATGCTATGGAGATTGAGAAAACCATAACACAAACTATAGAAAGATGTCAATTGATATGGTATGGATACGTTCGGCGAATGGCGATGTAATTCTTGCGAAAGTAGTTTGGAAATGGAGGCCACTCAGAAGGAAGGAAGAAGGACGACCCAGAATAACGTGGAACGACAACATCTGAAGGGACATGAGGGAGAGAGGAATGGCGATCAATTTTGGACGTCCGAAGGCGTTGAAGAACGTTTTGAAGCCGACATAAAGAAAAAAACACAAACAAAAATTGTTTAAATCATTGGCCTATCGTAGAATAAAACTGTCTCTTGTAGTTCATTTCACTCGAGACGGGACAATAATTTTATACACAATTTACATGAAATAAAATGTATACAGTTTTCTTTTGTAAGCGTTGTATTTATTAATAAACAGTGCAATCATAAATTCATGAGACTTTGTACTTTATGACTGTGCTGCTTGTCGAAAGGGAGATCAGGACAGAAAATTCGGGATATAATATGTCGGTATTGGCGGGGAACGGGAAAAAGGGCGGGAGAAATTGTGTTGTTTTGCCAGGGGCGCTGTAACCTACGTTCCTGGCTGGACCAATGGGTAGGAGCACGTTGAGTTTTACATAAATACATAATAAACACGAGCATTCTGCGTTAAATTATAAATTATATCACGTACAGATACAAAGGTCTTTCCGACTGACTTTTCTTGTAAGTGTTATTTCAACATTACAATATTTTTTCTTTAAACAAGTGATAGGGTACACATTAAAGAAATCAATTACCATAATTCACACACAAAAAAAATGATTTCCATAAAATTGCGTATCATTTTTTTCTGTATCCTTGTTGAATTCTCCACGTAGTAGCTGTTATATAATTTAAACGGATAGATGCTGTGTTGAAAGTTCAAGAAATTTCAGATTTCCGAGACACTTATTTTATTTGTACTTTGATTTCAGCTTCCGACGACTGTGGCAGAAACATGCACGTCTTAGCTGTACAAATAGCCATAAATATGTACGTTTCACTTGCAGATAAATGTTGTGTTACATGAATAAATATTTACTACGGAAATTCATACACAAAATGTATTTCGCTCATGACCGGGAGTGTGTGTGTGTTTTTAATAAAAGTTGTTTTCTTTACCGCATAACTGTATTGTGTTGTGTCGTGCATGCATCGTGTATATAAGCCTAATCAATAAACGATAGGATCCAATAAATTACATAACATATATACGACTGAATAAAGCAAAATTTCCGAATAAAATAAGGCATAAACCAAAAGAAAAATAAAGTAGAGAAAGACCCTACATAAAATGAAATGAAAGCTTTAGGTAAACAAATCTTGTGTTGGAAGAAACATCAGGCACCTGATCCGTGACTGACAAAAGTGGACAGAAGAAGAGCTTGCTCTTGAGCCAATATTTCTTCACATTCGTAGAATTATTCGTCGCTGTCTAAATACATTCAGACATACCTAATACCCAAAAATGATTCAGGCGAATTAAAATGATTCCAATACGAAAATCTACTGCAGATCTGATTTGTCTAATAACAAAATGAAAAACATTCTTATAATGCCTCACTAATATCTTGGCGATCGTTATTTTATTTTATTTTTGTTTGTACCCGGGAACCGAACGGTAAACGCAAGACTGGATACACAGCGTCTGTAAATCAGAAATCTCTTAGCAAAACCCACCGTGTTTTAATGCATATTTTATACGGTAGACGAGAGCGGCAGTATCTGTTGCGTCCATCTCACTACCCAGACTGGGTGTGGTGCAAACGTATACTGTGTTCTGTGGAAAACGGACTTTGTAAATTATTACAGTTTTCTTGACCTTTCCACGTCTCTTCTTTCACGCTCCTTTTCACTCGCACTTCCTAAACACCGTTTTCTACCGGTATATGTAGTAATAATAATAACTGGAATTATAATAATTTCCTACCGGTTGATTCCGTTCAGTTGACGTCGTCGATCTTTATCGAATCGACGACGACGGCTTAATTTTCTAGTTTTCGTCGCTATCTGACCAATTATCGCGTTCCTTTTTATCGTGCAGATCTACATTAACACTTTCCTGGTATAGCGTAGCTTGTGTTCGTTTTTTATACTGGTGGGCATTGTTTATGCTGGTTTCGTTTAACAAATAAGAACAAGCGGATTTATAAAGCGAATCGTTTATCTTGACAGAGTAATAACGTTTATGGTTCTGTCTAAGGCTTTCACGGGCGGCGTCAATGTTGTTAAGATTTCGGTTTGCGGGATGTAAGCTTACAGCCCGGTAAACCGAAATCTTAACAAATAGTAACGTTTTTATTCTTGTCTGTGCACGGGACCATTGTAGGCTACCTTCTCTGCCGCTCCAATGTTTCCCGACTAAGTCGTCTATGGAATACCTAATGCAGAATAACTTCTCAAGTTTACAACATACAATACGGTTGCAGACATAGTGTTGTTATCTATCATTCTGCAAATGCACCCTGAATATATTTCAGTTATTTAATTTTAGGTTTGGGTGTTGCCTTCTTCAGCTTCATTTAAGACTTATGTAATTAAAGTATTCAAACAATGGGGGGCGGGATAAATATAGAAGTACAGAAAACGATAGAGATCAGTTGAAGGACATTCAAGGCCAAGTTAGGAGAAGTACAAACTCAGTGATAACTTTTACATAGTTTATAACTTCTTCACAACCAGTTAATACAACAACAACAACTCATAAAAGGAAGGTAGAGCCTATTAATCTGTCTTTATCTCTTTCGCCTAGGCACACTTCACCTTCAGGGCTGTCTATGTCATGACTCCTCTAGTGTAATATGGCTATGGTTTGAACCGCCGCCATTGAAGAGGTAAACTAGTAGATTCTTGACTTTAATTCGCAAAAGTTAAAAGATTTTATTGATTTTTTTTAATATTTACAGAAATACTCATTTACACAAGATTTATTAAGAATACAAATTTAGATTTAAAGCGATTCCTAATGACATGAGACCTTTAATTTGAATAACCAATAATCAAGATAGAATGTTTTAAAATCAGCGCTTTTCAATATTTTTTTGGCCTTATATTTTACGTTGGTTTACTCTTAAAACATTGAGATATAGAGAATTTATAAAATCTATTTACAAAATTATATAGGAATAAACCTTAATTTTTCATTAGTCATGAGGAAAATGGGTAGTCCAACCTTCAAGCTGGTCTCACTCCCCCCCCCCCCAGAAGCTAATCTCATCCCCCCTGGTTATTCCTGCGCATATTAATTTCCGAAGAGAGTGAGAGTAAAAAAATCGATACGAATTATAGGAAATTCAAAAAATCGAACTACCACTGTACATTACAGATGATCAAACGACGAAGAAAAATTAGATTATGCGACACAATTACCTAACATGTTAATCTAAAAAGAAGAATCATCTAAAAAAAGTGGAAGGGAGAAACAGCGAAGAAAACTCATGGATTACCAGTGGGCAAATAAAGAGAGGTATAATCTGGGATGCGACATGTGAAGGTACGCTCAACATGCAAACAGCTCGAATAAATTACTGATGCGTGTAGTAGATGAAATAGACGTAATGTGTTCATGGTGAAACATGTTTTATACCGATTTCGATTTGATGGCTGCATATTGTTATTTTAACCCTGCGCTAACGTTTTGGTTTTTAGGTATTATATTGTTGTTTTATTTGTAAAGATACGTATAAACGTATACGCCGATTCTACATATTATATAAGTATATAAGTCGATTCTATTTACGCTATTCTCCTCAGGTTCCCTCATATGCATATGTAGACTGGCTGAACTGCGTGAGTTGTAGGTTGGGCCTCAATTAATATGATTAAATTTTACTGTGCAATCCTACATCCGCCAGTGCTGACTGTGTTTTACATGCCCTTTCAACCACATTTGTAGAATACCAAGTAACTTTGGGAGCGTACAATTGTAGAGCTGAGGAGACAGCAGGAGTCCTAATGGCACGTCGCTCTCAGTGGCGTATTTACGGGGGGGGACCGGACCCCCCCCCCCAGAAGGTCGAAAAAAGTTGATGAGAAATATTCTAACTTCTTAATATTTTCTTTTCAACTGTGTACGCTGAATGTAGTGGTAACCCTTTTTTAAATATACAAACACGTTTATTACACAGCATTTGCGGCATATGTTTGAAATATGAAATATAGGAAAATCACTTCAGTCAGTAAGTATCTCGTAAACAGTGTTTCAATAACGCGTATTTTTATTGTGTTATTACCGTTCACTTTGATGGGACTGATTTCAGGATGTTATCTCACGTTTTTCAACCACTTTGAAGATACCTAATATTGATTACTCTCAAGTATTTTTGTTTTGTATGAAGCTATCTCGATCTCGACAGGACCCCCCCCCCAGGCCAAATTCTAGATATGCCACTGATCTCGTTAGTCCTTTTATGTGCCAAAAAGCATATATATATATATATATATATATATATATATATATATATATATACTCTAGCAAAAACTGTTTGAATATATATATATATATATATATGTCAAATTGTAATTACTTCTGCAAGTAAACTGTACTATTGTAATCGTTTTAATTAACCTAGGTTAATTAAAACGATTTAAATGGTACATTCTACTTGCGGAAGTAATTACAATTTAATATCAGAATCCTGCAAGAAACTGCAAGTTACATATTAAGAAATTATATAATATTAATTTATAATAATAGAATATTATTTAATATAGATTCTTCTGCAAGTAGTGTATTACGTTTCACTGAAACACATCAAGATCATCAGCTATATATTGTAAGAATATGACTCTGTACTTACTCTTAAAGTCTGATTACTTTGTCGTCTTCTTATAACGTATCTATCGCTGACGATGAAGATCGCGAACGTGTTAATAATCAGTACCGAATCTTTCTCGTTCTTCTCCTTACATGTCCTTAATTGATGTACTTACTTCCCGATAGGCGCCAAATTGTTTTACACAAAAACAATTAAAAGTTCTAATTGCGTCTTCTTCCTTTAGATGATATTAATTTCAACTTACTCACACGAACTGGCGGGAATTCAAATCTCGCGTGTCGTCCGACGTGTTGCCAACCTATAATTCTGGTAAAGAATTTTCTTCACTACTAAAGTACACAAATATTACAATATAAGTTATATCAAATAAAACAAAGGACGGTTATTAATGTTCAGTACTAATTTATTAGTGTCCAGATTCGCTAATCATTCAACATTTAAATACAAAAGATGTTATTATAAAAAAGTTTGCTCCGGCTATAAATAAATTATACCTCAGAGGTTGGCTATGTTGACTGAACATTTTAACGAAACCAGCATGGACGCTGACGTTAATTAATTTACACAATTCATTCAGTCAAAGAGTTCTTTTGATTACGAAAAAATTAAAACAAGATGTTATTAAAGTACACAACCTTACATCAATGTTACTTAAATACTATGAAGGTTTACATAGAATTCGGTTCTTAGTGTTTAAAAAGTGTGTCAACCTTTTAGGCCTCGCACATAGGTTAAGCTATAGTTTACATACAGTTTTAATAAATGTTTTCGATTAATCCTTGAAAGAATTTAATATACCAAGTTCGGAGTGAGAGTTATTGTGTTGTGAAAAAGTTAACTAGTTTAGTTCGCAATTACTGATAATTCATTTATACTTAACAAAACCTTGTCGTTTCTTGTGATGAGTCACAGGTATTTCTTCCAGTCTGTGTTGATATATTAATTAATCCTTCATCATTTGGTTTTCCTCCTTTTTATGGATTCTGATTTATTTATTCAAAGTTTTTTATTAATTTTAATTGTTGAAATTTGTTTTATACTTTCATCCTGGGTTTAATGTATATAGGTTCAACTTCTAGCGTTCGTATTGATTTAATTTTGATTGCATTCCCTCGTTTTTAACTTTTAATTGAGTCGAATTCAGCTTGGCATCCCTCTCTCTTGACAGATAATAATGGACTCTCCGTTTTATAACGGTTTTCTATATAATAAAGTTTCGTTGTTATGGTAACCATCTCTTACCTTATTGGTGGTAAACATTTGTACCCATTGTTATAAGTCTTGGGTTTTTGTTCAAAATGAATAAATATTTTATAATTGCTATTATTCCTTGATGTTATTACCAATGTGTGGGATATTAACATAAATGTCTCTATTTTCTTTCAAAGATTATTTGATACCCAATAAAGCTGGGCTTGGTCATATATTAATGTTTTGACAAATTTGCTAATGTTACATTATTACATATGTCACTTATTTTTTCTGTTTATTGTATTTCTGACATACTATTATAGTTAGCTAATTGAAATTAATAAGGTACTTGGTCTTAATTTTCAAATACAATGGCTAATTGTTTACAAATTGTTTTTTCTGAACTTTGACAGTTAGGCATTTTATAGGCCTAAGCTGTAAATGCTTAGAATTTCTTATTTTACACAAGTTAAACATTATTTATTACTTTCATATGTTCTGCTTACCGTCACTTAGTCCTTGTTTACATTTGAATTACTTTGGGCTGTTTTACAATAAATGAATGTTATTATAATTTTACAAAATCATTCCTTGTCTAATATTCTTTTTTCTATCTTTACAATGATGATTAATATTGGGATTGTTAAACTTATACAATTGCTTGCTTATACCTTCTACTATCTCTTACACACTTTTTATCACTTAATCCTACTATGACAACATATAACATTAAAACTGGTTTATGGTCTGTTCATGATCCAGCCATATTCCTTTTTATAAAACACAACTGTTTTAAATAAACTAATAACTACTTCTTTTCTTAATTGCTAACACAATGAAATTGGTTGTCTATCAACATTTTGATTATTGTTTCTGTTTTATTACCATTGTTCACTTCTTTTGTTAAGATTATTAATTGTTTATCTTAATTCCTTCTTATTCTCTTTATCACTTTCACTGCTTACCATTAACACTTCCTACCTACCTCTCACTCTTGGTTTATATATTATTTTTTAAAACACAATTTAAAGTCAGTTTTTTTTTAACATTTTATGTTTACTTTTTATATCTTAGTAAGGTTATTAAAAACACATCGTATACTAACAATTGGTTTACTTGTTTATTATTGGTAGTGTACTTCCTTTTACATGACTTATATAATACTCGTTTCTAAATTTGATATATTATTTGTGTTTTTTATTAGTTTACATTTGTTTATGTTATAGTCTTTATCTGTGCAATCACTGGGGTTGGGGTTTGTTTATACCTCTCACTTACCATATCTATTGGGTTTTTTGTGTTAAATCGTATCGTACTGGTTTTCCAAGTTTTGCTCTGTTGCTTGCTACTTTTCTTCTTTCAGAGGTTACCTTTATTATTACATTTAGTTGTTTAACCGTATAATCATATTAAATACCCATTCCTCTATACCTTATTCATCCCTTTTAATTTACAGTGTTAATTATTTAGTATCCTATCTTTCTCATGTTGCTTCTTAAATGCATGGTGAAGATATGTACCCTTACAATATATATATATATATATATATATATATATATATATATATATTGTGATGTTTTCAATTTGTTTCTTCTGCAAGTAGATAATATTGTATATTCTTTTTAACACCTGACGCACGTTTCACTGAAAAATATCAGTATCATCAGAGGTTTCTAAGTGAATTAATAATAATCGAAATAATTCTATTAATATAAAATTAACGAATAATCGAATTTGTATCGATTTTAATGTAAAATAAAATAACTGATAATCGATTTAGGTCGATTAGTTAACGATTGTTTTAATGTTTATTTTCTTCAGCAGCTGTTTTCTCGGTTATATTTGAAATTTGTTTATATTTTATTCATTTTTATTTTTAATTTTTAGTAAATTTATAATTTTAAATAGATCGTCTTGTTTTGTTTTTATTTGGGTTTGTTCTTTAATTAATAAATTATTGTTATTGTGTTTGTAAATGTTAAGATATTCCCAAATATTCATTTTTTGACCTTTTTGTATATTTTTAATTAATTTTATATTTTCAATGTTTGGAAACTGGTGGTTATTATTTAGACAATGTGTGGCTAAATTAGATTTATAAATATTTGGTTTTAAATATGCATTGCGGTGTTGAACGAATCTATCTAGTAGTTTTTTCTTCGTCTGACCCACGTAAAATTTATTGCAATCTGGACATTCTATTTTATATATTCCATTTTTATTGTGAGTATTGGATTTAGTTTTAGGTTTTATTTTATTAAAAATTATATTATAAGATATTTTTAAATTAGTATCTTTAAATATTTTATTTAGTTTTTGAGTTATATTTCCGTAATAAGTGAAGGTTGTATATTTTATATTATTATTAATAGATGAATTTTTAAATGTAGTGTTTTTAGGAATTTTATTAGTGATTTTATGTTTAATTTTATTTTCTAATTTATTAATAGTTTTTATTTTATATCCATTTTTAACTGCTATTTGTTGGATAAATTTTCTTTCTTTGTTTCTTTCTGTGTTATTTAATGGGATCCTAAGCATTCGGTAAATCATGGAATTAAATACTGCCATTTTGTGTTGGGGAGGATGATTAGAAGTATTTGGTATTACTATGTCAGTTTGAGAAGGTTTCCTGTATATTGCGTATTCAAAATTTGTTTCATTTTTCTTTATTGTTAAGTCTAAATAATTTAATTTATTATTAGATTCTTCTTCTAACGTGAATTTTATTTTAGAATGTAAATTATTTATGGAGTTGAATATTTTATTTATATTTATACCATTGTTTTGGGAAATGTACAGAGTGTCATCAACGTATCTAAAATAACATCCTAATGGGTCGTTTAATTTTATTATATTTATTATTTGTTCGTCGAGTTTTTGTAGGAAGATTTCTGATATGATAGCGGAGGTTGGGGATCCCATAGCAAGGCCATCTGTTTGATAGTACAATTTGTTGTTGTATTGAAAATAATTTTGATTTAAAATTATTTTTAAAGTATTAGTTAACTGTTTAATGTATGTGTTACTTTCGTTATTTGTTTTCAGATTATTTATTATAATATTTATAGTTTCTTCAATGGGAATGTTTGTATACATGTTTGATATGTCGAATGAATATAATTTTGTATTTCTGTTTACTTCTACGTTTATTAGTTGTTCCGTGAGTTCGATACTATTTTTTATATTGTGTTTTGCTGGAAGTTCATAATAACAAATAACGAAAGTAACACATACATTAAACAGTTAACTAATTCTTTAAAAATAATTTTAAATCAAAATTATTTTCAACACAACAACAAATTGTACTATCAAACAGATGGCCTTGCTATGGGAGCCCCAACCTCCGCTATCATATCAGAAATCTTCCTACAAAAACTCGACGAACAAATAATAAATATAATAGAATTATACGACCCATTAGGATGTTATTTTAGATACGTTGATGACACTCTGTACATTTCCCAAAACAATGGTATAAATATAAATAAAATATTCAACTCCATAAATAATTTACATTCTAAAATAAAATTCACGTTAGAAGAAGAATCTAATAATAAATTAAATTATTTAGACTTAACAATAAAGAAAAATGAAACAAATTTTGAATACGCAATATACAGGAAACCTTCTCAAACTGACTTAGTAATACCAAATACTTCTAATCATCCTCCCCAACACAAAATGGCAGTATTTAATTCCATGATTTACCGAATGCTTAGGATCCCATTAAATAACACAGAAAGAAACAAAGAAAGAAAAATTATCCAACAAATAGCAGTTAAAAATGGATACAACATAAAAACTATTAATAAATTAGAAAATAAAATTAAACATAAAATCACTAATAAAATTCCTAAAAACACTACATTTAAAAATTCATCTATTAATAATAATATAAAATATACAACCTTCACTTATTACGGAAATATAACTCAAAAGCTAAATAAAATATTTAAAGATACTAATTTAAAAATATCTTATAATACAGATAATATTTTTTTTAATAAAATAAAACCTAAAACTAAATCCAATACTCACAATAAAAATGGTATGTATAAAATAGAATGTCCAGATTGCAATAAATTTTACGTGGGTCAGACGAAGAAAAAACTACGAGATAGATTCGTTCAACACCGCAATGCATATTTAAAACCAAATATTTATAAATCTAATTTAGCCACACATTGTCTAAATAATAACCACCAGTTTCCAAACATTGAAAATATAAAATTAATTAAAAATATACAAAAAGGTCAAAAAATGAATATTTGGGAAAATCTTAACATTTACAAACACAATAACAATAATTTATTAATTAAAGAACAAACCCAAATAAAAACAAAACAAGACGATCTATTTAAAATTATAAATTTACTAAAAAATAAAAATTAAAATTAATAAAATATAAACAAAATTTCAAATATAACCGAGAAAACAGCTGCTGAAGAAAATAAACATTAAAACAATCGTTAACTAATCGACCTAAATCGATTATCAGTTATTTTATTTTACATTAAAATCGATACAAATTCGATTATTCGTTAATTTTATATTAATAGAATTATTTCGATTATTATTAATTCACTTAGAAACCTCTGATGATACTGATATTTTTCAGTGAAACGTGCGTCAGGTGTTAAAAAGAATATACAATATTATCTACTTGCAGAAGAAACAAATTGAAAACATCACAAATTATATAATTACTGCAAGAAACATCGAGTTACTTATATAGAAAATGATATGTGTGTGTGTGTGTGTGTGTGTGTGTGTGTGTGTGTGTGTGTGTGTGTGTGTGTGTGTGTGTGTGAATATATAGAAAATGAAATATTATATCACACGCGCGCGCGCGCGCGCCACATATATATTAGAGAGAGAGAGAGAGAGAGGAGAGAGAGAGAGAGAGAGAGAGAGAGAGAGAGAGAGAGAGAGAGAGAGAGTAAAATAATATCTGGTTACTTTCATGGCTGGGAAATTTTGAAATAGCATAAAATTTTCGAAAATTATTTGGTGCGCAGAAAACGAAAGTACCAGCGAATCTTCGTAGACAAAATACCGGTATTTGTGTGTGGGAGGAGCAGAAAACGTTTGGACTGACATAAACATTTTTGAAGGTAATTTACAGTAATAAAGCATCACTAATGCTATTCGAAAACAGGTTTTGGCGATGTTTCTCAGAAAATTTTTACTGTACAGATAATTCCATTTTGTGGGTGTTTCCTGTTTCGGTCCCAGTAGCACCCAATTTAAATGTAAATTTGAGAACCGGGTTCTCAAAATTTATGTTCGGCGAATGGCAGTATATTCAACGGATTGCGAAGACAATTAGGTGTTAAAGGATAAAACACTGTCCAGGAATGTTGCGTTTTTACTAACATAAAAATAACGTACAATTTAGAATATTATGAAATAGGCCTACTGACAGAAAGCGCCGCTGTACGAAAAAAATGTGAAAGTTTTCAGCGATCAAGAAAAGCGCAAATCGTTCAAGGACCAATATAAAATACAGGTATAAATATAAATACATGGGGCTTACAAATATTTTTATTTAAATAGATAGGATTGCAATACAATCCTTATGCGTTTTTTTTTGTTTCTGATGGAGAAAGGTAATGTGTTGGTGTCTGAGATGGCTAAATCCTGGAGAAAATCCGCGTTGATGATGCAGATGAATAATAATTAGAAGAAGAAGAAGAAGAAGAAGAAGAAGACAACGACGACGACGACGACGACGACGACGACGACGACGATGATGATGATGATGATGATGACGACGACGACGACGACGACGACGATACCATCGACAATTATAGTCTGGAGTATTATAGTAATTAATTATAACAAAGGGAACCAGAAAAAGGAAAAGAAAGAGAAATATCAAGGTAATCATCAACGACGGCAGAAGGTAAAGAGCAGTCCTTCACTTATTGACCTTCCAAATAATAGTGCAGGAAAATTTTCTCTGACTACTTAAATCCTTCAGAACATCATTCGTAAAAGCTGAAGCAGTCTTAAGAGACCTGATTAAGTGAAGAATCCTTAATACTGAAACACTGCAACTGTTTTCCCGCTTTTAGATGTTACACCATATAAGAAAGCCTATACCTTTTGAAGCCTATAACATTTTGAAGGTTTTCGTAATTTACGACGGTTTTGATGATCTTGCGACGATCTGTCTCAAGTTTAACAAACGGTAGATAGAAAACGCGAATAAGTGAATGAAAATAGAAAAATGAGCAGGACACTTTCAAAATAAGTTTTAGGTACAATGATATAAAAAGAACTGTAAAAAAATGGATCCAGTCTTCATAAGATCGGAGTGGATGGTTGGAATTAAGGTAGGGTTATGTTGATGATGATGGTGATAATAACGATAATGCTTCTTACAATTATTAGGAGTAACTAATGAAAAAACTTGATACTCGAAAATGCTATAAAAGATTCTGCTTAATTTAATTTTCCAATACACATAAAATAATAAATATCTCACTAATCGGATAGATTTTGTTTACGAGTATAGAGGCAACTATATAGTAATTAGTTGATAGTAAAAATTATGGCTATTTCTACACAAATTGCAGAAAATTAATTTCAGTTTACAAGTTCTGTGTTATAAACTCGATAATTGCGCCGCGTTCAAAGTGTTGTTGAAATGCTCCAGTAATTACAGTCTGAAATTAATACTGATAAACGCGTTTACTAATAATCGTCATATATCTCGCTCTCTGTCCGTCTCTCTCTCTCTCTCTCTCTCTCTCTCTCTCTCTCTCTCTCTCTCTCTCTCTCTCTCTCTCTCTCCTTTTTTCCTTTTAAATTAACTTCCAGTTATATAAAATCGTTTCACGCTCCAGCAGGAGCAATCTAGGCCATTTACTAACTTCATATTCCAGTTCCTGTCTGACTAAATCACAAATTAACACTGTATAACTTTCTACTCTATTTAAAGTGAAAGATTTCATTGACTAAGTATAATAACCCACAGCCTACACTAATTAATAAGCTAATTTGTTACATTCATACTCATTATTTTTAATAATTTATTACTGTAAGTAAATCTAAACTAACGGTTAAAGTTTGGCGCGAAAGCTGACTCAAGTGGATGGAGAGTTCGTGAACGGGTAGTTGGAATCCTTTGTTGTCAGATGCTAATTTCACGCGATTATCGCTTCGTGAGACAATCGTTATCGGATAGAATTATTACCGAAGCGTGGAATATTAAATGTTTAAAGGAACTGATACTTTTGCATTGCTAAATGCTAAATTGACGTCATCGTCACGGTCAAATCATCGTCACCTCATCGCGAGTATCCTTACCGTCGTGCGTGTGTCACTGTTGCGTCTACGTCTCATCTCTTCTCGTTAGAAACATCACATTGATTACTGAAATATTATATTATTTTATGTCGGAAGAAAAATTAAGTCGAGCGTAATTTTTGACAGAGTTCTGGGAGGATCATCTGCTTTCTTTTTTAAATATTATAATAAAATTTAAGAATCTTCATGCATCATGGATATTTTCGAAAATGGTTGTAAATATAAAACAGATTTTGCTGGATGGGATTCAAAATACTAACAGGTAGTTATTTCACGTTATGTGGATTCTGTGACACGTTAACAGCTGCAGACGATTTGACATTACTGGAAATGGTCTTCCGATTGTTTAAGGGGCACGTTGCCTGTACCATCACCGAAGGCTGGCTCTGTTTACTGTGCTGACTGATGACAGTGGTGAAGAAGAGTGGCGATTACGAAGACGAACTCCCTTTTTTCTGTTCTTGTTTGTTTTTGTACTTAACATAATCATTGTTACTGGTGTCATCATCATTACCACCATTGTTGTCAACGTCAATAGCATCATCATCATTCTCACAATAGTGACACCATTATTACTTTAAATAGGCTACACTAGACAAAATAGCTAACCAAGTGCTCACGTTCTCTTGACGCTCTTAGATTTAACACTGTCGGTTTAATCAATGTGCTCAATTTGACTGGCATAAAATTTATACCCACCTAGGTAATAACTGTTTCTACTATGTTGATGAAATACTGAACGCTTTACTCCACTTCCGCTTCCTAAACATCAATCACAGAACTAAACCCTTCATCTTAATGTGAGATATATTATATGTCGTGATCTTAATAATTGGTGGCTTAATTATTAGTAACATTTAATTACTTACCATACCCGCTCCATACACTTTTTTGAGATGGAGATCACCTCCTCAATAATTAGGAACATCCTCTTGTTCCGGCCTCATCCCCCGTGGGGGGGGGGCTGGAGCTTTTTTCCCAGAGGTAAGAGGTTGGGGCCTATACGGCTATTCACGGTGGCCCTCTCCTGTTGCCGTCCTCCCCAGAGTAGGCCTACACACTGCGTCACAAGTCGCGCGGGGGTTTAACTGTTCCTTCGGCTGGATTGGAGCTGTTGGAACGGGCTAAACATGTGTGCTGTGCGAACGGAGCCAAGATTGCTTTCCCTGGTCAGTAGCTAGCACAAACGTGCAGTGAAGCCTAGTAGCAGGCGCGAACAGGAGCCAGGGCTTCCAGCGTCCCTGGTAGAGTAGCTACATGCTAGATGTAGTGAAGCTAAGTAGCGCCGTGTTTCGGGAACCAGGGTCCTCTTCCCTGGCTAGTAGCCCAAAGGGGACCCGTTCTTTGCGATACAGGCGGGTGAACCCAAAACACACGAATCCACCACGGGGGGCAGGCCAGATCTGTGTGACCCGTGACGGCCCCTGCGGGTGGCCGGGGAGGGACCCCGGGGTCCCATGGTTGGCTATCACCGCCGATTGGCCTCCCATGGGACCAAGATCCCACCCAGACGTGCACAGCTTTCGAGCTCAGGGGGTAACCTGACCTTCGGTGGCATCGGCACTGTTGGTTGGGAAATGTGCATGTCGACCACGCGAACGGCCAGTCGACCCTTTAGCCCAGTAGCGTCTAGCGAACGGGAGCCAGGGTGGACAGTCCCTGGTTAGTAGCTGTGTTGAACCGCTCACGCCAGTCCGTGATGTCCTTTTCAAGTACAGAGAGCAAAGAGGAGCCCTGTAGCTTCGAGGGCTCGGAACACTCGTTTTCCCCTCACAACGGACTAGCGTTCGTTGAGTCTGTGGAGTTCTGCGTTGGTTCGAGTAAGAGAGGCAGGTACGGCATCCTGCTTCCACTCGGCCCGGGGGACAGTGTTCCCCTATCGCCCCGCCGGAAGATGGAGAAAAAGTCGTAGACTTCCGGGGGAGATCCCTTGGGATCAAACTCGGTGGTCGGGCCCGCGACCATTCTGGGCATCGGGGGTCGGCGTATTGATCAGCGCCGTACTCAAAAATGGTACCACGGGAACGTGAATCAGCCCTTCGGGGTCCTGTCCCCCCGGTGTTTCACGTGTTGAGGAAAGATTTCGTAGGGGCTGTTGGTTTCACATGCTGTAGGTAGATTTGAACATCTCCAATCTACAAGATTTCCTGGGAGGAAAAGGTGCGGAGCTGCAACCACATTAGGATCTGTTGCCGTGCCTCTCAATCTCACCACCTCTTGGATCTCAAAACTCTAACCTGTTCCGTCCTCGTATCTCACCCCCATCTGACCACTGGTCGTCCAGCGTCCAGCGTCTTATCTTCCATGAGATTGATAAACATATTTTGGACATGGGATGTGAACTTTGTCCATCCTTTGTAAGCCTAAATGTTGTTTCTGCTTGTTTCTATACGATGTTATCTTCTCATTAACTGATAATATCGTCACTTCCTTTCCGATATCCTCTTATCTTATACGATCCGGTCTTGTACATCTCTTAACTGTCCTTAAATACTCAGTTAAGGCTGGCTGAGTCTTAGACCAACTCTTCTTCCTCATCGCCCAGACTTCCCAACCATATAACAATGCTGGAATAATCATTGTCTTGTAACATTTTGTTTTTGTATTTATTCCTGTGTTCCTATCAGACTGCTTTTAATAACGCCACAAATATGCAGAAATTCGTTTATTTCACTGGTAAAAACATCATTTTGCCCACACGTATTGCAACAAACTAAAAAAATTATTTTACTAACACGTTCAACGAAAGTGTCAAACAAGACAGTCGTCGATCATACTGGATGTTTCCCTTGGAAAGCTACAGTTTTTGGTTTTGCAGACGATAGTTTACGGTCAAAATTGTCAACCGTTTTCCTGAATTCAAAAGTATGCTTTTGCAAAGCGCACAGAGATTTTGAATAAACACCCTGTCTTTGCCAGCCAAAAGCAACACATTAATTGTTATATTCCTATCTAGTTTAATACATGGAAGAGCCTTTTCTTCTAGTCCTCGGAGAGTATCGTCGGTGTCTCAGATATACATGTAGCTAAAATAGCCATTATATAAGCTGATCAATATATAACACATATATAAGCTAACATAATAACACATAGGTCTATTGCTTTTATTTAAAAGGTTTTCATCTTAAATTCAGTACGTGACAAATCTACGGACTTTGCATGTAAATTTCTGTTCTGTGGAATGTCTTTGTACGTGATTTGAAATAATCACTCGTTTGAAAACGTCTAGAGGTACAGTAATACCATGCTTAGAGCTGCCCCTCTTAGAGCTGATTCGTCATAGCGGTTGTGGATGCAAAGTCGAGGTCAACTGAGTTTTATTTAGTTATCAGTACGTACAGTTTATTTACTCGTTATTTAGTTACGTACTACGTATGTTATTTTTATCGGTAGTTTGTATTATTGTACGTCCAATTATTGCAATTTTTCGATTTCACAATTGTCAATCATGTTGGGTTTAAAGCCTCACCCTGTAAATAAGATGCAAAGAAAAAGCATCAGCTTGGGTGTGAAATTACAAGTGTTAAGACGATTAGAATCTGGTGAGCGTCAAGTGGATGCAGCCTGTTTATTAAATTTGGTACCATCGACACTTAAGACAATTTTAAAAAATTATGAAAAGAAAAACACGTTTGCATTGGCGTCATCAAAATTATATTACTAAAATAACTCGGTCGAGAACCAGGTCGAAAAAAAGTATAAACATTTCGATTGATGATCAAACGCAGCGTAACATGCCGTTAAGTCAACTTACCATTATGGAGAAAGCGAGAAGCATTTTCACTTACATTCAGGACGAAAAAGGAGACAAATCAGAAACAAGTGGAGCTAGTAAAGGATAGTTTGATAGGTTCAAGAAACTTTCAAATCTTAACAACTTTAAATAATAGGTGAACCAGCTAACGAGGATTATCAGGCCGTGTTAAATTAAAGTAAAAGAAAAACCAAAAAAGAATAAAACAAGTAGTAAACAATAGTCATGGAAAAAATCGACCCCGTACACCGCTGTTTCGTACTGTGCTTTGTGATCGCGGATCGCATCTCGAGCGCTGAGCGGGGTATCACTGTATTGATAATCTTAGCTAAAAAGTCGGCGGGGGCTGTGTCGGAGCCACGGCCGCAAATCTTCAGAGCGTAGAATACGTCTGTGTGCTTTAGGGTTGCTAATGTGTTATGAATAAAATGTACTGCAGGAATGGATAAATGTACAGTTCCAATGCCGCTAAATAGCTTTTGTTTATTTACTTGTTACTATGGTAATTAATTCTGGTCTTGTTGACATCTTTAGTAGTAGTATTTAATATATTTCATTACTTATTCATTGCATCATCAGAAATACGTATAAACATACATTTTATAATCGCTTAAGACAATTACAAAATATATAGACGTATCTGTATAAAAAATTACAAAATACATGAATACAATCGCATAATAAAAACATTAAAAACTGCAGGAACGGATAAAGGTATAGTTCCGATGCCGCTAAATATCATTTGTTTATTTACTTGTTACTATGGTAATTAATTCTGGTCTCCATGGTGTTGCAACGGCATCACTTTAACAGCCACTATCTTTACGTCCATCTGGAAGCACAGTCTGTCACAAACGTCACACGCGTGTCCACATTCATTATTAAAGAATGTTTTGTGGATGTACTTTGTAGCTAACTGCGACGTTTTGCTGAATTCGATCGGCTGATACACTTGCGAAGTCGGACGCTCTTCCTCATCCAACTCGACTTCAGTATTTATTTCCTTGTCTTTTAAGCGTTGTCGGTAAATCCTCTGACGTTCGGCATTGGTCATTTGGGGTTTTTTGAATGCCCTATGATTTCCTCTACTCTCCTGTATGCGTTTACGATACTTTTGAGCACGTTTAGCATTCATATACCGCGACATTTTGTCCGAACACACGATTTTTACAACTCGAATTACGATTATTCAAACCTCTTAATAATATCACCGCTATTACGGAACGCTATGTAGATAGTACACTATGAAACAATTTTAACGACACGTCACTCAACGTTCTATCGCATCGGAAACCGGAGAAATACTAATTTTAGTGCGCGTCGAGCGGCGCAAAACATTTCTATTTCTCCCCCCGCTCACCCCGCGCTGGAAGATGCAATAGCCTGCTTATATTGTGCTATTTATTATCTTTGTTCCTTTATCTGTCGAATGGTACCTTATATAAGCGTGAATCTTTTGTCGTTTAGATAATATTTCAATTTCAAACGTGACGTGAAAACGTAACGCTCGATTTTCTGGTTGGGGGTGCCTATTGCTGGCCTGAAAGGTAAGACGTATCCTGTCAAAAGTCTTATTAAATAGTACGCCCACATCTGTTAACTTTCATTGAATGTATAACAAGTGTCCAACAGTCACTTGTTACACAGACGTTTAGGTATTCGTTTTCTTATCTGCTTTTATTATAAATGCTGCATATAGATGGTCACTCTCATTAATATCAATTATCAGCGATTTCTTCACCGATTTAATTTCTCATTTTCATTCTGAGAGCTTCATCTTCGTCTTACCAGTCATCATCATTATTAGAAGCTGCGCAGCTTAGGCTATGTGGTCTATTCCCCCACCCTGTAACCATCTCTTCTTTCTGATATTATCACATAAATATGCTTATTATACCTGATGCATTTTTAGAGTAGACCTACTTTTATAAAAAACCAGTTCTAATTGAATTAATTTACTGCGCTAACACAGTCTGTTACTTAGTCTGTTATTGAATGTTATAGATTTATCAGATGTGCGATGCCCGAAGAGAAGACGTTCTAATCTTCTTTCTGTTGCTTTAATTCACTCGTTCGGTTAATTGTCCTGAATCAGACTGTCCACGAGATTGAAAGCGAGTTATCCAATCAAATTAAGCAGTCGGCTATGGGAGACAATTTCTAAATAACACACATTCCACAAGGTACTCAAGCGGCAAACCCACTGCCGAACAGGAAAGTCTTATTCATCCTTATTCATTCATCGAAACTTTATAGCGAAGAAAGAAAATAATTAATAGGCCGTATTTTCAGGAGACTCTCTTTCATACCCTATTAAAGATATAACATCTGTGGTTTATATATTGCACGTTTATTCTTTTATACTCGATGAGAGTAGTTTCTCCATTTGTCTTATTGTGTGTATATGGATTATTAATTCTAACACCACTATTCTCATAAAAGTTGTCTTAATTGTAGTGAACGCAATCATAATCATCATTAAGAAGACGAGAAACTAACTATGTGCTCACAAGGGAAGTTCGTTGAAGGAATTCTTTACGAATAATACCCAGCACTCTATAATCTTCTACAAGAGTTCAACAGCACGGTTTCGTAGTCTTACAGCTCGGAGGATCACAGAGGATATGTTGTGTTCAAAGTCAATGACCTCGACGTTCACCGTTTCAGAAAATGCAATACACCTACGGGTAATCTGTCTATAACGCTCGTCAGGGAACAAAAACTTTACAGATTTAAGTTGAAGACCATATCGTATTACTAGTGTAAGACTACGGGTACTGTCCAAAAATAAAAAAATTTGAATTTTCATAGACAGTTTTTTTTAATAATTATTAAAATTTTATCAAATCTACAACTATTATTAGAGATGATTGACTATTAAAGACCAAGGTAATGTGATCACTCGGGTTCACATGTTACTGCCATTATGCTTCCTGACTCCCCCGATAAACGCTTTCAGAGCGCGTCGTCTGAACGACTAGTAAGCCATTACCTGATAGGACAAATAGCCTAATATTCGGTCCAAGCATAAAGTAGTAATACTAACATTTACCTAAATAATAGTTTACTTTTATTTTGTTAATGTTCTAAATTGCCATTGTCGCGATCGACATCGACAAAGATTGGATTTTTATACGACACTTTTTACGTACTAATAACAATTATTTAATTCAGATAACTGAAAAACTGAACAAAATTATTAGATTATAAGTCATCCTTTTCTAAACTGTTGTGAAGTATATTTCAGTAAAACATCAACGTATTTGCGTAACATAGTTTGGTTCATATCAATGAACTAGGAAACGAGGAAGTAATTACCTGTCTTTTGCGTCTACATAATTATTTTTTTACGGCTTCGTTAAAAAAACGATAAACATAAATAAACCGACTGAATGTCAACAAAGTGGTTACATTATCGATGACAACACAGAATGACAATATTTAGGAGGAAAAACCCGAGTCTATCGCAAACACGAAGCACGTCCCATTTTTCTATTTTCTATGCATATTAAAAATGTTGTCGAAATTTGCATACCAGGAAGTCAGGAGAGTTACGTTTAAAGTAAACAGAATTAGCCGCGCCGGATTCAATAACGGTGCCCTCGCCGATGCTTTCACTTATTCCCCACGTGGAGCATACCCGCCGGGTTATATATGCACACGTGTGTGCTCGCTCGTCCGCCCACCCGGCCAACAAATTCAATAACAATGCTAGTTTCCAAACATCTCGGTGTGGAGAATTTATATTATGTTAATGGCATATTTATAGAATGGACTGGCCACAGTTTGCTGTAAATCAAAACAAAAACAAACTACATTGTTCATCAAACTAAGTTCACACGTACAATAAGTAAGTTTAATGTATGAAAAGTTAATGATCTTCTTCTTCCGCTAGGGAGTAGACAAATCACCTTTTCCGGCCCCAAATGATAAAAGTCACTTCACTAAAGCTTCCTAACCCCTCCTATATTTCTTTGCCCAATACGCTTGTATTAAAACTTCCTTGGTCAACCTGCCACCGGGATCCTATTCAAGTGGACAATCTATCTCGCTTTGTTTCTCTCAGTGTGATCTTGGATATTAAACTTTTCAGCTCTTTGGGTATGTCTTCAATGTAAAGACTACGCCTTCGTGTGCGGCCTTTAACAGATCGCAAGAACCTCATCCCCGAAGCCTCTGGATTCTACTAAGACTGGAACCCATGTTACATTGGTACCATATGACAACACTGGTACAGCCTTTACATTACAAAATTTTAGTCGCGTCTCATTCCTTGTTTCCCCGACAATGTTTGACGAACTGTCCCACATACTGACTGAAACTTGAGCATCATGTTCTACGTCACAAGCGATGTCACAATCAACGTAGCGGAAATGTGACACCTCCTCTACACTCTCATTACCTAATAGTCAGTTCGCAAGAGGTATTTTCCCGCAAAAACCATATTTTTTGTATTCTGCACAGAATTTTTCATGTTTTAGTTCGAACAGATTTGTTGTAACTGCAATATCCATCTCTAAGGGCTATTCTATTCACTGTTTGAATGATTACTGATCATCAACAAAGAACATTGTGTTCAAGTATGAACTACTTATTTTTATTCCTGTGTCCTCCCTTAATTTTCACTCTCTATGTCATCAAAGCACGATATATTAAACGATGTTGGAGATATGACACACCCTTGGCGCACTCCAGGATTAATGTAAATCTCCTCTGTCAAATCCTCTCCCACAGACAATACTATCCTTGAACGGCAAACATAAGCTCCTTATAACGTCTATAAGAAGTGTATGCCTTCTTATAGATAACATTCCATAGAACGTTAACTCTATCAAACGTTGTCTCATAGTTAATGAAGACAATATGTGTCTCCAAATTAAACTCCCTTCTTTCACGGCCGGCGACAATGGTGTTAACAGTCTGGCTTGCCGGACTGTAAGGTAGTGGTCCGATGTTGTTCATAGTAAACGCTTCAACGTTTCGGCCATTCCTTCGACAGCCGTCTTCAGTGCAAAAGGCTGAAAACACTGACAAAGAGTTTGTAGTCAGTGACCACAAATTTATTCTTCCTTCCTAATTCGCATTTAGGTCAAATACGGGAACCAGAAAAGAAATTCTGATCTTGCGCGTGATACTACAAGACTAGGAATGAATAGGAGTGTATAAAATGTATATTACATACTATATAATACATAATATGTAAATATTATTGTATCCAATGAATTGAGAAAAACCTTTTGGTACTGTGAACCCTTACATTACTTAAAACTGGAGAAAACAACCACTGGTTGGAAAGCTAGAAAAGTAATTTTACGGCTCTAGCAAAATCAAAATTACAAAAATAAATGTAAAAAGGAATAAAAGAGAGTAAGAGGTAAGTAAAAAAGATCATGAAATTAGGAAAGTAAGAATGTTCTATCTCACCGTATTTCTTTTATCTGTACATTGAGGAGTATAATAAAATTATGAGAAAAAACAAACGGTATCAGGATCAGTGGTAGGAGATTGATCTTGAATATCCTTGCACCAGGTTTTCGGGTGTTTAGGCGTTCTCAAGACGCTCAGGGAAATGAATTGGACACAGGAAGTGTTCTTAACTCTTAAACGCATAAAATTGAAAAAGCAAATGAAGAAAACTAAGGGACCAGTAGTAAGACGGAAAAGGAAAGAAATTAAAGAAAACTTAGGATACACAATAACAAAATTGAACAGGCAAAATAGTCGGAGCTAGGAAGCATAATTACTGAAAACAACAGATGATCAGTAGACCTGACACAATAGCAATCGGAAAACAAACGTTTGTGGACATAAACAAAATTGTTTAGAAGTATATTGTTTCTTACAGGCTAATGTAGATGTAAAAAAGCTTTTGCGAAATCATTGATATGGTACAAACGTTTTACATGTGCGAGACTTGGACATTGGGAAGTACGCCGAAGCCTCGAAACAGCATAAATGTGTATTTTGAGGAATATGACAAAACCAGTTGAGTTCTAAGGAAAACTAGTTTAGAGAAAATGAAGGAGAAGAGAAAATTACTAAGAAATTAAATTTAGGACGAAAAAATAAAATAATAAAAAAATGAAATTTAGGAAGATTAAAATTTAGGAATATAAAGTAACTATCGTAAATATTCTGGAAAGCAAGTCTTAAGAAGGAAATGACTGGGAAGTAATAGGACAATGTACTTGGAAAATGTGAACATAAGAAAGAAATAGAATGGGATGCGAGCTACTTCAAAATGAAACTAGCAGCAAGAATTAGAAGCAAACGGTTTCAGCCACAAGGTGGTTGAAATGGTGGTGGTCTCAAGGTGGATGAAGTCACTTTACTTCATCACGAGGTACAGATACTAAGTCGGTGAGTCGTGGGTTCGAATCCACGTCATGATGAACGTTTTTCCATGATACAGTAGCTATCAGACTCATAGCTTCATAAAATGAGAGTGAAATTGATTAAGTATCAGGCATAATGAAGGCCAAGGGCCATATTATCCTTATGCCCAATCTGATCTTACATAATGCGCGTAGTCGCAATGCTGCGTAACCAGGATAGCGAGTGTAGATGCGTTGCGTTACTATGGCAATACAAAGCTGACTCGTCTACCGCGCGTCTTTGTAGTTAGGTAGGGAAAGTCACTTTCATTATTTACTTACGCAGAAACGATTGAGAGCTATAATGCGTCTGGTAGTAGGTTCTCGCACAAGCTGAGTGTAAAAACTAACAGCTGTTATACGACCGTGAATAGTACAGGTAACCTAAAATTAAACTAACACCTGATGCATACTTCGTAGGCTTACACGGCCAGAGTCAATGTTGTTAAAATTCATTCCCGAGCTGCTTGGCCGTGGTCCGTTGTTTCTAACTAAAACAGACGTTTCGACGGTACCATCGACTGGCATCATAAGTGTAATAAATTTCGGGCTGTACTAACGTAGGGTGGTACATGTTGGAGACTACAGTACTGTGGTTAAGGCTGGACTTTTTTGCCATCCACCAGATCCCAGTGGCCTTGTGCCAACACGGTGCTAAACTCCAGATGCAAATGCATCAACCTAACATCGTTGCCGGCCATATTTTTCCTGGCCTGGTGGATGCGCTCGCGTAACATAGCCTGCTCTGTGCGCCGGTAAATACGACTGGCTTGAAGTGTAAAAATACTATTCTTCGGTTTCAGATGCCGGGGATAACCCCAGTATCCCGGCATCTCAGTAGAAGAGCCAGTGAACAAATCAGGTGAGATTTCTTCTTTCTGAGCCCCTCGAATAATCGGATCTTCTTAAGAACTTCCTCCCTGTAGAGGTGTCGTAATATACTTCGTAGGCTTACACGGCCGGAGTCAATGTTGTTAAAATTCATCCCCGGGCTGTTTGGCCGTGGTCCATTGTTTTTAACTAAAACAGACGTTCAGACGGTACCATCGACTGCCAGCATCAGTGTAAATTTTGAACTGTACTAACGTAGGGTGGTACACGTTAGAGACCACAGTATTGGATCCAGCCTTAACCACAGTATTAAGCCTTAACCTGATATATTAAGCATAAATACTATATCGAATTCAAGTATGCACGGAGTAGAAATCCGTCCCTCGGCATCACTTGGTCTACGATCGCACAAGTGCCAGTAGTACTGTACTTTGTATCAGTCGTAATATGCTCCAGCAATTTTATCGGAAGAATACGAATTTTAAAGTTATTTTGGAGTAACTTTTACTAATGGTAAACAAAAGAATACACGTCCTCAAATCTACACAATGAAAGTTTGTAGGAACATGTATAGGCCTACATCAGTTTACTGTCAAATAGCGATCTTGAGACTGACAATCATTTGTCTTAAGAAAAACAATAAATAGCAGAAAATTGTTAGGGAACAGAGATGCGAACCTTCTGTCATTTTACTCGTATCCACTCCTGCACTAGTAACTATTGCCGACAACTGCTGCATCGTAATAGGATAAACATTTTAAGTTAGACTAAACTTCTGTTACACAAAATACGTGTATACATCTGTGAGAGCAGTTGTAGAGTTTAATGCATTAAAAAGGACCTATGTGAATGAGATCCTATTCAATGAAGAATCAACAAATTGGGTTCAGTTATAAATAGCCCATGAAATTTAATCAGGGAACTGGTTTTGCTTCGTTGATACCAAATTAACTACCATTTCTTTCAGGTTTCAATATCTAAAAATAACTTTATTATTGTCCTGCAGAAAAATTTGTTTTACCTACACAATATCGTAATATATTTTTTACGTCGGGCCCACTACGTCTGAGTCAAACATGGGACAAAATGGTCAGTGATTATAGGCCTAACCTTCGGTTTACAATTAATTACTTTATAGTTGCAGATTCTCGATGCTTTGTGTAAGCGTCGTAAAACTGAGTAGACGTCAATTACAGCTGAATTAAACGTCGTAACTGTTTATAACAGGCAAATTTGTCGAAGTACTCTCGTCATTAATTCTTGTAATACGCTGTTTTCCGGGCTGTAAACGCTGGTAACCGCAAACGGTAGGTATACAAGTCCGTATTATGTAACTTTGGTCAGTGTTTAGTTCAATATCATTTCCCCAATTAGGAGCTGAAGTTCACAAATGATCTTAATGGATTTTGGTTGTGTAATTGAGAATAAGCCGAGCAAAAAGGAAAGACGCATATACAAGTAACAAACAAGTTAAATGGCATTGTACAGAATGGAAAGACTTAGAGAACAAAAACAAGAAATGTCTGGAGTCCGTGAGGCGTAGTGGTTAGAACAATTGTTTTAAAAGAGAGGCACGTTGGTTCGTATCCATCACGGCGGATTGATATTCACGACGTCCAGTCGGATTTTGGGTGTGCTTGGTCTCGTCAAAAAGGGACGTTAATAGTAGTCTAGCATCGCGCTAGCCACTTTGTTATACGTCGTATTGCCGTACACACCATCTAATTCTAAAGGCTGAAATCACTTGCTTCTGATTTTTGCTACTCTCTTCATTTGTAGCCACCTCTCAAATCTCATTTTTGTCCTGACATCTTTCAAAAAATGTCCTTAAACCTTTTTCGTCCTTCCTTCTTGAAAACTTCTCTTTCTTAAATTTAATATTCATAGATTTCATATCTTTAATAATTTTCTTTTTTCCTACTGCTTCTATTTTTTCCTTTTAGTCTAACTAGTCATTGCCACTTTTAGCCACATCCATTCTGCTGCTCTGCAGATGATCTTCTCTAGGGTTCTTTAGGTCCAACTCTACCTTTCATGAGACGATTCGGCTCCTGACTTCTATATATCAGACCTTCCCTTCCATAAAACAATGTACCCTGTATTAATGATTTAGCTAAATTGCCATTACTTTTATGATGGTGCGCGCTTACTTGTGCACCTGAAGGAAATGTTGGTAAGCTTCGGTCAGTAAATTCTGTCAAGGATATAAACGAAGACAACTTTATTAAAAATTTCTAATCAAGTGCAGAAAGACAACGGAAAGTATCTACGGTTACTAAATTTTGTGCAAAATACAAGGTTTCATTAGAAAGGCCAAGCAACTTTTGTTTATTTGAAAAATATGTCTTTATTCACGTATATTTATACGTATTATCCCGTTCAAATCAATCTGCATCGGATATAGCACATTTATGCCAACGTTTTTACCGCCTTCGAAATATTTCTGGAATGCACTTTCCAGTATAACTTTGAGCTGGTTCAGCGATTTTTGATTTATGTCTTCAGCAGCCGCAAAATGTTGAAATTTATCTTTTTGCTTCTCGGAAAGATGAAAAATCACATAGGGAAAACCTATCGGGGAAAACAGTGGTCGCAATGATATTAAGACGTTATTTTTGGTCAAAAGTCTTGAACATGAATACCATTTGTTCTTCTATAAACTCGGTCGTTTTCCACGAGTAGTTCCGTACAAGCTACGGAAAAATGGCATAATTGTACTCTTTATTAACGGAGTGACCCGTTATTAACGTTACCGTTAACTAACTCTTTATTAATGGTAAGAATTCCTATAACACAATACCACGATTTTCATATTGGCATCATCTTCAACTGACTCATGATTATCTTGGAAGCACTTATATATACCATTTGTAAAACAGTTCATGCAAACATATTAGACTCACCAAAAGTCGACTGCAACATTTTCGCCGCGCTAAAGTACTTTGTCTCATTGTTTACACAAAATTTAACGCAAGTTCTTGACCCTGTATTATAAAATGTTAAATCATCGCTCAATACACAGAACGCGATTTAGTCAAATACTGTCAAAGCTACGCTGTGCACTTGTGTAGCTAAAACTTCAGTCAAAGTTCGACATGTGTAACACCTTTACATAAAAACGAACACTCCTAACGTGGGAAATTAAAAACTTCACTAATCCTTTAATCAAACTTCGTACTAATATTTCATTAACACCGTAATCATATTTCATTAATGTCGTATTATTTCATATTAACCTCTTATCTTCTGTTTCCCTGTTTCAGGCGTTAGGTTCTTTGCCTTCTCCTTTGCAGGCTAGGTCTCCTCTCACCCTTCTTGTGTGAGAACCATACATCATACTTGAGATCTTACTTGATGCATGAGCACGACACAGTTTCTCCAATGTGCCAACGACTGTATGTCGTTACAAGGTTTCGAATACTATAATAAACTAATCTACTTTCATTAAGAGACGTCTGTCGCTCTAATGTTTTAGTTCGTTTACGAAATACTATCTTACCTTTTGCGTTTGAAAATAAAGGTACAAGCCTGTGACTTTCACCTGAATGTACAAAAATATTACCTACATACATACGCTTAATGTGCATAACACTTTTTTTCCTATGTAGTGCATTATGTCAGAGTGCATTAGATAAACCTTTCAGACGAGCGCAGCGACGTAAAATCACAGAGATTAAGCATAAACAAACCAGTTTTATGCAGATGATCTGAATAAAAAAGAAAATTATTATTACACACAGTCAGAGGTATGTTACAAAATGCCTTTTTATAAAATGACGTCACAATAAAAACATGATTCACGGTTGACGTGACCTGTCAGTAGTTATAACAGAATAATAAATTGTGCTTTTTGTTGTTGGTGTCACATTGTTTCTTTCTTTTTATTCTTATTATAATATCTGTTTGTTCTTCCTAACTGGTCACTGCCAAAGTGTGACGCAACAAGCCGCGCGCGGGCGTACGAACACACACAAACAAACAATACTGAACTGCCTTGAATTCAAAATTAAAAAGTAACCACAGGTGCTACGGAGGATGTCAGAAGAGCAAACAGGACAGAGGTTAAAAGGTGAACAACTGTGAGTGCTCAGACTGAAGAAAGTGGTTTGGTGTGGTTGTACAAACGAAAACAAAAACTGCCAAGCCAAACACAGTCGTCAAGATAAAACACCATGTTTATTTAAAAAACATTAATTGCCTGTTTGTAATTATGTGTTATGTAATTATGTGTTATCAGAATTTACTTATCTCTGACTACGGACCATTACTGAACACCTTGAAACTATCCTCCTAATATGGATGTCACTATTTTAAATTAAATAAACCGTAATAACGTATTAATATTGTGCGAATAAAAGGCGATGTCAATTTTAATTGATATTGGAATATTGTACATACTATTTGTAAATGGTTTTACCAATCAAAAACTCAATACTGAGCCAACCAACTAGTTTGCCCTAGCACAGCCCCTTAGTTTAGAAGGAAGAGAAAAGGGGCTACGAAAAAAAAAAACAGACGAATAAGAATTACAATCGTAAAACTCAAGCACTAATATTTGTTAAAAATATTATGAATACAATATTATCCGGTTCGCACGCTGAACACAACACATGCTTCCAAGGTATGTTATAGTAGGGCCTATGTTGAATCCGCCTTGGTTTACCTGGAATGTGGCCCACTTCAACCCTGTCAAATACCTAGCCCCATTCCCTTTATGTACCCTTACAGTATTACACGTAGTACTCGTCGCCACATTTTCCTTGGGCTGCTCAACCATTGTCGTCCATCCACATCGGTCCTGGACAAGAGAGATGTTTATCTTCAGTTGCTTGAAATTACACAGGTCACTGTCCCTCCACAGTCTCCTAAGCCGTCCTCTAGGTCGCGCTACACCAGGAGAACCTTTGTACACTTTTGACTTTCTTGTACTGTCTCCCTTCCTAGGACATGATCTAGCCATTTCAATCTTTGCATCATAATGTATCTGAGATCATCATATGCTGAGATCATTATGGTTACTCTTACAAACGTTTGTCTACGATTATATAAAATTATATACTCTCCTCAGATTCGGGATTATATTATTTTCTCAGGGGCACAGTGAGGAGCGTTTTGCGGGTTAAACCCCTTCCTAGAGAGATAAAGAATAAAATAAATGTCTAAAATTAAAAAAAAAATGCTGGTAAAAACGAAGTTGTAGAAGTCGAATTAAATAATGAGGCAAATTTGTTACGTGGGAAAGAACATTTTTAATTGCGGTATTATATAGCCGTTTGCGAGCACGAACTCACTTTGTGTAAACGTTGCTGGTTGTCAGGGACAGTTCGAATTTTTATCCTAGTTTTTGAGATTATGTGCTCATAGCAAGTAGGAACGAAGTAGCCTCGGAACGTTTACTCAGCTCGCAGTGTATCAAACTCAGTTTGTGATATATTTTTATTCTGTTTGTAAAATAGTAATTTATTCTACATCAACTTAAAAACACATTACTCACATTAATTCACATTAGACAGTTTTTCCTTACTATTCGAATTATGCCTTTGTTCTATACGGTGTTTTGAACTGTATTAAATACTTTTTTGGTATTTTTAATATAATGATTTATTACTATTTTTAAAACAAATTAACAATTAAAATCTTAAAACATATCCGTTATTTCGCATATATAGGCCTATAAACTTAAGACGAACGTTTGAAATGCTATTTACTAGGGTCCGGAAGGCTTTACCCGTGAACCTATTTATATACTAATTTCAACAAAATGTGAGGCAAATCACCTATTTGCGCACCCCATGGCGCGATTTTAAAATATTTGTTTTTGAGGCTCTGCACTGCCCATATTAAGAATATATTCTGTTGCAGAACGAATATATCATTTACTTCTATTTACTGCAAATATTTAAGAGACGCCTACCCACTAAGGTGAAGTATTAAAAAATTCATACAAAAGATTTAACATCTGCAGAAGATGGGAGAAAATTTATGCAAGTTTTCTGGTATTGCCTGCTTTACATCTATTGTAATATGAGACGACACCTTTATTGTTTCATGACTTTGTTCAATTTTAGCTATCTATTATTAATTATTCATTTTAATCTATATCTATATCTATTGTTAATTTTAATGTAACCCTTACGTTTGCAAACTTATCTTCCTGCTTTTAACAAAATAAATCGGAAATAACACGTTAGTTTTTATATTTTTGCGGTTTGATTCACTGCCCCCCCCCCCCCCAGAACCTCCCTCACCAGAAGGAAATTCTGGGTGCTCCACTGATTCATTGAAACACAAGAGAAATGGTAAGTAGTTGAAGAGAATCCTAAAGATAACCTAAGAAAGGGCTAAGCAGTAGTTCTCATATGGAAACTTTAAGTTTAAGGCGTTTATAAATGTATCAATGTGAGTGGTTGTGCGTAACAAATTTTATTAATTTATTGTTTATGTTGTTCCGTCTTCTTCTTCAGGCAAGGAGTAAGAAGTGTCCTTGGCCTGCTCCATTAAACCTATTCATTTGTTACAGACGTGACTGCAACCAGCTGGCCTACAAACAGGGTATTGTTGATAGACATGGCATTTTTAACTTGTGAGGCTATATAGCCAATTTTTAGATAGATAAAATGGTCCAGCTTAAGTAGATAAAGGATCCAGCTGGAAATTATAAAAAACCGTCCAATTTGAAATGTATTCGAAACCACGAACAGTCGCCCTTCATGAACTCCTTCAATTCTTTCAGTTAAAAAAATATTAAGCAAGATACATGTTACCATAAATTACGATTCGCGTCTACAATATAGATTTGTACAATATACTGCAACAGTACAAATGTATAGGGTACTGTCCATTGCACAAATTAATTAAGATAATTAATTTAATTAAATAAATAATTCATATTGTTAGTAATAATAATTCAGCTGTACTGTAAATGGAACGACCAAATTTTACGCTGCGGCAGGTTAATCACGCCACGCAGCTGCGTCTGTGTGTACACGTGTATTTTACGTGTGTGTGTGTGTGTGTGAAACCTGTTGATTCCTGCAAAGCATCACCCCTTAATGAACGCTATTAATTATATGAATTATTTAAATTGTAAAGAATGTGTGCAAAATATCACAAAACCAAATACGCCACAGTGTGTATAAAATAAAGACGCACATGTGTATAAAAAATAGTGCGAAAATAATAAAAAGTGCGATTATAGTGAAAATAAATATAAATAAAACTTATGTTAATTAAGATAGGGAAAAACGGTTTATACACAGTGAACACATAACAATTACCGACAAGATGAATATCGGGTAATGTGCAAAAGACTTCGCATATGGCGAAGACAAGCGAAATAAGTGTGAAAATAATAGTGTTTAGAAAGGGACGCCAACGACAGACTGAGACCTGCAGAATATTGTCGAAACATGATTTTTGCGCCCTAGGGTAAAAATACTCGAGACGCGCTAACTTAATTCTCTTTGTCGATCAACTACAGTGGCAGCCGGAGGCTCTGCCCAACGACAACAACTCTTTGTCTATCAACCATAGCAGCAGCCGGAAGTTCTTCACGACTACTCATCACTTTCGTGAGAGCACCTGCAACCTGAGGCCATGACGGGATACGAGGGAGCAGGCAAGTACATGGAATAGAGTCCAGCGTACGGAACGAGGCAACGGACTGCGGAGAGGATCTGAAGGACGGGGATCAAGGACTCTAGGACTGCACGACTACAGAGGAGCATCCAGGATCGAGGACCTAGGACCGAAGAGGATACGCTGACTATTACCACGACAAATAAGGTGAAACAAAACCATGTATTTGTAAAACAAAGACTCACGTAAAGACAATATAATTATGTAAAAAGAAAGACAATATAATTCAAAGATGAATTAATCATTTTTGGAAATGTAAATATTTATTTGTATAGTAGTTAGAGTAATGTTTAAAAGTATGAAACTATAATTTTGAATAAATAACTTAGTCAATGATATTTAAATTAATATAAAAGTAAACAGTAAAATTTTATTAGAAAACAAAGCAATGGATATGCAATATAATCAAAAGAAAATAGATTATTAAAAAGAGATTAGATAATCTAACAATTATCACAGTAATGAGCAAGTCGAGAGCAATATTATATAATTACAAATGTTTATGGTAGTATAAGAGTGTATATTATGCCTATGTATAATACGACATTATTACTTATATGTTAATAACTAGATGTATGCTACGGCTACACACATGGGATAATAATGATATTTTTAAATCGCAACAAAATAGAAAATTTTTGATTAATAAATTTGTAAATGATTCTAAGCCATATTACGTTGTGTTATTATTATTACGATTACACCTGTCATAATTTTATAGCTTAAGTAATGTTGCAAAATAAATGGCTCACAAGAAGTTGGAGGCTTCACAAATACTTAACGTTGTAATACATAGTATATAGTTGAATATGTAGTGCAGTTGAATCTGTCACAATCGTGAGTGTCTATAACAAATATAAATTGATTAACTGTATATACTACATCATATAAACTGCGACTATATAAATTGTCGTCAATAAGCTACCCACTTGCATAAATAATCACTTAACTGATGCTGAAGATGCCCCGCATTAGCCGTACGTCGACCGTTGTTGATGAGGTCACATTTAACGACGAGCTACAACGTTCTGAAACGTCGAGCTTGTTTATTACTAATAAACACGATAACTAATTAACACATTTTACTTCAGATACCTCGAGACAACATCTCGGCAAAGTAAATAAACCATATAATATGTAGTTGGAAAGTTTAGACGTAGTTCTCTTTTTAATCGCTTCGGAATCAGGCGTCTGTCATTTGGCCCGAAACGCTATAACGTCTTCTCAGAATCTTCTTACAATTAAATTAACTCGTCTTTTATATGAAATCCGGCTTGTGACAAACCGCACTAGAACGGGTTTACGGACCGTTGCTGTGCATTTTTGTCTTGAAGATATTTAAATCAAGTTGTCAGAAGCTCGTTCAGGCTTTCAAAAAGTGGTTTGTGTACGCTATTAAATTTTGGTGTGATAGTTTATCTTTTTGTAGAAGATAATGTTGTTCTTTATTCTGTTGTTATAATTTAACATCTTGGTGAGATATATAGGAATTATTTCTTTTCACACAGATCTACGCGAACTCACAGCTGTAAGGTCATTGAACAGCTGGGTGCTTCGCAGTGAACAGACACCACAATATATAAGGGATTTTCAAGAACAGCGTCTTTTCTTTCATTATTTTCCCGAATAATTGAATGTCTCGTATGTTCACTAATCTACGTGCTCAAATTATGCTAAATCATGACGTGTTAATAACAAACGAAGGCGACATAATTGTGTACACAATTAGATCTAACATAATAGTAGTAATAATAAATGATACAATTGATCAAGCATCTCAGTTTCAATATTTGGGATATGATGTCGCCTACGACAAAAGTAGTGACGTAGATAATAAGACTGCCGAGTTTGTTACCCAGTCTACGGTACCGTACTTCTTGCAGGAAAACAAGAAAGGAGACCAGATTAAGTTCTACAGTCATGGCAGTTCCTACAATGTTGATCAAGTCTGAGAATTAGAAAATAACGTAAATGTATGTAAGTAGGGTCCAAGCTTCTGAGATGAGCCATCTGCGTAATCACGAGAGGACATAATAAGTAATCAGGAAACTAAATTTTTACTTAGTAAATTATAGGAGTAATGAATATCGACACAGTTGGATGTGTCTTATTGAGAGAATGGCGGCTAGCAGAGTAGTCCCCAGGTTCTGTCCAGTCTTTTTGATGAATCGAAATGAAAGCGACGTCCTGGAAGACCGAGACAAATGTAGGCTGATCTCGCTGACCTAAACAAGTGGTCACCTAATCCAAACGGGCGAAGAAGAAGAAGTAGATGATGATGATGATGAAAACAAAAATGGCAAAAAACAAGAAGACAAAAAGGTTAATTCCCCTCTTCAATAATTAATAAACAATTAACGAAATTTAGTACTGAAGAAAATGATTAATTATAAAAGATTGTACACATAAATATCCGTTAATCATTTCAAATTACTGTGTACGATTTGTTCTTCAAAATTCAAATTTGACAAAACACATATGACGTGTACGTGAAATATGAATACCTACCTGGATAAAAATCAAGATTAGAGTAAAAGTGTTGCGCCCGGAAATAAGACATACTTTGCCTTGAATAAAGTCTTGACCACCTTAAATTAGTAAGACTCTTCTAAACTGAGGAATTTTGAGACAAACCGTAGCAAGTATCCTAGGCAAAACCGCCGAAAGTAAAGTGTTAAGAAAAATTATGGGCCCAACATATGATAATGGAATGAAATGAACACACGGAGAATTATAAGTAACTTGAAAGATGAATATGTTTGCTTTACGCCTTAATGGTAATACTGAGGCTGAAATACGACCTGGTGGAAGGTGAAGACCTGGAGATGTTGTATGTTGGATGAACTGAAGCAGCTCAGCGCGAGTAATGATAGACCACGATGGATGAAGAATAAGAAGAAGAAGAAAATAATTTTAAATTGTTGTATGCAAATAAATTAAACATAGAGGAAATTAATCTTAGCGAACTTGCAGAACGGGTTAAACTTCAACCTTATACGTAAACTATATTAGGTTCCTATTAACAGTGCACTTAAAAGGTTTCGCATAACTGCATAGATTTCTCTCTAGTTATAGCGATTCTATTCTTAACACTGAGAACAGCACATTAGTAATATATTAGTGGTAGGCATGCACGCGCGCGCGCGTATGTACGTATCTAGTAACTAATTATTTGAGGTAGAGCTACTTATTTTCTTACTACGCAGAACATTAGAAAGACTATCAAACTGCAAAATTATTCAGATGAAACATAAATTTATTAAGAGGAAGAATCGATACTATTTATTGTGTCTCATAACAATGTGATGAGTGTTTATCATAGAGACTAACGTCCAGAGGCGTACTTATGGGGGACCGGATCCCCCCCCCCAGAGAGTCTAAAATTGATGAATTTTGTTAATCTCTTAATTTTTAGTCCTTTTTACTATTTTTTCAGCTGTGTACGCTAATATAGAAGTAACTCTTTTTTAAATATACAAACAGGTTTATTACACAGCATTTTCGTATACGTTTGAAATATGAAATATAGGAAAATTAGTTCAGTCACGAAATATCTTGTAAACAATGTTTCAATATCGCGTATTTTTATTGTGTTATTACCGTTCACTTTAATGGGCTTGATTTCAGGATGTTATCACACGTTTTTCAGCTGCTTTAAAGATTGTAATATTGATTAGCCTTTTTTTCTTTTATATGAAACCGACTCCACCCCGGACCTCTCCCCCGAAAGCCAAATTCTAGATACGCCCTTGCTAACTTCAAACGAAATTGTTTAACGAAACAATATGAACTAAACAGCGCATGAACAAATCCTATTCATAGCGCAACAATGCACAGAACCCGGACAATGCTGATCTTCCCGGGCAGTGTACAAAATCCTTTAGCGCTAAGATTTTATAAGATCCGTTCACGTGAGATTCTATCGTTTGCAGATATTTTGAAATCCGTCTTCGCAAGGAAATAAAAAGCAAGTCTTTACACAAACCCGAGATCGGTCATTCCTCCTTTATAATTAAACGTGAGTTGTCGCATAAAACATTAAATTATAGTTTTAATACTTTATGGAGTTTATACGTACGATAAAGTTAGTAACGGTACAAGTCTAGAACGCCTAGTATATTTTATTGCCTGACATCGGCGTCGTCTGAATTAAATCGGAGCTCCTGTATCAACGCTAATAGGAAAACTAAGTTAAGAATTAATGAGCGGGACATTTTTATGTCAGATACCACCTGACTACTCACCGGAAAAAATCTTTTTAAAACTACTGGCCATCTTTTTAAAAAATAATTTCATCAGAACCGTATGTTTTATTAAAAGTGCACCGCACGTTACCTACCTCGTTTACTAGTGGATCACAAAAAAGTCGGTAAAGTAAGGTTATACACTTGTATATTCAATTAATAAAGTTTTGTTAGTGGTTATAATCACAAACAGAAATTACACTGTTGCCCACCACTAGAGAAGAAAATTCCGGATTTGCGCTTTCAAGCTTCACAGCTTATCATCAGATCGGAAATATGAACTGTGATTATCCGATCTGATGATGAGCTGCGCTGCTTGAAAGCGCTAATCGAGAATTTTCTTCTATAGTGGTGTGCAACAGTACAATTTCTGTTTCAAACTTGTATACACAGCTCACAATGTGAACATGAGTATACACAACACTCCGGTGTTCTGTGCTCCCGTTAGCTCCCAGGCGTACGTACGAGATTAATAATTAAGTCGTGAACCTAATCTCACAACATTGCATACCTATGTAAATAATCTACATTTTCCCAGGCAGTGTGATATTCAATTTACATAGTCTAACAGATGTCTAAACCACTATTTACATCATTAGAAATTCTTAATAACTGTGAATTTTGAATTTGTTAGTTCTGCTGGTTGATAATGTTATAATAAAATTATTACGTATGACCTAAATTGTCATTATTAAATTTATTTTAGTTAAATATATGTTATATAAGTTAACATTTCAAAGAAATCGTTGGCTTTTTTTAAGGTTTACTTACCTGTTTCTATCCTTTAATCAGTGTGCTCAATGTACGCCATGTTTTGTTAAATACATTAGATTTGAATTAAATGTCATGTTATTAAGGAAATAGTAAATTTGTGTATATAAAAGGTATATAAATAGGTATATAAAAATATACTGCAACAGCATCGGTCCTGGTTACAGCATCGTCTATTAAAATATACATCAAGTATAATAATTGTTTTCCGTTAGTACATAACGCATAGATCAATAATGAAGCCACATTAAGTCTTGACACAATAAAATCCATACATAGAATCAAGTTTACAGGTGTGTTTAATTTAAAACGTTTTAACTTTCGATAAAATAATAAGTAATCTTTCTTGGAAGAATAAGATTTACAGTAGAGAATAATTCGCCGTATAAGTATTATACGACACTGAGGGAGCCGCAGACCAAGAAGAGGTAGTCTAAGGGAGGGACCAGGACGATGCTGTTGCAGACACATTAGGACAGTGAGAAGACAACGTTAACCGCAGCATCACTGGACGACAAAAATTTCAGGATAATAAGGAAAGTGTAAAATAAACTCTTAAATATAGAAGTGGGCGCCATTCATACACTCCTTCACATCCTTTCTAATTGAAGTGGATATTTGCTGCCTGGTGTGGTGGTGGTGTTGATCTGTGTATCTGCATATACTTACGTTGTCTAGGAAGTTGTATTGTTTTGCATAATAAACAATGACAGGAAGATACAATGTAATTGCAACAAACTTTATTGATTATTGTAGGCGTGCGTGTGTCCATTTATACATGTTGAATTTTATAGTTCTGTTAAGGGGTGTATGTAAGTTTAGTGTCCAGGGCTACTTTTGTGTTCCGTATTGTGGTATGTTAAAGTTTTATAACACTGCCAATTGGACAAGAATTGGTGAGGAGAGAATTATCTGAAGAATGATTGAGCTCAACAGTGAGCAGACGAGTGTTATTAATGATTATGACCATGTACAAATAACAAGAAAACATTAAATAAATGTTACTCTGCGCACACATTAGTTCATATACTAGCTAACTACTTTTTCTTGCGTCTTACACTATATGCACCTTAAATAAAAAATTCAATCTCAAAACCTCGCGACAAACGTCTTCATGCATTAAACAAATACGTTTACGACTTTCAGTTTTAGTTATGAGTATAATTTGAAGAAAGATCAATTTTAATTTACAAAATAACTCCCAAGACGGTGAAAGGCTTGAGTACGATCTAGTAAAAGGCTTCTTATGGTGTAATATTTTTCCGATACGCTGGTACCTTAGACCGTTAGTGCATATTAAACAGTCGAGATATTACGGAAGTATTTTTATGTTCCCCTACAACTATTTTAATGGTACGTGTTATGGAATGAATAGGATTAGTCGATGCAGGCAGTAAACTGGTCCTATTCTTTACAAAACACCTGACCGAAGCCACCTCGAGCCGGCGTATTTTCAGTATCTAAAGTCTTCTTTCAGACGGCTCTCGCGCCGCTGGTACCGTTCGACGCTCGTTGAGCCTGTTCAACAGCTACACCGTTTACGATTAGTCACTATATTTACGATTACAAACGCACCAACACGCACATATATACACTCGTAGAAAAGGGTACCATTTGTAAACTAGTTTAGTAACGGTTTGTCTGAGGTGCCAGACAAACTGAACACTATGTTTAAGTTACGATAAAATGGGATTTATTTACAGCCCGGTAGACCTTAAGTAAAGCTAATTAACACAGCCAACTAGTAACAGTTATTTGTTTTTATGTGTCATGATAACGGTAAACAGACGCGATCGAGAGCAAGTGATTATGGGGAAGGCTGTTTAAAAATGATTACATCCCTGCAGGACATGATAGCCTATGATTTTACGTAACCACTGCTTACCAGTATACACTGTTTCGTCCCACTGCTTTTTAACATAACATTTTGACTCGATATTAAAATCGCCCTCCCACCTAACTGAGAATCTAGAAGATAATGTGTACAAGACATTATAAAAATGAATTATTACCATTGTTTTGTGTACAGAAAAATGTTTGTATGAAATATATAAAGCAATAAGTACAATAGGCCTATAAAACATAAAATTTGTAAATTTATTAAACTTAATCTTTTATTCAAAAGAACTGGCATTATCGTAGTTGCGGAGAAACCAGACAAAAGCAAACCTTATGTAATATTATAATTAATACGACAATCATGTAATACAGAAAGACGCGTAGGCGTGTGTGCGCGAGAGATGTGTTCTCTACCCACGCTGTAAAAAGAGATGTTTTTTTTATATACGCTGATTTTCACTTTGATTATAGGTTTTTTTGGTCTTTTGATTTTAAATTACGAAAACTAGTTTTTCCACAAATTATTCAAAACGGATGTAAGAACGAATATATCACGATATTAGTAACAGTTGTGCAGCTAACATGTATAAGAATATAATGTAATACAAAATAATATTTATAGTAAAAATATAAATAACATGAATAATGTAATAAGAATACACAGTAATTATAATAACAATACTGTATAATAATTATTATATAATAATATTAATACTTGAGTACGACTAACGCCTATTGATCTCAATAAGTCTAATACCAATACTTCGTTTGTTGTAAAAAAAAATTATAATACTATTTCTTAGTTTCGACAATTTGAATGCGCAAATTTTATTGCCTTACCGTTGCAACAAATGATACATAAAGAACGTTAAACGATTTTTAGTTAAGAATGTCAGCAATTTGTTTGTAAAATTAACAATTTTTTCACAGAAAAATAAATATGAAATAAAAAGACTGTCTTCCCATTCCGTTAGGCTTACGTAACACGTTCGATGTAGAAAAAACAGCTCGTATTAACTAACACGACATAGGAGAAATTTCGCTTACGTTGGTTCGTCTATTACGTTAAGCTCTGTTAGAATCCCAATAAACTTTCCACAGAGATGAACACTGTACATGAGAGTAAGAATTGGCGGTTTTGGTGACTGTTTTGGGAAGATTAGTCGTACCTCTGAGCCAGCAGAATCCCAGTAGTGTACGTTTACTCTTCGGAACACTAGAGACTGTTAAGCACCAAAGTTAAGTCAAGCGTCACGTGCACGAGTACAGAAACCTGAATCGATGACCACACGACTTCTCGATGTTCGGGGCCTCTACAACTGCAGGGGTAGATAGACAGAGAGAGACGACTGTAAATGTATAAGTTGCAAATTTACGATTGTACACATAAACAAGCAAGCGCACAATGGGCATATATTTTATGGCTATATTAAAAATATTACTTATATACCTGACATAGTCGGGCAGATCTTTTTGTAAAACAGACTGGTCAACTGAATTATATTCTAGTTGGCTAACAGTCAATGGTGGAGAGTTGTGCGCACTCCAGCGACCGTCAGCCACTCGGTAACGGATCGCAGCTCGTCCAACGGCGCCCGATGTCCAGCTTGGCTGCTGCGTTCGTCAGTGGACCTTATAACGAAACAATGACCGAACGCGTCTAACTGAAAGAAGTATAAAGTTAATACACGCACAGTAGGAAATGGGGAGGAAGGTCAACTGGTGATATGGTCACTCATTCTGTAGGTGCTGCTCGCGTGGGAAGCCCCGTGGTACTGTTGGTCCACGGTCCACATCTGTGCCGTGAAATAAATTCACTATGTTTTCTTGATTTCTCGTTACGAATTCGAGACTATCCGAGGAGAAAACGATTTAATAGGCGAAGAATTGAATTACCTGAAAACTAGTGAAATCTGACCCAACGGCTGAGCGGTTTTCGTAACTGTCGGCTGTAACGAAACCGTTTCCAACATGTGTTGCACAAATCAATGCAATAGACAATATTGGACAAGGCCATTACGTCACTCTCTCGTGTCCAGTCTGCAGCGTGGTCTTGGTCTGCAGACCGGTCCGGCGTGACAGTGATTGAATACAAAGGACCTTGTCTAGTTTCATCAGTCTGTTGTCAATACGCTGACAATATTGGGCTATTAGAAAATTAGTCATTGCCTACTGTCGGCAGATGCTTTTAAAGCGTTGCGAACCGTGCAGAAACGCTTAAACTTCAGGTTGAAAACCTGTTTTTTTTTACTGTAAACAACTATTCGGTAATTGCCCAAACAACCACTTAAATTAGAACAGACCAAGAATAGGAGTGCTGCGTGCTCTACAAAACACTGCCCTAATGAGACCGGTCTCGACAAACGTCACAGTAGCATACTGTTTGTTCTTTGGTATAGTCCACCTGCATTCCTGCACGCCACTAGCGTCACTACGAGCTAGTTCAGGAGTCGTGTTTCTCTTTCTTTGTCTTTCCGATAAGAATGTCGTTTACACTTCGTTTTACGTGGTTATTATCGTCTTTGTCATATTTTAAAAGCTAATTAAATAGCCATTTCCGATCTACACTAAGAGTGAAACTAGTAACGGAATGCGATTAAGAATGACCACTATTATTCAGATTGAATTTATAACTGTAATTTTACCCGATTTTTTACGACGTTGCATAGACTTTTTCAAAAAATTAACTACGTTAAGACCAAAATAAACGAACCGTTGACACTTTTGTACTCATATGTTCAATAACTTTAAAATTACTTTTCAACCGCCTCCCTCTTAAGTATGGTACATGTGTACTGGAGGCGGGAAGAAACAGGAAATTCAATTATATGTATTGATCTGGAATAAAGATATCAGTCAATAAACGAAGAGACATATAAGATAAATACACACAAAAACAGACAAAATTGAACATTTTTTGTTCTCAGGGATATAGCACTATGTGGCTCGGAAACTATGTGAGTATAACGACAGAAATGAGAATTTTTTGAGACAGCGACACGTGATCTTCCAGATAGGCGCATTCAGGAGGTCATGTCTAAATCAGAATATCGAGTATAAATTGTGCACGTATGCCTAATGAAAGCGTTTTGGATCCGATGGAAGTAAAAGAAACAACATTATAAAAACATAGAAAGATTAAATTTCTTATGTGGTATGGCCATGTTAAAGAATGTCGGGCTCCAGACTACCCAAGAAGACTTGGACTGAAAAACAAGAATCCTCATACAGAAAACAGGGAGAAAGATCACAAAAGTCCTGTTCGGAGACTTCCGATGGCAAGGAAATCTAACGAAAAGCAGTATGAGAATTACCATGAACAGAGGGACACTAAAAAGTTGAACGCTTCAACAAACTCTGTGCGTGCGCGCGCGCTCGTGTGTGTGTGTGGGGGGGGGGACAAATCGAAAATGTAATTAAACCTAATATAGAAATATGGCCTCTTATAAATTAAAGAAAAAAAAGAAAGAAAAACGAGCTATTCAGATGCGTACAGATATTTTGTAATGATTAAATAAAATAAACGTAAATAAGGAGGAGGAATTGATGCGGTTAATACAATGTGGAGAAGAGAACAATAGTTTACATAGGGATGGCATGGCATAAAGTAGACAGCCAAAAATTTATTAGAGTGGACGCCAAGACAAACTGAAGGAGGAAAGTTTATTATCATGAGGGGTTATTATTTCCCGAGCAATTGGTGAGATGTGTTTAATCAAAAAAGCAGATGGCAATCCAAAGATTTACGGGGAAAACGAACGGCTAACCGCTACGGGGAAGAATTCTGTAGTCCTTGAAGGTTATGGGGCTTTTTATTCAGTATCACTTTACAAACAGGCAATACCGCGCAAGTTGAAACTTTTGCTTAAACAAGTGACTTTACGTCTTACATGGTGAAATTTAATGTGCTACGCCACCACAAGCTCAATGTGAATTCGGTTTGGTCATAATAGTCGACGTGATTTCCAAACGAATTTTTGTCAAAACAAAACTTTCATTATCAAGCAGTTCTCACTGTACGGTTACGAGAATATTTGTAATTCTGAATTCTTCGGCCTTGGCTTGAAAACTGAATTCTCGCAATGTTGCAACGAATCTCGAGATAATACTGAAATAATTGGCTTAGTGACATGGAGTGGCCGTGGAGTACACTTTAACCGACTGAATCGCGGCTTCAGAGATTCGCACTATAAACTCTCAGAGTTGGATTCGGTCACTGCTGACAAATCGGTAACACTGGTATGACGCAACCCACGCGGTACTCTCAACTAGTAAACGTAAACGTAAACGTTTCTCCGTTGCCGTTCGGAAGCAACCTCACTGTGTTTGAATCTGCATTTTAACGTCAACATTTAATTTTGAAGGCTACAATATTGAACGTCAAATTATACAATTTGATAACTAATAAAATCTCCTCCAAATTGTTTTACTTAGTATTTACTTGCACAAAATCAAACATCGTGTTGTGATGAATTTTCTGTTACAAACGTTTCTAGCGCCAATGGAAAATCAAAACAAAATTGTAATTGTGTTAAAAGATGCTGCACCTTCAGAAACAACGGTAACTGGGGGACACTCGATTTTAAACGTGGTCGTACAAGCACTGAAGACGATCCCAGCAGTGGACGTCCAACAAGTGCAACGAAAAATGACATTATTGAAAAAATTTCATAGGGTGTTGGAAGACCGCAGATTGAGGAGTGGATGACGCTCCTGAAATCATAAGCATCTCATATGAGCGTGTGCATCACACTTTAACCCATGCACTTGGTGTGAAAAAGCGTTGTGCAAGATGGCTGCCGCATCTGAAGTTCTTGCATTTTTTGGGCGTCCAGTGCGGGGGGGATCATCTTCAATGCTCCCCGTTGACCTACTTACAAACCGTTGATTTTGGAACTTGCAGCATCTCCTGGCACATTTACAATTTCGTTCTTAATTTCCGTTCGCGCTAAACAATTTTTAACAAAGAATCACACCACGATGTTTGATTTTGTCCTTTTTTCAAAACACGCATGACATGTCAATTTTAAACAGCTTCTAAACAATGAATAAATTGATAGATAGATTTGAAAATTAACAGGAGTTCATATAAAATACAAATATTGCAGCACACAAAAATTTCTAGTTTTACCGCTATACTACAGATGTCGCTCCGCGAACTTTTCAACTGACCCTCGTACATTAATGATTTTTTTTTTGTACTTATGGCATTCGTGGATTGAAGGAACTAATTATTCTCATTAAATAAATAAATAAATTCACACACGATTGTTCTTTTAAAACAACAACTAGTATCACTCTTAACATCTGTACTGCACTGAGTCTCACTAAGAAGCACACTAGGCCTACCAGTGAGGACATGTCCTCAGTACGTGTAGCGAAGTAGTGAAGTAAGCGAAGCACATTATGAACGAATCGAGTAGCGTTAGTTGTAATAATAAAATGTCCTTTGTTTCTTTAAATATATTTGTGGCAGTGGAGTAACTACGGGGGGGGGGATCAGGGATCAATCCCCTCCAGAGTTATTAAAACTTTCATCGAAATTCCATAATCACAGCGTAGGGCTTTTCTAAGCCAGTCGCATGTGTTGAAAAGAGGCTTATAAGTAATTGTAGAAATAAAAGGAATTACAATACTTTTAAATTAATAAAATAAAGTTAGAGTGATGACAATCACTCAACATTTGGAAATAACGTACGTATTTGCAACAAACTTCACGTCGCTTTACTAAGAAACTTTCAGACGGACGGAATTTATATAGGCTAATGTATTTATAAAGTTATATGGGAAGAATTATGACTTTCTCGTTTGTCCTGAGAAAAATAGGGGGTCCAACTTTTAAGCTAGTCTCGTCCCACCCCCAGAACCTAGAATCACCCTCACCCCACAAGGAGCCTCCCCTGGTTACGCAACTGATTTGTGGTAATAACTCGAGTTTATGAGTGAGGCAACTGAACCGCTTCTCAACAGTAGTAGTGAGACAGTATTGGTCAGTCGTCGCTAAAACGCTGTCGTCCTAGACGCGCCGAATCCCATTTACGGCAACTTTTAATAACACCCGATTTGTGTTTAAAAGATAAATGAAGCTGACTTCGGATAATTTTTCTGGCATTATTACACAATAAATACTTTCGAAATTACTAATTGAAGAAGTCTAATACATTGTTTTACGTATTAATTAAAAATGTACTCCGTATAATCAAACGGCGATGGAGTGGTACAAGTTGCCGCAAGTAGACACTTTGAAAATGGTCTGAAGCCAGAGGACAACAACCTTTCAAAAACGGACTCAATCTTACCACAGATCCCAAAAAAATAGCTAACACCTTTTGCAAGTACTACGCAAATATAAGCCGAACCCGAAAGACAAGAAACGAACACAGACACCTGAATTAAAAACCTCTAATGCAATGCCTCAACAAAACCGAACAAAAAATTTGCCTAAGCGATTTTGGCCTCTCCGAACTTGAATTTGCACTATCAAACACAAAGGGCAAGAAGGCAGCAGGAGCCGACGCAATCTACCCAGAGCTCCTAAAAAACCTTGGTAACACAGCGAAACTAGCCTTGCTCAATCTCATTAATCTAACGTGGAAAACACGCGTCCCCCAGCAATGGAGGAAAGGGGAGATTATACCTATTACCAAGAAAGGAAAGCCAAGTGATACACCTGAGGGCTACCGCCCCATCACATTAACAAGTGCTTGCTGCAAGGTTGCCGAAAGAATGGTCGTGCGGCGTCTGAACCAGTTCTTTGAAATGAATGCGGTTATTGATGAATGCCAAGCAGGTTTCCGAGCGCACCGATGCACCATGGACCAAGTCGTCTACTTTGCACAAAGTGTTAAGGATGGGTACCACAAGAAAATGTCCTCCCTGGCAGTAATGGTTGACCTAAAAAACGCGTACGACACTGGCTGGAGTCCCATGTTACTTCACAAACTTGCTTTGAGTGGCGTCGCAGGTAACCTTTTTAACTGGATAGCGTCCTTCCTGAGTCAAAGACAAATTCGTGTCCGCTATAATAATTGCCTTTCAAAGTACCGAATTCAACGCCAAGGGCTACCCCAAGGTGCCGTTATCAGCTGCAGCCTATTTAACCTTATGGTCAACGACATTCTGGTGGCTGTTCGGTGTGTGCCGGGAGTACAAGCGCTCCTGTATGCCGATGACCTTATCATCTGGGCAACTAGCAGCCATATCATGGGTCTTGTTTCAACTATTAATAGTGCACTTGTTAAACTAGAAGAGTGGGCCAAACTAAATGCCATGACGGTAAATACCACCAAAACGACATACCAACTTTCTCTCTATCAACAAGGCGGCCTACGGTCAATCTGCGCTACTGTGGATCGGAACTCGAAGAAGTGAACATATCTAAATACCTGGGTGTTAATATAGACACCAGAATGACGTGGAAGCACCATATAGAACAGTCCGCGAACAGTGCGTCTAGGCGCTGCCGGCTACTTAAACGACTCACTGCGACTACATGGGGAGCAAATCAAGATGTTCTGACAACTGCGTATAAGAGCTACATTCGGCCGCTATTGGAATATGGCGCAGAAGCAACTATTACTGCCTCCAATGCAGCATGCCAGAAACTGCACTTGGTCCAAAATGCGGCCCTTAGAACGATAACTGGTGCGCCGAAATCAACTCCTATACTTGCCATGGAGTCACAACTGCAAGTCGAACCTATCCAAGTAAGACGGGAAAAGCTGTGCCTCATATCCTGGGAGAGATGTAAAAGAGCCTACCAACAACGGTGGAATAACTATAAAACAGCGGCAGAAAGGCTGAAAACTCAGAAATGCCCGATTGCGATCTATGAAGAACTCCAACGTAAATATGACATTGAACCAAATGAGGCGGCACCATTTATACGTCACCGTGAATTCTTTAGCCAACTCCCAAATGCTAACCTGAAACTCGTCGACCATAAGACAAAAACAGAGTCGAATGAAGCCGAGCTTCATCAAGCAGCCTTACACACTGTACAAAAACGTTTTCCCGCTGAGCAGTGGATACGAATCTACACAGACGGATCCTCTATACCATCTACAGGGGCAACAGGGGCTGGTTTCTATAGCTCTCTATTTGAAGGCCACCTCGCTGTAGGAGGCCGCCTAAGCAACTACGACGGAGAGGTAGCAGCCATAAAAGCAGCATCTATTGAGCTTGCCAAGATCTCACCACCTAACAAAGCCGTCTTCCTCATAGACTCAACTGCAGCGATTCAAAACGTGACCTCAAATGGTGACACAAACTGCTCCCTGACAATTGAGTGTAGGCGAGAACTGCAGAACCTTGTACAATTAGGCTGGCAGATTGAACTGCAATGGGTACCCAGCCATGTCAACATCATGGGAAATGAAAAAGCCGACATTCTCGCCAAAATGGGCGCAGCACTGCCTCAGCCGGAGAACCCCAGCTCATATATGCATCTGCGAAACCAAGAATAAACTGCTCAATAAGCCTATGGCTAAAAGAAAAACTATTAAGTGCCTGTGTGGGAAAAAGATGGCCAACATTGGTTACTGACGGCCCCATCAACAGAACTCTACCCCGAGCAACTAGTGTTGCTCTTTTTAGAACTACAACCGGTCATGACTACCTGGCCTCCCACCTGCACCGCATCGGCGTGTTGTCGTCTCCTGAATGTGTTCTCTGTGGATACGCTTCCATGAATGCGGATCACCTAATTACGTGTCAGCCTTGCTCTCAGACACGCAAGTCCAAGACGAAGACGATACGGCAAGGCTCTCACGTCTCTACTGGTCAGCGCGCCGCCTAATGGCCCAACAGCCAAGGGTGGGCGTTGGCTAGTAAGTAAGTAAGTACTTTGAAAATGGTATAGTCTTGTCTTACCTAGTGGCGGAAAGTAACGAAATAGCAGTCTTATATTATGTCAGAAACAAGAAGTGCAACAAACAGAATCTGCGCATATGGACGGATCCTGCAAAAATACTACCAAAACTCTTTTAAGAATTAGCAGTGGACAGAACAAATATTGTAAACATCAAATGCGTGTTAATTTACCCGAAGAGCTGAAGAACAAGATTTAATGTAAGCCAATGCTATAGACGAGCGCGCGTATGTGGCACAGACGCAACATCGTTTTGAGTGTTCACCGTTTTGCAACATCTTACCGATCATATAATAGAGATGACTTTCGAAAAAGAACGTTGCGTCGTCTTCAACGAACATTAATCATCTTGTTGTCACCTGACAGATGTTCTGACTGCAGGCTGCTGGCAGTGGCGATGAAGAAAGTGATTCGTAATAACGGGGCGTACAGACCTTGGTAGTAAGTCTTATATACTGAATATACATTTCCTCAACATCTTGCAAGTTGAAAACGCCCTCCAATGTCCTTACTTCATCTGTTCGCAGACAACTAAACTTATCAGACAAAAGTAATAATAAATATATTTTTTTATATTATTGAAATGGTACAAAAGGTAGGATATGAAAATGGAAAAGATTTGGCTGCAGAGAATACAAAGAATATATAGGAAAGGGTGGTATCTTGAGCCCCCACTTTCTATTTTTATCGTAACTAAGACAAATATACCATTTTGTACATGAAACTTTGGCAAAATATACACTGATATGTTTTTAACCGTATTTTACTATTTCTTTAATGATTAGTAGAATGTACGTTGTAATAAAAAAAAATTACTAAAAGTTTACACTTTTTGAAAATTTTGAAGAGTGTTGGTAATATGAGCCCCCTAATGTAAATCGGTACCTACGGCTTTTTCAAATCTCAAATTGATCTAAAAATGAACCTTAATTCTTATAATTTTGTATTTATCAATCGTTTCTAGAAAATGTCTTAAAAATTATATATACATAAAATTAAATAAGTGTACAGAAATTTCTATACAAGGTATGCTGGTAATATGAGCCCCAATGTTTACATGTGGATAAGATAAGAAGAAAATTAAAGGTAACTGACAATTCATTTGTACAAAAACTTTTTCAATTTATTTAGACAACAAGTTAATTGTATAGGTTAAACAAAATAAATCTTATAGGTTGACCTTAATCTACTGTACTTAAATTTTTTAATAAATCTAAATATAACTATGTAATAACATTTTAGATTACAATTTCAGGTAGACTTGTTAACTTGACAGGATCTATTTACAAAAATCGCATACGTAAATCTCTTTTTCCCTACCAGCACAGTCATTATGTGTCCACATACCACACACCAAACATTTCACCCACAATTCTACCATTGTGTCTTCAGAAAAAAGCCCTTCACAAAATAAACACACCGCATCGTCTTCATCTGGTTTTCCACCCCAAAAGAAGTTTCTAAAATCGATTCCCCAGAATCAAACTCAGAGTCACTTTTAAATTATCATCTGATTTCTTCTCAGAAAGCACAAGTTTTCTCCTACATGACAATTTAAGTATGTTTTTAGAGTTTTCTTTTAGATCTTTCCCCTGTTTTCTACGATCTGTCTTTTTTTCTTACTACTGATCATCTCATCTTTCATTTTTTCTTTAAGAATTTTCTTCTTTTCTGCTTCTTCCAAAGCATTTTTGAATGGAGACGAAGTTATCGAAGCTGACTTCGTAGGTTTGGTCCTTTGTTACTAGTCCTCTTCTTACGTTTTGGGATGGGCCAAATATCCTTTGGTGAGACTGAAGGAGTTTTGTTGTCCATGGAATTTAATTCTGATGAAACACAAAGTCTTGATGGCTCTGCTTCGGCGAAATCTCTAGCACTTGGAGTTACTGGATGAGATCCAGTAAAATTATTTGCTGTTGTGACACCAGAAGAAGAGCTATTATATCTACCTGTCTCTTTGGAAGTAGGTGATGTAATAGGAATCACCTCAAAATCCTCCTGAGTGGCTATATCTACGGTTTGAATGGAAGAGGATGTAGGCCTACTAGATGCTGGGACCTTTTTTTGCCCTTTTTTGGGCTTCTACGAGGACACAAGCGTCTATGTCATTAGTGATTAAATGTGCAAAATCGACCTCAGTAAATACAAATCGGTTGCAGGGATAAATTCCAGTTATTTTGAAACCGTTTACTGCATTTGTTCCCGTTTGACATGATAAATAGGCTTTTCTAAACAACTCTGCAATGTCGTAAGGACCAACTGGTTTTTCACTGTGGCGTAGCTACTGTCTTACTTATTCATTGTAATAGTGCTTCAAAGGGCTGAAAAATGATCTGTCTAAAGGTTGCATCTTGTGGCTTGTGTGGGGTGGTATACTGCTGATTGAGATGTAATTTTGACGGGCAAGCTCTATCACATCAATGTTTTTGTATGGGTATTGTGCCCATCAAGAATCAAAAGTACGGGGTCTGTAGAGGTTGGTCTGGTTTTTTGAATGAAATGTCTCAGCCACTCTGTGAATAAGGGACCTTGAATCCATCCAGATGGATGACATCTCCCAATTGAACCAGGAGGTGCTCCTTTCATGAGGGTCTCGGTCATGTTCTTCCTGGGGAGTATTAACATCGGTGGCACAAAGTCCCCCCCAGCATTCATACAGCAAACGACTGTAACTAATGCCCCTCCTTTCTGCTGAACTTAGAGCTCTCACTTGCTTCTTCCCTTTTAGGCCATCTACTCGGGGTGTTTTGCTTTGAACGATGGTGATCCCCGATTCATCAACATAAAAATTCTTTGTGGTGGATAATGGTGCCGTTCAAACTCAGCTTCCAAAATGTTGGAAAATTCATTCACAGCCCCTTGATTAAAATTATATGCACATGAAAATGATGTTGCTGTAGGTTTTAACAAAGATAATACGTCCTTATGCCGATTCGTAAAGTGGTCAAACCAAGCTCTCCCGGCAATGCCATCTTTACTGAAAGGATGTTGAACTCCATCCCTTTCACACAGTTGGAATGCCAATCGTCGCACATCAGCTCTAGTAAATCCATAGAACTTGCTTTCCATTATAACTAAATAGTTAACCAATTCTTGTTCAAGTTCTTTTGACATTATCGATTTTCTTCCCATTTTAAGATTTACAGCCTCCTCCGGAGGCATATCGAGATGCGCAAGTCTCTGAAGAGTTGGTCTGGGAACTGAAAAAAGTTTTTACTGCTTTTTTTAAAACCATGGTTTTATTTTTTATGGCTTGAATGGCCTGAACAATATCTTCTTTATTCCAAGACTTTCTGCTAGAATTTCTTGTTTGATTAAGTTTTGTTCTGGGCATCTGTAATAAATTAAAAGAAGGATTTTGTACTGGTTGTAATATGAGCCCCTATCAGAAGGGGGGCTCAAGTTACCAGCACGCGTGGGGGCTCATTTTTCAACCCTAGCCATATTGGAAATTAACAGTTAATAACCTAAACATATTACCGCTTATTTTTGTACACGACCATGGGAAAACGTTCGTAGAAACTTTATCTAAACAAAGCTCTAATCGTAAAGCTCACATATGTAAAGCTATATTGTGTAATAAATGTGTAAAAATGTACCTTACAAAGTTTTCGAAACGACAAAAACACACAATTGAACGCCACTAAGTACGATCATCACTGACTGATGGCAGCGCGCCACGACGTGAAGAAAAGTAACTAACGCTGTACTACCAAGTGTCATTGCTACAGAAAAACAAATAGTTTATGAGAAACCAAAGAGGCTCGAGTTACCCGCAGGGGCTCGAGGTACCACCTTTTCCTCTATATTATGACCGGCACTATAGCGTCAGACCGACATCTATTCCCTCAGGTACTTATCTTCTTTCTAGTGTTTAAAAATGTTTTATTAAATAATTTTTAATATAATTTAAAGTTTTTAATGTAAATATTAATAAACAAAGAGGTAATATTTTCGGTGTCACATTAAACTAGAAGTTCACAGTTAATTGGGTACATACCATAACTGACCGAACTTAGACTCCTGAAACTAGGAGTCTTAAAGACAGAGGAACTAAAGAGAGATGGGGAGGAGAAATAGAAAAGGACATAAAGGAGGGGAATCACGAGGATGATTTACGCATAACAGAGATTGTAAATTGGAAAATGTCAGAGAGCACTGAAAACCGTTTTACATTTACGTATACATTTACACATAAAAAATTAATACTCATACAGATAGGAGGTATCATAAACATGAAGAAAGAACAAGATCTTCCTCAGTCTTTTGGATAAAAAATACAAGAAAGAAACGGAATAATAAATAGGAAATAATTTACTAAACTACGGAGATAATCCGTAAAAAAACATTAAGTAAACGGAAATTAGGAATTTGTTCCTTGAGCATTGAACACAAGAAACAAAGTTATTATTTATTATTATCCTCTTAAGGTTAACGATTCCAAAATAACTAATCTATACGAATGTGTAAATATAAGGTAAGCACAGAAAGTATACACAAAGAATACAATTTAATAAGCGCGTTACAGGATACGGAATTTACATTTAAAACTGTATAGAGAAAACAACAAAACGATTACAGTGCGAAGACCTTGAAATTGGACAAAAAATTACCGTATATAACACGAGGACGCGTTGCTTGGTTTTAAAAAGCAAATTTCGTTCAACAGCGAGCGTTTGATGTTTTGAGTACCACTGTCAGATCGTGACAGTACAAATGGAAATTTGAATAACAATGACCCACGCAGGCAAAAAAAAGTTCAAAACGACTCTGTGATTGAAGTAAAATTTACGCTATAAATTTTTATAGCCTCAGACTTTAAGACCACAGAGAATATACGGTTTAAAAATAGCAGCACTATCCTATCACGCAGTCAAAAAGAGACCGCATGAAAGAGAAAGCAAATCGGGTGCTGGACGTTTCTTGAAGAGAAACCGAACTAAACTCTAATTTCTTTTCTTAATGACAGTTTTCTTTATTTATTTCATTAATTAAGAACTAACGACCGTTGAGAAAAGACATACGATCGCCATGGTGTCGATGCCTTTGCACAAACTGTACGCAGGAACTGTGTATACAATAATGGCAGTGCATTAGCATTAAGCCCGCCCGGCGACAACGCTTTCGTTATTACGTGACCTACGACCTTATGTGCAGGCCGCGGCACATCTGACCCTTGCATACGCTGCATATAAAACATCAAAACACAAAACATGGAAAAACTTTTAACAAGAGCCTTTAATCTTCAGACGTGAAATAAAAAAATCACAAAAAACACAAAGTACAAAAACCGAAAGTAATACGTTTTCAAGGAAATCGCGTGTATTTTTGTAAGACGCTGAAGTTATTAACGATAATGCTCGAGATTTACATTCAAGTATGGATTTATTTCGTTTTATACTGCTTTTAAATTCAGTTTGAAACCACTGTAATATTTTAAGTCAGTTACTACCCATTAAGTCATTTTTGATTTCTGTTGCCTCTTGTGAACGTCACGTCTGAACTTTACAAGCAACTACGCAGGGCTATGTCAAGGTGTCACTACGTTGACGAAGAAGGGCAACGTTTATTGTTATTTTGGAATTGTGTTTAGATACTTACTATTAAAAACGATAATGTTACATTGTTGTCTATTTTACGATTTTAGAACAAGGAAAATTACTGGAAAGGATTTTAGAACATGTCGAAAATGACGCAGATCTTAAAGTGACGGCATTTTAACACTACTGCTTAACCCGTGATCACAAGTTCGAGGGCTATGCGGGACGAAGGGCATGCCAGTCGCCCGCTCGTATACTGTGTCCCGAGCTTCCAATTACCCGTGATCAGTGTATGTGTGACAGGCATTATAAAACAGTTACAGCCGACAAAGCCGAGGTATCAAATACGTGTACAGTATCTCATTCAAATTTAATCTGGCACTTGTAGGAAGAGGTCAACGACGAAATCCAGAAGTTCTCAAAGAAGTGGTCCACCAGAGCGGATGATGTGAGTGATTAAGCGTTGGCATCGACCGTGACGCGGAATCGCAATCCGAATACCGGAGAAGAAAACAATAAGACGCGCACTGGATCTACTAAACTTTGACCGACATGAAACAACACACGCCATGTCATCACGGTATTACCATAAACAATCATGAAAGTGGTCTATACAATTCGACATTTTGATCTATTACTCATTCGTGCTCCTCATGGTGCCCAGCTCAGTACTACAGCGTACGTACAACTTCACCGTTCTGTGGCACGCGTATGAAGTGTTACCGTTTTTCCATCTTGACGTCCCTTAACTAACATTTTCTCTTAGTTTCTACGACCGTCATTTTTGCTTCTAATATTAGATATAATATTTTCATGTCCGTGTCTCATTTATTTGGTTAGGTAGTGTTTGTTATAGTTTCCACTGAAGCTATCTACATACCTCTGAGCATGGAGATGAAGTAATGAAATATAAGAGAAGAGTAGTTCGTAAAACTACAAGGCACAGAATCTGAAAGGAAAGTGTAAGAGGAGACCTATAAATCGTCATCATCATCTTCACCAAGGATTAAAAAAAAGGTTTCTTCATGTCCCAAGCAGATAGACTAAAGCTGGTCACTCCAACGCCCCACACCTCTCCGTCCTTTTGGCTTATAATTCCACAGTTACATGGGGATGCGGTAGTCATCCATTCGGTTAAGATGCTCCAACCATGTTAGCCGATACTGGGAAATCCTATCAAGTATACTCATAGTATTCAGTCCCTGCCATACATCGACATTTCTTTTGCGATCTTGAAGAGTATGTCCTGCCCCGTGCCTGAGAAATCTCATTTAGGCCGCTTGAATATGACTGGTTTGGGATTTCGTTAAAGTCCAATTCTCAGACCTATAGAGAAGGGAAGGGTCATCATAATGCAGAACTTCAGGCATGTTTCTTTACTCGTTGATGTTAGATTTCCCTCGATGGTCCCACACAGGGAGTTGAACTGGTTGGCTTGTGCAGCTTCTTCACTACATCATTGTTTGTAATGTAGGACCCATTACAACGCAGATACGACACCAATTAAGACCTAGAAATAACACAAATGTTTTGTGAAATATGACAGAAATGCCTACAATGGTATAGACACCTAGTGTAAGTATACATACCCTAAAAAAAAATAATAAATAAAGTAAACTCAAATTAGGTAGAAGAAGACCAAGGGGCCGACCCATAATACAATGGGAAGATACAAAATTCAAGGAAGTGAGGCAAACGGCAAGAGAGAGAGAGAGAGAGAGAGAGAGAGAGAGAGAGAGAGAGAGAGAGAGAGAGAGAGAGACTTATACAGCAGATGTATAGAGGACGGGAAAGAGGAAGAAGAATAAGAAGAAGGAGGGAAAGGAGAAGAGAAAGAGAATTTTTTAGTGCCCATGTTATACAGTACGACACTTATTTTGACAATTTTTACTGCAATTTGTTACTCTCTCTGTCACTGGTTTTCTTCAATTTATATCTGGACGACGCCATTCGTTCATGGCGGAAACATATAATGTAGGTTTTCATTTAAATACTTTTAGGTTATCTACTCTTTTATACGAGGGACGACCAAGTCCTGGTATCAGAGAATCGATTACAGAATGAGTTTCATAGTTTGGGAAACATTACTAGGCAGTAAAATCTGACGATTCGAACCGAGAAAACCACGTTACTTGCTTTTCAGGTAAAATATGCAATAAGAGGAAAGTAGTGTGTGCTAAAAAATTAATTGAACAAGTAAAAGTTTCAATCATCTAGGCTGTCTGGCAAGTTTTGATGTTAATTATGACTTGAAAAAGAAAATACTCTGATTTCAAAATATGTGTAGCACAATTAAAAGCTATACGCTGCTTAAGTTTTATAAAGTGATCGCAGCACCTGTTTTTTCTCTATGGGTGTGAAAAGTGGACTCTACCTACCAGCGTATACGGGACGCGGAAATGAGATTTCTGCGAGCCGTCGATTGGTATAAGCTTATCGACCAAACTAAGGATCTATATATCAGGGCTATCTTTGTAGTAAAATGAAAGAGTGTAGACGGAAATGGCTGGCTCACCTACAGCGACAACCATCAACTAACATAGGCAGGCGGGTGCTGCATGAGGACAAAGTTACCTTGCAAGAGGACGGCCAAAGTAGATCGAAAAGCACAAGCGAATCCTGTGAGGCCAGAACGGGCTTTTGAGCCCAATCCTTGGACTGAATGATTATGACGATTGTTGCCACCTTAAAAGCTGATCGCAGAACTTTGTTAGGTACATACCATGGACCATCTACTGTTGCTCTCAACATAACCTTATAGTAGGAAACTATTTATTTTTACGTCTTTGTAAAATTTCGACGTTTGAATCACTGGGTGTGCCTCAAAGTGAAATTCCCTGATACAGTTTGATTTGATATTCTTTGATATAGTTTTGTAAAGCTGTACCTTCTTTCTATCGACAGCTCTGATTTTCTTTCTGCAATCCATAATATTTTAATTCCCAATTGTTTGTACTAGTAAATACGTGAGTTCATCACGCCAATCCTGGTGGAAATGAATATCCAAAAATTTTTCGATTTCTCCTTACAGTACTTGTAAACGTAGTGCTGAATTCAGCTCCTATTCAACAGAGTCGTCCGAGCCACGGTTGAGTGCACGATGTGAAGAAAGCAGTTTCAATGGATACTGGAAATTCGCCGTCGCAAAGAGCGAGCTGCAGATATGCGCTTTGACTTTATTTATCACTCTACATTTAATGTAATTATGTGTAAATAGATGTATTATAAATTACATTACAGCGTTAGACAAGGATGCTGTTTGTCACAAACACTATTCAGTATCTACACTGTAAAGTTGACAGAGAAGGCCTTAAGAAAAGCAAAAGTATTGTAGTGGTAGGACAAAGAATAGAGACAATTAAATATGCGGATGATCAAGTAGTGTTGGCGCAATCTGAAAAGAGGTAAAATTTATGATAGAGAATATTATAAGAGTGGGGAAAGAGTTTGGAACGAAGACAAATTAGAAGATCGTCGTTAGAGAAAACTAAAGTGATGAAAATTTGCAAGAATGAAGGCTTCGTTAACATATTCTTGGAAGGAAAAACTGTAGAGCAAGTGAGCTCATTAAAGTATCTGGAATGGAAACTGTAAGGAGGAAGTCAGAAGTAAGAGGAATTTATAGGTGAGAGAACTTTTGAAAAGGAAAAAGCGTTACGAACAGCAAGAAGGATTCCGATTGAGATAAGAAATAGATTCGCTAAATGTTTTGTTTGGAGTGCGATTTCATGTGGCAGTGAAGCATGGTCCATCAAGAAGAAAGACAAACGATAACTAGAAACCTGCTGCGAAATGTGGTTGTGGCGAAGAACAATTAAGTTGAAATGGACTAATGGATTGAGAAACGATGAAGTATTGACGAAAACAGGAGAGGAAAGAAAACTGCTGAAGAAAGAGAAAAACGTCCTGGTTGGGCAGAAATATTGTCTGCAGCTAAGGAAAGTAAGAGAGAGGACGAGGAAGAAGAAAAGTTGGAGTGCTTGGTGATATCAGAAACGGAGACAGATATAGTCAGATGAAAACAAATATACAGAACCGAGAAAAATTGAGAGCATCCAGTTGAAACATGTCGTAGTTAGTTTTACTAAAAAAGAAGATGAAGCTTTATTAAATTAAAGTTTTCTAACACTTTGTGTTTTATAATGGTTTCATTGATTTTCAAGCATCATATAGCATACACGCACTGTGTACATGTACAAGAAATGAATGACTTCAGAGTTTCGTTAAACACATTACTTGCAGCAATAGAACACTACGGTGCAGCCGGAACTGAACCAAGTAATCACGAGAAAATAACATGTATGACGCAGATTTAATCGGACAAATATATGACAACATCCAGAAGGAAACAGACCACTCGCGCGTGTAACACACGCGCGACTTCTCAAAAATTAATTTTCCTCTTTCGTAAAACAACATGTTTAAGGAAGAGACTTTATCAATTAAACAAATGTCCCAGCAATGCCGGAATATAAATCTACCCCAAGAAACACGTGTAAAGCAACAGATTGATAACAAAAAATTATTGTAATGAAATGTAAATATGACACATTATAAAGAAAAGAAAAACCCATTGTGCTTGCCACACCTACTACTCTTGTCTAGGCTTATTTCATAACGCGCCCCGCGGCAGAATATAAACTGCTCACCGTAGAATCGACGGAGAAATCGATTTACTGAAAACGACGAGGTCGTGTCGATACGTGCATCTTCACACGTACCGGCTGTAGGTATTTACTTTACTGACCAAATTAAAACAAACGATTCTTTATGTTCCCAACACTTATCGCGTCTTCCAGTAAGAAAGTTAGTTTACAGTGCGAAGGGGGAAACGACCCGCCTCGAATTAATATGATATTGATATGGTTATGTCCTCCGGGCGTGGACACGTCTTGAGTTGACGATGTTGAAGATAATCTGTTCAGTTTTAATTGTATCGATTTATCGACTAATAACATTGTTTCAAAGGTAAACTAAGAACAATAAATTACGTAATAATCATGATAATATTAGTGGTAACAATAATAATAATAATAATAATATCAATAATTTAACATGAACAAATTGTTTTTACTTCCATGTTCCATAAGGAAATGGAAGTACGGTGATGGCGAAGAAAATCGTGTTCGAGATAAGGGCTGATTCTGATTGTACTACCTTCAAAACATGAAGAAAAGTCATTTTTCGAAAAGTCTGTGTGTCTATGTGTGTAGATTTTTTTCTATGGGGAACGATAACTGCCGCAAATTCAAACAGAATCAAATAATTTTTTATATATGTGCCTGAGTTGTAGAGGACTCAAGATCTATTGATTTTTGTGAAGATCGCTTAAGGGGAAGGGGTAGTTTACCTGCAACATTTTATATTTTAACAAGAGTAAAGTACGGTACTTAATTTTAATAAATAAAGTATCCTGAAAAGAAGGTTATAATAATAATCTGTAGAAAGGTAGATGAAATATCTATAAATTAAAAGGGTAGTTGAGGGGAAGGGGTAGTTTTCTATAAATGAAAATGATAGTTGAAGGGGGAGGGGGTAATTTTTTATACGTGTACTATGTTATCGGCAACAAAGAAGTAGTTTGTTGTTAAAATTTCTTCCTGGCCTCTTTGGTCGTAGTCCAATGTTTTCTGCAAAACCAGACGTTTTGCCAGTACCATCGACTGCCATCATCAGTGAAAATCGAGTGCGCTAACGTGAGGTGGTATACGTTAGTGACCACAGTACTGTGGTTAAGGGTGAAAAAAGAAGTAAAAAGAAGTAGTTTCTATGGAAATATTTCATTTCGAAAATGATTTTAAATATAAATCTTAGAACGTGGAAGTCATGTATGGTTCTCCATACCTTTATTTTGACAGTGACCATCAGTAATGCATCACTTTCTTGAATTAATACATTTATTTATGCTGATACTTTTGCTGACACGTTGAGATGATTATCTTCGGCTTGGTAGCAGCACCCGATTCAAAAATTTATTCAAAGCTTGACTTGGACTCATTTTGGATTACTTTGGCTTTCCATGTAGCTGAATATTTGAAATTTTTGCTTTAGACACATTTGTCTAAGAGAGAAGTTTGGTCATACAATGATGAGACCAGACCAGACCAAGAAACTCATCATGTTATAAATTAAGGAAACTTTCAAGTATTTTTAATGGTAATAATAATAGTAATAATAATAACATTATTTTCGTACCAGCGGAGTAGTTTACGAAAAGGCAGGGCAGGTTGTCTTTTATATGAGCCGCTTCACATACAGGGAAGGTAGTGCGACCATAACTACGCTTCAGCTGCCCATTATTATCCCAGATGTTATCCCAGGCGCTATTTCCTCAGGTTAAATCGACCTGGAAACTAACAAATGGACTTTGATTTTATGGCGCGCACGGGAATCAAACTCGTAGACTCTAGATTAGTAGCCAGTTGTCATAACCACTGGTCCGGTAAGTCCCCTAATAATAATAACAACACAACAACAACATCAGTAACAATAATAATGCTAATAATAATAACAATAGTAAAACTATAATACTACCCTCCACCTCAGGTTGAGAGGGCATTTCTAATAATAAATAGAAAAAAAAGAGTCAAAGCAGAAGAAACACAACAAACCCCAACAGCAATTTAGTATTCTTTTGTTATTACAGTCCCAGTTTGATCGTATAAAATTTTCACCGAAAAAATTATTCTTTACTTTTCAAGTTTCTATGTAGTCACATTTTCGCGCTCTCTCTCTCTCTCTCTCTCTCTCTCTCTCTCTCTCTCTCTCTCTCTCTCTCTCTCTCTCTCCCCCCCTCCCCCTCTCTTCTTCCTTAGTAGAAATTGTTTTTCTTTAGTTATTATATTTAATAATTCTGCTCGTTTTACTAACAGTTTAATATGTCTGTCTTATAGTCTGTAGACGACCAGAATTTGATTCAAAGCCTGACTTAGTCTTGTTTTCGGTGTCCCAAACTTTTTAGAAAGCTGAATGTACGTAGCCTTACATACCTTTACACACATACATCTAAAAGACCATATGAGGCATACGACGATGAGATCAAACGTATCCAGATATAAAACCACTTTCTTTCAATATTAAAACGAAAAATACTGCAAACAAATACACAACATGGCAGACGATGGTCAGTACTTTGTGTCCTGCACAGTTTGATGTACGCGTATATCGCACGCAGATTTGTAAAGTGAACAGTTTCCTATCCGGTCCCACATTTCCTCCGCGAGGTCCTACTGTTTTTATTTTTAGTTAGTCGTTTAGAACACTCGTTTACTGCAGATCCCATACACCTGTGATATAATCTTTGCTTGCGCTCACAGGCATACACTGTAAGTGTATACAGGGCTAGGCTAATATTTAGATTGATTAGATTGATAGTCAATCAGAGGATAGCTGTATGAGTATATAATCAATATATACTATGTCTTTACTCTATATACTCCTTATACGATATGGAGACATTAATGTTTGATTTTATATATGCAAACAGGGAACTAAATAGGAGATACTTACTCATATCTGAAGAACTACATTCATATTCGTTTTTAGTCACGACCACATAATCCAAAGCGGGTGTCACATTTCTATTTTAAAAACTCTATAATTTAATTGCATGCCTTAAACTCGTAAGGATAGATAAGGAAAAGGATTAAGTAACGATACGTATAATTTTCTCTCACTGTGCGTGTGTGTGTGTGTGTGTGTGTGAGAGAGAGAGAGAGAGAGAGAGAGAGAGAGAGAGAGAGAGAGAGAGACAGACAGACAGACAAGCAGGCAGAAAGACAGATAGACATTAGGAAGTCGTATGTACGTACGAGTTAAATATTTAATAACAACAAGAACACTAAAATAGATTTATGAAATAATAAATATTTGTTTATAACTAGTATTATCGTTGCATTTGTTATAACTCGTAATGATAATATCGAAAACTCTTGGGCTCATTAAGATTATTGTCTGACAGTGTACTGGCGTCAGTAGCGATACGATACTCGCACGAGAGTGTGTATAAAAAGGGAAGAGCGAGTAAGAGAGACATAAGGAAGTAGAAGTATATGCGAGCAAGAAAAATATATAATAACAATAAGGTACTAAAATAGATTTATGAAATAATAAATATTTGTTTACAACAATAGACTCCTTCTAAGCGACAATCATGATCTTATTAAGTTCATTGTCTGCCAGTGTGTATTGTTCATGTTTGAATAAAAGAAATCGATGAAGATAAATAATGTAACAGACTGGTGAAGAGGTCAAGGTGACAAAAATGTGGTTACCAATTGCGACAGACGTTAAGAGGGGGAAGACAGGTTGGACGGAAGATAGATGCTGAAAGATAAGTTAGTCCGCTAGGTGGAAAAGTACATAGAGAAACACAGATAACAGAGTACGTTTAGTTACAAGAGACACTCTTTTGAACAGATTTCAGCTCTTTCAAAAAATATAAACCGAGATTCATTACGATGTTTGAGATAAAAAAAGAAATACCGCAGACCTGAGGACAATGAATCAAATAGAAATTTAAAAACGACTATTTAGTATGCGTGTTTAATTTTTCATTTTTAAAAACTCTAGCTGTGCAACATGTTCGAGAGAACTGCGAGTCAATTGGGCAACTGTTGCAAAGAGATGCCAAACAAATGAAACTTTTGATGCAATCTTTCACACTCGAAAGCTATCTGGACGGACTGTTCGATAAAACAAGATGCGATTAAAATTTTTAACAAAGTAGGGAGTTTCGTTGTGAGAAATCCAGCCAACGGTGATGGTGTTATATAAATCTGTCTTATTGACGCCTGGGCACACATCGAAGGAAAATTTGTTTGATTTTGTTAAGGGACACAGAGGCTGTACGAGATTTCTAATTTGACGTCAAAAGGGTTAAAATAGACGGTAAAACGTATAAAAGTGCAACCTTTATTACCGAATTTGCTGCAAAATATTTAAGCGGCCAAATGTTTTTACTATAGCTATATGTTTAAGCGATATGTTCAACTTCTTTATCTTCAACGTCCCCCTTATTGTGTTTTCAGCCAACGGCTCCTCCAGGACCCTTCCAGTGCTCACAAGAGGGGTAGTAGCCTTTCTTTTCCACTCTTTAGATCTCTATATCAATCCCTGAAGAGATTTAGTCCCCTGTTCCCCCAATGCTACCATGTTCCCAATATCTTCGTCGCGGTTTCCACTTTATCCAATAATAAGGCCTAAATATTCAAGTACATCACACATTAAATTACATGCTGTCAAATAATCTGCCTAGCTGAATATGCCCGGAGCCATAGATTTTCTCTCACTGTGTGTGTGTGTGTGTGTGTGTGTGTGTGTGTGTGAGAGAGAGAGAGAGAGAGAGAGAGAGAGAGAGAGAGAGAGAGAGAGAGAGAGAGAGAGAGAGAGAGAGAGAGAGAGAGAGAGAGAGAGACAGACAGACAAGCAGGCAGAAAGACAGATAGACATTAGGAAGTCGTATGTACGTACGAGTTAAATATTTAATAACAACAAGAACACTAAAATAGATTTATGAAATAATAAATATTTGTTTATATAACATTATACAACCTGCCTTCTCGATCAGTTTCAAAGCGAACCTTTTCTTCTGCAGAAAACATCATTTGACGCTCGTGGTGTTCGTGTTTCGAAATTCTGCGAACTGAGTAAAATGCGAAGTCAGAGCACTCATAAACTCTCAGACCTCATATACAAGTCGTAGGCAAGATAGGGGGAGTGGCAAGGGGACAACAAAGAATAGAGAAATATATATGTTTAGAACGAATGGTGTAAACCGCTCAATAACTACAGACGGATTTACAATTGAAGTGAAATTGAATTTAAAAAGTATACATATTAAACTGTGTTTATATATATATATATATATATATATATATATATATATATATCTGAGCCTCTGAACAAAGACAACGCTGTTCCTCCCATGGTCTGAATAAAGACCATAGTAGACCCCTCAATCAGGTAGGTGAAATTTCGCTCCTGCGAGGAGTGAATTGAGTAGTACGACACTAGAAGTATTTTTATAAACATATTTCAAAACTTGTATTATTGTAAAGTTGCTTAAAATAAGTTTCCTGTCAACTGACAAACAGTACTGATTTTTCTACGAAGTTCTCATTCACTGCTGTCACGGTACAACCGGATTTCAGACGTACGAGTCATATTTCCATCAACCCTCACAGACCTGTCATCTTATGCTTACCTGTCACAAAACGTTGTGAGCAAATAAGTGCGTTTGTGATGGTGGCTGTGTATTGGTGGGGGGGGGGTTGTTAGTGAACTATAGACGAGACTTGCGGCACAATTAGCACGTCAAACAATAAGGGATGGAATGAGTTCCTAACCGATACTATAAAGGAAATAGTATATACGTACGCATGCGAAATACTACGAGTTGCCTTGATTTAATGTACCCGTTTTTCTAGAGCTTACATCCACCTTCGTCATAAAACATGCTAAAAAAATAAATAAATTTTATAATACTCGTCTCAGAAGGTATTAACTCTTTGTTATACGTATTTTTACATTTGAGTTCCAGGTTTTTTTTTTTAATTTTTAAGTGTATTTTGTACACTATTTTATTATCTATACACAACATTAATGATTTTACGCCTTTGAAAATATACAGGTTTGGAATCAAACATTTTTATTAAGTCTCTGTAAACTTCTTAGAATTTTAGTCACACTCTTCCATAATGGGTTCTGCACACGTCCATAAAAACACTTGAATCTCTGTGACAAGGAATAATTTTTTAAACATTTTAAATTCAAGTTTCTGGTACTCGTAGAGAAAACGACACCAACCACATAATACGTACCAACATATTATTACCTACACTTCGGATACTCTTGATTAACTTGGGCGTACTTGGCGTGTTTGAGATGCGTAGTCGGTGCAAACCTCGTGTTATTTTGCGCACCCATAATATCAACGCCGTTATAGTATACCCGTCAGAAATCTTATTGTAACCATTGCCTCTCTGATTCATTATTCAAAAGCAATTGCAGATGCGTCTAAGACAGGCTTTACTTGGTAGCGAGAATAGGTTGGAGACAGAATAAGTAACGACCGTAATGACTAGCAACATTTAACGTCGCGTTTACAATAAAAATAATTATAAAATACTTGTAGATTTATTGTACACATACGTCTATCTTTATACTATACTTGCGCCCACTAGTGGTTTATCATATACACATACCACGGTATAATACTTTGGCAAATATAATCATTGTACACGTCAATGCGGGAAAACAATCTTTACATGCGCAACGTCGGAGTTTTTGAAACGTTTGAATTATTTTGTTCAGACTGATGGTTTCATATATCACTTCGCGACAAGCATCTAGCGAACGTAATACATAAAAAAGTTGTCAATCCGCTTGCATTCGCACAATAGAAACGAAAGGTTCTGCGATGCAAAAAAAAACTATAAAGGTATTCTTACACAATATGAAACAAGATACATCTGTCTTGTATTACCTTAAGAGTGGAAAGCTTTCGTTCCCGCCTCTCTTGATGCAGCTGTCTGAAAACATCCGTCACTGCTCTGCAACGCGTTCGCGAAAGGTTTCAAACGTTCTTCATTTGTAAGGTTTCTAAAATGTCGTATCAAATAAAAAACGTACAATTCTAAAGAATACACGTTTAGGATTTTTCATTTTCCGCACCGTCAACTAATCTCTTTGATCAAGGTATCAACTTTGCGTAAAATTTAATAATCCAATCCATCGTTCAGAAATCGATACCTTAATTCTAATACACGTATTAGACAAAATAAACATTTTTCATGGAAAAGGAAAAAACAGATGTTTTCAGTGTTGCTACACATTTTATTTAATCATCCAACATTTTTATCAATAAAGTACTGATGTGATGACACTTAAAATAATCCTCAAAATTAATTTAGATAGATAAAATAAATATGCATTTTTCTGATAGAGGCGAAAAAAAGTACAGATTTTTTTTGATACTGTATAGATTGTCAAAAACAGATCAAGATACATTCAAAACCTGAATTACCCTAAACATTCTTATAGGCCTACGTGGTATTAGAATAAAGGTATTGATACAGTTAAAATTACGATTAAGAGGCGTCACCGGACACGATGATCAAGTACTTGGAACTGTTAACAGAAAGCCGACAGAAAAACTACTTTAATATCTTATTCAAAGATTATCACGACACCAGGATAAGTGTCGGCTTTAAAAAATTTATGGCTACATAAATCGAATTAGTCACAGAAAAACCTGACACAATCAGTGAAAGCGCGTCGGCTCTGCGACCATGTGATAATGATAATTTGCGCCAAGAAAAATTCACGCGTGTTAAACGCTTAATTGTAAACTGTTAAAAACCAAACACTGCCAATTACGGTCAAGTTAGATGTATTGGTCTTCTTGGTAATCGACGAATAAATAACCTTACCTCGTTTTATTATGTAATAACGCCGAGTATATAATAGCAATAATAATAATAATATCGACGTAACATTGAATACAATCGCTTCGTAAAGTTATTCGCGCACATTCGTTCCGTAAATAAAAGACGCAATACAAAAACAAACAAACGCATGCATCTGCACAAAACCAGTTACCTTATTTGCACGTCGGTTCGTATCCAATGCAACTGTCAAGAAAAACAATAACTTTCACAAATTTTCACTTGAAACACGCGACGACGGGTACGTATTGGACGGCGTGCGCAACTGAACAGTAATGGAAGTTTAGTGAAGCATAGAAAGTGGCCGCAAGAGTGCGGTGTACCACTGAAAGCGAAAAGTATTCCCCCACTTCTGATACCCGCCGTACATAATAAATTTGATGAACTCACAGTATAAATACTACTGCTTCTAGTTACTACCTGTGTGGCTGTTACGGTAATAACGGCAGCCAGCATTATGTAAGTTTTGTAATTAAACCAAAGATATACATCATTGTTGCGACTTGTCACAGACCGGTCACGGTTTCGACTACTAAATCAGTGCATTAACAACTTTCTGACAAAATAAATAATCCCCTGTGCTCAATATTGTTTATCTCGCTTATTAATTTTGTGTAATATTAAAAAGTTATATAAAAATGAATACTGGCAAAAAATGTTATTAGAGTTTCTATTCGCACGTACTTCAACGCTATTTTGCGAGAATATTTTTTGCAAACAATGCAATTTTATTCCGCCACAAATTTTCTTATGACATCGTTTTAAAGACACGTGAACATAATTAATTATGCACACAATAGAGCTCGTTAACCTGCGTTTGTTTTATAATCATAATCTATATGATGATGTATAACGATACGTAATTATAATGTTGTATAACGATTAATTTGTACATACAAAATTAATTTTAGAATAAAACATTAAACCAGGAATTGATTTTCGTTTACTTAAATTTTGCATTGGTTAATATTTCAGTTCTTACGTTACATTTAACCCTCACTGGTAATATTAACATATCTAACTAATTTCTTTTAACCTAACCATCTAATATACACAAAACAAACTTGATATAACACGTTTCGCGTTTTTATTTTCTATCCTTTAACTGAATATATAATAGCTCTCCTAAGGACATCAGCAGAGTGTATCTGCCATTTTTTTTTTTTTTTTTTTTTTTTTTTTGAAATTATTGTTAGTTTGAACGAAGAGAGTACTAGTAGAATTATCATGATTATCATACCAGAGATTAATTGTTGTCTTCTCATAAGTACTTATTTGCCCACTGTCAAGCAAATGCCACCGTAGTCATTCTCCATTGAATTTTCTTCTAAGCTATTCTTGTCAATTCGTTGTAACAATGTAATTAGCCAGTTCATTTCGACAACTTCCAAAATCCAGTCGTTGTGGCCTCTTTGTGCACATAATGTTAAATTAATAAGATGGTACACAAACCTTATATCTGAAGGAATTCTGATTTATACTTCCAAATGGTCATTCGAATTTTCAGTGGCTTTTCGTGCCAGATCTAAATCGCTATTTGGTGTTACTACAGCACCATGTTGATTTTTGTTATGTAAAAGAACAATTTGAGAAACGTTTCCAAGACATTGAGAAAAGGCACTCTTGGCACAGTGCATCGCATCACCTTTTATGGAGATTGGTGTTGTGCTTTTATCGAATTGGATTACGCAACACTTCAAAGAATACAGTGCTTATCATTTTTCTTAAGAAGAAGTATGTACTGTCAGAAAACTCAAACGTAAAACACAACGTCCAACAAGAATAAACTGTGCGTACTTGAATAAGTTTAACCAATATAAATTTCTAACTGAATGATTCGTGTATTTGTATTTAGAATAAGAATATTTCAGTTGAGTATTCTGTTTTAATTTTTATTTTTTTTCCTGAAAACGTAACATTTAACGTTTAATGAGATGTAAGGATGTATCATCGAACATACTTTAGATCAGCCTAAATAGCTGATCATATTTTTAAGTCGGGTAAGCAGCTCAAATACTGGGGGAGTTTGGCGATCACTGGTATAAACCTTAAAAAATCATGTAACAAGGAAACAGGAAAATTATCAAAAACGCACGTATATTATACGGACTACAACCTAACGTACACGATATCGGAATTCTTAGACAGTAAGTAGTAGGAGAAATTAAACTATGTCGGAATTTTATCGACATTCATTCACGCTATCCAGACTCTTGAAATGGAAGCCTCACCAATGGTATACTGAAACAATTCAACTAAACGCATATAAACTAATGTGTTTCTTAAACACATTAAGATTCTTAATGTGCTTCCTAAGACTACACTACGTTTGAACACTCGAGCATCGCCATCGTATGTTCGTGGACTAACACACATTAGTTCAAATAAGACTGGTTAGCATATTTATCATCTTAACACCAAACACTTATAACATCGTAAATATATTCATGGATAAAATAGTTCAAACCAGAAGAATATAAATTCTTAAAATTGAACCTACCCTAACGATCCTAACACTTTTAATAGTTTAAATCTCACGTTTAAATATAAAACACACAATATCTTATTTTTTTGTTCTTAAATGTACGTGTATCCGGCCTTGTAACATGAGTCTCCTTGCAGCTTTCGTTAGTAGTAGTAATAGCTACTTTCAATCATATAACTTACAGAGAATGTTAACAGCGTAAACTATTGACGGCACTTGGTTCCGTTATTTCTGTTCCAAAATTTACAGGAATTATTCGAAAATAAGACCCTATCGATTATAAGACGTCCTATGTTTTGGAACGAATCTTTAAAACAGCTTGTTTTAATTTTTAATGTCATGTTATAGCACTGAAAGCTGGTATGCTATTACATTTGTTATTCATTTGGTTAAAATTTGTTATAATAAATACCAGTAACTATTATTCAGTGACAGTCATTGTTCTTGTGTTTATTTCCTGTTTCTATACATTTGATTATAAGACCCTCGCAAAAATCTAGAAAAAACCAGCCTTATTAATGTCAAAAATGACCCTTATTTAACTGTAATTTATTTACAAGAGAAATACAAAAAGTAGTGTATAATGTAATCGAGGTTCATTAATGTACACAAGTGTCTTCACATTTTTTTTAAAGAATTTTTACGTAAGAATACAATATACGTTTTTAAATAGTTTTATAATACGATCTCAGACAATTATAGAATCGATTCACGTTTGTTTGTATTATTTAAGACCCGTGCAAGTTGTATAATACACAACATGATTCGAGTGTACGTCTGTTAGAGAAATAGTTGCAGATTTCTTGAAGCAATGGCTTTACAAGGTCAGAGGTCCTCAGCGTGACTTTGTACGCTCATTGAATTCTTGACTAACTACAAATTAAAAACTGTAAGTTACTGGCGTTAGTTTTCTAGACAATAAATTTACGTTTTAATACCACTGGAGTTCTGTTCAGCCTCTGAAATTTTATAAATTTTTCGTCTGAGTAAAGGTTAACAATATTGGGAGAAAATGAGAAACGGCAAATGTAAAACTAGAAAGAGAGAGTTTCTAAGTCAAGAGTATTAATTAAATGGCAGCTGTTTTGCCCAAAACCCGCTTAACGTTTTACACTAAAATTGTGTGTGTGTGTGAGTGCGCGCGCGTGTGCGTGAACGTATATGCGGGTATGTGTGAAAGGTTTTTTTTTTCAAATATGTAGGCCTACTAACAACTTTGTTGATTTATGGCAGAGCTTAATGAATTCCGAATTTTCATTTTGAATACACAAACAAACCACATATGCCTACATAGTTATATTCCATAATTCTGTGCATATTACAGTGCAGAAACACATGATCATATATTGTCTAATACGCCTTAAGGAATACAATGTTGTTTCGTACAAAATGGGTAACCAGCATGTCTTCCACTAGAATATATTCTTTTAATCAATAGTCAATAAACAGTGACATTTCTTCAGAATTATCTCAAAGACTTTCAGAACGTTTAACGTGAGAAAACTAAAATGACAACCGCCACAAGATTTTAATGTTAAGGTGTCTCCGTTCAGTAATACTTGCAATTGTATAGGATCTGGTGACTTTAATGCTGGGTTATAAACGAAGCGTTCTGCTTTCAAAACTGTAACAGAAAAATGTCAGAAAATGCGACATCTTCTCCCTCTAATTCTTCTCTCTTCTGTCTCGTTTCAGTAATTATGTGTTCTTTAATTCCCGTTTAGGTAACTTGCTATTTCCATCTGCTTAGTGATCTTTCAGTCTGTCTCCTTCTCTTTGGCCGATAGGCCTATTTAAAACCTTGTTAAACGAGATTGTCTTGTTTGTCCTCAATTCAATTTCTGTTCACTGATTTTTGTTGACACTGGTGTTTTAAGCAATCAATAAGTTAACCAATCTGTCAATTAATACAATAATACGTTTGCATATTTTCTTTACATCACACACACACACACTTACAACATAGAATAAAAAAAAATTGTTAATCTACATACTCTTCTATTAACTAACATGCCTTAATCTCAATGTAAAGCTACCTTGTACTGTCACTTTATAAAAGACTCTTTTTTAGTTTATCAGAAACTGTCACGTCGACGGTAGATAGTATAGTCGAAGCATAGTGATTCCACTGGAAAAGTCAAAATTCATGATTCATGATCCTGGGAGGATGACCACACGGCGGTTCGGTAGCTAGGAACAGAGAGAGAGAGTGAGGGGGGAGAGGGTACAAATTCTATGTACAGATTTGATTTGATCAGAATCACTTGTCTACACACTTGACGATAATTCTTCATCTTCAGTTTCTAGTTCAGTTAAATCTTCCTTTATCTATTTCTATTTCTTCAGTCACAAATTGAATCAATACACTCAAATAATGAGTCACAAATTTCAATTTAATCAGTACACTCAAATAATGAGTCGATACGTCGGCGCCAGAAGCGTTATGTTCATACAGTACTAAATTTACTATGTAATTTGTAAGAACAAAGTTCATTTTTGAAAAAAAATTTACTTTTTTCATTAATGTTATTTTTATTACAGATAGTTCGACAATCGATAGTGAATCTCGACATCATGTTGATACTTATACTGATAGATTTATGATTTTAAATGATAGGAATACGTTGTTATCTAATTAGGAGGTAGAACATCTCGACCAGTGGCACAGCTGGTGAGCTGTGAGTATTAGGTAGCGACAACTAAAGGATTTACTAGCAGTCAGACTTACAATTTGTTATTTATAATTAGAAAATAAACTTCAAGTGGCCCGGGCCGGGACATGCGTAACTTTCGAGACTCACAGGGTAACTGACCTTGGGTCACTTTTCTGCGATTGTGGGATCGAGTCAAGGTCATGACTCTGTATGCCTGCCCATCCCTTTCTGTGGCGATAAATAATATAGCGGTCTGGTCTAGCATGCCTGGGCTAGATAAGTAACAGAGGCACTCTTACGTTACACGCGCGCGTACACAACTCTACACCTCTGTCCACAGTGCAACTCGCGGTGATTCTCTCTGGCGGTGGTGGAACGTGAGTTGTACCGTGGCCAGAGGGCGCAACAGACCCCAGGCTTAGGAAAAAGAAATAAAATTAAATGTGCTTATTCTGTTACGTGGCTCCCTTTTTTATTTTATGCATTTGGAGACATATTTCTTATTATCAGAATTTTTTGTACTCCTTCAACGGGGTTAACACATTATAAGAAAAAAACCTCACATATGAATATCACAACGTAAACACATAATACACACAGGTCAGGTCTGATAGTAGATACGACTTTAAATTTATCTGACGTTAAGCATTTATCATCACATCTGCGTTCCCTTCATCTTATATGTGTCTCGCCGTATTGTAGTCTATGCGTAAAATGTTGAATGGGAAATTAAGCAGTACGCTAAATAATATTTACATTTTCTAAGCCATTCAAATTCAATATTTTTAACGTCATTCGTGTGTCTGCCTATTTTACACTTATGTACATGCTAAAACTGTGTTAAACAATGAAACTCGAAATTTGTTACCTGCTTTTAAACTGAAATGGCAATTTGTACAACTAAAACATTCTAATGTAACGTTTTCGTAATCTTGTGTAGCATAAACAATGTTATGTTTCTTCATAAAACGCGGAAAATACCACAGTTACTTTATATCTTCAGTAGAATTTCTAAATAATAAAATTACTTTCGTTCATAAAAAGAGTATAAACTCTAAGAGCTACTGGTGAAATTATCTGACGTAAACTGTAACGTTTTACACTTAACGAACTGATCTAATTGTCAAAATTATATTTTAGGCTTAAGTTTATTTATTCACCAAGAGTCTTGAGACTTAATAATCATGACGTTCTATTAACAATAATATCTTATGATGTTCATTAATATCAGACTCTTGTTCATTAAATACTGTAGTAATTTACTATTACATTAAACATAACGCGTGGAGTGTACTGGATCATAGTTGAGATTATTGCTACACATGTAGAAATGTGGGAAATAGCCGATAGAGACACAAGAAACTCAGATCAACCGAAATAGATTACTGACGATGGAGATATCTATTGATATAGTTATAACAATAGACAAAATTTGTAATGACGAAACTGGGTCATAAACGAAAATTATTTCATTTCTTAGAAAAATTTCCGCAACAATGTTGGCAACATTTATTGATTGTAATTTGTCGCCATTTACAGGGTCAACTGAATGGACCTTAATGTGTAGTAGCTGGTGTACCGTTTTAGAAAAATGTTACTGTGTTACCGCTGCTAGACGAGAATGTAGGCCTTATTTTAATATTGGAAAGAATGATCCTGTTCCTTCCAAACGTGAAGTCAAGTTATGGGTAAAGAATGTTGAAGTTAGGGGATGTGAATTGAAGCAAAATCTTATACGTACGCCTAGAAATATTAGAACGTGAGAAAAAGTACAGAAAACGCAAGTGTCAGATATACAGATTTCCGTGTCAGAATATGTGAATGTAAATGTCGAAATGGTGTTACCCAAAGACCTGCAGGACTAATATTTAAAATATAAACGTGACTATGCATGCTTCCTAAATGGCAGTGCATAAGAGTGAAATACATGTGTTTGTAGCTTTTTTATTATTAGAAAAAGTATCACTTTTTTTGCATTCAAAAACGTCCGTTTCTCTACCACACCATAAAGACATCGATGTAATAGAAACCATCGAAGCTAAGATATTTATTTTCTGTGGACAGGTGAGACGTATGCCAGAAGAAAGGTGACCTCAATAATTATGAGTAGGTGAGTCTGCACCAAAACGGAAAATGAGAAGACGTGGTTATATAGTAATGACGGAGTAACTAAGGCGATGGAAGACTGCAATCTAGAAGAGAATGGTTGGAGAAACAGACTAAATAGGAAGTTATGCATGGTGTAGAAGAAGGCAAAATTTAAAAATATGCGCTTTATACTTTTGACAAGATCTAAGATTCATTGCTTATGTCGTACTCTACACAAATAGGTCTGTGTGGTTATTATTATGTTTAGGGCGCCTTTATTTGGCCAGCTGATGAGGTCATATACCCATTACAGCTGGGTGGACTGAGTCTTGCTAGATGTCACGACACATCATAATCATAGGTTTTTTCTGTTTATTAATACTCTGTTGTTACGATCTCACCTGACACTTACGTGGTTGCAACCCCAACAATTCATTTAGGAATACTGAATAATTTAAAAAACAAAACAACAAGTATGAACTCAGTCTAACATTTAAATAGTATTGCAGAAGTTATCTAAACGTTATCTAAAAAACAAACATAAGCCTACATTCACAATTAGCTCAAGAATTGCGGACAATTTAATTAATTTTGAATTTGAAAAAATGGCTGTAACACCACAGCCTAAAATATGAAAACAAATCAAACACAAACACAAATTATAAGTAAGAAGTACGGACAAAGGAATAAAGTCGTACAGAACTAATGTAATTAGAAAAGCCAATTAACACCGAGTGTAATGACTTACACAACGAAAGTCGTTTAATAGACTGTTTAAAAACTAAAACTATTTTTTTGTTGGCTGCGGAGAGATTCCTCTCTGACTTTTTTGTTCGAATAGTGAGACCTTAGGCCTGCTCAGGTTGCGCTCGTAAACGTGTTAAACTGATGAGTATTGTGTTTCTGACACCTGCGAATGGCACGCAACACCTCCAGTCTTATGTGGACAGTACACGAGGTTGGTTGAGGTTACAAGAATGTCTTAAAAATTGTCCAAATCCTAAACGTCACTCACTTGCTTACAAGTTCCACGAAACAACGAGCACCCGCCACATAGAAACAGTTTCAGATAAAAGGCAATACGACACTCTTGCTTAAGTATTTAAAAACAGCTTTAATTCTTTTAAGAACATTTAATAAAGTTGAAAATGTTTAAGTTATGAAAATAATTAAATATTACATACTAGCAGGTCTTAAATATAAATTTTATAGTTAAAATGTTTATTAAATAGTTTTAATAGTTAAAATATTCTCAAGAATGTTAAACGTTATGTTTAATTCATGTGGATAAAATGTATAAAATTTTATAAATAAAATTTTTGTTCACAAGAACATTATGTAAGATATTTGCAAATAACAGTCATTTTAAGTTTTAAACAAGTTATACGCAGTGAACAAATAATCCTCTTTATCACTTAACAAAGTTAAGAATAAAGTCACGTTTGAGTCTACATTTTGTTACATAAAACTATAAACCGTCATTATAATATCGTCAATAATATGAGGTAATCACTTATGTGTAATGGCTTTACCGTAAACATGAAATACAGTTTATAAAATTTTCGTGAATATTACCCAATAAGCATCGTATTGGGTTTATTCCATAAACCATTGATTTCCATAGCAAATTTAAATTTAACAAATTTTACGTTTTCCAACTCTAAAAACTACTGTAAAACCGATCTTTAATTATTTTACCGAATGTAACGAAGTAAAAATAGGTACCTACTCGTAGGAACAAAAGGTTAAGCTACACGCATTGCAATGACCTATAGTGAAATTCAGGTGCTACTGTGACACCGGTTCAAATTTTGACGTTTGACATCCTTTTTCTCTGACGCTATCAAGTTTTATTAAACTTCAAGGAAACAAAATTAGTGAGTGAAAGCTAAACTTGCATGCAACAAATCATTTCTTAAATAAAAGTATAAAAAGTGAAAATGGCAATTGTAAAAGAATTGTAGCATATGCATACAGTTTTAATGATATTTATTTAATTAACCAAATTTCATTAGTAGATTATACCCTTAACGCCCACTACTTATTGCCATTCACGGAATGTAGAGAAAAGCTTTTATTCCGATCCGATGAGCTGCTCCGCTCGAAAGCGCTTAGCGGGAGTCACTGACTAGTGGAATGTAATGAGTGGCGTTCTATGTAAAAAACGAACAAATTGGTTACATAACAGCTGATGGACACACAAGATGAAGTCAGACGAGTAAAGGGGTAAATAGATAAAACTCTTTGACGTTACCAACAATATTTACATGAATAGTAAGTGACATTGCCGACAAAAACGGTAGAATAGTCATATTCGTAGTAGATTGTAAGGAAGCACTCCTTACAGGAAAGTTACGGTTCTATAAGACATGATGTCCTCGCTTTCCAGCTGACTGAACAGATTAGATTGCTCAATAAAATAAATTTCTAAGATTACTAAAGTATACAAACTAAAGATTACTAAAGATTTCTACTTTATACTAAAGTAGATTCCTTGCTAAATGTGGTATGAGTTTTAAAGGCAATTTGAAACCTCTAAGACCACTGACTGGGCATAATGTAGAGCGGTTCTCTTGACAGTGACGTAACAAGGACAGTGTTAATATTATTGAACTTACTTATATTTGTTAAAAATTGTATTTATTTTGGAATACTAAATCACTTTATTTACATTTTTGAGATTATTTTATTGTAAAATAAGTGTATAAAAAATTGCAGTCAAATGTGTGATTGAATAATGAATAGGAATACAAATTTTAAGTGTCTATTGGCAAAAAAAAAAAAAAACGGCAGAAAATGTATCTATTTATGTTCGATAAATAGATAAATAAATTTTTGTAATCGATTCGATTTGATCAGTATCCAAGTCACACTTATAGATAAAATAAAATTTAAATTTACCAGTTTTACCCGACTACTCCAAGACCGTCGTGTAGTACCGTTCTGAAGGAAACGACGAAGCAACCTTCCCTTTTCACGTAACTTTTTATTGTGGTTGTATGAATTCTCTCCGATTAACAATACAGATTTTGTCTACCCTCTATTATTTTTTTTTTTTCTTCTCGTGATAACTTGAAACCATTCGTCCTGAAACTTGCCCATGTGTTTCTGAAGTAACCATCATTTTTTCTATAGATTACGAACTGAAAATTAGTTTGTTTCTCTTAAACTTTTTCTCACCTTTCTTCTTCATCTAATTTTCGAACGTCAGTAAAGTTATCGTAATGTGTTGAGATCATCATTTTTTCAAACGTAATTAAAACAATCATTTACGGCCATGATATTCACTTCGTCTTTCAAAACTTCATTAGTGACTAGGCGTGTGAACGCTTGTCTCCCACAAAAATAGCAATTGATTTTTATTACAACCCGTGATTTACTTTTTTTGTCCTGTGTCATCCCACATTAGAGCTTTGCATGATCCTAGAAATACATCCATTTTACGAAATAGTTGTAGAACGTCTGTAGTCGGTCGCTAGCAGAGTGTAAACAGAGGGGCATACGCTCTTTGTACCCATAAAAAAAACGATGTTTTATGTGTTTGCAGAATAATCATGTGGCACGGACTGTAGGCCTATATACAAAGAGAAACAAGCCTATCTTCCGTTAACTGAGGAAAAATAAAGAAGATAACGAAAATGTGTGTGTGTGTGTGTGTGTGTGTGTGTGTGTTTATCTTGCTCATAAACGATGAGATAATTAAGGATCTACTTGACATTAGTGCCTAAAGCAAGAGTCAAAGAAAGCTATTGATTCATTTACAACGGTAAGTGAACACCACTTATCCGTTTGGTAAGAGCTTCGTCGAATATCTGAGTGTGGGTCGACTTCTGGATCCGCCGGGAGAAGTTTGTTTTCGTACAGCTTCGTAAAACGTATATAATACATGAATGAAAAATAAGGACATAGATACAAAACGATACATTACCGAACTTTAAGTATATTCGACCCTGTAAAGCTACATTACCAACAAATTAATATATCATGTGGAAACTTTGTAAACTTTTTTATAAACTACATTTGTAAATGTAATAAATTCTAAAAAATCACATTTTGATAAGATCAATAGTTTGCTTTAAGCCTCTTCTGAGAATAAACACAGTCATATTTAAAAAGTTAATGGTAAATGTGTTCACAGCTTCAAGTTAACGTGTTTCAAGACATACGAAATATAAGTTACAGTGTGTAACGAATGGAATGGTCTCCACACGCAAGCACAAACATTTTTCTTTCTCTCTCCTTGACTGCGTGCTATATAATACCGTTTAAAAATAACAATATTGTAGGCCTACATATACAGTGTCGCATGAAACGCTTATCGTAAAACACTATAAACACCTCACAAAGATATACTGTAGTGCAGTTAACGCTTTATGAACTAGGAAGTTGAAACTAATTGCATTATTTGCTGCTTTACTCGTAACATTTTATTGTTTTATTGACAACACGGTTTGTCACACACACACACACACACACACACACACACACACACACACACACACACACACACACACAATGCGAGGTACTTATTTGAGACGTGGGCGGTTTCACATAAAAATTACGCACATGGTCGCTTTCCGTTAGTTTGTTTTATTCAGCAATTTTCTACTCAACAAAACAAAATAAATTTCTGTTAAATAAAGTTAATTTGTTTGTATTATTATTTAATTTTAAAATTGTTCTTAAGTAATTATACGTCTAATACTGTTTTGAAGTTTTCAGTAATGTAGTCTTTTCGCACAGACCTTTTTACTGTGTCTTTTTACGAATTTTCTCTAGTTACCAGTACACAGAAAATCGTAATTTCATTTCAAAACTTTTTTCATTTCATGACAATTGACTACCTAATGACCCTAAATCCCTCGATGTTCAGCTCCATAAAGTACAATGAAGTTTACTGTCTCTCCGAAGTACTCTGTCTGCCTTTCTCATAATATATGTTAAATCAAGTAAAACAGAATATAATAACTGTTTATTGTGGATTGAAATTGGACTTATTATGATGGCTATTGTTTTTGTTTGTTGAGATTTTATTGTGTAGCCAGTCTCTCGGCCAACATGATTCCTTCTTCACGTAGTTCATGAGTTTAGTGTTTCTTCTTTCAAAAACATGATCATTTGGTGTAGCCGACGTATGAAGTATTCCAATTATCAAAGGAATTTCATCTACTTTAAACTTTTTGTTTTTGGATATTTTGTTTGGTGTTCTAATAATAATTTCAGATTTTTGCTTAATGTTGGGTACAATTTAAATATGCCTCTTCAAGTTCTTGCTGACATGGTTTTAAAGTACGACAAAATTATCTTTTTTAGATCTTCTTTACTGTGTGTGTGTGTGTGTGTGTGTGTGTGTGTGTGTGTGTGTGTGTGTGTGTGTGTGTGTGTGTGTGTGTGTGTGTGTGTGTGTGTATTCTTCCGTGGTGTAAGTGAACTCCGATTGAAACAGATGTAAAGACTACTAATTTAAAATGTTTTATTTAATAAAATTCGCACATTAATACTGAATATATTTAAATTTAAAATGTTACTATAATATTCGGACATAGAAAAAGAAACTTTGATTAAGACATAAGAATAGCAAACCTGTTTTGAAAATGACACAGAATATGACGTTTGACGAAGTAACGTTGTCTCAAGATTCTATGATGAAACAAAATCCCATAGAACTGTGACGGATCCAAAGAGCGAGAGCCTGTTACGTTTGCATTAGCGGATAAGCTAGGTTTGTATCGATTAAAAAATGTTCGTTCTTTGAACAAATATTGTGATACAGAAACTATTCGAACTCATCGATTGTAAAAGAAAAATATTGGAGGAAAGTAAAATTTATTCAATGGAATTGCGTTATTCAACAAATTTTTGGTTCAACTAATACTTGTACATTTTGAAAAGTGAAAGCCAAAGTATTTTAGTAACTACTGACACATCACTGTAAGATTCCAAAATCATTATTGAATATAAGTATGAAGCCATACTGAACGGCGTATGATTTGCAACTTTTTGCATACCAGATATCCTTGGGTTTCAGTGTTGTTGTTATTGCAGAGCTATCGTAATCTTAAACAAGTAGGCTCTACAAGTGTTTAAGAACTTCTGTTTATCAAAGCATTTCAGAAATGACTCGATGGTGTCAAAGATGTTATTTGATATTCAAACTGTATTTGGTTTATTGTCCTTAGGCCTTCTTCTTCACTATCACTCCTCCACCTCCACCACCTCCTCCTTCTCCTCCCGCTTCTTCTTCTTCTTCTTCTTTTATGAAAAAGATGACAACGAGGACGACGACGACGATGATAGTGATGATGATGGTGGTGGTGATAATGATGATGACGATGACGATGACGATGACGACGACTGTTGTTGTTGTAACGATGATGATTATTATTATACTGGTCATCGTCGTCGTTGTTGTTATTGTTACTATTATTACTATTTCTATTATCATTATTATGAATTATTATTATTAATGCCTTATTGTAATGGACTTTATCTTATTGTAAATCAACGAATTTATCTATTTTATTTATAATACACAATTTGCACCACAGTCAGTCTATGTCTCCTGCATTATAAAACAGACATTTATATTCATTTTAGTAGATTTTCATCCACGTACTTATTGAAAAGACGAAATGAAAAAATTTAAATATTATATAACAAATAACACGAAGAAGCGACTATGTAGTGTTAACTGCAGACGAATTACGTAATCCTTAAGAACCTGAGTGAAATTAATGAGACGTCTGGACAATTCACCTTGACATTGACGTTATAGGCATGCATGTTTACGACCGTTATAATAAAAGATAAGATCATAAAGCAACTCCAATAATAGAACATAAAAATTTATGCTCTATATAACCGACACCTTTAAATATTTACTTCGAAAATTCGAAAAGTAAATATTAATCAAATTGTCATTTTCTTAACTCTCTCCTTATGCAAATGTTTTAACTTGCAAAATGTGCAAGTCATTACCTGTATTAGGGTTCTACTTGAAGACAAAACAATTACAGCAGAAACTCGATTGTCCTTCAGGGACGGGCCCGGTGTTGTGATGGTAATGAGGGTAGACGGTAGGTAAACAGAATATCTATATTCCCTCATACTCCAAAGTGATGTACAGAAATAGGAAACGTCTACAGAAAAATAAAAGTGGAAACAGGAAAACGTTGAAAAAGCGTTTGCATACGCACAGTATTCGGCTTACACTATACTCAAATTTCTTTCTTCAAAATGAAAAATAATTGCTATATAATTTTTTTTACCTAGTAACAAACGATTACAATCGATGTATGCGTTCAATAATGTATACTCAAAAAACAGAAATAGTAAATGTCCTTACATAAAACAACACAGTTCATTTTGGTGACAGCATTAAAATACACAATTTCATAATCTAGGTTACATTTATTGTTTTAAAATTTTGTCATTTTCTCATGTTTTAATATTCCCCCAGCATATTGCTAAGCATCCGTTGTTTATCGTATTTAAAAGCAATAGCTGTGTCACGTTTGCTGGTTTTAATAACCTGGGACAGCTCTACTTTACAGGAACTTTAGAAAACTTTACTATACAAAGTAAAAAAATATAGTAAAAAATATAGTTCTATCCAAAATATTATGTTTAGGATCAAATTTATACTTGATATACCAGTAGGAACATCAACAGGTCGAAAGGAGAGAGGGAGAGATAAAGAATGAGAGAGGGGAGTGTGTGTGTGTGTATGTGTGTGTGTGAGATAGAGAGAAAGAGAGAATCAAACTATATTTTACCCATGTTTTAAAAACTACAAAATGGGTGGATAAAAGGCGAAAGTTTGCCATCTCAAGTTAGGACTTTCTTGATTTATTGAGTAAACACTACGGCGTGTGTGCTCCGTTTCAACACAAACAACAAGAAATTTACTGAAGTGCGGCCAGATTCGTACGGAAATGAAATAACGCCGGCTAGGTATTTATTTCCATAATTTAATTCTAAAACTCGCGAGGTCAATATTGTCGAATACAATTTCAAATAACAACCAAGTAATTAGGTTCTGGGCCAGTAACAGAATTACTGTCTGTAAAAACCATCCATTCCTGTCCCCATGACGGTAGCCAACCTGAGGTGCACAATTGTGGACGACTTCCGGTGTCTCGCGCAATTTTCAATGCAGACGTAAAGTACCCGTTTCTTCAAGTAATAACCATCTAATTTTATCGGTACGAACACCGATAAACGTTTCGACCAGTATACGATACAGTATCTCCAGTTGCATACTCAGCTGGCATCATAAAGATAATTCTTAATTTTACAGCTAGATTATTTAGGTTAGATTAGAATAGTTAGATTACTTGAAGAAAGCAATGTTTAGTTATTCCTTTCATAGCTTTAGGGAAAAGTTATAAAAAAGTGAATACACTTCGTTCCGTTCTCTACTTGCATGCTTTTTGAGAGTAAAAAAGTAGTTATACAAGAATAAGTTATCAAATTCGAGAAGAATTACCAGAATTACGCCATCAGAGATTTGCGTTAACGAAAGGAATTAACGAAACATAAATGAAGAAAGAAAGGAATTCTTATATTGTGCAGATTTGATTTTCCTATCTTTTGCTATAATGCTTGGTACCGTTCCGTTGAATTAAGAGATGTTGGTAAGATATGTTATGGAAGACACAGTGATGTGTTTATTATTCCATGTGTCTGCTCTTCGATTTCAGTGTTGGACAACTCGGCCCTTTTTCGGCTTTACCGGACACTCGTTGTTATGAAAAATACAGTGGTGCTTTTTTTAAACCAACAATTCTACTTATGTTTATTTTAAGAGTAGATCGCTCGAGTCGGCTTCATACAAAAGAAAACCCAAGTGAAAACTAATCAAAATTACTATCTTCAAAGTGGTTGAAAAACGTGTGAGAACATCCTCTAATCAATCCCATTAAAGTAAGCTGTGATAACACAATAAAAGTACACGTTATTGAAACATTGTTTAGAAGATACTTGTTGACTAATGATTTTCCTATATTTCATTTTCAAACGTATACACAAATGCTATGTAATAAACCTGTTAGTATATTTAAAAATGAGTTACTACCATATTAGCGAACAGAGTTAAAAAAAAAATAATCAGTCTAAAAACTAAGAGAATAACAAAATTCGTCACCTTTTTTTTTCGACCATCTGAGGGGGATCCGGCTCTGGAGGGGGTACTCTCCCGTAAATACGCCCCTGGGTCACATGAGGCGCTTAATATGTAATCTAAAATTGTTTTTCTACGAATTTTCCTCCTGATCTATTCATTTCTAGTGCAACTACAAAATTTTTCTGAAATTAAAGGAGAAAAACTGAAATTTCTGACAAAGCGAAACGAGTTCTCAGTTTTAACTCCAACCGTTTGGCATTTGCCTATCTGTCTGTCTGCTATTTTGGGGTATGTATTTAGATAACTTTTGAATGCATCGACCGATTTCTTAAAACTTGGAATGCCTGTCCCACCTTTACTCTACAGAACCCTCTTGTTTTTTAGATTGATCCGCTCAAAAAAAAGGAGCACAAGGTAAAAATGTGATGAATGAAAATTTTGAAAAAAATCGCAAGAACCCACATGGGAGTATCAGATTAAAGAGAATTTTAACGACAATCTGAATATAGTGTCAGTTTTGGACATTTAAACATTTTAGGAACCAGTGTCCAAAACAGGCATAATAATTTTCCAAAAATTGTAAAAAATCCAAGCCGGATGCCAGGCTACAGGAAATTTTAACCCAAATCTGAATATAGCGTTTACACTAAACAATTTTTAATTTAGCGGCACCACGTATCCTCCTAAAATTAAAAAAAGTAAAAGTCTACGACACAATATTACTAGGAATTTTATTCAAAATACGAACTCGGATCGTTAATAATTTGACCTAATTAATATCCCTTAACATCCCTTGCAAATTTTGGACCACCAATAACAAGTTTATAAGCTATATTTGCAGACATACTTTATATATTGTTAACAGGTAGCCTACATATATCTATGAACAGTATTCCTTATAGGCATATAGAAAACTGCATAATGAATCATAACGTAAACTTAAAAGTTAGAGCTAAATTATTTGTCAATTGCATTTCATGGTTATAGATTTAGTAAAAAAAAAGAAACAAAGTAATTGTTGCATTTTTTGTGTTTATTAAATTCATAGTAATAAAAAGGTAATTATTATTATCTGCTTTACAATTGTTACTTTATTTTCAAAAAACAGTACAATAATGCGATGAGGTTTCTGTAATTTTTCTTTCACTTTTTTTTACTTTTTAAAGCACAACAAAACTCCATTCATCGCGGTAACGACGTATGGTCACGTCTTCGGGGTGTTTCTCGGCTAACGTTAACGCCATATTCTTCGTATATACGCCATAGCACCATATCATTCGTATATACGCAAAAATTTACTCACGGCTTTAAAAAATTTATTAATTTTATTTTATCTAATAATAAATGATTTCGTTTAAATAGTGAGCGAGTTATGCAGCTCATGGAACTTAACTAGCTTACCATAACAGATTGAAGCTGAAATAAAGCTGAGACTCTTATATTACCGATTCCTTGATTATAGTTGTCTTGATTATTCATCACTTCTTTCACAGCACTAACACTTATCTAAAAATGAAACTTTTTCTTGTGAACTTACTGTTTATTCTCTTCTCGTCGAACGCGTTTCGGCGTACGTATTCGCCTTCTTCAGCTTAAAGACAGACTGCCATCGTTTAGTAACGGTTGTTGTGTGGAATGTGTAGAGGGGAGGAGGTGCGTGGAGGAAGGAAATTGGCGCGGGGATTCAATTTAATGTTTGTTTTTTGTATAATTGTGTCAAAAAGTGAATGTGATTTATATTGTAATTGATCGTTAAGTATGTCGTTTGGTTGTGTTGTGTGGTGTTTATATATTTCGTACAACCTGAACAATACGAAATATATAAACACCACACAACACAACCAAACGACATACTTAACGATCAATTACAATATAAATCACATACACTTTTTGACACAATTATACAAAAAACAAACATTAAATTGAATCCCCGCGCCAATCCCCTTCCTCCACGCACCACCACCACTACACATTCCACACAACAACCGTTACTAAATGATGGCAGTCTGTCTCTAAGCTGAAGAAGGCGAATACGTACGCCGAAACGCGTTCGTCGAGAAGAGAATAAACAGTAAGTTTACAAGAAAAAGTTTAATTTTTAGATAAGTGTCCTTGATTATGGCTTTCTTCGGATGAGGTTTTGGTCTGTATATTGATGACAGCATTGACAAAGTTTTGAAAGTTTCGGGTCACAAGTGTTTTTGATTCTCGTATGTAATGCCTTAGCGAAACTGCCGTGGTGAAAATATGCAACGGGTATACGAAATAAATCAATCGTCTTACAAAATTATTTTATGTTAGGGAAGTAATTTTCAGTAATCTTGATCGCAAACTTGGGTAGTTTTCATTAATAAGAGCAACACTGTTGTTAATAACTTTTAACGCCAAATGTTTCGCCTATACTGCGATAGATCGAGCCACTCATCGTAGTATGGGCGAAACGTTTGGTGTTGAAAGTAATAAAAAGACGTGTGCCGAACAAACCCAGTGTTGTCATTAATACTTATTTGAAATACTTATCATTAAGTATTTTAAATAAATAAAAAATGTGAATGGTAACATTGAAAAGTGTAGTTACATAAACTTAAATCTTCGTTTTATTATTTTGAAGGTACTCTACGGCCAAATAAAGACAACAGTAGCGTGGGGTCCATGTAACAGCTGTTGCCGGCGGCAACAGTCCTGGAAACGAAAGAAAATAATGCTAATTATAGCCTATCACAAAATAAATTGTGTATAGTTATTGAATAATTTGAAATCCGAACAATATTAGTGGTGAAACTTGAAGAAAAGCACAGCATTGCTTTCGAACTGATGTGCACTTACACCGTCTTGTGTTGCCGGCTCAGACGTCGGCAATGTTTTACTGCGTGTGGTCATAGACCTCGTAGTAGTCACTGTACAAACGGGAGGGGGACACATTCGTCCACCCAATGTGTTGCTGCTCAAGGTTACGTTGCTGCTGTACAAACCGGCAAAACGATCAGTTAGCAGTCCGCCTTATACAGACGGCTGATCGCGGCCCACGGCCTGTCGGCCGACAAGCTTGACCTGAAGCTGCTTGGCGGTGATACGGTCAGGATTGTCGTCCGCCAGCTCGAGGACCATCGCTTGGTCGAGGCCTTCCTGCAGGCGCACAGCCTTCAGTATCATACCTTTACTCCTAAGCGAGTCAAGCCCTTGTCTGTAATTTTGCGAGGGCTTGACGCGCACACCGATCCACAGGAGATCCTCATGGAACTCCGAGACCTCGGGTACCCAGTGCAGGCAATTTTCCGCCTGTTCACGCACTCAGAAACCCGAGTACCTCTCCCGCTCGTCCGTCTCCAGCTCGAGAAGGGCGAGGCAGCTGACAAAATTTTCCAACTGACGCGGCTGTTTGGCTTCCGCGTCAGGGTGGAAACCAGTCGTCCCCAGGGCAAGCTCGCGCAGTGCCACCGGTGCCAGAGGTTCGGCCATCACACCGACGTCTGCCGCAATGCCCCGGCCTGTCTACGTTGTTCTCTGGGACATTCAACCCAGGCCTGCACTGTGGCAGACAAGACCAAATTCCGCTGTATTAATTGTGGCCAAGGCCACGCAGCGAGTAACGTAAACTGCCCGGTCTATAAGGCGGAGCTCCTGCGGAAGCAAAAGCCGCAGGGGCCCCTCCCGAAGCCAAGGCAGCCAGCTATGCAGCCCCAACCTAGACAGCCTAAAATGCAGGCTAGGCCTCAACCTCAGGCACAACCGGCACGGCGCGCGCCCTCTCCGGCTCCACCTCCAGCCCCTGCAAAGGCAACCAAACGTACCGCGTCTCCTTCCGAAGCAGAGACACGCCCAGTAGCCGTCATCTCGGTTTTGGAGCCGGAGAATGAACCCTCCACCTCCGCGGAACCTCCTACTCCCGCCTCTGAACCAGAGGTAGCCTCACCGCCCCTGCCACCTCCGCGATTTCCGCGAGCAGGCGTCACAAAACCCAGGAACAAAGGGATAACCACACCGGATGCTCGGCCCCGAGCTCCTGCCGGCCCACAGCCCAAGAAAAGTCCTGCTTCCCGGTATAAGTCCGACGAAGCGCAACAGCGTACTTTTCCTGCCGCTGATTCAAAACCGTCTGGCCCTGGTCCTATGGCTTCCACCACGACCCGATCTGCCGTAAAACCTGGTCGCTCTTATGCGGCCTCAGTTTCCAGGAAAACCGCCCAGTTCGTCATTTCCGATGACGCACAGTTCGTCCGCGACTTTCTGTCTGGCTACGACCTCAAGAAAGTCGCATCTACCTTCAGGTCCATCCGAGACCGCCTGGAAACTGCCGACCCAACTGAGAGATTTATGCTCTTGGTGGAAGCCTGCGAAGTAATAGGTCTTCTATGAACCGAGCCCTTAGACGAGATCTCTCGCTCGTAGCCTGGAATGCTAACAACATCGGTTCCAAGCATTCCGACCTTCTTGAATTCCTGGCTCGGTTCAAACCCGACGTACTTCTCCTTACTGAAACCCACCTGACCCCAGCGAACCGGTTTCGATTACCAAATTACGTGGTCTATCGGGATGACCGAGTTGGCCAACGAGGAGGCGGCACGGCGATCGCGGTGAGGACCTCCATAGGTCATCATCGTGTCGCTTTGCCGCAGCTTACCAACCTAGAGGCCACCGCCATTGAGGTCCACGGAGCTCTTGGCGGCGTCCTCGTGGTTTCAGCATACAAGCCCCCACGAGCTGAACTCCTTGTTGGCGACCTGGAAGTCATCTTCGATTCCCATCGAAGGGTAATTTTGGCCGGCGATCTGAATTGCAAGCATCGCGTTTGGAATAGTCGCCTGACTACTCCGAACGGGAGGCGCTTGCTCAGTTTTGTTGAATCGCGCCGGGCGATGGTGTTTGGTCCAGCGCAACCCACGTTCTTTCCGTCACAGCCTAACGCGGCTCCCGATGTTCTGGATATCGCGGTGACCCAAGGAGTCGTCTGTCCGGTCGAGGTATTCTCACTTACGGAGCTGACATCCGACCACAACCCTATCTTGGTCCACGTCGCTACCCAGCACGCCTATGCACGTTCTGACCAGAAGAAGGTTATCGATTGGGATCGCTACGGCCCGGCCTTGTGCCGTCGATTGCCGCCAGCGGCCCCACTCGATTCCGTTCGCCTCCTAGACGAAGCAGTTGCGGGAATCGAAGAGGCAATCATCTCGGCTATAGGCGTGTCTTTACGTACGCGAGCTGGTTTCACGCCTGGCTACCAACGCATCCCTGAGGAAGTCTCTCTTCTCGCTCGCGAGAGGAATTACTTCCGGAAACGTTGGCAGAGGACCCGTGATCCGGCCGATAAGGCAGCATACAATCGGCTCACCGGACGACTGCGCGGCAGTCTGAAGGCGTTCCGACGTAGCTGTTGGGAACTCGAAGTGGCCAGAACGGGGGATGCGGACCCGCAATCTCACCCGTACAGAATACCTACCGCATTGACGGGACGGAGGCGCCGACCTCCACTTCCCGCCATTGTTGGACCGTTCGGTCGACCCCTGGGTCGCCCGGAGGAGAAGGCCGAGTACTTGGGCTTGTGTTTCGAGCGACAGTTCGCTCCCAACCCGCCCATGGACTGGGACTTCGACGAACAAGTCGAGATGGCTGTGGAAGACTTTCTGTCACTTCCGATCACGACGGAGCCCGAACCCATCTCTTTGGAAGAGGTCTCAGATCGGCTCGCTGAACTTCAGCCAAGAAAAGCTCCAGGCCCGGACGGTGTTACCAACACCGCTCTACGACTTCTTCCCGAGCCTGGAGTTCAATTCTTGACTGATTTGTTCAACGCGTGTCTTAGACTGGCCTACTTTCCCAAGAAATGGAGAAAGGCGACGGTTGTCGTGATCCCGAAGCCGGGAAAGGATACCACCCGCTCGGAAAACCTCCGGCCTATCAGCCTACTCTCCGCTACGTCCAAGGTTTTTGAGCGCCTCGTACAGCGTCGTGTACGAGAACATCTAACCAACTTTGACGTGCTGGTCCCCGAACAGTTCGGCTTTCGTGTGGGGCATTCGACCACTCATCAACTGATGAGACTGGTGGAAAGCATCACGGAAGCCGGGTGTCGGAGAGAACGGACCGTTAGCTGTTTCTTGGATGTTGAGAAAGCCTTCGACAGCGTATGGCATGATGGCCTGTTATTCAAACTTAGGGAAGTCCAGCTCCCGGACTGCTACCTCCATCTGGTTGCTAGCTTTCTGACGGAGAGGACCTTCTGCGTGAGAGTTGGCGATTCAGTCTCTTCCGAGAGACGAATCACAGCCGGCGTCCCTCAAGGTAGTGTTCTAGGCCCCCTTCTGTTCTCGATCTACGTCAACGACGTGCCGAGACAGCCTGGAGTCCAGATGGCCCTCTTCGCTGACGACACGGCCGTATTTACGGCCGATCGTCATGAGGAAAGGGCCGTCCTACGACTGCAGCGCCAGCTCGACACGCTCGTGGACTGGACTGAGAATTGGAGAGTGCTCCTCAACCCTACCAAGAGTGTAGCCGTCGAATTCTCTAAGCGACGGAAGAACCCCGTTAGGCAACTACGCATCGGCAGAACGTACTTGTGCTGGTCCAACGAGGTCAAGTACCTCGGCTTACACCTTGACCGTCGGCTCACCTGGCGTACCCACGCACAGACAGTTCTTAACTAACTTAGTCTAACTTAAGTTAGCAGTTTTCATTCGCATTCGACTGCTTGCACTCGAAGAAGGAACAGCTCACACAGAACAACGCAGCAGAGGACAGCCTCGACCTCAAGACTGCAATGAAGAGGCCTTCAATTCAAGCCACTGCGGCAGTAAAGAAGAAGCCGCCAGACCAGAACTCACCTCCTCGCCAGCGACATCAAGCTGCAGCGATGGACGTCGATCAGCCGCCTTGCCTGCAAGACGATGACAAGAAGCAGCACACAACTGGGACCTGCCGCACAGTGCCGGTAAGTCTTTTAGGTAGCGCTGTCCAGCGAAACCCGGGGAGTCCGAGAGTAGGACTAACAAATAGAGATGCGGGTTGCGCCGCCACTGTGACGGTGTCACAGTTCGGCCCCCGGGTACCCGCTGGACAAAGAGCCGAGCTAGTCGGCAGTAGACCAGCTGGTAGTGCCCCTTTAGCACTGTGCGGCAGCAACGAGCCCCCCGGCCGGCCACTTGGGCCAGTCGGGAACCCTACGACTCGCGCGGGAAGCCCTGCTGAACCCGCGCAAGCTCGTCAGAATAATCGGTCCTTATTAGGGCCGACCAAGCCCGCAAAGGCCGGACCTTCCGGCTGCACGGCCGCCAGTAGGCCAAGCAGCCCTCAACCTCTGCCGGAGTCTGACTCCCCAGCCATTGAGACCTCGGCTTCCACCGACTGGGTGGTAGTAGGACACGGTGGTAAGCCGAGGAAGTCTCCCTCCCTGACCTCTCTGAGTTCGGTTACGGACTCGGCGGCATTCCAAGCCTCCGCTGAGGTTGCGCCTAGTCGCACCTCCGAAGGAAGGTTCCCGCCGGTGTTCGTGACGAACGTCAGGGATGTAATCGGCTTCGTTCGCCGACTCCGTAAGGTCGTTGCGCTGGCAGATAACGCATCGGTCAAGCTCCTTGCGAGCGAGACTGTGCGCGTTACCTGCCGCAGTGCATCCGAGCACTTCGGAGTAGTCCAGTGGCTGGAACGAGAATCGTTCCAGTTCCACACCTACACGCTCAACCGCACCAAGCCTGTAGCCCTCGTCCTTCGGGGCCTGGACATACAGGCGGATCCGCAGGTCGTCCTAGACGAACTGCGCGACGCGGGCTATAAGGTTGTGGGAGCCTCTCGGCTGTACACTACTTTTGGCTCGCGTCGACCACTCCCCCTAATCAGACTCCTGGTAGAGAAGGGCGACTCCTCCCAGGCCCTGTTAGATTTGAAACGGCTTTTCGGGCTCTGCGTGAGCGTAGAGCCCTGCCGTCAGACCGGGCGACTTTCCCAGTGCCACAGGTACCAGCGGTTCGGCCATAGCAGCTTCGGTTGTCGGAACGCGCCGACCTGCGTCCGCTGTGGAAATGACCACTTGACGCAGGCCTGCGCTGTCCCGGACAACCACCGATACTGTATTAACTGTGACGGCGCCCATGCTGCTAATAACAGGCGCTGCCCAGTCTATAGCGAGCAGCTGGACAAGTTCAAGAAACCCGTCCAGCCTAAGCCTCGACATGTTGTTAGCCAACCAGTCAAACCGGCCAAAGCCGCTGAACCTGTGGTCCGGAAACCAGCTCCTAGGTCTGCTCCGGTTCCGAAACCCAGCAGTGCAGTGAGCCTGAGCGAAGCTCCAAAGGCCAAACCAACCACCGCGCCCCCGGAACCGGAACGCGAAGTCCCCCACTATACTCAAGTCCCGCTGCCGGACGATGAGGAAATTGATTCTCCACGGCCGCCGCCACCCAAGCCACGATACCCCAGATCGGGCAAGAAAGGTAGGACCCAGGCCAAGAACACGGGCCAGCCTAAACTACCTGCCACTGGACCCAAGCCCGTCCACCAAAAGCCAGAGCGGCCACCCGCTCCAGTACCTGCCCCCAAGGCTTCCACCGTCTAGCCCCGCCGCAGCTATGCAGCTGCCGCCAAGCGTTCTCCCCAGGCCTCATCTTCCGATGATCTCGCCGTTGTATCAGACTTTCTGGCAAGCTACGACTTGCAGAAAGTAGCCCAGACTTTCCTTAAAATCAAGGAACGCTTGGCAACAGCCTCGCCCCAAGATAAGTTCCTCCTCTTGGTGGAAGCCTGCCGTGTTACAGGTCTGTTATGAACGGACAACCACGGCAATCCCTCAAGCGAGACCTCGAGCTCGTGGCGTGGAACGCCAACGGCCTCGCTTCCCGGCATTCTGAGCTCTTAGAGTTCGTTGCCCGTCACAAGCCCGACGTGCTTCTTCTTGGCGAGACGCACCTGACCCCGCATCGTCGTTTCCGACTACCAAACTACGTGTGCCACCGGGACGACCGGTCGGGTCGCGCAGGAGGGGGCACAGCCATCGCGGTGAAGGCGAGTCTTCGCCATCACCGCGTTGTCCTGCCTCAGCGGCGGAACCTCAAGTGCACCGCGGTCGAGCTCCATGGTGCTCTCGGCGGTCTACTCGTGGTTTCCGCTTACAAGCCTCCACAAACGAGCTCCTGTCGAACGATCTGGAGGCCGTCTTTGGAGCACACAGGAGGGTAGTCCTGGCGGGCGACCTGAACTGTAAGCACCCCGATTGGGGGAGCCGCTTGGCGAACCCAAACGGGACCCGCTTACGCAGGTATGCTGATACGGCTCGGGTCACAGTCATGGGTCCTACCGGGCCTACATACTATCCCTCGAGGGCTAACTCCCGCCCTGACGTACTGGACATTGCCGCGGTCAGGGGCGTTTATTGCCCGGTCCACGTCTCCGTCATTTCGGAACTGTCCTCGGACCATTGCCCTATCAGTGTGCATATAGCTACCCAGCACGCCACCGTCCGCGACGAGCGGCGGGTAATCGAGTGGGACCGCTTTGGCCCGGCGTTCAGTCGCCGCCTACCAGAGCATATCCCGCTCGACACTACCCAGCATGTCGACGAGGCAGTTACCTTATTCGACACAGCCGTAGTCTCGGCGGTAGACGTGTCCTCCCGGATGAAGCCGGGGCTCACGCCCGACTATCAGCGGATCCCCGAAGAGGTGTCTCAGCTCGCTTGCGAGAGGAATTGCCTCCGGAGACGCTGGCAGAGGACTCGTGACCCGGCTGACAAGGCTGCGTTCAACAGAGCGTCCGGCAAGTTGCGTCGCGACATGCTGGCGTTCCGTAGACGCAACTGGGAGCTAGCTGTTACACAGATGGATGGCCCTGCCGAGGACCGTCATGTCTGGCGGATTCCCAGTGCCCTAACGGGAAAGCGCAAACGCGCGCCTCTCCCCGCACTGGTCGGACCCGGCGGTCAACCCCTTGGCCGCCCCCTCGAAAAGGCAGAGTTCTTGGCTGACAGTTTAGAGCGTCAGTTCGCTCCCAACCCATCCAAGAACCCGGCTTTCACTGAGCAAATCTGCCGCGAGGTAGAGCGCTTTCTATCGGCCGATATCACAGTCCCGCCGGAGCCCATCTCCCCGGAGGAGGTCTCTGAGAGGATTGTTCAGCTCAAGCCCCGGAAGGCGCCTGGCCCGGACGGAGTAATGAATTCCTCCCTCCATCGCCTTCCGGAGCGAGGAACCCAGTTCCTCACTGACCTGTTCAATTCATGCCTCAGACTGGCCTATTTTCCGGTGAAATGGAAAACGGCTACCGTCATTGTGATACCCAAGCCGGGAAAGAATTCTTCTCGAGTGGAAAACCTCAGGCCCATCAGCCTCTTGTCCGCGACGTCCAAGGTTTTTGAGCGTCTGATCCAGCGTAGGATCCGCGACCATCTAGAAAGACTAGACGTGCTGATCCCCGAACAGTTCGGCTTTCGTGAGCTGCACTCCTCGACTCCTCGACTCATCAGCTGATGAGACTCGTGGAATGCATAACCGAGGCTGGCTGCCAGGGCAAACAGACGACTGCGATCTTCCTAGACGTAGAGAAAGCCTTTGACCGCGTGTGGCACGAGGGTGTCCTGTACAAACTCACGGAAGTCCTTCTCCCAGACTGCTACGTTCACTTGATCGGCAGCTTTCTGCGAGACCGTAGCTTCCGAGTGAGAGTAGACCACGCTCTCTCTTCGGAGAGGCGTATTACCGCTGGCGTCCCTCAGGGAAGCGTCCTTGGGCCTCTCCCGTTCTCGTTGTTTGTCAACGACACGCCCCGAGTTCCTGGAGTGAAATTGTCGCTGTTCGCGGACGACACTGCGACTTTTGCCTCAGAGCCGAACGCGAGTTATGCGGCAGTTAAGCTCCAGCGCCAACTCGACGCGTATGTCGGGTGGACCGATGACTGGAGAGTTGCCGTTAACGCTTCCAAGAGCGCCGCGGTAATATTCTCGCGAAAACGTAAGCGGCCTCGGCCGCTTAAAGTAGGCCCCGTCGAGGTGCCCTGGACCAATAGCGTCAAGTACCTCGGGCTCCACGTGGATTCCCGACTCACCTGGCGAACCCATGTACAGTACATCCGACAACGCGCTTCGGCGCAACTCTGTAGACTCTGGCCCGTGCTTTCTAATCCGGCAATGACCCCTCGGCTAGGTAAGCTCATAGTCAACACGTACGTGTTGCCCGTGATTACCTACGCCTGTCCTGTTTGGGGATACCTGGCTCGTGGTCATAGAACAACGCTCCAGCGCGTACTCGACCGGGAACTGAAGCTCGCGTGCAAAGTCCCCCGGAGGTACTCTTCTCGTCTTTTGGAGAGGACTCGGTGTCCGCTCTCTTGATGACACCGTGAGACGCCTGGCGCGTAGATTCTATGTTCGTTCCGACAGAGTGACCCACAATTCCCTCATTGCCGGACTTGGTAAATACACCCCGCGACCAGGTGAGTCCTGGAAGCGACCTCGTTTGCTAGTCCCGGTGGTATAATCCACCAATCGCAGGTCGCTTCAGACCCCCCCCCCCATAATTAGTTAAAAGTATATAACGAACTCAAACAGACCCAGTGGCAGGAGTCCTTTCTGAGACTCGGGACACTGCACTACTCGCGACCCCCAGTTGTGTTAGCAGTTTTTATAGCACTGTAACTAGAATAGTAAGGTAGGCCACTCCGGCCAATTACGCTCCCATTGGTTGCTTCGCTCTGACGTCGCCGGGTGGAAGAAATACGCGCGAGTCTTGATTTACCATGCAATCTTACCTGAGACAATGTCCTACTTAGCATCTCTCTGCTGTTTACACGAAATATTAACAATAATTGTAACGAGCTATTCATATAGAAAAAGGATTAAACAACAAGATTAAATGGTTTGTGGCAAAAAATAATGGTAAAATCTATTTCTACATTTAATAGAAAAGTAAGCAAGTCTGTCCACATATAACATTGACAAAATGGCACAATTCATTGTTCAGATGGCGGATTCTGATGAATGTTCTTGTCCTGACGTACAGACAAATGACTTTCTCGTCCACTTCTGGAAATTTAGATTTGAGTAAGGTGGCCAAATAAGAGATAACTTTCACTTGTTTTGATACTGTACGTCCGTGGGAAGAACTAAAAACTATCTCAAACTGAATCAGTTTTTGTAACCACTCGTCTGACGGATGGGTAAGCCCCCCCTTTGATATAATCGATATCCAGTCATGACTATGTTCCCCGGAAAGACACAATGTTTCGCCTCTCACACCTAGACTTTCATCAATGAAGCGGCACTTGAATGCGATGTATCCGGCCAGATATTTTAAGGCATCTTGAGGAACATCGTTGTCACTTGCAGACTGGGCGAAGTCCTCTGTTTTTAACAATTCTGCTTCGTCGGTGTCATTATTCGGAGAACTTGGTATTAATGTATGTTCAACTATGTCTATGCATAGTTCATTGGTAACAAACTGGATGAAATCCTCGTCAGAGTCATTTGATTCCATAACTTCGGTGGAATGAATGCTACCATCCTCAGCCACAGACGCACTTCCAGATAACGGTATATAGTCCGTGCTACCCGTTAAATGCAAGAGCCGAATTCTGTTGCGCACTTCAAAGGGAGTGGGATTATTATAACAGACGCCTAATCCCCGAATTCGTGAACAAAAGTTTTCTAGGCAATCTTGATTGAATCTAGCGGTCAAAATGTACGTCACCCCATGAATCATTGTCATTTGTTCATAAAGGCCGAACAATGAATTTAAAGATATAACTAAACCTTTCTGAAAAGGTAGTAAACTTTTTTTACTTGCTACTCGCATGTTAGTTATTACTTCCAAAACCTTTTTAAAGTATTTTCTTGGCTCCTTAAATTCATGCCGTACCCACTTCTGAGGGGCGTTTTCTGGTCTTTTGGAAGTCTCGAGTTTCAAACATCAAATACATCGTTTACCAGTTCGATGAAGCTGGTTTCGCACTCTTTATTTCCAACATATTTAAGCGCCTTTGCTGTACGATTAGAAAACAACTGTGCAGCAAATCTTACATTTTGACGAGATCGACCAGTTACGTTAAGGTGTATCTGACTAATATTGGGTAAAATCGTCTATTCTCCTTTCTGTTGCTGTAACAGATTTTCGATTGTATCCTTTTTAAGCTCAGTGCCGTCGCAAAGTAACAACCCATGGTCTAGAAAATGATTTCTAAGCAGCTTCAAAAGATGAGGTACGTCACAGAAAACCCACACCTTATCGTTTGCAGTTGGGTTAATGAAGACATTTTTTTCTGTGTTTACACCTAATTCCTTCCAGACTTTTGAATTCTTTCCCCCCATATCACACGTCACAGCCGCTACATGAATATTACTGTTCTCAACGGCACTGATAATGCTTTTAAGCAATACACCTGTCATGGTCACATCAAAATCATAATAAATGGGTTGCTTCTACTTGGCAAACAGACCTATAATCATCACCATCTGAACATTACTGTGGGGCCCCAGAATTACGTCATCTGATGAATCGTAACACACACGTCCATCAATATTCATTTCATCGCAAGAAAGGACACAAATTCTCTCAAGTTCTGTAAAATTTGTAGCCTTAGCTTTCATTAAAGACAAAACTTCCTGAAGGATGCCTCGACTGCATTTAAACTGTCGTGTCCACTTTTGGAGAGTAGAACGAGCAGGTAAGGGGAAATTGCGTTTTCTTAAGTAATTGTAGATCTTCTTTGAAAGTGCTCTTATCGTGAGTGCATTCGCGATATCTTCTGATGACCACTTAACCCTCTTGTCTTGTAAAAGACATCGAATCTGGCCTGGAGTGAAGCACTTAGAAAGGATATCTTTTAGGTCTTGATTTAATGTTCTCCGTGTTGTTTTGCACGGGAATGCCTTCTTGAAAGACGCTACATATCTTGCTCTTTTGAGTGTTGTTAGAGCAGCTTGCGTTTGTTTTAGTGCGAGTAGATTTAGGGCATTTTTATTTTTTAGGTGTAAAATTTCTTCTCGAAGTTTTGCTATTTCTATATCTTTTTGTATGTCCTGATTTGTCTCAGTGTTGTTGTAGTAGGCCCATAACCCCAGAATCAATTTAAGAACAGGGAGGAAACTTATAGCCTGAGTTATGTTGGCTAATAAAATTTGACTAAAATAGTATTACAATGTTTAAACTGTGGACATACACACCTGAGTTGTGATCTCGCTTGAATCTGAGTTGCCATGCCAATTTGGAATGTACTGGGATGGAATAGCGTTTAACCGCAGAATTTTTCTTGTCGGTAAACCAAGAAGTTCATTTTTCATATCCCTTTCGTAATCTTCTGGGAGAAAGTGCTTAGAACACACTCGGGCAGTATTAACATTAAATTTATCAGTTCGTTTACAGCGAGAAAGCCACACACGTCTCAGCTCTTCGCTTTTTGGAAACGGTGGTATATGGTACCAGGTTCCTTAAAGCAACAATTATGACACTGCGCAACAGCACAAGAGGCATTACTACTGCTACCACTTTTATTCATTTCAAACTATGCGTATATTCCAATGTGTAACAAATAACATAAGATAAAAACACAACACACACTGACACAATACATAACAAAAATACAATGACGCTACAAAAATTAAATTGTTTAGACTCAAACGATTGTAGTGAACAAAAACGATACTCAAAAAGAACGCACTGTACAAAATTCTGTTAATTCTGACCACAATTAAATACCTAATCTACCTTTGCAATTAAACTCAAACGCTTACTTTGTAGTTCTTCCACCAGGTGACGTCACGCGTCAACAACAGCTGATCGCTAGGTTAGCGCGGGAAGCCTGAATGGCCTAGAATAATAGCAGTTAGCAGCCATGTTCGTTTCGGAACCGACGTGCAATAGTTACTACCTACCTATCTATTTGTGTTTTGTTCGTTTAGTTATGTGTTTCTCTGTCTTTGTTATTATTAAATCGATTATTTGTGTCCCCATTTATTCTGTGTAAGTATAGTGAAGTCAGATTCCGTTGAACCGGGACCCTCTTCTTCTGTCAGCGAAAGATAGAAAATACTCTAAAAAGACATTTTGGTACCGACATTTTAGCTTTAAAAAGAATATTTTGGCTCTAAAAAGAACACTTGGTACTAGGAAAAATTCGAATTTTAGGTCTATCACAACCAGCAACAGCTGTTACATACCCACGCCACGCCACTGAATGTTAAATATTTTAAATAAATAAAAAATGTGAACGATAACATTGAAAAGTGTGTTAATAGTTACATCAATTTAAATCTTCATTTTAATTATTTTGAAAGTACTCTACGGCTAAATAAAAACATAATGAATGTCGTCTTTCTTACAGTTTCTCCAAATCAGTCCGTCTTCGCCAACGTCAGCTCTTTACAGGTCTGCTTCCCTTCATTACTCAGTCACCACATTTTCTACAGTTATTTGACACTCTTGTTTCTTATTGCACAACACAAATTTCTGTGTAGGCCTATAATGACTTCTTTACAGTATCTGGTTGTTTATGATAGGTTTAGGAATTAACCTTGGCAAATCGTCAACACCAACTATCCTTTTTAGATTCAGGTAGCTTCTGCATTTAATTTTATGTGACACATTATTTCCGGTTTTTCCAGTTTTAAAATAAAAATTAAAAAGGAAGACAAGGTCTGAGAAACTTGTGTCAGCTGATTTCTAAATTGTAAACAACTAAGCTCACTTTTTCCATAATCTGTAATTGCTATTCTGATTAATGTTATTACTTATAGAAATGTTATTAAAGTGCTGCAAAACATTGGTTTTCAGTGTTTTGTATGCAGATATTAACAGACAAATATCTTCTGTTGATTGTACTATTTAATTAGAACCTGTATGTAATTATATCCAATTTCATCTCCCCCCTCTCTCTTAAACATGAATGTACACACACACACACGTACACAATGCATGCATTTACACTAAACTTGGTACAGTTTTTTATGTATTAAGTTATTAATTTTATTTATGATGTATAAATCAAGCTGTTTCCAACTTATTTCATGTATATATCAGATGCTAATCTGTGTGACCATTGCCAGACGTTTATGCAACAGCTGTAGAACTAACTGTACAAATGTTGGTTAGTAATAGTCGACTGTATGTTAAATGTGATGATGTAAATTATTTGCTGTACATTTGCTTTTATGAGTATTTCCAGTACCCAGAGTCTTAATAACTGTATTGTCATCATCATCATCTTCACATCACAGCATAGACAAGACCCTCCAGCCATTTCTTTCTGGGTCTACCCATATATAATGAATCTGACATTCTTTCTAAGTGTTCTTACCACCCTTGTTTATAATCTTTTAACCTTGTATTCAAGTTGAAAACTTGTAATTATTCTCTTATAACTTTATTCTTCATTCGATCAAGTTTAGAACACCTTTTAACTCCTCTTAAGAATGCCATTTCCGAGGCTATTTTCTTGTTTCTTGGTTGTCATCCATAATTAACACCCATAGGACAATACAGAGGCCGTCATAACTTTTTAAACTTTAATCTTGTCTTTTGACATACCTTATTTCTAAAAATACGATTTATTCGTTTATCCCACAGATCGTCTGGAACTTGGCTAATTTAATGTCAATATCACAACTTTTATCATAAACTGTATCATGTTTATACTAATTTGAATTTGTTAAAATATTATTGGTTTTGTGTTTCATATTTGTATATTTATAGATTTTCTCAAATCATCATTACAATGCCTTTATGTCATACAGGTTTATTATTATAAGTTAATGTTTGGAAATTTGTATTCTATATCTGTAGCATATGTTGCTAAACTAGATCTGTACAAGTTTGGATTTTAGACACATTTTGATGTATAAAGTAATGTTTCCTTGCCTATCATATATAAAATTCATTGTAGTCTTTGTATTCAATTTTGTTTCTTACATTGTTTAATATGTCACTGTTGTTTGAATAATTTATTTTCTGTATATTTTTACTGTTTGTTTTTATATGCTATTTTAATATCTGTCTTTTCAACAGTTTTGTAACCTTCTTCAGTTTGTTGTTTTCAAATGTGAAACACTTCCAGTTATTCATGTTATTATTATTTGTGTTCTAAACTTATGTTTCTTTCTGACGAGTCATTACATGTGGTATATTTTATTTTCTATTTTATTAATTATATTTATTACATACACATTTTATCCAACAATCTAATATATTAAATGTTTAACTTTTATTTGTGTTACACTTTTTGACCGATCCTCACAAACCCTTCACCGAAAAAATTCTTTGATTGATGGTCACTACGAATTTAAGGATTTATTTAACTTTTATTATTTAACTTGTACTCAAAATATTTGTATTTCTTTGTACTAAAAAGTGATTGAACCTTTCAGTGGTAAAATGGAGCTTTTTGATGATTTGAAGCTTTAAGAGTAATCAGATTACAGTAATTAGTGCTGGACAGTTTTTGGTTTATTTCATAAGAATGACTATTACTCTTGTAGTGCAAGATGGTCTTTCATAGAAGATGATGTCAAATTAAAGTAGTTAATTTTTTTTTAATCAACTTTTACTCTGTAATAAATACACTGTGTTTAAGATGTGATTATCTTTTATTATCAGGCTAGATTAGATTTCAAAATGAAGTCAGCTTCAATGGCTTAAACAAATTCTTTAAATTAGAACATCTAATGAGACAATTGTAAACATTAGATTATATAAAGTAACAATAGCAATAAAATAATAAATATTAGAATTAAAGTTGAGTTGATTTAATCGTAAAATGGATTAATAAAATAGCCATAACATCTTTATAAAATGGGTGAATTATTATAAAGTGCTGTGTTTCAAAAAGTTCACATTAATAAAAAGAAATTATGGATCTTCTTTCAAAAACACTAAACCCAAAACTGTTCACAGTAACTGCCTGTTGAAACTGCTTCTTCAATTTATTGTGAAATGCATAACAGAAGTGGTATGATTTTATCCACCAGTTTTATCCATGATTTTATTAAACATATCCATATATTCTATTTATATCATAGTGTATAAATGTCTCGTTACTAGTGTGTATTTGTATGTGTGCATGCACTCACACATATGCATATTGAACACATGTAGTAGGCAAACACACAGTCATAACTACCTCATACAGGAAGTAATAAAAACAAGTGTCATAAAACTAGGAGGAGAAGGGCAAACTTAAGGAAGAACAATAACAGAAATAGACAGTAGTAGTGGGGATACTCATTAACAATACAACTGAACATAAAATAAACAAATAGGAAGAATATATTCTTAAACTTTAAATAAAGTCATGTATGCTTTACACACACAGGCATAAACACACAAAGACAAAAACAACAAAACAGTGTAATGAGTAATAAAAATGTAAATTTACATGAATTATAAGTTCTTCTATTTACACACTATGTAATTGTTGTATATTGTTTACATCAAACATTTTGAAAGGCAATAAAACATTTATTCATTTCTTATACAAGTGCCCACAGCAGGTTAAATACAATAAAATATAAATAAAGTTCTTCCTTACCTTTTTTTCAAATAAAAAACATGTTTAAATGCAATACATACTAATAGCTGCATAGCTATTGGGGGGGGGGGGTACTCTGGAGATTACAACCTGCCTCCTATTGGGTAAGGTAGGTCACCAATGAGATCCCTGACTTAAAATTTGCCAGCACATAGCAAGCTATTATGTGAGACGTATCATAATAAGCTTTGAGGCCACTGTGGTATTTCCAGTGTTTGCAACAGACCTCCTCTCCCTGCCTTTGCCTACGCATAACCAAGTGTAATGTGTGAAATGCTGGAGGGCGAGAGGCGGGGAAGAGCTGTTACTAATGCGTAACCTCGAAGCTTATTATGGTAAGTCCCCTACTATAGTATTGTCGAATTTCTTACTACTGCCATTGCCTCTAATCTCACTTATCATCAGTAACATGCTATTATGGAAAATTTAGGAAAAAACAGTTTATGTATGGTAGTTTGGTATGAAAGAATACATAAACTTTAGTAGAGAGGATTTATGTGAAATACCATATTTTTATCAAAGGTTATACAATGATTACCTTATAGCCAACTAGTTTATTTAATATGAATTTGAATTTTTATGATAACTCTCCTGAAATGGTCCATAAACTTGATTTAAATAATTTTGTTTAACCTTAACTGTACTGAATTAAAAAACTAAACTGAAATGCAAGTAGGTTAACACAAAGTTCTTAGATGTCATGATCTGTAACTCCTGGAAGGTGTCAGCTACATTCAACGGGTGTCCTGACATTGTGGATGAAACTTTAAAAAAAAAGGATTCTGGCACATCTTCCATAAACCCAGACCAGTAGAACAGCCATGACTGATGCTGGTTGTCAGAGTCTGAAACTCCATCTAGTAGACCTAAGGGATAGAAGGTCTGTCTGTGTATAGGGTACCACTTGACTGAAGTATTTTACAGCTTGTATGAATGTAACCTTAATATTTGTTATTTCATAAAGACGCTAGTATCTTGTACTTCTTTCTATTAAAAAGTGAGTGGACTTTCCAGTAGTGAAATGGAACTTTTTCATGATTTGAAATGTTAAGAATGATCTGATTAATTAGTGCTGGAAGGTTTTAGGTTTATATAAAAAGATATTTCATAAAGATGACTATTGCTCTTGTAGTGCAAAATGGTCTTTCATAGTATGGTCTTTCGGATGATGGAAAATTAAAGTAGTTACTTTTTTAAAGTCAATTTTCACTCCATAATACTGTAACAAAACAGAAAACAGTATGACTAATTATAAATAATAAACTGTAAAAACTCATTCAGGAATAGAACCAAGCATTATGATCACCAGCTAATAAACCGAAAACCCCAAAATTAAAGATAATGAATGGACAAAATTAACTCAACAACACCAAACATTGACATGACTATGACTAACCAATAATAACCAGACATTACCCTGTTAGATAGGGCAGTAAATCAGTAAAAAAGTAAAGCTGTAAACGAGCATCAAGTAAAAAGACAATAAACAAAATAATAAAGAATACAGCCACTTCATAACATAAAATGTGTATTACCTATAGAACTAAATAGGCCAATAAAAATCATTCTTTTAGTAAAATAACGTGACAAAAGGGCACAAAACCCTAGGCCTGTAGTGACAAAAGTGAGAACAAACATATAAAAGGTGGCATAATAATAATCACACATTATTGTTAAAAAGTGGGGTGTTATTTAGTATTAAGAAGTTATGTTCAATCAAACAGAATTTGATACTATGATTTAGAAAATAACACACAGACAATTGTTTAGCAGTGTGTAACCAGTTAAATGTAGGAAATCATAATTATTAAGATAAGGAGTATAGTTAAGAGTTTTGTGTTATATTAAAAAAAGTTCTTGTTACTAGCAAATCAAGTTAAATTAATATTGTATCAAAGGGTCATAGTCAACTGCCATCCACAGGCCCGTATTTAGGCACGTGCTATTCTGTGCTCGCGCACAGGGTGGCAAAATTTTGGATTTTTACTTTTTAGATTCACAATGAAAGGATATTTCCAATGCATTAAAATCATTATTGGTAATGAATAATTGGCAATTAATCGTCTCGTCACCAATAATTATAACATTTGGTCAACTATTGTAGATTGTTGCGAGCAGTGTATACTGTTGAGGAAGCAAACGTTGCATTCCTGTCTGTCACTTGGTTATTTCCGCTTACTCATATGTCATATTGCCATTCCAAATCTAGTATTCCGCTGTTGTTCTACTAGTGCTACTAGTCTGTGTAAATGAGGTAGGGAAGGTTTTTGTTGGCAACACTGCGCTGTCAGCTGCCGCTCTGGTCTGGCTCGTGCACCGCTCTGTGCTACCGTTTGCCTATTCTATTCAACTAGGTTATGTTAGTTTTTATTAAACTGTGAACTGTGATGTGAAATGGAAAAAAGTACGAGTTATTTTTTACTTCTTTAGTTCTTTATTGGATTACAAATCGATATTTAAGGATAAAATTGAAATGGACGGAAGAAAAAGACTAAGTGGGGCGGCATATAGACGGAAGGCAGAAGAAAAGAAACAAAAAGAAGATGACACCCTTAAAGGTTTCATAAAAAATATTAAACGTGAAGTGCTAAACAAGAAAGGTGAAAAAGTAGAAAAACCCTGGACTTTGCCAAGTTTGAATAAAATGTTAGTTGAAAGAAACTTACAAGATGTTTATCCTAATACTTGTGTTGCGGTGAAAATTTATAACTGCACAGCTGCAACCAACTGTTCAGCTGAAAGATCGTTTTCTGTTCTAAGAAGAGTGAACAACTACATGCGGTCAACCCAAAGACAAGAGCGACTTGTAAGTGCAGCAGTTCTGTGTATTGAGTCAGATATAACTAACAGGCTAAGTTTTGACAAAATAATCAATGATTTTACTCACAGTCAAGCCAGATGAAAACCGTTCATTATGTAAGCTAAGATACATTTTTACATATCAGGTTTGGTGAAATGCTTTTCACTGAACTTACTGTAATTCTGTAATGTATTACAAATAAACAATGTCAAAAACACTGCCTACTTTTTAATTCCATGTCTAATTATTACAATGTTAAGATTAAATATTTAAGAAATACCATCATAATTTAAGTGAAATTGTGAAATTAAAAAATATGACATAACTGTGATTAAGAGTACAAAGAATAAATTTTCTGTAGACTACATCCTACATGAATTATATGTCAATGTCGAGAGAATTACGCCATTTAAAATTACGTTGTAACTTGTAATACCTACAATGCTACAACAGACTGCCATCATATGTTTATGTTTACCTATTATAATGTACTCAACTTGAGTTGGTATGTCTGTAAAATCATGGCTTGTTTCCTTGTTTGAGTCATAAGTTTGTGTGGGTGGGGGCATGGTGTGTGGGGGGCGGCATATTACTTAGAGCACAGGGGCACACAATACCTAAATACGGGCCTGGTCATCCATCATTCTAAATTGTTTAGTAAGATAAATGTAAAATCCACAAGATACTAGTTTTTACATGACCAAACCAGGCCATGTTTGATATCAAATGATTTATAATTTTATTTGGAATAACCACATATAAATTGTATTAAATATTATTGTGTTATGATAAAAAGGTAATTTGAAGGCAAAATATAAAATGTAATGTATTTTAATGATCATGGTAATGTAACACTTGAACTTTGCATAATGAGCTAATAAGAATCCAAGAAATTTTGGTCAGCTTCTGTGAAAAAAAGAAGAAATTGACACAATTGATTGTTAACCACAATAGAATATGGTTGAGGAGTGCTGATAAAAAAATTATGTAAACAATTTTCAAGAAAGGAACCAAACTCAGAAGGATGAATTACTAAAAAAAAAGAAAAATCATGAAGTCATTACAATAAGTCATCTAATCCAACATGAACGACTACCAGTGAAGTTAACAAAAATATAAAGAGATGAACAAGAAGGAAGCCTAAATTAAAATTAACTAAAGAACTGTATGTATTCTACAAAATTTAACCAACCAATTCTTGTAATCCAAATACGAATAATCACCAGCAACACCAACAACTCACACCACATTAGTAACTGATAAAACATTTTATAAAAGAAAAAAGAACAGGATATAAGAAATAGTGAACACAAAGTGACAATATTTTATTAATATACATTGGGAACTAATTTACCCTAACTACAGCTGGTCACTCATCAGCCATGATAATGACGTCACTAACCAACCAGCATGCCTTGCGCACATAACGAAATGAAATATTACAGGCCATACTGTTCAAACATTAATAGCTATTTATAATATATGTTAGATAATAAGTATTAATCTATTTCCATTGTAATGTACTCTTTATTTGTTTTTTATTAATTAATTGAACCTTGCGTAGCAGCCAAAAGAATTTCACCTTTATATACTTAATTCATTTGAGATAAGAATCGATCATTGCTAACGTTAATATCGAAATAACAGTTTTTTACTAAAACTGAATAAAAATTTTAAAGATTAAACATTATTATTACCAATATCATTTCCATGTGTTTTATTTCTAGAAGGTAAAATATAAATAGGATCCGCTCTATACACACAAAGATCAAGAAGACGTCTGCGAGTTGTAAAAATAACAAAAATTATGAAACTGAAATTAACCTCAACGAATAAGTTTGAGATGGAAATCGGACGTATTCATTAAGAAATTGTTTTGGGACGATACAACCGCTATATTCAAACATTTGAAGCAGACGAATTTGAAAAATTATCTTCAGTTAATTCTAGAATTAACAGATAAAGAAGATTCATCAATAAAATAAAATTATAATTAAATAGAATTAACATATATTGTAACTAAACTCGTGTTACAAATAAAATTTATGTTTGTGTTTAATAAAAATTAAGGGTTGAGAAAATTTATAAGTTATAAATTTATTATTTTTTTTATAAGTTATATATTTTAATTATTTAATTAGTTTTTATTATTTAATATTATTTAGTTAAAAGTATTAATAATAATTTATTTCTGTGTATTATTTTGCTAGGCTCTGTATAGAAATATTTGTTCTATTGTGTTAATAAGATTATGTCGAAGCTGGGTCGATTTGTAGTCACTTCTAACTCAGTTCCTTTCTTCTTCTTCTTCTTCTTCTTCTTCTTCTTCTTCTTCTCGATTTCTTTAGCTATTATTTTCTAAGTTAAATTAAAAATGAAATAAATTAATTTAATTACTCAAATAATTAAGAAAACTCGTATTTAGAAACAGTAATGACATTTATTAAAAGTGATGCGATAATCTTATGTGCATCGACTATTGCTGCGGCTGAGACTCAATTCCCAGGTCGATTGTGTCAACTAACAAAATATATAAAATTAAAATATTGATTAACAAGGTTCTTTGAGCTGTAGAAATGGTCAGGGAAAGGCAAGTTACAAAATACTATACTTACAATTAATTAATACTTAATTACTATTATGAAAAAGAAAATTATATTTGAAAATAATGTCATTTAAAAATCGAACCAGTTGGCTGCGTATGACGTCACGTAGCTGTTGACTCTGGCAAGATGAACTCGAAACATGGCCGCCATCAACTTCGGATTTCACCCAACTATGCCGGCTCCTGGTTTTTTCCTCTCACCAAATGTAATTGTGATATTTTCTTCTGCAATAGTGTAGTTCCTCTGGATTCTTCGATTGTAATGTTCTTTTTCGCTCAGAGAGGTAGTTTGATGCGGTATTACTAGTGTCGTATTAAGTGTTCGAAATCTGGCTAAGTTCGTTGTTCAATGGAATAGTATTGATTTGAAAATTCCAACATGGCGGATGATTTTTGGTGTCTTTGGTGTTTAATTATATGTATCTTTTTACTGGTTCTTCACTTCGTTAATTGGTTGTTATTTTTATTAATTTTATGTTTATAACCTCTTCTGTAACTTTTCATAGGGTACTTTCAACTTAGTTCAAATTATTATATTTTTTAGATCTCCCTTCTGCACGTTCCCATCCATTCTGGTTTGCGTTTAACAATCAACTGCTAAATGAAATCGTTATTTAATATAGTAATTCCAGAAATATTTTGGTATCCTATTCCATTGTCTGAAATCAGCTGTTCGTCTTTGTCCAGATCTGATCTTATAGAAATATATGACATTTTTTTCTATTTTATGGCTATAATTTAATTATTTTTTAATTTCATGAAAATTTAAGTACCTAGCAATATTCCTGTTCTAATTTTACATAAATTAATATCCAACATGACCTATTTTAGTTTCAATTAAGCTTAAAACTGGCATTTTTTGACATTTCTTATAGGCCTTATTATAATTCACATAATTATAAATTAAATGGCTTACAAGTCATTTTATGTTAACATTGTCCTTAAATAAGATTACTTATTACATCATTATTCTTTGTCTTTAACAATTTGTTGTTACAACAAACCGATACTGATTAATTTACATTTTATTTGTACTGTGTCCTCTGTTAGGCATTATATTACACATTTTCAATAAAGTCAATTTTATCCTCTGATCATTACATTTACTATTATATATTTCTGTGATAATTATAATTAAGTATCTTTATTCTAAACTGACTAATCTCTGTTAATTTTATACAGTTTTATCTAACTTATCCTTTTGGATTTGATTACATAGTAAAAGTTGAATTTGGCCTAAAAATCAGTTTTACTTTGCTACTGATATTATAACTAGTTTGCTTCCTTATTATTTCTCTAGTTTACAATTTAAAAGATATTATGATTACTTCCTTGGCTTTCCTACCTTAACAAAACTTTAACACAAATTAACATTATTTAACTATAACAAAACATCTTATAATCTAACTTTTTCGATTACATATAATGAAAGTTCATGTTCCCACATTTATATTATTATGAAGCAATCCTTACGTCTTATATCTAAATACTTTATTACAATTAATAATATTTCAGTCATTTTCTGTCTTTTTGTTTGTTTGATTGTGACTTCACTTTAAGCTACCTCCTAACCGCATTATTCTCTATTACACTTTGTTATAATGATTGGGGTTTTTTTTTTTTAAGAATAGGGAAATTCACAATTTATTATCACTAGTTTTGGTATTTCACTATTATAGTTTATAGTTGATACCACTTTACTTCTCACTGAGGCATTCTTTATCACCTACACTAATGGTAGTCTTTAATCTTTTCTTCTTAATATTCTACTTTCTACACTGGTGTTATATCTATATTTAATTTACATTCTTTATCTATATGTAATGTATCCTGTAACTTGGGTTACTGGGATTTCAGGTTTTGTGTCATTATTTTGAATCTAATTAAATTGTACCTATCTGTCATAAGATTTGAGAAGTAACCTTTCCTACCTAATACTACACTCTTTGTACAAAGATTGAATTAGTTGGTCCTTTTATTCTTCTTCAATGAGAATGGTATTGTTTTATGTTTGGATCCTTTGATGTGGTTATCTTAATAATTCATGCGTGATTTATCTTTCCTTACTGCTCCTTATCTTACTGGGTATACTGATGATGTACTGGGGTTTTAATCATCATGTGGATGAACGTATATTGTTTTGTATAGATTGTTCATTTCATTTGGACCAAGAGTTTTTTTGTTGTTGTTGTATAGTCTATTGTCAGCATTTGATTTACTATAATTATCAATTTATTTAATTTATTTTTTAATCATTTTGTTATGACTCACTACAGATTGTTTCTTCCTTTTCTTTTCAAGGTTGTATTAAGTTATATTCAGGGTGAAAATTCTGTTATGCTACATATGCTCTCCTATAAAAGTGATTAATTCAGATCATATGCTCAGTATGGATGAAATAATTACTTCTGATTCTTATATTTACCATATTTTTATTCATTATTTCACTTTATATACCTACTTTTCCACTATTGAGCTCTCAGTTGATATGTATATCCTTCATTCGCTTCTTTATTTATTAATAGATAATCCTTAGACTTATGTATATCATTATTATTCTATATATTTTTTCTTCCTTATTTGGTGCTTCATCACCGGGATGTTCACTCCCTAACATTCCCTATCATGTGAGTTGGGTCATATCAGATTGGCACAATTTGGCTACAGTTTCTGCTGTCCTATACTTCACTTAGCTGAGCTCAGAGGAATTATCATCTCTGCTCAATTGTAAGACTGATGGAATATATCTACATCCAGTCATAAAAATAAAAATCATTAAAAGTAGTCTCGACTAATAATAAACATCCTTTGATTCTTCACTTCATAATGGTTCAGATTAATTAATACTTTTATACATTTGATTCTTCTTCTATTTTAAAGCTCAGTTTATATTATGTGGCTTAGGTATAGAGTATAATATTCATTTCATCCTTTCTTTGCATTCTTTTTCTTTGTTTGTTGTTGGTATAATCTGTCTCTTGTTTACATAGTAATTAGCATTTATATAGTTTTTTTTTCATTTTTTTATTCAATACTCATGGCATAACATTAATTCCTTCCATTAATTATCACTATAATAGTGGTTATTAAAATAACATTATCATTATGGTCCCAGGTTTTCAGCTTCTGGTCTTAATACTTGGTTCTTATTTGGTTGGTTCTTTTTCCTTGTTGCTTCTTCATCAAATTATTTTCATTGTGAGTTTGATTAAACTATTTTGGTTAAATTATAAAAACATTCTGGTCTTCTTTTCCCTTCTTCATTTAAAAGCTCTGTATCATTTTTGGGTTTAAAAAAAATTATCTCATTTACACAGTTTGTATTACTTGTTACTGTTATCATATAGTCACTGTTACAATACAAGTTGTGACATAGTCTTTACAGCTGTGGTAGTTTATTATGGGTTTTCCTTTTTCAACACTGGTTCTTATAAATACTTGTTATACTTTCTTCTTATGACGCTTTTAACATTCATGGATATATTTTTTCTTGTAACATTAATTTACTCAATCTATTGATATAGGTTTTCCTCATTATCTACTGGAATATGTTCTTATTTATTTCGACCCTGGAGAGTTTGAGAAAGTTTATATATTTGTACTCCGTTTATTCCAAAATTCTTTTATATGAGTTCGTTCAGATTATTAGTGTAATTTGTCCTTACGGTTTTTAGAATTTAGTTAATTATTAAGTTTTTTTTTTCGTTCAAGTTATTTTTGTAAGTTGTCCTTATGGTCCTTTTGAATTTTGTTAATTATTTCTCCTCTAAATATTTTTATTGACAATTGATTATAAGTGCCCTTTGTCTTGTTTGAATTAATATCCTTTAATACATAAGTGTTATTGTTATTATCTTTAATAATCACATGAGGTCCAGTATACGGCAGTAATAACTTTTTGGTAATGCCTTTCAAGGTACTGGGTAGTTCCCGTTTTTCAATAATACTTTTTCCCCGACTTTGTAGTTTATCACCTTCTTAATTGCCCTTTGATACCTTTTGTGTCGCCTTTCCTGGTCCTCGGCCAATTTATTGTAAAACTTTATCTGATTAAATTTATATTCATTATTGACGGGAAATTCAATGATTTCTTGTATTACTCGAGGAGGTTGTTTCTCATACATTGCGGTATATGGTGTGATCCTTATAGCGGGATGATGTGCTAAATTGAGGAATTTCTCCGTGCTGACAGGTATTCTTGCCACTTTCTTTGTTGATGGTGACAGTATGTTCGCAATATCCTCCCGACCTCTCGCAGCACCCTTTCCGAGGATTACTACTGGGGTGGTAAACAGATGTTTTGTACGTCTTGATACCTAAGGTGATCAAAGTATTTTTCCACCCTTTATATAATAATGAAAATTTCACTTGTGAACTTACTTGTCTTTTCTCGTCGAACACGTTTCGGCGTAGTGTTCGCCTTCGTCAGCTTAGAGACAGACTGCCAGACTTTGTAACGGTTATTACTTGGAAGGTATAGTGGGGATGGTATGTGGAGGAAGGGGATTGGCGCGGGGATCCAAATTATTGTTTGTTTTTTGTATAATTGTGTGAAAAACTGTATGTGATTTATATTGTAATTGGTCGTTAAGTATGTTATTATATAAAGTGTAGTGCTGTGAAAAAAGATGATGAACAATCAAGACATCTATTTTTCCACCTCCTTCCCTTAAATTGAGTTCCATGGTCGGTGATTATTGATGCAGGTTTTCCTATCTCTGGAATGTAGTAATTGGTGATCACTCCCAAAACCTTCAAAGTGGTAGCTCGGTTGACCGGGTATAATTTTATAAATTTGGTGAAATGATCCATCATTATTATGATGTATTTATAACAATGGCATCCGCCACTATGGGGAAATGGCCCGCAGATATCTAGGAAAACCTTTTCCAGCTTTTCTTGTGAAGTATTTGGTATCATTATCCCCTCTTTTCTCTCGTTCATCTTTACCAACTGGCAGATAAGGCAGGTCTTAATATAGTTTCTTACCTTTCGATTTATATTCTTTATTTATCATATTTTGGATATCAGCTCGTACAGCTTCCTTCAACGATTGTGCTATCAGGTAGGATTTGCGGTTGAACTCCACCGGTTCCCTGAATCGGATCGTACACTGGTAGTTTTTTATCTTTCCTGGCTCATCGGAAAACATATATTTTTCATATATTCCAATTAATTGATTTATTTGGTTCTCAGTCAATTTCTCAGTTGTATTATTGCACTGGAAATCCCGTATCTCTTGTATCTTTTGGGCCCATAGCTTATTTTCAGTATCTCGGCATACTGATTGGTTGTCTGGTGAGTAATCTGACAAATAATTCACTTCACTCGCGCAGTTGAGAGTTTGTCAGGAGTCTACCATCTCGCTATTTATTAAATTGGCTACCCAGGTTGAACCTTCTGAAAAGAGTGATACCTTCTCTCTGCACAGGTCAATAACAGCAGAGTTCTTTCTTAATATATCACACCCTATTAGGATATTAAATGGTAATCCGGCTGCAATGAGAAATACCATGTCCAGACTTACACCCTGACTGGTAACACTTAGGGATACCTGCTTTCGTATCGTCTTATTTTGCCGACCAGTAGCTCCTACAAGTACTATGTTATTAATGGGTAACACTGGTAGCGTTTTGCAACATTCCTGCTGTATCCGGTCTAATTCACTGTTACTAATTATCGAGACATTGGCTCCTGTGTCTATCATAATTGGAGCAGAAATACTATGTAAATGATTTCATTGATCTGATTGTTAACCTTTGTATCGTTTTCTTCTAATAAATCCTTACGAATATCTTTTAATTAATTATTATAAATAATAGTAAATTTTTGATCTTCCTTTTTAAAACTCGACTCTTGTCCATACCCAGTAGATAGGAGCAGTAAAGGGTTGTAATCGTTTATTACTGCCTCCTCTCGTTTAAATGTTCCGTATTGTTACGGATATGTCTGATGGCAGCGTCAATCTGGAGTCCTGGAACTGCTTCGTTTGGTTTAATTCGGTCATCTAGCTGTGCTTCATTTACTGGTTGTCTCCTTTGATTATCCAGGCTCGAACTGCGTCTGTGTTCATATCCTCTATGATTGTTACTTCCCTGGTTTACTTGAGGTGTTTCATACTCATAGAACCTATTCCTCCGCTGATGTTGGTACCTCCACTGGCCGCTACCTTCTGCTCTGATATAATTTACTCGAGGTCTATATGTCCTGTGGTTATTATTACTTCCTGCTGGGTAATTTCTATTATTATTATGATAGTGGTTGTTATTGGGTGGGTTTGGGTTCCTCTGACCATTAGAACCATAATTATTATTATTATAATAACCGTTTCTATTTGGTTGACTGTTATTATTATTATTATTGCATCCTACATTATCCCAGCTCGTGGAACTATAATTATTATTATTACCGTTCTGATTATTATTATTATTAGTATAGTTGTTGTTATTTCTAAATTCAGGAGTCTCATATCTCCTTCTACTTTGGCGGTAATAGTCATCGTGCTCGTACATTTCGAGTAACTCCATCATTGCTTGTATGGTTTTAATCTGACTGTTGCGGCGAGCTCTTATTATGTCCTCCTCATAATGGTAGGATAGTTTGCTGACCAGGCACTCTTCGGGTATTTTGGGCTCTAAGTGTTTGGCCACACACACACATTTCCTAAGAAATATGCGGTCAATGTTTTACTCCGATACGGGTTATACTTCCCATGACATATTCCGTCTCTTGCGATGTTCTGCGTAGACTCGGACCAATATTTAGCCTTAAACAATCTCTTGAATTGCTGATAGTCCGTAACTTCATCCCTTATCGCCATCCACCAATTATCGGCTATTTCCTTGAATGACTCATCTAGTACTTCCTTATTTGCGCTCCACCGGTTACCTCGGTGTTTTGCGAAGTACTCTTCAATTCTAGCTATAAATTCCATAGGCTTGTTTTTGAATAGCCTGAAGTTAATCCCTTCTCGATTTTCTGTATTGGGAAAACTGGTGATGTTAGTTGGTCGACTATGAAAAAGGTCTATGTCGGTTTGATTTTGTCGAACCTGACCATTTATACTGGTCACAGCAGCTTCAATGCCATCACATTTTTCTGTGAATCGGTTCTGGACTCTTTCCCATTCTTCGCGTGTCTCTTTTAGTTTTTCTTCTAAATTCTTCCGATTTGTTAAATTCGATAAATTAAAAAAAAAATATAATCTAAAAGTTCACATTAAGTAGAGAAACTGGTGAAACTACAGTAATGATGTCATACCACTAGTTAGTGTTTTGTAGACAACACTTGCTGCTTGTATTCACTTGCTGTTTGCAGAGTTTTCAAGTTATGAACTAAGATTAAGTGCCTTTTCATTTGATCTTTTAACTTTTGTTTAACAATCATCTTTAACTTTGCTGTTTGCACATTTGTACAGGTGCAAACTAACTAAAAAGCAAAACAAATTATTTCATAAGTGTTAGTTTTAACAGTACATCCACTTTTATTAGTATCAGTAAATTTCTTACAGACATTATCAAAAAATTAAGAATTCTAAAAAGTGACTCTGCCTAGCAACATGACTGAAGAAAATGAATGTTAGTTGCACTTATATTTATATATTTAAACCTATATATTTAAAAATGTTTATTTGTTTTAAAAAAGTTAATCCTGTTAACTAACATCAAATAATTTATAAAACAAATTTTCTATTTTAAGGAGTTTTAAGAATAAAAATATAAATCACTAACTGTGATCACCACCTTAGTTTTGGTCTGCCTCTTTTCCTTCACCCATCTGTAAGCCCTTAAATTTCCCTTATGAATTTTTCTTTCTGGTTCATTCTTGTCCAAGTTGACAATATGTTCAGCCCACTTATGCCTCAATGATTTTATTAAAGAGTTGCCAGTGACTCCTTATATATTTCATATAATTCATGTATAGCATATAAATGACCATGCTGCACTGGATGAACCTGTCATTTTTCAGACTATGACCCAGGCAAGGTGCAAACACACCAGGGTGTATGATGCACCACCCAACCTCTGTTTATCTGACTGTCTATCCATCTGTAGGAATCATTTTTGGTGCTCTAAAATCTAATTCTTGCTCTAATTTTATTAAGTCTTTATTATCCCAAATTACTAGGAATCTCAAATAAAAAAAATGTCCACCCTGTCAACGAAAAAGTTGCCGATGATTATAGCAAATGACATATTTGATCCTACCTCCATGTCCTTAGTTTTATACTGGTTATGTGAAGTTAATTCTCATAGAGTTAGTTCAGTTAGTTTATAGTTAGTTAATTCTCCATCTGTTGCCAGGAAGAATTCCTCCATGGCCCTCCTATTTCTTCTAATGATTTCTAGATCAGTAGTTTCAAACTTAGAAACACATGAGTGCCACAATTAAACTCAGGAACTTTCCTATGTCCTGCATCATAAGTGATCAATTTTTGACAAGTAATGTAAAAATAAAAAAGGCAGTATTTAATTGTAAATAAGTAAAAAGCAGTAATTTGCACATTTAACATACCTACCTTACTACATATCTTTAACTGTACAATCCTTATTATGTCAGCATAAGATGTAAGAAATATATTAAACATTTTACATGTGAAAAATGATATTGTTCTTCTGCAGTTACTAAAGCAGGAATGTCCATATCTAGATGAAATGTTGCTACTTTCAGTAGTTGAAGCAGAGAAGAGTCTGTGAGGTGGCTTCTGCTATGATTCGTGATTAACATCATTGTGGAGAACATGCTTTCACAGACATATATAGGGTAGGTGGGGGTAAAAGTTCACAATTTTGTTATTTTTCGATATTTAGAAAAATTGTTCATCAAATTTCCCAAGATTCTGCATGAAGTTTATACATTAGGATCCTGACTAAATCCTGTCCAAGAGCCACTTCCATTGGAGCATTATTAACAGAGATATCACAATTTTTCCAAACCCTTCCATTGCAAACTTTTACCCCATGACAAAGAAAAGGTGGATGACAGAAAATTTAAATTGAAAAAACATGAAAACTCTTTATTTTTTAACTAAATATCACTATAATATTGACGACTCGGAACACAAAGTTTTTTATAAGTAAAAACGTAAAGTTTTACCTTACAGCCTAAACCGGCTTTCACCTATAGAAGGCTTCATCAGAGGCTCCTTTATTTTTTAAATACGAACAAGAATAACAAATAAGGTAATTAGCACATGATTAAAAATCTAGTAAATGGGCAAATCCGACAGGTCTTCCAAAAAACTGATAGTATTTTGGAATCTAGCTGTGCTGTTGTGAATAGGTTTATACAGTGTCAAAATTATATCTTTATTGTCAACATAACCGTCTTCTTTAGTCTCTTGGAATCGGTATGTGTTGGGTACTCGTTTGTAAAATACTCCACCGTAGCCCTCATGATAAAAAGAAACAACTTTGAACACATAAAACGGAAAAGAATCCTTGGTTTTCCCTTGTATCTTGACAACAACAAAGTCACCTTCCTGGAGCAATGGAGGGCCATCATTATCCTCTTTATCATCCTGCTCTAATTTGGAGAAGAGTATCAAGGTCAGAGCTGCTGTTGTGCAGGGTCACATTTGTATCTGATTCAGAACTTGAACTCGCAAATTTCTTTTTGGCTTTTTTTGGTTTGGAAGGGACCAATTTCCTCTTACTTTTTTCAACAGTTTCCTTTTTCTTCTCAGCTGCTTCTGTTTCTAGCTGTTCTTTATTCGGCATTGATGTCAGCAACACAGATTTTAAACCCTTGTTTGTACGCTTTCTTTTGATTTTAATTTTCGGCAGGCGAATTATGTCTTCAGGCTTAGTTAAGTTCAACTGATTTTCTGGTAGACTGGAGGTTGAGTTGAAGGTGCTGCAGCTTGCGACTGGTTGACTGGTGCTGGGGATCTCAGGGGATTCTGTAGTTGAAGATAAGTTTGAAGTAGGGCCTGGATGAGGTGCAAAGATATCTGGAGTTGTAGTGGGATTAAAGGAGGGGGTGCAGAAATGTTGTGCTCAGGGACATTGGCCTGTTGTTCATTACTCGTTTCATTCCCTCCACTACCAAAAACTAACCTCTGGTCATCATCATTCAGTTCTTCCTCTTCAACGTTTTGGTCAGTAACTTCAGAAGGCGCAAAGTCAGCTTCTGAAAACTTGTTGCGATCGAAAGGATAAATCCCTGTGGCTTGATATCCCTGGACAGCATTTTCAACAGTTGCTGCTCTCTCAAAAGCTACCTTACAAGCTCAGCAACATTGTAAACACTCAATACTTGTCCAGGATGAGACACACTCCAAGAATCAGCCGTGGCGTCATAGTAAGCCTTCATGGGCCTGAAGAAATTCTGATCCAAAGGCTGCGTCTTATGACTACTGTGGGGAGGCAAGTTCAGCATGTGAATATGATGGGATTTGGCAAACGTGATTGCTTCAATACTGACATGAGAGACGTGATTGTCTAGTATCAACAATATTTGTTTCTCTGCAGTGGGATTTGCGAATTTTGAAAAATTCTCGAGCCATTTTATGAATACCAGGGTCATCATGTAACCTTTGTCTGTGACAGACATATCACAGCCAGTTGGCCCACCTTTTATTAGCAAAAGGTTGAGCCGCTTTCGCGCGAAAATGAAGAAAGGAGGAACATAGTGTCCCACTGCACTCATTGAACACACTACAGTAACGTTTGTCCTTGTTCTGCCGCTATGGACTTGGCCACCTCTCTTTTCCCGGTCGGAGCCACATGTTTAGGCAGTATATTGGTCACTGTTTGGACACCTGTCTCATCCATGTTGTAAATGCAGTTTGGGGGAAAGCCATATTTTCTCATGATGGATTCCAAATTATCAAAATAGTTGTCTAGTTGGTTTCTATTGAAACCCATCATTCGTGCCACACTAGTTTTACATGGTATTCGCAAAGATAAATTGTTCCTCTTCATGAAATCGTGGGTGAAGTCTCTTCCGGCAAGTTTTGTTTCGCTGGAAAAACGATGAGGAATGTTATTATTTTCGGCAAAGCTGAACAAAAGCTGTCTCAGTGATTTCAGTGTCACACCAAAAAAACCTCTGTCCAGAACAACACAATGTTTGAAGATAGACTGTTCTTGTTCTTTTGAAAATGTTCTCCGAAATCGGCCAAGTTGCTTTGCTCCCTCTCCTTTCTTCAACCGCCCTCGTAATGCTCCTTCAGTAAATCCAATCTCTTTTGCGGCTTGTCTCATTGACATTCCTGAATCCATGAAGGTACGAGCCTGCTCTAGAAGTGCATCCGTCAGTGGTCTTCTTTCAGTTGTCCTTGGTCAGTTCCTAAAACAAAAATATTGACCAAGCACATGTTAAAAGACCATACAAAGAAAATTCACAAAGTATGTTTAAATTCAAGAATATTACGTGGTAAGACTTTTATGCTGGTATTTACATTAATTTTATAACCCCACTATTTTTTATTGGTTTATCCAGCAATATTTAAAAAAATACAAATATTTAAAATAAAATTAAAAACATTTTAAATTTTTTTATTTTTTTGACATCAAACATTCTATTTTTCTAAAAAAAATTTGACAATACTTTTTTATAAAATTAAGTTTAAAGTTTTTTATAAAATTAAGTTTAAAGTTTTTTATAAAATCAAGTTTAAAGTTTTTTATAAAATTAAGTTTAAAGTTATAAAATTAAGTTTAAAGCACAAATAGTGGGGTAAAAGTACGCACAGAGGGGCAAAAGTATGCAGTGCGTACTTTTACCCCACAGGCCTTGCGAACCTTTACCCCATTTTTGTCATTTTGTTTTTCATGGCTCTACAGGTTAGTGAACTATGTAAACATTGGAGTTTGTTTGATGAATCAAAAGGTCAAATGCATCACTATCAATAGAAAAAATGATGAAAACAAAAGCTCTAGTGTGCTTCACAAAATGTTTAGATAAAATATTGAATATATTACACCAAAACTGTTAAATAGTGACTTACCTCATTTTTGCGGCTCACAGCTACAATATCACCATGCGGTTCCGTTTTACAACTGGCACTGATCCAACAAGCGCGCAGGCTGGTGGCCGGCTCATGAAACTATGTTTGTGTTTTCAAAATACCACTGCGTACTTTTGCCTCATGCGTACTTTTACCCCCACATACCCTAGGTCTACTTCAGAGCATTATTTTCTGCCCAAGATTACCCAGATTTGGAAATTGTTTATCAGGTAGCTGTTTAAAGAAATTTGGCTTCTTTTCTTTTCTGATCTGCAGGAAAGGATCAGCTTAAAATCACAGGATTCTAGTTGAATATCAGTTGTTTTCAAATGATACTACCAAAAAGATTTTAAGTAGGGCGATTCTGTTTTTCAGGATGGGAAATCCTTTGAATATTATGTTAAAATCATCTAGAATTTCTTGAATATTTGCTCTACATTCAGAAAAATCTGAAGTATTTCATCATTTTTAAACTCTTCTTCTATTTACCGACAAACACTGTCACACTGTTGTTGCTAAAAGTTATCCATGTAACTGTAGTGTGGTAGATTGCTTGATTCTCTTATCTCCAGTCCATGTTAATGAATTCTAAGATCTCAGTGAGTGGATCTTTTTTGGATGATGAGTTGTAGTTTTAACACTTGAATGTCCTTGAATAACAAATGTGACTGATTACAAATAACTGATGAAGAATTAGACAAATGTGTCTGTTTTGCCTAGCCGAGGGATGGAAGGAAACAAGTCAGGTTAGGTCTTGTATTACAACTCATAAATTATTTGTTTGGTTTGTAAATTATTTGTTATATAATGAAAATAAAAGAGGGCTGAGCAAATACACATACTACTAATCAAATAAAGTGAAATCTAATGTACTGAATAAGTGATTAGATCTAATGTAATTAGTAAGTAAGTGAAACATTTTTTCATAGGTTTCTTCTGTTCAGACCATTCTCAGTGAAAATGTTTTTTATTGTAATTTACTTATTAAAAGTTAATAGGATAATTATTAAATGTATTAATTTTCCAAGATAAGGCCGCAGGCTGCATAAAAAGGTGTCACAGGCCGCATGCAAAGCCTATGGGCTGCAGGTTTGAAATCACTGTTCTAGATTATCAGCATAACCTATCTGTACTGATTTATACAATATTGTACTCCATGTTACACTCCTGATTCCCTAATGACTTTTTTTAGTGTGATACTAAACATAAAGCATCAAACCAAATAGGCTCTTGTCAAAGCCCATTTTTAATATTTAGTATTTCTAAGATACTTCCAGAAACCTAAATCAACTGTTTGACTCTACCATTGGTATTTTCATCTCTCTAATTTATTTTCAGGTAGCCTTAGTTTGTCTATTGCCTAATAGAGCAAGTTCCTGTTAAAACTGTCATAAGCAGATTTGAAGTCTATGATGAGGTGAGGGGTCAAATAACGATTAGTTTGGCTCAGCTAAAACAAATGGTTACAATGTGTATCTACTTTTATTGTAAAATTATTTGTAACATAATGTACTTTCAATTTTCTTTATGCTGCATAAGAATAATTTGTCTTCCAGATACAAATGAAATTTACTGCCACATTATTATGACCGACGTCATCATACTGTAGTTAATCACATGTACATTTTGAATTCTGCTATGACTTTTTCTAGAATTGATAATGTCTTGGATTTAAGACAAAATGTATTTTAAGATTTCCTTGTAAATATTTATACTTATTTAAGTGCATATACATTAGTTGTATTCACAGTTTACATTCATATCATAAGAACTATTTACTCTATTACCTCCCCCCCCTAAAAACACATACACACACAAAAAGTGCATTCTATCAAATGAACTTCCTGGATTTTGATACCAAAAGATCATTATCAAATAATGAACTGTATAAATGAGTTGTATTCACAGTTTACATTCATAAGTACTATTTACCTATTACCATAATTAGACATGTGTGTGTGTGTGTGCACGCGCGCGTGTATATTGATACTGCACCCTGATGATCTGCACTTACATACATATGAACGGCATATGTTAAATACTGAGTATAATGAATATTTAATAAATGAGGACTCAAGGATATGTATTGTAATTTTTATATAATTACAAAAACAGTTATATTAATGTGAGCCAAAAAATATATTATTTGAAAATTAGATCTTTAGATGTTAGTTTTAATAAACTATATATTTCAAGATAATTCTACTCATTGACATGAAAAATAACATATACATTTTAACTAATTTTCTTTAACTAGTCGGCACTGTGTATGCAGTCAGAGGATTGTGAGAGCTATATTAGTATAAAGAATGTATCGCACATAAACTGATGGTAGAAGGTTATAACTTATATCAAAAACTTGCAACAAAACATTTATTGAGTCATACATAAAGTTACATGCACTGTGTTTATAATAGATTCTCATAGTTATTGCTAGATATTACTATTTATGATAAGGTAAAAAAGTCCATAACCTAATAATGCTCCTCTGCATGTCCATCGTAAATGTTTTTCAAAGTCATGAAATAAAAACAATGCAGGCCCTCATAAGGCAGTACATTTGTAAAGTGAGGTAGGAGTAATGAGATGTACACTAACTTTAAAATACAAAGTTAATAAACGTCAGGAATTCAAGTCATAAAATAAAAAATCAAACTGTTATTGAGGTTATTGTTGTTTTTTTCAATGTTAAATACTTGATTGTCATCCTTTTCACCTTGACAGTTCCTAGAACCAGATTGTTGTTTGGTGTCACTGAGCACTTGGCATCTGCTTGTGATGTTTCTGTCTTCCTCATTTGCATTTGATGAGCATATTTACAGTTGAATTTGTTTCCAATGAAACTGCAATTTGCCAGGCATTTCTCGTGTTCATTTGAAGACAGTAATTATTTCCTTATGCATGTAGTTCAGATAGTTTATGGTTATCTCTGTTCAAGATAATATCTTCAACAATTTCATTTGCATTATTTTTCATTTGCCTTTTAAGAGTATTTGATTTTTCTTTCACTGTTTAAAATTTGTGTTAAAATTCTGAAACAAAATCGTTCAGATAAGCTTAAGTTCTGAGAACTTACATTCTATTTATATATTTACATTTTGATTTTGTAGAGAATTATTAAGGGTTTAATGCAAAAGTATTAAATATGTTGTTAATATTCCTTTAAACAAGCAATACCATATGAACACAGTTACTCATTCATAAGCTACTTTCAGTCAGTATTTAAGTTGACAGTACAAACACAACACAGAGTTGAATGTTTAAGTATTTTATGTAAACATTTAAGCACTTAAAAGTGTAGGCCAGTCATATACTTTTGAACATTATTTTCAGAAAATAATTTTTGTCAACAAAATGCTATGATCTGAGTACATTAAAAAAAACTTTCAGTGTTGTATCTACAAAAATGTATAAACTTTTTGCCTTCATGTGAAAACATAAGATATGTTTTACGGAAAAATATAACAAGCCTTTTAGACTAAACATTTCTCAACTGTATATAGCCATTATTAAATTCAAAGAAAATTATGATTGTGTGTGTGTGTGAACATTAATCATATAATATGGGAACCATGATTTGTATCATTACTTGGTAGTAACAAAACAAGCTGATGATCTGACTCATTCATCTCCTAGATTAATTTTTGTTTAAATGGTGCTGATTATAATTATGCATATTTATTTAACACAATAAATTCATCAGTATTAAATCCACTACACCAGCAGATCCCAAACATTTTTACATGATAATCCTTTTATAGAAATAGTGCCTTTTTTAAATACATTTACGACTAATATATTCCAATCACACATTCATAGTATTTAATAAGTGCAATGCAAACAAAATACAGAAGCTGAAAAAATGTAAAAAGTGTTAATACAATAATAAACATAAAACAACAGCTTATAAAATGTTAAATTACTAATTTAAAATTAAAACTAAATATGATACAACTATTTCTAATATAATATATTAATATAACATAAGTTAAATACACCTTTTATCAAAACAATAAAAGAAGGCATTTTGGTTTTTGTATGTGCAGTGTTCACAAAATACTGTTCATCTTTTAAAGTTATTTCAATGTCTCAAAAAAAATTTTTTTTTTTTTGTCACAGTTGACACAGGTTTATGCCTGTTGTTGGTAGTTTTTTATCATATACTCCTGAATGGACAACCACATACCCCAGGTTGTTTGGGAACCGCTACTCTTTGCCATTAACATATTTATGAACATTGAATCATTAGTTGTTTTTATTTTTATCAATGAAATATGGTTCATTTTAATTCAGGGTGTTAAGATTGATAACAGAATTCAAAATCAGTAAGTGTTAAATTACTTGTTACTATTAGTTCAAATATAAAAGCCAAATTACTTCAAACCCATCTGTAGTTATTATGTTTACAAGCAAAGATAATGATTAATCTATGAAAAATTTGATAAAAGTATGTAAGATTTCATGGGCAATGTCAATACTGTTAACAACTGCTGGGGTGTTAGGACAAAACACAATTTCAGAAGTGTTTATACAAATAATGGGAGTTATACAATTGGTCCAGAAATAAATAAACTGGAGTGAGTGCAGTTTGATACCTGAAAAAATTTATAAATAGTTATTTATTTATTTATTATTGAGCATCAATAATAGGTAGGACAGTCTTTGCTCATAGTCCTATGCAGGCATTTGATATCTCTGTTCCCACATTAGTGATTGTCCATCATGGTACAATCGAAACATCTGGGACTAACATTTTGGACCATGACCTAACAGCCAGCAAATTTTAACAATGTCAGAAAACATAACTCTTTGAATTCAGAGGGGGCTCAGAATTGTCATTTGTCACACGACACTATGAACACTATATATTAGAGTTTAGGGTTTTGTGTGTGTTGTGCAGTGAAGGCAGTGAACGCTAAGGATGTTTCTGAAATGTTTAAAAACGTCTATTTAAAATCAGGCTCAAAGTAAATAATTTAATATTCAAGAGTTAATATAAGGTGTAACAGTTGATTATGTTCAAAGTACACATAAAATATACAAAATTTAATATCCTAATTTCTGTAAGCACTAAAATTTACAAAAGATAAGATGATGTATTTTCTCAGTGGTCCAATTGAATAAGTTAAATGTATAAAGTTATCATATACCATATATATATATATATATTTTTTTTTTTTTTTAAACAAATATGAAGTTTTCACTGGGACTGCACTCATCAAAAAAAGAAGGAGGGAAATTACAACGAAGAACTTTAAGTGAAGATAAGTAGTCGTCAAACTGTAGTAATTTCTGGGTGCTGATAAGTATAATACATAAAAGAAAAAGAAAAAAGTTAAAGAAAATTCAGTTCGTTGCTAAAACTAATTTTTAATGTACAAAGAATAAGAATCCATGACATAAGAAAATATAATTTAAAGTAGATATATTTATAGAAATTACTTAAATATTAACAATTTTAATTTATTTTTTAATTAACATGATATTCAAATTTTGATGAACTGTATAAACATGTTGCTCACTTATACATGTGAAAAATAACTTGTATAAAATTATCTTTAATTATTGTATGTAAACTCTTTTCCTGGCGCAGACCATGGTTTAGATACAAATTAAGAAAGAAAAAAAAACTTTGCCTAAGCCAGTTTCTGCTTATTGCAAGATTCATTAGAGAAGGCTGCTAGGTATGCTATCAGTTCCAGAGTTACAGGTAGTGTCATTGTTTGAACTGGTTAACAGATCTTATTCTGTGTGTGCACGTGTGATGTGTAATGTGCTCAAAGAGTGATTGAAACAGTGTCTGTTCATTTAGACTGTTATTTCCTTTAATTTATTGCCTTTAATCAGCCAGCACTATATACAAAGTCAGAGGATAGTATCAGCTATATGATTATAAAAGCATAGCACACATAAACTGGTGGTACAAGGTTACTGATTTAAATAAAATACATGCAACAAAACAGTTAATTGAGGTATACAGAGTTATATGCACTGTTTGCATAATAAATACTTAAAATTATTGCTACGGTAGCTACTACTATTTATGTTAAGGTAAAGATCTATAGCCTAATGATGCTCTAAACTCCTTTATGTATCCATTATAAATGCTGTTTCCCAAGTCATGGAATTTAAAATTATATATCTATATTATTGTGGACACAGTAATTTTATTAAATATTATTAACTTAATATTAATATTGCAACATTACAAGTATTTTACACAAATACATTACCATGTACTCAACGCAACTATGAAGTGTATTACACCGGTCAGGTCACAGGATTTTTTTTATTCTCGTTGCGTCAAGTATATGTAGTTGCACAATAAAAAAATAATTTTCAAAGAGGAATGAGATGTAGATGACATGAAATAATTAATTAAAACCGTTTCAAAATAATCATTCTATGATTTATTAATATTAATCGAAAATATGCATATATTAAAATTACGAATTATAAAAATAAAAAAATATTCTCTTTCATAAGTTTACAAAAATACAATATAACCTTCTATGCTGTTCATACATATAGAAATAAACAACCATATAATCTTACTAGCTAAACAGACATGTTAAACAAATTATCTAAACACTTTTTATTTCAGGGTGTCTGACTTTGATTCAAATTTTAAATAATAATAGCAACTCATTTACAAACAAAAATAATATTAAATCTCAAGAATAAAACTAATTGTTGCTATAAACAATAAACAAAATATAACATTTACTTCCAACCTATTATTTATTTCTACTGACACACTCAACTTTTAACATACAACAGAAGATTAGTATTTTAAATGTTCTTGTTAAATTAACTTATATTCTTTAACTACCATTTAAATTTATGTACAGTGATTATATTTAAAACTTTAAGTCTTTACTGTTCATATATAAGTCTCTTTTTAAGAGTTCTTTTCACAAACAAAAATATAATTGTTTATTCATCACCTGCGTACTGGCGACGTTACCGTTGTGTGTGTCCTGAATCCTGAGAATTTGATGATGATGATTATGCTGGTGCTGTGTTCTCTGTCTCTACGGTTTGTTGTTTGTGATGGTCCAGAGTTCCTCCATAAGTCTTGGTGTGTGTGGTAAAGATGTTTGGTCGGCAGACCAGCAGCGTGACGTTGTGTGAAGATATCTTGAGTCTCTCTGTGAGATTGCCTCAAAATTGCTGGTGGTATTTATACTGGACGGCGATCTGACAGGTCCAGGACTGTTTTTGACCTGTTAGATATTGTCACTTCATGCAAAGTGTCCTTTTAATTATAAATCACTTTTTGGTTCATTTTCATGATTTCATAAACATACTCGTAGCACGAGCGATACCATTGTTTGCGTAATTTTTTTCTGGTCACACATATAACACACTTATTAATTACTATTTAATTACACTAGTAATTAACATTAAATTACCTAGCGTCTTTATTATTGCACATTTCTGCTATACTTTTGCATCACTGTATTCGTTAAAAATTCCTTAATGTAATGGTGTTTTTATAATTGGGGAAGTCTTTGTTCACAGGTTTAAAATGTATTAATTAGTTTATTTTTATTGGTTAAACCTGATTACAGACAAACCAACAATTCGTACGTATCACTCCATCGTAGACTTTGCCTGTCGTAGCTTGCGTTCACAAACACAAACACACAAGCGCTGTATTCACTCACGTGGCAGGTGTACGCTTTCTGACAATTCTTAGCCTGCATAATATTGTTAAAAACTGTTCATCATATATTTTCTATGCTAAATATTTACAAACATACCGCCCTGGGCAAATATGCAAATATATGTATTGTTGCAAATATTATATTAATATATATAACTATAACTATAATATTAAAGTTGTCTTGATTATTCATCTGTTCTTTCACAGCACTAACACTTAACTAAAAATGAACTTTTTTCATGTGAAAAACTTACTATTTTATCGGACGCGTTTCGGCTTAGTATCCGCCTTCTTCAGCTTTGGTAACAGACTGCCAGCATTTTGTAACGGTTGTGTGGAAGGTGAAGTGGGGGTGGTGTGTGGCGGAAGGGGATTGGCGCGGGGATTCAATTTACTGTTTGTTTTCTGTATAAATCACATACACTTTTTGACACAATTATACAGAAAACAAACAGTAAATTGAATCCCCGCGCCAATCCCCTTCCGCCACACACCACCCCCAGTTCACCTTCCACACAACCGTTACAAAATGCTGGCAGTCTGTTACCAAAGCTGAAGAAGGCGGATACTAAGCCGAAACGCGTCCGATAAAATAGTAAGTTTTTCACATGAAAAAAGTTCATTTTTAGTTAAGTATAATATTAACAATATGATAACATTTTGTATTTATTGTGATTTACATACAACCCCTCAACAACTGTTATAATCAGCAACATAAAATGGCATTGTTAGTGTTGTGAAAAAACAACTTAATCACATGGGATTCACATGGCTTACAAATATTGCAATTAATTTCACTAGCAAGAATCATAGCATGCTTAACTCAGATACCATGAGTGTATGCATTCTTATGTATTGCAACGAATCACAGGATCATGATAAGCGGGGCAAGCTCATATAATACACAGACTATGAACATTCATGTTTATATTGGTAGATGGTTAGATTTGGTTATGTTATCAGTTGTATTTTAGTATGGATAAGGGTCTAGTTTAGTAAAACTGTATTATTTATTTATTGTTATTCATGTACTGTGTTTGTGGAAATGTGCGGGCGTGCGCGAGTGGTAAACGTTTCCCTGGCTGTGCGTGAATAAATTATCGTTGTGTTATGACATTGAACTGAACATAGACATAGGTATTCGCTACAATCCCTGTATATTTCTGGCTATTATTTTCATTCATATATGATATTATTAAAGTATGCAGTTATGTATGAGATAAGGGTATTCTGATTACCGCTATCCATGCTCTTACAAAGTTAATGCACTTTACAGCATGAAAAGTTGCATGTCACGGTGTATGTAACCATGTGACTTCCTTCCACCAATAAAATGCTGGAAGGTGGTCGGAAATTTTCTTAAGCCTCTCGTTGCACAAGCAGTTCTTCACTGCTAGCTACCGCGAACGGGACGTGCAATTCTTGTACAAGATTCTACCGCTTGCAAGAAGTTGTAAAGACTATTCGTCGATAGTAACGCGTGAAGACTCAGTGTTATTTGTGTTTTACAACTACATACAATATTATTATTACAGCATTGTGTGCATAATTATGAGAGTTATTCTCTACCCGCTATCACGATCGGGTCACGCAGTTCTTGTACAAGATTCTGTCGCTTGCAAGAATCTGTAAAGATTATTCGGCGATAGTAACGCGTGTGTAGACGCAGAACAGTTGAATATTATCTCTTTACACACGGCATTATTATTAAAGTATTACGTGTGTAAGAAGTGAGTGTAACTGTATCACTGTGTGAGATTTTCTGCAGTGTCAGTAAAATTTAGTAGTTACGCAATAGTAAGTTGTTTCATCAAGACGTTTCCGTGTTAGTGCAAGATTTCCTCATAGGGTGGTCTGCTGATCGCGGTAGACCCTATGATTCGCGTGAACACTTGAAGAATCCGGAGTGGTATAAGTTCAATATACCGTTATTGATTAAACTCACTGTCACCTGAGATACTTGTTGGTCATAAACTCTATATTAATTTAACGAGTAGTAAGATCCATAGTACCGTTGTGTGTGCGAAGCGTCAGATTCATCGTGGGAATTACAGGACACCAGCCCAGCTATAAGCGTTTCAGGGTGAACGTCTGTCATTTATAAGCCACACCTGACGACCCAACTACACAGCAAAGACCTGCCCTTCTCGTCAGCAACATCATCGTGGGAATCTTCTTTATGTAACGTATCACGTCATGCGTATGAACAGTATTTAACATTTAAAAAAAAAAGAAAGACTCTATATCAAACACTACATTCTGTACATATCAAATATACCATATAAACAATTACTTATGTCTTGTGCAATAAATAATCTTAAACCCTACAATATAGACTTTTAATTTAAGATACACATACTATCATATCCTATGCGCCAATAGTTTAGTAATTTGTGTTGTCGCAGTATGTAATATGTATTCTTAATTTTTATGTTTTATTTAGTAATAATTGAATAAATATAAAGCACGTTATCTGTTAACATCAAGACTATTCAGGCTCAAGTCTTTTCCAGTGTCCATAAGACCAAAGAATTTGTGTAGCTCTAAAAATATTATGATAAGTGAGTAGCATTATACAAATCAATTGCTCATATAAACGAAATAAATAATACAAAATATTGCAAGTGTAAATAATAGATATATGGACAAAATGTTTTATTTAAGCTGCTCCTAGAAAGTCACACGGCCTTCTAACAATTAGGGGGCCTAAGCTGTTAGAACAAGCTTGTTAGAACTATTAACAAATTTGCCTGTAGTTCTAGTGTTCTATTCAACCATAGTTCTGTTTAATCAAGGGTATACAAGAGTGAATTACGTACCATTGGGATGGGAGATGTGTGAGGATACACAAAAATTTAATTTTGCATAGTACTGAAACAGAGATGCCCTTAGCAGTCACAAGACCTGGGTGCAAACCTATCCATATGGCCCCAATAACCAACTATAATCAAACAGTCTAAAAAACTCATGACCACGATCTGTATGTAATGCTGTCTTGAAGTTCTAAATAAATATTGTACCTATCAATTAGCCTCCCACCAAGTCAGCACAAAATTTTAATCACTTAAATGCAAGTAAACAATTAGGATAATATTTTATTAATAATGAAATAGTATTATTATTAAATAATGCTACAAACACAGACAGCATCTATAAAAAGGCAGGTGAAGAGATGAAGGCCCATGCCTGGAAAGGTAATCCATACAGCTGTTTCCAATGTTAATATACTGTTGTGATCAATCAACTTTCTCTGTGTACATTTATACTCTATATTCTAAACCCATATATGACAGACCTCTGTCATATATGTAGGGCTTTGCTTGCCCTACATAGGCTCCGAAATGGCAGCCTTTGGCCACCTATCGATTTGCAGGCTATTAAAAACATCACTCATTTGTCACAGACATTGAAGAATTATATCACAACACCAAATGATTAATAGAACATGAAACACATATAAACACATGAATTGGCCCTTTAGCGAGCAGTTTCTGCTCAATGCTAAGAGGATATCACCTGTTACCTGTTACTGGTACTCACCACAAGATATATTGAATGAAAGATTCTAAATCCACATGCTTCCCACAATTCCTTTTTTATTTGTTTTTTTTTTATGAGATCCAGACCTGTATTTATGAAACATGACAGTCTTTAGAATTGCTAATACACACATGCACTATAACTACATGAACCATTCATGTGCACAACATGCAGTTTACAGACACCAAGCTTACTAACACAGATACAGACCAGTGAAAAGTCTTGCTGGTTTCTGTAACTACAGACTTGACACGTAACCAACAAATTATGTACAGCATGGTATTGATATACAAAGAAAATAACCTACTGCACATCCCCAAGGGACCTTTGATATGAAAATTTTGCTGTAGTAACACTCAAACACATCTTCAGATTGAAAACAAGAATTTTAATTCACACTCAGAAAATTGTTATTATGTCTTGTTATTTGGTATAATTAACATCCAATATGGCAAAAATTTTGACTACATGAGAATGCAAATGCATTCTCGTATTGAACAGACATACTCAAAAGACTGCTAGTTGGACTGTGTTGCCAAGCTGTGAATATTGTGCCAATTGGTAATAAAATATTTGTGCATGTTTATTTTATGTAGGAAGTTTGTTAAAGGAGTTTTAAGTTGATGTACTACCTGTGTGGTAGAACCCACGTTCCCCACACAACTTGCAGCACAAGTGCTGCTATATTTCCCTATTTGGTTGGATGTTAACTCACTTAGGTTACACATCTAGTTCCTTTATTCTTTTAACCCTTGATGAGTTTTCTGAAACTTGTTTTCTATCATATTTCTTCAATTAAAAATAATCATTTGATCTACAAAGATAAAAATGGAGGTTACCTTTAACTTTCTTTAGTAACTCACATAGCATCATTTAATTTCACACATTAGAACTTTTTACAAGGAGCTGAATTTTTAGAATATCATCACAATTGTAGTCATGAAAGCCATTTTAAATACAGGTTTTTTTTCAGATTTACCTTGTTACTTCCCTAATTACTGGCTCATAACTACAGCTTTGACTTTCATGCGCCCCTTTTTGAGCAGATATTTATTTTACGCAAAGTAACTTTAGAAGGACCATGGTCAGTTGTGACCAAGGTGAAAATTTGAACCTGGTCAACTGCAACCTGGCCAATTCCAACTGAAAACATCGTCCTATCAGCTACAGGCACAGACTGCATCTATCAAAGGCATGTGAAGAGTTGAAGGCCCACATCTGGAGGGGTAATGTGTATAGCTGTTTCCAATGTTTATACACTGTTCCGATCAATCGGATCCTTTCTCTGTGTATATTTATACTCTATATACTGAATCCATATGTGGCAGACTTCGGTTCTCTCACAGAGGTCTATGTGCTCCCTCCATGCTTTCCTAACACTTCTGTTGTTGATATGGCATCAGTAGATCCCTGTCATCTAGCCTCCCCTCTGTCCTGTATTGTGTTTCCATTTACCAGCCCCTCCATGTTTCCTCCACCATCACACTACTGTTTAACACATAGTGTGCCAACCAATTTCTCTTCCTACTCCTGGTGATATCCAACACTCTCCTTTTCTTTCCTACTCTTCCAAGCACCATTTGATCCCACTAAATTATAAAAAATACCTGCAGAGCAACTTGGTTGCTTTTGTATTTAGTATATATGGTATGGTATGGTGTGTAGTATATATGATATATTCAAACTAACTATATTGTCATAAATTTGACCAGAAGGTGTTGTCATGAAAGAAATAACCAGAGGGTGACAGAACTGTTGACAGTACAGTAGGAAACAAACCAGTTAAAATTCACTTCATATGTTATATTATAGCTACTAATCAGATAAAGTATGTACCCTTTTTAGTTGATTAATAAAAATTAAAAAAACCAATTAAAAATTATTTTGGGACCAATAATCACGTATGTCCTATCTGTTTGCTATTATAAAGTTCTACAGGATGTCTTAGATTAGTTCACAGTAGACACAAACATGTACATAGACAAGGATATATTGCTCTGTCTCATCTTCCACATTGGCTATTTTGTCTACAGCTGATAGGACGATGTTTTCAGTTGCAATTGGCCAGATTACAGTTGACCAGGTTCAAATTTTCACCTTGGTCACAACTGACCATGGTCCTTCTAAAGTTACTTTGCGTAAAATAAATATATGCTCAAAAAGGGGCGCATGAAAGTCAAAGCTGTAGTTATGAGCCAGTAATTAGGGAAGTAATAAGGTAAATCTGAAAAAAACCTGTATTTAAAATGGCTTTCGTGACTACAATTGTGATGATATTCTAAAAATTCAGCTCCTTGTAAAAAGTTCTAATGTGTGAAATTAAATGATGCTATGTCAGTTACTAAAGAAAGTTAAAGGTAACCTCCATTTTTATCTTTGTAGATCAAATGATTATTTTTAATTGAAGAAATATGATAGAAAACAAGTTTCAGAAAACTCATCAAGGGTTAAAAGAATAAAGGAACTAGATGTGTAACCTAGGTGAGTTAACATCCAACCAAATAGGGAAAAATAGCAGCACTTATGCTGCAAGTTAATAAATAAATAAACCTCCGCTCCACAGTCTGTTAAGGACCAAGACGTACCGCGCGGCATTTGTGTTAGGGTGACGGTGTATGGCTAGTACTACGCGCCACCAGCCGCTAGTTACGGTATTCACGGCCAGGAGGCGGTGCTGTTATCTCAGCGCCTACTCAGTTTGCCTCACGACGCTGAGTGCACGCCGTATGGAGCCTCCGCCGGGAATTGAACCCGGGACCACGAGCGCATCAATCGCCCGAGTTAGCCACCTTATGCTGCAAGTTGTGTGGGGAAAGTGGGTTCTACCACACAGGTAGTACATCAACTTAAAACTCCTTTAACAAACTTCTTACATAAAATAAACATGCACAAATATTTTATTACCAACTAGCGAGTACCCGGCATGCGTTGCAATGCCACTCAAAGAAAGAAAGTGTTTGTATATATATAATATATAAAGACTTCATTCGCGTGGTCTTCAATTTAATGCGATGATATACTTAGAACAGAATCTATTCCATTCGGTTGCCATAGTAACCAGATCTAATAAGTTAGTTTTTTAAGACTCCAAAGGACCCCCCAGAGGATCGTATCGAAAAAAAACACCTGTCCTATATTGGTTCTCCCGTTGCGTAAAATATTTGTGCCAAGTTTGGTTGAAATCGGTCCAGTGGTTTAGGAGGAGATGTGGAAGACCCAAAAGAACCCCATCGAAAAAACACCTATCCTGTGTTGGTTCTCCCTTTGCGTAAAATATTTGTGCCAAGTTTGGTTGAAATCGGTCCAGTGGTTTAGGAGGAGATGTGGAAGACCCCAAAGGACCCCCGAAGTATCATATCGAAAAAACACATATCCTATGTTGGTTCTCCCGTTGCGTAAAATATTTGTGCCAAGTTTGGTTGAAATCGGTCGAGTGGTTTAGGAGGAGATGTGGAAGACCCCAAAAGAACCCCATTGAAAAAACACCTATCCTATGTTGGTTCTCCCTTTGCGTAATATATTTGTGCCAAGTTTGGTTGAAATCGGTCCAGTGGTTTAGGAGGAGATGTGAAAGACCCCAAAGGACCCCCGAAGGATCATATCGAAAAAACACATATCCTATGTTGGTTCTCCCGTTGCGTAAAATATTTGTGCCAAGTTTGGTTGAAATCGGTCCAGTGGTTTAGAGGAGATGTGGAAGACCCCTAAGGACCCCCCAAAGGACCCCGTCGAAAAAAACACCTATCTTATGTTGGTTCTCCCGTTGCGTAAAATATTTGTGCCAAGTTTGGTTGAAATCGGTCCAGTGGTTTAGGAGAAGATGTGGAAGACCCCAAAGGAGCCCATCGAAAAAACACCTACCCTATGTTGGTTCTCCCGTTGCATAAAATATTTGTGCCAAGTTTGGTTGAAATTGGTCCAGTGGTTTAGGAGGAGATGTGGAAGACCCCAAGAACCCCCCAAAGGACCCCATCGAAAAAAATTCATGAACCTTCGCGGGCGTGCGCACAACAACTCACCGAAGTTTCATCGCAATCGGATGAATGGTATAGGAACGCATACGGGACAAAGAAAGAAACAAACATTCATTTTTATAGATATAGATTGGCACAATATTCACAGCTTGGCAACACAGTCCAACTAGAAGTCTTTTGAGTATGTCTGTTTAATACGAGAATGTATTTGCATTCTCATGTAGTCAAAATTTTTGCCATATTGGATGTTAATTATACCAAATAACAAGACATAATAACAATTTTCTGAATGTGAATTAAAATTCTTGTTTTCAATCTGAAGATGTGTTTGAGTGTTACTACAGCAAAATTTTCATATCAAAGGTCCCTTGGAGATGTGCAGTAGGTTATTTTCTTTGTATATCAATACCATGCTGTACATAATTTGTTGGTTATGTGTCAAGTCTGTAGTTACAGAAACCAGCAAGACTTTTCACTGGTCTGTATCTGTGTTAGTAAGCTTGGTGTTTGTAAACTGCAGGTTGTGCACATGAATGGTTCATGTAGTTATAGTGCATGTGTGTATTAGCAATTCTAGAGACTGTCAAGTTTCATAAATACAGGTCTGGATCTCATTAAAAAAAAAAACAAATAAAAAGGAATTGTGGGAAGCATGTTGTTAGAATCTTTCATTCAATATATCTTGTGGTGAGTACCAGTAACAGGTAACAGGTGATATCCTCTTAGCATTGAGCAGAAACTGCTCGCTAAAGGGCCAATTCATGTGTTTATATGTGTTTCATGTTCTATTAATCATTTGGTGTTGTGATATAATTCTTCAATGTCTGTGACAAATGAGTGATGTTTTTAATAGCCTGCAAATCGATAGGTGGCCAAAGGCTGCCATTTCGGAGCCTATGTAGGGCAAGCAAAGCCCTACATATATGACAGAGGTCTGTCATATATGGGTTTAGAATATAGAGTATAAATGTACACAGAGAAAGTTGATTGATCACAACAGTATATAAACATTGGAAACAGCTGTATGCATTACCTTTCCAGGCATGGGCCTTCATCTCTTCACCTGCCTTTTTATAGATGCTGTCTGTGTCTGTAGCATTATTTAATAATAATACTATTCCATTATTAATAAAATATTATCCTAATTATTTACTTGCATTTAAGTGATTAAAATTTTGTGCTGACTTGGTGGGAGGCTAATTGATAGGTACAATATTTATTTAGAACTTCAAGACAGCATTACATACAGATCGTGGTCATGAGTTTTTTAGACTGTTTGATTATAGTTGGTTATTGGGGCCATATGGATAGGTTTGCACCCAGGTCTTGTGACTGCTAAGGGCATCTCTGTTTCAGTACTATGCAAAATTAAATTTTTGTGTTTCCCCGCACATCTCCCATCCCAATGGTACTTAATTCACTCTTGTATACCCTTGATTAAACAGAACAATGGTTGAATAGAACACTAGAACTATAGGCAAATTTGTTAATAGTTCTAACAAGCTTGTTCTAACAGCTTAGGCCCCCTAATTGTTAGAAGGTCATGTGACTTTCTAGGAGCAGCTTAAATAAAACATTTTGTCCATATATCTATTATTTACACTTGCAATATTTTGTATTATTTATTTCGTTTATATGAGCAATTGATTTGTATAATGCTACTCACTTATCATAATATTTTTAGAGCTACACAAATTCTTTGGTCTTATGGACACTGGAAAAGACTTGAGCCTGAATAGTCTTGATGTTAACAGATAACATGCTTTACATTTATTCAATTATTACTAAATAAAACATAAAAATTAAGAATACATATTACATACATAAGAATGCATACACTCATGGTATCTGAGCTAAGCATGCTATGATTCTTGCTAGTGAAATTAATTGCAATATTTGTAAGCCATGTGAATCCCATGTAATTAAGTTGTTTTTTCACAACACTAACAATGCCATTATATGTTGCTGATTATAACAGTTGTTGAGGGGTTGTATGTAAATCACAATAAATACAAAATGTTATCATATTGTTAATATTATAGTTATAGTTACATATATTAATATAATATTTGCAACAATACATATATTTGCATATTTGCCCAGGGCGGTATGTTTGTAAATATTTAGCATAGAAAATATATGATGAACAGTTTTTAACAATATTATGCAGGCTAAGAATTGTCAGAAAGCGTACACCTGCCCCGTGAGTGAATACAGCGCTTGTGTGTTTGTGTTTGTGAACGCAAGCTACGACAGGCAAAGTCTACGATGGAGTGATACGTACGAATTGTTGGTTTGTCTGTAATCAGGTTTAACCAATAAAAATAAACTAATTAATACATTTTAAACCTGTGAACAAAGACTTACCCCAATTATAAAAACACCATTACATTAAGGAATTTTTAATGAATATAGTGATGTAAAAGTATAGCAGAAATGTGCAATAATAAAGACGCTAGGTAATTTAATGTTAATTACTAGTGTAATTAAATAGTAATTAATAAGTGTGTTATATGTGTGACCAGAAAAAAATTACGCAAACAGTGATATCGCTCGTGCTACGAGTATGTTTATGAAATCATGAAAATGAACCAAAAAGTGATTTGTAATTAAAAGGATGCTTTGCACGAAGTGACAATATCTAACAGGTCAAAAACAGTCCTGGACCTGTCAGATCGCCGTCCAGTATAAATACCACCAGCAATTTTGAGGCGATCTCACAGAGAGACTCAAGATATCTTCACACAACGTCACGCTGCTGGTCTGCCAACCAAACATCTTTACCACACACACCAAGACTTATGGAGGAACTCTGGACCATCACAAACAACAAACCGTAGAGACAGAGAACACAGCATCAGCATAATCATCATCATCAAAATCTCAGGATTCAGGACACACACAACGGTAACGTCGCCAGTACGCAGGTGATGAATAAACAATTATATTTTTGTTTGTGAAAAGAACTCTTAAAAAGAGACTTATATATGAACAGTAAAGACTTAAAGTTTTAAATATAATCACTGTACATAAATTTAAATGGTAGTTAAAGTATATAAGTTAATTTAACAAGAACATTTAAAATACTAATCTTCTGTTGTATGTTAAAAGTTGAGTGTGTCAGTAGAAATAAATAATAGGTTGGAAGTAAATGTTATATTTTGTTTATTGTTTATAGCAACAATTAGTTTTATTCTTGAGATTTAATATTATTTTTGTTTGTAAATGAGTTGCTATTATTATTTAAAATTTGAATCAAAGTCAGACACCCTGAAATAAAAAGTGTTTAGATAATTTGTTTAACATGTCTGTTTAGCTAGTAAGATTATATGGTTGTTTATTTCTATATGTCATGAACAGCATAGAAGGTTATATTGTATTTTTGTAAACTTATGAAAGAGAATATTTTTTTATTTTTGTAATTCGTAATTTTAATATTTGCATATTTTCGATTAATATTAATAAATCATAGATTGATTATTTTGAAACGGTTTTAATTAATTATTTCATGTCATCAACATCTCATTCCTCTTTGAAAATTATTTTTTTTTGTGCAACTACATATACTTGCGACGCAACGAGAATAAAAAAAATCCTGCGACCTGGCCGGTGTAATACACTTCATAGTTGCGTTGCGTAATGTATTTGTGTAAAATACTTGTAATGTTCAATATTAATATTAAGTTAATAATATTTAATAAAATTACTGTGTCCACAATAACATAGATATATAATTTTAAATTCCATGACTTGGGAAACAGCATTTATAATGGATACATAAAGGAGTTTAGAGCATCATTAGGCTATAGATCTTTACCTTAACATAAATAGTAGTAGCTACCGTAGCAATAATTTTAAGTATTTATTATGCAAACAGTGCATATAACTCTGTATAACTCAATTAACTGTTTTGTTGCATGTATTTTATTTAAATCAGTAACCTTGTACCACCAGTTTATGTGTGCTACGCTTTTATAATCATATAGCTGATACTATCCTCTGACTTTGTATATAGTGCTGGCTGATTAAAGGCAATAAATTAAAGGAAATAACAGTCTAAATGAACAGACACTGTTTCAATCACTCTTTGAGCACATTACACATCACACATGCACACACAGAATAAGATCTGTTAACCAGTTCAAACAATGACACTACCTGTAACTCTGGAACTGATAGCATACCTAGCAGCCTTCTCTGATGAAGCTTGCAATAAGCAGAAACTGGCTTAGGCAAAGTTTTTTTTTCTTTCTTAATTTGTATCTAAACCATGGTCTGCACCAGGAAAAGAGTTTACATACAATAATTAAAGATAATTTTATACAAGTTATTTTTCACATGTATAAGTGAGCAGACATGTTTATACAGTTCATCAAAATTTGAATATCATGTTAATTAAAAATAAATTAAAGTTGTTAATATTTAAGTAATTTCTATAAATATATCTACTTTAAATTATATTTTCTTATGTCATGGATTCTCATTCTTTGTACATTAAAAATTAGTTTTAGCAACGAACTGAATTTTCTTTAACTTTTTTCTTTTTCTTTTATGTATTATACTTATCAGCACCCAGAAATTACTACAGTTTGACGACTACTTATCTTCACTTAAAGTTCTTCGTTGTAATTTCCCTCTTCCTTTTTTTGATGAGTGCAGTCCCAGTGAAAACTTCATATTTGTTTTATATATACATATATATATATATATATATATATATATATATATATATATTGCAACGAATCACAGGATCATGATAGGCGGGGCAAGTTCATATATTACACAGACAATGGACATTCATATTATATTGGTAGATGGTTAAGTTTGGTTGTTATCAATTGTATTTAGTAAGGTTAAGGGTTTAGTTTAGAAAAACTGTGCATTATTATTTATGGTTATTCATGTACTGTGTTAGTGGAAATGTGCGCGCGTGCGCGAGTGGGAAACGTTTCCCGGGCGGTGCGTGAAGTATTATCGTTGTTTTGACATTAGCTGAACTGAGACATGTGTATCGCTACAATCCCTATACCTGTCGGACTATTGTTTACGGTCATGTATATTATTGGTATGTAGGCAGTCATGCATGAGATACGTGTAGTCTGATTACCGCTATGCATGCTGTTACAAAGTAAATGCACTCTACTGCATGAAAAATGCTTGGTCACTTTATAATAACCATGTGACTTCCATCCACCAATAGAATGCTGACTGGTGGTTGGAAATTTTCTTAAGCCTGTCGTTACACAGGCAGTTCTTCTACGCCATCTACCGCGAACGGAATGTGCACTCCTTGTACAAGATTCTACCGCTTGCAAGGTGTTGTAAAAACTATTCGTTGTTAGTGAAACGGGAAGACTCAGAACTGTGTGTGTAGTACATTTGCACACATCAGTGTTTTAACGCATTGTGCGAAAAATTACAAGCAGTTCTTCACTGCTGCTACCGCGAACGGTACATACAATCCTTGTACAAGACTCTACCGCTTGCAAGGATCTGTTAAGACTTTTCGGGGATAGTAACGCGTGTGACGCATAACAATTGATTTTATATCTTTACACACGATATTAATATTGTAGTATTACGTGTGTAAGAAGTGAGTGTAACTGTATCATTGTGCGAGATTTTCCGCAGTGACAGTATCATTAGTTGTTACGCAATAGTTCCATCAAGACGTTTCCGTGCTAGTGCAAGATTTCCTCATAGGGTGGTCTGCTGATCGCGGTAGACCTTGGTATTCGCGAGAACACTTGAAGAAGCCGGAGAGGTATAAGCTCAATATACCGTTATTAGATTAAACTCACTGTCACCTGAGATATTACTTGGTCTTAAACTCTATATAAGTTTTGCGAGTAATAAAATCCGTAGTACCGTTGTGTGTGTGCGAAGTGTCGGATTCATCGTGGGAATTTCAGGACATCAACCCAGCTGTTGCAGGACATCAGCCCAGCTGTTACAGGACATCAGCCCAGCTGTTATAGGACATCGGCCCAGCTGTTATAGGACATCAGCCCAGCTGTTATAGGACACCAGCCCAGCTGTTATAGGACACCAGCCCAGCTGTTATAGGACCAGCCCTGCTGTTACAGGACGCCAGCCCAGCTGTAATCGTTTCTGGTGAAACGTCTGTCATTTGTAAGCCACACCTGACGAACCAACTATACCGCAAAGACCGGCCTTTCTCTTCAACAACATCATCGTGGGAGTCTTCTTATGTAACGTATCACGTCTTGCGTATGAACATTATTTAACATTTTAAAAGAAAGACTCTATATCAAACATTACATTCTGTACATTTCAAATATACCATATAAACTATAACTTGTGTTTGTACAATAAATAATCTTAAACCCTCCAATATAGTCTTGTAATTTGAAATACACATACTATCATATCCTATGCGCCAATAGTTTAGTAATTTGTGTTGTCGCATAGAGATATTTTGGCGCTTAGCAACGTAGGGCTCGTAAAATAGCGGAAATTTTACGCTATTATATATTTGTCTATGAATATAAAATTTGGTGGAAAAATCCGACGTATAAATATAATTAACATAAAAATTGTATGTGTATTGTTCATATGAAAAGCTGAGGATATAATTTTTCAAGTGTGCATATTCTCTTGTATATCATATATGAACAGATTTTATCAGTATATTGGAGGTTGATTATTAGTTGTTGTATGTTAGATAAGGTATTTGCATGTTGATATTTTGAACTGCTTTTTCTGTGTGCGTATAAACTGGTTACAATACGTTCTAATCTTGTTGTGATAATAACTTGCTTGGCGTATAAATCAATAAATTTAAATTTACTAAATTTTAAATTAAATTTTAATCATTATGGCGGATACTGCTGAAATCAAGAATGCTTTAGCGACCTTATTAGAAGAAATGAAAGCCAGTAAAGAAGAGCGGAAAGCGGATAAAGAGGGAAATAAAGCCCGTCAAGAGGAGGTGAAAATGAGTATACAGAAGCTTTCAGCAGAAGCCGAGAAAAGAAGTGCAGAAGCCGAGAAAAGAAGTAAACCGATCCATGACGAAAACAAAAGAATATATGCGGCCGTGCAGGAGCAATCTAAACAAAGCAAACAAATGATAGAAGCGGCAGAAAAGCGTATTAGCGAGACCGTGGAAGCTATGAAAGCTGATATAGAGGCGAGTTTGGAGGTTAATAAGTCACGACTTAATGAATATGGTGCGAAACTCGCTGGAGTGGAGGAGCAGGTAATACAACACAGATCCACGGTGAGTGAATTAATGGCTGAGCAAGACGTGCGGATTCAAGAGCTGCAACAGCAAGTGTCACGATTGCAAAGTACCTCGTCACCACTAAACTGTACTACGTATGTATATAAGACTTTGGATGACGTTAATTCACAGCAAAGATTTTATGGACGGGAGAATGAAAACCCCATGGATTTCATTCAAGTTTGCCAGCGGGATCTGGAGCAAATTGGTGATACCTTAAGTGAAGCTGATAGAATTAATTTCATAGTGCGGCGACTTAAGGGTACCGCTGCGGAGTGGTTTAGTATCGTCCAGGATAAAATCAACACGTTGGAAGACCTGGTAAGACATTTCAGAGCTAGATACTGGAATGAGGAGATCCAGCGGAAGATACGTACGCAGCTGGAGTTTGGAAAATATTCCAATACCAGAGGTCCTAAAGATGCATATGTGATGCAGTTGATATCCAGAGCTAGATATCTTGAGCCTAGCTTAACCGAACCTGACATGGTAAGTAAACTTGCGCACCACTTTGGACGCGGGATACAGGTGGCCGTCCTTACGCAAGGAGTTAAGTCGTGGGACGAGCTACTCACATTACTTGCAAAATGGGAAGGTATCGACAATCCGAATATCAATGGTAACAGTAATGAAACACCGCATAAAAGTTTTCAATATCAAAATCAAACCAAGCAAACACAGTCGCAACAACAACAACGACCTAAGATGTCTAATAGAAATACCAATCAAAAATTTAATGCCAATAAAGTAGCAGTAGTAGCGGAAGAGGATTCCGATATAGAACAGTCAAAAAACGTGTAAGGCTGCACGGCGTGAGTCCGTGCAACAAAATAACTAGTACACGTAAAGGTAGGAATGAAGTTTCAAAAGCCCGGTGTAACTATAAAAAGCAGTTCAATAAATCAAATGTGAAAGATGTTAATTATAAGAGAAAATTTGTAGTGTCCGGCCTATATCCTGCCGTAATTAGAGATAGTTTAATTTGCAATAACCATAGTAAGGAAAATGAGAAAGGTATTAGTGTTGAAAATGACACTGACCTCATTGTCAACGCGAAAATTAACGGATGTGTCGGCGAAGTTTTATTTGACAGCGGCGCAGAAATCTCGTTAATGGATGAGCGATTCCTAGAGAAGCACAGGAAACATTTAAAAAAAATCCCGATTCTGCCAGCAGCCCACAAAATCATAAAATCAGCGACGGGTGAATCTCAGAGGGTTGACCGTCAAGCTATGATAACAGTATCCATTCAGGGAATGGAAATAGAAGTCTCTGTGCTTATTGTCAAGAAACTCGTGTATAATGTTATTTTGGGAGTGGACACATTAAATAAACTGCACGCGAACATTGATTTTCCAAATAAAATGCTAAAATGTACTATAAATAATAGTAAACACGATATCAGGTTAGGACGCAGGAGGGGTAAGACGGGGTCTGATTGTGAACCTATTACTATAACTCGCCCAGCGGTTCAACTTGCCGATAAGATAACACATAATATGCGGACTCACAGCAGGCAGATAACGAGCAATGAGCAAGATAAGCTGCAAAGTATGCTTGATAAATTCGAATCTGTGTTTTCAAAAAATCCTACCGTCACGAATGTTTATGAACACAGTATTCAGGTCACTGATGAAAATAAATTTGTACGGAAGACGTACCCCATCCCCCTTCACTATCAACAACAGGTTGATGCCGAAGTTAAGAGTATGCTTCAGAATGGTGTGATTGAACGAACTGATAGCAATTTTTTAAATCCTATGGTTGTTGTTAAAAAGAAAAATAACGACATTCGATTATGTCTCGACATGAGAAATCTAAATTCTATTACAAAAAAATGCTACGACTGTGCTCCGAATGCGGAGAACCTATTCATAAAATGTCAAGGTGTTAAATACATGTCTCGCCTTGATCTTAGAAGTGGATTCTGGCAGATTCCCCTTGCCAAAGAGTCGAGAAGATACACAGCATTTCTATATCGAAATAAATGCTATCAGTTTAGAGTAGTTCCATTTGGTTTGGTTACCAGTTTAGCGGCCATGGTCAGATGTTTGGAGTTAGCTCTGGGACCCGAGGTGGAGGACTTCGTCAGCATATTTGTTGATGATATTTTGGTCATATCCAAATCATTTGAAGAACATCTTGAACATCTCAAGATTGTATTTCAGAAATTGCAAGCCGCTAACCTGACTCTCAATCTTGAAAAGTGTGAATTCGGGAAATCGCAAATTAAATTTTTGGGACATATTATCTCAGCGGAAGGTATAACAACTGACCCGGAAAAAATACGTGCGATCATGGAGTTCCCGAAACCCACAAAACCCAGGGATATCAGAGCGTTCCTCGGATTGACTGGTTACTTCAGACGTTTTACGCCAGAATATTCTGGGACAATTGAGCCGTTGTTAGAACTGCTTCGTAAGAGTACTAAATGGAGATGGGAGGAGCGTCATCAGCATGCTTTCGACGCGACTAAAAATTTGTATAGTAGGAACCTGCACGTGTTCCATCCTGAGAAAAGGAGCACATATGTCCTGAATTGCGATGCTTCGGATTACGCCATTGGGGGTGTACTCTACCAACGGAATGAGAAGGGTGAAAACAAAATAATTGCGCACAGCAGTAGGTCACTAAAAGGGGCCGAACGTAACTATTTCACATCGGAGAAAGAAATATTGGCTATTGTGTACTGCATTAGTAAATTTCGTTATTACCTGGTTGGACAACACTTCGAAATCCTTTCGGACAACCAGGCCTTATCGTTCATGTTGCGCTGCAAGTTGGCGAACGCTCGCATATCCCGTTGGATCATGGCCATCCAAGAGTACGACTTTACCATTAAGTACTGTAAGGCAAGCGAGAACCAAGCAGCTGACACGTTAAGCCGATACCCTCCTATGGTGGAAGAACGTCATGCGTCTAATAACCAGGAAGTTCAAATTCTAGCTGTCAAATATAAATTAGAAGACAGTCTCAAAAATAAGTTAAGAAATATTGGTATGGAACAACAGCGGGACACAAAATTGAAGCGGATATGTGACGCTATCCGGATACAAGAAAACCCTAAGTACAGAATATATAAAGACGTAGTGTATAAAATTATCAATGGCGGATGGAAGATTATGGTACCGGACGCCATGGTGGAAGACCTCACCTGGATGTGTCATGAGAGTCTGGCTCATGCGGGGCCTTATAAATGTTACCTGGCAATGCGGGAGGATTTTGTGTGGCTAAATATGACCAGGAAAATAAAGGCCATACTCCGCTCATGCCACATCTGCCAAACAGCGAAATATCCGAACCAACATACCCAGGTTGAAATGGGTAACATTGTTGTGCGTAATAAAAATGACCTTGTATGCATTGATTTTTTGGGTCCACTTCCTCGGGCGGCACGTGGAGTGAAGAACCTTGTGGTTGTTACGGATGCCTTTACCAAACATGTTAGCCTATATGCTGTTGGTAGACCTACTACGTCGGCTGTCATAAACATTATGCTAAATAAATACATGCCGAAAAATGGTCCCGTAAGGAAGATACTCTCAGATCAAGGTAAGCAATTTACGAACACCAAGTGGCACTCCGAGCTTGAGAAACACGGGGTCCAGACGGTCTTGACTGCGATCCGGAGACCGCAAGGTAACTTGGCCGAGCGTGTCAACAAGGAGTTGGGACGGTTGTTCCGTACGTACTGTAATACTAACCAGAGTAAGTGGCCGGAATTCTTAGAATTTTTTGAGTATGCCATAAATGGAAATTATAATTCTACTACTGGGTATACTCCGAATGAACTCCAAACCGGAGAAATGCCAGGCCGGGTCTGGGGTAAACACATTGAAAGGATAGCGACGCATAATATGCCTATACCAGTTGAGATAAAGAAAATCGAGGCTAGAAGACGCATTAAAAAATGCGCCGAGGAGCGCACGGAAAAATTTAATGCGGAACATAAACTAGTCAAGTTCAAGACTGGAGAGAGTGTGCTTTTACGAGCATTAAATGTTGGAAGAAGGGAGGACAACACAGCCGCGAAGTTTTTTAGGCTGTATAATGGTCCGTATACCCTGTCGGAGCAAGTTGGGAAAAATACCTTTATCTTAACCAACCCAAATACCAACCGTGCGATTGGTAAATTCCATGCGTCCTCATTGAGGAAGTATTATACAAAGGATCCGTAAACTCAGAAATAAATGTCAGGATATAGGGGTAAGAATGTGTAGTGATTTAAATATGTCAATTCAGGTTTAAATGTTGTATGTAAGATGGCTCTGTGAATGAACAATAATCTAGTTTTGATAAGGAATGTTGTCTGTGTACCCTGTGACACTGCATAAGATTTCGTTATCTGTGTGTCAAGAACATGTGTGTTTGTTTTGGTTTGAAGGTTACCACGTGTCTTTTGATTTGATGCTTCTGTCAAAGTGACAGTTGGAAATGTTAGTATTAATTGAGGATGTTTATTTGATTTTAGTTCGAGGGTATTATTATTATTTCAGGATTAGGAAGTTGTTTTGGTTATATTGAAAAAAAAAAGTTTTTTTTTATTTTTTGTTAGTTAACTAAAGAAAAAAAAAAAAATTTTTTTTTTTTATGCGGGAAGGAGTTAATCCTGCAACGAATCACAGGATCATGATAGGCGGGGCAAGTTCATATATTACACAGACAATGGACATTCATATTATATTGGTAGATGGTTAAGTTTGGTTGTTATCAATTGTATTTAGTAAGGTTAAGGGTTTAGTTTAGAAAAACTGTGCATTATTATTTGTGGTTATTCATGTACTGTGTTAGTGGAAATGTGCGCGCGTGCGCGAGTGGGAAACGTTTCCCGGGCGGTGCGTGAAGTATTATCGTTGTTTTGACATTAGCTGAACTGAGACATGTGTATCGCTACAATCCCTATACCTGTCGGACTATTGTTTACGGTCATGTATATTATTGGTATGTAGGCAGTCATGCATGAGATACGTGTAGTCTGATTACCGCTATGCATGCTGTTACAAAGTAAATGCACTCTACTGCATGAAAAATGCTTGGTCACTTTATAATAACCATGTGACTTCCATCCACCAATAGAATGCTGACTGGTGGTTGGAAATTTTCTTAAGCCTGTCGTTACACAGGCAGTTCTTCTACGCCATCTACCGCGAACGGAACGTGCACTCCTTGTACAAGATTCTACCGCTTGCAAGGTGTTGTAAAAACTATTCGTTGTTAGTGAAACGGGAAGACTCAGAACTGTGTGTGTAGTACATTTGCACACATCAGTGTTTTAACGCATTGTGCGAAAAATTACAAGCAGTTCTTCACTGCTGCTACCGCGAACGGTACATACAATCCTTGTACAAGACTCTACCGCTTGCAAGGATCTGTTAAGACTTTTCGGGGATAGTAACGCGTGTGACGCATAACAATTGATTTTATATCTTTACACACGATATTAATATTGTAGTATTACGTGTGTAAGAAGTGAGTGTAACTGTATCATTGTGCGAGATTTTCCGCAGTGACAGTATCATTAGTTGTTACGCAATAGTTCCATCAAGACGTTTCCGTGCTAGTGCAAGATTTCCTCATAGGGTGGTCTGCTGATCGCGGTAGACCTTGGTATTCGCGAGAACACTTGAAGAAGCCGGAGAGGTATAAGCTCAATATACCGTTATTAGATTAAACTCACTGTCACCTGAGATATTACTTGGTCTTAAACTCTATATAAGTTTTGCGAGTAATAAAATCCGTAGTACCGTTGTGTGTGTGCGAAGTGTCGGATTCATCGTGGGAATTTCAGGACATCAGCCCAGCTGTTACAGGACATCAGCCCAGCTGTTATAGGACATCAGCCCAGCTGTTATAGGACATCAGCCCAGCTGTTATAGGACACCAGCCCAGCTGTTATAGGACCAGCCCTGCTGTTACAGGACGCCAGCCCAGCTGTAATCGTTTCTGGTGAAACGTCTGTCATTTGTAAGCCACACCTGACGAACCAACTATACCGCAAAGACCGGCCTTTCTCTTCAACAACATCATCGTGGGAGTCTTCTTATGTAACGTATCACGTCTTGCGTATGAACATTATTTAACATTTTAAAAGAAAGACTCTATATCAAACATTACATTCTGTACATTTCAAATATACCATATAAATGGTTCTTGTGTTTGTACAATAAATAATCTTAAACCCTCCAATATAGTCTTGTAATTTGAAATACACATAGTATCATATCCTATGCGCCAATAGTTTAGTAATTTGTGTTGTCGCAATATATATATATATATATATTGTAAAATAACAAGTTTTACAAGTATAAGTGTAGATATAGTGATAAGTAGTGTGAGTGCAGATACGCACCGGTATCTACGATAATGTTGTTTCTTATAAAAATGTAATTGTAACTATTAAGGTTATTAGTGTTATTGTATTGTTTTTAATGGGTGCGTAATAATAGTCCACTTCTTTTATTTAAAATGGTTCGCGCACTCTGTTGTATACCTCCCTCACTTACCACACGTGAATACTTCAGTCCTGTTCAGTGACGGTTCCGCTGAAATACATGCACTTTATATACAAGTAAATTTTCAGATCAAATATTCAATATAGTATCACACACAAAATAAATGAATGAATTTCTAAATAATATTCTGAATAATTATTAGATCCTTTTAAATTCTTCCGCCACCTGTGGTAGAACTGATTAAAAAAAATAAATGAACTGATTTAGAATAGAAATGATACTCTTTTCACTGGTAATAAAAGTGGAGGTTTATCAACAATTCAATAAATCATAAAATCTTTGACAATTAACAATCAAAAACTAACAACCTTTTAAATAATGATTACAATTGAAAAATTCAAATAAGACTCTGTTCAGCCTCAAGGCTGGTAAACCTGTTATTGGTACAATAATTTAACTTCAAGAGGTTATGTTATCTCGTATCAGTGAATTACCATATTTCGTAAGGTTCTTTTAGGTAACATGATACCAGGCACAAGATGTAATATGAATAACGATATAAAATGAACAATAATTAATAATAAGCAAACAAATATAAAAATCAAAAATTAATACCATAGATCTGATATTTATGGTACTATCGTACGCGGGAATGCGCACGCAACTTATAATACTCGTTTACAATTATCAAGCTGGATGACTTGTACAGTAGTTAAAAATGTATTACTTTCTTTTAATAATTCGTTTTAAGAATTATCTATTTTCAAGAGAAAAATTTATCAAAAAACTCTTGCTAGTATTTCTATCTGGTTTGGATGTTACTTGAGAACAGATCGGTAATATTGAAATTGTCAAGTTACCGTTACGATTCTGAGGTTAGTTATAACGGGTATTGTTACAATGGTTAAGTATTTCTTAATAGTTATTATTTCTTAATCTATACATATAAACACATTATTCATAACATTTTGATATGTTATTATCAGGATTACATTTATTTTTTCGTATGAAAGTTAATAACGTATACTTAAAACATTAAAAAAATCAGAAAAATAAGTTTAGTCAAACGAGTGACTAATGTCAATTCTTGTATTTAGAGATTAATATTTCAAACATAATTTTTTAAGTTATAATAAATAATTAAAATATTTTTTATAATATTTTAATAATTGTGAATTAATTTTTTCTTTAATTCTGATAATTCAATCATGGTTTTTTAATACTTCGCCTTATTTGATTTGCGTAGTATCAAGAATTAGTTGGTTACGAAGTTATTATTTCTGTTCAGTATTATTTAAACAAAATTGTACTCCCTGTTTTTTATTTATCACAACACTCGCAAGTACGATTGACATTACACACTAACTGTACTCGTTTAATTAAATAACTCCGCACTTTTCACTCGTATATATTGGTGTAGTGTTAAGGTTATGTATGTTGGTTACTTAATGCAAATGCCGCGCACAAATTCAAAATAAAAACTTCTTCATGTTGTCGAGTGGCGTGGCCTCTCCGTCGGAAAGCTAGATGTGAACTGTAATGCTTCCTTTCAGCGTCTCCTGCTCGTCTGCCGAAAGTCATTCATTCTATTGGTTGGAAACACTATACTCTCTGACCCAAAAGCCTTTGTTTTATTAAAATATTTAATTTTTTAACAAAATCGATTTTGGTGTTGAGGCTTTTTGACGTCAGCACTGGTACAAAAATTTAACTAAAAAGTTTAAAATTACAATAACTTTCTTAATTTCCGTCCTATCGTTAAATGGTTGATGTCAGTGAATTGCGGACATCCTGCTTGTTAATTTAAGTCTAAGAATGAATATTTTCCGTCCATCACTTCTATCACAATAACGATTTTATTTATTATTTCTGGTGTATCTTATATTTATAAGTCTATTACACCAGATTTTACTTATTTATATTAGAACACTTTTTAAATAAACACTTTGAGTCCATATCTCAATTGGTTTGATTCAAAATTTGGGAATAATTGTTCCCTACACAAAATCTCGTTATGGCGTCATTAAGCGTCCATGTTTGATTTTTCATAAATGTGCTTAAAACTAATTTTCCTTATTTAAAACAGTAATATTACAATCTAATAATACTAGTAAAGTTTATTTACACAATTTTACACTAAAATATTTGTATATGACTGTGGTTAATCTACTATTTACATAGTTTCAGTCCTCCTCTATCTCTCTTATACAATTTTTCACCTTATTTTTGGTTTTCTCTGTTTAAATTATATCATGTAATGATTGTAATTAGTGTACACACATTGTACCTAATTCATTATATATAGTGGTTATCTTTTAACTAGTTCAGAACCCTTCAATTTTTCAGTAATGGGCCTGTTTATGTTGTGTCATATCATAGTAGTCATTTATTTTTTGTTAATACAATAACTAAATTGTTATTGTTATACTTGGTTTGGGTTTCCAAAGTAGCATTAGACATTATTCTAATTTTTGATAATGTTTTCATTTACTTTTACACAAGTTTATATGTTATATTTTTCATAAATAACTTGCTTGTCATGGTTTGTTTACATTCGGGTTTCTTCATAATAGTCATTTGGTTTTTAATCGTTTGTATATAAAATGACTGTCTTTATGGTCATAGTCTGTTCTCAAAGTAGCATTGGGATTTCCTCTTACTACTGGTAATAACTTTAACAATCTGTGTTCAATCTTTGATACAATATTTTTCTTAACTAATTGGTCATACAATGGTTCAGCTTACTTCTGGTTGTATGTACATAGTTAGTTACTTTACAATATTTTAGTTACAATACTGTTAATGTTATGTTCAGAATCTGTTCTCAATGTATTATCAGATATTTATCTCACTACTGGTAATACTTTTATTAACATTGGTATATGCTTTGATATTGTATTTTGCCTAACTAAATTGGCATACTTGTTCCATTTCTATTATTCTCTGTGCCATCATATTTCATTTGTTTTATTTGCATAGTGCTGCAATATAATACATTGTCTCTTAAGATTTATTATTATTTATAACAAATTCTTGTTTGATATCATAGTTGATGATCATTTATTTACATTAATATGTATGATTTTCTGTTGAATAGGTGTCTTCCCTATGGGTTGTGTAACAATGTACCATCTGTTTTAGTGCAGTATTTTTCTACTACTAAACTGACTTCAGTACGGTATCTTACTATAATATTTTAATTATTTTGTTACACATGTTTATACAACTCCTTCTTAAACACTAACACAAATCTTTTTGTATTATTTACAATATTTTTCTGGTCATTGGTGGAACTTAATTCCTGTCATTGTTTGATACATAACAAAGGTTTTTTATTTGTTGTCAGTTCTCTATGAACAATAACATAATTGTTCTACTTTGTTCTATTCTGGTGGTCTTGTGATTATCTGTATTGATCACAACTTTATTAAATTAGTCACACTCATTGTCTGTGTTTATTTGACTATTTTAATTCTTGCTGTTTCATTATGAAATTAACATATTTTCTTACACTGTAAACTTCATCACTGTAATTGTTTGTGTGGTTTATTCAGTTGAAATTAGTTAATTATTCACAAGTTTCACATTTATATTAAGTACACACTGTAATTGTTTGTGGTTCCTTAAACGTTAAACACTGGTTTTCTTTTCACATTTGATAATCATCATTTCTTTTGTCACTTATATAGTCTTTAGTACACGTGGTTTATGTTGAGTCCTTGTATCTTCTGTCCATCTTCTTCTCTCTTCATGGTGCTCTTCCTGGTCCTTCTTCTTTCTTCTCCTTCTTATATTCTCATTGTAGTTGCTATTTTTATTTATCTCCTTTGCTGTTGGAGCTTGTTGGTCCTTATTTCGTTGTTTCCCCTCACTGTTGGATCCTATTGGGTCTGGTTACTGATATTTTGTTTTGGCTTGTGGCATTTTCTTTCTTCATTTTGCATTTGATGTTGCTATGTTAATATTATCTTTTTCATCGTTGGATTCTTATATTAATATATTTGTAGATACACACTTTTATACACTTAGGTTTATTTATCTAGACATACTTCCATGCTTTTCTCTTACTTGACGTTATATTAGCTTATATTATGTAACTACCATATTTGGTACTGTTACAATATATATATATATATCACTATAATATTGACGACTCGGAACACTAAGTTTTTTATAAGTAAAAACTTTACGTTTTTACTTATAAAAAAAACTTAGTGTTCCGAGTCGTCAATATTATAGTGATATTTAGTTAAGTAACGGACACGTCATGGACAAGAAATCCAAGAATATATATATATATATATATATTGCAACGATACAGCCGTATGCTGTATTAGGCATTAATTTAAATAAACATAAATTTTGTATAATTTGTATAAGTTACGGGTAAATGGACAGGTCTGAGATTGCAAAAATATTTCATTGTTAGATTAGGGGAGAGATTAACCTGTTCCAACACGCGGTGAACACCTGCTCAATTGTATGTGTGTTACACGTGTATCTTGTGTGTGTTAGTGATGCAGGCAAAGACAGGAATCTCAGCAACCCGCCCCAAGTAATTAAATAAATAATTATTTTAATTCACTGTGCAAAAACTAATTAGTGTATGACCAAACCAAAGGCACCAAAGTGTGTGTAAAATTTATAGTTATCCCCAGTGCAAAGATGACGTTAATAGAACACGTTATGTGAAGACAGTGCAAAATAAACGTGCTAAAAAATACGCAAATTACCCTAAGATGCTCAAATTAATATAGTGAGTGCTTAATCGAATTAGCTATGATTTGTGCTATCCCGATTCCGTGCAAAACATTGCTATTTGCTAATAAGTGCAAATAGATGAAAAGGTTCGGGAGTGGGGGCTGTCACGAGATATGCAGGTATCGACAGGACGATTTTGGAGCCGACTGGCGCAGAATCTCGAGAGGGTATAAATTAAGGGTTCGACCAAAAACCCTTCTCTTCATTTCAAGTCACAGTTGCAGCCGGACATGCTGTCCGTCGGCAAAACAGTTTATTTTTATTCTATTACAAGTCGCAGTAACAAACGAAATAACGTTCGTTAAATTCACGACAATATTACGGAAAAAGTAAATACCGCAATAGTAAGTCTACCAAGAGTATATACAGGAATGCAGCTGTAGAACGACGCTGGACTCTAGACGTATCCAGGACCACGCCAGGACAAGAGGAATGGAAAACTAACTCTGGACAATGCTGGACCCCGGACAACAGTTGTAAGATCATCAGAAATCGAGGTGACATGCGTAATGCATTTTAAATGATTTGTAAAAAAAGAGCTCATAAAGACGATTTCAAAAGACAGTAAATTAAAACAAAGAAAAGTTTATACTTAGTAATAATATGTTAAAATGTACATAAATGTTTAGTCGTAAGAATGAGCGATCGCATATATATACATAAAAGCATTAATAAATGAAAGAGAATTTAAAGTAAAGAGAGTAAAATTTATTATCAAAATAGATAGTAAAGTGATTAGATATTTGAAGTATAGAAAGATTAAAGTTGAATATTAAAACAAAGGCCAGTCTACGAGCAATTAATATAAATTTAAATTGAAGTTTAAACATTTGTATAGACTGAGCAAGTAGAGGTCAGATCTGAGATAAGATAAGTTATTTCAATATAAAAATATTTAAATTTTATAATAAATTAATAAACCAATTATTTAACATGTCTAGATATAAGATTATTTATATGTTTAGATATAAGAGATTTTTTAAGTATGTGTAATGTTGCATATCATAAGATATAAACATTTAATAATGAGCAATAGCGTGACCGACAATTATTAATGATGTTTATGAATATTTATAATAATGAATAAATAATAAATATGAGTTTTAAATACTGATAAATACGAGTAAAAATACTCTTATTATAAATACACCTGGTATAATTATACAACCTGCATGAATTACTGTATATCGAATTTACATATAAATTCGTAGTATAAGTTTGTATCGTTTGAACGTGAGGCCTGACATGCCCACATGTATATGTAACGTTGTAATATATATATATATATGGTATGATAACTTTATACATTTAACTTATTCAATTGGACCACTGAGAAAATACATCATCTTATCTTTTTTAAATTTTAGGCTTACAGAAATTAGTATATTAAATTTTGTATATTTTACATGTACTTTGAACATAATCAACTGTTACACCTTATATTAACTCTTGAATATTAAATTGTTTACTTTGAGCCTGATTTTAAATAGGCGTTTTTAAACATTTCAGAAACATCCTTAGCGTTCACTGCCTTCACTGCACAACACACACACACAACCCTAAACTCTAATATATAGTGTTCATAGAGTGTCGTGTGACAAATGACAATTCTGAGCACCCACTGAATTCAAAGAGTTATGTTTTCTGACATTGTTAAAATTTGTTGGCTGTTAGGTCATGGTCCAAAATGTTAGTCCCAGATGTTTTGATTATACCATGATGGACAATCACTAATGTGGGAACAGAGATATCAAATGCCTGCATAGGACTATGAGCAAAGACTGTCCTACCTATTATTGATGCACTACAACAATATACATACCGCGTTTGCCACACACATACACACAAAAAACCACAGCTACACCAACATAGATACTAATCTTGAAATATTACACTACTTACCCAAAGTCGAAAACTTAACACAGCAGAACAATATGAAATATACAAACACCACACAACACAACCAAACAACATACTTAACGACCAATTACAGTATAAATCACATACACTTTTTGACACAATTATACAAAAAACTAACAATAATTTGAATCCCCGTGCTGTAACGACCAAGAATTAAAATTTTTAAAATCATGATCGAAAAGACGTTACAAGCAGCCAAGACACCCCAACACGAGCCAGGAGCAATAAATAAGGAAACAGTTTAACGAAGTGTCAACTGAACGTTTGCTAGGACAATACGAATACGCTTCACATAACTTTACAATGGGAAATAAGGTTGGCCTGTGACAGACTCGACTCGACCGAGATTTACAGCCCACAACAAGCAAGACAAAAGGGAAACTATGTCAGCAGCGCTTTACGGAGAAATTGTAACGAGCACACACTGCAAGGTTAATTTGAAGTGTGCCAGCAGTAAGAAAAGGGTGTTGTGCACAATGGTATTTACCCCGTATGAGAACTGACATCGATATCTAAAGAATGGAATCGAACTTGTGCACAGCGGGGAACGTCTTACTGGCGACAACTGATATTTACGACAGGGAGAAGGAGTGCCGTCTTGGAAACGACGACATGCTGCATCCGGATAGCTAACGGAAAAGGGTCATGGATAGTGAAACAATAACGAAATACGACACATTGTTCGCGTGAGAACAGCAGCAGGGTCCCGGAGTACACTTAGACAAAGACTTGATGACAGCCGAGAAATTGCTCTTGTTCCAGGAAAAGGGTATGGAGGCCTTCGACGCGAACTTATGGGGAGACAAGAGACCCAATCACAACCTAGCATCTACCCAGAGTACAGGTGGAGAGGATCGTCGTCATCATGGCAACGGGAACGACGAATGAGAAGTGGAGGACCAGAGTCTTGCTTAAGGGTAGGAGTTCTCCTGGCCTATCACGTTTGACCAGAGGCGTGTGTTCCAGAAGATTGCATTGTGGTAAACGATGTTTAATAAAAACTGTTTACAGAGCACGCGGGAAGCCAGTCTTCACATATTTTAGACAGTCTTCATAAAAATTTCAATCATATACTTTGAACAGCCTTCACGGAACTTAAATCTTCTAAGTCTTAATACAGTTCGGTTAACATACGTACAGCAGTTGGACTTTGAAACTCTGCTACGCGGTATTTTAATCAGTTGACTTAAACATTTCGATATTTGCGAGTTATCCGGTAACAGTGTATCGACAGTGACTGAAAATCATGCAATATACGCCAGTGCTTAATAACTCTCGAGTACTTTATCATACTCAGTTACCGCTTATTCAGAATTGAACTAACCGATCGCAGTTTCATCAATAACCGACTCGTAGAACTATTGTTAATGTTTTACCGGACAACGAATCGTAACGTTGTACAGTGCGAAGCGATACAATACCAGTTGGGACAAATACACCACGTTATCAAAGACACTATACATTAATTTACACAAGAAGTTAAATAATAGACAGTCAGATATATACACCATAGTTAACGATGAACTTACTCACACAATACATGATTTCATAAACTCTAACAGTAGCTACCGAATCAACAGAAAATACACACGGCGCGAGTGAATCTGATCCGCGTGTGTTAAGTGTTAGTGACATCACAGCTACGCAACTTCATACATATGGACCACCAGCGAGAAGGAGTTACGCCGATGGAAATATCGGATAAATCACTTTACAAGTAATCTTTATGCTATTCTTATCATAAGAACTCTACTGTCCTGTCTCTTTTCACGAAAACACCCTTGAGTATTTAAATTAAATATGATAAAGTTAAATAACGCTATTCATCTGAGGCAAGAAATGAACGCATTAGTATAAGATTTATAGTTTGACTATTTATGTTTTTATATGTTGATTGTATTATATATGTATGTGTATGTTTTCCAGCAAACAACGTATTGGATTCAATTTGTGATTGATATATATACACGTGTTCCTTTTATGAATGTGTTTACAGGGAATCATCTATATTTATATATTGAAGTCTTTTTTTTACTTAAATGATGTTAATAAATAAGTGTTTATTTGACTCAGAATATATGCGTTCATTATTGTCAAAGTTACCTCAGAACAAGAAAGTAACGTCACTTGAATGATTTATAGTAGATTTTATTAATTTATACAATAATTAAAGTCTCAGTGTAGTAATTATGCTAACATCAAATAACTAACGTATCACGTAGCTTCAATCAGCTTGGTATAAGTAGCCTAATTGAGTAATTACACGATCTCAAATTACAAATTAGTATAATTACATGATTAATTAAATTATTGTTTGCATAATTAATTGCACGTTGTATTTGGCACTCCAAGATCGTGGGGCTCGACAATCACAGATTAATTTTACGTTATATTTGGCTCCCAAAGAACGTGGGGCACTACAAATATCAATTACATCCCTAATTAATTATATATGTAGCGCCAATCCCCTTCCTCCACACACCACCCTCACTATACCTTCCAAGTAAAAACCGTTACAAATTAATGGCAGTCTGTCTCAAAGCTGACGAAGGCGAACACCATGCCGAAACGCGTTCGACAAGAAAAGACAAGTAAGTTCACAAGTTGGAAGTTTCATTATTATATAAACAATATGTATTGAGAACTCTACAATTCAGGGCTGCATGCAGAAAATTGTTTGATTCTGTTTGAATTTGCGGCTGTTATCATTTGCCAAAAAAATACCCTTGTTAAGACATAAAATGTTGCTGGTAAACTACCCCTTTCCCCTACCGATCTTCACCTAAAACAATAGGTCTTGAGAACTCTACAATTCAGGGCTGTGTGCAAAATATTATTTGATTCTCTTTGAATTTACGGCAGTTATCGTTCATCATAGAAAAAATTACCCTTGTTAAAACATAAAATATTGCAGGTAAACTACCCCTTTCCCTTAACCGATCTTCAACAGAATCAACAGACCTTGCGATCCATATAATTCAAAAAGGTGTACAAAAAAGTAGCTGATTCTGTTTGAATTTACGGCAGTTATCGTTCGTCATAGAAAAAATTACCCTTGTTAACACATAAAATGTTGCAGGTAAACTACCCCCTTCCCTTAACCGATCTTCACCAAAACCAATAGGTCTTGAGACCTCTACAATTTAGGGCTATATCCAAAATATTATTTGATTCTGTTTGAATTTGCGGCTGTTATCGTTTGCCATAAAAAAATATCGGTATGGAGAACCATACACGACTTCCATGTTCTAAGATTTATATTTAAAATCACTTTTGAAATGAAATATTTTATAGAAACTACTTCTTTCTACTTACTGCTTCAGCCTTAACCACAGTACTGTGGTCACTAACGTATACCACCTCACGTTTTCGCACTCGATTTTCACTGAGATGGAAGTCGATGGCACTGCCGAAAAGTTTGGTTTTGCAGAAAACATTGGACTACGGCTAAACAGCCCAGGAAGGAATTTTAACAAAGAACTACTTCTTTGTTGCCGATAACGTACTACACATAAAAAATTCTCCCCTCCCCCTTCAACTATAATTTTCATTTAGAGAAATTACCCCCCCCCCCGTTCGCCAAACCTCTTCATTTATACATATTTCATCTACGTTTCTACAGTGGATTATTATGAGCTTCTTATCAAGATACTTTATTTATGAAAATTAAGTACTTTACTCTTGTTAAAACATAAAACGTTGCAGGTAAACTACCCCTTTCTCTAAACCGATCTACACCAAAATCAATAGACCTTCAGTCCTCTACAATGCAGGGATGCATGCAAAAAAATATTTGATTCTGTTTCAATTTGTGGCAGTTATCGTTCGTCATGAAAACATTTCTCTTGTTACAACATAACATGTTTCGGGTAAACTACCCCTTTCCCTTTACCGATCTTCACCAAAATCAACAGGCCTTGAGTTCTCTACAATTTAGGAACGTTTGCAAAAAATTATTTGATTTTCTTTGAATTTACAGCAGTTATCGTTCGTCATAGAAAAAATTACCCTTGTTAAAACATAAAAAGTTGCAGGTAAACTACCCCTTTCTCTAAATCGATCTTCACCAAAAATAATAGGTCTTGAGAACTCTACAATTCATGCCAGTATGCAAATAATCATTTGATTGTTTTAATTTGCGGCTCTTATCGTTTGCCATAGTAAATACCCTTGTTAAAATATAAAACGTTGCAGGTAAACTACCCCTTTCCCTTAACCGATCTTCAACAAAATCAACAGACCTTGAGTTCTGTATAACTCAAAAAGGTATGCAAAAGAGTTGTTGATTCGGTTTGAATTTACGGCAGTTATCGTTCGTCATAAAAAAATTACCCTTGTTAAAACATAAAATGTTGCAGGTAAACTACCCTATTCCCTTTACCGATCTACACCAAAACCAGCAGGTCTTGAGAACTCTACAATTCAGGGCTGTATGCAAAACATTATTTGATTCTGTTTGAATTTGCGGCTGTTATCATTTGCCATAGAAAAAAATTACCCTTGATAAGAAAAACGTTGCCAGTAAACTACCCCTTCCAGTTAACCGATCTTCACCAAAAACAACAGATCTTGAGTACTCTACAAATCAGAGGTGTATGCAAAAAAGTATTTGATTATGTTTGAATTTGCGGCTGTTATCGTTTGTCATAGAAAATACTCTTTTATCACATAAAACGTTGCCGGTAAACTACCCCTTTCCCTTTACCAATTTCACCAAAAACAATAGGTCCTGAGAACTCTATAATTCATGGCTGTATGCAAAAATTATTTGATTCTGTTCAAAAATGCAGCTTTTAACGTTTGCCATAGAAAAAAATTACCCTTGATTAAAAAAAACCGTTGCTGGTAAACTACCCCTTTCCCTTAACCGATCTTCACCAAAAACAATAGGTCTTGAGTACTCTACAAATCAGGGCTACATGCAAAACAGTATTTGATTCTGTTTGAATTTGCGGCTCTTATCGTTTACCATAGAAAATACCCTTTTAAAACATAAAACGTTGCTGGTAAACTACCCCTTTCCCTTAACCGATCTTCACCAAAAACAATAGGTCTTGAGAACTCTACAATTCAGGCCAGTATGCAAATAATCATTTGAGTCTGTTTTAATTTACGGCTGTTATCGTTTGCCATAGAAAATACCCTTGTTAAAACAAAAAAACGTTGCTGGTAAACTACCCCTTGCCCTTAACCGATCTTCACCAAAAACAATAGGTCTTGAGTACTCTACAAATCAGGGCTGTATGCAAAAAATTATCTGATTCTGTTTGAATTTGTGGCTGTTATCGTTTGCCATAGAAAAAAAATCTACAGGCAGACAGATAGACACACACACACTTTTCGAAAAATTACTTTTTTTCATGTTTTGAATGTAGTACAATCAGAATCTGCAATAATCTCGAACACGATTTTTTTTGCCATCACCATACTTCCATTTCCTTAAGGAACATGGAAGTAAAATATCGGTATGGAGAACCATACATGACTTCCATGTTCTAAGATTTATATTTAAAATCATTTTCGAAATGAAATATTACCATAGAAACTACTTCTTTCTACTTACTGATTCAGCCTTAACCACATTACTGTGGTCACTAACGTATACCACCTCACGTTATCGCACTCGATTTTCACTTATGATGGAAGTCGATGGCATTGCCGAAACGTCTGGTTTTGTAGAAAACATAGGACTACGGCCAAACATCCCGGGAAGGAATTTTAACAAAAACTATTTTTTGTTGCCGATAATGTAGTACACACATATATATATATATATATATATATATATATATATGTAAAATAAGCATAAAATTAATGGCTTGTATAAGTTAATGATTGCTCTCCATTAAGTAGTGCTCAAGTTTCCAAAGTTTTAATATTATGATGTCCGTAATTAAAACATCAGAGCAGGTTTAGTGTGTATGAGGGTACACCGTGGACAAAAATTTTCAACATTTCCTATTGGGCGTCGCTTAGAGTAAAGCTGCGAATCTACAGTGTCCGTTTCACAGAACAAACACGCAGAAAAGAAGGAGCGCTCTGAAGTCACTCATGGAACCTCAGCATCTTGCAGAGGGTTCATTCCCTAAAGACGAAAAGTCTGTCTATGAATCATTCCTCTCTAAACACGTGCAGTTACACGGGAAGTGCCCAGCGATCCACAGGAAGCAAATCGCTATCCACGCTGGACACTTTTTCGGCTTGCACGCGTTATGCTGGTATGGGTTTCGGCACTTTCCATTTAAAAAGCGTGCAAATGTAAGAAAATAGACATGAGTGAGGCCAGAAATAACGCAAATTTTGTGTGTGTGTGTTCCCTGACTTTTTATTGCGGTAGTCATAATAATAAAATGGAAACGTAAACATTACATAACTGAGATATGCTTGCCTGCCACGAACGATATATTTTTTCTCATACATGATTTACACTAAAATGAAAAAATTATAATTTTATTGCCTGGCAACAAACTTATTTTATTTTTAACAATTACCATTGTTTGAAAAAGTTTAAATGAATTTTCAAGTACTTTACTGTTGTTAAAACGTAAAAGGTTGCAGGTAAACTACCCCTTCCCCTTAAACGATCTTCACCAAAATCAAAAGTCCTTGAGATCTCTACAATTCAGGGACGTATGCAAAAAATTATTTGATTCTGTTTGAATTTGCGGCTGTTATCGTTTGCCATAGTAAATTACCCTTGATAAAAAAAGTTGCTGGTAAACTACCCCTTCCCCTTAACCGATCTTCACCAAAAACAACAGGTCTTGAGTACTCTACAAATCAGGGCTGTATGCAAATAATCTTTTGATTCTGTTTGAATTTGCGGCTGTTATCGTTTGCCATAGAAAATACCCTTGTTAAAACATAAAACATTGCTGCTAAACTACCCCTTTCCCTTAACCGATCTTCACCAAAATCAACAGATCTTGAGAACTCTACAATTTAGGGCAGTATGCGAAACATTATTTGATTCTGTTTTAATTTGCGACTGTTATCGTTTGCCAAAAAAAAAAAATACCCTTGCTAAAAAAAAACCGTTGCAGGTAAACTATCCCTTTCCCTCAACCGATCTTCACCAAAAACAATAGGTCGTGAGTACTCTACAAATCAGGACTGTATGCAAAAAATTATTTGATTCTGTTTGAATTTGCGGCTGTTATCGTTTGCCATAGAAAAAAATCTATAGACAGATAGACAGACAGACCCTTTTCAAAAAACGACTTTTTTTCATGTTTTGAGTGTAGTACAATCAGAATCTGCAATAATATCGAACACGATTTTTTTTTGCCATCACCATACTTCCATTTCCTTAAGGAACATGGAAGTAAAATTACCCTTGATAAAAAATACATTGCAGGTAAACTACCCCTTTCCCTTAACCGATCTTTATCAAAAACAATTGGTCTTGAGTACTTTACAAATCAGAGCTGTATGCAAATAACTATTTGATTCTGTTTGAATTTGCGGCTGTTATCGTTTCCCATAGAAAATACCATTTTAAAACATAAAACGTTGCCGGTAAACTACCCCTTTCCCTTAACCGATCTTCACCAAAAACAATAGGTCCTGAGAACTCTACAATTTAGGGCTGCATACAAAAAATTATTTAATTCTGTTTGAATTTGCGGCTGTTATCGTTTGCCATAGAAAATAATTACCCTGGATTAAAAAAAAATATCGGTATGGAGAACCATACATGACTTCCATATTCTAAGATTTATATTTAAAATTATTTTCGAAATGAAATATTACCATAGAAACTACTTCTTTCTACTTACTGTTTCAGCCTTAACCACAGTACTGTGGTCACTAACGTATACCACCTCACGTTATCGCACTCGATTTTCACTGATGATGGAAGTCGATGGCATTGCCGAAATGTCTGGTTTTGTATAAAACATTGGACTACGGCCAAATATCCCGGGAAGGAATTTTAACAAAAACTACTTCTTTGTTGCCGATAACGTTGTACACATATATATCAGTGGCGAAGTTACATGGAGGCAATTGAGGCAATGCCTACCCTAAAAAATTCTGTAGAATAAAAATTATAAATACGTATGAACTACATAACGTAAAGATTATACATTGTTACTGCGACTGTCAAATTTATTAAACCGAAACGTGCTTTATTGAGTGACCGCTAGATGGTGACAGGTGAGATTCGGCATAGTTCGTTTAAAGCGAATGAGGCAACCTGAACTTGCCTCAGCGTTTTTTGTATACATCGTATGTAAGCAATGTAGTGGTGTGATAGGGAAGTGTAGGGAGGGGGGATTGTCCCGCGCTGTACACATAGAGCGTTGAGGCATGCCTCACTTCTGTGGTCCAAACAGTTAAGTTAAAGCGCCTGTGTTGTTTCTAAGTGTTTATTTTATGCGGTTATTAAAAGTGTCACTGTTATTCCGCTGAACTAACAGATGATCAAGATTGTTATTTGAATTATTTGTAACATTAAACATATATATAGAAACTAATCAAGTTTAAAAATTTGAAGTTAAATCAGTTGTATTATTGTGTATGACTAATACAAGGATTGTTCAATAGACACACGTATAGAGCTGGAAAGCATTTTTTATTCAACGATTTTAAAAGAAGTCGCCAATAACATTAAGACATGAGTTCCACTGTTGCACTAACCTGTAGATCCCCTGCTAGTAAAATTCTTACGGCTGTTTGTGGAACCATTCGGTTACAGCAAACTCTAACTCAGCGTCCGATTTGACCCACCGTCCTTTTAGTGATTCCTTAAAAAAAATTTAAGATAAGATTTTTGCCTACCCATTCATTAACTACTAGCTTCGCCAGTAAGCAAATTGATGTCCATTTTTTCGGCTTGCACGCGTTATGTTGGTGTGGGTTTCGGCACTTTCCATTTAAAAAGCGTGCAAACGTAAGAAAATAAACATGAGTGAGGCCAGAAATAACGTGAATTGTGTGTGTCTGTGTGTGCGTGCGTGCGTGCGTGTGTGTGTGTGTGTGTGTGTGTGTGTGTGTGTGTGTGTGTGTGTGTGTGTGTGTGTGTGTGTGTGTGTGTGTGTGTGTGTGTGTGTGTTACCTGCCTTTTTATTGCCGTATTAAATGAAAAATATTATATTACATTAAAATGAAAAAATTTTAATTTTATTGCCTGGCAACAAAATTATTTTATTTTTAACAATTACCATTGTTTCAAAAAGTTTAAATAAATTTTCAAGTACTTTACTCTTGTTAAAACGTAAAAGGTTGCAGGTAAACTACCCCTTCCCCTTAACCGATCTTCACCAAAATCGAAAGTCCTTGAGACCTCTACAATTCAGGGACGTATGCAAAAAATTATTTGATTCTGTTTGAATTTGCGGCAGTTATCGTTTGCCATAGAAAATACGCTTGATAAAAAACATTGCAGGTAAACTACCCCTTCCCCTTAACCGATCTTCACCAAAAACAATAGGTCTTGAGTACTCTACAAACCAGGGCTGTATGCAGAAAATTATTTGATTCTGTTTGAATTTGCGGCTGTTATCGTTTGCCATAGAAAATACCCTTGTTAAAAAAATGTTGTAGGTAAACTACCCCTTTCCCTTAACCGATCTTCACCAAAAACAATAGGTCTTGAGAACTCTACAATTTAGGGCTGTATGCAAATAATCTTTTGATTCTGTTTGAATTTGCGGCTGTTATCGTTTGCCATAGGAAATACCCTTGTTAAAACATAAAACGTTACAGGTAAACTACCCCTTTCCCTCAACCGATCTTCACCAACATCAACAGGTATTGAGAACTCTACAATTCAGGGCTGTATGCGAAACATTATTTGATTCTGTTTGAATTTGCGGCTGTTATCGTTGGCAAAAAAAAAAATTTCCCTTGATAAAAAACCGTTGCAGGTAAACTACCCCTTCCCCTCAACCGATCTTCACCAAAAACAATAGGTCCCGAGTACTCTACAAATCAGAGCTGTATGCACAAAATTATTTGATTCTGTTTGAATTTGCGGCAGTTATCGTTTGCCATAGAAAATACGCTTGATAAAAAACGTTGGCGGTAAACTACCCCTTCCCCTCAACCGATCTTCACCAAAAATAATAGGTCTTGAGAACTCTACAATTTAGGGCTGTATGCAAATAATCTTTTGATTCTGTTTGAATTTGCGGCTGTTATCGTTTGCCATAGGAAATACCCTTGTTAAAACATAAAACGTTACAGGTAAACTACCCCTTTCCCTCAACCGATCTTCACCAACATCAATAGGTCTTGAGAACTCTACAATTCAGGGCTGTATGCGAAACATTATTTGATTCTGTTTGAATTTGCGGCTGTTATCGTTTGCCAAAAAAAAAAATTTCCCTTGATAAAAAAAAAACCGTTGCAGGTAAACTACCCCTTTCCCTCAACCGATCTTCACCAAAAACAATAGGTCGCGAGTCCTCTACAAATCAGGGCTGTATGCAAAAAATTATTTGATTTTGTTTGAATTTGCGGCAGTTATCGTTTGCCATAGAAAAAAAATCTACAGACAGACAGACACACAGACAGACACACACACAGACACTTTTCGGAAAACGACTTTTTTTCATGTTTTGAGTGTAGTACAATCAGAATCTGCAATAATCTCGAACACGATTTTTTTTGCCATCACCATACTTCCATTCCTTAAGGAATATGGAAGTAAAAACATTGCAGGTAAACTACCCCCTTTCCCTTAACCGATCTTCACCAAAAACAACAGATCTTGAGTACTCTACAAATCAGGGCAGTATGCAAAAAATTATTTGATTCTGTTTGAATTTGCGGCTGTTATCGTTTGCCATAGAAAAATATCTACAGAGAGACACACAGACACTTTTCAAAAAACGACTTTTTTCATGTTTTGAGTGTAGTACAAACAGAATCATCTGCAATAATCATGAACACGATTTTTTTTGCCATCACCATACTACCATTTCCTTAAGGAACATGGAAGTAAAAAGTAAAAAATGGATGAATCCTGTTTATACATTTTTCTGTTTACTGGTACCGTTGTCTTTATTAATTTTATTTTTGAATCGTCTTTTGCCTTAATAAGATTTTATCAATAGTAGTGCTACTATAACCAATGGCTTTTGCAATTGCAATATGCTTTAATGTATTAACATTGTCAACATTGTCTACTGGTTTTTTACAACTGATTAACAAAGAAATTAAAGGCATCCATTTTCTGTGAGTGGATGAATGGTTGAAGCATGAATAGTGTCAGTGTAGCCAGTTTTCTGTATATTTTAAATTTTAAGTAGGTAATTCCCTACTTTTGTTAGATCTACGAAATTTATATTATTGGCGTTTTCCATCTCCAGAGTAAATTTCAATTTTAGGTGAATACTGTTTATGTAGTGCTTAAAGGCCTTTGCCTGTCTATACATTCTCCTGAAAGTAAAAAGTGTGTCATCCATATCTCTAGTATGTAAGATTTGTTTAATAGATCCATATTTTCAACTTGCTTAAGATAAAGAGTCTTCAAAAAGAACTCTAAGGGATGAACCCATTGCTAGCGTATCATCCTAAGTATAAAATTGTTTATCACAGTAAAATAATTTTTAAATGGTACAGATTTTAATAATACAATAAGCTCTTCAATTTTCTGTTGATTTAAACCATCCAATTTCTCTAGTTTACAAAATTACACTTGCCTCAGGTACAGGGGTATAAAGGTTAATGACATCAAAAGATAATAATTTGCACTGTAGATGTATTTTAAATGACTTTACATAGTGCATATAAAATTAAACTTATGAAGAACACAACGATAATAGCATTTAAGAGCATCTATCTATCATGGTCTAAGATTACTCTTGACATTAAAGTGATAGAACAGGTCATTATTACAGCTTTATACTCCTTTCAGAGCTGCCTCTCTCCTTTACAATTTTTCCTGAGAAGAACTTTAATCTTTTATATACCAGAACGATCTTTTTCTTTGTGTGTTAATAATCCTCCAATTCTTTGCTATCTGCTATATATTTTTTCATTTACCTCCTGATTCATTAGCCTTCTATATTCTTCTTCCAATTTCCTTGGCCCATATATTCATTTTTCAAACTTTGCCATGTTAACTTGCTGAACTGCTACTTGTCTACTTGGTGAACAGTTCATGGTTTATGACTTGAAAATGGTCGAAACACTGAAAGGCCTCATCCGGAACATGACAAATAGCAATTCAGTAAGTAAACACAACAAAGTTGGAATTACAGTGACTCCTAATTCAAATAACAAGGTGAACAATATCCCTTTTTTATGTTACTTACAAAAATTTTGGGTCTCTTTTCATCAACTCTTATAAGGCATAACTGTCTCCATTGCATAGACAACTGGACATCTCGTGTTGCTAACCAACATAGATATTAATATGTTTTTGTAACATGTACCTAGATATTTTATACATTATAGATAGACTAGTTATTAGATTTTTGTTATTTATATATTTTAATGAAACAAAAAAGGGAGATGTATAAAACAAGAAAAATAAAGTTGTACTCACAATTAAGTTAAATACAAATTATATTATGTTTTTGAGCCTTTATTTAACTGAATTTATCTATTGTGTCTCAGAATCTAAACAAGATGCAGTTTTTTTTTCTACAGGCCAAGTTTTTCAATCTTTGATCACTCATAATTCATTTAAGTTATTTTTTTTTTTATTAAGTTTTGAGAAACTTTTTACACATGAGGCCACATACATGCAAAATTGTTAAACAAATCTATATGATGAGACATAGGTTAGAAGCAGATTCAAGAAGCATCATTTGACAATAATATATTTGGCAATGAAGGACTTCCTTGACTGTTAATATAATTGCCCTTCTGCAGTGATATTAATACCACCTATTGTTGTTGAGATCTTTTTTACTTTTTGCACCATTTGTTCTTTATCAGAGTTATGAGGTACACGATTGAACTTATCTACAGCCATTTCTAAATCAAATAAGTTTGATTGTAGAATATTAAATGTACTTTATATCTTTTTCATTACAGAAGAACCTTTGTGGTGACAACTGTAATGGATTCTAGTGACTCTTTTGTGGAACCTATTCAGAGGCTCCTCTCTTGAAGGGATCAGGAGTAGACATCCCCACTACCCTCCTTAATTCCACACTGATGCTATGTTCAATTTTCAAGTACCTTGCATTTTGATTACTCAACATTTGTCTCCAAATATTTAAAATTAGACAGTTCTTAAAAATTAATATTTTCCCAACTCCATTTTCTTTCATTCAATCCTCTTTTTTCCTTCTCATTTTCAAATATTTGGTATCGTCAGGAAAATTGTTGATCAGGTTTGAAAAAATATTGAAATAAATTTATTAAAAAAAAAATTGTCACTAATATTTGCTTATACATATAGATTAAATAAAACGTCCACTTACATCACAAGAAAATTAATATTTATATTTATTTCTTCAATGCATATAGCATATTGTATATATAGTAGTATATAATATAAACACTCAGACACACAGATAAAGTGCAGATTAACATTAGAGTGTTCAATTTCAAATACAACTACACACTAGAGTAATCAGAACCCTGTCTCTTTATTATATAATAATTATATACATAAATAATTCAATTACAAGAAGTAATTTGAAAATGTTGACAGAAATTTTAGTACATTTTGCTGTGGTCCCAAACAGAATTGTCATAATCAAAGACTTTTAATTTGTAGTTGATTCTTATTACACATTGATTTTATGACAGACTGCTATTATTTTGTTTTGATTTGTTTTGTTTCCAGCAATATATGTTAAACTTCAAATTTAATTGATTTACATTTTTTCTCAGCTGAATTTAAATATATACACATACACATACCATTTTACTCTATATTTAAACTTCCTGCAAAAAGAGAGTGAAGATTTTTCCAATCCATTCAGTTCCACAATGATTATACTTTGTCGTGTAATCACAATAAATATTTTCAGTGTAAATTATATAGGATTACTATTATCTCTGGTTTAAATGTACACAAAAGTAATTTATGCAGACTGATGTTTGGCACAACTGTAACAAACATATGATACTGGTGTCAAATGCCTTTTAATTATCATAGAGATCTGTATTTCAATCTTCTTCACATATAACAAAATGTGTGTATCTTGTACAGGCCAAATAATACATCTGATTAACAAGTTTATAAAAAATAAATTTTGATATCATAGATTTAATATAAATTATCTCTACAGAACATATGAAATCATGGGAAACTTACAGCACATAAAAATTATTTGCGGAGTTTATTCATATAAAATAAAATGAATAATTATAAATAATTAATTTTTTGATCCCATAACCAAAAGTACTTGATGAATTGTGTACAAAAACTTCACAAGTTAAAATAATCTGATCCACATCACAATAATAAGCAGACTATACGAATAAAACAGCACTGTGCTAAAACGTGAGCAAAAATTATGTTATAGGTAATCTGTTTTAATTTTTTGGAAATAAAATATGCCATAACTGTGTGATTTACAGCATGATGAATCAAAACTAAGTGCTTACTGGAACTTGGATTATACCTCATAAGCTGCATGTTGGTATATGATATTATGTGTAAAATATATTAGCCTCTGGACAAATGCAGTACCAAGCTCCATGCTTTTTGACATAGAAATATTACTTGATGTAAGTGAAAGTTTTAACTTTCCTATGGTGCCACACTGTACTAATATTGAAGTAGTTAACTGAATTTTGAAAATCCAGCTGAAGATACTTTCTACAAATAAACTATTTTGAATACTGAATATTACAAGATCTAACTGTCATAAGGTTTGTAACTACTTGGTAATTAAAAATTGTTCAAAATATACATAGATAACCTTCAAAATATCTCCAAAGCTATATTCTGCATAGATAGATAAGAACAGGCAGAAGCTACATTTAGCTAGGTTTAGAAAAGTGTTATCATGCCTAACAGTACAATCAGTTTGCATCAGGTAATCCATGTATAAGATAAACTTAATTTTGATACACACTTATCTTTCTCATTGACTATGAACTTGCATTTGATTGTGTCTACAGGGTAAATTTACATCCAAAATGTTTACTCCATGACAGAAAAGAGGGTTTCCCATGCATTTAATTAGAGTTATACAAATCTGAACAAAAACACTATAATTACTGATTTGGACAAAGACAAGGAAGTCATTTCTGAAATTAGAATAAATCGAGTTGTTCAGAAGAAATGTGAACCTACACTGCTCAATATCCATACTGTTAAAAAATACATTCTTATTAAAAAATATCACTGTACAATAGAATTTAAAAAAATACACATTCATATTCATGTACACGGATAACTAAATCAATAATAAATATACATACACATATATACTTGAAACTATAGTACATGTTTGTTTATATATGCTAGAAAATATATTGAGATACCAATAAACAGAAAACGACCGATACTATTATATCACTGTTTGGCACAATAAAAAAAACATGTGTCAAAAACATAGGAAAACTCTGATACACCATTAAATAAATTATTTTTTTATGTAGCAGTTATAAAAAGGTGTCACTTTTTTTAGTATATGAAATGGGTATAACCTTTCAAATGATAATACAAGTAATAGGAAACATGAAACCTATGAAAATTTAAAATGCTGATTCCTATCATAATGAAAATATATTTCTGCTATGGGACGGCAAATGCCACTTTAAAAAACAAAAGCAAAATGTGGAAAAAGAAAATCTTTGAAGTAAAAGTTTTGATTATATTTTTCTTTAATACAAAGATAATATTTTTTATACAAAACTGTGGTGTTTTCTCAGCGCTTTACATTTTATATATGAGAATCAGGATAGAAAAAAAGAAGATAACATGTACAGAACTAGATGTGGGGAAGAGTTATAACTTCTGGTTCCTTGATTGATAAATCAGTAATCTGGAACAAACTTGATAAATGGCCATTGACATTTTTTGGTCTAATCAAAGAAATAACAGTTATTCTTAAATAAAATTCAGAAAGTAGAAAGGGTTGTAATATGTATTAAAACTCTGGTAGGTACACCTCACTTTTAGAAGAAAAAAGCTATGCTCAATTGTGTGTGTGTGTGTGTGTGTGTGTGTATGTGTGTGTGTGTGTGTGTGTGTGTGTGTGTGTGTGTGTGTGTGTGTGTGTGTGTGTGTGTGTGTGTGTGTGTGAAATATATGCTTGGGGTTAGTATTAACCATGCCAAATAGTACCTTTTTTATATTGGGCTGTAATGGGGTAAAATGGGGTGTTTTATTTTATTTCATATTTTAATCAATGTATAAATACGGCAGCGAGTCCCCTACGTAAACCGGTTACAGTCAAACAAAGAACGCAGTAAGAACGTTGCAATTTTGCAAGCGGGCGCGGCAAGACGCATTACAATTCCAAGAAATCAAATGTGTGTGATACGCCCTCAAGCGCGCAACTTGAGCACGCGCGCGGACAGGACGCCAAGACGCCTCAACCAGGAATCAACCAACATGGCTAAATTGTTAATTTGTTTGCCACGTGCTACGTTGCGGACGGAAATACGGACAAACCACACCCATCTGAGTGACGTGACTAGTGGCCTCAAAATTTTGTCAACATCCAATACACCTGGACAACCCATGTTACCTGTGCAGTGACGAACATTTTCACACAAGAAGGCATTGGTTTTCCTGTCCAGCAACCCGACGTGGTGGGAGACTTTTTGGTAACGCTCTCCGCAGTCGACTAACAATATAGGCCATGCGTGGTCAAACTTAATTTTCTGCTCGGGCAATTTAAAGGTCCGCCGACCATAACAGTATATAAATAAAAAAAAAAGTATAAATCAAAGTAAAGTAGTATAAACCAGTGACTAAGTGCAGCTTCCAAAATGAATGGAACCATAACATTTTTTTATCAAAAAAGGAATGGTGTGTGTGACACGCAATGCGGTCGACGGAGACGCCACGGTAAACTGTAACTGTATCCAAATCAAAATTATTATGATTATATATAAAAGGGGGTTTAAAGTAATTATATAAAAGGGGGTTTTCGTATGAATGAGTGGATGGGCAATCTGGGTCGCTTTGATAGATTCATAAATATATTAGAATAAGTTAAGGTGTTAAAATAAATGTTTATGTTATATCTGTTTTAAAGAAAATGAAAGTAGCAGTAATATGTCAATTGAGTTAGAAGGATGAGTAAGGTGTGTATTTGAAAGAAAGTAGAGAATGAAATTAAATGAGATTTGTTTCAAATGAAATGCGAGTCGAGTACGTTAGTAAGGTAACCTGAAGGTCATACTTGTATTTCGCAGTTCGTGCATCGAACCTTGGACTAAAAGGTAAGTCATCACAATGAATAAAATTTAATAATTAAATGTGTTAATAAGTGATTACACAATTGGCGCCCGAACAGGGACTCGATTTGTAAAATAGTTATAAATCGGCACCTACAAGCGAATACAAGTATGGTTTAAAGGTTAAGTAACAGTATGTAAAACAACAAATCAAGGTTAGATTAAGTATAAGATGTTGTACATGTAAATTAAGAATTAGTTAAACAAAAATTAGTAAATTGACAACTTAAAAATGGCAGGAAATAATGAAAACGATGTAAATGAAATAACCAATGTTGACAATTTCGATGAATCAGTTATTATGAATAATGTTGAGGTCCACTCGACTCCAAATGTGGGTCAGGACAATAAAATAAAACTAAATGTTACAAGTGAAATGAATATTACAGATGATTCGGGGATTCAAATAACCCCAAAATTAAGTAGGGAAAATAAAATTAATGATGATGAAGTCAGCTTCACTGACAATAAAACAGAAAGTCAGTCGATACAGGTCCAAGGTAAAAAATCTGACGATAGCTATGAAATGTTTAAAATGATACAAGCAATGATAGAAAAACAGAGTGTAAAGTTTGATGAACAAAAAAAAAACGAAATTAATGTAAAATTTGACATACAAAATGGTAATTTCAATGCCAAATTTGATGAACAAAATAGTAAATTTGATAAATTAAGCAATGACTTTGATAGAAAATTTGATGAACAAAAGAGTAGTTTTGACACCAAATTTGATGAACAAAATAATAAATTTGATGAGTTGAAAAACCATATGAATGAAATTAATAAGCGGTTTGAAAATACTAACGAAGAGTTTGCTAGTAAATGTAACTATTTAAATACCAAATTAGATAATGCAGTGAAGAGTATAGACATTAAAATTAATGAAAGAGATGAAAAAATTGACAAACAAATTTGTGAAATCACACAAAATATTGAAAGCAAAATAAATGGTGTAAATGAGCAGATGACAAATGAAATTAAAACTCAAGTTAAAGAACAGTGTGTAGAGATAGAAAGTAAGTGTATTAATAAGATTGATGTTGACATAAAAAATAAAATAATGGAGATAGAGAGTGTGTGTAAACAATCTGTGCAAGAGAGTGTGGGGGCTATGAGTAATATGAAATTATAAATGATAATAAATTAAAAGTAATTGAGCGAGACATCATAGAAATCAAAGACGAACTACATGTGGCCGTAAGCCAAAATTTAAATAGTGTTGCGGAGCGAGTGTTGTGTACTCGCGAAGCAAAAGACGATATAGAACTCGAACAATTTAATTGTGACAACAGTAGAATACACCCGATGCAATTTCTGAATAGGGTAAGGGAATTTAACCGGTTTAATAGTAGTAGTTGGGAGGTTAAATTGTTAAAAATTTTTAAATGTTTTAAGGGTAGTTCCGAAATATGGGCCGAGGTACACAATACGGAGTGGAGTAGCTATGAAAAGTTCGAAGTAGCGTTTAAGAGTAAATATTGGTCCGAAAAGATCAGGAAATTTTACGTAGTAAAATCATGGGAACGGGGAATTTTGGGAGAGTAAACAACCACCTAACCATATACGTAATGAAAATATTTAATGAAGCAAAATACCTAGAACCGCCGTTGCCATTCCGATCTTTTGTTAGACATATTAGTAAACACTTGCCGAGAGAGATACAAATTACACTAATGACACGGGAAATTATGGAAATTACCGAATTAGAAAAAATATTAGATATATTTCAGAACATAAGAGAGCAGGATATGAGTAGGCGTATAAACACACCAACAGCACACATCAACGGAAATTATAATCAACCCAGAAAATTATAATCAACATAACGGAAATTATGCTATAAGAACGACATGTTTTAGATGTAACAAGGCGAGAGAATGTCAGCGCAGTGAAAGACCGTACAACCAACAAAATCAGCCGCAGAGAGGAGCAGAGAACAACAGAGGAGCGCCAAGGGGAAATGGAAGCGGCAACAGAGGCAGAGGAGGATATAAACAAGCCGTGGTAGGTCCATCCACGGGAAACTAGAAGAGACAATGGGGAACCGGGCCCAGCCATTGTCGAAGGAGAACCCTGGGGTCCAAGAGGAGTATAACTACCAAAGTAATATAATTATCAAGGACATGGCGAAGGAGTTACTGGAGGAGGATAATGCAGAAATGACAGAAACCAAAACCGGATTGACAGAGGTAATCGTCAACATCGAAGGTAAGAATTTCAAAACATTAATAGACACAGGAAGTGAGATATCAGTGATTTCAGAAAATGTAATGGTAGAATTAAAAGAGATAAATAAAAATATACCGTCATTACCAGTTGCGGGCATAACAGTAGTGGGGGTAACTGGAGTACGGAGTAAAAGAGTTACTAAACAAGTACAATTAAATATATACATTAATGAAATAGAATTTGAGAATACCTTTCTAGTGGTTAAGGGACTGAATTTAGATGTAATTTTGGGAAATGATTTTTTGGAGAGAAACCGGGCAGTAATAGATTTTAACAAATGGATGGTAGAATTTAAAAGAGGGGGTGAACCAGTCAGGGTTAATTTTAGGAGAGTGTTAGATGAAGTTAGAGTTACAGGGGTAAAGATGATACAAAACCGAGTAGACGAGGGAATTATAGAAACAAGAGTGAATGTATGTCAAGAGAGTGAGAGTGTAGAGAATGATGAGAGAGTCTGGGAAAATAGGGCAGATAAATTTTTTAATGAGGGTGTAGTTGTAGGGAATCCCCAACGACAGGAGTTGTGGGCAGTTGTTGAACGTTTTAGAGATGTGTTTGCTGAGTTGCCTGGAAAAGCCAGGGACTACGTATGCGAGTTGAAGGTTTGAGAACACTCACCCTACATGCAGAGAAGTTATCCAGTGCCGTTTTCAAAGAGGAGAGCAGTACAAGAGGAGTTGGACCGGATGATGGAAGGAGACATTGTTGAAAGAACTATATCGCCATACTCGAATCCATTAGTGGTGGTCATCAAGAAGGATGGAAAGGTAAGGTTGTGCTTAGACGCTAGAAAAATTAACCGAATTATAATACCTGACCGGGAGTCACCAGAACCTATGAATGAAATTTTCCAGAAATTTAGCGGAGTCAAGTATATGACCTCTTTAGATTTGACAGCAGGGTACTGGCAAGTTCCATTAGCGCCAGAGAGCCGGAAATATACTGCATTTCTCTTCAATGGTAAGAACTATCAATTTAAGCGTCTACCATTCGGACTAAACACTAGTGTAGCCAGTTTTATAAAATGTTTAGATATGATACTCCAACCTAAGGACTTATATTTTTTAACTGTATACATTGACGACATATTAATAGCATCAAGAACATTCCCGGAACATTTAGAACATATAGAATACGTATTAAATAAATTGCAAAGTGGGGGATTAACAGTTAATTGGGAGAAGTCAAAATTCCTACAAACTGAGATACATTTTTTAGGTTTTATTATTACTCCAGAGGGTATTTTAGCAAACCCAGATAAAGTAGAAGCTATCATACGTTTTCCAGAACCTAAAAATATTAAACAGTTACAAAGCTTTTTAGGATTATGCAACTTTTATCGGAAATTTCAGAGAAATTATGCGCAGATTACCTCTAAACTAAGTGCGGTCTTACAAAAGAATAAACAATGGAAATGGGGCGAAGAGGAAAGAATTGTTTTTAATGAAATTAAAGAGAAGTTTATAAATACGATAATGATGAATCACCCCGATTTTCAGAAAAAATTTTATTTACAGACAGATGCCAGCAACATAGCCCTCGGCGCAGAACTCTACCAGGAGGGTGAGGATCAGGAACACCGGACCATAGCTTTTGCCAGCAGGACTTTATTGGCAGTGGGAAGGAACTACATGACAACAGAGAAGGAGTTGCTGAGCATCGTCTTCGCCGTAAAGAAATTTCGCACCTACCTTCTAGGAAACCAAACCGTCATCAGGACAGATCATAAGGCCTTATCATTTTTGAACACGTGTAAGTTGACTCATAGCAGACTAACCAGGTGGGTTCTAGCATTACAAGAATATCACTTTTCATGGGAATACATAAAGGGGACAGATAACAAAGTACCAGACACTCTTTCCAGGGTAGATGCAATAGATAGTAAAACAGGGAGGGATCTGAAAGAAATAGAAATTTTTCGATTAACAAGGGAAGATAGAATTTTTGGGGAGGAATTAAGGGAGATTAAGAACATGCAGAGACCAGAAAATAAATTGAGTAAAATAATAGCTAGTTTAGAAGCAGATATAAATAGGTCAGAGTACAATACACATTTCCAAATATATCAGGGAATTCTGTTTAAGAAAGTAGAAGGGGGTGAATGGGATTGGAGGTTAATGATACCTGATGAGTTAGTAGATAGAATTATTTGGGATTGTCATCTAAGATATGGGCATTTTGGTCCGAAAAAATATACAAATGTTTTAAAAGAGTCATGTGTATTCAAAATTATGGAGAAGAGAGTTAGAAGAGTGTTAAGAGTTTGCGATTTGTGTCAAAAGTCAAAAGTAGTAAATTATAAGGTTGAAGGGGAAATGAATTTTATAAAAGTAGAAAGACCGTTTGATTTAGTGGCTGTAGATTTGTATGGGCCATTGCCTAAAGGTAGAGGTGGAGTAGTATATGTTTTTGTTGTGTTGGACACTTTTTCTAAGTTTGTTAGGTTGTACAGCGTAAAGAGAGCTACTAGCAAGGTGTTAAGCGAAAAGATCACCAAGGATTACATGATAAATATAGGTAAGCCAAGGGTAATTTTATCCGATCATGGACCACAGTTCATCAGCAGTAAGTGGAGACAGACTCTTGGCTGGGAAGGCATCATACCCAAGCATATGGCAGTTTACCATCCACAGTCAAACCAGGCAGAGCGGGTGATGCGAGAAATCGGCAGGATATTCAGGGCGTATTGTCACTCCAAACACTCAGAATGGCCTTTATACATAAGGAAAGTGGAGGACTGGTTAAACAGCACTACCCATGATTCTACAGGGTTTACACCATACGAACTAATCAAGGGAAACCATCCACCCAGAATATTAGAACAACTTTTTGAATATCCATCAGAAGAAAGAACTATCAACAGGAATGTAAAAATACAACTCGCAAACGAGAGTCTACTCACCAAGGGAGAGAGAAAAAAGCGGAAACATGATAAAAAGGGTAAGTGGGTCAAATACGAGGTAGGCCAATTGGTGTTGGTAAGGAGACATGATTTGTCTAGCGCACAAGATAAAGAAATAAAGAAGTTTTTCCTATTATATGAAGGACCTTACAAGATCGTAGAAATAAAGATGAATAATGCATATGTACTACGCAACCAAATAACGCAGGAGATAGTGGGCACGCAGAATGCTACGAATTTGAAATTATATTGGTCAAGATAAATAATTTGAATTTAACATGTTATTTTATGTTTTCAGAAGGGACTCTCCCCCATTTTCGGGCGGTCACGACCTTACCAGTCCTGGCCGTGGATTTCGGCACTTGGAGGCGGACCATGGTTGGCGGAACTTCCTTCGGGCGGTGAAACGACGATGGTCCGGCGCCACCAAAATTGGTAAAGAGTAGAAATTTCAGCACATTATTGAACGGGGAGGGGGACCCATAAGGTACGTGATATAAATTATAATTTTACACTCAAGGTGCAGCGGTTAGGTGTACCATATCACGTACCAGCACTGCTTTAGAGTGACTGTAAATAGATATGGAGGCTATATTTCAACAAGGCAGTGCGTTCAAGTAAATTTTTTAGTGTCATTGGTAAAAATAAATTTAGCCAATGGCTGCAGTTGCAGAATATTTAAAAAAGATGAGTTTTGCGGGGATGAGTTCGTGCAAGAGCAGACGGCGGGTTAGGATAAATGGGAAAGTAAGAGGAGTAGATTTTGTGTTGAGGGTGATAGAAAGAGAACGTGAATTCACGTAGTGTGTCTGCCCGTGCGCGAGCGCGTCCCAGTGAAACCCCCGTCTTTTTGGGCGATTACTGAATTATCAAGCTAAGGATAAAATTAGCCTCCAATGTAAATACTTATCAATATATAATTTGGAATGTTTATAATTTTAAATTTATGTCAGTAGCTATAGTTTATCTTAGTAAATAAGTGACCATATATAATTATGAAATTTGGATTTTGATGAAAATAATAGTAGTATAACAGTTTGATTTTGAACTTAAATGAATTTTTGAACGAAAGTTGAATGATTTGAATTTAATTAGCTGCTGTGTTTTGAGTTGAAAACGTAAAGTTAATTTGCGAAAAGAAGTTGAAATTTGAAAAACAAAATATTTTAGGAGCGAGTTGAAGTAGAAAACTTGTATGTTTATTAGTAGAAAATTGAATTTGTTCAGAATATAGAAATGAGTATGTGTACGCACCCAGTACTTGCCAAAAGCGACCCAGTGTGCATGTAAGGGGGAACATATTGGTGGAGGATAGGGCATGGTATAATGCCAGGGTTTGGATTTTGGGGTGGAATGATAGAAGGTTAGGTGTACTATGGTGAGTACTGGTCCGGTCCGAGTTTATGGTGTTGGGATCTCGAGTAGAGAAGTCCAGTAATCTCGTTCAGGTGCAGCTATAGTCGCCGAACTAGGGGGGTAGTTTACCCATGATATGTAAAGTATTAAAAGGGGGTTGTTGGCGCCATATCCTCACCGATCCTCTTAGGGGTAGCAATGAGAGTTCTTCTGTCTCGACAAAAGACCTCTCATTGGGGGGGGGTATTGTAATGGGGCAAAATGGGGTGTTTTTTTATTTCATATTTTAATCAATGTATAAATACGGCAGCGAGTCCCCTACGTAAAACGGTTACAGTCAAACAAAGAACGCAGTAAGAACGTTGCAATTTTGCAAGCGGGCGCGGCAAGACGCATTACAATTCCAAGAAATCAGATATGTGTGATACGCCCTCAAGCGTGCAACTTGAGCACGCGCGTGGACAGGACGCCAAGACGCCTCAACCAGGAATCAACCAACATGTCTAAATTGTTAATTTGTTTGCCACGTGCTACGTTGCGGACGGAAATACGGACAAACCACACCCATTTGAGTGACGTGACTAGTGGCCTCAAAATTTTGTCAACATCCAATACACCTGGACAACCCATGTTACCTGTGCAGTGACGAACATTTTCACACAAGAAGGCATTGGTTTTCCTGTCCAGCAACCCGACGTGGTGGGAGATTTTTTGGTAACGCTCTCCGCAGTTGACTAACAATATAGGCCACACGTGGTCAAACTTAATTTTCTGCTCGGGCAATTTAAAGGTCCGCCGACCATAACAGTATATAAATAAAAAAAAAAATGTATAAATCAAAGTAAAGTAGTATAAACCAGTGACTAAGTGCAGCTTCCAAAATGAATGGAACCATAACATTTTTTATCAAAAAAGGAATAGTGTGTGTGACGCGCCATGCGGTCGACAGAGACGCCACGGTAAACTGTAACTGTATCCAAATCAAAATTATTATGATTATATATAAAAGGGGGTTTAAAGTAATTATATAAAAGGGGGTTTTCGTATGAATGAGGGGATGGGCAATCTGGGTCGCTTTGATAGATTCATAAATATATTAGAATAAGTTAAGGTGTTAAAATAAATGTTTAGGTTATATCTGTTTTAAAGAAAAAGAAAGTAGCAGTAATATGTCAATTGAGTTAGAAGGATGAGTAAGGTGTGTATTTGAAAGAAAGTAGAGAATGAAATTAAATGAGATTTGTTTCAAATGAAATGCGAGTAGAGTACATTATTAAGGTAACCTGAAGGTCATACTTGTATTTCGCAGTTCGTGCATCGAACCTTGGACTAAAAGGTAAGTCATCACAATGAATAAAATTTAATAATTAAATGTGTTAATAAGTGATTACACAGGGCACATCCATTTCTCTGCACTTTATCATGAATGTTCTTCCAAATGATGGAATGAATGTATGATAGCAACTATGCACTGGGGTACTTGTGATGTTAAGAAAAAGACATTACTATTAGTTCCAAGAAATGTTTAACAAAAGGTCCAGAGTTCTGCAGTATGAATGAAGAAGTAACCAAACACTAGTTACAGTGATGTTAAATGTTAGATCTAACCATAAAGACATATTACAATAGTAATTAATTAGTGTTAATATTGTAATAATTATAAAATATTGTTTTAATGATTCAAAACCATCAAAAAGGAAAGTTACAATTTCAAAAATCAAGATAAATGTTGACAATATAACTATATCCTACTATTTATGCATGTTAAATGCATCTGGAGAACAAACAACTTAAGTGAAACAGAAAAGAAATGGTTAGTTATGGCAATGTTGTATGAAATGTACGAGTAAAAAATTTTTTAAATGAGTACAATTTCCAGAAGAGACAGTAACTAAATATAGAATTCTTGGTGAGTCGGATGACAGAACAAAATGGAGAACAAACTTTTATAAGTCAGTAACACCTGTTTTGTGTGTGTGTATAATATGTTATATTTTGTTAACTATCTTTAACCCATAATGCCCACTTTCCAATTCACAATGAATAATGAAAATTTCCTATGCTTCCTTTAATAAGCCAATTAAAATATATAGACTATATATATAGTTTTTATGATTTTATTTAACTAATACTGTCGCCAATATGACAAGTAAAATATATTACTTCACGTGATAAAAGAAGTTACAATTAGTCAAATTTTGTGAAACATTTTTTCAGAAAAGAAGTTAGCTTTGTAAAGATTTATTAGAAGAAAGTATAATGAATCCTTGAAACCCTTGGTGTATCTTCTTCTTCTTCTTCTTCTTCTTCTTCTTCTTCTTCTTCTTCTTCTTCTTCTTCTTCTTCTTCTTCTTCTTCTTCTTCTTCTTCTTCTTATTATTATTATTATTATTATTATTATTATTATTATTATCATCATCATCAAATCAAGTACACACTTATGCCACTGACCTTGGAATCAACAATTTAATGAATTTATGACAATTTGTGTTATTTGCTCCCATATATGGTAGCATTCACAATCAATTTCTTGTACTTTGAGCATTTTACTGTTTAGCCTAATCAGTACATGGCTACATTGTTATTTAACCATACAAACTTGTCATTAAAGAAAATTCTAAAAATCTTCAGTTAAACTCCTTCATGAAAAGAGATAACACTGGTATCTAAATTCTATAAAAGAAGTTGATTTGAAGACTTCAGACATTAGTTAAGTAAACAATTCCAAAATATTTAAAACTTTATATCTTTAAGTTATGGACATTGTCAAACAATGTTTTGTTACAATTACAAACTGTTATGAAGATATAAACCAGACAATTGTACAGTAATTAACACCAGATGTTTAATATAGTAAAGGTTCATGGAAGTGTAGATTCAGACAGTCTCACATGACAGTCTAAAAACACAGTGACCAGATTTTTAGAGGCATTTAAAATAAACTCAAAAACAATTACACGAAAAATTGTATAGATTTTTACATTTTGTATAGATCAATGTTAACAGTATTGAATAATGTATGTATATATATTACACCTATGAAATACATAGAAAACTTCAATGTTTATATTTCCTACCATACATTCTGTACAGATTTAAATTACACACAGATACATTTGCATTTTTAAATAAAATATAACATTTTCAAGAAGACACCTATCATTGATTTACATTATAGTCAATCTATTTATTAAACACACTAATATATTGATCTTTTTTACATTAAAAATTACATGTTTTGATTTTGATTCAATTTGAGAATTTCATATTCCTGTTAACAGAATACATAGAAAAGTGCATTACATTCTGAATATTAACCTTACAGCAAGGCAAAAATTACATTAATTGAAATCTACATTACAAATTTGAAAACACAGGCTTTTCAAAAATTTTCATTTCTATTTTCTTTATTATATTCTAACATTCTTTAAATTGAATACAGAAAGAAACACTGACACAACTATGAGGATTCACATATAATAATCACTAATATTATAGTGTTTGAAACCATTCACAGAAGTCAAAGTTAAAGAGAAAATGCAAGAATTGTCAAGAAGTGTATATTTATATAGATATTTGTTTTTAATTGTTATGTATTAAAAACAGACAACTATTTTTCCTCAGCAGCTGTACAAATAACAGTCACTGATTACTGAATTTTTTTTTAACCAATACAACATCTAAGGTAGGACACAATTCTTTTAAAAACATTATTTCTTAAAGTAATTCAACTTAAAAAGAAGAAAACAGGAAACTAATAATGTCACTTTCATAAATTATGCACAGTCTTACGGTTAACACAATTCATTCACTTTTATAATGAAAATATGCCTTCAGTGCTTGTTGTGTAACTGCAATGCCTAAGTATAGTCGAATATTGAAATTTGTTAATTTTTATAATAAAATATATTTATTTTCAATATTCCTGGTTACCCTAAAGTAAATACTGTAAGTATTTTATATCAGATGATGTGAAATTCAAGTTACAACCATTTTCCTGCAAACATCATAAACTGTATCTTAGTTACTTGCATAAGAGAAAATGTTTTGTTCCATCTGAAAGTAATATTTGCAATTTAGACACGTTATAAATTAGTAATATTGTCATATTTCATTTCAATATAAAGAAAAGCCTTATTTCATTTCAATATTTTAAAACAGCTTCAAATTTATCTTGGTATGGACTCATTTCAGTAAAACATGACCAAACACTATATAAACACTATAATCTAATATAAAGCTTGGGACACAGAGTTGCCTATTATCATTATTATTATTACTACTACTACTATTATTATTATTATTATTATTATTACGACTATTATTATTATTATTATTATTATTACCAGCATATAATAACAAGTGCCTAACATCAACAACTGAAAAAGTGACGCTTTTAGCATCAGGTGGTTGAATGTTAATCCATTCCTCTATCCACCAACTTTTATTATACTTAAAACTTCAGAATACTGGATATGAAGTAAGATTTAAATCATAAATAATTTATAACAAGGAATGTCACTTTAATTATTTTCAATTTCACTAAAACTAATATTATCTAAAAAGTTACGGTACAGTACTATGTATCTTTTAAATATCAATTCATGTTGGTAAAGAACATATGCTAAATTGTACTGTAAATACCAATTTCAAGTTAAATTATGAAAAGAAAAGATATACTTTAGTTCAGGGTCAATAGTTTAAAAAAGTACTATCTTAAAGAAAAAATGTAAACTAGATGAAATAGAGAATGTCTTGCTCCAGCCATAGTCATAAAAGAATGTTGCCTTCTGTAATATCTTAAAATAAACACAACAAGAGTATTCAGACATATTTAACAGTTAAATGGTACAAACTACCACACAAAAGTGTATTTAGAAAATAAACAATCACCCCTTATGATAATTTTCAGTTAGTTGTTTATATAGCATGTAATCCCCTCTTTAATTTATTTTGTAATTCACACTAATGTTTCAATGAACTCCAACAGAAGATCAAGAACACATGGTCAGTATTTAAAAATAAAAATGAGGAACAATTTCTTTGCAAACAATTTTGAAAACTAAGTGAATTCTTGGAAGGTTAAATTCTGAAAAGTTTAAATTTTGTGTTTTATACTTTGTTTTAAATTTTTACCATTTTGTTAAGCTTAAGTACTTTCTTTTAGAATTTGTAAAATCAGGTATATTCTATAATTTTTGGTGTACCAGTATTTAGATCACAACCTACAAATGTTATGTATTTTGTACTTTATCATATTACTAGACATTGTTAATGTATTGTTTTGTATATTATGTGATTAAAGTCTGACAATTTATATAGATTGTAAATATTAAAATTTGTCTTAATTAATACTTGTCATTAGTTTTCCTTCTAACTGAAAGGAAAGGTTTTACAGAACTCATACAGATGGAGTCCATACCAATAAAAGCAGGAAGATGGATGTAACAGGAATAATTCAATTAAAGGTAAGTATAATATTTGAAAAAATGCCACTCAGTGAACTGCAATATGATTACATTTAAATGTTTAAGAAACTAAAAAAAAAGAAGTAATTGGTTTTGAACAAAGATCATTTGTTTTCTAGAAATACGATCATATTCACTTACAGGTTTTAGCAATTTGATTATCGACAACTTTGATTATTTATACAAAAAATATATTAACATCTCAACAGTGATTCCAGTAACAAACATTTCATTACCAGAGAACACTATGATACAGAAACACTTGTAAGATCCAGAATATTAACAAGTTAACAAATATATTATTATGTACTCACTGCTGCACTCTAAAACACAGGTAATCTTGTTACAGGTCCAGTAACTTTTTTATGTATCACTGTCACATTTGAAGTCTGCTCGTTTTTACCATACAGTCTCCTCTTTAAATTTTGCACTGTTTAGAGGAAAGGATAAAACATATGTTACGGTTGCTGAAGCAACAAATGTTCTAGTTCATCAGCAGATCGTAGAAGGAATGCAGCAGATTCTCGATAACCAGTTATTAACTGCCGTACTGCAGCAATTTCTGTTGGATTTAACTTGTGGCTAAGCAGTGGTTTTGAAGAAGTTTTCATGCTCAAGTCTGTTGGTCCTTAAAAAAATTACATACACAGGATGAGTAAGAATGTTAATTACAATAGATGTTTACACACACACACACACACACACACACACACACACACACACACACACACACACACACACACACACACACACACACACACACACACACACACACACACACACACACACACACACACACACACACACACACACACACACACACACACACACACACACACACACACACACACACAGATGTATATGAGAGAAGTCCAACCCACATTCAAAGTGATATTATAAATACTGATTGATGTCATTAAAACTATTTTGTCATTAGAATAATACATGGGTTAGAATAACATGTAAGTTATGTTACTATATTTAGATATATTTACAGTATTCATCGTGTGTGTTGTGTAACTTATGTATATTGAATAAACTACAAGGTTCTGTAATAACTGTACTATAAATTGATAGGTAAACATAGGTTATTCTACATGATTCTAGAAATAGTGCTCAGGGCTTTCTTGGCTTATCTAGTAGTGAAAAGGCTGAAAATGACATCATTGCCATACATATATAAACTATAATAGACAGAGAAATCAGTCAGTTAGTTCGGTTAAGTTAGTTTTAGAGTCAGTAGTTATTGTTAGTTTGGTTAAGTTAGTTTTTATCAGTCTTTTTTGAGAGATTGGTTAAATATGTTATAGAGTTAGTGCATGTGATTATACCACATTTGTGGATCATTATTATATTTGTGTTGTTGTTTGTATAACTTACAACTGTGTCAATAATTGATATCACAGTTGTGAATTGAAATATGTATTTTTTTGTTTAAAATTATTTGTGATAACAATAAATAAACAGGGTGTCGACAGTAATACGAGTGTTTTTATTTCGATCACTGTCTTGAAGATTTGAAGATGACAACACACACACACACACACAACTGTAGTTTCATATACAAGTACAAGTATGAAGTATTGAGGGTATACCACATAGGAAGGTCTGTTTTGTAATAACTTGGCAGGGTAGAGGAGTGGGGATTTGTATGTGCCATAATGTAGTGTGACTCAGTCGCTTCCAGTACATTGTTATGTTTTGATCATGCTACTGTCTTGGCTTGAAAGACTTGCGAGTAAAATATAATGAATGCTGCAATACATAATCAACCAATTGTGACCTCTGTACTGTAATATGTTTTTTTTCCTAGAAAAAAACACTACTGCTGCAGCAATTCACAGACAACTCTGACAAAATTATGAATGAAAGAAAAGTTTTAATGTTAGTGTTGTTTGTTTAAAGAAGGGAAAATTAATGTCAGGGATAATAAGCACAGTTGTTGGCGAAGTAAAATAACAAACAAATTGGTGGTGAAGATAAAAGTTTATGAGAATTAAACTGTGCTGTAAAACATTCTGAAATAAACAGGTTCCAAAATCTTTACAAGTGCTTACAAACAGCAATTTGTGTAAGCAGGGCAAAAGTTATGCAGCATTTGAAAAATTATGGTAACGATTTTTTAGGATATTCCCAAAATATGGATAAAACAAGGATTTTCTGCAACATGTGAAATTCTCAATGCCTGTTCTTCATCCCTGAATATTGAATATACATTATTTATCCCCCAAAGCCAAAACATTTAAACAAGATCCTTTCCTTCTGTAACAAAGAATACAGTTTTCTGGTACTATAAAAGGAGTAACACTTATAGAATTTCTTGAACACAGAGTTACAGTTTATGCTGATGAATACTGTAAAACCTTATAGAAACTTAGACACACCTTTCAGAACAAGGGACGTAGGCTGTTGTCTCCTGGGGCAGTGTTTTGCATGACTATGCGTGCTCTCACTTCTGTTCAGCTTATCAAGAAATTTGGATGGATAGTTTTTGCCATTGACACCACAGACCAGACATTGCACCCAGTGTTCCATCTATTTGCTTACTTAAAAACAGTGGCTCCAATCTCAGTGCTAGTGAAATACACTGACAGACAGATGGTAGGAGTGCCAAACTGTCTAAGTCACTAGCTGAAGATTTTTTTTTCATATGGTTTAAAAAACTGGTGCTACGATATACAAAATGGATGAAAGTGAATGGTGACTATATGGAAAAATAATGCATACATGTATACAATGTGTTTTATGTTTATAAATACATGGATTAAGACTATGTTATGATGTTAATTAATACGGATTATGATTCTCAGCATTACAAATTTTGTTTTATCTGTCTCATGTGTGATTAATTAAAACATTCTGGTCTACTTTAGAAAATCTATTATGGAATTTAGTGTATTGTTATTGTTGCGCACTGTTTTTCACTAACTGTGAATCTATTATTTTTTTATGAATTATTCTTGATTTTGGTATTTTTAACAACGTTTTCCCGTTTGTTGTTTACTAATATGAATTCTTTAGTTAATATCATATCTTTGAATTATTGTTACCTTTGTTATCTATATCTGAACTTATGTTTACACAATTTCTATATGTTAGTTTATTGTTATAGCCACATGTGAAGAATATATTTACTTGAAATATGCTGGCAATGACTCATCACACAATAATGTCAGAGTGAGTGAAAACATCTACACAGAGACATTCTAGTGGTGTATGTAATAAACAGTAATCATTTTTGAAAATGTTACAAACATTTGATTGTTGAGAACCTGTTATGCCCATTTTATGAAATTATTTCTGTGGCAAAAAAAAATCAATTTAATTCCATTTGCTACAAAATATTTATATACACGCATTCACTAAGGTGAACAAAACATTCATACAAAATAATTAACACAAAGTGACTGCAGAAGATGGGAAAAGTTTTTGCCAGTTTCCTGGGCATGTTTATGTAACTTATACTGTGATCTTGAAATTTAGACATTATGTACGTTGTCATCTTGAATGTTTCATGACTTTGTTAAATTTTAGATATTTATTAACATAGTTCTTATGTTATCCATTTATCTTGTAACAAAATATCAAAAAAGAGTTCTATTCCTTTTTTGTAGTTTTATTCAAAAATCTAAACCCTTCACCCAGAAGAAATCCTGGCTGTTCTGCTGATACATCTTCTTGTTTATTTTAAATTACCAACTCAGAGATTGTATAATCTGTACTGGATATCTGTATAACATAGAAAACTTATAGTAATATGACAGTGATATACAAGTGTTGTAAAACATATGACTTTCAATTTCTCTCATATTTATAACTCCACTCTTCTATGATTGCTCTCCACACTATTCTTGTATCACTAGTTTTTATTTTGTTTACACTGTTTTTATTGTACCCATCCTTCTCCTGTATTTGGTACAATTTTATCTTTGTTTACTTAATCTGTCAATAATGGTACACTATACACCTAGCTGAAGAGTGAGTGGAATGCCCCCATACTGCCAAGGATTTGTTAGGTATTATTTAACTGGTATTAAATAACTGGTATGAAAGTTTCCTATGTACGGCATACCTCAGTAAGTGTTTATCTCTGGCAATAAACAAAAGTAGCTAATCAGTATTATTGTTTTCTTCTTTCTATTCTGTAAATATTATGTCTGTGATGGTCTGTAAGTATGTGTAAAATGTTTAGTATTCTAAAAATGTTGTTTGAGTAACATACACAAAAATATAACCATCTATACACCAAATTCTTATACACTTTGAGTCTAATGATCTGCTGCAATTGATGAAGATGAACATCAAGGGTAGAATGCTAAAATTTATAGAGAACTTTCTACAGGGTAGAACAATAATTCAGACTGTTATAAACGGCACAAAAATGTCAACAAAAATTGTGTCAATAAGTGTCAATAAAAACTGAAATACATAATGGTATCCCACAAGGATCTGTGCTAAGCCCAACCTTATTTAACGTAACTCTCCATGACATCAACAAAAATTTGAACAGAACCATAAAGATGAGCATCTATGCAGATGACGTGACTGTATGGACAGCCCATGTGGACCCTTATCGTGCAAACACTAATCTTCAAGAAGCAATTAATGAAATAGTAACATGGACAAACAAGTAGGGCCTGAAAATACCAAGTGAAAAACAGAATGCTGCACCTTCACTACCAGACACTCCTTAAAAGCATTCAAGCCGAAGCTTACCCTCTCTGAAGAGAATATAAAATACAACAACCACCCTAAAATATTGGGCATAACTTTGGATCCCAAACTCTTGTGGAGCCAGCACATAAGGACTTTGCTGGACAGCACCATGAAACGAATAAACATCCTCAAGGCTTTCTCAAACAGGAATTGGGGAGCAGACACAATTATCCTGCGTCAGTTCTACCTGGGATACATACGACCCAAGATGACATATTCCTGTAAAATATGGGGAGGCTTAGCTGCACTACACCAGAAAAAAATAGAAAAACTCCAAAACTGTGCCTTACGAATATGCCTGGGTTGCCCGAGGACCTCACCAGTGGAAGCTATGAAAGCTGAACTCAATATATAGAACCTCTGGATGTATACATAAACAAAAGAATAGGTAAATTCAGTCTGAAATTTAGAACAATAACCATGCAGCATCCATTACAGAAAATTAATCCAGCAATGAATCAGAAAAGATCTTTTTTATACAAAAGCAAAATCCTGCTTTTCGATGGCAATAACCAACCTCAAAAAATCTCTCCAGTAAATGAAACACCCCCTTGGCAGTGGATGCTACCAACAATAAGAGCTACATTAGAAGACAGCGTAAAAAAACAAAACATTGACTCATTAGTTCTGCATGCTATAGCACACCAAATAATAGCGGAAAACTACAACCAATATGTCCATATCTATACGGATGGATCACTGGATACACAAGGAAAGAGGTCGGGGGCAGGATATTTCATTCCTAGTATGCAGGACTCCTTCCTTGTACCGGCCAAGTCCTGTTCAAGTGTTGACGCTGAGCTTCTGGCAATCAATGCAGCACTGACCTGCTGCCTCACCTTACACAGTAAAAAAGTATATATCTTCACAGATTCACAGGCAGCGCTACTGTTGCTGCAACAATATAAACCATCAGCATACTATTTCAGAACAGTTCACATATTCCACATAATCAAAAAACTGGAAAGCAGCAAAATTGAGTTAACTTTACAATGGATACCCGGCCATGTAGATATTGCCAGTAATGAAAAAGTGGACAGGATGGCTAAGGACGCAACTATGCTGTCGTCACTGGAGGAAAGTGTAATATCACTCCCGGCTGCTACTTCATATTTCAGCAGAAGACTCATGGATACATGGAAGAACGCATTTTTAAACTCCACCAAAGGTTCAACATACAAACAGCAAGTCAGTGCCCAGGATGTCTCCATATATAGAAACATCCCTAGGAGCGTTCAAACGTTCGGCTCCAGAGGAAGGCTTGAGGATAATGTGACCCAGTCATACTTATACAGATTCAACCTGACCCAGGCCGCTACCTGTTTGCTGTGTCATCTGCATGAGGAGACCTTACAGCACATATTGGTGTATTGCCAGACGGACATCCCAGGAGTGCCAAGACTGAGGGGATGCTGAATACGCAATACTGAATGACAACTCATATTGGGCGGTGGCAGAGAGGATCTACAGGAGACATTGTGTCATCGGAGAACAATCCGGTAACACGTAATAATAATAATAATAATAACAAGAAGAAGAAGAGTCTAATGATCTTATTAGGATACAATTTTAGTACAGTACCTTGGATGTTTCAACATCCATGTGAGTATTTCAGCAATGAATCTGGATAAAGGTGATGTCCCAACTGGATACTTGTTTTGTTGGTACAAGTTATTGTTTTATTGTTGTTATTAAAGTTAAATATAATTTTGTGATGTCACAACTAACAACAACTCATAGTTTGTTTAATGTAATGTTAACTAAATCTTTTTTTTTTAGTTTATCTGTTTACAATCTTTGTTACTATATCCTTATACTAAATATGTAGGCTACAGTATATATTTATACACTGGTTATAGCATATGATATAAGATTAATTTTATTTCTTTCAAATTCCTTAATGTGTCAATTAAATTTTAATAGCATATAAATTTTCAAAAAGACTGGAATTTTTTGATTTATGTGGTACAGCTTTAGCTACCTTATATCTGGGTGGTTCCTTAAAGTTAATTAGTGGTTTGATTTAGTCATATGTTTTAATTAAGCTGGTCATTTTATATACGATTTAAGGTTACAAATTGCATTTGTACAAAAAATGTATATTGTCTAATATGTTTTTCTTTGTTTTCACAAGTTTATACAGTTTGTTATGATGTCTCATCTGTGGGACTGTACATATATGTGGATGACAAGGCTACTGTTTTCGCAAAATTGTATTATATTTTTCTGTGTGCAGATTTTTTGTTATGTATTCTGTCAATAATTATGTTGTTTTTTTATTAATGAATGTAGGCTTTCATAGTCGGTGTCAACAGGGGAGGATTAACCATTAGGCTTACTAGGCTGTAACCTAGGGCACGGCATTTTGGGGGCCGCAAAATTTTAACTAAAAAATAATAGACGTTTAATGAAGAAATTTGTGTTAGTGGTTGAAATCACAAGCAGAATGATCACTGTTGCACACCACTATATAAAAATATCTTAAATATTTTATCTACTACATTCCCTACTTCCCACCTTATTCTTTTTTTATCATTTTCATTTCCTAGTTTTGTATTATGCTTTCACATTCAATAATCGTTTTTTCTTGATTTAATTCTGGTGGCGGCGCGTATTTTAAGCCTTTTGCTAACATTTCTTTTTCTTCTGTATTGAAATTTACCTCTGTAAGGTTTATTACTAAAATAGAACCAGAACAAAAGAATTATGCAGGGTCATTGACATACATAGGTTCACATACTAGAAAAATTATAAAATGTTTTAATAAATATGGAGTAGATATAGCTATTAAAAAATGTGAAACGGTATTTGATAAGATAAGGAATAAGAATATAGAAAAAATTCCAGTATTACAGAAAAGCGGAATTTATAAATTAAAATGTAAAGACTGCAACAAAGTGTACCTAGGTGAGACAGGACGAAAATTCGTATGCAGGTTGTCTGACCACAAACGTGGAGAAGGTAATAGAACAACCAATTCGTTATATGCAAGACATTTCATAGAAGACAACCATAAGTTTGTTAATCCTTTGGAAGAATACGAAATTGTAAAAGTAGTAAATAACACAGTTGAAAGGAAGCTTAGAGAGGAGTTAGAAATATTGAAAGAAAGAGAAAAAGGGTTAGACAATTTAATTAATATTAAAATTAAATTTGATAATGAAGAAATATTTTATAACATAATTAAGAAGTAAATGACAGAGGACAGATAGATACGATTAAGAATTATATTGCATAGTACTAATTGGATGGTTTAAAATAAGGGTGTGTGACTGACCCACGTGTGTGGAGAGGAAGAGGGTAAGTTTAAAAGGATGCACACACACACACACACACACGCAACATTGAAACACAAGGAATTTGCTAGAAAAATATGTAACTGTACAGATGGTGGGACAGGGTTTAGGGGGTGGGGAAGGGACATTAATTTATAGCTTGTTGTGTGTGAGTAGGGTGGGGTGAGAGGGGTGAAGGGTTTGTTTTCACATAATTTCTGTCTGTTCCGATCTGACGATGAGCTGTGAAGCTTGAAAGCGCTAATCGGGATATTTTTATATAGTGGTGTGCAACAGTGATCATTCTGCTTGTAAAAAATAATAAAATTTTAGCTAAATGTAAAATTGGTATTAAATTACAAGGACAAAAATTTGAGTTCATTTTGAACACAGGCGCCTGTTTGCGAGAAATTAGGGTAAAACTGTACATAAATAATAGAAGTGCTTTCCAAACTGTTTTCTCTGGTTATGAATCATCAGCGGCCGGCGCTCATAGAACTATGCCGCTGCCCGACTTTCGTGGAATTGCCGACCATGTTATCTATTCCATACACCTCCACCCCACCCCTTCACCTTCCCCTCCATTACTTTTCATTGCAGACAAGTTTGGTATCGCTCATATTTGTGCATTCAAAACAAACATTTTGGTTATGGTTATGTCGATGTCGTTATATTGTAGACACGGTCATGAAAGCCATGCAAACTACAAATGGTTGAAGGTGTAACTCTAAAACAATCTCTGAAAAATAGCCTCAGTTTTCAATTCTTGAGACTATTTCCAAAAACAGTAAGATATTTGAAATATTCCTAACTAAGAAATATATTGTAGAGTGTTTAAATCTTCATTCAGCCCTTTGGAAATAAACGTAAGAGTACTCTATGGGTGGTGGGGGGGGGGGCTAAAATATAATTAGCCTAGGGCGCTAAGATACCTTAATCCGCCCCTGGGTGTCAATAGATTTAAGTTACTACATCCAAGGTTGTTAGGCCGGATATCCATTGTCAGGATTAAAGTTGTCAAAATGTTTGGTAACTTTAATCTTGATGATGGACCATAGCCTTAAATCTTGGGAAGTTTTACATCTATTGTTATTTAAAGTTTATTTTGTTAATTTATATGTTATATGTTGTGTATATTTGTATCTATTATATTATTTGCTATTATTAATGTCTAATTAATTCAACTGTTCAAGTTGATGGTGTCCATCTATCAGTGGTGTTTGCCCACCAATTCAAACAGTCAGAGAAATCCACTACTAATGTTCAAGAATATTTATTGTTTCTAAGTAATGTCTTCCTTCACTTTCTTTGTGTTTTCTTGGTTTTCGTCTTCACATAAGTTAATAATGTTTCTCTTCAACTATTATGTTTCATAGGCCAGGTCCTAATTTTTTGTTAAAGTTGTATTGTGTTGCTTAGGAGTTGAGTTTCTTCTTTACTGAATTCAATAATATTGGATTGATTGAACTTGAATATGTTTGATTAGGTAGAAATGGTAGTAGTGTTAGTAACTGCTACCTGATAAGTGGTTTCTATTGTTTTATTTATTTTTATAAAACTAGGATTTCATATCTGGTACCTGGTATCAGAGAAGTCTGCTAAACACTGTCTGTGTATGCTTAATATTATGTTATGTTTATGCTTGGTACCGGTACATGATACAATTATTTTTTATTCACAGATTCTCGGAGTGTTTTATGTAAGTCACTTTTCAACAATATAACATGTTCACACTGCAAAAATTATGGAAAATTTTTAATAATATTATGTATAATATGTTATATGTTTATGTAATAATAGTAAAACTTTATAATTACCATTAGGCATCATACTAGCTGAGCCAAATGGTGGTGCTGGAAATAGAGCTGATCCTGGATATGGATGTGGTGTAGTTCCAGTTCGTTGGAAGCTTTGGTTAAAATTTGGCCTGTACAAGCTTGGTTGGACTGTTGAACCAGTGGCACCATTTAATGGACTCCCACTCAGCGAACTAGCAAACAGCATACATTATAATTTCAATAAAACATAATTTAACATTAAAGCATGTAACACTAACATATATATGTAATAAGAATTATACTTGAAATATCTTAACCTTACTAATAAATCATACTCTCCTATTTTGCTAATAAAAAGTAGTTGTTACTGCACACTTGTGATTAGTATCAAACTTGGGTGATTTATAAACTTGGATGCTCATCCACCTTTGATAGGTGAGAATTATCAAAGGTAATTTAAAGGCAATGTTCTTAATTTTGTGGCAACTCCATTATCAATAAAAGGTTAATATAAAATACAATACTCCATTGATTACATAGTATAGCTGATGTCAGCACTTTACGGAAATGGATAATACAATATGTGGCTATTAAATGATCAAACTGGTCTTTAAAAATTTTTAATTCAAAATATTACACAGTGGAAATATTTAAAATATTATTCCTCCCCCCCCCATATATTCATATCCTTGATCCCTTACACTGCTCCATGCAAATTTTCCACTGTTGGAAGCAATGGAGTAATCTTCTGATAGTTTCTTCATGAGCTCCATCACTTTTGTCTTCACTGCGGATATATGGACTCACGGTGGATTACTTTTAATTTAATACAGACTTGACCTTAGTCACATGGGTCTAGGGTAAATGATTATAGGGGATGATCAATGATCAGAGTTCCAAAGCTTTGCTAAAAATGTCTTGATAGATAATGCTTGTGTGCCAGTCAAGAATCCATGAGTTGTTCTTCCACATTTCAAATCTTTTTCTTCTATACCACTTACTAAGAATTGTAAAGACATTCTTATAGTAGTTCTAATACCGTTTAACTTTCAGGCATTCAGTGAATGTGAATAATTCTTTGTATATCAAACAAAACTATCATTATTGCTTTAAATTTGGATTTGTTCATCCACATTTCCTTTGTCTTGCTGAAATTCAATGCATAGACTGTAATTTAGTTTCTGGGTCATATAAAAAAAAAAAACAAATACAAGATTCATCACATATTATTATATATATATTTTTTAAAGTTATTATCATTTGCAATGTTTCTGAGGACATCTGCAAAAACGTTCATTCTAGTTTCTCCACAAAAGTAAAAAGTCTCACTACAAAATCATTGAACATTTTATTTTTGACAATAGCAAACTCAGTAATAGCTCAGATGCTCAGGCAACATTTTTTTAAACAAGTTCAGAGAATTTTTGAACATGAGTGTCTGCTTTTGGCATGCGGAGTTGACCAGGGTGGGAATTGTCTTTGATAATCTCCCTTCCCTCTTTAATTTTGTTCAAACAGCTCAAAACCCTGAATATATGATAGACAGTGATCACTATAAACTTCCAGCAACAGATGGTATGTTTCTGCAGCAAACTATCCAGTTTTGATGAGGAATTTAATACTATGCTACAGAGCTCAGGTATATGGTTCACTTTGCCAAACTGCTGGGTACATGTGCTTGAAAATTTAATAACAGATGAAGAGACGAACACAGTTCAGTGATCTACAGTATTCCCTGTTACCAATGTTACAGGGAAGCAGCACGAAACAAAGTATATACCTTGTATACCACACCTTGTAAACGTTTCCACATAATTAACAAATCACATTAAAAAGGGTTATTTCTGGGAGCTTTCAAAAATAATCCAAATATGCTTACAAATGGAAAATTATTTTATACATATAACTTTTGACAAAACAGAGCTATAAATATCACTATGTAATTGCAAAATTTTACATGAAATTGTGATTTGTATAAAATTCTAACACGCTAAGCACTATGTTATTTTTAATGAACTTGTAATTAATTTTCTGGAGGCAAGCCTGCCCTGAATCTTGAATTGGAATGGCCTTTCATATAATTCTCAGAAGAGAAACATGCAAATATGGAAGACTCCAGGCAAATACATTTTTTATTTAACTTCTCAGACAAATTTGCTATACAACTAAGGTACCAATTGATTTACTTTCATTTAATCAACACTCTGCTGCAACTGTTATTTTAACTGTTGTCATATTCAGTTAGATGTATATCCAAAGACTACACAGTTCTCATATAGAATATATATAGTTTTACACAAAGAATCAGCATTTCAGGTATACGAATGTTTTGATGTTGATTAACGAATTTCAGGACAAAAACTTATACTGGGCATTTTTTGAGAACTAATTACGAGTGTTATTAAGCTTAAATTATTATTTTATTCTCCTGTGAATGCTTTACACATTAATTAGCCTTATTTCTTGTTTTACTCTAAAACAATGTCACAGTAACCTAGGATTTCTGGACTTTTTGTTTTGATAGTCACTGACGGTTTCTATTTATCTAAATAAATTGTTTTGATGCAAGTTTACCTTATTTTTCCAATTTTTGTTGAAAACCTATTACAGTACATTACAGGGTCATTATATTCAAAATACAATTTACCTGTAGAGAGATTTAATTTCTCTATCAGTTACTGAATTTGGGGGAGGAAGTGATCACAACTGTTTATAAATTACCCTTGCTTAGATTCACCATCTGCCACTAACTCATACTATCTGTAAATAACAGAAACATTTTTGTTTATGGTACATATAGAAGAGATAAAGTAAAAATCATAAAAATTCATGATTAGAGAAAAAAGAGCTGTATTCAAAGAAAAACATAATTAAAAGAAAATGATGTATGTCACTCATAAGAATATAAATTAGTTTTATGGGAATTCCAAGTTTGTATTGTATTATATATAACATACAGGTTACAAAAAACTTATATACTGTATTTAATTTAAGAATTACAGAATTATGGGAGACACATACCTGAGGCTGACATTAGATGCTTCTGATGCTTTAGCAAGGTTAGGACTTTCAGGTTTATTATTATTTAAGTGTATAAGGTGCTGTTTTGATGAGTCAGTAGTGCTGCCACTGCTAGGTGTTACCGTTGTTGATGAGAAAGCATCAACTGGTCGAGTATTTACAGGTTCACTCTGTCAACAAATAAGTACAAACAATGAGCTGAATTATTATAGACAAGTTTAGATGGTTTTAGACAGACAGTTTACAAACAAATGAGGTTATTTTCATACAATATATCAACTAGTAAAATATATTGTTACATCAATATTTGATGGACTTGTCTCAAGAATGGTTTCAATTTTTTCATTCCTATTTATAAAGATAAAAGCTCATATAGCATAAATTAACATTAAATGTATAAAAAGGTACCTTGTTTGTAATAAACATATGTTGAAAATCTGGTTTAGGGTATACAGCAAACAAATTTATAATTAATTATAAGAATGCTTCCTTAAAATATTTAAGCAACATAATAGTTGGTACTCCAGCACGGAAAGCCAGAGGTATAGTTATAAAAAAATCAAGATAATTAGAATGAAGTGTGTATGACAGGTGGGTATTCATCAACAATAATCAAATGTCAATCGTGAAACAATGGATAGTACATATTGTAACGTGTAAACTCTGTCATACTCTTTATATGTACGTTTATAATTATTATGCCACACGTTGTGGACGTCAGTTTGTAACGATTTTACCTGTACGTACGTTTAAGCCCCGCGATGGAGCATCAATTTGTAACGTGTCTATTCTTATGATGCTACTTTCTGTATGTAATTATTTTGCCACACGTTGTTGGCGTCAATTTGTAACGTGTCTATTCTTATCATCTCTGTAAAAGTGTGTTTTATTGTGTGTTAGCCCCACACGTCGTAGTCGTTACTTCGTATTTGTCTGACCGTCGTACTTTTTCTAATTTCTCACGCTGACAATGTCCATCGCGAACGCACGAATTACCAGTACCGAAACCTTCACGAGTGTAATCCTTACCTGTCCTTCAATGAGTATCTTTATTTCCTGATATGCACCAAATTGCTTATGAAAACAATTAAAAAAGTTAAACTGAGCTACGCGGTGATGACTAATTCAAATTACCCTTGCAAACTGGCGGGCATTCGGATCTCGCTTGTAGTTCGTCGTGCTGCCAACGTCTAAATATGGCTGACAATTTTGCTCATCGCTAAAGTACACAAATTTTATAATATAATTTATAATGAAATAAAGGACGGTTGTTACTAATCAGTACCGTAAAACGGAGTGAATAGGGACACGGAGGTGAATAGAGACGAATCCCGGGAAAAAGTCTCAATGTAATTTCTTTCTCTTAGTTGTAAAGTAATTTAAACAAAGTTTATATCATTAGATAAAGCAAAAGCTATTATCATCATGGTATAAGAACCTGTTAGTCTAAAATTTGTTTATGTCATGTTGGCAACACCGCGTAGTCAGCTGTTCGTTTCTTCTAAAAATTAGAACCTCACAAATGTTGGTTGTCAGTAAGCAGTGATTGCGTTTACGGCCTGAAGTCGTTTCATTCCTGATTTGCTGCCTTTTGGTAAGTAACGCCATATAAAAATAATAGCACTTATATTAAAATTTGTATTTTTTAGAAATATTCAAGTTTTTCGTGACGTTAATAGCTTGAAAATGGGGTTATTAGGGACACAGCTTGGAAGCGATTTCAGATCACTTCCCGTACCGTTTTTCTCCTTAGTAACTGTTATTCTTAGGCATATTATATATTTAAACAATATTTCTTGATGCTTGTACATTTCTGAGGCCTACATAATTTACATCTTTTTAGGTTAGACCTACATGAAACAACGCCGAGGCATTACAAAAGAGATCCTAGCAGTAAAGTTCATCGCCCTGTTGATGAAGACACCGTGAAGAAAGCTCTTGATGCTGTGTCTAGAGGAATGACGCTAAGAAAAGCTGGACAACTGTTCAAAATATCTAAATCAGCGCTTCATCGCTACGTGAAAAAAAATTCTGGGCACCAAGGTGAAATCAACTTCAAGAAGAAGGGCGGCCAAACTGTTCTTTCCAAAACTACTGAAAATGAAATTATTAGATGTTTAGCAAAGTATGGTGAGTAGGGATATCCACTTAGTGCTTTTGACTTAAGATGTTTTGTAAAATACTACCTTGACAGAGACGGTAGAGTTGTAAAACGTTTTAAAAACAATTTGCCGGGCAAGGACTGGGCAGTCTCGTTTATGACCAGGCACAAGGAAAAACTGTCGCAAAGCATGTGCCAAAATATTAAGCGAAGTAGGGCTAGCGTTTCACAAACAACTGTGAACAGTTACTTCGATGAGCTCGAAAAAAGTGTTAATGGCATCTCATCAGATGCAATAATTAATTATGATGAGATGGCTCTTTCGGATGATCCTGGTCGACGTAAGCTAATTTTTAAGAAAGGCTGTAAGTACCCAGAACAAATAATGAACCAAAGTAAAAGTAACGTGTCAGTAATGTTTTCTGCTACTGCCTCCAGAAAATTATTATATCCTTACATCATTTATAAATTTACACATTTGTACGATTTGTGGTGTGAAGACGGCCCGACTGGAACTTTCTACAACCATACTAAGTCTGGTTGGATGGACGGGAGCACTTTTTTATACTGGTTCCAGAGAGTTGTAATACCCTATTCTCGTAGAATTGAGGTAAAAAAAGTTGTTATAGGTGATAATTTGAGTTCACATTTCCCTCCAGCCATAATAAAACTATGTGAAGAACTCAACATTACTTTTGTGTTCCTTCCAGCAAACTCCACCATTAGATATTGCACTATTCGCACCAATGAAACGGAGCTGGCGTAAGATGCTTGAAAATGCCAAATGGAAAACTAAAGCTAATGCATTTGATAAAAGGTTTTTTCCATCACATCTGAAAAAAACCCTTCATCTCATGGACACATCTCTAGAACAAGACATAAAATCAGGATTTAATAAGGCAGGCATATTTCCTTTAAACAGAAATAGAGTCTTAGATATGCTGCCTCCTGAAATTGAAGATGAGAATGACAATGAGAAAAATGACCTGAGTGACAGCCTGATCATTTCTTGACTTTCAGAAATGCGTTATGGTCAAGAAGACATTATGGCCGAAAAATCCCGTAAAAACAAGTTGAATTTCCTGCTGGCCGAAGTATTACACTTAAAGACTTCGAGAGCAGTGAAGAAGAATATTCAGAGTCTGAAGCGGATGATAAGGAAAGTGAAGCATCTGGTGTCCATGATGTCACTGATTTAGATACTGAACCAAATGGCGTGAATAACAGTGAACTCTCAGAAGGGAGCTGGGTCAAGGTGAATTTTCATTATAATACAGGGATCAAAACATACATAGGAAAAGTCTTGGGAAAATTGTCAGATGATATGTACAATGGAACTTTTCTTCGCAAAACAGATTCAAATGTTTTTGTTTTCCCAAATGTACCTGATGATTACGAATTCAAGAAAACAGATGTTGTAGCAGTTCTTCAAAATCCAAAGTGCCACAGAGGGCGTTACATGTTTGGTGAAAACACTTGCTAAAAGTATGTATTTTTTCATAAAATATTTCTAAGTTTTTAATATTTTCTGTAATTTTTATTAGTTGAAATAAAATATTTCATTTATAAATGTTCAATTGTCTTTTAAAAACCCACTACATGTCCCTATTAACCCCACAAGAGCATTGAAAAGGGATAACAGTGCAATTTACATATGTGTCCCTATTGACCCCTACTCTGGGGTGAATAGGGACAGCGATATAAAAAAATATATAAATTTTGTAGTGAGTAGGAAACAAAAATTGCTATATGTAATGGGTACCTACACAATAGGTCCATGTAATGTATAGGATATAAATACTAAATAAATTATTGTTGCTAAGTTATTAGGAAAAAGCTTCAAAAACTGTCCCTATTCACCCCGTTTTACGGTACTAGTTTATTAACGTTGAAATAGTTAATAGTTAATCAGTTAGATACAAAAATATAATGTTATAAAATAATGTTGCTCTGGCAATAAATAGACAATATCTCAAGGTTGGCTAAGTTGATTGAAGAGTTTCTAAATCGACATGGCTTCCGTCAAAGTTTATTTTCTACAGCTCATTCAATCAATGAGTCCTTTTGATTACAAAAAAATATAAATAAGATGTTAATAAGGTACACTACCTTACATCAATGGTACTTACATACTATTAAAGTTTAAATACAATTCATTTTTTGAGTGTTAAAAAGTGTTTGTTAAAATTTCGTACTTCGTACACAGGTTAAAATTATGTTTACATACAAGTTTAATATTTATTATCAATTAATCCTTGAAAGAAATTTAGTTACCAAGTTCGGAGTGAGAGTTTTTTGTGTTGTGAGAAAAGTTAATTAATTTAATTCGTAAATTCGGGTAGTTCAGATATACTTAACAAAATCTTGTTGATTTCTGGGGATGAGTCACTTCGTTATTAGTTAGGTTGGGTTGATACGATCATTAATCTTCCATCATTTGTACTTTTGAATTCATCTGGCTTCTTTTTCAATTAAATTGGTTTATTTATTTATTTTTGAATATTAAAATCTGGTTTATTAGCTCTCTTGGGTTAAATAGTTCCTTATTAGACTTCTTGCATCCACATCTCGTTAAATTTTGCAGTATTTATGACTATTTTAAATGATAATTGAGTCGAATATGGTTTGGCTTCTATATCTCTTGATCGTCAATAATGGACTAATGTTTTATAATGGAATTAAATATAACAACGTTCCGTTGTTATGGCAACTGTCTATACTCTCATTGGTTGATTACATTTATGTCTATTGTTATAATATTTGAATTTTAATTCAAAATAAATAAATATTTTCTGATGGCTATTATTCTTCTGTCTTCTTATCAATGTATTAGATATTATCATAACTGTTTCTATTTTCTTTCAAAGATCATTTTGACATCCCACAAAGCTGAGTTTGTTCATGTATTAAAGTTATGATAAAATGCTAATATTATATTATTATATTTCTTTCTTCATTTATGTTTTTATTCTAATTCTGACATCTTATTATGTTTCACTAATTGTAATTAATGAGTTACTTGCCCTGAATTTTCTAATACAGTAGTTAATTTCTTACAATTTGTTTATTTTGAATTTATACAGTTAGGCATTTTATAGGCCTAAGCAGTAATTGGCTATAACTTCTTATTTTACACAATTAGAGATTATTTTTCATTTACATATGTTTTGCTTGGTGTCACTTATGACTTATTTAACTTTTGAATTAATTTGGGCTGTTTTACAATAATTGAATGTTCTTATTAATTTACAAAATCATTGCTTGTCTGTTATTCTCATATTTTCTTTTCCTGTCTTTACTCTAATGAATAATATTATGTTTGTAAAATTTTATCTCCTTTCTTATATCTATTGCCATTTCTTATAACTTGTTTATCACTTAATATTACTATAAAACATAACACAAAAATTAGGTTTATGGTCTGTTTACTTTTCAGCCATATTCCTTCTTATAAACTCAACTCTTTTAATTGAACAAATAACAATTTTGGTGAATAACATTATAAAACACCATTTATTTAACTTGATAATCATCCCTGGAATATTTTTATTTTCATTGTACTCATAGTACTAGTTTATTATTAATTAACACTATTATATTAATGGTCTATCCATCTTTTACAATCTGTTTTATTGTCTTTGTTTCCTTTTCTTATTATTGTTTATTCTCTCATTTCTAACACTTACACTGCTTATCACTTTCACTTCCTACCTTTCTCTCACTCTTGGGTTTTTATTATTTTATACATAATTTATAGTTAATCTGTTAACATTTTATGTTTTGGTTTTCTTATCATCATAAGGTTATGAACAACATACAGTATTCTGGTTAGTGTAGTTTAACTAGGATTATTTTATTTAATGCTTGTTACTAGATATTTATAATTTGTTTGCGCTTTTTTATCATTGGTTTAGTTTATTACCTTCTCATTTTATTTTCTTTATTGGGTCAATCACTTGGGTTGGGTCATGGTCATTTGTCTCATCATAGTCATTTTATTTTCCTTAATTTAATATAGTTAATTCATTATAGTTCTTCTCTGGTATTGGGGCTGCTTTTGGTGTCGTAACAATATTTATGTTGGCTTGTGATAAAGAAACTGTAATTTGGATAGAAAATCTAGATTATATTTGTTAGTGTTTAATGAAGTTTTCGATTTTTGAACAGATATTTGGTGATAATTCTGTTAAACCAGAAAGTTTGTAGCACAGGATTTGATAATTCACCAAACTAAAAGGCATATTTATATTCTTCGGTTTTGTTGGCCATGACATATACAAGTATTATTTATGTTTGTAGACACTATTCTGATATGAAATGCTAATATTTTTGATACAAATTTTGCTCAGGCAATAAAGTAAAAATGTTTATTTAAGATACTAGTGTTCTGCACAAGAACAGTGTGTACAAATCATCAGCTTTTTATAATTTTAGATATTATCAAGTATGTTTATAGTAACGATATTCAAATGTAACTAACAATTAATTATGTCTATGCTAGGATGACAACAGAACAGGTTTCTTGATTTACAATTTAGGATATAGTTAATTTATATGCAGAACAGAAAGGCTTAGTTGAATCTCCAAATCTTAGCACTTTTGCTTAATTATGATACAACATTCAAGAACCTGAAAAAATTTAAACAAGGTTAAAGTTCCTAGTTTACTGATGTATGGTTGTAACAATTGGATATTTACGTGAGACTGTAAATAAGACGAAATGAATGTGTGGATATAATGTTTCTTGGATCTGTGTGAGGATATTCCTTGAAAGAAACAAAGAGGAATAAAGAATTCGATAATAAAAATTGTATACAACATTTGTGATGTCACCTTAATGTTCACCAAAGTTTATATTTCTTATTTCTTTTTAGCCAACAGTAAAAGAAAACATGGTTCGCCACAGACATGGTGGTCACAGAAGGACATGTAAAGGCTGAGCTTAGTAGTATTTAGTTTTTCAGTATTTAATTATGGTAAAACCATGATGTCATGACCTTTATAGGACTGGATGAAATAAGTATAGTAAAAGAATAAGTTAAAAGGGAAAGAAATTTTCTTTGACTGTTATTAAAAAGTAGGGATGTGTCGGTTCTCGGTACCGATTCTTGGTACCACCGGTTCTTGGGGTTAGGTACCGGTATCGAGAACCGGTGCTACAAAGTCGGTACCAGTACTTTTACATGTTTTATCCTTCGTTTTTGCATTAGACCATTTTCATAGTCATTAGATTGTCGGTACTTTTAAAACTTTCACACTGTACACGGAAAGCGGTTTGGTGATTCTTAAGTACCACGGTGGTGTTATTTAAACACCACAGGTCGTGGTCGGATTTAGCCCAGTTGATGTAAATTTCAAGGAAATCGCAACGCGATGGCTGGAAACATGAAAAAATGCAAAAAACTGAAGCCAAGATTCGTAGGTTAGAGCGTCGCCAACGGAGCACGAGGTGCGTGTCTGACACGGACAGGCAGTTATACAGTGTTTGTATAATGTATGCGTGTGAAAGCAAACAAAGTCAGGTAGGCAAAAGCATTGCCACAAATAGCACTGCCACAACAATTCTAATCCCCTATTCTGCGAATCGGCAAGCCACATGCTACAATAGCCTCGTGTCTAGACTTCGTGGTAGGAGCAGCAGTTCAGTTGCTTATCTGCTTTGTGAGAAGTACACGTTATTAGTTTGTCTTGTGCGAAAAATATTTTACCAGGGACTTTTCAACTCTGTCTAACTTTAAGTTATATATCCATCTTAATTACTGTATTCTGTTAAGTATCTGTAAGGCTATATTCCGCTGTACTACAACATTGTTTATCGCATAATACAAATAAGGAATTTACACGGAAAAAAACTACTTAAATTAACCAACAACTTACATAGTTAAAACTGTAGACTGAATATCTGCAAAAACAATATAAATATAAGCTTATTTTAACCGAAAATATCTGTAAATTTTAAAAATGATTTTATTTTCTTTTGACATGTAATGGTTATGTTTGTATACAAATGGTAGATTTAGAAATATCGAATTAGTAAATTCTAGTCACCGTTTGCAGATTCTAGTTCCTACTCCTAGATTTAAGGAACGCCTATAGTAAACTTTGGTTTTGCTAGTATCTACAGAATTAAGGAGTCAAAATTCACTAATTTAAGCAGAAATTTTGTAGAATTAAGTAGTTTTATTTTTCCGTATAGGTTATGAAGAAAACTCGTGATGTGTCCTAAATTGGGGAGGTCTCGGATTCTCAAATTGGGGAGGTCTCGAGTTCTCAAATTGGGGAGCAAACTTTGCCCTATTAGTGGTTTCAGTTTAGATAAGTTTAATATTTATAATTATTTGTTTATTATTTCGAATTTTAGAATATTTTTAAGAGATGTCATCCCAGGTTTGGAAGTATTTTAAAATTGACGCTGCCGATAATCGGTTTGCTAAATGCAATATCTGCAGTAAATTAATTTCGAGAGGAGGTGGAAGTAAGAGTACTTCAAATTTAATGAAACATTTTAAAACGCATTCTAAAAGTAGGCCGAATGGTCCTACTAATAGAGAGCCAGCCAAAACTCTTGAGTATACCCAGTGGATCCACTTTAAGCAATTATTTTAGTAAAAATACAAATTTAGGCCGTAAAACTTCCAGCCCAGATATGGGCTTAAATGTAGAAGAAATAAGTGATGATAATTTAAGCCTAAGTGTTGATGTTTCGGATACAGATGATCCAAACCCTCTGATGACTTCTCCAAATTTATCTGCTGTGTCACCAGCATCAACAACAGACCTAGGTGATAGTTCTGAGATTCACACTTCACCTAGATTCAGCCCTTACCCCAAAGCCATTTGTTTAAGGAATCAAATGACGCAACAGATTAGACCCTCTAAGAGTTAAAATGTTGGTGTTTTTGAACAAAAATTTGAAATGTAAATAAGTTTTATACTTTAACGTCATTTTATAGGTCTACTCCACAATTAAACGCATTTTAGAATTAATTTTGTTGATGTTTTTCTTTTCCCTCTAGCCCTAAAATACATTTTTAATTTTTATTTTTAGGTACCGGTACCGAGAATTGGGAATCGATTCTTATGGAATCAGTACTGGTACCGGGATCGGAAAAATTTGGTACCGACACATCCCTATTAAAAAGTAAACCTGTACATGTTAAGAAAAAGTAGTGTACATATAAAAAAACTCTCTTAATGCCACATTAGACCTGACCACATGCGCCTTTCCTGACCACATTACTTATACACAATCCATATAGATCAACTTAAACTATTAAGTGATGACTGCAAAAAAATTGACAACAAAATGATTAAAATTCATAAAACTGATGACTGATTTCAGAAGCTCAATATAAAAATATATAAATAAAAAATAACAGACCAGACCCTCCATATATGTGAGCTCTCAAACAGCAAGTACCTTTGTTTGTGAAAATTTACTGGCCTAACATTTTGAATTAAGAATAATGACTGAGGATAATCATAAGTAATACAAATTTAAAAGTGTTTGACAATTTGAATTTTGTTTTATGACAGTAATAATCAGACAGCATGCAGTACACGCGACCTCTTCAACTACTCTACTAAGAAAACTAGAATTTGCTTAGCAACCCAAGATGCAGATCCCTACCAAAACCAACATAGAAGAAAACTAATGAAATTTTCTCACTAACAGACAACTCATACAGTTAAAATAACTATCTTCATTTCTTATAAAATTCCTTTGCATAATATAATATTTTAAAATATAACTTTGTTTAAAAATAAGACATGACTTTAAACATAACTTTGTCATAGAGAAAGTTAGACAAAAAGAGTTACTGATTTGTTTATTTTTAGGATTGGTTCAATTTCTTTTTTTCTGTATATCAAATATAATACTATGGACCATATTGATGAATGGACCACATTACTAGGGACCACTGTAAAATGTTCAAACTTGTGTTTTTTCTGAATGTCTGTTATGTGTATGTCTTTTGAGTGTGTGTGTGTTTCCTAAAACATTAATTTTTATATGATCATTTTGCCGCCTTTCTTGATTGGTTTTAGAATACAACTAAAAAAACAGAAATTTTCAGTTTGACTTTTTAATTACCGGTACCTATTAAAGAACCTATCAACATTTTGTTTGTAATCTACTTTTTACGATCAATCAGAACACTAATATCACATACTGCTTACCCCAGGTATAACAGGCATTGGCTGGCTGATAGGTTCTAAACCTAATCTCATTCGTTTTGCATTGTGACTCTCATTTTCACACGCTTGAGCAAGAATTTGTTCTGCCTGCACTGATGTTAGATGTGCTGGGGTTGGTCTTGCCTGAAAAATATTTCATATAAGTTAATAAATAATTGCTGCTTAATAAGTTAATATGTGTTGGAAACATAATACACCTAGATAGTTCTGATAGGCTTCAAATAAATACGACATTAACATATTACAGGTTACTTGAAATGCTGTAGCTATTATATATGTACGTAAAAAAGCATAATATCTGAGATCAAAGGTCACATAAACTTAACTGACAATAATACTACACAATTTTTACCTCCTTTTGTCTGAATATAGTTTGTTTCATATTTTACCGGACAGAAATGAAACTGTGACAATCTTAGAAGTATACAGTAATTACAATTTACATTTACTTACAAAAGTACGAAAAGGTTTATTTTAGTCCCATGTAGTACTGGAAATCAAATTTTTAAGTTATTTTTAAAACATTTTGATTAGCAATAAACGTAGGAAAATGCTAAAAGCAAATTTTCTCTCTCTCTCTACTTATTATTTTTATTAATAAGGATATAATATTCAGCCCTAATTCATAAAACTTACTGAATCAGGCCAATTGCTGTCCCTTGAACGTTTATTCCTTCGACATGACTTTAAATATGTTCTAATGCGTTTTCGAGCTCTCTCAGCAAATTCGGGAAACTGTCGTGTACAGGAGTCAATTATAGCTTGTATTTTTTCTTTGGGCTGCTTGGAAATAGGAACAATTCTGTCTAAGTTTTCATCAACAAACAGTCGAACAAACATCTGAAAAAAAAAAATATTGACATAACTATCTATTTTTGTAAACATGTAATCAGTTGACTTAATTTATCACTTTTTATGTTTCAACAATGGAGTGAAACTGTACATAACCTAATAACCTGTGAATAGTTAGTGACACTAGCTGGTCAAGTAGCTACAAGAATTAATTTTAATGGCTAATAGAGAAATGTTTACAAGAGTATTAATTTTAACAGCCCCTACTTTTCATCATAGGCACACAACTTTCAAACACTGATTCGAACCACATGATTCATTATAAGCTGATTGTATCTGTGTATATAACTTAACCAATTATGTCTTCTCTGTTATATCATCTTGAATATTTGTCAGTTGTCAGTTCTTCTTAGTGTTTATGATGCTGTCAATTTATCGTGTATACAGAAAGCTTCTCCAATAGTTCAAATGTTTCAGTAGCTCTTTTGTCTCATTAGCCTATTGTTCATGTCTCTGTGCAATATGCTAAACTCCAGAGTCAGCTTATTATTCATCTTTTTCAAATCTTAGTTGTGTATTATTAGGACACAACAGGTTTTCTTTTGTAAACATACCTTTTGTTTCTGTGATTCTTTTTTTAATCATTTGAGTTTGGCCATTTATGCTCAACTTACACTTTTTTTTTCTTAAAATATTTGTAAACCATTCTAGTGATTTTAAGTGTGTCATCAATAGTTTTATTACAATTTTATCTATGAACCTTGCTATTTCAGTTTTTATAAACACTGGAAAATATATGAAGATTCTGCTTCAGGCCTTTTCTTAATTTTTACTTATCTGTAATATTTTTGCATTTTGTTGCTAATACAGGTTTTATATTGTACACCTTTTACAGCAGTGTACATAATAATATTTTTAATGAAAAATTCAGTTTCTTATAATTCCATCCTAACTAGAAAAAGACCATTTTGTGAATTTTATAAATAACTGCAAATCCAAATTATTTGCATTTGTCCAGTTGTATTATTATTGACTCCATCCCTTTACCCTTTTAACTATTTCTGGTAATTGTGAATACACACAAAACTGGACAAAAAAGAGTACATAACAAAGTAAAAAAACTTTACAAATAATAAATAAAATTTAAACTAACTAAACAGAATTTATGTGACAGCTAGAAGGCAGATACTAACTGGGATATATATTGCCCTAATGATAACACTATAACAGGGAAAGACCCTACCACCATCAGTGATAAGGAATAGCACAGCTGTTCTATAGCCAAAGTAAGGTGACTGGGAAAAATATTACACAATGAACTACAAAACACACAAACTACAACTTAGTTCTAATGAGAGGACATTGTAAAACATGACTGATTTTTTTTTGTATGAATGAAAAAAATACATATCTGCTTCATTTGCTTCACAAGTTTTATATTGGGGTAGTCTGACCAATTCATGAATGCAGTAGAAAAAGTAGTTACTTTTTAGTTAGGCCTATATATGAAAAAAAAACTTTAAGCATAGAGAAACTACAGAACAGATTTACAACTGGTAGATATGATCGTTAATCAGATTTATTATTTCCTACTATACTGTAGACTTGAAAGTTACCATGCACTGTGCAGAAATATTAATTCAATTGTGTTCAACTGAATAGTCTTCAATTATGATGTTATTTAATGATTTCATGCAGATTCAATTATAACATATGTTTAACAGACTCATTAAATAGTACAGTAATTACAAATATTTGCAGTGTACTGTCTATTCTAAATCTGTTTCACATTTGCCAGACATCTATATGCACTTGTTTAATGTGAATGGTTGTCTGCTAAATAAAATTTAATTATTTATAAACATTTTCAGCGTAGTTCACACATTCACAAAAATATATCTATAGGCTAATATAATAACTTCATAAGTTTATGAATGTCCATACATTTTTTTGGTCTATATAAAAATATTTCAAAAATCTATTATAGATAATTTTTAATTACTAGCATTGATTACAAGAACTTTTTTTGAAGGGAAGACTCAATGGAAGTATCTTTGACATTTCATTAATTGTATTTTAACAAATAATGTGACAAACATAGCCATATGTATAACTTATTATGAAATACTAAAAATAAGATAGTTTACATTAAATGCTTTTAGCCTCTCAGGATCATGTGGGAGTGTTTTCAGATCATCAATTTCTTCATCATCATCATCATCATCGTCTTTGTTGCCACTGGATGATGTTTCATCATGAACAGAACCTGTTTCTTGTATGGTAACTGGACTCTGAACATCACAAAATAATTAAATTAATAATAAATGGTTAATAATAATTAAAAAAATTCGTTAAAGCTATATATTATATTGGTACCTTAAGTAAATACAAATAATATTAGTTTTTTATTAAAATACTGTACTAGCAATTACCCATGCCTTTGCATACAAATATTTGGTTTTTAACATGTATTTTAACAACATTTTAATTGTCTATATCTATATTTAATATGCAGTAGGTGTTGACATTAACTTAAGATATACATTTTTCTGCAAATAATATACTGTTTTAATATATTTTACATACATCAGAATTCATAAGGAAATATCAATCATATTTACAGAGTTAATACTAAATACATTACTTACACAATACATTATAAATACAAAAATGAAAATATATATTTACATACATTCATTCATTCACAATTACACAAATTTTTTTACTGAAGTGCTTCTTTATAGACATTTTCTGTACTACAATCAGAACAAATAAAGAGATCGCTATCTTTATTGACTGAAGAATACACTACGTACAATTGTCCATGAGAAAAGTTAATAATTAAAAATTACCTTAATAAACGTCTTGCGACTTCTCCTTATTTTGTCCTGACGCATTTCAAAACCTAAGGTTTCATCTTCAGATGATAATCACTCTCCCATCGTCAAATGCCCATCGCCAAACGTTAAAAATTAATGACACAATGATGCACATACACATAATTTACACTACAAACTTAGGCCTTTTCACATTGCACAGTGCGTACTGTATGGAGGTCCAGTTCATACTATCAAACTTATCAGAACTCAGGTCCAAGGTGTATATTTATTAATGTTATCTAGTATTGTCTTGTGTCTCGAACTTAAGAGCAGTATCAAATAAATAATGTGATTTGAAAGATAACTGATCATTTAAAACATTTCCAGGATTGGTTTTAAATGCCTTGTAAATCTCATATTCCTCGAGTGTGTCCATACGACATCCCTTGGCACAATAATGTAATGGCTTGAAATTAGTGTCGAAATCTGTATACCCATGGTTGGGCTCCATGAGCGTAGTTGGATTTAATACGTTCTAACTTTGTAATTTTGCTCTTAGGCAAATGCTCCCTAAACCACTCTCGAAACCGTTTGCCAGTTTGGCCTATATATATCTTGTTGCAGTCATTACATGATAGCTTGTATACACCTGTTTGTTTCTCTATAGGTATTTTGTTAGGTAGGTGTCTGTTGACTTAAACATTTTTTGTAAGTTATTATTGGTACGGAAAATCACTTGGAAGTCAGATTTGTTTAAATTGTTTTTTAAAATAAGCAGCACTATATTTGTATACTCTGCTGATATACATTTCACAATATTAGTGTTTCTATTAATTTTAAGTTTATTTTTATTATTATGTTTGTTTTTTAAATGTTTCTTCAATAGTGTATCTATTAATGTGCTACTGAATCCATTTCTTGTGGCTATGTATTTTATGGTATTTAATTCTCTTTAAAATCATCTGTTTCCAGTGGTATATTGATTAACCTATTTATAAAGCTATGGAAAGCTGCTAATTTTTGTGAATATTAGTGAGGATGGTGTGACTCTGCGTTTATAGTCAAATCCGTGGTTGTAGGTTTTCTGTAATTTTTGTACTGAAATTTATTTGCCTTCTTTATTACGGTTAGGTCCAAAAAATTAATTTTGTTGTCCTCTTCGTGTTCTACTGTAAATTGAATATTATTGTGTACGCTGTTCATATAATTTTTTTATTTCTCTATCTGGCGCGTAGTGCCATCAAATATAATAAAGGTATCGTCGACATTGCGTTTGTATAAGATTATTCTATTTAAATATTTATTGTTATGGGTAAAAAGAACTTCGTTTTCGTAATTGTTTATGAATATGTCAGACAACAGACCTGAGAGTGGAGAACCCATGGCAAGTCCTTCGCATTGTGTGAAGTATTTATCATCGAATGTGAAGTAGTTTTGGTCTAATACTACTTTCAGCAGTAAGATTAATTTGTTGATTTCTATTATGCTTAATTTCTTAGCTCTTATTAAGTTATTATTAATAACGGTTAAGGTATCTCATACAGGTATATTGGTGTACATGTTAATGATGTCTAGAGATAGTAGTTTGTATTGTGGGGAAATTTTAATATCTTTCATGTTGTCTATGAGTTCAAAACTGTTTTTAATGCTGTGATTAGGCTCTATTATTATGTTGTTTTTAATAATTTGAGCTAATTTTTTAGCTGTTTTGTAAGCAGGTGCCAACGTATAATTTATTAAAGGTCTTATGGGGATGTTCTCCTTGTGTATCTTCGGCAGACCAGTAAACCTAGGTGCCTGTGCATTTATGGGTTTCAAATATCGTCGAGTACTTTCATTTAATAAATGTGTGCATTTATTAATCATATTGTTTAAGTCTTTGATGTACTTTGCGGTGGGGTCTTTATCCAATGTTATGATGTTGTTATCATGTATAAACTCATAATATGTTTTTTGTTTATATACATCTTGTTTCATAATTAACAACAATGCCATTGTCACTAAAGCTGACAAGGGTAATACTCTTGTAATTATGAAACAAGATGCATATAAACAAAAAACATATGAGTGTATACACGATAACAACATCATAACATTGGATAAAGACCCCACTGCAAAGTACATCACAGACTTAAACAATATGATTAATAAATGCACAAATTTATTAAATGAAAGTACTCGGCGATTTTTGAAACCCATAAATGCACAGGCACCCAGGTTTACTGGTCTGCTGAAGATACACAAGGAGAACGTCCCCATAAGACCTTTAATAAATTATGTCGGCACCCGCTTACAAAACAGCTAAAAAATTAGCTCAAATTCAGTGGCGGCTCGTGACTTAAGAGGTTTAAGGGGGCGGCCTATAGGCTTCTTAATTATTTATCAATATTGAAGTTAATGCACAATGGAAATGTCGCCAATATTTGATCAAATAATTCATTACGTAATAAAATAAGAATAGTAACACGTGCACCATGCAACGATTATTTAAAAATTTGATCTCACCTCAAATATTATGATCTCTTGTAGAGAGTCAGCAGCTTTATTAATAAACATAACCACACTCTGTCAAAATTGTCCACAAAAATGTCTATGCTGTTTCCACAAAAAAAGTAATATACTATATTATTTACATTATATTATTTTTATGATACCTACACTTTAAAAAGACCATTTATTTATATACAAAGTCCATTCACCTTTCCTTTAAATTAACACACTTTCTAGCATCAAAGTCCTTCATTTCGTTAACAAGTTCCTTGTTAATAGATAACATCGCAAGGGCATTCAGTCTATCGTTTTTCATTGTATTTCTCAAGAAAGTCTTTAGTCTTTTCAGAGTCGAAAAGCAGCGCTCAGGTTCGGCAGTTGTCATGGGGGTAGTTATGACAATTTTCAGAAGTATCAACACTTCTTTGAAAACTGACGTAAGATTGTTTTCTTCTATAAAGTTAAGAAGTTTTATTGCACCTTTAATATTATAATCATGCCGTCTGTATAATAGTTCCAATTCACTCCGGAGTTTGTTTTCTTGTAAGAAAGGTTAATGCCGAATCACTAGCTTGAACTTTACTTCCGGAAAGTTTGTAGAAAAAAGTGGAAATTAAGTCATTGGACATCAATGAAGCTGCTTCTAGGTGACCTGTGTAAGTAAATCTATCTTTTACGTGAGTTATAATGATGTCACGTACTTATTTTGCATCCCCTATTCTAGTGCTGCATCCAACATTATTGTATCACCATTGTCTCTGGGTGACAATAAAATACATGGAAAACAGAACAAAGATTTCTGAACGTCGCAGCCACCCAGAACCAGTCATTTTTTTTCGTATGCATCTTTTAAAAGCAGTTGCCATCTGAAAACACGATTCCCACTTTTCTTATTTTCTGTTTGTATCATGCAGAATTCAGGAGTTGGCCTACCTAATGACTTTAGTTCAATTTTTTGATCTTGCAAAAGTAATTGCTTTAAGGGCCTGCACTGAATGTTAAAATGTTGGATTAAATGTTAAAACAAAACCTAATAATTCGACACTACAGTATTTACCTAAATTATTCATGAAGCTATTAAAAAAAAACACACAAACTCAAAACCTAAACCTAAACAAATGCCCGCACTCAATTAACCATACCAGAGGAACTATAAACACTAAAAAGAGCAAATCTCATATTATTATCAATAGTCTGCGATTAGTTGTACTGAGTGAATCACGCTACGTTCTGCTAAACGTGGCGCTGAAGCCAGCGCACAGAGTGACCGTCTAAATGCCGTATTTAAGCTTACAACTTCGTTCAACTTTGGATAGAGTGGGGGAATTGAGAAATGGGCGCGATTGTCAGAGCGCCGTAATGCATGCTGTTCCAAAAACATTTATGCTATTATCTAATACAAAAATATTTTCTTGTCCGAAGTATTAAAGAAATATGTAATGACTTTCCACAAGTAGTGATAATGCATTGTTTAATGATATGATTTAATCTGGGGGGGGGGCGCCTTAGGGCCATAAGAACGAACCGCCCCTGCTCAAATTATTAAAAACAACATAATAATAGAGCCTAATCACAGCATTAAAAACAGTTTTGAACTCATAGACAACATGAAAGATATTAAAATTTCCCCACAATACAAACTACTATCTCTAGACATCATCAACATGTACACCAATATACCTGTATGAGATACCTTAACCGTTATTAATAATAACTTAATAAGAGCTAAGAAATTAAGCATAATAGAAATCAACGAATTAATCTTACTGTTGAAAGTAGTATTAGACCAAAACTACTTCACATTCGATGATAAATACTTCATACAATGCGAAGGACTTGCCATGGGTTCTCCACTCTCAGGTCTGTTGTCTGACATATTCATAAACAATTACGAAAACGAAGTTCTTTTTACCCATAACAATAAATATTTAAATAGAATAATCTTATACAAACGCAATGTCGACGATACCTTTATTATATTTGATGGCACTACGCGCCAGATAGAGAAATAAAAAAATTATATGAACAGCGTACACAATAATATTCAATTTACAGTAGAACACGAAGAGGACAACAAAATTAATTTTTTGGACCTAACCGTAATAAAGAAGGCAAATAAATTTCAGTACAAAAATTACAGAAAACCTACAACCACGGATTTGACTATAAACGCAGAGTCACACCATCCTCACTAATATTCACAAAAATTAGCAGCTTTCCATAGCTTTATAAATAGGTTAATCAATATACCACTGGAAACAGATGATTTTAAAGAGAATTAAATACCATAAAATACATAGCCACAAGAAATAGATTCAGTAGCACATTAATAGATACACTATTGAAGAAACATTTAAAAAACAAACATAATAATAAAAATAAACTTAAAATTAATAGAAACACTAATATTGTGAAATGTATATCAGCAGAGTATACAAATATAGTGCTGCTTATTTTAAAAAACAATTTAAACAAATCTGACTTCCAAGTGATTTTCCGTACCAATAATAACTTACAAAAAATGTTTAAGTCAACAGACACCTACCTAACAAAATACCTATAGAGAAACAAACAGGTGTATACAAGCTATCATGTAATGACTGCAACAAGATATATATAGGCCAAACTGGCAAACGGTTTCGAGAGTGGTTTAGGGAGCATTTGCCTAAGAGCAAAATTACAAAGTTAGAACGTATTAAATCCAACTACGCTCATGGAGCCCAACCATGGGTATACAGATTTCGACACTAATTTCAAGCCATTACATTATTGTGCCAAGGGATGTCGTATGGACACACTCGAGGAATATGAGATTTACAAGGCATTTAAAACCAATCCTGGAAATGTTTTAAATGATCAGTTAATTTTAAAATCACATTATTTATTTGATACAGCTCTTAAGTTCGAGACACAAGACAATACTAGATAACATTAATAAATATACACCTTGGACCTGAGTTCTGATAAGTTTGATAGTATGAACTGGACCTCCATACAGTACGCACTGTGCAATGTGAAAAGGCCTAAGTTTGTAGTGTAAATTATGTGTATGTGTGTCATTGTGTCATTAATTTTTAATGTTTGACGATGGGAGAGTGATTATCCCCTGAAGATGAAACCTTAGGTTTTGAAACGTGTCACGACAAAATAAGGAGAAGTCGCAAGACGTTTATTAAGGTAACTTTTAATTATTAACATTTACGTGACTTGAATACCAAAAAACATGTTTATAAAAATGAGAAAAGTATTCATTTCCTAAATCTACGCCTGCTTGACATAAATACAACCTTGTGATCTATTGATTGTTGCAAAGCAAACATTCGCCAGAAACTGAAGTCTTTGAATTGAAATAGAAAATTATTGGTTATGCTGAAAATTCTCATGATAAATACTGTATCTCCTTTACCACAGCCTGTTAAAAAGTTGCCTCGATAAGATATTTTTTAAGATATACAACTTTCAACCATGTACCACTGCACAACTGTGGGGGCATCAGATTTCTCATAAGTATAATCAGAATACCTACTTTTAAAGCTAATGTGTGTGCTGGCAATCCTGATACTGACAAATTATTCAAAAACTCTTTAGGATTATTGCTGCACCTTCTTCATTCAATACAGTATTGATAGAATAATAACATCTCTGTTCTCCTGGAAATCGTTGCAGTATGCAGTTATTTATGGCATTAACTTGTTCATTCCTTAGTGTTAAAATCGCATGTTCACATAATCATGAATCTCCATGAGAATTTATAGCCTCAATATGCCCACAGACTTTTCTGATCAATTTTTCCAGTGAAGAGGAACTATTTGACACTGTTAAGCATATCTCACCATCTACATCTAGTATTTTGCTATCTCCGAGGTTTAACAGGTTTGTGGAAAATTCACAATCACCTGCATCACCTCCCAGTTTGACTCTCATACTAATTATGAACAATTCTGCTTGTACATTATGCCATAGAACAGATCATTTGACATGTGCATTCACTTCATCAGCTCTGATACCTCATGATACTGGTAGTGTTTGTCTGAAATCTCCAGCAAAAAAAAAAAAAAAAATGTGATGCCACCCATAAATCTATAAGCATTATGCAGATTTCAAAGAGTTCAATCAAAGGTCTCTATTGATTTTTTTATGAGCCATAGTGCATTCATTCCAAATATCAGATCTGAATCTGTAATTAATTTAGCTTTGTCACCGTTTTTAGAAACATTGCATACTGTAAATTCACTACAATTCACATCTATTGGTATTTTAAATAAAGAATGCACAATTTTTCTGCCAGGTATAAATGTAGCAGTGATTTTTGCTCATTACCACTTCTGCTGTGATACATGATTTGTCTATTTTGTCTAGCCTGACTCCTTTTTGAGATATCAAAAAGGAGAAAAGCCTAAAACCTCCAAAGTAGCCACTATAAGCCTGCAAAGTTTCATTCAGATTATCCCCGTAGTTTCTGAGATTAGTGTGGCCAAACTTTCCCCCCTACAGATTTATTAGTACAGATAATTATTTTATAATTATATTATTATATGTGTTATTATTTAATAATATTAGCTCACGAATATGTATCATAAATATCAAGTATTGTGAATAATTATCTCACAGTAACATAGATTATATGTCATACATCAACATTATATGACACATCAAAGTAAACCTGTTATTATATTTTAATGAAAACATCTAATACTTTTTATAGAGTGCAATGCCTTTGTATAAAGTATCTAGTAAAATGTTTTTATCCTTTTAATGAAATATAATTTTATTTTTTTAATATTCGCATGCTCTCTCTCTCTTTCCCTCCCCCCTCTCTGTGTTTTACATGATTTCATGATTTTGATTCCCTCTGTGTTATAAGATTTTAATAACATATTGATCAAATTTTGTGAACTGTGCAAATAACAAATATACCTAAACAGAGTACACAAAAGCCTACAGTGGTGAGCTGGTCAATAAACTTTCAGTGAGCTGTGATGTAGAGACTGGATTTACTCAGATGGGTTTATCTTGCTTCTGGATACACCTGCCTTTATAATACACCTACCTGGCCCCACTCAGTTCCCAGAGAATGTGCAGAATGCTGTTCCGCATAAGCTCATAAGCGACAGGGATTTACTAAAGGTACTTCAGTGTTTTAATACACCTTTCCAAAAACACACACACACAACATGGGTGCACACACTACAACATTATTTCGGTGTATAAACTACAATAATACATAATTACAATAATAATTCTATAATTGTAGCACATTTATATTTTTTCATAATGTTACTTTAACTTATAAACGAGTTTAGTAAAGATTTTCACTCTCCCCTCCATCGTGTCATATATAGCCTACACGTGTCATATATAGCCTACACGTACACACAAAAGACCCTTTTGCAACTATAATGCTGCTTGTAACCATGTTCCTTGGCTCTAATGAAATAACGTGAAACAGAAAATTAGATTTTGCTAAAAGTCATGAAGATCTGTCCTTTTAGGGACACTCTGTGCAAGAACAAGTGTGCGTGTATCACCAGCAAACACTTTTCACCTTCAAAAACAAAGGAACACACACACACACACACACACACACACACATACACACATACACACACAAGCATGCATGCATGCATGCATGCATTCAAAACACTGTACAATAATGTATACAATGAATTATGCATCGTAAATTCACTCTTGTTTGCAAGGTCATCATCAAAAGCAGTTACACTGGCTAGTAATGAGTTATTGTTAGCTGCAGTCTCTCTAGCTACAATTTCACTCAGAAAAGTTATCAAAAACTATTATGATTTTTGTTAATTAACTGGATACTCTGTGAGCACTACATAATATCTAGATTTAGTGACACTTCACTTTTTAGTCTGTTTCTTCTTAAATGCATTTTATTTAAATACATATTGCATGTTTCTTATAGGTTTAAGTAGACAACATTTATGTGTGTGTGTGTGTGTGTGTGTGTGTCCCTTGTCCATGACAAGCTGATAGCGTTAACTTCGGCAATGGATTTCCATAAATTATGGTACTTTATTTAATTACATTTAATAAGTGATGTTACTCATAGTATTAGTGGGCATATTTGCTACATAATACAATTATACTGAATAACACACACACACACACACAATTTATTAAATAGTAGTAAATTGGCATTTTTAAAAATTAAAACATTAAATTTTTATTTAAACCACACAGTTGTTTTTCAGATCCAATTGTGACTGGTTAACAAACAAGAAATGAACATTTCTGAATGTGAAAGAAGTGCCATAATGATGCTAGAAGCCTAAACTTCCTTGGATCAGAACAAGGAAAAATATTATAAACCTTTTGTGTGGAATGTATTCCTGTATGGTTTTGAAACACGGACGATTGTGATGAGAGACAAGGTACAAATACAAGCCTTTGGTATATGGTACTGGAGAAGTGAACAGAAAACACAGGGTAACACTGAGAAAGTATTTAAGAAGACTAACAAAAAAATATATTTTGGGTACATTTAATCAGAATAAAATTCCATTTGGTGGGGCATTTAATTAGGCATAATGGCTATATGACTATGGGATACGTATTACAGGAAGGCCAAGTAAGAGGTCTGTGGATTAAGTGGCTAGAGCAATGAATTTGAAAGTATTCAGGAATTTTACCATTATAGGATATCTACACAATGAGATGCATCTGAACTCACCTGAATTAAGAGTGCAGTCGCCAAAATTAAGTTACATTTGTGGAAGAAGTCACAATTCCATGAAGAAGAGGAAGCGTTTATCTAACATTGTTAAACATCGCATTTACTGAAACCTTAATTTTGACTTATGTTTTGTATTTGTATAACATTTATCGCAATCATCTCCCTGTATCTACCCTTGTGAGTGCAGAGGGTCACCAGCCACTCATCTGCCATGTGGTCATCTATACGGACTTCTGTACTCATGAATGTGTGTCACATGCCTTTTCAAGTGGAGCCAAAATGATTTAACCATACAACTGAGCCTTATTACATTTATATTTACTTAAATTATTTTTGTTATATTTTCATGTAATTATTACTGTATTTTATATATTTTTGAATATAAAAAATAAACTAAGTCCGTTTACCAGCAGATGATATTGAAAGTTATAATTCTTTCTTTATGTATAAAAAATGGATGTGAATTTAGAATAATGAAAGCAATACCTACTTAAAAGGATGAAAAGTTGTAGTCTATAACGTGAGGCATGACAAAGAGCCTATCTGCCGATGTTGAGTTAGTGTCCATGTAATTTTTTGATTCCTTTTGCTATCGATTCCTAAAAGGTTCTAGAACAAAGTTAAGGAAATATTTTGGCCCGCTCTCACCCCTAAAGGGTTGAAAACTACCCCTAAAAGGTTGAAAATATGAAATGACACGAGGATGTATTTTGAAGCCCTAAAATTAGGTACTTATATGTTTTTTGGGGTGCTGATTACGATTCTGACGTCCAAAATTATATTCGACGCAATCCGTAGTTTTTAAAGGGTTGAATCAGACTATAATCAGGGTTTGTAAGTATTAAACTTCGCGAGAATGCCGGTCAAAGCCTCGAAAGTGAGTACCTATAGGTTTTTGGGGGTGCTGATTACTATTTTGACGTCAAGGAATACATCCGACGCAATGGTTAGACTTTAAAGGGTTGAAAACCACCCCTAAAGGGTTGAAAACGAGGAACAACGTGAGGATGTACTTTGAAGTCCTGAAATTGGGTACATTCAAAATTCAAAAGTTCCAAATTCAGTCGAAAAAAATATATATTTCATCCATACTTATAAAATTTTATCAAAGAAAAGTTGAACCATAAACATTGTATTATTTTATTAAATTAAATATTCGATTGATATAACGAACCAGCAGTACAGACAGTGACAAATTGCAACAGATATTGTTTTGTTTACAACAGACGTTAAAAAATAAAAGTAATACTTAATTCTATTGTCAATTTGAAAAACGTTTAGTTTAGTATAAATTAATAGGCTCTCAGGACCGCACCCGAACATATAACGTACGATAACAAAATCTAACTGTTGGAGCGCGTTTACATTTTTAGTCATAACACGGTCAGTATTTAAGAAAAATTTCTATCAAAATGCATTTTGTAGGAAATTTTAAGATCTACAACTATTGTCCTATGCACTATAGTAAAAAAACCTACTGTACACTAGCTATTCCGGCTAGAAGTCAAATCAAAAATGTTTTACACGATGTCGACAAAATACACCTTTAAACTGCTTTAACTCATCGAGTTTTAGTCATAAAGGAAAAAACAAAATTTAAAAGTTTTGTTTTTCTATACGCTTTATTTTTGATTCATAACAATTTTTCGATAAAACGCATCGTTACTGAGATATTTAATAAGAAAGCCGAATTTTAACGAAAATTCAAAAACCTGAATTTTCTTAAAACGTTACGTGTTACTGTACAGCAGTACATAGGCTATGTGGTTTAAATAAATTGAAGACATTGCTAATATAATAGACAATCGAAAACTACAGTATCTCGGCTTAATATGCATATTTGACAAATGGCGGACGTCCCTTTTTAAATTTCTTGGAAAACATTTGCAGAAATTATATTTTCCTACATAACTTCGTAATGTTTTAATCTACACAAGCAATTAATCCAGAGTTTTTAGGAAATTAACAGAGCTTTTATTTTATACTAATTTGGTTACGATCGAACAATTTTTCACCGAGATGTATCAGTTTTAAGCACGTAATTTGATCAAAAACCGGTGAATCGCCATTTTGTTTTGGCTGTGTCTCGAAAAGCATTTGACATAAGGAAACTAAACAATGTGGAAAATGTTCGCCTGGTAATAAGCTTTAAGTCTGAGTTATACAAATGTTTCGCAAAATGGCGTAGTTTTTTAGTTTATTTGCAGATTAATGTTAAAAAACGGTTTTTTTTTGCAAAATTTTGAACCCTTGTAACTTTCAAACAACGCATTTTTTCGAAAAAGTGTATACCACCGTTTTGGTTGGAATTTAATTATCTATCGGGTCACGGGGTTAACTAATTTTGTTTTTTTCACCCCCGAAAAAGGGGTGAAAACAACACCTAAATTTAAGAGCGGGCCAAAAAATTTCCTTAACTTTATTTTATAACCGTTTATGAAGATTTTTCAAAAAAAAATCAGAAGGATCCATGGACACTAACTGAAAATCGGCAGAAAATTCCTCACGTAATAGACTATTATATGTATGTACAATTGTGACTGAAAGTAGATAAGTTTAAAATGATATGGATTTTTCCCATTAGCAAATACCTAAATCAACAAATTAATTAGTAATATTAGAGCTAAAAATTCCTCATAAAATTTCTTTAATACAGTTATTCCACAACAATTATAATTTATATTCCACTTAAAACAGTCATTATTTTCACACTTATTAAATCTTAATAATCACATTTTTTATTATTGTTACCTAACGAAGTTTAAATTATACTAAAGGTCCATTTCTTGTTTATTCAAAAGAAGAAAACAAAGCAAATTTTGTTGTCAGAATATACTATTCAGTATTGTTACAATAAAACAGTTGTTAGTATATAAACACTTGTGGTTACCGATAAGTCACGAGGTGTAGGAGGTGTTGATTTCTTTACTCCTAAAGCGTTATGATACTGCCACAGTCCACTTACATCTTCACTGGGACTCATCTCTCCACATGGAAGGCGACCATCACCATTTCGGCCTGAAGGAAAAAATATTTTTATATACGTTAAAGCAACATTTACTTTCCATATTGCAAATATAATAAAAAATTATGTACTTTGTATATAAATGTTGCATTTATTACCCCCCCTCACACACACACACACACACACACACACACACACACACACACACACACACACACACACACACACACACACACACACACACACACACACACACACATCTGTCAAGGAAAAATATAACATTTAATTGTTTGTGACAGTTCGTATTCTAGAATAAAAAAAATAATAAATAAAAGCACTTACAAAATCTCATTACCGGAATTTGTATTAACTATCTGACATGGCAAGAAGTAGCTAATGGTTTTCACATGTTGAATGCAAAATTAAAATTTTTAAACTTTAATTTAAATTTCCAGCTTTTAGGTTTAATGTTGTTGCTAAGGGGTAGTTTTACGGTTACTGTATGCGTTAAGAATATATGGACGATTATTGCCTTTTCCTGATACCATTGGTGCCACAAAGTGTCATTCTAGGCTTCATCTATCTTAACTACCCTCAGAACAGAATAGAGAGACAAGACTAAATTGTTTGAATAGACAACTGGATCTGTTATCTTACTACTCACAGTGTCAGATAATCTTGTGCGTAATCAAAATATGAAGATACTCAGTGTGAGATACTCATTACATATAACTGTATTTGTGCATGTATAACTGTTGCCATTTACATTAAGTGTTTGTCAACTACGCCCACTGAATGTATTTTGCTGTTTTCTTTAATTAGTGACTATTTTTGTTACTCATTTTTCATTCAGAAGCATTGTGAAAGAAAAAAACGTTGTTGAGTGCGTGTTGTGTATACATACAAGCAAGATGACTACATGAAACAACATAACATTATTTATATTCAAATCACATTTCAAAGATAATCCAGGCCACTGAAGAATTAATTTAATTAATCAGGGTCGTCATTGAGTGTATATTACACCTTTTATCACCAAACACTTTCCAGATATAAAATGACTAAAAACATAGTCATTGTTAATGATATAGAAATGTACAGTACAAATAATCTACCTTAACCTTTAGAAAGGGGGTAATCTTATATTCCTTAAAACATCAGGTCTCTCTCATAAAAACTTAAAGACACCAGTATACAATGACTCAGGAAGCAAACAAGTCTACAAGAAAATATATATGATGATAGTACAATAAAATATAAAAGCTGATTTTTTTAAATGTCGTTTTTTATGCTGGAGACCTGTGGTTTCAATTTAACTAAAATGTTTGACAATAACATGATAATTTTGTTGGTATAGCAGTAAAGAGGAATATTGTTTTAGTATTGACAGGTTTCTATGGCAACCAAAGTTCGACCACAGCTATACAGATAGCGCTGTAACCCCTATTTCCTGTTTTGATATTATTTTACAATCTCATTCCCGGACACAACGAAACTAACCTCTCTAGGTATCATGAAGGTGCATTAGAATTGGAATTAGAACTTCAATATGGCAATAACTACTAGCTGTGATCGACCATTTTTATTACAATGAAAATTATAAGTTGCACAAATTAAATTTATAAGTTTCTAACTTCCAATTACACGACCCTTAAATACTCAAAAGCACCTTCCAAATCTTCAGACTGGATTCCTTTTCTACAGAAATATATATTCCGTCGAATACATCTAAGGTCGTTCGCTGATAACGTCTTCAAACGACCGGCGTGTTCACTTGTCGAAGAATTAAAAATCGTGGAAGGCGCTTGACCCACATTTTCTTTCGCCTTTCTCTTGGCTAAAGCAGAAATGATCCGTCTGTTGGTCTTCTGTACGCTGCTGCTGGAGTGACTGTGCTGGGTCTCGCTGCGCTTTATGCGAGGCGGATCATCGTCGCCCTCTGTCACTATCTTGGCCCGACACGACTTCACAGTGCAGTTCCAAAGGCATTCTCCCGATTTCTTCAACACTACCTTCTTCCTATAGCTGTAGCCGCCGATCACTATTATTTCTTTACCTCTCACCGAACACGATTTGATTACTTCCATAACTTAAAAAAACAACTCCAAATAACAGTATTGGCGTGTTCACATGTTACAATACACGTGGAAACGCTGTTCTCACTTCACGGGTACTGAAGTCCCAAATGCTGTGGAACCGGGTTTTACGATGTCACGAAAAAGACTAAACTGTTAATACAACTGTACGTTTTGCGGCGGGTCGTTGCAGGTAGTGAAAGAGAGCCACGAGAGAGAGAGAGAAGAGAAATCCCCTTCCGAATGTGTGTGTGTGTGTGTGTGTGTGTGTGTGTGTGTGTGTGTGTGTGTGTTCATCGCCCCTACTCGCTATATAGTTCGAGACGACAGCCCATTTGCGGGCGGACTGACCTGTTTCCTTTAATATCCCTCCCCACTAGCGGAAAAATATTTCGGGCTCGACATGAGGCTGAGAGAGATAAGAGAACGGGCCGCCTCTCGTTCTCTCACTCTCTCTCTCTCTCTCTCTCTCTCTCATACACACACACACAAGAAGCACGCGCAAACAGGGTATTACACTCCGAGTAACTAAAACATTTTCGTTATTTGCTTAGCCTACTACTCGCGCCCCCCGCGTGTCGTTAGACAGTTCACCCCATTTATGGAATCTGCTTTCATTAATGTTTATACGGTATATTCACTTTAGAAACAAACAAGGCTACGCGTTAATCACGAATCGATACGTGAATAATTGTGAAACACGTAGTGATGCCAGTTCACTACATAGATACTTTGAACGTCCTGTACCATTATAGTTGTATACTACAGCAATTGTACTCTCTCTCTCTCACACACACACATTTTTTGACATCTAAAGTTATTTTTGCATCCTAGTTTCCAAACTTTCTTCCAACTCCCCATTTCAAATTTCTCCGTGTCATTGCATTCATTATACCTTCTATCCAAGTCTTTCGTGGCCTCCCTTTTTTTTCTCCTTTCAGGAGAGGTCCATTCTAGTAATTTCTTTGAGCATCTATCATTCCTCATACGGCACACTTGCCCGTACCATCTAAGTCATTTTGCATCAATCGTGTCATTTTTACTACTACATATATTCATTCTTTCTCTTATTTCTTCATTGTTAACTCTGTTCTTCAATGTAAGCACTTTCTCCAGTGCACCGTTTTCATGACTCGTAATCTTTTCTTCGCGTGTTCTGTAGTTTCCCGCTCTTTACTACTGTCTTGTATATTTTAATTTGTGTTTCGGGTCTTATTTAATTGCTCCATAAAGTGAAATGTAACTGTCTGGTTACGTGTTTCCCTTGTCCTACACATTTTTTTTATTTCTGCTACGCTTGTCTTTTGGAATTCGGACAGCAAGGCATATGTATGAATCGACTCCCTTCACAATGCCCCCTTCCAACAATATATTTCTTGATGTACACTATTTTCACAGTTTGATACAAATCACATTTATTTATCAGAGACGATTACGTTTATACTAATAACCATTACTGTTTGGATTGTATACAGTAACTTAAAAACATAAAAGCAAATATCACATTCTCACTTTTATTCTGCAGTATTACTCCGACACCTCTGGCAGTCTAATGTCGGCAACCTTCTGGTACTGTAATATACAGCATTAATCAGCGTGCAAGCATAAATTAACTCAGAATGAATTATAGCCACATAAAAAACAACCTACGTTTTTTTACAATTGAACCTACAGTAACTACAGAAACAAAACAAGTTGATCTTTTAATGTTCTTCGTGACTGATAATTCATTGGTTCGTCTTTCTTAGCTGAAAGTTGAACTTTCAATATGTCTGTACCGGACCTTCTACTTTACGAATTAGTTGTTCTACCGTACGGTTTGTTATCTACTCTGTTTGGTGCAGCCACGATTTCGAATACCTTCCACAAGATATTTGTCCTTCAATTTTACCAGGACGATCGATTTTTCCGAATTATTTCCCTGTCGCCGAACAATAAGAAACTGTAAGGACTCTCTGGTAGTGTATGCTGGCAAATTTCTTACTCGTGTCACGTTCTTTTAGAATGGAGAATTTGATTCTTTTGTCCATACATTATGCTGGAGTATCGGCCTGTATGCCCACGTCTCGAAAACATTCATCCTTTTGAAGTCTGCTGCTGTGATGGTCCACGTATCTGCTTCATCGGAAACGTCAACGTAAACACTGGAGCACTGGAAAGGCCAGTGTCTTTACGAGTCGTAGTTTGGTGGTTCTACTAATTGGAACGCTCCTTCCAGATGTCATTCAGCTCTGACACAGTTTGTTTAGCACCATCCTTCTCCGTATTTCTTCAGTGAAACCACCGCACCATTCTTTCCCATTGCAGAGGTCAAATAGACGAAGCGCTCTACCTTTTCACAACCTGCCACTAGATCTGTCTGTGATAGAGAATCAGAACGACTAACTAGAGACTTCTTGACAATAATACCTTCAAAATTAGAATTCAGTAAAAAATAATGCGCATAGCTTCTGAGATATTAAATTTAATACTATTCAACTCGAGCAATACAAAAGTTATACCTAATGTCAACGTAGGCTATGTGTTTTATTTAAATTAAAATTCTAATATCATTAATATGAAATTCTGGGTAATTATTTTTGAAAAATTAACATATAGGCCTACTATTAAAAGTTTTATTAAATCTCCACAACATTGGGATCCCTGTCCTCAGTTCGTCTTGGTAAATTGTACAGTGTAGGATCACTGGATCACTTTCAACTTCGCGTAAGCTTCCGAATTCCTTACTACAAACGTACAACAGCTACCATAAATTTGATCTGAGGCTGTCACGGCCGACGTTGACATAGTTAGAGTCAGTGATAGCCGGGCTATTATAATGTGTAACAGTCTGGCTATCACTAATTCTAACAAAGCTACCATAAATGTTATATAGTTACAGTTATGAGTTGCAAGTTCCTTACTTTTTAAAAATACATATTCTGAAGAACTTATTGATATTGAATTATGTTATATATCGTAAATCTTTCAGTGTGCGTTTGAAAAATATTCCGCAAGCCACACTTGGAACGCGTGCCACAGGCTGCCGACTCTAATGTGTTAAATAAGTCGTTAGTTAATATCTACGTATTAGGCCTACCTGTATTTAAGTTACTCTTGAAGGCCACAATTTTAGCGGTCAAAACGTTGATAATACATAAAAAAAGAAAAGAACGAGACGAAAGCCTATACTATTTAACGCTTGGGTAAACAAAAAAATTAAAAATTTTCGAAATATATGACACTTAACCCTGATTTGAGCTACAATAAAAAAATATTTCCACCCGTCCACTTGCGAGTGCTTTTACAGCACTACCATCTGACGCATCCTGCGAGCCAGAGGTTTGTGTCGACTCCAAACTCCTTGTTGCAAGGCTGTTTTCTCTCTCATCACATACGTCCTCCTTCCACGATCTCCTGCGTCTACCCAGTTTCCGTCTTCTAGTTGGAATCCAGTGTAACAATTTTCTGGGCCAAAGTTCATCAGGAATTAGTTATACGTGGTAATGCCATACGAGGCGCTACGTATTCATGGTAAGCCTATCTAAAATCGTTTTGTCTACACTAATTCGCCTCCTGACATCTTCATTTCTAATGCGCTGGAGCCTGGACACACCACAAGTCCATATGTGAAAATTTGAAGAACACTCTGAACATTCTTCAGAAGTCCATTTCCACTGCTTAGAGCCTTCGCCAGTTTCTTAGATTTATCTTCCAACTTTCAGAATCATAGATGACTATCCTTTCTAGGAGAGCAGAATCAATCGTCTATAAAAGAAAGTTTAAGAAGTAAAAAAAAGCCTACAGTTTTTCAGTATACGGCACGAACTGAATAATACGAGAATACTCAACAGGATTGTCCAGTATCGGCTGAATTGGTGAGAAAATCTTTGCCGAAGGGATGGCTGCCGCATACCCAAACAACTATGGAACTATAAATCGAAGGGAGGGAGAGGTGTGGGACGCCTTAGGGAGCGCTGAAGTGACCAGCTCTAGACTTTGTCTGTTTGAGAACGGAACAAACCATCCTTGGTTTAATTCTTGCAGATGATGACGAATTTTCGGTCCGCTGCAGATTTTTAAAGACCGGTAACGATAGTTTTCTTTTTAAAACATATGTTTTAAAAAGAGTCATTACAGTTACTCTTCTTTACGAAATAACGGCTGTTACAGTATCACTACCTATATGTTAACAAGGGAAATACAATGGAATAAGAACACAATTTACTCATTCCAGAGTCGACAAAATACTGTACAGGTTCTTAGATAAACGCACTTAAAGTGAAGACTGTCACACACTGGAGGAACTGATTTAAGCAATACAACGAAGCGGATCGATCCTACTTACGCCCAGGCCCATTTCCACCATATAAGACTGCTGCACTCACTCTTGCAAGCAAGTCCTAACTCTCATTTGTTAACCCCTTCGAGTTTTGACCAAAGGAAGTTGAACTTTAATTAATACGTTGAACAACGTATTATATTTCAGTTGGTGATTTCCAGTATCATTAATAGCGTCACCAGTGTGTGTGTGTGTGTAGGCCTATGTGTGTGTAATATATCAAAACTACACACCAAAAGAGCACAGCTGTTTACAAAGTTGGGATTGAAGGTGACAAGGGGTCATCCCGTTCCCCGAGTATTTGGCAAAGAATATAAAATATAGCCTACGCCCTACGCCTATATTTGAAACGAACGAAGAAACCTCAGACTCTGCTTATTAACTGCTGACGAGGTTACAGTTAAACTAAAAATCTTGTTACACTTCAATTTAAAATGTACATATAAAATTGGGTTAATTTTATCACTGAATGAAGGACCATAAGTCTGATGGTTTGAGTTGAGCCCTGCCGCCAGCCATATCGGTGAAATCTCGCTTATGCATGTTTACATTTATACTATTCTTTCTCGTATTACGCTTCAAACTATACACGAAATGAAGTATAACAATACACTCGACGTGCGGGCGCAAATACACATACAAAAATGTGTGCTGTTGTGTATCTTTGCCATACGATTCATGTGCCGTTCCAATTGCCCAATCTAGTTCCCAATTAGCCTCTAAACAGTTGCCAAATTGAAGCTGATTTCGATAACGAATTATGGGGATTACCTCACCTATCTTTTGGCGTATGTATATATACGTCTAAAGTTTATATAAATCCGAATGTTTACGTATATTGTTGAATGTTCATAATAAGAGAAAATAATGTTTCGCACAGCAACAAAAATATATCAGTGTTTTAAAAATACCGTAACAATGCAAATGATCGTTAGGAAAAAGTATGTAGCCTATGTGCGCTAGGGGTAAAGCCTGAAGTTGGCGCCTTGAGAACATTTTAAACGACAAAAATAAAAAAGTAGGCCTATTGGGCTTACATTCCGTTAACTTTTACTTAAGAACAAGTTAAAGGTCCCGTTTGAGACACTCGATATTCTTCTTGACTGTCGTATACTGTTCCGTCGTTTCAGCTTTAATTAACACGTACAACAACGTATGCAATACAATATATACTTCATAAATATTTCTTTAATAATAATTACAACAGTATTCCTTTCACTGAATATGTGTGTGTACGCATATGGGGGAGGGGCGGTGCTGAAGTGCTGTACGTTTGTTACGTTGACTGTCATCCAAATTCAACTACCCACCACAAACGTGACCGCAAACGGGCATATTGGAGAGATGCTGTCACTTTTATTTTTACCTTTTAAAATATGGAGAGGCGCCCGTAATAATGTTTTAAATGGGGCTGGACTCTTCTAGGACGACACACAACGGAACACGACACCTGTATATTTATCGTATGGCGGTGCCAACGTCATACGAAGAGATATTCAAGTTTGTTCGCCTAACTACTGCCACGTTGTTGAGAAATTATTAGTTTTAAACGCAAGTATTAGACTCAATTGGGTTCATGTGCGGTGAATCCTAGTACCAGGCGAAACCTCCACGCGGCGCCAACTGTTCTGGTGAGGAAGTGCCGTTCAGAGTGTGCCGTTGTGTGGCTGGCTGAACCCCGCCAGGTGGGCCTGGGGCTACGGTCCTGGAGAGATTGTGGGTTGGGGGCTATACCGCTGATTACCGGTCTCTCCTTCTCCTTCCGAGATCCGCACCCTGGCGCATGCTGCCTTTCGGGGCGCGGGGTTACCCGATTTTCTGTGGTATCAGGGCGGACAATCGGAACAAAGCGTGCGTCCGGCGCTGGGGATCGTGACCCCGAGAGTTCGCGTCTATGTAATCTGCGCTGCCGGAGCCTGTACCTGACTCGAGTTAGGAGGCCGGCCTCTATCGTCCTCTTGTCTGGGTACCGAAACGACGCCCCCACGAGGGGTCCGCTGGCCAACGTTGTGTCTTGTATCAACACTTATGTTTTTACATGCCACAGCGGCGAAGTGCGTTAGTCTCGTTTCGAGGAGAGGGTTCCAGACCCGCTCGTTGGCGTAGCCAATGGATGGAGAGCGGGGACTTTTCCTACCCCTTCCCTGAGTGGGTTATGTGGCTTGCAGCCGGATGGTCATGGGGGTTAAAAGGTCCCTATTGGATTTTAATATGAGGGACATCCTCGGGGTACAGTGGTTTGCATTAGGCCGCCGTCCATAATTCATACAGTATCAATGGGGTCACGTTGCAGTCGCCGTGTTAAAAGGCTGTGAATGCTGTTTAATAGATGTGATGAAAGTGCTATGCCTCTATGCTGTCACATTCAATTTACTATTATACTTACTTTCAATAATAATTTTCAGGGGAAAATTTTCCCAGAAACCGTTTTCCTACATACAAAAATTCCTGTGAAAAAATTGTTCATTCATTTAGTATCAGAAGAAGGTACATCGTAAGAAGATTTCGATTTTTTTGTCTTGTCTAATTTTTGTGATCAATGTCTCGTATTCAACTCACATCATACCCTATATAATTGTAAAGGTATAATAGCCCTATTGTCTTGTAAACATTCAAGACAATAAAATTTATCAATGCAGACATTCAAAGCCTTTGAATCGTGGTTTGGTAAAAAAAATTAAAGCTACATCACATCTGCTTTACGTATTATACAACAAAACTCCTCTGGAAAACATTAACTCAAGCTAAAGTAGACTGTGTGTGTGTGTGTGTGTTTCAATTTTAGAAGTGGGGCAAATTTTTTATTATTTTATAACAAAAAAAATCATACATATTTGTTAAAGTGGTAACCGAAGGGTGATGGCAAGGACAATTCATCGGAAAATCGGCAAACGACTTCCGATGTAATAAGTATAGGCCTAATTCCACATTTTTCTAGTATTTAATAATGTACTGTTTTAGATTTGTGTTACGTCATGCTATTTGGTTCATAATCTGACCTCAGTTGGGGCTCATCAGGTTTTCGACAATACCGTCAAATATTCATATGCCCCTGGCTGGAATAGTCTGAACTAGGGTCCAAACGAGAAACGCTTGACAGGAAGGAGAACGCTCTCTTCTAGTTAAGAGAGATATGATGTACGACGTTCGAATTTTATTTTAAAATCTCTGATTAACTGAGTTTAAGAGCATTACTGTCGCGCTCCTTTTTCGGTAGATGAATGTGAACTTTTTTTGTTAGTAAACCAAGCTCTACCGTTTGGCGGTGCGTAGAAAGGTAACCGGTAGAAAAAAAAACTGAGTAGCCATTAATAATGTAGCAGTACAGTTTAAACGCGCTATCAAACGCCTGGTCACAAGTGTGTATATTTAATTCCTTCATGTTGAAGCCCGTAGTCCGCCCAATTATTTAAATTAAGGCAACGGATATTAATGTAAATGGGCTGTGATCTGCCTTACATCAGTCAATTTTTGCACTTCTTAAGGTTCTGTCGCCCTACCTACTTTGTCATTACTCCATCATGGTAAACCGTATTTGCAGTAGTTTTAAAATAATTGACTGTAACTCATTCCGAACCTGACCCACAGGTCAAGAGAACTATTGCCTTCCTATACTTCTCTTGCATTTTATTTTTCTTTCCATAAGAAACTTATCACAGAATGTTGTTCTGTTCTCATCATGCAACCCAACTACTTGGATTTTCTGTTTGAAAAAATCTCTTTTCCCTTTGGAGATGCACCATTCTTTGATAGACCATGTTTTACTCAAATCATTTTTGTAATGTAGTAGCTTTGAAAAGTTTTTAACTTTATTATTTATTACTCAGGGACCAATCAGACATTCGTTGTTCTAAAATCCGCATTAAGCACACTTATTTGAAAGTCCTACCAGTAAAGCACGTCTTCACATTTGTCTGTAAAGCATTTTTCACGTCTGTCTGATTTTAAAGTCTAGTATTTGTCATTACATAACACTGTAGACAATATGTAGCAAAGTAATAATGTTACCCCCAGAGTTCAACTGTAAGTCTCGGGTATAAAATACATTTTAATTTCGTTTATGAATGTAGTCCCAGCAATTTTTATATGTCTCTGACTCTTTTGGCTGATTATTATTTTCGATTAACCACGTCCTCAATTGTTGTTCAGTTTCATTTAACATGACTACACGGGACAAGAAAGAAGGGGAAACAAAGAGGAGGAGAAAAAAAGAAGAAAAACGAAATTACACGAAATACTAACATGCAGTATCCAGGAAAATGTTATACTAACACCCACGTTCAAAGCCCGTTACCAGGTTACCAGTTCTTTTATACTGCGTTCGTATAGCGACGTAGAGCGAGCTTCGACTTGGAGACTGAATGGCGTGCTTCACAGTCAGGTTTTTCATATACATATGCTTAATGCGCATTTTAGAACTATGCACGTCTGTTTGGTTCCTGAGTAATGCATAAACATAAAACGTGTCAAAGCTACTATAAACACATTAGAATCTTTTGACTAACTTAAGTGAGTTCAAGTTTGTGTTTATACACCGAAAACGAAAAGTTGTCCTTATAAAAGAAGGAGTAATGTGATGTGATTGTCTTGTAATTAATAATAGTTAACTGAATTCGTAGCCCCCAATCAATATGTGATCATGATTTTTATTGGCAAAAACTAGTGAGGTGGGTCGGACGATCACGACATGGTTGAGGAAATAAGAGTACACAGAGGCGTAAGCAAAGGGGGGTTACCGGGTTTGAACCCCCCCTTGAACGTTTAACCACTTTTTTTAATATTATATAAAATAAAAATAAAAATTGGTGAGTATCTTTTTAAAAATCCACAATCGTTTTCTCTCCCCTAATTTCTCACTGTCAGAGTAACAAAATCTATCGACATAAGGTACAGTCCGCCCTCCCCTTCTTCGATAATATAATTCCTGTGCTTGGTGCTGCGGCACGTACAGTACATCACTCCACGTGGGACACAAGTAGCTGTCATTCAGCATTCTGAGAACGCGGCAGTGCTCTCACTGGCGCGGTGAGTGTTAAAGCATATACCCCTCCTCGTCTACCGAAAGAGAGAAAGGAGCATCAAAGCCGTGCCGCTTGTTAAGAAGGTACGATAATAATACCGAGCTTGTAATAAAATAAGGCCGACACCATATAAACTTACTTGTTGTGAAACATATTGTTTTGACAGTTCTGCAGTGCAGATGTGAAATATTGTACATTGTCGAGCGGTATTCACCCGTTAGTCTGAGTTCAGATTCTGTTGTGGAACGTTCGTTTAACGTTTTGTCCATTTGGCAGTTCATATTTTTAAATAGAAACTTCACATTATCGTTCCGGATTTTTTGATATGTCTAAGCGACCGCAAAGCTCTATTTTACAATTTTTTAGCAAAAAGTCGCGTACCGGTAGTGATTCTCGGGAGGTTAGTGAAAATTTCACATTGCCAAATGTTTCTTCGCAGCCGCAGCGTGACGATGTTGTCGCAAACGTTCTTCCCGAAACTAGTTTCACACCCCCCTGTGAAAACTCGGCTGATATTGAATGTACATCGACATCACTCAATAATGTTGACGTGCCCGCTGAATCATTTAGAAGTGATAAGTGTATTGTTCTGATTCCGGAAGTATCAACATCTTCAAGTTACAGTGAACCACACGCTTATGATATTGGAGTTTACGTAGGAAAAGACTTGTCTAATGAAAAGAAACTGGATGTCTTGAACAATGTCTGGGAACCAAATCCAGAGTTTGTTTTTCCAACAAAGGAAAGAGAAATTTGCGATTTCAGTTTAAATGTCTTTACCGCTGGAAGTGGCTTGCATATTCCGAATTTAATGGAGGGAGTTTTTGTAAATTTTGTGCACTTTTTGCTCCAAGTGATGGTGTTGGATCTGGCAAGCAACCCTTAGGTCAACTTTGTAGTGTGAAATTTTCAGAACATGAGAAGTGTCTGTATCACAAACAAAGTTGGTGGTAGCCGGTACTTAGGCCGATATTTCATGTGGGAAAAAAAGTCTATCGATGTGCTAATAGATACTGCTACAATGCAAAAGAAACTGGAGAACAGGAAAAATCTTATTCCTATTATTGAAAGTGTTTTGTTCTGCGGGAAACAATGTATCGCACTGCGAGGCCACAGGGATTCGGGACGAATAGAGGTCGACCAAGAACCAGAAGAAAATGATGGCAATTTCAAGGCACTTCTTCGCTTTCGAAGTAAGACTGATTCTGTATTAAAAAATATGTTGACGTGTAGTGTTGGAAATGCGCAGTACACCAGTCCTAGAATACAGAATGAAATAATTGAAGTGTCCAACGACCTGATAGTTCGAAATCTAGTGAAAGAACTTAATGCCTCCAGTTTCTTCTCTATTCTCGCCGATGACACGTCAGACATATCAGGCTTAGAACAATTATCACTGTGTTCGTCATGTTGATAGAGAAAATTTCACTGTGAAGGAAAACTTTCTACAATTCGTACCATTATATGATGTGACCAGAAAAGGAGTCGCAACGGCGATATTGGACAAGTTGCGTTCATTAAATATAGACATAAATAAGATTCGTGGTCAAGGGTATGACGGAGCTATGTCCATGTCAGGAAAAGTAAACGGAGTCCAGGCACATGTAAAGGAAATAATTCCGTCAGCTTTATATGTCCACTGCTCAGCACACATCCTCAACTTAGCTGTAGCCTATCCGGTGCCTGTGAAGTAGTTGCCATCAGAAACTACATGGGTACAATATCGAGTCTGTACGAATTTTTTAATACACCTAAAAGGCAACATGTTTTAAAATCGGCGATAAGTGAAATGGAAACTACAACTTCACGCCGTGAAAAACTCGTTGAACTTTGTGCAACACGTTGGTTGGAAAGGTATAACTCCGTGGCCGCGGTGGTGGAATTGTATGACCCTATTATTGCAACCCTTCAAAGCATATCAGAATGGAAAGACAAAGATCGTCCTCACAAGCAAATTCACTTTTATGTGCTCTGACTGACTGTCAATTTGTGATATCGCTGTTTTGTACTCAGAGACTGTTTTCTTTAAGTCTCCCATTGTGTAAATTCCTGCAGAATTCAACTATTGATCTCGTGGAAGCAGTAAACCTTGCTGAAGATATTAACAGTGAAATGAAATCTATACGCGAAAATGTCGATGAAGGATTTTCTAAAATTTTCATTTGTGCTTCTGAAGTCTTGAATAGGTTGGGGTCCTCCATTCAAATCCCTCGCATGGCAGCGCGACAAAAAAAAAAAGTGTGAACTTGGACTTATCATCAGTGACGCCAGAACTTTACTTTCGTGTCTCTACTTTTATTCCATTTCTGGATACCTTCATGTCCCAACCTTCGCGTTTCTTAAAACACAAGGAAATATTGAAAGGCTTTCAGTGCCTTTACCTACGAACCCAGTCCTTCTGCCCCTGCCGTCTCAAGTTTCTGCTTTCACTTCGCTCACAGAGTTCTACGCCAGTGACATAAGAAGCGGTTGCCAAGAAGACCTGAATAATGAATTAAAATTATGGTACAGAAAAATTGCACGTCTTGAGAAGGGAGACCAACCGAAAACGGCCGTAGATGGGTTAACTATGTGCAATCCCAACGTAATACCAAATATATTTACTTTGCTAGAAATACTAGCTGCGCTCCCAGTGTCCACATGTACAAATGAACGATGTCTCTCAACATTACGCCGTCTAAAAACATATTTGCGTAATTCTACTGGAAATACACGTTTGAATGGATTAGCACTCCTCAACATACATAGAAATTACACTCCAACTGCAGAAGATGTGTTAAATGAACTAATGAAAAAAAACGTCGTTTGGACATTGACATTGTATTGTGAATGCTGAAATTTCCGAAGTGTAGTGACGTTATATACTGTAGGCTACGTACATTATATATACTGTATATATTAATTTAACTACCGGTACTCGTTTTAAACAATGATTTTTTAAAACAATAATAGACTACAGTAGAATATTGATTTGAACATTTGAGACAACTGTATTCAATTTTTTATTCAAATTCAAATTCAAATTCCTTCATAGAGTGTGGATTCATCATGCCAGTTTCATTCTTCAACCTTGGTGAGTTCCATATTGACATATTGTGTTTAATTAAATTTATTTCAATATATTTGATTGCTTCCATGGATTTTCCTGTTATGTAAAGTGTCTTACCTATCGTTACAAATAACCGTTGACTAAAATATATGATTATTGTGTAGCCTAAGTGTAATAATGGCATGTGGCACTGGCACAAGCATTTTTATTATACAAAATGAAACAGATGTTAAAATTCGTTAAAAAATTGTAGCCAAAGGCTGTGAAAAGATACGTTTCGAAGATTTTATTAGGGTATTTATGAATATGTTCTATTCGAACATAGTATAATAAATATACCGTAAGATGATATAATAATAATAATAATAATACACAAAATTTAAAATACCGATAATGTCAATTGTAAACAATTTTAATAATGACCCCCCCCTTTAACAAAATTCTGCGTACGCCACTGGGAGTACATACGGCTATAGTTATCGTCGGTACATCGGAGCTCATGAAGCCCGCAAAACTGAGTAGAATTTTGTTTCATAATATATTCGTATAGGTTAAAATTATATTCAAGTTCATATCGTACAATTAACTTGCATATTTCAGCAAAGTGAAAGCGAAGAGACTCAATATTAATATAGTGTAGAGATTAATATACACACAATGAAAACTAAAAAAAAAGGCAGTTATAATAAAGTAAAAATTTAACTTTTAAGTAACCACTAATTAGGTCTACTTAAAACTGTTTTATTAATTGTTTAGACATAAATTATTAACAATTAGACGTTTCTGCTACGTTGAATTTCGTTTGTGTAAAACGAACCTACGACTTTGAAGTTACTGCTTATCTTTCGTCGTGTCAGTCTAGAGTGCATTGGAAATAACACTCGAAACGATAATAATTAAAGCGTACGCGATGCATTTTTTTGTTGTAACGTTTCAGTTTTCCTACAACGCAACACGAACCTATGCAAAATATACTATCAGCAGAGAGGTTGGCCGTCCGCCGCGATAAACGTTGATCGTTTGACCCCAGAAGAGGTCACAAACACAAAATTTATTCCGCGTCGGTCGGTGTGTACGTTTCGCAACGTTGCGATTAACGGGACACGCGGTATCTGTTATTCCGTTTGACGAATGCAAGGAGGAGCGGTTTGCAACGAGTGTTTGGGAAATTAACAAAACACCGCTGGTAAAGTTTTTATCTTAACCCTGCAGAGGAGATAGGAGCAGGAAACTATAACTAACTACCTTATAAGTCGCATTAGCGTAGTCTGAGTACAGCTAGTACAAAAGACCTTCAGATACAAAGAGTAATGAGGTTATCAAGCGAGCGGATTTAAATAAATCGTTAAATACGGTTCGTAGTATGAAGAAAACCAGGAAGGAAAAGGACGACACGCCGCGTTGCAAAAGCACCTGCGTGCACACACGAGTGCGTATGTGTGCGTGCGCAGGTGTGAATCCGTGCGCTGTACGCACGTGCTTGCGTGTCACATATACACGAGTACGTAGAGGAAATTGTGACTTGAGAAAGACGCGGAAACAAAGGGAGAGATCGCGACTGTGAATTAGAAACACGGGATATAGAGAGAGGGGGAGAAATATGTAGAGAAAGAGGGGGGAGAGAGAGAGAAGAGGACGGAAGATAGAAAGCTTGCCAAACCTGCCACCTCAACGCATCCATCCTAAACGTCGTTCAGGCATCCGCCAAGAATATTCTGTGTGTTTGACTTTCGCATATCGAATAATATAAACAAAATACTAACAATTAATAAAAGTATATTGTTGCTAATGATAATTATGTCTACTTCAATAACTGTCCGTCAATTATTACTGCATTTTCTGTTACTACTTATGTGGTGTAGTGGATTCGATTCCCGACTTAGAAAAAAATATAATCTATAGTTAATATGATCAGTCTCATCTATAACGGAAAATTTGAGCAATTGCTAATTTTACTTAATCAACTATGCTGAACGCAAAGAAATGGGTGTGTTTTAGAAAGCGGAGAGGTATTGAGACGCCAGAACCGTAAGGCGGCATTAGTTGAAAGAAAATTTACTTGTAAAAAATCTGTAGAGTAAAGCGGTAGGTTAATAACGCCGGCGCTGGGGCTGACGACTATAATGAATGTACTTTTAGGCGAAGTCACGTTTTGGGACACAACTGTCATAAAATGTATTATTTGCTAAGATAGTAAGGGTGTTTGCCAAACGTTGTAAACTTAAGTGCATATAACAATAGGTACCGTTAGACGAGAGAGAGCGTTGTGTGAGTGAGATAACGATAGACGCTAGTTTTTTAAGCACGTGGAACACGGAAAAACGTTGGGCGAATCAGAAAAAGCGTCATGTATCGCGCGGGAGGTTTTAGTTAAGCAGATTGGGCGCATTTGTATTTAGCGGTAGTTTAAACCTATAGGAACGTTTTGCTGTAGATCGTAGGTAAGGGACACTCGAGGCAAGTATATATTATGAACGTAGAGAGAAATAAGTTAGTCTTCTTTATATCGGCGGAATTATACGAAGAGACTCGCGTACGCTGTTTTGCGTTAAATGTATATTTTAATAAGTAATGTAAAGAATAAGTAAATTCGCAGAAGTAACAGAGTACGGGAACGCGATAATTACTAATACTAAAGTTATAAAGTTTTATAAACCGTAATAAGTAAATGAGTGGATGATCGGAGTTATAATAAACAACAAGAAGTAATAATACATATGAAGTTCCATTAATTCAATACGTTGTGGTAAATCGCGGAAGAAGGCGAATGAGTTCGGAGTAAAGTCACGACGGTGCGAGATAGTCGAGCCACACGCGACGCGAACTGTGTTAAATGCACTTAAGGTCAATTCAGTAATCTTTGTGTCCAGAGTGTATAATTATACGACATAGTTATATGTATAATCCATATGTCAAGTGTAGTGTGCACCTGTGATAAAGTGAATTAGTGCAGTTTTAACCAGGATTAACACAAAACAACGGCTGCTGACGAATCACCGATCTACATCTTCAGGACTACGTACTTTGGAAGGATTCTTACGCAAGTAACGAATAATGAACATTTAATTCTATGTTGTTTGATAAAAATATATATGTTTGTATTCAATATAGTGACTCAATCTGTCAGAAAAGGACTCATTGCTATTTAATAATATTCAATTTGTAAGATAAAACGATTCAAGCATATAAATAAATTTTGTAATGTAAAATGGTTCATTAAAAGTCAATTAACATACTTTAATTTGTGTTTATTATTACTGGCGCCCTGAGGTATAATCAAGAGTCGGTACACTGGAATAAGTGTTATAGACTATTAAGTAGATTATTAATATTATTATTGATCAAGGTAGTTTGTAAACTTATTTCTCACATGCTCGTAGGCCAACATAATTTTCAAATTAATAATTTAACTCTTTTACAAAGGCCTATCAAGATGTGTATTACACATCGTGCAAGGCAATCGTAAATCAGCGAATTGTATTATTTCTGCCTAATAGTACATATCTATTGAACCTTTTCGAGTCTGCACTTAACCGTCGGAACAATAATGAAAGATCTACGATACGCGCATACGGGCACACGCATGGGTTTACATAGAGATATAGCCTGCGCTCGGTTCAAACACTCCTTTAACAGAACATTATTTATAAGGTCAAAATATAATAACGTTAGGAACCACAATTCGTTACGAATAAACACAGAGAAATTGAACCGATAAATTTTGATTATGAAGTCTTTCGGTATCGCTGTGATAAGCAATATAATAAACTACAATCAGCCAAAGTAACACAGTAATTAAAAAATGTTATATAACCAAAACGATCAATAGACGTGGTGATCAGAGAATAAGAACTGAAGAGATCGGTTAGGGAACAGAAAAATTCAAGAATGTTCAACTGTCCCGAATGTGAACCACAAAAGCCAATTGTCAATTTAGACGGTATTTTTTTTAAATATGTAATTATCAGAAATATAATTATTTCTGTTCGCAAATATAAACACTCGGTTGTCAAACACACGTTTTACATAACAAATTTCTTCATTTCTAGAGACTGAATCTAATGACGAATAATCGATTTCTACTTCGTTTAAATTATTTTTGAAATAAACCCTTTAGTTTAGCTGTATTTTAAAAACAGATAAATGTAAGGTATTGAATGTGTTCTCACACACTATCAGATCTTTAAACATTAGTGTTCATTCGAATGGCCCAAAATGCAACTAGCGGACGATTCTCAGAAAGCTAGAATCCTTTGACCGTAATTCTCGTGGTCCATGCGTGACTTTGCAAATTTTTAAAACATATTTAGAAGCCACGAATTTAGGTTGCAAAAATACGATGTAAACTAGGATCGTAATACTGTTTTTTTTTAACACAAAATTACGAAAGTCAGCTTAAAATGAAGCAGAATAAACTATATAGCCTATATTCAAATTACTTCGTACCAAAATCTGAGAACTGAAGATGTCCTAACAGTTTCTGTGAACAGAAAAACACAGAAACTTCCAAGTAGACCTAAATTGTAAGAAGAAAAAGTGACAGCCGATAAACGAATTGTCCAAGACGGAGAACGTTTATGGTAGTAAGTCGAGAAGATCTCTGGCTAGATACGATCAAGGATTAATCGAATTCATGACGTCATTGCCGACACCACTGTGAACGACTGTCTTTAGGCAAAGGTCGCTGAGAATGTCGTGAATAGAAAAAGAATTATTGCCACCGGTTAAGGAAACTTAGTCACGGTATTTGACTCATAACATAATCGACATTTGGTCAGGTGATTATCTACTGTGAAGGATTACAATAATAGCAATACACAATAATTACCTTGATAATGTTCTTCGTTTCCTTCAGGTTCCGGTGTCGAACGTACTTCCTGCAATCACAGATACATCACCATCAGTTACCAGTAGTAAAAAAAAAACACGTGTATACATCAAGTGTATATGATTGGGCGTATGTAAGTGTCTGCGCTCGTGTTATTTAAACTGAAGGAATACTCATAGACTTTATAATACCAGGATGGATAACAACAGATTGTTCGTATATTCTAGGAAGACATGGGGGAAGCCAGAGAAAACGTAAGAGACAAGGAAACGACGGCTACAGGGATTGTAGAAACTGGTTGAAAACGAGGGAAAAACAGAGGAATCGCGAAAAATAATAGGAAGTAGAAAGGCGGTGAAGGAAGTCGATAAATGGACCGAATCAACTGAAAATCCCACTCGTTGCAGGGCATCAGGAAATGAGAAGAAGAAGAAGGTGGAGAAGGATGATGAGAAGCGCAGGAGGAGGAGGAGGGGATGACGACGACGAGAAGGATAAGAACTTTGATGTCCGCTACATATGATAAAATAATAAATAGTTAAGTGTGTTATAAAACAAGATCGCGACACTGTGGACTAGGTATTTAGAAGTTACTGTCAAAATTAACTCATCTTCAGCAAAAGGCACAAAGAATTTGTATTCAGTTCTTTATTCACTCGGTTCTACACGGGTTACATGAGTAATACCGTCTGTATTTATACTGCTTTATAATACTTGGGACTGCGCGTCTCAATAACACAGTAGTTCATATAGCCTAATTGTACCGAGGCATTTTGTATAAAATATATATAGGACGACTTTACAGATAGAAGACCGAATACAGTGAAGTGGCCTTTTCACTGACTGGCTTAACTGAATCCTGCAAGCCTTGAAGACGAAAATAAATAATATCGAAACTTTGATTCGATTACAGGAGACCTCTCATCCGTTATACGACGAATACAGTCGATTTCCATGGTCAGAATGTTTTGGTCCTACTCTTCCAATTTTCTTCGGACTACCGTAGACCTACGTATGCTTCCTGGTACAGCCTGTAGGGGGAAATATTTCTTTCCCCCAAAATTTACTCAGTTGCATCACAGAAGCCACGATTTGGATCAGTATTTGTTTTGTGGAATGTATTTTCATCCTAAGAGAAAGAACTATTTCTAATGGATTCAAATATATATTTTATAATAGAGTATACAGGAGATAACGTAAGTTATAGAATAACGGAATAAATACGTAGGCAATAATCAGAAAATTCGAATTGCTGCGTTTGTAAATTGACGGAGTGTTTAAATGGAAATTAAATTTTCTTCTGCAACGGTCTACACGATTTAGTGGTTGGGAAACCACGAGAACTTGACACACGTACGATTCATTTGACTAATAAAATACTAACTTTTAACCAATCGCTCGGACAGATTTTTAACAGAGTTAGGAAGATTTTATCTTAGTTAAATCTGATGGAAAACAATGAATACACGAGAACAAGGACAGGCCAGAAGAACTGGTATTTCGTCCTAAGTAAAGGTTCTATATAGCCTATGATAATGAAACATCGAGTAGCTATGACTGTATAATAAAATAAAATAGTAGTGAATTAAAGAGAATACAGTAGTAGCAAGTCTAAATGGCACATAAAGCGAATAATCACCATTGAGGGAAAAATCTATGCTTCATTCAAGTTAAGTTGTCAGTGACGTAGTACACAAAGTCCTATTCACAAACGGTCTTAATATCGGGCACACATTAATTTTTTTGCACAGTATAGTTATTTTATATAATTAAAAAAACTAGTGGTCGCCCAGTGGTCGAAATTCGACCGTAATTCATTAAATTTTTAAGTTTGAACGTTATTGAGGTTCTTTTGTCAAAGAGTATACCTCTATAATCATTGCATATAATTTTTTTGAATTTTGTTCTATTACGTCAGCTGCGAGCGTGTACAAATACGTCATTAGCGTGTGTTGTTTGCCTTAATTCCCTGCAATACCTATGAAATTTAAAATTTAATGTTAGTAACAGTTGAAAAAAAACAATTACAGCTTGTATTCGTATTTATTTTTTGATATAATTCATTTTCAGTTTTAATTTTTTCATGTTATTATTGAATCAAATAAACGCTAATAAAAATGAGACTTGACTTCATAGAAGTATAAGATACATTGTTTTCAATTCCAGTGGATTACATTTCATTTTTGGTAAGGTACAAAATTCGAAAACAGTTTGAAGATTATCTGCTACAACGCTTATATAATTTTTTTCTATGCATTAATTTTCGAGTTATTTGAAAAATATGAAAGATAGGAAAAATGAGGTTTAGCTTGGCTAAGCAATATTTAAAAAGCAATAACGCGTTTTTTGACATTTCCTTGGGTTTTTTTTATTGCCATACTGACCAGGTTTCGCCAAGGCTACGCAGTTATTTTGCCTATCTTTTTCGAATTATATAAAATTTAAATAAAAAATTATTACAAAATAAAAAATGAAATAAAAAATACGTGCCTCGTATTTTTTCATATATTTTTCATTAAATCAAAAAACCGGGCGGTTAAAAAAATAAATGTTGTCCATTGAACTTAAAATAATTTGAAAGTGAATTTAATGATTCAGAACTTCTGTGTAAACGATGTTTTTTGTAAAAACTCTTTCATCATTTGCTAAATGCCCTTGGCCATTATATTCGGAAATATAAAATCTCAAACCATCGAATGGTCGAACTCTACTTGCTGCGACGTACAATGGACCATGTGTAAAAACTGGCTGCCTCAATAAAATTCCAATTTTTTCGAATGTTTGTCCTTGAGACTTATTTATTGTCATCGCAAATGCAGGTATAATTAGAAATTGAGTTCTTTGAAAGTTAAATGGTAAAACAGTACCGGAATATGTTAAATTTATACGTGGAATCAAAATTCTCTTATTGCGTGCGGTTCCAGTTAAAACTTCGCAATCAATAGCATTACGATGCATACACTTGATGCGCATTCTTGTTCCATTGACTAATGCTTCCTTTGTATTTGAGTTTCTGATCAGTAAAACGATGTTCAATACTAACTTATGTGGTGGCAAACCACTAATAGTCAAAGAATTCAAAAACTCTACTGGATAGTTATTGATTTCATTGTCATCATCACAAATTATTTTATCGTAGCTATGATATGTTTTCTGTTCACCTGGTATTCGATTAAGTATTTCAGTATTAATAAAAGTACAATCATCATTTTTAGGTGCTAAAATAATTGACTTAAATATGTTATCTGAGAGTATGTTTTCGGAAATATTTCCATACACCTCATTAATAATATTATTTTCATCTCCTATTAATTGCTGAGGTATTTCAATAATATTTTCACCAAACTGAGGGAATTGTGGGGCTTCATCATTACCAATTTTTTTCAAGGATTCGACAAATTCTATTTCACTTGGTAAGGCTCTCATACTTTGAGTAAACGTTACTTTATGAAAATAAACAAATTTATGCCAACTCGTGACACAATTTTCAATTAAAGTTGCACGTGATCCATGTGGGACAACTGGTAAGATTTGCCGAAAATCACCGCACAGAAGTATCGTTTTCACTCCAAATGGTTTATGTTTATCATTTTCATCGCATAGATCCTGCAATAATCTATCTATGATTTTCAACACTTGCAGTGGGCACATAGAAATTTCATCAATAATTATCAATGATGATGAATTTATGTAACGTCCATAGCTACTATTTGCGGTAATATTCGCTACAGAATTTTCCAAAATGGGTATAGGCAATTTAAACACATTGTGTAAAGTTCTACCTCCAAGTAATAGAGTTGAAGCTATGCCACTGAACGCTGTTGCAATGCAACTAAGATTAAGCGAATTTAATTTGTGAATGATTGCTGTTTGTGTGAATGTTTTTCCACAACCTGCATGAGCGGTTAAACAAAAAACATTAGATCCAGTATCATGGTGCAAAACTTCACGAATCACACGATCAATTAGATTACGCTGTTCAATATTTGCAGTTTCATAATGCTCACAAAACAGAAACTCTTGTTCTATTGTATCAATAGCATTTGCTTTGTCTGTTCTCTGCGAATACGTGGGAACTGGTAAACCAAGTTCTTGACATGACAAATTATGAACATTCAAAATATCTTCAATTTCTAATAGAGCTGTCTGTGTTAAAGGATACTTCTTCGTTGTAATCTCTCAAAAAATCTTCACTAAGATACACTTTAGATTCATTCCATAACGCCAATGCATTGGCTGGCACATTTAATGCACAAATGTAACCAAATAAATTTCGCATTTGTTTTGGTGAATGTAATTCTTTTGCTTCATTTAAACATTCGCGCCATTCACTATCATTTGAAGTAATGCCGCGAGCATGGCACGCTTCAACAAAAGAAGTGTGTATAATTCCATTGTATGTTCTAACATCCTCAAATGATTTTGGACCACAGACATGTAATAAAAGCAATCGTAAATGGAAAAGTTCGATGTCTTTTGGTGATACTACATATATGCGTGTAACGATTTTATCACCTCCACGCCTTCTCTTCTTCCATTTTTTTCGGGAATCTTCCCACACATAATGCAAAGGAATTTCAATATACTTATATTCATGCGCTGATGGATCTGATCGATTCAATTCAAAAAATGCTAATAATTTTGTTTGTCTTGCATTTTCAATTGCTTGACGTTCTTGCCCTTCTCGAAAGTAAACATTCTGTCTACGCGGTAAATGAATGTCAAGTCTAACGATGACATGTGATTGAAAATGCATTGGTAATTCATAGATGCGCCATACAGCTTCAGTTGATCCGACATAACGGCCATTTAAAAAATTTTTAACTTCATCAATTTGAATTTCTTGACCTGGTTCATTTCTCTCTGAACCTAATTCAACAGATGCACTGTCATAGCCTTTATACACGTATTTATAAATGTATTTAACACTTTTAACTGTAGTGCATACTTCAACATTTATATGGCAATTAAATTTGGCAAGTAAATACGGATTGTATGGTACAACATAACGATTGTCGAGGCAACTACCGCGAACTTCAGCATTAATACCATTATCACGCCTTCTGTATAATGGATATCCATTTAATGATTCACATGTAAATTCATTAAATCGTTTTGGATAATCTTTTGTGCATTTTCCATCTCTGATACATACAGAATTTGGATTAAGTACACCGCATGGACCATGCATCATGTGTTTTACAACATATTCATGTAATGTAGGATGTGTTTGAATGTTAGGAATCTCCGCAGATACAACTTTATCAATATCGGTAGCGTTAACAATTTTATCTTGCTCATTTAAAGAGAGTAAAATGTGAGCATGAGGCAATCCTCTCTTTTGAAACTCAATTGTATAAATGAGTGCTTCAACTTTACCGAAGATTTTTTTTAGTGTAAGGCCCTCAATTAATGCTTTCAGTTTGGACTTGAATACACGCACAACAATATCAGGTCGAAAATTAGCTGACTCACCTACACCAATATTGCTAACTATTTCAGGCCAACTTGGATTGCAAGTCATTGTAATAAACAAAGAAGGCTTTCCGAAATGTTGTACAATTGACATTGCATCTAAATAATTCTGATACATTTTTCTTGGAGATCCATTGAATGAAGATGGCAAAATTACTCTACGGCCAACATTATTGGCATTGGGGTTCAATTCTAAATAATCTGTTAAATTGTTGTAAACTTTAGACCTAAGACTTGTTTGATTTTGTCGAATGAAATGTAACCTTGTGCCCTCTATTCTCACATACATATCAACTATCCACTGCAGAAATAATTTTTGTGAATGATGCAACATGCTAAAATCTTCTCTAATTGCAAGTCGATAGGCTGCATACTGAAGCATGGTTAATTTATTTCTGGGCGCTCTTGAATTAGATGTAGTTGGTACATTATGAGAAATATTGATATGCCACCCAGTATCACCATTTGGAAAAGTAATGGATACGCTAAAGGGTCCAATGATGAATCCAAAACAGAGATATTTTTAATGGTACCATTAACTTTTGAAAACGAAACCATATTTCGTTCAAAGGATGGCTCACCATCAACTGTACTAAATATTACTGCTACATCAGTTTGAACTGCATCATTATAACGGCGTAGATCTCAATCACGATTTACTTTAATGAGCATACAAATTTCTTTATTTTGATTTTCAACTCTCTGACAATGATCTTTCATTGCAATGTATGACCGAACGAAAGGATTAATGCGTTCCAATTCAAGAGAGATTTCACGCATTATATTGTTATTGCATGTTTGATTATAGATGTTCACGTAATCTATAATTGACAGCAGTGTCAACATCATAAAAATATAATTGCGCATAACATGGTGAGCGACCATATCCAGCAGTCATTGGACCTGATCTGTGATAAAAAACATCATGTATTTTAAAATGATACACTCCACGCGTAAGTGTATCAGAAATTTTAGCTTCTGAACTAACCATAGCAAATGATGAATTGTATTTACGAATGTTTTCAAAATAATTTTTTGACTTTCTTTTTATTGAAGGTTCATTTGAAGTAAGTCCATCATACAATGATTTAAAGTATTCATTTTGACTTAAGGCCGGTAATATTGCTTTACCCTTATGACAACATGAAGTGAATGCAGTCCTTTCACCTAAAGTGACCTCAGATTCGAAATGTTTTGCATTGCAAAACCTGCATTGTAAATGCATTAATCCACAATCAAAAGTATTAAAATTTCTTGGAATGACATTCAGTGCGCATTTAAATGTATCCCTCAAATAATTTCATCATTTTGTATACTATTTACACTATTTAAATTTGCATTTGGTCTATTATCATTTTGACTTTCACGCGAATATATATTCCTTCTTCTTTGTCTCTCACTCCGACCCGTCAATGTTATACTATTTACACTATTTAAATTTGCATTTGGTCTATTATCATTTTGACTTTCACGGGAATATATATTCCTTCTTCTTTGTCTCTCACTCCGACCCGTCAATGTTCTATGTCGAGGCATAATGGAAGTAGGTGCGAATATCTGAATGTAAAATAAACATGTAATGAAATTACTGAAACTAAGATTAGACAGGGTTTAATTTAAAAATAATAAAATGTACTCACTTTTTTGAAACCACCAATAATAATTAGGCGAGAGTAAGTCAATTCAAATTGCTGCTACAAAATTTTCCTTTTGCAACAGGTGTATATTAAGCAAGCTGTATTTCACTTTCAACTGCACATTAATATATAAAACACAGATATCTAATATACAAAATATAAAATAAACGCTTTTTTTGCCTTGACATACACTCCACAGACTATTGAATAAGGAACATTTGAAATCACACAAAATTCACAGCTCATTCAGTCAATCTGTCAGTAATTATTTGTTGGCAACATTTTAAAATTCTTTTGCGACAATCTCTACTCTGTGCGACTGTTTGACCACAGACTATTATGTGTTTGACATTGGCAGTATGAACGTAAAGAAACGACAGACTATTATGTGTTTGACATTGGCAGTATGAACGTACACTAAAATGAAAAAATTATAATTTTATTGCCTGGCAACAAAATTATTTTATTTTTAACTATTACCATTGTTTGAAAAAGTTTAAATGAATTTTCAAGTGCAAATGAATGTTTATTTTATTTTATTTAATGTATTTGTAACACATATTATATATAAATTTTAGCTTTCTGCACTCCTTCTCCATATAAACTTTGACTATGCCAAATCTCACACTCCTCCGTGCGCGCAATATGCTTAAAAAGGGGTACAAAGTTTTCTCTTCACGTATTAATATATAGATTGTTAACGGAATTCATATTTCAAAAAGTTTACTATTTTATAATAAAAGTTTTCTTATAATTATTTTTTACTTTTATTTTATAATTGTCATCTATTATACAGAGCACACAGTGAATATGTCCTCCGCGATATGTAATACTACACAGGGGTTCTTATAATTTATGTAGTTAATTTGTTAGTAATATTTATTAATTAAAAATCTCATTTTATAAGCAATAAATGAACAAACAGCGAAAACTGATAACTAAATATATACCTTGGACAGAAAGAGTGCCTAATCATGAGGTATTCTGAGGTACTGAAGTGAGTGAATGGAAGAAGGATTCTTTTTACTTCCATGGTCCGTAAGGACATGGAAGTATGGTCATGGCGAAAAAAATCGTGTTCGAGATAACGGCAGATTTTGATTGTACTACCATCAAAACATGAAAAAAAGTAATTTTTCGAAAAGTGTGTGTGTGTGTAGAATTTTTTCTATGGCAAACGGTAACAGCCGCAAATTCAAACAGACGCAAATTCAAACAGAATCAAATAATTTTTTGCATACAGTCCTGAATTGTAGAGGACTCAAGGCCTATTGTTTTTGGTGAAGATCGGTTAAGGGAAAGGGGTAGTTTACCTGCAACGTTTTACGTTTTAACAAGAGGAAAGTGCTTAATTTTGATAAATAAAGTATCCTGAAAAGAAGGTCATAATAATCCACTGTAGAAAGGTAGATGAACTATCTATAAATGAAAAGGGTAGTTGAAGGAGGAGGGGGTAATTTTTTTTACAAATTATAATGGTAGTTGATGGAGAAAGTAAATTTTATAAGTTTTATATGTGTAATACGTTATTGACAACAAAGAAGTAGTTTCTATGGAAACATTTCATTTCACTTAAACAAAATTCTATATTTTTTCATTTTAATTTAAATCATGTATGAGAGAAAATATATCGTTCGTGGCAGGCAAGCATATCTCAATTATGTAATGTTTACGTTTCCATTTTATTATTATGAGTACCACAGTAAAAAGGCAGGCAAGACATACACACACACACACACACACAATTCGCGTTATTTCTGGCCTCACTCATGTTTATTTTCTTATGTTTGCACGCTTTTTAAATGGAAAGTGCCGAAACCCACACCAACACAACGCGTGCAAACCGAAAAGGTGGACATCAATTTGCTTCCTGTGGATCGCTGGGCAGTGTTGTTGTATTAAAGCAATTAATACAATCTGTGTACTTATTCCTATTATGATATGAGAATTATAAACTAATAATATTTTTCTCCTTTGGAAAATTGTTTGCCCTTCCTTGAAAATATTTTGACCTCCCTAATGGCTAGTTATTTACTAGCCTGTGTGGAATATAGCGTTATGACATGGATCAGAATGGTGGGTGTTAAACAGTAGACACAAACGTATTAAGGTAGAAATGTTTTGCTGAGAAATTTATAGTTATACGGGTGAACAGAATAGTCGTTCAGGAAATCAGAAGACAAATGGAAAGAAAGAAATCAGGACTCGATTTTAAAAAAGAAAAATGACTAGTATAGTATTGACAGGAAAGATTTTGATAACACTAGAGACATCCCTCGGCCCCTCGCAGCGAGAGTCCAATTTCATTACAGGAATCAGATCGCAGCTACCTTTAGCTAGCTTTTCGTTCGACCTACAGACATTTTATCCAAAAGTACAGTCCTTCTTCACGAAGGTTGAGGATAGTCTTAATCCACCTGACATGGTGGTACCATTTTAGCTGATACGTAATTTCTTCAGAACTCAAGCATCCACTTATTTAATTAATATTTAAATGATTTTAAATATAAATTTTAGGACATGGAAGTCATGTATGGTTCTCCAATACCGATTTTTTAAAAAATCGTTGAGGAAAGGAGGAGCAGTATGGTTTGTCGCCTACTACGTCGTGTAAACTGGTTCACCAACCTGATCGAAGGAATGATTGAAGGGAGTAGTGCGAGGGGAAGGCTCAATCAGGAGTATATGGATGAAATAAAAGGAGGAAGAAAGTGTGTAGTGATTAAGAAACTGTCTTTGGAAGGGAATACATTGGAAGCCCACCAACCTTGAGACAGCAGAAACGAAAAGAATTAGATACACATTTAAAAGGGTGATACAAGGAGCACAAAAAATTGACCGTAAAAAAGGCAATATAGATTGCCTCTTTCCCCTACGTTTATCATTTATCGTAGAAAATCCGTGCAATTTCCATTAAATTGTAAGTTAAATTTTCATCACGACCACGTGTGAGAGACAGACCAAAAGTCTTGTAGCACTAAGAGGCTTTGCTTTTAAGCATCAGAAATGCCACACTGCAACGAATACATGTTACTTGGGAAACACTTTGCAGTGGACTACAAGTCTACGTGCACGTGCAGTGTACATGTCTAGTATTGTGTACAAATATTACTTACCGTGAATAGAAACTCGTAGAAAGCACACGTCACATGCGACGTACTCGTGTGACTTGTAACGTGTATATAGGCCTATGTCTCGTACAAGCAGACAACTCGTTTGAATTGCCTGTATAAGCGCGTGCAACGTGAACCTCGTATGTGCAACTCGCGCGTGTCACTTGCACAGTATACAACGTACTGCTTGCAATCGTATGTGGCTTGTAACGAATACAAGTCGCGTATTGTTTTGCAGTGTACTGTACACGTCATTCGAACTTGATGTTTTGTGGGCGAAACTACCAGAAACACACACACACACATGTACATATATAATATATATTCCAATTATACATATTTGCCTATGCGCCTATAATAACATTTTCTTCTGTAAATATAAGTAATGTGATGATAGAAATTATTGTGAACAGTGGAAAACAGGAACGTTTCCACTACTAACTATCGACATTCAAATTAGGGATAACGAGGCTGCGTGTGTGTACAGTGTATTTTGTTTGTGTGCGTTTAGCCAGCTAAGACCTGATTCAAGACAGGAAATCCTGTGTCTGTGTATACTGTTTTTGGTATGCGAGTGTGACTCCGGTTAGGACATGAATAAATACTAATAATGCAATATGTTTTTAATACAAATTCACATACTTTAAATAGATTTTGCGAAACGAGCAGTGCCATTAGAGGATGAGCAAAGAGACGCGTATATAGACACAAAATGACTACAATTACGCAGTAATAACTGAACCATTTAAAAATAACATTACTTACTTTGGTATAATTAATGTTATAAACAAAATTAGTTTACATGTGTACTGAATGAATGAAAAATCATGAACCATATGCAACTACTGGTTTGCACATCCACTCTGTTATTACAAAAATACACCTAAAAGTTGTTAAAACCGACACTTATGTAGGACGACACAAAGTTTGACAAGAATGGCATCCAGCAAAATCAGACTTTCGACTCGTACCACACCATAAATATCACGGACAATTTTGGGCAAGGCAGGGAGACTCAAACGGGATGACTATGTCACTCTGATTCTCGACGTGGAAGCGTCAGAGTCGGCGGCATCATCATCATCAGCTAGTGACACACACACACACGCGCACACACGCGCGCGCCCGCGATAACTTCGCCAACAACGTTGAAATAGGTAAATAATGAATAGTTATTTTATAGAAAAAGACAGTAAATAAAAAGGCAGTAAAGAATTAATACATAATTGTATATACAGTGTAGAGTACATACAAAATTTAAATAATTATTATAACTAAAATATGCAACTTTAATATTTGTTTTATAATAATTTTTCAATTTAATTAAATAGAGTAACTAATGTTTATTGAACTGAACTAAATATTATTTTTAATTAAAATACTACAAGGAATTTTTTTATGTAATAAATATTTAAATGGTAGTTTTCTATATGATTTGCAATATTCAAATTTAAATTATTTAAATTTAATATTTTATGTCAGAAACCCACGTAGCTGAACCATTTTCATAGTTATGTTCACGTATGTGATTTACGTTTGTTGGTTTCATCATATTATTTATATGTTAGGTTGCATATAATATGATGTAAATTTTAAATAATTTTAACAATTTTTCCAATAACATTATGCATACAGGATGTTCGAGAACATTATAATTAGCAAAAAATGAAATAGATTAACCACAGCTGATTAACAAGATAAGCTATTTTAAATAATTTTATCAAATTTTTTTAATAATATTTTATGTACAGAATGTTCTGGAAGAATATAATTAGGTCGATAAGGAAGTAGATTAAGGTAGATTAACTGCAGTAGATTAACAGTATAAGTTGTTTTAAATAATTTTATTTTACCAAGTTGCAACACTAGGTCTATATAAGGAGAGAGATGTTCGGATGTTCGATGCATTTTAATCTCGAACCAGATGGACAAGAGCTAACAGCCCCTTAGTACCCATCGATTCCCAAAATAATTGGAATATAAGTTCGAAAACATAAAAATAATTTGGAAACGTTATGACATGTTTTTTTAATGTATCCCAATGTGTATTAACGTTAAAGTGAACATATATGTATTAATGTTTTTGTTTTGATATTTAAGATAACTGTCATAATTACACAAAAAATAATTAGTTTGAGTTATAAGGAAATTATGTATGTTCATATTTCCCTTATTTTCTCGAGCCGGACGACACAGTGTCCAGATGTTTTTGTTCCAATTTATTTTTCCAAAGTTATCTGGAAAATAAGTGGCGTCATCTAAAAATCCGAGGGATGCATAATGGAAATAAAAGAATAACGTTCAATACTCGTATTTCACTTTAGTTGTTTTTTTGCCTTCCACATACCATAGTTAATTTCCAAATTTTTATTTGATATTACGAAACGTAGTAATTACTGTATTTCTGTTAGTGGGATTATTTGTTTTAGCCTACTATTCCCTTACTTGCTATTAGGCAAGAAAGAGCAGTTTAAATTGTATTTTATTATCTGTTGAATGTATTTATAAGAGATTTATTAATTATGGATTGATATTTAAGTAATTGCCACTTGTATTAATAAGTGTTTTCTTATCTCGAAAAGAATGGAATATATTTAATTTTGATAATTTAGCACCAGATAACTTCTTCATCTTATTCAAGAAGAAATTGGTATTTTTTATACAGAATTATAACGTTGATTGACAGTCAAGTTATTTACAGTTACCTTCGTAAACGAATCACTAAATTTTTTAAAGATGAATGTCTTTAAATTGATCTATACTGCTTATTTTTTTTAATTTTCTGTGCGCACAACAAGGTGAGTTTATAATTTTTATAAAATAGTATTTTAAACCTATTATAATTTCTGTTTTAACTAAAATTACGAAATCAAAGGAAAATTAAGTAATTTCGTGTAAAAAGTGGTTTAGTTGGCAGGTACGCCGTTGTAATATATATTGTATATTATAATATAATTATTTAATTATTGTAACATAATTTATACAAGTGTGATTTTTAACTCTTTAATCATTTTTAACCATTCTCTTTGCATTTCTATATTTGTATTTTTTGAATACTGACTGAAATACTGTATAGATACATGGTAGAATAAGGGGGTACATTTTTTTATATTTACATAAATTATATTTTACATCAAAGCTGAGACTGACGTAACAAATAAATAATTATTCTTTTCCCTTTTCGTAGTAATTTAAAAGAATAATATTTTCAACAAAGTCTGACTTTCAAGCAGCAAAACAGTAGCTACAATTTTATTTATATAAATCAGAAGTTTTCCTTGTCGACAATAATTTTATACATTTTCGTATTAGCATTTTGCAAATAGTACTTTAAGTACATGGCGTTACAAAGTAGAATTGCAAAATAACACTATTCAATAACCACAGAAAATCCATTTTGTCAGATATTTAAGATTATTTTTTTGTTTTTAGAGATACGTCTTCAATGAGGAATGTAATTTTTTAAAAGCCTCATTGGGTTTTGTAGATAAAATTTTGTTCATTAAAAGTGTTTTTGAGAAAGGGCATCGACAGCACGTTTCGGAAGTCTACAAACCTTAATATGTTAAAGAAATTTTTGACTGTGAAATCAAACGAAAACAAAGACATTCTACACACATTTGAGAACCTAAAAATTTACGAAAATAGTAGTAGGTTTTTTAGAAACAATTTTGCCAAATACTCAGTTCTATACATTGATTTTAATACCAATCGTAACATTAGAGGATACGATGATGCATTATTCCAGCATCGATATTCTATCTCTTAAAGCTATAAGAAACACGCGTATCTCCCGACAGTACCAATTTAAGGGAAGCACAAAGAAATAGAATCAAAATTTGGTTTGACGGTTATAAAACAATGACAGAATACGATGTAACGTCCGGTCTCGATCAACTGTCGAACTATTTAAAAAGACCTATCACTGTCACGAAAGAACTATAGTTGTACTGGTGGACGATTACGACAGTGTATTCAATGACGCGCTATTTAATACAGATAGTAATGAAGAGACAAGACTAATTGTAGGTTTAGCATCAGGATTATTAGGACCATTATTAAAAAGTAACAAAAACGTAGAAAGAGCAGTGGTTACAGGTGTATCGTACATCTTACCAACTGGATTATCAGATATCAACAACCTCGAGGTTTATAGTTTCCTAGGTAATCACAGTTTTGTAAATTTTTATGGTTTCTTGTTGGGAGAAGTTAATATACTGCTTCATAAACCACATTTTAATTTACATCCAAAAAAAATACAACAAGGTATGGAGGTTTATAACGGATGCGTCTGTAAACGGAATGGTACGATTTTTAATCCTTATTCTATTTACAATTTTTTATAAACCCTCAAAATTACGTGTTACTGGGACAAAAGTGGATTATGCTTTACACACTTTTAATATGTTAAAATATCCAGAAATGGCACATAATATTATCTTGTTGTTGAGTGGTAAGAGTATAAATGTAACAGTTTATGATAAGCTCAGTGTTAACGATATTTCGGATTTTAAAGAGGCTTATTCAAAAAGTAATAAAGCTTTATTACTTAAAACTCTCTGTACTAAAAGGTATAGATCCTTTCCATAAAGATGTACAAGTTTATGTGACCAAAAATATTACAGATAAAAATGGTGATTATTGCTTAACGGATATTTAGGATATAATGATTATTTTACTTATGGGCTAACGTATAGTAATTGTATTCATCAATGCTTTATGTTTGAAAAATATCATATTTCTAAATATATAGAACAATTAGAAGGAATAAGTAAACCATATCCAGAAATAATGTTAGAATATTTTAAAGAAAATAATATAAAAAAAATTTAATGTTATAAAAATTTAAGCAACAAGTACTAATCTTTCTTTATTTTTATTTGGTGTTGTCTTAATCTTATCTAATCTAACTTTTATTCTAAAATTAAAATCTATTTTTCTCTGTTGTATTTCTTTTTCTAACCAATAATTAGAACAATGAAAATCTGGAAGGTTTTTCAAATTTAAAAGTTTATCTTTCTTTACCACGATAAGTTTGAGAACAGATGCCTTTCATAATTAAATTTAATCCTTCCTGTAAAGTTTCTAATATTTTACAGTCTATTAATTTTACATTTCCGACTTTTTCTTCCATCTTTAAATTTTCGATCTGTTCTTTATCTTCCTACTTACATAATAAATCGTCTTTCTCTTTACAAACATTTTGCACATTTAAGTATTATATCTTTGGAAAACTATTAACCTTAACTTGTTATAACATTTGTCTTAATTTGCATAAATGGTTTGTCCTTCTGATATTAAAAAATTTCTGAACTCTGTTCATATATGGGATACAAATAAATCCTCCCTTCTTTAAAAATTCTTTATCGTTAACAAGATCTAAAAATTTATTTTTAATTAAAATCTTTAACATAATAAACAGCACTAACTCCATCCTTTTCTCCAAGAACACCCACATAAGTAAATTCACCTTTATCATTTACAACCAAAGCAAAAAGTTTATATAAGCCAGTCAATTCGAAATACTTCCACTGTTGTCTAAAATAATTTCTTAATTCTTCTTCTGTTTCTTTAATCATTCACTCATTTTCTAGTAAATTTTTATATTCTTCTTTTTGAGATTCACTTTTATCTATATATTCTAATTTTATCTGTTGTATCTTATTTGTCTCTAATTCTTGTTCTCATTTCTTAGCAGAAGCTAAATCTAAGCAGAATTTACTTGTTTTACTTCTTTAATTGTATATGGGCATAACTTCCTGTTCTAGTTCTTTCTAAGTCTTAAATCTCGAGGAATTACATTCTTAGTGTTTATTAATCTCAAATTTTCTAAATTTACCTCCTTCGGAATAGTGGAAAATACAGTACCAGATTTAGAAAAATATGCCTCTCCAGACTTAACAATGGCTACTTTTTTATCTTCTAAAACTTCTAGGTAATTAATCGGTAAAAGATTAAAAATAAAAGCAGATAAAACATAAGCAGTTAGTTTCTTTCGTTTTTCTAAATTTTCGGATATAAGTTTTTTTTTGTTAATTTGTTCGGGTAACTTGTTAAATTTTTCGTATTTTTATTACCCCAATAGACATATTGAAATAAATTATATAAACAACAAAACAACTGTTTTGTAAATTATTTGTTAATTTTCCTCACATATTAGATAATGGAACATAATAAAAGCGAGTAACCTCGAAATATTTTTTATTATTTTCTATTAAATTTAAACAATCTTTTATTGGATTAAATTCTTGTCTCCCTTTGAAATTTTCGTTAAAATAATTATAAATTGTTGCTTCTAATCTTGTAATTCCATTTTCTTTAGCTAAATTATATTTAAATGTTTTGTTTAATCTTTTATCTCAAGATAATACGAAATCCATAATATGGCTGCCCAGTTATTTATTAACTCCTGAACTTGTTAACTGCCATATACATTTGTTATAAACCTTAACTCTACAATTTTTATTAAGCCATGTTACATAATCTATCCCAACTGTATTATTATTGTTATTATTATTATTATTTACAACTGCATTACAATTTTCTTTAAATTCTCCTTCCATTCGAAAGTTAAAGTTATTAGTTAAATATTTAATAATTTCCTCCTTGTTAAATATTCATCCAAAATCGTGTGTTATATCTGGATCTAATAAATAATAACGTTCTTTCTTTAATTCTTATAGTATCTTTGGTAATTCTTTCAAAAGATTTTTTTTTACTATAGATTTTTTATATATATATGGAATTTTATATTATTCATTTATAATTTTTATATATTTGCTTATAAATTGTTTTACTCCATTTATAGTTTTTACATTAGAATTTAATAAATATGGAAATTGTGCTTTTACTCCGTGTCTAGCTAAATTAAAAATAGAAAGTTTAGATATAAGCAAACTATTAAAAGATCCACTAGCTTCTTTTTCAACTAGAAATTTTCTGTTCTTTAATACCTATAATGTCTATAATTTTAACAAGCATAATATTATCGCAAAGTGGGTCTGTTATTGGTTCAAATTCTTTTAATTTTTCTTCTCCTTGTGTAGCCTGTAATTAATATATCCAATTTTTGTAATTAAATTATTATTACCTAAGTTTTCTGTAAGTAACCATAACCAAATCTGTCATTAGTTGGTTTAATTTTATTTCCAAGTAGTTTTGTTAAAGAACGATTAGGGGTAGTTGTAATTGCTTTTTCGATTTCCATTGAATAAGGAAAAATTTAATAAGAAAGTTAAAGTAGTAGAAAAAATGTTAAAATTATAAAAGGTTTGCTAAAAGCTGATAAAATTAGAAATAGGCTATACAGAGTAGTTGAAAACGGGTAGTTGGGAGTAAACTGCTTTGTAAAGTAAATATGCAAATCCTATATGAGATTTTGTAGTAGGCCTATTTTGGGCAGGACTGAAAGTGCGCTAGAACTCTCATATTATAACTACTTGTGCGCGCGCGCGCGCGCGCGCGTGTGTGTGTGTAAAAGAGACAATAAAAGTAGGCCAAGCTGAAAAGTGTACCCGACGTTAGTAGTCTTATGACACCTTTTTCTAACTTTATTATGATGGATAGAAGGTGCGCGCTTAGCGATAAAACAAAAATCGTAACGGATCAACAGTACGATGCGGCTGGTATAACGTCTGTACTACGCAGAACGTCTCGCACAGCGGTAATCTGAACCGAACCACTGGAAATGGGTGTGCTGTAGATGCAGTCGAGTTAAAACCTTCAGTAAACGCCCGATCTGGTTCGTTAATCGCTTACGTACCCACTTGCGAACGGTAACCTAGATACGGCAAAACTAGCTGGGCCTAAAATAGTCTTATTGGAGGCTTCATGATCGATCTCTCTCTCTCTCTCTCTCTCTCTCTCTCTCTCTCTCTCTCTCTCTCTCTCTCTCTCTCCCTATTTATCTATCTCTACCTATTACAAACACACTCATGTTTCTGTAAGGCCTACATTGTGTACGGAGACTAGATGCCACAGTAGAGGCTTATTATGTGGCACCGCATATCAAGAGGATTTGCAGCCTCTTGATATTTATGAATTAAACCTCAGCCTGATTACGATGCTCCAGTAAGCGGCTTACGATTATAGGTTTTCGTGACTGGAAAGTTAAAGGAAACAGCTAACCAGTTAAGTCACCCTACATAACTATAAGCGGGAAAGCAGTTAATATTCACTTGTTCATGGTAAAAATCGTGAACAAAAGATTTCCTTAGGATTCTCATATGTGACCTCTGTATGAAGAACGTCCCATGTGTGTACAGATTAACCGACTTTGTCTTAGGTCTAGAACTAAACCTTCGAGGAAGGGTAGAAGTGTCAATACCTCGCGAGAGGGGCGACTAATCGATCGTGGATGAACTAGAAAACAAATACAAAAGTATTTAACCAACGCGGAAATTAAAGCAACTGAAGCTGATACATACATACATACATACATCTAAAGCATACATACACGGATAGAAGATTGACAAAGTTAACAACTTCTGTTTCGTAATTATATACCGTATTAAAATAGTATTTGGAAGTATCATAAGCATTAAGAATTAACGAGGAAGTAAGTAAGAATGTTGACTATAATCTTCACAGTATGAATGGGGTTGTCACTTGGGCGCTACGTACGAAAAGCGCAAACTATGTTTACCACGCAGCGGAGAAATGTGCAATTACAACTGAGGATAAGACATAGACGTGTCATTTCCACTTTACATTATTATAACTCGTTCATTTGGAACTGGACGTGCAAATGACGACAATTCATTAAACTTATGTTTTTTTTTTCATAAAAGAGTGTTTTCCAGTCTGATTTAGGCTTACGGTCTCAAAAAATATCTGAATTAACATATTCTTTTTTACGAGATAATAGGTAAGTAGGTAATAGGCTTATAACTTGTCAATATAAATTACACTATTTTACTTTGTAACGTACATTTTTAACGTAACCCTGTTCGTTTATTAATGCATTTCAGTGTTATGAAACAAAAACAAAATTAAATGGGGTCGCACGCGCGGGCGTGTTTGGTTGTATTAATGGAAGCCGTACAATTATTGATAATATAAATGAATAGGGCTGCTTTTACATAGACACAGACCTCGACATCGAAAACGACAAATTATATGCATGGTTACGTTACAAGGATGGGGAACTAGTATTTTTTTTATCGTAACGCGCTTTTACGTAAATACAAGAATTCTGCACGCGCGACCAGATTTTGAAACAACCTTTGGCAGGCTGACCAGCTACAAGTTAGGTAAAGTCTGGACATGTTCAACTTGAAAATAAAGTGCGCGAGCGCGCGCTTTCGCGTTATAAACTGGTCAAGGAGGAGCGGTGGGGCGGCTTCGTGAACTTTACAGCCAACCGCTCCCAAAGCAAACAGCGCCCTGCACCGCCGGAGCTCATCTTGTGTTAAGGTGACTGTAGCGCCAAGTGGGCACACTTCACGCACAAAGTTGAAGCGGTGGCGTCGTGTGGTGGCAGGGGGCGGAGGTGGCCGCATCAACTTTACACCCCCTCCCGATATAATAGGATCGAGCTGGGTGGGGCGTGTTGTGTGTCTACTACTACTACTACAGTCATTCAGAAATATTATTTAATATTTATATGTGTTTACATAACACCGCATACATACAAATGAACGCTTCATTTGTTTCTCCGTCGACAGCTGGCTTGTCTTTGAAACGCGGCGGTGCATGTCTGAACTGCTCGGATGGAGTCGATTATGTAATGGTTAATTTCAATTGCTGAAATCTGAATATTAAAACAAGACTACCGTACCAGTGGATTTTAAAAGTGTTATTGCAGGATAAATGACAAAAATTATTAAAATTTGCACGTTATACTAAAATGTGATTTGAGTTTTGCTGTCAGAATATACAACAATAGGCCGTAAGTCAGTGACAAAATTGTATCCGTTGTAACATGACAGATATAAGCATAATATTGAACGGCAATTGATCATTAGAATAATGAAGTTATAATATTTAAATTTGGAAGAAAGCTCTAAGTTTAATATAAAAAGATTAATTCATAGCAACTGTGGAAAGAAATCATTATTATAAAGAAAATACAAGTTCAAATAAAAGGAGTTACTAGTGATGAGTCATCCAAAACCAGTCTCATAACCAAAGGTTTTCAAGGTATAACCCAGGAAGGTAAAATAGTAAATAACAAAGCAGTACTGAATATGACCAAACCCACAACGAGGGAGAATAAATAGAATAGAAACCCTAGAATAAGCCAAGATCAAACAATACAGGTGGTGTATTTCTGAAATAAAGAAGAAGATGGAGAAGATCCCAAGAAACCTGATGGCATCAAGAAGAAGATGGAGAAGATACCAGTCCCAGAAGGCAGGAGAAAAGAAGACTGATGAAAGAAGAAGAAGGCAGCATCCTGAAGAAGATGTCATGCTCTTATAAAAGACACCCAAATCCCTATATCCCCAAAATAAATATCTAAAAATAAAAGTATAACGAAATAAAAACCACATGTATATAAATTTAAGAGAGAGGAGTGTATAAAGTAAAAGTTTCCTGTGAACTAAGATGAAACAATAATATAGTACCCATGGAACAAATCTCCATTGAAAAAACGCTAACCAATTTATTATGTTAATAAGACTATACGACCATTTAGCATTAACATAATATATAAGTGCAAAGTGAACCAGTGATAGTTTTGGGTATTATAAAAAATGAACCTTGTGTTTCATTCTTGGCAATCACAAACATTGGATGCAATGAAATATGCATTTTTCAATGACTTAAAATATGTATTGTGACAATATGTTGTTCATAAGACATGAATCTGTTTAAAATAACATTTTGTTTTACATGAAAAAAGAAAAACAGAGTTCATAATACCTTTTGAACAATTAATACTATTTATTTGTTAATGACAGGGTACAATTCCCCAAAGACAATGTAAAAGACGGTATAAAAACTGTAGAATCCTACTTATAATAATAGTTAGAAATAAGAATATAAATATAAGGTTTTTTATGTATATAGTACAAGAATGTTTAAAAATGTATTAGATATAAGGCCATTTGTTTGGGTCTGAAACAACTAACATCAGAACTATAAAAATAGTTACCACTTGTAAATAGTAGAGAGTAATTAAGATGTTAGTTAGTAAAAAACCTTTTTTGTAAGCCATATTTCCATGTTTAGAAATAAGGATTGTGTTGCAAAATGTCTGACTTGAAGACAACCATTTATTTAAAAAAAAAAAATTCTTTATTTGTTTTAACTATTGTTTGTATTGTAACCAATACTAATTGTTTTTGTGTAATTTAAAAACATGTTTAATTTATAATACTATTTGTAAAAGTCAGAGAGGGTATCACACATCATATATTGTTTGTAAATTATTTTGTAAGAAAAATTGTTAAAAAATCATAGGCCAAAAGAATGGAAACCAAACTTCATCAAAACAGAGAAATTGCTCAATTAAATGCAAATAAACAAAAGGGGTTTAGACAAAATAAACTTGAGATCATGCCATATAATTGCACATACCATTTAGAGAGATTTTAATAAATTATATTCAGAATTATGAATAAAAATGAAAATGACTAAACTCAGAAATTTAGACATGGGAGTCATATATTTCAGAATAATGTTTCAGAATACAACTAATTCAATTAATTACCAGAAAATAAGGGAATAGGAACCTTTTAATACAATATAGAATTATTAATATTAAATATAACTGATAAAATGGCTGAATTTATATAATGACAGGAAGTAAATTTTAATGTTTTGACTTCCAAACAGTTTGTATACCAAACTGAAAGTAAAATTACTATTTTTTGGACAGAAAACAGTATAAAATGGCATTATTTAATCTGAAAATAACCAGAATGAACTGAAAGATTAATTTAAATCAAATCTAGTGAATAAAATTGACAAATAACCAAAGTTTAGGCATTCATATAGTGAAAATATAAAAGTGCACACAGGATGTGAAAAATATTTGAACAATGTTAAGGATAATATTATATGGGCTAAGAGTTTAATTGAAACTAAAGGAAACAGTTAGTTAATTATTGGTAGTTGAACGGTTAACATGACATACGTTTGATAACGTGGATAACCTAACCTATAATCGTCATACAAAGCGAGTGTATAGTGAGTTATTGTGAAATCGCGAGTGACTTGTAAAATACTTCTGAAACTATCATATTATAACAGAAACGATCAAGTAACACTCCATAACACAGAACAATATAAATCTACTCTGAAAAACACCAGAAAACTGTATAACACATTAACCAAATTAGTGTCCGAATTGGGAAAAGTGTTTTGACTTATAATTACACAGACATACTAAATACAACCCAGAATCACTACACCAGTCACTACACAACATATAACAAGAGATTTGCAGACACAAGAACAGGAATATTGCTTCAAAATACATTATTTGGAATGCAGCAGGAACGAGCAACATTTTGATCAACTTGACGGCGGCCATTTGCTTTGACGATCTCAGTGCCTTCTTTTTTGTTCAGCACAGCTGTTTGGTGGAAACAATTATATTTACAATTTATTATTCAATGTCCGTGTTTATTAATAACTATTAATTTGATTGTAACGTTATACTTTTTAAATATTAGCCCGATTTCTCTGACTTTGGTAATAACTGGCTGTTTAAAGAACCCTATATAATTTTTATATCATATACTTGTAACTTTTTTCGATATCCTGAGAATCGATACTAATCGATAAGAGTCAATATTGCTATTACTTAATAAAAAACATTAATACTTTTCAATACTTAATAGTTCTTTATTTCTTCAATAATACTAATTACCAATAATATAATTCTAATTGATAATCTACAAGGACTTTACCACCCGTAAGTGAAGATAACCTAAAATAAAAAGGTAAACAAGTATCGATTGGTTTGAAGACAGTCTTATGAGTGGTGATAGCTTATTTAAAATATACTAAAACTTTAATAAAAATTTTCAGAAGAGCATTACATTGTTTAAAACTTCACAGCCCTATATTAATTAATTGATCCTAATTAATTAATTAAGAAAATTAAAAAAAAATTTTTTAATAATTATTTTTTTTTATAAACATAATTTTTTTTAAATTTCCTTCAAAACAATAAATTTTGTTTTGAAACTTTCGGCGAAGCTGAACATATATATTACTTCATCGACATTACGCTACTCGACCAGTCTTGCTACCATTGGGAATCGACCAGCTGGGAAACTTAAGGAAGTGTTTCAGACCAGTAAGACGTCGAGAGCCACACCAATTAAACACCTTACAACTTACAGATTCACACATCAATCTTATTTGTTTTATTACAAATTGGCTAGTCCAAACAGAGGGGCTTGATTACATCGGAGTCTCTCATACTCCACAATAGCATATCATCAACACACACACATCATTTATTATTTTATTACACCGTTTATAATTAATAGTGTCAAGCGATTTACGACCCACCCTATATTTTATTTAAGTTTATATGCGGTATCTGATCGAATCTAACAAGTGTCCAATATATGAAATTATGTAATATACACTTAAACTTGTTATTTAAATTGATTTACCATTTTGTTTCGGAAATGTCCATATTAGTAAAATTTTACGTACGAGGTTAGGGTAGAAATGATCTTATGGTGAAAAAGTCTCTCTTAAAATATGTTTCGCCACAAACGTTTAAATTTTGTACGTACGATCTCAAGCCATTATAATAATTAGCCCTGGAAGTTCCCTGAAACTTAACCCTGGAAGTTAGGTCTATTAACTTATATCCTTTATTCAGCCTTTTTCATACAAGAAGCTGAAAGGGAGAAAAGACGCGTCTGTGAAATTATAATGGTTTACAGATTTCTAAAATAAAGAATTATGTTTTGACTGACATTATTTTTGGCATACTCACACGCAAATTATTATTAACATCTACAGCGTTCTTAGCATTTTTGTGTATAAATGGTATAGTTACGCCTTGTATTAGACTTTAATCTTACGCTCTTATTGTAAATTTTTTTATTTTATTTGAGACGGCTCGGTTGCCTAATTAAAATTGGCTTTCCGCTGTATTATACAATTACATATATATAATGACATACACACGAGCACATTTGATTGTACGAGGTTTATAATTACATTCTGTTACAATATACAGTATCTACAGAGGAGTGAACACACGCGCGCGCGCACACACACACACATTCACACAACCGCTAGCGAGTAGTATTCTATTATTATTAGGCCTATATACTGTAACGATATAACTCTGTACGTAAGTTGTATAATTTATGTTGTATGTGTATACATTTACACGTAATTTAATTTGAATAGCCTCACGATCTTGGAGCGACAAATATATGTAACGATACATACTGAAAATATAAATTTATTTGTGTTTGTCGAGCCCCACGATCTTGGACGCCAAATAAATGTAACGAATCTTTGTACATAAATTTAGGCATGTCGTGCCCCAAGTCCAGGGCGACAAAATTATGTATCAATACAACATTGCAAATATAATATAATTTACATTTGTGATGCTTCACGTTGGAAGCGACAATTTATGTAACAATAAATATAATTTAATTTGGGTTTCAGGTGTATTTGCAATAAGAACTCTGTGTAACTTGTAACGGTATTTCAAATTTATTTGATATTAATAAAATTGTGCACATGGCACTTACTTCGACTTAAAACCTTCGTTATTATTTTGTTACTATGCCGTAAGGCTTATGCTATATACATCCTTACTGACTAAGTATGCTATTCTACTAATTATTGTATTAAAGAAAAATCTCATTTCCAGACTACTCAGTCAATTAGTGTGTTTCAAAATATCAATATTTAAATATCTTCTTACATATTGTAATGTAACTCAAAAATATCAATAGTTACTGAATTTATCTTTTGTTTCTCAGTACTGATTTATATCAAACGCTAATTTTTACTTAAATGCTTTGTATTCTTTTCATTTCAATACTAATTTGAGCTCTTGTTTACGTTAATCTTATTTCAATAACATCTATGATTTTAATTCTAATTTACAATAAACATTGGCTTTTACTTTTAAATAGAACAAGAATGTCTTTAATTGTCTTTGAGTTAATTGTTCGATTAAGAGATAAATAAGTTGTTTATCACCTTATTGTCGTCAATCATACTCAATCATTGGATCCATCTGTAATCGTCCACGTCTCGAACTCCAGCATCACCTCCTCTTGTCCAGCGTCGCTCCTCTAGAGTCCAGCGTCGTCTCTCTCTTGTCCAGCGTCGCTCCTCTCTTGTCCAGAGTCGCCTCGCTCTTCTCCTCTTGTCCAGCGTCGACTCTCTCTCTGTCCAGCGTCGTATCACTCTCTTGAACTTCTCCTCGTGCTGTTTCGGACGTCAGTTGATCTTCTCATGTGGATCTTCATATGTAATTTTGTTACTACTTAAAAATTGTTTGTTTTGCAATCCAGTTACATAACTGTATGTAACTGGAAGGATGAAACTATTTACAAAAATTTAAATATTCTGTGCGGACGGGCAGAAGCTTCCGCTGCACTGTGGGTGATTGAAGAAAGAGAACAACTGTAGCGTGTGTCCTATTTATACCCATGTCTTGGTCATCACCTGCAGTTGTACGAAATCGACATGTCAGAAACTGTCTTTGGGTTCAGTTCCCCCACTCTTTGTCAATTTCGCTATTTCTTATATTTCTGCGAATTGCAGAGTCCTGTAAGTATACTCTTATACTCATCTTATAACTATTTTCACAACACATGTTCACTGTAATTTTGGACATTGCAACTTAACCCTTTCAATTTGTACACAGTTATTTCACTACTACACTCGTACAACGTCTTTTTCACGTGGTTTTTGTACACAGTATTTAGTAAATTTTATTACATTTTATTGTGTTTTTGGATTTTACTTCTTAATTATAGTTTATGAATAATTACGGAAAAACAGTAATTATGCAATTATTCATCTTGGGGTGGTAAACTCGCCTGCATAGACCTGCGTTCACACACACTAGCAAAATACTGGTGTACACACTTTCAGTTACATTTGTGTGTGTGTGCACGTCGATTCAGGTCGAAACACCTGTTCATATTTTTGTCTGAGCCAAGCTTGCAATCCCTGACATGCTTATTTCTAATACATTATTAATTATTTACAGTTTATTAGGTATATTTAAATTTTTATATTCAATGCTCAGTACATCACTTATTTGTACTGTCGCAATACACATAGGCTATAGATGGTCATATAGCCTATAATAGTTTTAAAAAACTGTATTGTTACATATTTCGATGAACGCCTACCTGGATATTCGAATGTAAAGTATAGACGAGTCTCTACGGACCTGTAGAATTCAGACGCATATCTAGCGCCTAGCGAGTTCAAGTGGATCTTAGACTAAAAGAAATTAGTCATTTGTCTACTACATGTAGTCCAGGGTGGAGTTGATACAATAAGGCACACTAAATCACTGCGTTATGCTTGAAGCCAGAACTGACGAAAACAGAACTGGTAGGAGAATTTTTCGTTCGAGATCCACGCATAACGAATGGAAGGAAGACCAAAAATGAAGTAGAAATATGATACTGCACAAGACTTAATAGAAAACTAAGTAAAACCCGTAAGATTACTGCTGAAAGAAGAACAGCATCGGAGAGTATTGTTGAAAAGGCGAAACTGGAAAAAAGTTTGCAACCCTATTCGTGGACGAGGAAGAAAATCAGATAGATTTATTTCAATCTAAGACAAAACAGTATTTAATTCTGAAACATACTTTACAAACGCTAAATGCCGACCGCACTATTTCCTTATACACAGGTTCATGTCTCTCCGTAGAAAAAGCCTAATATTTCTGCTACTATCATTACAGATTTATTACTATCATTATTGATACAAATAATTCTATGATAACACAAATACACACGAAAGAAATAGCCCTACACGAGTTAGCTAGAAGAGATCGCCACACCCGCGAACGCCCCCCCCCACACACAGAATAACTGCATGACTTTTCTAGTGTACATATTTTAATTTTATTATAAAGTTTCAAATGTAATTATTTGTTTTACTTCTTTGCTTAAGTACATTTTATTGAAACACTATTGTATCGGTGTTTAACTTAAAGACTGTTTTAAATTAAAGGCTTAACGAGGTAGGTTTAAGAATAAACTTAATTGAATCAGAAGTAATAACGATAGCTCGCACACCTGGAGACAGCGATGCAAAGCAAAGAAGTACAGAAAACGAACAAGTGAATATCTAGTAGTGACAATGAAACAAAGGAAATAGAATTAGAAATGGCTAGCAAAATTTCTGTATTATCTGAAATATTGGATAACCCACAGGGAAAAATGAGACTAAACAAGGCAAACATAAATCAGTTCTGGTGCCGATGCTCTTGACAGGGTGTGAATCGTGGGTGCTAACAGATTATTATTATAAGAGTGAATAAAAACACGGGGTCGAGTGGGCACTGTTCCTCAAATATTCCTAGGGTTGGGTTGGATGAAGTGTCGTTAGCTTCCAAAGGAGACCTCAGACTCTTTTCAGCCAAGACCGTACTGTGTGGTGTAGTGCTACATCCTACAAGACCCTGTTGATGCAGAACAGTACGGATCTAGACCGGAAGGTCGATAAATATTCCTGGTGAAGGGCACCAATACCCACCACTACCAAGTTAAGGAGTGAGGGAAATGCTCCTGGATCGCATTATCTTTGGAATATTATAGGCGTGAATCTAGCTGGATTTAACCTTGGTCATAAACTTCCGTGGTTTTCGTAAGGGAAATGATCCTGGACTGGCTTATCTTTGGATATTACAGGCGTGAATCGAGTTGGATTTAATCTTGCTGGCAAAACTTTCCTGGTTTTCGTTAACACTGTTTTCAATCCAACACACGTTTTTTTATTACTTTTAACACCAAACGTTTCGCCCATACTACGATGAGGCATCCTCGGTGGCTCGACTAAGACAGAGCACACAGTCCTGACCCGCCCCTATTTATACAGTAGTCCCCGCCCACAATGTTACAAACAAGCCCGTAATTACAACAAAATATCCCCGTCCAATAATCTAAAAAAGTTACAACAAATTATTGTTTTAGAAATTAAAACATAATATACAATAGAAATATTTAATCCCAATAACACTTTACCATTGATACAGCACAAATATTCAATTTTAGTTATTACGATGAAGCTGTCACCTTATTTAAACAGGGTTTCCAAACTCCTGACAAATTATAGCTATCGTCACTGTTAAAGTTGTTCTTATTTTTGTAAATTTCTACGCCTCCCTTATCACCGGCGGAAAATAGTTCTGAATCATCGCGATAACAGTCGTTTCTCCAAATAAAATGTTTGTTTTCACAGCTGTGCTCCGCTATTGCTGATTTCTCAGTACTCCTTTCTTCGTGTGCTTCATGTTTCTTGCAACTTTCGCCATCACCTATCTCCACGTTTCGCTCAAGTATACATTACCGCAACTGTATGGGACCTTGTAGACGCCAGGAGTTGAAAGAGGCATATTTTCTTTGGCCAACCTTCCTAATCGGCTTGAAAATAGCGATTATTTCAAGTCCGATTGGTGTAAAGAACGTGAAAATTGTGTAGCCTAGTCTAATAAACATAAGCGTGTACAGTTACTTTAATCCTATATCAAAGTTTACCTACAGTTATTACCGTACAGCACGTGCTATCTTAATCACAAGTCTTTAAATATTTTAGCTACATAAATGTTGTATGTCGTTACAAATTCGTGCGTTTTAGAACATAGTAAGGAAAAAATTGTATCGTTTTACGCCGTTTACATGAAGGTTGTGAATATTAAGACACTAGCCCAAAAGTTAATCGAGGATTTTAGATCACTTCACAAGTTCACAAGTACTGTATACGGGATTAGCTTTTAAGGCTAAGTAACAGACGGGAAAAGCGATGGATAATAATAGACAAAAACAGACAGCAATAACCAAGGAAACACTGTGGGGATTATACTCAGTCTCTGAGGCTTGTGCCTGAGAGGCTTTGCCCAGCACTGGAATGTTTGATCAATATTAATAAAATAAAATAACAAAGCAGACCTTCAAATATCTGTGGGGGAAGAAGTCAACATCAAGTTGGATTAAAGAAGTCCAAAAGGATTTAGAAAAAAATAATATACATACAGAAGAAGCAATTGAAAGAGAAGTTTTTTGGGCAAAAGTATTAAAAATGGAAGGAGTCCAGGGTAGGAGAGAGAAAAACGCAGGTTCAAAGTGGACTGAAAACAGGAAGAATAGACACAGTGAAAAGATGAAAGAATAAAGAAAAAGAAAAGAACAAAGAATAAAGAATTTTGAAATTGGCATGAGGTCCTTAGATGGCCGATAAAAAAAAAAAAATAATAATAATAATAATAATAATAGACAGGAATACCTTTCGCTGGTTTATGACTCCATTGCTAAAGCATAAAATCGTCCAAAAAGCCAGCTTATTGTTGCCTGTAGGCCTACTTGGCAAAAACACAATTTTATGAACCGCAAACAGCCTGGTTCACAGTTTCAAGAACTGTAGGCCTACTAACTGACTGGCAGGAAATCCCAAGTGACATTGGAAAACAGGCCGTTAATTTTTAAAGCTATCCCCAAACCTGTCTGGATTTAGGACATACAGCTGTAGAGAACCACCGATAACTCCGATCTAGGAATAAAATACTCCAAAGTTTCCAGAGCACAGTGCTGAGAGCCATCACAAACGCCGCATGGTATGTGTTCATATGAGTAATCCAGAGAGGTCTACAAGTGCTGTCAGTCACAGAAGAGATAACGCGAGGAAGCGCCAAAAAGGGGCATCAGTCTAGCGGTGATGAAGTGGATAGAGTGAAACGTTTCAAACCCACTGACTTAGAAGGCAGATTTTATTATCTCGTGGTGACCATTTCAAAACAATATGTGATTTATAAAGTGTATTTGATGCAGGGTTTGTTTATAATTGAGGTGCTTGATTGGTAGCACATCCTTCATGTCATTTTTTAATTAATTATTAATATTACTGACTACTCTTGCTGGGTAGACCGTAATGCAAGAAAAAAAACCGGCGGAATTTGAACCTAAACCGTGTGATGTAGGGATCTAGTATGCTAACCGCTATTCCGCGGCCACTCCCTTTAAGAAAAGTTTAATTCGCTGTGAACGCGCTTTAAATGATAAACACGAAGTTTAATACGTCTGTACACGTGTTAATCTATTCTTTATAACACGTCTATAATGTAGAGTTTGTTCCATTCTATTATGATAAACGAGGTACTGCTTACCCAGAATTCGATTTAAATTAACTGAAACGAAATACAAAAGTAGTACGGGAAATTAAGTTACTTATCGTACAATACATGCTACAATTTTAGCCGTCCTCGAAGGAGCCCCATTTAGTAAGACAGTAGATTAATCTAGAGTGACCCCTTTCCAATCCGTTTTTAATGGTATATGAAATTACTAGGTGACGAAGACCGGTGTTTTAAAGGCCGTGAAATCTGCTTTACTGCTTTTGTAACTGTGCAAAACGGGCGTACGCGTCGTGCAACCAACGACAGACGGGTTAATTAAATTGATCAATGCACGTATTTACTTACCAAAAATCTACTTGTTAGACAAAAATATGAAAATTAAAATTTTACGCGACAGAAGAAATGTTACGTGAGTGTGTTATACTTTTTTTTTTAATGTTCAGTAGGAAGAAAAAGGTATGTATAATTTAGGAAATATAAGGAGATTATGTAGTAATAATGTTAAGTGTAGAGAGGGTGGGTGGGAGGTCTGGTTAGTAGGAAGGGGTTGGGCGGGGGCGCTAGTTTTTGTGTAGCTATCATTCCTTACCCTGTGCGCCGAACCCGTCCCACCCGCTTTTACCCTACACAAGGCTTCTTTGTCAGCCCCAACCCAATCTACCCACGTACACTACCTCCGGATTACTTAGCTCGGTCCATTGTTGTGGAAATCGAGCATGGAAACGCAAAGCGAAATAAAAGTAACGACCGCCGCTGACGGCGTGCGGGCGCGTTCACCAGTGTGCGCGGTCTCTAGTGAAGCTCGTTAGTAAACAATACGACAATGTCCGACAAAGAAATGAACATAAATCTACACAAATTAAAATATACGTTTACACGTATACAAACATATAATATAGATTCACATAAAACGTCGTGAATTACTGCAAGATAACGTAATTATATATTGATATGAAGGCGTTTCATAGTTCGGGATTCATGTTTCGTATCTAGGATACATGTCTATTTACTTCGAGCCCCTTATCACATCTTAATTTTATCACAACTAGACCTTTTATATTATATCTTCCTACATTTTTATTGAAGGTAATAGCGGTAGTATAGTGCAAGAAAATTCGAATTATTATTATTTACCTAGTATCAATATTATTTATGTTGAATCGTTTAAAATACTTATTTACCCATAGGACATTTCATAAATTACTAGAAGCAGGGTCTACTAATATTTACGTATGGGGGATGTTCATAGTCAAGTGGTTGTTACGTTCTTTTTAAGACAGTAAACTAAAATGGTGTGAAGGCCTAATTTTTCAACACGTCAGCTTTTCTTGGGATACTATACTTTGAAGATACTTGAACGTTTCTTTTGAAAAGAGGAAACGATTTAAAAAATAAAGAAAATAGAATCGTTCAAATCAGTTACGTTTATCGCGAGTGTAAGATTGTGAGAACATCCTCTTACATGAGTTCTCGTCGACGAATTGGAGAGGTACTATAATATTTTACTTTGATCTTTTCAACAGACGAATATGAAACTGCGTAAATTTATTCTGAAGTAAGGTTCAAACAATTGAAAATCTAACCAAATCATTATACGCTAATATTAAAGCTTTTTCATTGCACAACGACGCGCACGCACACGCGCGCACATAAAATTTGATAAAGTACTATCGTTTATGTGTTGAACCTTATGTATTACTCATTTTCAATCATTTTAAACAAGATTTTTCCGACGACATCGTTGTACTTGCATTTCGTTATACTTCCAGTTGTCGAGGATCGAGAAACCGAGATAGTGAAGTTGTTCGACATCGAACAGCAACTTGTTGGTTCGATGTCTTTCAACACATCGCGAGTTCGCACTGAGCGACAAGAGAAACGTAGGCCTATATATAAGCAGACAAGAGACAGGAGATAGCGAAACGATGTGACACCTCTTCTAATATCGTGATACACTCTGCGTTTGATATCCAGGACGTAATGGCCTGAAGTCATGTCGCTAGGGATATCGAAACATCGAACGAGAATAAGTCTCGATTCAGCCAGAGAACTGAAACATTCTGCGACATTCGACTCTCTATTACAGAGGGACGTGGGAGCGCGCGCTCCAACGTACACACATAACCGCCACCAACATAAACAACAACAGCAAAACAAATTCATCTGACCCATACCGCCGCCACCACGATACCACCACACCAACATCAATACTCCATATTTCTTCCGACAACGATGAGTCGAAATGGAAGTTCTCTCCCTTCCTCTGTTTATCTGTATATCCGCCTATCAGACTCTCTGTCTCCTCTCTCTCCTCTTTTCTCTACTTTTTCATCTCTTTGTCTTAAGCTGTGTAAATTTTTCATTTACAAAAAGAGTTCACAAAGCAGGATGCAGCCAAACATTCCTACTAGTAACTAATTTTTGGACCTCAGCACGTCATCCCCGTTTTCTTTACCTTTTGTATCGTCGGCCACATCCCCTAACAAAATATAAAATGAGTCTGGCTTTTCCAAAAATGGGCTTCTTGGCATTTATTCATTCCACCTCCTCCCCTAATTGAATTAATTATATTTTTTTATAATACTCAATACCTATGTAATAAAATCCGTGAAAGCTTTCTTTACGTTCCCTATACAAAAAGAAAAACACGAAAACATTTCAAAACAAACTCGTCATTTAAAAACAATGCAACCTATTTATGTTCCATTTTAATTAAAAAAGAAATATAAAATCGGCAATCGTTAGAGGTACAAAGATCATAACATCACGATGAGATATAAAATGTGTAAGGTTCATGTTCCGTCGCCTGTATATCTGCCGTGGGTGGTATAGTGCCACATAATAAACAATTAATTAATTTGACAACCTTCTAGGTGTAACAGGGAAAAATATCTTATCCTTCTTCATCGACACAACAAGCGCATGCAGCTGCCCTAATGTACTTTAAAATGGCAAAGAATATGCAGCCTTAAGTTCCGTTCTACCACAAGATTCTGTAAACGCTTTCAAGATTTTATAAAACATAAACGCATTTTCGATCGAAATTAGTATGGCAACTGTAATTTCTAAACCGAAAGGAAGAGAGTTCTAATAACTTACTTAAGGTACAGAAACACGTAGACAAGTATCTACGTTTTAAGCTGTATCCTTACTTCGAAGTCTTACCTATTCATGCGCCATGTTTCGGTAGCACATGTATCACTTTTCCCCATAAAAAAGCGCACGACAAAGATTTAAATAAGAACCGTGCCTTCTGAAGATCATTCTGAAAATTCAATTCTAACTGCAGCCACATATACTGAAAGTTACATAATGTATCGGTTTTTCAAGAGTAAGTTCAAGTATCGTAATACTTTATAGAGTCTCTAAGCGTTTCACGGACGGAGTCAACAAAGTTGGAAACATTATTTGCCGGGTTGTTGGGCCGTGTTTGTGTTTACAGACCATCGGAGACCATCTTTAGTGAGGTTCACACAGTTCTGTACCTCATCACTGGGGTGAATTGGCGGACATCGTGCCAACTGCTTCCAACACTGGCGATGGTGGGGCCGCAACGTCTGTAAACACAAACGATGGACTACGGCCTAACAACCCGGCAAATGATGTTTCAAACTTAATACTTTTACGTTTGAATTTTTTGTTTGAGTAAAAGTACCTATTAATTAAAAAAAAAATAAATATTCGTGACACTGAATGTTATATTTTATGTGCAGCTCGTGAAAAATTCTTACGGCCCAGAAAAATCCCAGTCTTGGAAGCATGTAAGGTACTCACGTTCCTTTTTTCATTGCTTTCAGGTACACCGTAGCTTACGAGTGTAATGAACATTGGTAATTGGTTTATTATTTTGTTATTATATTATTATTTAATGCAAACAATTTAGAAGTTAGGTCTTTATATAATTAGAAGATACAGTGGATCACTACTCACTCAACACAAGACAATAAAAAAAGGAATCTTTCGAAACACACCTAATACTTCGATCATAATAGATCATAATGCAGGTAGGCCTATCTAATAAGTGAACGCAACACTAATTTTGTTGAGAAGATTCATAACTTAGCAGGTGGCTCCAGCGTTTCAGTGAATTTCCTCTCACGGTAATACGTATTTCCACTGTGATTAAATTATTGCTGACGTTTCGACCTTAAACATCAGCACACTACGGGGAGTCCTGTCCGATACATCTCAGCATAGTTGTGGGAGGCAGAAAAAATATCCTACTTGTGGGATTCTAGGATCGGAATGTCAGCAGTAAATTACCAACGACGGAAAAAGTCCATGGTACTATAGGGATATTATCATGACACACAATAGTTATTTCTACTGTTGCTACCGAAAACTATCATTATCTTCACTTTAGTAATAATAACCCATCATCATCATCATCATTTTACTTATTATTATTGTTATATTTTATTACTAATCTTACGTTATTTCTTATTGTCTTCGTTTATTGTACGTAGAGACTTGGTGAATCATCATTTGTTTACTCTTTCTTCCACTTATCAACGTTAAAGTTTCTGTAACACAGTTTTCATGGTCAAACTTTCATCTGTCGCCGTGAGTATCTGTAAGAGCTTGTACAGTTAAGTGGATTATAAAACCTAACAAATGCCACTCAGTTAAGATAAAGAAAACGAAATAATACAGGTAGTCTCTTAACAGAATTCAGTACAACGTCTTATCAGCATCGCAGTCGGAAGGCTAACGAAAGTCGAGTGTATTTGGGAACTCTGTGACGCATTCGCAAACTAATCGCGAACTCCGTTCCTGTTCCGTTAGTTATCTTCGTCTTTTCAGACGATGTGAAGATTTTACTAACAGTCGTTTGACGCGTTTTCCTTTTCTTCCGACATGTAACTTTTATAATTTCTCTACTAGTAATTTTATACAAACCACTATGTTGTATTTGGTACTGACGAGCGCTTTCGGCAGTGAAGCCATCTTCAGGTCATTTACCAACGACCTGAAGATGTTGGTAAATGACTTGAAGATGGCTTGACTGCCGTAAGCGCTCGTCAGTACCAAATACAACATAGTGGTTTGTTAAAATTACTAGTAGAAATATTTGAGACCACTAAGACTCCAAAATAACAATAAATTTATAATTTCTGTTTTCTCGAATAACGTTTACAGATATTCCGTCCCTCGTTTTGAGTCAAATGAAGAGGTTACTGGGAGTTCAGCAAAATTGAAACTTTCCGTTGTTCCGTGTCTTTTGTACCGTCCTACATTCTAATGTGTGTTTAACCATTGACTAACGCCACAGAGAAGAGTGCGATAATCACCACAGACACCACAAAGACATCCGGGGGTGGGTTGTTGTCCTTACTGTTGGATTATGAACTAGTATTATACCGTAAGAATAAATAAGTCCAACATGTTTAGTTCGATTTAACTTCTGAAATGTAGACGCGTTACTTAGCAGTTCCGTTCCACTTTAACCTATATCGACCGTGAGATACATAAACCGTTTTATTATCACCTGATGTACAGTATCCTATATAGGAATTTATGTTCCTATAGAATCGTAAAGCGACTACACAGTGCAGCTTTATTAGTTCAATAATTACAAAAATAAATGCGCGCGGACTGGAGCATACGTATTAGTCGGTGGTTGGTTACAATGTTGTTGATAGACCAAGGCACTCATAAATCTTTCATAAAGGTACCAACTAACTTTAAACAGACTCACGTTTATGTTACTACTGCATGGCTAGAAAATAAAATTTTAGAAAGGCACTAACTTTTTATTTATTTTCGGGAGCGATTTCAAGGAAACAGCCGATTCGGGATCACTAAAAAAAGTATTAAAAACCTCTTAGACAAATCCTGACCGGTTAGTTCGGAAATTCGGTTTTGGCTGGAAGAGAATCGTGAATACCATGAGAGAAGAATTATTATTTGCGTCGTAGAAACATGTCGTGTGCCGCTAAACTGTGGTGTCACGACCCGGCTATCAGTCAGTGAAAACATAAGCTAAATTTTTGAATCGATAATACCATCCTTATATAAGTCAGAAATTCCAAATCGATTAGTGCTGCGTGTGGGACCCTTCTATTGAGGTAAAGGGTAAAAGCCAAGCGATACTCTGAAATCAGTAAGACTGTAGAGAACTTCCACAAATTTCAGGATTCCTGTGAGGGCTCCTGTTTCTAAGCAACTGGTTTGGGATAACTTCCGATCCCAGGAAAGGAAAGTAATGTGACCCTATGTCTCTCAAGGGAACCTTCACTATGACTTTCCTAGATCAGGAATATTCCCTGGAAATTCCCACTGCTAAAAGAGACTACATTTAAAGATCTTCAGAGATCTTTTATTCAAAAGGTCCTCTGCCAATGAACTCATCTATTCTAAATAGGCTTAACTCCAGGGATGCTGTCCCAGATATCTTGTCGTCATTGGATGCCTTTCTATGTAGCTCTGGTTTGTCGTTTGGGATAAATCGACGAATTTTGCCTGGAGTCGATAATTCCAGTAAGATCAGTTTGCAGTAGTGGTTAATGTAATAGCCACAGCATCCGCAGTATCTTTTTTCTCGGGAATCTTTTCACCTCTAGTTTTACATCTTACATCTAGTCTTACATCTTTTTACCTCCCTCTCTGGAGCCTTTATAATCCGGGATGTCTTCCACTTCTGCACGGAACCTCCTCCTCCTCGGGAAACGTCACCCTGAGTTTCCTGCTGGTATACGTACACAAAATCCTCATGTAATCCACGCGATCAAATGTGGATCACCCTGTTCCTTAAACAATTTGTATTACAATGTAATATGTGTGTTTATCTGAAATTACATTTTTCTGTCACCAGCCAATTCATGTAGTCCTTACGTTGACCTTTACCCAACCTATTTGACACTATCGGTTATGAAACATTGGAGCCAAGGAAGCGTGGCTGATACATACGGAGCACGTAAGTGGTTTACTGCTTACTGCTGTACGTCATGGTCCCTTCGTCTGCTGTCGTATTGGTTACGTGCGATGAACAGCGACCGAAGAACATTTACCTGCATTACTTAAGGTCGCCGTATGCATTACTTTGATCAAATAATTTGTGACTATGTCTAGTCCCTCCCCACACGTAGGCTACAATTAAATACCTTAGTTCAACAACAACATGATAATTAACCGATATCATATTATAACCGAAGTAGAATTCAACTTTTTGACAGCTGATTTGTTGATAGACAAAAATGCAAAAAATATCAATTTTGTGACATATAAGTACTTACTAGTAAAGCTAAAAAATTGGAAAAAGACGTCAACAGAAATACAGTACTGACTTGGCTAAGAAAGAGGAGTTCTTAAGGTGCTGAACAGAATGTCATACAAAGAAAATGAAATATTTCATAACATAAGGAAAGAAATATAATTTTGTATAGGCCCTGACGTTATTCCTTTGGTCAACGATAGAAAATTGCAAGAAAAGAATCACTGCTTTTGAGAGGTACGCATTGAAGAGATCTTGTAGATTGTTTAAAAGACATCGAATACATAACAAAAGCGAATGAGTTAAAGGAAGAATAAACGAAACCGTAGTAGAAAGACAATTTCGTTTGGTGTAGAGAATGAAAATACATGTAACTTACTCAGAGGATACCGAATACCAAACTATAACAATACAAGTCTTGAACGGAAACCCTACACGGAGAAAGTGGGACGGCCAAGAAAATATTTGAGGGAAGGAATTCAAAAAGCTTCAAAGTAAAAAAACAGAAGAAGATCGGTACGAGAATAAAACTGAATTGGAAACAGACTGAAGATCGAAGAACGTGACATACACTCTAAACCCCAGATAAGCGCGTGCGCGCACGTGAGTGGGTGTTCGTATTTATATTCATCTACGTTCTGGGCCCCAATGCCGCTAACATAAACTGCTATAATCCAGCTAGAACTGATGACGATAATGACAGTGACTTATGAAACAGTCATTGGGACTACTGTAGTTTGGACTGACTTTTAGTATTTAATAAACCTGACAGACAATATAAAAACAATTACACGATTTATTACTCAGTTTGTCCAACGTAAAATTAACTCAACAATTATTTGTTTCTTTAAATGCGATAATATATTGCGTATTGTTCACAATTCACAAGAATAATCAAAGCATTTCTCTATAGTACCCAAATCATAGTTAATAATATAGAACACTCACACGTAAATCGACACACTAAGCTGCAAACATCATCAGATAACTAAATCAACTCCGGAATACTTATGAGGACTTTCAAAGTTATTTATTACTTATAATAATGGCTCCCATGTGTACCACCGAAGTAGCATAGGAGAAGGCAGGGTAGGTTGCCTTATGTGAGCTGTATGGTATACAAGGAAGGCAGTGTGGGCAGCACTACGCTTCAGCCGCCCATTATTATCCCCAGGATGTTGTCCTAGGTACTCATTTTCAACAGGCTGAGTCGACCTGGAGGCTGAAAAACGCACCTTGATTTTATGGTGCGGGCCTGGGAATCGAACCCGGGACCTCTAGATTAGTAGCCAGGTGCCATACCCACTGGTCTACTGAGCCAACTTATTTATTACTTATCAAGGTAAAAATAACACCAACGTTGCTAAAATCTGCTCGTCTGCGATCGTGATAATCGCGATCGAAAACCAGTAGCTTACACCCTACGTCTGATCTTCGCACAACCGTAAGAATCTTCTTTGGTACTTGTACTGTGAGAAATGTAAGTTATCTTCCTTTCAATTCAATGACAAAGTCGTACTAGTTGGTTCGACAAAGTGCTTTTCTTACAATATGTTTCATTTTGCTTCTGCGTCGCCGTGACGGCAACGCCACGACGCCATTCACGATACTGTCGTACGGTTATATTAGTGCTAAAGCAGTCATGGCTGCACATTTCGCCGCTCTTCATAGCCAAGCTTCATATGTGCATTTATATAAAATTTAATGATTATAAATCTTATTTATAAATTAATATCGATATACTCGTGCAGACCTGCGGACGTATTGTGTGCACGCGCATACTCGTTGGTGTCTAAAGTTCTACTGTTAGATGCTGCAAAGATAATCTCTAGTGTATCTATCTGCGGGCGTGGACATTTTGTGTGTGTGTGTGTGTGTTTAAGTTTACGAAAAGGCAAAAAAAACTTGGTCTGGAAAAGCTTGACGCTCATAAAAGCGTAGTGCGCAATAAACAACGTTTACGATCAACTTAACGTTCCATCCTTAACGTGAAGCGAACCCTAAAAAGTCACCTCCTCACCCACTCGCTCGCCCATTCCCAAGCTCCCTTTACTCTCTCTCGTAGTCCAAAACAGTGAAAAAACTGCGTGTTCCCTATTCTCATCCCTCTATTTTCTTGCTCTGGTTTTAAGAAAAGAAGAAAAAGGCACGACGAGACAGACAGTGAGTGCCAGAGCCGGCGGAAGGGGTGCGAGAGAGAGAGAGAGAGAGAGAGAGAGAGAGAGAGAGAGAGAGAGAGAGAGAGAGAGAGAGAGAGAGTGAGAGGGGGAAGCAGAAGTAAGACAGCCGGAGGGACCGAAAGATGAAATACAGTTTTTTTCTCCCTTGAAGAAAGAGGTGCATAATAAGAAATTTGTGAAACTATCAACACCGTTTCAAAGGCAGAGAAACGGGGAGAGACGAAGTGAGAAAGGGGGAAAGGAGAGAGCAGGAGAGGACATTCTGCGCCTTGTTTATGTATTGCCGGTTTTGTGCCATGGTTGTTGCTTAGTTACAAGCGGACGCCGTCTATTTAATTTTTTTTTTAACTTAATGCACAGACATCGTACGGCTCACAATAAACCAGAGATTTAACTCGATAAAGAACGCGCGCGCGCACGCACACACACACACGCACACACACAGTTGTCATCGTTCGATAACTCATTCAAAAAGTCCAGTGACCAGGCGGAAAAACTGATCGATTTACGTGCCAGTCGAAATACACAGAGTTTAGTTTCCCCGCGTTGAACAGGTGTGGTCGTAGCCCAGTAGTCAACCAGTCCCCATGCTGCGTTAACCACCGGAGTTCGAACCCATCGAATGGTGTCTGGTTTTCACCGCCAAACAAGACAGCTTCTCCATTTATCGCGTCACAACAATGATTAAACTGTAGGCGCCTAACACCGGACTACTAACAATTCCGCACGGTGACTGCATGGTTATAGGACCATTCCATATCACGTGGCCCTACACTAAAAAATAATTTCTCATGTGACAACTATTTTTTATGTGGCTACCCTTGAAACGATCTAAAATCTGTTATGTCGAATCAAGAAAAACGTAAGCTTCATAACACATCGGAAGAAATATAACTAAACGGCGCCGACGTTTGGACAATGACAGAGGAGTCTACGAAAAGTACGACCGCTCTTTGATGGTTGTTCAGTCTAGATACACACAGTATCTAGAAGAAAGCGGCGCATAACTATTGAATAAAGGAATTAAAAGGCGTAAATAAAACTATAGCAGCAAACATTGAGCGTCTGTGTTAGGAGGGTGTCAAGGGACAGTCTACCTATATAATCCTAATCCTTATAGTAGAAAACTCCGGACAGGAGAAAGCCGCAACGACTACGAAAATCATGGGGTAAAAGAAATAGGTAAGTTTCAGAGGAATCGAACATACCAGATATTGGCACGGGAACAGAAGTTCACGAAAAATGTACCGAGATTGGGGTTGTGTGGATGTTCAGAGACTGGGTGGACGTGGCGTCGTGCAAACGATCAGTAAGCTGCAGTATTCGAACTCACGACATCCCGCTTTGAAAGCGAATACACTGACCACTTCTCCGGCCAAGAATCTGATCACACATGATGTCCAGAAATTATACAGTGGTTTTCCTTCCCTTCCCCTCTCTCTCTCTCGCTCTCTCTCTCTCTCTCTCTCTCTCTCACACACACACACGCGCGCGCGCGCGCACGGAATCAGCCTTACACGCTTTGCCTGTCTATCTGTCTATGTGCTTGCTGAGCGTCTGTCTGTCCCTCACTAACTCCCCCCGTCCCTGGCACTCGCCCCGTCTCTAACCTTTCTATTTCTCTTTCCTCTTTTCCCCCTTACCGTGCTAATTTTCTATGCTAAGAAAACGTTTTTACGCAATGAAAACACTGTATTTTATAAGCGTTATCGTTCCTTCACTCACAGAACCACCTTCAATAGAAATAATACAATAATTATTGTAAACAATTTTAATGGCTCTAATGTTTTACAAAACAAATTGCTTAAACATGTGAGCTCGTACTTACAGTACTATACACTCTTGGTTTCCTGGTTCGTTGGTTGGAAACAGGCCACAGGATCAGAGCAATACTTGCGTTTTATTTTCTTCAGTTTTGCATATAAATTCTTTTTCCAGCACTAGTAATGCATACGCTTAGTCCAGTTTACTTCATAGTAACATTTTTTTAAAATTATTTTCCTATTACTTTTCCCAACATAGGGCCTCCACGATGACTTTTTATTATTCCTTATGGTCACTTCTTTCCGTGTTATTCCAACCCTTCTTAACTCTATTCTTCCACGACTTTCTACCGGTCGTCCTCTGCTTGTTTGTCTCTAGGATGTCCATTTGTAGACACGTCTCTTTTGATGTTTTCTTCAGTTTCATCCATCCCTACCACCTTATTCTTACATACTTCCATAAAAGTCGTTTGTTTTTCCTTCTTTTTCACAGTTCCACATTGCTATTGTGTATGACAGAAATGTTTAAAAATACTTTTTTATCGTTCGTTAAATGATAAACAAATTTTTACATCTATTCTGTTCGATTTCCGGATAATGCACACGCTTCACAACAGTAGCCTCATATAGGCTTATTCGTTTGATTTATTGAAAAGCGTAAGCTTCTTACTCCCTATAATTGTTTTTCTTTTGCCTGTCCGAGTCGCATGTCTTCTTCCGTTATATTTCTCATACATACCACATTCCCCAAGTGGTAAAATTTTGTTACCTGTTGTGTAAATACATATTCGTTTTCTATTTTAATCTTTATAAAAAATATTTACATGTATACAAATTTTTTTTCGCTTACCGCAAACCGATTCACACGTGCATGTCGTACTGTCAGAAGTCGGATAGGTTCTGACTCGAGTCCTCAGATGTGCTTCACAAATCTACACGTATTACTTCCTGGCGCATGAAACTCTGCTATACTAAATGTTCGATTCGTTAACAGAGAGTTACGTAGACAGTAATGATTATTATGGCAGCTATTACTTACAGGGGTGAATAGTGAACCTGACCATATCTAACCGGGGAGAAATCGCTTTAAACGTATTTAACTAAAACCGATTACGAGTACAGATCTGCTCAGAGTATGGGAATATGTACCTATATGTCGCATATACTGTACCTATATGGAGTACAGATATCCTATAGGTCCCGGCAGAATCTCAGCGCTCTAACCTAGCAAGGCTGGAAATAAATTCACATAACTGATATCATTTTACTGATGAGAAAATAAGGCACAAGTGCAAGCTAATAACAACAACAGACTCGGTCCCACAAGGAATGGTCACGTTTAAAGAATGGTGAAAAGAAATTTGTGAGAATAAACAGCGGAAAAGCTAACAAGAAGAGAGACGTAGGCGAGACGATGGAAGATAACCAGATGGATGAGAGACAAATAGCCCGTGTACGATACACACATAAATCAGTACTTAGTGTTAAACGACTCACATACGTTGTCAGCAGATGCAATGCGATGGGAACAAAAGCAGATACTAATTGCTCTTTCATAGAATTACACTAATCACTTGTCGCGACAGTTCTCAGCTGTTGCTCTGTAGGTCATTTAAATGTTTCTTAACTTAAAACTGGGGGACGGAAGCGTAGTTATAGCCTACTCTAACCAAATTCAAATTAATGTTCTTTACGTCAATTACAGCGATTAAGTAGGGGTGATGTGACAGTGTTGATAATGGACCCGACCACTTCTGCCCGGGATGGAACTGATCAGTCACCGTGAGCGGAATTATAATCAAATAATTATAATCAATACTTAGGATAATGAAAAGTAATTCTCTGCGACGTTTTACAAATGTGGATCTACAAATGTGGGTTTTTTAAATTCGGATGGCAAAGATAACGAATAAAGAAAAATCCGAACAATAAATATCATACATTGGGGACATGTCCATGGATCATCATCACCATCGTTAGAGGTTAGTCGATTCTCACCAGAGCAAATTCTGTCCCGCTCACAGAACCACAGGACTTAACCAGATACACTGACCGTGTCAGTTTCTAATTTTTGGCTTGCTATCTATAGAAGCCTTCGTGAATATCTGCCATCCTATCCCTAAATATTCTATCACCTCCATTTTTATTAATTTAATATAACGAATTCTCAGTTTTAAATGGGCGTTTGACATTTGCCTGTCTATTTAGGGTACATCTTACCATAAATTTGGAAGTTTTCGTAAAACTTGACACTCAGGCTATACTTTTACTAGAGCTCTATTGTTTTTTGATTGATCTCCCCAAAATAGGGACAACTTTTAGGGGGCAAACGGACAAAAACGTGATGGCGTCAGAATTGTAAAAAAAAATCACAAAGTTCATGTGTACTATCAAATTAAATGAAATTTTAACCACAATCTGAATATAGTATTCATTTTCAGAAGTTGAAAAATTTTTAAAAGTCGGGCCCAAAAAGTGAGGTAAAATTGTTGATAGAATCGTGGGGTTAAAGAGAATTTTAAACTATTACTTAGACCAATGAGAACTGGACTATCATTTAAAGAAAATTTTAACAGAAATTTGAATATTGTGCAGAGTTTTAGAAATTTTGAAGTTTTAGAAATTTTGAAATTTTACGACACCAGGGCCCAAAAGGGATACAAAATTTAAAAATTGTAAAAATCCAGCCGGTTGCCAGGCTAAAGGGAATTGCAACTCAAATCCGAATGTAGCGTTGCTATAAACATTTTTGACTGTAGATCACCAGGGTCCAAAATTGGAACTAAAAATTTTAGGAATATTGTATAAGTCTATGTGGGGGATCAAGCTGGGAAGTTTTATTCAAAATATGAACTCGGGAATTTGAAAGAATTAATATCTTTCAATACACCTTCCAAAGCTTGAAAGTTTGAATTTGTAAGCCATGAACTTTATAATATAAAGTTATTATCTGTCACGTATATTGATGAAAAGTTTTAGATATAGGCCTATACAAAGGCTATCTGTGGAACCATATCTATAGGTAGTAGGCTGCACTTAAAGCTAAGACAAAATTATTTGTCATTTGGGCATTATAAATGTAACTGAAAAACCAATGCAGTACTTTGAAATTTTAGCGTTTATTGTACGACTGTCTGCTTTATAATTGTTATTTTACTAAATATAGGTAGAGTCGTCGAATTTTTGCGTATTTTTCTGATAATTTAAAAAACTGTATGATACTGAAATGTACCTAATAAATGTATTCGTTCGTGAGCGAGTTCTGCAGCTCGAGGAGCACAATAGTTATATATAAATGATAACATTTATTCTAGTTTGGTCGCGTATCCATTTAACTGCTATACCATTCTGCTTTTGTTCGTCCTAATATAAGCTTTTTCATTATTTTATGCGCAGTTTTGCAGCGTTATCATTCTCGCGTTCACTCTCTAGAACACGAAAGTGACATCACACACTTTCTACTATACACATTTCCACCTACTATACACATTTAATCACACACACACACACACACACGCACCTTGAAACACGCGAAGTATAATTACCATTTTTTTGAAAACTATATGCTTTCTTCCTTTAAATGTTGCTCTTTATTAACCTACGTGGAAAGAATTTTAATAAGAACACAAAACGATTATTAATAACATTCTTTAAAGCAGTAGATTAAAGGATGATTATTTATATTCGTTACCATATTTAAAGGTGTATAATTTCATGCCCAAAAGTTTAACACTCGGAAGGTTATGATGTAATAACGCCTTCTAATAAAAGTAGCGTCGCCTGTCTAGCCCAATCAGATCGACCCATTCGTAAAACGATTTATATTGAATCCACGTGGTCTCTCAGCTTTTGTACCACAATTAATATTAATCAAGTGAAAGTTATCACTTTCAATGAAGCCGCTCCTTGTGTTGTCGTCATTCTGCTGTTGACGTACAACATGTAATGTTATTCTACATGTAAGTGTTGAGAATATACTAGAAAACTCTACATTCATTTTTAAGTAAGTGTACCTGCCATTGTAGAAGTGAAAGTTTGTATTGTGCGGTGGGGGGTCGAGCTGCCTGGGCGGGGCCTCAACCCGCACACATGCGCGTTTACTGTGAGAGTCTAGAAAAGTAATGTTCTCGAAGTTTTAAATAAAAGGAAAGATCTGGAAGCTGTTTTTCTATATAAATAGAGATGCCCTCGACAAGTACAGTTCAGTTTTAAATGTGCTCTTGTAATGTGTATTTCGTGTGTCCGTTTTATGTATACTTGCTACTAAACTGTTCCTTCAATAAAGCGTGTGTTTGCTCCTGTACTTAAATTATTCATTATTTTTACCCATACCTCAACAGGTTATGGTCCCAGTGGCATTTTAAAATCGGAGTGCAAGTATAAAATATTTGTGCAAAAATGGAACCGAATATAAAAATTGAAAAACTTCGAGACAAAGATAATTGGCATCAATGGCGCTTCGTAGTACGCACATGATGGAAGAGGATGATGATGTGCTGGATGTTTGCGAAGGAAGATTAGCCGAGCCAGCTGCAGGTGCAGAAGATCGTGACGCGTTGTTGGAAAAGTTCAAGAAGGCGGACAAAATTGCCAGAAAGTTAATTGTTACAACAGTGGAGAGAAAGCCTCTCGAACTTATAATGGGTTGTTCTACTGCCAAGGAGATGTGGGACAAATTGAATACAGCATATGATCTAAAATCTGATGAAAATCTGTCGATGATTCAAAAACAATTTTTTGAGTTCAAGTGGACAGAGAGTGAAAGTGTTACGTATAATATTTCAAAAATAGAACAGTTGGCTAGAAAAATGAAAAATCTCGGGGGAAAAATTGAAAAGACTATGGTGATGACTCGTGTTTTAACATCTTTGCCACAAAAGTTTAATCATTTTCACAGTGCTTGGGATTCGGTATCTGATGATAAGCAGAATCTCGAAAATTTGACTGAGCGCTTGATGGCAGAAGAATTTAGATTACAAGAGCAAAAGGAAGTACACGAAGAGACGACAGCGTTGCTAGCTAATCTGAAAATCGGTCATAAGGAACAGAAGAATGACTCTTATAAATATGAGAAGAATGATTTGAAACAAGAGCAGTGTTATAATTGTGGAAGACAAGGTCATTTAAAAAGGGACTGCTTTAGGTGTAATACGTGCAAAAGAAAAGGTCATAAAAGTAACAACTGCTTCATGAATAAGAATAATGGACAGCGAAGATGGTTGAATAATCAAGAAAGAAGTAACTCGTCTTCTGGACAGAAGAAATCAACATCGAGGATAGCACTAATAGGTGACAAAGGCAGCTGTGGCAATCGGGATGATCTCTGGATTGTGGACTCGGGTGCGACGGATCATATGTCGAAGCATCGAGAATGGTTTTCAACGTTCGAAGAATATACAACACCAGTCAGTGTAAGAATGGGCAACGGTTAACAATGTCTGCATATGGTAAAGGTAATATTGACTTTGAAACTTATAAAAATAGTGAACGAGTAGAAGGTACTATCTATAATGTATTATATGTTCCTGATTCAATGTATAATCTGTTTTCTGTTAAATATGCGGGTAAAAGGGGTATAGATTATGAAATAACACATAATGCTACGAGATGTACTTTAAAGCATGGTAATGAAATTCTTGTAACTGGTTCCGAATATGAGCCTGGTAGTTTGCTAAAATTAGACATTCAAACTTTAATTCCAAAAGAATGTAACGTGGTAGAACAAAAGAGTAGATCGAGCATTGCCAACGGTAATGTTTTACAATTATGGCACGAAAGACTTTGCCATCAAAATGTAAAACATGTGAAGAATTTTTGAAAAAATCTAAATATAAAATTTACGGATGAAAATTTCTTTTGTGAAGGTTGCGCTTATGGCAAAAATCATAGATTGCCTTTTCACAAAAAGATCGATCGTGCCACTAAAACTCGCGAAATAATTTACACTGACGTTTGTGGTCCTATGGAAGTAGAGTCTCTCGGTAGAAAGTTATATTTTGTTTCTTTTAAAGACGATTTTTCAAGTTATAGAGAAATTCATTTTATTCGAGAAAAATCTGAAGTAATAGAAAAATTAAAATCATTTTGTATCGGGGTTGAGAATCAATTTGCAACAAATATTAAAGAAATTCATTTTGATGGTGGTAAAGAATACGATAATAAAGCTGTGATCTCTTTTTTTAAATAGTAAAGGTATAAAATATTCGATTAATGTTCCATATACGCCCGAACAAAATTCAATTGCAGAGCGCGATAACCGAATCATTGTAGAGGCTGCTCGATCAATATTATATTCAAATTCAAACTTACCTCTATTCTTATGGGCAGAAGCAATGAATACTGCTGTACATGTAATTAATAGAACAGGCCCAACAAAACAAAATAATAAAACTCCTTATGAGTTATGGAATGGAAAAATAGCTACTGTTGATAGATTTAAAATATTTGGAACCATGTGTTATGTACATATATCAAAAGCAAAGCGTAAGAAACTTGATAAAAAATCGATAAGGAGTTATCTGGTCGGATATCATGAGGATTGTAAAGGTTATCGTGTATATGTTCCGGAAGTGCGAGATGTCATTATAAGTAGAGATGTACTTTTTAAACCTGAAAGAGTATTAGCTGATTCAATTATTTTGAATTCTTTGAACAATAATAATAAAGAAACTGAAGAAAATGAAATTATAACTCCTAAAAATATTGAACTTTTACTTAAAAATGAATCAAATGAGTTTGAAGAAAGAGAACCTTTACAATCTTCAAATAGCGATAACAATCAAACTGGACGACAATTGAGCGATAGAACAAAATTAAAACCTACAGAATATTATCGATGTCCGATCACGTTTATTGCTGAAAAGTTACCATCTAATTATAACGAAGCAATTACAAGTACAGAAAAAGATAGTTGGCAAGCTGCAATGCAGGACGAAATGAACTCTTTGTATGAAAATAAGACATGGGTATTAGTGGAAAAGCCAAAAGATAAAAAGGTGATTAACAATCGTTGGGTTTTTGTGAAGAAGCTCAATCCAGATGGTAGAGAACGTTATAAAGCGCGGTTGGTTATTAAAGGTTATTCGCAACAGAAAGATATAGATTATAAAGAAACTTTTAGTCCGGTTGTTCGCTTTGATACAATAAGATTGATACTTAGTATTTCTGCTCGTGAAAATTTACATATCGGTAAATTTGATATAAAAACGGCTTTTTTATACGGTGACTTAAAGGAAGATATATATATATATATATATATGAAACAACCTGAAGGTTTTGATGATGGAAGCTCACGCGTATGTAAATTAATGAAAAGTTTATACGGTTTAAAACAAGCACCAAGATGCTGGACTGAGCACTTCACTAATTTTCTTGTAAATTTAGATTTTTGTCAAAGTACGGGTGACCCATGTTTATACATATATAACAAAAATAATAATAAGATCTTGTTAGCAATTTATGTTGATGATGGACTTATTGCAGCTTCAAATGAAAGTTTGATTGATAAATTGTTGAATGATTTGAGTAAAAAATTACTAGTACTAAAGAAGTTACTAATTCTCTTGGAATGGAAATTTGTAGATTGAATGATGGGTCTGTTTTCATTCATCAAAGTACTTATATTAACAAAATCTTAGAAAAGTTTAATATGTCAGAAGCTAATATTGTATCTACGCCAATTGATTGTAATCATGATGAATATTTATCAAAAACTATTGTAAGTAATGTACCTTATCGTGAAGCTGTCGGCAATTTGATGTTTTTGCAAATTGTAAGTCGTCCGGACATAAGTTTTGCTGTAAATGTTGTATCTAGAGTTTTAGACAAACCAAGTGTAGCTCATTGGTCAATTGTTAAACGAATTTTACGTTATCTAAAAGGTACGATTGATTTTGGATTACTATATTGTAAGGATGGCAACTTAAAGCTTATAGTGATGCTGATTATGCTAGCGATACAGTTACACGTAAATCAACTTCTGGCGTAGCTTGTATGTATGCAAATGCTGCAATTATTTGGCGAAGTAAGAAGCAACAATCTGTATCATTATCAACAACCGAGTCAGAATTTGTAAGTGCAGCATTAGCAACAACTGAAATAATGTGGTTAAAGAAGTTATTTAATGAATGCGATTGTAAGACTGATAAATATGATTTATATTTAGATAATATGAGTGCATTAAAACTTATAAGTAATCCTGAATTCCATCAAAGGACAAAACATATTGATGTGAAATATAATTATGTACGTGATTGTTTTCAAAATGGAGAAATTGATGTACATTATGTTAAAAGTGATGAACAAGTCGCTGATATACTTACGAAAGCTTTGTCAAAACCAAAATTTGTTTATTTAAGATCTAAACTTGGACTTAAGAGAAAAAATTAATTTTTTTTTTAAATTAATGTGATTGTGAGAATGTAGAGTTTTAGGGAGGGTGTTGAGAATATACTAGAAAACTCTACATTCATTTTTAAGTAAGTGTACCTGCCATTGTAGAAGTGAAAGTTTGTATTGTGCGGTGGGGGGTCGAGCTGCCTGGGCGGGGCCTCAACCCGCACACATGCGCGTTTACTGTGAGAGTCTAGAAAAGTAATGTTCTCGAAGTTTTAAATAAAAGGAAAGATCTGGAAGCTGTTTTTCTATATAAATAGAGATGCCCTCGACAAGTACAGTTCAGTTTTAAATGTGCTCTTGTAATGTGTATTTCGTGTGTCCGTTTTATGTATACTTGCTACTAAACTGTTCCTTCAATAAAGCGTGTGTTTGCTCCTGTACTTAAATTATTCATTATTTTTACCCATACCTCAACAGTAAGTGACGTAAAGATACATGACAACATCACAACCAAAGCAACCACACTGGTGTAGCAAAAAAAAATAATAAATTGCGACTTCTTGTGATAACACTTTACTTTGGATGCAGCCGTTAACTGTTAAAGCGAAGCAGTTACTGCGCTGATTAGCAGTTAACAATTGGCAAGCTGTTAAGCACCCAGCGTACCACTACTATAATTATTTTTTAACTCTGCATTATTTTTTAAGCGGCGACTCTGAAAACGAATTCTGCTTCCTCTGGTGCCGGCTTCGTGTGTCTAGATTTCTGAGCTGTCGATCTCTCGTAGTTGATACAGGTTTTTGCTATATTTGTCCAGCCTTATTCTGAATTGTTTACTAACAATATTCACCGCATAAAAATCCGGTTAACTAAAGAACAATAATTTCATAATGTTTACGGTTTCGATAGTAGGTACTGTGTTTCCTCGTTGCCGCTACCACGTCTCTAACACAACCACACGCACACACTTCAGTGATTACTGGTTAATTAACCGGTGGTTACTTACTACTTGGCGATGAAGTGCGGTTTCAAACAGGCATCGGTTAGTTGATTTCCCTATCGTTTATAGTGGATTAACCTATCCGTACTTTCCGTGTGGGGAAGTAAGTGTTCGGTTGTTAATCATAAAAAAATATAGACGCTGAAGCGCACTGGTTAATGATTCTCTCTTTCTCTTTCCCCTCTCCCTCTTGTATATACACGTACAATTTCAAGAAGAACCGAACGTACCGAAATCGTAAAACAAAAGAGATTTGGAGGCATTTATTTTTAATTTATTTATTTAGGTATCTATCTCAATGAGATAATAAACTTCATATTTAACAATGAAGAAATGACAACAAAAATGAACAATGCTTTCTCAGTGGAAATACTTCGTAAATTAATGGGACTGTATGATTAAATTAAATAATTTTATTACATAATTTTGACTGAGCACACTTGTAAAATAAGAGTATTATAACCCGATAGTATAAAAAGAAACGAACACAGTACTTGCGATGGGATAAGTGAAATGGAGTCTCTAAAATTGATGGCCGTCTTCTAAATCATGCCGTTTGACCCTCACACTTCACACGTGTCCATCAAGAGCATTGGGATATTTTGCAAGTGGGGTATGTTTGGGGCATAGACCTCTTGATTGTTTATCCGAGAGAAGGCATCGGAATGTCGCGCCGTATGCTACTCGTGGTGACGTATCAAGGCGCGTCGGCAGCGGTTATTAGTACCTTGTTCTGAACGTGCTGATTATTTCAATTTCAAAAGGCAAAGGATAAGAAAAGAAGTAAAAATAACTGTAACACACACACACACACACACACACACGTTAACGAGTACATTAAGTCTTCTCGTGGTGCTGATGGTTACCTACGCGATCCCTGTATGGGGGGCTACTTGGTTAAGACCCATAAACGAAAGCTTCAGTCTCTCCTGGACCGAGGATTGCATTGGGCGTATAAAGCCCATACCTGACTTCGAATAAGGTAATCCGAGTATCCCTGCGTGTCCGTTCCCTGGACTCCACTATCCCCGCACGTTCTATCGCCGCTGCGCCCGCTTCGAGGGCAATCACCTCATTAGCGCCCTCGGTCGCAACCCACCTGTGCCAGGTGAATCTTGGAACCGGCTTCGACGTACACTCACCCTCAATTAGTAACTAATTGACCCCCACGGCCGGTAGCAGGCCGCATCTTTAAAATCTAGAATATTTACGGTCCCTGCGGCAGGAGTTCTACATTGAAGCTCGGGACGCAGCATGCGAGCGGGCGATGAGCTTGTCCTTCGTCCCGCACAACCCCCTTCCTCCTTAATTCTTCTGTATGGAACAATTCTGAAAAAAATGTCCGCCAAGGGTACTGTAATCGGAAGATAATGTAGTTTTAGATTAAAACGGCCAAAAATTTGCAGCATCTTCTGCTTAACACAAGTTATAGGCAAAAAGTTGACCCGATAAACGCATGTGACACGGTACCTATTAAAAATGTGGCAAGAGCTGTGAAAAATAAAGCAATAATCATAACGGCTACGGTAGATCCCGACAGGAACTGATATTCGAAGATGCGAGATAAAAGATACGTGAGAACCTAACGGTTTCAAAATAGTAAAACGATTTTAACAAGATTGCTGTCATTCGCGCGGACCCTGTTACGTCTTCACTGCAAGGCTCTATCAACAGATCTCCCATTAGTTTGTCGTCCACTGTCAGCTTAAGTAATTTCCGTTCTTCCATCCTGTAAATGCTCTCCATCCACAGTTTCTTTTTTCTAGTCTATGATTCACAGAGAAAACATTTAGTTCGGCTCTTGTCCTTTCGACAGCATAGTCGATAGCCTTTTACATTCCTTTAAAACTTCTTTCCCTTTCATCGTCCACGTTTCGCTACGGTAAATGAGTCAGGTATTGCCATTACTTTATAAAATTTCATTTTTGTAGTACATGTCGTTTTAATCTTTAATGTCGTTTATGTCGTTCCCACGCCAATTTATTCTTAAATAACTTTTAATTTTTATCACTATTCTCGTAACTCATATCACAAGCTAGAAAATAAAAATAACAGATTAGAAAATCTGTTCTAAAATTTTATTCTCAACTAGTATTTTGATACATATTGGGAATTTCACTAGAAACGTCGCACCCTTCCTATTTTGTGATACTGTACAATTATATGCCCCACATAATTAGTACAAGCGGTGTATAAATTTCTGAGAAGTTGTGACACTTGCACGGAGTGACATTTGCACGGAGATGGAATTTGTTGACATTTGCCCAGAGCCCTAAGCATTCCAGGAAATGATGTGTATTTTTGTCAGTGACACTTGCACGGAGTCACGTAGGGGGTGAGTCGGACTGGTTTAGTAATGGAGGAGCAATGGAGGGGGTGTTGACTATACCAACAAAGAAGATGTGACTTATTGGCTATGTGTTGATTATAAGAAAAGTAAATATAAAGGCAGAATATCAACGAAAAATAATCTATCGTAGGCGAAGCAACTCATGTTTGTATTCCGGACGAAGCGGCAACTGAAGTGAGAAAGTGTTGTTAATGCAAAGAAGCGTGCAAGGGAAACAGATAATACGATTTCAAAAATTTACGCAGAAGAAGTAGGCCCGCTCTTTAATCGAGGATATGACCTTGTGACTTCACTACCATCACAAGAAGTGCCAAACAATCATTACATCGCATTCGAAGAAAAAAAGGACCCAGTCGACTCTGAAGGAATACGATTAGAAGAAAATGATCTACTTATGAATGACGGTAAACATTTTCTACTTGAAGACGACAACAGAGGGCCTAAAGACAGAATATTGGTGTTTGCCAGAGAAAAAGGAAAATCTGCATTAACAAGTTGTTCTTCATTCTTCGTCGACGGAACCTTCAAGAGTTCAAGCAAACAGTTTGGCCAGTTATTTATCATCCACGCCGATCTGGGAAGTTCTTGGAAAGAAACCAACACTATTCCAGCAGTCTACGCGTTGTTGCCAAATAAGAAACGAGAAACATATGATCGTTTTTTCAAAGCAGTGAAAAACAACGTACCTGGATGGAATCCTGTGACACTTACTGGCTATCATCCAATCAGCTAAAACTCTGTTTCCTGACGCTGAAATTTTTGGTTGTAACTACCATTTTAACCAATGTTTATGGAGAAGAGTACAAGATTGTGGCCTTGCTCCTGCGTACAAAGAAAATGAAGAGATTCGACTTCACATTCGAATGTGTTCTGCCCTCGCGCATGTTCCGCTAGAACTGATTGATGATGCTTGGCTAAGTATACAGGAAAGCACACCTGAAGACGAGAAACTGCGGATGTTCTATGACTACGTCGTCGATCAGTGGCTTGAGAATGAGCATATCCAAAGGAAAGTGTGGAACTGTTGCGGAAGACGGCACCGGACCAACAATGTTTCTGAAGGGTGGAATCAAAGAATTAATAGTTTAATTTCGAGGTCTCATCCAAATGTATATTCACTGCTCAAGACTCTACGAGAGGACGCAGAGTATTACGGCCACTTTTTTGATAGAATAGCCCTGAATATTGACGGGAAGAAGAGGAAAAAAGCAGCAGTGAAGAGTGATGAAACCATTTCAAAGGCCTTGAAAAAAATTGAAACTAGATGGTAAACTAAGGTCTTTCCTTGTTTCTGTTGCTTATGTCCAGAAGTTAAAGTAAAGGCAATGCCTATAGGTTAGAGAAGTAGACTCTCACCAGGAAAGATTTGTAAATATTGTAAATATTCTACTTCAGCATTAAAAAAAAAATTGACGAACTCACATAAAGTGAAAAAAATATATGGGGAACGGTAAGAGACTACTTCCCCGTGGTGTTCCCTGGAAACGACGCAAAGTTGGCTAAAAGTCTCTTAAAATTCACAAAATAAAAGTAATATTGCAGTATAACACTGAATGCAATCCTTCCAAAATTGAAAGAGGATACGTTTTGAACAGTTTTAAGATACTAATGTTAGTTCCGGGCAAGTGTCACAGTCTTACTTCTGACTCACCAAATACCATTAAGTGGAGGGGAGGGCTCCGGGCAAATGTCACTCCGTGCAAGTGTCACTCCGGGCAAGTGTTCCAACCCCCATTTCTAAACGTCGGCTTCAATCTCCCGACGTACTGCCTGATTATTATCGAACAATAAAGTTTTATACATCAGTTTGTGGGATGTAATTTTGATCCACGGCTGACCTCAGTCTTATGGGGGAGGAATCCCTATGCACGCTGCATACAGCAATGGAAGGGAGGGACCAAATTTAGACGTTTAATGCACGAACTACATCTACATTGTTTCAAGATTGGAGTAGTCTACGGTGGATGCACTATTGTAGATGTAGCTCAAACGCTTGCGCAAGAAAACATCCAACAACAGACCACATCCGACAAACGATGAAACAGAATATCGAAGAATAAACAATACAGAAGAGTAACTCCTTTAACGCAGCTTATCATACGTAATATCTGTATTCCCCACTCGACAAAAATTAAATTCCAAACGATCCATACGAAAAAAAAACAGTCGCGTACAAGCGTCAAAATAATCACGCAGACAGTTACGAAATTAGTCATCATTAACCTTGGAAAACCCAGAGATATCAAAAGAAAACAATTTTCAATCTGAAAATTCGCTTGTTTATTGCCATTCGAGCGTAGTTTTCATTTTTTTCAGTGATCGACGATTCTGAGAAACGGAAAAATGTTGTCGAGTGTCAGGACGATTGTCTCGCACTCTGGTTATTTAAAAAGAAAATTCGCTCGGACAGCAAACAAACAGAAAGATAACATTAACGAACAGACAGATAAGACAGTCTGTAAGGCCAACACCCACCGAGCAAAGTGGCGCCTACGCTTCGATGCAGTCGAATACTATCACATCGAGTACGTCTGTAGTTGCTTGCCGTGAGATGGGATTCCCGTAAGGCGAGTCGCAAGCGAAATAGCCAGAAATGTATAAAAAGAGGTTAATTTTCACATAAACTTGAATAAAACTTTGAAACATAAATGTCGGCATACGAATATAACCCAAATTACATAAATACGGAAAGAGATAAGTGTAAGAATAATGTAAAATATTCAATTATAAAAAATAGTTCACATTTCACATGTGAATAATTTCACGTTTAATGTAAGAAAAAATTACACTCATTTTCAGTGTCTTATAAGCGCCCCCATCAAACCTATGTAAACTGTCCAGATGCTCTCCCCCTCTTTCTCTCTTTCTCTCTCGGAATCGCTCTATTTTCCTTACACCTTCTATATAGTTTATTGTCTTCTTACTTGTTTTTGATACGTACGTTTGCACTGGGCGAAACCGCATCTCCAGCCTACAACAACGAACACATAAAATCGTCGCTACTCATTACGAGTAACTTATACTAACAACAAATAATTAAAATAATTATAGCTGTGAAAAATAAGCGACCCCGCCACTTCCGGCTCAACTGGATTGTACTTTTCTTCTCAATACTGGATTAATAAAATACAAATATAATTTCTTTTGTTTTGACACTTCCGTTTAACAAGCGCGTCAAGTGTCTCGAATGTTTGAATTAGGGCGAGATTCAAAGACAAAGGTTATCATCCGCTCCTTTGTTTGTAAGACGTGTCGCGTGTGAGTACGTGCGTGTGATGTTCTATGCTGAAAACTATGAGGCACCGGTGATGTCTAACAGACAGTTAACCGAAAATTGCTAAAATTAACAGTTAAAAATAATGTATGTTAAGATACTAGTTGTTAAGAAGAAGAATATATCTCGCAAATAAAACATATTATGGATTAAAAAAGCACCTGACATCTAACTTCACCTCAAGAGGCACGAAATGCAAAATCTGCAAAACACTTATCACCCCAGTGCTGACATATGCTTCAGAAACCTGGACAATGACAAAAAATAGCGATAGACTTCTAGTTTGCTGTGAAAGACGGATTCTAAGAACAATATTTAGAGGAGTACAAGAAAATGGAATGAGGCGAAGGCGCTATAATTAACTATACCATCTTCACAAAGAGCCGGACATTGTCAGGATAATCAAAATACACAGGCTAAGGTGGGTTGGACACATAGAGAGAATGGAGGAAGGACAGCCTACGAAACATATTTTCTACCAGAAACCAATGGGTAGTAGAAAAAGAGGAAGACCCCGAAGTAGATTCAAAGACCAGATAGAGGAGGACCTCGGAAAGTTGACGATAGGAAACTGGAAAGCCAGGGCATGCAATAGGGAGGAATGGAATCGAGTCTTGGAACAGGTCAAGCCCACCAAGGGTTGTAGAGGCACGGTTGATGATGATTGAACATACTAGTTGTTATTACGTACACCGTAGCAGAAAGTGTGGGAGAGTAGCCTCGCTATTTAAAAATTTGTTCCATAAATCAAATACTAATGACAGACACTTTTGGAATTAACTGTTAACTGAAGACTTAGTTGTTCAAAGTAGGCTTCATATGTCGTTAGTTGTCTGAGCTGTCGAAAAATGCGGAACAAAAAAGGACTGTAAACTACACTATGTTAAATAAATATTCTGTAGTCTCTACAGTCCCTGCTGGAAACACAGAAATTATTAATACTTGTAAACAGAAATTACGTAAATATCACTATAATATTGACGACTCGGAACACAAAGTTTTTTATAAGTAAAAACTTTACGTTTTTACTTATAAAAAACTTTGTGTTCCGAGTCGTCAATATTATAGTGATATTTAGTTAAGTAACGGACGCGTCATGGACAACGAAATCCAAGAAAGAAATTACGTATTTAGCATGAACACTAAAATTAAACAATTCGATAGAAACCGCAAAATCCATTGCCATCCGCCCTACGTGACCACTTACTATGAGGTTTTGGGTTAAAAATTAATTAGCATTTTATTCTTGGCCACGCTATTTTATATACTTGCGAAAAAAGACTTTATACTTCTAACATTTAAAATATTTATAAGGACGTGTCGCACATCTGAAAACGACCGCTGGTGCGTGATCGAAAATGGGAACCGGTGAGTTTCCATAGAAACTACTTCTTTGTTGTCAATAACGTAGTACACATATAAAACTTCGCTTATGAATGCGACTACATTTAACTTATATGTACATTGGTAAATGAAGAATTAATTCATTGATTGGTGAATGAAGAATGAATTCATTGATTGGTGAATGAACATAAATATATATATTTTTTAGATTTATTGAAGCATTTTCAATGCCCTTCTCTGTGCATTGCATTTGTGTAATGCCTGTAAATTTTTTTCATAGTCTTGCTTATCAACATCGGTTTTACGTTTTAAAACCAAAGTCCTTGGTTTGAGATAGACCGCGTGACACTACACTGGCGGAAATTTATTGTAGCATTACATGGCGAGTGCGGTCAATTTCCACCGAGTTGTGCAAAATCACTACACACTTATAGAAGATCATTGTATGTTTCATGATTTACAAAACAGAAGTCATAATTGTCATTTAAGCTACAAAGTCTGGTATTATCACTATTTAATACTTATGTTATGCCACGAAACATAATGCACTATAACAAAAGTCTATTCAAACTGAATATGTTGACTTACGCGTAACTTTCTGAAAAGTCAATACACTAATAATAAAAATAACAAGTTAGATAATAAATGTTCTATTATGTAATAGTATAACATGATTATTATTTGTGTCTAGTCTTCTGGTTGTTACTTATTCTGCTGTTTGCACATTGAACCACCTAACTCTGTGAACTGAAAAAAACTGCATGAAGTCAGGCCTTTTGTAAAACATAGCTTTGAACATTAAAACTAAACAATAATTAATACAAGAGGGTTTGGTTCTTTAATAAAAAAGGCAGACTAAAATATTTGTGAACCTTATGTCTTGTCATTTTCACGAGCGTGCGCGCGTGTTTAACAGCGCGCGCGCACGCACACACACACACGCACACACACACACACTTTTGTAGGTAACTATTGATTGTTTCTTGCATGATTTTTATAAAATATATATGTTTTCAAATATTTCTACAAATAGGAATATATTTGGTTAAATTATTACCGTTATATTGTTACCTGACGTACGTTTCACAGAATAGCGAAACCTCAGACGATACAGATCTGTGAAACGTGCATCAGGTAAAAATACAACGATAATAATTTAACAAAATATACTTGCAGAAGTATTTATCATTAAAAAAACACACACACGCAGAATCATATATATAAAACAAACTAGTAAATTCCCAGAAAATTGTAGAAGCTTTACTTTTTAAACGAAAAAAGGATGCCCGAAGGAAGGCAATTCTAAATCAGGTCACCCACAAAGTTTCTTTTCTCGAGATAGTAATCGCAGACATTTTGTCGGAAAGAATATCGTGTCTTTCAGCTCTAGCCTTAAGTATTTTTCTTTCTTAACCGTACAACAAAATCTCCGTCGAACTCCGGTATCACGATCTGCTTTTACGTACGACTCCGCCGGAATATTTCTGCTATCTCGGCCTACGAATACCGCACTCGCACTCACCTCGTCGATTGTCAACAAGAAACATTTTTCTGCCGCTGTTTTTTCACATTGAGGTCGAGTCTCCTATTTGTCAATTTACGCGTACCTTTCAGAAAAGTCTACCTGAACACAGGGCGCGCTTCATTTAGCGTTGATTTAAAGACTGTCGGTTTTGATTGGTCAAACGTAATCCCTTACATGACGTAATTTCAGATTCATGTCCTCCTTACTAGCCGTTCCGTATAACGTCGAATTCCGTTTTCCGAAGTCACTAGGATTGCTTGAACAGAAGAATCCTCTCAGCGTACGTAAAGAATTTTGAAATAGTTGAGTAAACATATTCCACCTACTAAAATATTACGTCAATGTATATAAAACTTTCCTTACTTATTTTAAGATTTTTAAAATTATGTGTCACTTAAATCCGGTGACTTTGATTCAACTTATAGTAATTAACAAAGATTAGATAAAATTAACAATTTATTTCCTATCAATGTCAAGGTCTGTTCTTATCTGCTCATTTGATATTCTGACCTCCGACATTTGCTACCTCACGTCAGCACCGGCACCGGCCGCTACATTACAGAATCTTAACTTTTCACCTTTTGCTATTCTGGACCCTAATGTTCTGTGTATTATGCTGCAGATTGCCTGAAATTTGTCATCATCTCTATCTTTGACACACCTGAGACTAAATAAATTCAAGGTGGTAATAACGTATAGATAGAGTGCAACTACGCAGACTATCGAAGATCGTAAAGAATTACAAACCACTCGGAAAAATGAGCTACTGGACGACGAAGAAAAAGGAGGTCTTAGAAGGCGAAATAAGCAGTGTGTTTAATCTCTGGAATGAAAATGAATAGAAGAAGAAGAAGAAGAAGAAGAAGAAGAAGAAGAAGAAGAAGAAGAAGAAGAAGAAGAAGAAGAAGAAATTATTTCCTTAATAATTATTGACGCCTTCTTCGTGCCCATTTTCGTATAAGGTGAATTCACCTGGTCCAATTCTCAGGCCAAGCCATCTTGTACGGACGGTCTACCAACATTTCTGTTTCCTATTTCATATAACTTCCGAACTGAAACTTGGGAACCCAGAAATAGTGAGGATCTGGCGCTCTTTGAAGTAGTCATTAAATGTTGATGTTTAACTCGCCCCGCCCAAATCACGTCATGAACGTTGCCAAACCTTATCAGCAGACGACAAACACGCCTTTGTTTTCAATGCGTACTGTTTCGCAATTTGGAGTTAGTTTTTGTTATTATGCGGGCTGTGTTTTACTTTTTAACATTTTTTTGTTTGGTGAATACCAAAGAGGTGATTATCTGTTAGCAACGTGCTATTAGACTACTAATTATACTTGAAAAATATGTTCAGTGAATATTTGTTAGTGTAGACATCTGTGTAGACAGTGTTGTGTAAAATGTCTCCTGATACGGGACCCAGTAGTTCAGAGAAACGGGGTCGACAGCAAATTAATGATTTTTGTTACTGGATCTAGTGTTATTTATTTGAAAAATCATTTGTGTTATCATTTAAAGTCAGTTTACATTAGTGGGCCCTGAACGCTATAAATACGACAAAAAACATAAAATCTTGTAGCGCCCACTTTGATTTAATGCTTAATTAATCTGTCAGATTATGAAATTAATCATACCGCAAATTTAAGATGTTACAAAGAGAACAAATATTTCAAATCCTTTAAACGCTTGAAAATTCTGTTGTAAACAACGATCTGTTATTACACTGTTGCAAGCTGTCAGCAGTGGACTACGTGGTTGTACACCACAACGTGGCAGCACCGTATTTCCATCACTTGAACTGTCAATTCGCAAGTTACATTAAACAAAATATACTTAGTCTGATTTTGAGCAGTACAAACGATACCCCAAATATTCAGACACATTTCTCTGGTAGTTCACCCTTATACGCACCTTTACAAACCGAAGGTAAAGAATGGTTAAAATAGTACAGGCTTTGAGTTTAATGCATGACGAACGGTTTAGCGAGGTTTAGTCAGTTAATCAGACACAACCCCTCGTTTCACCGACGTTCGTTAAGAATTTAACGGGCGTTAAAATCACATAACGGGAGCTTTTTCGACAGTTAGGTAACTAATGGGCGTTCCAGTAGCGATGTCTAAACTTAAAATTCCCTTCATCGTCACTTTCACATTATTCTATGGCAAGTAGTAAATTATAAATGTAAAAATCTGTTCGTTTTCTCCGTTCAAAAAATTTAGTTAATCTACCTGGATGTTCAGTTGTTATTTTTGTAGTTTACAAAATTATGAACACAAAAATAATTTTATGAAAAATATATAAAACTTTTGAAAGTAGGCCTATTTTCAAAATATTTTGTAATTTTTTCGGAAGTCAAAACTAATCGGAACAAATAAACTAAAGAAAGGAATACAGAAAATAAAGTTACAAAATACACATAACAAACGAGTCACAACGCCCGTCTGTAGGTACAGCCTATATCTAATTTTTTAGTTACTATTTACTTGATACTAAGCAATTTCTTACCCCAAGTAAAAGTATCATCTAGAGTTATCGTCGTACAGTAGCCGGTGTTTTCATGTTTAACAAGCGTTAACTAACGGATTAAGTACGCCGTTGTTGGATCGGCGGTTAAATACTTTAACGTTAGTTAATAAACGGTTTTTAGGAAGAAAACTGTAGACGTTAGAGAAAGGTGGCAATAACGTAAGATATTAATTATGACGATGTTTTGAAAAATTTATTGTCGTCTTCTGAGCTCCTACAATTGTGGTTAAGATCCCCCACAGGAAATATCAATACTTAATTACTGAATAAAAAGATGATCTTTATTCATTACAAATAATATTTCAGGACCAACTAAAAATACTTTTCTAACGGTACCCATTTTTATCGAGTTTCGTTCCATGGTTAAGAGAAAATTGCATATCACAGTACAAACAATACATATGAGATACGACTATGTATGTATGTGTGGGGTGTGTGTGTATACACGATGAATAAATATATATATATATATATAACAAATAAAAGAACACTTTTCCTTATAGTAAGTTTATAAAACACAAATTTTTAACATTAAATTTTCTTTGATATTGTACAAAAATTTATATTTATTTAAAAACATTTTTTAACCAAATATTGATTCTGACGATGACGACTAACTAACAAAATCAGTACATTTTATGTTAGTACAATTTATTGCTTTTACGTTATAAGTATATAAACAAGTTAACATATTGTTCTTTTATTACTTAACAACCTCACACAAGGAAAACATGAGTTGTTTTATGATTATGCGCGAGCGTGTGTGTGTGTGTGTGTATATAATGTTTATATGCTTAAATATGTTTCAAGCAAAGTGTATAACCCCGACATTCTATGTAATGCCTACTCATCCTCTACAATGCCTAACAACGTTGTTAGGCAACGTATGAAATAAAAGAACCCTTTTCTTCAGTTACTGTACATCCTTTGTCTAGGCAATTTAAATAATGGTTAGACATTGTATAAAATGCGGTAGGTCATCCAGGCAATGCACAAAATGACAAATCTTCATAATAAAGTTATTAATATGATTTAATTTTTAGAACATCACAATATAATCGTCACAAAGATTATTTGACACACAATACCGTTAATTTTTTTAAAGACTTGTTTCAATAAAAATAAGAAATTTCCTCTACGTCTTGATTTGACCCCTTCTACACTTCCCTGGCTTTGACTGTGGTGCGGTTCTCATACACGGTTTTCAACTGCGGCCAGTAATGCTTGAGGTTGCAAACAATTTTACTGGAGAATTCTCTGTCGTTGTCGGATTGTATAATAGGAGGTACACCGACAAATGTAAAAACATCAGTAAGATCGAAGGCTAGCTCTTGAATAACCCTGACCCTGACTGAACGCAATTTATTTTAGAACGACAGGAAGTGACGGAGACGTATGAACAGGTTTGAACATGTACGCGCTTATACTATACGACGATAACACACTGGCTGATAACGACTAACAACGGATCATTTCCCGAACACAAAAACTATGACTAGAACGGGACATCTATTTACAATATCAGAAGTCCATAATAATTCTTATTTCATAAATTGCCGGAAGTTCACCCACCGTTAAATTACTGGAGGTTTTCTTACATTACATAGTATGCCCAGGCAATGTACGAAATGATTTCTATTTCACACTTTGCCGGTAACATACACTTATTTATATCTCTATATTTATACATGTTTCATTATATATATATATATATATATATATATATAGTGTAAATTTTATGTTAGATATTAAATTATCATGTGTAGCCTCCTTACGAAACGTGCCCCCTCTTTTCAAAGTATTTTTCCATTCGATGTTCGCCGTTTCCGTATTCTGTTCGATGAACAGAATGAACTTCATTTCAATGTTACCTGTGCACACAACGGGAATACACAATGCAGCAGCCTTGCAGTTGAATTCATTTACACTTAAAAAGGAACTGGGTAAAAAAGAATTTTACATGCTGTTAAAAACATTTGCTTTACGAGATTTAATTTTTTGTTCCATTCGATGTTATTTAATTTTATTTCATATTTGTTATGTACTCAGATACAGGTTTTGCGAATGCTTCCAATTCTCTTCATTGTGGTAAAACTAATGGAAATAACCTGAAAATCTTATAAAAAACGTAACGCTCGATTTTCTGGTTGGGGGTGCCTATTGCTGGCCTGAAAGGTAAGACGTATTCTACGTCACAATCGGCGGGGGCTGTGTCGGAGCCACGGCCGCAAATCTTCAGAGCGTAGAATACGTCTGTGTGCTTTAGGGTTGCTAATGTGTTAATGAATAAAATGAACAAACACATATTTAGTTTTACAAAGTACAAAATTTTATTTGCAAAATCATCACACAAGTTAATTAGTTGGTTCAAGCAAGACTTTATTTATAATGGGCCGATGATAGGAGAAGTAGCTGATATAAGGTAAGATATCAACGCTGATGTTTCTGGTGAAAGTCAAATCGATGGTGGTGTTACTCAGCGTAGTCGGTGGCATCATCAGAAATACGTATAAACATACATTTTATAATCGCTTAAGACAATTACAAAATATATAGACGTATCTGTATAAAAAATTACAAAATATATCAATACAATCGCATAGTAAAAACATTAAAAACTGCAGGAACGGATAGTACCGACGCCGCTAAATATCATTTGTTTATTTACTTGTTACTATGGTAATTAATTCTGGTCTCCATGGTGTTGACTCGACTTCAGTATTAATTTCCTTGTCTTTTAAGCGTTGTCGGTAAATCCTGTACGGTCATTTTGGGTTTTTTTGAATTCCCCATGATTTTCTCTACTCTCCTGTATGCGTTTACGATACTTTTGAGCACGTTTAGCATCCATATACCGCGACATTTTGTCCGAACACACGATTTTTACAACTTGAATTGCGATTATTCAAACCTCTTAATAATATCACCGCTATTACGGTACACTATGTAGATAGTACTCGATGAGACAATTTTAACTACACCTCACTCAACGTTCTATCGCATCGGAAACTGGAGAAATACTAATTTTAGTGCGCGCCGAGCGGCCCAAAACATTTCTATTTCTCCCCCCGCTCACCCCGCGCTGGATGATGCAATAGCCCGCTTATATTGTGCTATTTATTATCTTTGTTCCTTTATCTGTCGAATGGTACCTCATATAAGCGTGAATCTTTTGTCGTTTAGATAATATTTCAATTTCAAACGTGACGTGAAAACGTAACGCTCGATTTTCTGGTTCGGGGTGCCTATTGCTGGCCTGAAAGGTAAGACGTATTCTACGTCAAAACTTCCCACTGAGTATAATTTACTATTTTGTTAGAAGTTATGTCTATAGTAGGGAAATATTAGTAGTTATACGAAGATGTTTCATAAGCAAGTGTGCAGAACATAGAACGAAGACAGTATTTTAGAAACAACCAAGCCATACGTTATCGAACATACGTAGTGTACGAACGATACATGTTTTAGATTCATTCTGTACGAAAACTATTGAAATTTAATGAGAAACGATACAATCCAACGAGTAGGCTGCAATCGTGATTCCAAACCATTACCTGTCTTGGGAATGTACACGATCATTATAAAGTCATGATAGTAACGGTCACGAAAGAAGACAGGGGAGCAGGCGATTGAGAAATACATCTAAGAATTAGAAAGCACTTGTTTAATACAAAGCTACAGCTTTTAAGTCAATCGCGTTCATTGTAATAACGAAGCGCCCACAAAACAGAAGGAATCTGATCTATAGAGAGCTTAATAACCGTAAATCTCTCTCTCTCTCTCTCTCTCTCTCTCTCTATATATATATATATATATATATTGTAGCGTGACAGATATAAGCATAATATTGAATGGCAATTGATCATTAGAATAATAAAGTTATAATATTTAAATTTGGAAGAAAGCATTAAGTTTAATATAAATAGATTAATTCATAGCAACTGTGGAAAGAAATCATTATTATTTAAAAAAAGTACAAGTTCAAATAAAAGGAGTTACTAGTGATGAGTCATACAAAACCAGTCTCATAACCAAAGGTTTTCAAGGTATAACCCAGGAAGGTAAGAAAGTGAATAACCAAGCAGTACAGAATATGACCAAACCCACAACGAGGAAGAATAAATAGAATAGAAACCCTAAAATAAGCCAAGATCAACCAATACAGGTGGTGTATTTCTAAAATCAAGAAGAAGATGGAGAAGATCCCAAGAAACCTGATGGCATCAAGAAGAAGATGGAGAAGATACCAGTCCCAGAAGGCAGGAGAAAAGAAGACTGATGAAAGAAGAAGAAGGCAGCATCCTGAAGAAGATGTCATGCTCTTATAAAAGACACCCAAATCCCCATACCCCCCAAAATAAATCATTAACCAATAAAAGTATAACGAAATGAAAACCACATGTATATAAATTTAAGAGAGAGAAGTGTATAAAGTAAAAGTTGCCTGTGAACTAAGATGAAACAATAATATAGTACCCATGGAACAAACCTCCATTGTAAAACACTAACCAACTTATTATGTTAATAAGACTATACGACCATTTAGCAATAACATAATATAAAAGTGCAAAGTGAACCAGTGATAGTTTTGGGTATTATAGAAAATGAACCTTGTGTTTCATTCTTAGCAATCACAAACATTGCATACAATGAAATATGCAATTTTCAATGACTTGAAATGTGTACTGTGAGAATATGTTACTTATAAGACATAAATCTGTTTAAAATAACATTTTGTTTTATATGCAAAAAGAAAAACAGATTTCATAATACTTTTTGAACAATTAATGCTATTTATTTATTTATGACAGGGTACAATTCCCCAAAGACAATGTGTAAAAGACGGTATAAAAACTGTAGAATCCCACTTATAATAATAGTTAGCAACAGGAATATAGATATAAGGTTTTTATGTATATAGTATAAGAATGTTTAAAAATGTGTTAGATATAAGACCATTTGTTTGGGTCTGATACAACTAACATCAGAACTATAAAAATAATTACTACTTGTAAATAGTAGGGAGTAATTAAGATGTTAGTTAGTAAAAAACCTTTTTTGTAAACCATATTTCCATGTTAGAAATAAGGATTTTGTTGTAAAATGTCTGACTTGAAGACAACCATTTATTTAAAAAATATTCTTTATTTGTTTAACTGTTATCTGTATTGTAACCAATACTAATTGTTATTGTGTAATTTGAAAACATGTTTAATTTATAATACTATATGTAAAAGTCAGAGAGGGTATCACACATCATATATTGTTTGTAAAATATTTTGTAAGAAAAATTGTTAAAAAATCATAGGCCAAAAGAATGGAAACCAAACTTCATCAAAACAGAGAAATTACTCATTTAAATGCAAATAAACAAAAAGGGTTTAGACAAAATAAACTTGAGATCAAGCCATATAATTGCACATACCATTTAGAGAGATTTTAATAAATTATATTCAGAATTATAAATAAAAATGAAAATGACTAAACTCAGAAATTTGGACATGGGAGTCATATATTCCAGAATAATGTTTCAGAATACAACTAATTCAATTAATTACAAGAAAATAAGGGAATATAAACCTTTTAATACAATATAGGATTATTAATATTAAATATAACTGATAAAATGGCTGAATTTACATTATAACAGGAAGTAAATTTTGGAAATGTTTTGACTTATCAGAGAATACCAAACTGAAAGTAAAATTACTATTTTTGGACAGAAAACACTATAAAACGGCATTATTTAATCTGAAAATAGGCTGAATGAACTGAAAGATTAATTTAAATAACATCTAGTAAATAAAATTGATAAATAACCAAAGTTTAGGCATTTATATAGTGAATTTTAAAGTATGCACAGGATATGAAAATATATTTGAACAATGTTAAGAATAATATTATATTGGCTAAGAGTTTAATTGAAACTGAAGGAAATAGGATAGTTGATTATTGGTTTTTGAACGGTTAACATGACAAGCGTTTTGTGACGATCTAACCTAACTTACAACGGTAAAGTTGAGCGGTGAATAGTACGTTATTGTGAAATCGCGAGTGACTTATAAAATACATCTAGAACTCTCACATTATAACAGAAACAATCAAGAAACAATAAATAACACTGAACAATACACATCTACTCCGAAAAACACCACAAAACACCAGAAAACTGAATAATACATTAACCAAATTAGTGTCGGAATAGGGAAAAGTGTTTTGACTTATCATTACACGGATACACTACATACAACCCAGAAACATTACACCAGGCACTACACAACATTTAACAAGAGATTTGCAGACACCAGAACAGGAATACTGCCAGAAAATACATTATTTGGAACGTAGCAGGAACGAGCGACATTTTGATCAACTGGATAGCGGCCATTTGCTTTTGACGATCCCAATGCCTCTTCCGTGATCAACGTCAGCTGTTGGTAAAAACAATTATATGATTTTTAAATTTATTATTCAATGTCTGTATTTAGTAATAATTATTAATTTGTTGTAACGTTATACTTTTTAAATATTAGCCCGATTTCTCTGACTTTGATAATAATTGGCTGTTTAAAGAACCCTGTATGATTTTTATATAATATAATTTGTAACTTTTTCGATATCCTGAGAATCGATATTATAATCGATAAGAGTCAATATTGCTATTAACTAATAAAACATTAATACTTTTCAACACTAAATAGTTCTTTATTTCCTAAATATTTCTAATTACCACTAATATAATTCTAATTAATAATCTACCAGGACTTTACCACCTATAAGTGAAGATAACCTAAAAAACAAAAAGGTAAACAAATATCGATTGTCCTGAAGATAATCTTATGAGTGGTGGTAGTTGATTTAACATATACCAAAACTTTAATAAAATTTTTCAGAAGAGCATTACACTTTTTAAAACTTCACAGCCCTATATTAATTAATTGATTATAATTAATTAATTAATAAAAAGAAAATTTTTTTTTAATTATTTTTTTTAATAAACATAATTTTATTTTAAATTTTTTTTTTTTCAAAACAACAAATTTTGTTTTGAAACTTTCGGTGAAGCTGAACATATATTTCTTCATCAACATTACGCTACTCGACCGGTCTTGCTACCATTGAGACTCGACCAGCTGGGAAACTTAAGGAAGTGTTTCAGGCCAGTAAGACGTCGAGAGCCACACCAATTTAAGAACACACACATCAATCTTTTATTTTTATTACAAATTGGCTGGCCCAAACAGTGGGGCTTGATTACTTCAGAGAATCACATCAGAATCTCAACAGACTCACCAATCTAATTAATATTATTACAATATATATATATATATATATATATATATATGTATCACTTTCTGCTACAGTCCGTTTCTTGATGTATATAATACATTTAATATTTATAACTAAATTTACCTCAAGATGTTATTTTTCCTTATTTGGAACATGTTTCGAGAGCTCCCGTGCTCCCATCATGTCAGACACAAGATCGCAAAGGCTGAGGATGGGAGCACGGGAGCTCTCGAAACATGTTCCAAATAAGGAAAAATAACGTCTTGAGGTAAATTTAGTTATAAATATTAAATGAATATATATATATATATATATTTCAATCACTTTCTGCTACAGTCCGTTTCTTGATGTATATAATACATTTAATATTTATACTAAATTTACCTCAAGATGTTTTTTCTTGAAGATATATATACATATCCCGATCTATGTAACTGTAGTCTGCTCTATTGCTCCATCTAAATTATCTATTAACTTATCCACTGAGCCATCCATTGTTTTTATATGCAACTCCATCTATCTATCTATCTTGTCTATGCCCTATTAATCACTACTGTTTTTCAAAATGGCGCCGTCATTTGAAAGATCGTTGTTGTTGTGTGTATGTGTGTGTGTTTGTGTAATGTGTTCAAATAGTATGTGTGATTTAAATTGTGTCTGATCGTTTAGGATGTTGTTTCCAAAGGTACACTGAACACATAAAAGCATTACACTTCACCACCGAATCCACATTTGTGAACCATCTCACTGAAGCAGACCACACATGCGCAAACGTCACCAACAAAGTTTAAATCCTAATACGTACACATAAATGGCCGAAAACTAGACACACTCAAAAAACTGGATAAATATATTGTATATATATACAAACACACAAAAACGCATGGATACAAAAGCCAAGAATTCCCTATTAATCCCACTACCTGCCTAGGTAACTGTGATTTTTATCTTATTCTCGAGTCACTTCTTAGAGCACAATATAGCTGAAGATGTAATATTAACAAGTTTTCCTCAATACTTGTTTCGTGAAATGGAAACCATGTCCAATCCAATCAATCCATCCAGTTGTCCAATCACACTTGGTTGAACTCAAAACAAGTATTACTGTTTACCGTTTAAAGAGATTTACAGTGTTAACGTAGTCTGGGAGAATTGGTGGAGCTGTAGTGGTTGAACTTATCAGAGCTGCTCAACGTTATAAGTTATGTAACTTATATGACAAGTTTGGAACAGGTAAATTAGAGATATGACCTACTCCTGCCTAAAATGACATACTCCTATATTTAACGAAATAGACCATCGACAAGAGAAGAATGACGAAAAGGAATTTCTCTGACCTGCAAAATTTGGATTAGATTGGAATATCAGATAGTTCTCAGATAGCTGTAGCCTTTATATAAGTCGATTCCTGAACTATCTAGGAAAGCACTATAAAAACAGTACACCAAAGAAAGGACAAGAAGACAGGTTTTAATAATTTTAATCAGAACCATATGAATTGTAAACTTCATGCAGAACAAAGACCAGGCTGCAACTGCTCTAAAAAGCTGACAATAAAAAAGAATTTTTTTATAATTAGGTTACATAAAAAAGTAATTTTGGACAATACATTGAGACTTACTTTTTGCATTTAACACTCAGCTCCATCTATGTGTGTGTGTGTGTGTGTGTGTGTGTGTGTGTGTGTGTGTGTGTGTGTGTGTGTGTGTGTGTGTGTGTGTGTGTGTGTGTGTGTGTGTGTGTGTGTGTGTGTGTGTGTGTGTGTGTGTGTGTTTGCGAGAAAAGATTCAACGTTGTATACTTTTTTCCAAACTGCAATAGCTTGATCAGAAAACAAGGTGAAACATTCAGCGTTCCGTATTTGCGGTTGGCATTATAAAACACCGACTGACAATGTCGGTGAGACACTCGCTTATCAATTAATGCCAAACAGAGAAAATCATTTGAAGTTCAAAGCGCCTTTAAACCAGGTGAAACAAAGCCGCGGGGGGTGAGTGCGGCGCGCGACCATTCCCGGCGTTAACAAATCAAAATTCGGTTAGGTCATGAGCGTACAGCCGGTCACCACGATTACCGCCCACACACACGCGGCCTGCAATCAATACATAATTTAAAACTACCGAGCGTACATAAATAAAACCTTTTTTTTTTACACTGAACACACTTTTTATACGAAATATATAACAATTTTTGCTTTCGTTCTCGTTCGTTCTATCTTATTGTAAGTATATCTACCCATATCGCTCTCTCTCTCTCTCTCTCTCTCTGGCACGCCCTAGCCACTCCACCTGTATTAGGGGGATGGGAAAGGGGGTTACCCTGGAAACAGGTGCACGTTACCCCAACAAAAGAGGACCTTCCTAGTATTATGTCAGTTCGAAAAACATTGTGAAACCTGTTTATTTTTGTTTATCAATTATAAAATTAATATCATGTTAGGAAATGTTTTTAAAAAATCAATAAGAGTAACAGTGGTTATTACCTGCGTTGAGAGGTCAGTTTACTGGTACAGTCTAACCTACACATTAAAATTAGCATGCAATTATACAATTTCAGACGGTATGCGCATTAGTGAAATTGCGCACAAGAAATGCACGCGTACTAGAGATGCTGTACTCGAGTTTTAAAACTATTTCAGACACCTTTGAGTTGGCGGGAACATTAGCTATTCATTATTATTATAAGTTTATTAGGAATCTTGCACCGCAAGTTATTAATAAACTAATTCAATCACTTTATTAATAGAAATGGATTTATCAATCAGTGATGGATGTTAATTGATTGATTAACACCATTTACATTAATATACAAATAATTGAGGTCGTCATTGGCTTGAATGAATTAAATGTATAGCAATGACATCATTATGCTATTACGAGCTGACAAACACATGTTGTTCCTGAGGCAAGGCAGGTAATCATAAAGTTAATAACAAAAATAAAATATTAATTAGATTAAATATTCCAACGACGGTATAGAAGTTTACAAACTATTGATTATATATATTCGTACACGCGTGTACACGACACATACACGCGCGCGGGTTTTCAGTTAAAGTGAACTGAAACGATATTTTTGGAACAACGTGTAGTTTGTACCACTATGGGGTAGGATGGGGGTTTTCTGACGGTAGAGAAATGAGTCTTACCTCCCCTAACCCCACGATAGCGACTCCACCATCAAATAATCTCCCCTACTCCACGCACTCATACAAACAACACGCACCCCCATTCTACAATTAATTCCCATCCCCCCAGAACCATCTCGACATTACTCACACCATCATCTATCAGTAATACTGACCCTTCTTTATCAAGTCTATCGCTTCTTAAAACAAATTGTCGTCGTTCGTCCTACGGAACTGTGAACAAAACAAAAACCGTGTGTAATCGGATTGATTAATTTTATTCGCGGCGATTTGCGGTCGGCTGCAGACTGCATGCAGTTTGTCGTGTAACGCCCCGTCACCCTTCCGTTTCGTTCGATAACGCTGGAAAAACAAACCGTTTGAACTCGCCTGTCAAACATGACTGCTGTACACACATACACACGCGCTCGCGCGCCGCTATGAGCGATTTTTGAACGCTATTTACCCTCGATGTGACAAACCGTGTAATTCAGAACACATGTGTACTTGTTTCGTTCGCGACGTCGCTTACGTTGTCATGAAGAAGACAAATTTTTTCGACGATGGTCGATAACATGTTATTAAATTTAGCTTGTCGTCGTCAGCTCTTCTGGTGCTGTTAATGTTTGTAAATAAATGAATACGTAAAGAGATAACCGACTGGCTATTATTTTTTGTAATATATTATTTTTATTATTTATTCCGGGTGTACAATGTTTACACATTTTCCGGAACCAAAGATTACAGAAGTGACTGAATTCTCATCTTCCACTGCTGCTTGTCCATCTAAAGATGTTCTTCAATTTCTCGTTCCCTCAATATAGTCTGAATTTCTTCTATCCAGGTGATCGGTGGTCTTCCTTTTTTCCTTCTTCCTGGTGGGGTCCATTCCATAACTCTCCTTGGCAATCTTTCCTGTGCCAATCTTTTCGTGTGTCCATACAACTGTAATTTTTTTGTTTGGATAAAATCAACAATTGAATTTTTTACATTCATTATATCCTTAATGACTTCATTTATAATTTTCTCAGGTCTGGATACTCTTGCAGAACGTCGTAAAAGTCCATCTCTGCTGTCATTAATTTTGTTTTTGTGGTTTATTAGTAGTCCAAACTTCTGAACCGTATGTCATGATACTTCTAACAATGGTTTTAAATATTTTGGTTATAGTTTCTGCTGTAATTTGCTTATCCCACAGGATTCCATTTAATGTAGATATAGCCACCTTTCCCAAATTAATTCTGGATTGTATATATTATTATTCAATTAAAACAAATTATTTACAAAGCAGCATATTTCTTGGCTGTAAGTCTAGGATAGGAGAGATAAAAAGATGTAAAGTTATAAACAGGTATCCTAATATACTGCCCTTGTTGAATGGTGGACTGTAGGAGGAGAGGACACTGCATGTCTCAGACAAGTGTCCGTTCAGGACTTGGGTTGTGTCGTTGTGTAACATATATGGGTCGCTAACCTATTGCCTAACTCTTTGAGTAGAAAAACCAGGATTTGTGATCGGTGTTTACTCCTTTAGATGATCTCCTTTCACTGCAGCCCTAGAGCCCTTAACAGTATGGTTTTCCGGATGAAGGAATTATGGAAACAGATTGCATGGTTCCGGACTGAAAGGAACTTGGAAGAAGAAACAAATTATGATAGACAAGTTTAGCGGATGTGTTGAGTAGACAACAGTTCGTCGTATAGGCCTAATTAAATTATTGTATTGCATGCTGTACATGATATAACTTATATAAGTAAATATAATTTCTATATACGTAACTCGATAAGTTCCTTGCAGTTTCTTTTTATATATTATCAAATATAATTTTTTCTGCAAATAGTCGTAATGTATTTTAATTCACCACCTGACGTACGTTTCATTGAATACATCAATGTCTTCAGAGGTATGTAAATGAATTAAATATAATATATTACAATTAATTTGTATATATATATAATTGTATTTCATACGCAGAAATAATGTGCATCATGTAAAGTTAAAATATATTACCGATTACTCGATTTGTAAGCCTATATCGATTTAAATATTTCGATTGTTGTAATTTTTGTTCACGTAGATTTTGACGATAATAATAATGAAAACGATAACAATACTTCTGCTTTTATTTTAAGATATCTCATAATGACAACTATATTTGTCTAAAAATTATTTGTATAAGACAGACAACATACTGTAGTTTTTGATCAAATGAAAGCTAAAACCAAATCAGACATTTACATTAAAAATAGAGTATACATGTATGAATAGAGGACACTATATCAATTAGCAGCATACTTAGTAGATATTTTAAGCGGTTTGTTAAGCATATATAATGGCACAGCGGTAAGGTTTAGGCCCCATCCTCAGACCGACACCCACGACTGACAGAAAAGTCACAATATTTTCGTAGCTACAGCGGAGAGTCGATAATCTGATCTAATGAAGGCCAGGGTAGTTGGAATGATTGATTTATTCCGATATTCTAATATAAACCATTATGAAACAAGACAGTACAGAAAATTTAAAAATGAATTTGTTTTCTTTTTTATTAAATACTAGAGTTTAAAGCAAGTACTCTTTGAAATCACGATTTAGCAAATACTGTGTAATTTGAAATATGTAATTAAACTATTTTAACAGCCACAGTATTACACAGTTTAACAGCCTACAAGCTACTGTAGTTGTAAATAAATTGCATAGAATTCAGTAATGTTTACAGACACACGAGGCAGGAAACCGCACGTATTCAAACACAATACGTTTCGTGTCGACATGCCCTTAAACGAATCTACTGTTCGGATTGAATATTGACGGATAGGAACTCTGATGCTGGGGTTAATGAAGTTCTACTGTGTAATAACTAGTATAGAAGTTCTACTTAGACTAGTATAATACTCAAGTCTAAGAAAAATCTTTGGACCAGTGAAGGAAGGTGAAAAATGACGGATACGAAACAAATTGGAGGAAATTATAGATAGCGAGGGCATAATGAGGTTCATCAAGTCTATGACGATCAGCTGGTTGGGACATTTGATTCGCATGGAGGACGACAGAATGCCCAAAGGAATTTATAGAGGGACAATAGATGGGCACAGAAGGAAAGGAAGACCTAGAAGAAGGTGGCTACAGGACATAGAAGATGACGTCAGGAGGATGGGTATCGGGGATTGGAAGCGGAGGCTGGAGGATCGAGGTGTTTGGAGGCGGCTAGTCGGGGAGGCCAAGGCTCATCGTGAGCTGTAGCGCCAGAGGAATGAAAATGAAAATTAGTATAATCCTCACGTAGGTCTATATATGTATGTAAATACGCGCGCGCGCGCGCGCGCGCGCGCGTGTGTGTGTGTGTGTGTGTGTGTGTTCTAATGGGCATTATAATTTCATACGGAATGTACCAGAAAGTAAAGCATATGATAGCACATAAAGACACTGTATGAATAAGTAGAGATTGGAGGTTTGAACATTACAAATTAGTCGATAAGGAACACTGTGAAAAATGATAGTTTTAAGTATTTTTAGGCTTGTAAAACAACTGTAAGTGCAGTGAAATAGTGTGTAATGGTACTTAGCCGTATGTGTAGTGCGCGAATACCAGAGTACGCTATTACTTTACGGGATATTCTTAAAAAACACGTTAATTTAAATAACTTTCGTCATATGGAAAATTTTGAGATGGGACTTGTATAAGAATGTAGTAGATAATATAAGAATGTTCGTAATAAAAAGAGCTAACTGAAGACAATAGTTATTTTAAAAATCAGTAGCTAAATGTGTGAATTTTTTAAAGTAAAAAACAAAAAACTATAGCCATAAATTCGATCGCTAAAATGATCCAGGTTTTTTGAACAAGAATTGTTCTGTTCGGAAGCCTTCTTGGAAGGATTTACTATCTGTAGAAAATCATGAGTAGTGGTTGCCGAAGAACCAATCAGATTAAGAGAATTCAGTCGATGGTAATATCTTTGAACAGATTAATCAGTCTCTCTTCGGAACGTGTAAACGCCGCGTGGTGCATGACGTTTGGTCTGCTTATCGCGACGAACACAAGTTTGAAAATTCCTAGAATTACTGCGAGAAATATTATAATTTTGCTATTCCGCAAAAGTGCAAGATATCCGATTAGGGTATATAGACACTTTAAGCTGACTGGAAAAGGTGTAAGCAAAACACCCCAGTAGCAGTAACTATTTCGGTTCAAAGTGAATGTTATATAAACGTGCCCGCGAAAAATATCTACACGCCCGAAAGCGACCCTGAAGCCGGACAGAGTATATCAACCCACGTACTCATCCAGATCCAGGAACAAACCGTCGTCTGAAGGATCAGCAGTCGACATTTAAGGGAAGTGAACTTATATTATTATATACAATTATAAAAAAATGACTTAAGAGAAAGACTCTATCACATCAGTGAAGACTTTATAGTAAATAAGACAATAAGAGCTTTTAAATATTAATTTATTTCGTTATATAGAAAACATAAATTTTAGTTGTGTTACAAAGGTCAACAAAGACAGATGAATTATTTTGTATAAACTGTATTAAAAGCTCAGTAGACTGTCAGAGAATAATAGCATCCTCAATGAAACCACTTCATTCCAATAACATATACAGTATATCGAGTACTTATTCTGTGCGACACCTATACATAGCAAAGTGTTTTACACCTACATATATGTGTGTGTAACCATAACAAACATAACCTGACGAAAAAGGTAGTGTGGAAAATAATACCAGTCATCTAACAAATAAAGAAGCTCTTTGTGTCTGTGTGTGTGCGTGTCCATGTGCGTGCTTGTAGGGTATTCTACATCGACAATTACGTACTTGTGTCCTCGTATTTTGCCTACAGGAACCGCTATCTTCTGCTTGCCTTCTAACTATTTCCCATTTCCTTTTAATAGTCGTGTTCTGTTAGTCTGATTTACTTCAGTCTGACTGTATCGAATTAATTACATCCTTAGTAACCGTTCTCTCTTGCAACAGCACTTTCCTTTTTGATTAGTCCTACTTTTCATTTTAATATGTTATGAATTTTATCTTAATTTTAGAATTTAAAATTGTTTTTGTTGATAACGTAAAGCCATCTTAACGATGTCGTCTCTACAAAAACTAAAACTGCAAAAAATTAAATTTCAGTGTATAAAAAAAATTTTCTTACACGCGTCAACGAGTATCGAAGCGGGTTGCGAGAGCAGGATCACCTTGGTTGTAAATGGAACTGGTCGCACGGAATACGCCTTAGATGGCAACGTGTGACCAAGGTAATGAAAATTATTTTCCATCCACCTTACAGTAAATTTTCGCAGCTCCAAATTAAGCGTGTAGTAAAAGATGATTTCTTTCAATATAGGCTTATTATAGTTTCTCAGAATTTTACTTTTTATATGTATTGATTGACCAATAAATAAAAAAGTTTTAATTCAATATTATTTTATCTCTGAAAACGTTGAATTCCTCCTGAATACTTGATTTATGTAGGCCTACGTCACAGCAGTGGTTCCCAACGTGTTGTCCGCGGAATGAGTGAGTGATACACGGACGATATACTAAAAGTGGTCCGTGGAGCTACTACGGTACAAGTATAAAAAAGTATATACATATTCCTTTATTCTAGTGTAGTAGGTGCAGCGCTAGAAAAACGCGCAAGACGCATTACGAAATAAGATGAAAGTAAGTTGAAAAATAAGTCAATACTGAATAGCGTATGAGTGAAAGCGAGCAACTGATAAAAAATTACCAAAGAATCCGTTGGACACATGCAACGACATATGAGTTTATGATTAGTTTTGACCAACAGTATCAACCCAAAGATTCCACAGCTGGTAAAATAAATCACACCAAGCCCAAAATGATATTGACTAATCTCAAATAAGACTGTAATATTTTCAGTTGATACTTCAAACGCAATTTAGTTAATTAACATTAGATAAAATGTATTTAAATAATTAATACGTTTACAAAATAAATTAGGTCCGTCCTTTGTCTACCTTTCGACTCAGTGATCTGTGGTCATCTTGGTTGGGAAACCACTTGCTTACTGTAAACGGCAGAAACTGCTGCGGGAAGAGATACTACATTTACACTTAAATTTAAAATAAAACGTACTTCCTTTCAAGTACAGCTAGAAGTACTATGGTTACACGCTTACATTTTAAAGGATGTAGGCCTATTCACTACATGCGGTGGGTTAAACGTCTCCGAATGGATTCTGACTTGAGACGTAGGGAATTTCGCCTGAAATCTGCTACGCTAATAATTAGCAGCGGGTAATACCTGCCGACATATCTAAATGTCTGCCATGGATGTTTAAACTGCAATATGAAGTGATCGTTTCGAAATAAGATACAGTCTGCTGGAACGGTTTGGAAGCGGATCCGATGAAACTATTATAAATCTTATGAAATCTGGAGGCTAAAAAAATTTCGTATTTCTCATGTAAGTGGGTTTCACCTCACAGTCCTTTGCATTTTCTTGCCGAATGATGTCGTTTCTACTGATGTGGGCACAAACGTATAGACTATCAGTAATAATGTAGTGCAGACATTTTAAAAGTATTTGATATAATTTATTTTTCCACCGTCTACTGGAGACAAGCGAGTCTATGAAACTTTACTCGCCCGCCCTCACCCTCCGTATACGGGGTTTGAAAACGTCATTTCAATGAGTTTATGACAAACAGTCCGCACCACCCTCTGCAATCCAATGTAATTGAAGTGATCACTACAAAGACGGAGAAACTAGAAAGGGATGAGGGATGAGTTAACCATCGGAGGGATGAGTTACTAACTTCCCTTGACGTTCACATGTGGATAGCGAGTGCCGATACAGAGTCTGTGTGGATGTATTTCCTATTTTCGTTCGCTTCTGTCTTTAGTAATTCTTAAATGGCATGTTCAGTAACGTTCGTTTTCGTCAGACGAGGTTTCCGAAGTAAGTTCGAGTCGGTTATTCATCCCACCCTTTCCTTTTGGCCACCGGGTATCTGAAATACTCTTACGTTCCGATTATATTATATCCTATTTAATACAGCATTTTACGAAAAAATCATTACAGTCGGTACCTTTACTGAGTGTAACAATACAGTAAAAATTACATAAGTGCTCTTGCCGAAAAGTCGGTATTACAATTTAAACCAAACATTTATTTTACACATTCACTGATAATGTAGCAGCAAAGAAATGTACGGTAACCAACAAAACATGTAATAAATTAAACGTATTATAAAATTTAAATTTCCTCTTAGAAACGCCGATACGCTCATAGACGACATAACAAATAAGTGTATTCGTAGTCAAAAAGAGGATATAAATTTACAGTGAAGGTGATAGCGATTTATACGCGCAAGACACGTTACGAAACATCTATTCCACGAAATAAGACGAAAGTAGGTTGAAAAATAAGTCACTACTGAATAGCGTTGGGAACATTTGATTACGTAATAGAAAAAAGTAGTTTATACAGCAACTGTAGAAGTTATATTTCCAGACAAACGAAGGCATATCCGAATATTAAACCTTTTACGGACTTTAACTTTACTGGAAAAGTCTGGACTGAAATCAAAGTTAATTGTTAACTTCTTCCTTAGATAACAGCAAAAATTAATACTGAATATTAATATTAATATTAAATTAGTTGTTAAATAAATGTAATATTTTAATATAATGCTGAATACGACGTATAGTACGTATCTTTTAACAGACGGACGACAAATGTACTGGAAGGTACTCACAAGGACTGTAGGTTAAATACACGGTAGGAATGTGAAGTTGGGGGAAAAGTGATAATTGTGTGTAGCTTTTGAGGACTTTGCCTTACAAATTCCAGTTTATTCCAGTTACACTGAAATACGAGACTAAAGTAACTGTAACTTCATGAGAATAGACAACAGCAGACTGAAGATGCTGTACAAAGATACACCAGACGGACATAGAGGCAGCTCTAAGACTGATGGATTAATAGCGATCTGAGCGATCTCAAGCAGCTAAGGTTCAGTTTTACCATATACAGGAGCGCGATAGATGGATAACACTAGTGAACAGGCCACCGGCAGTTATTTCCCCACTAAAGGAGGAGAAGACATAAAAGTCCTTAACATTAAGCAGGGCAAATATCCGATAAACGCAATCGACAGGATTTTAGTAACAATTTTTAAGTTTCTGCTTTTCTTTACCTGATATAGGCTAATTCTGAATGAATTTAGTTCACGAATTTATTGAAATAATAGGGAAAGTATACATTTGTTTAGTACTCTCAAAACAAGTCGAGGAAATGTTCTGTATTCATATTTTGTATAACAACGGACTCATGAAACTAATGAATTCTCGTACTAGGACACAGCAAGAAAAGTCGTCAACATCAAGCCGTTCAGATCTAAAATACACACGAAAGAGCTAACTGAAAACGGCATGGGATTCGACTCCACAAGAGCTCCTGACTGTACTTTAATAACATTTGTAACACTTGTAAGTAGTTACAAAATTTATTCACGAAACTGATTAGACATGTCTAATATCTAAACTAGAAAACAGAAATGTATAAAAAAAAAATAGTTTTAGGAAATAACTGAATCACACAGACGAATAAGTCAATATAATTTAATTATAAGTAGTCGACTGAAATATATACAAATATATGTAGGATTTGTATAATTTTCAGTCCCAAAATTATAATTTTGTAAGAGGATTATATAGTTTCCAAAATAAACTTAAACCAGCCAGCAGTGCGTCGATAATCGCTGTAGTCTATACAGAACTGCAGTTAGACCTAGTACGGATTATCGATTTATCCAGGTCTTCGATAGTACACTAAAAACTACATTTCTAAGTGCCAGGATTGAAGGAATACTTTCAAAATGGTAGAGTCATTATATACTCACTATTTTTAACAAAATTGCACAAAATATTTGACAAATAAACAAAATCTCCACTTAACTGTTAAAATTAAAAATGACATGATTAACAATGGATTTTTGTATTCTGACACCTAAAAATAATAAATTCTGCAAGAACTTAAGTAAATCATTAATATTTTCAAATCCGAAACTGTCTGAATTTTTGTAAAAAATTGAGTTTTTGGCTGCCAAATCACCGATTCTTCTTAGCACAAAAGTTGGGCACATTTCCAGTCTAACTATTCACATTTCCAATGCGCAAAATGCAATGCCGTTTGAAAGCCCGGCGGATTCAAGGGTTCGTGATGGTTTAGTCTCGTATCGTGTTATATCTTGGTTGGGTTCGACGTCACCTATAGTGTTAGGTACTTTTATAATTTAAAATCTGATATTTAAGGTAATTTTTATGACTCACCAGCCGATCACTTGCATCGATTTCGTCGCAACGTTTAAAATCTGGTAAAAACTTCAACAGTGACGTAACTTCATCTCGTACAACAGTTTCTTCTGCCCTTCCGCTTTCGCTTGATTTTGGTCTGTTTACACTTCAAAATTGGCCATAATTTTTCTCATACATTTGCAAGTCGTAATTTCAAACATCTGCAAACGCGTTGCAGTTTTTTAAATTCAGTTTTCGCTATTCAGTAAAACCAGCAACGCTTTTTTTCTCACGACCAGGCGACAAAGGGAATGAACAAACTTGCACATGACGTTCCGATTTATTGATATTCAAATTTTGACACTGCTCTGTAATCTTTAAAAATCGAATTTATCGGCAAACGCGTTCAGGTTTTTAAGATTCAGATACTGACTCTCTATTTCGTTTACGAAAAAATTTCGTTCGTTTAAGGGCAAAAATTCGATCATAAAATATTTTTGTTGCTTAAAAGCATTTGATCGAATGTTATTTTTAAATCTGCATATTTAATCCCAACGTTAAGCGCATATATACGTACTTAAGCCTATGCATACTATTAATCATGTCACCGCATTAGGAAGGAGAAAATATCAAATTTTAAAGGCTCTGTTATTGAATTATTTGACAGCTAGCAAATTATAGATTGTACGTCAATTAATTTTCTGATCACTTTCGACAATTTAAAGATACATTTTCATAATCTTTATCTAAGCGTGTTTTTATAGTTACTTTGTGTAAGACTTAATTATAGTATTACAGGAATATGGATATATGCTCACCAAAGTCAAACTTAGGATATCCATGAAAACAGTAGATTGACGAAAAATATGTAATAAAAAAGATTAAATATCAATACTATGCCATGCGCATTACAAAAGTTTTTGTCGTCTTCAAAGAACTTTTACTAAAGTGGTAGCCTATATAGGTTTAGATTTTCTATGTCAACATGTCACACAAAAGCTCTTCCACATGTTTGGCAGTAGTTGAGACACTACTAGTATTTGCTTACCACTTTAGTTTCTGGCTGGCGAGACCTCTCACTTAAAATCCCAATCCATAAAAATCTTGTCGGGTTCACTTTGGCCAAAGTATGACGATGAAGTGAAAAATCACTTTTACCGTACACTTTTCAAAGTCATAATAATTCGTTTATTGACATCGTTACTGTTTGTGTTCTACAGATATTCCTAAAGCTAAATTTAGCACTTACTAAAATAAAAAAAAGTAAATTAAAAACTTATAATAAGCGAATACATTCTATTTTCTGTTTTTATACTTAAAGTTCCTTAGAAACAGAAAGGTATCGATTTCTTGCTTGAATTAGAAATGTAATCAACTCTTGATTCACTGTAGCACACGAATAGAATACAATACTGTTGCACAGTTTTTAGTGAAACATGGAAAACGACATGTCATGCAAAAAGGCACGGCGGCCTGTAGGCTTCTTGCCGTTCTTGCGGAGCTATACATTTGCCTCCCCTCTGAACGTACGTATTTTTCATCCCTCTACTTTGCCGTACTATTTAATATTATTTTAAGTAAAAATTGATATAGAAAAAATAATAAAATTGCAAAAAATATATTTTTCAAAGCACTGTTAGCTGAGTAGGCCTACTTACATGATATCAGTAAGAGACATGCTCGTATGACTGCTGAGTACTTCAAAAATATAAGTTTATTAAAACGAATCTTTTTACGCTTCAGTTCAGGAGTTTTTAGAACTCTACGGTTTTATATAAGATCTGCTCGGGTTACAGAAAACTCTTTAATAACATCGCTCAAATCAATTGCTTTACGCATTTTTATGATCTACGAATGAACAGTTAAGACTGATAATCTTTTGTAATTGACAGAATACCACACACACACACACACACACACACACACACACACACACACACACACACACACACACACACACACACACACACACACACACACACACACACACATTTTACGTATTAAAAAGAAGACAGTTCGCTTGTTGCTAGTATAATATCGTTTTGTTTTAATGATTAACGTCGGGTATCAAAGCAGACTTTTATCAGTAGTAATTAAGTTTTTATCTCCACCCACTGTTGACATTGTCTTCACGTGACTTAACAGACAAAGGCCTATACCGAAAGAAGCGTCCACGTGGACTGAAAAAGAGAATGTCATTTTAGTAACGTAACAATCAGACTGGTGCACAAAGACAGTGTCGGGACGGTGTTACAGATATAAGAACACATTGTTACATCAGAGGGTTCAGACTTCTGTCCTTTCAGCTGCGATAACCTTATTGTGGTTCGAACAACAGTATTTAAATTTTGAAAATACACTAAAGTATATAGTACGCGCAGTCTGGAATATGGCGGAAGCGGCTCTGCGAAATGGTAATGGGTGAATATAAATTTCGATACAGAAGTTTCGTGAAATTGGTATGACTTTTAATGTATTACTTCAAAACTGCGTCGATAGTAGATTTCACCTATATTTCCTAAATTGAATTTCAGATACAACAAACAACTTCAAAAACGATAATAATATTAGTTTCTAAGCAGCTTAAAATTAATAACTGTTTAATAAACTTGTTGAATCAGAAAATTATATTCAGTTACCACTTCTTTTTGTATTTTCATTAGTCATCTTCCCTCTTCGTTTCCTTAATATATAATTCGTAAGCTACAATCTAAAGAAGACTTGATTACATTTGTAAGTAAACCAATCAACGAATGGAGCTGCAACGATCTCTTTTATTTCAACTCTACGTTGTCCAATCACTGATTTTATTTTCATTTTTACCGAAGATTATTAATTATTAAAATTAATAAATTTATTATTTAATTATTAAAAATGATCCATTATCATTGAAATTTTATTCCCACACAATATGTCGGATAAAATTCGGACTAGACGTTTTCCGTTTTACAGCAAGCTATGGGCCGAATAAAACTAGAATAGGATGTGTCTAGTGCACAAGCAGCGAGCGACAACGGTTCTTGTCCAGTCAACGTTTACCTGCCGTTGGCAACTGTTGACTACCTGCTACAAGAGTCACAGGGTTATGGCATTATTAATGTAGTACAACCACAGCACGATGTGACAACCTTGTTCTCGTAGAGCCACTACTCCGATCCTATTCTAGTTTTATTCAAGGTATAAAGGTCTACTTATTCTGATAATATTCGATGATAAAACAGGATACATTTTATTCACGGTTTAATTGGTTATACAATTTACATATTTTTACAAAGTAAGAACGTCTGGTTCTGGGCCAAATACTTTGTGAATACCACACTCTCGAAAAGTAAATAACCGTACCGAGCATCGCTTAACCAACCCGCACTTACAGTATATAGTACGAGCCGTTTAATAATTTGCAGTGGTAATTACAAAACTGGCAACATACACGTTTTTCTGCTTAAACTAATTGTGCTGTAATTACACTATTTACTTGTGAAATTCCGAGATACAGTCACATTTCATAAAGCGGATGTAGAGACAAAAGTCGAGTGAACGAACTTTTCAACTTTTTAATGACAGCGAACTTGCTAAAAATAAGTGTATAACTATAAAGATTTCAGTGATAAAAATGACATAGGAGTAGATGAAAATGAAAATACAAATCACGATGATAGGGTTATAGTAACGACTTAAGTATAGTTAAAGCGTTTCACAAATTAGAGAAATTTCGTTCCTTTGCGTCCAGATCTTGTGAGGTCTTGTTGAGATGTGCCGTATTATAAACGGTTACAGACAAATTTTACTGACTTTTCCAAAGATAAAACTGTATTGGAATTTAACTCAATTAATTTCATAATTTAATTATTATCATGAATCTAATAATACAGAAGTTATAAGGAATACGTTATAGTGTCAGTAACAGAATACACATTTTATTTGCTGACATTAATACAGCATTCTCTAGTTTCATATTAGTTGCTGTTGAAAACGTATCTGTTAATCGGCATTTCGGTACCCAAGGCCCAATTACTTTGAATAACCAAAGTACTCAGCTTGATTTCCAAACACAATTTTATAAATCAATGGCGTCGTAAAGAATAATGTGTTATTCATAAAGCAAAATTGCTTCTTATCGTAACAAAGTGTTTATCAAAAGGCACTTGAACAAAGATGTACTGTTTTGAGAGCGAAACAGTCAAGATTTCAGCAATCTGGCCTTGTCTTCACTTCCGCTTTCGCACAAATTGTACTCGTTAAAACCAGTTCTTATTCCGCCTAAGTAATAGTTCTGCGTTACTCATACGGTTTCATTCTTTATTTTTCGCTTACTTTAAACATTACTGCACCATCTCAGAACAGTGTAGAAGCAGCTACGTTTTTATAGATTTTTCGAAAAATTCGTTCAAAAGGTGGTCCGCTGCCGTTTGACTCATAACTGATAAAATCGTTTATCGTATTTTGAAAGCATCTATCGTGATTATAATAGTATCTAACATTGTGAACCTTCTTTTAATTTTTCCAAAGAAGCGGTAGATCGTAAATTTTTAAAACCGAATTTTAAAAATAACGTGTGAAGTACTACAAGAGTGTAACATTCTGTGAGATATTTTTGTGTTTTCTCGATCGAAATATTTTAACGAGCCAACGGAATGACAAGAGACCGGTGACAGGTGTTCTCAAACGTGTCGTACACCCTCAGGAAAGACGAAGTCAGATGACAGAATACTACAAATAAGTTATTTTCGTGTAAGGCTTTAAACTTCAGGCGCGAAGTAGACTTTTCAAATAAGGAACGTAGAATGTAAGCGATTAAAAACGTTAAACTCGACCGAAGATTATTTTCCAATTAGCGGCGGACAGGTGAGCAATCTGAACGTTAAAAAATTAAAGAAAAACTTAGCGAACAAAAAGCGACACACAGTAGTTGTTAGACGAGACGAGAGAGTGCATGTATACGGGCGCGTTGTCAACACGGACGGCGTCGGCGACGAGGTGAGAAGAAGAAGAAACCGGAGTTGCACAACTTACCGACAGTAGGCTAAGGTCAACCAGCCGCAATTACACTACAAAACAAAAAACAGTACCTGCCTGCCAACCTCGTGGAGCCGCAGCCGCCAAGCCGCATAACTAGCCTATACTTGTTCTTCTGTTCGCATGTAAAATCTTACTACAAACTAATACAACGACTTTACATCTGATAACGGACCACGGCCTTTCGGCGGTAACTGGTCTCGTAATCGTTTCGCCATACACAGAATAGACGCGTTTTAGTTTTAACACAACGTACGAGATACACAAATTTAAATGAGCAAGGTACATATGACGAACTCCGTACAAGCAGTACGTATCTGAAACAGTCATAAAAAATCCAGTTCTCACTTGTCTTACCGAGGGCGCTTTCAAAAGTAGTTCCTACATGTTTCCGAGGCATCTCGGAAAGTCTAACTGCACTCTAACTCCGCATTCAAATATACCAACTCTACTTGAGAAATCGTCGCATTAAATATACTTTTTGTAAAAAGAATTGCAAAAACGACACCTTAATTAGGTTCAGTTCATGTCTACTAAAAAAACAACTATATATAGTACCAAGATATTTTCAGAGAACGTCTTTTCAGAATATAATTTTCTGACGTAAGACCTTTATTAAACAGCTATTAATTTTAAGCTGCTTTGAAACTAATATTATTATCGTTTATGAAGTTGTTTGTTGTATCTGACATTCAAATTTAGGAAAATACAGGTAAAACTTATATTTTTGAAGTACTCAGCAGTCATACGAGCATGTCTCTTACTGATATCATGGAAGTAGGTCTACTCAGCTAACAGTGTTTTGAAAAATACATTTTTTGCAATTTTATTATTTATTTCTATATTTTTTAGTTGTCTACTCACCTCGTTTAATAACCGTTACTTCTTGTTTCTGTAAACAGAATAGCATGAAAACATTTTAATTGGGTTTACTATGCTCCAATCAAAAAATGAGTGTATAAAGTAGGTTATTGTCCGAGATATTTCCATACACACATGTGTGTGTATACTAGCTGAATAACTTATACTTTTTGACGAAGTCCAGCATTTCGTCTACCTTGTGACCTGTATCGTAGCACTCTTCAACTTATGCACGCCTGTAGCGCGGTCGTTACGTTTTTCTCGACGACTCCATTACAGTCGGAAGAATACCTCCTTTGTTGGTTTATAAAGGACATGTATTTTTATTCATAAACGTAAACCAAGGAATACGAATGGTTAACGTAAAAATTATACTCTCAAACTGTGATCTGAGTATATTCGAATTTCAGCAGACAGAATATCCGTTCACAGAGGAACGCGTGCATGTGTTCATTTATCCATAGTTTGCGTTATAGGCCTAATATAAATCTGGTTACACGTTTTATTCCTCGTCGTTTTACTGGGCCGTACAACCTTCCAACGAAGATCGATATATCGAAACTTGAAGTTCGCAGATAGTTTATTTAATGTAATCATTCAACATCTCTAACTCGGCTTACTTTTCCACGAAAACGTTATCTTCGGCCACCTTTTTCTGGGAAGTCACTAAATCTACAGAGGCCTTTAAACGTGTAGTGGTAGCACGATCAGGCTAACAAGAGTTTACCGAGTCCAAACGGACGATGGTGAAATTTTAACGCTAGATAACACAGCGTAACAAAGGCATTAATTTGAAAAACGGAATTAACGTCTTTATCGAATTTTTTTTTCGTATCGGCCATCTAAGGACCACATGCCAATTTCAATTCTTTACTCTTTGTTCTTTCCGTTTTTTCCAATATTCTTTCATCTTCTCACTGTGTCTCTTCTTTCTGTCTTCAGTCCACTTTGAATGTGCGTTTTTCTCTCTCCTACCCTGGACTACCTCTATTTTTAACACGATTGCCAGAAAAACATCTCCTTCAATTGCTTCTTCTGCGTGTATATTATTTTTTCTAAATCCTTTTGGACTTAGAAGCATCCTTTAAATATTTTTAAATTTTTACACATACAATAAAAATGTGGCTTGTTAATGTTTGTTATAAGCAGGTGTTAGCAGTACATTCTGTTTAAAACATCAGGTTTGTTCACAGTCGTCAGGACATAACTGTCACAAAATCCTTTATGCATCGTTTAAACTGTGAAGTGCGGAAGCTAACCGCACGTCAAGTAAATCTCGTATTTTATTGTTTGTTGAAAGGAAAGCAACAAGGTTTGAAAACGAAAACACAGATGTTGTGTGTGTGTGTGTGTGTGTGTGTGTGTGTGTGTGTGTGTTATGTGACCTTGCACGGGTCATAATACCAATGATACGAAAACCGAAAAGACGATGCCGCCTCGAGTGACAAATTCGACGCCTACGAGCGCTTTCACGTTGCACCATGGGGGCCGAGACACACTAGGAAGCGTGTTCTTAAAAACCGGGCGTTCCCAAGAATGAAACATGACTACTAGGAGCTCGCTACAGAACTGTAAGTTTGTTCAGGATGTTAACCTAGTAGACTGACGCAGAGTTTACGTACTGACGTGTCAATTTAACTTGACATGCTGCTTGTTTCCACTGCGTTGTGATTATATTTTTAATTTTATGTATATGCACAGTAACACTGCAATATCAGATTTCTCTTGGAATATGAAGGCGTCATAATAACAGCAACTATAATCAATCACTGTCAAAAAAAAAAAAAATAATAAATAAAAAATAATAATAAAAAAATCCACAAGAAACAACCGACCCTGTTAGAATTGTTACGTATCATACGTTATTCGTATGTTTTGTATACAAAAACAGCTGTTCACATTTTCCTTCTCGTGTCAATTTTACGAAATACAACAGTCTTCAGTAAGGTCGGGAAGAATCCAGCACGGTAAAAATTGTGGCTCATTCCCAAGAAAACAGATTAACATGCAACTTATCACATCATCGCGCAGCTTACACGAGTTTCTAAAGTTGCTCAGAATTGTATTCTTCAAGAAGTATTTTGTTATTGTAATTTTAATATCATATCAATATCATAGACATCCAGACTGGCTTTCCAGCGTTTTACAGATGAGAACAAAAAGTACGGTATCTTAAAGTAATTTGGCAAGTGACTTACCAACTGTCGTTGGTTGCGATAAGAATTCAAAGACAGTAAGATGACACACACACGCGCGTGGTACTGCAAACTTCGGAGACATTTGCAAATATGTCATGTTTCATATAAGTAACTAGACACTGATTCGATTTCGATGGGTCGTTCGTACATTTTAAACATAAATCATTCAAAACATTATTTTCCAGAATAACCGCAAATTTCTGCGTAAAATTATTCTGTTGGGGTGGAATTAGATAAATGAACGGTTCAGTTGATGCTAGGAACTCTTCAGGAGTAGGTTCGAGCCTCAATCAACTGTGGTAAGATTTTGTTATGAAAATCCCGTCTCTGTCTGCACTGATCTCAAGCCTATAAACGCCAGACTTAAAACTGTGCAAAACCCAATATTACCGTACCTGTTTCATCTTGCGTAAACTTTAAATGTGTTTCGTAACTTTAACCGCAAGATTCGATAATTTTAAAAACAACACTTTTGACGTTAACACATTTTTTATTTCTTTAGATTGAAACGTTTCTATAATGAAGAGTTGTTTTTAACCATGTATTATAAACGTTACTTTTAATTTCTATTAAAAGTACACAGAAATGATAGACTGCTTGACTGACGTATTAGTTTAATGTATATTTTTAACTTAACCAGTCTTGATTTATTAAGTCTATTGAAGATTAACCGTTTTTCTTGTACGAGTGTGTTTTATAAATAAATAAAAAACTCTTCAAGTGGGGTATTTATGATACTTGGTCAACAGATTGTGATCTGTTCGGACTAATTACACCGTCGAGTACAGAGTACAACCTTCAAGCCCGATCTTATGAATTGAATTCAACTGGCACATCTGCAATCGACTGTGTAAATGCGATTAATCAATCAACACTTAAGGTCTTGTCTACGACACCCAAGCTTCGTTTGTGATCGCAGAAAACAAAGACGATCACACGAATCAGTCCGTATCTTTCACTTGTCAACTTTATTATTAGTACCCACCAATTAAATTAATCCTGTCTTATTCCAGAGTTAAGAAAACTATTCTATATTTATTTTTGTTTTAATTTTTCAATCGTTGTTTTTAAGGTTTCATATTTATTATCACTGTCTTAAAATCCCAGCATTTACAGATACTTCAATAACTGACAGCCACTGGCGTTACGAAATTGAAGAGACTGAATGAGACCAGCAAGAGATCTTATTTTTGAAAGATGAAAACACAAAAATCGGACATCTGGAAAAAATAACGAAAAAGACAGTGTACCCCGTGATTCGGTGGTCACTATTCGCTTACTCCAACAAGCTGACTTGGGAGAGGTAGAGAAAAATATTGGTATGGAGAACCATACATGACTTCCATGTTCTAAGATTTATATTTAAAATAATTTTCGAAATGAAATATTTCAATAGAAACTACTTCTTTCTACTTACTGCTTCAGCCTTAACCACAGTACTTTGGTCACTAACGTATACCACCTCACGTTATCGCACTCGATTTTCACTGATGGTGGAAGTCGATGGCACTGCCGAAACGTCTGGTTTTGCAGAAAACATTGGACTACGGCCAAACAGTCCGGAAAGGAATTTTAACAACAAAATACTTCTTTGTTGCCGATAACGTAGTACACAATAAAAAATTATCCCCTCCCCCTTCAACTATCATTTTCATTTATAGAAAATTACCCCTACCCCGTTCAACTAGCCTCTTCATTTATAGATATTTCATCTACGTTTCTACAGTGGATTATTATGATCTTCTTTCCAGGACACTTTATTTATCAAAATGAAGTACTTTACTCTTGTTGAAACATAAAACGTTGCAGGTAAACTACCCTTTCCCAGTTACCGATCTTCACCAAAATCAATAGGCCTTGAGTTATCTACAACTCAGGCACATATGTAAAAATTATTTGATTCTGTTTGAATTTACGGCAGTTATCGTTCGTCATGAAAAAATTACTCTTGTTAAAACATAAAATGATGCAGGTAAACTACCCATTTCCCTTAACCGATCTTCACCAAAATCAACAGGCCTTGAGTTCTCTACAATTCAGGAACGTATGCACACAAGTATTTGATTCTGTTTGAATTTACGGCAGTTATCGTTCGTCGTAGAAAAAATTACCCTTTGTTAAAACATAAAACGTTACAGGTAAACTACCTCTTTCTCTTAACCGATCTTCACCAACATCGAAAGCCCTTGCCTTCTGTACAATTTAGGGATGTATGCAAAAAATTATTTGATTCTGTTTGAATTTGCGGCTGTTATCGTTTGCCATAGAAAAGAATCCACACACACACACACACACACACACACACACACACACACACACACACACACACACACACACACACACACACACACACACACACACATTTCGAAAAATGACTTTTCTTCATGTTTTGAGGGTAGTACAATCAGAATGAGCCGTTATCTCGAACACGATTTTTTTCGCCATGACCATACTTCCATTTCCTTATGGAACATGGAAGTAAAAACATAAAGAAGATAATTTTAAATCATTTATGTTACTTTTTATGTGTAGTCCCGCTGTTGACGAAGTATATCTAACTTGAGCTGTAAGATTTTTCTTTAGAGTGTAAAAATAAAAAAAAACTTGATTAAGATTGATCGGTATTAAGAAAAATCTTGGGATCAATAAAAGATGGAGAACAGTACAGAAGACGCCACAATAATGAGATGTACACACGTGTTGAGAAAATCACAGACGTAATTAGAAAAAGAAGAATTACTTTCTACGGACATGTTCAAAGAATTAATATGACAGACTAACAGGGAAGCCTTTTTAAATATTTCAAAAAGCTCAAAATGTCCAATACGTGGTTTAAAGAAACAGAAAAAGACATAGAAAAACTCCAGATTACTCAAGAAGACATTGAAGAATGCTTGCCACTCAAAAAGAAATTAAAAAATGCCCAAGGTTTTCAGGAAAAACCCAAGAAGAGGACAGGTGCCATCTGGACTGACGAAAGGAGGGCGAGACATCGATCAAGAATGAAAGAGATGTGGAAGAGGAAGAAGATAAAGGAGAAGAAGGGAGGAACCAGTTGAACCAAACGTAGTCCGCATTGGCTCATACGCAAAAAAATACATACATAAACAACTGTAATGTCATGAAGGGTTAATGAGGAATTTTGGCTTTCCCGATAAGACAGTTCCACAGTTTACTTAAAATGCCAGGATGTCCAACGAAGTTGTTACTGGAGCCGACGGAAATTCGATACATTATACTTTTCGTGGTACAATTCTGATTTCGACATTCACAAAAAATTTGTTATAAGTCTTTGTATCGGGATCACAAAATGTTACTGGAAAATTTCTTGCCTGATTATTACTTCAACGAAATGCTTGGCCTCATTATAAGTACAGTATATTAAACAAAGAGAAGCATTTTTATAAAAATCAAAAGATGGGAATTTCAGACTTTCTTTTAAAATATTTTAATGAACCGTCTGCGTCTCATTTATAAAGACTTCCGTACCTCAAATTTCACAAAAAATAATTAAAATTTTTTCTTTTTTTGTTACCAACTGTTTTCAGATGTCAGTAAAAGACACGATGTACGTTCACACACACACACACACACACCTGTTCCTTCTACTCATATCGTTCTATTTGTTATGCAGAGGCAGTCTCTCTCTCTCTCTCTCTCTCTCTCTCTCTCTCTGGCAAATCACTTATACTTAATATTAGTTTAAAATCAAGATTTGTTTTTTCTTACTGGAATACGGTTCGGGCAACAACCAGTTTGCCCATCGTAAGCCATAAAAAAATTTTTAAGACTTGTGAGGTAGCTGTGTTCTGGTTGGTTGCTGCTGTTGGATTCAATTGGCTTTCAGTTGGTTATATTGACATTCTGATGAGTGCTATATTATTGGTATTATTATTACACCACAACTGTTCACAATAATACCGATATAATCAACCAAAAGCCAACAACAGCAACCAACCAGAACACAGATATCACACAAGACTTAAAAACCAATTTGGCTGACGATGGGAAAACTGCTGGATGCCCAAAAAATGTACCAAGAAAAAACAAATCTTGGTTGAAAACTACGAAAACTAATATATATATATATATACACATATATGTCTGCAAACTTGTACATCATTTCATTACATTAGTTATGATCAACTGCCCAGCAAATTATCGTGTGATATGCAAAAACCGCATTTCACTGTTGGCCAGCATTCCATCAGTTGTTAAAAAAGGAAGACCAAGAAAACGCTGACAGGAAAAACAAGACAGGAATAGGAAGTTCTATCCATTGACCATCCTATGAACTTACGTTTTGAAGGATTTAGATGGAAGTAGACACTCAAATATAACACTACTAATAATAATAATAATAATGAAGGAATGGATGTTGGAGACAGACGTAGGAAAATATTAAGGACCCACTGACGGGACAATGATCAGCGAGCTACCGAGTCTCTTCTGGGAGTGAGAAACTGGCAAGCGGGACAGTTGGGGGCAAACGTTACGAGTGGTCAAGGCTCAACACCAGCCGTAGTACCACGGAAAGATGAAAGCCGATTAGCGATGAAGATTTTAACTTTGGGTAATTGATTATTATATTAAACGGAAAACTAGTTTCAATAATAACTAACTGTCTAATTGCTGGCGACTATAAGTGATCTGGTAACGGTCACAGACCCCATCTGTCAAGTGAAGACGTAAAGTGGTGGCACTCAACGCTCGTTCTAATCTTTAATACACAGCTTCGAGAGCACATCCGGAAGCTTTGAAAATTGCCTAATTCTACACGTGTACGGTCAGAAAAGTCGGAAGAAAAATTCTGTTCGTTTTAAATATTGTTGAAACTTAATGTGGACTCATACCAAAGGACATACGCGAATCCGATGTCCTTGTGAGCGTAATACAGAGTAGGCTACATACTGTGTACCAGTGTATCCAGTCTTACATCACTGTTGTAAAACACTGTAGACTACCGTGAAACAACGTTTTTCTTGTAAAAAGAATTAACCGGACAAAATACTCTACTGTTGTATGTTAGGAAAATAACTTTTCTGAGTTAGTCCTTTTACAACTGGCAGACTGTACAGTTATGTAGCTTGTGATGTTTCTTATCTTACATTAAGTGAGCACAAGATTCTACTGTGATTCGCGAGAAAGGTCGTGACGATGACTTGTTACGAACGAATGCGTTAACAACTACGCCGATTGGAATACTTTAGCAAACATTCTAGGCCTAAACTAATTGCTGTTATTGGAATACTTTAGCAAACATTCTAGGCCTAAACGAATTGCTGTTATTGGAATACTTTAGCAAACATTCTAGACCTGAACCAATTGCTGTTATTTACAACGCATATCACCTCGACATCCCTGAAAATAAAAGATAATAGTACTCTTATTATTACTGGTCCTGAGTCAAAAATGTATAAAATACTGGGCACAATTTTTTGGTTCAGTGTAGCGTAAAAAAAAAGAAAAAACTGGATCTATGAAAGAACATATTAACATAACAGTGTAGTTCACTATCGTCATAGTAAACAGACAACAAAGTGTGTAGGCCTATACATACAGATTATAGACGTAGAATTATTAACTTTGCTAGTTGTTTAGCAAACTTACAAAACCGTAAAACATAACATATTTCCGTGCTCAGCTATATAATAGGACCGAATGAATAGAACTGAAGGGTCTTTTTGCTGGCGGATCCTGAGAAAATTGTCAAAGGGGAACTTATAGGGACGCATTACGAATTAGGAAAAAGCGTAAAATTTCTTCTTTAAAAATTTCGAATATATTTTTGACGTCGTTTCTCAAATATTATAAAAATAAAACTACTCCTTCTTGCAAAAAATGAACGTACTCTCCATTAGTAGAGTATGAACATTTTTTAAGATTTTCGGGATTTCTCCGATTGCTGCTCCCCCACCCCATGAACGTGCACCTGATATTTGACAAAAATTATGTGAATTTTTGGCTAAATTATTTCCAAACCGAATACACTCTGTAAAACAACAACGGTTTCTGAACGAAAATGAGCAGATCTACCAGCAAGAAAGACCTTCACAATGAAAAAGGAACGAACAAACCACTCACAAGAGACTCGACTAACTTCTATTAAGCCAGAACCATGTTAGGGTCGAAGGAGGAAAATAAATAAGGGAAGAGTGAAATCAAGGGGCAGGGACAGAGAGAGAAAAAGTATACGGCGTGACAGGGAGGGTGCGGCGGGGACGTCAACAACAAAACGGGGTAGGGATGAAGACAAAGGGGTAGCAAGGACAGGACAACGCACAAAAAGGGCACGCACAGTCAATTACCACATGGTAAACTCAGTGCCACCGCTAAAACGTTTAATTCCATTACTAATGAAAAATCGATAGCGCTATTAACAACAAAACCCATAAGAACAATAAAATCCGATGTCGACTCTACTACAGAAATCTCGTTTAGCGTCAGGCTACAGCCGGCAGAACTGTGTCGCGTTACGTCTATACGTCTATCAATTACTTTCGTTAACCTGGTTAGCTTCAGTACACTGAGACAGAACACTACCGTACTATATATAGAATTGCGTCGTCAGTTATCTCCTATAAATTATGTACTATCCGTTCCGGAGGAAAACGTACCTACTTGACGTGGTATCAGAAACACAGTCGATAGCGAGAACCCTTATTAGCTCATGTTTCTTCAAGAAAACTAATGACAAACCCTATTGATTCGTTTCTAAGTTACTTAAAGGTACCTATTCTTCCAGCAGCAAGGTCAGACAGATGTCGGAAAAATTTCTTTTTCAAGCGAACAAATATTCTATTTTAGTAAATGTAACATAAACAGGGAGCCATTAGCCCTACTTTTTTTTTTTAATTAGGATATTAACCATAAATATAAAAACTTACAGATATCTTTTGTGTGTGTGTGTGTGTGTGTGTTTTAGAATATAATCACTGTGCAGTAAGAGAAATAAATGTACATACCGTGTATACACACTGAACGAATACATAGCATTACTCTTTGAACAATGATCTAACAATTATTCACTACTTTTAAATGTAGGTCTTGCGGTATAATTTTATTATCATCCTGAAAGAAACAGATATTTTTATTATTACAGTTACATAATAATGACACGAAAATTCGACTTGCAACAATCCTGCTCGTACGCAGAACACATACAGAACACGTATTACATAAACCCTCCCCAAACACAAACAGAAAAATCAAAAATCACCATCCTTTCGATGACTAATACATATTAAAAGTCACAATCAATTGTTTTTTTATATCACGTTTTATATCGTATACTTTATACTTTGGTGATATACCAATTCAGGAGGAATCAATTCGAAAGTCATGATGATTAACAACAAACAATGTCAATAAAGAATTAGGTCACCAATTAATGAGTAGTGTCTTTTGTCTCGTGTGGTCTGTGTGTGTGTGTGTGTGTGTGTGTGTACCCCACACACATTCACTTCCATTTTCGTTACCATCTTCTTTATATGCATTACACGATTAACACCCTATTTACATAATTGTCCCATTTGTTAGATAACACTTGGTACGAAACCAAATTTAGAAAAATACAACTAATTCACGTAAAACACGTATATAATATTACAATCAACATCAATATCATCATCACCACTGTCATCATCATCATGATCATCATCATCATCACTATTATCAACATTAATGCTTGTCTCCCCACTGCTATATATTTATACACATACACTACCCGTTTCCCAATAAACACACACAAAATACATATATTTATATACATATATTTTGTAAATATATATATATATATATACACATATATTATTCTTTCACCTACATATGAATATAAATAAATATATATGTATAAACAAACACACACACACAAACATAGTTGTGATCGTCATCGTGTTATTCGTGAGGAAGAAATCCCTATACCTCACTAATTTTTACTCTGACACCGACGATGACTATGATTCAGAAACGTTAACTCGACTTGCTAGAATAAAACTGACAGAGTGGATTCTGACAAACATACCTGTGGTAGCCTATAACTTAGTCCTATGTAAGTAAGCCAAAAAGAAACGTAAAATAAAAAAATAAAAAGTCAAAACAACAGAGCACGATTTGCTAAATGGCCAACATTTCCAAACAAATATTCATAATTTTGACTTAACTGATTATTGTAGAAACATGAACATTCGTATCACAACAAATTCACCTGAAATTAACACCAAGCAATGTAAATGGGGACTGTTAAAAAGGAAGTGCTACACCTACTTTTTACTCAAGTAATTGTTTTAATTCACAAGCTTTTTATGTAAGTTTTTTAAAATTGTTTAACAAATTTTTCAATATTTGTCAAAATTTTACCATTAAAATGCAAAAAAGATAAACAGAAGGTAGCATAATTTTTTACCCGTACACTTTTTTTAGTGTTCTTTCATGTTTATGTAAAGAGTGACATAAAAACTGCCTCCCCCCCCACACACACACCACACGAGAAGTAAAGCAAAGACAATATTAAAACTTGAAAAATAACTCAGGCTGTAGGGTTCGTACCAACCTGTAAATTCTGTCATCAAAAATCGTGTTACGTATACGTGCAGACCGCGCAACAGTGGCGATCGATAGATGCATATATTGTAAACTGCTATAAAACATACCCAATAAAAAAACGAACTGAAATCCGACTTGGCGTCCAGCCGACAGGGGTTGGGCAGCAACAGGAAGTACTAACATTACCTGCGAGGGTGAAGTATATAAGGAAAACGCCGGCCGTGTATATATATAACACGCGTTCCTACCAGCGGTGGCGAGCTGCGTGATGAGGGTTGGGGCAGAGGGACGGATGACGTCGTTCCGCCACTTAAAAATCTTATCAAACCCTCCTCCCCCATTCGTCGGTCGAACAGCGTACGACCACGTTAAAAATACCGTATTAAGAAGCGGCCGGAAGCGACACCCTCTAACTTGAAAGAAAGAACGAACGAGGGTGTGGGTGAGGGGGAACAGAGACAGACAAAGGGGTAGGGAGAGGGAGGAATGAGATGAGTACAAAACTGTGACATCGGAGAAGATAGTGCTGTGATGACGATGACGGAGCAACGGAGTGAATTTTATTTTATTTTGTTTTTTCCTTTCTACCATCGCAACCACAGTCGTTAAGTAACCACGAGGGTAGAGATCGGTCTTCAATTATGCAGTTCTGGAGTGCAACGCTCAGTATTCTCGAATAATAACAAAACTGATATAACGTCTTTAAAAAATATACTTTCACTCTACGTCTGATAATTAAAAAAATATATATATCTAACTATTTACTACTATGTTACTAGTGACATCATACGCTCAAATAGCATCAGATGTACTGGTCGGGCTCTTCAGTTACGTAGTTCGCGTTATAAAAAGGATATTTTAAGACAAGCATGCGCTTTTAGGACATTCTATTACCCTGATGATAGTTTACACAATATTTTCCTTACAGATTTTGAATATTCCGACATATTCTCATGTTAATTAAATTTATCAGCTAGACCATGGCTTTGCCTTTATCGACCGCGCAGCAATATTCTGCCTGCTGCCCTTTCGTGACGTGTAGATCTTCCTCCATTTCATTTCTCCACCTCTTTGTAGCGTTCTTCTTGTTCCCCAGGCTGATTGTACATAACGCCTTCTGTTGTTCAGTCGCTGTTTATTCTCTTCCTGTTTAATCGTCAGGTCTGTCCTAATTGATTTTGTAAATCTTCAGATATCGATGTTCGCTCTGTCGTTTTCCCTCTTTTCATACGTTCTCTAAACATCTTCAGGTACGATTCATACACGAAAATTTACGCTATACGTATTTTATGTGTACATACGCGTGTGTGTTGATTGTCTACATTTACGTTCAGTACATTAACGTAGTATAGCTCTCAAAAGTACTGAAGCTCCGTAATGTGTGTGTTAGGAATGGGAATAAGTTAATAACTAACACTTCTGTTCAGAAGTAAGTGGTAAGATGTACAGTCACTGACAGAGTAGCACTGTTTTTATTGACTTGACATGGAGACAATATGCTGGCATTACGTACGAGACAATCTCGCTGTGTGGGAGGTATGTGCGCAGAACTGTGCGCGAACTACAAGCCTTCGTAAACGACATTTACTGTACATGTACACAAGTTGTATTAAAACATCGTGAGAACACTATCAGTAGGGTTGGCTGCAGCTAATAATTCTCTTTGCTTTGGACAATGGGAATTATGGAACAGGCATAACAGGTAACAACGTTTGTCAATAAGTTGGTTCATTAGCAGAGTTTGTAATTGCGGATATGAAGTATCGTACATCGTACACATATGGTCACGTTTTATTTGCGTTGGTTCCTTCATTGTTAAAGAAAATTCTTATCTGTGATGAAAAGAAACTAGAATATTGTAGTATCCAACATTGTACAGTAGAGGAAATGGAATCCCACGTTTTGGTAACATTGATGAAATAAGTTTGCCCCACCACCTTAAACTGCTCTCATGCTGTTTGAAAGCTACTGTATGATTACATCATTTTATAGGTAAACAAAATATGCTTTTGGCTGGACAGAAAACTGGGTGAAGGAGGAAACAAGTTCTGGTGGTACTGCTACTGATGTTGATGTTGATGATGAAAACGATGACGACGAAGACGGAGAGGGACCAACATACATACACATTGTGTCTGTTACTATTAACGTTCCTCTTCGTTACGCGTATGAACCGTGTATTGGTTTCATTCATAATACACTAATTTTAATTCCGAACAAGCTATATTCCGCCTGGCTATATAAGCAAGGCTCGTATTTGAAATTGACAAGACAGTATTCACTGCTCACAGTAAACAGCTCATACATAAACGCGTAAGCAGCGTTACAGAGGTCACGTTTGATAACGGCTGGAGGAGCTCATACAGAACACGCTGTCGGAGTTGGACAATACACGTTTCCAAGCAGCCAACGTGGGATGTGTCCACACAATTCAGGAAGACCGCTGTATATGGCGACCCACGCTTCCGTACCGTATAAGACGGTATACACAAACTGTTTAACATATAGCCTATTACGTGTTTCGTGCCCTCTCACGACAGTCACGGAAAAGTCCTCGGCATTTTCCGCTAACGGGAAATAATGAATAACTGAGAATAACATGTTAACTGCCCAAAGATGACTGTGGACTCTTAATGTGGTCTCTCGCATGACAGTTGGAATGAGACTTCTTTCCAGTTTGACTATTCAGTTTTCTACATTAGCGAAACACGTAGATTGTGTGTTACGGCTTGGGCAAAAGGTTACAGCAAAAGTGATAAATGGGAAAGTGGATTACTGGAATCAGCATGTATTGATACATATTCACATTTACCATAATCATACACACGCGCGCTGAACATACCATACACATCGCCTAATAGTGTTTATGTATGTGCGTGTTTTGGTCCGGTACATTCGTGTCGATTTCATTTCATGATCAAAGTGGCAATCTTCATCATTATAACCATCACCACCAACATTTTTCTACTTCATTTTCTTCTACTTCTTCATCGTCTTAATTTTATTTTTTAACGATGGCGTATTTCGAGTTGGGGGTCCCCAACCACATCATTTTAAGCACGTCTGTTATGTAATAGGCTACTAGTGACATTCAGTCAACCACTGCGAAGTGCTCCACTCTACGTGAGGCTGAATATAATGAGTAAGTGTAGATTTGTTATAGATATGTCCCGTCTAAAATCATTCTGTACGCACTGTTTGAATTACTGCAGTAGCCGATCCAGTGGAATATCTTTCAACGAAGCAGACAACGCTTTCCCAACACACGCGCATACTCTCTCTCTCTCTCTCTCTCTCTCTCTCAACACACACGCACACACACATACACACAGACTTCCACAATAATAACACAATTATTGTTAAAATGTTATCGTTTAATTAACACGCCCTAATTCAAAACAAGGCAGACGGATATTCAATGACGTTACTGGAAAAACGAGACTCGCCCGGCAACGTAACGTTTCATTTCCGAGCGTACATTCAACAACACGGCCGTACGACTCGAAGCTTGGATACAAAAACTATAGCCAACAGGCCGAGCAGGCGACTCGCGAACGAACAGCTGAGCGGTCGAGGTCGCCGACCGTCTTCGCCTCAGTAAGAGCCGGTTTACTAAACGACTTCACCGGGAAATCGTATTCTCGCCCGGTAATTTCTTTTACACCTGTCACCCAACACGAGGCCTTTGGCCCTTGATACTGTAGAAGTTGTGATCGGGTGAACCGACAAAAGTAAAACATCACCCACTCTAGCTTTTGCTCATTTGCGCATAAACATTTAGTCTTTTATGAACAATAAAAAGTGGCCGGATATTATCTCCTACAATGTGGCTAATGACGACGGTTCGGAAGGCACTCTTCCTCCGTCGCATTCACTTCTTTTTTTATTACACATCTTTATATGTGCCGAGTGGCTAATAAATTTCACACATACAGACGTGTAAAATGTTTTTTAAACACATACTTTACCATTTTTGCCGGATTTAACTCCCTGCTACGTACAACTGTAGCCAATTAATAAAAGAACAGGAATACATAGGGCAAAATTAGTGAAGTTTTAGAAATTCGAATCTGCTCGTCATCAGCCTCTAATGTCAGTGGAACGTGACTTCAACATCTCTGCAATTTCCTTTCTTAGCGACAGTACGTAAACAATGTAAGAATACAGTAAGGTTATGATTTTATAAGAGGCAAACAGCATCAGGAGTTCAATGAAGAACTCCCCAAGTAAGAAAAGAGTATTCACACTTTGTTTTTAAAATAAATCGCGATTTTATTAAACATATACTGAAGGAAAACTAACTGTCAGGCTTGAAAGATATACAAATGAAAATGGTGTTATTACATTAAAAGTTGGGTGTATAATAATACTACATTTTTAATAATATTCACATTACTAATATACTAGGAAATGTAGGACTATATCAGTTCTTCAGTTCTTTGGTCATTATTACAATGAGTGTTGAATGAGCGAAGGAAGTTCTCAATTCTGACTCGACCGTTGGCATTTGTCTGTCTATCTTTTGGAGTATGTCTCACGATAACTTTTGAACGCATCAACCGATTTTCGTCAAATTTGGCTTGCGTGTCCACAATTTTACCCTACAGAACCCTGTTATTTTTTTAGAGTGATCCCTGCAAAAAATGGGGGGATAGCAAAAGACCACGTAGCGTGTCCACAATTTTACCCTACAGAATCCTGTTATTTTTTTAGAGTGATCCCTGCAAAAAATGGGGGGATAGCAAAAGACCACGTAGGGTATCAAATTAAAGGGAATGTAAGATACAATCTGAATGTAGCGTTTACTTCTGAAAATTTCAAAATTTTTTGACACCAGGGCTAAATTTGAAAAAAATTATGAAAATTCATCAGTGTCAGACTAAAAGGAACTGTAACCCCAAATTGGAAAGTTTCGAATTTTTAATATTTATTGTATGATTGTGTGCGCTACAATGTCATATTACAACAACAACAAAATAGTAGAAATCGAGTTTTTTGTAACTTCTCCTATAATTAAAAATGAATAATGTAATAATAAATATCCTTCGATCAAAGTAGTGAGCGAGTTCTACAACTCAGGGAACTTTCAATAAAAGTACCCATAGTAATCTGCACTTAGCCTAACTTTCTCTGTAGTACTGAAATGGGATAGCGAAAGTTGAATCCGTATGTCTATCACGAAAATAAACAGACAACAAATCTAACACATTACCGAAACGTACATGCTTCGTCCGTCCGGACGAAGGCAATTAGATCGGTTGTAATTACGATACGAACACACGAGTTCCTCAGTGCCAGCGATTACAAAAAAAAAAAAAATACACCCAACCATAGTACAAAATCAACTGTTACATGACATCATCACCTTCGTTTAACACGACCGATAAAAAAAAATTAACGGCGAGTTTTGCAAGCGGTCGACGTGATTAATGTTCAACGATCACTAATTACTTTCACACAAGTTGGTATTTAACGTTACCGAACTGCTCTAATTCGTGACTGGGTTGCGAGGCGCCACTCGTAAGCAGGAAGACGGCCTTTAATTTACACGAGGCTTGTTTAAGACGACATGCGATTCCCTTCGGCCGTTCCGTGAGGGCTGTGTTTGCTAGTCAGAACAAACGCGGCAGATCGGAACCCGACCCGTCGGGGACGCACGGCGTCCCAAAAGTCACTTCTAAAAAAAACTTACAGACTAAACCGCTGAATCAACAGCTCTGATACTGTAGCGCGGCGGAAATTTGAAAAAGTGCTGTGGTGCTTCGTAATATATAAAATACATAAAACCCATAATTATGGAATACACTGGTAATAGGTTTACAGTTTATAACTTAAAAGTATACGAAAAACCAGCGCGATGTTTCAGGCTAGGCTAATACACAACAAACGGGCGATATGAGTAGGAACGTAGACTGCTTTCTTAGCCGTCCTTTAGAATGCCGAAATAGGGCTACATACATGTTTTAAATACGATTTGGACAACTATTTTGTGTATGGTTCCGTGGCATGACCAAGGGAATTGTGAGGGTTACAATTCCCCCTCTGGTTAGGTCGCCAATGGATTCTTATGAGTCAAATCTCCAGGTAGGGCAACCATTACTAGCTCGCCAGTGGACGTTATATTGCGTATCCAGTAGGCTATATAAACTGACTATTCGTCTGTTACCACCACCAACACTTTTCCTCTCTTGTCATCAATAACTCGCTACCATGAAAATATCCTAGTCTAACGATCCCCTTCGGAAAAACGTGGAAAATACCCCTCCCCTAACTACGGGGAAAAATCCTAGCTACGTTACTGGACCTAACAATGTTTGGACTTAACAGATACATTACATTCAAAGATACGTAAAGGAGGGATAGACTTAGATGTTTGTTCTACAGAGTAGGTTTGAGAGACTACGCTGTGTGTGTGTGTGTGTGAGAGAGAGAGAGAGAGAGGGGGAGACAGAGTGAGTGAGGAGGGGGAGATACGGTAAGGGTTGAAAGACATGAAAATTCATTAAAAATGAGAGATGCACACACACTGTAGGCAGATTCACTGAAGGTTGGACTTTTTATAGCAACACTGGGCTAAGTCGTAACTCTTCATTTGGTTTCAAGGTGGCACCGTTTTGTTGGTGTTCCCTTAAATAAACATGTGTGTCTGTTTAACAGAAACGTGGGTAAAGTAAAATAACAACGCTGGTCGATATAGCCGAAGAGCACTCTGTACTTTGGTAAGATGATGTTTTTCTGTACATGAATTTATGGTCAACACAATTTTTCACTTATTTATTCCAGATATAGTCTACCCGTTACGAAGTTATTATGTCAGTTACTTTGATGTAAGGAATAGCAACTGTCAGATGTGTGTTGAGTTTGATTAACCGGCCAATTGGAACCACGTTAACCTGTCAATTTATTGTGAGTATCCTAATCAATTTATTAATGTGATAAAAACTAAATTTTATAATTATACTTGCAAATTATCTGTTTCATATCGTTTCTTTTTTGTACCAGATTAGAAAAAAGTTTCTTTTAATATGTGTGTGGGTATTATCTTAATGCGGCCCTCGACCCAGTCACAACGCAAGCAGTTGCACAGTTAACAAATTAACAATAAATATGTATTTCGCAAACATAAATGTATTTTTAATGTATAAACTACTTTAAATGTGCATTTAAATTCTACTAACTAAGTAAACTGATTATGAAGATTGAAACTGAAGGAAAAATAACAGAGGTTGCTAGAACTTTCGAGTGTCAGTGAGTGAGAACAAATGATAAAAAAAAAGAAGCGGAAGTCAAGGTTAGAATGAAGGAAACATTTATTCTGTCTTATTCTACACATACAATCTTAAAAATAATCAGATAGAAAAACAAGTGTAAATTTACAGACCTATACTAACATGCGGATGCCTGTATGCTGAAATACAGGCAGTCAGCAGTAGAATCAATAAATATAGTTAAAGTAACTGAGCAGACAAGAAAAGATAAAATAAGAAATATATAGAAGATTAAAACAAATTTTCAGAAGTGCACGCTTTAGAAAGACAATCGAGTTGGTGGGGAGATTTATATCGTATGGTACGGACAAGGCAGCGAACCAAATTTGGGAAGCAAGAATTTGTAAAATTAAGTAATCTAGACAAACCTGGTAGTAGTTATACCAGGAAGTAGTGGTCAAAAATACTAGAACGAAATAAATAACACGCGGCGACGCGAAGGGGCTGGCACAGAATAGTACAGAACAAAAAGTTGAAGAATATTTTTTAGAAAAATTGAAATTATATTATTAAAAATATATTCTACACCATTGTAAGTTTACAGGGGTCGGGCTATAAGTGTGTGATTGGAAGACTGAATACATTTTTGTTAAATGAATGTTTTGGTGGTCTGGGTAGGAATGGATGGAGAAGATGAATAGAGACTCCATACAGTTAGATGCTGAGAGGCGTTCATGATCGATAAAGAAGAAAAAAATAATATTATTCCATTAAGCTTCTAAAAGAAGACAGTACAGCCAACAATTATTTTAAGATAATGTAACGCAATTCTACATTATTACATCAACACTGTGAAGAAAACTAAAATTGTTCGTTCATATTAACAAGTTGGCCATTTATGTAAAACCTTGACTATTTCTGAACGAGAAAAACGCCAAAATTACGAGGACACAACTGCTATATATTTATAAAGGAGGCACTGGTGTCGGGTACATTATGTTTTTAAGGTAACCCAGTAGAGTAACGGTTGCCTCGGCCGCAACCAGTGGGCGGTCGTATTCATCATGACGTGCATGCAGTTTGTAGCGCAACTCGAACAATAATAACCCCGACGTCTCTGGCACACTGACGACTGGTACGCGGTCAACAATGACCCCGACATATATATTACGTCTTCGGCCGGTGCGTGTGTGCAACAACCAGTCAACAATGACCCCAACAAACACAGCGCGTAGGAAACGGCGATCCACTGTTGGCGAGCGAAACGACTCACGAGTAGCCTCGTAGAACGACTACAGAATTACACTGCTTTCTTCATTTTCACTGTTCGACAGTTGTTTTAGGCCAATTCGTATTTTTGTTGTGTGCATCGTTTATTGTTCCCGACCACCTACACATACTACTATTTTACATTATAATTAATTTTACATGTTCTATTTGACATCACTAGAATATGTCACTAGACATGTTTGCCTGTCACTTTGATTTCTACGTTTCAACATATTTTCCATAAAAAAATAAATTATTCACGATATTTTCTGTTTTCAAGGCGAGTGGTGGAACGGTCTGACGAAGCGACATCGGACAGTGGACCGCGACATTCCGTTCGGTCATCAATCCGTTGAATATGTGTTACGTCAGTGGTTCCCAAACTTTTCAGTCCGCGGACCCCCCCAAAAAATAAAAAATTTCATGGACCCCATCTGAGTTCTGAAATAAAACAAACAGTAAATATGATACAAACTCTTAAATATTTTATTCTTGGATTTCATTGTCCATGACGTGTCCATTGATTAACTAAATATAATTATACCACTACAATGTGTTCCGAGTCGGCAGTGGTATTTACTTATACCTTAATAAATATAAGGCATAAGGTATAAGGCATAGGCATAGGGTATAAGGCTTAATATATGGTTGGTGGTGGTGATATTTACTTATATTTTAATTAAAATGTATTAAAATAAAAATTCTCTGAACTTTCAAAATTATAATATTAATGATATCAAACATAGTTTTTGTTGTGTACAATGAACAATTAGCCCTGCAATATTAAGTCACTCTCAATATTAAGTTTATTTCTTAACTTTGACTTCTAGAACGTGAGCTGGGAGAATGCGGTTTCACACAAATAAGTAGAGGGAAACGCAGTTAAATACTTCAAAGCTTTTTTTGCGAGTTCAGGATAGTAGGCAGCCAGTACATATAACCAGAAGTCAGGTAGCTGTAATTGCGAAAACTGTAATTTTAATGAACTGTCAGTTGAAAGTTCTGCCAGTGAATCTTCTTCTTGTAGTATAAGAGAGAGGTTACTTGACAGCCCATCAGCAAATGGATTCCTTATCCACATGTCACTATCATCCCTCACGGGAAAATATTCCCTTAGCTGCAAGTGCAGTTGCTCCAAATGATACTTAATAACTTTGAGGATCTCTTTTGGAACATTTTCTCCTGACATCTGGACGAAATCTGCCATGGAAGGTAATTGTTCGAAGATTTTAGAGTCTAATCTCTGAATCCACAGCTTCAATTTTTTTTTTATCATCCCTCGGTTTTATCTCGAACCTGGAAAATAGTGATGCTATACCCATGCAGGCTTAAAGTGAGTTCATTCAGATGACTGAAGATGTCAGCAAGGTATGATAGCTTCAAAATCCAGTTAAAGTCATGGAACCTGTCTTTAAGGTCGAAGTTGGAATCAGATAAAGAGCTTTACTGTATCCCTTAAAAAATCTGTTCCAATGCCCTTCCATGCGAAAGCCACTGTACTTCACAGTGGATCAACAATTGCTTGTGGCCTCTCCCCATTTCTTCATATATTATAAAGGAAGAACGTTTACTTAGATACAGTACTTATATGCAAGATACAGTGCTTATAAGCAAGATACAGTCCTTATACATGGACTAAAACAGCACGATCAGTTCTGCGTTGATGCGACGCTCTAGTCAATTCGGCTGACAAACAGATCTGCTACACGACATGATTTAAAGACATTATTAAAGCCTTTAGCTTAAATTACTTTTACAGTTACAATTAGTTTGAACCAAAAATAAAATATAGTGGAATCTCTACTAATTGTTTTAAGATTCTAGAATTTAGATTTTAGAGAATAAAAAATCGGGGAAAATTATGGTATATTGTATTTTTTATTAAAAGTGTCCGCGAACCCCCTGAAACATTGTTGTGGACCCCCAGGGGTCCACGGACCCCACTTTGGGAACCACTGTTTTACGTGAATCATTGCGAGCATACGATGCGTTAAATCCCATGAAATTAATTACATCACTTGTTTTTTAAGACTACACTGTAACAAGGTTTGTCTATAGATGTCCTAAATCGATCCATACAAGACGATTAGCTGTTTGCATAATTATTATCGTTTTAATTATCCCTCTTTCTGTTTCTATTAGAAAATACAAAAATATTTGCAGCGCATAACTGTGGTGAGTGAGGGATATCTTCTACCGTTTACTTACATTAGTTAATGAAATACGAGGAAAATACTGAAACTTGTGTCAGTAACTCGAGACTTCTGAGCGAGCGACAGAGAACTTTCAGAATCAGACATCTCTACGCCCCCATGCCGCTCTTCCTCGTTGTCCGCCCACGACATAACGAACAGCGTTTGAGCGTCAAAGCTTTTCATCGGACTAAATAGAAAGCATAAGCTTTTTTTACAGCTCGATCAGGCTTAAAACCTAGTTCTTAAAGAGCAAAAATCTTATTCATTATTACTTTAATGAAACTAACGCAACATGTGAATGTTAAAATTGTTTTAAAAGTCAATTGTAACAAATACAGAATTTTAATTATATACTTGTAAACTGGCACAGGAATGGAACCTGTATGGTACAAGATTACTTCCAAAGTCAAAACATGTATAGGATTTTAAACAAAGGTAAACACGTAAAAGAAATGTATAATTCTGATTTGATATTTATTTTTATTGCAAGTAAGACCCAGGAGAAAATTCATCACCTCTCAATTTATATAGGCCTACGTAGAACTCTAAGTTAATTTTTTATAATAAAAAGAAAAGTAATTATCACAGTTTATAAACGAAAGACAGTACAAAGACTCATGTACACCTCGTGTTGAAACTTGGGTTGCAACGAAGGTACAAGAAATCGGACGGAATACAAACACAAGAAATGGGACTTGCAAAATTATTAATATAATTAAAGTATCGTGTAACATTTAATTTGAACGAGAAGGTAAACAGAGTACCTTCTAGAATAGAGCAGTACTGAAATAGAGTAAAACTGCCCGGGCATCTTGACAGGATGAAAGAAAATTCTGTAGCTGTGAAAGTAAAAATATTTCAAACTGAAGAAGTCTAAGACGTCTGAAGAAGAGAAAGGAAACACACAAGTTTGTCTGAAATATGAAGAGAAGAAAGGGATGAATAAATGAATATGCCCTCACCCCCACCCTACCACAAATGCACACTCACACATCCGCGCGCGAAACAAGTAAAGAAATGAAGAACGATATTTTATTGTGCTTTTCATAATGCAGCATATCCAAATATTTCCCCCCATATACAGCAACAAGAGTCAAAATAACGAAATCCGATTGCTGAGAACTACAGCACAAGTGCAAATTTTTTGCTTAAATATAACAGAAACGTGACCGTTGTGACGAACACCTAACGATTTATTACAAACTTTCGTAATATACGTTAGCGAGCCAGCGAATAGTACTCACCTATATTTTACCCCGTTGATATACAGTAGTTTACACCGATCGGCCGTAACGCGTGAAACAGCACGACCACGCGCGCGCGCGCACACACACTATACGTCTCGTGAATAGACGCTTACAATAATTAGTACTAGTATAACTTATACTTTGTCTCGCGGCGTGAATTACGCAAGCGACAAGTTGACTTTACTTGTTCAATTACAAGGCAATAACTTGCCCTTTACTTATCGCAACTTGTCCCGATTTTATTAACTTTTCTAGAAGCGGTGTTCCTCACAGTTCTGTTCGGACGGTTCAAGGGCTAAAACACACACGATACGCGCTTAATTTTACTACAACCGAGCGTTACGAAACGAAGCTGATCATACGTGCAACGGAAGATAAAGCCATAATGGAAGTAATAAATACCAATTAATTCATACAGTCAGTCGCAGACGAAGGATCCAAGGCCGCTCGTAATTAGCTACCGATTGGCCACCGAACTACACATACGAATGCATATTTCTCGTATAAGCGTGTACCATTTTCCGGAGCGGCTAGATCTATTCAAGTTACAAATAACGCGCGTCCGCGCGCATTCAAAACCCAATATAGTATTTTTTTTAAATTTAATATCAATTAAGACGTGAGCGTGTTTTAAATTTATATTTATATCGTTTACTAACAAGATAAATATACCTGTTTTATTCTTCCATATTCATCTCTATTATTCATTCTTCTCTCTATGTGTTAGTATGTTTACACTTAAAGAGTGATCACCTATTTGTCAGAACAGAAAGATAGTGAAAGATGGTGAAGAGATCAGTTTTAATGACAGTGATGGATTGTCAGTTTGGATCACATTCATGCAATCTGTGAAATAGTACTTAGCAGCCCCTAAAGGAAAAAAATTACCTGGAATGGTGTCTCACTGAAAACAGCCCCATTTTTAGCTATCATTTATAAGACGATGATATACAAATTATATGTATCATTTCTGTTATATGTCTATAGAACACAACTCTATTTTATCTACAGAACTAAACCTGATAGATGTGGTACAGTTAGAAAAATATTTTTATTTGGTCGTAGTGAATATTAATTATACACCATAGGAAACGTCGTTTAATAATGAATTTAGGACTGAAAGTTAAATATGGGAATAGACGGTGACCAATTGTCTTTCGGAAAAAAATGGTAGCCTTTCTCTTTTACGCTCCCTCCAAATTTTCCATGATTTTATCTTATAAAATGGTACCTTTAGAACTGTATCAAAACACATACACAGCATGGGTATACATTATTTATTTTAAAATTGTGAGAGAATTTGAATACGCATATCTTCTCTTATACGTGTGTGTATATCTCATCCTCTTATACAGTATACCACGTATTCATATATTTTAATTCTTTCAGAATTTCCGAAGACTAACCTAAGAAAATTCCGTGCTGCAAATGGAATGAACTATTCATAGGTATCATAACCATGGCCTCAGAATTTTCCGAAGACATTGTCCAATATTGAAATCAGTCTGTTCGAATACACCATAACTATCAATTCAGCATTACATACTACTGTAATTTCACCTTAAATTCTTCCCTACTGAACAGAATTTTCGAAAGTTACTCTGTGTTAAATTAAATGCGTTTATATTCAGGTCTTATGAGACACCAAGGAAAAGGGAACTAGACCCGGGTGAATGGAGCAAGACTGACTATCATCATTTAAGAATAGTTCTGTAATTACAGAAACTAAGAATATGTTTGCTTGAGCCAGCACTTTCAAATAAGTTTTTAAGGGTGGAAATTCCAAGCTTGGAAGCTCGTATGTTAACTTCAAGTACTGTATTCAAAGAAGTTCTTTATACTGTTTTGAATGTTCATCTCTTCTTTGTTTACAGCACTTAATAATTATTAGTATTGGTGGAAGTTCTTTAATTTATATATATATATTTTTTTTTTATTTTACAAAACAGACTGTAATTTAATTTTTCTGAAAATTCATCACTGTATAAAAGTTTCTTTGAAGACTCCAAGATTTTTGTAATAAAATCTGGTATTTCACTAAACTTTAATTTCAAAAATTTCTGCTCCCAAAAATTTCTGAAGAGTTTTAGGTTAAAGATACAACAAAACCTCATGTGACTTATTCACATACACACGAGGCAATAAGCGAAATTGAGTTCCGCTAATTTCGAATAAAGTAACTGAAACTGTAATTCACAATTAAGAAAATATAATGAGCAGTAAGTAAAACTCTCATTCGAATATTTACTGTCTGCGTACCTTTGGAGTGTTAGACATCTCCAGCCAAGTCATCTCTACAGGTTTTGTACTTAGGCACGTAACGTTTGACTATAGGCTACAAGTAGGATCACGACACATAATCTGGTACGCTCTGTATCGTAATACTTGTCGTAACTTGTAAAAACCGATGACGACAGACGAGAGTCAGAGGCATATTCAACAGATTCAATATATTTCTGATCTGGTTTCGTGAATTCGGTAAAACCAGTACCATAGGCGATTATCCAAACGCCCAAATCACGCATAGCTAGATTATCAGGGGTTTGTAGCTGTTTTAGAAACCAAATGAATGGAATTGCAATGAAGGTAAGTTATCAAGCCCCATCAGATACTAACGTTATCCATGCTACACACCACGCTCAGTTAACGCTATACAAGAAAATGGAAATCCTGTAACTTTAAAAAGATTTTAATTTTAAGTTTAATTTTTGCTTTTCCCTTTGTCATATATTAGCTTTTTTATATAATATAGAAAAATTATAACGGTTTCACGAAGAATGCATTTAATGTTTACACATTCCAAGTTTGTTTACAAATTTTACCTGAGTGTATGTTTGTATGCGTGGGCGGGAAGGGCGTGCCACCTCATTTAATACACGATTCAAAATGCGCCTACATAACAACCGTTATTGTTATTATTATTATTGTCGTTGTTGTTCTTCTTCTCCTTCTTCTTCTTATTATTATTATTTGTACAGACAAGAGAGTTTGTACAGAAAATTATAGCAGAGGTATGGAAGCTTCTGCGAAATCATTGGTATGGATCACACCTTTATGGTAGTGGGAGTTCGACATCAGGAGAAAGTCTGGCTAAAAGCAGCAGAAATTCGGATTACGAGAGGGAAGAACGATAAGAACTAGTTGGACTGAATCGAAAACAGATTCAGAGTAATTAAGATAGTGGTGAATGAGAATGAATTTACTACAATATACGGAATCTAGGAAATTAAATTTTAATGTTGTTTCGTAATTAATTTAGAAACGTCCTGAAAGACATGATCTTGGTAGGAAAGAATGTAGAGGACTTTCTGATAAGACTATCTGAAAGATGTCAAAATAGGAATGCGATGTATAGGAGTAGTAGAATCTTCTGAAAAGAGCAGCAGAAATCTGAAGGAATAGTTGCAGAGACAAGGCATACCCTTTACATGATGATGATGACGATTATTTCCTCCACGTTCCGAAGAAAAAGTAGTGAAAGCGTCAAAAATGCGCGTTCGAAATGATTTCAGGCTTTCTTCTACGCACATTCCAAACTGTACATGGGACAAAACGTGCAAGTCCAGTGGGCCCTGATTTCTACACAGAAAGTATAGTTATTCACTACCATTACAGTATTGTTATTGTTATTCACAGAAAGTACCCATTATCATCAACATTATCATCATCGTAGTCATTTACTTCCAAGGACAGATACAACAAGATCTGTTCCGATTCCATGTTATTAATATTTGTGGCCGCTTGCAAGTCGATCACTGCATAACGACCGAGTCTTCGGCTTTCTTTTGGCTTGTACTTGTGGACACGCATTGGGAGACGCCTTGTCATCCTCGAACGCCGCTTCCGATATCTGCGGTACCGGGAAAGAACAGCTAAAATACTTGTCGACTACAGTTCATCACAGATTTTATCGCTTTTTTTGAGGACTCTACCTCTATAGGAATTTTAGCAGCCTCGGTCCGCCTAGCCTGGGGCTTTATCATAGTTCTAATTATCGAAGCGTGAACAAGCACAGGGACGACCATAACTTTATTAAACTTTAAGGGTGTCTCCTTCATTGTGTCTTTAAACGTACGTTTAATTCGCAGTGTAGTGTATTCTGTCTCGACATAGTCACTGCCGTTCTATGTCAGACTATAGACAAACAGTTGAAGCATCGGTTCAACTTTATTTGCCACATGAAAACTGGCCCGAATCTGATCTTCTTTTTGTCGTCTTCTTCTTCTCCTCAACACGCAGATTAGTGGGCCTGCAACTTCTTTCGTTCGACAGATTATTTCTTTACTTCCTTGATCTCGTGCATATAATTTTGTCTTGGTTATATCTTCAACCTACAGTCCTATATCATTCCAAAGCAAGATAATAAACCAGTCCCCAAGTCGAATAACCGATGAAATCTATAACTTTAGTATTTTCTATAGAAACAGTAGCAGTACTTCCGAGATGTTGCTCAGCAGAAGCACAGCCATTCGTAAGTTATCCTCAAGATAGTGACAGTTAGCGGCAAATAACACCGTGTTAGATAAATAATTACCGAATATAAAATGTGCCTTAGGTTAGTTTGCCACTTCCGTACTAACTCGTCATACATTCGGTAGTAATAAGCAGCTTTGCTTGCTATAGTTAAAGTTCTCCACGCTCTGTAATAATTTCAAGTTATTTATTGTTATTATTATTATTATTATTGTTATATATATAATTAATGAAGTATCCAACAACAGTTGCAAAAATCGCTCTATTTATTGTTACTACCGATCGCTGCAAGCAAGACATCAATCATGATTTGGTTGTACACTTACAGGCCGCAGACCGCTACGCAATACACATGGGTCTCTCTACCTATTACACATGGGGCCTGTGCATTACACATGGGACGTTAGCAACCAATGTTGTCACTCAATTGACAGCGGCATGTGTGTATACATATTGCATCTAATATGCGCTACGGGCGCCCACTAATAATGACGAGCAGATTACTGGAGCAAGTAATAAGATTACAAGCTGTCTCATCGGTATGGACGAAAGAGTCATTTGTATGAGCATCGCATCCCATCGACATTAAGTAAACGCAAATATTTTTAGATGGAAGTTTATAACGCATTTATGATACATACGCGCCCGCACGCGCGCGCGTGTGTCATTATGTAATTATTAAAATAATAATTCAGAAGTACTATATTATACGAAGTTATCCTAAATACTTGTAAAATCCTAACTAGAAGCAATTATTTAAAATAGACATTTTCGACATTATATTAATTTAAGATTGAAAATTATATTAGATTCTGAGAATTTCGGAAACAGTGAATCGCTAAGTAGTTGACCTACATATAGAAATTACTTTTAGTAAAATGTTTGGTTCATGGATAAAACGGTTTTTGATTGTAACTGAAGACAAAGAAGTACAGCAACTGTGGGTGCAGCAAACTTTCCCTCAGTCCCTTAAATCAGATACCACAGAGTTATCAAAATCATGAATTTTAAGAAATTATAAATAAAACAACAGTTGCAGTACGCAATTACTAAGCAGTGATAAAAAAAAACAGATCGTCAAACCCGAGAACACAATGAAACACTTGTACAGTTCTCAGTTTTGCCAAAAATCACTTCACGATTTTCATGAAAATTGGCCCCTCAGTCAAGCTCTAGACAGCACTGTCAACAATTGCACTTACTGATTTAAAGGAAAAATACAAGAGTAAAGCGATATCTTATGAATTAATGAGGCCATTAAATTCGAGTTTTCGTTTATCCTTAATTTACTCATGACTCTTGTACGAAGGTGTAAATTCTTCTCAGTTACGTGCTAATTACAAATTATTTTTACTGGTGCAATATTGTACAAACACTTCCAAACTTATTCACGATCTGGATTCGTCAATGACCAGTAAAAGAATAAACATATCTTGCAGAAGCAGGGTAGTGCCCTGGGTCCTCTGCTGTACCTCCCGTTCACCTCGGACTTACCGTCAGCAAGTGAAACCACTGTTGCTACCTACGCCGACGATACAGCAATCCTAGCGACACACTCCGACCCCTCAGCAGCATCTCTTATGCTACAAGAATCATTTATGGCTTGATAAATGGCGCATAAAAATCAATTCGTCCAAGTCAGTACACGTTACCTTCACCACACGTAAGGCAAACTGCCCTCCAGTAACAATTAACGGTCAACCAGTACCCCAAGCTGAAAGTGCTAAGTACCTTGGGATGCATCTGGACAGGAGACTAATGTGGAAAAACATATAACCTCTAAGAAGATTGATCTTAATCACAAGGTCAGAAATATCTACTGGCTGATAAGCAGAAAATCACGATTAAGTCTCGTCAACAAACTGTTAATTTATAAAGCAGTTCTTAAACCGGTATGGACTTATGGTATTCAACTTTGGGGCTATTACTGCTAGTACGAGTAATATCGAGATTATCCAGCGCTTTCAGTCCAAAACTTTAAGATCAATAGTCGACGCTCCATGGTTTGTCTCTAACAACTCTATACACCGCGATGTCAAGTTCCAACGTGAGAGAAGAAATCATGCGCCTTTGCAGGACTCACATCTCTAAATTAAAAAAGCATCCAAACCACCTGGCAATTAATTTGTTAGATAATAGTGAAGATATTTAGAGACTAAAAAAGGCACAAACTGTTAGACTTACCATTCAGGTTTAACTAATAATTTTTTCTCTGTATTATCTGTATTGTAATGTCTGTGATATCTGTTCTGTAATATCTGTATGTTTTGTATTCGTGTCAACTAAAAGTGTTAATGTCAACCAGTATGTGTGCCTTATGGGCCCAGTGTTTAACATTTTGAACTTATTGTATCATGCCAGCAGCAAGTGGAAGTGATTTTTGTTCATTTGTTTACATGTTTTTGTCATTTAGTCTTGTAATGTGTGTATATCTTTAATTACACAAATCTGCTAGACTGATCATAAATTGAAACAAAAAATATCCTGCAGAAAGATGTACCGTGGACGTAGTAGTGGCCAACATGAAATACACTGAAAGACTTGGCACAGACGGAAACAATGGACGCGCTCCAGAAGCAACAGAAATTGGGCGCCTTATGATGAATATATTGATGGCTATTGTGGTGACAAGAATGAGCACAAAGGGAGAAATAACTATTGAACTATTCAAATCCTCAACAATAATAAATTTAACTTATAAATTAATTTTACCTGTAAGACTGAAACAATGTGCAATCTTATATATAAAGTATTTATATCGAAATATAAGTTCAATAAAACGTTTAGTATATGAATTTTAGTAAGAAAACCTGTGACTAAAATCGAAAAATGGAAAAATTCACCACCATCACTTAGTCCTCACCTGATAAAAACAAAAAACGTATTGTCTTTTTCATGAAACACTGATAGAAGAAAATCCAAAGCGATCTTGTAGCGGCCAGTACGCTCACATTAGCTCACCAGGTGTTTTAAATTACTCTCTTTTACACTTCAAAAAGAATTAGAGACGAGGTTTCAAAAAGTTATATTTATTCATTAAGTTCCAAATTGTCATAAGTATGCTGCATATTTCCGATCCATCAACAATCACTGACTGACTAAACGGATAAAAATTTTGAAGTTAATTTAAAGAGCATTACGAATTATATACAATACATTCATCTACAACCAAGGCATTTAATTTAAGCCTACGATAGTTCTACATACAAGCGTTAGAATGTCAGTGTTTCTGTTGTCTATTTAAGGAGTTGAAAAGAGGTTGCCCAAATAAATCATCGATTAAGGTACCCTCAATAACAGGCGACTCCTACAAGATACTTATTAAACTTAAAAAAATCTTTTAATTTTCCTAAAATATAAAAATAAAAACAAGTAAACAAACAATGCAAGAAAGAAGCAACAAAGCAGTCAGCTGTTCCACTCTAGTGGTCGATCTATCGACTGTATAATTTATACAGATACAGGTGGTTACCGAGTTAATTATGCTCGGCTTCTGCACCCTCTTACGCCGAGCATGAACAAGTGTTCATATCAAAACAAGTTATTTAAATAAAAAAAAAAAAACAGAAAGAAGGAACGCGAACTGACACCACATATGTACGCGCGGCATGCTCACTCTCTCTCTCACACACACACACAACGTGTGCATTCTAACGTGCATAAGAGCTCGTGCGTTGAAGCCGACGCGACGGGCAAAACGATTTCTACATCGACGTGCAACCAACGGAACTACATTTATGAAACCGGCGATTTCATGGTTGCAGTTTGGAGGATTTACACACCTGTTCATGGTGCAAGAAGGAAATAACTCTCACAAAACAAATCAGCACTCAAAGGAAGTGATGTTTTTTTAATAAAATTACTTTCACACATACCTGTTTTTTCGTTCAGCTTTAAATAGGAAGTGAAGAACTAAGGAGCATTGGGAATATTTTTTTTTGTGAATGCGGTATCGTTTATAATAAAATTGTAACATACGACACCGGTGTTCATCACGACAACAGTGAATTCGAGTTGTCGCTCAAACACGCACGTAAATACGTTATGTCGACACTGAACATGAAACTCAGATTCGTTAAGAACGATAATATTTTTACCGAATCACCTGTGACATACCTGTTGATGGTACGGAACCTATTATGATTTTATTATTTACTACCGTTTAGAAAAATAATTATTTTCCACTTTATGAGAAAAGATAGACAGACTGTCTTGGTGTCCTCCCACTTACGAACACTTAGGTAGAGGAAAAAAGTACGTTTTAATACCTACGTTTAAATACCGTACGTTAACGAAAAATAAGTAATGAGATTATCTAACTACAACTGATATGACCCAAGTTACTATTCTTTGATTAAACGGGAAACGCTTTGAAGGAAAACAGCAAAACTTATCATTTTCTCTGTAAAACGTAATTATAAAAGTAGTTAAAAATACTGATGTCACCTATAATGATAGCTGAAGTAAAAATGGAAAAAGTCCATAATTAGCGCCGCCCAAAACAGCGCCCTCTCTTTATCAACAGACACTTCAATTGTTTTTATAAGGGCGTATCCTGTAGTTTCGCACAAGCTTCAGGACAGCAGGAGGTCACTATCGTTCAACATGCCTATCCCAAGTATTTAGAAAGGACACAGCTAACTGATTACAAAGTGACCAATGCTTTGGACATTCCGTATTCCATTGAAAAATATACGCACTAAGTGATATTGTTTCACAACGACGAACTACTACGAAAACAACCATACCTAATCGTCGACGGAGTACAAATGCTTCAAACAGTAAGTATGCTGTGTGAAAGAAAACGCAGTAAAGAATAAATTTTAATGTACAAGCTAATATATGTTAACTCACGAGGATGCAATCGCTTAGTTAAAAAACGGTTTAAACTTTAATTTTTTCACAACATCCCAATTATTGTGAGCTGTTACACTTCTAGTTTTAGAAATGAGGTCTGTTGAACGCTCAACATATCCTTCGCCTCGCTGCTACTAATAATTCTGCTGCATGCAAACTGAATTCATACTCAAAAATGATCTGTTATTATTTTCTGAAATTCCTCTCGAGTCTGCTAGATTTAGGAATATGGTTGAAAGTTACTGTTGGTTGTCAGCATTATTGTGGCAGTCTTTGGGGATTAAGCAAAAACCTTAACGCCTATCCGTTCCTTGTAAAAAATTGTCTCATAAGCCAAGTCCCACTCTCGCAGAACTATCGTCTGAGAATAAATCAAATAAACTGTAGAAATTCTTTGGCGCAAGCTGCGAAGTTAAGTACGTGAGAAAATAATTTACAACCGGTAGCCTTCTGAACTGAGAAAGTCTCCTTACGTCTTCATACAAGAATTTAGTTATTGTAATTTGAAAAATATAAAACTTTTTAATGGCCTTATTGCGTTATGAGGGTTTTGCTTTACTCAGTTACGGAAAGAGTGAAACTGTAATCGATTTAAAAATTGTTTTAATGGGACTTAAGTTTTAAAAAGTCGATCTTGAGGAAAAGCACGCGTTCCACAATGTTACTGAAGTTTCGACCACTACCTAGTTACTTTTTCACAGCCAACATTACTACATTCATTAATTTGTTTTTTTAATTTCACATTTTTACAAGATTAGCTAGCGTTCGGGAATTGTGTATTTTTCTTGAAGGATAGTTTATTTTTCTTCCTTCGATCATTTCCCCTGTGGACCTGCCACTGTGTATAACTTAGTAGGTATCTAGGATATCCTCCACTTGGACTACATGAGTCGAATACTTTTCCTTCCCGTTTCGATTTCCAAAAATCTGTAGACGTCCTCAGAACCTGAGGGTGCCGAAAAGCAAAAGAATTTCCTTCAAGGTCCTTCAACCGCATCCTCAGTTTCCCAAGACGAACACTGATTTTTTCGGGGTGGAAACGTCAAGGAAAAATAAACTTACTACGGATGGAGGTTCTTCCAGACGAAGCTCACCTATCGTGTAAGAGTTTTTAAGTTTGTCGGCAGTATTCAATTAAAAACAGAATATCAGAGCTGTGTGATTTACCCATAAAAGATATTACAAAAACGTTACTACACACACTACGTCTAGAGAAAAAAAACTGGTCAGGACATCTTGTAAGAAATGCAGAATACTTTCCTAAACAAGTTTTGTAACGCATGTCGAAAAACTGCTGGGGGCCTGGGTGTGGCTGAAAACATACGAAAAGTATATTCAGCAAGAATCACTCTTCGCAAAGTTTTACACAAACTTTGAAGTACTCACGAAGTCGTCAATAAAGAATAATCGTTGTACAAACCAGGCGACTTGCATAAATTTCTTATTTTTATATACAGCACTTATATGGCGGCGATTTTTAGGTAGCCTCTTAAACGCAGCCTACCAAACCCCACAACAGATTACCCTGTAACATAGGTAGAAATACTGTTTAACTACAGTTTACCCATTTTAGGAATAAGTACCGTGTCCGAAGAGGGAATAATAGGATTAAGCCTCCTCTTTTTTTACAAAATACACTACTTCGAGTACTACGCAATTATCTTAAGCAACCTGAAAATTTCGGTACGATTCAGGATTGTTTAACAGTGAAATGTGGATGCGGTTAAGTGGTAAAAAAATGGTAAAAAAACAGATTACCAAAGCAGGCACGCAAACTTTTACTGCAACAGACATTACGATTTTTTAAAAGGAGTCCCTTCCACTAGAAATCACTACAGCGAAGACGGTGAAGACTGGCGGCGTGAGGCATCAAACGGAGAATAACGGAAAGGTGCTGTAGGGGAAATGTGAGTCCAAAGAAGACCGTAATCCTAATGAAGTTACAGATTCACCACTATAAGGCGCAAACAGCTGTTTTAGAAATTAATTATTACGGAGAATGTTACCGCTGTTCTAAAATAGACTCTAAGTACTAAGTGAATGACTCTCGAGACGAGATGTATTCGAAGGACAGAGGCTTTGCGAGAAAGTGAAGGAGGTGATGGTGAAAGTGACAGGAACCAATAGGTACAGTGGAATGAAAAACTAAAAGAAAATGAATTAAAACGTACAGTGTTTACAGACACATAGGATAGGCACGAATCTTTACGTAAATCTTTACGTGAATCCTACATAAATATTGTCGTTATTTTCATCTCTCTCTCTATCTCTCTACGTTCTCGACCGCCTTACCATCTTACAGATCATCAATCTTACTTATATCGTAAATCCATTACATAATTTAGTAGTATAAACAGTTGCGGAATATATCTAAAGCCGCATTCTGATAACAAACTGAATATACCAGATAACACATCTGTCAGCACTGAAGTGCATCAGTAACGGTTTCGGAAAACATTACATTAAACAAGAGAGCCAACCAGCAACAAGTAGAACAACATTACAGATAAGCAAACAAAAAACACAATAAACGAGTAAATATTTGTGTGTGTGTGTGTGTGTGTGTGTGTGTGTGTGTGTGTGTGTGCGTCTATAATGAGTTATCAGTTATCGCCTTGAAATGCACAAACGTCGGACGGAGCTGGAACTCTAACGTTATCTCTCCCATGATACGCCTCAAAGACCACAAAGGTCATTTCTGTTTGTCACGTATGAAAAACCTTGGTGTCCCTGTTGTGTGCTGCGAATGACGCGGCCTGTTCAACTACAACTACTACTACCACTACAACCAGTACTACTACTAATGAACTTTAAAAAAACTGCATCGTGGCAAAAATCAGACGACAGATATTTAGGCGTACTTCCTGTTTCTGTGGCTATGAAACGGAGGAAACTGAAAATTTTAGTGTGTGCATAGTATGAAAATTATTTTTCTTGTGATAAAACGTCTCTCTCTCTCTCTCTCTCTCTCTCTCTCTCTCTCTCTCTCTCTCTCTCTCTCTCTCTCTCTCCCCCCCTATCAAACCTCCCTCTCATACTGTAAGACTACAGACGTTGATATAAACAAGTCCACGCTAGCCTACAACTTTATGCGCGCCCTTGATTCACTGTGTACGTGTGTTAGCTGCATATTACATTACATTTCGTCAACTGATAAGAAAAAAGTCACTCACCTTTACCTGGCCACCCGGTTTCCTTTTCGCTGACATATTAAAAAGCCAGAGAGCCTTAAGCGTGTCGATTACTGTTTCTTCTTCGTAAATAAGGTGTCAAAACAATTTTCGATAAGTGTATAATTATGTTAATTATTTTTGGTTCTCATTTCGAAATTAGAGTTAGTTCGTCCAGCACTGAGTTCGTTGTTAAACTACGATTAAATGTAAACATTTAAAACGATGAATGAAACGTCACAGAAAAAAACAATGTCACTTGGTTTATAGGTTAGTTTACAAACAACCGTTCTTATTATTTCTCTTCATAATCATTTCGGTTAACCAAACACCTTTTGCGACGATCAATTCGATTGTTTTATTTACTTTTTTTAATTACTGAAGCACTGTACATTTCACTGAGATGAGTGGTAGAGCCAAAGTTATTCGATTTGACAAGCTGGTGAAACGTCAACAAGACAACACCACACACTAATGACAGATGCACCGTAAAAGTTAGGTTATACTGGCTGCACTGGCGCAGACACAAACAACTCAACTTTCCGTAAATGACTGCTTGGTAAGAGCGGTCCGTAGTAGTGGGCGTTGAGCCTTGGCGGAGGGGGGTGTCTACTGCCGGGTGGAGGGGGAGCGGTGAGGAAGGTGATAACATGAGGGGGCGAAGAGAGGTTACACTCACACACACACACAGGTTACGAATCGCTGTCATTTCTTTATCTGGAAACGAAGGTATTCGGTTCCAGTGTGTGTTCTCCTGGGTAGCAATTATTTAATTATACCCACCTGAAGCATATGTTTAACAATAATTCTGAGGAAACCGGCCCCTCAAAACTGTGTAATTATATTTGTAGTTCGCGGAAAGTGTTATTTTCATCATTAATGAACATATACGTATTAGACTTAAAACACATTTGCTAATTATAAATTTTAAATGAAGACAACATACTCGCAGTCTGTACAAGAGCCCCTTCAGCACCTTCGTATGCTCAAATAGGGTGCACGAATGACTTAATGTGCCTACAAAAACTGACTCGTGCATAATCAAGATGAAAAAAAATAAAACAAGCCAAAATATTATACATTATGATTTAAATTATTTTATCTTTAAAACCCTGACGAAGTATGAGCCACCTCCAAATCTTACCACTTTTGATGAACGATTCCCGCTTGTCTTATCCATGATAGCCGCATGTCTTCTTTTAATATCATCACTCCAGCCCCATAAGTGATCTTCCTCTTCCTCGCTTACCATTTAATGCGCTCCACTTATTTATTTATGTAATTTGTTCATTCGTTATGCTCCGCCATGTTTGCACTTAAACTTTGCCATCCGTTCAGTTGGGCCTATATCCAGTACTTGTGTCCTTTGTCTTATGCTAGCGTTAATACATGTCCTGCTGTCACACACCGAAGTTTTCCATGTTTATTTGAGCCTTCTCCATTTTATTAACGGCCCGTTCTATTAAGATTTCTGTTAATCCATTCTGTTAACCTTCTCTCTTGCTAATGGTCTGACAGTGTTAAACATGATAAAATACTTATATCAAATTCTTAAATTCGAAAACCACGATTTTAATTCTAAATTTTTTAGGCTTCGAATTATTTTCGTTAATCAAATTATATTTGTGTTCTGTTTATTTCATCAATGGAATTATGCCTACATAATCGTATAACCTGTTTAGGTTAATGTAGTGTTTCACCATTTTCAGGGCATCACCTCAAATGTTATTTGTCTCTCTCCGTCCTATTTTATTTTATCATATAATTCCGTTGGTTTGATCCTATTGTCTTCTTTGTCCTTTCTATTTTTACTACAATTTTTACGTCTATTAACGTGTCAGAATTTTTAGTATTCTCCTCTATTAATAAATTATTTTAATAAAACTAAAGACTTATCAATAACTGACTCTAAAACTACATGTTCAATCATTTTTTCCTCGGACATGGAATTTGAGTTTTCGTGGTACAGTAGTATATACAGGTTTCTAGATGGTCTAAATGATTTTTGTAAGTTATTGAAAATATTGGAAGCTTTTTCTGGATTTCAGTTAGTGGCAAGAATGACAGTATCGTAGGACAATATAGTACGTATAGTACATATGGGTAGTTCGTATAGGCCTAGTATCGGTTCCATGACTCTGCCTTGAGGACCCCCTAGCTCTGAAAGCAAAGGTTTTAGATTATCTCTTCGTTCACTCTAATTCTAAGTTTTTAATCATTTAGATATGACTTTCAAACTAATAGTAGGTAAGGAGGAGAATCGCTTCAATTTTAGGCATAACGACATTATGCCAAACCTTGCCGAACGTCTAAGAACACTAATGTATAAATCTTGTTTTTTTTTTTAATTCTAAGTTAATTACTTCAATTACTATGTGAGACTGCTCTGTAGTTGAGCTCTTCCGGTGAAAACAGAATTTGTGAATGAAAATCCATTCTTCAGCAGGTAGATCAGTAAAAGTCTCTCGAAACGCTATGAAATAACCAGCAAATACAGTAATGGAACAGGATGATGAGACTTCATTAGAGTAATTTTCTGGCTCTAGGACTAAAATTATTTCAGCGGTTTTCAGTTGCTTGGGCTGTAAATTAAGTTTTACTATCCTGTTAAAGTTCAGATACAGTAATATTTATTTTATAGGCAACTCTCTTTTCGTATCATTGCTAGGGTTATTCTGGCGAATTAGTGGTGGTTAGAAGTCTAGTTGATTTTTTTATCTCAAAAACTCAAAACAAAAGTCTGAATCCACGTTTACCATCTTATGTAAATACTATACGTAATGCAAATGCGTACCATATGTAAATTATTAAATTGTTCTGTTATATAACGTGTCGTGTACATCCTAACACACCGAGAAAGAACAGAGGATCACAAGTGTTATTTTATTTGTGAAATTTTAAAGTAATATATTTCCTACTTCGGATAATGTATTTCTGGCTTACTGTCGAGAAGTTTGTTAATGTTATGAGTAGTAAGGTTTAATTATGACGGAATTTAGAGATGAACATCTTAGGAACAAAGTGAAGAAATTCAATTATAGATTAAGTTTATACGGTAAGATTTCAGTTGTCTATAATGTGATACTTTTTTACGTTTATTTATGCAATCTGTTAATACATAACAATAATCACAATTGTTCACAGGATACATGGTATGAAGAGAACTAGTTCATTGACTAGTTCTGTGTACGAGCATTTAAAAATAACATATTATGTAAGTTACAATACATTTAAAGCGTTAAAATCTAAGTAAGTCCAGCGGAAATGTTAATTTTAATCGTTTTGTCTGCATGCTGTTGTATAGTAGGTTTATAGTTAGAGGATTCGTGTGCTCTCTAAGACGTTTCACATATCTTTCGCTGAAGATCGCAATGGTTTCAATGACTGAAGGCAGGTGCAGGTTTATAAATGTCTTTGTTACTGATATGTATATACGGTGCGTTGGTTATGGCACGCAGCACCTTGGTCTGAAACCTTTCCATTATAGCGATGTTGGATTTAGATGCAATTTCCCAAAGCTATAAGCCGAATTGTACTTATTATTATTATTATTATCTTCAAATACAGACTTGAAGACAATATTGTTCACCAACAGCTTGTTTCGCATTGACATTAATGATTTCTGCCCAGGAGCCAATAATACTTGCGAAACTTGGTGTTCAGTTGTTTTCTCTTCATCTAGTGTGGTTGCGCCATGTCAGTTGTTTGTCTAGGTGGACGCCCAAGTATTTTACTGAGTCGGCTACAGGGATAGTTTTGTTATTTAACCTCACAGTTGGTGTTGTTCCCTCACATTTTGTGAAGGTAATGTGTGCTGACTTAGTTTCACTTAATTGTATTCTCCGCTTTTTGGGCCATTTTTCAATCTCACGTAGCGACTCCTACAGTAAAATGGTTGCTTCCACCGAATCTTTGTTTACAGCAAGGATCGCAGTATCATCAGCGTACGTAGCAGTAATCACATCATTGGTAGTTGGGAGATCTGATGTATAAATGAAATACAGAATGGGACCCAAAACACTTACTTGGGGAACTCCTACTCTTATTGGGAACACACTAGTAGTTACATTTTCGTGGCATACTCGAAATTGTCTTTCTTCTGACTGTAAGATGGTAAACATGGATTCAGACAAGCTTTATTTTTAATTTATAAAAATTCTTTATGCCAAACTTTATATAACGTGATATAATTTACAAACTTAGTTTACACGGTACCTCCAACTGTATGAAGGCAGTATTCTCTTTCGTTGGTTTAGAGTTTCTGGTCTAATTTCTAGTTTCTCTAAAACGGATGACAAACAGACTAAGAAGACGTAAAACGAGAATAAGAACGGAATCACCGAAGAGAATAGGTTACCAAAGAGAAGACAGATTGATAACGCTGTAGATAACGCTGGTGAGAGATGGAATAATGGAGAGAGAGAGAGGGTGTACATCGATAACTTCTGAGACACATGTAAATACTGTGTAGAAGGTATCTTATTTCCTATATAAAACTACACACGGTAGTAAATTATTAATACACACAGGCCGACAAGCATATTTATCGTCGTCAGTTGCTAATTATAGATATTTATGGGCGTATTTACAAATACAGGAGAGTGTCAATTATCTGAAATCGCTGGAAAAAACAGTCCGGAAAAACAGTGGACGCGCCCTCTTACCAGCCAGCCCGTGACCGGGTGGGGGGGGGGGTCTGCTGGTTAAACTGAATTTTCTTTTAAACTGAGTTTTAACTCTGATTTAAATGTTTTAATACTGTTTACTTAAGTGAAAAAGAATAATTTTAAATTGCAATCTATGTATTGTTCAGGAAAATATTGTAATAAATTATGAGTAGCTCAACATTAATTAAAAACAAACAAAATATTAATCTAATAAAAAACTTGGCGGAATAAAAGAATAATTACTGCATTTATGACACCGAAAAATACTGTATATTTCAGTTACACTTAAAAAAATCCGTGATTGTTTTTTGCTCCTTAGTTTTCAATAAATTTTTAAAAGCGTAGTCACGCCACTTTCTCATAAACATGACATCGATAGCAGACGCCTCACCTCACCTCGACGAATCACACTGCCAATTGTAATGCTCCCAATTCGACTTTGTGACTGACTTTTCCCTCGCTGTCCTCTTCTTTTTCTTCTTCGATGTCATCTCGTCAATATCGGTTAGTTGGCAGACAACACTTATAATTTCCTCATCAGCGAAAGTTTCATTTTCACGCTCTTGATCACCAGTTATCCATTTTTCGATGTCTCAAATAGCATCAGCAAACTCACGAAACCACTTATAATCGACACACGTCTTCACTTTCATAAATCAACCACTAAACTGACTAAAAACGTAAAATAAACAAGTCCAAATCATGCAAGTATTGACATGTCGGTGAGCCGTTCGGTACTGTTTGAGTAATTGTTTGTCTAACAGCCAGACGGCTGGTTAAACCGACGGCTGGTTAATCCGGGACCGGTTAAGAGGGCGCCCACTGTAACTGTTATTGGCCAGCATATGTGCGACGCATTCTTACATCTTTTCTTTATTTATCGTTTCAATTTTATGTCAAGTATTTACTGTATTATCACTTTACTATATTACATTTTTAAATACAGAAATAATTTAATGCAGAAATGATGGATAAAAATTAATATATGATGACATGAATCCACGACGGTTGGACGAGACATAAGTTGATAATATAAGTCATCACAATAATACATAATCGGAATCGTAACCGTTGGTGTGTTTAACGAGTAGCTCTTAAAAACATTAACTTATCTTGATACAACAGAAAGACGTAGCCGCAGTCAAAGAGAATTCTATGAATATAGCGATTTTTTCGTCAGGTCTAAATTACTTGCATACCTATTATGCCTAAACATAAAAACTATAAATACATACCTAAAACATTTTGTTACTGTACTGAACTTTTATTCTAATTTTGGGTTTTTATATACACTGTGATATTTATATGTAATTAACGTAGCTTACTGTGCAGTGAGAAAACTACATAGGCCTACTTGACGTAGGCCTATACATATCAACGAAACCGTAGACACAAACGGTTTAAAACGTTACAACAGTCTATCCCATAGTTTCGTATATTGAATCACTATTTTTTTGTGATCGAATATCCGAATTTTCCTACATCAGAACTACCATCGATCTCAAATATTTAGGATAACTGACGGTCTACTGTATTCATTTATGAACTAATGAACACAACTATCCTGCATGAGCGTAACGATCTTACTGATCGTAACAGTAACTTTGTTAAGTATAAATCGATTTCTGGTTAGTAATGTAGAATGGGATGCAACCAATACGGCTATATTTGTAATTATATTCACGAAAATTCAAACGTAACAATACGTTAGAGTAAACAGTCCGGTATGAGTTGTAGCGTCAGGGAGAAAGGTTCTCGGAGGGACGTCGTAACATAAGACTTCACCGTCTTAAAAGCGTTTCTTAAAAAAAAAATAACGATAATAAAACAAAAATAACGGAATGGGGGAACGCCGAGGTACTTCTGACTTCCTACTTTTCCCTAGAAGCGACTAACCCGACTGAGAACGCTCCCACAGCCTTCAGCTAAAAGAAAGACTTCGAAACGTCTTACATAAACATCTTCATTTTAAAAAATAAGAATATTCCAAACGCTGGAAAATTTAATAAACTACGCTGAGAAAAAAATGATACTAACAACGCGTAGGCTTATTATCTAAAAATAAAGTTAAACCACGTTTCATCAGAATGTTAGGAAGTAAAAATAGATTTTTACAAAATACAAAGTACAAAAATAAGTACAAAGTGTAACTCATATTCACTTTAGCGTGTGTACTTGCATACTCGTGTGTATAGTGGAACCTACAACAAAAAACATACACACTCACATACACATGTATTTTTAAAAATGGCTCGGTTTTCTTGCGACGTAAGTAAGCGTATGTCCGTATATTAGGCTATAATTTATTCAAATAATATTTAAATATCTCATGCTCATAGCAATAATTATATTTATTACTATTATTATCAAGCACGGATCACAGTGTGGGGGGGAGTAGGGAAATTTCCCCTCCCAAATGGTCACATCAGACGAAATGTTTTCGTTGTTTTGTGATTGTAGAATGGTTTTGTGACTATAAATATGATACAACATTCTTATCACGTTATGTAAGTTCATAGTTTTTCTCTAAAATTACTTTAAATTGTAACTGTACCTTACCACCATGTTAATTTTTGTTTGATACATAACTTAAATGAGTAGTGCGTACTTTAAACGGTAAGTGAACGTTATTAAAAGAACAATTAACGGACAAACAAATATATGATTTTATACTTGTATGTTAATAAATTTACTGTGTTGATAATAACGCACTGTATTTTTCATCATCATCATCTTCAAGGATTAAACCAAAGATGGTTTGTTCCGGTCTCAAACAGGCAAAGATTAGAACGGGTTACTCCAGCGCTTCCTCGGACGTCCCACACCTCCTACTACCCCTCGGCTTATAGTTCCATAGTTGTTGGGGATGCGGCAGTCATCTTAAAATTGTTGAATGTGGCAAAATCGATGAGGCATCATCCATTTCTATTTTCCATTCTTTCGCAGCGATATCCCACGATATTTCTTATTTGTACTGTATTTTTATCTGCACTGATTCCTATTATTGATTACTACTAGTCCTACTACTTCACGGCGCTACAGCTCACGAAGAACCCTGGCCTTCAGAACGACATGCCTCCACTCCTCTCTATCTTGTGCGACTCTTCTCCACCTTTTGACCCCTAGTCTTCTCAAGTCTTTATCTACATCATCCACCCATATTCTTATTGGCCTCCCTCTAGCTCTTCTTCCTCCTCCTACAATGAATACTTTTTTCACTGCCCTATCCTCTGTCATTCTTTGTACGTGACCTGTCCACCTAATTCTACCTTGTTTTATTACTGTGATTATGTCCGGTTCCTTGTGCAGATCGTACAATTCGGCATTTGTCCTCATACACCACATTCCAGCATCTAGAACACCTCCATATATCCTCCTCAGAAGAATCTTTCTTTCCCATCTTCTGATCATATCTTCTTGGGCTGAGGTCCTGGCTTCTGAAGCATACAATACTAATGGCCGCAGCACGGTTTTGTAAATCTGGACCTTGGAGGTTCTAGAAATGTTTCTGGACTTTAGGATAGGCAGAATGAAAAATAGCACCTATTTCTCATGGCTAGTTTGTCTTCAGTTTCTATTTTCATCTGATTTTTTGACGTTAAGAGGGGCCCAAGATATCTAAAACTATTGAGGGACGCTCTCAAATTCACTGCCATTAACTTTAATGTATACTGCATTTCTACTATTTATATTGTAGACAATTAAAGAATGGTCTAACCCAACATTTCGTATTTCCCCTCCTCAAAAGTCAACTCTTCCCCCCCCAAGTTTCTTTTTGGATCCGACCCTGATTGTTATAAACTGTTCACATTACTTAACAATAAACTACCAAAAGAACAAATAAATAATTTAAAAAATTTGAATTGATTTCTTTTTACAATTTTTCGTTCATATTCAGATGTTTGCGTATAATGTCGATCTTACAAAATCGACCTTACGAGAAGTCGTTGATTATAGGCCCACTTACTTTTTTCGAAATATTTTTGTTTTGTCATATATTCCGCACAAAGAAAGTTTTATACAAGCGAAATTTTAAACTAAAGGTGAAGCGAAAACTGAAACACCGAGAGAGATTTTCTTCAAAGACAATGAAGATATTGTGAAATCTACTGTGAAATTTCAAACGGGAGCCACTACTTGGAAGATGTGGGTGTGGTTTAAACACGAAGTTGTTTCCTGACGACGCGACGTATAACAGTTTAAGTTTCCGTCGTCGTCCATTCAGTGTAATGAGTCATAGTGTACAGAATACAATAACAATCTCTGTTTAATAACGGTACTTGAGTTTGCATGACCCCATCCGTAAGACGTTTTTGGCATTTGAGGCACATTAGGGCAAACCGGCATTCTAAATCGGCGGCCAGTTTATACTTCCACTTCGACTTATATGAATCCTCTTAAGTTAAACATTTGCGAATAGTATCGCATGATTTATACAGAACCAACGAGCGTTTCTCGCAAATACTGGTTGAGCAGATATTCATATTGTTTAGTTCGAAAAATTCCGTTCTAAACATTTAGGTTCAGGGATCATATTTATTTTATCACTGCTGGATATTAATCTTCGCTTTGTTTTTATCTTACCACCTTAAGGCCGTGGTCCATTGATTTATTTTCCTACAACCAAGTGCTTCCGCTACATCTAAATTAGTCGCTTTCGAGCAATTATCTCGAATTTAATAATGTCTTTCATTAAGCTATATGTATTTATTTATATGACTTACACTTCCCTAATAAATTAAGGTGACTTTACCTTACGTTGACATAATATTATAGCGGATCTGAAAAATAAGAATAATATGAATATTTTATGGGGAGAGACCTGAAAAAAGGGAAGCTGCGCCGGCACCGACAACTAGTCGGGTGTTACTGAAAAGACACGTGTTGCAGAGGTCAAGTTATCCATATCAGGAAACCCTTTTTATAACAGAACTACATTTCGTATAAACCACATCAGCATTTGCAGAGAAGCACAACGAGAGGGATGAACCCCCAATTCCCAAGACCAGAGATTAGGACCCAACAGCGCCGGCTACGCAGACATCAGGGAGACCTGCAGGTCAAGAGCTCCTCCGGCTATGGTCTGTCAGGCCCCCAGATGTCGTGCCGCCGAAAGCTGGACTCACAATTTTCTCCGATCATCGGCTTAGATGCACATGATGGTCTGTTTATCCCTGCTATCCGAAGCACAATGTGACCCAATGTGAGGGTTTCAGTTAAACGTTGGATCACTGACGATCGGTAGCATAGCCATCTATATCTTTCTTCCGGGGCGTGTGTTCCTGTCTGGGGTGTCATGCCATGCAGCGTTGTCTCTTTCAACTCGTAGTTACCAACAGATATGAGGCGAGTCCTTGCCTCATGAGACCTTGCCCACGCCATTGGGGTTTACTAGGATATCTTAGGCGCCATGCCACCCGAATTAGGTAGAACGTCTTTAAATCTATTTATTTGGTTTGTGTTCCGAAGCCTTGATGTTCCCGTGTTTCGCTCAACGTAACCCTCAATTATTGATTTGTTAATTCCCTCATACCTTATAATGTGGTCAATAAGTTTGTCTCTTCTCTTTACAACATTTTTCCACATTTTGCCCATCACTTACTCTATCAAGAGCTTCTCTATGTTGGTCTTGTCTTTGTATCGTATAAGTTTCTATAACATTACAATTCAAATGGTTCTAGTATCCTGTTTCTTTTGCTCCTAACGTCTAGGTCTCACGGCTTAAAGAGCTATTCACCATAAATAAGTCCTCAGGAATCTTTTTCATGTTTCAGGTTTATTTTTTATACTGTGTTTACTATTGATTGAGGTTATTTACTGTTGGTCTAGTTCAACTTAAAATATTTTTCTTACCCTTTCCATCCTTAGTGATTGTATTGCCTAAGTAGTTGGATCTCTAGCTTCAGTCTTTCTCCATTCAGTAATAAGTTCAAATTAGCCTGTCTATACTAGCTGCTGGCATAAAGTTTGCTTTTCTGATGTTGAATAATTTTCAATTTTGCAACAAATTGTGTCACACGAACGACTACCTAAACGCAAGCATTTGAGGGTGAATGTTTGTAATGTGAACTTGTGTATCATTTTAATTTGCTGTATGAGACAAAAAACGTTTATTACAACTATACATTGCGCTCACTTTACGCATAAAAAGTTCCGCCAAAACTGCCATGTACTGCACGGTTCTGTGGCCTTTGCTGGCAGCGTAATCTCTTTTTTATCAGTATAAATTTCGCATTTGTAGTTTTAATAATGAGGACCAGACAGACGTGCACGCTTGCGCTCATTACGTTGACCCACGTGTAACCACGATAAACCAATTAGCGGCAAGTTAATAATTAAATATAATTTCAGATTATTTATAAATAATTATTGCGACGAACATAAACGCTTTGTTTTATAAGTTTTTTCGATGGCCAATTAACTAGCCGAACAGAAGATAGTTGTTTTTTTTATGTTGGTTTTGAAGTTTTTTTTGGTACTTGGTATAGCTTGTTTTTGTTGTAAAAATCGAGGTTTTCAGCTGCGTATAGCACTATACGAGTCTATGCTTCAATCGAATATGATCAGAGTTGTTTCAGTTTTTAAACGCACCAACATTATATAAAATAGCAAACTGTCTTTTTCTCTACAGCAAAAAAAAATATTTTAAGAGAAGATGAACGGCCAAGTAGGTAAAAATTCTTAATTTTTAAATGTGTTAAACATTAATTACCGTTTTCTGAAAATGTTGGTACCTTTCATTAATGTTATCATATACCTAAGTATTTTTCGCATTTTGAAAACAACAATGCACGTACTTTCATAGGTTCATTGCGAGGTAGGACTGCATTCATGGTAGGTATTAGACTACTACAGGCGAAGTCTATACACACATTGCTTTAGTTACATACATCGTTATAAATTTTGATAACAGAAATTAGTCGTACATTTATAAAACATTTAAGTTGGCCATAAGAGAATGTGATGCCGTTTAGGGGTAAGCTAAAACAACAAATGAGGGTTTTACTAGATATTATCGGTTAATAAACAAATAAAGGTGTCAAGATGAGTCATTGTACGGGACGAAGGGCGTGCCCGTCACCGGCTAGTGTGCCGCGTCCCTTCTTGTAGAAGTCCCGCCCCGGGGACGAAAATTTCCTGGATTATTAGATGTGGCCTGCTACCGGCCGTGGGGATATTAGACAAGTTTAATTGAGCGTGAGAATTCGCCGAGGCCGGCTCCAAGATTCACCTGGCACAGATGGGTTTTGACCGAGGTCGCTAATTAGGTGACTGCACTCAGAGCGGGCACTGCGGCGGTAAAACTTTCTGGAAAGCATCCGTATGGCGACGTTCAGGGAAGGGACACGCAGAGATTCTCGGATGGTCTTGTCAGAAGTTAAATAATGGCCCAGCGTACATGCCCAACGCAGTCCTCAGTCCTGGAGAGACTGAAGCTTACTCTTATGGGTTTTGGCCAAGTAGCCCCATACGGGGATCGCGTAGGTAACCACCGACTCCACATACGTGGTGACGACGAATGTCCCTACGCGGCGGGACATAGATCTGCTTAAATGTAAGTGACGTAGCTGATACAGACGATCGTCAGGTGAGACGACGATCCAGGTGAAACCCGGGGTACTTGACACCGGGAGACCAGGGTAGGAGTCTACGTGTCGCCTACGTAGAGTCTGTCGGGGAACCGTCTGCGTCTGAAGAAGATTACAGCTATGCTCATGGCCGCGTTAATAGCAACCCTCTATTTCTATGCCAACTCAACATAGGAGTCAAGCTGTTTCTGGAGCCAGATAACGACGATCGACGGCATAAACCACCGTATTGTCGGGGAACATAGCCAACCTGGTTTCAGGCAACTTGGAAACGTCACTGACATACACATAGACAAGCAGGGGGCCGAAGACGCTTCCGATTATCAGACTTAATAGACCTTTCCGAAAAAAAAGGGTGTTATATAATCTCACGCGGAAGATTCTGTTCCGAAGAAAGCTAGCAATTAAATGAATGTAGCAATCCGGAAGCAGAATTTCCGTGAGTTTGTGAAGAAGTCCAGGATGCTAGACACGCTCGAAAGCCTTCTCGACATCAAGGAAAACGGTGACGGCCTGTTCCCTCGAGCAATCGGCCTCGGCAGTGGTCTCCACGAAACCCATCAGCTGATGCTTTAGTGGAGACTATTGCTCTGAGCGATTGAAAGAGAGAATCATAGATGAATTATAGCGTACCGTAGCAATGTCATAAAATCCAACGTACATGTCATAAAGTAACTTTGACAATACGAAAAGAGCAGTATGGATTACTTTCATCAGATATTAATAGATTCAAAGCCTAAACATCGACAGTGTCCACCTTCGACAGGGAGCTGGTGTAAGTTCAGGCTAGCCCACTATGAACACGCCATCCCACCAGCAGTAATGGAAGCCATAAAGTTCACCTTCCAAGCTCTGCCCAATCCTGAACTTGTTCAAAAGTGTCTGCACGACAAGACGGCAATGTTATATTGGGTATAATTCGTAAACACACATTTACAGGAAGATCAGCACTTGAGTGATGTAGGTGTCTGTGATGCCTTACCAACATTCGACGGTGGCAACACTAGAAAGTCAAAAGTATTTAAGAAACTCGGATATTTTGGCAGTTTAACATGGGCTCTGTATGACGGTTACCCTTAATCAACGTACGTTTGCTATAACGATTTAAGGGACAAACCCAAGACGAGATAATACCTGCTATACAGAGAAGCATAAGAAGGACCAGTAGCTAGAAATAACAAGCAGAAATAGGAAACTGATGCACAATCAAATTAAAAATAAGAAAATAAAATTAGGTAGGTAAGCACCAGCAGACGTGCTTAAATTGACTTAAATGCTTAAAATGACAGATGGTTACGGATATGAGACCAAAGAACCCAACAGACAACGATGACGACCCTTTACAAGGAAGAGGGAAAACTTGGTTAATTACTATGATTTAGTGAGCTGGACGAGATTGTCACTGGAGAGAAATCATTGGGTGGTATTTGGTGATCGGTAGACTGACAAGCGCTAATGATGATAATGACTATGGGTGGTGGTCTTGATGATGATGATGGTGAAGACGGTTGTGATGATAATGACTAGTAATATAACCCACGAACTATTGTCGTGCTTACTAGAGTCATGCGCTATAAAATATTTACGAAACGAGCATCTAATAACCTTTATTGCTATTTCTTGCACTGAATTAGCTTCACTTAAATCGAAATTATAAATCCAACAGGTTTTAAATCGCATTTTATGTTGCCGCGTTCTGCAGTGTACTTCTATATGCTTCACTTAAACTCTTGATATGGCATCTGATCTTCTGCTACACATAAGCTAGTAATTATGTGTTAGAGCTCTAGATTCCGTGTTACCGTATAGCTAAATTACGTCTTCTACTTGAATCGCACTTCTAAAATTCTCGATACTCGGTTTGTTACTATAGTAGCCGAAATAATATGTCACCGTTGAGTGTTCGTGTTAAAATAATTTTGAAGAACTTATTTTCCAGGGAGGTTCATCAGTGTCAGGGTTTAATGCGCGAGCGGGTTCATATGTTGCTGTTTCTTCGTGGCTTATTACTTAACATACTAATAGTTTCTCTCCATACCCAATCTGAGAACGTAACATCAGCTACATGTAGAATAGTTTATTGTTGGTCGTGTGTGTGTGTGTGTGTGTGTGTTTGTAATTGGAGAAACATTTTATTATTTGCTAATAATAATAAGAATGTATATATTATTAATAATAAATAACACTTCTCTTACAAGAATATATTATGTATTTTTTTAATATGTTACAATGTTTCGATAATTTGAACTATCATCGATAAAAACTAATTATTTTGATGTTGATTGTTTAAACTACCGAAACATTGTAATATATTAAAAAAATGTATAATATATTCTTGTAAGAAAAGTGTTATTTGTTAGAATATTAATAATAATAAAAAATATACAAAAATAATTTGGGCAGATATGAAGATATGAATGTAGCACATAGGCCTATATATATTCAAACACTTTTTGCTACAGTCCGTTTCTTGATGTATATAATATATTTAATATTTATAAAGAAATTACCTCAAGATATTTTTTTTCCTTATTAGGAACATGTTTCGAGAGTCATTGTGTTCTCATCCTCAGCTTTCGTGATTTTGCGTCTGGTGAAGTACTTGTGTGTTGACTTGTCGTTATTGTGGTTTCTTGTTGGTCTCTGGTACTTTAAAGTGGTATTATTGTGTGTGATTGTGGTGTATGTATTAGTATTTTGTGTATTTTCGATGTTGAGTGCTTTGAAAATTGTGTCATGTTATGTATTGATTTGTATTTGTTCAGGTATTAGTTTTCAGGTATCAATTACAATAATATACATCCAAAAATAGAATTCACAGAAGAAAAAGAAAATCATAACAAAATCAACTATTTAGACATAACCATCACAAGATACAATAACCACCTACAATATCCAATATACAGAAAACCAACTTCCACTAACATCATTATATCTAATCATTCTGACCACCCACCACAACATAAAATGACAGCATTCTATTCACTATTTAACAGAATGTACAAAATACCCCTAAACAAACAAGAAACAGACAAAGAAAGAAATATAATTTACCAAATTGCTTACGAAAATTGATATAATAAAAATACTGTAAACAAAATAGAAAATAAAATCAAATATAAAATAAAAACTGAACAATTAAGAGTTAATCAAAATGAACAAAACAAAAATAATAAAAACAGTAAAATATGGGCCACAGTCACATACATAAATAGTAAAATGACAAAGCTGACAAAACCGTTTAAAAACACGGACATTAAAATAGCATACAAAACTAAAAAAAATTATCTACAAAAACTAAATAACCCACACAACAAAGATAATACAACAACCAATGGTATATACAAAATTGAATGCCAAGATTGCAATAAATGTTACATAGGACAAACAAAAGAAACAACTGAAAAAACGTTATTTTGAACACCTAAACGCATACAAAAAACCAGAAATACACAAATCTAATTTGGCCACACATGCAATAAACACTGGACATGAAATCCCAGACATAACCAACATGACACTAATAAAACACATACCACACAAAGGAACCATAATGAACATCTGGGAAAATTTACAAATATACAAACATAAAACACAAAACAAACTAATACCTGAACAAATACAAATCAATACAAAACATGACACAATTTTCAAAGCACTCAACATCGAAAATACACAAAATACTAATACATACACCACAATCACACACAATAATAGGCCTACCACTTTAATGTACCAGAGCCCAACAAGAAACCACAATAACGACAAGCCAACACACAAGTACTTCACCAGACGCAAAATCACGAAGGCTGAGGATGAGAACACAATGGTTCTCGAAACATGTTCCTAATAAGGAACAAAAAATATCTTGAGGTAATTTCTTTATAAATATTAAATATTATATTTAGAGAGAGAGAGAGAGAGAGAGAGAGAGAGAGAGAGAGAGAGAGAGAGAGAGAGAGAGAGAGAGAGAGAGAGAGAGAGAGAGAGAGAGAGAGAGAGAGAGAGAGAGAGAGAGAGAGGACACCACTATTCAAAGAATGTTTCCTTTTAACTACCATGTTCCGTAAGGAAATGGAAGTATGGTGATCGTGAAAAAATCGTGTTCGAGTTAAGGGCTGTTTCTGATTGTACTACCCTCAAACATGCGTGTGTGTGTGTGTGTGTGTGTGTGTGTAGAATTTTTTCTATAGCGAACGATAACTGTCGCAAATTCAAACAGAATCAAATAATATTTTGCATATATGTGCCCGAGTTATAGAGGACTCAAGGTCTATTGATTTTGGTGAAGATCGGTTAAGGGGAAGGGGTAGTTTAACTGCAACGTTTTTTACGTTTTAACAATAGTAAAGTACTGTACTTAATTTTTATAAATAAAGAATCCTGAAAAGAAGGTCATAATAATCCACTGTAGATAGGTTGATGTAATATCTACAAATGAAAAGGGTAGTTGAAGGGGGAGGGGTAATTTTCTATAAATGACAATGATAGTTGAAGGGGGACCGGATAATTTTTTATATGTGTACTACGTTACTGGCAACAAAGAAGTAGTTTGTTGTTAAAATTCCTTCCCAGGCTGTTTGGCCGTGGTTCAATGTTTTCTGCAAAATCAGACGTTTAGACAGTGCCATCGACTGCCATCATCAGTGAAAATCGAGTGTGCTAACGTGAGGTGGTATACGTTAGTGACCACAGTATTACGGTTACGGCTGAAGCAAGAAGCAGTTTCTATGGAAATATTTCATTTCGGAAATGATTTTAAATATAAATCTTAGAACATGGAAGTCTTGTATGGTTCTCCATACCGATATTATTCTCGTAGAGCGTTTTCAGGGACTGGTTGCTCGTCCTTCCTCACACCGATAACACTATTGTAAACAACCAAAAGCCAACAGGAAGGCATAGCAACAACCAACCTGGATGCAAGTATTTCATGAGATGGCTGTTGATGGGCAAAGTATTTGATGCCCGAAAGTATTTGATGTTCCAATAAAGGAAAACAATACATTTTGATTGAAAACTGGTAGTAAATACTGAATAATATACATATCAAGAAAAGGACTGTAGCAAGTAGTGCTTGAATATATATATATATAAACCTGATATACATTTAAGAAATTAAAAGAATCCACGTTTCAATAAAATCACGTTTCTTTACTGAGGTAATCATTATACTGATATGGAGAATAAGGTGGTATTTCTGAGATTATAAGTCAACTTGTTTTTATTTTTGCTGTGTCAAGCATTGAAGTTCGGAGAAAAATTTTGTATTCAGTACACCTATATTTAAATTTACAACTAAAGGTTAATAAATTAATAAACGCAGACACACTAAATACTTTGATACAAGATATGCAGTGCACGTACTAGTGTATGGAGGAATTCATGCAAGGCAAGGCAACTGTGATATTTGTTTTATCCAAAGTAATTTATAGCCTACATACAATATGCTCAAATTAGCACACTCTAGCAAAGATTAGATCTACTTTAATATATCTGTATATTCAACAACAATAATGATGAGTGTAAGTTGATCGATAACGAATTTATGCGTATTTACGTTGATGCAGCCAAGTAAAAGGTAATTAATTATAAACTGGCGTTAATGACATCGGCTGGTGTGGAGAAGGGGTCTTGAAAACGCGGCCGCTTCTGTTGCATGAAAACATCGACTCGTCTGCGCTCGCTGCAAAGCATAGCCGGTTGCGTGTTTTGCTTTTCTCCAGACTGCAGTAGACGTTGCTCTCGTACGGTTACTCAGTATACGTGTTGGAACTGCACAAGACTTCGACAATGCAACTAATCGTTTAACTGAATATTGATGGTACAAAAAGTAGCCTATCATTATTAAGTAATGAAGTTATGTTAATGAATCATATGTTAATCATTATAGTTATGTTAATTATTCAGCACGATCACCTCTATCCGGATAAGCAACATACTCTGGTAAGAAAATATTATTAATAATCATTCCATCAATTTGAAATTATAGGAAAGGAGACACATGGTAGGCTGTAAGGTATACAACAACCAGCTACGACCCAGTCAATGCTACTTTCAGCATGGTAGTACTCATTTTCACGCTTTAATGAATGAAAAGAGAACTCGATTTCATGGTACTGCTAGGAATCGAACCCTGGATCTCAAAATTATCAGCCTAACGATATACCCATTGGTCTACTAACTCCTGAAAATAATATTTTTTAAATCAAAGTGTTAATGTTGACGCGCTGAGATACTCGTATGCAAAACACACATACACACAAATAGTACTGTATACTGTAAAGTATGATGTTCACTTTTTCATAAGTTGGTGGGCAGTACTTATTGCCATTGCCAAACTACTTCAGATATTATCAGTTGTAATAGTAAGCGACTTGATTAGATGATCTGACTAAAGAACGACATGTTCGAATAGCATTAATCCCGTCATTTTTGCATTGCACAAACAGCTTGAACTAGCTTTTACTCAGTACTCCTTATGTTACAGATTGTCTTGTGTTGATGTCCTTCTTCTTCTTTTTCTTCTTTTCCTTCTCTCCTCTCCTTCCTTTGTGGCTTAGATATGAATGTCTTTAGTAACATATGACTACATCTTAATTTTTCATAGGTTATTCTTACTACGCTCATACGCTTATAATATCCTCATCGTTTGTAATGAAAAAGTAGGCCTACTTTTAATTGATCGACAATCTTCCATCCCTTCGACACGTTCTTACCACGTCATTCTGTTATAATATAATGATATTTAGCTGTTCTTTGACTTTTCGTTTTTCTTGGTCTCCGATGTCATTTCTTTTACATTCCTTTAAAATTTTGACTTCAGAAAATGCTTGGTTTTTGCCGGTTTTTGTTTCAATCCAATTTCCACTTTCATACCTCAGAGTTGTATTAGCCCTACTTTATACCCATTTCTCGAGCAGATTTGTATCCAGTGATAACTGGATACTTATTAGAGTCTTTGTAATTTATTGTGCTTATGTCAGTTCTGGTATTAAGAGAAGTCGCAACTTAAATACTGACAGAATATACCGTTTCTCGTTTGATGTTCCCAAGGACCTTAGTTTCTTTGCCAGGCAAGCCTTACATATTACGTATGTATTATGTAACACACATGACACATTATTACATTACACGTGATTATTGTATGCTTGGCTAGCTCAGTACTGAACTTTGCTCAAACCCGCCTCGACTGATGTGGTGTCCAGATTAGAGCAGGGCAGTACTTCTTTGCGAGAGCCGTCCACGTCGGCACAGCAGCACGTCGTTCCAGCCGACGCTCTGAGGGGTCGTGGGGTCAGGCTGGTGTAACCACAAACTACCAGTGCCGTAAATTCCCGCAGGTTCCGCAATACAGGGAGGCCTACGGACTAGGAAGCCCGTGCAAACATTCCCGTTAATTTTTTAAGAGTGGGTATACACCACTGAATTTAAGTAAAACCAGTGGTGTATTTGTGGCTTAGATATGAATGTCTTTAGTAACATATGACTACATCTTAATTTTTTATAGGTTATTCTTACTACGCTCATACGCTTATAATATCCTCATCGTTTGTAATGAAAAAGTAGGCCTACTTTTAATTGATCGACAATCTTCCATCCCTTCGACACGTTCTTACCACGTCATTCTGTTATAATATAATGATATTTAGCTGTTCTTTGACTTTTCGTTTTTCTTGGTCTCCGATGTCATTTCTTTTACATTCCTTTAAAATTTTGACTTCAGAAAATGCTTGGTTTTTGCCGGTTTTTGTTTCAATCCAATTTCCACTTTCATACCTCAGAGTTGTATTAGCCCTACTTTATACCCATTTCTCGAGCAGATTTGTATCCAGTGATAACTGGATACTTATTAGAGTCTTTGTAATTTATTGTGCTTATGTCAGTTCTGGTATTAAGAGAAGTCGCAACTTAAATACTGACAGAATATACCGTTTCTCGTTTGATGTTCCCAAGGACCTTAGTTTCTTTGCCAGGCAAGCCTTACATATTACGTATGTATTATGTAACACACATGACACATTATTACATTACACGTGATTATTGTATGCTTGGCTAGCTCAGTACTGAACTTTGCTCAAACCCGCCTCGACTGATGTGGTGTCCAGATTAGAGCAGGGCAGTACTTCTTTGCGAGAGCCGTCCACGTCGGCACAGCAGCACGTCGTTCCAGCCGACGCTCTGAGGGGTCGTGGGGTCAGGCTGGTGTAACCACAAACTACCAGTGCCGTAAATTCCCGCAGGTTCCGCAATACAGGGAGGCCTACGGACTAGGAAGCCCGTGCAAACATTCCCGTTAATTTTTTAAGAGTGGGTATACACCACTGAATTTAAGTAAAACCAAATTTCCCCGTATATATTTAACATTAAAATAATACGTGTATTTTTTGCTGTTATTTTACTAGTTCCTAACTATGTACTTTGAGAATATAAATTACTTGGTTAACTGTACAGGAGGGCGGTTAGTCCAGTTAAGAATGCACCGAGACTACCGGCCGGGTCTGAGTCGCATCGTTATTGGTGATGATCTACGACAAGAAACTAATGAATGGGCCAGAGTACTGGATCGTGATCGCGTTGTAAATGTTACTCTGACATTGGCAGCTTCCAATTTAGTCTTTAGAGGCCACCAAGAGAAGATAGGCCAGCCCATTAGTGAAAACGTTTTGGATGGCTTAAGCATCTTTTGAGTAAACACGATTGCAAGAGATTGTTGCAAGAGATAATCAGTGTCCAAAGAACAGTGAGATGTATATGAGTTCCAAAATTCAAAATGAACTCATTCCTCTTTTATCTAAAACCGTTGAAAATATTATTTTGAAACCGGTTAAATCTGCCCAGTTTTTCTCAGTAATAATAGACAGTACACAAGATATTAATGGCAAAGATCAACTAAGTCAAATAATAATATACATCTCAATTTCTGAACATGTAGCAGGGATGCCCATCAACTTAAAATTAATGAACGATTTTTAGGATTTATAGAACTGACCGATCAAATTGGCCTAGGCTTAGAAGAAGAGATTTTCAACAGCCTTGAGGAGAAGGTATTTTGTTTAGGTTATATAATGTTAGTAGTTGCCACAACTATTAGGAGGGGTTAGTATTTAAGAGAGAACAATGTCATGAATTAAGTAAGGATAGTAGGAGCCCGCAAAGGATTCCTGCGGGCGGCCCAGAAAAAAGAGTTACGCCACTGCAAACTATAAAACAGAATTTTCCCGCTTTGCACTCGGTACCCGCATCCTAACTTACTAATTTTCTTGTCCTGCAAACACATGCCTCAAGTGGAAGGAACTGGCGCTCATCGGGCTGCCACCCGGACAGTGCAGGGTGCTAAGTCACCCCGCGCGTCTTCTGTTCGGGGTCTTTCCTACAAAGGCCAATTTTTCATTTATTACCTGGTATTTGAAAGGTAGAAATTTTGCAAAGTCCAACGTAATTTATTCTTTATTACCACTGTAACTAATAGCCGTTTTCTGCTTAACTTTGGTAAATAACAAGCAGTCCATACGATATCGGATAACAATGACCCACATTTGGCCAGTATTTCCAGCGTCTAGTCACATAATATACAGAAGATCATATTGACAACATATCTAAAGATTCTTTTCCTCCTCATAAGTTACCGGCATCACAAAGAATCCGTTGAGGTTGCGGCGAGGGTTACCTTCAAATTACACTCATACGCTCGTCTTTGTTGCATAACGTAGAATGTGATTACTTTGTAGGTCTGAAAATAATTAAATAATTTATCGCCCATCTTTTCTGCTTGTTATAATGGATAAAGAATGTGACTTTTCCATATAAAGCATCATATTCTCAACAAACGCATAATTACTCAAGCATTGAGAATAACTCTACCACTTAACTAGGTATAAAATTAATCGTTTGGAAGAGTAACAGTTAATGCAGTATATAAAGAGGAAACGTATTTATTTATTACCTCTTTTTAATTAAATTCAAATAGTAACACCACAGAATAATTTCTGTTTGAACACCAGCGTATCCCAATAAACAAGAGAAGAAATTACAAACGTTAGTTTTTCGTAAAAAAATAATAAAATGTAGTTGCAGGATAAAACTAGCTATAAGCAGAATAAGCAACGCCCGTCATCATACGAAGAAGCAATAAAACTGTAAAGTTTATTGCAGCGACTGTGAAAGTTGGCAAAGGTTCACCGGCAACATAACAGTTTGGTCTTGTAACTGGTTGCACTTCTGGAGAGGTAGAATCTGCTTACAACTGTCGCAGCCAATGACAGTGATATCGACTGGTAAGATTACCTATCAAGTTGTTAACGTTCCAGAAAACGATCACTTTCCATACTAAAATTGGACTATTATTTAGACGTAACCTACATTATCACATTAAATTACATTATTTTATTATTTAGGCCAACTGACATGCCTACTTAAAAGTGCTACTGGTGTAAACAGAATACTATTTATAAGATGAATATTTAAGTGAGTTAGGCGGTGAAAGATTTAACAAAGAAATCTGTACGCTGAAGGTAGAAAGCTAGAAAAAGATAATGTCTGAATAAGCAAAGTTAATAGACTGAGAAATTCATACAAAAAATAGTGTAAGTAAAATATTGTGCTCTTACCAGGTTGTTTATAACAGCTGTGAATTTTTATCTCAGACTTTTTACAGTTATTGAAAACTTAAAAATTTTATTGCAAGAAAAAACAAACCTTTTTTATTTAGAACTCCGGAAACAGAATGCCATAAAACATGAAAAAATAGACACGATTACTTATACGGCTGCAAAAAATTGAGTTCATGATGTTTCACCTATTTTCACGTTAACATTTTTAGGCCTATTTTAACTTTTTGCACGATTTTAAATTTTCCATGTCGTGAATAATTAATTAGAAAGTTGCTGTGACAGTATACTCAAAGTTGGTTTGCGGATTTCATGACAAAATCGGAGGAGTACGAAAAAATTCATATAATTTTTTTTGAATACTGAAATAATTGCCAGATGCTAATCAGTAGGACTTGAACTAGGAAGTAAAATACGGTTTTCAGTAAAAAAATTGTATCACTTGTGGAGATCTCTGAATTCAGGGCAAAAGTTTCGCATATTGCTAATGGCATCGTTTGGACCAATTTCTTGCATTTGGAATGTGTTTTTGTTTTTGTTGATCTATAGGTATTATATTCTATGCTGCATTTTGCTCTTACCACACACAGCATTGACGAGAACGACACGACATTATGGGAATCCGACTGAAAATGTTTTTGTATTATCTGGGGCGGATCCTTGGAAAAGTAAATCTAGCCTGCAAATCTTGAAAAATTCTCTTAATGACAAATTATTTTATTTTTTCCAGTACCGGTAACTTTGGTTTATTTCCAAAACGTTATAAAATCCCGTTCAAAAACAATTAAAAAGAGAATTTCGAATACAAACTGATTTCGTGTGTGAAAGCAGAAACGAAAAGAAACAAAAAAAATTTTCTTTCTGTATTTGTTTCTCCGCGAAATGTATTTCCCTCAGAAGTACCTCTCTGGGTATGCCCTGACTATTATTGTGGCAGATTTAGTAGTAAATAAATAGGAATAGCTATGAAACAGTTTGAAAGAAGATCAAATCGGATTACCTTAGTGTCTAAGGTATCGTAAATCTACCTAAGATATGTAAGGTTACTTACTATATAAGGAAATTAAAATTCGAGAGTAGATTACTGCTTCAAGGAGCATGTTATAAGGTGTACAAGTAACTGCTGATCGAGCAATTTAAAATCTCTTAACGTTCCGTTTATGACATGTTTACAGCATATAACATTACTTTAACACTTTTATTTTGTTATCTATGTAACCGTGTGTGGTATTATTTCTTCCCTGGCCGCACTCATACAGAACGGAGTCGCGGCAAGATTGCAACAGTCGGCGCGTAGCACTCAAGTCGAAGATGACACTACGTTGGAATGGGAGATGCGTTGTCGGTCATCTTTGCAACACTAGACGCCTTCCGCTCTGTCTCTTGGACATATTCTGAAACTGTATTGTAGTCATGCCGACAGGTTACTGATCATTCAGTCACATTTATTTTTAATTCTACAACGATAAGCAATTATGCTAACAATAATGAATTCTGTGATTAATTAATTATGTAAATATACTAATTTGCATAATGAGCTCGTGTAATCACTCAATTAGGTTACTCATATCAACTGAACTGATTGAAGCTAAATAACACGTTAATTTCTTTATGTTAGCACAATTATTGCATGGAGACTCTAATTGTTGTATTAATAAAAACTACTATAAATCACTCAAATGCCATTACTTTCTTGTTCTGAGGTAATTTGACAATAATGAACGCATATATTCTGGATAAAATAAACACTTATTTATTTAACATCATATCATTAAATAAAGAGACTTCAATATATATAAAATATGGATGATTCCCTGTAAATACATTCATAAACTCATAAAAAGAACATAAAAGAACACATGTATATACATCAAATTACAATGTGAGTCCAATACGTTGTTTGCTGGAAAACATACACATACATATATAATACAATCGATATATAGAAACACGACTAAATCTTATACTAATGCGTTCATCGTTTGCCTCAGATGGATGGCGTTAATTATGTTTATCATGTTTAATTTAAATACTCAAGGGGTGTTTCTTGAAAAAAGAGACAGGACAGTAGAGTTCTTATGATAAGAATAGCATAAAGATTACTTGTTAGACGAATTATCCGATATTTCCATCGGCGTAACTCCTCCTCTCTGCTGGTCCATGTGTGGGAAGCTGCGTAGCTGTGATGTCACTGACACTCAACACACGCGGAACAGATTCACTCGCGCTGTGTGTGTATTCTGTTGATTCGGCTGTTACTGTTCGAGTCATGAAATTATGTGTCGTGAAGATAAGTTCATCGTTAACTATGGTGTATATTGTAACGCAACAGAAATGCTAGCATTCATGTTACATAAAAGACGGTTCACAGAATAATAAACAAATTGATATTTAAACCCATAATAGAACAGAGATCCAATAATTACAATTATAATCATAGACAAAATTAAATAAGGATGCAAGGTAGTGTTGACTAGAATAAACGAACCTGTAAGATAAATAATAGCTAATGATATATGTTTAATGAAAAGCAAAACAAAAAAATGAAACAATGACTTAATTTATGGTAATAACAAATAAGAATTTTGTGTTAAGAAGTATTATTTTATAACAAAAATGTTATGATAAAGTTTATGTGATGTTATATCAAATATGTGTTGAGTTAATGAAAAATAATGAAACAAGTTGTATTATTCAATGACTGTCGTAGAATGAAGTGTGAGGCAGTTAATCAATGTTCATAAATTCGAATTTTGTTGTATGTGATCAAGAGATCAAGATAAAATTGTTATTAGATATAGAAAAATAATTGTTTATATAAGTGCTAATAATTAAGATTTGATTGTATGTATGAATTTATATAAAAGAGACTATAGATGCCTAACAGACATAACCACAGGTAGATAAGTTTACAATAAAAGGCCTAATAGGCAAAACTACTATATAAACACTCATAACATAAAGATTAGGTGCATCAATTAATAACAATTAATAAATACGCTATGAAGAGCTAGAAAAAAAAAACATTCAATTAATAATAATATTTAATAAAATTTATACAAATAATAATAATACCATAATGCCATAATATCGATTGGTAAAATATAATATCGAAGGTGGATTAAATATAATAAAAAAGAAAAAAAACGGACTTATATCAAAAAACCAGTAGAATATGTGTATAAAATAATAAACCAACTATCGGCAAAGTTACATTCCGATAGGACAGCAAATTGATAAATAATAGATAAAAAATATATGAAAGAAACACTATATAGTCAAAACATGTGGAAGGCAGAAATTATTATATGTTGCTAGGGACGACAAATAAGAAAAAGAAGTTGTTGATTTTAGACAAGACAAGAATTGCTTTGAAAAACTGAACGTGGTGAGATTAAAAACCCAAGAATAATCTATTTAATCGTAATATTATAATTATCAGATACGATTATAAAGTACAAGATTCTCATGACAATAGTTACGTCTAACACCAATACAGATTAACCCAAATAACACTACAATCTGAAATAATAATAGAGGGTAAATAACTGAAGTCTACAAGAAAGAACTTGGACTGTCCCATATCCGGAGGGAATTGATGAGATATTAATCAAATAGAAAGAATTAACAGTAACACAACTCATAATATTCACAACACCAGAAATTATAACCTTGCAAATACATGGAACAACACTAATTGCTTCAACCGAAGGAAGAACTTATTTGGATCCTGACGGTGCAGAAGAAACATCAATCGGGCTGTAAATCAATCCAGAGAGCTGTATTCCGAAGTGGACAGGACAAGAATTACTCTTATTAAACCGAAGAAAGAAAAACCGTACTGCATAATCATCCAAACATTAAATTTAGCGATCAACCGCCTACACGATTTGCTTCGTTCGAGTCTGGTAAATTATATTATATTAATCATACTAAATACACAACACATAAATTTTGTAAATCTTGCATTCTTATCTATGTATTTTTAGTCTTCCCCATAGTTACAAGAACCTTCACACCCTGAATAAATTAAATACAAATCAAAACATAATATATAACCAAATATAAATAAAGGATTAAAATAATCAACAATCGATACCTGAAGTCTATAGTCCAAGCATATGTTAATTAGAACATATCTTATTTAATGTGAATTAAGTAAACAAATAAAGAACCTTTATATATTTGTCAAATCTTGTTATTTGGAGTATGGTTTAGTGAACTGGGAACAAAAAGTAACTGAATAAGTATAGAATAAATGGTTAATATAAACATCGAAATAACCTATAAGTTTCGTTGAGCTGATACTGCAGCGCTTATAGCGGAATTATCTGACACCAAAGAGGGAGCGTAAAATTACGAAATTAGACAGATCTCTCTTCAAGGTATAATAGGGTTGGATGAAATTGTAGAATAACGATTAAGTTGTTTAAGTTCTAGGCACACTAACACTGATAATTATTAAAGAGTTAAGTTAATATTAATTAATTGCATCCATATATTCCACAACTCCAAATATCTCCGAGATTTATATAATTAAAGTAATACAAAACAAATTGACAAACCCAACGGTGGGAATTTAAACCGTACGTACTCGGTCTATTACAAATTGACGCTCATAACGTGGGACCTAATTAGGTGACGCGAGAGAGTTATTACAATATGTCTGTCTGTCTATTGTTGAACTTCTGGTATGTACATTAATGTTTAGTGTTTTTGATGCCGTGGTGTAATTGTTCCAAATGATATTGTATCGCTCCGCCGCACTGTATAACGTTACGATTTCGTCGTCCGGTATTACATCAACGATAGTTCTACGCGTCGGTTATTGATGAAAGTGTGATTGGTTAGTTCAGTTCTGAATTTGAGTATAATAAAGAACTCTATAATTGTTAAGCACTGGCGTATGTCGCATGTTTTTAGACACTGTAGGTACACTATTACCGGATACGCGCCAATATCGAAATGTCTAAGTCACTTAGTTATATGTCGCGTAGCAAAGTTTCAAAGTCCCACTGCTGTCCGTATGTTAATCGAACTTTGACGACCGACTGTTGAAAGTTATAAATAGACTGTTTAAAAGTACGTGAAGACTGCTCAAAGTATATGATTGAAAATTTATGAAAGACCGTCCTCCCGCGTGCTCTGCAAACAGTTTTATCAAGCATCGTTTACCACAATGCACCCTTCTGGAAAACACGCCTCAAGTCGAACATGATAGGACAGAAGATCTCCTACCCTTATGCCAGACCATCGTTCTTCACTTCTCATTCGACGTTCCCGTTGCCATGCTGGCGACGGTCCTCTCCACCTGTTCTCTGGGTAGATGCTGGGTTGTGATTGGGTATCCTGTCTCCCCACGAGTTCGCGTCGAAAGCCTCCGTACTCTTTTCCTAGAACAGGAGCAATTTTCTTGGTTGTCCATCATGTCTTTGTCTAAGCGTCCTCCGGATCTCGCTGCAGTTCTCACGCAAACAATGTGTCGTATTTTGTTATTGTTTCGCTGTGCTCGACCCCTTTTCCGAACGCTGTCCTGGCGCAGCGTGTCGTCGGTTCCAAAACGGCACTCCTTCTCCCTGTCGTAAATATCCGTTGTCGCCAGTAAGACGTTCCCCTGCTGTGTACAAGTTCGATTCTATTCTTTTAGGTATCGATGTCCGTTCTCATATAGGGTACATACTATTGTGTGTCTTACACCCTTTTCTTATTACTGGTACACTTCAAATTATCCCGGCAGTGTGTCCGTCACAGTTTCACTCTAAATTGGTACTTGACATAGTTTCTTTTATCTTACATTTTGCAGGCTGTAAATCTCGTGTTTGAGTCGAGTCTGTCACGGCCAACCTTGTTCCCTATTGTAAAGCTATGTGAAGCGTATTTGTATTGTCCGAAGCAAACGTTCACTTGACACCTCGTCACACAGTTCCTTATTTATTGCTCGTGGCCTGAGTAGGGGTGTCTTGTTGAATGTAACGTCTTTTCGATCATGCTAAAATTTTTAAATTTTTGGTTGTTACATAAGTCCCCAAATCGGATTGGGTGTTGGATCAGCAGAAGACACTCTAATCCGATTTCTGCGCTCTGTGTTTGTTGTGGAAGTCCCCTCTGATAAAGTCGCGGTCATTGACCTACTTTCCTCTGCTTGGGGTATACGGGTATATATTCCCTATATTTTTTTGTAAACTAACTCTGGGAATTTATTGCCTTGCATCTGAGGAAGGATGAACGCATTTTTACACATTTGCATATCTAATTAGATATGGGGTTGTTTACAATAATAATAATAATAATAATAATAATAATAATAGCTGTGGATGGCTGTGTCATCCGCTTATAACCTAATACGTGAAATAATGGTTTTCGACATGAAATGCAATTATTCATGTATCGTTTAAATAGCATTACGATAGCTAATGTCCTTAGTCTATCTTGAACATTTAAAACACAATTTACGACCTGTAAATACATATTGATACATTCACTAATTATTATTGAGTATCACTCACAATACGTATTACTACCATCTATACTGATTATATTGATTATAAATTTATATACATTATTTAGGAACAATTAACAATTCATTTGAAATCATTATGATTATAGATAACTTCGTTTTATATCACTCAGATTTGATTAATTAAGCTAACATCATCGTGTGTCTATAAAACTCGTTATAACGTCTTTGGCAATTTATTGCTGCACATTCAATCGAACTTTTCGCATCATAAGTGTCTTTTCTATTTAAATTTCCATTAATACTGGCTATACACATGTAATTAACGTCGTTAGGTTGCCACATCGTGACTTAAGAACTCCTTGTACAAAAAATCTTTAAATTATACACTAATAAGATATACATCATACCGATTAGCTAGTTGGACCGGTTTTCGCGGGACATTCACCTTATGTGTTGGTCCGTCTTCTAGTCCACTAGTCTAACAGCTGATGCCACTTTCGTTTTCCTTCGAGACTTGTACTCTCGTCCCATAGTATTTCTTTAGCAACCGTACGTTGAAAATACCTCTCACTTTCCCATTGCTATCGCACTCAGTGAGCTCGTATGTTGCGTCACCAAGGACGCGATTAACCTTGTATGGTCCGGTGTATAACTCGAAAAACTTGTCGATCCTTTTCATTGCGGCGTCGGATTGGTGGTAGCTCCTTAACAGCACCTTATCGCAGATAGCAAATTTAGTAATATTCTTACCATCATTGATACGTTTAGCATATTTCTCTCTTTTGTCTTTTATTTTTACAAACACGTTGATATTTGAATTGTGTTTATTGTTGATGACATCTTTGTCCAGCCATCTCTCCCATGCGCGGGTCGGCTTCTTTCCTAAGTGCGCCTCGTGGGGTGTTATTTCTATTGTTTCGTGGTATGTTTCATTGATACATGTCTCAATTAATCCGACGTATCTTGACCACTTGCTATGCTGGTCGTGTACCAGGATCCTGAATAGATTTCCCAGTTGGCGGTTAATCCTTTCCGCTAAGTTCGCTCGAGGATTCCTTATCGCCGTATATCTTGGTTGTATTCCCAGCTCCTCGAGACCTTTAACCCATTTTTCTGCGGTAAATTGCGTGCCGTTGTCGGTTAAAATGACTTTCGGTCGTCCAAACTTCGTACAGTAGTCGTTGATTCGTCGTAGTGTCGTGGTGGTTGTCGCTCTTCTTAGTGTGAATAGTTTGACAAACTTTGTGAAGTTGTCCATCATGACAAGTAAGTATTTGACACCTCCTGTACCCGTTGGTAAGGGTCCATAGTAATCGACGCTCACGATGTCACCTCTAGCTGATGGTATCATGGCCTTTGTTCCGCCAAACAGCATCCTGTTGTTCGTATCCTTGTACCGTTGGCATGAGTCACAAGTTTGGATATATACTTTCACTTTCTTGATCAAGCTGTCAATCGTGAAGTGCTCCTATAACATTTTTATACACCTTTTCGGGCCTAGGTGTCCGTACATTTGGTGTATCTCTGCAATTAGATCCTTCGACACGCTGTCAGGAATGTATAGTTTCCATTCGCCACGTCGTCGTCGGTACAACTTATTATTAACAATTTTATAAAATTTACCCAATTTATTATCTACATCGTTATTCTTAATCTTATCTATGAGCGTTCCGAGTTTGGCATCTTCATTTTGGTATTTGCCGATATCTCTAATTATTTTACCTAATTGTTGACTCATTTTAATAACTAGGTGATTAATCAAATATTCGTGCGTTTCCTCGTTTGTCTCGTGTTGTTCCGTGTCAGCCGGGTATCTACTCAGTATGTCCGCAACGACATTATCCTTTCCTTTGCAGTGGATAATGTCGAAATTGTATTCCTGTATGGCGAGAATCCATCTTGTAATTCTGGAATTGTTTAAGTGGCACTTGTGCATGAATGTTAACGCTTTATTGTCCGTGATTATCGTTAGTGGCTGGCCAAGTATGTACATACGAAACTTATCCAGACATCTAACGATACTTAGGAGCTCTTTCTCCGTCGTGAAATAATTGCGTTCTGCTCCCTTAAATGTCTTGCTTGTAAAAGCGATCACGCCGATTTCTCCTTCTTCATCGATCTGGTAAAGCTGGCCACCATACGCAAAATTACTAGCGTCACACTGAATATAGTACCTTTGGTTCGGCCGTGGGAACCGTAGAGTTACTGTGTCTATAAATAAATTCTTGACTCTCTGGAAACACTCGTCCACTTCCCTTGTCCATGAAAACTTTCGTCCTCCTTTCAGCAGTTCATGTAAAGGTTGCGTTGTTTCTGCGTATTTACTCGAGAATCTATTATAAAAATTGGTAAGACCAAGGAAACCTTTGAGTTGTTTTGTATTCTTCGGTGCTGGGAAATCCATAATCGCCTTTACCTTGTCATCGGTTGCTTGTATCCCTTTTGTTGTAAGGCGATAACCAAGGAAGGAGATTTCTCGTCTGAAGAATTGTGACTTGGTGAGGTTGACAGTGATATTTGCTTTATTGAGGTTGTTTAGCAACGTTTCTAAATGATTTAAGTGTGTTTGTATATTATTGGAGTAACACAAGCAGTCGTCCACGTAGATGATCGTGTTCTTCTTGACCTCCTCCTCGAGGGCCACATCCAATCCACGTGTCAACGCCGCAGAGCTGGTGCTAAGTCCAAATGGTGTCACTGTGAATCGGTAGCACCTCCCTTCATGCATAAACGCAGTGAAATCCCTACACTCTTGTTTTAATGGGACTTGCCAGAAGCTACTGGATAAATCGACTGTCGACAAGTACTGCATATCACCACATCTAGCCAATATCTCATTTACCGGGGACACTCCTTCGTAATCGAGCACGGTCACGCTGTTCACTTTCCTTGCATCAAGGCATAGCGAACCCTCCCATCCTTCTTGATAACTGTCACGATTGGGTTGACGTACGGGCTGGCGCAACGTTCGATTACTCCATATCGTAACATCCGGTTAATATCCTCGTTCACCTTGTCTCTGTAAGCAAGCGGCACAGGCCACCCTCGTTGAAAGTAAGGTGTCCTGTCCGTAACGTGAAACTCGTGCGTGTAACCCTCTATTCTTCCCGGGCACTCCCTAAAAACATTCCGGTTCCTTACCAAAATCTCCTTCAGGCGTTGCAGTATTCCTTCATCCACGCAGTCTATGCTCCCAATCTTTTCATCGATGCATCGCAGTACTTCCTCTTCTTCTTCACTGTTTATCACGTCAATATTCATGATTGGTATAATGTGCTCCCCATCATCAGTATCGCTTTTTAAACTAACTACTTTGTTTCCGATGTCGATGCGACACCCAACTTCTTGTAAAAAACTAATTCCTAGTATACACGGTTTCACTAATTCTGGTATTATCAAAAACACACATTCATATCGGATACTATCAATCTCAATGTCACACAATATTTGTCTCTTAACTAATTTGGATTTATTTCCTACAGCACTTATTATAAATGTATTCGTTACGGGTAGTGTCTCATATGGTCCTATACTCTTCTTATGATTATTAAACCACGTCTCCGATAATCCGTTGACGAGACAACCGGTATCAAGCAGAGCTTCCACAATTACATCATTATTAAATTTAATAGTAATTTCGGGACATTTCAATATTTGTTTATTGATAATCTCGTCGTCCTCTTGTAGTAGGTCCTTTCGTAAATCAGGTAATAATATATTTACATTCTCACTCGGAAGTAAGTCGCTTAAAATTTTTATCTTCTTCCCTCGTTTGACATATTTTTTGTTGTTGTTGTTGTTGTCGCTGTTACCGCTCGCCCTTGGGGTGGTGTCAATGACCGTCCTACTCGGTCCCGCCTCTGCTGGCGTAAACTGCACCGTATTGACGTATTGTTTGTTGTCAAAACGACCCCTTGGCTGCCGGTCACTTTCACTTTTGTTATATTGTGTCTCCCTCTCTCTCAGGTTGTTTTTTCCTTCGTTGTAGGGTCTATAATGTGGCCTGCGAGTGTTATCTCCGCTTGACTGTATACTCGTAAATTCCGTAATCAACGCTTCAAAATTCGGTATACTTGTGATACCACGTGTGACCACGGCGAGCTGCAAGTCCTTACCAAAGTGGCGAGCTAATTTTCTGATCAGCTGGGTATCGGTTAATGCTGGTGACAGTTGCCGACTTTCCAGTAAAATCCGTTCTACATACTGGACAGCTGTGATTGGTCCATTCCACTCATATCTGCCGTACTCCAGATTGTCGCGTATATTGTCCTGACGTTCTTGACCCCAGTACTTCAAGGTGAAGGCTTCTTTAAATTCTTCGTACGTGGAGATTTGATTCCGTATGACACGCCACCATATTCCAGCGTCCATCTCCAAGTGTCTCCCGATCCATTTAATGTCACTGTTGTTGTAGTACTGTTCTTGGATCTCTGACAATTCCTTCAGGAACTCCATTGGGAAACTGTCAGTGCCGTTGTACTTTAATTCTGTATGTGTGTGTGTCCGTTAATTCTACTGATTATCCCCGACTCACCTTCAACTAGCTGACGCTGTAGTCGTTCTATCTGGGACTTTAATTCGTTGATTCGAGTGGTTTTCTCTCTGGTGCTCTCATCTACCTCACTGATCTTCTGCTGCATTGTGTTGTTTACGTCTCCCTTTTCCTGTTGTAATTGTCTTACTGTTTGGAATAGCTCGACTCTCAATTCCTCCTGCTTCTTGTGATTTTCTTTTGCGTGTGTTTCTACTCTGTTGTGGATCTTTTTGATGCTTGTTTGAGTATTTTGGGCAACACTCTTTAGTTCCTGTCGGTCTAATTCTCTTGTTTCTCGTACCTCTTCGAATTTCTTGTCGGTGTCGTCCTTTAACTCTTTTATGATCTCGTTCTGCTGCTTCTGTACCTCGTCTATCTTCTTGTCACAATTATTTATGTATTCGCGCATTTCTGCTCGTATTTGTGTAAAATTTTCATTCTGCTTCTCTAACTTTTCATTAATTTCTTCCTTTTGCTTTTCAAACTTTTCTTCTAATTTCTCGAATTTTCCATTCACTTCTCTAAAATTTTCATTCATCATCTTAAGGCTTTCACTCTGTGCCCGCATGAGATCCATAAGTGAACGCATTGTCACTTCTTCCTGCGGTTGTTGTTGGGGCTCCTGTCCCCGCGCTCTGACGTCTGACGTCTCCTCGGTCATTTGTGAATAAGTTGGTGATTCCTCTCGTTCGACATCAGGTACTCCCTGTTGGTTATTAATATCGAAACTCATGGAATCGGTACTACTGGTCGTCATTTTTGCAGCCTTACTCCGCGTTAACATTCAGTCCCAGTCCAACTAGCTTCACACTAATAATATTTGTTCTTACAACTAACATGAAATATTAATATATATGCTTATCCTATCTCTACTGCCTGCTCTTTGCCGTGCGATGGGCGCCAAGTACAACGATAAGCAATTATGCTAACAATAATGAATTAATTAATCTGTGATTAATTAATTATGTAAATATACTAATTTGCATAATGAGCTCGTGTAATCACTCAATTAGGTTACTCATATCAACTGAACTGATTGAAGCTAAATAACACGTTAATTTCTTTATGTTAGCACAATTATTGCATGGAGACTCTAATTGTTGTATTAATAAAAACTACTATAAATCACTCAAATGCCATTACTTTCTTGTTCTGAGGTAATTTGACAATAATGAACGCATATATTCAGGATAAAATAAACACTTATTTATTTAACATCATATCATTAAATAAAGAGACTTCAATATATATAAAATATGGATGATTCCCTGTAAATACATTCATAAACTCATAAAAAGAACATAAAAGAACACATGTATATACATCAAATTACAATGTGAGTCCAATACGTTGTTTGCTGGAAAACATACACATACATATATAATACAATCGATATATAGAAACACGACTAAATCTTATACTAATGCGTTCATCGTTTGCCTCAGATGGATGGCGTCAATTATGTTTATCATGTTTAATTTAAATACTCAAGGGGTGTTTCTTGAAAAAAGAGACAGGACAGTAGAGTTCTTATGATAAGAATAGCATAAATATTACTTGTTAGACGAATTATCCGATATTTCCATCGGCGTAACTCCTCCTCTCTGCTGGTCCATGTGTGGGAAGCTGCGTAGCTGTGATGTCACTGACACTCAACACACGCGGAACAGATTCACTCGCGCTGTGTGTGTATTCTGTTGATTCGGCTGTTACTGTTCGAGTCATGAAATTATGTGTCGTGAAGATAAGTTCATCGTTAACTATGGTGTATATGTCTGTCTGTCTATTGTTGAACTTCTGGTATGTACATTAATGTTTAGTGTTTTTGATGCCGTGGTGTAATTGTTCCAAATGATATTGTATCGCTCCGCCGCACTGTATAACGTTACGATTTCGTCGTCCGGTATTACATCAACGATAGTTCTACGCGTCGGTTATTGATGAAAGTGTGATTGGTTAGTTCAGTTCTGAATTTGAGTATAATAAAGAACTCTATAATTGTTAAGCACTGGCGTATGTCGCATGTTTTTAGACACTGTAGGTACACTATTACCGGATACGCGCCAATATCGAAATGTCTAAGTCACTTAGTTATATGTCGCGTAGCAAAGTTTCAAAGTCCCACTGCTGTCCGTATGTTAATCGAACTTTGACGACCGACTGTTGAAAGTTATAAATAGACTGTTTAAAAGTACGTGAAGACTGCTCAAAGTATATGATTGAAAATTTATGAAAGACCGTCCTCCCGCGTGCTCTGCAAACAGTTTTTATCAAGCATCGTTTACCACAATGCACCCTTCTGGAAAACACGCCTCAAGTCGAACATGATAGGACAGAAGATCTCCTACCCTTATGCCAGACCATCGTTCTTCACTTCTCATTCGACGTTCCCGTTGCCATGCTGGCGACGGTCCTCTCCACCTGTTCTCTGGGTAAATGCTGGGTTGTGATTGGGTATCCTGTCTCCCCACGAGTTCGCGTCGAAAGCCTCCGTACTCTTTTCTTAGAACAGGAGCAATTTTCTTGGTTGTCCATCATGTCTTTGTCTAAGCGTACTCCGGATCTCGCTGCAGTTCTCACGCAAACAATGTGTCGTATTTTGTTATTGTTTCGCGGTGCTCGACCCCTTTTCCGAACGCTGTCCTGGCGCAGCGTGTCGTCGTTTCCAAAACGGCACTCCTTCTCCCTGTCGTAAATATCCGTTGTCGCCAGTAAGACGTTCCCCTGCTGTGTACAAGTTCGATTCTATTCTTTTAGGTATCGATGTCCGTTCTCATATAGGGTACATACTATTGTGTGTCTTACACCCTTTTCTTATTACTGGTACACTTCAAATTATCCCGGCAGTGTGTCCGTCACAGTTTCACTCTAAATTGGTACTTGACATAGTTTCTTTTATCTTACATTTTGCAGGCTGTAAATCTCGTGTTTGAGTCGAGTCTGTCACGGCCAACCTTGTTCCCTATTGTAAAGCTATGTGAAGCGTATTTGTATTGTCCGAAGCAAACGTTCACTTGACACCTCGTCACACAGTTCCTTATTTATTGCTCGTGGCCTGAGTAGGGGTGTCTTGTTGAATGTAACGTCTTTTCGATCATGCTAAAATTTTTAAATTTTTGGTTGTTACAATTCGAAGAAAATGAATAATTCTAATTACGTCTATCGGCAAACACTATTGCAATAATAAACTCGTGCCAAAGCTGGAACCGATATCTGAAGGACAAACAGGAAGCTATATCAGGGTCAAGGTTCACGAATTCTATCGCAATTGCTGTGCTTTTCAACCAGACGCCTGAAAGTTTTTATTACTTGCGATTATTTCTTCTACTATACGCCACGTCTAGTCTAGTAACGTCGGTTGCTGTACCTGGCGTAAAAAATCTGTATGACGTTTTAGTCGCAACACCTGTTCCTGTTAATAATAATAAAAAACACAGTTTTTCGGTTCAACGCATGTCTTTTTATTACTTTTACCACCATGCGTTTCACCCTTACAACGATGAGGCAGCCTCAGTGCTTCAGTCAAGACACTCAGGAGGCCTCTTCGCAGTGCGAGCAAAAAGAGATGTTAAAAGTATTAAAAAATTGCGTTATTTATTATTTAAAAAGCTGTTAAAATAGCATTATTATTATAAACCACGAAAGTTTACGAGAGAGATTTGTTCCTGTTTTTCTATCTGTCGTGGACCTTGTGTCTAGTCTTGACCTCTACTTCTGGGATTTCTAAGCTTGCTGAACTGAATAGGCCTATACATTACTTACAAATGTTCCTAAATACTGTCATGCGAAGCAGTAAACATTAAGCGGCTGTAGAATGTATTAAGAAGAAAACAGAATGCTGGAATCATCAATTATATCTTTCTCTGTTTCTTTCTGTATTACAAGAATACAAGAAATGTAATTGTTTATTAATAAATGTTTTACTTACTACTCATTATACTTTCTTAATTGTAAGCTACAGTTTCAGTTATTTTAATCAAAATTAGCGGATTCCGATTTCGCTTTTGCCTCGTGTGTATGCGAATAACTCACACGAGGTTTATCATTAACATAAAACTCTTCAGAGCAGCAATTTTTAAAATTAAAGTTTAATCGAAAATCACATTTTATTACAAAAAACATGGAGTCTACAAAGAACGTATACAGTGATGAATTTTGACTAAACTTGAATTGCAGTCTGTTTCGTGAAATAAATTCAAAAAGTTAACAATTTAGAGAACTTCTTTGAACACAGTATTTGAAATTAATATACGAGCTTCCAAGCTTGGAATTTCCACCCTTGAAAACTTATTTGAAAGTGCTGGGTCAAGCAATTGTATTCTTAGTTTACAGAAGTACAAACAATTGTAATCGTTAATAAATTAATTACCTTAATTATCCGCCGTGTGATTTCTTATGCTTCGTCTATGACGCGTTTCGGAGCGTATGCTCCATCATCATATATTAAAAAGTTAAAACTGTCACTCTTGCGAGATCGTTAAAAAGTTAAAATGTCAAGATTTGCATATGAACCGTACGCGGATTTGGGTGCGCACCCGTTCAAGTTCATTCTGCCACTGAGCGGTTGCTACCTTATCGTAGCCCCAGCAAGCAGACTCAAGGCAGTATCGTACAATCGGTTGGATACAAAGTTCAGGTGGTCATTTAACACGATATCGCGACGACAGATACATTAACACGATACACGATACATTGGACAGACTGGGAGAGGTTTCCTTAAACGATTTCGAGAACATTTACCTAAGAAAATAAGAAACATTGACAACATCAAATCAAATTACGCCCGACACCTGAATTATATTTATATAATTAAAACCCATTACATTTAGGATGCATGCTGTGGAATTCAGCTTGTACTCAATGCACCCACTACATTAAAAAGTATCGAGGATACTTAGATAATAATTAAGTAGTCTTTTGCAAAATCTCTATTCCGTCTTAAAAAAAAATATGTTTTACAAAACAAAAAAAGTTACTCATTAGGAAATGGTAATTGAAGATTAAAATACATGTTCTCACTTTCCATGGGGGCTACATCACAAGGGTACATTTACTCCCTTAACCTGTATGTAAACTTTTTCTAAAAAATTAATACATTTTATTAATTATATTAAAAATGGATTTATAATAGTCTCAGAATATTAATGTTAATTTAAATCATGTCCTATTTTTACAGACAGACACTTAGCGAATTTAATTAAAAATCAGAGAGTCATAAGTACAAGTTGGGTATCATTTCACGAAGAAACAGGTGATACCGATCTTTGCGGGAGAATCGAAATAATTGTTAGTAGACACATATTGGCTACGGAAGCTTCAGTAATTACAGAATAACATTATTCTATGTCTGGTGAATGTAGCAAATAAATAACATCACTTATTGCTAGTTACGTGAAATATCTTAGGCATCAATGTTCTGTATGGACAGTAAAGCCGTACGGTGAGCGTACGTAGGGTGTAAGGTGATACAGCAAGCCGGTGGAATTCAGAAAGTTGGCCAGCGTTCAAGGAAATTAAACTCCACCTGATATAGCCTACCTCACAGACAGTCGTAGCAGGATGATATCTTTAACTTTTCTAGCTTGCATTTTTTTTAGAACGCTCTTGTTACTCCTGACATCAATCCAATTATATTTATGCGGGTTACGATGACTTTAATTTTTAGTGGGGGTTGAAGCAGGAGTGCCTTTCAAGGCTGACACGCTTGGCAACTTCAGGGACCACCACCGCCGCCCTTATAATTTAATCTAATCTAATTTAAATTTGTTGCGTACAGTGAAGTTGTTTTCAGAGTAAAATTGATTTTCCGTGGAGATACTTCGACCCCCCCCTCCTACACAGCTAGAAAGAATTCAGAAAAAGGTATTTAGATTGCGAGAGCGAAGTAACCCCCCACCGTAAAGGGCGATAACAATATAATTCAGCGTCGTATTCTTTGTTTGTTTGTTTGTTAGAGAAACATTTCTATTCGCGTTCAGTTCTTTGTTTAATGAATTAAATCCTTTATGTCGTTTAGAAAAGTCGTTTGTTGCTGTTCAGAAGTATGCATTGCTCGTTGACGGTCACTCCAATTAGTCGCCCAATTATGTTATCGTTAAGGTTACGTAGATTTTCCTTCTCTATTTTTTTTTTTTTACATCTTCGTAAACAAGATTTCCTATTTAATCTTGGTGAATTAACATGATAATTTGAGGTTTTCTAAAAGGAAACAAATTCACAAAGGAATAAATGAAGAAGTATACATGATGCGCGATATATACCACATCACAACGATACGGATCACAAAATATTTTGGTTTGACAGTAGTCATTTTCAGTCTTCTGGCAAAGAAATGCAGAAATATATTCGTGTATATTAAATCATATTCTTTTTTTCTTATTTAATTTATGCCTTCCTTCTTATTAGCTATAACAATTCATTCGCCAAATAATAAACAATTACATATCTCAACACTGAAGGTTTCGAATCTTTAAAATTCCGTAAGATGTATCTACTGGATTCGTACGAGGGTATTAATATAAAGTTCAAGTTCTTTTTTCACCTCATAAAGCAATATTTATGGTAAGTAACAGTATAGAAAACATTGTCGGAAACTGACGAAGATCTTTCCGACCTTAAAAAGAGATTTTGTCTCTATTTATGACATCCTGAAGGTGACTTATGGTAAGCTGTGCTGCACCTTCCACATAGTACCAAGCAGATAATTTGTCGATGATATACTAGTCTCCTCTTCTTTTTTCACCATATCGATTTTTGTTGTCTTCTTTCTCGTTTTTATCGTTTTTAATAAGAAAGACACGAATAAGAAACGTCAGAAATCAAACTAAACAAAAGGAAACAAATTTATGGAAAAACTGCTGAGATTCAAAAATGGGGAAAACAAAAAAAATGTCCTCTTTCAGTGTGCTATTTATAAACCATTATGTAAAAGACAGCTGAGACTTCTACAGATAGAGATGTCGTGGCTCTGCAGACAGCTAGAGGTGCTGTACCCAAACCTGTAAACGAAGAAAAAGAGGAAATGTACAGCGTTTTATGAAATCTACAGTTTAAATCAGTCTGGTTGTTACAGTTTAGATTAACCTAAACGGTAAGTCTTACACATAGTCTCCAGTGGGGATTTCAGATGGTTAGGAAAAGCACCGACTCTAAGCGCAATATAATCACATGTACATAAAACTCCAATGCTAGAAAGTAATTAAAACGTACGCACTTGTTTGTGTTGCTGTAAGAAAAATATTCAACAAGTGTAATTAGTATGAGGGTTAAAAAAGTGTCGTTTAGAAAGCTGTGATTCTACTTACTAGTTTTAAAAAAGTTATAATTTCTACAGTCAGTACCCGGTACAGCCTAATCACTCATAAAGCACGGACTGACACTTCATGGATATAAACAGAAGCACACCGGCACTTGCCTTGGCTTGAAACTTCCAGTCCAAAAGCTAATCTCTAACAGTGACAACTAAAACAGCAAACAAAAGAAAAAAAATAGCCGCACTTTCACTGAGCCGGGATACTGCTACCGGCTTAAAGCACTACTAAAGAGTGCTTGCTTTTTTGCGTCGCGTCTCTGAGAACCAGGTGCTGTACAGTTTAGATTGTTATAAGTTTGAGTATTTCTAACTGTAGCCTAATATGAAAAAGAAGGCTAGATAATGAAAGCGTAATTATGAAATCCTAAACAAATGCTAAGATATCTGAAATTATGGGGCCAACTCATTCTTAATGCACATAGCCTAAGCATTTTTTGAAGTGGCTGCCTTGGGGACAGAGCGGTTAAAACAGCGCACAGAACTGGAAGTGAAGTGGTATTAATGCCATTGATCAAATCAAGTCATCAATATCATTTTGACTAGAAGATAGGTGTCAAATGCGTCGCCGATTTTCAAAAGATGAGAGACAAGAAGGCGTGTGAAACAGTTTTTTGGTGACAAAAATAATGTTGGTTACGTAATGATTCATTTACTTTTGCTTGATTTTCTTTAGGCAAGCACTCCTTGCGTCGCTTGCTCTGAGAATTCGCGTCTGATAGTCTCAGTACAATAACTGAAGTAGACGTCTGTTGGCTGCTGTTCCCATACTAGATCTGTTCATTTCATTGTTTGCTACCGTTTTGTTTGAAGATTTATAAGCGTAGAGCAAAGCTAGGTTTCAGAAGTACTTTTCTGCTGTTCTATAACAAGCTTCCGGTAAACGTGTTGTATTGAAATACCGAACATTTTCTGCGAACGGTGACATTTTGTTTTTAATTTCGTTCGTATAGCCTTGTTGCAGTCGAAACAATGTGGCACGAGAAACTTCAAAACGAATTCAAAATATTATTGTTTGAAGATCAATATTATTATCAACGATATATTATTGTTTTAGACTAATAATAAAGTTTCTTTTGAAGACAAAGAGACTACTACTGGTGAGCGAAGAAACCAATACCTGAACTGTCTGTCGTAAATAAAAGACAGCCTAATATATCTAACATTTACTAAATTAATAATTTAAATGATAAATTAGGACGTCTAGAAAACGAAAAGTATTTCAAGTTATGTTTTAATCGCCGAACATGGCAACTATTTTTTTTTTTCTTGACATTATATTCGTTATGATGTTGAAAACTGAAAGTTATGAACGGTTCAGTGATTATGACGTTATAAACTATGGCTCATGGAACATCTTAACTTAAATATCATCTTACCTCGTAAAACTGTAAGTAATCAAATAAATAAATTTACATATATATTCAAACACTTTTTGCTAAAGTTTTTCTCCTTGATATGTAAAATACTTAATATTAAACTAACGTAGGAACTATACAAGCTGTATAAAGACAATGATCTGGCTACCATCACCCGACTGCGTAGATTGCAATGGGCAGGACACATCATCATCATGTAAGGCAACCGAATACCTAGGAAGGTACTGTTTAGTCAAATCGAGGGTAGAAGGTCTGTCGGAAGACCTAAGAAACGCTGGATTGACGCAATGGCGGGAGATGCTGATGCTTTACTTAAAATAAAACGATGGACATCCTTGTGGCCAAGGACAGGGAAAAATGGACTCGGATGTTTATGGAGGCTAAGGTTCGATTACGAACTGTTCCTACACCACAGAAGAAGAAGAAGATACTAACGTACAACGAAGATGTTTTTTCCTTACTTGCGACGTATTTCGAGCATTAAGCACTATGTTTATCATCGGCCATGTTGGTTTACATTCTGAATGAAAATTGAATGAAAACTAACGTGGTTGATTTGAGCATACTGCTTAATCCGTGAAACATGTACCAAGTAAGCAAAAAACATCTTGGGTTTACATTAGTATAGTATTAAGGTGTGTGTGTGTGCACGACCTTAATAAAACGAACTACACTAAAGTCAACGTAGTGAAGATAAGAAATACTAATGATATTCATAATGTTTACAAATATTGTATTTAATGTTATCCATATCCCTCTGTGCCTCGATAGAAGCAAACGTATGTTATTTATGTTTTTGTATGTTACTGAAGTGCGGCACCGAGTGCCAACTCATTATCCCTAATTTCGTTAATTAGCTGCTCTGAATGAATCCACATTTGCCCTTAAGTAAAGCATTGAGCCTTTACATGAATACCGAACACGCAGCGGCGAAATCTTGAGATCGCTGGCTTTTAATTCGCACGTCACTGGGAGGCAATACAAGCTGTTTAGCAATACGTAGTTATGTATGCGCTTATAATCACCAGTAATCTCATAAAATATTATGCAACGCAGCCACGCTAACAAGCTAACTCCAGTACATTTTAAATATAAGATGAAAGACCGGGGGGGGGGAGAGGGAGAGACCCCATTCCATTTTCCAACCCCTTTTGAATGATGACTGAGTGGTGAGGGAGTAACTCAACACGTGATCGTCCACCCCCTGCCAAATGGGCCACTCTATCATCCTACCCTACCCTACCCAACCTTCCCTGCGTTGAATGCATCCTTTCCTATTTCTTTATCTGTGTCCTATTTTCTTTTACTTCGGCGGTTTTCTTTCTACCGGTGTACTGACATAATGCATAAATCTTGTGTACAGAGTTTGTTAAGCATTTTGGACTTCTTTCTTATACGTATTTAAAGAAGACGCATTTTCTTGAGCTATACGTTTTCCAACGTCGTGAGTTTCTTATTTTTATATTTTCCTGTTCTTTATACGCTATATACGTTACGGTACGCTTTATACTTTCGCAAAATAGAATTTTCCTCATACACAGTGAATGAAAATAATAACAGTACATTCACAATAATAAAAGAATAACAAAACTTCTTATCGCTTATGAAAAATGTTTTTGCTTTACTCCTTTTTGTTTATTAATGACTAAGTAGGGGTAGTAGTAACGAAAACCGTCATTACAAGTAAACAGTATACCGATATTACAAAAACAATATTCATAATTGGTACTGAGTACGCCTACAACAAACAATACGAACAAGTACAATAAAATATCGGTATGGAGAACCATACATGACTTCCATGTTCTAAGATTTATATTTAAAATCATTTACGAAATGAAATGTTTCCATAGAAACTACTTCTTTCCACTTATTGCTTCAGCCTTAACCACAGTACTGTGGTCACTAACGTATACCACCACACGTTATCGCACTCGATTTTCACTTATGATGGCAGTCGACGGCACTGCCGAAACGTCTGGTTTTGCAGAAAACATTGGACTACGGCCAAACAGCCCGGGAAGGAATTTTAACAACAAACTACTACTTTGTTGCCGATAACGTAGTACACATATAAAAATTATCCCCTCCCCCTTCAACTATAATTTTCATTTATAGAAAATTACCCCCACCCCGTTCAACTAGCCGCTTCATTTATAGATATTTCATCTACGTTTCTACAGTGGATTATTAAGATCTTCTTATCAGGATACTTTATTTATCAAAATTAAGTACTTTACTCTTGTTACAACAAAAAATGTTTCAGGTAAACTGCCCTTTCCCTTAACCGATCTTCACCAAAATCAAAAGGCCTTGAGTGTTCTAAAACTCAGGCACACATGTAAAAAATTATTTGATTCTGTTTGAATTTACGGCAGTAATCGTTCGTCATGAAAATATTTCTCTTGTTACAACATAAAATGTTGCGGTTAAACTACCCCTTTCCCTTAACCGATCTTCACCAAAATCAACAGCCCTTGAATTCTCTACAATTTAGGGACGTATGCATAAACTTATTTGATTATGTTTGAATTTACGGCAGTTATCGTTCGTCATAGAAAAAATTAACCTTGTTATCACATAAAACGTTGCAGGAAAACTACCCCTTTCCCTTAACCGATCTTCACCGAAAACAATAGGTGTTGAGAACTCTATAATTCAGGGCTGTATGCGAAACATTACTTGATTCTGTTTGAATTTGCGGCTGTTATCGTTTGCCATAGAACAAAATTACCCTTATTAAAACATAAAACGTTGCAGGTAAACTACCCCTTTCTCTCAATCGATCTTCACCAAAAACAATAGATCTTGAGAACTCTACAATTCAGGGCTGTATGAGAAAAATTATTTGATTCTGTTTGACACACACACACACACACACACACACACACACACACACACACACACACACACACACACACACACACACACACACACACACACACACACGTACACTTTTCGAAAATGACTTTTTTTTCATGTTTTGAGGGTAGTACAATCAGAATCTGCAATAATCTCGACCACGATTTTTTTTGCCATCACCATACTTCCATTTCCATATGGAACATGGAAGTAATAAAACGAATTACAATATTAAGTTTACTTGTTTTTGAGTTTTGTTTGAATTAAAATAATACAAATTGGGTAGAAACCCAATTCCCCAATTCACCCCAATCTCTACCTCATCAGTGGGATCAATTGGCGGACACCGTGCCAATTGTTTCAGACACTGACGATGACCTCCGATGGTGGGGCCGAAACGCGTGTCAGCAACAACTGTGGATCACGGCCTAACAGCCCGGCTAAAAATTTTAGTACTGTAGTTTTAAAAATACTAATTGTACTATATTAGAAGTATGTACCGGGCTGTTTGGCCGCGGTCCAGGGTTTACAGACAAACCAAACGTTTCGGCAGTACCACTGGCTACCATCTTCAGTGGAATAAGAGTCTACCCAACGCGGGTAACCTCACCACAGTACTGTGGGCCTGACGTTTGACACCCCGCGTTGGGTAGACTCTTATTCCACTGAAGATGGTAGCCAGTGGTGCTGCCGAAACGTTTGGTTTGTTTGTAAACCCTGGACCACGGCCAAATAGCCCGGTGCATACTTCTAATATAACTGACACAGGCCGTGAAAGCCTTAGAACAATATTACTAATTGTACTAATTTCACAGAGTGTGCTATACCTGAGCAACCGATGAATACTGTCTTAGTTAGTCTCACTGAAAGGTTTCCGACACTATAGTACGGGACTTAACCATAATAAGCTTCGAGGTTACACAATATTAACAGCTCTTCCCCGCCCCTCGCCCTCCAGCGTTGTCGCACGTTACATTTGGTTATGCGTAGGCAAAGGCGGGGAGGGGAGGTATGTTGCAAACACTGGCAATACCGCAGTGGCCTCGAAGCTTATTACGATACGTCTCACATGATAACGTTCTGTATGCATGTAAAGCACACGTGTATAAGTGATCTAGTAGTATAACTACACCGTGCCTACGATGCCGTGGTTCCTCATTACTTAAACACACCGTAAAGCAGAACTTTTTTAAGACCAACATTTTTTATGTTCGTTTCGGCACTTGTTCATTTATATGAACATATTTTTTTTTAGTTTATCTCCACAACGAAGGTAAAATGGACGTAAAATATATACGGCGCAATAAAAACAGGTGTAATACCGATTTTACGTATGACCGCCTTTAAAACTGTCTTACGGTATGTCGTTTTTTCACGCGTTTTATTGCACACAATTCGTTTGATAAATTTCAGTTCAATCTAAAAGTTCACATCACCTTCCGTACGTAATATGATTTTCATATGCAATCTTGGGGTCATTGCGTTTTACGGAGCAAATTTTTGTGACTAGATTTATGTTTTCCTGTCATCACGCAGTGGTAGAGTTAATGAGGTATAATCAACATGTAGGCGTATTTGCTGTTTTAATGTGTGCTATGTGCATTTGTGTACATCGTTTGGTGAACGAGAGAAACAAGTTCCCAGTTTTAACTAAACCATTGGCATATGTCTGCCTTATCTGCTAGTATTATTGTATTTTTATCTTTTTAATTGACCTGACGTACATTTCACTGTATAGCCTATATATCAGTATCTTCAAAGGTTTGTAAATGAATTAACAAATTTATTTGATATAAATTAAATTAATTTATTATTAACTTAATATATAATACTGCAAGAAACTCATCGAGTTACTTATATAGAAATTATATATATTCAAACACTTTTACTACAGATCTTTTCTTGATAATATGTAAATTACTTAATATTATACTTAAGTACAATCAAGATGTTTTTTCCTTACTTGCAACATGTTTCGACCATTAAGCAGACGCTCATCATCTGCCATGTTTGTTTACATTCAGAATATACAGTCCCACGATAACGTTTCAATGGATCAACCGATTTTCGTAAAATCTGGCACGCGTGACCACACTTTTAACCCACAGAACCCTATTTTTTGTAGCCCCAAAAATAAAAGGCAGGAAGAAAAAGGGCGAAGTTTTGAAAAAATTGCAAAAATCCTTGAGTTTATCAAAATAACGAGAACTTTAACTACAATCTGAATATAATGTTTAGGTTTGGCAACTTCAAAATTTCGGGACACCAAGGCTCAAAATGTGTGCCAGAATAGAAAAAAATTGCAAAAAAACATTCTAGATGTCAAATTAAACTGAATTTTAACCAGACTGTGAATATGGTATTTACAGAGATTTCTTATAATTTAAGAACATAATGGCCTTGAAAAAATTTAAAAAAGCATTCGGATAACACACTAAAGGGAATTTTAACCCACATCTGAATGTAATGTTTAGGTTGATTTTCTTTTTAAGTTTAGCGGCAGGCCCAAAAATGGAATTCAAAATGTTGAAAAATTGTAAATGTCTATGCGGGACACCATGTTATGACAAATTTTATTCAAAAAACGAACTTGATATCTTTAATAATTTGATAAAATTAACATCTCTCGTCATGCCAAGCATCCTTGTAAATTTTGGACCACCTTCATAACGTTTTTGTAAGCAAAGTTTGCAAAAAGCTTTGTTTATAGGTATCAGCTTTGTACATTTGTAAAAAGTACAGATAAGCTTAAAAGCAGAACTGCTGATTCTTGAAGCCTTAGTTCTTAGTTTGATTATTGTGCTAAATAATTAGGAGCAATTTTATAACGTCTTAGTAAGTGCTGTAACTGCACTCCACACATCTCCCGTGTTCAGCCTGTGACTTTTTAGATTTCCGGTGTAAGAAATCCCTTATACACCATAATTTGGTAGCAAAATACTATGTATTATATACAAATATTTATTTTTCTGATGTACATTTAATTAAATCTTATTCTTCTACATAGTCAGAGTAACTGTTTAAAATGTAAAATTTTGATTTTTATGTATTCTGTAAACAAATAATAGGACATAAATAAACAAACAACATGTTACATTAATACCAACATTATACGATATTATACTATGTGGCATCCTCAGTGGCTGAGAAACTGTTCACCTTAGAACAGGCGAAATCCTGTTAATAACGATATCAATAAAGCGTAGTTGTCAACCTATAGGCCTAATAGCGTTCTTATTAAAAGTTTCGACCACGCAACTTTACGAGCAAAAAATCTTATAGATAAACAATTAATCTAACAATGTTGAACAGTGAAGATCAATGCACATCAGAAAAATAAATATTCAACGCACGCACGCACACACATTATTACACACACTGTCATTACACTTTTTCACAGTCCTCGATGCAAATTTTACACCAATTAAATACAGATATTAAGAGCTTATTTAATTTTAAATTCGCGTAGTTCTTTCGAATCTCACCGTGAAGTCTTCATGAGTGCGACTGAATTACTTTAGCAAAACGGAGCTGATATTCAAACTGTTTCTGTTCTCTGTGAGTTTTCCCGGTGTATCGTAGTTACTGTACGCAAAATGTTGTTGTTACAAATAACATTGGATTCGGGGGCATTCATCAAGGTAGGAAGCAAAAAATTCCTTGATACAGAACAAATAACAAAATTAATCGCTTACTTAGATAGACGAAATACGCCGAGGACTACAAGGGATATAAGACAGATATAGTCTAAGACAAGATGGGAACATAACAGTTAATTGCATAGCTTCACTGATTCCATGATCCTTATACAAGAACTTTAGTTGCTTTGCTGAAGTACATTTTTGTATTCGGCAAAACGGCTGAAGAATGTGACCTCAAAATATCGGCGGTAAAACAAAAATGATGGCATTCCGGTGGGAACGCCCAGTTCAATCGAAACCTGTCCTCTATGATACTGTTGTGAAACAGGTTAATATGATAAATTACTTAGGGTTCTGTGTTGCGTACAGACAAAACGATGAGTTGAGCAGTAAAGTGAATAAATGTTTGCATATTTGTGGAGTTACTATAAACACTTTGAAAAGAAACACCAGAAAGAACACAAATTTAAAATTTATAAGACAATGACTGATCCAATATTGTTATACAGTTGTGAAGTCTGAACGATGAGGAAGTGGAATGTGAGCAGACATCAGCCCGCTGAAATGAAGTATTCAAGAGCATTCAAGAGATTTACAAGAACGTATAAAAAATGGGGATGTTAGAAGCGAATTAGAGACATTATCAATTAGTGAGAAGACGCATATTGAGACGCATAATTTAGTGGAAACACCATTACTATAGGCAGTACGTAGATAACCTAACATTATCAACACTGTGGAAGAAGATACGTTCAATGACCGATAGTCAGATGGTGTAAGACATGTGGGCGGAGGATACTATTATTTCTTGAAGGAATAATGGTATTGACGATGGTGAGATGACCTCGAACGCAGCCAATAGATCTGACAGTACATGTCGTTCCAGAAATCGCAACTTCGAAGTAGTAAAGAGAATTTTTTTTTCTAGCATCTAGGCTTTAGGAAAGTTCTAGAAGAGGAAATGAGATTTATAATAGGCTGTATGTCGTATAAGATAAGAAAATCGAGATAAAAACTTCAGTCAAGAGCAACGGATTGTCTTGTGAACAAAAATTAATTAGCTCGGAATTTAGTTAACGAGCAAAAATAGTAAAAAACAATGCACTTTGAAGGCAAAATTTTTGTAAAATATGAAGGAAACGCGTTTTGGCTTAAAGAAACACAGTAAAAACATAATACATTTTAATACGTAACTACAGTTGAAAAGATAAAATGCGGACGACTTCAGACGTTGTAATGTTGGACCCAGGAGCCTTAGAAAGCATTTCTTTGTACTCCCCGTATTGCAAGAAAGAAAATGTATAATATCCTTCAGTCTCAACTTTAGTTCATTTGTCGAGAAGGGTGGAAGGCAGTTGTAACAGGTGGACCGATAACGGAGTCTTAGAATATCCTCTCCAAAATAACTATTATAATGGCATTTGATTGGCATAAAACGTTGAATTGAAGAAAAAATGGAAATTAAGAACGAAAGAGTGAATAAAAATGGCAAAGCGAAAGAAGGAAAGATAAGAGCAAAGAAATAATGTCAATAACAAAGACGGCATAGAGAGAACTGATTCGGTATTATGATGGTCGTGGAAAGACTAAAAAGTAATGTGATTATGACGTCTGTGTTTGATACAAACGTCGTTGAGAGACTGAAAAGAAGAAGAAGATGAAGAAAATGTATAATGATGATAATGATGATCATGATCATCGTAACGACGACGACGACGACGGTATTAATCATAACGAAAGATACCTACAAATGATTGTGAAGGTACGGCGATAACCGTGAAAATATTCGCCGTTAGAATTTCATAAACTTCACTTTTCCTTATTGTAGAAAAACAGCGACCATACAAGGAAGGCGTTAGTGAAAGTTAGAGAGACGTCATTGGGTAATGAGCGGGTTCTGTTAGAAAGATAAACCAATGTGAACAATTACGTAACTGGCAGTGCACGGAAGCGCCGCAACGAAATGAGGTATAAACACTGACGTTACAGTGTTGACGACTGTAAAAATTGTAAACAGAGGTCGTATTTAACGAAGGCTAAACAGTAATGCGGGACGACGCTTTGTTTTTGTGTGTACGTGTGTGGGGGGGGGGGTGAGGTCACAAGTCATCAGAGAGGTACTGTGTTTAGCTCACTAGAGTAGGCCTAAAAATTAACTGCAGGCATATAAAATATTTAAATTATGTTTTAATCATCATTATCAAGGCTAAACCAAGGATGGTTTGTTCCGGTCTCAAATAGGCAAAGATTAGAGCTGGTCACTCCAGCGCTTCCTCGGACGTTCCACACATCTCCGTCCCCTCGGCTGGGGACGTTCCATAATTGTTTGGGGATGCGGCAGTCATCCATTCGTCAAAAATGTTCGCACCAATTCAGCCTATTCTTGGTGATCCTGTCGAGTATACTCATAATATTCAGTTCCTGCCGTATACCTGTGTTTCTTCAATGATCATGGAGAGTATATCCTGCCACGTGCCTGAGAAATCTCATTTCAGCCGCTTGGATGCGACTGGCCTGGCCTTTCGTTAAAGTCCAATTCTCAGACCCATAAAGAAGTGTGGGAAGAGCCATCACCTTGTAGAATTGTAGGCGTGTTCCTTTACTTGCTGACTTTAAGGGTTCGCCTAATGGTACCGCACATAAGGTTGAATTTATGCAACTTATTCATAATATCGTTGCTGGGATTATAAGACACACTGTAGCCCAGGTATTCAAAATTGCTAACTTGTTCCAGGACAGTACCATCTATAACAATTTTTTCCCGTATGGGTTCAGTTCCACGAAAAGCCATCACCTTGGTCTTAAGTGTGGATATTTGCAATCCAGAGTTTTTGGAGATTCGATTTAACAATGTATAGCCAACTGCAATCTGTTTTCAGAGTCCAACAGAATAGCCCGATCGTCCGCAAACAACAAAGTGTTAATTGTAGAGTGACCAATCATAAAATGTTCTGGAAGACACATCTGCCAGTTTTATTTATTATGTTTTAATAATAGTCAAAAGCCAACCTACTACTTATAATTTTTTTTTTATATTCTGATTTATAAAAGTTTAAGGCGAGCTCTATCCTCCTCCCAGGAAAATAGCAAACCATACGGCACTAACATCCTATTTATTAATATATTTTCTTTGTTGTTCTGGTTAAACTATAGGTGTCATTCATGACCCTGCGCGCGCGTGCACCAGGGTCCAGACGGCCCAGATCAATCATCTGATTGCCGAATAAATTGAGAAGAACAATGAAGTAGATAATAATAGTTTTTGTCCTCAAGTCGTGTATACCTAACCCATGCCCCATGCACTAAACAAACCATGTGTCCATGTGGATTTCAACACGGGAAAATGTAATTTTTTCTAATAATCCTTTATCTTTTGTGCTTTATTGTTCTGAGAGTAAAGTTTTTTTGTGTATAAAATAAATAGACAAGGAAATCAAGACCTAAAAGTTAATGAGTTAATATATCTAAGGTATCAAGCCAAATAATATAACATTCTCTTATAAAAATTTGTTTTAATTTTTAGATTGTTATTATTATATACAAATGAGCATCAAGTTAGATTATTATTTTAAATATTAATTATGAACCAAACTCTTTTCAACCTAAAATGAAAACGAAAATAGCACGTTTACAATACAAAACAGGGATTACATAAAATACATATTATAAGTAATATCTGTCTTTTTTTTTTTACTGTATTAACAATTCTCTTTCTTAAGACTTATAAATGTAATTTCAACTTTTAACTGCGAAAAAGTTTCGAAGTTCGAAATTGATTTCTACTAGACATGAACGCAAGCGTCTATAAAAATATTACTTATATGTTTATAGAAAATGTGAAGAAAGCAGTTCTGTTTCCTGCTACCACCTCCTTAGTTTTATTTCGCAATCTCTTTAGTTTTACTTTTCACTATCTTCGCATTCTAATCCTCCCGATTTTCTCAGGATATCAAACATCCTCAAAATCCTTCTTAAGAAAGTCTGTCCTCAATTCTCGATATATGAACAGTGTCCAGACGTACTTGTATCGATTGAGTATGTCTCATCCGAAGAGGTAAATTTTTGGTGCGTAATTACAATTGTTTTAGGTCTACTAAAGTCAAACTTCAAATTCCTGACCTTACCATTAACTTTAACTGCGTGTAGGCTTCTTAATTCTCATGGTATCATTTATCCCCCTAATTAGGGACCTCAGGCAAACAATAAAATTACTTTTAATCATAATCTACCAATAGTATAATCATAATTAGCAGCAACTATAATTATTACTTCAGCACCTAATGGCAGTACTGACACTGCACAGTGTATCATCCCCACCACCGTGTATCGTCATTACAAGTTAGTTATCAGTAAAACTGTATTGATTACTAAAACCGTACTGGAATAAAGAGCAGCAAGCAGGCAGTTTAGTACGAAAAACAATTACAATTGTAATTATGCGCCGTATTAGATCGCGCATTAATATGCAACGAGTAATCATTTAAAATTCTAAGCGCCATTAATATGTTTTGTGTGCTGGATGCAACGTAAAAGTGCGCACACGCCGCGCTGTCCAGTAGTTTTTCCATGACAGCACAACATAGATTCCATTTTAAGTATGTTACATTACCTATTGCATGCATGCAATTAACTGGAGCGATTAATTTAATAAAATTAATTAATTTGAAATTAAATCGTTTCATGATTGAATCGGTTGCAATGGAATTTAAAATAACCTTTCCATGGAATTTTATTAACAAATTTACGAACAGTACATTTGATTCTAATTTAGGTATTTTCTTGCAGCGTCAGTCCGAAGATTGGTGGTGGCTATATTCCGAGGCTCATGTCAGTCTCTTGACCTTCATTTCTGCACTCTGCGGTCACTGGATCCAAGAATCTTTCTTACCATTCCTCTAGACTTTTTCCATCCCCATTTTCGTCTAACACAGTATTCTACGAGGGAGTTTTAAAGGTTAGAACAAGAAAATAGTTTGTCTCAAAATGGCTTAATACCGAGGTGCTTGTGGTTAAAAATACATTATTAAATATAGTTCATTCAAAGAAGTTATTCGATAAGGTCTCATTTAGTTGAATTACAGCATTCAGCACGATTAATCCACATTTCAAAACACGTCTTATGACAATAGGACTATTCTTGAAAGTTATTGCAGTTTTCATGATGTATTTTGTGGTTGATTTGGTATGGCAATACGACTAGACTAAACCGGTGATTTCACAGGATCCCAAAAGGAAACAGTATAATTACTGCGCCAAAACTGACCACGTGTTTATTTGGGTAAGAACGAGGCAACACAGTACCGTTACAGGCCGTTACTATGGTGACGTGAACGAATTCCTGTAACGCAATTGGCAAAGATTCTTACGCATGCTTTTATTCCCACATCTATCAAACGTCGGAATCGCTTACTTAACGGCTCGAGTCTGATATCATGGACCAGGTGGAAATGCCCGGAAGTCTAATGTAAATGAAGAATAATGTTGGTTTATTGTTGATCAATGCTTTCGGGCAATTACATCTAGTCTGTGCTACTGAAGACGGATGCCGAAACGTTTAGATATTCTTATAAACAAAAGATCACAACATAATAGCCCAACAAATTTTACATCATTTGATACAGGCTCTGAAAGCCTTCGGTGTTTTCCGTACTATCGTTTATATGTGTAGTTGGTAGCCGATGGTTAGATTCTGTTTTCAATTTTTTATTGATCGTGAAAATATAACAACGGGACCTGGACTTCAAGTAAATAGATGTCATTTTTAAATTGCTACCTACTTTATGGCCTTTGAAATTGAAATTTCTCAGCGACAGAATCGAAAATTCTTATTTTATGGCATACATCTAATACAAAGCGATAGAAAGTTATGATTACGTTCAAGTCATTTACCGTGTTGCATTGTTAATTAAAGAGTAATGCGGCGGTGTACTTATGAATTAACACACAACTGAGAAAGACATTATTTGACTGACAGATGTCATGCGAACCAGTCAGTCGCACATCAGTATTTGCCGTGGCGTAATACTTGAGCGCTAAATATCGTTGACAAGTGAGGGCCTTGCGTAACGGTGTTTACAGGGGATTACTTATTGTTTCGCGAGGTGTTCATGTGTGCATTTCAAGTGTTCCAGCCGGTCACTTCCGTCACCCGATAATAAGACGTGATTGTTATGTTTTAAAGAACAATAACGATGAAAAACCAATTTAGAGACTCAGAAGATAGGGACAGCGGATAGACAGGTACACACACAGACACACCTAAGTGTATTATTAAGGAAGTGCTAGTCACGATGTATTCACATGTATTTGTGAGATATTTTTGTTAGGGTAATGGACTCTAATTTGGGCGCCCAATTTGGCAAAGTTCGTTTATCTTCTGGTGAGGTTAAAATTTACTGTTAGTTGTTATTTGGTTTGAATACTGTCTACTGATTATTGTTCGTGTTGTTGAATACTCTTTGGATGGACATTATTGTGCAACGAGAGTGTCTGCTGCGTCTAACTGTTTTAAAAAACTGTCTAAACACAATATGTCTTACATAAATAACATACTTTGAGAATAAGAATATACAGTTCGTTGTAAATAAAAAAACGCATTTCATTTGGTATTAATAAATTTATTTGATTTCATGAATGCTCTACGTGTTACCTAGGCTTATAAAGACACACACACACACACACACACACACACACACACACACACACACACACACACACACACACACACTACATATTGAATTATTACAATAATAATGACGTTCTTCTACAAGTACGATATATTTTAGTATTACAGTACTAATTCATACTAATTCAATATAATATAATATGTATACTCACAGATGTATTCTCACAAACCTGCAATACAAACAGACTGCTAAGAGGTTAGTTTATGTTAGTTTGAAATAAACTTTGTTTTCTTTACCATTGGGCATAACGTTTATCTCTAAATAGAACATATGAATAGACAAAATGTTTGGACCCCGCCTGTCGAGTCGCTCGGCACCTTAGTAAGTCTACCAGCCTAGTAGCCCGACAAACTACAATATAATCTGTATTTATATTATTTGAGCCTTCTGAGTTTACCGTACTATGGTTTATATGTGTAGTTGGTAGCCGGTGGTTAAATTCTGTCTTCAATTTCTTATTAATCGTAAAAACTGTACCAACGGAACCTGGATTTCAAGCAGACCGGTGTGATTTTTAAATTGCTACTTTGTGGCTTTTGAAATTGAAATTTCTCAGCGACAGAATCGGAAATTCTTATTTTATGGAATACATCTAATACAAAACAATAAAACATGATTACGTTCAAGTCATTTACCGTGTTGCATTGTTAATTAAAGAGTAATGCGGCGGTGTACTTGTGAATTAACACACAACTGAGAAATACATTATTTGACTGACAGATGTCATGCGAACCAGTCAGTCGCACATCAGTATTTGCCGTGGCGTATACTTGAGCGCTAAATATCGTTGACGAGTGAGAGCCTTGCGTAACGGTGTTTACAGGGGATTGCAAATGAGAAATCTACAGATAGTAACATAATGTCCAAATTTTTAAGGGCTTCCACACACGCATTTTATTCAGCGATTGGAGCCAAAACCAGAGTTACCGGCTACATTCGCTGAGTTGAAACGTGTATGTGGGGAGAGGCTACGTCACCATTCCTCTCTGAGTTCACCACGTTTCGCATCCGTCCGTACTGTTGCGTATGTTATGTATTTCTCTGCCACACATCACAGAGGTGTTCGGGACCTCTTGGCACCGATCGCTCCCATAGCTACTTGTTTATTATGTTTCGTCTCGTTACGTCGCCTTTCGCAAGCGCTGCCCGCAGATCAATAAATTGTCGGTCAGTAGCCTACACCGACACTTAAAGAAACAAGGGTGTGATGACTTTTAATGCGCGGCGTTTCATTTCTTTTTTCAATCTTGACTTGCAAGACGAAGGTATGTTTTTGAACTTATACGAGAGGGAGGCAATCCTGTGGAATACTCGGCAGGTTAGCCTATCGCAAGCAAAGAAATCTAATCATTGACACATGGAAAAGCGTTGCAAGCGACTATTCACTTGTCTTTCCTGTATCAGAACTAAACTAAAGAGGTAAATTTAGCCTACACTGATCGCTGTCATCCTTCAGGAATCAAGCAAGGAGAGTAGTAGACTCATTAAAGTCTTGGGCAAGAATTTCTGACACTTATAAGCCTACATGGTTTCCATAAAATAAGACGGAGTCCTTCTTAACCAACGTACACAGTTTGCTACCCAGCTTTTGTAGTTCCAGTGTGAACAGCGAGGTAAGTGTGGCATCCTACACTTTAACATTCTTCCGACCGACTGGTTTGGAGCAAAATTCAACATGTCATCACGAGAAACGCGGAAGTGAAGAATAACAGCTGCTCGTGGCTAACAGTATGCAAGTATATATATCTGGATTGCACGTTTCCATGCACTCAATCTTCCTTTGGTACTTGTCGGAATGCAAGAACAACAAAGCATTCGTGGGAGTCTATCGTGTCCTTTTGGCGAACGGCGGTGAAACACAGTGGAACGCGAAGAAACCCCGGAACCGGAAGATCGCCTCCGTCCGCTGAACACTTGTGTGGGAGGAGTTTAAACGGCTTTGAACTTTCGCAGCTATCATTCAGTAGGCCTATGTGTATTGTATGACCTAGGGATGATTTATATTTTAAATATATTTGATACACAGGATATAGTTTTGGAAGCGAATGCACTGGGCATTATAAATTTACGTCTAAAGTGTCGGAAAACTAATCGCCACAGTTGTATTTCTTGAAATACTGTATGTAGCTGAACGTAATGCTTCGTATGTTCGACGTCGTTAAGAGTCTCCAAAACGTAGTCTCAGAACGTGTTTTGCGAATCGTGTGCGTGTACACAGACAATTTCGTCTGACGAAGTGTGTGAAAGCAGTCACAAAACGAAATGCTTGACTACGTAATCTGTCCGTGCTGGACCAGGACTACAGTATTAGGTCGCACCAATATGTTTTCGTTCGTTCATTGCCCTCCATTTGCGTGATCCGTGAAAGCCACTTATTTCGTTTTCTTGTTTGTTTTATTTTACCTTCTACGAATGGAAGTCGCTCTCGGCTAAACGCAATTTCCACTCACCTTTCGAAGACCACAAAATTTCTATATTACCTTTCGGCAACGCTACCGTCAAAAGAACGGTATTAAAAGAACCAGGCGAATATTTTAATCTTAGTTACGTAAAAGAATTAAACTTTGAAAAGAATTGTTCTTATATTTCATTAAAATAATAACATTTCTGACTGAAAAAAACATATCGTTATTTTCAGTATATTTACTTACTTTTTAAGAATTGAAAGCTATATTATCGTACACAGCATAGTTGTTCAGTGATACTTTTTACATCTTCAGTTTTACATTTCACTTTTTATTTTGTAAGTCAGTCGGGAAAAATAGCTAAGATACTTTAATTTGGAAAAGGACAACTGTTTCAGTGCTTTGTGTAATTGTTAATATTGATATATAATTAGACACATCGTCTATGTACGTAAATGTAAAGTAGTGTATTGCGAAACTGTAATTCCATGTGGTTTATTTAAGCAAACAATGGCAGTCACGTCTGGGTGCTAGCAAACTACTTCCGTCTTTAATAAAAACAGTTTAAAAAATCTTGTGACTACAGTTTTCAATTCGTATGCTTCGAAAGACAATGCCAATTAGATCATCATGAAATAAGTTAACAGCGTTGTGAATCTAGAGCTGCATAGTGCGTAATTTTTTAACTTTAGTAAGATGTTTAAAGCGTCTCCAAAAAAAATAGATAACAGTAGCAGCTAAAAGACGTAATCTGTTTTTCGTAATTTTCATTTCTCTAGTATATCTAATATAAATTAGAACAAATATACGGTTTAAATGTTGGATTTCTTTTAGGATAAGCACTTATAAGATACAAATCCAGCATGCCACATTTTTCGTATCAATTTAGAGCTTCCTGTGTCCGATTATGTATTAAACAGTTACAAGCCGTTATAAAAATGACTATTGTCCGGAACAACGATTATTATTGCTTAATCTCCTTAAGAGTAGGTTGTGCTGAAAATAATATAGACCATTACGATTCTAAAAGGATAACTTTGTTAATCTAGGCTGCACTGTATTTGTTCATAGTTTGGGCAAGTAGTAGGCCGAGTCTAATCTATCCTTTACATCGATTGATTGATGTTTAAGGGAGTTCACCGGTAGCCTCTACCGTTTCCGCTTCACGTCAGTTCCAGATACGTGCGTAAGACACCAAGCCTCTCTGAGAATCCCACTACACTTTTCTTAGTTTCTATTGGCTACTCATCACGCCAGTAAAGGGAGGGACAAATAAAATAAATGTAAATTCTTTGTTTATGGTTATTCGTGTATAAATGTTTCTTTCACCGTCAATCCGCAACCGGTCCCGTTAATAAATCTGTCTGTGTCACTGTAGTTCGTTAGTTTATTATGCTTATTCACAAGTTATTTATACAAAAATAAATTGTTGTGAGAATTGGTTTTAAAATTAAGTGTATGAATGAATCTAATTTATATGAGTGAATGTGTGTGTACCCAATCTAACCTAACCTGATCACACCAAACCTAACGTCAGAAATGCAATATGAAAGAAATAAAAGGCTTTTATGAAGTCGCATGGTACATGTTTACCCTCTTCAGACGATAACGGTTGCCGATTGACGGCGAAAGAAATATCTGTGCACGAATAACCGTAAACAAATAATTTAAATTTGTTTTATTTTACCATTCGTTTTGCTGATCGGGCGAGTAGGCAATAGAAACTAAGAAAAGTGTAGTGGAATTCGTAAGGAGCGTCCACGCATATCACGAATAGGTGATGTCAACGGTTGACCGAAGAAGATCGGCTATGAAGACCTGAAGTAAGTATCAGAGAACGCCCAATGAAGATGAAAGTGACAGAAAATTCGTCCAACACAAAGCGTTTCTACTGAATAACGTTCCTATATTAAGCGATCAAAAGTCTAAGGCTTGGATTGTGTGTCGTCGAGTGGAACGTGTGAAAGCCTCTAAAGGTTACCTGTTGCAACTGAGATTTAATACTCAATGCTAGTCAGTACTGGAACAGGCCTACTATGAGTTGTCGAATAGTTGATATTCAGTTATAAGCATTTGAGAAGAAATACCGTATTATTCGATTTGGTGTATAGGCTATGTCCCAATAAAATTTACCTATTCCTTCCATGTTGCAGGTGTCGATTTGAATCTACTCCTACATCACAACTGATAAATCGTTTTCATAATAAAACACGCATGCGCGCACGCGCAGACACACACATATGTAGGCTAATAATACATTGATATTCTGTTGATTATTTCTATGATTATTTCCTGATAATTACACTTTCCTTACAATATTTTTGCGGAATTTGTTAATATAAAATAAATAAAAAATAAAACTAGTTTTATATAAAAATTAAAAAATATTTTGTATAATTAATTTGTACTATAGTTTCCTCTCCGACCACTCTTACTAGCGTAAATGTACCGACCTCCTTCTCGTTGTCTATCCACGTTTTGTGTTCTTACATGTGACGCTTGACTTTACAACTGGAGCCGGATGATGCCTGAACCAGACCGGTCCGGCCCGCCGGGTGTATTATACGTAATAATAAATAGATGTTACGTATATTGTATACCTCCTGAAGAACTTTGTGTTTGTGACCAAGGTCCAAGGTGCAATGTGGGGGGCGGGCGAACCCGATGACTGATTGTCGCTTGCTTGTTACCATCAATAGCGATCTCGCGCTTTGTGTCGATGGAAGCTCCATGTTAATTTTATTTTGGAGGTATGGAAAGATGTTATTTTTAGAGAACTCTGGACCTCTAAGTGACTCGCAACAGTCTTCAGAGACCTTTCGATTAGGAGGCTCACCCTCAACGAGTATAGTGCCTCAAACCGGCCCAGGAAAAGTCTCTGGAGGCTGCAGTTAGGCAATACCGAATCACGGAAGAGAGCAGGAAAAGAGGAAGCGCTCACAAAAGGCGGCACAAGGCACACCCAAGGCAAGCGCAACCCCTTGTGTTGTGACAAGCAAGCTCCTCGCATTTATTAATTTGTTTTAAACACACACACACACACACGCGCGCACACACACACACACACACACACACACACACACACACACACACACACACACACAAATAGAAAAAGAGGTGGTGAAGAGGGAGGGCGGAAGTTAAAGCGATCTCGTGGCAAAATCATTTCGTGTTCACTGAACACGAACAACGGAAATGGAAAGTGTAAAAAAAAACGATCAACGAAAATCACACTCTTGCATACATACACATCACATATGTGAACGTATACTGAAATACTTTATATTCCTTGAAATAATACAGAAACAGAATACGTGAGAGAACATACAGCCTAGGTTTTTGTCTGGACACGTTTCGCGTCTTGTAGGGCGGCAGGCACGTGTGCAGTATTGTATTACTCTATGCTCGCAGCAAACTTGCACCGTATTCGCGTGTTTGTTAATTAATTTAAGCGCTACCGTATGACTCGGCGTTACCATGCCTCGCTGTGAGCTTTTTTTCCAGCACTGAAAAAAAAAATTAATGTTATTAATAATAATTACTTCTTTTAATTCCTTGGTATTCCTTGTAATAATTTTCACAATAATAACATTGTTTTACGCTTATAAATTTGCGATTACTAGTAGTATACAGTACCAATTTCCCAACAGTATTTTGCAAGAAACCAAGTGTTAAATTAAAACATTTTGTTTTTGTGTTCATACGTATTTATTCAGTCAATGAATTTACGTCTCTGTGCCCGCGCATATGTCTACACGCCTACGTATAATTATTTGTTTGTGAATGTTAACCATACTGGCTCCCAGACGTACCTACGTCAGTTCCAATTCGCCAGTACGAAAATTATTTGTTTTTCTTTATCGTCTGTCGTCAATTTTTGCCCCACAAAAGCAATTAAATAGAAGACAAAACAGGAATTATTGGCGTTATTAATACCATATTTCAAGTCCTTATTAATAAGTAGAGAACAATCTGCTCTATTAACTCTAAGTACACATGCAAAGGATAAATAAAAAATGCGATTCTTATGTTTATTAAAAGTTGAGGCATAAGTAGATTTAATGAAAGCATAAGAGAATGAGAATTATTTTCAACTAAGAGTAGTTATTATGCTTTTTCAACTAACAAAAAAAAGAATAGAGTCTAACTTATGATATCATGGGTTCCATTTGGTAAATAAACTGGGGACACTGCGAAAATACTTTATTTCGAATTTGGAACCACTTACTTTATATACAATTTTAGAATAAATTTTACCTGTGTCTTTGACAGGTAAAATATTATTGAAAGTGTTATCTAAAAATTAGTGTCCATTGTCAAAAAATTGCTTTACCTAGTACTTGATAGACGGACACGTCATGGACAACGAAATCCAAGAATTTATAATGGGACGTTTACCAGCAGAAACTAAGAATACGGCAAAGAAAGGATGAAGATAACGCTGGTGTGAATACAGTAGGAAGTAATAACATGAAGAAAATAAGGACACGATTATTTGTCACAGAAAATTGATGATGATGAGCACAGGTATAAAGAAATTCAAAAACTAAAAAAGGAAACTCAATGTTAGATGGAAGGACGAGGGAAATGATGTCGTCAAGTGGATGGAGATAAAGACGACTTTGACAGAGAGGAAAACTGGAGAGGCAGGCGACGATGAGAGGCGGGCTCGGGGCGGATGCACCGATGCGTAAACGAACGTTTGCCACAAATGCGTTCTACACGAACGTTATATAAAATCTTCAAAGGTCCACTGTTTATTTTGTAGGATATCGTTCTTGAATTATTCACTTACGAATCTCATTTTCTTTCGGAATATCTAATTACAGTTAAATTCACGTTATTTCGGGAACGCGGTTGGCCTGTAACTTCTTAATGAACATCCACCTCCACTGAAGTTCAAATAGTACTCCTCCCATTAGAACAAAGACAACTCTGAATAAACAAGCTTAAATACTTGAAATACTATCGACCATCGAAATTTACTTTTCCCATGTATTTTCATATTTCCTGAATTTTTACAAACAGAATGTAAACCATTTAAAATGTAGTGGCTTTACATAATGTTTCGACATTAAAGTATAGCAGATAGAGATGGATTTGTCAATACTACAAAGTATAACTATCGGTATGGAGATGTCTCATACTAGTTAGCTCATTATAGTTGGAAGGTGTCCAAAACGGCTACAGCTCTCTTTTCGATCTTATGTTGTCCCGTCTTTATAGACATCATTATGAATAGTACTATATACTGTGTGTTCTAAATACACAATTTTTCCGAATTACGAATTAAATGAAACCAGATTATTCGTTGCCTACCGTATAGGATAATGTATATTCCTCCTTATAGATCTATTTTTAATTAATCCAGTGTACTGAAAAACGAAGACAACAAAAAATTTGTCTGTGTAGGGGCAATTTTGTTGCTTTCTATGAGAGAAAACAGTTAACCTACTAATTTATTAAATAACTGGTGTCGTCATAGAAGTAAATTTTTAACAATTAATAATATTATGTTTAAATTGAGCATTTAGTTGATCTTATAATTTCTATGATGAGACAGTCTCAATACCTGTAACAGACATTTTGTAACATTTTCTGTAAGGTTCACCTCAGTCATCAGAGGTATTTAGTCGACGAAAGAATAAACGGGGAGTTCCATTTTACCTACACCGACACAGTTGGTATTGCCTTTTCAGAGAGCTAAAGATTGTCTTCAAATTTCGTCATTTCGGTTTTCGGTTTGATGTAATGAATAGGTTATCGCTGAAAACATTGTCAACGTTCCGGACACACACACACACACACACACAGACACACACACACACACACACACACCTGCATACACGTTAAAGTTGAGTTTCTTGGATTCATAAGGGAAGGGCTATTCTGCTCTCTCAGTTCAGCCGGTGGGTAACGTATCAATGTCATAACGTCCACGCAAGCCGTGAATAAGGCAGTCTCTCATAGAGCCTTTCATATGGCAGTCTTTCACAGTCACTAATAAGGCAGTCTCATAGTATCTGGAAAGTCGGAATCTATCGTCGAGGGAGCGGCTGAATTAGATCCACGAAATTAGCCACGGCGTTCCAGGTTTTCAACTACCGATGGCTGTCAACCAGGACTGAATCAGGAGCAACTTCGACGGACACAGCACCCATGAGGAAACCCTGAGGTCGACATCTCAGCTTAAGAGTACAACGGCCGGTGTGAAAGCAGGAGCAGGACCGATGCAACTTAATCCCAGCAAATCCAGGAAAGTGAAATTATAAAAATTCTTTATAAAATATAAATATCGGGATGGAGAACCATACATGACTTCCATATTCTAAGATTTATATTTAAAATCATTTTCAGCCAAACAGCCAGGCTGTGTCTTACCTGCCTTTTTATTGCTGTATTAAATGAAAAATATTATATTACATTAAAATGAAAAAATTATAATTTTATTGCCTGGCAACAAAATTATTTTATTTTTAACAATTACCATTGTTTCAAAAAGTTTAAATAAATTTTCAAGTACTTTACTCTTGTTAAAACGTAAAAGGTTGCAGGTAAACTACCCCTTCCCCTCAACTGATCTTCACCAAAATCGAAAGTCATTGAGACCTCTACAATTCAGGGACGTATGCAAAAAATTATTTGATTCTGTTTGAATTTGCGGCTGTTATCGTTTGCCATAGAAAATACGCTTGATAAAAAAATGTTGCAGGTAAACTACCCCTTTCCCTCAACCGATCTTCACCAAAAACAATAAGTCTTGAGAACTCTACAATTTAGGGCTGTATGCAAATAATCTTTTGATTCTGTTTGAATTTGCGGCTGTTATCGTTTGCCATAGGAAATACCCTTGTTAAAACATAAAACGTTACAGGTAAACTACCCCTTTCCCTTAACCGATCTTCACCAAAATCAACAGATCTTGAGAACTCTACAATTCAGGGCAGTATGCGAAACATTATTTGATTCTGTTTGAATTTGCGGCTGTTATCGTTTGCCAAACAAACAAAATTACCCTTGCTAAAAAAAAACCGTTGCAGGTAAACTACCCCTTTACCTCAACCGATCTTCACCAAAACCAATAGGTCGCGAGTACTCTGCAAATCAGGGCCGTATGCAAAAAATTATTTGATTCTGTTTGAATTTGCGGCAGTTATCGTTTGGCATAGAAAAAAATCTAAGACAGATAGACAGACAGACATACACACAGACACTTTTCGGAAAACGACTTTTTTTCAAGTTTTGAGTGTAGTAGAATCAGAATCTGCAATAATCTCGAACACGATTTTTTTTGCCATCACCATACTTCCATTCCTTAAGGAATATGGAAGTAAACCAAATCTTTTTACTTCCATATTCCTTAAGGAATGGAAGTATGGTGATGGCAAAAAAAATCGTGTTCGAGATTATTGCAGATTCTGATTGTACTACACTCAAAACATGAAAAAAAGTCGTTTTCCGAAAGGTGTCTGTGTGTGTGTCTGTGTGTCTATGTGTCTGTGTGTCTATCTGTCTATCTGTAGATTTTTACTTCCATATTCCTTAAGGAATGGAAGTATGGTGATGGCAAAAAAAATCGTGTTCGAGATTATTGCAGATTCTGATTGTACTACACTCAAAACATGAAAAAAGTCGTTTTCCGAAAAGTGTCTGTGTGTCTATCTGTCTGTCTGTCTATGTGTCTATCTGTCTGTAGATTTTTTTCTATGGCAAACGATAACTGCCGCAAATTCAAACAAAATCAAATAAATTTTTGCATACAGGCCTGATTTGTAGAGGACTCGCGACCTATTGTTTTTAGTGAAGATCGGTTGAGGGAAAGGGGTAGTTTACCTGCAACGGTTTTTTTTTATCAAGGGAAATGTTTTATTTGGCAAACGATAACAGCCGCAAATTCAAACAGAATCAAATAATGTTTCGCATACAGCCCTGAATTGTAGAGTTCTCAAGACCTATTGTTTTTGGTGAAGATCGGTTAAGGGAAAGGGGTAGTTTACCTGTAACGTTTTATGTTTTAACAAGGGTATTTCCTATGGCAAACGATAACAGCCGCAAATTCAAACAGAATCAAAAGATTATTTGCATACAGCCCTAAATTGTAGAGTTCTCAAGACCTGTTGTTTTTGGTGAAGATCGGTTAAGGGAAAGGGGTAGTTTACCTACAACGTCTTTTTAACAAGGGTATTTTATATGGCAAACGATAACAGCCGCAAATTCAAACAGAATGAAATAATTTTTTGCATACAGCCCTGATTTGTAGAGTATTCAAGACCTATTGTTTTTGGTGAAGATCGGTTGAGGGGAAGGGGTAGTTTACCTGCAACGTTTTTTATCAAGCGTATTTTCTATGGCAAACGACAACTGCCGCAAATTCAAACAGAATCAAATAATTTTTTGCATACAGCCCTGATTTGTAGAGTACTCGCGACTTATTGTTTTTGGTGAAGATCGGTTGAGGGGAAGGGGTAGTTTACCGGCAACGGTTTTTTTTATCAAGGGAATTTTTTTTTTTTTTGGCAAACGATAACAGCCGCAAATTCAAACAGAATCAAATAATGTTTCGCATACAGCCCTAAATTGTAGAGTTCTCAAGACCTATTGTTTTTGGTGAAGATCGGTTGAGGGAAAGGGGTAGTTTACCTGCAACGTTTTTTTAACAAGGGTATTTTCTATGGCAAACGATAACAGCCGCAAATTCAAACAGAATCAAATAATGTTTTGCATACAGCCCTGATTTGTAGAGTACTCAAGACCTATTGTTTTTGGTGAAGATCGGTTAAGGGGAAGGGGTAGTTTACCTGCAACGTTTTTTTATCAAGCGTATTTTCTATGGCAAACGATAACAGCCGCAAATTCAAACAGAATCAAATAATTTTTTGCATACTTTCCTGAATTGTAGAGCTCTCAATGACTTTCGATTTTGGTGAAGATCGGTTAAGGGGAAGGGGTAGTTTACCTTCAACCTTTTACGTTTTAACAAGAGTAAAGTACTTGAAAATTTATTTAAACTTTTTGAAACAATGGTAATTGTTAAAAATAAAATAATTTTGTTGCCAGGCAATAAAATTATAATTTTTTCATTTTAATGTAATATAATATTTTTCATTTAATACAGCAATAAAAAGGCAGGTAAGACACAGCCTGGCTGTTTGGCTGAAAATGATTTTAAATATAAATCTTAGAATATGGAAGTCATGTATGGTTCTCCATACCGATATTTTTCTATGGCAAACGATAACTGCCGCAAATTCAAACAGAATCAAATAATTTTTTGTATACAGCTCTGATTTGTAGGGTACTCACGACCTATTGTTTTTGGTGAAGATCGGTTGAGGGAAAGGGGTAGTTTACCTGCAACGGTTTTTTTTTATCAAGGGAAATTTTTTTTTGGCAAACGATAACAGCCGCAAATTCAAACAGAATTAAATAATGTTTCGTATACAGCCCTGAATTATAGAGTTCTCAAGACCTATTGTTCTTGGTGAAGATCGGTTAAGGGAAAGGGGTAGTTTACCAGCAACATTTTATGTTTTAACAAGGGTATTTCCTATGGCAAACTATAACAGCCGCAAATTCAAACAGAATCAAAAGATTATTTGCATACAGCCCTAAATTGTAGAGTTTTCAAGACCTATTGTTTTTGGATAAGATCGGTTAAGGGAAAGGGGTAGTTTACCTACAACGTTTTTTTAACAAGGGTATTTTCTATGGCAAACGATAACAGCCGCAAATTCAAACAGAATCAAATAATATTTTGTATACCTCCCTGAATTGTTGAGGTCTCAAGGCCTTTTGATTTTGGTAAAGATCGGTTAAGGGGAAGGGGTAGTTTACCTGCAACCTTTTACGTTTTAACAAGAGTAAAGTACTTGAAAATTCATTTAAACTTTTGGAACAATGGTAATTGTTAAAAATAAAATAATTTTGTTGCCAGGCAATAAAATTATAATTTTTTCATTTTAATGTAAATCTGTACATAGTATAAAGTAAAGTCGGTCCGTTTTCTCTCTGTGTTTGAAATCGCTAATCTCAGGAAGTACTGAACGGATTTTATTCAAGTTTTCGCCAATAGATAGAGTGTATATCGAGGAACATTTATGTGTATAATTAATACATATATGTTGTACATTAGCTTAGCTATCACGGTTTATGTCAAGTAAGTGGTATAGTTTACATCTTATATATAAAATATCGGTATGGAGAACCATACATGACTTCCATATTCTAAGATTTATATTTAAAATCATTTTCAGCCAAACAGCCAGGGAAGGAATTTAAACAAAAAAATACTTCTTTGTTGCCAATAACGTAGTACACAGATAAAAAAAAATTATCCCCTCCCCCTTCAACTATAATTTTGATTTATAGAAAATTACCCCCAGCCCGTTCAACTAGCCTCTTCATTTATAGATATTTCATCTACGTTTCTACAGTGGATTATTAAGATCTTATCAGGATACTTTATCAAAATTAAGTACTTTACTCATGTTACAACAAAAAATGTTTCAGGTAAACTGCCCTTTCCCCGTAACCGATCTTCACCAAAATCAACAGACATTGAGTTCTCTATAGCTCAGGCACATATGTAAAAAATTATTTGATTCTGTTTGAATTTACGGCAGTTATAGTTCGTCATATAAAAAATTACCCATGTTAAAACATAAAACATGAGATTTATAAAACATATCTAAGATTTATATTTAAAATCATTTTTGAAATAAAATATTTTCATAGAACCTACTAACGCTGGGGAAATCTGAGGAGCCAATCAGAGTTGGGCCTACCTGTCACTCTGCTGAATTTGGTGGAAAGCCCTGTCACTGTCGTCAAAGTATCAGCCTTGACAGGGTACTCTTTTTCTGCAAAATGGGGGAGGCTTGAGATGGAGTGAGTGACATGGTCCCCACCACAATGAAGAACCCATTGTTTTATAAAAATATATTTAAATTTTGAAAACTGAAAATTCTTTTCTTGTTGTAAATATTTATATTTTATAATCAAAATGACTTTATTTTTGTTACCTGGCAACAAAATTATTTTATTTTCAACAATTACCATTGTTTCAAAAAGTTTAAATAATTTTTCAAGTACTTTACTCTTGTTAAAACGTAAAAGGTTGCAGGTAAACTACCCCTTCCCCTTAACCGATCTTCACCAAAATCTAAAGGCCTTGAGTCCTCTACAATTCACTGATGTATGGAAAACATTATTTGATTCTGTTTGAATTTGCGGCTGTTATCGTTTGCCATAGAAAATACGCTTGATAAAAAACGTTGCAGGTAAACTACCCCTTCCCCTCAACCGATCTTCACCAAAAACAAGAGATCTTGAGTACTCTACAAATCAGGGCAGTATGCAGAAAATTATTTGATTCTGTTTGAATTTGCGGCTGTTATCGTTTGCCATAGAAAAAACCCTTGTTAAATAAACGTTGTAGGTAAACTACCCCTTTCCCTTAACCGATCTTCACCAAAAACAATAGGTCTTGAGAACTCTACAATTTAGGGCTGTATGCAAATAATCTTTTGATTCTGTTTGAATTTGCGGCTGTTATCGTTTGCCATAGGAAATACCCTTGTTAAAACATAAAACGTTACAGGTAAACTACCCCTTTCCCTTAACCGATCTTCACCAAAAACAATAGATCTTGAGAACTCTACAATTCAGGGCTGTATGCGAAACATTATTTGATTCTGTTTGAATTTGCGGCAGTTATCGTTTGGCAAAAAAAAAAAGCTACAGACAGACACACAGACAGACACACACACAGACACTTTTCGGAAAACGACTTTTTTTCATGTTTTGAGTGTAGTAGAATCAGAATCTGCAATAATCTCGAACACGATTTTTTTTGCCATCATCATACTTCCATTCCTTAAGGAATATGGAAGTAAAATGAATGTTTCTTTGTTTGTCCCGTATGCGTTCCTATACCATTCATCCGATTGCGATGAAACTTCGGTGAGTTGTTGTGCGCACGTCCGCGAAGGTTTCTTCCACATCTCCTCCTAAACCACTGTACCGATTTCAACCAAACTTGGAACAAATATTTTACGCAACGGGAGAACCAACATAGGATAGGTGTTTTTACTTCCATATTACTTCCATATTCTTTAAGGAATGGAAGTATGGTGACGGCAAAAAAAATCGTGTTCTAGATTATTGCAGATTCTGATTCTACTACACTCAAAACATGAAAAAAAGTCGTTTTCCGAAAAGTGTCTGTGTGTGTGTCTGTCTGTCTGTGTGTGTGTCTGTGTGTCTGTGTGTCTGTGTGTCTGTAGATTTTTTTTCTATGGCAAACGATAACTGCCGCAAATTCAAACAGAATCAAATAACTTTTCGCATACAGCCCTGGTTTGTAGAGTACTCACGACCTATTGTTTTTGGTGAAGATCGGTTGAGGGAAAGGGGTAGTTTACCTGCAACGGTTTTTTTTATCAAGGGAAATTTTTTTTTTGCCAAACGATAACAGCCGCAAATTCAAACAGAATCAAATAATGTTTCGCATACAGCCCTGAATTGTAGAGTTCTCAAGATCTGTTGATTTTGGTGAAGATCGGTTAAGGGAAAGGGGTAGTTTACCTGTAACGTTTTCTGTTTTAACAAGGGTATTTCCCATGGCAAACGATAACAGCCGTAAATTCAAACAGAATCAAAAGATTATTTGCATACAGGCCTAAATTGTAGATTTCTCAAGACCTATTGTTTTTGGTGAAGATCGGTTAAGGGAAAGGGGTAGTTTACCAACAACGTTTTTTTAACAAGGTTATTTTCTATGGCAAACGATAACAGCCGCAAATTCAAACATAATCAAATAATTTTCTGCATACAGCCCTGGTTTGTAGAGTACTCAAGACCTTTTGTTTTTGGTGAAGATCGGTTGAGGGGAAGGAGTAGTTTACCTGCAACGTTTGTTATAAAGCGTATTTTCTATGGCAAACGATAACTGCCGCAAATTCAAACAGAATCAAATAATTTTTTGCATACGTAAGTGAATTGTAGAGGACTCAAGGCCATTAGATTTTGGTGAAGATCGGTTAAGGGGAAGGGGTAGTTTACCTGCAACCTTTTACGTTTTAACAAGAGTAAAGTACTTGAAAATTCATTTAAACTTTTTCAAACAATGGTAATTGTTAAAAATAAAATAATTTTGTTGCCAGGCAATAAAATTATAATTTTTTCATTTTAATGTAAATTATGTATATATTAGAAAATATATCGTGCTTGGCAGGCAAGCATATTTCAGATTATAAGTCTTAGAATATGGAAGTCATGTATGGTTCTCCATACCGATATTTTTTTCCTTAAGGAATGGAAGTATGGTGATGGCAAAAAAAATCGTGTTCGAGATTACTGCAGATTCTGATTCTACTACACTCAAAACATGAAAAAAAGTCGTTTTCCGAAAAGTGTCTGTGTGTGTGTCTGTCTGTCTGTCTGTCTGTCTGTGTGTCTGTCTGTGTGTCTGTCTGTCTGTAGATTTTTTACTTCCATATTCCTTAAGGAATGGAAGTATGGTGATGGCAAAAAAAATCGTGTTCGAGATTATTGCAGAATCTGATTCTACTACACTCAAAACATGAAAAAAAGTCGTTTTCCGAAAAGTGTCTGTGTGTGTGTCTGTCTGTGTGTCTGTCTGTCTGTCTGTAGATTTTTTTTCTATGGCAAACGATAACTGCCGCAAATTCAAACAGAATCAAATAATTTTTTGCATGCAGCCCTGATTTGCAGAGTACTCGCGACCTATTGTTTTTGGTGAAGATCGGTTGAGGGAAAGGGGTAGTTTACCTGCAACGGTTTTTTTTTTAGCAAGGGTAATTTTGTTTGTTTGGCAAACGATAACAGCCGCAAATTCAAACAGAATCAAATAATGTTTCGCATACAGCCCTGAATTGTAGAGTTCTCAAGATCTGTTGATTTTGGTGAAGATCGGTTAAGGGAAAGGGGTAGTTTACCTGTAACGTTTTATGTTTTAACAAGGGTATTTCCTATGGCAAACGATAACAGCCGCAAATTCAAACAGAATCAAAAGATTATTTGCATACAGCCCTAACTTGTAGAGTTCTCAAGACCTATTGTTTTTGGTGAAGTTCGGTTGAGGGAAAGGGGTAGTTTACCTGCAACGTTTTTTTAACAAGGGTATTTTCTATGGCAAACGATAACAGCCGCAAATTCAAACAGAATCAAATAATGTTTTGCATACAGCCCTGATTTGTAGAGTACTCAAGACCTATTGTTTTTGGTGAAGATCGGTTAAGGGAAAGGGGTAGTTTACCTGTAACGTTTTATGTTTTAACATGGGTATTTTCTATGGCAAACGATAACAGCCGCAAATTCAAACAGAATCAAACGATTATTTGCATACAGCCCTAAATTGTAGAGTTCTCAAGACCTATTGTTTTTGGTGAAGATCGGTTGAGGGAAAGGGGTAGTTTACCTGCAACGTTTTTTTAACAAGGGTATTTTCTATGGCAAACGATAACAGCCGTATATTCAAACAGAATCAAATAATGTTTTGCATACAGCCCTGATTTGTAGAGTACTCAAGACCTGTTGTTTTTGGTGAAGATCGGTTGAGGGGAAGGGGTAGTTTACCTGCAACGTTTTTTTATCAAGCGTATTTTCTATGGCAAACGATAACAGCCGCAAATTGAAACAGAATCAAATAATGTTTTGCATATGTCCCTGAATTGTAGAGGTCTCAATGACTTTCGATTTTGGTGAAGATCGGTTAAGGGGAAGGGGTAGTTTACCTGCAACCTTTTACGTTTTAACAAGAGTAAAGTACTTGAAAATTTATTTAAACTTTTTGAAACAATGGTAATTGTTAAAAATAAAATAATTTTGTTGCCAGGCAATAAAATTATAATTTTTTCATTTTAATGTAATATAATATTTTTCATTTAATACAGCAATAAAAAGGCATGTAAGACACAGCCTGGCTGTTTGGCTGAAAATGATTTTAAATATAAATCTTAGAATATGGAAGTTATGTATGGTTCTCCATACCGATATTTTTCTATGGCAAACGATAACTGCCGCAAATTCAAACAGAATCAAATAATGTTTTGCATGCAGCCCTGATTTGCAGAGTACTCGCGACCTATTGTTTTTGGTGAAGATCGGTTGAGGGAAAAAGGTAGTTTACCTGCAACAGTTTTTTTTAGCAAGGGTAATTTTGTTTGTTTGGCAAACGATAACAGCCGCAAATTCAAACAGAATCATACAATGTTTCGCATACAGCCCTGAATTGTAGAGTTCTCAAGATCTGTTGATTTTGGTGAAGATCGGTTAAGGGAAAGGGGTAGTTTACCAGTAACGTTTTATGTTTTAACAAGGGTATTTCCTATGGCAAACGATAACAGCCGCAAATTCAAACAGAATCAAAAGGTTATTTGCATACTGCCCTAAATTGTAGAGTTCTCAAGACCTATTGTTTTTGGTGAAGTTCGGTTGAGGGAAAGTGGTAGTTTACCTGCAACGTTTTTTTAACAAGGGTATTTTCTATGGCAAACGATAACAGCCGCAAATTCAAACAGAATCAAATAATGTTTTGCATACAGCCCTGATTTGTAGTGTACTCAAGACCTATTGTTTTTACTTCCATATTCCTTATGGAATGGAAGTATGGTGATGGCAAAAAAAATCGTGTTCGAGATTATTGCAGATTCTGATTCTACTACACTCAAAACATGAAAAAAAGTCGTTTTCCGAAAAGTGTCTGTGTGTGTGTGTGTGTCTGTGTGTCTGTGTGTGTGTCTGTCTGTAGATTTTTTTTCTATGGCAAACGATAACTGCCGCAAATTCAAACAGAATCAAATAATTTTTTGCATGCAGCCCTAATTTGTAGAGTACTCACGACCTATTGTTTTTGGTGAAGATCGTTTGAGGGAAAGGGGTAGTTTACCTGCAACGGTTTTTTTTTATCAAGGGAAATTTTTTTTTTGGCAAACGATAACAGCCGCAAATTCAAACAGAATCAAATAATGTTTCGCATACAGCCCTCAATTGTAGAGTTCTCAAGACCTGTTGTTTTTGGTGCAGATCGGTTAAGGGAAAGGGGTAGTTTACCTGTAACGTTTTATGTTTTAACAAGGGTATTTCCTATGGCAAACGATAACAGCCGCAAATTCAAACAGAATCAAACAATTATTTGCATACAGCCCTAAATTGTAGAGTTCTAAAGACCTATTGTTTTTGGTGAATATCGGTTGAGGGAAGGGGGTAGTTTACCTGCAACGTTTTTTAAAACAAGGGTATTTTCTATGGCAAACGATAACAGCCGCAAATTCAAACAGAATCAAATAATGTTTTGCATACAGCCCTGATTTGTAGAGTACTCAAGATCTTTTGTTTTTGGTGAAGATCGGTTATGGGAAAGGGGTAGTTTACCGGAAACGTTTTTTTATCAAGCGTATTTTCTATGGCAAACGATAACAGCCGCAAATTGAAACAGAATCAAATAATGTTTTGCATACATCCCTGAATTGTAGAGGTTTCAATGACTTTCGATTTTGGTGAAGATCGGTTAAGGAAAAGGGGTAGTTTACCAGCAACGGTTTTTTTTTATCAAGGGAAAATTTTTTTTTTTTGGCAAACGATAACAGCCGCAAATTCAAACAGAATCAAATGGTGTTTCGCATAACGCCCTGAATTGTAGAGTTCTCAATAGCTATTGTTTTTGGTGACGATCGGTTAAGGGAAAGGAGTAGTTTACCTACAACGTTTTTTTAACAAGGGTATTTTCTATGGCAAACGATAACAGCCGCAAATTCAAACAGAATCAAATAGTTGTCTGCATACAGCCCTGATTTGTAGAGTACTCAAGACCTATTGTTTTTGGTGAAGATCGGTTGAGGGGAAGGGGTAGTTTACCTGCAACGTTTTTTATCAAGCGTATTTTCTATGGCAAACGATAACTGCCGCAAATTCAAACAGAATCAAATAATTTTTTGCATACTTCAGTGAATTGTAGAGGACTCAAGGCCTTTAGATTTTGGTGAAGATCGGTTAAGGGGAAGGGGTAGTTTACCTGCAACCTTTTACGTTTTAACAAGAGTAAAGTACTTGAAAATTCATTTAAACTTTTTCAAACAATGGTAATTGTTGAAAATAAAATAATTTTGTTGCCAGGCAATCTGAAAATTTCAGATTTTGTACCACAAAATCTGAAAAGATTATACGATAGTTTATGAAATGGTTAATAATACGTCAGTGGAAGGTGTAATGAGAAATTAGCAGAAATGGAAACCTGGGGAATGTTAACTGTTCTGTAGATACAATTTTGTCAGAATGTTTGGAAATGATCATCAACATTGAAGAAAAAGTAAGCATATTAAGAAACATATGTAAGTACTTATTATAAAAAAATAATGTTTGTCGACAGTGACAGGGCTTTCCACCGAATTCAGCAGAGTGACAGGTAGGCCCAACTCTGATTGGCTCCTCAGATTTCCCCAGCGTTAGTAGGTTCTATGAGAATATTTTATTTCAAAAATGATTTTAAATATAAATCTTAGATATGTTTTATAAATCTCATGTTTTATGTTTTAACATGGGTAATTTTTTATATGACGAACCATAACTGCCGTAAATTCAAACAGAATCAAATAATTTTTTACATATGTGCCTGAGCTATAGAGAACTCAATGTCTGTTGATTTTGGTGAAGATCGGTTACGGGGAAAGGGCAGTTTACCTGAAATATTTTTTGTTGTAACATGAGTAAAGTACTTAATTTTGATAAAGTATCCTGATAAGATCTTAATAATCCACTGTAGAAACGTAGACGAAATATCTATAAATGAAGAGGCTAGTTGAACGGGCTGGGGGTAATTTTCTATAAATCAAAATTATAGTTGAAGGGGGAGGGGATAATATTTTTTATATGTGTACTACGTTATTGGCAAGAAAGAAGTATTTTTTTGTTAAAATTCCTTCCCTGGCTGTTTGGCTGAAAATGATTTTAAATATAAATCTTAGAATATGGAAGTCATGTATGGTTCTCCATACCGATATTTACTTCCATGTTCCTTAAGGAAATAGAAGTACGGTGATGGCAAAAAAAATCGTGTTCTAGATTATTGCAGAATATGATTGTACTACACTCAAAACATGAAAAAAAGTCATTTTTCGAAAAGTGTCTGTGTGTGTGTCTGTGTGTCTGTGTGTCTGTCTGTCTGTAGATTTGTTTTCTATGGCAAACGATAACAGCCGCAAATTCAAACAGAATCAAATAATTTTTTGCATACAGCCCTGATTTGTAGAGTACTCACGACTTATTGTTTTTGGTGAAGATCGGTTGAGGGAAAGGGGTAGTTTACCTTCAACGGTTTTTTTTTATCAAGGGTAATTTTGTTTGTTTGGCAAACGATAAAAGCCGCAAATTAAAACAGAATCAAATAATGTTTCGCATACTGCCCTGAATTGTAGAGTTCTCAAGATCTGTTGATTTTCGTAAAGATCGGTTTAGGGAACGGGGTAGTTTACCTGCAACGTTTTATGTTTTAACAAGGGTATTTCCTATGGCAAACGATAACACCCGCAAATTCAAACATAATCAAATAATGTTTTTCATACAGCCCTGAATTGTTGAGTTCTCAAGACCTTCTGTTTTTGGTGAAGATCGGTTAAGGGGAAGGGGTAGTTTACCTGCAACGTTTTATGTTTCAAAGGGTATTTTTTATGGCAAACGATAAAAGCCGCAAATTCAAACAGAATCAAATAAGTTTTTGCATACAGCCATGCTTTCTTGAGTACTAAAGACCTATTGTTTTTGGTAAAGATCGGTTAAGGGAAAGGGGTAGTTTACCTGCAACGTTTTTTTAACAAGGGTATTTTTTTGTCTATGGCAAACGATAACTGCTGCAAATTCAAACAGAATCAAATAACTTTTTGCATACAGCCCTGATTTGTAGAGTACTCACGACCTATTGTTTTTGGTGAAGATCGGTTGAGGGAAAGGGGTAGTTTACCTGCTACGGTTTTTTTTTATCAAGGGAAATTTTTTCATTTTAATGTAATATAATATTTTTCATTTAATACAGCAATAAAAAGGCAGGTAAGACACAGCCTGGCTGTTTGGCTGAAAATGATTTTAAATATAAATCTTAGAATATGGAAGTCATGTATGGTTCTCCATACCGATATTTTTCGATGGGGTCCTTTTGGGGGTTCTTTGGGGTCTTCCACATCGCCTCCTAAACCACTGGACCGATTTCAACCAAACTTGGCACAAATATTGTACGCAAAGGGAGAACAACATAGGATAAGTGTTTTTTTTTCGATACGACCCTCTGGGGGGTTCTTTGCGGTCTTAAAAACTATTAGATCTGGTTACTGTGGCAACCCAATAGAATAGATTCTGTTCTAAATATATTATCGCATTAAATTGAAGACCACGCGAACGAAGTTGTGGGCAACAGCTATTTATTTTTAAGAAGCCTACTTTAATTAAGCTTTATTAATTAAACTAACATTTTCATTACGTACAACGTGAAACTCCGTAGCGAAGCACGTGTATTCTGCTAGTCATGTATAAGAGAAAATATATCGTGCGTGGCAGGCAAGCATATCTCAGTTATGTACTGTTTACGTTTCCATTTTATTATTATCACTACCGCAATAAAAAGGCAGGGAACACACACACACACACACACACACACACACACACACACACACACACACACACACACACACACACACACACACACACACACACACACACACACACACACAAAATTCGCGTTATTTCTGGCCTCATTCATGTTTATTTTCTTACATCTGCACGGTTTTTAAATGGAAAGTGCCGAACCCATACCAACATAACGCATGCAAGCCGAAAAAGTGTCCAGCGTGGATAGCGATTTGCTTCCTGTGGATCGCTGGGCAGTGTAACTGCACGTGTTTGCAGAGGAACGATTCATAGACAGACTTTTCGTCTTTAGGGATTGAACCCTCTGCAAGATGCTGAGGGTCCATGAGTGACTTCGGAGCGCTCCTTCTTTTCCGCGTGTTTGTTCTGTGAAACGTACACTGTAGATTCGCAGGTTTATTCTAAGCAACGCTCAATAGGAAATGTTGAAAATTTTTGTCCACGGTGAACCCTTATACACACTAAACCTGCTCTGATGTTTTAATTACGGACATCATAATATTAAAACTTTGGAAACTTGAGCACTACTTAATGGAGATCAATCATTAACTTATACAAGCCATTAATTTTATGCATATTTTTTATATATATGTGTACAACGTTATCGGCAACAAAGAAGTAGTTTTTGTTAAAATTCCTTCCCGGGATATTTGGCCGTAGTCCAATGTTTTCTACAAAACCAGACGTTTCGGCAATGCCATTGACTTCCATCATCAGTGAAAATCGAGTGCGATAACGTGAGGTGGTATATGTTAGTGACCACAGTACTGTGGTTAAGGCTGAAGCAGTAAGTAGAAAGAAGTAGTTTCTATGGTAATATTTCATTTCGAAAATGATTTTAAAAATAAATCTTAGAATATGGAAGTCATGTATGGTTCTCCATACCGATATTTTAATTTGCTAACTGTCAATACTGTATTTCAAAATTTATATGTTTTCAAACTCATAATTTTCAGATATAAATGTACATGTTTTATATAAAAAAAGAATAACCAGTAAATGTTTTCACCCAATCAAAATTTATTTCTGTAAATGCGGTCAGCTTTAAACCTGTTACCTAGCAATATATATGATGTAAAAATTTCAACAAAACGATACACACAGGAAAATATCGGTATGGAGAACCATACATGACTTCCATATTCTAAGATTTATAATCTGAAATATTCTTGCCTGCCAAGCACGATATATTTTCTAATATATACATAATTTACATTAAAATGAAAAAATTATAATTTTATTGCCTGGCAACAAAATTATTTTATTTTCAACAATTACCATTGTTTGAAAAAGTTTAAATGAATTTTCAAGTACTTTACTCTTGTTAAAACGTAAAAGGTTGCAGGTAAACTACCCCTTCCCCTTAACCGATCTTCACCAAAATCTAATGGCCTTGAGTCCTCTACAATTCACTGAAGTATGCAAAAAATTATTTGATTCTGTTTGAATTTGCGGCAGTTATCGTTTGCCATAGAAAATACGCTTGATAAAAAAAGTTGCAGGTAAACTACCCCTTCCCCTTAACCGATCTTTACCAAAAACAATAGGTCTTGAGTACTCTACAAATCAGGGCTGTATGCAGAAAATTATTTGATTCTGTTTGAATTTGCGGCTGTTATCGTTTGCCATAGAAAATAACCTTGTTAAAAAAACGTTGTAGGTAAACTACCCCTTTCCCTTAACCGATCTTCACCAAAAACAATAGGTCTTGAGAACTCTACAATTTAGGGCTGTATGCAAATAATCTTTTGATTCTGTTTGAATTTGCGGCTGTTATCTTTTGCCATAGGAAATACCCTTGTTAAAACATAAAACGTTACAGGTAAACTACCCCTTTCCCTTAACCGATCTTCACCAAAAACAATAGGTCTTGAGAACTCTACAATTCAGGGCTGTATGCGAAACATTGTTTGATTCTGTTTGAATTTGCGGCTGTTATCGTTTGCCATAGAAAATACCCTTGTTAAAAAAACGTTGCAGGTAAACTACCCCTTTCCCTCAACCGAACTTCACCAAAAACAATAGGTCTTGAGAACTCTACAATTTAGGGCTGTATGCAAATAATCTTTTGATTCTGTTTGAATTTGCGGCAGTTATCGTTTGCCATAGAAAAAAAATCTACAGACACACACACACACAGACACACAGACACACACACAGACACTTTTCGGAAAACGCCTTTTTTTCATGTTTTGAGTGTAGTAGAATCAGAATCTGCAATAATCTCGAACACGATTTTTTTTGCCATCACCATACTTCCATTCCTTAAGGAATATGGAAGTAAAATTAATAAAGTTAAATTTTAAAATTTATAGAAATTATAAAACGACTGAATTCTGTATTGAGTACATAAATATCACAACGTTTTCAGAAAACTTGTTCCACTTATTTCTTTCACGTTTCTACTTAATTCCGCTCATTTAAATATTTAAAACGTCTTTTCCTTTACTATAACCGTGGATTTCAAAGGATTAATACAACTTTTGCAGTCGACTGTATCTTTTCCTTTCTGCGCGCAAAGGTGTTGTGTTAGAATTTTGTTAGAGAGTGTATTGCACAGCCTTGAAGGCGAAGAACACCCTTAAGCTCTACCCACGCGGGAGTTATCCTGCCCTCAGTGTAGGGGGTTACTCTGCGTCTCTTTGACAACTCAGTCCCATACACTCTAATTTCACTCCGCTACCCACCAAAGGTTTCTCTCCTCCAACTACGACAATCTGCACTAGCGTGTAACATGTTTTTCAACTTTATGGATTAATTGATGCAACACACAGCATCCCTCTCGTTTCTACCGAGTTAGTTAAACAAAAAGTTAACGTATATTTGTATTAGGCTTTAGATAATATTTGAAAAGTATTTATTTACTGGTTTGCGGTTATTAGCTACACCAATGTACCTCGTGGCGCCTCTTCTCTGTAATAATCAGGTATTCGGCCGTAAACAGATTCCTTTCCTATTGATGACTCAGATTATATTCAGATGAGTATACTGAATTTTTTATCATGCGGACAGAAGGGAATTTTAGATTTCTCTCGTCAGAATGTAAATATTTTCACTAGGTCATAAATGCAAACATGTAATAGGAAGGGTGTATGTTGGTCGGCCGCGTGTATCCGAGTTTGAGTATGACGCAGCTTTTTGTAAACTCTATATTATATTCTCACATACATAAGGGCTAAACATATACACGTAAGCGGGGCTCACACATTATATAATTAAATACACTGTAAAAAATTAAACACTTGCATTCATCTGAGCAAGACTATTCACATTAATAGATATTTTTTTAAACTCAATATGTTCTACAAAAATATGGATGAATAGACACTAGTATGACATTTCCTATAAAGAACATCGTCAGTAATACCAAATCGTGTGTGATACACTCATTCATATTTTTTTTTTATAATACCAAAGAAAATCAAGATATTTGTTGTCAAATTACATGTTCCCTTTACTGGCTTCAGAACTCGTCAGTCTAAATAAATGAATGAACTGAATAAATAACGGACTTTCACACTTACAGCGTTATTATTTTATATAATGTCTCATCACACAAGATTAGATAAGAACCAACGTAGGTGTCAGTAAAAAAACGTGATTCTGTATCGATTTTGATTTTCTTTGAAAATTAGGTGTTTAACTTCGGTTGCTCAAATGTGTCCACAAATACTGATCGAAAGCTATTCTATATGTTAGACTGTAGGACACTTTAATATGTAACCTAGTAAATTCTTTTGAAAACTAAATTTACAATTTGTACACGTTGTGGCTACTTAAATAGGTTCGTTTTAGTGACTACTAAATACCTTTTGTAGATTACGCGTGATCAATTCACAGTAATACAAAGTGAAAAATACACACGTGGCTTCTTATACTACTTTATTACTCCGTCACGGTATCATTTTGTATCCTTAACCATTTAATTGTTTTTGGAATATAGACTAAGCACAGGTTAACTTGGCAGGTTATATAGACAGAACTCATCACAGTAATCAGACAAATTAATTACTGCTTACATGCAGTTTATGTGGCTCCTGTAGTACTTCGCTTACTAATCTACTTAATTCTTCTCACTGTGTAAGTGTTCTGAGCCACCTTTTAAGGTAACGTTTGCCTCTAGCTAACGTTTTTGCCTGTTCCTCAAACTTTTTCGCTTCGCTCTTTTAGTGTGTTTTTACGCACTGTCCTGGGCTTTCCACCTGATCGCCTTCGTTCGCATTAAATTTCAAAAACACTTTCCCGGATAATGTGTTCCGGTTATCTGTCTCATGTTAAGGTACAGATTTGTTTGAGTTTGTTCAGTTCCACTAACGGTTCCAGCAATTGTTCTTCGCGAGTTCTTCGGCCTTGTACCCCTCCTTTTCTTATCTTTAATAATACTCGTCTCCAGTATTTTGTTTTAGACTTGGGTGTTTTAGATTAGATAGTACTGGCCAAGAAACTTCTGGATTGACTTCACAAAGTCAAACTTTACAACTTGTCAATACAATTGTTTTATTTTTTTTAGCGCATCGGAAACGTCAACGTTTTTACATTTAGTTTGTCACGTGAAAGGCGCGGCGTTTAATTCTTGCACGCTGACCGTAAATGTACGGACGGTACTTATAACTTTTGATAACATTTGAAAGTAAATCCGCTTGGATTAGAGTGTGGGCTTGATGTGTATAGCTGAGTGCACAAGGGTTTCTCGTTCGAGTAGATTGGCAGCAGTATAGTTGCCACCCCTAGCGCCTACCCATCCTCCTACTACTCAAGCCCTCCCGCACCATTGCGTGACGCATCGTTGCTACGTCTTTTAAAAATTTCAGTTACCACCCCTGTGCGTACGGCTACACACACGCGCGCGCGCACACACACACCACACAAACGTACAATCAAAAATCGTTATATAACTGACCGCAGAATTTATAAACTGCAACAAGTAAAACTTTTCTACCCCTTCTAAACATATTCACTTTTTTGTATTCTAATTAAAGTAAAAAAATGTATTTAAGACGTAAGACCGCACTACTCATAGATTAACATATTCATAAAGGCTGTTATTTTTTAGGTTTAACCAACCTTTAATAATATTTTTTTAAATTATTATCATAATTGAAATATTTTCATCGTAAGTAATATTGATTATGTGTGTATTTGCCTGTCTTTATTATATAGCCTATGTTAATCACTAGGATATTATCACTCACATTATCTAAATAAGATTTTTTTCAATAAACCTTATCACGATATTACGGTATTTTTTTTTCGGCTCTCTAAGGACCACATGCCAATTTCAATTCTTTATTCATTGTTCTTTTCTTTTTCTCCAATATTCTTTCATCTTCTCACTGTGTCTCATCTTCCTGTCTTCAGTCCACTTTGAACCTGCGTTTTGTTAACGAACTGTTAAAGAAAACTGTTTTTGTTAAAGAAGATCTGTTTTGTTAACCTATTGTCGTTCATTCTATATAAATGTCCAAAAAATAATAGTCTTCTTTTTCTCATTGTTTCTGTTATATTTTCTATACTTTGATGTATTTCATTATTACTTCTTAATTTCCAGCCTTCTGAAGTTTTTCGTGGGCCTAATATTTTCCTAATAATTACGGTATTTTAATGTTGTTAAAAAATTATAAATATTTCTGCGGTTAGATATACATGGCCACTATCGTCGAATGTAGGCCTACACTATACGTACACACCCCACAATGATTGTATCTAATCACTCATACAAACGTATGTGATTTCTTTAACAATAATACAATGGCTTCTTTTTGTACCATCGAAGTACATAGTTTTGGGGTGTGCCGTTAGGAATTAAGGTAATGTGGCCAGCACTACTCTTCAACTACACATTATTAGTCCAGGATATTATCTCATGAATGCTTGTGTGTGTGTGTGTGTGTGTGTGTTTAGTATTAAATTCATATAACAGACAGCATATATGTTTAGTAGCTACTACGTATCAAAAATTTATCAAGTAGCCTACATCTCATATGTCGGAAATGAAAAACTCAGTAGCCTCCACTTAAAATGTTTATAATGGTGTTGTGATCCTTAAATTGTCTTATCATTAGAACACACCTATGAACAAGAGACATATATGATTTATAACAACATAGTAATATCCCATAAATATTTTTGGATGGAAGCTGTCTCAGAATGTAGACAGAATGTTCCCCCATCAACTAGGTGTTCCTTTAGAACATATGTTTTAAACCTTTAACACATATGTATATAAGCTTACATTCAGAGCGACTTAGGCCCAAACAACGGATTTAGCATTGATAAGGGCCAGAAACTAACAGGCGGGTAACATCTCGAGAGGATTTACAAAGATTCACTGATTGTAACCGTCATAAAAGGAATGGGAACTCATAGTAGCTTTAGAAATTCATAAATGACTACTGTGTTTAAACAAAAGAAAGGATAATGAACACGTATCTACACCATTCAAATACCTCTACCCGCCACCAAATCGATCTATGGGATCAGCCCAAGCACTAGTGTCGGACGCGGTACAACGAAGGCCAAACCCTACGAAATAAACACAATGACTCAGCGCGGGAGAAACACGGTAGTCCTAAGAAATACATCAGAGGGATTTCGAATAAAGAACAAAAACCGATACAGTCAGATATGAGACACCCTTGATTAAAATATTGTAAAGATTATACATTTTTGTTTATTTTAATCAAACAAGATTATTATAATATATTTTTTAGCTTAATATATTCAAAAACAAATTAGTTCCGAATAAAATGTGGTTAATGACGATAAATCAGAAAATAAAGACGTCCGTACCCAAATTTTCTCGATAAACAAGGAATTATTGCTAACCACTAAATAAACACGGGTGGTCACAGAACGTCCTGCTCCGATTCACAAATAACAGAGAACTTTTTCTTTTGTTTGTGGGCGAAATATCAATCAATACCAGACTTCCAAAGCGGATGCTCCGTATTAGGCGTAGCGCACTGTTTGATAAGGAAAATAAGAGGACAATTTCTTCTCTCTCCAGGGCAACAAAGATTACTAGTTTATAAATAACCGCAAGCATGAATCACGAAAGAAAGCGATTTTCACCTTTAAAACGTACAACGCTGTAGTTATTATACTGTACCATGTAAATGGAGACGGCACTTAAATTCTTATTACATTTGGCCGGATGAAACAGTCTCTGCTTCGCTCGCCTTCTCTTTTACACACACACACACACACACACACACACACACACACACACACACACACACACACACACACACACACACACACACACACACACACACACACACACACACACACACACTCGTTTTTCTCCTGTCTCTAGGTTATTCTGCTTGCACGCATTAAGAGATCGTTAAGAATTTCAAACTTCCTCCTTCCGCTGCCTCACTTCCCGAACAGTCTTCTCTTATGCATGTGTAGTTTAGAGGCTGTATATACCACGTGCATACTACGCGCCTATACACACGAGCGCGCGCGCGCACGCGCACAGTCATTTGTATTCAATGCGTAGCTGTGTACGTAACTTTTTTAACGTTTATTTATGCAGTTTGTTATTACAAAACAATAAGCATAATTGATGACTCAATACATGACATGGAGAAAACTAGTACTGTAGTCCAATGGCTAGTTTTGTTGTTCATTTGGCTTTACAAGTGTCTGGAATACGAACTGTCTTGATTACTGATTGTCATTGAATAAATAATAAATATATCTGTCTGTCGCGGTGTTTTTGTTTTTGTTTGCAGTTACATATTTCAGCAGGTTATAAACCAGTTAGTTTTTCAGAAATTTAATTCTTTGGTGGTGCGCACTCTTGTTGAATTGTGGGCACTCACTATCTGGGCCTGACTCATTTCAAAGCCTGTACGAGTATTTCAAAGTGACATATTGTATATAATAAAGTCCTAAAAGTACAAGTTAGTCCAGCGGAAATGTTAATTTTAATCTTCTTGTCTGCAGGCTATTATCTAGATAGCAGATTTATCGTCAGAGATTTTGTGTGCGATTCAAACCGTTTTACATATCCTTTACTGAACTGAACAACGATTTCATTGACTGTAGGCAGGTCCAGGTCGCTGTGGATGTTTTTACTACTGACGAACCACGGTGTACCTTGGTCTGAAACCTTTCGATAATGGCGATGTTGGCTTTTGTAATGTTGCACATAATATTTTGATGGCATCTCTCTAAAGTCTTAAGTAATTGATCGAAAAAGAATACTATTTCACTGCTGGTTGAATAACAAAAACGAATAAAATGAATACGGCATAAAAAAATTATAAAGATTTTTTAGCAAGATTTATTATAATTCCTGTATTTTTAACAAACTGAAGCCAGTACATATTTTTTTTTAAATGGGCGTTTACACAATCCATACATTATATGATCTTATCATCTCTTATCCATTGAATAACCTAGAGCATAGAACACAAGAGTTGTAGAGGTTAAGCGTTACCTGGCTGGCAAGCACACACACACACACACACACACACACACACACACACAAACGCGCGCGCGCGCGCGCGCACACACACAGTTACACATTTCCAGAGGAGGCTGACGTAGTATCATCTGGGAGTCAACGTAAATACAGCAAAAATCTGGAGAGCTAGTGCTTACGTAACAGCAAGTCTAATAATTAAAGGCCTATATGCTGCTAGTGAAAATTAAAAAATGTCAAACTTTACATTGCTTTTTAAATTATATTAATTTTATTCCTGTATTTATTTCAGAGAATATTTTAATTAAATAATGTCTTACTGCGTTTGATTATAATATTGTACGGGACAAAATAATAAACCACTAATTAACCACAGTTAGAATGAATTCAACTAATTCTTTAGATTGAGTCATCTTTTTATTAAATCTATGATTTTTAAATTCCAGTAAGCCAATAATTTTTGTGTAGTTTCAGTACCAGTCACTTTAGTCTTATACTGTATACCGAGAACCGACCCGTATTAAACGGATACACGGGCCGGACTGGTTCGCGAATCTTATTTTAGCTACTCCCGCCCTTCAAGGTAAGAGAAATATAATTCCAAAAATAAGTAATATTTACTGTGATAACTATAGAGGGGTCAGCCTGCTGAAAAAACGACTGAATGCAATAACGGAAACTATTCTCTCGGAGACCCAACACGGTTTCAGAAAGAGCAGATCATGTATAGATTGCATCTTTACAATAGCCCAGGTAACTGACAAGCACAGAGAATATAAGTTTTCCATATACATAGCTTTGGAAAGGCATTTGGTAGAATGAACAGGGGCAGGTGGGGGGCAATAATGACAAAGTAAAGGATCCTGCAATAACCCCCCATTAGAGCCATACAAAGTCTTTATGTGGAAAACAATGTCTTAACTGAGACAGGAAGACCGAACACAACTCCTAGTGTGGGCCTGATCAATTGTGGAGTACGACAAGGGTGCCAATTATCACTTTTTCCTTTCAATTTATACACAGACGATGTCATATACAGTTGGCAGATGAAACTTGAGGAACATATAACGATTGGTAACTCTGCAGCTGATACGTTGTTGCAAGTATTTAGGATTACCAAGGTTGCACACTGAAGACCAAGGTGATGGCTATTCATGGAACTGATCCCATACGAACACAAATTGTTGTACCTTGTACTGATCTGGAGCAGGTCAGTAATAGTTTGTATGTCTGGCCAATAATGCATCTTCATTACAAACAACAGCGTGGTGAAGAAGTCACATACGTTCAACCGTATGTATGGGATCTCCAGGAGAATTGAAAATCAACGAGTATATAGAGAAACACGCCTGTAGTTCTACAAGGTGATGGCCTTCCCCACTATAGGTCTGATAAATGGACTTTAACGAAATCCCAGGCGAGTCGTATTCAAGCGGCCGATTTGAGATTTCTCAGGCACGTACCAAGATATAATCTTCAAGATCGCAGAAGACATGTAGATGCACGGCAGGAACTGAATGTTATAAGTATACTACAGAGGATCACTCAATATCGGCTGAAACAGTTATGACAACGTACCCGAATGGATGACTGCCGCATCCCCAAACAACTACTGAACTATAAGCCGAACGGACGGAGAACTGTGGGGCGTCGGAACAAGCTTTGGAGTGACCAGCTATTGGAGAGACCGGAACAAAACAATTTTGTTTAATCCTTGCTGAAGATGATGATGACGAAATAACATTTAAAACAAAATCAAATTTTTATAAATTATTTTACTTGTTATAAATTTTATAAAAAAACGAATATTGGCAGTTAAATTATGCTGTAATAATAAAACGCCCCTACAGTTACATGCTTTGACGCGTGGATAGTATTTAGTTTTAGATATGCGAGCGTAAGAGGGATAGAGAGAGAGAGAGAGAGAGAGAGAGAGAGAGGGAGAGAGAGAGGGAGAGAGATTTTGATACGTACGTGTGCGCGCTTGTGTGTGTGAGTGAAATGCGGGGACATTCGCTTACTCCGTCTAGATACGGCACACATCTAAACCCTCTCAAATCGTCTCTCCGAGTAAAGCCAAATTTATTCTTCTTGCCCCGACGCCGTCGGTGTTTCGTTGTTCCCGAGATGGGAAAATCTCAACGCGTTCCGCTTTACGTTTCTTCATCTCTTCTTGGAAACTATCTCGAGTACGGAATGTGTACACTCGCTCACGCTGCGTCGGGCGATCTACGTTATTTAGCGTTGCCTCACTTCTGCCGCACCACTCGAATATGCCAATTTGAATACTGCAATTTGCTTACTGCTTACTCTATCAATTTGAGTCCTACTAATAATAGTCATTATTTCAACGTGCTATTTCTTTCCTAACGAAAACTGTTATCTCGAAGGCAGACTTAAAAGAGGATATAAAGCGACATTTCACTGATACTCAGAACTGCCTGAGGTGTGAAATTTACTTATGGAATTATGTACCATATACGTCTAAAATATGGTAGCGTACCATTCGTCTAATAATTACAGTACATTCTTCTTGTGTTTTATTATGCTTGGAAACCTTTTATTTGTAGGTGAATATTGATGGATATCTATAAACTAAGGTAAAACAAGTGTACTACATACCTTGTAGAACACAAAACCTTGTCTCTGCGAGGAAACAAATACCACCTACCTGCCTTGCTAAAGGTTACAGCTTGGAAGAACTGACTAATAGTATACTAAAGAATGTGTTAAATGCTTACTAGTACTTACTAAAAAGTGAATGCAAATAAGAGCTCTTGAATTCCACATCTGGAGCACGAAGGAAGACATTTTGACAAATTCAATAAACTGGTACATGTAGTACAAAAAACTGACCCAAAAGTGCACCAAGAGAAAGATGCATTTATGTTGTAGAATACGAGGGTCAGTTGAAAAGTTCGCGGAGCGACATCTATAGCTCAGTGGTAGAACTAAAATCTTTCGTGTGCTCCAAGACGTATATTTCGCGTGGACACCTGTTAATTTCCAGATATATCTGTCAATTTAATCACTCTTTACCAGCTGTTTGAAATTTTCCTGTCACGCGAGTTTTTAAAATGCACAAAATCAAACATCGTGTTGTGATGAATTCTCTGTTAAAAACATTTTAGCGCCAATGGAAAATCAAAACGAAATTGTAAATGTGTTAGGAGATGCTGCGCCTTCAGAAACAACGGTAAGTGGAGCACACTCGAGTTTAAACGTGGTCGTACAAGCACTGAAGACTATCCCAGCAGTGGACGTCCAAAAAGTGCAACAGAAAATGGCATTACTGAAAAAATTTCATAGGGTGTTGGAAGACCGCAGATTGAGGAGTGGATGACGTTGCTGAAATCATAGGCATTTCATATGAGCGTGTACATCATATTTTAACTCAAGAACTTGGTGTGAAAAAGCGCTGTGCAAAATGGTTGCCGCATCTGGAGTTGTTGCATTTTTGGGCGTCCTGTGCGACCACGTTTTCAATGCTCGTACGACCGCGTTTAAACTGTTTACCACAAGTGCCTATTTACAAACCGTTTGTTTTAAAGTCGCAGCATCTCCTGACACATTTACAATTTCGTTTTGAATTTCAATTGGTGCTAAACAATTTTTAACAAAGAATCACACCACGATGTTTGATTTTGTCCGTTTTTCAAAACACGCATGACACGTCAATTTTAAACAGCTTCTAAACACAGAATAAATTGATAGATAGATTTGGCAATTAACAGGAGTTCACACAAAATACAAATCTTACAGCACACGAAAAATATTTTAGTTTTATCACTAAGCTAAAGATGTCGCTCCGCGAACTTTTCAGCTGACCCTCGTAATGAGTTCTACATATACAAAACGTAAACCTGTTTGAACGAGTTACTTCTGCAAGTAGCTGTACACAGAATAATTAATGGTAATTCGCTTATTAATTACGTATGTTCATATATTCCAGAGGCATAACTGGCACACCCCAATTAACGTACAATAATAACCATAAGTGCGTGCTAACCTGAACATGTACATTTTTATGTGTTTGTAGATCAAAAAGAAATGGATATACTTGTGTCTACTTCTGCAATTCACGGCAAAAGATGACAGATAATAAGTGTGCACAGAAACAGAAAACTTTCCATATTTCAGAACATCTTAAAGCTGCTAGCGTTCACGTGACCGACTCACGCTACTTCAGCCTTAAAGACCCTTCTTTTTTTTATAATTTTCAAGTTGTTTGTCAGAGTTGGCGGAAAAAATGGATAGCCAGTTTTGTCATTTTCTCGAAGTACCGTCCACGTAAATCCATTCGTGGTCGAAAATATTTGAAATATTTTTCGAATCAATTTTTCATCGGTATCTCGAACCTTGTAGTTACAGGTTGAAATAAAGTATTTAGAAGGCACAAAAATTATTGAACCATATTTTTTGCTGACCATTCTGTATCTCTACTCTTACACTCAACAATAGCTAACGTAAATTACAAGAGCATTTTATTCATGCAACTGAATTTTTGGTGGTTTCTCTTCTTTTACTTTTAGTCCTGGTACAGAACTATATCGCCTCTCGTCTCATGCTATCCTAGAATGGTCCATAAGGTAGGGCCGGCGCTGTATTTAAGTAAACAGAAAATATATCCACTTTTTTACGAGTGTTAATTGACACCACATTTTTTTAAGACTACAAAAATGATGAGAATGTAGTTTCGTTTTATGATTTTAGGCACCTATTTAAAACTAGAACTTACAACTGAGAAATTCTTATATGGCCTACTGGTATCAGTTTTTGAAAACAGTCATGTCTATTTCAAGAGGAAGTCTCATTTGACCTTGTGATCGAACGTGTAAACGCCCTTGAAGAGGTTACACTATCTATGGAATGGGTACTAAAGGAACGAGAAAGGAAGACTGAAAGAAGCTGGATGTGATTGAACTGAAAATATTTGGTTGAGGCAGAAAGGAAATATGACATGTACAGAACGTGTAGAATAAGGAACAGAGAGAAACTGCTGGAAGTCTTGAGCAGGACCAAACCAAACATTCTTTCAAGGAGTCTCAAGGAAAAGATTACAATGATGTGAATACGTTACAAGGAAGTACATTATACTTAGCGAGTAGGAAAACTAGTGAACTGATTGAAAAGTAAAAGATAAATTAAAACTGAGAAGATGAATAATCTGTGTGCGCGAGCGAATCGTTTGACGAGTAGTGACTTTCGGATCGAGAAAAGCGGAAAATCTGACAGAAAACTAAGCTCTTGTATGAGCTAAGCACCACTAGGGAACAAAGTGTCACGTACGCTATGCCATGTGGAATAATTGACAGTGTCTTTGAAATCTGTTCATAGTTCGAAATTTTTAAGTATGCTAAGGATTTTATTCGAATTTGTTTAAGTTCGTGACCTCGAATTAGAAACTATATTTACTTAAAATACAGTGAAAATATGTTAAACGAATTAAGTGAGTTTTTAATAAGCCTTAAATTTTATCGATAAACTTCAATGAAGCTTTACAGACTAATTAAAACTGAATTTATCAGTTCCAATTTAATTCAGTGAATTTTAATTAACTGTTTATTTAATTACATACGACTGTACATTCAGTCACATATTAGTTCCTAATTGGTCAGCATTATAAATAATAATTGTTTGTAAATTAGTCAACGTTTTATCATTTCCTTTGTTTCATTTAACATTCTATATTTAGGATTATTTAGACTTCAGTGCTTGTATGCACATATGGGTGCATTTGTGCCGTTAACTGTACAGTATTTGTTATCGTTGTAAATCATTAATCAGAAAAATACATTTGAATTTTAAATAATTTTTTTTAATTATTATTAATTTTAATTTTGTTAACTGTATTGTTTAAATACGAATTTTTAAATATGGGTTAAATACGAAAATTTTGTAATACGAATAAATATGTTGTTTGACCATGACTGGTATCTGAACAGCTGTGTAACCAAGGATATTTACTTCAGCAGCATCTCCTTCACCTGCTGACAATTATCATCACGTCCACAAATTACAGTTTCTTGCGGTTAGCCATCATTCTTTTCATTCTGATCCGCAGCTCACAACGGTATAGGTCTGTTGTTCAGACTGCGCGTTTTGTGTGATTCCCCGTTATATTTCAGCTGATGACTCAGATTTCCAAAACGAAATACTAATGAAGACAAATAAATTAGTCACATCCGAAAAATAAGCAGTTGGCAATGCGTTGCATATTGACACAGAATGTTACCTACCAACAATTGAAGCAACCTATTGACACAAACATTATTTGAGACACGATTTACAACGAACGTGTGTATGACGAACGAATGAATGTGTTCTACGTTCTGCCTCTCTCTAAACAGTTTTAACTCTCTCTTCTCTTCCCCCTTACACATTTCTTCAGAGTCCAACAAGTTATTAACTGTTTTAATGTGCTAAGGCTTAAACTATAAATATTCGTAGAAAAACTACAATGACACCGTCTGCATATTCTAAGACGGGGCTCCAACATCTACTTTTTCCTTACACCTTTTTCAGAATGGTCTTGTGTCTGAGTGTTTAGAGAAGGATTAGATAAATACTGTGATCAGTTTGTCAATGTTAATGTGAATTGTCCGTCAGTTTGCAAAGTGGACAGAATTTCTTGAATTTTAATCATCAGTTAAAACTGTTTCAATAATCCACCTATGGTTCAAAATACTGGTGTTTTCAAGGGTCAATAGCCTTGTTTATTTTGCTTTCATGCGTACTATAATAATAAAATTTTATATTTTATATTAAAATAATAGTAATTTTATAATAAAATAATAATAATAATTTTGAAGGTGTTTTCAGCAGAATTATTTAAATTTTAAGGTTATAACTAAATACGTTTTCTGTAATCACAGGGAAATCTCAATAACCTGTACAGCAGATTACCGAGGGGACAACAAGCTGTCAGTAAATCATACAGCTTTACCATCTAAATCTATGTACAGAATAGTAGGTTCATGGATCGATAAAGAGAGAACCATCTAGAGTACTGGCGTAGACAACGATGTACTACAGAAAATACTATCGATTGGTAAAGAAAATATTATCTGCATTGGGCGGCCATAGTGTTTGAGTGCCCAAAGCAAGTTCACTTACGTAACGATTTTGTTTTAATATGTTTAACTGTTAAGGTTTATCCAGAATTGGTAATGCTTTCTGTTACTTGTCTGTTTCCTTTCTGAAATTTTCAAAAGTTAAAATTGCAGTAAAATTTTAGTTGCATTTTACTTGGATTGTAAAATAAAAATCCCATATCGAGCATATACTATCTGTAATCAAAATATTCTAGACGGTCGCATAGAAAGCATTTACAAAGCCAGTTTTGGATAAAGTTCCAGAGGGTGCAAAGAGGTATGTAAGCCTACGCCTATCTGTGGCCTGTTTTAGAAGATCGATCGGAGCCACAAATAAAAAATGAACCAACGCAGTTTGTGTTTATACTGAAAAAGAAAGAATAGACGAAAGACCATAAAATAAATTGGACGGTTACGGGAGACTCTAAGACATGCAAGAAATTTGCACTGACATTGAGGGAAATGTAATTAATTCTACTTGCGCTGGTTGATAATTGAAAGTTTATAGTTAATATCTTTGATGGATTTCATCAACATCATCTTCACAACGAGGCATAGGCAAGGTGCTGCCTGTTGCGTCTTCAAAAATTCTCCAAACATCCCTTCCTGGGTCTACCCACACAGCTGTGTGCTGTAGGCTTGTATTTCCAGACTTGTTTGGCCAGTCTGGAATCTACATTCTTCCTAAGTGTTCTTTTCACCGTTGTTCATAATCTTTTAATATTCATTCAAGTTAAAATCTTGTACCTCCTTTCTTAAGGAGTCATTCCTTATACGGTCAAGTTTACAACACCTATTAATTCCTCTTAAGAACGCCATTTTCAAGGCCTGTATTTTATTCTCTTGTTTGTTGGTTGCTGTCCATAATTCACACCTGTAGGACAGTACAGGGACTGCCATAACCTTGCAGAACTTTAATTTTGTATCTCGAAGTACCTAAGTTTCTAAAAGTACAGTCGATTGTCCCACCGATCGTCTGGAACTTACCTAACTTAACTTGATGGATTTAAAATTGATTTTAAACTTCTTCTTCTTCTTCTTCTTCTTTATAAAGTACGTGATTCAAAAACTGGTTAACAAAGTAGGTTAAACATTTTCGTTAACCATATTAATTATTTAAAATAAATTTAAAAAAAAATTGCGATACTGTAATTCAACAGATATTTAAAACGTCGAAATGCTTCATGAAACTTCGACCCGCTTCTAATAAAAAAAGGTATTTATTCTCTTTGAATTATTCTAAAAAATAATAAAAATTATAGTAAGGTTGCGAGAGAGGTCTAAAGGCTATCATTAGAAAGTTCAGCTCTCACACTATAAAGTATCCTTTTTTATGGTTTTGAAAATGCATTGCCAACGCTTAGCTGGTTATAGCATTTTTATTTTTCTCAAGTTTTGTGTGCGTCTGAAAATTCTATAAATTCTGGTAAGCGAATTTTGTTTTACTTCAATTTATTTTGCTTGCTTTACGAGACTGGGGCCGGCGCCCAGACTGCACAAAAAGTACTAGGGCGTTGACCACGATGAATATATTTGTACGTGCAGGCGTATACGTGATTTTTCACATGTATTCGGCGTTTGTGCGCACGCGCGCATGTGCGGATAAGATTAAATTTTAGTTATTGAAATGTCAGGTGGCTAATTGTAATGTTTTTTAAACAACCTTGGGCACTTTCAAAAGTTGCAATTATCAGATATGAAATTACCGAGAAAAAGCAGTACTAAACAGATAGCTGGTAATTATTCTTAATTTACGCTTATCGTTTGTAAAAGTAAGATTCTGAGGAGTTTTGCAGACGAGGTAAACAAATTAATAGTGTTTGCTATTGTTAAGTTCGTCTCTCATGTTCTGTACTTCTGTTTTACGGTCTTACATTTTTGATGAAACATACTCCATCCTAAACAGCTTGCAAATTCAGGTTTTTTCAGAGACACACACCACAAGTGAAAAATTCAGCCGTGCAGGTTACATGTAGATTTTATTACAAAACGGTCGACATTATGTTACCGTACTCAGCTGCAGACCGTGTGGGGCTATTGTTCGCACTTGCACCACAATGAATTATTATGGCCACTAGCGCCGATGATGGAGTAATAGAGCAAACACAAAAGCCCATTTTAATATCGTTAAATTCAAACCGACCACCACGCTACCCACCCGTAACAGCGCGTTTAGATTTTCATGTGGATGACCCAATATTACTCAGCATCACTCGCGGCTAACTATAATACTACCTGGAAGCGGTAATGAGCATTATAATGAAGATTTGGCATTGTACGAAATTGTTTTTAGTACTATCCATTGTACTAAAATATTATAAAACATAAAAATATTGCCCTTATTGATAAAATAGAGATCCCAAGAAAAAATCGCCCGGGAATGACACATTTAATTCATTTCGTGTTTCTAAAAGAACGAGATTTTGAACGTGATGAGATGATATTAAGTTTGTGATGCTGTGATGTCTTTAACAAAATTCTAAATTTATTTTTCCGCCGGATTAGCTTGTTCAGTTAAGAAAGAGGAATGACGCGTAGGTTATTCCGGCTACCAACGGAGGAGTGGAATTAGCCAAGATCGTACAGTCACGTTTAGTTGATGCAAGACTCTGAGATAGACGCTGATTCGAACCGAGTTAGTGCAATTAGATTTTCTTTTAGATTCCTGTCCCCGTCTGTATTAATACCAACCTTATAAATGCCGAACGTAACTCTCTTTGAAAATAAAGGTACCAAATTTTGTATATATTAAAAAAATCCCTTAATTTTACAACTTTAATTTACATCAAATACATCTAATCGACCAACGTTATTTTTTTGAGTGTCATAACCGTAAACAGGTTTAAAACATGAAATGAATAATACACAGAACACACACTACTGTACTTTTGACCATCGCCGAAAACTGGAACTATCGTAAGCCAGCGTTGGGCCAAACGTTTATACAGGGAAGTCGCCTCTATGGTCATGGTTATCGTTTGTTCCCTACTGTGAGCTCTATACTGCGGACTCCACTACCTCGTCCGTTTATGCCTCTGAAGGTGGCTACCATGAGCGTAGCTGAAACGTTTGCAGAGGATTTGAAGATCGACCTCAGACTATAGACCAGGAAAGTTCTATTTATAAAATAAATATAAGTTTATAGAAAAGGAAATGTCTAATAATCAAATTGAGAATAGTATCATTTAACTATCAAAGCGAGTTCTTCGTTTTAACTTGAATGTTTGGAATTTCTCTGTCTGTCTATCTATCTGTCTAGGCATGTCTCGCCCCCATTACTTGGGGGACGGGAGGCAAAAATGTGAGGAGGTCCCAATTTTGAAAAAATCGCAAAAGGCCATGTGGGATATCAAATTAAAGGAAATTTTAACTAAAATATGAATTTAATGTTCATCTTTTAAAATTAAAAAAATTCTGGACACCAGGGTTAAAAAAATTTGGGAAAAATTTTAATAAAATTGCAAATTCCATGTGGGATATCAAATTTTAACCAAAATCTGAACATAGCGTAAAGTTTTGGAAATTTCAAGATTTTTTGACCCTAGAGCCCAAAAGTGGAATCACAAAGTTGAAAAAATTATAAAAATCCAGTCGGGTGTCAGACCGAAGGGAATTTTAACACACATTCGGTTGTTAGGAATTTTTAGCGTTTACTGTATGATTTCTCTACAACTATTACTTTACTAAACAAAAATAGTAGAGTAATCGGAATTTTCATAATTTTTATGATAATTTAAAAATTATCTAATATCAAAATTTACCCAACAATAAATGTACTTCATTGAAAATAGTGAACGAGTTCTGCAGCTCAAGGATCATACTATATAACTTATTACGATGCTAGTAAGAACTATTAGAACCTAAAAAGTAAATATCAGATTATTAAAGATAATGGATAAAACAAGAGAAAATATTCAAAAACATGGAATGAGAGTTAATTCGTTATTCAGCTCATGGAACACGGCTCTTTTCAAAATGTGGAACTTGTAATGCTGCGGGAAAGTCAATGAGTGTTTATAATGTAGGCCTACTGTAATTTGCGTTACGAATATATGTAATTAATGGACGTTATATGTAGGTCTAACTGAATACTCACTATGTAATGAATTCTTCTCAAAGGTAATTTCGTTCACGGTAACAAGTAAATTAGGAAAAATTATAATAAACAATTAATATACAGCGACAGATTTATAGCATGAATGAATGAGAAACAAATAAATTCAACTTTAACCAATGACGCTTTTTAATTTCTTACTAATAAAGAAAGAATGGAGTACAGTCACAAACAACGAGGATACAAAATATTACCATCGTAGTCGGCACATAACGTGGCATCGAGTTGTCACATTCTGCGAATCTGCTACAGATGCGTTATTGTTCCTGTTTCAAACCACGACATTATCTGACCTCGTTTAGTGACTATGAATATTCAAGTGTAATAATTCTTGATATATCGCTATCACCCAAAGATGACGAAGAGATTTTGGTACCGTCAAGGTGTAACACAAACACAAACCAGAACGAAGAGTTTATATTTGAAGCATGTGTAGTATACGGGAGACAGGTGCAGCACCCTGCGATATGTAGGAGAAGTCGAGGTTACAGGAAAGGGACTGGGGATAGTGGTGCAGGACTCCTCAGCAGCTCTGACAGTCACTCCGGATCCTGCTTTGTGCAATCTTCCTTTTTTTTTGCCAGGGACAAACACGTTATTATGTCTCATAAAAAAGCGTAGTAACAGGAGTCGTGGCGAATCCATGGCCATGGATCATTGAAACTCTAATAAAAATGATAATTAGGCCTATGTTTTATGATAGGCAAAATCTACGAACAAAATGACGGACGTATGGGATGTGATATTTTTATCATTCTCACTCTTGCTGACAATTTTTTCCGTGATGATGTTTGAGAGTTTTCCTGTTTTAGAATATCGCACGACATTCGCCACACGCTTGCAACAACAAAAAGCAGAAGGAAAACCTGTATATCATCGTTATGGAAAACGTTTGTACTCAAATTCTATATATACATATACTCAAGTGATTGTACGTGTACAAGACACTGCGTCCATACATAGTTCATTAGTTGTGTGTGAAGTGTATCTCCCAGATATTTTATATTTATATTATTACACAACTCACGATCTTCATCATGTGGAGCTCAACGTATACTTTTTATTAAGGGCGCGTGCACACACACACACACACACACACACACACACACACACACACACACACACACACACACACACACACACACACACACACACACACACACACACATACACACACATGAACGCACACAAGAATATGTATGGCCTATGCAAGCGTTCGAGTTAGTTTAAATCAATACAAAATACGAGACTTTCTAAACGTTAGTAATTGAAAACTCATGAAACAAACATATTTAAAAGATCTGTTGATGATAATAACAACTATAATCATTATAATTATAACTATAACTCTATACATATAATGTTAATTATGATTATTGGTATTATACATACTAAATACGTATATTAGAATCGCGCGCGTGAGTTCTTGTTGAGTTTGGATGGTGTAATGATTTTTTCCTTACTATAGCCTATTGATTCTCAGACTCTGTTTAGACAACAGGAATTTAAAAAATTTAGTGTATCACGGACACACCAGAAGTGAAAATTTCAGGGCCGAGTGCCGAATGAACTGACTTAATGTGTAAAAGGATGCTCGTATGCATTTGAAGTAAGAGACATTTTGGTATAAATAATTAAGATTCAAATAAGAGTGAACGGATAATTAAATGAGACGAGGGCACAGGTAGTGTTTATATGCGCTTTATTATAAGAAATCGATATTTACAATGAAAGTAAATAGAGCCTTTTATGAACGGACGATATCGATATCTTTAGGTGTAAACTATATCACATGTCGTTTAATTTTTAGTATACATACATATACAGACAATATGTAATAAATAATTTTTTCCAATGTAACAATATGACTTACGCAATTGAAAAGTAGAGTGTGATAATTAATATATATTTATGTTATAATTATATATTATATATTTATAATATTTCTATTGACGTAGAATACGTCTTACCTTTCAGGCCAGCAATAGGCACCCCCAACCAGAAAATCGAGCGTTACGTTTTCACGTCACGTTTGAAATTGAAATATTATCTAAACGACAAAAGATTCACGCTTATATGAGGTACCATTCGACAGATAAAGGAACAAAGATAATAAATAGCACAATATAAGCGGGCTATTGCATCATCCAGCGCGGGGTGAGCGGGGGGAGAAATAGAAATGTTTTGCGCCGCTCGGCGCCCACTAAAATTAGTATTTCTCCGGTTTCCGATGCGATAGAACTTGAGTAAGGTGTCGTTAAAATTGTCTCATCGAGTACTATCTACATAGTATACCGTAATAGCGGTGATATTATTAAGGGGTTTGAATAATCGTAATTCAAGTTGTAAAAATCGTGTGTTCGGACAAAATGTCGCGGTATATGGATGCTAAACGTGCTCAAAAGTATCGTAAACGCATACAGGAGAGTAGAGAAAATCATGGGGAATTCAAAAAACCCAAAATGACCAATGCCGAACGTCAGAGTATTTACCGACAACGCTTAAAAGACAAGGAAATAAATACTGAAGTCGAGTTGGATGAGGAAGAGCGCCCGACTTCGCAAGTGTATCAGCCGATCGAATTCAGCAAAACGTGGCAGTTAGCTACAAAGCACATCCACAAAACATTCTTTAATAATGAATTTGGACACGCGTGTGACGTTTGTGACAGACTGTGGTTCCAGATGGACGTAAAGATAGTGGCTGTTAAAGTGATGCCGTTGCAACACCATGGAGACCAGAATTAATTACCATAGTAACAAGTAAATAAACAAATGATATTTAGCGGCATCGGAACTATACCTTTATCCGTTCCTCCAGTTTTTAATGTTTTTACTATGCGATTGTATTGATGTATTTTGTAATTTTGTACTTTGTAAAACTAAATATGTGTTTGTTCATTTTATTCATAACACATTAGCAACCCTAAAGCACACAGACGTATTCTACGCTCTGAAGATTTGCGGCCGTGGCTCCGACTCTGGTTTTTTATATATTATATAATATAATATTATTATAATCAGACCTAACATACGAAGTATAATATGTCAATTTATTACAAATTATAAAAAAGCTAAATAAATATAGGCTAATTTGAAACATAAAAAACTTCCAGCCAAGTACAATAGAAATACCAGATCAAACTCAGTAATTACCTAAAAAACTACGGTATAAACAAAAATACAAAATTATACTCTTCCGACATTTCAAACATTTACACAAACATTCTGAAAATAATAATAATAAAAAGCTGGTGTCACTGATTTTAAATTGTTTTTATTTATTTAACAATTGTAAAGTTGTGTAAAACATAAATATACGTAGGGGCCTATATTGTATAGTTGTGTAATGAACTATGTAAATAAAAGAATTTCAAAGTATTCAGCTCGATCTCTCAGTGTGCGAGTACATTTTATTTTATTTTATTATAAGTAAAATTATTTTCAATATTTAAGTTAATCTTGCAATACTATTTAAGCAGTCAGAATATGCTCACATTTTTTTAAATATTGCGCTCTGCTTAAAACACACATTTTCGTGGCAGTGGGGAAATGTAGGTTAGCTATATGGGGAAAAGAGGTTTTACTGACCAGGCAACACTGCTTTTTCGTTACACGTTTCGTTACATGTTTCGTGACACGTTGACTCAGTTTACTGCCCTAGAAGCGCGAGGTGTACGGGAATGAGCCGGGCACCATAATGCCGTATATGAAGTTCTCACTTCAAAAATATTTCAACATTATACCCGAACACAGTAATTCGAAGCGCACTCTTACCGCAATAAATATACGTACAATAGAGATAACGTCAATACGTTAATTAAAAAGTGCCCACGCGCGCGCGCGCACACACACACACACACGTATATAGACTGTAAATAAAAACTGCAGTTCATATGTGTTACGAGTAATTTCATAAATGACTTAATGCTGTTTACAGTCCTGGTAGATCAAAAGTGAAACATTTTAAGCGAGCCCTTTTTTTCTTTCCGGAGCAGGATTAGTTCACTTTCTCAAGGCCTGCTCTGTGAAACACGCTTTTGGCTTTTAATTAACAAATAGACTACGGTTAACTTTCTTTCGAGACCCCGTTTCGAGGCTCAACAAATAGGCTGAAGAAATAAAATACAGTAGTTGGTAGCGCTTTCCTAGTTGACTAATGTTTTGCCAGTCAAGGTTGTTTTGTTGTCTAGCCGGTCTGACAACAAAGTGCCGGATCCAGACGAACGAAAGAGGTAAAGCTGAAAACTTTTATTATGAAACGAAGACTGCGCCTACGTGTCGGCTGGCAAACTTACATAAAGAATAAAATTAACAACACTGTCTTAACTTTGGATTGCTAACTGCGTCTAACCCGTAGAGAAAGACAGTTTTCTGTAAACGTTCAGCAAGTGCTTAATAAGCACAGGAATACGTAAAAAGCGTGGCCAAAACGAAATAATACTGAACGGCCTTTCGTCTATTCAGTATAATTATTAAAATTTATTGTATAGCGTTTAAAAGAATATTTTTCGATTCTCAGAAAATTTCAGTCATTATACATTGATTAACGCAATATGGGTTCAATCGAATACTTTCTATCAGTAGAGTGTAGAATACGTTCAAGTAGGCCTACGTTCAGGTCAAGTATCGATGATAAATATTTTAAAAATTATCTCAGATACGTTAAATGCATTTTAAATATACGTACAAATAACATAACAACACACACACACACACACACACACACACACACACACACACACACACACACACACACACACACACACACACACACACACAAATATAGATTGTAATACAGTAGACTCTTTTTAGTATAAACGAAATAGGGTTGGAGACAATTTGTAGGCGTGTCGTCTTACAGGACTCGATTAAAATAGTGTGGCTAGCACTACTCTTCAGCCGCCTTGGTTCACAGTTCTTCAGTTCTTTAGTTACGCCCATAATATTTACGAATCAAAATTACACTATTAATTCTTCGAGGAAAAAAAAAATTATAGCGGTATATAGTCGTACAGAAATTATGAACAAAAGGAATGGCAATAAAATTTGTAACAATGGTAGCGGTAAGACTAGGAAAGAATCATAATTCGGAGGTCGGATATCAATCAAACCGGTTCACAAAATCCGCATGTTTAGCGCGGTCACAGTGCGTACGTGGATGTGGAACTGGGATTTGTAAGGAAGGAGCTTGGCTTATGTGCACACAGCAGACGACAATGGCTCCAAGTGTGTAGTGTAGAGGAATCTCGGAACAGGGCGTGTCACAAGTGAAGCAAGATCACTGCCATTTCAAGGTGGAGACACACACACAACAACAACAACAAACTCGAGAAATGCAATTACGTACTGTACACGCGCGCGCGCAAGGAGAGAATCTGTGCGTGCACGTGGGCTCGTGCGCTTCTATATTGCTCAACGTTATGTTTGTGGAGAACGTTTTTATTATATAAGGGGGAAATATAGGACAATCGCCCGCGTCGGGACGTCTCCATTATTTACATGTAACACACTGATATTTACAGTGATCATCGCGTTATGCAATAAGCCCGCTCGTACAGGTTTACAACAGATCAATTACGTAATCGACACCCAACATATTTAACACACATACTACGTATCCCATCATTCCATACACACGTTTGGATAAACACATACACACACATCTACCGCTCACCTTTTTTGCGCGCACATTCAGGTATTTGTTTCCTGCATAATCAAGCGTAAGGTCAATTTGTGTGCGTGTGTGTGTGTGTGTGTGTGCGCGCTACCGCACACACACCGCGCACATCTGGCTGGATGTTTTTCAGAAGATTAAATATGTAATAAATTAATCTGTTACTAGCAGTAACAGATATACGAGGTACAAAAAAGAAGCCAGTTAGTTTATAAAAAAAAAGGAAGTGAAGGTGACAGAAATAAACATAGAGACTAAGAGAAAGAAAGAGAACTAGAAATTATTAACGGGATGTAAATCTGGCTACTGTTTTTTCTGTAGCCGCTTTTTTGTGTATAAAGAATTAAATATATTTTGTATTTATTATCCACAACTTTAATTGTCATACGATAGTGTAAGACGAGTTCAATGAATACTACTTTCTCTAAATACTATGCAATACATGTGTTTTTAATTCATATTTTATAATGTTCCGGGAATACTGTTTTGTTGAAATATAACATGTTTCTAAGAAAAATACGAACAAATATTTGTAAAAAATATATCTACCAACATACTCATTCCTTACTATTCCCGGAACAGTATTAAATGAACTTTAAGGTCTAAAAAACTGATTATTAAATAAAATTATTACGACAGTAAATAACTTGTGCACAAGACGAGAAAATTAATTTGTTTTTACGTTCACTGAGTATATTTGTTTTCTCTTAAATAAATTTTAAGTATATAAGTATATCGTGTTTTAGCGAATAAAATCACGTTCCATTTTATTTACAATATCGCAAAAATTGCTGGTATTTTAACAAAATAAAGGATTAAAAATGATAAAATAAGGTACACAGGGTGTGGTTAAGCACGAGAGAACAGATAGGCGGTCACGGTTGTAGGGTACAAGGGGATGAGGAGTTTCCCTCACACCCTTAGATATTTTCGTCTGCAGTAGATAGACCGGAAAGAGACCCTTTTTCCCTTTCAAACAGATTGTAAAGGGGAGAAATAGCGAGCCAGAAAGAGACAGCCAGCAAACGAAAGGGATGGAGTGAGTAACAGGGAGCGTGAGAGGCCGTGCGGGTGAGAGCAAGGGAGAGAAGATATAGAAGAGATATATATATTCTGCTGGAGAAAGAGACATGCGCTTAGAGAGGGGGATTGTGTTTGGTGTAAAAGGAGGGGGTGGGTAGAAGGGTCACTCTTGGGGCTTCTTGATGAGTCAGAAGACCCACAAAACCGACTCAAGTTTCGTATGACAAAAGCAAACTCACAAAAGGGTTGTATTTTTCTTCCTCCTACTGTTTAGAAATGATAGAAGTTGAAAATTTCCAGATCGATTTCTTCAACTTCGATGCGTGTATGTCTGTATTGTGTGTGTGTGTGTGTGTGTGTGTGTGTGTGTGTGTGTGTGTGTGTGTGTGTGTGTGTGTGTGTGTGTGTGTGTGTGTGACTTACTACTGTTGGTTCGATTTTCAAGTTTCAATACTACATTGAATACACGAATACATTGTGCCTGCGTACATTCTTGTGACGTCAAACAATTCACGCGCTGAAATAAACTAGTTTTATTACAAACTTGTTTTTAACTAGCGGGCGACGTTTTTAATTTAGATTCTCGAATTATATATCAATTGTAGAAATTAACAACTGTAGTGTCGATTAATTATAAAATCATTTTACTGTGAAATCTCAATATATATTAAAAAAAATTTATACAGGCATTGCACAAATGCAATGCACAGAGAAGGGCATTGAAAATACTCCAATAAATCTAAAAAATATATATATTTATTAATGAAGAAAGTTGTGTTAGTGGTTAAAATCACAAGCAGAATTATCACTGTTGCACATATAAATCGGAATATTTTTATACAGTGGTGTGCAACAGTGATAATTCTGCTTGATATATATTTATGTTCATTCACCAATCAATGAATTCATTCTTCATTTACCAATGTACAGATTATAAGTTAAATGTAGTCGCATTCATACGCGAAGTTTTATATGTGTACTACGTTATTGACAACAAAGAAGTAGTTTCTATTGAAACTCACCGGTTCCCATTTTCGATAACGCACCAGCGATCGGCCGCAAATGTGCGACACGTCCTTATAAACATTTTCAATGTTAAAAATGTTACGTTCATCTCATGCATTTCTTTACTTCTAGACTGTAGTTACTAAAACTCGTGAATGTTTCCGCGTTAATTATTGTTTACTTTTTTAATAACAAACAGACAAATATACAACTACACTACGCAAAGTGTTTCCTATTCTTCGTGACACTCAGGGGTGACCATCCCCCCCAAAGGCTATGGCGCATGCCTCCCCCCAATTCAGTTATCCCCTCAAGTTTTTTCCAAATAGTCTTTTATTTATTTCCCACCCCCTTTTCATCAAAAATGCTGTAAAAACATGCCCCCCCTTCTGGGCACCCCTGGAGTGACACTAGTAGGCCTATAGGATAGAAATAATTATAAATATTCAGTTAAGATAATACTTGAATACTACCAAAAGTAGTATACGGCGTTGCCTTGACTTAGTTTTAAAGGTAAGGAACTTTAACTGGGATGTCGGTATGACTTTATGGCATTATTTTATTCAAAAACAAGACTTCCAATAGTCTATAAATTGTTTTATTTCGTCTGTCAGAATTCGGCCTATTACGCGCCTTATCGGAATGAACTACCATCTTGTTTTCTACCATAAAAAGCAAACCGTTATACATTAAAAGTACAACTTATACTTAAAAAAAAAATAAAACATATTTTTGTAAGTTAGTTCATGCACGAAAAACTTGTAACTTTCATACAACCGAACTAACAAAGTGGAAGTGCTAACTGTTTCGGAAGAAAAATATAACTGTTAAGTCTCTATCATATCGAAATTAATTAAAAACATTTTTCGAACAATATTGTAGGCTATGTAACTGGTTGCTGGAATTCACATAACTCCAGATTCATTTACTTAACCCTTACCTAGTTACCTTATTTGACAGAAATATTCTCTACGCTAATATGGTGCACAAATGTTCAGTGTTAGTTCATTTTCTGTTTAGTTAATCTATACACAGCTTGTTTAAGCGCGCGCGTGATCACACACACACACACACACACACACACACACACACACACACACACACACACACACACACACACACACACACACACACACACAAAGAAAAGAAAAGAAAAACTCCGTTAAGCAAAATAATTAGGGGGTAACGGTTCGGGAATGCAAAATTTCCTGTAATAAGCAACTGGGGATTTTTTTTGTCAAAAAGGTAGAAAATGATTCGTGCACAGACTTAAATTTAAATATTGAGATTATTTAAATTTTAACTTACAGAGACGATATGCAAAAGCAATATGAAAGACTTATGTAGACCTATATAAACTAGTCTTATTAAATGTAGAACTACTGAGTTTTTTCAATAAAAGTAGTGGGTCTTTGAACCCATTCGAATCCTTCTTCAAATCGCTTGTATTGTTTTACTCAGAAAAGTTTTTATCATTATAATGGCATTTTTATTATTACTGTTTCATTAGAATAAACAAAATGTTTTCTACAAAAAATTGGAAACTGAACAAATATTGTACTTCTACAAACGCAGGTCCCAGTTTTGGTTAACAGTACTTCCATAATTATAAAGTTTCAGTTAACAGTTAAATTACTGTATGCACACAGGTTATATACCTCGTGCGCACCCACAGATGCATACACAAAATAAAGTTGTAAACCTAACTAATTATTATATAATACAATTGTTAACATTGTAATCCCCGACATATTACAAGAATAATCGATTTTAATTCCGATTTAAATTAACAATCGAAATAACTTTAATTCGATATAACTTAAATTAAAAAAATTTTAATAATTTTAAATTCGATTAGGCCTATTCGTTATTGCAGGAAACAATTCTCTGATACAATATTCATGATCAGAAGCTACAATTTCATTTCAATAAGAAAATAATTATTTTCACATTTATTATAATGTAACCGTAAGAAAATAACAGAAGAGTTGCACTAATTATTGTGTGTGTGCGTGCGCGTGTGGTATTTAATTGTAAAATTTTTTCTTGTTATAAATGATTAATGTATATTGTATGATGTGTTGGACATTTAAAGGTCAAGAGACCGCTCAATATTAAGGCTTGATAATTCTGACCCTGGTTTCGGCGATTCGATTTTGATGATTTAGTTATCTTCGCGTTATCAAAACTTTCACCTCGATTATATAAAAGGGGAAGGCGGATGTATAAAGCACTAACGATCGATTCGATTTTAAAATCCAATGTCGTAAAATACAATTTGAAATTAAATTACCCTAAACATTGTATATTTTTGGAAGGGCTAACAATTACATTTAATAATGAGGTGGGTACAGCGAGTATTGGTCAGAGCGTAATCAGTTAGCGAGTACGAAAACGAATGATAAGAATTTTGAAGCAAGACATCGTAACGTGACGGATTTCTTAATGCAAATGATTAAAAAGTATAAATATATTGTTTATTTGTTCACTGTACTTATTTAATCATTGCCATTAGTTTTTTGGATCAAAATTTCAAATCCCCATAATATAAATCCACACATAAATAAATGTTTCATACATAATTTCAACATGAGCATAATTTGATTGCATAAGTGTAAGCGTGTAGGCCGACATTAGCGTGTGTTGAAGGGCACAGGTTGCTTTTTTTTTGAAAGCAACAATTCGTTGAAGCTTCCACACGACGCGGTTAAAAACAATTAAAGCTGAATCGCAGGTGCAGTGTTGGTTGTAAATTTGATATAACCCAGCATGCAACACACGTAACCGTCTATTGTTCTCAAGTGACTTACCTTGACGTCCAGTTTGAGAGCGTCTTCGTCGGAGTAACCCAGACTGCGCATGTGTTTCAAATACGTCGACATAATCGGTTGATCGCACTGCGCGTCGGCCGTTGACTGGTCGGAGTCGGGCCTCTTACCGTTCGTGTTCAAATAGAACTTGCGTTTCTTCACCGATATACCGAACTCGGTGATTTTCAAAGGGATCTGGATCGTTTCCAAAGTGGTCGGATTTATGGTGAACAGTTTCTTAGGGAACGGTCTCTGAAAGTTTTCTAACTCGTTTTCTATGGGGGAAATGTCCAGCGAACTGGGACCGTCCGAAGATTTGCTAATGGTCGTGTCGGTACCCGAACCCGACTGCTTTCTGTCCGAACTCGATATGGGAGTCGATGTGTTAATTTTGCTTTTGCTTCTTTTACTATACTCTGAGTCTTTGTTAAACCCTAAAACGCTGGACAAATTAATTTTTGTAATACCCTCTTCCAGACTTTTGTTTTCAATAATGCTACTTACTTTACGTATGTTCAAAGACACATTGTTTTGTTTATATGTTAAGTTTATTGGTGTGTTTAGTACTCTGTGGCTTTCAGTAAGTCGGTTCAGTAGTATGCTAGAGTCAGGCGTCTGGTACTGATCGTCTGGGTAGCGTTGTGTTCCGTGATCGTCCAGTGGTTCAGTTATCGGTTCCGTTGTCGCAGTCCTCAGATACTGTTCCTGGGGACATTCCGTCAGCTCGTAGTTGTCGTCACGCGCGCGCGTCTGTAAGTCTCTGTCGTAAACATCTGCCGTCGCTTCATGTCCGTCATCGTCATGTCTTCTGTCGTCTGTACTGTGTACGTGTGCAAACTGTTGATGACGTTTAGGTGTAGCGGGCTGGTCTGGCGGTTCGAGTTTGGGTTCTAACGGTAAAGGGACCTCGACGTCCGACCTCTTTTGACACTCCACGCAGCCAAGAAGGAACTTCGTTACCGCCTCTCTTGGCAAGAACGCGTAACTTTCCGTTATCTGAAAAAGACATTAATTGAAAATCAAATCTAGCCAAAAGAATTAATATTCCTTTAAAGCAATTGATAAAGTTAAAAAGGTACTACCACTGTATAATAACACAGTCGCGCGTGCGAGCTTGTGTGTTAGCATCTACGTGTTCCTATCGGTCACATATTTGAAAATATGTGGTCAATATAATGTAAATTAATAGGCACAAAATGCACTTGAATAACAGTAGTAAATTGAATTTCAGTTTAAAAATTGTAAATAATTGAGTGTCATTAATATTTATTTTGAATACGTCAGCGAGGTGTGAAAAAATTGTATAAATAATCTTACTTTCACATACACACAACACACGCTACTGCAGCCTCTCATTCATGTACTTTCAACTTATCTCTCTTATACACACGCGTGCGATTGATGTCAGAAAAATAAAAATAATTTTTTGTTAATATTATTTTAATCTGAGTGCTTACGGACTTGGAAATATATATAATAAATATAGGTCTATGTTATATTTTATGAATTAAATAACGTATATAAACTTATTACGCTTTGATAAAAATCCTCTGAAGAATTTTTAAAGTATGCATTCAGTATGTTCAATAGTTTGCTAAGTGCTGAATTTTAACAGGTAGGCACTTAAAATATAGTATAAAAAGTTAGATCAAATCAATACACATTTTAATTTCCTCTGAGGAAAATAACAAAAGAATGCCGACAAAGTGTTGGTTTACAAAATTGTATTACTTTGCACCGAAAAATACATTATGATAATGACTCTGATACTACATTAATACCACACAAGCAAGAATATTGTATTAAACAAAATCAGCGGGCGCGACTTGTATAGTTGCTCGGGCAATGGACCTCGCCTAAGATGTTTGTTGGCCCCGCAGAGAACTTTCTGTTGTTACATTTCAAAACGGCTTGAGACCATCGACTTAGGAGTCTACCAGGAGATGACATATGGATGCATGCCGAAACGTACCAACAGAAACAGTCCTCTCCATGACCAGCAACCTGCTAAAGAGTGGGCTTCTACCCGAGAATCCAACAGGGCACATTGCGTCCGCGAAAACCTCGTTTCTGATTCAAAATCCTTTTTGTAATGCAAAATAGAAATTTCGATTGCAATGAAAATATTTCTATTTATATAACTATCATAAACTCTTGACATCATCAGATCTATGGAAAAAATATGTACATACACATTATTAACACACGCATGTCTTGTGTATTTCTTTCATTACCAGTAATATTCAAAATTTTCGATGAACTGTCTTCAACTATGACTATTAATTATTAAGAATTATTTACTGGTTTAGTAATGGAATTACGAAAAATGTGTTAGATGTTATCTAACTACAGTTTTTCTTAATCTATTGAAAATGTCAGTTTAACGTGTTTCACAGTGAAAACAAGACGGTGACGAGCAATCAGAGCGGGCCTCACACGTGTGCAACAACGGCAACAGCTCTACTGGATACTTAACATAAACTATTGTTTGTTAATTCTGACATTTAACTTTCATTAAGGCGCCAATTCACACGTGCACGTGTTACTTACGGCTTTGTACGTCCGCTTTTGTCCGGCGTGCCGTCCGGCGCGTCCTTCCAGTTCCACGTGGACGCCGTAGATGATGTCGAAGAACTTCTCGACTACTGCCACCCATTTGTACACTTCCTCGCCGTCACCCTGTGAACGACAGACACCACCCACTACAGTTAGTGATTCATTAAGAAACAAACACTCTACCCTAACACTAAAAATTTACTTCTGTAAAATTCAGTAACTTCAGGCACCGAAGGAAAAGGAAACTTCGGTTCAAAGATACCGACTACAGAATACTTTTGAGAATAGACAAAATTAGTGGAATTTTTTTGAACAGTGAAAGCGATTTCTCAGTTTTAACTCGACCGTTTGACATTTGTCTGGCTATCTATCTGACTGTATACTTATCGGTCTGTTTGGTGTGTATGTCTCACGATAACTTATGAATGCTTCGACTGATTTTAGTTAAACTTTATATGCTTCCCCATACTTTTACGCTATACAACTCTATTATTTTTTAGATTGATGGCCCCAAAAATAGGGGCGGAAAGCAAAAATTGTATTAAAAATCACAAAAAGTCATGTGGGGAACACATTAATGGGAATTTAACGCACAATCTGAATATAGTATCAGTTGTTGAAAGTCTCAAAATCTGAGCACACCTGGGTCCTAAAAAGGAATTAAAAATTATAAAAATGTAGCCGGGTGTCAGATAAAGGGAATTTTAACCAGAATTTAAATGTAGCGTTTCTTATGAACATTTTAAACTTTGGGAACACTAAGGATAAACAACGGATGAAGTTGTAAGGAATTTCACTCAAAATACAAACTCGGCGCCCGTAATAATTTGACAAAATTAATAACTCTCAACACTCCTTCCAATTTTGGATGGCTTTCAATAAAATTACAGGCACAGTAATAAAATTACTTTGAAAGGTGAACATAATGATTTTACACAAACACGTAAACATATGTCGTATAAGTATTTACAACAGTCAGAGCAAAACTCAAAGTTAGTCATAATCATAGTGAGCTCTTTGCAGCGACAGTTAACAATAAAACAATGAACAATTTAAAATTAATGTAACAATTAATTAAATTGTAATGTACAATTTACATTAATTGTAATTAATGTAAGACAGTTAAAATTAATGAACAATTTAATATTTTATATATTAAAAATTAAATAGTTAAAGTATTTTAAGGTTTTAAGATAATAGTTCATCTATTATATAATATACATAGTTCTATTACTATAATATAATATAATATAATATGATATGATATGATATATTATATAATAGTTCATCTATAAGATATTAATGTACAAATAATTCATCTTTAAATAAAAACGAATTGCAAATTATCTCAATTACAGACATGTTTACAAAAAAGAACTTTATATGTTGTTATCAGTTACGATTGTGGAAAGTATTAGTTGTAGGCATATAGGTATATGCGGCAACTTAATAAAATTAAAAGCTAGGACTAATTTATTTGCCATTTAGGCATTTTAGCTATAAATTTAAATGAAAGAAGAACCAATGCAATAGCTCGGAAAGTTTAGTGTTCATTGTATGATTGTGCGTTTTACAACAGTTATATAACTAAAAGAAAGTAGACTAGTTTTCGTAATATAGCCTATCTGATAATTTAAAAAAATTATGTGATATTTAAATTTATCTAACATAAAAATAAATGTATTTTGATCAAAATAGTGAGAGAGTTTTCAATTCAGAGAGCTTACTAGTTTTTCTAGGCGCAACCACGAATTACTAAATCAAAGCTCGATGAAAGATAAAATTTCTTCAGCAGTACTATTAAACTTACGTAGGTTATATGAAACAACATACAATAACAAGCTCGCTAAACTGCAAACACACATTCGTCTGAATCCAAACTATGAATTTCTGAATTAAAACTAAAAGAAGCGACAGGTAACCTAATGCTCCACAATATTTGTTTTCGAAGTATAAAGAAAGACGAGAGGAGAAACAAATTCATCAGAAATATGAAGGAGTTAAGGACTGAATAAGTTAAAACAAGATTAGAGGACCGGACTATACAGAATATGGTAAATAGTTGAAAGAATGGCAGAATGCAATTGGTCAAGAAGATATTACTGTGAGACCCAGAAAAAACTTTATTTAGATCCGAGCACCACTTTCCCGCCTTCATATGTGTTGTCGTTGGGTCTTCAGCTCTCCTTACGCCTTTTTCTTTCCGCTTTTCCTTTCAACGATTGATTTTTATACACAACTCCTCCTCGGAACGTGGACAATGGAACCAGCTTTCATTTCCTACTGAGCGTTAAGCGACGTTAGGTTTTCCTATTACGATATTAGTCTATACTATCAATTAGATATTTAAGATTGTCTACCTATTTTAACTTATTTTTTGTTTGCTAATTTTTCTATCGTTTTAATTATAGTAGTAGTAGTAGTGGGTTTAACTTTTTTGGCGTGTTCAGATAAAAAAACGTTATCAGGTACATCAGGTAAAATACTTTAAGAAGTGGAAAGTGTATCAGAAACGTTCGTTACGTAGATGGACCCAATTTTTTATTGTTTCTACTCTCCCCCCTTTCAGTGCATAAATTACATTAAAATCAGATCGCAACCGATAAGACAGTGCCATTATGTTTTAACTAAACTCGTCAGGACTCAAATTAATGTGATTCAAAATAAAAACCCAGAACTGGGTCAGCAGCCGTACAAAACGCCTGACAGGCAGCGTCCACACAAAAATTAAATGCAATGAGCTACGAGTAACAGTATGCCACGCACTCCTAATCAATAGTAGCGTTCTGGCTAGAGCTGCGTAGCATTTTGTGCAGCGTGCAGCGTGCAGCTTGCAACGCACTATATATATGCAGGTAGAGGACGCTCTATATTTAGCCATTCATTCTACTCAGCCCATGTGAAGTCACCACAAGAATTACCAGTAATCACTTTCTCCACCTTGCATGTACATATATATATATATTTATGTTATTAATATTTAGAAAAGTTTATCTTAGTGATGTTAGTGACCCAGTGACTACCGTCTGCTCCAAATGATGTTAGTATAGACATTGCATCTGCAAAAACTGCAGTTGAAATCAAATAAACTAATTGTTACGTGTAGCCGTTGCAAAAATTGAGTGTACACGAGAAAGAATAAAAAGTAAAAAATAAATCCTGGTTGTATCATTATTATTTATTAGAAAAAAATTTTTCAATACCAGTACTATAAAAAGGCCATGTAGAGACTGTGAACCTACAATTTTATCGGTCGCTTTCTAGAACTGATGTTTTATTTTCCAGTCAGTACGTTATTGATTGAAGAAAAGCTATAGTGTAGTATTAGAATCGTTAGCGTAAAAAATGATGTAGCCTGCATCGTGCCTCTACACATCCACGCACACACGCATGTACGTATGTTCAATCACGTAATCTCTGACTGCTGTACCATCGTCTAAACAACTTTCACATGATATCATTAACAAACGACTTGTTTTTTTTATGGAGCTGTGAACATGAGACGAAACGTATACAGTGTTGATTCATTGTTTGCCGATTTTCGCCCCACATACGAACTGGTTGCGATTAATGTTCGATCACCAAAACAATGTGCCAATATAACAAATTTCATTAGTGTGCTAAACACACATACACTTACACACACTCCCTCTCTCTCTCTCTCTTTTTCTCTCTCATTCTCTCTTAAAAGAGCACGTAGTAAATGAGCAAAATTTTTTCTATGTAGTGGTCATTTTTAGCTTTTAGAAGGACGCCTGAAGTAAGTTACAAACTTCTGACAGCGACTAGCAACAATCTGAAGTAGCATATGTTGCCAGTTGACATGTTTAGGATTTGAAAACTACGTATTAAGCCAGTTTCTTTGGCCACAAGGAGCGGACAGAATCTGAAAGACAGTATTTTACAACAGTAAGAAACTACTACGGCTGTGTGCTAAACATATCACTGTTATACTGTTATCATAAATTCGCGTTTTCAAGCTCGGGACAAGGAAAAAGAATTTCTTTGATTTTTCCTCCTTATAATTTCCTCGTGTATTTGCGTATCAGTGGAAAAATGAGCGCGCATGTGAATGAACGCACGTTCTCTCTGCCTAACAAAACTAATAAAATTACGATACTTTGAAAGTTGAACGCCATGATTTTACACAAATACGTGAAATATGTCGTACATAGTTCCAACAGTAAGAATAAAACTCAACGTTAGTCATAATCACAGTGAGATCTTTGCAGCGACAGGTAACAATAAAACAAGATTAATGAACAGTTTAATACTTTATATATTAAAAATTCAATAGTTATTTTAAGATAATAGTTATGAATATAGTAATAATTTATCTTTATATAAAAACGTATTGCAAATTATCTCAATTACAGTTCTGATTACCTGACGAAGATTTAGTATACCGTATTTAGTTTAATTTTAATTAATAATTATGATAATAGACAGGAAAACGATAAAAAACTAATAATGTTAAGGAGAGTTACGTGAATATTCCTATAAACCAACAAAGATAAATGCAGAATAGCAGCAGAAAAAAGGTGAAACCATGTCTAAACCGACAAACGTACGCTATGTGAAAAATTCATGAAAAATCAGATTAGCAGAAAGTTTAGACTTCTCAGTGTTTCTTTATGGATCAAAACATTGGGCACTGAAACAATTAGATAGCAAGAACGTCGTAGTTTCTATAATACATTGTTAGCGTAAAATATTAGGAATAGATTGGGTAGAAAAAAGAATCCCTCTCTCAGTTTTAGAACAAGTGTTAAAACAAAAAGACAAGATTTCTCCTAGTTGTAGATGAAAAATGCAAAATGCAATTTTTTTACATTTATTACGGAAGGAATGGCCTGGAAAACTCAGAATGTGGGCTGAAAAGATGGTAAGTGAGGTCGAGGAATATCGCCCACAAGATACACTGATTTTGTGTAACTATCACGTAACGTATTATTCTATCAAAGTGGCCGAGGATCGAGAAGAGTTGAATCATACCAGGAAGAAATTTATGAATTAAGGATGGAGCCAACCGACTAAGAAGAAGTAGAAAAAGACGAAGAAGATGAAGAAGACAAGAAAGAAGAAAAATGAATAAGAAGTAGAAGAAGAAAGAAAGAAAGAAAGAGGAGGAGGTAAGAAGAAAAAGAATAAGAAGAAGACGATGAAGAAGAAGAAGAGGAAGGATTAGTAGTATCAACTACTACCGACTGGAGCTATGAATTAAAGGTGGAGCCAACGGACTAAGAAGAAGTAGAAAGAGACGAAGAAGAAGAAGAAGAAGAAGAAGAGAAAGGATTACTAGCATCAACTACTACAGACTGCCATGAACATCTCTCTCCCTCCCACCCTGTTTATTATCTCTTACCTGCTGCCTTGGAAAATCCTATCTACATCCCCCCACCCCACAAAGAAGTGATAAATTGGTGTGAGGGGGGTTATTCAAAGAAGATTATTCCCACTATGGAAAAATCTTGGCTACACCACTGTCGAATCGACTTCCCTTTCTGAAAAGAATGCCACTGAAGATGTCTGAGATGTTGTCGAGACGTCTATTCAAGTTAACGTTGTGCAACGACTATAACTCTCGGGCAGATTTACTCAGTAACATTAGAATCGTTGTAATCATTATAAAACTATTGGATGTAATCTGTAAGTATAATCAATGTAATCTGATCTTTGCGAAGGGACGTTGACTTATAATGTAACGCTACAGTTCGGGTTTTCTTAAAACAAGTTTCGCAGTGGTCAATAGTATTATCACCACTAAAGTCACCTCCTGCCACGGTAATTGAGAGTATATCGCATTCGTAGTAATTGAATTAATCAAAGAACAGTAATTTATGCAACAAAAGGTTTAAAAAAATGAGTTGCAAATAACTGTGATTAATAGGCTATAGGCTTACCATGTAGTCTAATTGTCTACTTCACACATTAATTGACTGACTCAATTATTTCTAGACAGTTGAAGGGTTATTGAAATATACAACTAATGCGAGAAGCGCTTCATCGTTTATATTATACTGACTTAAATAGTTCAATTACAACGGTGTAAACGAGTCATGAAGTGATCAGATTTAAGACTAAATTCCCTTACAACTGAATGATTTGGTTTCAGTAACGGTTTCTTAGCGAGGGGCGACGATAAATCTCTTGCAGCGAGCTAATAAAACAAACCAGCGACTTAATTTAAGTAGAAGAAAAACGTTAATTGGCCGATGCGTTATATTACAAACAGGATCGTCTTATTTATTTTAAAGCACAATTAAGTTTACATAGAGACACTGTGTACGGGGTTGACAGGCGTGAAGTAGTATAGACTATGTGTTTTACTATAAATAAATGTGGAGGCCTATACTATTATATTTACACACTTGCGATACGTTGTAGTAGTGTTACACAGTGTTGTTACATACTACAGAATAACTTTGTGGTAAGACCGGAAATAGTTTCGTTATTTGATCAGTTGTCCGTTAATTTTGTAGCCGGGCTTCTGCTGATGATTTATAATTATGATAGTTCTGCCAATTATTACTGATATGTTGATGATAGTTATGATGGGACGACGACAACGATATGCGCCACAGAAATTTATATATCTGTCGCAAATGAAACAGTATTTATTGATACAAAACTTTCAACATACGTAAGTGTACAATAATCAATAATCGGACGCGCATGCGCGTACACACACACACACACACACACACACACAAATATGTATACTTGTGTACACAAGTATAAAATTATTTGAATAACACGTCATTAAATTGAAAAATAAAATAATTGTCATCATGTGTGTGTGTGTGTGTGTGTGTGTGTGTGTGTGTGTGTGTGTGTGTGTGTGTGTGTGTGTGTGTGTGTGTGTGTGTGTGTGTGTGTGTAATACTTAATATTTATAATAACTTTACCTCAAAATGTTTTTCCCTTTTATAATATTTAATACTATAAATATTAAATATATTATATGCATCAAGAAATAGATTGGAGCAAAAAGTGTTTGAATATATATATATATATATATATATATATATATATAATATAGATAAATATAAATAATATAATATATTATATATAATATGTATATATATATATAATAGAGAAATAAATTATACAAATAAATAAAATAAAATAAGCTTTCAATGTTTATATAGAAACCTCCGAAGATACAGACTGAATCTATGAAACGGGTGTAAGGTGCAAATATACTAATAAAATAAGAAAATATACTTGCGGATGTAATTTTTATTCCATAATATCATAAATATATGTGTGTGTGTTTGTGTTACAAATTGATGACATTCTGTAACTTATAAGTGCAGAAGAAATATTATTATTCTTGTGATAATTTTGATATAACTGTAAGACAGTTGGTATTAACAATTGGTAATAGGCCTAAATACAAGAAATTTTAGTTACAATATAACCAAATATTTGTTTATTTCTTCGTTTGTTTTATATACATGAGCGCGCGCGGGCGGGCGCCCGTGTGTATCAGTTACATATAGCGTGTGATTTATTTTCATATTGGCATATGTTGCAGTGCAATTATGTGTCCTTGATTTAACACTGGAAAATATACACTGTAAACAGAATTAATCATCTGCCTTAAATACGCCATTACTTACATTAAGCCGTTTTTTTTTTACTTAAAAATATATTACAATATGTTTTTCAGCTTGGAATGTTGTATTTATTTCATTCTGAAACAGAATTATTTTATCGTTATCTGAAAATGAATATTTGTTTCGTCGGCTAACGATTACGCGCCTAAACTCTTCGTTAGTTAATACTGTTTTCACGCACAAATACTGAAATGTACGTTAGGTTTTTTACAAGAGAACATGTTAGTATTAAGCGAGAAACAGAAGGTATCCTTTCTTGGATCTGGGTATTGTATGTGTCAGAGAAAGGAAGGGTTTGAATCCTGGTATCGATCTAAAGTGGGTGTTTCTTGCCCCTAAAGGGAGGCGAGGGTTACTCTTCTGTTTTGTGGGCTTAAAGCAGGGCTTCCCACACTCCCGCCCTCTTTGGATAGCCACCCATCCACCTATTCAACCAACCTCGTCCTCTAATCTAACTTTTGCTGCTCTGAAAAATTTCTAAATTCTCTCTTTTCTGGAATTTTAAATAAAGCCTCAGCTATGTATAGATCATAAAACAAAACAACTCACGCACACTCATCCACATGCACACACCAACGCGCGCACACAGCGGTGCGTATTTTTTCCACCTTTTGTTTGTTAGTATAAAAATTATATTTTAAATATACCTTTACGTGAACAAAATAAAAACTGCTACGCAGTATGGGGTTAAATAACTGTTGAAATTGGATTCTTTCTTTCATTATCTAAATATAGAGCAATACGTTTCTTTGCAAAATAGCAGTAATGTACAAATTTCATAAGCGATCAATATTGTTTACGTGTTGGTGTTAATATGTACGCTGTGCAGATGATATTCTTTCGTAACAGTACGCTTTAGCTAGAATGATTCTGCAATTAGTAATAATGAATTAATCTGATTTTAAAGAAGCGATAAGACTGAAAACGTGACCCGAATGTGCTGTGCGGTCATGGGGGTTGAATTTGTGTCAGGCAAGACGTGACGTACACGTCGTAAATACCTTTTTTAGACAAAGTAATTACAACCCCTCTAGGGAATTCGGGTTTAACATAGAGAGGGGGATGAAATTGTTAAATCGTCTTCATTGTAATTACTTTTTTCATTCACGGTCTAGACACGGGCAAACACTTCCCCTGCATTATACTATTTTTTATCCAATTTTCCTTCGTCAATTTTTCAATTCGAAATTCAACAAAATGAAGGCTTAAAATTATTTCAAAATAACGCGCGCAAACGATGTATTATTTAGTTTGCCAGTGTTATTAGAGACATTTTTCCGGTCTCTCGACAATTGTGTGTTTTTGCGTCTGTTTGATGAGAAGGCGAGTCGCGTTTGCATAGACGTGATATCATCAATAAATAATAATTAATAGGCTATAGCTGTTTAATTATGGCATTAATAAAAAACTTCGCTGTACATTGTTTTGACAAGTAACATAAGCAAATGCTTCATTGTATTTACGGTCATGTTTAAATGTTATGGCGAAACGGAGCGATTATATTTCCTATCTTAAATACACGTCCTATCTCAACTTGCCCGTCGCCGTGTCTTTGGCTTTTTCCCAAAAGTAGCTCCAGGACGTATGGCTAGAAAAGGGATACAGTGGAAATAGCGGAGTGATTCATGGAAAAATATAACCATAAGAATTTTTAGGAAAAATGGAGTCGTCAGTATTCAGTCAATATTTGATCTATAATACCTAATAATAATAGTAATAATAATAATAGTAAACAATAAAACAAGAACAACAACAGCTACTGTATTATTATTAATTAATGTTAATTAAATGTACTTAACTAGTGGCTAATTTAAAGAAAAACATTAAGTACTGTATATCATTGAAAAACCAAACTATCTCTGTTTGTTTGACGACGCTTTGAATAACTTCATACCATTTCGAATACTTTATTCAAGCGAAAATTTGTACAATATTCTTTAACATCATTCAATATTCAGGGGCGTTTTTACGGGGGGCAGACGAACGGGACCGGCCCTCCCAGAGGGTCGAAAAAGTAGATGAATTTTGTTAATCTCTTACTTTTTAGGCGGTTTATAAATTTTCCCGTATGCTAATATAATATTAACTATAATAAATATCAAATATGTTTATTATACAGCATTTGCTTTCAGTTTAGTCAATAGGTATAATCTAAACAATGCTTATTTTTATCGTGTTATTACCGTTTACTTCAATGGGATTGATTTCAGCATGTTATCACACCATTTCAATCACTTTAAAGACAGTAATGTTGATTATTCTTAGCTTGTTTTCTTTTTTTTTTTTGTACGAAGCCGACTCGATCGGACCCCTCCTCAAGGCCAAATTCTGGATACGCCACTGCCTATAGTCGTAATTTGAAATGGTGTGATTACCTTGAAGAGGAGAGTTTCAGCGTTCTTCACCTCTGTTTATGCGTCGCCGATCAGCTATAATAAATATTTTATCGTCTTTGCCTTAAATGATTATGTACCTGTATTGTCGTACGAACATAACACTTCTTCCTTCTTATACGCGTTGTGTCAAAGGATTTCAACATGAGGATTCTTGGAGAGCTGAACTTTCGTTTTCAGAAGAGAGTTTTCATATTGTGTAAGTATATTCCGTTGTCAGCCTTTGTTATTTCAAAGGCATATCTATCCGTATATATTACTTTAGCATAGATACCAATACGTACACAGAGTAATTAGGCCCTATACATGCGTCACGTAAGAGACATATAGCGTTATATACAAGAGACATAACGTTATATATACGTATAAGAGACACTGCACAAGTGTCGTATTTTTAGTTATGCAGATAAACTTCTAAGTTGTAATGTTCTAAATATTATTTGAATCAGGTGTTTTGCATTTAAAAACTGTAACATAAGTTTTAACTAGTAATGTCGTCCACAGTATTCGATGTTCTATGGATTGTTTAGAAAAATTTAGTGACGGACCTCAAGTGACAATACCGTTCTTAGTTGATAGTACAAATTACTGCAGTAGCGACCGTGGGGGGGGGGACGGGACCGGAGCCATTTGAAATATGAAATATTCGAAAATCAGTTCAGTGAATGAGTATCATGTTTCAATAACGCGTATTTATATTGTGTTATTACCGTTACTTTAATGGGACTGATTTCAGGATATCACACATTTTTCAGCCACCTTAAAGATAGTATGTTAATTACTCTTAATTTTATTCTCACGTAGGCTTCTGGGGCCTGTGTCCATTATGTTTTTGAAGTCTTCTTCCGGTATGGACCGCGCCCATTTCTGACAGAAATTTTTATGCGGTCCATTCCGGAAGAAGATTTCAAAAACATAAGACTCTTAACTCGTTTTTTCTTTTGTATGGAGCCGACTCGACCCCGGACCCCCCCCCCCCAGACCAAATTCTAGATACACCATTGATTAACTGAACGCCTTTCTTTTCACTTAAGTACAAAATATTCATGTTAACCATGGAGCCTATACCGACTAACTTATTTTTCAGCATTAAATAAAGGGCGAGGCAATGGGAACACAACAATTTAAAACTATCACAACACGAACTCGTTTAATATTTTAAAGTCAATTATGGTACAAATACGAAGGTAATAAGATGCCGTTTTACTTAGTCATGTTCATCGTTTGAAAATAACATGTCTTAAACAACGCCCATTGGCACGCTTACATTCTGCAAGTCGATTGAAAAAGCTATCCATGACTGTTTACAGCACTGGTTGCGGAATAGCCTGAATTTCTTTGATGATCCGCTGCCTAAATTGATTTAAATCACGTGGTTGTGACTGAAAACCTTGTTCGATGCACGATGTTCAACTCGCCATTGAGTCATGTTTACTTAATGGCATAGTTTAATTGAGGTTATAAAAATCATCCGTTTATTTATTGTTGCCATAGTAAAAGAACACGAGCAACACAAATTGTCATGTTCTCATTGCCTCACACATTATTTTAAAATCTGTTCTTCCTTATTTTAATTCAACGTTGTAAAAGATTGTGAACAAACATTTGATAACAAACATGTTCTGAATTTAACTTTAAGAGATGAATGGCAATAAGGACGTGCTGCAGTTGTCGTACATACTTTCGCGTGACTTGCGCTTCACAAATTGATAAGATAAAAGCTCTGCGGACTTTGTGGCTTATAGATGTTTGCAGAACGTAAGATATGTGGTTGGAATTGCCACCGCAGAGATAATTTTTTGTTTTAAGATTACCTTCCTTGTTAATATAATCATGTTTATTTAAATAAACATTATTCTTTTGTTTTAACATGAAGCTTCACAATTAGTCAGATTTCAAAAGTATGTTATATTAAAATGTAATAACTAATTGAATATAACAAACAGCAATACACATCAAATGTTTACAAAGTAGTTGTAGTGGTTGTAATACTATAATACTGGTTGTAGTCCTTTAGGGATTTAATTATTTAATTATCGTGAAGTCTGTACCACGATAATTCCTTCTGTTGCCAGTCTTCTGCATCTGGGTGCAGCCATTGATTGTCATTTTTTGTTACTTCAGACGTCTTAGTTATCCTCAGAATTTGGCGGATCCAGCTGCTTCTTTTCAAACACACTTTAGGAGACTTCTGTTTACTGATTTTTTTTTTAGTTCTCATAATCTTTTGTAAATTCGGCAGTATTATTATCATTTTCAAGTAAATGAAATATAATAAACTTAATAATATTTGTTACACAGATACAAATGAGTATATCCTAAAATAGTTTATTTACAGTTAAAAAATGTATTACATAACACATTTACACTTAACCTGATACTCCATTATACGATGCTTCTGTTTCATTACATATAACAAAAATTTACACATACACTTCAAAAAGAATTTTTAACATTGAAAATGTTTATAAGGACGTGTCGCACATTTGAAAACGACCGCTGGTGTGTGATCGAAAATGGGAACCGGTGAGTTTCCATAGAAACTACGTCTTTATTGTCATTAACGTAGTACACATATAAAACTTCGCTTATGAATGCGACTACATTTAACTTATAATCTGTACATTGGGAAATGAAGAATGAATTCGTTGATTGGTGAATGAAGAATGAATTGATTGATTGGTGAATGAACATAAATATATATATTTTTTAGATTTATTCAATGCCCTTCTCTGTGCATTGCATTTGTGCAATGCCTGTAAATTTTTTTGTAACTTGAGAAACTTATAAAAAAAATGAAATTTTTCTGTTAGCTTAAAGACAATTATACAATTATATAGCTTAAAGCGTAATTGTACATGTACTTATCTGAAACGTGCGAGTAGCCACTGCGGAAACATAATTTCATCATTTAAAAAGATTTAAATAAACGCAACCCTGAGTAGTTTCACAGAAATTTGTTGTTAAATCCTGACAATATTTTCACCCGATTAGGCTATTGTCAAAGAGTTGGTAAGAACTGTTAAATTGGTATTTAGGTATGGATACCTAAGTTATACATAATTTATAAATAGTTATTTGGCTGTTCGTACCAGCTCTTTGACAATAGACTAATCGAGAAAAAATTGTCAGGGTTTAACAATAACTTTTGTAAAACTACCAATCGTTTGTGTTTATTTAAATTACATTTGAGTGACATGTTTCAACGAGTGAGTGGTCAAACGAGTCTTGAATTAATATTTGAAAAGCATCAATGTTTCGCTTCAAGTAATAATCTTATGTTACTAGTGTATATATATAATGGTTGGTTGATTTCATACAAGCGCCTCATTTCTTTTGTGCCAAAAAAGTTACTCTTCATCTGAAAAAGAATGAGTAAAAATGAAGAACACACGACTCTGAGTAACAGAGCTTTAAAACTATTTATTGCACTTTCAAAAGTGGCTTGTTTGCAACATAAAAGTAATTTATTTTGTGATACGAAGCGGTCGTCATGTAAATGCTACGTTAGTGTGAAAGGGCGGCAAGAGATGGGTATAGAAACGATAAGTTTTAGACCTCAACAGTAGCCGGCATTTATGAGATATGACAAGAGCTTTGCATGTATTCTTCTCCTCTAGATGTTAGTGGTTCGTTTTAACACGAAATTAGTTGCGCTGGTACACCTGACAACAGACCGTACTAGAGAGTTGCTTGGCTTTTGCGTGAAGAATTCAATGCAAGTGACTACTAAACGTGTGATTCGTCGGGCTAAACTCGTATGTCAGACGCACGGAAGGTGAGGCGGCGCATGTTTCTGAGATGGATACGATAGCGTGCTACGAATCTTATGTGCCTACCATCATACCTAAACTCATACCTGCTGTAAACATATCCATATTTACTGATTTCAGCAGTTATAAATGCAGCCATTACGCAAACATTAACAGTACTGTTTCCAGCAAACACAGTTCGAAAAAAGTTTACTGAATAAGTTGTAGGCCTATTCCAGAATAACCATACCTGAATTTAAAGGAATGTATACAGCTTCACGTAAGATACAAGCCTTGCACATTACGGTTAAAATTGAAAGCACACACACACACACACACACACACACACACACACACACACACACACACACACACACACACACACACACACACACACACACACACACACACACACACACACACACACACACACACACACACACACACACATTCGTTCATACTCCTGGCACAATTAATTTTCTTGACATGTTTAAATGATTAATGTTTTTTAAATTTACAAACCAAGACATATTCACACAAACCTGTGAGAAGGGCGATAATATTTGTACACCTAATCAACAATATATTGTTATAAATCGTCACTAAATGTCAATCCGCGTACAATTCTTGTACTTCACCGGTACAACAAATAGGTAAACACGTACTAAACAGTCTCCGAATTGCTAATAATTGTTGTACTATTAACGCCCCAAACATGTCTCACAAGCAAGCCAAAGTGTGAATATATCTTGGGAACTTGTATTCATGAAATAATAATATAAATATCACTATTACTTTAACGACTCGGAACACTTATTATTTTTATAATAATATAATAAAAATATACATTGAATCAATAACTATTACAATTGCATAACTCTCTCTCTCACACACACACACACACACACACACACACACACACACACACACACACACACACACACACACACACACACACACACACACACACACACACACACACACACACACACACACACACACACACACACACACACACACACACACACACACACACACACACACACACATGAATTCTTTAGAATTATTTTAATTTTCTACCACCGTTTTCTAAAATTAATCTGAATGTAAACGATGAATGAATTCCTCATTTGATAGTTATCATGCACTTAAGTTATCAGATGACAAAAGGTAAATGTTTTACGTTACTGGTGCGTCCTAAATGCAAATTACTGGAAACTAAGCGAGTAAAATGCGATATGCTTATATGATTATCATATTTTTCTCATTCGCCCTTCTCGCCTCTGCACCGTTTGCAAGCACTCGGCAAGAGCAAGTATTTATAGTACAATCGTGACGTCCGCAATTCCCTCAACAGCGAACAATGTCTCCCATGGTTCTTCTTAAGCCCGAACCTTCCACGACCACAAATCTTACAGAACAAACTACGAAAAGATGTCACATCGGACTTCAGTATTACGCTATATAGCCGTGCTGAGAATATTATCGTAGCAAAATCTAAACTTTACTTTTTCATTGTAAAAATTCAAAATGAATTCTTAACAAGTGCACTGAATAATATTACAGTATAATTAAAAATAACTGAATGTATATATATATATATAAAATATACAATACAAATAAATTATATATAGGCCTATTATATTTATTATATAATATATATTACTTATATAATATAGGAATATTAATACATACATTGTAATAACATTATATAGAATAAAAGATTTGATAACAACTGTATTTTTTACGAGATAAGCCTACAGACTTCTCTTCAACCCAGAGTTTGATAGGTTTGCAATTTCTTCCTTCCCGTGGGCATCCTCTTGATCACCACATCCTTGTTTCTTCTGTAACACCATCCACGGCCTTCCACTCCCACTATGCACTTCGATCAGAGTGGTGATCCAGTGTGATTGGCATTGTGTGTTCTTTCTACAATGGATCCGGTGAACATCCTTTTTTCACCTACGCTCCTTAGAGCCTCCACATTAGATACTTTTTCCGTTCACGGTATTCTTAAGGCACCCCTCCAGCACCACATCTCAAAATTAAGACATCTGAAAATAATTAATATGAGCAGTCTTGGGAACAACATCTCAAGTTCTGCGTTTTTGGATGGATAGACACATTGTACTGCTTTTTCAATACAGTCGTGGGTTGGTTCTTATTTTGTAATAATCTATATTCGAAATTTTCAAAGACAAAATATATGATAAACCTCCCTGTGCTATTGATTTTCCCTGCGCTATTATTAGAATTATAGTAAATTTTGTTGGAAAAGATAGAGGTAAACTAAGCAATGGTCTAAACACTGTAGTGCTGAATTTGTAGGTTGTCCTTAAGACCGATTTGAGAGCTATTAACTGATTCCTTTTAATATACTCTATAGACGAAAAATGAGATTAAAAAAGAACATTCCGTTAAACAAGGGGAATAAGTTTCCTAACGAAAATGAAAACATACACATACATTATGTTTGTGTGTATGTGTGAAATGAAATGAAAACGAAACGCACATTATGAAAAGTTGTATTTATCCCAGATCATCCAGTCTAGAAGCGCGTTCAGCAAAATCAGACCTGACATCTTATAACTATACTATAAATTCCTCGGACAATTTGGAACGACGCTGGTAATAACGACGGGGAGACATCATCATGATCATACAGTAACCAATAGACACGCACAACGCTCGACGTGAGAGCAACAAACTCATCATCATCACCATCCAGCGCACGCCCACACGCCACACAGTCATTCGGAAAATCACATTTTACAAGTTTTAAAGGATGTATAATACAAGTCTACATTTATATTAAGGAAGAAGTTTCAGCGACATCATTATAAGCCTACTTTTATTTACTACTGAAATTAAGGGGGGAAACCGGAAGTCAACTAAACATTAATCTCCTACGTGATAAATTAAAAGTCAAGTAAATTCTATTTATGTATTATTGTAAAAATATATAATTTAATATATGAGAGAAAATTTTAATTTAATCAATTTATTTTTATTAAAATTTATTTATTGTTTTAATAATGTTAATATTAACTATATGTGTGTGAGTGTGTGTGTGTGTGTGTGTGTGTGTGTTAGGTATGCATATTATAGTAAGTATACATATGTGTATATTTACATATAAACCTACATATAAAGTTCTATATGCATGTGTAGAACAAGAAACAAATACCATGTATGAAGCAAAAGCAATGATCTCTCAATCGATAAAAGTAGAAATGACAATGTCACGTTAGATTATAATGACATTTATGTTAGTTAATCACGTTAGAAGGTGGTCGCATCTTCTAAGTGATAAGCAGATATGCAGATAGGCCAAAGCAAATGAGCGGGAGGATATGGCCCTACTACCCGTACTCAAAACATCATCTCCCATACATTTCATCAGTATGTCGTCGCAGTTTAGCCCCACTAGTTAACCAATTTTTTTTTTTTTTTTTTTTTTTTAAAAGATATGCCTTTCACTTGCATACGTATTGTACTTGATTATCGAGAAATTACACGGTGTAGTAAACTAATAACTGCTTACTTGCGCATGCGTCAATTGATATTCCTAAACTAAAGGTTTTCGTCGAACAGTCCATGAGAATTGTCCTTTGTGCAAAGAGTATGATTATAAACTAATGTAAGCATGATAACCTACTGGTGGAAGAGAGAGAGCGCACGGTGTAACCTTTCATCAAGAATGTGCTGGATGGATGTGTGTGCGTTGTTTGTGTGTATTTGTACGTGTGATCGTGTGATAATGACTTCACAGTGCATTATATTAAAACAGAAGGTGGGGAAGCTATTCACATTCTTTTTCATTCCATGGCCAACACAGTGTTTCTGAATATGTCACGTAAACTTTGACTGTGGTCCAAAATCGGGCATGAATCCACAAGTTTTTGATATTAGGTCTCCAAACCGTCTCTCCACAATGTCCAAAATTTCGTTCATGTGCGCGTATAATATGTGTGTGTGTATACGCGCATATATAACTACTTTAAAGATTCAAAACGAAAATTACATTCTTTTTGTTGTTAAGCAGAGTAAATTATTCGCATTTCAGTACGCCTGATGGAACTGCCATTTGGTTGGAGTTTGTGGGTACAGGTCAGTTCTCCTCTTCCTGACTACTGTTTTTTTGTTATCAGTAAAGGCTTAATTTTCCGAAGAGAGTACTTTGTTAGCTTCAACCTAACGATACGCGCTGGAAGTAAGTGTGTAAATAAAAAAAAAAAAGGAAAATATAGACTTTCAAAAGAAGTCGTTTTAGTTATTCTGCAAATCGTCACGTTAACAAACAAAGTCTTAGTATGTACGTATCGTTAAGTATTTGTGTCCCCACTGCTGAGAGATTTCTTCCCATCATTTCTGAGCTCCTCTATTAATTTCTTTCCAGATCTCTCTCTCTCTCTCTCTCTCTCTCTCTCTCTCTCTCTCTCTCTCTCTCTCTCTCTGCTCTCTCAATATCTCCGTCTGTGTATATATTTATTGTGTGTGTGTGTGCGTGCGTGCAATTTATTCTCTTGCTAGATGAAATTTTACTGTATTTGTTTTCAAATGAATATAATATTAATTCTTTAATTTCAAACTTGTAAAAATAACTTCTCAGATTATCACGAACCACATGATAAACGATCTTTCGTGTACGTGTGCATATGCGTGGCACATACGCGTATATACCATTAGCAAAATACGTATTAACGAAAGTTATTAAATAATACACTAAAATTATTAAATTTATGATATCCTGCAGGAAAAATAGTTGCAATTAATATAGCCTAATGTATACGACGCGTATACATTAATTTAGTAGAATTAATTACAGATTAATAGGATAGTTAAGAAAGCAGTGTACGATCGCCTCATAAAATAGAATCGACACATTATCTCTAGCTAAACAGTGAACGTTCTTCTGTGTTGGAAAACAGCGTAACTTTTGAATGAGAGTGATGTAACACGGAGCTGACGCTCAAAGTGAAACTAAAAACGAGTACTTAATTAAATTTTTCAAATTCGTTGCGCTAAAGGTCGTTCCATTTACTGATTTTATTGTTATAAATATTGTGTCGGCTTCAGAATTTGTAATAACAGAAACATTTTGTCTGGCGACGCCGGTAATGGAATAGAAAAACAACTTGAAACGTCGGGCTCATTGCTCGTTGTGCAAGAATACGGTGCATAATGAGTTATAATCAGCACGATACAGAATACGCCATGCGAATTAAATAAAGAAAAAAGTCCCGACATGTCCTTGTTCACGCCCTATATAATATGAGGCGGCGGCCAGAGCTGTTAGTTCGTTACCAATTATTGTTTTTACAAGCGATCAGCTTGCGTTGTAATTAGTACGAAACGTAGTAAGTGTTTGTTTTGAACCGCGGTTCAGAAGATTAATGGATACTGGATTATGTAACCGTTAAAGATTATTAAGTTAGCTTTGATTTTGTTAAAAATGTTAAAGTTATGGCTGCTTTACATCTCTGATATTCAATTTACTACTACGCTGACAATTGCTACCCATTTCTCGTAAAAATTGTTCATGTATTATGTATTACGTATATGAAATACATAATAAAATACATATGAAATTACATATGTATGTACGTGTGTATAAGTGCGTGCGTTTGTGCGTGTGTATATAAAACTCTTTATAGGCTATATAAAATGTGTATATATATATATAATGTGTGTGGGTGTGTGTGTGTAATATTTACTAATATTTATTATAAAATTATTTTAAATTTTGTTTCTTAATAATCCACTTCTAATGAATTATTTTCTATTAAAACAGCTTATTTCTACAACACGTTAGTTCGAAACCCTGAATTCATCATCTCGTATCTTGGCAAAGACTCGCAATATCGGTTACTAATTCAGTATCTGTTAAATTACTGGTCTACATCGAAATAATTAGGCCTATAATATAATCTGTCGTGGTAACATAATAATTGTTTTGGAAATATCATATAATATTTGTTACGTATAACAGAAGATCACTGGAAGACTGGTTTCAAAATTAAGATCGTTACAAGAAGGAAACAAATTTAACAGAAGGAAAAATATATTCAACAGAAAGTTCCAAGAAGTGTGAAAACTTCTTAACTGGAATCAGCGAGAAACTGGGGATGTAAGGTGAAGTTTAATTATTATTTGTTCGGTGAAAAACGGGCGGGGTAGAGGGTAAGGTAAGGGAACAGGAATGAGGGTTAAAGCACACCCTATTATGATGTCTTTATCGTAGGCATTACAATCAAGGAAAAAGAGTTACTGAAGATCGTACTGACAGATGAATTTATAGTTAGTGAAACGAATCTGGAAGAGAAGACGTTTGCTTGTAAACTATGGCTGAAGATGAAACAGCTGAAATCACAATAAGATGTTTACTTATAGTAATTGTTACTCATAATAATGACGATTCATCCTTTACTTAATGAACCATCAGCTGTTTATTGTTCTGTAACTTGTCTAAGTCACTGTATTTACTAACCCTCATGTTAATGTTTTTAGACGTGTTTCGTCTTATACGAGGAACATAATTCCTCAAGAAATACCCCATGTCTTACTTTATTTATAATTTTAAATTAAAAAAAATACTTGGGATTGTTAAGAATAAAGAAATGAGAAATTAAAAATAAAGGTAAGTGCTAAAGACGCTATAGACTTTTGTTGCAATCATAATCTCAAAAAATATTGGCAGAGATGTACGATTAATTCGATTCTGTAGAGTTCTGTCGACATGAGTGCGCTATCTGTTATACTGCTTTTTCATTAGTGTTCTCCACAATTCATTAGTGTTCTCTGATTGGGAAAACGTCACCTACCAACTGTTCCTTCGTTGACAATAATGTTACTGGAGTTCTCTGATACGTGTCGATTCCTATCAGAAATGTACGTTCCTTTTTTGATGACAATAAAGTTAGCAGAGATCACCGCTAACTGGAGCGACATCTCAGAGACAAAATGATCAAGATGTCCCTCGTCAAATATCTATTAAAAATATTATAAGGTCTTCGTAAGACATCCACGTTTACCCAAACATATCAGTAAAAAAAAACCGATAACGCAGTTTTACATTTTGGAGTGAAGGTCCCTATCAACAGTAACCCAAATCGATAACGCAGTTTTACATTTTGGAGTGAAGGTCCCTATCAACAGTAACCCAAACCGATAACGCAGTTTTACATTTTGGAGTGAAGGTCCCTATCAACAGTAACCCAAACCGATAACGCAGTTTTACATTTTGGAGTGAAGGTCCCTATCAACAGTAACCCAAACCGATAACGCAGTTTTACATTTTGGAGTGAAGGTCCCTATCAACAGTAACCCAATTTTAGATTTGAATTCAGACACTTAATCAGAAACTTTTGTAAGTGATGTATTAAAGTGTGCAGACAATGATTTGTGTAATTTCAGAATTCAGAGAAATTTCGAACACAAAAGTCAAATTGGACTCAAAACCGCGGACATGAGAAGTACACTGTTAGATAAAGACTTATAAAGTAAGTAATGTTCCAGAACTACTTAAATAACCTTTTATATATTAGCCTACTAATCTGAAGAAAAAATGATGAGAAAGCTTATATTCGTGGCAGGAAATAAATAAAAGACGGATAAGAACGAAAATAGGGTTTGGTTGGAAATATTGAAGTAGAATCGAGAGTTGTCGAAGAATACCGTATATATTTAATTTTAAAACTTAGATAGCAATTCAAAAGCTATCCTTACGTAGGGCTGACGAAGTTTATTTGAAATATCAACGACCAGCTGATCAGAGGAGCATCAGAAGAGAACATCAGAGAAGGTACTATGATGAAAGTTCAGAGAGACGAGTCTTCTTACACAATTGATTTCGTGTTAATAGGTTTACAGGTAGTGAGTGTCGATTTTATATAGATTATCACAATATGAGTTCAAAATCACCAAACACAAGTTGAAAATCACAATTCCAGAAACAAATATTATGACTTTTTCCGAAGTACCACGGTAGATGTTACAAATTAAGCAATTAAAATATTTGTGTTGTAATATCTCTTTCGATTATTAGAAAGAATAGATCAAACACTTCATGCTTTTTATGACATATGTGCAACTAAAAAAAAAGAAAATAATGAAAGCAAATTTTATGAAACACCACATTCACCTACGGCAGTGAAACATGGATTATATCAAAAATACAAGAAACGATGATCCAAAGAAGAAATAGATGAGGTTTCTGCTAATTGTTAGAGGACGCAATGTAAGGAATATGACAAGTAATCAAACATAAAGAGAAAGAGATTCAAATACCCTATGTTCATCAGAAATTTAAAGCGAACCTTATGAAATTAATGATACGGACATCTGGAGAAGGTGCCTATTGCAGAATGCAAATTAAAGCAAAAGGTTACATAGAACGAAGGGAAGACCAAAGAAGAAATCTAGATGATGATATAATTATGATGGTAAATACATTTTTCATCTCAAAACGTGCCAGAAGGCTGGCCTACCTTCAAAAGTGTGAAGTTTCTAGAAGTTTATGACCGTGCGGCGCCTTGCTTGTGTGTATGTGCAAAACGTAAATACTTCACAAGAATACAAACGCTGTTGTGTAGTGCGCTGAATGTGTCAATTTTCGCCGTTTCCAAGTCGTAACCTGTAAAGGCTACGGCCGCGACGCAACGCTAGAAGGTCATCCTTTGTTCAGACGCATCGAAACACCATGAAAACCACCACCACGTATGTGAGCGTACGTAATAAATACGCTACTTGCACGACCATCATTACGTGCACAGGTAGTTTCGTCATTTTGCGCATCACTAAAATGTCAAGTCGCTTGGCTGCCTGTACGAGTCCACTCCATAAAGAGATGACGTTACATGCGCGTTCACCGGTTCGTTTAAATGACACAGTATAGACCTTGTGTGTGTGTGTGTGTGTGTGTGTGTGTGTGTGTGTGTGTGTGAGAGAGAGAGAGAGAGAGTATGAGTGAGTGAGAAGGAGCGAGAGCGGCATTCCCTTACGTAAGAACGGGGTACAGCCGCTCTCTACGTAAGGAGAGGGCTTGCAACAGTATAACCTTGTAGAAGAGGCGAAGCAGCAGATGCTACGAGCCGACCCAACCTTGCTTGGCGTATTCCGCTGGCATCTAGCTCGCGACATCTATTTCAATTTACAATGTCTACTAGTTCACCTTGTCAATCACGTTTTCAGTTGGAAGTTTTTCAGTTGAAAACCTCTTTTTTGTCCTTTCAAAGTTTCCAGTATGTGGTTTACTTACTGATTGTAACGCTGAAGCATGTGCGCAGGTATGTGTGAACACATACGGAGTGCGGGGACACTTCACAGTCACGTCCATGAATCTTACATCGAAACTGTGAAGCGTTAAATAATATATATACTAACTAATTAGGAATTTGCAGTATGTTTGCTCACAAACAAAAATTATGTATTTGCTACTTAAATTTGCAAAATACGAGTTTTACAGACGTAGTTAGTATGAATATCTGGGAGACGCTAATAATAAATAATATAGTTTTATCATTTTATTAAACAATTTTAACATATTGTCTTCTGTAAAGTTTTTATTATTTAAAAATATATAACAATATTTTGTAAACCAAACTGTTAAGCCTACATCGTTGTGGACCGTTTCCATTTTTACAATGAATGTTTGCCACAATTATATTATTTCCTTTAAAATATTCCAACATAATTTCTAATACGTATTCCTTACATAATTGCTTATGTATTCCTTTCCAGTTTTTGTCACATAATTATTACTATAGTATTTACTAAACCTGTCTTTTGGTCGAATGTCTATCTTGTTATTTGTCATCAAGATAATAAACATTGTAATCTAGATGTTCAGAGAAAATGTCCAGAATGTTTTTCTGTTTTCTCATTGGCTATGTAAACTTCTTCGTCCGAAATCTTTGGTATTGTTACCCTGTAATGACTACATATCCATTTTGCTGAAATTATCAAGCTAGAGTTCGTAACAATGAAAAATAATGCACTAACTACTTCATCACATGACGTAAGAATATTTATACAGACACACTGTAAAGACGCGACGTTTGATTAACGTCTATAAGTTACAGCAATAAATCAACACTCACCGCCTCCAATGACAACTTTGAATTCTTTAATATTCAGTGCGCGTCAGAACATTTAAATTATTTTATTGCAGTAAAAATTCGGAGCATTAAAGCATCGGTTCAATGTCAAGTTCGCTAGACGTTTAGACCACAATTATGGTGGCATGTTGGTGAATGCCACTTAAATATCCTCGTACATCAACTAACGGCGTCAGGATTTAAGTTGCAGTATTATTATTTGTATTGACGAGCCAGGAAAGGACTAGAAACTGGGAATCACGGGTCCATCCGGATACTGAGGTCGATCGACTTTTATCCTTCGAACAGGTGACAACGAACACTGATTGTCTGTTTACTGTAGAGGATGAACTAGAGAAGGTGCTGTACACGTTTGAGCTGCTTGTCAGGTTTTATATCACTAAGCTCCCTGAGGTGCAGAACGCGCTCACTATTTTGAACGAAACACATTTATTATTAGGTAAATTTCATTATTAGATAATTTTAAATTATCAGAAAAACTCCTATTGCTATTATATTTTTTAATAAAAATAACAATTGTGAAGGAAACCATTATACAATAACATAAAAACCCCAAACTACTGCATTGGTTTTATAGTAAAATTAATACCCCATATATGTAAAATATGTGTTTCCACAAATCTAAAATTCTGAATCTAATACTCTTTACAAATATAGGTACATAATTGGTAACAATATATAAAACGTTTTAGTAAATATATATTACAATTTGAAGGTGATCCACAATTTGGAAAGATGTTCAGAAATATTAGGCCTAATTCTGTCAAATTATTAAAGATACCTAGTTTGTATTTTGAATACAGTCGTCGTAATTTGATCCCCATACGTATTTTTATAACTTTATTAAAATAAAGTTAGATTTTGAGCTGTGGTGTCGCTAACGTTAAACAATTTTTATTGTAAAACGCTACATTCGGATTTAGGTTAAAATTCCCTTTAATCTGACACCCAGTTGCAGTTTTATAATTTTTAAATATTTGGTCCCTAGTGTCCTAATATTTTGAAGTTTACTAAATTGTGCACTGTATTCACATTTCGGTTAAAATTGATTTTTGGGATTTTATCAAAATTTTGACCCACTTTTTGGGTTCTGGCGTCCAAAAATTTAAATTAAAAAAATCACCACTACATTCCGTTTTCAGTTCAAATCCTCTTTAATCTGATATCCCACACAGATTTTTGCGTTTTTTTTTGCATTTTTAACACTGTCACATTTTTGCCTAATATTTTTTAGATCAGTCTAAAAAACAATAGAGTTGTGTAGGATAAAAGTGTGAACACGCATGCCAGGATTTTTGAAAATTGCTTGGTGCTATCAAAATTTGTCGGAGACATACCCAAATTGACAAATAGATGGACAAACAGGCAGACAAATTCCAAACGGCCGAGTTATAACTGAGACTCGAAACTATGACTATTTCTTTAACAAGACCGACGTCATGACTTTTGATGATAAATATCCTATTGCATTGCAAATAGCTGAACACAATTATGTTTTGAACAGTATCAAACTTTCGCTACTCTGGAATATAATGGAACAAAGAAGTTTCCCTTCGCAATTAATTAAAGTTCTTCATAACCTCTGTTACACAACAATTATTGTCTTAAATCTGAACAAGACATTAACTGAAGATATTCCCCTAAAAAATTTTAGACAAGGGTCCCACGTTTCACTGAATGTTTAATTTTTCGGATGTGGAAAGGAAAAGTCCACTCAGGCATATCATATCAAGGATACGCGCACGTGAATTCCTTGCTCTGACGTACGATAAAATAGTAAACAGAAAACAGAAGACTAATTTATTATAAAAGGGGATATTTAGACTTGACAACGTCCTATAAAATTTTAGACTAAAGGTCTCTGCTTCAAAATCGAAAATTGTAGCATTTAAAGATAAATATCTGATTTGATTGAAAATAGTCGTGACAATCAAATTGTTTAAACAAGTTTATCATTTTAATTACCTAGGACAAGACAGAAATGCTGTCACTGTTTTGCCAGTTATCAGAGAATGCATTTTCCATGGAAAAACACTCATTTTTGTCTCCTACAATGATATCCTAACTTGTCTACCATGAAGTTTCAACGTTTAACAGTGAACCATGCACAAAACTTTATCGATCCCCAAACCGACGCCAGCACCGAGAAGAATTGATTCCTCACTGTCTTCAGCAAAGCGGTGCAACTGTAAAAAAGTCACTTGTGGGTTACTTCACTTGTATCTTTGTGATTTCTTTAACAAAGGATGCGTTTCACCAGATGGTCGACGTTAGGCCACCAGAGTAAAATGACAGGTTATGTTAGGTTAGTTGCACTTCATAATTTCATAAATTACCCTTCTGTCTAGAATATTTATTTTTGTGTTGTATTAACTGTGAGTACAGTTTCTTCGTTACATTGCAATATGAATAGTTTGTGTGTGCTTTGTGAGTTGTAACACCACATAATACATTACTACATAAAGATTAGTAAATTTATACAATAGTTTAAACTAATGTCTTAGTATAAGATAAAGTTGCCTAATCTACACAAATAACACTGTAGACATTTTTTTAAGAAATCCGGTTGCGTATAAAAAAACCCAAAGAAAGATGGAAGACCACACTGCTGGAAGATGGGTAAACTTTGGAAACTGGAAGATGTGGTTATACGTAACCTATGAATGGAGAAAAATACAAAGAAGAAGAAGAAGAAGAAGAAGAAGAAGAAGAAGAAGAAGAAGAAGAAGAAGAGGAGGAGGAAGAGCAGGAGGAGCAGGAGGAGGAGGAGGAGGAGGAGGAGGAGGAGGAGGAAGAAGAAGAAGAAGAAGAAGAAGAAGAAGAAGAAGAAGAAGAAGAAGAAGAAGAAGAAGAAGAAGAAGAAGGAAGGCGAGTAAGAAGTGTTAGTCATGATTCATTATTGCCGTGGACACAAACGTGAAATCACAGACGTATTGTTGCACGAGGGAAAGGAAATGTCGGTTCTCGAACAAGTGTGTGTGTATGTGTGTGTGTGTGTGTGATTGGCTAACTAACGATTTTATTCCCAGGCAGGCACTCGACGAGAGCGGAGGACACAGTGATATCAGGTGTTGACAATCGTGTAGATACACATTGTAGTTAAGGCGAGCAAGCCACGAACACGCCATTCTGTGGCGCTACTTAACGTATACAACGAACACGTTATTCGATGCCCTATAATTACTTGAAGTATTTAAGTCTTGGCTGCATACTCATCACGACGTGCTCTACTTTAGTATACGCTGCTTACACGCACCGAACCATAATACACGAATATTCGCTTTAATTAATATAATTACGTACCCCGCTTCGAAATACCTGTAGTACTCATAATTAGTGTCTCACGCGCAGTAACACACACGCACCCGCGCGCGCGCACACACGCGAATTTATAGTCACACATGTTAGTGACTCTAGTGATATCCCTGAGTTTAAGCTTAGCCTATACATGTTTCTGTCAAGTTACTTGCTTTCGGTAATAGCCTACATGATCTGTTCCACACGAATGTAGGCAAAATGATTGTCTCTTGTACTGTTTAACCATAATGATCAGAATGACTGTTCTTTAAGCGACTTTCAGTAAGTGGGTCACAATTCGTTATTCGTGAGAATCGTAAATTTGAATCAGGTTTCCACGGACGGTATGTGGGCTAACTATCACAAACAAATTCGGTTAGAAAAAATCTGAAATCTCTTCTCTTTTTACAACCTCAGCCTCAGCCAATTAGTGATTGGCCACATCATGAATCATCAGTCGCCAATGTGATCGTTGTTTGTATAACGTTTATGTAATTTTCAAACCATTTATCTCGATCGCTTGACCAAAAGATCCGTTTTTGACTTTTTTCTCTCATCAACCTCTCTTCCTAGTAAGGTAAGTACATAAATGTAGTACCCAATTAAGTACTCTCATCTGATGAGGGCTATCAGGAAGTTAGATCTACGAACTCCGTGAGTTACTTCAACTTCTGGAACGACTGGATACTCGATTTTAGCTTCCACGGATTTTCATCATTGGTAAAAATTAATTGTAACCAGATACAGTAAAACAATCACAAGTTTATAATTACATTTAATTAAACAATTCTTCCAATCCATTACACATATTGAAATTAATAACTAACTTATCGCTAAACTCTTTAAATTATAGTCAATAACAATTAAATGGTTAATATCTGTTTGAAATAACTTTTGTATTGACATTTGGGAACGTAGAAAAAGTGGGGATTTGGTGTTATTTCAACTATCCATTCATTACTGATATTTAAGGCACCCTCCCGTAGCAACAAACAGATGTTAGCATTTCTTACCTCCAGACAAACAGTCTTTTATTTCACTCCGTACAACGCATTATATTTTAGATCTTAAGTATTAGTGAGTTTGTTTTTAAGTGGGTCTGTGTATTTTACTTTGTTACCAATTTTAAAGTTTTATCATAATATAGTTTATTACCGTGTCATTAGGCTGACGATTAAAGCCTAGTTTATTATTGGTGTCAGATTTTTATGATAATGGAAAATATGTAATGACAACTCACGAAAGCCTACAACGAACCATAAACTCGATGTATTTTCACTTGTATATAGTTATACCATCCATCTGTTAAAATATTATAGCTAAACAGATATGTTGTAGGCTTACAGTATATAGCGTTTTGAACGAAGAGCATTCAGTAATTAAAGAGACAAAAAGCTATAGCGGGAAAACTGTTTATTTAATAAGTATGATAATTTTTTTACTTTTCAGCATAATCCTCAAATCAGCAACATTAATAAACTTGTCCCGTCTCTGGTTAAGCTTTTTTATGCCTGCTGGAAAGAAATCTTTATGTTATTGTCGGAGTCATTTTAGGACATTTTCTTTGACCTTGTGGTTGCCATGAAACTTCGTACCACGTACCCCGCCTTGAGTGGATCAAACAAGTGAAAGTCAGATGGAGACAAGTCTGGACTCTAGGGAGGGTGAGGAAGAGTCTCCCAAGCCAATTTATTGATGGTTTCATGTGTTAACTGAGCTGTATGGGGGAAAGGCGTTATCACGAAGGAGAATGACGCCATTGCGCAAAAATCCAGGATGTTTCCGCATCACTGCCGGCTTTACTTTATTGATAAGCATATCAGAGTAGTATGTATTGTTTATTGTCTGCTGAGCTTCTAAAAAATCACAAACAACCGGGCCTGGGGTTGAAACCTCAACTGGACGTCCAGAACAGTGCTCGTCAGTCACTGAAGTTTGACCATTTTTAAGTTTAAAAATGTTTGACCATTTTTAAGTTTATACCCAATTATAAAAATTTCCTGGCTTCATACGGCTTTTTCCGTATTGTTTAGTCGTACGAGAATAAATTTAAACGGAGTTTTCCCTTTCTTCTTGTGATAGTTCGTATCCGTGTCGGATGTTAGTTATCATACAGACTATTTTAGCTTTCCGTACTGCACGGAATAAGTCAGTTGTATTCATGCCAAACCAGGTCCTCTTTCTCAGCCATGATATTCCCGGTCGCCCAACTCCTCTCTTTCCATCTTTCCAAGTACTTTTCCTTGTAGTATGGACTGCAATAAGTAAAATCTCTGTTCATTTCTCATGAGATGTCCCAGATACTAAAGCTTTCTTATCTTCACTGTGTTAATAACGTCCCTTTCTTTCGTCATCTTCCTAAAAACTTCAGTATTAGTTATATGTGCTGTCCATGAAATGCTGAGTATTCTACGGTAAAGCCAAATTTAAAAGATTCAAATTTTTTAGTTGTGGCTTCAGTCAAAGTCCAAGATTCTACACCGTAGAAGAGGACCAAGAATACGAAGCAGCGCAAAAGTGTCATCTTTGTGTTTATTGTTAAATCGTGACTTTTGAATAAATTGCTCATTCTAATATACACTGCTCTTGCCTTTTCAATTCTGCTCTTTATTTCTTGAGAGTGGTTCCGTTGTTCATTGACTATAGTACCAAGATATGTAAATTTGCTTACACATTCAACTGGCCTTTGGTTTATATTATATAGGGTGCAGTTTGTGAATTTGTTCTTAGATACAATAATTAGCTTCGTTTTATTAACATTGATGTCTAGACCATATCTACGGCTGCTTTCTGTCACTATATTCATAAGTTGTTGCAGCCCCTCTAAGCTATCGGTGAATATGACGGTATCATCAGCATAACGTATGTTATTTTTTCTTACACCGTTCAGACTCCCACATCACATTCATCAAAAGCTTCTCTAAAAATACCTTCCAAGTAGATGCTGAATAAAAGCGGAGATAGTAGCCTATACATCCTTGTTTTTCCCCTTCAGAGAGCCAAAAACGGATCGTGCACATTGTGCAACTAATTCTGAAACTTCAAGAGGACTCGCCATCGTTAATTGAGAATTTGAGGTTATAAGCAAAACAATTCAAATCAAGCAGTTGATCAAAACTCACACATGGATGCCAACTTACGGTTCTAAAACTATAGACCGCCTACCAACCTTTTTTCTTTTACAGTTGTGTGTCTTTTTAATTATTGAATGACCAAGCCATGAAGTAGTGTCCGTTGCATGTCTATGATATTCCGATGCTTAAAACAATTAATCCATAGTTGGTTTCTCTTGCTGTCTTTAATATTATATGTTAAAAAACTCTATTCTAATACTTTACATTAACTGAGGCCTGAACGCTGTAAATAAAATGAAACGCTTAAAATATTGCTGTGGCAACTAGAACTTATTTCTCAATTATTAGATTACAAATGACGAACGTTTTAGCGTGTTTCGATCACAAATAACCGAAACTCACAAAATATTTTGTTATTTACTGATTCATATTCACTGCTAAATTAAGGATTCATATTAAGTTAGGTTACAAAGTTAACAGAAGCTCAAATTATAAACATTAAAAAGAGAATAATTGTTCCAAGTATTTCAGATCTGTCAAATGTTGAAACTTTTCATCAGTTTGCCATTACGTTGATCCAATCTGCCAGCAGTGGAACACGTGGTTTTGCGTAGTAGGCCTACAGTGTGGCAGCGCCTTATTCCCGCTTACATGACTTGTCAATACGGAAGTTACTTAAAAAGAAAAAATATAGTTGTGTCAAACATGTAACCTTCCGCTCTGTACTGTAATCATACTGGCAGAAAACGCTAGCATGTAATTAACCCCGTAACTCCGGCTAGCGGCATGTCTGTTTATAGAGCTAGTAAAGGTTAATTATATGTCGTCCATTCCACAAGTCGGTTAAATGGAAACTTCTATTCTTTCTGTGTGCAGACTTTTACAAGCGTAGAAACGCTCCATAACCCACCTGATGCAACAACTCGCTCATCTGCTACACAGTACCGCTGAACAGAATGCGGAGAAAGACGTACTATTTGGTTCCAGAAACTATCTTTCTTACAATTATTTTCTAGCCCTATGTTTCCAATTGTACATAATCATGACGACGTTAATGTATCTTACACAAACGTGTAACGCGCGAATAGTGATAGAAGAAAGTCTTCAAAGAAGTTGATCATGTCAAAATTGTGCTGAAAATAAAAACGTTGATAGTAGGTCACTGTCACCGATAAAGTCAACCAACTTAGTTTCGTATTATATTATTGGACCATGTTTGTTTGTTCAGATACCGGGTTAATACTTGAAGACAGTGCAGTAGTGCTTGGTATGGTATGTGTTAAGGCAATATGTGGACTATGCAAATTTACCGATGTCTATTGGTGTGTATAGACAGACTATTGATCATGCAACCATTATTGTTCTGTGCTCGCAGTGGTACATATCGTATGCTGTCTGCTACGCCAAGCCAGACTCCACGATTTATTGACGTTCATTTGTCTTTATACACCATTTATCAATGCTTCGTATTTATTTGTGTTACCTTCGTAAATCCAGAGCACTATCTGATCGTCACAGTGGTAGCGTTTCCTATTGATACAGAAATGCTCTGTAATTTTTTTCTGATATCGTCATTGATTCTGGTTTCCGTTCTTATTGATTTAAGCTGGTCCGTCGTTTTTTGTTTTAATAAATTCCGCGAAATGGTCATGGTTCGTTTAATGATTAATGGACTGTTGTATGTCTGGTAACAGCCTTTGATCATTTCAATAGAACGCTTTTAAAAACTTTTTGTGCGAGCACTGAGCTTTTTAACAAGTAACGAGCTTAGAAAATTAAGCAGTACTATAACGTTTCTTACAAATTCAAAAAACTGTTACGTCGAATCTTTGTAATCGATTACTGTAAGATCAAATCACACTGATACTGTGTTAACCATGACATACTTGCAGAGCTAAATTTCATTGTAAGTTAATTTCATAAAAATAAAATTTTAAATTGTATAATTCGGTGATTGGTATTCGGCGGTTAGACCTTCAAGAAATATCGGCTTAAGTGAATTTCAAGGATTTATTCTGATAAACTACAGTAGCCATTACGCTATAACAAAACAGTGCTGAGACTTTCAATTTATTTATAAAGATTGAGTGTCCCATTTACACAATAACTAACGTGTTAGTTTGTAATTGTAAGGTGGACCGTGTTGGTTGGAATCCACCTTATTTTCCGTTACTTTACGATCATTTGAGAGTTTTCGGCTACTTAAACATTATCAGTTGGGGATGACAGCCTGTAATGAATTCTGGATTCATTAAACGCTCTATACTGACCAAGATAAAACAGTGTTAAGTAGAACATGAACAGTTCTAATAGTAAAAAGTCAGTAGTGAAATCCGTTACCATTTGATTACTAAAACCTTATACGTGAGGGAGCGTCTGTAACTAGTCTACACTATATTAAACATAAACTATAGACATTAGTGTCCTCCTGCGTATATTTAATTTCAAATAACCGATATATTTACTTGATAATTACAAATATAGTGTAAATAATATACAGATGCGAAGTAGGCTGTCATTTTGTAATTTTTATTCCTGTCGATAAATTGTAACTCAAAAGTTCCTGGCTAGTAAATTGTAATGATAAAAAAAATGTTATTTTTCCCTGTGCAAACTATAAAGTTTTTCTATCTGTCTTATGTTTCACAGATTTATATCGCCTAAGACCAAAACTGAACCTATTATAAACAAGGGCCACATGTATGAATACAAAAACTGCATGGATGTACGAGGATGTACTGCATATACTACTCGTATATACGGAGGTTCTCTACACCCTACTTCTAAAGGTAGACAGTTGGCAAAAAGTAGGCTAATAATTTTACAGTACTTTCGCAATTCGTCATCATCATATCCCATTGTTCTTACCCGCATAATGGAATGCTGGCCTACGTGACTTTTAAAGAGTATGTGAGTAAGCTAATCAAAGAGAAGCGTAAACATGGTAATACCAAGCTACTTTACGCTGACAAAGATACCAATGACAAGCATGATAATACCAAGACAAAGATACGAAGCAAATTTTTAATAAGCTTTATGTATATGACACATTAAATGCACAGTTCTTTGGAAATAACTAAATAAAAATGAAGTGAAACCGTGTTAACAATTTTTGAAACATAGATAATGGCGTATTACAAATGAAAATAAAAAAAGATTTGAAATAAAAAAAAAATTAATTTGAAAAATCGGTATATTACCCCCCTCCCACTCTAAAAACAGAACACATTCGAATATTTTGTGATTGGCAGGTGTTCGGGTCGAAAATCTAGACTGTCTCTTTCTTCAAATACTGAGCAAACGACGAGCTCCGGCAAATCGTTAAAGAAAGCCAAGTCGGCAGACAGGAAAGAGAGAACTAAGAAAAATGTAGCGATTTTGAAGGCATACGGAAGTGATAGGAAAAGACAGGAAATTGTGATATTGTGAGCGGTTGAAATGTAATGGGGAAATTGTTGGCCCCCAGAGCCTACCCCAGGCCAGACCAACTAAAGAAGCTAAGTGCGCGTGTGCGGGCAGTATACGCGTACGTCCCATCCTTCCTGAATGGACAGAGTATGTGAAATTAAGTTGGTGTGTTTTACATTTCACTACTCTAAACACAGTATAGTCAAGTATAGTAGGCCTGTACAAAGTACGAGGGTGGTTAGAAAGTGCTCGGTCTAACTCAGAGACGGTGTCAAGAGTATAAAAAAATGATCGATACTGAAACACTATCGACATTACGAGCATTTCAGTAGATCGTGTCCACAAGTTTTCAGTGCGATGATGCCGAGGTTGCTAACGGTCAATCAGAATGCATTGGATGAACGTGTCTCAGAAGTGATTGGACACGTTTAATCTAGCCCAACAGAGGTTTTTGGAACGATTAGTAATTATTGATGAAACACGGATTCAGCAGTACACTTCAGAGAAACAGAGACCCAAACACTGGGTGGTCGTAATAAAAAAAAAAATCGAAAACTATTCCATCATCTGGAAAGATTATGGTAACTGTTTGGGGATTTATAGGGGGTGGTGTCCGTAGACTACCTAAAAAAAGGCAAAACCCACTAACATAAAGTATTATGCAGCATCGATGGAGCAATTAAACGATTCTGTTAAAGCCAAACCTCCTCATTTGGCAAAAGAAAAATGCTTTTCCGTTAAAACGCACCCACTCATACTTCTTCAATTGCAGACGCAAATCTCCATGATTGCGCTTCGATTTGCTGCCACATGGACCGTACCCACCAGATTTAATCTCCAGTAACTTTACTTGGAAGAAGATTCACTTTAAATTTGGAGGTCGTAGCTGGAACAACGCTTATTTTGGAGAGTTAGATAAACTGTTAGATAATACTTTTGGAGAGTTAGAGCATACTTTACACGGAAGGTATTAATAAATTAGAATATGGGTCCTAGTGTATTTTCCATAAATGATAAAATCCAGACATATCGCAGTGAATGGTTACAGAATCTGGACAGAATGGAGGATGGACGACTACCTAAGGTTGCGTTTCGATATAGACCCTTTGGTACAAGAGATGTAGGAAGACCGAGATTGAGATGGAGAGACAGTCTGTGAAGACGGAACAGGCTAAGTGCCTACTCCGTGAGGTGCTGAAGAAGAAGAAGAAGAAGAAGAAGAAGAAGAAGAAGAAGAAGAAGAAGAAGAAGAAGAAGAAGAAGAAGAAGAAGAAGAAGAAGAAGAAGAAGACGTGTATTGACCTGAAAACCTGGCTATGTTAAAAAACTGTCTAAAATCGTCCGTTTTCTTTGGAGGCCGAGAACTTTTCGAACTACATATAAAAATTTGTGTAGGAGTTTATTAATAGAGTACGCCTACAGTGAAATGAGAACGCTATGAGAATTAGTATTGTTTGTATATAATGCATCTAGTTCACAGGAGTAAGATTTCTTTCTTCTTAGTCAAATTAATCACAGTCGAATCAGACTTCACATGTTACTATAACCAGTATTCTGTAGAATAATGCATACGTTTTTTGCACTAGAATTGGAAAAAGTACACCCCTCCGTTTCCAGTAAATTATAGACACATGCGCGCGCGACATATCCAAATGGATCAGGATAATGTACAAATATATATAATTCAGAATAAAATATATAGGCCACATAGTCGCATAACCGATGCAAAGGAAATCTGGATTATACGCAGTTCATGGAGGAAGGAAATCTGACTCCTTTTCAACTTGAAAACGTGAAATGTGACGATAATTTCTTAATTAGGGGTCTAATGACGTCAAATGAAGAAAACACTTGTAGCTCAGATTTAGCTGAGGAATAACATTAGAGATTTTTATTTTTCTCTACTTAGAAGAAGAAAAACCTATTATTTGTTTCATCGCGTACTGAAACTACAGTATGTGATTAATTTGTATGAAGTAGTCCTACAAATACACAATTTTATAAAATAAATAAAATATTTGTTGTTGGAAGTATACAAAGTAATAAAATATTTTCTACTCAAAATAAGTCTGTATAAAGCAAAGTCTTCAAACTGAATTTTAAAATTCAAAACCTCTTAAATTTTGGCACAACTTCTACCGCTTCGTATACCTATCGCTTCAAGTTGAAAAGTGAGTACATTATTCTCCCTTTAAGTACACCAAGCTTCAGAGTCGCCACAGATCTTCGAGCGCCGCTACATAGCAGGGTCAGGCGCCCGTCCCCTAACCAATTTGGTCTGTTCACGTGGCGTGATAACCGCGGGGGCCCGATCCTTCCGTTTGATTATACCATCTTCTATTCAGACGTCTTTTCTCTCTCGGCTCCGCCCTGGTTCGTTTCCGACTTCTACGCTATAATATAGTTTGTTCCAACAAGAGCTATATAATTTTGTTTCCTGATTTTTATTTCGGTTTGCTCTGAAAACTCTTATCAGTTTGTATTTTGACGGATTAAAGAAAATGTTAACCGACAGTGATAGAACGACATACACGTATTTTTTGAATTTGATACGCCATTTAGGAGAAACATTTGCTATTGAAACGTATAGTATATTGTTTTTTAATTTCAATTGTGTATAAATTATGACATTGTACTAAATGCCCATCCGTATGGCAGCTGTGTACCCCTAGCGTCAGTTTTATGATGTTTTCATCTATGGGCCAAATCAATATTGGCTATGAGTAATTAAGATTAAATTTGGCCCTATGTTTTCTAGTCCAAACGATGTCCACATTTTCAACCTTCGAAAGGGTGAAAATAGTTCGAGAACAAAGGAGTTAAGATTTTCAAAAAAGTCCGTACTTCATTTATTAGTTCTTTTGCTACACTGTCTACCGTCCGACAAAAGTAACGCGTCCTTCACCTCATGACTTTATTCTGAATTCTTTTCGTAACACACTAACTCACACACGCATGAGCACATCTTCACTATCTCTTATAAAAAAACTACGCCTTTTTATATCCTAATGTTTCAGATTTTATATCATGCATTATGTTTCTTATATCCCAAGGCAGACGAAATAGGGATAACAAATAGTAAAAGCAACATACAGCTGAGACATGAGACATAATTAACTGTAACGCAAAATTTGAGCAATTGCTAATTTTACTCAATCAACTATGCTGAACGCAAAGAAATGGGTGTGTTTTAGAAAGCGGGGAGGTAACGAGACGCCTGAACCGTTAGGCGGCATTACTTGAAAGAAATTAACTTATAAAAAAGCTGTAGGGTATAGCGGTAGGTTAGCAACGCCGGCCTTAGGGCTGACGACTATAAGGAAGGTAATTTTAGGCTAAGTCACGTTTTGGGACATAACTGTCATAAAATGTATTATTCACTAGGATATTAAGGGTGTTTGCCAATGTTGTAAACTTTAAGTGCATGTAACAATAGATACCGTTATGTGAGAGAGAGCGATGTGTGAGTGAGATAAATATAGACGCTATTTTTTTAAGCATGTGGAACGCGGAAAAACGTTTGGCGAATCAGAAAAAGCGTCATGTGTTGCGCGGGAGGTTTTCGCTAAGCAGATTGGGCGATTTTGTATTTAGCGGTAGTTTAAACCTATAGGATCGTTTTTCTATCGATAGTTGGTAAGGGAAATTCAAAGCAAGTATAAAATATGAACTTGGAGAGAATTGAGTTAGTCTTCTTTGTATCGGCGAAACTACACGGAAGAGACTCGCGTACGCTGTTTTGCGTTAACTATATATTTTAATAGTAATGTAAAGAATAAAGTAAATTCGCAGAAGTAAACAGAAGTACGGGAACGCGATAATTACTAACCCTATAGTTATAAAGTTTCATAAACAGTAATAAGTAAATGAGTGAATGATCGGAGTAATAACAAACAACAAGAAGTAATAATACATATAAATTTCCATCAATTCGATACGTTGTGGTGAAATCACTGAAGAAGGCGAATTAGTTCGGATCAAAGTCACGACGTATGAGATAATCGAGACGGACGCGACACGAACTGTGTTAGATGCACTTAAGGTCAATTCAATAATCGTTGTAACCAGAGTGTATAAGTATACGACATAATTGTATGTATAACCAATATGTCAAGTGTAGTGTACATCTGTGATAAAGTGAATTAGTGCATTCATAACCAGGATTAACCGCAACAAACAGCTGCTGACGACTCACCGATCTGCAACATCTTCAGGACTACGCACATCAGAAGGATTCTCCACGCAAGTAACAAATAAATGAACAGTTGATTCTATACTGTTTGATAAATATATATATTTGTATTCAAATATAGTGACTCAATTTGTCTAAAAGAACTCATTGCCACTAAATAATATTCAAATTGTAAGGTAAAACTATCCAAGTCATATTAAGAAATGTTGTAGTATATAAATGCAAATGACTCATTAAAAGTTGATTGATATATTTTAATTTGTGTTTATTATTACTGGCGCTCTGAGGTACAATCAAGAGTCGGTACACTGGAGTAAGTGTTATAGACTATTAAGTAAAAATATTAATATTATCAGTGATTAAAATAGTTTGTAAACCTTATTTCTCACATGCTCGTAGGCCAACATAATATGCAAATGAATAATTTAACTCTTTCATAAAGGCCTATCAAGAAGTGTATTACATTCTGTCGCCCGGAACGTGGGACAATTGAGTCACTATTAAACAAATTATAGATTAAGACTAAGTAGAAGTTAAGAATAGAAATAGTATCAAATATAGTATATGATTACGCGAAGTAGGAGTAGGAGAGACAAAGACACACAAAACAACATTCACAACCTATACAACAACATGAGCACGAATACAGATACCCAAAGCAACGATATGGAATTTGAAATAAATAATCAATTAGGCGATCCAGACACGCTCGCAGACATTTCAGAGGAGAATCAAGCGTCAGGGACGCGGGGAAAACGGACAGAACGATGGAAACGCAGAGACACAACAATTTACACCAACAGTAGTAACAGAAATTCGAGAACGACCGATAAGTCAGACACCACTAGGGACAGACAAAAACACTGATATATATATATATATATATATATATATATATATATATATACAATACTACAACAATTTCTAGAACAACAGTTGTCACAAACGAAAAAATTAGAAGAACAGATACAAAAACGACAGAACAAACAACAAAACAGCTCTCACAACAAATACAAGAAGAATCGATAATTACAAAAGAACAGCTCTCACAACAAATACAAGAAGAATCGAGAATTACAAAAGAACAGCTCTCACAAACGAAAGCACAGATAACACAACAAATTGCTGAACATGCGAAAAGAACAGACGAACGGTTAGAACAACATGAAGTAAGATTAGAACAAGCATTACAACAAATGAAAAAACAAATCCATAAACAACACATAGAAATAAGAAACGAAGTCGCCATACAAATGGAACAAGAGAGAACAAACAACAAAAAACTGTTCCAAGACTGCCAAGTAGAGACTAACAACAAGATCCAAGACAATACCGATAAGATTACTGAGCTTAGTATTAATACTAAACAGCAGATCATAGAGTTGGACGAACGACATAGCAACAACATTCAAATCATAAGCGAAAAAATCGAAGTAAACAACAAAAGATGGGAAGACAATACGGTAGCAATCAAAGAGTTACGAGCCGAAAAGCTGGAAGAAATGAAGAAGGTGAGAGAAAATATTGACCGTAAGTCGGAAGAAACTGACCTGCAAATACGACAGATACAACGAGAAGTTAGGAATAAATTAGCCTCAATTAGCAACCAATCGTGCAACCGTAACATTAATCACGAACAAGTCAAGGATATCAAGTATAATGGGACTGGAGACTTCCCGATGGAGTTTATGAAGGAGATGGAAGATATCTATATGGAACATTACCAAGATAACGGTAACGTCGCATGGATCGGAAGGCACCTAGAAGGAGAGGCCGCAGTGTGGTGGAGGTTGATCAAGAATAGCGTGACCAATTTCGCAGAATTTAAGAAAGCGTTCACGAACAAATATTGGAATGATATGATTCAAGAAAAGTATAAGAAGGAAGTTGTGCACGAAGGTCTGCAGATCGAAGAGGAAGGGTTGGTCGGATTGCATAATCTGTCGTCGCCGTCGAAGTCAAAGCAGGGTGGAAACCAGGGGATACCGAAGGAGAGACAGCAGAGGGCGACAAACAGACACGGAATGACAAAAGTCAAGGTTATCACTGACGACGACAAAGACGGTAGCGATGAGAGGAGCACGACAACGGTGGTTAGCAAGGAATGCGAAGAGACGACGCTCTCGGCATGGTCAGACTCGACTTCACAGACACCGCTCAGGAACGATACGGAGACGATGCGGAACCCAACACAAAACAGGCGCGAAAACAAGCAAAGGAGAGAAGGACACAAGAAAGGGAGGAAAAGAGGAAGGAAGCACGAACAGGACGGAACAAAGCGCAGACGGCGACAGAGAGGAAGAAGGAAACACAAGAACATAGGGATTCTATGGAGACATCGCTTTGCCAAATGTAAGATACGAATTAGAATTAGATCTACAGAAATTGAACAAAAGTTACTTAGAAGAAATAAAAAAGTAATAGGAAAATTTTGTAACCTATTCGAGGGTCCATATAAGGTAACTAAAGAAATCGGAACAGCGACCTACCAGTTGGAAGATCCACAAAGACCAGGACATATCCGCGGGAACATCAATGTACGACAACTAAAGCCTTATTATGAGAAAGAAACCCAAAATTCACACACACACACAGGAACATCACATGAAAATTGAGAAACAAAATGTAATAACACACATCCGAATATTGATGTAGTAGTCGTAAGTTATCAAACTAAGTGTAAGGGTGTTCAATGTAATAAAGTATAATGAAGTTTAATCATGTAAGAAGTCACAAATGTTTAGAAAAATAAGAGAAAGAGTAATAATGTATTGAAAATGAGTATAAAATAATATAATACCCTAAATAAGTAAATGAGAATGGTAACAAAAATGTTAAAAGGGAAATTGCTTTATGTAAACAGTTGTTATTGAAAAGGAAAGTGGACCAGCCACATTTAGAAGTAGTTTGACAAGTCAGGTAGAGGGGACGGATAGTGTATGTTAGTAAACAAACCATAACAGGCTACCAACCCTGGTTTATAGCATTCGGTAGTAACCGAGTAATATTGTAATAATGTACTCACCAAGTTAGACTAAGTAATATAAAGCAAGTAACTAACTTGAATACATTGTCAATTTTAAATAAAAGGAATGAATTTATAATATTGTCAATTTATTAGAATATATGAGCAAGGAACTTGTAATTATAATAGCTTTAGGGACGCTTCAATAGAACTAGTTTCCAATTTTGATAAAATTGTAATGCTAATTCTATGGGTGGACTTATGTAACGAAAAATTTGAGCAATTGCTAATTTTACTCAATCAACTATGCTGAACACAAAGAAATGGGTGTGTTTTAGAAAGCGGGGACACACGCGACGCGAACTGTGTTAGATGCACTTAAGGTCAATTCAATAATCGTTGTAACCAGAGTGTATAAGTAGACTATACGACATAATTGTATGTATAACCAATATGTCAAGTGTAGTGTACATTTGTGATAAAGTGAATTAGTGACGACTCACCGACCTGCAACATCTTCAGGACTACGCACATCAGGATTCTCCACGCAAGTAACAAATAAATGAACAGTTGATTCTATATTGTTTGATAAATATATATATTTGTATTCAAATATAGTGACTCAATTTGTCTAAAAGAACTCATTGCCACTAAATAATATTCAAATTGTAAGGTAAAACTATCCAAGTCATATTAAGAAATGTTGTAGTATATAAATGGAAATGATTCATTAAAAGTTGATTGATATATTTTAATTTGTGTTTATTATTACTGGCGCTCTGAGGTACAATCAAGAGTCGGTACACTGGAGTAAGTGTTATAGACTATTAAGTAAAAATATTAATATTATCAGTGATTAAAATAGTTTGTAAACCTTATTTCTCACATGCTCGTAGGCCAACATAATATGCAAATGAAAAATTTAACTCTTTCATAAAGGCCTATCAAGAAGTGTATTACATAACGAAATTATTCTCATCGTTATTGGAGATTGTGTTCAAACGATAAAGGTGAAAAAGAGACGACTTACATCAAAGAAATGTATTTCCCATATAAATGAACCTTGCAGACGATGTAGTGCTGCTTGGCGAGAATGCGGCCGAGACTAAGAGAATAATAATAAACCCCACAATAAAGTGTCAGTTTTAAAATTAACGTGAACAGGAGAAGTATAATATGTAACAATGCTGTATCTCTTTGAAGGTGAAAATTAATGAAAGTTGTTATAGGAAACATTTCGTTTATAAAATCACAGATAGCGGAGATACAAACACAGATATCGTCAATTAAATAAGATTAGGTATACTGTTTTTAGGAAGGTGATCCGTATTGTGAAGAATGATGAACTGCTGTTATGTTCAGGAGAGAACGTTCGTATTTATTATGTGCTTTCTGCAATGACATGTGGGTTAGAAATATGTGTACAATGAAAACGAAATGATACAGGAACACATGGACTACACAGACAGTCATAGAATTAGCGGTCTATCTCTTCTCATATCATTATACACAATGATATAATGTGTATATCATTTATAGCCTAACTAATGATATGTGTTGTAGATATAACATGCGGGACAGGACAGCAATTCAATGGATACGTAAAATAAATAATGTCACTTAAGAAAACGATACTAGATCATTTAAAGAAAAGAAAATATTCCACAAAAATATGAAGACTGGAGTTTGGAAATGAACTGGATAAAACAGTATATCTAGTAGTTTGACGGAAAATAAAATACTTAGATACAGAAAACAGGAACAAAAATCTGCGAGGCGTTTAAGAACTTAGGCTCAGTATTTAGTGAAATACAAACTTATATGAGAGACAAAAAGTCGCGCAAGTCGAGAACTAAGGTATACGGCAATTAAATTGAATTAGAAGGAACAAAAGGATGATAAAGGAAAGAGAGAAAGAGAGAATTTATCAAAAGATAATAAAGAGCTAGGGCTGTCCGTGTGTGTGAAGAATGAGGACTAAAAAAGCAACACATTAAAATGTACATATACGAGGGCTGCCTTTTAAGTCTTTACAAACGACCACTAGATGGCGCTAATGAGATGTGACATTATCATTGTTGAAAAATTTGTCATATGTTATTTGTAAAACAATTGCAGCTCAGATATTGGTCGAGTAGTTTGTTTACAGTGAGCGTTTGAAACAAAAGTGTTTGTGAAAAAATGGAAATTTCATGTGAAGGTTTTCGTTGGATGATTTTTTACGATTTTAATAAAGGCCTAACTCAACAACAATGCTTCGAATCGCTTCGTACAACTTTTGGTAATCAATCACCATCAGAAAAGACTGTTTACAATTGGTTTGCGGAATTTCGCCGTGGTCGTGCTTCAGTCAGCGATGAATTTCGTGAAGGTCGACCTAAATCGGTTGTTGTTCCCAAAAACATCGATGCTGTGCACAACATGATTAAAGAAGATCGGCATGTGACTTACCGTGAGATAGAGCCATCCTTAGGCATATCGAAGACTGCAGTACATTAGATTTTACGTGAACATTTAGCTGTTAAAAAGATCTGTTCCCGATGGATTCCGCATAATTTGACCGAAACTCAAAAACAGGCTCGTGTCAATTGGTGTAAGGAAATGATCCAAAAATTCGACCGAGGAAATGCAAAATCCGTATACAACATCGTAACAGGAGACGAAACTTGGATATATTCGTACGAGCCGGAAACTAAGCAACAATCAACTGTTTGGGTGTTCCAAGATGAACCGAAGCCAACAAAAGTGGTTCGTTCACGAAGCACTTCCAAGAAAATGATCGCTTGTTTCTTTGCTTACACTGGACATGCCGCGACCATTGCTTTAGAGGATCGAAGAACAGTTAATGCTGAATGGTATACAACAATTTGTTTGCCACAAGTCATCGATGAAATCAGGAAACACAACCGAAAACATCGCATCATTCTTCATCACGACAATGCCAGCTCTCACACAGCACGTCAAACAATTGATTATTTGAAGGAGGAAAACGTCGAATTAATGTCTCATTGCCCGTATTCACCTGATTTATCGCCAAACGACTTCTTTTTGTTCCCGAATGTCAAACAAAAAATGTGTGGACAGCGATTTTCATCACCTCAAGAAGCTGTTGAATCCTTCCAAAACCATATTTCTGAGGTACCAACATCAGAGTGAAAAAAATGTTTCGAGACTTGGTTCGAACGCATGCAAAAGTGTGTAAATCTCAAAGGCGAATATTTGGAGAAACAATAAAACGATTTGTATCAAAAAATGTTTTTTCTTTCATTGTCTTTGTAAAAACTTAAAAGGTAGCCCTTGTATCACCATTATCTTGAAATGGGTGTATTTAGAAGAAGTTGCGGAATATAACAAACTTATTACGTCTCTAACATAAAGGAAATAATGAAGTAGACTCCAATATTTTCTTACTCTATACATATTATACCATTCTATGTGGGGTCGATTTTCTGGTAGACTCCGATATAATAGACAAAATAGAAAAAAGGAGACCAGTTTGGTATGGGATTGTTAAAAGAATGGACAATTTGAGGTTGGATTTACAAGTGGACGCACGCTGAAAGAAGGAAAAGAGGTCAACTACGGCAACTATGGGACCACGGAGTTAAAGAGGTCACAGTGAGAAGACGAAGAGGTAACTATCCAGGACAGGTAAAAGTAGGGAATGGAGTGCGGGAAACGGAAATTGCTGTAAATTGTCGGATCTTGAAACAAAAAAAAAAGAAAATGGAGATAGTCCGGACATTTTTATAGAAGTATAAACGGTCACGATCGTTGCTATACTAGAAGCCAACTGACTTCAAAAGTGACGAATAAATAAAAGATTAATGCTGATTGACAACATGTGAAAAGAGATAACGATAGTCTTTGTAAGACGGAGGGATGGCCTGATTAAGTTCTGTGATGTCGTGAACTGGATATATTTTTTTCCTGGAGAGAAATCACTAGGGGGATGACAAAGGAGTTCGCTAAGCAGTGGCCAAACAAGCTCTGATTTGTATACGTATATGTGTAACTATTTGACGTCAGCAGTTTTTGATAGTCCCCTGTCGTTTGAATTTTTACATTTTAAGCAAAGTATAACTATCGCGTGCAAATATATTTTATGCATCGACGTACAACTATGCAAAAACACATGTAACTATCTATTTTATGAAATGTACAAATATTTTATTAGTGGTTAAATTTTATTTACTTATTATAGACTTCACCCACTGTGTCATAATTAGCAAGAGAAGAAATAATTCGAATGATTGTTTTAATTATTTTGAGTAATAGTGCCTAAAATTTTCTGCCTAAAGCATTAACTAACTGTTCAACAATAGTTGCAGTTTCCAATAAATATGTCAAGGTAACGTTCTGGTTTGGTAAGTTATCACGGTAACTTTAAATACCAACAGGATGAAGACGATACGTCTCCGCTTACCTAATTTTTAACGTCTACAGGTTGTTCTTCAGCTCTCCAAGGACTACTCTAGTTTTATCACAATCAGACGCGCGTCCAACAGAACTGAAAAGTTTAAGACAAGCTGGAATTATCAGTATCGGACCATACCATGCCATACCTCAGCATAATGGTGCAAAGTCGTAGAGACACTGACTTATCTTGAGTTGAGTTACTTGGGCAGTATCCTAAGTAATTTGAAGTCTTCTGCACCGTTTGTGTCAGCCTCCCTCGAATCTGACAATTAGTCGTAAAACAGACAATGGGTAATATAGCCTCGTATTACGGTAGAGTAGAGCAAGGAGCAAGATCACCCAACAGCCGTAAGCAGCGTGTTTCGAACATAGTCTACTAAGCATTAATGTGTGGCGTCTACACTCACACAAGCACACGATACTAAACGTTTGATGTCGAAACAAACACAGAGGAATGCCTCGCTAGTCATACCAGTAATAGTCTGTTACGCTGTCAAACGGTTCCTCTCCTCCCACAAGTGTACCGGGTGTACCCACCTAAGCCGATGTTACAAGGAAACTGTCTTTGTGGCGCTCGGTAATCTCGGGCGAATTCTGTCCTTAATTCTAACCCCCGCACACTGCACCTTGGTAACATTTTTTTAATTAGATCAAACATTAATTGATCGTTTCCTGAAACAATCTCACCCTAAATAATTAAGTCAGTATATGACTATTTTTGTAATAGTAGGTCAGCATTCTCATTCAGGATATGTGTTGGAACATGAAGTCAACAGGGAATACCTCCAGTACGACATTCGTATAACTCGATATGCGGTGCCAAGAGGGTGTTATACAGTAAACTGATAATTCACACACACACGCGCGCGCGCGTGTTATAAGACTTCAAGCTAATAAGTCTTCTTCGTCAGTTTTATTAGTATCTGGACGAGCGAAGCGAACTCTCAGTACTATTTGGCATTTTCCTGTCTATCTATCTATCTGTCTATGTACTGTCTAGTTATGGAGGGGGGGGGGACTCACGATAAATTTGAATGCGTCGACAACCGAATTTAGTAAAACGTAACATACTTGTTCATACTAGTTTGCAAACCACGGATTTTATTGTTTTAGGGATTGATCGCCCCCCAGATAAGGGTGGCGTGAGGCAAAAATATGACAGGGCAAAATTTAGAAAGAATAATTGTAACAAAACTTTTAGAAGAATTTTAACAAACTTCTGAATACAGTGTTTATTTTTTTAAACTCCAAAATTTTAGGACACTAGGTCCATAAAAGGGGAGAAAATTTTTCAAAAATTGTAAAAATCATTCTTGGTATCAGAATAGAGAATTGTAACCCAAATCTGAATATTGCGTATGTTTAGATTTTTTTTTAATTTAGGAACAACAAAAACCAAAAATTGAAGTCAAAATATTGACAATTGTACATATGTAATGTATAGGGTGTCAATTTATGAGTAATTTTATTCAGAAAACGAATCCGATGTCTTTAATAATTTGACAAAATGAACATCTGTCAACAACCCTTCCTAATTTTGGACCGCCTCCAAAACAATTGTAAGCTCTGTTTGCAAAAAACGTTACAACTATTACCACTTATGTATAATTGTGAAAAATATTAGATATAGTCCTCTCTCTATATATAATGTATATAATTATGTGTGTGTGTGTGTGTGTGTGTGTGAATCACACTCACAGATTTAAAAAATTAAAATTTATTGATTTGATTTTTATAATGATAAACATATTTCCTCCAAAATGGTGAGCGAGTTCTGTACCTTACGAAGCTTACTAGTACTAGTAACAATAATAATAACTATAAGAAACAACAGAAATAACAACAACAGCACTGCTCCTTTAGTTAAATCATTATTATTTCTTTAGTGTTAATTAAGTTCGTTTTCACTCCCATTCTCTGTCTCCCTCCCCAATTTCTCCATGGCACGTATCGCGATTGATTTAACGTGGTTTTAAAATGACACATACTTGGTGCTTTAAAATCTTAAAATCAGAGAAAATATTAAACACTCAGTGAATGTTGCATAATCTTTTATTAATTTTTAACAATAGTATTGTTGAAGAGGACAATGAAATTAGGTAACAGCATTATGATTTTTTAATCAGCTGATGGCGCCCACATGTCCGCGTTACTCGTCGCGTTTCTCGCTCACGGCGAGACGTACGCTCCGCTGGTGTGTGTGTTGGTGCACTGATCTACAACAACAATACGCGACGCGTACATGTGTGTATATGTGCATCTCGTTCCGTTTGCGGGTGAGAAACTTTAACACATCTCGCGAACTTAAAGCTCCCGCGGTGCGTTTGGGCGACCCTCAGCCCACCCATAGAAAACATCCCTCTCCCCAATTTTAATCAGTGGCACACCTCTCCCCCTTCACTCGATTCTTTTTTATCTCCTTCCCTTGTTTCACCAACAGCACGAAAATAATAGTGGTACCCCCTCACTCCCATGTGCTCTTACTGCTCCCATCATCAATCCTAGGGAACGAGTGCGGGCGGCCCAACAACACACACACACACACACACACACACACACACACACACACACACACACACACACCACATACACCCACAACATACTCTGTTCCCACCCACTTGTGTAAGCGTGAGTCCTTGATCCAAGTAAAACCAAATAAGGATTTATTTTCGGTGCGGAGAAATTTCAGGTTGCAAGGAAAACATTTACGTACAAATTTTGGCGTGAGGTTACTGTTACTCCCCTTTAACATAAACAAGTTTTTTGTAATTACGGAGGTGCTGTAATTCAAGACTCAAGTCGGGGTCAGTGCTATTCATAAGAAGTAAAAACACATTTCGTATTACAAACTTGGTTTTAACCTGATAAACAACTGGATTAACTGGTTTCTGGTTAGAATATACCGGCCGTACGTTACCCGCACCTGCGAACCGGTTAACCTGACGATGGTCGAGAATACGTCATGAGCGTTTGAATGGCGTAAGTGTAATGAGTATGACTTTGAACGATGAGCAGTGACCTCGTAGTAAACCTCGGACTTGTTTGCATTCACACGCAAACTAGTAAAGACATTTTAATTATGGGATACATCTTGTTACACTTTCCTCATTTTTGTATAGAAGATGAGAAAAGAGATGTTATTGATCAGTTTCGGTCCACTGTACTGGTATAATAACAACTGAAACAATTTTATTTTACTTATTGTGAAAATCTATGTGGACAGCAAGAGGGACCGCAGTGCCACGATCTCTTACAGCAAAACCATAAATGGGTGTATTTAACATCTCATATCTCTGTTAAATAAAAGAAATTAAAACTGTCAAGTAATCAGCGATTTGTTCTTATAAAATAAATTATTTTTTCTGTAAGATAATGATTATTTTTTTTATGGCTGATGAATGAAAAATCAGTGTTTCCAGCTATTCTTCGGGTAGCAATGTTTTAGAGAATGTTATTACGTAATGAACAGACGTAATAGTATGTAATTCAATGCGATTATTAAGCTACATTTGCGGCATTATCGGATTATGTTTTCTTGAACGTGCACCGATTTTAATCCGAAGTAGTATAATTTATGTAAACGTTCAAAAATTGAATGATACCAACTATATTAGCCCTACTAAATAACATACGCAAAAAATTAAGCAATGACAATAGGCAGTTTAAAAAATAGTCAAATGTTATTGTACCGAAGGACAATGATAAAACACTAATTAAACTAACATTTTAACTTACGTATTTCCCTTTTTAGGTTGCTATGTAAGATAGCTATGTAGGTACCAATGTACCAGGCGTCATCTTTAATCTTTAATAGCCAATATTGATTTCACCTAAACCAGTAGTTCCGTTTTTGTAGTATGGTTAATAACCATACACAAACGATATGACAGCAGATATACGGAAAATTTAAAACATAGGCCTATTAAAATAAAAATTATTAAGTTTTTAATATCAGTATTTCGTCTGACAGTCACGGTTCAGTTAGTCAGTTAATGATGGTATTTTATCAGCTAACGGACCTTGGTTTGGCCGTGTCTAAATCGATCATTTTTCCACACACAAAAAATGCCAATATGATATAATTTAATCCAATTGCCATATAATATATCCTCATCGAGATGATTTGTTACCCTCAAGATGATCTGGTAGTAATAGGAAGTTTTAATGTTAACTTTTGTACTCCCAGAAGCCTTATGGGCAAAACGTTTTGCTTTATACAGGACTATAGGAACTATAGCGATCCATCGTCTCGTCCACTTCTGCAAATAGTATGCAAGCTCCTCTTTTGGGATACCAGTCAGCTGACTGTCGCACTCTCCTGATCCCGTCCACTGTCTAATATCTCCTCCCTTTCTTTGGCGATTTTAATACTAGAAAGGCCAAAAGTCAGAGGGTGGCAAATCAGGTCTCTACCGTGGCTAAGCAATCTGAGTGATGTGATGTTTCGCCAAGAAATCTTGTACCAGTTGCGAATAATGTGCAAGCGCATTGTCACGGCGAAGGTGCCAGTTACCTCTTGTCGTGCCCACAGCTGCTTCAGTTTTTTCCTCACAGAATTATTGTCTGCCCTGGAGGAGCGTAGTCATGACGGACCACACCTTCACTGTTGAATAAAACACTCAACTTGGCTTTGACGTTGCTTCCAAATTGTGGGTCAATGTCAATGAATTCCCAATAGCTGTGGGTCACTTCACCTTGACAGTGCCAATACCATATTTTGATGTGAACATCTCTCATGGAATTCGATCAAATGTCCTTTTAATTATTCAAATATATGCTGCAGATGAATGCACAAGTTCGAAGCAAAACTTGTTGGGATTCACCAATTTACTCGCTCGTTTTGAATGTGAAGGTCAGACAAAACACAATCTAACTTGATGGCGTCTCACTCCCGAATGAGAGGTCTGACGGAAATGTGACTGTTCATGTATGCGCGGTAAGGTATCTTGCAATTGACTACGCGGTTTTGTGAAGGTCTCAAGGCACATTATATAGATATTCAGAATGGCTGGATGCTTTCTGGACAGACCTCGTATAGTTATTTGTTTACGGAGCGGAAGCTTGGAAATTGAACGAGTCGGTTAAACACATACCAGATCCTAGAAACATATGAATATGGATACAACGAGAAAATTCTAGGAAAACAAGATTTGACAGTGTATGAAATAAAAATGTTAGAGTCATCATGGAAGAACACATGACACAGGCAATTAATATGTATTCGGTATGGTAATAATATGGTGACGCTAATTACTATGGTACGAACAATTACGAAGAATAATTGACGGCAGATTACCAAAGGCAGTGTGGGATTGGGCATCGTCCGTAAGGCAAAAGAAAGGAAACCCCGGGAAGAACATGGGAAGAAAATATTAAAAGGCGCTGAATGAGAGAAGGCTGCCAGAAGAGTAAGCCCTAATTAGAAGAATGGCGATCAAGTTTGGGATTCGAAGGCGTCGAAGAACGTCTTGAAACCGAATGCGCTAGCGCATGCGCACGCGCCCCCCATACACACATATATAATTAAATAATATTACTACTAACATTATTTAAGATGCATATTATCAAGTTGTGTTTACGATACAAGCAGAAATACGTCTTGACATGTACGTCATAAATATCGTTATTAATTTACTTCGTCAAGAAGAAACTGTACAAATTAAAAAAATTTATTGTTATATATTTTATATGTTAAAGCATAATGATTTATAGCGGATTGACAATTAAAATTATGAGATGTAAAGCGTTGACCATCGTGTCGGTTGGTAAGGTGAAGTGTAGGCCAATTTGCAGGACGGTAGCCAGGTAGCCTACAGTAGGTGAGGTCGGCGGCTTGCGGGAACGACGCCAGAGAGCGGTGTCCGAGTCACTCACCGTATCGGACGGACGGAATACCTGCGGTCCCGTTTGTAAAATCACTTTAAAAATACGGTTCACGTCTGAATATTTCTACTACAACAGAACGAATCCGACCGGCCACGTTCGTCGCTCGTTGTCTTGACACGCTCTTCGCCGACACCGATATTAATTTTATACTTCGGTGTCGCAGAGGTCATCCACTTTGTCCTATTAAATGAGCATTTTAAAGTTGTTCATAGCATGGTTTTCGAATTTCTATTTATGATATGGCTAGCTGTGACAGGAATTGTTACAAATAAACTATTCATAACATGTATTCATATGCTACACATTAGGTTCACAATTGTGAAATGGAGTTTATACACTTAAAAAAAACCTGTGTAAGATTGTATGTGTTATTTACAGCGCATTGATTTTTCTGACTTAATACATACAGTTTTTAATGTTTGTAACAGACACTAATAAAAGAATGTGTAAAACAAATTTGTTTCTGTTAGCCTATACATTTACGAAAATTGATACATAAACTATTGTTTTATATAATATGCATATATGATAGTGTTACGGCATCACGAAAAATCTACGTGTTTGTCGAACGTTCCAGAGAGATCCAGAGTGTACGCGTGTGGTGTACGTGGTTGTATATGCATCTACGAGAAACTTCTCGATGCCGCCAGCCGTGCAGACTATGTCAAGGACGCAGTTAATTACGTAGTTCATACGCACGCTACGACGCAACAGTTAGGAATCGTCTAGATATTCGACTGGCTATAAATACCGGTACTCAAACGATGTTCAGTTTAGTATGAGGCGAATTTTTGACTGTGCGGTTCGAGAGTATTAGTGCGATATATTTACAGAGCGGTTCGAGTTATTACTGTGTACATTCAAGTAGTTATTAGTGAAGTGTTGCGTTTTGTATTCGGACGGTATAATTGTAATACAATTGAGTTTTAATATTAGTGGACATTTTATTGCGTGTGAACAATTTTCATTTGATTTGTTGTAGACACTGTGTTGTTAATTACGAACTGTTTTACTGTAACAATTAAAGGTGTGATTAGTGACTTGATTGTTGTCTTGTACTTAGTTTGTTTCCACTGTGCCTATGACGATCGAGTAGACCGTCGTAACAGGCGTGTCAGAAGTGGGATAAAACGGGTAACAGTGGACACTTTGTACAAGACGAGTGTGATTCGTAATTAATCGGTAAGCATGGATCCCAGTCAGATGATGGAAACTTTACAAACACTGCTGCGGCAGACACAGGAAGAATCAGAGAAACGACATGATGAGAAAGCGCAAGAAGCAGAAAAACGACAGGATGAAAAACGCAGGCAGGAAAGAGAAGAAGCTGAGGAACGTCAGAAAGCACTAATGCAAGAAACAGAAGAAAGACAAAAAGAGGAAAGTAAGCAGCAGGCATAGGAACGTAAGCAGGAGGCAGAGGAACGTAAACGTGAAGCAGGTGACATCAAAGCGTTAATTCATGAACAAAAGCAGATGCAAGAACATACTACCGCAGAATTGGGTCTCCTACGTGGTGACGTAGGTGAATTACGAGGTGAGCTCAACAATCAGATTACCAGAATATCTGACGTAGAAGAATCCATGTCAAATAAAATAGCTAAAGTAGAAAAATCTGTCTTGACTGTGGAAGAGGTTATGTTAACAAAAATATCTGCAGTAGAAAACTCAATGGCAAATATAAGAGAACAAATTAAAATTGAAGTTGAACAGTGCTTGAAGATTCAACCAAAACAAATTTCTGAACAGACTGTACCAGTGATAAAGACAGAAATAGACACAGAAAATAAGTTAATAGAGAAAGTCACTTTGCCTGCAGTAGGGACAGTTCATGTCAAAGCTCCAACCTTCTCTCATTAAAAGGACCCGCGGCAGAACTACTACAGAAAGTGCCACCTGACAGCCAGAACGCCTATGCCGAGTTGATAAAAGCTCTGGAATTACGGTATGGTGATAAACATTTGCGAGATGTGTACTGCACCCAGTTGAGAGCAAGGCGACAGCATTTCGGGGAGAGTCTTCAAGAGTTTGAAGCAAGTATCGACAGACTAATTAGACTGGCCTATCCTGAAGCGCCAGAAGATTTTCGAACGCGTTTTGCGATGCAGACATTTACTGCCGGTGTCCGAGATAACGAACTACAGCAAGTGTTACGAATGGCAAGACACCAGAACAGTGCGGACGCCCTGGTACATGCTTTGCAATTTGAGGCCGCCAAATCAGCGTCTGGTTGGACAAGTCATAAAGTGCGCGCGCTAAAAGATCGCGACGGCACAGACGATGAGGAAGAAGAACAAGGAACAGAGACTCGACGGTCGGCGCCACAGAATAAAATAAGAAAGGATGGAAGACCGAAGTGTTATCGATGTGGGAAATCTGGACATCTACAACGAGATTGTCGGGTTAGAATTCAGCAGCAGGGAAACGAGCAATAGTCGGTACAACGGGGCGTGTGCTGACTAACTGGAGGAACGAACCCCCTAGAGAATACGCAATTTCTACACTTTAGAAAAACAGCGGGAGCTTGGTAGTTACCGGATTTGTTCAAGAAAGGCCAACCTCGATTACAGTTGACACAGGCGCAACAGTTTCTATTGTGCGCCCCGACGTGGTGAAAGATCTCAAGCCAATCTGGTGCTCTTGCAGCTTGCGAACAGCTACTGGACGGCCTGTAAAAGTGTATGGAAAAGTGGAGATACACCTACGCCTCGGTCGACTTGAGTTTAATCATAAAGTACTTGTTGCAGATATTGTGGATGAAGCAATTCTTGGTGTGGACGTTATGAACGCATACGGATTTATAGTCGACTTCAAGAACAACGTCTTGAGAGTCGGAGGCGAAGAGGTAATGCTATCAACAATGACGACAGCAGAACTGTTCCGCCAAACAATGACCGTAACTGTTCCGCCAAACTCCGAAAAGATCATCATGGTTAGAACCGATGTAGATACTAGGGGTAACCAGTGCTCTATATTCGAACCCCAGGTAGTCAGCACACCGGGCATACTAATTGCCAAAAGTTTAGTAAAACCTGACGAAACCGGAAATGTACCTATTAGAGTGGCGAATATTTTGAATCAAGCTATCACTTTACAAAGCAATACGCTCCTAGGCAAATTGACTTCTGTGGCCTGGGTAGCCGGAATAACGCAACGAAGATCCAGTTCTTCGGATACTTCCAAATTACCACAGGAACTGCAAGAATTATTGAACAGATCTTCTAACAACCTCTCAAGTGGTGAGGTAAAAGAACTCAGACAGTTTTTACACGAATTCAAAGATTGTTTTGCAGTTCGGGGACAGTCACTGGGAAGAACCTCTCTTGTGCAACATCGCATCAATACCGGGGACACACCGATACGCCAACCTCCTCGAAGGCCTCCATTATCTAAACAAGAGGAGATGTCTCGGTTAGTACAGGACATGTTGACAGAGGGAGTAATCGAACCTTCGTCAAGTGCTTGGTCTTCCCCTGTAGTGCTGGTAGCGAAGAAGGATGGTGGATTGCGTTTCTGCGTAGACTACCGGAGGTTAAATGACGTTACAAAGACAGACTGCTATCCATTACCTCGCGTTGACGATACACTCGACACGTTGTCCGGAGCACAGTGGTTTTCCACATTGGACCTGAAGAGTGGATATTGGCAAATGGGTCTTTATCAAGAAGACAAGGAAAATACCGCTTTCTCGACCCCAAGTGGCTTATTCCAATTTAACGTCATGCCATTTGGACTCTATAATGCACGGGCAACATTTGAGAGATTGATGGACCTGAAACTCCGAGGCCTGACGTGGAAAACTTGCCTTGTTTACTTAGACGATGTCATAGTGATCGGGAAGACTTTCGAAGATCATATGGAAAACCTTAAGGAAGTTCTAACTAGAATTCACGGTGCACAACTGAAGCTGAGCCCGAAGAAATGTTCTCTATTCCAGAAGGAAGTACAGTATCTGGGCCATCTGGTTTCGGCAGCGGGTGCTAGCGTGGATCCTAATAAAGAAGACACCGTAAGTGACTGGCCAGTTCCGAAGAATAAACACGAAGTTCGGAGTTTCCTAGGGTTATGCTCATATTACCGACGTTTTGTGAAAGGCTTCGCTACTATTGCTAAACCACTACATGAGCTAACGGAAAATAAACGAAACTTCCAATGGTCGAGAGAGAGTGACCAAGCATTTAGAACGTTGAAGATTGTATTATGTTCGCAGCCAATTCTCGCTTTTCCAGCTTCCGAAGGGAAGTACATCGTAGACACAGACGCAAGCAATACTGGTCTAGGAGCAGTTTTGTCTCAAGTGCAGAACGGTGAAGAACGAGTAATAGCGTATTACAGCAAGACGCTTTCTAAACCAGAGAGAAATTATTGTGTTACAAGAAGAGAGTTGTTGGCAATTGTCAGAGCTTTGGAGCACTTCCATAAATACCTCTATGGGAGAGAGTTTTCACTACGTACCGACCATGCTGCACTTGCATGGCTCTTGAGATTTAAAAATCCGGAAGGACAGTTGGCAAGGTGGCTCGAACGTCTGCAAGAGTACAACTTCAAGGTACAACATCGGCGGGGGCGCCTCCATGGTAATGCAGATGGCTTATCACGAAGACCGTGCCCGGAAGACTGCCGACATTGCCACAGAAAGGAAGAACAAAACTCAAGCGAACATGTTCAAGCCATCACTGTAGATTCCCTGGCTGACGGCTGGACAACACAACAACACATGACTGTCGACAAGAACAGATGACTGATGAAGACATTGGACCGATCTTGACAGCAAAAGAGGAAGGTCGCCGCCCGGATTGGCAAGATATCTGCCATGGTACCGAAGTGCTGAAGGGCTACTGGGCACAATGGGAATCTCTCAGCTTAGAAAAAGGATTGCTGAAAAGGGCTTGGGAAAGTGCAGTTGGACGAGACGTGGTTATGCAGTTGATAGTTCCCCGAAATAAAGTGCAGTCTGTTTTGAAGGAGATGCATGATGGAACATCTGGAGGTCATCTTGGCGTTAACAAAACCCTTGACAAAATACGGAAGCGATTCTATTGGCTTCATCTTCGCCACGACGTAGAGGAATGGGTTCGGACGTGTGAAATATGAGCTGCAAGCAAGGGCCCACAAACCAGAAGCAGGGGAAAAATGAGACAATATAACGTTGGACTACCTTTCGAGAGAATTGCCATAGACATTGCTGGACCATTCCCAGTTACTGACGATGGAAACCGGTACATCATGGTTGTAGGTGACTACTTTACTAAGTGGGTGGAAGCCTACGCAATTCCAAATCAGGAGGTTACCACTGTGGCGAAGCAGTTAGTTCACAACTTCTGTTACCGTTATGGAGCCCCTATGGAAATCCATACGGATCAAGGCAGAAATTTCGAAACAGGAGTGTTTAAAGAATTATGCCGTCTACTCGGAATTCGCAAGACCAGGACAAAGCCTCTGCATCCTCAGTCGGACGGGATGGTTGAGAGATTCAACAGGGCACTTGAGCAGCATCTTTCGAAAGTTGTTGACGAGAACCAAACAGACTGGGGCCAACGTATACCACTATTCCTTATGGCGTATAGGTCATCAGTACACGACACAACCGGCATGACTCCAGCAAAATTGGTATTTGGGCGGGAGATTCGTCTTCCTGGGGACTTGGTGTTTGGATCACCTGAGACTCAGTCCCAAGAACCAAAGAACTATTCCTCGCAATTAGAAAACCTACTGCGAGAAATAAATCGCTTGGTAAGAGGACGGCTGAAGATTGCCAGTGATAAAATGAAACTCGGTATGACATTCGCAGCAATAGTGTGGGTTTCCAAGAAGGAGATCAGGTCTGGTTGTTCAATCCAAAGCGCCGTCGTGGTCGCTCACCTAAGCTTCAGTCTAACTGGGAAGGACCCTACACTGTGAAAAAAGAATTAACGATGTTGTTTATCGGATTCAACAGGAAGGACAGCGAAAGTTCAAGGTCGTCCACATAGATCGCCTGGCTAAGTACAACTTTAGAGACGGTTTGCCAGTTCGGGACGAACAGGCTTAAGGAGGGGGTTACGGCATCACGAACAATCTACGTGTTTGTCGAACGTTCCAGAGAGGTCCAGAGTGTACGCGTGTGGTGTACGTGGTTGTATATGCATCTACGAGAAACTTCTCGATGCCGCCAGCCGTGCAGACTATGTCAAGGACGCAGTTAATTACGTAGTTCATACGCACGCTACGACGCAACAGTTAGGAATCGTCTAGATATTCGACTGGCTATAAATACCGGTACTCAAACGATGTTCAGTTTAGTATGAGGCGAATTTTTGACTGTGCGGTTCGAGAGTATTAGTGCGATATATTTACAGAGCGGTTCGAGTTATTACTGTGTACATTCAAGTAGTTATTAGTGAAGTGTTGCGTTTTGTATTCGGACGGTATAATTGTAATACAATTGAGTTTTAATATTAGTGGACATTTTATTGCGCGTGAACAATTTTCATTTGATTTGTTGTAGACACTGTGTTGTTAATTACGAACTGTTTTACTGTAACAATTAAAGGTGTGATTAGTGACTTGATTGTTGTCTTGTACTTAGTTTGTTTCCACTGTACCTACGACGATCGAGTAGACCGTCGTAACAATATTAAGACGTAATTCAATATAATTATTAAGTAATATTATCTTCATTATGAGATTATGTTTCCATTTACGTGTCGCAAATTTATATGTGCACGGATTAAAGCATCATGGCTCCATTTGTAGAGTTAAAGTGTTATACGTGAATACAAAACTCGGATAGACGATCACAGGGCGGAAGGACTCTATTCAAATTGATGAAACTGTAGTTATACTATGAACCACATAACTTAGGAATTAGTGTAAACAAACGAGACTTGCTATGAGTAATTAATAATACCGCACTTAAAGTCACGCTCTATGATAATTTAGTTATTTTACAAAACGAAGTGTATATATATATATATTTTTTATAATACCTAATGGTTTCTTTTTGATTAAATTATACCCGTTACAATTGTATAACTTCTTAAATATTGTAACGAGAACCCTATCGAATAGCCGAGAACGTTCTCCACCTGTCCCCCCCCGCAAGTCAAGCAGGTGTAGCCTCAGTCAAGGCCGCTCTCAAGTACGTTCCAGAGTACTCTGGAGAACACTTGAATTACACATTAAGTGGCGTGCACATTGAGGATGGAAAATTTCTTGAAGACGTGCACTACCTTTAAAAAGCCATAGCAGCCGGCTTGTCAGTTAGTTGACAGTGAGCGATTTCCTTCACGCGGATCGAGTTTTTGTAGAAGTATTGTGGCAAAGTTCTTTTTCTTTTACTTTTATTGTACTAAAATTCTTTTAGTTGACATTATTATTGCGTGCGGACAAATTTTACTTGAATTGTTGTAAGAGACTATCTTGTTAATTTCAAATTATTAATTGTGATAATTAAAGCTGGTTATTAGTGACTTCATTGGTGTCTTGTATATTGTTTTCCACTTTACCATACGAGGATCAGTTAGAACGTCGTAACAATATATTTATTTACCAGTGTGAGCTGTTGTAGTAGTTTAGAATAAACTAACTCCTCTGTCTAAGAATCTTTACGGTTATACCTACACTTACTCCATATCTAACCTGGAGTGGACTGTTATAGTGGAATCTAATCCATAAACTCGGAAACCTTTTAAAACATGCAATCAGGTGCTGTAATATCTTGGATTATTCTATAATATTATTGAAATATTCTCACGCTACGTTTAATCGGCGTTTCAAGGTCAAGCGCAGCTCCTCCCACTTCCTCCCACCACCTGTAACACCAATCTGCTACTTTACACATTTCTGATTCATGAACTGCACATACTGATCCGCTCGTATCAACACATTTATGAGACTAATTTAGATATTTTGCATCAGAATGTGTAGTTTTGCGTTTTATTAGAAGTGTTTTTTACTTCACTGCTTTTTAATTGTTAATCCCCCCCTTAAAAACTATAAAATAATAGTTTTTTAAGTCGTTGTTTAAGACCTGAAGATGTCAGTAATGACGAAAAGCTTAGTCGAACAATAAAAAATTATAGCAGTTAGCAAATTCATAAAAGAAATATAAAATAATATCTATACGGTCGTTCTAACGATAGCAAACAAGCAAGTGGAATCGCTGATTAGTAACACCTCTCTGCTAAGAACTACTTGGGTATTAAACAGTGGGCCTCAAATACCTATGAATGATTCGCACCTGCAAGAAGATCCAAACCGATCTACATTCGGAACATCCGGAAGAAGAGAAGAATTAACTAATGTATTTGAGTAGCCGAAATGAAATCATGGGGTATGAGGATGTGTACTTGAAACGTGTCCGCGTAAGTACTACGTGATTAGGTTCCGAGGTTTTAAATGTTACTTTAACAGATCGTCTCAAGCTCTCACGGCCGGCGTTAACTCTGTTAATGTTTGTTGTTCATTGCCGGGCTAATAGGCCGTGGTCTAATACTGTTTTCAACAACAGACGTTTCGGCCCCGGCATTGGAGGTCTTAGACCACAGTACTGTGGGCAAACACATCTTGCCAGTTCGATTAACTTCCATTCGATTAACTCCAATGGTGGGGCCGAAACGTCTGTTGTTGAAAACAGTATTAGACCACGGCCTATTAGCCCGGCAATGAACAACAAATATTACTTTAAAAGAATCAAGTTTTAAATAACGAAACTTAAAGTAAACCTTATTACTAGATTACTTAAAATCGCTATTTAAATTAGTCTGTTAACACACATTAACCACTTTTTCACAGCTTATCGATAACGTGCTGTACCATAATTACAGCAAATGTTTGTATTTATGTTCCGCTTATCTTTGAATCGGAATTTTTAATGTATCCGATTTATCTTTAAAGTTTTCTAACGGTTTCTAATCTTAGTTACCGGACATCTGTACCGTCATGCCATCCGTCACTGCTCTGATGATGATGAACCTGAGTCCTCGAAACGTCAGGCAGTTGGCCTAACAGAGACACCGATTTTAACATCCCGAATAACCCGATAGTTTGAACGAATAATATGACTTTCTAACGTTATCAACGTCATTCCTCAATGATTTATATTGTTAGTATCCAAATATAGCATTTCATCCAATGAAAATACGTGAAATGAAAACCTCATCGAATTGAGAACATAACAGAAATGGATGCTCCTTACGTACGGCGTTTTATGGGTAGACACGATGTTTAGAGAACTTCAATGAGTAGTCGCGTTACTCTATGAATAACATTAAAACTCCAGAACAGAAAAGTTAAACAAGAGTGGCCAGAGCGTATCCACTGAGTAATCAGACTACGGCGAACACAGAACTGACAAAACAAACATTAAAAAACATAAAGTTAATTTTTGCCGTCATAAAATGTTATTGCCCCAGCTGCAAACTTGAGGACGGTGAAAATAAATTACCTTTATAGTAACGCTCGTATAAGCTCGTGAATGAGCGCGAGAACGCGCGCGCGCGTGTTTGTTACCAACTTTTTCGGATGTGGAATTATCCGATAAATCAACGATCGCTTTTGAAAAGTCTATCGTTGGAGAAATTTCCATAAATAACCCATATGTAATACAAAAATTAAAACTTGAATTACGTATTAATAATACAAAAAATTTTAAACTTATAATTAACAATAAGCGTATCTATAACAAAATAACGGCGGAGGAATACAAAATATGCCACAAATAACACAAAAAATTAAAGAAACATTAGAATAAAAAAATTATATTAAATAGTTGTGAGATTTATTAAAATTGATCAATCTTTTTCGTACAGTCAAATTCCTCAAAACATCGCTTTTAAGCCGATTGAGCGAATTCCACATGATTTTTATGGTAGAACATTCTAACTGGCGAACAAATAGGCATATTTAATAATATTTCGAGAAATATGCCCTCTAATCGACGTTCCAGTAAACCTACTCATTACTGCATTGCATGAAGAATACCGTTTTCACTTAGCTCATCTTTAAAATTTAATTATATCGCGTTTCGTTGTATAGCGGGCGTCTTCGCTCACGTGTCTCGACTGCAGCGTCCGGCTCGAGCAAGATGATTGTCACATGACTATAGGCCTATCTTTTCCAAATGCCGACTCAATTTGCCACTTTTTCTTTTTTTTTGGGTCTAAAAATACTGATTTTTATTGGAATTGTCTAATTTCCATATCTGAAGAATAGAGTAATGTGTAGTCAGAGACAGATAATTTTGTCTCTCCGAACTCAATTACACAAATGATTAATGTGCTTGTGTTACTGACAGAGAGTATTTAATTTAGACATTAGGAATTTAAAAAAAAAAAAACGCTTGGTCTTTGACTTTTAGGACTTATCTCTCTTATTCGTCGACATTGCAGAAACCAGAATGAAGTGGAGTTCTTTTTCAGACTCATTATGTACCTTACACAAATTTTTTTATGCGATCTAACGTCAGAGTAGAGAAATTGCCTATCGAAATTATCTTCTACCCGGCTGTTTCAATCTTATCTTACTCTTATCTGTCTGGGCATAAGAGAAGAATTACAGTTTTTAACTTGAATTAAGGATTAAAAGATTATAGACAACGGTGAAAAGAACACTTAGAAAGAATGTCAGATTCATGACTAGCCAAACAATTTTGGAAATATAAACCTATACTACACAGGTGTGTGGGTAGACCCAGAAAGAGATGGCTGGAGGATCTTTGTAGGCGAAACAGGCAGCACCTTGCCTATGCCGTGATGTGAAATGACGATGATGATAAATTATCTTTATTTATCCTGTAATTCTTTCAGGTAAATCTGCAGCAGTCGGTTCCAGTATATGAGTCGGCGAGTGCATGATGGAGTTTCGTATTTGTCATTTGATCGAGTTTCAGTATATGTCTACAGCGAACATCTGCAGCTTGCAAACTTCTAAGTTAAATTCACCGCTTGTACCTAGGGTAAGAGGTGGCACACTTGTACACGGATCTCTACGTCTCTGACTGACGTTTATCCCAGAAGCAACGACGTGAAAAACACTGTCAAGTCTTACAGCGTTACATATCTTAACCCGCTGTTTCGAAGTTTCTTTTAAATTAGCTTATTTCACAGCTCGTAGAGCTTACTATGTACTACTGGTAATAACTACGGCAAACTGAAATAAAACAGGAAAACTGATAAGCTGTATGACTAAGCTAACCCTTTCCTGAGTTTTCCGTGTTTCTGTTTACACGAGCAGAACACATCGTCTCACTGTGCGGCAACGTTTGAGTCAATATTTACTCAAAAAGTAGTAATAATTAATTATAAAAATAAACTGTTTATACTTATAATTTAGACAAACTAGAAATATTGGAAAGACGAATTATTAGGAAAACATTAGGTCCACGAAAAACTCAGAAGGTTGGAAATTAAGAAGTAATGATGAAATATATCAAAGTATAGAAGATATAACAGAAACCATGAGAAAAATAAGACTATTATTTTATTTATTTTTTGGACATTTATTATTTTTTGGACATTTCTATAGAATGGACGACAATAGGTTAACAAAGCAGATCTTCAAATATATGTGGGGGAAGAAGTCAACATCAAGTTGGATTAAAGAAATCCAAAATGATTTAGAAAAAATAATCTACACGCAGAAGAAGCAATTGAAAGAGAAGTTTTTCGGGCAAGAATGTTAAAAATGGAAGGAGTCCAGGGTAGGAGAGAGAAAAACGCAGGGGTCTAAGTGGACTGAAGACAGGAAGAAGAGACACAATGGAAATATGAAAGAATATTGGAGAAAAAGAAAAGAACAAAGAATAAAGAATTGAAATTAGCATGTGGTCCTTAGATGGCCAATAAAAACTGTTTATACATTTATATTTATAATAGAATAACACGAGGATTGATTAAAACGTTCGTGCTATATTTGGATTTCCCACGTTACAAGTTCTCCATTATAAAACTGTTCAAACATGATTTGATATACGTATTTTTGACAACTGTCTAAATTTTTAGCTACATTGGATGCACTACTTCATAGACAGCCGTGAGTCAATTGAAGATTGAAATGATGATTTTGGTATTATGTTCCATAAAGTCTTACCATTATTAAAAAAGAGGCTACTATTGTTAATAAAGAGTATTGTTTCGACACATTTTCATTACTTTCATTACAATCTATTGAATTTGTGTCACGATAATGCACCGGCATTGATGTTCAAGGTGTTTTGGCAAAAAAATAAAACCTTAATAATACCTCAACTAATGTATTCCCCATGTGTTGGTCCTACATGACACGTAATCTACATAACATGAAAACATCAAGAGTCAACTTTTTGCGATTGAAAACATTAAAGAAATATCGGTCAGCCAGTTCAAATTTATTCAATACTATATTCCAGAAATGTTTTGAAAGAAAAACGTTGGCATAAGTATGTTATCCGATGGACATTACTTTGAAGAGGAAAACTTAAATTTAGATAAATAAAGGTACGTCTTTCGAATAAAGAAACTACATCCATTTTTTTACCAAATCTCGTATAAATGAATTTCATTTTCACTTCATCATCATCTTCAAGCCACGGCGTAGGCAAGGTGCTGCCTGTTCCGCCTTCAAAGAACCTGGAGCCATCTCTCCCTGGATCCAGCCACATACATGTGTCCTATAGGTTTATATTTCCAGACTTGCCCAATCTTGAATCTAAAATTCTTTCTAAGAGTTCTTTACAACGTTGTTTATAATTTTAAATCTTTCAATCAAGTTAAAAACTTGTATTTTTCTCTTATGATCTCACTTTTATAGATTAAGTTGAGAACACATTTTAACTTCTCTTAAGAACCCCATTTCCGAGGCGTTAAGTTCAGATTTACAATTCTGATTACAGATATTTTTAAGAAAAAAAAAAACAATCTTTTTAAAGATGTGTTTCAATTTCTGTACTGACTGTGCAGAAAGGTTTATTGGAATAAAAGTGATTTTTAATTATTAAAATATATTTGTAAATGTTTATGAATTGGTATTTTCTATTCAATTTTAAATTCTTTTAAAGAATTTTGTGAGAAATTTTTAAAATTATAAGACATATAAGAACTCACTTTTTTGTAATGTTTCTGAATCAGTGGCGTAACCATGGTTATAAACTTCCTTATTAGGTCGCCAAAAGATAAAAATCTCTGCCTATAAGTTATAGGTAAAAATCTAGCGTCAAATCTCCTGCTACCACAGCACCTGTACTACCCCTCCCCGTGGAATAAATATTCGCTATAGTGATTACTGTTCAACATTTTTTTGTAAACAAGCGAAGCCAGTTCTCAGTTTTAACTCGACTGTTTGGTATTTTTCTTTCTGTCTGTCTATTTGGGGTATGTCTTACTATATCTTTTCAATAAATCAACTGATTTTCTTAAAAACTGGCAGACCTGTCCATACTTTTACCCTGCAGATCTCTATAGTTTTTGAGATTAATCCCTCCAAAATAAATGGGCAGCACAGAAAAATGTGATGGAATCAAAATTGTAAAAAGAAAAACACAAAATCCATGTGGGTATCAAATTAAAAACATTCTAAATTTTAACCAAAATCAGAATGTAGTGTGTAGTTGGGAAATTAAAAAATTACAGATACTAAGGCCCAAAAAGGGTCCAAAAAGTTGAACATTTGTAAAAATCCAACCCGCGTGGAAGACTAAAGGTAATTTTAAACGAAAACCGAGTGCAGCGTTTACTATGAAAGTTTTTTGGCTTTACCACGGGCCAAAATGAAAATTAAATTTTTAAGAAAATTCTAAAAATTTACGTCGGGCGTTAAATTATGAGGGATTTTATTCAAATATGAATTTAAGCGAGTTAATATCTCTCAACAAAATTTGTTGGCCAAAAGTTAATATCAACTTGCAAATTTTCGGTGGCCTTGAAAACGTTTGTAAGCTATGTACGTTTGGCCAGTTATGTATATTTTATGTATGTTAAATATACACCTATTGATATCTACGGAAACATACGTAAACGTGAAAGCTAAGACTAAATTATTAATCTCTTAATAATTATTATTATAAATTTAACTAAAAACAAAGGCAGTAATTTGGCAGTAATTATAAAACTGGCAGTGTTTATTATAAAAAAACGTAATCGTGGTTTTCGTAATTTACCTATTTAATAAAATTTTCTAGTATTGGAATTTATCTAAATAATAAAATTATTTCATTCTAAAAACTGTGCAACTTCTACAGCTGAGCAAGCTTAATAGTTAACATCGTGCTACACAGTTTTAATTTTTATGAATTAAATATATTTTTTAAATTTAAAAATTTTCAGTGTGGTACCCAATAACCGCTGAAAACGACATAAAATCTTGCGAGTTTCATTTGTAATTCAAATCTTACAAATTTGTAACACTGCCCGTCTGTTGTCTTACAAATTTCGTAGCTGACTGCTAACTTCTCTGTGTAAAGAGACACGTTAACCATTACGAGTCCATTCTAATTTATTACATATAGACACTCACACAAACTCATTACAGACTACGTATGTACATCCACACAGCCGGAGTTAACGCTCTGTCTAGAGCTTATTAAGTCGGGGCTGCTTCCACTAAATATCACGTACTTCTACAAACTCGACTTTAAAGTTCTGAGTACCGCCTTCAGGAAAAGTTTATTATGCAACAGGTAACGATGCCGGTGAAGCGAGGGGCGAGAGGCGGTACCAGCGTAATCAATAATATTATTGCTGGATTTTGTTTACCGGATCCTCCCACGGCTTAATTTTTATAGAACGAGTTTACATTAATAAAAATCTACTAAACCAGTGGTTGGTTTAGACGTTTGCACACATTTTAATTTTATATATTAACAGCTGAGCTAATGTATATCATAATCAAATATAAACAAATGTAACTCGGTTTTATCTGTTTTGATTGCTTTAAGAAACAAGGAATTTTTCTTTTGTACCAAAGAGTTTGGTCTGAATGCTGTAATAGTATGTTTATTGTAATGTTTTAAGTTCAATTATAAACTTTAGTGCAGATCTTATACGTGTTACTACGACAATGATGACAATAATTAAAGTGATTTTATATTATTTTCAATAATATGCAAAAATATTCTATTCTTTATACTATACACTCGTACAGAGCAGACTGGTGGTGGGGTGGAAAGTATGAAGCAGATTTAAAATCAGTTGAAACAATCCAAACAAACAATTTTAAGATTGATTTTGGGTGAAAGCCAACGGTAGCTTTCCGTTTAAAAATGTTGTTGAGTTGAAAATTATTACAGTTATGATCTTTTTACATATACGAAGTTTTTAAGATATTTTAAAGACATTACCGTGACTTTAGGGTACAAGACCGTATTTAATTTTTCTTTTATAAAAATCTTTAAATTTTTGGCACTGAAAGTGATTAATAAATTGCCCTAGACATTGGACACCAAAATAATTAAAACTTGCTTTTGCAAAGTGTAAAAACTGGCTGTTATATTTAGATGATGTGAAAGAACTTTTTGAGCATTTAGAAACAGTAATTTAACATAATCACCGGATTTTAATTTTGTAAATAATGCCTCTGTTCATCTGCACACTGCATCATACAAACTGTAAATTAGTTTGTATATTATAAGACAATATTGTTAAAGAATTTTTAAATTCTATTTTAGTAGTATAGACCAGTGATGAAACCTCTAGTCAGGAAGAAGCCGTAGGGGTCCTAAGCATTAGGGGTCTCAAGGGCTTTGTAATGATGTTTGAAGATAGCAAGTTTTAAGATTTTGTTACTGTATTAATGCAGAAGTGCAGTTTTTTTTTAAAGGGAACATAATAAGTCGTGTTCTATTAAATGTGGATATGTTATGTACCAAAATAATGCATTATGATTATTTCGTCATTATTTTTAACATTGAAAATGTTTATAAGGACGTGTCGCACATTTGAAAACGACCGCTGGTGCATGATCGAAAATGGGAACCGGTGAGTTTCCATAGAAACTACTTCTTTGTTGTCAATAAAACACATATATAAAACTTCGCTTATGAATGCGACTATATTTAACTTAAATAATCTGTACATTGGTAAATGAAGAATGAATTCATTGATTGGTGAATGAACTTAAATATATATATTTTTTAGATTTATTGAAGCATTTTCAATGCCCTCCTCTGTGCATTGCATTTGTCCAATGCCTGTAAATTTTTATCATTAGTTAAAATTTCTTCTTAAATTCATTAAAGTAATTCATAAACTGGGATCCTATTATAACAATTACGTTATTTGGGTGGAGTTTCTTAGCTTTATTTGAACTCAGTAAGTGTTACAACAAGAATTTAAACAATATTTATGGTTTTATAAAAATGAAAAATTCATCGTTATTTCAAAGAACCGAATTGGACGGTTTGTTTAATCTGCGTTAACAAAGGTAATTTACATTAATGGAATGATTGAAATCGTTAGTAACAGATATTATATTGGTGATTCATTATTTCATTTTCATTTACTTTAGATTTTTTTTTTTTTTAACTATGGACAACAATATAACTCACTTGTATATGTGTATTGTGGGGGGATGAATTCCAGTGTGCTTATGTTGCTTCATTCCTTTAGGCTAGCGTAAGGTAGACGACATATGTCATATGTAATCCTCAAAATTTAAGGAGAAGAGTAGGTTTACAGGTGGAATAACCTATAAGCCTGCAGCCATAAGATTGCCTTAACGTTAGTAGTTGCCATCTGTACAATAACATATACTTAATGAATTTCTTGGTTTTTAGTAGTAATTATTAACTTTAAGATTTATTTTAAGATAATGATTTTGTTTGGTTATTGAAAAATTCATATTCCTCCCTTGCAGATAGGCTAGGTAATTGTCAAATGTGAATTCTATATTCGTCTTACACTGAAGAATTCTTACTACTAGCACAAAAAAGGTTCTCGTTCAAAACAAAGTAAAAACAATCGTAAGAAATAATCTTCTTAAGGTGGTGAACGTTTTAAAAAGCACAAATGTTCTATACATTTATCACGTAAGCACCCCCCTCCCTTCTAAGATTTCTTTTCTCTTTCCGCTTAAGAACCACTGATGTAGTCCACACTGAACGTCTATATATTTTTATTATAATCATTGTCATCATATCGTTATGAAATTGTGGGTATTACGTACGATTCGTGCTTTTAAGTATAGATTACTGTACATTCGCTATTCTTACTAGTCAACTAACACCTTAGAAGTTCCGTTGTTTTGTCTCAGTCGAGAAGGTGAGCGAGCCAAGCTGAGACGGAAAAAATCGGTATCGATACACAGAGAACTGCTGAGTCGGCAGAACGGAGGATTGCAGAGCTACTGAGGATTGCAGAACTACTCGTTTCTAAGTCGACACATACATCTGTTAGTGTCATTAATTATCTCGGTTTAAATTAATTCGCAAGTACTGTTCGTATCACATACAATATAATAACGATTAAATGAAATATATTTCGAAATCTTTTATGTATTTTTAACTATTTTCAACCTTTTTAGTTACTTTACACAAATTAAATTAATTACCGTCGACGCTTCTCGTTAAAATAAGCACATACCTTGGAATGCCTATGTTAAGTGATTTATTGTCGTTGGATTTAAAAAACACACACATATACTGGCATCTCGCGACATTACTTTCACCACGAACGCATAGTGAAGACAGAGAATCAAAGAAACAACGAGGAATACACAAAGGCTCTTCTCTCCGAAAGGTCAAATAGATTCAGTTGGATTCACCTCTATAATTAACTGCAGTCTCGAACAGAGCCACTGGAAACTGCAAACGTTTATAAATATTTATTACTTGGTTACTTTTCGTTGTTTTGAAAACAGAGGATTACAAGTTACGGCGGTGGCCGTAAGAACGTGAGGTACCGAACAAGTCAGTAAGACACAGAGGACTATAAAAAATTTCTGTGCTCGTCAGAGCTGGTAATACAGGGCGCGAAGTGCACAGCTTTTTTTCGGAAACATATTTACGATGGAAAGGCGCAGAGAGAAAGGCACGACTGCGTTATTATAATTCTGTGTACCGACGATCACGGCTTTGCGTGGAAAATATTAATGAGGTAGAAGGATTACAAAAATAATATCTAGACCGCATTTGTTTGCATATTAAAATAGTGCAGAACGTAAACAGAATTCGCGGCACAGTTGTGCCTGCCAAAATTAATATTTGTATTTTTATTAATTAATTTAATAGAAGGGTTAGGGTAGAATGCAATAAATGTTAAAATAAGAAAAACGGACGGAGGAACGGAGTTTTATAAATTAAAATTGGCATTTGATGGTAATGAAGGTTATTAAAAAACGTGATACAGGTAGAGAATATTATTAACCAAACCGAGACGCTATCAGAAATATTTTGAAACCGACTGACCAGGTCTTTTTATTCTTACGATCTTCCTTTCTAGACCAGAATTTCATTCTATCGCTCAACTATATCTAAGAGGTTTCGTCATTTAATCGTTTCCACTGGCGAAACCAAATTTTTAATAATACGTTCTGTATTATACGTCGGAAAGTCTGATTTCCACAGGAACACGAAGATGAAAATATGTCAGAACCTGGTAAAGTCATTTTTAGTGTAATTTAGAAAATATTAGAAGAAAACATCTACTACTGTGGTTTACTAACAATCGTCATTCGTTTAATTTATTTCTTCTGAATCAAGTTAGGAATGTGCTATCTTCTGCTTTTAATATTTCTTCCCTTTCATGTAATATAGGCCTAGTGACCTATTCCAGATTCTTTACTCTCACCTCTTCGCAGGTTTACCTACTGTACATGTCTTCTCACCCTGGGTATCAGGGTAGACCATTTTGGGCATCCTGTTCTCCTCCATTCTGTCAAGATGTCTTCTCCACTTTTCCTCTGTTCGTTTATTTTTTCACTGAATGAAAAATTGTTAGAACATTTATGACCTGGTCATCTCTCATCAATCTTTCTTAATCAGTACCCAAGACTTATTGCAATACATTAACACTAGGACAGCCACAAACTTAAAATTTTCAATTGTGTTTTCTGTAAGATTTTGCTTTATTAAAGTTCTCACGTACAAAAAGAAGAAGTAAAGAAAACGTTCGTAGGAATATACAGGCCGAACGCACCTCACAGTGAGGAGTAAGCAAGTAGGAGTCACCCTTACAAATGTTTTCATCATTTCTTTGTTTCTACTGAAGATGGCCTCCGGAGCTGTAGCCGAAATGTTTAGACGTGAAAACATAACGAATCGGCCGCAACCCAACAGCCTGAAATATAATAGTTTTAATAGTTACAAATAATCAATGAATACAGAATACGTTTCATAACTGAGTTAATATTATACCAAAAGTGACTCACTAAACAATAAACTTTGAAATCAAAACGGTGTACAATCCCTATATCGGCTTTAGCAACTAACGTAACAATAGATAAACTAACGTAACTTTACTATGGAAGCCCAGTGGCCCACGTTAGTCCGTGGCGCACAGTTCTTTGAACATAGTCTGATCATGTCCGATATGAAAATCTATAAACAAGACATTTCACGTAAAGGATCTGGTCTCTGATTTTATCGTTACCAGTTTTCTCAACTCTCTCATCCTTTGTCCCTTCGATATGAAATTCAATCTGCGTATTGGAGACTAGGATCTTCCAATCCGCCCAGGCGTTCTCACTTATGTCACGTGTTTTTTCAGGTAAGCAGAAAATATTAAAAATACTTCCCTTTACTCTGTATTTCCCTTTCTGTCCAATAAAATGAGACGCATATCCCCACAACTTGTTGAACCTACATAATAAATATACGTAAAATTTTGGAAAACTACTTGATGCTGTGTAAACGTACAGAGACGAATTACAGAAAAATCCATTAAACAGGTAGCCTAATTAGACTTTGTTAAGTGGTAGCTTTTTTATATTCGATTTCAGTAATGAATTAATCGACTGACGGCAATGGCAATAACGTTCGATATTTCGAACTTCCTACGGCTATCGACAGGATGTTATTATTTACGTAATTATTGCGTTCGATCTATCTTTAAACACGACGAAATCAATTAAAACTTGCGTTCATTTGCGGCTTTACTGTCTTACAGTCTTCATCGTAATACGCGTTGATTAAATATGTGTAGTCTATAACCATCTTAGGACGATCGTTACGATCGACTTGCAGAAATGAAATTCTATTTTCGGAACGTCGGTTATATGTGCCGTAATAGTGGGTTTCACGGCCGCTTTACCGTTTTTTGTCATAATACTGTTGATTACTAATATCGCAGCAATAAACTTTAATAGGCCGGATGCAATTAAACTAGACTATTTCACTGTCCATTCTATAAATCTTGTTGATGGGGTTGTGCTCCACTTTTGATAAACGGAAATATAAACTACACCAGGCGGGTGTGCGGTACCTCTGCTAGCAGTAATTCTACAACACCGCAGGTCTATTGATTTTATTCATTATTTTTCGTCATTAATCGATCAACAGAATTACTGGCGTTTTAAAGCGCGTTTCTCTGTTCATCTGTACTTCGGTGTACAGGCTAATATTGGTGTACAAAATTTACCGTATTTACCACAAGAGGGCTTGTCTTGTCCTAAAGAGGGTCGCATTAATTCGCAACACAAACAGAAGCTGTAACAGATACTTTTGTTCCCCGTTGACGGAATACTCGCCGAGTAGCCCTAAAATCCCTGTGTCAATATGTACACATAACATAATGATGTCACTGAATGATATCACTCGGAAAAGTTGTTACTGCAGAGAACTAAATCAGACCAACTTAAATTTTTGAGCCAGTTAGGATAAATACCGTATATCCAGAAAGATTATGAAAAAAAATAATATTTTACCAAAATTGCTTTTATTTGTTTAAGTGACAGTATAAGCTTAATCAGTCTTGTAAAGTCAATATCTTTTGTAGACAATTTAAACAGTTAAATTCAAATCTCATATAAGCGAACTTATATTCCGTATTACATAACAGTACATGAACATTTCTTTACTTAATAGAAAATGGGGACGAGAAACATAAAAGAATCGCAAGAAAAAGAGTCAGCGTAAGAAACAGGAGGCTTTACTAAAGATGCACTTAAATTAATGTCTACTTTTAATAAACAGTTTGTTCTTTTTTGGAGGCATTAATCTTTCACATATTTTTTATTTTTCAAAACATCAAAATCCGGGTTCTATGATCGTCTGATAATTTTTGTTATAAAATTATCAGAAAACTAACTTCTATAAACTGTAGAACGGAGTAATTCTGAATCATTTTAAACAGAATAATTAAGTCTTAAGAACACACTTTATTATTTATCTTCTTCTACGAATCTTATAAATTATTTGAACATACCATAGTTTTCAAGATGTAACCAATTTAAAATTGGTTCAGGTCAGGTAAAGCGTTTCAAAGTTTTTATGTTTCTTGTAGGAGACAGTATTTTCATTCTTCGTCTATTTTACAGTTGGGAGTAGTAAATTCTGTTTATACTCATCATTTAAAAAGTAGTACATAAAGAGCAAAAAGAGTCAGACTTGTATCGTGTAATATAACAGCAGTTTTTTAAGGTAGATTCTCCCCCTGTTGAACGATACGTAATTATCAAACAGCAACGCATGGTAGCCACGAACTAATAGAAACCCTTCTCAACGCTGCTGCGTTCTGTCAGACATTGCCATTCAATTATTGGGCACAAAAAAAGCGTGTTTTGTTTCCTCTGTATTAACACTCAATGTCACAAATTAGTGTAAACTAATATATTTTCATATTAATCGCCACAAATCAATATGTAGCTTATTGTGTTTTCACTCTGTTGACAAAATGTATCCATATAGTGATGGTGAATACATGGCAAACGAATCCTCGGGTACGGAAGCATGAAGTCGAGACTAAAATAAAATAAATTTCAAATCTTAGAATTTTAATATTATTACAAAACATACTACAATACAAGCTACATTTGCATAGATATTCTTTTTCTTTAGTCTTCTTATTTGTTTTAGTTTCCGAGTGTAATGCCATGGCGCTTTATTACTTTCTTGAATGCGCGCGCGCGTGTGCGAATACTCTTGGTTATCCTCTTATGTAATATTCTAGTCTTAGTCAGTTCCTACTGTATCGATTATTGTTATTTGTAGCTAAATAAGAATGATAGAATTTAGGATGATAGAAAATCGAAAATGAGGGACCATGCTGATCATGCGTTGTACGGGACGAAAGACAAGCTGTCGCTCGCTCCTATGCTGCGTCCGGAGCTTCTTACAGAACTCCTGCCGCAGGGACCATAAAGTTCTAGGTGTTAAGGGTGTGGCTTGCTACCGGCCAAGGGGTCAATTAGTTAGTTACTAATTGAGGGTGTGAGTACACCGAGGCCGGGTCCAAGATTCACCTGGTGCAGATGGGTTGAGACCGAGGGCGCTAATGAGGTGATTGCCTCGACGCGGGCACTGCGGCGATAGAACTTTCGGAAAAGTGTCCGTATGGTGGCGTTCGGAGAACGGACACGCAGGGCTCCTCGAATTACCTTATTTGAAGTCAGGTAGTGGGCTTTACACGCCCAGCGCAATCCTCGGTTCAGGAGAGACTGAAGCTTTCGTGTATCGGTCTTGGCCAAGTAGCCCCATATAGGGATCGCGTAGGTAACCATCGGGTTGTAGGCAATCGGCGGCGGGTCATGCAATTGCTGCAAAGCAGGGGTCGGAATTTATAACAAATCTGTTTTACTTATACTGTCTTGGTTGTGTTTTCATCCCGAAGATTTATGATTACAGATAATACTACAATAATACGTTCAAACACCAACGTAGTATACGTCTCATAAACGAAAATTATTACAATTTAACATTAATGTAGTTTTTGAGCCTATACAATATTTGGTCTAAGTCTGTTCAAGGCGCATCTTCAAGTCACGTTCAAGACTAACGTTTTTATTATATGTGGGACAACTGCAAACTATTTTTAAAATCATAATTATTATGCACATTTCGATTATAATTGTGTACACAGATGCAGGGAAGTAGGTGATTAACTGAGGTGCAATATAGTTTAAGAAGACAGCTTGTAAAAGGAGACTGTTAATTACTTAATTTTTATAAATTCAAAAATCTTCAAATTGCTCCTCAAAAATCTACTTTAATTAAAATACATGAGTGTTGGCAGACTGCCAATCGTTAAGGTAAAATTAAACGTACAAGTCAATTAACTGAACATTTTTAAACGCGTTTTCAATTCCACAAAGAAACTTGGCGAAAGCATGATTCTCTGCGTGTCGTGGGTGCGCGAGGGTAAACAAACTGCGATAAATCGTCAGCACTGAAGTGACCGCGGAGAAGGTCCGTTATTCCACAAGTCGCTGCCAGTTGATAGTTTTTTCTTTATATGTACAATCTACTTAAGTGATCTGGGAATGTGCAAATGCAATGTATTGTTCACGTGGACAGTAGTCAGGTACACCAGGTGTTAATCGCCCAGGTGCTACTAGGGTGTTTCGTTTTGGGAACTCTTGCAGCACAACATTAATGTGTCACACCAATTCAAACCCCCTGTTAATAAGTTATACTTTTTCTAAATACAGAATTTGGAGCTACTTTCCCGAGGAGATTTTGCATAAACAGTACATGATGAATATTCTCAAAATTATTCAATACCGGGCTGTAAGGCCGTGGTCGGTTGCAGTAAATTGTCCACATCGTCGGCAACGTTTCGTATCCCACCCTCGGGGATGTTCTTCAGTCCGCAAAAAGCGGCGGAGTATTACGAAAACAGTTATGGCAGATCGTTTTTTGCGATAGCCGGCCTAAAAAAATTTTTAATCTTACCAATCTATACGAAAATTTTAAAAACGTACTATATATTAATATACCTAATTTTTACTTTAAAATTAAATTAATAGTCCTGATTAACGAAAACTGAAATCTAGTAGTTTGGACAAGCGGAAGTATTAACAGCATAAGCTAATATTTTACAACAGAAATAATTTTAATGATAGGCAATACGTTAACTTAATTTGCGAGTATCGTTCATTAAAAAATCATTTAGTACCTAAACTAATTACAAAGATATAGTTATGTTCAATGTCAATTACTGATTTCGAATTACTACATGTAAATGAATAAAATAATGCATCATTAAAAAAATATTTTTGTTTAAATAAATTGATTTTTAAATTATGATTTTTTTTTATTTACATGTAGTAATTCGAAATCAGTAATTGATTCTGTAGAATCAATGACTACAGAATCAGTGACTAGATTCTGTAGTCACATGTCTGAAGACATCGAATCAATAATTTATTAAAAATTGCAGAATAATCCTAAGTATAATTTTTCATTGTAAAGTGGAACATGTGGCAGTTTAATTTTGTGCAAGTAGTGGAATCTGCCGGTAGCGTGTCACATTTCGAACTGGGGAAGAGCCAAATTCAATCCTTAATGCAGGGGGTTAGGTTTTCTTATGAAATCACGTCTCGGCCTACGCCAACACCATAAACTAGCAGATGATTCTGTAGTAAAAACTAGGAAATAAAATATCACACATTTTCTTGGGTACTAGGATATAGTGTATTGTTAAATATGTCAAAATATGCAAAATTAAGTTTTATCTTTACAACGTTTTATTAGTTAAAGCATGTGATGGGATTACAGGCCTAACGATGAATTATATTATAAACTGTCGACAAACTTTCTTAGAAAACGTTCTGTGTATTCTATATTGGTAGTGCTCCGGTAATGTGTGATAACGGTATTTCACGAATAGTGTGCGATGTGGTAAACATAATAAAAGTCGTCAATTTTCCTAAGGCCTCCAGAATATTACTGACGCTCCGAATAGTAAGCTTAAATATTGCTGCCCAACAAATGTTATGATGTTTTACGTGAATATGCACGTACATCACAGGCATTGTACTGTGTGCATATTTAAAACCAAACAAAATTAAAATCAACATTAAAATATTCTGTTTGTCCGGGCATCTACCTAGGTTTCAACATGACCCTCGGGTGTCCTGAAATATCAAAGCCGAATCATCCGCCTACCACACTGCAGAGAAGGCTTCTGTACAAACATTTGCTTTGCAGTTTAAAGGTCGCCAGAACGGTGACAGCGATTCATTTGAAAAACAATAATATTTTTATAGTTGCCGTCAGGGAGAAGCGAGAACACAGAATGAAAGCAAATGAGGAGACTCGGTGGGATCACAACACAACAGACTGACAAAAGCAGTAAAACGCCGACACCTCGCGGTGCATTCGTCCTTGGAACGCGAAAATCTCGGTGACGTCACATTTTACTAACTCCTCGACACGATTAATACAAAACGGTAATTTCGAGGCCCCACTTCTGTTAAACAAATGTCTTAGAAACACGTAAAACTTTTCAATCTCGTTCTAACTTTTAGTACTTCAATCATTTTTTATATCTTATAAGTATATCGAAAAAGTCATAGGCTACACTTGTACATCTCTCTCTCTCTCTCTCTCTCTCTCTCTCTCTCTCTCTCTCTCTCTATATATATATATATATATATATATATATATATATATATATATCACTTACAAACCTCTGATGATACTGATATTTGCAGTGAAACTTGCGTCATGTGTTAAAAAAAAATACGAAATTACATTACTTGCAGAAGAAACAAATTGAATAACACGTATAAGTGTATAAATAACATATAACTGAATATAACATGTAAATAACATGTAATTGAATAACGTAAATAAAAGATACACAAGTATAAGTGTATGAAACAGCATGAAAACATGTGTAGTTGCAAGAGACGGACTGACAAAAATACTTGAGTAGATTGACACGTAAACTGGAGATGGAAAAAGACTGGTCCTCATAATACACTCGCCATTTAGGAAGACTGACAAAAGTAGAGTCAGAGAATTCTCGATGGCGGAGGTTGAAATTGAAACTAGAGAATTGGAAACTTACCGCATACGTTTAATCGTCTCAAACACAGGCAGACAACACACTCATTATTACGAGTTCTTAGACCAATAGGTCTACTTGCAGTTTTCCAAGCGAACATAATTTTAGATTGCGTTACACACTCGGTGCATATAGTTGTCATATCGATTTTATTAAATTCGAAGTTTCAGAAAACAGTCTGCAAGTCAACAATATTTCATGTCCCTTCACTTTCTATGACCACTATCTCCACTTACTAACAACATTTCCTACATCACTTCCAGATACCTTAGAAAGCCAAAAAGACTTTCCTTAGGGAGTCGAAAAAGTTTCCTCTAAAAGCGAATCAGCAGTTATTTTACTCGCACTATCACACGGTATTTTGTTTATGATAACTTTATTGATCAGTTGCGGTGAGGAGGGATGAACTGCCAAGGTTCTGCAGCTATATGTGATTACCCTTACTTAGCTGAACTTAAATATTTGCTTAATTAAACATGTCACCCAACATCCAAATGCTGGGTTCTAAGCATGAGATAAGAACGTGAGCTAAAAATTGTTACGTAAATATGTAATTACCTATCAAAGTGATAAACATTTATTGTAGGGCATCAATTGTATGGTCTGTGCAGACAAAACAATTATTTGGCAAACTTTGGTAAAACAATTCTGTGTACTTGCACACACATACTAGCACAAACACGTTTATAAATATTTTAAAAATTAAGAGTAAACATTTCCTATGAAAATTGGTTTCACTTTAATTATATTAGGCTTAGCGAGATATAATTTAATTATATAAATATATATATAATTATGCTATCTAAAATTATTGTCGATTTGCATTATACTGACGTTTATATGGAAATGAAGTAATATACTGAAGAATTTAAAAAATAATAGAATTTTTTTTAGAAAAATGATCTTTTTTTTAATGATGGTGTGGTAGTTCCATGGAAGACGGTACACTTTGCAGAACGTATCTTCGTCGTGCTGTGCTGTGAGTTTGTCGAATCAGTCCAACCCGATCGATACTATTGGTATAATACAATAGTCTGGGTGAGATGGGCAGACCTCAGTCAATAAGAAAACACGATGTCTACATGCGAACACTCACAACAGTTCTCCCAACTTGTTGATCGTGGCGGCACTTGAAGTCTGTATTTTAGTATTATAAGTACTATTAGTATTATAATAATCTATCGTAAGTATAGACTTATTCTATCTGGCGGTATTATGGTGTGTGGGCTGTTCCAGGATTATAGGGGACAACAGGCCTTGGGCATAATACTTCGTGAAAAAGAATATATTTTTTGTAACTTACACCACAAAAGATGAGACGTACCAGTTAACGGTAGGGAATGAATTTTAGCCCTAACCTGAATCCGGGTATTCGTCTACCGCTCGGTACCAGAATCACCAGCCCAGAAAGTTTTTATTCTCACGTAGGCTTCCGCGGCCGGTGTCCATTAGGTTTTTGAAGTCTTCTTCCGGTATAGACCACGGAAACTCAGAAAGAGTTTTATATTTTTTGACGAAAAAACCACGAGTGTGGAATGCTCTAGAAGTGTTAATAAAAGCTGTGAGTATCAATTACTCTGGTGTTCAGTAATTTATTTCACTATTTAAACGCAATGCAAGCGATTTTCGTAACAACAGTGCTGTGCAATCAACGGCTCAAATGGTCTATTACGTTTATTAGCTTACAGTATGAATCTTGCGTAGCCTAATGTTTTCGCTTACTTGTGAGACGATCTCAGAATGCCAGTCATTTAACTTTTTGTGATAAAGTTTGTATTGGCGATAGTGACTGATCGTTTAGATGTATTAATGAGCATTACACTGACCTATTTTTTTTTATAATTTTCATAAAAGAAGGAATCTCCTTGTCAGGCTAGATACGAGAACGTAACAACATACCCCTTCCCTCAACCTGCAACTTACGTCAATAGAGAAGTAATAAATTAAGAGAGAAATAAAGTAAAGACAGGCGTGGGCATGTAAACGAAAGAGAGGTAGGCATGAAGAACGGTGAGTGAATGGGATCGCACTGTGCAGGACTGGCGTAAACATGAAATTACGGACGCCTTCATGCTGAATAAATGCATATGTCATTCCGGTCGTGCGTGAGACCGCTCGGTTTTCGTTTCTATACCGCAGTGATAATACTTTTTTCGTTCCCACATTATTCTCCCTTTCGTCGTCCTTCACCTATATCTCCGCCCACACCCTATTGAAAAAATTAATGGATAAAAAAATTGGTTTCCGATAAGCGTTGTGTCGTGCTAACATCGGATATTTCGCCTTGTTTTGTCGAATTAATTGAAAACCACGATAACAGGTGAGCGACGCACGCTTTTATTAATTTTATTAAATACGTATTTAAAGTCGTCACGTGGAAACTTGCTTAGTCTGAATCACCAATAATGAAACATTATCTGCCGGGTTGTTAGGCCGTGGTCTAAAGTCAATGCTGATAGATTCGGCCTCACCATCGGAGGCCATCATCAGTGTCGGTAACAATAGGCACGATGTCCGCTCATTCACTCCAGTGATGCGGTAAAGACTCTTAGACAAGAATACTGCTAGCTAGTATTCTGTCATCTTGCGAAACCGGATGGTTTACATCTGAAGACAGACAAGATTTTTGTTAATGTTCATTTCATATCTGAAAACAAATATAAAAATTTAAGTGGTTTTTACCGAACTTATTTTTCTCTAGGAATCAAAATTTCAAATAAGCTGTATTAATCCTTATTCAAAAATTTAAAAAATTTCTGAAAAAACTCCAGTTTTTTTCTCTATACAATGAATGCGCCTCTGATAATAGCCGTACTGTGTTCCAGTTTTTCTGTATTTGTCTATAGAAGTTACTTATTGAAGGAGAAGTAGATAGTAGGAGAGGTAAACGAAGAAGATATTATGTGTTGGTAGATTTGGCGATGGGGAGAAATTATGAACAACTGAAGAGAGCGATACAGGATACAACAACGTGGAGAGTAGCCTACAGTACAGCTGAAACCTGACTTCGGGCAAAAAGAAACCATTGTAAGCGATGATTATTTGTTTTTGTAACAGTGTAGTACTATACTACACTATGTATAGTTATACACTATACTACTGAAATTACCATATAGTTTCCACTTGCAATCCGAACTGTAACTTATGTGGTGTTATATCATAGGAAGTTTTTAAAACAATTTTGCATCAAAAAGAACTAATCGCGAGACGCCACTCTTTCTGTATTCATGGCTCGTTTTACCGAAAGAGCTCAAAATAGGCCTACATCCCCTTTCCAGCACCATCAAGCATACATTTCCTAACATCTGAAGCACACATTGGAAAATAGCTTAGAACAGTAAATACAAAATAGGAAATACATTTTAATTTTACAATTTTTTCGGTGAACAGTTAGCACTGAAATCATAATTTAACATTCATTTGAATCTGTTTTGATTTGGTTACATTACAGATAGCATATAAACTGCTGATTAATAATAAAAAATCGATTTAATATACTTTGAAAAGCGCGACAATGTAAGTAATTAAAAATTAAAATATTTATTGCCTTTATACGTAAAGATCATGTGATAGGCATACGAAAGCTAACGAGACTGACCGAACTTCCCCGAAATTCCATGAAACTAGAGATGACTGGATTGATACGTTTTGTCGGTGTGTGTGTTAGACGGTGGAATGGATGGGTGCGGGGAGAGATATACGGTATTTGGATGGAAACGCTGATATAGGTATAGTGAATCGCTTACTCTTCTGCCCTAGTGTTTGGTTATGTTAGACGCTTATTTCATTCAATTCCCCGTATGCTTTGCTCTCAGAAGGTAAATACACTAATATTTACCCTTCCCTTCATTGGCTTGTCCATCGCCGAATCTTCCGATGACCGAACCCCACGCCACTGAAAAGAATCTAAGTTTCTCGTGAAATGCGGGATAAAAAGAAACCCAATAACGCTGTACAGTATATGCTGAGATTTTTTCAGGTTTCTGCGATTGAAAAATGTACGTTACTGGAACAAAAGAACAAAAGATTATCAACCAGGACGAAGCATTTTTATAGTGTGAGAAATATAAATTTCGAAAGTACCCGAGGAATATTGAAAATATCAGTGAAAGCAGAAAGTAGTAAAAAGAGCATTATTTCTCAAAAGTAGTAAAAAAACGGGGGGTCTTCTCAAAATGTGACAAATCCAGCTTGCTTTTTTCTTTCTTATGGCTCTTATAACACTTCTTTCTTCATTTTTTCTCATCAGAACTTCTTCATTAGAGAAAAATACCAACTACAAAAACAACTGGAATGAGTGGCGTAACTAGGAGCTGCTTCTGGGGGGTATAGACTAGTTTATGGGGGGGGGATGAGACTAGATTGCAGGTTAGACTCCCCATTTTCCTCAGGACAAATGAAATATTTAAGAATCTTCCCATAGGCCTCTAATTACTTATACACTTATTTTTAAGCCTTATTTTAACACACACAACTCTAGTAGGGAAAGTCACTGAAAGCCACTGAAATTTTAATAGCTGGGGGGGGGGGGGGGTTAATCCACCTGATCATTCCTCGTAGGTACGCCACTGACTGGAACAATATGAATAATGGTATTTATATAATAACAATAATATTAATAAACAGAAGAAGTAGAAGCTGATTACGATGATGATGGTGACGACGAAGACGATGCAACGACGATGATGATGATGAGAAAAGAAGAGGAAGAAGAAGAGGAAGAAGAAGAGGAAGACCTCATGAAAGTAATGATGGTACTAGTGTTAACATTACGCTTAATAATTATAATAAAAAGATCTAAGAGATGCCATTGTGACGATTACAAATTACTGTAAAATAATAGCTAGGTTTTATTGAAATAATTACAACTTGTTTTTATTATAACGACACTTATGCACATTATACGACGTATGCACATTACGCGAATAAATTAATCAATAACAGTTGGAGGGAAAATTCATTAATTTAGACGGCGCGTGTTGTGTGTGGTGTGTGTGTGTGTGTGTGTGTGTGTGTGTGTTGTGAGGGAGAGGGATAGTGTGTGTGTGAGAGACGTGAGAGAAGTCGCGCCCAAGGTCAACAGCATTTGTCATTGCCCGAAGCTCAACAACAAGTGCATTTCGCGGAAAATGCGGCGTGCACACACCGGCAGTGACCAGAATGGGAAACTAGCCGAGCCGAGTAAGAGTATAGTGTTTACTGTATAAGATCGTCACTATCGTGTCATGGTTAATCGAACGTACATAATGAAAGGGATGTCCTTTATGTGCGCGCGCAGTTTTATGTGTATTATAGGAATTATAATAGGTCTAGCAAGAGACAATATTTATATCGTAATTATAAATATCATTGTATGTTGTAAAATTTCGTAAATACCTTCAGTAAATACCCAATAAGAACGAAAATTAAAGAACAAAATCCTTTTAAAAGGCGCCCTTACAATTCTACAGGGCGAGAGACGGGTGTGGGTACTCGTAGTAGACTATCTTGATAGTGTTGTCTAGTGGGTCTCTGTTTTTTAGCTAAATTTATAACAATAATGCCCAAATGGCAAATAATTTAGCCGCAACTTGTAAGTTGATACACGTTTCCTTAGATATCTGTTACCGTATATTTTTCAGACATATACATAACTGATAACAACAGGCTTAGAATTTGTTGTAAACATAGCTCACAGATTTTTAAAGACGGTCAAAAATTTGCAAATGGTTTTTGAGTCAAATTGTCAAATTATAAAGTATTATGTTCTGATACTAAATAAAATTCCTCATAATGGAGATGCCCCACATGGACTTTTAGAATTGTTTTTTATTGTGACTTATTTCTGGTCTCTGGTGCTTCTAAAGTTATAAAATGATAACATTAACACTCCTTTCGGTTCTGACTTCATATTACTTTTAATGTGATTCGCTGCATGGATTTAAAAAAGTTTTAAAATTTTAATCCTTTTTTTGTGTCTCGGAGCAAAACTGAACATTATATTCAGATTTTGGTAAAAATTATATTTAGATTGATACCAAAAAAACTGCAATTTTTTCGAACATTTACCCCTCATATTCTTGGTCTTCCGCACCCTATTATAAAAAAGTAGGTCTCAACACGCATGCTACGTTTTAGGAAAATCGTTATGTTGAGACATCCCCAAATAGACACACAGATAAATAGACAGATGTAGACGGCAAAATCTGAAACGATCGAGTTCAAACTGAGCACTATCTTCGCTCGATCAATTACATTAAAAATTTTTTTAAAGAGAGGGAAAATGCTTTATGCACCGCCAGAGGAACCCTTCTGTCCCCTGGTGTGTAGGACTCTCACCACCTAAAAACTCACCTCTAATTCAGGCACTGATATCCATCCTGGAACCACTTAACATATTACTTCAGGTTGGCGTCTACTGAGCCCTTATCGGGATTTTTCTAATTGCCCTTATGTGCTACTTTTGTCTTTTCTTTTCTTGTATGACCGACTGAATGAATGTAGAAATCCAGTAATTACATTTAATAATAATAATAATAATAATAATAATAATAATAATAATAATAATAATAATAAAAGTAATCATCATCATCATCATAATTATAATAACAATAATATTATATAACAATTTTAATATTGCAATGAAGTAAATTTTAACGTTATTATTGCATTAACTAAAATAATAATCATCTGGAAGATATACGTAAACGTTTAAACGGTATTAACAGGGGAAAATACGATCTTCAGTAAAGACTAGAATACATTACCTATAAAAATAGATAGGTGTTTTAAATATTCATTTGCATTAGGACTTAACAACGTACGTTTTAATATTTAATATATTTAAAGATGAGTAGATTTGATAATTCTAGGCGACAATTTAATATATTACTTTTGCCTGTACACATGCGGATATTGTCTCGTACTTCTTCTCACATACGCACACGTCCTTCCCCATTCCTCAGCGAAGAAACATAAACAGAGAAACCGAAGTGAGGGTGAATGCTGTAAGGAAAGGGAGAAGTCGCGACACGTCACATGGAAGAGCACGTGAACGCATCAACCCTTCTGATTTAAGAAGCATATAATTTTACATTCCGTTGTAGCGTGCGCTCATTGTTTCGTTGATTCGAATCACGCTGAGTATTTCTATTTACTTATAACTCGTGACGGAACAGTTTCAATTTATTGTCGCAACAGGCAAACTCTCGTACGTGCGTAAAGACGCACAGTACTGTACCATGTGTATAGATAGCTTCCTCATTCAAAAACAGTTACCCGTTATCGCATAAAAGCAACTGTTATCAGTCGTAATTAACATCTTATCTTGCATTAGTGTAGTTACGCTGTTGACATATTTCTGCACATCGTTAAGCAACGGCTATACCAACAGCATAATGAAGACAACACCATGGGTTGGTTCCATCGACAGTGATATGCTGCTAATTGTGGCAACTCCACGCCAACGTGGACTTGCTGACGTTTGCAATCTGATTGCTGACGTTGGCAATGTCGGGAAATGCCGCACTTGTTAGAACACATTATCGCATCAACGGCTTCCAACTGTCATCCTTTTGGCTGAGGCAGTATTGCAGCTATTGGCCGGTAGATACGTTAAAATGAGTGCTGTAGACTATACACAAAGTCTAGAGTTAAATCTTTTTCTAGTAAGAATTGAAAAAAAGATTTAATATATATTGTTTCCCAAACGCCTGGTAATGGTCTGGAAGATTCCTTTTTAACCGTTTTCTGTAAGCCACTAATCAACCGATCATGCTAGAATGAGAGGACGAAATTCACGGATATGGAAAATTTTCAAGACTCTGAAATATATGGAGAATCAGTAGCACAAAGGTAAATAGTAAAGAAATAAAATGGAAGCCTTTAAGAAAATCTTTTAAAGAAACCATCGATAAGAACCAATTGTACTAAGTACGCAAAATCCATTGAAGATGTCTTAAAAAGGCCTATACTAAGGTCTTGATTCTGTAGGTCAGACTACAAAGATATGGAATGTAGGCATACATCTCGGTGGCAGCTGTCTTACTGGATCTTGGTTTCTGCACGAGATGTTCTATTATTAATGTCGTTACAGGTATCTTCTATTTATTACTAATAACATTTTTTTTTTTAACAGGGGGAAAGTGTTTTATGCACCATCAGAGGAAACCATCTGTTCCCTGCTGTGTGGGGCGCTCACCCACTAAAAAAAGCCACCTCTAATTCAGGCACTGACATCCATCCTGGAACCACTTAACCACTTAGCGTATTAATTCAGGATGGAGCCTATTGCGCCCTTATCGGGCTCCTTCTAATTGTTCATTGTATGCTACTGCCCATTGGGTGTAAAATTATGACTTTTGTTTTCTTGTAGGAGCCACTGAATAAATCAGAAACGAAGTCCCATTCATTCTTGTCACAAAGCATAATCTCAACCGCCCTCGGGCGTGAACTCCATCTCTAGTGCCATCCTCTCTCTTGTAAATATGTTATACTTTAAAAAGGTATGCAAGACATCTTCATGGGGTGAGTCACCGTACTGGTATGACGGGCTTTGCGTTTTTCCCACTCTGTGGTGATAGGTTTTAAAATTGCCATAACCACTAAAGAACTGTGTCAGATGGTAGTTAACCTTACCGTGTTGGCGCTTAATCAGTTTCTTCAAGTTTGGTATGAGTTTGCGGTCCATCTTCCTTTGCCCTTCCTATTCCATCGATCTTGCCAGTGCCGGAGAGTGAGTTCTATCGCTTCATAGTTTGCCACAGCTCTTCCAATTTCACCTCTTCTTTTGAATAGATGTTTTCGCTCTTGAGCCAAAAGTTCCAAGGGAACCACTCCCGCTATCATCAGGACTACTGGTTATGGCATTGTCCGACAAAAGGATGTTACTCTGAGGGCTCCTCTCCTCTGCACCATACGTTTCCTGTATTTCTACGTCTTTAGTGCATCGGCCCAGAGTTTGCAACCATACAGAAGGATCGATTTCGTGATCACCATCAACAATCGCCTCTTGCTTGCAGTGGGACGTCCTACATTGGCTATAAGCCTGCTGAGTTATGTCGTGATGTGAGCCGCTGTATCAGCTGCATGCTTGATTTGGCCCCAGTAGGAAAGCTTGGAATCTAGTCTCACTCCCTACGTATTTAACTACGAGTATAGTCTCAGCTCTTACTTGCACCGGTATGAATAATAATAATAATAATAATAATACCATTACATGCTAATTTTAATACTATCAAATGAAATATATTTAACATTAATATTGTATTACTTCAACGTAGGCCTAAATCAACTTAAAATTTCAAAACCCTTTCTGACCAGAAAAGGAAACGAATACAGTATATCATAGTTTCTGATGGAATAAAAGAAATCTTGAATGACATTAAAAAGCAACCATACTTGGGATACAGCTTTAAAGAAAAGAGAGAGAGAGAGAGAGAGAGAGAGAGAGAGAGAGAGAGAGAGAGAGAGAGAGAGAGAGAGAGAGAGAGAGAGAGAGAGCAGATACACAGACAGACTATAGACAGGCAGATAGGATGAGAAGGTACGAGGAATCTGGTAGCGGTGAATGGTAATTATGAAATATGTGCCGACTCTTGCATTTTATTACCTAGACGTTACCGGTACGAATGAAGAAGTCTGGGCTGAAGGAAATGTAGCCTTGATGAACGATTATATTGGAAGAACGAACAGACATCATGCAATTCTGCAATTTCTAATACTAGCCAACTGTACAGGTTTGATAAGGGAGACCGGATTACGCTATTCTCACTCGAACAGAATCTGAGTCTTAGCAGTAATAGAACAAATGCAACGAAGGTTTACAGCGTGTAGTAAGAAAGCGCCGTACTTGGGCTGCAACAGCCGAGCGCTGTTTTGCGTTGTGCTGTTAAAGCGGTGTGTCTTTGCACCCGTGTCTAGGTTGCAGCGAGCCCGATGACTGCCAGAGGCGCAGCCGACCAGCACCAGCAGCTGGATAGTGTCCCGGGCCTCGGTCAAGGGCGTCAACGAGGGCCATGTAAACTAAACTCACATAATAATGGAATTCATACTTTTTTTTTTTTTAACTTAAGCTATTATATGTACACCACAGATTTCTATTCTTCTCTTTGCAGACCTCATTTTAGAATGAATAAAATATTTTCATATCTCGTTAAAATTTTTAACATTATTTGGTTTCTATACGTAGGCTACATTAAAGATATTTTTTTGGATATGTAAACTTTAAAAAAAAGTGCAATTAAGGTCGTTAGTGTCAACTAAAATATTAGAAGACTTACAAAATTATTGATGCTATTAAACTATTATATTAATACATATGCTGAAACTTTAAATGTATTTGTATTTCTAGATTCATTGTTTGTCAGTATCCAGATCAGCTGTAATATAGTATTTGCTAAACAGCCTACCTGTTATTCCGTCCTGTGACTTCTCACGCCTTTCGGGACTTGCTCCATCATGAAAAAAATATACTCACGTAACATGAATAATATATATACGTAACAGAATTCAACACTTAACACGAAATATGCACAGTTTTTCGAACCGCGTTTCAGAAAATTATTCACGAAAGATTATAATGACAAACGAAGTTTTAGAAAGGAATAACCGGTTGCTTTGTTTGTTCGATTAAATATATTTAAATACGTGTTATATGAATTAAATTAGCAATCTGTAAACATGACGCTTGTGATTAATTTGTCTACCGGCTGTCGGAGGTATTCAAGATAAATCACCGCGTACAGCATTTTTTAATCGAATCCAAGAGCGAGTTAATGTTATGATGGCCGATGACACTTACCTATGTTAAAAAAATTTAGTGTCCAAAATAGATAGTGTTTGCAATCCTCTGCTACAATTGGCTGCTGATAAGCGCTTTCGAGAGTTACTGATTCTCAGATCGGAAAAATGCAAGACATCTGACTCCGATCTGTTAGAAACCTAATTTACCGAAGATCTTGTACAGTGGATTAACTGCTGCACTCAGAAACTTGAATTACAGCATATGCTAACGATATTGTTCATTTCAACTGTACTTCCATATACGTCCTCAACTTTGACGGAACAATTCTGAATGTGTCAGTCCAATCTGTTAGCTTGGTGAAAACGTTGAAAAAAGTGGTTGATTTTTCTTCCTAACATCAAAATATGTTTTCAGTTAAGTACGTTAGTGTCTTTTCCTATTCCTTAAAGTCTATACGATTCCCTGGCGTGAGGAGCGCGTTGTAGCAAACTGGTCAAGAATGAATGAACTCTTAAAGTTATAATGCGCTTGTACCAGTACATCTAATTATTTTTCTTCTCCTTTTCCTTATGTTCTTGTCACTGCCGTTGTTGTTGGTCTTCTTCTTCTTCTTCTTCTTCTCCTTTTTTCTTCTTCCATCAGCACTCCAGTTCTGGGCGGATCTGGACTTCAATCTGGTTTCACACGTTCGTTCAGCGTCTAAGCCACGATATTCTCTACGTTTAAAAACAAAAAAAAACACTGTGCTTGTTATCACTGTCCATTAAATGACTGGTTCACTATTAGGACTACTCTACATCTGTGTTTCGTTGTTATCTTCCAAAAGTCCCTATGTCTCTAAAAGACCTTCCCTCGAAGACTTTCGCGTTGATTTCATCATTCGATAACACAGTCCATGCTTCACTAATGACCTTATAATTCTTTACACGCGCACACGCACACACACACTCTCACTGAGGACTCACTTAGGAGCTCGAGGAATCATAACTACTTGATAGAAGAAATAAGGAATAAGTTAAGAAGTTTAAAGGCGGACAACTGGTCAATTGATTTTGGTTGGGTTAGGGTACATTTATGGTAATGAACTGGCTGATAATCTGGCTAAAGAAACTGCGTCCAGTAGCAGTATGGTGTGCTATGAACGAATACCAAGAAATGCAATGATTAACAAATTCCGTGAGGTGAGCCTAATGGAGTGGCAAAGTGAGTGGGAACAAACATCAAATGGAATGCTGACTAAGTTGTTTTTCCCTAGTGTGAAGCACAGACTGTCCTCAAGGTTTTCACTGTCTCCTAATTTTAACACAATGGTGACTGGTCATGGCAGGTTTAGAGCCTACTACTATCGTTTCAAAATTAAAGATGATCCAATATGTGCCTGCAACGACGGTGACCAAACAGTGGAACATTTGTTATATGAGTGCAATATGTTGAATGAAGAAAGACGGGTTTTCAAAAATAGTGTACTAAGGAGTGGTGGACGATGGCCTCCAAATAGAAGTGAATTGACTTCAAAATATATTAGACAGTTTATTAAATATGTTAATAACATTGATTTTGATTCTTTGTAGTGTTTATTGTTATTGTGCTTGTCTATCTATTTTGAATCATTGTATGCGTTTGTTATTATGAATTAACTTACATATTGGTTGAACAGCTTCATCATGCATGCATACATACATACATACATACAGTTTTAACATGTTAATAATGTAGTACTAATTCATTGTATCATTGTAAATGATTGATTTTTATTTGTCTTGTTTATTTTGAATCTTTGTAATTATTGTTTTGTTGTTGTAATAATGGAGTTGTCTTTATATGTATTGAGAGTTAGCTTGTAATAAGTTTATATATAGCACGTAGTATTACTTTATTTGTAATGGAGCATGGTGATAAAATAAAGGTATTAAAAAACAACAAAAAAAAAAACACAATGTAAACTTGGAGAGGTAATTTGATACTGGTCATCATCATCATCATCATCATCATCATCATCATCATCATCATCATCATCATCATCATCATCATCATCATCATCATCATCACTTGTGATTCCACAACTTTTCATTGCCAGGAAATCGAATGGGTCGATTCAATTCGTTCCTATTCCTCACTCTAGCACTCCAGTTTCTAACGTTAAGCTTTCCCATCTTCAAGTAATCCTTGAATTCTAGATCTTTCTCTGAGCCTTACTACCCACACGCCTACTAAAATATTTGCTTTGTCCTCAAAGTACATAAGTCTGTTTATTTTTAATAATGCTTACGACATTAGAGGTGGTAGAGCTTAGAGTCTGGTGCGCCAAACGTCACCCTCAGCTACCCCTTATTCATGTGTCTTATCACCCTTCTCACAAAACCCCATAATGATTGTTCATTAACATATGTTAATGTCCATACTTTTGGGGCATAGCTTATGTTAACACTGACCTAATAAATGTTTTATAGATTATTGATTCAGTTTCTCTTGAAACTAGGCTACATCTAAATGTTGACATTTTATCAGTCCAAATGATTTCTATTTCCCAGATGTAATTTGCTCCTAATTACTGACGTGATGTCAATTGTGCTCTTTACTTAAGCTACCATTTATATAAGTTTATACCTGTCCTATACTGTACGTATTTATGGCTAGTCTCTAGACTTTCAGACTTCCTGAATAGTTTGGATTAACTTGGAAAGCATATACATTTAGTTTGTAGTCTTTTTATCTTCAATTTCATATTCTTGTGTGAATATAATCGTGTGTGTGTTGTAATTTATATACTAAAGAATTCTTCTTCTGATAATTCCTATCCGTTTCTGATGGTTGGTTATCATACAGACTATTTTAGCTTTCTGTACTGCTGCACGGAATAAATCAGTTGTATTCATGCCAAACCAGGTCCTTAAATTTCTCAGCCATGATATTTCTCAGCCATAAAAAATTGGGTTATTTCATTCCCATCAGATTCACTGCATAGGGATATAAGATGTGTGATGATACTTTTAAATAAAATACAATACTTCAAAAAATAAAAAAAAATACAGTATTTAAAATAATTTATGGAGTGTCGTCAGTCTGTCTGTAACATATGATTGTGCCGCATCGTCTGACATGTAGAACTGATCGCAGAGAGGGCTCATTTACCACAGGCAGGGTAATAACGGGGGCACATTTACCTAAACCAGTAGCATGTCCTGAAATTAAAAAAAAAACAACTAAACATATCTAAGATTAAAAACACGAACGCTCGCTTCCACACGAGACTTTTGTAACTTTACCTCAACTAAAATTCCTAATACCAAAACTTAAGCTTTGAGCGGTAAATTTTCAAATAAAAAGTGTGTAAATTTCTTCGTATGATCCGAAGATCGTATGATCTTCGTATGTCTTACACAATCTCTTTTCGTGGACGGACCGCCACATAACCGCATTTTGAACGTATTATTTAAATGTAGTATATATTATTTAAATATCGTATTATTCAAGTTTTTAATTAAGATATTATTAAATTACCAATTAAGAATTCCTTATTTTACAATGGCGTAACAGAATTTCTGGATAATTTACTTCAATTAGTTATTGTGATTAAGGTGAAATCCCAATAAAATACTCATATCCTGGTTTAAGAACGGAGTCAACAAATTTCTTCATGGGTAATGAATATTTGAAGTAGGAAATAACGTTGCCCTCGTATACTTGGAAATATACAGGGATAAGAAAAAGAAAATTAAATCTAAAATACTTTTAATATTAATAAATTATTTACCTTAAATTATCCGCCGTGTGATTTCTTGTGCTTCGTCTATGACGCGTTTCAGAGCTTATGCTCCATCATCAGATATTAAAAAGTTAAAACTATCACTCTTGCGAGATCGTTAAGAAGTTAAAATGTCAAAATTTGCATATGAACCGTACGCGGATTTGCGCACCCGTTCAAGTTCATTCTGCCACTGAGCGGTTGCTACCTTATCGTAGCCCCAGCGAGCAGACTCAAGGCGGTATCGTACAATCGGTTGGATACAAAGTTCAGGTGGTCATTTAACACGATATCGCGACTCCTTGGATTTGCATATGCACTGTAAATTTCAAATTCCTCCAAGGCATTCATGAAACGGCCCTTCTTACACACATGTAACGGTATTAAATTGGAACTAAAATCTGTGTAATTATGATTGTGTGAAGTCAGGTGTCGGGCGTAATTTGATTTGATGTTGTCAACGTTTCTTATTTTCTTAGGTAAATGTTCTCGAAATCGTTTAAGGAAACCTCTCCCAGTCTGTCCACTGTAGAAGCACTCGCAATCATTGCATGTTAACTTATATATGCCAGTTTTTTCTTCTGGAGGCGTGTGTTTTTTCGGTTTGAGAATATCCAGTAACTTATTATTAGTCCTGAATGAAATAGTGAAACTATTATTATTCAATATAGAAGACAAAACCTTAGGCATAAAGCTAGTGTAATTAGTAGATATAAAAATTTTGTGCGTGTTGTTGTTTATTCGGGGGGGTTTAAGCATTCTTTTTTCATGTTTTCTCAACAGTTTGTCAATGGTTAAACTATTGTAACCATTGGCAACCGCGATATATTTTATGACATTTAGCTCATCACGGAAGTCATTATCATCCAAAGGAATTGTCAATAATCTATATGAGTGGAGAAACGTAGGGAATGTCAAAGTGCATCGACGATTATACCAACAATACCAGCTACCACAACTTTCCAATTGTTTAATTCTCAAAAACAATTGACAACTAGTAACACCTATTTTTAGCTTACGTACAGATAGTTATTATATTCGGTCAACACTGCAACGTTTGTAGTGACATCAAAACAAGATTTATTTTTATTAGGACACTTTTATGTGCAACAGGCCAAAATGAGTTACAGTACCGATATTATTTCTGATTTAGTTTCAAGGTTAATAGCACTAAAAATCCTCTCCACACACCCACTTCTGTGTGGTAAGGTAAATATGTATGCAATAAAAAAATCAAAGTAGGAAAAGCTTCATAATCATCCCTCTACCACGACTTTTTTACTGGAATAATTAATAAAATTCGTATAAAATATAACAGTAATATATTAATTGTTTCTTATTATATTTGAATCCCCAACGATTCCTCACGTTTATAATTTCCTCGTATAACGTAAAAATTGAATGCTACCCAATTTTACGCTGGTTTTATATAGAATCATGATAATTAAATGTATATTAGAATAAGAAATGCAAGTAATGTGATTTGATGTATGGTTAGAAACCGGCTTAGCGGTGTTTTTTCAAAGCACACACCCTAGGCGAGGCGACAGTCTGGCGGTGCGAAAGTTATTCAGCAAGTCACGTACAGGGTGTAAAATCATAAAATGTATTGTATTAAAAAAAAGCCATAAAGTTAAGTGAAATCGAGGGAAAATTGAGTGCTCGGACAATACAGTACCGGTAGAATTTAGAAAGAGAGGGTGAGTGAGAGAACTCGAAGTAGCGTCAGGTTCACTTTCGCGGTAAAAGCTTGGTACGCGCTGTTTTTTGACGAATGGGAGAAAGCGTCACTTTTAAGCGGGTGAAATTAGCTAGTTGTGTTAGAGGAAATCAAATATCGCGGTACTTGAAACCAATGGGAACGCGATTTGTAACGTTTGCGGGAGTATAAAAAAACGTAGTTGAGAATTTGTTAGGCAGTCTACGGCGAACTCTACAACTATCAGACTCGTTATCGCGCATTGCGATTTCATAACTAAAACTTGCGGTAAGTAATAAGTACAATATTCGTGTCGTGCGTTTAATAATATTAAACCCGGTATTACAGTAAACGAAGCGTACCAAATCAAAGTAATTGTGAGAATGAATATAATATAACTTGGTGATAATTACCGAACTTCATAGTATCGATAATCGAACGCGTGCATTCGGAAGTTACGGAACGTGGGAGTGTATTCGGGATGAATTATTGATATTGCGAGCACTCAGTTAATAACATAGTTACTAAGGTGTCAAAATTAAATAGTATACACTAGTTACATGCTGAATCAGTGAGTAGGTGTGAACAGTGGTAATTAAAATGAAACCGAAGTAATCAAGTGTTAGTGTCATCGAGTGTCAACAACAGGATCATCCGAATCGCCGACAACGCAGTCTCCAAGATCGCAGACTCCGAGGGAAGGATACACCAACCAAAAGGAATTCAACTTAACAAGTAAACCAAATTGAACATTAAACTCAGATTAATTCATGTCTTTTTGTAACTCTATTACTATTGGCAATTCAATTGGTCTATGAACCTACTTTCAATGATAATTGATGAGAAGTATAATCACAATAATTGTTAATCATTAAGATTGTATGCAACTTGTAATATGTTAATGAAGATGTTCATTAAAATTAGCAGTCATTCAAGTTAATTGTGTTAATAATCATTTCTTGGATACCCTGAGATAATTTTAAGAGTCGCCATCAAGCAGAGTTAAGAGTTTAGTACTGGTAAATTACACATATCTTTTCTAGCTCTAAACTGCGAGGGTGGTACTCACTTAGAATTTTTGAGTCTTAAAATTTTGTCACTGTGGGGAAAAGTCACCACATCTGGCATTCCTGAAAATATTGTGTCATCTTAGTGCTGATCTGTAAGTTATTTGTGTGGATGATTCTGAAATCTATGAGCAAGAAAAGTGAGGCGAACTATGGGAATAGCAACTGATAAGGATCCCCAAGGCTTGGCGTAGAGTGAAATTTTGCTTCTCCGTAATCCTCGTCTGATGCTCCGCTGCAATACTAGTCACTCCGGGGGGTGTATAATCTAGTTTGGCTACAGGCCGTCAGGACCATCCAGACTACTTCTCTGTCCTTTCCGTAGTACTCATTGACGTCGATAAGCTTCAGTTTTCGTTAGAGGGAATCTTAGTTGCCGCCTTCAAGATGTATTATTATTTGAGATATCGTTAATCAGCTGGAATTAAAATAAAGTAACTCAAGGGAATTAAAATAGTGAAATCACTTAGGTGGCGACATTAGTAAGAATATCTATTTACTTAAAAGAATTCATGGGAAGCATACATATGATTCCAACACTTTTGTTACGTAGTATGGAACATGCAAACAAGTATATAAACATATAATATAGGCATACTATAAATACTATAAGCCATAAATTATACTCAGACACAAATCACACACGTTAATAGATAATGTGTTCACACAATAATGTTTTACTTAATTGCATCCATTTTCTTGATCTTCCGTTTGAGTTACAACACGGGGTGGGCATGTTTCTCCTATAGATTTTCTTCTCTTTGTTTTCTGACATGAAAGGTTTCTGCAGTTCTCCTTTTCCACAACTTTCAATTATTGTTTTATCGGGGTCAAAACGTCCTACGACGTTGTCCGATGCCCAATCTCCATTGCCGTTTGTCGTTGCAGTTTTCATCGTTTAGTCCTCTATCGCTCATTGATCTTATTATGCCCTATATCCATGTTTCCCTGGGTCTTCCTTTCTTTCTGTGCTCTCTAGGTATCCATCTCACTGTTTTCTTTGGTAGTCGGTCTTGTCCAATTCTTTGTACATGTCCGTACCAGATTAGTTGTTTTTCTTCAATGCAGTCGATGATTGTCTTTTGTACGCCCAATTCTTCTTTGATCGTTTCATTTCGTATTCGCTCTAGCCTTGAAGTTCTAGCAGCTCATCTCAAAGCATCCATTTCTGTAGCTTTTAACTTTCCTTTTACCTGTTCCTTTATTCTCCATGTTTCGGATCCGTAGATCGACGTGCTTTTAATCATACTATCGTATAAACTTTAAATTATTCCTCTACATAATTGATCCATTACTTATTTTTTTCTTTCCTGTATAAAATTCAATATTATTGGACAGCAGTCGTGTTTATAAAACGAGGACAAGAGGGTAGCGTTCGTCTTCCAACTTCGAGAACCAGACGGTTTTTGGTCACTAGGAGAGAGTGGTAGAGAGCGGTCACTAGGAGAGCGATCACGTGCAGAAATTTCCCTCACTCAAACTGCTGCACTGTTGGACCTATCTGAGGCTCTTTTATCGCATAAATCAGCAACGCTTCCTTCTTACGATGAGCTCATTTTCTACGATTAAGTTAGTCTGCGGCTCCCAGGTAGTGCCCACTTCTCTCGTCGTTTTAGATTCTCACAGAGATTCAGCATAGTCATTATAGAAACGTTTGCTAGGTTACTAGGCATAAAGTAATTGAAGTAAACACACACATTCGCGTGCACACGAGCGCATAAAACGCACTAACTTGTGTACACATAAACACCACAGAAAGTTGATAACAACAATATGTAGGATAATGAAGGATGATTAATTTTTATCAGCATTCAGACCTTTATAAGGTATACCCCTAAGAGTCGTACGATTCTGCTTACTATGAGTAAAATAAAAATCGAGTATATTTACTAGATTCAAGGAAAGGTTTAACTGATTTCTTCTTTTATGTAGTGTTGCTTGTAGATACGTTTACATAGTCTTCTTAATTCCCTTCATAAATTAAAACTTGATTGGTCTTTAGCACTGAAAAGTAAATTTCTACGTGTACAATATTGTCACAATTTCCATATTTTTTTGCATTGGCTTCACTAAGCAAGACTCTTTTTATGTCTCATGGTAATCAGTGTAATCAGCGCTTCGGATAATTGTATAATATATTTGTCCTGGCATCAAAGTTTTCGTCAATAAAACATAGGTTTCGAGATGATCCGGCAATTTATGACCGTGACATTAATTCGTTGAGATGAATTCTTCCAAGGACTAAATGGAATAAGATTAGGCCTTCAATGAAATATAACTATATTTAATTTCTATGGTATTTTGATGATGTTCTCTTGTCGACGTATTAAAATATTATTTGTTACGGCTTCCTTTGAACAGGTGTGGAGACACTCTTACGCCTCAGTTGAAACGTAATCGCGGTGCGCAGGTGGACATCTCCTTGTCTGGCACAGTTGAGAAACTTGGCTTTCACAAACACGCATTCCTTTGCGAAAGGTCAGCCTTTGCTTACCTATCTCTGCGTCCGACGCCAGTACGCCTACCGTTCTGACGAGACAATTATACTCGCTAAGTGATCGGCCAAACTAAATCTGTTTATCTAACGCTCATCCCCACATCACGGCGATCCTATGACATGCGTACAAGAACCAGACTATGCTTAGAAAATCTTCACATATAAGTTACGCAGACATGTACACAAAACTCGTTGAGAGTATACCAGTTAGTAAACTAATTCCAAACGTTAGGCCGGTTAGGTTACTAACGCACACACACGCATTCCGTGATGAGGGTTGTGAGGGAGTTAGTTATTGGGGTGAGGGTGTCATAGAGGGTGGGTGGCAGCTGACGAGTAACGCACGGAACCCATATTCGGTCGATATTACGTATATAGTAGTCTCTTCTTATAGGAATAAAGCGACGTGAAGCGAGAGCGTGCCTGTCGAAAATTTATAGGTTTTCCGCCAAACAAACGTCAATAATTTGCACAGACTGGAGGCCAGACGTGTAAACAGTTTAATTAAATAGAAAGTCCACATTAATGTCCACACAGTAATAACGAAACAATCCACTAGTCTCGCGCTGACCAACTGGATTAATTACAAACAAATTCGTATATCTGTTTCAGCTATGAAACATAATATTGCGACATATTCGTTATTAAATTAAGTCGCGCGCGCGCATTGCAATGACTAGAATATGCATATAAAATAATGTTACTGGGACTCAAAGCGTATGAGGCATGTTTAACTGAAAATTTGTGTAAGTAAAGACTGCAGGTCTGCACATTGTATATTAGTCGATAAGAGACATATTTAAATTGTTAGTTTTAAGTATTTTTAGACAGCAAAAAAACTGTTAGTGTTGTGATATGGTGCGACAAGATGTGTAAGCGTGTGGTGAGTGCGCGTGTGAGAGAATAATTATTATTTTACGGGATAATAATAAAAAACACTTTATAGTGAATAACTTTTGTTATAAGTTGAGTTTTGAGATGAGACTTATATCAGAATATGACTAATGTAAAGAGCTATCAAATGTCAGCATTTATTAGTACCTAATGTAAAGAACCGAATATATATGAGTTTTTTTAACAAAGAAAGTTTTATAGCCCATTAGATAAGTCGTCAAATTATACTGTTTTTTTGACAGGCCGTGCATTGCTTTCAAACAACCTTATGTAAGGATAATTTTGTCTTGAGTTCAGACGCAGAGAAGGTTACGAATCAGTGTACGAGAAATAGGGCAAATTTTTGGTCGAATTCTAATTTCTTGTCAGACAGACAGTCTCTCTCTGAACTTGAAAGCGATACTAGTATAGACGTGTACTAGTATAGACGTTCGGTCTACTAAGCGTACGAAGACAAGTTAAAAATTTCGTTAGTTGCTGATACCGTAAATTTTAAATACACCTAGTGCTAATCCGGAGAAGTGGAAGATGTCCGTATAAGCGATTAAAGACACGTCAAAGCGATTGGATGTATGTGTGTAAGCCCAATACACAAAATTGCAGTAAAAGTGAATAACGGTGAAAATTAATTAACTGCATTTTATAGAATCGTTTAACCCGAGAACGGCCCTGAACCCCGGACACCAGTAAGAACTCACATCTGTATCCAGAGCGAAGTAATCTACACCTGTATCCAGAGTGAACGATTCATATCTGTAGCCAGACTGCATCATCAACATCTACATTCGTCATAAAGGGAAGTGACTTTATTATTTTTTTTATAAACTTTTATAAACATATTATACAAAAGAGACGAACGTATAAAGAAAGATTTGATGTATTAAATTATAAGAGATGAAAATTATTTTAATTTGTATTCAGGTCAACAGAGACAGAGTAATTAGTTTGTTCTTTTACATAAACTATATTAAAATCAAAATATTGGATATTTGAGTAAATCATTAATAAATTCGACGGCATTCCAATCCATGATTTATCGACTACTACTTATTCTATGCGACACTTGTAGATCGCATAAAATTTAACAAAGACAGAGGGGGAGCGAGTGAAATAGGTCTATATAGGCCTATATTTGGCCACATGAGGTAGCCTATATCTGTATCAATTTCCATTACGTCAACACACACACACACACACACACACACACACACACACACACACACACACACACACACACACACACACACACACACACACACACACACACACACACACACACACACACACACACACACACACACACACACACACACACACACAGAGAGATACACAAAACCAAACACGCTTTTGTGTTTGTTTATCTAGAGGTGAGAGAAAGTTGGGATGGGAAATTGATTTTAATTCAGCTTAACGAAAGTTCATACACACTCCTAAGAAAGTACACATTTACTCCTAAGTAAGACGCTGACATCAGAGGAACCAACAATACTGAAAATAGTTTATACATATAATACATATAAACTCTAACGCTTTTTTCTGCAGTTTCTTTCTTGATATGTATATTAATTAATAAAAGACTGATATTCGATCAAGATATTTTTCCTTATTAGAACATGTCTCAAGCGTGAAACATAATGGTCATTATAAGGCATGTTGGTTTATAGTCTAGTGTGCTGGTTGGTTGCTAATGTTGGCTTCTGGTTGGTTATAGTTGATTGGTCTTGGTACGTATACAACCTTCACTGTATGTATGTATGATTATTAAGTATATGTAATGTGTATGTATATGTATACAATACAGTAGAAATCGCATACAGTAACATCGGATATGATGATGTATCAGTTATAGTGACAAAAAAACCTACTTAATTCTTGGCCAGTTTTACTTTATGACGTGAGACAAGTATTCTCCCTGAGCTGCAGAATTCTGTAGCTATTTTGAACGAAGTAGATTTATTATTGCATAAATTTGGATAATAAATAATTTTTCAATTATCGTAAAAATTACGAAAATCTCGATGGCTCTTCTTTTTGCCTAGTAAAGTTACTACAATTAATCATATAATAAACGATAACAATTCCAAATAATCGAAGTTGTTTCCTTTAGGCTGACAACCGGCAGAATTTTTACAAAAATGATCCTATTTTTTCGGTTAAAAAGTTGTTAAATTTTCAAAACTGTACACTATATTTTAGTTTTTTGTTAAAATTGTTTTTCGTTTGATATATCACATGGAATTTGCGATTTTATCAAACTTTTGCTCCACGTTTGGGTCCTGGCGTCGGAAAATTTTGAAAATTCCAAAACTTAACACTACATATTAACTTGAATTTAATAAATAAACACTTAGTATAGGTTTACAGATACTATTTATTTTCCTGACAATTGTTTCACCAGTTACGGCAGCTTAGAGGTTGTAAGCCTGTGGACTGTGCAGCGTGGTTTGCTGGTTTCCATTATGCTATCCATCAGGCAACTCTGAAGATGCCGCAACTGGTGAAACAATTGTCAGGAAAATAAAAAGTATCTGTAGAAATATACTAAGTGTTTATTTACTAAATTCAACTATTAAAAGACGCAACTCTTTAACTCCCTGAAAAAAAAAACTAATACAGAATTCTTTACCGAAAACTATACAATTAATACAATATCGAATTATGGCCAACCTAAAACACAGGCTACGTTGACTTAACAAAATTGTTAGAGTTACTAATAACAACAAGAATTCGCTCATTACTCAACCGGTGAATAATGTGTAAGTGTAATGATTTGTTTTTTTATTCGGTTATCGTTATCATCAATGATGTCTCAAAAATCTCGTTTGTCTAGAGCCTACGATTCAGGTACATAGCTACCGAACAGCAGCTACGTCCAAACTCGAATCGTGGCGTCAGTGCCTTTAACAATTCTTTTCCCTTGCTGACGACTTGCTAATAAAACGTAAATACAGATTTAATGTAGATATCAGATAGACTTTGAATTACCTAATGATTGCGGTAGCTCTTTGTCCCTCAGCCCTACAGTCGCATGACTACGGGTTTGTTCATTGGTGTAAAAAACAACGTGATTTCCCCTTCATTTAGTTATACAGGTCCGTCCACAGCTCACAGCCAGATACAGACGCACATGACTACATCTGTGAGAAACATAGTACAAGATTTTTCTAAATTTTACCTATAAGATCCTATTAGCACCTACCCAATGGAAGGGGTTCTAAATCCCTTGTCTTTTGGTTCTATAAACCAGTCCCTTTGGCTACGCTACTGATCCGAAGGAAAAAGAGACGTTGAAAGGTGATGTAGAAGAGAGTAAATCTTGAGAACTGGAACAGGTTGAAGAAGACAATGAGGAGAAGGAGGAGGAGGAAAATTTAACATATAAAGACAAAATACATTTTTTTAAATAATAGTCAAAGAAGATACTTAACCACGAAAGCGTTTCATGCAACAAATGCAGCAAATATACGTATGCAGGCATATGCGGGCGCGTGCGTGTGTTATGATTCGCCCTCACACGATGAGGCACGTACATATATTAGCATGTGCATAAAGGTTTGGGGATCTGCTGGAACTAACGATAAGCTCTTAATACGTAATGTGTTACGTACCCACTAGACGTTCACGAACAGTTCAAAATTTTAACGACGTTGAAGAAAAATAACACCAGCTATAATATATTAATTCAAGAAGTCACCACCGGAAGTCGTTAAACAGTCCGAAGCGTGTGTGTAATAAACACACACCAATAAATCGTCCGTCCAGTGTACAGAAAGGAAACTGCTTTTAATTAGTCGTAAAATCGTTATGCCATTCACACGTAGATACCAACAGACAATACGATAATGAGCGAATAAATAAGTCAACATATCTCCGTACGCCGTGTCTGTGTACGTTCAGAACGAAAAGTTAATTATCGCGTCTTCGACTCGCCAGTCGCGCGCGCGCGCGCGCACACACACACACACACAATAATAAAGTCATGATCTCTCTAATAAAACCGACACTCCAGAAATTCATAGAATTCTCGCCAACCATTTCATTCATTTATGAAGAAAAGACGTTATCTAAAGAATATAGGCCTACTATAACAAATTTAACTTAAAGGAGTCTATTACATGGAACATAAGTATTTAAAGAATCTATTCAATAAGAATCATTCTTCTTCTTCTACTTCTTCTTTATCTTCATCTTCATATTCTTCTTTTTCTTGTGGTTCTATAACCACCCTTTGCGGACCTTCTCTTTATCCACAACATGCCTCCATTCATCCTTGTCTATTCAACCGCATCCTCGAAACTCTATGTTTTTGTCAAACAAAATAAAAAATAAAATTGTAGACAACATTAACAATAAACACCAAGTTGTCCTGTTGACTCGGACTGAAACGGTTATCGTGCTTTTTTACTCCTTTACGCTTTGTGTAGGTCGCTTCAGCCTGTAGAAACGAGTAGCCAGGAATAACACCCAGGGGTATTAAGGGGCCTGGAGCGGCTGAAGCGTAGTGCTGGCTACACAACCTTCCTTCTATGACGAACGGGTTATTTACGCTGTCTCCCCACCCTCTCCGGTAGTACAAAGATGAGCCGTTATCATTATTTACTATGATTAAGACATAGAACACGACGTTTTGGGAATTAATGAGAAAGAATCGATGAGAGCAACACCGATTACCCAAAGAACAGAGAGATTTTATACGCATGAGAATAGTGAATAGGTAAAAAATATGATATAAAAAAGATACTTCTAATAAATTGTAATAAATACTTCTAATACGGGCTGTAAGCGACTCTACAAATGAAGATGTACCAGAATATATTAAAACCTAAATAATGAAATGAACCAATGATGTGGTGCCTGGCTACTAATCTAGAGAGGTTTCGATTCCCGGGCGGTACCATTAAATCAAGGTGCGTTTTCGCCCCCCCCCCTGACAGGACAACTTAGCCATAGAAGTCAGGAATAGCCGGCCATGGATATAAAACTAGCGCCGGCAAAACTATCGTGAATTGGGAAACCGAAAGTGGTGTTGCACTTAGTTCTTGTAACTTATCGATTATGGTGCTGCTACTGATAATGATAAAGCGTCAGAACGAGTGAGCCGTTTTTTGATATCTTGGGCGACATTCGTCAACAGACTACAAAAAGTAAAAATAAAACTAAAGAGATTTCAATAATTTATTATGTTATCAACAAGATTTTCTATACTATAAATTTTATCGTGGCTCAGTTCTCATTCGTCTTGAAATCAGAGAAATGCAGGGAAACGAAATAAAACTTATATGATGTCTTGGACTCGTCAGATTTCAAAGAACATTTGTAAAAGAACTTGTATCTGTATCTGGGTGTACAAACAAAACAAAAAAAATGCGTGGGCATTCGTAATTTCTGTGCATGACAGATATATACGTGTATATATATATATATATCCCATAAAAATATCCCATAATAAAATATCCCATAAAATACACATACGTAACATATTTTGCGAAATGAAAACTCTTGTGTGAAACAAAGAGTTGGTCACACAGAAATCACAAAATACTGACAAATATACGGCAGGAAGTGAATATTATGAGTATACTCGACAGACTTGCTCAGTATCGGCTGAATTGGTGGGAACATCTTTGCTGAATGGATGACTGCCGCATCCCCAAACAACTATGGAACTATAAGCCGAGGGAACGGAGAGGTGTGGGACGTCCGAGGAAGCGCTGGAGTGACCAGCTCTAATCTTTGCCTATTTGAGAACGGAACAAACCATTCTTGGTTTAATCCTTGAAGATGATAATGATATTATAAATGATGAGTCAGCTTTATTTGAGGTAACGCGAATATGGTAGCGTATCTTATATCTTTTATACAGTTCAAAGGTAGATCGAAGAAAAGTTGCATAGAAGGAAATCGAATGGGTTTTTGTCGAATTTGGGAACCTTAGAAACTACAGAAGTACAGAATAAAGCGGAAAAGTTAATGGAGAATTACCCAGATGGTATCGATGATACTTTTCCTAATAAATGCATTCAATTCAAGCAAATACTTCTTACATCTATATTAACGAAAAACGTTAGCGTTAAAAATAAAAGGCCATACTTGTATTTAATGCAGGTGAATCATAAAAACTCACTTCAAAACATATTTCCGAGTGTTTAAATAGTTCTTCGAATTATTTTATGCTTGGCAGTAATACATTCTAGTGGGGAGAGATCATTTTCAGCTCTGAAGAGAGTGAAAGAGTATTTACGATCCGTCATGAAACAAGAAAAGCTAAATAACTGTCCAGTTATGAACATAAAATCTAATTTAACAAGATCTTTGAGTTTTGAAGACGTCATAAATAGTTTTGCGGAATCAAAAGCTCGTAAACACAAGATATAAAATAATATATGTAGGTATGTAAATTAATAAAAGTTTATAGCAATTTGTAATGTAACTCATTATAAATATTCCTAATTTGTTAGGTTATTAAATATTTAATTATTTAAATAAAAAATTATACAATAAATGAAGTAAAGGTCAAATAGGCCTATATACGACTGAAATTATTTTTGATAGTGTATGATTTAATACATGCTTATTTTTTATTTACTAGATGCCTTTTAATCATTTATGCACACTCATAAGTATACATAATTATCGCGGGATATAGGGGGCATCGTTACACCTACCTAAAGCGGTGGCGAGGCAAAAAGCGCCACTGATAACAGGTGTAAAGATTCTAGGCGTCGAGTTCTAAGCATTGATTAAAATCCATTGTAGGAAATTTAAGATCTTCTTCTACAATCAAAATTCGAGGATTGCCGGGTTGCTATATTCCGAAGGCGCCAGATTGTCATGTGTTTAAAATCACTTCCCTTTCAGATCCATTCTGCAGTCTCTTATTCCCCTGGCATTTCTCCTATTAACTTTGACTCGTAACATTATAGTTAGTTGTACCGTACAGCTACGATGCTCATTGAGTGCGTTGTTTCCTAATGGTTAACTCTTTCTACTGAAGAGTTTGTGTACAGTCTTTCTGACATTTCCTCTTAAAAACTTCATCAAGCTCGCTCTACTCTCCATAAAATTCTTTGCGTTCCCTTCATTACCACATTTCCATAGGCTTCAATCATTTTTCAGGGCCAAACAGAACTACTTCCTTAAATAGAAGATAATTAATTTTTTCTCGTTTTAGCTTCTTTGTTTTTATAAAAGCTATTACTGCCTGTGACACCCTATATTTAATGTTTTTAGAGAGTTTCCACGAACTGAGATTCTAATACCCAGGCGTCTATTATACTTCGTACCTTGAATTCGGATATTCATTTTACCAGTACAGTTACCATCACTTATATGTTTTTCGCCTGGCAATCTAACTGTGTAACTCGTTGTCCAAAACCGCTAGACAGCAATGTAGATAACTCTCATTTTCTGCCAAGATTATTTGCAAATCTAAACTTGACTAGTTCACCCCTTACTTTCACTCCCATGAAATCCTGTTCCTAGCAAAGATTGATCACCTGCTCAGTGTATACGTTGAACAGCAGCTGTGACAAGCCGCAGCTCTGCCTCACCCCTTTCCTTAACTGGGCTCAGCTCAAGAGACACCCTTATACCCTTATTCCTCACTTTGACTGGTACGTAAATAATTTATCATCTTTCTTTCACTGTAGTCAATTCAGATAGCTCTAAGCACTTCAAAATGCTCCTACCAAGTAAGAATGGCTTCAAAGGCTTCCTTTGAATCCATAAAAGGCAAGAAGACTGGCTCCTTAAGTTGTTTTTTGTTTTTAGGAGCCACATGCAACTCATGATAGCTTCTATCATGTCTCTCTTTACGAAATAATATTGATATATGTCTCACGTAAATCTGGATGCATCTTGGATTCGTAAATAGTAAAAATTGTTTATTGTTTACTGGTAAAGTCGAAGAGTTTAGCTTTTAAGTGTTAAGTTTACTGTTAATTTATTTAACATTAGTTTCACGGATATGTATTTCATTCATTTATTTTAGAAGTAGGTCTAATACAAATGTCTACATGGAGTGTTACTGTTATTCTTCCCTGATTTAATATACATGGCACGTGCTTTTTTTATGTAGCTTCTAAATAATTTTACTCTGAAATTTTCATTCATATTTGCGTAGGTTCGCAGTACAAAAATATCTTGGCTCATAATAGAGACCTCTCGGTACGTCTAACACCCGCAAAAATAGGAGAGGAAAGTAGTTATTTTGAGAAAGGGGCGGCAATATTAGGTGTTGTCCCATTTTGTCCCTAGGGACAGACGCGCGCTCGCGCACACATAATGAACGCCCACACACGATAACGTTACAACCACAAATTTATTGAATCTATTAACTAACTGGGTTTGTTACACAGTTTCAATAAATATTTATTGAACGGCACAAAATTCTACCACGACTAGTGTAACAACATAATTATAAAAAAATAAGTTTACATGTAAACAAAGTGAAACAAAAATTGCAATTGTTGCGAAAAACATCTTGTAGATCCTATCTTCCTGATACATGTGTGCAATTTCTGTAGTGGATGCAATCCGTCTACTCCCCGTTCAAAATTTGTTGACGCTCAGTGCCATCTAGTTGCTATTCTCTAACCTATTACTGTAAAAACCTCAACGTTTTTCTTTAAAAGTACAATGAAAACAAAGTACCTACTGACTTTTAACATTGTATTTCATGTCTAAATTAAAGATATTTCATTAATTTATTTATGTACTGTATATTAATATACAAAATTTAATTAATTAATTACGGTATGTTTTTAATAAACAAAATTTAATTAGAGTAAACAAAAGTATACACAAAATAAATGTTAACAACTACACACTCCTGAGTAATAAGTTTAAGCTACAGATTTTTACTCTCAAGAGAAGAACTGAAAACTTTAGTCTCATCTTTTAAATCTAAAAACTTTTAAAGAACACCTCAGAACGTAGATTTCTTTCTTTCTTACTGTTTAAGTATTCTGGTAATTCTTTACTTACAATTTCTCATATTTATATAATTCTAAGATTTATTTCTTCCATACTCTTTATGTATTTTGGTACTTCTATACTTACAGTTCCTCATATTTATATAAGTTTACAGGTTATGTACTGAAATTACACAAAGAATAAATCAGTACTCAAAGTTAATCAAAAACATGATGTTTTAAACACTAAATGAAACAAAACACAAAACAAAAGTATCATTATAAACTCCATTATCAACAGTTGCTGTTCATTATCAACAATTTACAATAATGATGAAGTAATCATACTAGCCTATAAATCGTAATTAAAAACAAATAATCACTTTGTATTATGTTCTGCAAATCCTATTACTAAAATACTTTATTTAGAGTTGAGATATTTCTATGCTGTATCCTTAGGATTAGTTATGTTCACATTTCATGATTTTGGTTCTATACCTTCAGTCAACCGGAAAAACATTTCTCAGATTTTTGCAGTTACATATGACATAATTTTCTCCTTAAAAAAATTAATTCAAATATATTTCAGTAAGCAGTATATGACATTATGTTTGGTTCAAATTTTTCTTTACGTAATATTATGTTCTTGTTTTGTTTTGGTTTATATTGCCATGACTATACATGTTTGTACTTCCACATTGATTTGTCGGTTTTTGTTTCATACTTACAATATAAAAAATTCAGTGTTCACATTTCCACAAAGCTTCTGTTTGTGCTACTGTCTATTGGAACTTTTACTTCTTTTTTTAACTTATTCAGAATTAATATGAAATGTTAAAGTTCTCTTTTTCACTTTGTTACGATTAAAAATGGCAAACATTTTTCCTTTAAATGGCACTTTTATACCAACCAGTCCATAATTGTTAAAAATAAAGTACATGAACAATTCTCCTGCTCTAAATGTTGTTAAAAACTATATTCTGCTAAATGCCTTTTTTTTTTGTATTAAACTTACTGGCAACTCTCTTACTAATAGTTTCTATGTAATTCTATACACCGGTAATTTTTTCCACTTATCATATGAGTTAGTGAACATAAGTACCCTTCCTTATCAAACTATACTTGAATTCTTGAGAGCTAAAATTATTACAAATATAAAATAGTATATGCCTTTAGTCTGCACATTTAGGCCTAATATTGTTATCTTCAATCCTGATATTTTTTTCTATGACATAACTAAAATAATATAAAACTATAGTCATCTTGAATTGACATTTAAATAGAAACGGGTAGCCAAGAAAGTATCACAATTCCCTATTATAATAAGAATGTTACACATTGTTTTGCTCTAATATATTATTTAGGTATTAGATTTATTTAATATGAGCTACACTGGATAAACATATGTTTTGCTATGTGTTAAGGTATTATAGCAGCAGTTTATTAAATAATATTTCTCTCTCTATATATATATTGTGAGTAGAAGTTTCAGTGAACACTGTTCTTCCAATATTTTTCAAAGTACATGTGTGTGTATGTGCATGTGCGTGCGTGGATGTCTGTGTTGTTCTTCTAAATATGTGCCTTGTTAAAATTTGACCATAAAAAGTGTAGGTGTGTCACTAAAAATATTTTATATTAGCTTAAACAAAATAAGGAAATTATTCAACCCGACTAAGCAGAGGTGTCATCAAATTTATTAATGTCATCTAATTTTTTCAATTCCATTTGATAATTGTATTATTGATAACAGCAACAACGACAATGATTGGAATGACAACGATGATGATGAAAATGTACTGGATCGTTTGATCTTGTGTTCATCAAATTATTAATCATTATTTAATCAGTAAAGGAGAGGAGGAGGAGGAGGAGGAGGAGGAGGAGGAGGAGGAGGAGGAGGAGGAGGAGGAGGAGGAGGAGGAGGAAGAAGAAGAAGAAGAAGAAGAAGAAGAAGAAGAAGAAGAAGAAGAAGAAGAAGAAGAAGAAGAATTCAGTAGAGTGTAAAGAAATTTAAGGTGTACAATATATGTCGTATTGAAAATACTGCTTTGTGGCATATGTATAAATGAGCATATTTACGTCATTCATAGTATAAGCCTATAGGAAGCAGACGTATTTGTACATCATATCTGTAGGGGTAATAAGAATATATACCACAGAGCAAACAGAAATAAAGATACATTTCCTATCCTGTATAACTCATAGTACAATCTTGTGCAAAAACATGTATTTACAAACTGTAATAAGAATTCATTAATGGACATTATGAATGGCAAATGTTGAGCAGTGCTAGTAAATGTCAATAATAAATGTTATTATTAATAACAAGTAACAATTATTGTCTTTTCCATGATTGTTGTACATTAATTCCATATTTTAATTCATGGTATGTTCAATTTTAATTCCCTGCACTGACAATTTTTAATAATATCTTGAAAATAATAAAATTCAATAAACACTATATTAAAATAATAATAATATTCAAGACATAATAATACTATATTAACATGGAAATTGATGTAATGTCTGTAAATATGTCTTCATTCGTAAGCTGTGTGGATAACACTGCTCTCTACCGGTAGTCATAGAAGTTATCTTTAATGTCTGGATTGTAGTGACATCTTGCGGTAAAAAGTGAAGTTCGCACACGCACAGGGTGCAAATCGTGCGGTAGTTATGTGAATATGCCAGAGACAGTCTCTTAATCATCACATACTTTCTTCCTCATTTTATCTCATCCATATATTCCTGTCTGGGCGTTCCCCTCCCACTACGCCCCTCAGTCATTTCCTCTATTTGGTACGTACGGGGAAAACGCAACATACTAAGTTATCTTTGGTTCTAGTTGTAACCAAAGTCTGTATGTTTACGTCTTTACAAATAAACTTTCAAACACGCTGATTTCCCAAGGTTTATCATCTCTGCCAGAAAGGAGACACTGATTACTATAGTAAATATGTAAATAATCTAAGACAGCTTATTTTTGTAATGAGACTGTGCGGCGCGCGGTCTCGCACGTTATCATTTTGTGAAGAAGCGATTAATAAAACGTGTCAAGTTTGACTCAAACTGTGACGATAAAATAATATTTCAAGTGAGGTAATGATTTTGACTGTAGTTTGTTATTGTACGTATTTTAAAGCTACGACGTCTTTCCAATTATTAAAAAATGTTTAATATTTAATAGTGTTTCCAACACGAGTCGTCTGTGAGACCACATTTTTCGTATTACTTAGATTATAATATCATAAAACAGCGCCAGTTAAGTGTAATTTTTACAGCATTAATATTTTGCAGTTTCTTTTTACGAAAAATTATTCTTGGATTTCGTTGTCCATGACGAATTCTTGGATTCGTTGTCCGTTACTTAACTAAATATAATTATTTCACTACCGACTCGGAACACAAAACTTTTTATGGGTAAAAACGTAAAAGTTTTACCTTACAACCTGAACCGGTTTACACTTTTAAAAAGCTTCTTCAGAGGTTACCGCTGGTAGCACTGTCCATCTTGTTGTTGGCGACGGAATCGATTTTCGAAAGATCGATGTTGTGTGTGTGGGGTGTGATATGTTCGAATAACGCGTGTGATTAGAATTGTGTCTGTTATATTATAGCCCACAAATTCAAAAAAGCAGGATACAGAATCGCTTACAAAACTACTAACAAAACAGAACACACACTATCAAAACACACACAAAGCACAAAGCAAATTCGATCTACCTGGTGTTTCCAAACTAAATTGCTCAGATTGCAACAAATTCTACATAGGCCAGACAGGACGTAGCTTCAAACAAAGATACATTGAACACACAAAGGCACTCCACTCCACTACAGAATCTACCTTTGCAAACCACCTCATTGAAGCAAACCACACATACAAAAACATCGACAATAACATGAACATTCTACACATACACACAAAAGGCTGAAAACTAGACACTGTAGAACAATTGGAAATATATAAACACACGAAAACAAATAAAAACGACATCCTAAACGAACAGACACAATTCAAATCACACGCATTATTCGAACATATCACACCTCACAGACACAACATCGATCTTTCGAAAATCGATTCCGTCGCCAACAACAAGACGGACAGTGCTACCAGCGGCAACCTCTGAAGAAGCTTTTTAAAAGTGAAAACCGGTTCAGGTTGTAAGGTAAAATTTTACGTTTTTACCCATAAAAAGTTTTGTGTTCCTAGTCGGTAGTGAAATAATTATATTTAGAAAAATTATTGTTTCCAATTAAGGACGGAGGAATCGATTGGATAAGTATGGATGTAATCTGAATTCTTTTTTGAGAGGGTTTAACAAAACTTGGAGGTGATAAATGTTATGATCACCCATCTCCTAATAACTTATCTGTATACGCACATAATTATTATTTCTTAACAGAAATATTTAGACCTACTTTAAAAAGATAAAAAATGGTAATATTCGTGTTTTGTTTTTTATCTGAGTGGGGCTTTGGGGGTGGGGTTGAATTTACAAAACCCTACTTTGCCTACGATCATGAGAGTAGGGGTGAGCAACGATATTTTCTTTGCGTTTTTGATTGTTATCAGTCCGCCTCCTTATGTGGTTTCAGATAAAAAGGCTTAGAAAATTAACTGTGTATAAGAGAATTTTGTAAACACAGAACGAGTACATACGTAACAAAAGAGTCGGTGCTAATAACACGGCAGCCGGGACGGTGCACGGGTAGGGAATCTTTCAGTGCCTGTCACGGTAGCAAAGGCAGAAAAATGTTTTTTAAAACTAAAACTCGTTAACACCTTTTTAAGGTATAACATGAGCCAGGAGCGCTTGAGAGGCTTGGCGTTGTTGTTAATCGAAAACGAAAGACCTAGACAACTAAACTTTTCAAAAATGATTGACTTTTTTGCTGGTAGAGCTTGTAAATAATTACTAAAATGATTATCTTGAACAGTCCCAAATTACACAAACTTACCAATTTATTTCAACTTTTTAAATGATAGACTATATATATTACTTTTTTGTAGACTGTTATATTGATTTGCAATTTTCAATTTATATTAATGATTGGCTATTATTTTATAAAGAGCGATACTGTCAAACATCCTGATGGAATGTTCAGCTCATTTTAAAGACAGCATCTTAAAATGATAAATACATTTTCCATTCAAGTTAAAAAATTTTGTTACCTTATTGTAAGTATATTCCTTATGTTTTTAAACTAACGCTTTTTGTGTGACTTAGAATACTAGTAGGCCCAATACAAACTTAGTCCCTGTAAAATATTTTTGTTATTATACTCATAAATAAATAATTTTATTTTAAATTAGCTAAGATCGTGTTTTTGATATTTCCATATCAATTTCGTAGCACGTAAATTATAAACTTAGCCTATTGTCTGCAATATAACGAAACTTTAGTGAGTAGAAAAGAATTTAAGGATTCAAAGAAATGTGGAAGGTCTTTATAATAGGGGCGGGGCGAAGAGCCTACTACACCTTTCCGTAACAAACTAAGAAAATTGGTTAAAAATAACAGCATTAAATGATGAAAGCTTTTCCAAGGATCGGTCAATAAGTAGAGACAATTTTTAAATCACTTGTGTCGACTTTTCGACAATTTAAACCAAAAGTTGTGTTTTTAAGAAGTGGTTTCAAACTTTGTCTATATTTATTGATCGATTCTCGCAAAACCTTTTATTATTTATTTATTGGCGGTAACTACTAACTTAAGGATTAAATTAAAAGCATTAAAAACAATAAAACATGTATTTTAGGAATTCAAAGTACTGGTGGCAAATATCGCATTATTGGCTTCTGGGTCAATCTCTTAATTCAAAAAACCAAATACTATTCGAGCCAAACGATCGGTATTTGAAAATTGAGCGCTTTATGTGTTTTCACAAAGATTGTGATGTCAAATTAGGTTTATGCTGAGCCTATTCAGAATTCTACGTCTCGTACTAATCACTGACTCGTACTACTGTTAATTGGTACCCTCTCTTGTTCATAAAATACTAATCAAAGAGTACAGGATTACACTTTAAATTACGTTTTTATGTTGACTGAAGACTAGCGAACAAATTACTGAAATAAAAAGGAGGCAAGCTAGCAACTGAATTTAGCTAAATTGTTCTTGCAACTAATCATTTCAGTAATTAATAGGAACTTAACAGACTTGTTTCAAAGAAGACTTATAGTAGACTCCAACCGTTCAACGCATTAAACATAAAACTGCCGTAATTTTCAATAATTTACATTATATCCTTGTCATTTACTGAGGATATTTCTATGTTTATACGTGAAGTTATTGTACTTAACTTAACAGGAAGGTTTTCGATCAATGTTATTGGTAGTTTAATCTTAAAGATGCAGCTTTCACCTTAAAAATAAAGTCTTCAAATTCTGAACAGGTTTTTGCATACTCATATGATGTGACGTAAAATATATAAATGATGAGAAATTAGTATTTATATTCTAAATTAGTCAAATTAGTCAAAGTTAGACAAAAAATTTATTCCTTTGACAAAGTAGTAATTATGTTCACTAGATTGTTTTTAAATGTTGTTACTTTCTTGTGACTGACAACTAAAAATTCGTCAAGTATTAATCTGTTGTCACTACTATGTAATAACTGTACAGAATTCAAGAAACTTAATAATATCCTCATAAATTAGTTGTTCGGTGACTTGAATACTGAACTCGTACCTCGTGAACTAGTTTCGATTCTTCAAAAGGATTTGCGTTATTAAATAGTAAAATATATTTTCTTTACATTCTTTGCAAATATGTATAAAAAACGTTAACTTGTAATATTGGTTTTCATTTAATTACTTTTTAGATTAATTTAAGTAAGATTCATTAATATTATTTGAAGAATAAATAACTTGTCACTGTACTGAAGTTTTAGAGTCAGAATAGTCTAAAAAACAGCTACGATGGATATGCAACTTTAATATCTTCTAATGGTAACACATTAATTTTTGTATAATAAATATATCGTTCAGTACGACATTGCTTAGTACGTGATGGATCTTCTCTAAATTGTAATGAAACACAAGAGAATAATTGTTGGTCACGTCTCACAATTTATTTAATATATATTTTTTTTTTAATTATAAAATTACCACGTCCGTAAAAGAAGCAGTGCCGGATAGATCCAACATCTAGACTAAGTACTGAATCCCTGTTTAGTATTCTTTATGAATGTTGTGGTCTCACTCTAGAAAACGTGGTCCAGAATAATGAAAACTCTGAATACACAACCAATTTTTTTAGTTGCGTTTTTTTTTATTAAATGATCAACGGAATTATTCTGCTTGATACCCTAGTCACATTTGTATTACAAGTAACATTTATAACGAAATAGGCTACTTCCTAATTCAAACGATTCTGTCAGAAAATTTAGCCTAAATGTAGCTATGACTTATAAAATGTCATTAGTAAGTAAACATATGTGACGCTGGTCGTGGTACTTGTAAAACGAAGTATTAATATAATTCGATGCCCTGTGCTCGTGTGGGTTATTTGTATGGGCGATTTACTCTCGGATTTATACTGTGGAATCCATACCGTCCATTTATCAGGCGGAATTATGAGGGCAAAGTTCGCTGTTCTAAAGCGTCCAAGCGGGGTGTGGGTATTATTATACATGCTAAACATTCCACAGAACTTGCACAAACTGCAGATATCAGTAGTTAAATTTTACAACAGAGTTCACTTATTCAGTTGCTGTCCTTAGAATGTCTGTCTCGTAATGCTTGTTTAAACGTTAACTAGTCATTTAGTTATTGCCACAAGATATATTTTAAACACTCTTTTACAGCACGAACTAACTGATATGCTAATTTAATGATAAAACTAATTTCCAAGTGTGGAAGGCCTTTTCGATAATACAATATTTTTGTTAATAGCAAAATAGTACACACCATAAAAGTAACTTGGAACTAAAATATTGCCAATATATATATATATATATATAGCCAATAGCTTACATTTCTGGAAACCCTGGCAGAAAAGAAAGCTGGGGCTAAGGCAGCCTACCGGAGTCGAACATACGGCTTTTGTCCAGGGAAGAATAGAACCGTTCAAGTGCCGTGACCGCTTGAGAATCGTTGGCCCCTTTCGACAAAACACCGTGATGAAGGTGGACTTGCACGCCTTTCGGAAACATGGGCTGGAAGTACAGTTGCGAAGCTGAATAGCGTTTATTGACTCTGCCGGTCATACGTCTAAGTGGGGACATGCTTTGAAGAACATTCAGGAAATGGAGTTAGATACATTCTATAAATTGATCATATTTTAAGTGAGTAATCGCCTTGGTGTCTCCCTCTCCAGTCGTATTTAACACCTCGGAAATTACTTAATACCTAAACAAATTCGGCGCCCTTCAAACCGGCATCGGAGAAGCTGTCCCCCCCCCAGTTTTGTCCCCCTGGTAAGGTTGTTAGTATAGACTGTTATCTTCTATGGAATAGAAAGCCTTTTCACTATGTCCGTAATACGAGTACTGTCTCACTAACCTTTCTAGAGTCTCGCCTCACGATGAGCTCCTGTACAGATAACCAATACTCCAGCGTGCGTCACCTTCTGCACAACACCATGGAATGGATTTATCTTTGCCGCTGTGACCAATATTCCCTACTAATTAATCATGCTATGGAAGAAATAAAATCAACAACTCTCGAATCTACCAGAACTTACCTTGCCGGACGCCACCAATAGTTGTTGGTCTCCGCTGTCAGAAGACGCACACAAACGGAACCCTTTCGTTCGCACCCAGAACCTGAACTTCGAGTTCTCGGCCGTGTTAGGTATTTGTCCCCTCAGCGTACGCACTATTCTGTCGTACTTCTTCATGGTGATTGTCTTCGTTTTCGTCTGTTCACCGTAAGTTTTCATCACCCACGGCTGGTACTTTTCGTACATCTCGTCTCGCATCTGGACCATGCGGTTGTCGCCTCCATGGTCCCTCTCGTCTTGTCTCTCACAGTTCGGCTTCTCACTCTCCGCTTCGTTGTTGTTCAACAACGTTTTGTAGTTGTTGTTCACGCCCTCGAAATTGTCGTAGTTAAACTGTGGCTCTGGTTTAACGGAATCGCCAGGGAACGGCGAGTCCGTTCTGGACCGTTTATTGTTATTGTCGGGGATATCCTCACATTTTCTTTTTAGGTTTAGCGGGACGCTTTCTGACAGATCCATTGTCAATTTTAATTGAATGACATATTATTAAATTGGTATAAACATTTTTATTATTGCGCGAATATGCATTATGTTAATTACGTTTAATTTGGTCAGTAACTGGGCTCAAAATTGTGTAAACTTGAGTAATATTTTAAAATTTATTATCAGTTTTATTGTGTAATTAATTTTTTAGGTAAGTTATTGTAATTAACCCTACTGATGCTAGTGATAAATAATGAAAATAATTTTAATATGTGTTCTTTTAGGGAGGCAGTTACTTGACAGCTATAAATTGGAAATAATTTTTTAAAACATAATTGTTTAATCTGTTCAAATTAAACCAATGTGTAATTTTATACTGTGTGTGTTTGCGTGTGTGTATTTGTGCGTGTGTTCATCTGGTACGTGTGGGCTTAAAACGTTTATTTGTGATACAAATTTTGTTTCTTAAGTAATAACTTTTATTTAGTAATTTCTTTTTGTTATGTGTATAAAAGTAAATGTCCGTTAATCTAATGATCTAAATAAAAATCTGAGCCTTAACGTTGTTGTAATTTTTAAATTACACCTACTAAATGAAATAAATTTTTATTAACAAAATTTTAGTTTTTAAGATTATTGATTATAACAGAGATTTCATGTTTATTAACGTACGGTAAAAGCGAATTTATTTAAATAATTAATATTATTGTTCAGTTTAAAATTTATTTATTTTCAAATATAAATTATAAATCTGCATGTAATAAAATATTAAAACCGATAACTTTGTTAATTTAAAACAATTTTACTAGTTCGGGGGTGGGAGGGTGCACATTTTGGTGAACTACACGTGAATTGAAATTATTTTTTATTCAGAAGTATAATTGACGTTAGAGGTAATTCATTTAATTTTGAAACGAATTGATTTATTTAGTATAACATTAATTACATTGTGTTTATATATTTTTTTTATGTGATATTCAATATAATACAGGGGCTTAGTAGTTTAAAGTTTTTGAAGTTCGAGATGTAAACTTTTTCGTTAGGCTTGTTTATTTCCTGTTTGTATGTGGTACGGTCATCTTAGCATGTAATATTTGTGAAGTCAAAAATGTATTAAAACGCAATTAGTGCTTTAATGATTCAGTAATATTAATAGGCGCCTGTGTATTTTTAAAAGGGTTCTGTTGTGTACGGTATCAGATGTGTATGCGAGTTGCGGTGGAGAAGGTCTGAAAGAGAAAAAGAGGGAAAGGGAGGCAAAGAGATGGAGAGAGGAAGAAACAGAGGAACGATAAGATTCAGGCGACAGCAATAGAACAAATGAGACACAGAGAAGGACAATGAAGCTGACAGAAACACAAGCCTGAAACAGAGCAAACTTGTGCCGGCGAAGTTATAATTTATATGAATGGCTGGGAAGTCAGTAATGGTACAATGTGTTTCCTATGAAATGTTGCGCGATATGATTTTGTTTATGACGAGAGAAAACTAGAGATTTATAATCGATAGGTTAGGAAGTAGATTTTGTTCTCCACAGGAAAACTAATACTGATTAAATCGAAATTATGCCTTTGATTATTTTCAATGCATTAATTGGTACTAATTGTATTGCTTGTACAAAAGATTAAAATCTTTGTTTATATTAAGAACTTAATATCTTGTATAACGCTTAAATTTAATAACGGTAAAAACAAATATTTACTAGTAAAAATTGCAAATTTTATCGATTTTACTGAAAAATAACTCTTACATTTTTGGCTATTGTTAAACTTTTAGAATAGTTTAAATATGTTTAATTAACTAAAAAGCGAATGATTATTGAAAATGATTTAATACAATTATATGGAACATATATATACATATGCAAAATTAAAAGCTTTAAAAAATATTCAACAATTAATTATGAATATATTATATCAATTATTATAAATCATATTTTTAGATTACGATAATTATAATATTTATTAGTAATGTAAAAGTCATGATATCAGTATTATTTATATCAATGAATTACTTATCTAAAATATATTTTATTATTATAATTTAAGATAGTTAAAATTTTTATAAATTATTTAATATTAAAAGCCAGGTATTTCCATGTAATTTTTAATTACTTAATTTATATGTATAGTTCTAATTGTTTATAGTTTTTTAAAATTATTTTGAGTTTTTATTCAGATTTTTTAAAATTGATTTTTATTTTATTGTTAACCAAAAGTGCCTGTTATAGAGACTGTTGTAATTTAATGTAGAGCCACAATTTAACGTTAAATTCCAACTTAACTTAGAAACAAACAACAGGTGAGCACAAAAAAACAACAGCAGCAACAAACACAATTAACACAAACAGCGAAACACGATTGGTTTCAACAAAACTTGGCACTGATCCGCACTAGAAAACGCACTACTACAGATTCATTACGACTGAATTAAAATTACTTTGAGAATAATATCGACCCTCTTTTTGATATAAACAGGGTATGTGCGATTTCCCCCCACCTCTTGATATCAAGACTGACCGGTAAAGGGTTATTTTACATTGGTCCGGCAAGAGGCTGTAAGATTCTACCCCCCTTGTGTGTACCAAAAGATAAATCGAGAGCTGTGTGAACCACTTAACGTTTGGACTTGTTTCCATTCGCACGTTGGAATTTGATTTAACGTTATTTCAGTCACAACTATAATGAAAATTAAAAATGAAGGGTGGACGTCTTGATTGTGAACAATAATTTATTCATATCACACCACAAACGAAGATGTGGATTGATTCTATATTACTCTTACACGGAATTCTGTAAATGTGGTACCTGTGTTTAACGAAAAAATCACGAATTCTACCAGAGAGCAAGTTCGTTCAACGTTTTGTTTACTTGGTGTATGCGTTTAATCTAGCTTATAAATTTAGCTTCGTTCATATTAAATTAACACTTTTTATGAAAATTTTTCGCGCAATAACGTTCCGGTCCCTTAATTTATACAATATGATGAGATTAAGGTTTTTCAAAATATGTATATTTGTAAGTTGTCACAATTTTTTCAGAGATTGTTCTTTAAAGTTTCTCCTGTATGATTAAGCAAATCTTCTAGACTAAATGTGAATTTTTCCCCTACTTCTGATTAGTTACGAATCCTTGGCATCAGCAGCACCGATATAATGTACTTCGGTGTTCCAGAGTAGTACGTTTTTAATTTGGCACACAAATATATTTATAAGTACATTTGTATTTATAAATATAAATAAATATGTGTGTGAGAGAGTTGCATGTGCAAATTAATACTTCAATATGTTTAGTAGGTAGTTTTCTTAATGATTAATAAAGCTATCTTTTTTTTACTAAAATATAAAACTATTACTTTTACATTATTTATGTATGTTTCGATACATAAAGGATACTAATTGCTCTTTTTTAGATAAATTAGTTTTTAATCGATTTGTTATTTTTCTAAAAACTGAAACAGAGAATCAGACCTACTTAATGCTCTGAATCTCATCAATCCGCCTTCACACGCCCACTACCATCTTTCCACCCAAACGCAAACACATACCCCTCCCCCACACACACACACACAATATTCAAGTGTTAAAGGGTGGCTTTTGTTACAAATAATTATTCGTCTACATTATTTCCTTTCAAAATATAAGGGACTTCTGTTGTTAGTCGAAATCTTTTTCACCAATATTTTCTTTTGAAATTTATTCTAATGATCAGAAATAAAAGTCTGAAATGTTTTGATAGAATTTTAAATTGACTGGAAGCAAAATGTTGAAATTTTCAAATAATATAGTGGAAACAAGAATTGGGTCAAGGGTCTGATGATAATGGCTCTACAATAATCTTTCTGTTCCTTCGTATAATAATCTGTTCAATTTAAATACGAATTTTACCTTTACTTGAAGTATTACTTTGGTAAGAGTTACTTTTTGCTTAGAAAATCTCATGGACAATACTATATGTCTGAGCTCAAATTATTGTGAGGGCAATGTTAGCCTACGAACTGCTGAAAACAGGTTCAACCGTAATTTTTCGTTTGCGTTTGCACGTCAGTAATTTCCATAATGAGACAAAGCACACAACACACATACACACACGCGCACGCGCGCGCGTCTATTTAAAAAAAGCGAGCGAGATTTCTCACCACCTACAGTAACTTTTTTCAAGGTTGCTAACGAGGAACGTCTGGGAGACAATGTTAAACGATGTGTGCAGTAATGTATAATAAAACATTTATAAATCACAAAAGAACATAGCCAGTGGACAGTGTTATCAATCATACTCAGTCACGTCAAGCTTCAAAAATACCATTGGCAAAATATAATTCTTAAAGACTTCTTAACATATAGAAATAGTTACATACATATTATAGAAACGAGCTGACAATATTTGATTGTTCCTCTGGGCAAACGCTTAAATTTTTAAGTTAAATGAGCACACATACACACACAGATACACACATATAATGTAAAACACATATATAGGCCTAATGTGTGTGTGTGTAATTGGTTATCATAAACGTTTCTAAGAGTTTAAACAGAAATATAAATCAGCATTTAAAATCATTACAATCACAAAAAATTATTGAAAAGAAATTTGTTGTTAATGAAATTTATGAGATGAAATAACTACAGAAGTTATTTTTGTTTTGGGTTATTTTACAAACATATAAGTCGGAAGGTTTTAATTTTTAGTCTATTACATTACCTATGTTAGGCAGATTGCCTGTTGGGCTATTCACACGTATTCTCGGACGTCCCAAGGTTCGCTATCATCCCGTTATACCGTAGGTTTCTCGCGAAAATTGCCGATCTCTGCACACCACCGAGAGCAGCTGATCCCCACGGCTTCCACGGTCTATAGTCCACGTTAGTACGACTCTATTTTCCCGTGGGTAAGATCCAAGTCAAGGAGTCGTTGCCTCAGAAGTGAGGACTCGTGAAACAAAATCCCCAGCCCCAGCTACCAAGGAGGATTGTGTTATGTGGCAGCGATTCGATTGTAGCTGTCGGCTGGGCACCTTTCTCTTTTTGATATCCCGTGTCTCCAGCCACGTCATCTATCACCTCCGCCAGTTTGACATGCCGTCTGGATATACTCTAGGAAACGTTGTCTGCGATGTGGCGGTTCGTCGCGGTGCACCTACAGTGTGTGCGTTTTCTCGCGGACGCCAGGACGTGCTCCTTAAATTGTGAGGAGTGGAGTACACCGCCGCGCAACACAGTAAGGTCCTGTCATTCATCGTGCAACCCAGTTTCAATTGATTAGTTAATCGATTATGTTAATTTTTAGGTTTCCCTTCCTTATGGTTATAAATATTTTTAGACTTCTAGCAGATTCCTTATAGACTTCATAGATTCATAGGCTTCCTATCTAGCTGACTATTACCCATTTTTGTAATGCCTGACTTAACTTACTATTTAAATAAGGTTAACATTTTCAGTATTATGACTAATGTTATGTGACTGTGTGATTGGCTTGTAATTTTCAAATTACCTTCGGCAGTTCTAACGTTTTTCATATTCTGACTGAGAATCTGTAATTTATTCTCAATCTGATTGTTAATACTCTCCCCCCCCCCCAGATATATAGGCTACTTAAGAATCTGTTCTCCAGAATAGATGTTTATACAGACATTTAGCCTAAACTGATATTTATATTTTTAAGTATATATAAAACTTTAAAAATTAAAGTTTATCCACATTTATTGTATTTTTGAAAGAAATGTGTCTTAACAAAATAACATATAAAAGTCCGCGTGTTGGAGCATCTACGTACTTTTGAATTCTGTCAACGTATAAAATAGCCTACTATTGTCCAGACACTTAATATCACTAAGTGTAGTTACTTCATAAAAATAACTTATATAGTATAAATAATCATTCTTTTGACAAGGCCAATAGATTTCACTCAAATAAAAGTGACCTGAATTAGTAAATCCTAAATTATTAATTCCTATATCAGTTGAGCTGCGAGACATCCTCCGACTCCGTCTACATGACAATCCTGTTTTCCCATACGTGACCACTCGGATTTTACAAGATAACATGTCGCTGCTCAACGATTCAGCGGTCCAGATATTCAAACCAGTTTCTTTCACAGGCCTATTCTTTTATTTTATTATTAGACTAAACATTTTAACTCGTTTCGATGCCCACTATTCCTTAATGTATCTTTACGACTGCAATCCTTCATTATATGAAAGGACCTCATGTCCCCACTATCGGTGAACGATTCCTATAATATTTGTTGGTCAGGTTTTTAATATAGGCCTACCGAGTTTTCAGATTCGTTATAAGGGTTCTTAATAATTATTAATTTGCTTCTAACATTTTGTTTCTTTGTTCTACAAAAACAAAAAATATAATTAATTCTACTATTTCTGTTAATGCTACAAATATTATTAATGTTAATATTACAACACGTTTACTATTATATCAAACAGCTGAGACCCTTAGTAAATATGTAGAAAAATGTTGAGCATGTTAGAAATTGTTATGTCAGCTGAAAGAGTCTGGGCAGAGTATTAGAGTTGTTTACCTAGCATCGTGGAGTTCGCGTGATAGGCCTAACTAAAATTAATGACACAGGTGGAGGGATATTCACCACAAAGCTATGTAGAACCCTGCCTGGTCATCTTCAAAGTGTGATGTTAAAATAAACAAACGTGGGCGATTTTGTGCGATTTTAGACTACTCTTACGGTAAAGAATATTTTTTATCTGAAACGAAATTAGGCGTAAGGATTTTGGAAAGAAACAAACAAACTATCGTATGTAGTTTTATATATTTCTCTGATGCAAAGCAGAGACAAGGTCTCCAGGTTTGCGTAACGCAGTCTATTAATGGAAAACTGTTCAGACCGACCGTTCAGATATTAAACAACCAAGAAAATTAATTATGATAAGAAACAGCATTTCACATATATAAGATAAAGGGGTGAGAGAGAAGAGAACGTATTTTTTGTTTATAAAAAAGTTGTAACCAATTTGTTTTGTACTTGTTTTGATTCAATTAAACCAGCGCTGTAATGAAACCATTTTTAATTTTCCCGACTGGCCCGAATTGATCTTGGAATCCATTTACTCGTGTCGTAGTTTGTATTCAGAGCTCTATTAATATTCAGAGCCAGGGCGGAGCGGGCGCGCGCGGGGGTATCTGCTTCAACGCCATTGTTTTCCTTTACTCAGCTGGAGTTTGAAACAAACCATAATCCTTTGATATTTCACTCGCTCAGCGCAAACATCACTTTTTGAAGTTCGCCTTCGCCCTTCAACAGAACACCGACCGAGCGTCCGAATAAAGCGAGGCGTATATAATCCGTTGTCACAACTGTCTGATATAAGTTTGTAATACTTCAAGAAGTGTTTAACATTGTTATATAGTTTTTCTTACGGGCGTTCCTTCATTACCTCCACTGTTTAAAAGAGAGTAAACACTAAGAGTACTGCTGTGAATACAAACATGCGTGGATCCATGTTAACTTGCACTATCTCTTAAAAAATAATTTCTCATGTGAACCCAAATTCATCATGTTACTATTTAGAACGTTCCAGAACGAATGGAAATTTATGAATCAATTATTTTTATTTTTGCCAGTAATTAGTTATAAAAGACGTTTGGAGTAAATGATATTAAAGTAATTGAAATTTCAGTCTTAACACTATGCTACACCCGAAACACAGATTGCATTTTAGTGGGCCGTATCAAAAGAAAAATTAACCTTGGAATAGATGTGTAGTGTTGTCCTGAAAATTTGTAAAAGCTAAATAAATGTCCTACAAGAACTCCCTACATAATTGACAGAGTTACTGAATGAACTACAGAAATAGGCATTTTTTTTTAATCCCCATGACATTTAGTTTTTCCACTTAGTATTCTCTTAAAAAATTCTGTTCCACAATTATACGAGATCAAGTTTTATCGTGTAAAATAAGTATGCACCTTACCTTTTAAAACTGTCCATCAGATATGGATTTGCAGAAATTTTGGATGTTTCAGACGGATAGAACAGGTACTGTCACGCCCGTAACAACAAACTAGGCCAGAAAATACGTTCAAATTACTGCATGAGGTTTAAGTTATAATGTTAATGTAAATATTTGTAGAAGGATGTAAGATATATTTTTAGACCATTAGTCCGTTGCACAATACTGGTATTATTTTTATTACTACTCCAGAATATTATATTGAAAATGTAAATATTATATACCTACATAAACTTTACATAGAATTTTCATTACGTGGTAGTGTTATTCACGATGATACTTGGACTTGTCGTCAGGACGAAAAAAAGACCACACCAGAGTCAGTGAAACTATTACCAGCTGAATTGATCTTAAAACAATCATCCATCATCTTTATCGTCACCACCATCATCATCATCATCTCCAAGGTTGATGTGTACCCGTATCAAGTAGACAAAATCTTAATCTGGTCAGTTAAGCGATTCCTTGGACATTCCGGCATATGATTCAGAAAACAACACATACGTAATACAACAATCGTCACAAATACGATAATCAGGCTGCTTTCCAAAAGTCACGACACTTCTTATAAACAACGACTTTACAACGAATAAATCATTAACAAACGATCGATAATATCGTCTCTCTCTCTCTCTCTCTTCCTCACTCTCCCTCTCTCTCTCCCTCTCCCCTTTCAGAACAGGACCTCAACAAGCGTGCGCCTGTAATGTCCTTTCATTGCTCTTGCAGTTATACAGTTCCATTAGCTTTGTTTGTCCTACGTAATTAATCAAAATGAACAACACAAAAATAATAACAACAATAAAAAATGGGCAACATTCACATACATAAATAATAAAATGACAAAGCTAACAAAACTATTTAAAAACACAGATATAAAAATAGCATACAAACTCACAAAAATAATTTACAAAAGCTAAATAACCCTCATAACAAAGATAATACAACAACCAATGTTATATACAAAATTGAATGCCAAGATTGGAATAAATGTTACATAGGACAAACAAAAAGACAACTGAAAAAATGTTATTTTGAACATCTAAACGCATACAAAAAAAAAAAAAAACAGAAATATATAAATCTAATTTGCCCACACATGCAATAACCATGAATTCCCAGACATAACCAACATGACACTAATAAAACACATACCACATAAAGGTACCATGATGAACATTTGGGAAAATTTACAAATATATATATTGTAACGTGTCGTTTCACCAAACATAAAACATAACATACTAACTAGAAGATAATTTACTGACTGTAACACACTATGGCTGAGAATGACCAAAAACCAAGAAGTTAATGATCCCAGGACAAAAGATGTAAATAAATAAGTAATTAATCACACTGTTCAGTACATTTATATATGTTTTTATTTGTGTTAAACTAATTCATTGTAATAAGACAATTTATATTATTATTAAAACTTTATTACTAGTTAAAATGTAAATAAATCTAATTTAACTATGGGGAGGTCTGCGCACCTCAGACCGTTATTTTATTTATCAAGAAAAAATTTTACATAAAAGTGAATTATTTAAGTTTTACAAATATAATAAGATCAAACTATAAATTATAAAAGTGGTATGGTATGACAGTGCTAGAAAGTGAGAATAACAGTGAAATACGGTAAAAAGGAAAAATTGTGTATAATGAAAGTGATTGAACATAATTATAATGAGCATTGAAGAAATATATAATCTATATGAAACAGGTATATAACCCATATAGTGAAATCAAACAAAGTAAATAATTTAAAAGATAGAAACTCTTACGTTAAAAAACTTATAATAATATAGTTACGAAGGAAAAATAAAGTAAAGGTCAACAGAATATTATTAATTAGAAATGGTACACCATACCTGTGACCCATAAAAAATATAGCCATGGCCTTTAACTAAAGAAATTAATGTTTTGAGTGGAAGAAGATTATTGTTAAAAATTGTGAATTGCAAGCCAGAACGTTTAAGATAAATGACTGCTGAGTTGATGGAAATTGAAGATCAATAAAAGCTGAGATGACCAGGAAAACCAACCCATGACCTAGAGGAATGATGTTTTGACAGAGAGAGACCAAAAAACCAGGTGTCCAGGAGCAGAATCAACGAATAAATCCACTGGGAAAACTGCAAAGTTGGTGAGATCATACCACAAAAACAATAATAAAAGAAACAATAAAAAAATAAATAAATAAAATAATTGTGAATTACTTTAGTACACTATTATGAAAATAGTCGTTAATCATAAGAGTTTTTTGTTATAGTTTCTAGTTGTTTAAAAGAACCCACAAACATTCAACAGACATTAACAACATTATATTACCAAGTCTCATGCATAAAAATTATATTGTCTGTTCTATGTGTAAATTGTACCAGACTTTAACGATACTTGTATGTTAACCCTGAGATTCAGATAAATAATCCTCTATTTAAAAACAAAACAGATTTTTTTTATTTAGTTACAAATCAACTTCAGAGATACTAATTATTTTAATGTTACATATTGGTGATCCCAACACAGGGCTGAACAAAATAAAAGTATCAACGACGAACGAATAGGAAGGTATTAACTGAATATTACATTTTGACGCTCAAAAGTGGGGCCTTCCACATTCACAGAATACATAAGGAGGATTATATTTATTGAATATTACATTTGGCGAACCCAACAGTGGGGCTAACGTCAAAAAACTGAATATTACAATATATACCACAAAACAAACTAATACCTGAACAAATACAAATTAGTACAAAACATGACACAATTTTCAAAGCACTCAACATCGATAATACACAAAATACTAATATATACACCACAATAATACCAATTTAAAGTGCCAAAGGCCAACAGAATACCACAACAGCAACCAACCAACACACAAGTAACAAAAGACTCAAAAGTACTAAAACTGTAAAACTAGTAAAACTTTTCATAAGACTCAAAACTAGTAAGGCTGAGGATGGGAACACGAAGCGTCCCGAAACATGTCCCAGATAAGGAAAATACATCTTGAGGTAAAATCATATAAATATTAAATATGATTTTATTATATATTAAATATGTTATATATTAAATATATATATACAGTACAATGTATAACATTCATATCTTCCCACGTTATTCTGTGTATTATTTATTATTAATAATAAATAAGACTTGTTTCCACATGAATGTATTATATATTTCTTTGTTATTTACAATATTTCAATAGATTGAAGTATCATCATCAGAATATATACAAATTAATAAAATGTTTGAGATCAGTTGTTATTAACAGCTGTTTTATATGTAGACTAAATTTATTGTATGTTTTTTATATGTATATAAAATATGTTATTTAAATTAATGTAGAAATAGCCTATAATATAAATATTTATTATTTAATTAAATTAGTAATTTTAAAAATACTGCTGTTTTTGGTATTCATTTGGACTTGTTCAGGTATTAATTTATTACTTATTTTATGTTTAAATATTTCCAGATTTTTTTCATAAGGTCATTTTTGGAAATATTAAAAATAAATTTATAAATAATAATGCAACCACAGTCAAGGTTGATAAAAGTAGTATTTCTGTAATTACAGGTGATCAAATATTAGAAAATAAAACATTAAATTTCATAAATTCAAATAACTGTATAAAATTAAATAAAGATTCAACTAATAAATATCAAAAACAAATTGATAACATAATAAAAAACAACTTAAATATGTTTCTTGAAGACAATAAATAATAATGGACAGTCCTTACTTCCCTAATTTAAACACCCACATACATTAAACTTAATCTACATATAGGCCTACAACAGCTGTTATCAACACGTGATTTTAAAAATGTTATTAATTTGCATATATTCTGGTGGTGATGGTTAAAGTTATTGAAACATTGCAAATTTACAAAAAAATCTATAATACAGTCTTCTAAAAGCAAGTCAATTATATATATCTTATAAAATATACAACATTGTTCCCAACAAAATTATACTTATTAAAATCTTTATCCTGACCGAATGTAGACTAATTGGTATCGTATCCATCATCCACATATATTTGTAGACTCTACTTCATTGTATTTTATTTTAATTAAAGTATTTTTTTTCAAAATGCAAGCACAAAGTTTATCCATTTCGTTTTGTACAATTTTTTTTGAAGACTAATTGTCTAACATTATCAAAACTTAATATATTTTTGACACATTTTTTGTGTGTAGTTTGATATTATTGATATAAATTATTAAAAAAATATAAGCAAAATATATATTTTATATTATTAAAATTTTATAATATTATTAATAATTTTTATTTGAATTTTATATATACATACATATACATACTCACACACACACAATAAGTATACGTAAATACAAACACAAAATTAAGTTAATACTTATTCATATTTTTAGTAACGTTAAAGAATTAATACTCTAATGCAACTGACATATGCAAATCAATAAAGTAATAGCTTTACATTTACGAAAACTAATTTTAAAAACTAAAAGTATCTGTTAATGTATCGATTATGATCTCCCTTTTAAGTTTTGAAAAGGTGCTGTGAGAAAATTCAGTGAAAGGCGCAGCTGTTTTCCTTTAGCAGAATTTAATTAACCTTCCTAATGAGAATTAAATTACAATTTCTGTAGCATCGTCATCTGATTACTTCAAGTTATTAATTTATTTGTGTGCTGCGTGGGGCCTGAATTTATTAAATCCTAAACTTCCAGATTTTACGAAGCTCAATGTAAACTTTCATTTTAGTGAATCTGAGGCAAAACTTGTTTTTCTTCTAACATGTTTGCTATACCAGATTTAACGAACCGACTATGAGTGTGCCATATAATTATTACATTTTAGGCCTATACGATTTAATTATTTTATTTTCTGCGCTAAAACTGTCCTATTTCAAAAACTGAAAAACGAGTGAAAACATCCTGAAATCAGCCCCATTAAAATAACATTAATATTAAAATATTGAATGGGACACAATAAAAATACGCGTTATTGAAACATTGTTAAAAGATATTGACTGAATTGATTTTCCTACATTTCATATTTCAAACGTAAAACCTAATAGTGTGTAATAATCCTGTGTGTATATATAAAAAAGAGTTACTACTATAATAGCGTGCACAGCCTAAAAAAAGTAAAATAAAACGACCCAAAAATTAAGAGATTAACAAAATCTGTCAACATTTTCAACCCTCAGGGGGGTCCAGTCCCGTTCGTTCCCCCCCGCTATAGTCAATAAAGAGTAAAAGGGCATTTAACTTAATTTGTGTAAAACTAGTTGAAGACGCCTTCATTTATGGAAATATAATGTTTATACAAATTGCACCACAATAATTCTCTAGTTCACAATTAATCACTTTTTAAGAATTTTATAACAGCTGCTACAGTCAGTGAAGTGTAAAAGGTCACTTGCGTAAACAAGTTGAAAATGCCCTCATTAATGGAAGGGTAATTTACGGAAATGGCACTACAATAGTGCCCGAGTACACAAGTCTTAGCTTTTTCAAGAATTTTGTGAAAAACTTTGTAATGAGTGAAAATATCGTCGGTCAGAGAACGCAAATTCTCACGGCCGGAGTTGTGATTAGATTATTGTCCACGCAGTTAGGCCTTGGTCAGACGTTTCGGCCATGCCAACGACTGCCATCATCAGTGAAGCGGAAACTAAGGCTTAAACACTAATTTAAGGACGATTAGAGAACTTAGTACTTAGCGGGTACTAATTAAAACTTTATTTCCCGCTTCACTGACGATGGTCGTCGTTGGCACGGCCGAATCGTCTGACGTTATACGTGAAATTTGTGGATCACGTCCTAACAGTTCGGACAATAATCTCAATCACACTGATATCGAAACTGCTGTATTCGCAAGACGTGTGTCCGTTCGTTTTTCTTCTTCTAAGGGTAAGAAAGGGTAACGTTTCACGACTACGTTAGATACGAAAGAAAAGCCGTTGATCGATGATTTTAACGCTATACCGAAACGCTCACCCAGAAATATTTCGAAGACTGAAAAAATAAGTTGACATTATTGTGATACATCTGACGGACAATATTTTCAAGCGGGCCATACAAATATAGATGAATAAAGCTATAACTTTTCAAGTAAACAAAAATAACATGGGTTTTCTGATCAATCCTCGTATACATCTTCTACAAACATGTATTGCACAGATCTGCATTCGCTGGCGAACGTTTACTTGTTGAGTGGCGAGCAAGTTAAATACCACCTTTTTACCTAAATTTTAGTTAAACGTTGTTTTATTTTTAAACGTCTTAAATTAAATTTTTCTAAAAAAGTAGGCAAAACTTAGTAGCAGTCCAGAAATCGTGTTTTCGCCAGCGGGGAATAACTAATGGGTTTTATTAAGGTCTTAATTAACATTGTATTTTTCTTGTTACTAGAAATTTCATTAAGAACCTTACGTGTCCTCAGAAATAATTAGCCCAAGGTATTGTCTAACGTCGTTATTTCATTATTTTTAATGAAACTATTTCCAGCCGTAGAAACCAGTGGGCGTTGCCATAACGGAATATGACGGGTGGCGTTATTAAATGAACGTCTGTAACGATTTGAGTTTATTTAATTCAAGAAATAAGTCCTGTTTATTTGTTGATTCGATTCCTAAACTTATTTTTTTAAACATAACAAATTAAAAAATTATTCTCACGCTTCCTGATTTGTTTTAACTAACTCCTGGCTTCAGTAGAATATAATAATTATTTTTACATTATTTTTATTAATTATATGCACACACACGCACACACACACACGCACACACGCACTTTCCGGCCAAATATTCTTTCAAATGAAGGTCTCTGGAGGAGGACAAACGAGGAACTCATTGCCACCCAGATCAATAGGAGAAAATGGTGGTGAATTGGGCATACCTTGTGGAAGAACCAAAATGCAATTGAGCGACAAGCCCTCTTTTGGAACCCTCAGGGAAGAAGAAGACGAGGAAGACCAAGAGTCTGGTGGAGGAGAATTGTCGAGATGGGAGCAGAAAAGGAGGGGAAATGGGAAATCCTTTGGAGAGCTCAGAGTCCTCGCCCAAAATAGAGTCCGCTGGCGTAGCTCGTCAAGGCCCTGTGCTCTGCAGAGAGCGACAGGAATTTATGTGTGTGTGTGTGTGTGTGTGTGTGTGTGTGTGTGTGTGTGTGTGTGTGTGTGTGTGTGTGTGTGTGTGTGTGTGTGTGTGTGTGTGTGTGTGTGATTGGTAAGTTGTAGGCCTACTTACTTTGCTGTCGGCTGAACGGACTGTGATTGCTTTTTTGCTCATACTTTTCACCAAAACGTTTGTAAATCTTCTCTGGTGTCTTCCTAAAGAATGTGAAAAAAATTCGTGAATTACAAAATATACAATTAGATAAAGAAAAACATTTAAAATCAGAACACTAACATTTGGCTGCCTAGTACTGACACTGGTAATAAAACAGGACACTAAAAACTACTGGGCTATTGGGTCGTGGTCGTTTGCTATTGATGATTATTGTAACATAATTTTTCTCTGACGTTTCGGCTACCCACCGGAGACCTTCTTCAGTGTCAAAACTATTCGAGAAGGGATTGTAGACCGAAGGGTGACAGCCTTTGTAGTGTACACAGTACTTTTGTAGTCTATATTTTGATATCATCTGGATAACTGTGAAGGAAAGAACAAAAGATAAAACAAAATTTCCACACAGCTGATATTCTCTAGATGAGTACACGACAATGCAAGCCGTACTTAAAAGGTGGAGTCACAAACAGCAGTAAAAAAAATATCGGTATTGAGAACCATACATGACTTCCATGTTCAAATATTTATATTAAAAATCATTTTCGAAATGAAATATTTCCATACAAACTACTTTTTTCTTCAGCCATAACCACAGTACTGTGGTCACTATCGTATACCACCTCACGTTAGCGCAATCGATTTTCACTGATGGTTGCAGTCGATGACACTGCCGAAACGTCTGGTTTTGCGGAAAACATTGGACTACGGCCATACAGCCTGGGAAGGAATTTTAACAACAAACTACTTCTTTGTTGCCAATAACGTAGTGTGACGATTTTATTAATAAAAAAATATGTTAATTAATTAAGTTGATAATGTATAGGCTGAGAAATTTTAATTGTTAATAAAATCTCACATTTTAAACTAAATCTTATTGCAATCATTGAATAATAATAATATTTAATATAAAGTCTAATAATAAATTAAAAGGGAATACAATTGTACAGAAAGGGTAAAGCTTGTTAATTAATCCTGCAGAAACAGGCGCTAACCAGAATCAACTTGTTTTCTGACCCCTAAATAAACTAAGTATTATGGTAAATTTGTTATTATTTAAATAATTAAATAAGACCACTGTTACATACTTTGATAACCTCTGTAACTAAGAATATCTCTAGTTAATAATTTAATCAAACTTTAGTCCTTTAATTAAATTAGAAACACGGAACTACTTTTATGTTGCCTAGTATTTGTCTTGAGATTACTACTCTCCCCCTTAACTATTTCTGCCACTTGCAATGGAGCGCTCACGCCGTAAGCAGCGTAAAGCGTTGTTTCGCTACGTATATATAAAAATGTGAAAGGCTTGATTCAATGACTATTTAAATAAGTAAATTTGTGCGGTGATGACATCTCTCTCTATTATCAAATAACAAACTATGTAATTTGTACAGTACTACAAACAAGAAGGTGATATTCAACTAATCTATAATCATGTGAAGTGTATAACAGTGAAACAAACTTTCTGTTTATTTATTCTAACTACAAGAATTACTAAGAATTACTACAGTCGCCTGAGATGAGTGTACCGCCCCCGGAATGATTTGACATACTTCAGGAACTTCACCGTCACAGGATGGTAAGGTAACGACAGACCTTCAGGAAACACCGGAGGACCGAAGAACCTATTCAGCAGCAACTTCAGGAAACACACAGGTGACATGGAGGCTTGTCTTCCATGGTTAAGAGTTACAAAAATTATAAGCCACAAAAGACAATTTAACGTATCATATTAAAGACTTTAAAACTTCTGTTTTAAATGTAATAACATTAAAGACTTTAAAAGACAGACATTATATGTAACATGTAGTCTGAAATCTAATAACACTGGTTATAGCAAAAGAGTAAAACTTTAAACTAGAAGTTTTGTTGTTTTAAAAGCTTAATAAAAAACATTCTTCAAATGGTTAAATTTTCAATATTGTATATGGCAAGGTGACCATTATTCATTTAATATATTCAATCCCGGATTCGTGGAATAAATAAAATAGATGTACATCATATTTTGAGGCCCCTTTGTAAAGGAGTAATATATATATATATATAATCATATAGTAAACTATATTGTTTGAGAACTTTCAATAGAGAACTTAATCACCAAATGTAATAAAGAGATGTCATCTGAGTACCGAGTAAACTGAGTGCATAAATCAACAGTCTCCCCTTCCTAATATCCTGCTATAAGAATTGTTTTATTTGTTGTGATTATTTTCAGCTTGTCACAACTAAGGCAGCCTGTATAATTGGCAGATCCAATTATTGCGGGTTCCCTAAGTTATAACACAAGAGAAGATGTTATAAATTGCGCCACTCTGCTCAATTGCTGTTGTTTTGCTTAATTGCTGTTGTTTAATAATTAATTGTGTACAGAGTGTCACAAATAAATTGCGGCACTCTGCTCTATTTTGCTAATTTTGCGTAAGAGAAAAGAAAGAAGTAATTGTGTCCCGATATCCCACACACACAAGCTGTTGATCTATTCACTCATGTATTTTAAAATGTGTCAGAATTTTAAATAAAATAAAAATAATAATTAATATTATAGTAATATAGTATAGGTAACTTTATTTGTAAATATAATACGTGTAAAGTAATATTAACATATAATCCCATGTAAACAAACCATGTAGGTACTTGTTAAAAGTCTCATTCATCAACGTGTCACCTTCTCGACAAACTCGGACATGTAAGTTTCCTGTTGCCGATTGTTTAAAACTGTCATAGTTGGTCTCCCCCAAGTTGAGTTAGACAATAAGTCACCCTCCTTGTGTGGTCTATTGTTATAAGAAGCGTGTATTTTCCTGTGTTTAGTAACCGAAGATTCCCCCTTGTGGCGTACGCATATTCATGCCTGTGTGAAATTTCTCTCTCTCTCTCAATGTAAAACGATAAAGGTTGTCATAACATTTTAAGTGTTTATTTGTAAAAAAAAGGAGTAAGAATATGATTGATTTATATTTTTATATTTTTGTGTAAAAAAAAAAAGGAAGCGTTGTATAGCATTTAATGCAAATAGTAGAATAATTAGTTATAGCCATCACGTTACGAAAATGGCTGAATTTAATCCTGATCTATTATTAAAAGATGAGCTATGCTACGAAGCACTTTTACGAGGTCTAAAACACGTGAATGTAACCGTGTCGGAATTACGAAAATCATTACGCCAAACCGGATCAGATACACCCTCGCAGTTAGATAGATTGCGTGAACTCGATTATGACGGCGAACGAGAAACCTGTTATGCGAAATATAGGGAACTGATAGTATTATCTCAGAACCTTCAGGACAAAAAATCACCTACGGAAATTTTGCGCGTTACGCAACGTATAGAACATTTAACCCGCCGGTTAAATAATTTATTAAGCTGGCCCGACGTCACCGTGATCCCCGCCGATGTGCAGAAATTTGCGGATGAGGCATTAAGCCAATTACCCATAATTATCAACGACTTACGACGAAAATCAGACTCATCGAGAATGGAGGAAATTGAGCACTACTTACAAAAATTATATATCTCCCCAGTTCAATCCCCTACTTTAGAACACCCTCTCTCCACCTCGAACCCCGAATCACCCACCGTATCGAAGATACAACAGAGTCATGAACAATTACCTAGTAGAGAATTAAATACCCAAACTATGTTAGAACCCCCACCTCCTAATGTTCAGCATACTAGCACTAGTAAATATGCGATTACAAATCCTAATGCAAACACAAATCCTTCGAAAGGTATACCTAACGTATATTTTAATGTAGACCTCTACGGAAAGATTTCCCACCCAGTAGAGAAAATAATTAATGAAATTCCTTACACCGATGGCTTAAGTATCACGACTCTATTGACTTTTATCAGATATCTACTGCAAATAAAAGATCTACAACAATTGAGCGATTGGCAAATACAGCAGGTCATCTTACCCAAATGTAAACCACCCTTACGAGATCGTGTGCTAGAATCATTAAACTCGACTCTTCCGGTAGAAGAACTTCATACAAATATAATCAAATATTTTATCCCCACGGTAATATATGAGGAGATCAAAAGAAATACCGTACTTCGAGTACAAAGAGCTCAAGAAAGACTGGCCCACTATATAGCAGACATCAGAGAATCTTCACGTCTACTGCAAGTCGACTGGACTGAAAAACAATTGGTCGATACTATATTGGTAGGCTTATCTCCTGAAGAACGCTCCCGTTTAGCACTAATAAGTAGACCCCTTACTTTCGCTGACCTTGAACAATGTAGTGTGCACTCTTCAAATGTGTGGTATGCAGATCAGCATCGACATGCACCGGTATCCACAACACCACATAGAAAGGAAACGCAAGCCCTATCCTCAGATACAAGAAGTCTACGAGAACGACGACCATTTCGGCGACCAACCTATGTTCATGGCCATGGTAAGTCCAAGGAGCCACCACCTCGACACGAAACCAGTGAGACCCCGCGTAAAGAATATATATGCTATAACTGCGGAAAACCTGGACACCTCAGTAGAAACTGTAAACGGAAACAGTACAATCAGAAAACTCATTATCCAAAAAACATGTAAGGCAGGGAGATCCGAAACCCTGTGTCTTCCGCAGCATCGTGAAAACAGGTAAACCCCTGAGAGACCACAAATTAAAACAAAATAATAATAATAGTAACAAAAGAAAATTAGACCCCTATGTTAGGAAATTTATCGATAAATGTAACTCTATTAGTAAATGTGATTACAATAGGTGTGAATTACCGTATATACAAGTTGACATTGGTGTTACATCCACCCTCGGATTAATTGATTCCGGATCCACGCGAAGTTTAATTAGTCAAGAGCTAGCCAATCAATTATTTAAACACAATTTAGTTAAACGCAGTCAATCAGTAAATATTAGATGCGCTACAGCTAATAAACAAGACTTAATGATAAAACTTATCATCACGTTTAAAGTAAAAATTAAAAATCTAACGTGGTATTTTCCAATGTTGGTATGCGACGAATTAGGACCCGAGTTAATATTGGGAGCTGATTTTATCAGTAAAACAGGAATAATTTTAGACATTCACGAGAAGCTATTTTACTTTGGATTCGATCGTTCACGGAAATATAACTTGCATGATAATGCAAATAACAGAGAAAGTACTAGCACCACTTCTACACATATAAAGCATCACGAATCTGAATTAAGTCATCTGGAAAGTAAAGATAGACGGAACATACAGACTTTAATAAAACAATTCTCCAACGTCCTCACCCCAAAGTTAGGACTGACGGATCTGATAGAGTACAAAATAAATTTGAGCGCAACAAAGTAATACGTTTAGCCCCATACAAATTATCACCTCCTAAAATGGAAGTAATGAGGAACCAAATTAATAAATTGTTAGAACAAGGAGTCATCGAACCCTCTACGTCATCTTATTCATCACCCGCGTTTTTAGTACCCAAAAGTAACGACAAACATAGATTAGTTGTGGACTACAGACAACTAAATAAACGGATAGAATTTGAATCTATACCACTTCCCGACATCCACAGTGCATTTCATTATTTTACGAAAGCAAAAATCTTTACCATTATGGATTTAAATCAGGCATTTCATCAGATACCCCTTTCGGAAGAATCAAAACGTCTTACAGCATTTGCCGTCCCTTTCAACCTGTACCAATTTACAAGGGTACCTTTTGGTATATCCCAAGGTAGTTCTGGATGTAGCAGATTATTAGAAAAGTTATTTCATGACATAAAATTTAAATATGTGTATCACTACTTAGATGACATTGTTATCTACAGCGAGTCAATTGAGCAACATCTTAATCATCTACGTGAAGTACTAACCCGATTGGAGAAAGCTGGATTAACAGTAAATCCCAATAAAGTAAATTTTGCTGTGACACAATTCTCATTTTTAGGTCACATCGTAAAAGCCAACGGAAAGGTAAGCATAGACCCAGAGCGAACCCGTGCCATCAGAGAATTTTTACCGCCGCGGGATGCGAAAGGAATAGCCCGATTTTTAGGAATGATAAATTATTTCCATAAGTATATCCCACACCTAGCCGAAATTGCAGCACCGCTAAATACCTTAAGAAAGAAGGGAATTAAATTTGAATGGAATGAGCAACACCAAACCGCATTCGAGAAATTAAAAGAAAGCATAATATCACCCCCCGTACTACAATTAGCCGACTTTACAAAACCCTTTGTAGTGCAGACAGACAGTTCTAGTGTCGCCCTAGGTGCAGTAATGTATCAGGAAGTAGATAACTCAAGGTTACCTATTAGTTACGCTTCTCGCACCCTGACTGAGCAAGAAAAGAAATACTCCGCATACGAATTAGAATGTTTAGCTATAGTTTTCGCTTTTGAGAAGTTCAAACCATTTTTAGAACATAAGGAGTTTTTATTAGAAACAGATAATCAAGCGTTATCTTGGCTACTAAATCACCCAAAACAGTTAGGTCGTATCGGAAGATGGGTATTAAGATTAAATTGTTTTAAATTCAAAGTACAACATATTAGAGGCACCCAAAACGTAGTTGCCGATACCCTGTCACGTATGTTCCAGCCGAGTAGTAATACTTACGAAAACAAGAGTAGAGAAACGCCGATTATTAACACTTTAATTACCGAATTTCCTCTTGCATTTACGGATTTAGCCCAGTATCAACTACAAGACCCACGTTTGAGTCCAATTATTGAACAACTTGAAAAAGGAAATAAGTCAGAGAAATACATATTAAGTAGGAGAGTATTATGTTGTAGAATAGCGAACGGAAAATATCTACGGATAATCGCCCCTGATATTATTAAACCTATGCTGATGGAATATTATCACTCTTCCACCATTGGAGCACATATGGGAATAAATAAAACCGTACACCGAATTCGTAAAGAATATCACTGGGAAAATATGAACAGTGAGATCGCCAATTTTGTGAAAAGGTGTAAGTTGTGTGCACTCAGAAAACCAGCGAGAAACAGCCAAATAAGTCAATTAATCTCAGAGATTCCTGCTACCCCGTTCTCCAAAATTTATTTAGACTTTTCAGGACCCTACCCGCGTTCTAAATCAGGAAATACAATGTTATTAATTTGTGTAGACTCTTTTAGCAAATTCGTCTGGATGTACCCCATGAGGCGAGCCTTAGCTACAACCACAGTAAGTATTTTACAGCATAGATTATTTAAAGAATTCGGTATTCCTGTCCATCTAGTGTCGGATAACGGACCACAGTTTAAGTCCAAGGAATTCAGGAACATGTGTTTCAAACTAGGTATAGACCACATTACCACTACAGAGTATCGTCCGCAAGGTAATATAGCTGAGAGGTATTTGCGAAACCTAAAATCTGCTTTAATAGCCTACCATGCTAACGACCATACTTCTTGGGACCAGAACCTATCCTGGATACAGTTCGCCTTTAATTCTGCATATCATGAAGGACATAAGTCTACCCCATTCGAATTATTGTTCAAGTATAAACCTAACCACCCATTATCCACTAAGTGGAAAATACATGAATAGTTACCCCTTGAAATTAGGGATAAAAATATAAGAAAAATATGGAATGAAGCGCGCGCTAATTTACGAACAAACTTAGCGAAATCAAGGAAATATCACGAGCGAAATAATAATAATAATGAAGTAAAGTACCAAATCGGTAACTTAGTTATGTGTAAAACACATCCTACGAGTAGTGCAATCGATAAGACCACTTCCAAGCTATCATACCGATGGTGCGGTCCTTATCAAATTCACAAATATTTAACTCCAGTAACCGTAGCACTGCATGAACCCTCTACTCAAAAATATGTACGACGGACACATATTTCGCAGATAAAACATTATCACGAAGAAGGAAATGGTAGAGTGCAAGTTAAATAAATGTAAAAAAAAAGAAAGGAATATGTTTTGTACTCAACTGCAAAGGAGTACTTGAGTAACATTTAGCTAGCTAATCGTATAAATAGGTACGAGGCCTGATCAACCTTGAATCCTATTCTTCGAAAGTAGAGCAAAGTAAGAAGTCAGCTGACATCAAATATGAGAAATAATTAAGTAACAAATTACTTAATGAGTAATTCTATAACTAGAATAACTCCCAACTAAAGAAAAACCCGGTAGTAGTCATAAGGAGTAGAGTTAAGAAAATTTAGAATGTTAACAATATGTTTTATAATGTGTGAATTTTATGTAGTATTAGAATTAGTCTGTAAAGTATGATATGTAGATAGTAAGAATAAGCAAGTCGAGACTGACTTGTGCAACTCGTAATTACATACAGAGAAAAACGGATGAGAGAAATTACACACGGAAATCCCCAAACATACTCTCGGTACATTCCTGAACAAATAAACCGGAGTCTGTGGCTTAAGCGGCGGAGTATGTGACGATTTTATTAATAAAAAAATATGTTAAATAATTAAGTTGATAATGTATAGGCTGAGAAATTTTAATTGTTAATAAAATCTCACATTTTAAACTAAATCTTATTGCAATCATTGAATAATAATAATATTTAATATAAAGTCTAATAATAAATTAAAAGGGAATACAATTGTACAGAAAGGGTAAAGCTTGTTAATTAATCCTGCAGAAACAGGCGCTAACCAGAATCAACTTGTTTTCTGACCCCTAAATAAACTAAGTATTATGGTAAATTTGTTATTATTTAAATAATTAAATAAGACCACTGTTACATACTTTGATAACCTCTGTAACTAAGAATATCTCTAGTTAATAATTTAATCAAACTTTAGTCCTTTAATTAAATTAGAAACACGGAACTACTTTTATGTTGCCTAGTATTTGTCTTGAGATTACTACTCTCCCCCTTAACTATTTCTGCCACTTGCAATGGAGCGCTCACGCCGTAAGCAGCGTAAAGCGTTGTTTCGCTACGTATATATAAAAATGTGAAAGGCTTGATTCAATGACTATTTAAATAAGTAAATTTGTGCGGTGATGACATCTCTCTCTATTATCAAATAACAAACTATGTAATTTGTACAGTACTACAAACAAGAAGGTGATATTCAACTAATCTATAATCATGTGAAGTGTATAACAGTGAAACAAACTTTCTGTTTATTTATTCTAACTACAAGAATTACTAAGAATTACTACAGTCGCCTGAGATGAGTGTACCGCCCCCGGAATGATTTGACATACTTCAGGAACTTCACCGTCACAGGATGGTAAGGTAACGACAGACCTTCAGGAAACACCGGAGGACCGAAGAACCTATTCAGCAGCAACTTCAGGAAACACACAGGTGACATGGAGGCTTGTCTTCCATGGTTAAGAGTTACAAAAATTATAAGCCACAAAAGACAATTTAACGTATCATATTAAAGACTTTAAAACTTCTGTTTTAAATGTAATAACATTAAAGACTTTAAAAGACAGACATTATATGTAACATGTAGTCTGAAATCTAATAACACTGGTTATAGCAAAAGAGTAAAACTTTAAACTAGAAGTTTTGTTGTTTTAAAAGCTTAATAAAAAACATTCTTCAAATGGTTAAATTTTCAATATTGTATATGGCAAGGTGACCATTATTCATTTAATATATTCAATCCCGGATCCGTGGAATAAATAAAATAGATGTACATCATATTTTGAGGCCCCTTTGTAAAGGAGTAATATATATATATATATAATCATATAGTAAACTATATTGTTTGAGAACTTTCAATAGAGAACTTAATCACCAAATGTAATAAAGAGATGTCATCTGAGTACCGAGTAAACTGAGTGCATAAATCAACAGTCTCCCCTTCCTAATATCCTGCTATAAGAATTGTTTTATTTGTTGTGATTATTTTCAGCTCGTCACAACTAAGGCAGCCTGTATAATTGGCAGATCCAATTATTGCGGGTTCCCTAAGTTATAACACAAGAGAAGATGTTATAGTAGTACATATATAAAAAATTATCCCTCCCCTTCAACTATCATTTTCATTTATAGAAATTATCCATCCTCCTTCAACTACCCTTTTCATTTATAGATATTTCATCTACCTTTCTACAGTGGATTATTATGACCTTCTTTTCAGGATACTTTATTTATCAAAAATAAGTACTCTACTCTTGTTAAAACATAAAATGTTGCTGGTAAACTACCCCTTCCCCTTAACCGAACTTCACAAAAAACAATAGGCCTTGAGTCCTCTACAACTCAGGGACATACGCAAAAAATTATTTGATTCTGTTTGAATTTGCGGCAGTTATCGTTCGCCATAGAAAAAATTCTACACACACACAGACACTTTTCGGAAAATGACTTTTCTTCCTGTTTTGAGGGTAGTACAGTTAGAATCAGCCTTTATCTCGAACACCATTTTTTTCGACACCACCATACTTCCATTTCCTTATGGAACATGGAAGTAAAAAAATAGGGTATATTTGACATGAAGTAAAATGACACAGTAAATATATCGTATGTTATGAAGGGATATGGACTATTGGAGGGTCCACGATTCCGTTTAGTAAATGAGAAAAAATAGAGGTAAAAAGACAGTGTTGCCAAATTGGAGAAGATGTGACAAACAGGTGTGACAAAGATGTATTAACAGCTGAGACAGGAAGGAAAATAAATCTAATTCAACAGTTGATTAAAAGAAAACGAAATTTTAAGGAGGCACGGGGTGATCACTTGTTGGGAATATACACCTTAACCATTAGGTGAGGGCACCTAAGTCTCTCGTGTTGGGTAAAATTAAGCCCCTCTCCAAAGCTCTTGAGCTTATGATCTTGATCGCCGCAGACACACACTCACACACACACACACACACTATTGGACGCTTGCGTTTTTCCATAGAAACAAATAACAGAATATTTATTTATTTGATATTATCTTGGTCTTGTGAAAAAAAAGGCGTCTTTCATGCACAAGTCGTTGCACGTAGACACTTTCACTGATCATATTGCGAGGTGCGTTTGGAGGTATAGAATATAACAGCAGCTGCTTCTTAATCCTTAATCACAAACGTCTACTTGTTGATTGAGTATCATCTCTTCCACCACATTCTATTTCCGAAGACTCGTCTCAACATGATTTGCAGCTTTCCAACTTTCTGTAGGTAACGGAACCTCTGTTTTCCCCGTTAATCCGATAAAAAAAGGAATATTGGAATCCCTAGGGTCACGGTGAGAAAACAACAATACATTATGTCAAGACTTATGGTGCAGGAAGAGACAAGAGGAGAGACAGATCTGTTGGGTTCAGCAACTGGCTCGGATTAAGTTCCGGTCAACAATTCTGAGTTGTTACAAAGAACAAAGCGAAGTCTATAAAGATTTCCAACCTTCGAAAGGAAATAGAGTCCTAAGAAGAACACAAAGATTCCGTGAATCGGCTTGTGCTTCGCCAAAGAAGATCGCATGGCAATGTTCACTGAATAATAAAGAATTATATTGCATTTTACTTATTCAGTGAAAAAAATTTAAAGTACATTGAGACCGCTGGGGTTTAGTTTATTGTTCAAAACAGACTGTATACTCTGTAAACATCTCAAAATAATTGAAAAATCCTTCGTTACGTTAATTAATGAGTCAGTGAGTGGTTATGTCCTTTTACTAACCGTAGTCTATAGCAGCGAGTTGGTTTCTTTTTTCTGAACAATAATATACTGAACAATACGTAATATAGGCATACCAGTTACACGACTAATTATGTGGCCTTATGACTGCTCATCGTTGCTGATTAAATAAGTGGTCTTATAGTTGCTGTAATAAACCAATAGGTGTTATGAAGAAACGTAAGCCTATAATTTTCCCATAAAAACTTAATGTTAATAGAACATAACATACGAACACTGATTTATTAGCACTGAATAATGTTAAATGTTGTGGCTGTTTAACATAAGTCACGCTACTCTAAAATATTATGCAATAATATGTGCAAAGCGTAGGGGGCGTGTCGTGAAAAAATAAAGATTTCTGTGTGTCAAATAAATTTTGCAGTATTGTGTCTAAAATACAGTATAGGCCTACTATAAATTATTTTGAAATACGCTAAACCTGCGCTTTCTTTTAATTACTTAACTACAGGTTTTAAAGTCCGTTTTTAGTAGCAATGGCAGTTTTATTCAATAGCTTAGGCCTATACACAAGACTGTATGTGTCTGTATTCATTCATATGCACACTAACGTCAATCATATGTACAATTTCTCTCTTGAGCACACTTCGCTTCCATGCTCTTCCTTCTCTTCATTATAATGAAAGTTACAATCGTAGAAGTACATAATCAGTATTTTGATGATTTATGCGTACAGAGGAATTATTTTTAACCAAACAATAAAATTTTTAATATGGTCTCCAGTGCCCTTACCTATCTAGTCCGTTCCCACCTGTTGGTTGTGGGTTGAGTCCGTGTACTCTATTATCTGACTGTATTCCTGAAGTCTGTGGAAAACCGATTCACTATACTCAGTTTCAATAACCACAAAACGAAATACATGTATCTCCCGTTAAGTCGGCAATGAAGAGTAATGAAACACGATAAATGAGGCGATGAAGGGGTGAGCAAAAAAATACTTGTGCATATGTTAGTGCTCGAATAGTGCGTATGTTGTAGGAATATTGTGTTCGAATGCTACTTTGTATGAGTCTGAATATGGGCCTACTTGGTCTTGTGCATATGGAAATACTGTACCATGGTGATAGACCATGATGTGTGTGTGTTTGATTTATAACCCACGGTGTACTTGTGATTAAATTCAGTCTTTAATATAGTAGAATCATTAACTGAAGGTACATATTTACTACAGGCATAATTTACAATTATCTCACAACTGTTGTAAAACATAATATTACAAAACGTTTTGGAAACGCAAAACCGCACGTTTTTATAACATTTCCGAGTAGTGCGACTGACTACTAGGTCTGAATACTCTCAACATTTAAGATTTGATTTTTCACTTGGCTTAGGAGGGTACTGAAAAGTATTTCATAACGATAAACAGAATGAGAGTATAACATGTAAAACATGAACAATTTAAATTGCAACAGCATGTATTCAAACAGGCCTACAAGTTATTGTAGTATAGCATACTATTGCTAGGTATAAATATTGTTGATGGATGATATAGACAGACAGAGAGAGAGAGAGAGAGAGAGAGAGAGAGAGAGAGAGAGAGAGAGAGAGAGACAAAGAGCTCGCGTGGAGGGGAAAGAGAGAGATGAAGCAATAAAGAACAAAATTTTGAAAACTCTAAAAATTGAAAAAAAATTTACTTAGTTAAAAATATTGAAAATTTAAAGACACCTCTTGGCTTATTAACAATTTGTTGTTTAATTATTACAGGCTCGCTTTTAAGAACTTTGTGTATAAAATATAAATTATAAAATAATACAATACAATAATTTTAAAAGTTTACTTTCACAAATTTTCACATTGAATTTTGTAACCATAAAGTAAGATGTAAGAGTTCTATTCACACAAACGCAGACGTGCGCGCGCGCGTTTTACCAAATGTAGCCGGTTAAGTGAATTCTAATTAACAGTGTTCGGGTTTGGGATGGCGAGCTGTTCTGGATCACACAAAGAGACTGAAACGGGCCAGCGGCAGCAGCATCTGTTCTCACGAGTCCCAGTTCGGAATCTGCGTGAACTCTTAACCTGTTGTCTCCCTGACTGGTCCATTCTCCTGTGGGAAGCTGCAGGCTGGCTAGTGTGTGACTGGTCAAGCATCCGAGTCCGTCCGACCAGATCACACACACTCTCTCTCTCTCTCTCTCTCTCTCTCTCTCTCTCTCTCTCTCTCTCTCTCTCTCTCTCTCATCAGTACCAGTTCTTCTTGGCTTATTTACATGATTTGATGATCTCAAGCGGTTATACCAGTCGCTTCACATAAAGCATCTCTATCAGTCTGTGACACTGGTTCTCGTAAGGGTGAAAATTTTATACGCAAAAGCCAATTCGTCGACAAAACTTGATTCTGTATGTAGGTTTACCGTTTCCAAACGAACTGTGTAACTAATATAAGGCTACTATTTGTGTGCCATTAGTTAAAAAAATGTAGTCTAAATCTGACAAATGAAGTTACATTAAATAAAAATAATCATAAAACGCACTGGAAATATAAGTTTAACCGGAATTGTTTGAAGTTAGTTAATGCAATATTCGCCTATGTTCGTGACGTTTAATGTTGGTCTATGTTTTATTTACTTTAGTAAGTAAATGTGATATATAACTTATGAAAATTTAGACTGGAGTTCAGATTTACTATTTATTATGTACATGTTCCTATTATACGAAACCGAATGAATGTAATTTCTGCATACTAGTGTTCTGAAAATTGTTATTTTATAATCACCAGTAAGAAAGTTCCATAGTCATTTCAATCTACCCATATGGTTAGATTTGTTACTTTCTGTCCTTGAATTAATTGTCTTATCGTCTCCTTCAAATGCAAGCCGACATTTGTATTTGTTTTATATGTTGTCCTATTTGTTCCACTTGCAGTCGAATCTCAATACTGTACTTTTTGTATCCTTACTGAGTGTAGTAGAGTTACCGCGTTGTCACTTATCCAGTTTTTGTATACGTTAACGAATGTTTGACGCTTTTCTTTACAAATGGATTTTTATTTACTACCAAATATCCCTATTTACTACCACACTATTTTATTATAATAAGAGTTTAAAACACATATACATTCACGCGTGCGCGTGTGCGTGTATGTAAGTTCTAAATATACATATTTTTATTTACCTGTTACACGTTTATGTGCAGTACGTTTACTTTAAATACTTTGATATATAAAATCTTTGGTCATTATCATTATGGGCCCTTTCTTATTCTGACGTATAGGCCAACCATAAGCTACCGAGTTCTTGGTTGTAAGTAATCCGGTGTTGTATAAATAATTTAGGCTAGTCAATTTTAAGTAAATGTTATGCAAAAATTTTAAAGCTCATAATATTCTTTATGAACTCGAATAAGCTCAGATATTGACATTTTATGATAAGCTTCATGATACACTGTTTATTAACAGGAGGTAAAATGTACGTGTCTTAAACCGACGATGTAAATTTACAAATCAGTTTCATGATCTTTCAACGTAATTTTATTTGCTGTTTCAGAGAAGGTAATTTATTCCATACCAACAGGGAAGGCATCAGGTACAGTGCCGATTAGTTACGTTTCAAACTAATGTGCTCCAGCGAAACAAAACTGTAAAACTTAGTTATACTCATCTTTGAGAAAATACATGTAACTAAATGTAAATTTACCTCTAGTGAAGCTCCTTGCGGATGTCTTCACACTACATGGGGAATAAAGCCTATATATACCCCCACTTTTACAGTCTATATCTTGCTACACTTTTTGGTACAGTCTATTTCTTGATACATATATAATATATTTAAAATTTACAATTACTTTACCTCAAGATGTTTTTCCCCTTATTTGGGATATGTTTCCTCAGCCTGGGACGGGAACAATATGTTTCCCGAAACATGTCCCAAATGATGGGAAAACATCTTGAGGTAAATACATTTTAAATATATTATATATATATATCTATATTAAAATGTATAATATTTCAGGGAAATTATTTTTAATTATTTTGATTTCCTTGTTCGTTTCCTGTTCTGGTTGTTTACTCATTTTTGTGACAAAATAAGGACATGGGTTGTACATGGATATGAACAAGTGCTCTTAAATGTTTAGACCACATTTATTTAGTGCACATTATCACCATCATCACCGTTTCGTTGTCATCGTAATCATGACGGCTTTAGCCTACTATCCTTGAGACGTTAGGCCTCTATCTGCTGTCCAGAGCAGTTCTGACTCTTGAAGAGGAGTGGGGAGTGATGACTTACTTCAGCCCCGCACAAGTTTAGATTATCTGTTTACACCTTCACAGCTGTTCGTTTTGTAAAAGATATGACAAATAATAATAATCGTAGTAGTGGTAGTAGTAGTAGTAGTAGTGTAGTAGTAGTAGTAGGAGGAGGAGGAAGAGGTGGTGGTGGAAGTCTAATAATACTAGTAAATAGTAAATAAAATATTTGATTAACGCTCGTCATTTACTATAATTATTATAACGTATTTAAACAATACTAAATATTAATTTAATTATTTCATAAACAAGCGATTATCTAGATGATTATGATTAGGCCAATTTATTACCACTAAATTATAATTTTTAATTCCAATTCCAATTTGACAATTGCTTGCATGTTATATTTACTCTCTGGCGATACAGATATAAATTTGTGAAACTTGCCTTAGACAAAATAATTGCATACTTGCAAAAGAAACTAATTATTTGGTTAACTATTAATTTTACATTGATTTCTGATTGTAAATTTATTGAATATATTTCAAACCATTTTGTTATGTTGTTAGAGTAATCCAGTTCTTTTATTCTTACATTTTACACAGTATAATTTTCATAATAAATAAAATATAGTGCAGAAGCACTCATGCCTAGCAAAGTAACGTCAATTTTTAAAAGAATCGACGCGTGTTATGAACAAAATATATTCGTTGAACGGTTTCGCTTGCAAAGTGCTTTGAGGGTGATCGTTCAGTATGGCGAAACACCCTTAAAGAATATTTTGTGGCCCAATAGAAGTGGAGGACAGCCCCTCAGCTGGGTGTGATCGTTACCGTAGGTAGCCCAAGTGGGGTGCGCTTTATTCAATAGGCTACAAAGCGTCCCCTGTTACGAAACGGTCTCCGCTGCCTACCACACGCACACATACTGTTATACCCTACTACTACACAGGAAGTGTTCAGCACTAATAGGAATACAAATTAATTAATTCATATTCGCTTACGTAATTTTCGTTTGTCTGTAAATCATATTATCGTCGAATAACTAAAAAAGTTAAATAAATATGAATTATCAATGATTATATATAAAAACTGTTTCTATAATTCAGCTATAGTAAAACTTGTTACTGATCCGCTCTCCAATTATGACTCTGTAAATGTTGCCTGCCGTATTAATAACAATCTTATCCTAAAGTGTTAGGCATCCACAAGAATTATCTATATTCTACATTCACTGCAACGTTTAAACAAAAAGTCGATTGGACAATTAATGTTTTCCTAATTATAGCCTAAGTTCATCAAAAATTTGGAATAGGGTGGAACTTCCGAATAACGAAATTCAATATTCGGCTGAAACAATTCGTTTGGCCTATTGGGAAGTATTCGTTACTAAGAGGAAAAAGGTCCTTGCCGATTTACTATGCGGATTTGGTGCATTATAGTTAGGATATACAACATCTCAACTTATCAATCCCCTCAAAGAAAAATAAACAATAGGCTAAACGTATTCTCTGTTTTCGTATAGAAACACAAAATTCTGGTACTTTAATTAGCTAACCGTCTTACCGTATATCGTATAGGTATAGAAAAATCTAAACTTTCTAGGTTTTTATAGACTAGCTAACATTATTATATTGTAGTGTTTTATTATCGCATTAATTAATTTATGTATCACAATACATGTAATACCGTTATCCAGAATTGAAACTTTTCAGAACAGAATATACATTATAGGCTATATATGAAAGAAATTATAAGACGATGCTAATATATATATATATATATTAGTTTTAGACGAGATCAAACTACTAATTTTTGGAGTGTGCATGTTCACTCTCTGAATAGCCTACTGTAAAACCGGGCGGCAATCTAAACGGTTTGATTATTATTGTTAGGTACTGCAAAAAAAGTGGAAGTTCGTCCCAATTTCGTTACTAGGAAATACGAATTTCGTTATGTGGAGGATTTCGTTACTTAGAAGTTCATAAGTTTGTAAGTTCAGCCGCATTAGAATTCAAAAAATGACATCTAAGTTTAATTCGTTTTGCTGAAAGGTATATAAATCAATACTATTTAAAATACAGTCTCCCTCTGTTTACTCATTCTCAACCCAATAATTTAACACATTAATTTTAATTATCACCATCGATCGATTTATGACACTTTTTGAATTTATCCAATTCCCGATCTCCATCTTTCACAAGGACCCCTCTTCTTATCTCCAGAATCTCATGTCCTTATCTCATGCCTTCTCTCCAGTATTTCCTTGGACTGCGTGGCTCCGATCTGTCTTTGAATTCAATACTCTGAGATTCTGTATTCAATCACTGAGAGTACAAATTAACTTTTTACATCCACTGTCATCTGCAGCCGAACGCATAATTTCCACAATTTCCCTTATTCTCTTGATTGTTATCTTTTATATTTTGGACCTTTCCAAAATCCATTTCGGTTGACCTTAATGCTTTTTATTTCTTTTATGAATTTGCTAACTGCTATAATTTTTTTTATTGTTCGACTAAGCTTTTCGTCATTACTGACATCTTCAGGTCTTAAAAAACCTGTTTTTTAAGACCTGAAGATGTCAGTAATGACGAAAAGCTTAGTCGAACAATAAAAAAAACTATAGCAGTTAGCAAATTCATAAAAGAAATAGTAAGGATGGCTGCTAATTTAAACAATACGATTAATGCTTTTTCCTGTGTTATCTATTAGTGGTTATATTTGTGAGCCATAAAGTTTTATAATGTTATCTCTTCTATCAAAAATTCGTCTTTTCTTTTTCTTTTTGTACCACAGAATCTTATTTTGTAGGCTAACAGTTTTTCTCTCCAGGCTGTTCTTTCTCTCATTTCCAGGAGCAGTAATTGCTTTCTCCTTGAAATATTCTCTTTAAACTTATTTATACTGGATGCACTGTTTTATCGTTTCTCCGTCTTTCAATATTACTTCTTGTTGCTGCTCTGTGATACACACATGTGAATATAGGATATTAGGTTTTATATTTGTATGTTTAGCGTCTATTTTCAATATTCGTTCATTAATTTTTTTATCAGTTTAAATTTAATTTTGATCGATTGCCTTTTATTATCTTCTGGAATATTAATGTCAAAAAATTTGTATGTAAATTTTTCCTTACTTTGTTTGATACGTAGGCGAAACGCTGTTTGTCATTAAGTCGTAAAAAAACGGTTTCACTTAGGTAAAAGCCTGATACAAGATTGATGCTTTGTGAAATAAAGTTGGACTTCTAGTGGTAATGCAAACACCAGGAGATAAAATTCCTGTAAACCCTAGTATTTAATAACTGTTAGCAATATCAAAACGATGTTCGTCGTAACTTATAACTAAAGATTATTGTTCCAGGACACTACCAGAGCGATTTTTAAAATATCTAAAAGTAAGTAAATTTGAAATTGTTGGCAGTTCGATTATGTGTTCACAACTTTGATAAAAAATTATGAACGATTTCTTTTTAAGGATATTCTAAACGCTGAACGACTGTGCCACTGCATTAACTTCTTAACGTAAAAACAACAGTAGTATATGATTCTTTTGGGACCATAAATCACTCTTAAAATACTTTTGACTTTAAAAGAATTTTATGTACATTATAAGTCACTAGACCTTTAAGATATCAACTAGTTTCCGCACACAAAAATTTGAAAATTTTAAACGTCAAAAAAAGTCAGCAGTATTTTTTAATAACTAATAAAGTCAACAGTCTTTAAAAGAATTGTCTTGCTTTAAAAGAGAATGTTATAAGCAGGGTCAGTTCCATAACTTAATTGTTATAGGCTACTGCGATGTTACCACATCGATTACTCGTGGAGAGACAATTTAATCATCAGTAATATGATTCTTTACCTAGGGGTACATTTTAAACAATATATAATTAGTGTAATAATGAAACGGAATACATTGTTTTGAGCTGTAATTATAACTCGACCTTTGAAAACTCACATTCTTGGCTTCCTTTGCTACAAACTCGACGAATTTAAAAACCGCTGTTGCTAAATAAATTGTTTATTTTTGTCAAAAAGTGTTATCTAATATGTAAGATGTCACACAGAGTACAAAATAGTCCTATTAGTCTATTATCAGGCGCAATATGAATGCAGACGCAAGTAAATTAACACGGGTAAACATTTCTAAACCCGCAACCTGGTGCAGTCTCTGAAGGTGGACGGTACGAAAAATTAACCCACAGCTTTGGGACTGGTGTTGACTACTCATCAAACTCGAACATGTAACCTGCATCGCCAAGGGAAACAAAAACACATACAGTGTACGTCCGAAAGTTTTAATGAAACGAACATAAATAACCTGTGAACAGCGCGAAACAGTATGCATGCCGGCAAAAACTATTGTTCAGCAACGAAATAAATAAGAGACGGAATTCGATAAATAGCAGTAGGCTGCTCGATGGAAACGGCTTTCTGTTTTCATCAAATAAAAGAAATCTTTGACCAAAATAATATTAAAGAATTTTATCATTTTAAATTCACATTACAAACTCGGATGTTAATAAATACAATGTTTCTTTTGGATATAGGATAGTCTTTGAATTAAAGGGCATATGAATTCGAAAACACGTGAAAATGCAGTGCAAGTGTAAATTCAAAGTCGAAAGACGTATGTGTAATGTCAAACTGCAAAGCCAAACTACTTCAGATAGGTAGGCCTAAAATGTATACGAATTTCACACTATTGAATCGGTCTTCCTCAAGATTCTGGGACAGAGAGAAGAATGTGATTAAACGAGGACGAAAGGAAGGGAAAGATTGACATTACACATGATATCCTACAATGCTGGGAGCCTGAGGCTTAACTTAAGAAGTCACCGAAGTGAGACAGCATGGAACAAGTTTAAAAACATTTAAAGACGAGTCTACCAACACACTGACGGATGACGTTAAAAAATCACCAACACGAACTGGCTTCAAACAAAAGAAAATTAAAACAAGTTGAAACTTTTAAGTGACGCCTCTGTCGAGTAACGGACGCAGTGGAGTTGGATGTTGAACATCTGCACACTTGTTAAGAGTGAAATAAAATAAATTACCGAGAAGTCTTTTCACGTTTACTTTCTGAATAATAGTGATTGTTACAACGTAATCAAAAGCATGACGATATCAAAAAAGACAGAGTTAAAAGAACTAGAAACTACTACATCATACGAAAGGAGAAAACTAAATATTGTGATAGCCTACATCTCACCTGTAATCTGTATCCTGATTGAAAACGTGAACCAATACCTTAACAACAAATGAACTCTTTTCATAGCAACTAAAATACAGAGATTTGTGTTCTATAGTTTAGATGTTCATGGTTCACTTATGTTGCTTAAAACAGCTGAAAAGTAACTCTAATTTTAACACTGATGTTGTAGAAACAAGTTTTTAGATACCTTGGGGCATTAACATACGGCGTCGTAAAATTACACATTTTTGTAAAAGTTTGTCTAAAAAATATGATTTTAATGCTATCTTAATGAAAGTTGGTATACATGTTTAGTATATTCTGATCTTAGAACAGCACAAAAAAAGAACACTTTTTTCAATATTTGGTCTCCATAAATGCTTATATATTGTTATAAGTAATTTAATACATTATCACGAACAATGTACCTTTCCTCATTAATTTGTCATCATATTACTCTGAATTTTGTACTTTTTGTAGACAAGAACTATAATAACAAACTGAATCAATCAGATATTTGATAGCCTGTTATATTATAAAATGAAAAAATTGAAATTAATGAAATAATATTTTGCAATGTTTCTGTCTTATATAATTTTTTAAATAAATATGTAACTCAATAAGACATTTCTTAATGATTCAAATTGTTTTAACATGTATGAGAATGAACCACAAAACATTTTATGTCATTAGGTTGAATAGTTTATGAGGAAAAGTACATTGAAGTAATGAAAATGAAGTTGGTAAAAATGGCAAAATACAAAAATGCTGCATAATTGTAACATAGTTCTGTTTTCTGACCTGTTTTATTGTAATGTTAGTGCTCTTCTGCTCCATAATCAGCTTCCTTTTGTTTTTCTTCATCATGTTTGCTCTCAGCTGCTCTTCTTTTAAGCCTTCTTTCTTGTTGGACACTGCTATTAGCCTTGAAGTCTACCTGCTGAATCCTGGCTTTATCGAGCTTCTGCAGTGTGCTCACACACCAAGATCCAGAAACAATTCCCAACTTCCTTAGCACTTTACTCCTTGTAATACTGCCATCATTGAAACAAGCTACTGCATCATTTACAGCTGTTTCAAAAATAGATCTGGATGGAAAATGTGTCTTGGGGCATCGCTCCCAAATCATTGCATTCAACGCCTCATTTTTACATATTACGTTTTTCCATGCAAACACTTTTTAAGAAGCTCTGGACTGGAAATATCTTTATGAATAGGTTTTATAGCTTCAATTATTGCTAATGGAAGTACATTTTTGTGTTTTTATTGGGTTTCCTCTAGCTGGCTCTTGTTGTATTGACACCATGTATTTTCTCCTTTGGAATACAAGAAATGTTACGGGTGATCATCGGATGAAGCTTTATGCAAGAAAGTGGCCCATACTGCTTTCCTCATGTTATCTAAATTACTAACATTATCCCTGATGGCATTTCCATAATATTACTGCAGAGAATCTATCTGTTTGTCAGTCAGACGACCTTTTCCTGATAAGCGCCTGCCATCATCAAATTTTTTTCCTTTCATATCATTTCTTAACTTTCTTAACCTGCTACCCATCCCTTTCTGGATATGACCAATGCACTCTGATTTTGTTATTTCTGTGTTTCCATATGGCTTCATTTCAGTGACAGCTTTGTAGGCTCAGCTGTCACCGTCACCAATAAACTTGATGTACCTCAAACCGTGTTTTGTTTCACTATGTGAGACTCTCTGGCCCAGACATTTAAACGCGTAGTATATTAAAATTTAAATGCCTCAAAGACAGTGTAAAACTTGGTATTTTCTAAAAAAAATTTAGATGCATATTCTGTGAACTACTATTAATTCAAAAACATAAAAAACAAACTTTTGAAAACTTTTCAGATTTTCCATGTTAATCTTCCTTGTCTTCATTACGAGTTCGGTTGAACGATATTTCAAATAGGCCTACATTACAAATTGTAGCCGTTTTAAAGAATTTGAAATTAAGACTGTTAATCAGTGATATGCCTACTGTCTTAACGAATCCTACCCTAATTGTGATTTAATTTCGAAATAAATTTAAAAAATCATTATTTTGTGAACTAATAAATGAGTCGTACCAGCTCATACAGCGTTTTAGACGGAGTGTCAACTGCAAGAAAACATTATTTTAGGACTAACACCGTAAAAAGGAAGACATCGGTAAAGGTTTATTTCGCAGGGTTCTGACAACGCAAATGTTGTCTGTCTGAAAGATTACAATACTATGACTTCCCTAGTGAAATGCTGATTTTACTGGTCACGCATAAACAAAAGCAACACGTATTTTGGAATAATGTCTGATAACATGAATCGACATACTACGGCCTACAGATCGTGTATTTTTACAGCAGCAGGAAGATAATGATCTTTGTTTAAACGGAACCGGTTTACTCTCGATAATAAACGGAAGGAGAATAAGATATCTAGAGATAACTTTCTTTATTGTATTTAGAGATACATTTTTTTTTTTTTTTTATGTAGCAGACCTATTCCACTCCATGGAACTTGTGAAACTAGCAGGTTGATAGCATGGCGGTTATCGACGTACTTTATCCACATTATAAGAACACTTAAAGGCTTGTTCTTGTAGTGTTATGTCAAAGTTACAACAAATTTATGTGGGCGGAAATATCCTTTGTTACATTTTCCCATCTTCATCTACAGGCAAGAAAGAGAGTAAATATTGTATTGCTTACAAAATTCCTTGGTTCCTGGTTTATTCTGGTTATATCCTTTTCAATTATAGGGCCTAATTACATGAAGCGACAACTGTCTTTTCCAACATTCACTTACACATGACTCAGTTAAGATTTTGACAAGTTTTACGTAAAACTTACGACACTGTATGCGGTCAGGTTATCAGTCACGCTGTAGCCTATATGTTTTTCCTTAAATTCGTTTGGTAACAGATGAGTAGAAAATTATAATGGTGATAATGTTTTTAAAGATTTTAATAATTTTTTTCCATCTTCGCTTCTTTTGGAGCTGAAAATCTACCCATTGAGAGAATCCGTGAGGAGCCGTCAACGGTAACTAAAGATTCAAGTGGTTCGTTTTCGGAGGGTGAAGCGTAGGTGACAACGAATAGCAGTTGTGCACAAAAAATTGATCACTATTCGAAAATACATTTGAAATATCTTCGCAAATTAACAAAATATACGTACGGCGAAAAGATTTTTGTGCAGCATGAGATTTTAGTAAAAGTGCAACTATAATTAGACCTACCTATACGTAACGAAATTCAAACTTCTGATCAAAGAAATTGAAAGAAATTCCATTTTTCAGTTTTTGCAAGTAATAACAATACAATCAATCCGTCAATTCCCTTCGGTTGTACAGTAGGCGATTCCAGAGATTCAATACGCCTTCTCAAAAAATATGTAGTTTGCTTTTGTCTAATAGGTAATGAGATTAAAGTGTGAAGGGTTTATTCTCTTTCTTTGAGACAAGGGTTATTGTGTTCTGAAAAGCGTGTTACAGTATGAAATGTTTACTGTTAGGCAAGTTAATTTATGTTTAAAATTAAGTACTGTACTGTAATAATTTTAGCCAGGCTATAATCACCTGCAAGTCTAACTACAGCCAAAGACTCTTCTATATTAGACGTAGGATGTCAGCTTATTTAAAATAAAATAATTTAGTTTTTATGTACGAAAGTAATAAAATGTTTATCGTTTTGTTTGAGGTGTGTAGTAAACAAAGCTTAATAAATTATGATGTTATAGAACTATAATACACCAAATCCACATAGTAATCTAGGAAGGACCTTTTGCCTCATCGTGTTTTCTGTCCAAGAGCAGATCTTAAAAGGCAAGCTATATCCACGCTTTCCTATCCTAGGCTAGTCGCTTCATTTCTTGTTATGACATTCGTAAGTGGTTCATCATCTGGCCTCTCCTCTCATCCGTATTCTATTCCGCTTTCCATTTACCACCATTCTAGTGTTTCTACCATCACATTACCTTGAGTTTGCCCCATTCAATTTCTCTTCCTGTTCCTGACGATATCCAACACTCTACTTTTTTGACTCATAGTAACGAATTTTTCAGTTGGGTATTTAGTTTCTTTATTCGGACGCTTTACCGTGGAACCAGCTCTGCCAGCGTAGCGATATCGTAGAACCCACGTTGTTCAGTTTGGAGAACTGAAATTTTCAGTTCCGAGAACCGAACACAGCAGTACTATGTAATATCGTCACACCTGATTTACTTAATTTATGTTTAAATTTTTGATTCCTAAAGACAGCGGCTCCCCAGGCTTTAATGGCATGGGAATTATTAATAACTTTAAAATTTTTCGCTCTCCACAAAAGGTATGGCAATTTATTTACCTATTTACCTACTTTACGTTTCTTAATGTTCATTCAAAACAGTTGTAATTCTTTAAAAAAGAAACAAGAAACAATAAGGAAATAATGGTCCAACAGTAAGGAAATAATACCATTTGGATTATCCCCCAAAACTTTAATTGATGGTGTAAAAAATATTAATTAATTACGATATGTAGTTAACAATAAAAAATATTTCTATAAATAATGCAAAGAACGATTAATCCATATCTACGCAAAATTCACTCCAGCAACTTGATATAAAATACCGACGAGATCTGTTCCAGTAACTGGATGTGAGTTGATATGACATCAACTGCAGTTGTATGTCATGAATATGGTTCCAGTAACTGCAGGATTGGATTTTTAAGATGCGTCGATAGACCCTTTGCCAATAACTGTGAGGACCTAATGTTTTCTCGTTTGAAGAATCATAAACCGACTGTGCACGTTATACCCATCGGCGTGGTATCAATATATATATATATATATATATATATATATATATATTTATTACATTTAATATTTATAACTTAGCCACTTAATATCTTAATATACAATTTAGCCACACATGCAATAAATACAGGACATGAATTCCCAGACAAAACCAATGTGTCACTAATAAAACATATACCACACAAAGGCACCATAATGAACATTTGGGAAAATTTACAAATATACAAACATAAAACACAAAACAAACTAATACCAGAACAAATACAAATCAATACAAAACATGACACAATATTCAAAGCACTCAACATCGAAAATACACAAAATACAAATACAACTACAATAAATGATACAAATGATACAATAATACAACTTTAAAATACCAAAGACCAACAAACAACCTTAATAGCATCCAGCAGCCAACACACAAATACTTCACCAGACACAAGATCGCGAAGGCTGAAGATGAGAGCACGGGAACTCTCGAACATGTTCCAAATAAGGAAAAATAACATCTTGAAGTAAATTTAGTTATAAATATTAAATGTAATATATATATATAATACTACTACTATCGTGTTCAACGGGATTTTACAATCCATAAAATCAAATTTTAATGTCACCTCGATGTTACAGCCCACATGCATTAGCCACACTGTACGCTGCGACCGGTCTACCCCCAACTACTGTCCATAAAACGGTAGCTACCGAATATGGGTCACTGCAAACGATTATGACCCCAATAGGCAACCGATACACTGTACCGTCCGTCCTGTGGTACGTAATAACCATAGACAATTACGTTCATACACCTATGTGCCACTGCTAAATAATACAATAGTAGTAGTAGTAGTGGTAACAATAGTAGTATTAGGAAATACTCTACTAATGTATAATATGTTTCACGTATAACTGCAGAAGGAACAGCTGCAATGCAGTATCCATTGTCCGCTTATCAGGTGATAGATAGTTGCTACATTGCGTTATAATGCGGGCGTGGGCAGTTTCTGACGTTTCATAAACACAAAGCGCCCAACGGTAAACGACCTCTCCAACTGTATCTGTTTGATACATAGTGCAAGAATTACGTGTATTTAGTACGGTTATGCATTTCGGAAAACAGTAACTCGGTTTCAATCCGTCATAAATAATTGGTGGTCCGTATTTAAACAAATGCATTTAAAAATCTTTAAAAAAACCATTCGTAAGCCTTCATAAGCCGAACTTATTTAGACCGGAGTGCTCGGATTGCCAAAAAACATACGATTTCCGCAGTTGTTTAATAAAAAATTTGTTTTGAAAGGCTGGCAGTATTTAAACAGTAAATTAACGTTAAGGAAGGATTTCGAAGTGTAAAAAGTCATGAACTATTTATAAAAGAGTGAATAGGGGCAGGCTGCGGGCAACAATGGCACAGAAAGGGATCCCGCAACACCTCATTAGAGCCATACAAAGTCTTTGTGTGGAAAACAAAATCTTAATTGAGACAGGGAGACGGAGCACATCTCCTATTATGGGCCTGGTCAATTGTTGAGCACGACAAGGGAGTCAATTGTCACCTTCTCTTTATATCAAGGTGATGGGTGATCCCCAGACGAGTAAAAATTGTTGTAGGTGGTACTGTTCAGGAGAGGGGCAGTAATTTTGAACATTTGGGCCGAAATGTATCTTATATTACAAACTACGATGTGGTGAAGAAACTGCACAAGTTCAACCATATTCGTGGGATAATCAGGAGAATTCTTAAATCAACGAAGAAAACACGCCTGAACTACTACAAGGTGATGGCCCTCCCCATTCTATAGGTCTGAGAATTGAACTTTAACGAAGTCCCACACCAGTCATATTCGAGCGGCTGAAAGACATTTGGTCAGGCACGTGGCAGGATATACTTTTCAAGAGCGCAAAGGGAATGTCGATATACGGCAGAAGCTGAATATTATGAGTAGCCAATACTTGATACAATTGCCCAATATCGGCTAAAACGGTTGGAACATCTTAACCGAATGTACGACTGCTGCATTCCTAAACAACTATTGAAGTATAAGCCGAAAGGACGGAGAGGTGTGGGGCGTCCGAAGAAGCGTTGGAGTGGACCGGCTACAGTCAGTCTGTTTGTGACCAGAACAAACTATTTTTGGCTGAATCGTTACTGAAGGTGATGACTATTTATAAACCAAAAACAATACAATTAGGCCGACCTACATGGAAAAAAAGTTTGTGTTAGATTTTTTAATTATGAAATATCGATGGCGGCTCGCGACTTTATTTGTTGGTAGGGCGGGAACAATAGTGTAAAGTTCTACGTAAACTCGTCAGAACTTTCCTTTGTCCAGCCACGTGCAAACCGATATAAAATTTAGTTGTTCATTAAGTCACTAGAACTATTAAAATAATATTGTAGGTAATAAACTGCTCGAAAGGGAGGTGGAGGCCATTATTTTATATATTTAATAAATATCAAACGAAGACATTTTAATACCGCGTAAATAGAACGTCTTCTGACTCTGGGGGTTTAGGGCCTACTTTTTTATATCGTGTTTACTTCAAGTCTGAAAAAGAAAATCGTGTTTTTAATAAAAAATCAAACTTGTCCATTTCAAATTTCTAAATTAAAAAGTTAGAATTACTAGCAGTGCACAAATAAGAAACATACAAAGAAATAATTCATAAACAGACAAATGGGTTTATAAAACCAAAATAACAAATAAAGTAAACAAAAATGATTAAAGGTAAACAATTACTTTATAAAAACCAGTAAAAGAAGAAACTCTGTGCACTTGTTACCATTGGCATAAAAGTAGCACGACTTACAACTCACAATTAAAAAGAAACGGAATGAGCAACTACGCATTCCTTTTACACAGTCTGCGTTACACCAGCTCATCTCTCGACTGGCGTTATGTGCAGTACGTCTGACAAAATACTATACGGGGATGAGGACCTTTGCAACACAACAGCGAATAAACTATAATATTCTAACTTTCTGGCCCAGCCGCAGCCAGCACAATGCAAGGAAACATCACCTTCTTGACTTGACATTGCATAGTTTGATCGGAGTGTCTTTGCATCCGTAGCTATGTTCCTGCGTTCGGGTCGATGCCGATGGCTGCTAGAAGACAACAAACAAGTACTGATCAATCGACAGGTACCTATAACCGGAAGGGATGCCGCAATGCGATTATTTGTTAGATGGCGGAGGATGGTAGCTTTATGTCGTGGTACAGCTTCTGTTGACGATTCAGGCGACAGGTGTCGCCTGTCTCGGACACAGTTAGCAAATACCTTGAGGAGCCGGTAGCAGAGAGCCTTCGTGTCGGTGACAAATGTAACAGCAGCAAACAGCGTGTCCAGACGTGCTAGGATGGATGGAAGTCCTTGAAAACATTGAGGGATCCAGGTTTTGGAAAAGTAAACTTTAGGGTTGCTAACTAGACGTTCTGCAAGAGGATAACTGTATGGAGGCTAACTAGTATTGAACAAGGACGTTTGACCCGTATCGGAGGTTGAGGCTCTGAGTGCTAATGGACTGCAGGCAGGGACAGGATCCAGCAGAGAGAGTTGCCAGCCAACGACTGGACAAAGGCAGACAGTATGGAAACTAGAAGACCTCCGAAAATTAGGTCATTTCTGACAAACTATGGAGATTCCGACAAGAAACGGAGAATTTTCAATTGGAATCGCCTCAGCCTACAACTGTTAATGTTGGACAAAAGCTGGCGCCGCGTAGATCAGTCAGCTGAACCTGAGAAACGAGAGACATATGGAGACTTTAGAATGCAAAGCCAGGTGGTCGCAAGAGCATGGGAAAGAATTTGGCTCGGAGCGTTGGTGAGGGATTCAGTCATGCTGGCGTTAGAGCACAGACGCAGGTCGAGCCGAACTCCTATATATTTCACCGTCTCTATCCAAGGGTTGGTCTCCCTTTTAGGAGAAGACCTGGCATCCGGAAATTGACTTACGAGTGAAACAGCGCGTATCGAATTTCTCCGTCTTGATAACTTGATATTACGATAATACTGCCTTATTTGAATCGTTAATGAGGTGTCTATAATTGGGTTTGTAAAATGCCTAACGAAACCTCTAATTATTATTGAATTCACGGTCACTACAAAACTAAAGACAGCTTCTAGTGTCACGCGACATATGGGCCACTATGTGTTCTGTACAACTTCTCAACTGTTAAGCACGTAGACTATTTTTCTAGGCTCAGCAGTCGTCAGAGAAGAGAGGAACGAATGTAAGGTGTACAGCATGGTCTTAATTTAGGGAGTTTTCTTGTTATTCAGTTGTATAGTGACTGTAAAATTAAACAATTGTATGATTAAAAAATTTTTAAATTACAGTTATCTTGTAATTGCGAATAATTGATGTTTATCTACTGCATTATATAATATATAATATTGTACATAATGCATTTGTGTATAACGTATTATAGACTTACAATTTGTATATGTGCGTCTGTGCCTTTATCATTTGGTGTTATTTTCCACGTACGTGCGAGAGCGCCGATGCAAATGTTTCAGTCCTCAGACGGACTGTATACGTACGTACTGCAGTGTGTTATTGTGGAAAGCGAAGTTCATTCATTTAGGTGTGACGTTTCTGAATCGGACTGCAAGTGTCAGCTCTCAAGGAAGTCTGGTTTACCTATCTCGGAGCTTTACGGATTGATTCGTACCTTTGCTAGTATCCTCCCCATATATTGTTATTACGTTTTTGTTGTGCAACAATAGCCCTGTTTTTGCGTTTGTCCTTCTACAGACCAAAATATCTCCACCGGCCCTTAGAGATATTTTAAGTCAACAACGTGGAAACAGCCCTAACTCACCAAGAAACAAATGTAACCCCGCAAAAATATAAAACGAAAATTCTTATTTCAGTGTTTTTAATTTAATTTTGTACTTAGTATGACTATATTTTTGGCCTTATACCCCATAAAATAAGTGCTTAGCTAATTTCCCGTAGTATTTTCAGAATATAGAGAAACAGTTGATTGTAATTATAGTAGGCTACTTTTTTCAAAAGAGTAAATTTAAGTAGTTACTTCTATGCATATTTTATCTTTCTGTTGTTTACGTTCTTAATTTTTAATATGATCAAGGGTCTGTTAGAAGAGCATTATTTTACAAATAAAAGTGTAACAGAAAAATAATTTGTTTTCTATCATTAAAACTTAACGAAACGTTAGAAAAACGTCCGGTGAGGTACGAATACCTTGGTGTAGATTATATGCAGCATGGACTGCCGTATAACCTCATTCGAGTATGAAACAAGACGGTGTAGCGGTTAGCCTCGTGCAACACAGGAAGGGTTACTTACACCAGGTGCGGATAAATTATTCACCGTTACTACGCGTTGCTAATGTGTCTTGTTTACTACGAGATGCTGTAAAATCTTGTTTTATCCTCAACGCGTAGAAGAAAAATTATAACTCTAAGCAAATCGATTTAAAATAAACAAAAATTTTGACATGCGGTTGTTAAACATTTTCATAATTATGTTGTGAATACGTGGAAACAGCTCAAAAAACATAAATGTTCTATATTTATGGTAAGTTACAATACATGTTAATAAATAATCTACACTTACTTCCGAATGTGAATCAATAATGGTAGTATTTTTGTGAATTACATTTATATCTTCAATCGATGGTGAAGGAGGTCAATGGTCATCATATGACCAGAGCTTCATCATTTTCCGTTACAGTGTACTAGTACAAGGCGAGTAAAAATAGTAAATACGTACTATTTTAAAATAGCTATTCTTAATCTTTCTTATTTGGGTACCTACTGGAGGTTCACATTTTTACCATGTTGCACTTGCTTTAGATTAGCGCTTCCCAAAATTGTTTATTTGTGTACCCCTTGACAACCATTTTTACAAATACCGTTCTGCTTTTTAGAGATTTTTAATTGGGAAGTGTACACTAACAGATTTGTAGTAGCCTCTATAAAAAACAAAATGCTGAAACTAAAAACACGTTAGATAAGTGGTAAAAATAAATGTAATGAAATGAGCAAATGGTTAGTTTATATTGCTCTGAAAACTATAACTCATAACGTGTTCATTTATAATAAAAGTTGTTATTAACAATAACAAAAGTTACTTGTCTTATTATTTAAAAAAAATCAATAATTAAAAAAAAATATGATTTTAGGCACGTTGGTGTTCACACACACACACACACACACACACACACACACACACACACACACACACACACACACACACACACACACACACACACACACACACACACACACACACACACACACACACACACACACACACACACACACACACACACACACACACACACACACACACACACACACACACACACACACACACACACACACACACACACACACACACACACACTTAGTTAAATTATTAAATTAGTTGTGGTGCACAACGCTTCTCGAAATCAGGATCGAAAGATGCAAGGTACTATCTCATATCCTTTGTATGGTGGAGGATAGGATGCGTAACACTCAAGGTTGCCAACCAGTGACCAGTCTGCCTGTACTCTGATCCTCCTAATGACGAATGGTCCACCCACTCCCTGTCGCCAAAATACAAAGGGAAATGTTTCAGCTGTTTTTAATAAGCAAACAGTCCATTCGCACTTTATATTGAGCATTTTTAACTATCACCCGAATATGTTTTCTAAACCATATCGACAGAGACCGTAGTCGTTTATCTGCTGTTATTTATTTTTTCTGGCTACCGTAAGTTGGGAACCATTGCTTTAGTAAAAAAAAAAAAAAAGACGGTAAAGTGAATAATAGGTAAATTCGTTTAAATTACTTTCATTTATCAATCTTTCTGTTTCCTGTACAGCTTTTCATAACATCGCCTGATCTAACGCATTTATTAATTCTATATTTTCCGTGACATTCTGTAATAAACTCTCCGTTATATATGCATTAGCGTATGTATATTATTAGTGTAAAGTACACGCAGTATAACTTTGTTACGTAAATTTGTTTACTCTTTTTAATTATTTCCGCAGTTAGTAATTGTTGTGTAACATTTAATTTATTAGATCACTAATACGCGTTACACAAGTCTAAAAATAAATTCATAGGTACAGATGTTAATTAAATTGTCTTTTAACGTTTGTCTCGCCCTATTGTCACCTTCCTAAAAAAAACATTTCAGGTCACAAAGTTTATGACAAGACAACAGTAGCCTACACTAAAACTTGGTCTACAGATACGCATGTTAAAGTATAAACAAACATACAATGTACTTTTTAAGTATTGGTTTAGTTATAATTAAAAAAAAGCAACATTCTTCATAGTTACAAGTGTGCCGATTATCGCTTTTTATTCTTGTATTTTAAATCGATAGTCCTATATATGGAAACAAAAACGGATTTTTCCATATAAGTGGTTTTACTAGTTATGACGTTACTTTTGTGATCAGCAATAGCAAACTTGACATACACAACAATTTTACATACGAATGTGGAATAAACGGAGTAATGAGGCTTAAAAACAAAAGCGTTTAAAACACGTTATATAACAGCGCTATGAAACGATCTTTGACGCATGAGAGTAACTTGTGCAGTAATCGTTATGTAATGATTTCCTACAATTTTTTATCCACAAAAATTATCTGAATATTTTATTCTACACAAAACAGAATACTGACCTAACCTACCAACAACGTAAATAAACTATTTGTTTAAATCCATATGATGTGTAAAGGAAGTAAAGACTTACAGGCTAGGTAGATCTTGAATGAGATAAACTTGAGGTAGCAACGATACATTTGCTGTACGAGTTAATGCGGTTAGCTCAGGACAGAGCGTTCCAGAAGAAATAAATATAAAAATCCATCCTCACATCATCGTCGTCGTCTCGTCATCATCATCATCATCATCTTCATCTAACCGTGATACACTTCATATTACCCCACCGGCAGAGCGTAATTCGGCTGTACTTAAACAATTGCAGTGAGGAGCTGACAACATGTGTTGTGTATGCTCATATGTAGATATCGTTGTCATTGACCCGAGCTCTACCTATCCCCCATTAAGCCTGTTCTATTGGTACGCGTAGAGTACAGACAGGTTTCCGGATTTCGACAACTGGTGCCGACCGGCGCGACAGACAGTCATCTGTGTTTAGACGAGGGCGCGTTTAGCGGCAGCAGGCACCGGACACACGCGCAGGTAGTTTACCAGAATGAAATGTTTATTCTGGTTTCAGAAACTAGCGCCGAGTCGGAGTGTTCTGCACGTGGTTTATTCTTTTGAGTTACGTTTTTTATTTTCCTAATGGATACGGAAACACTGATATCAAAAGTTTTAATGAAACCTAAAATTTGGGGCAAGAAACTGAAGGAATATATCAACCGGGTCGTTGTGCAAGATATATAAAAGACAATGTAGGTGAGCTGACAGAGACTAATTTGATGGACACCACTTCTCTCTTGTTCAAGTATTAAGGTAAACCTTCTGAAGCAATGAGTGAACACGTAGCTTCTTCCCTGCTTAACTTTATGACTATGACTGAATCTGTACTGTTTCGGCGCGTATAATCTGCCTTCACTATACGACCCAACCTGCGCCGGCAACATGTGCTGTCGGCGCCGGTTATCGGAATCTGACTTCCTGTCTGCGTAGCCTTCGCTCCACAGCAGGTAGACGGGGTTGGATTTGACTTGACCTTGAGCCAGCACATAGTGGAGGACGACGAACGAATGCCGTGCAGAGCGCACGCTCTTCCACTGAATCACATTGCCGTCACTGGAAATTCAATAGTACCAACAACCCACGCGACGATAAAAGGACAGCAAAAAAGTGCTGACGTTTTGTGTTGACACTCAGTCTCGTGCTGTTCATTCGCATGTTCATCAAAAAGTTCTCGCTCGCCCGGCTAAATAATCCAACTTCTTCTTCTACTACTACAAGGCATGGTATTATCATAGTGCCTGGCCCGACTTGAAGCAGAAAACTGCTCCCGATTTTTCTTACATGTTTTAACCACATTTCTCTTCCCCTTAGTTTGTGGCACATTATTTTCTACGGCAGGCAGTCTGGTCTTTCTCAATCTGGTCAGCACGTTCATTCCACGGTCTCCTGTTTTCTTCTGAAATTATAAACGTTCAATTTTGTTCTCATGTCATTATTTCGCATTGTATCCGATTTGGGAACCCTTTATCGTTTCTCAAGGATCTTGCTTCAGCTACCTGAAATGATTCGTATCCTTGTGTGTAAATGTACTCAGCCCTGTCGTACAGCATCAAAACTTATATTACACTTACTTTTTTAAATTGTTGTTATGTTGTCCTTAGTTGTTTTATTATTCAAAGTTCTACTTAACTTCTCGAAAACATACACACGCGCGCGCGCGCGCGCGCACACACACACACACACACACATTTTGTTCCACACATTCTCACTACCTTCTTTCACCGTCCTTGAATTTACATTCTTATTAATTGAAATTAAACCACAATTTCAAGATTTACTTTTTTAGTTTTGCAGAGCGATTTCGCGGACTGGTAGTAGGCCTACTCCGTTCCTCAGGGCTTGGTAAGTTCTGTCTGCTTTTCTTGTTCCCCTACTTCACTTCTATTGTTTGTGTGTGTGTTCGCGCGCGTGTGTGTCTATGTCTGTGTGGCGTGAGGTTGGTTGATATGTTCCTATACTAATTTATTATTCTTAAATTATTAATTTATTATTGCATGAAAAATATTGTTGTGTTTGGCGTTAATTTGTGTATGATCATGTTAGTTTGGGGTTTCTATGATTATGTTGATATAAAGGTTTTATAAAACTTTTATTTTTTCCCCTTTCCTATAGATTTAATGAGTTTAACATTGTTTATATCTGGAACCAGTGTTTTGTGTTGATTGTGATCGGATGGAATGGTAGGCTGCCTTTGGATACACATGCTCAAACCTCTGTACATTAGTCCCTATGTTTCGCTATTAGCATCCTGAAAATTAATTTCAGGAGTCTGTTTCTTCAAATAAGGTTATAAAAATTAGGTGATGATATGGAAGCGTGTGGAAAAAATAAATGTACGATAAATGCATGCGATAAGAACAAATGACGAGGAAGATATTAGACTAGGAACATCAAATAGGAATAGAGCAGATAGATACGAGCAGATATTTATGAAGCACGTCGACTAAGGAGAGGACTAGTAAATGACAGATTAGGAGTCGAATGGAGCGAAGGAAGCGCTCAATAGGAGAGAGGAATTCTGTGTAGCTGAATAAATTTAGATCGGGTGAGAAATGCGGATGTGACTTGTGAAGTGCGGATGTGATTTGTGGATATGAATATTTTATATTATAGGTGCGACACACAGACAATGAAGGAAGGGGATAGAAATAGTTTCGGAAATGTGGACTTGGAGATCGTGGTTAAAATAATAAGGTACTCAAAACAACTAAAGGGAGTAGGACACCTCTGTGGATTATAAAGTTCAGAAAGGGTGACTGGTTTTGGGATATCCTGAGGGCAAATGGACTATTAGCAAGAGGGTTTTTAGATAAATATGAAACAGAGAAGAAGGGAGGGAGGAGAAGATTGAAGCTCTTGAGTGACATGTACAGTGGAGCCTCTCGTGGAAGAGATTTTATCAGATATTTTGTTAGATATTTATTTATCTCGTATTTTATTAGATATTTAAAATCTGCTCACAAGAGCAATAAGTAAATCTGATAAGAGTACTGGAGAGAGTAAATACGGGGAGAGAAGCAATCCAATAATTGCACTTACTTAGTTAATAATACTTTGTGGTGTAGGAAAAATACGAAATAAATAAAACATTAGGTAATGAGATCTGAAGGCCACTGCTTCTTCAGTCTTGGAGCTCCAAGTGCATCGTATAAACTGCTGATTGTGTCGTCTCGGTGTAAGCAAAACTTGCCAAAGTAGCTGCGTATCTTTCCTTTGATTTTGATTTCCTCATCAACTGTTGGGATCTGTGTGTCGTCATGTGTGGTATTGTTACTGGCATACCACGGGGCGTCCAGAAGAATTCGTAGAATATTCGATTGCAGCCTCTGGATAATTTTGGTACTGGATGGACGGGCTCAACCCCATCCCTATGGCCAAATGGGTTTGATGACGGCCTCGTATAGAGTAGTTTTTTCGACAGACAATTTTTATTTCCTTTCAAGAAGCCAGTAAGGTTGTTTAAAGCCAGCTGGAGTTTAAGTTTGATCTAAGACTTTATCGTAGTAATCTGCAGCTTTCAGGTAAGATTCTTATCTAGTACTAGGTTCAAGTACTTGATCTCATATTTTTATTGGAAACGGAACATCTTTTACCGCTGCGGACTCAGTACGTCGAGTCGTGAAGGTGACGTGCGGTGACTTGGTCTGGTTGACGTTCATCCGCCATGTTTCTAGTATGTTTAAATGGCGCTGAAAAGGATTGTCTGTTAAAAGGTTGTCAGCTGTAAAGATGGTGTGTACGAATGGAGCAAGAGCGCTACCTGGTGGTATTCTTGAGTGGATTCTGTGGTAAGGAGAGAGGGCAAGTTTAAACTTAATTTGGAAGAAAAGGTCTTTCAGATGGGATCTTATAAGAAGTATGAAGGGAAGATGGCTCAACACAGAGGTAGTGTCTAGGAGCTGACAGGCAGCAGAATTCAGTATGAAGAAGAAGAAGAAGAAGAAGAAGAAGAAGAAGAAGAAGAAGAAGAAGAAGAAGAAGAAGAAGAAGAAGAAGAAGAAGAAGATGATGATGAAAACGACGACGACAACAATGATGATGAGGATGGTCTTGATGATGATGGTGGTGGTGGTGTTGGCGATGATGATGATTTCCAAACTATATTTCAGTCTGTGTTTAAAACTATAGTACAAGCCATATTTTTAAAAGTTGTGTTGATAATTTATGTCAACACGTATAGCCCAGTGATTTAAGTCGTTCTGAGAACCAAATTGCCCCAAAAATCCTACTGATCTCGATTTTTGTATACAGCTTTATTTCGACGTCCTGAATAACGTGTGAAAAGTCACAATGCCAATCGTGTACGCGTCTTGAGTTATTAAAGGTCAAAGGTCACAAGAAATGGTGTTCTGCAAATATCTCGCTTCCTATTGGTCGGGCGACAATAGAGGTCGATATCAAAATTGTAGATCTCATTATTCTATATAAAAAAGATCCTGTACAATTTTTACGTAAAACCAACAGTTTATCGAATAACGCACATCTTCATTTTGTTAAGTATAGCAAAGAATGTACTCCACTCCTTATATTCTATTCGCTCCGAGCCAATGCGTATTACGTGACTATATTCTCTACCTTCCTTGTTTTCCTAGGACGTTTCATCGTTGAAAATCATGGCGACAAGACAAGAAAAGACCCGTTATTAGTCTTTCAAAGAATAAGTTTGAATAAAAAATTCGACGAACATCTCCATGATTATTTACAATATGAATTGAGCCCGTACCCAATGGCACTTTTCGACGATGCTGGCATACGGAAAAATACAAAATCGAAACTCTACGATTTATTCGAACCCATTACTGCTGAATTCCACTGAGTTAACATCAAATATGTCATAGATGGAGGATTTCTTCTTCACCGTGTGGTGTGGCAGAGAGGTGAATATTTTGGTTGTGTTATTACAAGATATGTTGACTATTTACAAAAACATTATGGCTCAAATTTAGTTGTAGTTTTCGATGGCTATTGTGACAACAGTCAAAATATTAAAGCAATGGAACAACTTCGACGAACTTCAGCTGTAACTGGATCTGTCGAAGTTCTTTTCAAAGAAACTATGGATGTGCCAGTCAGCCAAGAAAATTTCTTTCGAACCGATTTAATAAAAGTAGATTAATTCAGATGGTGCTCCAAAAATTACAAGACGTCAACATCACAGCTAGACAAGCTCGTGACGATGCCGATGTATTAATAACCGAAACAGCTATTGAAGAATCACAACTTAACACTACCGTCGTTGTTGGGGAAGATGTCGACCTTGTGACTATTTTGATAGGGCGTACTCTTCCGCATCAGAACATTTTCTTTATGAAACCTGGTAAATAAAATATTGAAACGAAAGTATATTCTTTTGCAAGCATCAACAATTTTATTAATTGTAAAAAACATATTTTATTTTTACACGCGATCACCGGATGTGACACAACTTCTGCGATCTTTGGTAAGGGAAAAAATACAGTTATGAAATTATTTGAAAAACGTTTTGATTTGCACCAAGCGGCACACGTATTTCAACAGGAAAATTGCCCTCCAGAAACCATATACAAGAACGGCATACTTTTTCTTTTGGCTATATATGGTGCTCCAAAAACCATTAATAAATATAACCAAAAAGTCCATTAATAAATATAGGTACTTACAATTTCCCAAGTCAACAAGGCTTAATGTACCTGTTAAATTGTCCTCTCTTCCTCCTACTGCTGAAGCCGCTCAACATCTTCTCCGCGTCTATTAAGAGGTACAAACTTGGTTAGGGAAAAACTTAGACCCTCAACAATGGGGATGGATTGTCAGGAACAACATTTTGGAGCCCATTACAACATTATTACCACCAGCGCCAGACGTATTGCTAAATACAATTTTTTGCAACTGTGAGAAAGGTTGCGGTGCTAATTGCAGTTGCAGAAAAATTGGCTTAAAATGTTCCACAATCTGTGGGCACTGTCATGGTCAGTCTTGTTTTAATGCCGCATCACGTGACATTTGATACTGATGGATCTGCTTTGGACACGGACAGTGATGTTAATCTAATAGATATTTTACCCGCAAACTTGACAGAATTAGAAGAAAATGACGACGAGCTTGAGCCGAACATTGATGACTTTCAGGACATGCACGATGAAGACGAAAGCGAAAATTAATTATTAATATTAATTAATTAATTATATTATTAATCCACTAAAATTTGTTTTTAATTATTAATGTCATAAGCCTGCATAACATGGATTAGGCCTACTGGGGAAACCATGTAAAAAAAAACGGGCCTTGCATTCTACCTCGAAAGTGGTGCGAAAATGAATGAATGAGCGGCTTTGATATTTTCTCTGCGTCATATCACGGAAATGGCTAGTTTTACGTAAAAATTGCAATAGGACCTTTTTTATAGAGAATATGAAGACCTACAATTTTAATATTCATCTCTATTGTCGTTCGACCAATAGGAAGCGAGATATTTGCAAAAACACATTTTTTGTGACCTTTGACCTTTAATAACTCAAGACGCGTACACGATTGGCATTGTGACTTTTCACACGTTATTCAGGACGTCGAAATAAAGCTGTATACAAAAATCGAGATCAGTAGGATTTTTTGGGCAGTTTTTTCCTTAAATGACTGGGCTAATATTTTTCAGTTAAGGTCTACATTTGAAACCGTCCCAAAGAATGAGATTTTGTTGTGATTCGTTAACACAGCAAACAGCGTAGGCCTATACAGGCTGAATACGGCCGGCGTTAACAATGCGACCGCCCGCCCGCTGTTGTATATATTTCGTATACTCATTTACCGACGCCATTGTACAGCACTCTTTGTTATAAATGTGCCCGCGTGTATTTACCACATTGTGCCGTAGTGTGTCTACCTCGTGTTTATAACAATAGCGGCGAACAATGGTAACAATCTGTTTATAAGGAAGAGTTAACATGTGTATATATACACACACAAACACGGCCGAATACACACAAGAATAATAACAACGCTGTGACCCGGATTGGAAATTAAAATTTCGCTGCAACGTGCGCGCGCGCACGTGCTCTCGCTCTGTTGCGACTATTTTGTATGCAGTATAATTAGCGCACGGTAACGTATGGCGAGCGGTAAGTACATAAATATGTCGCGCCCATTTCTACATTAACGTAATGCTCCGGCGTCCGTCGGTTACAGATCATGTATGCAGAGCTGTAATCGAGCTGAGTTTCTCGGTAAATTTTAAATTACAAAAGGATCGTGCAAAGCTTGCAAAACAGGTTTCTTTATAAGAGGAAAAACGAACGGTAGGTGCTATAGGTCAAGGGAGAGGGCCTGGGATGCTGAAAGTGGTCCAGAAGACGAAGGGGTACACAACGCCCTTTCTCAGCGCGCAGACACGCAAAACTGGATCTCCTACTGCTGCAGCATCCCATTCTACCGGTGCGACGACTGGAACTCGGCGCCCTTACACATTAATTGAAAACGCTCGATAAACGCCAACTGATAAACGAATTTCAATGTTTGGCGCTATCGGTACGTTCAATTATCGTTCGTACACACGGTAGACGTGTATTGACATTTTAGGAGGGGGGGAAGTGTGATAATAGGGTTTATTGAAAGCACACGTCTACTGTTTGATTGCTTGCAAACAATGTTTCATGTCATTCGACCACTACTCATTTACACAAAATTTCATAATTATGAATAGATGAATTAAAAATGAGCGTATATTACAAAAATTAGTAAAAAATTATGAAAATATCAAGTTTAGTCCACGTAGCCAAAACGTGAATTGTCACGTTCAATTTCAAGGAATACAAGCAATAATAATTGTGGGCTGTATTTATAACTGTATTAGGTTACTAACGTAATTATCATTTAGATTAAAATCTAAGTGTAGGTAAAATTTTAATTCTTTAGTAATAGAATGATGCCTGGTAAACCCGATTAATTGATTGGACTCACTTAACTTTTATATCTACCAAATACTAAAAATAAAAGTCAATTGTGATTATTACATTACATTAAATTTTTATTTACAGACTGAGGAAGAAGAGATGTTGCCCCTTATATTGATATAGAAATTTATTCGTCACATTTCTGTGTCTGAAATTATGGTTCATAAATACGTAAAATACATGGAAAATTTGTATACTCCGCTAAAAGGTACCTCAGTGAACACATGTCATAACCAGAGTTTTGCTGTACCCTCTGTCCGTAAAAATTTTTAATTTCCAAATTCTCTTCTGAAACTTACGCTGTGTCATAAATTCAGCAATTTACACAATAGAAAATAGTTTATTCGCTTATTTTTTCTACAAATTCAATATCAGTCTATAAAAATTAATTAGTTTACGTCGTACATCTTGAAGTGTGGTGATTTCAAACCTCCGTCTATAATAAAATTGTCTAGTGCCGTAAGAATAATAGACCCTATTTTCGTCAGGATAATATTTTCTAAAATAAAATGTGATACAAAAAACTGAATAATTCTACAAATCTCTGTCAACTTAGTTTGAGATTGGAGTGACAAATAAGGAAACAAATCTACGACAAACTATGTTCTTTTATCTTCTGAATAAATAATATTGAAATTTTGTGAGGAAAAGAAACATTTTTTAAGTATGTATGCGCACGCGCGCGCGCGCACGCACACACACACACACATATGTATATATATATAAGGAACACTTGTTTTATAAGAATATATTATATATATTTTTTTTATATAGCCTACTAACAATGTTTCAACAATCTCAACTATCATCATCAGAATATTCTGATATTTTGATTATTAATATACAATAAACAAATATATAATACATTCTTGTAAAAAACAAGTGTTATTTATTATTAATAATAAAAAATACACAGGAATAATGTGATAAGAAAAAATGTAATATATACATATAATGTATTCATATTCACTCACTCATATTCTTATTCCTGTTATTTAAATTAATAATAACTACAATTTTATGTTTTTAAAAACAAGAATTTATATTTTATTATTTTTATAATGTATCATAGTTTTATTTTTTTAATTATTTTTATAAAAAAGTACAGGTATACATTTTATAGAGAGCATTATATTTATGAAGATGACAGTAATTTAATAGGCCTACTGTCGAAACACGAAAGAACAATGAAAATATTTTCTGATTTTTAAAAATATAAAATATTAATTATTATACGCGCAGATGCGTGTGTGTCATTTTGTTTAAAACTGTGCTCAGTTCTGGTGGCACGCCTAAACTGTTGAGATTCGGGTGTCACAAGAAGCCTCTCCTTATAATTAACATGATGATAAAATTAATTTTGTCGCTTAGATGACACAAATATTCTTAATTGAGTAGGCCTACAGTAACTTTCATCTAAACTAAATTAAATTAAATGTCACACTAAATTTCATCATCCTCAATTTTTAAGATCATTATTTTTTCAATTGCTTTTAATAATAATAATAATAATAATAATAATAATAATAATAATAACAATAATAATAATAGATATATAGATAGATAAAAAGACTAGTTATAAAACAATTTTTTTTTAAATTTCTAACGACGGTTTTGATTTATGTTAGTAGTAACTCGAGAGAAAACTTAACTCCTCTTTACATAATGGTACGCTGATGTGTGCTGTGATGTCACACGGTACGCTGTGAATAAACGCTAAGCAATTAGGAGGCAAACTGTAGGTACAGAAATTGCCGTGACCCAGAACTTGGCAACGAGATGGGATGGGACTCTTCGCTTTGTAAGGTGCGGACACTACTCGTTAATCTTTCAAAAATTATTATCACCTTTTTATTCTCTGCACTGATTTCTGTAACACTGGAAAGGTAAATTACACTATAATCAATCATTATTATCAACCAAAGAGATATCAAATTTACAACGTTTTGCTTTATTTTTCCGTTTTAAATAACTTTAACGAAAAAAAGGCGAAAAGAAGCGGCGGACGTGATAATGTATGCATTAAATGTAAACAGCAAGTTGGAAGCCTCATCAGCGTTCATTTGTATACCTCGAACACAAACCGTTAGACTGCCGCCCGCTTCCAGGCCTCCATCAGCATTACCTTTATGGCCTACAGTTTTACTTCCATGATCCATATAAATGAAAGTACGGTGAAGGAATCAAAAAACGCTCTCGAAATAATAGCAGATTCGTTGCCTACAACTTTCGAAAGATAAAAACAGCGGTTTTTCGGATGCTGCATTTATGAGTAAGTTTGTGTACGTGTGTGTCTGTCTGTCTGTCTATCTGTCTATCTCTCTGTCATCTAGCTGACTATCAATCTGTTTCCATAGCCATCAACTTTGATCAAATTTAAGATTTTAACAATAGGTAGAATTGTTTTTTTTTTCAGTGCAGGTAAAATATAACTAACAGAATTAACACTGTGGCACACCACTATAGAAAATTTATTCCGTTTAGCGCTTTCAAGCTTCTCAGCTCATCATCAGATCGGAAATCATTTTTCTTGAAAGCGCTAATCGGAATAATTTGTCTATAGTAGTATGCAACAGTGTTAATTCTGTTTGTGATATAACAACTAACACAACTTTATTAATTAAATAAAATATAACTGCTTAATTTTGGTTTTGTTTATTGTCAAGTTACAAAAAAATCCACTGAATGTTTCCGATTAACCATCACGAAAGTTGTGATACGGAATTGATTAAACTCTTTCTTAGTCTACTGTCTAAATAGTCCCCTATGCGATGACTGTCATAAACAATTCTTATAGATAGTAATGTATTCTGTTTGTTACACAAAAAACGCTCAGAATATCAAGATAACGTAAAAAAACAAAATATTTGTTACTACTTCGTGCAAAAAATCTGTCAGTTTCCACCCCCCCCCCCCACACACACACACACTTTGTTAGTCCTACTACTTATGATAATAATAATAATAACCGTGGAAAACTAAAGTTGGCTGTAAGAAGGTCCGCTTCCACCAAAATCACAAGCCCTTTTTCCCATGGAATGGATCCACCACGGGACTCAGCTTTCGCGATACTTCAAGTTGGTACCACTTGTTCTTCGTCCATGTGGACTCTTTCATCTGTTTTAAACCTTCAGCGGGTCCGCGTTACGTTCTTTCTGCTATTATGTCAAGATCATTTTCTGCTTCCTTCTTTTGCCTCAATAGCTTCTCTATGTAGGCTGCTACCTGATCCCAGTGGTGTTCGCTCTGCAGTTGGAAGAGACTAGAAAATTCGATGCAGCGGTTAGCAGAATGACAAAGGAATTCTAATCAAAAGGAATACAAGTAAGAAATGTATTGGTAAAGACGGGAAGATTGTGGGAGACGATAGAAGGGTATTGGCGAGGTGGATGGAACATTTTATGGAACTGTTGAATGAAGATGAACAAGACGAAGAAGTGGGAGCTCAAACAACAGATGATGGTAATTATGTGGTAGATTAGCTCACACTAAACGAAACAGAAGCGGTAGTTGGAAAGCTTAAGAATAACAAAGCTCCAGGAATGGATAATCTGCCCTACTGAAGCATGGGGGTGAAACTGTTAAGGCCTATTTACACGATCTAATTTGTATGGTTTGGATAAAAGAAATAATGTCTGAAGAGTGGAATACTGGAATAATATGTCCAATTTACAAGAAGGTAAATAAACTGGGTTGTAACAATTATAGAGGCATAACATTACTCAACACTGCATACAAAGTACTAACCTCTATAATTAATGAAAGGCCTAACCAATGGGCAGAAAGAAGTCTATGTTGTTTTCGACCGAAAAGAGGTACTTCTGATCAGTTGTTTGGTATCAGGCAGACTATAGGAAAGTGGTATGAGCATTATATAGAACTTCATATGGTGTTTGTGGACTTTACACGGGGATTTGATAGTGTGCGAAGGGTAAAACTTTATGAAGTCATTGCCCTGGTCTCGAGAGGTCAAGTACCTCGGGGTCCACCTTGACCGTCGTCTTACCTGGCGGACACACTCTGCTCAAGTAGCCCGCAAGACCGCCAATCGCTTATATCAACTCCGTCCTTTGCTATGCAGCAACGCCATGATCCGTCGCCTAGGGAAACTTATCGTCTCCACCTATGTGGTGCTGACGGTTACCTACGCGATCCCCGTATGGGGCAGCTTGGCCAAGACCCATAAGTGAAAGTTTCAGTCTCTCCTTGACCGAGGATTGCGCTGGGCGTGCAAAGCCCACTATCTGACATCTAATAGAACCATCCGTGAAGCCCTGCGTGTCCGTCCGCTGGATGCCACTATACGGACACTGTCCCGAAAATTCTATCGCCGCACCGTCCGATTCCAGGGCAATCATCTCATTAGCGCCCTCGGTCGCTACCAATCTGTGCCAGAAGAATCTTGGACCCGGCCTCGGCGTACTATCACCTCAATTAACTGATAATTAATTGAGCACCCACGGCCGGTTGCAGGCCACACCCTAAATCCAGCCCTATCTATCGTCCCTGCGGCAGGAGCTCTATTTAAAGCTCGGGACGCAGTATACGAGCGGGCGACGGGCATGCCCTTCATCCCGCACAGCCCTCTAACTTGTGATGAAGTCATGCAGAATATGCTATCCCTTTGAAACTTATAAAGTTAATGAAGATGACCATGCGATTTACAAAAGCCAAAATTAAGTCTGAGAATATGCTGAGTGAATCGTTTGCATTTAATAAGGGAGTTAAGCAAGGTGTCTACATTATTGCGCTACATTATGCCATTAAAGATACATATCAGCGAGGAACAATACTAACTAAGACAAGCCAAATATGTGCTTACGCTGACGATGTTGTGGTAGTAGAGTAACCACATCAAGACAACGGCTAGTTGAGGTGTACAAGGAGCTGAATAAAAAATCCGCTGGAATGGGACGCAATGTAAATATCAGCAAAACTAAATAGATGCTGATTTATGCATCAGAAAGGAGAAGAAAGCAATGCAATTTATGCATAAAGAATAATTAATTTAATGCTGTTAATAAGTTTAGATACCTGGCTATCATGATAGACAATGAAGGGTCCATAAACACGACAAACCACGACAGGATACAAATAGGAAATTGGGTATATTATGCCAATAACAGACTATTGAGAAGCAAACTCATTAGCCGTAACACAGAAATAAAAATATATAAGACACTTGTGAGACCAGTTGTTACTTACGGAGGGGAGACATGGACAGTGACAAAAAAGGAACAAGTAACACTAAGAAGGTTTGAAAGGAAGATCGTAAGACGTGTTTATAGCTCGGTTAAAGAAGATGACTAATGTAGAATAAGAAATAACCAGGAGATAGATGAGCTATTGAATCATGAGGACATTGTAAGATTCATAAAACGAATACAATGGTTTGGTCACCTAGAGCGGATGGATGATCAGCATATGCCAAAGAAAATCTTGAGGGCTCAAGCCTATAAAAGCAGAAAAGAGGGGCCGAACTAGGATAAGATGCTAGAATAAGTGGTAGAAGATCTGAGAAGAATGGATGTAAGGGGTTAGAATAAGATGGAAATGGACAGGAGACTTCGGAGAAGATTGGTGTTAGAAGCCAGGGTTCACGTTGAGCTATAGTGCTGAAGAAGAAGAATCGCGCGCGCGCGTGTGTCTTCCTGTAACTGCTAGTTGGAGCACAGGGCCTCAACAAATTTCCACCACCTCGTCCGATTGAGTTATTAATTTTATTTCTCTTCGCGTTTTACCTGTAATTGTTACTTCCTGCGGCACTGTTCTGAGCACGTATTTCTTGGCTGACCTACCGCTGTGTTCAGGATTTTTCTCTTCTCTTCTCGGCGTTCTATCCAGTTTCATATCTGGATCTTTGATTTTATATTTCTTTATTAGGAGCGTCTGCACAGTTCTTCGTTACTTATGAAATCTGTCTGGTGAATCTTCAGTAACATTCTCAACAATTTATTTGTGTACCTCTTGTATACCTCTTGTATCTTCGTATCGTTTATACCAAACGATTTTCACAATTCTCCATCGTACAAAAGGACGAACCTTAAGTTAGTGTTGAAAATTTTCGTCATTGCTACACACATACGCAGATAGCTCATCACGTATAGGCTATTAATATTTTTGTGTTGGTTTAATAAAAAACAAAACTAATTTGATGTAGGCCTATATAATCTTCGGAAAACCCTGTAGATATGAAATATCCTATTATTACTACATATTACAAAATTCGAAGATTACTGAATGAACTACAGGACTGTGTAGTGGTAATGGAAAGTTTTCATATCCGTGACGATATACTTCATATACTTAATCTTTATTTTATTTAGACGAAAGGTATAGATTTAAGAATTAGGGGTCAAGAAGCATTTGTCAAACGTAGGCCTATACACCGTAGTATTTTTGGAGGTCTCCAAAAGATGAAGCTGACATAAATTAACTCTTTCATTCACGTGATCCTTAACAAAGTGTGTGGATCTGTAATTGTAGAAAGAACGATGGCTGACCGAGACTACTATAGTAAACTTTGGAAGAGGTAACGGAGCGGTGAATAAATATTACGTTGTTCGTGTCACATGTTCATGTAACGTCACATAACGTAATCTTACTTACTAATGTTAGTCTTTCTACTGTGAAGTGTAAGACTGATCTGGTAATTTACTCTTTCCAGTTTCGACGTAGGTTTTTCTCTCTGAATATTTCTCTCTTCAGCAACATTTCTTTCGCCACGGTTTTGTTAGCCTCTTCCGTCGATTTATTAAGTTCTTATTTCACACACTCCGACACTATTTTTTAAGTAACTCAACCATCACACATGCAGCTTACTATTTCATGTTTATCATTTACTATGCTCACAGAACATAATTACTAATTTTATTACTTTGACTTTACTTCTACTTTCCTTCAAAATCTCATTTCAGTTGCATTTATTCGGCTTTATTTCTTTCCGATATCATCCATTTACAATGTTAATGGTTAATTAATACTAACACAGTGTTAAGAATGCGTTAAAATAAATTTAAAATAAAACTTAGCATATTTTATATTTTACCAATTAAATACTTAGCTAGTGTAATAATCGTGTAAATATAGATGATGTGAATACGATATATATATATATTTTTTTTCCTAATAAGGAAAAAAAAGGTATATCTTGAGGTAAATTTATTTATAAATATTAAATGTATTATATACATCAAGAAACGGACTGTAGCAGAAAGTGATTGAATATATATATATGTATATATATATATATATATATATATACATACACACACACAATCACTTTCTGCTAGAGTTCGTTTCTTGATGTATATAAAATATTTAAAATTTATATTTATTTTACCTCAAGATGTTATTTTTTCTTATTTGGAACATGTTTCGAGAACATTTTAGGAGAACACAGGAGTTCTCGAAACATGTTCCAAATAAGGAAAAATAACATCTTGAGGTAAAATGAATATAAATTTTAAATATTACATATATATATATATATGTGCACAAATTTGAAAATAAATATTTAGGTATATTCTCTAGGCGATTTAATTTAATTTTATTGCCAGCCGATTTCATCGGAAATCATAAATATTTAAAAAGTCGGGAAAACACGTTTAACTTTCAACAAAACGGCAACTCAAATCGTCATATAGCGATAATTCCAAACGGCATTTCCCGTAGGCGAATTCGGTTATCAAGCGAAATTTTTACGTACTCGAAATCGTCCTCACGGTTCAGTAAATTTTGCCTGCCTGTTTAACTGAAACCAAATAAACATAACACGTTTAGCCATTAATGTGGGCACTGTTTCCGCAGTTGACGCAACGGTACATTACGTGCCGCAGGCGTATAGGTTTATCCTTAATGTGTTGTGATTGTTTTAGAGTCTTCTGGGAAAGGCGTGGATTGTTAACATTAAAAATGCCCTTCTTTGCAGATTTATCTAAAGTACTTATTTATGTTTCCCTCATATAAGCTCTACTTTCTTACGTTCTTTGGTTGGTACTTATAATCCTTCTACGTATACAAGTTTCTATTTAATTCTATTTCTTGTACGCTCTCACTTCAAATATACAACTTTGCCTTGTTTCTTCTTTTCTCTTCCTATCACTTCCACTAATTTACACTATAATTTCTAGTGACTGTGTTATTATTCCTCTTTGATCAGATTCCATGCCTCACTTCTACACAGAAGGCATGGGAAGTCCATGGTTTGTAATAATTCATTGCAGTGTCTTTACTTATTTTGTATATGTAAAATTTCCTTCTGAAAGATGTAATATATCATAAAAATGTATTCTCCCTTTCTCGTCGATAATTAATCTATATGTACAGAGCCCTTTATACTTAGTGCTGTGGATCTGATCTTCTTTGACAAAATTATGACATTACGTTATTTAACAATCAAATGAAGTTCATCAGTGGCTTTAACACTGATACCTCTTTCAGTAAACTAAGTAATTATTATTAACTGCAATAACGTTAATTGACAGGCAGGCAGGAGTATGTACTGCCTATATCCTTGTTGAGTATAAGACTTTTCCCTTGAAATTAATTTTACTGTAAGAAAATTAACGGTATAATAGATTTTAGAGCGTTACGGTCATCGTTTTGTTACTGATCTGCAATTTAAATATTTTACCTGTTTCGCGTTACTTGATGTTACCACTTTTTTAGTTTACCAACATCTTTCTTTATATTTGGTTTATAATTGTTAACATTTGTCCAAAAAATGACTTAACGAAAGCTAAAAATATGTGCTAAAATGTCGGAAGTTATATTAGCTTGCGTTTAGATGTAGGTAATTGATAGAATATTCGCAACATCGTCCTGTCCTGTTACTGAAGACTTAGAATATAAACCAAGAATACATTTAACATAAATAAATTTAATAAGTTGTGTATCTGACTCAGGTTCTATAAAACAGCAATAACTAAACACAAAGTTAATAGGTATTTTCGGCCACTTGTCAATTAAGTACCAATTGAAAACTGCACAGATTCCGTAGTGTTGACGACTATCATCTGATCGTCGGCGGATAAGCAGTTATTACGCATCTACTATGATTTAAATACTGTAGAAATGGAACACTATCGAACAGCCGAGAGCGTCCTTCATCCGTCCCTCCACTAGTCGAGTAGGTGTAGCCTCATTCAAGGCATCAATAAGTACGCTCCAGATTGTTCCGGAAGTCACTTGAAATACCCATTATGCAGGCAGCTGCAGTAAGGATGGAAAGTTGTTCTCGAAAACCTTGCTAGTTATAAAAGCCACTTATAGCTAGTTATAGGACCTGGCTTTGTCACTTCAGTTACCGTTGACCGATTTACTTAGTACGGATCGAGTGGTGGTTGAAGATTAGTGGAAAGTGTTTATCGTGTTATAAGTAGTGCGGGGCTCTTAATAGTTGACATTATTATTGCGTGTGGACAATTTAACTTGAATTCTTGTACGAGACTGTGTTGTTGATTTCAAACAGTTATTTGTGATTAATTGAAACTGGTGATCAGTGATTGCATTGGTGTCTGTATCTTTTTTCCACTGTACCACACTACGATCAGTGAGACCGTTAACAATACGATATTTGAAGTGTTTTAACTTTAATTACTTGTTTGTGTGTGTGTTTTAAAGTGAGTTTGGGTGTATGGTTCCCAAGCTCCAGTTCTTCCTGTCTAGCCAGTGGTTTTATAATAATCACCTTTCTGCTACTGTCATTTTGATTGCACCTTATTTGTCTCCTCTTTCATGTTGTTGTCAAGCGCAAGACCCGTTTTCGTAATCTTTTCTTGCCCATTCTTTGTGCAGTGTGTGAGTTTCCATTCGACATTCATTCTGATAATGTAATATTACTGTGACAGCATGATCCGATTCCGAGCGTCATAGTATTCCTCCTACTGTTTCATACGTTTTACAGCAGAGGTTAAACAGCAGACACAGTGACAACACAACAACGACAACACAGACATGTTTGCTTTAGCACAGCCAGCGGCTACGTGTTTGTGCGGTGTGATTATATATGTGGCGTTTAATTGTTTACTTCAGTCCACATATTAATATTTTGTTTTAGTCGACTTCTTCACTACGAAATATTTGCCGCCGGAGCTTATAGAAAATTTTGAACAAAATTCAAAAGTATACGTACCGGTGCCGTTAGTAAACAAACTTTGTTTTGTTTACGTTGTAAGTGGAATTGATTTCTCCAGAAATAAAGGTGTAATGTAAATAACGCGAAGTAAATAACGTCAGATATGATAAACAGTTCAAACAGGATAATCTAAACAGACAACAATATGAACTGCCTCAGATTGGACAAAATAAAATCAGCTTATACTATATTGCAACTCTGAATATACACAACATTGATTTAACGAAAGCTGAAAATATGCGCTAAGATGTCGAAAAGTTATATTTACTTACGTTTAGGCGTAGGCCTACATAATTGATGTAGCCGCAACATAGTTCTATTACTGAAAACTTAAGATATAACTCAAGATAAAATTTAACATAAATAAATTTAATAAGTAGTGTAGCTGGACTTCGGTTGTATAAAACAGCAGTAACTAAACACAAAATTAATAAAATTTTGGTAACCATATTACCTTGCCTACATTGCTAACATTGGTATGTACCGTGTATTCCCAGCAGTGGTTTGGGGTATTTCGCCTCCCTTGTCTCTCCTCTGGCACTACGGCCCCTGTATAACCCTGCCTGCTCAATGATTCGCCTCTATTCTTCTCTGTCTAGAGCATTACTCCTTCAACCTGCCACTCGCATCTTCCTCAAGTCCCCTTCCACATCTTCACACAACCTCCTCCTTACTCCCTCCGGCTTCCTTTCAAATGCCATTTTTGGGCCACGGCCACTTCTTGTTCTCACCACTTACCCCAACCATCTCAACCGTTGCGCCTTCACTGCCGCAACTATGTCCGCTTCTCCATAAAGGTGTCTTAGCTCACGATTATTTCTTATCCTCCACTTCTCCCCATCCCACACTGGTCCATAAATTCTTCTCAGAATTTCCATTTTGAAAACAGCAAGGTTTTTCATATCTTCCAACTTCAGCATCCATATCTCGCTTGCATATATTACTGCAGGTCTGATTACCGTGGTGTATATTTTCTTTTTGACATTTTTTGATACATTCCTGGATTGGAATATATTTTTTAATGTGTAGTAGCTTCTGTCTCCTGCTGCTATTCTTGCTTTGATTTCTTCGCTTACGCCTAATCTAATGTATAAAGAAGTTTATACATGAAAGACTTTTGTTGAAATTTTCTTGCAAAATTTATGATTATCCTTGTTTTTGTGTTAAAGAAGAAACAGTTCATCGCGAAACCCTCAATGCTGTAAGGCCAGGGGCTTGTATTGAGGGTCTAATTCCCTTAGGCTGGATTCGATTGCCGCTTATGAGTTCATTGTGTACGTTGCAGTGAGTCATGTAGATTAAGTATTTTCTCCTGTCAGACAAGGCTCCACCCTTAAGTGATAGTACACTGACTGAATGACCCAGGGGCGGATCTAGCAAGCAATTTGGGGGGGGGAGTTGACTTCTGGGGAGAATGTGAAAACTTGGACTATTCTTTAATGGTCTAAAGTATAAATGATAGGAATGGGTGAAAATAAAAGTACAGTGTGTTAATATCAACACAATAAGTTTATTAACGTACAAATACAATATCATATCTGTGTTTGTCAGTTCATTGTATTTTTTTCATAACATTCACTTACAGTTTAAAATATACATACTACTCATTTAAGTTACGTATCAATCAAAAATTGACATTGTGGTAAGGTACAGTTTAAGATACAATTTAAAGTAATTTTAGAGTAAAACCATGAACATACAAACCGTGATATGAATTTTGTTTCATATTTACAATCACAAAAAAAACATTCTATAACCACAAGACGACGAAAAATTTCGTCTGAAGTGACCATTTAGGGGGATTTCCCCCATTCCCTCCCCCCTGTGACCACAACACCTCACTTAATTAGAACCCCAATTTTTGGTTGATAGTTGACGTGAGCAATCAAAGGATTGTTACACAATCAACACTGTCGTTCAACATAACCGCCCACCTTCATGTTGACTAAGACTTTACGCTGTAAATTAATTTTACTACAAGAAAGTCATCGTTTTATTACAGATTTGTGATTTAAATATTTTACCTCTTCTGCCTTACTTTATGTTACTCCCTTCTTAGTTTACCTACATCTTTCGTTTCATTTGATTTATAATTATTAACATTTGGGTAATCTTGTTTTCCCCAACCACTCTATAAGTTGTTCCTGTAAAACTATATTTTGGTTAAACAGAAAATTGAAGACACACATTTTCAGGAGAAATGGTAGAGCATTTATCCCATGTTTTTGGTCTCGTATTAATCTGTGAAGACGATGGTAATAGTTAAAGGAGAGAGTTATTACAAGTTTGATATATAGCAAGTTTTAAGTATATTTGTTGCAAAGTATTAGGTTTCCTTAATGTGTCGAGTTTGTGCAGATGAAAAAACTTGATACACCGATGTCGAAAGCAGGTGAATGGATAATAATAACAAAGTCAGAGAGTGTAAATATATCAAGTGTCGTTATCAGGCAGGAAATGTATTAGAAATGAGACGAGGAACATTTCAAGAATACAGTACTTTTCATAATAAGTCAGTTACTTGTAAATTAACTAGGCTCATAATGTTGAAGGGGCACTTGCAGGTGTTGTTTACAATCGGTTAAAATCAGCGGGGAAGCATTATCGGAATTAGTGGTGTGGACGAAATACGGTGTTGCAGACCTATTCTTAGAATCAGATAAATGGGTAGAGTACCGGAACTTACTTACCACATGACTGTCATTCGTATTAGTGTAAGAATATTACTGCATTTTGGCGCCTTAGTCAAAAGAACATGTCACAGTACAAACGTTTGGAATATGTTGAAGATAATCAAGAAAGGAGAAGTAAAAAATAACGCGAACAATTCAAATAAATCTCAGGGTAACTATCAGACGTAGCGCTGTATCAGTCTGTGTACAAGAAAGCCAGGAGAAGATCAGATAAATGTATTATTATTATTTTTATTATTATATATCGTTACATGTTACATATCTTTACGATTACTCCTCTTCTTCAAGTATATAGCCTATAGTAAATCAGCCGGAACTGCTTTTGCCTAGATAATATCTACTACCAACTAAATAGAATAGATATTAAACAGTATAGTGACAACATTTTGAAACCTTTCTTACAGAATCTTATGTAATTATCCATTCAGACACAGATATTGGATGCCCCATATTACTGTGAATAACCTGTATGGATATAAACACATTCCAAACATAGAATACACTGTGCACGAACAGTCTGCGGTAATTTTATCACTTTTAACAATAATCAAAATCAATAAAAAAAAGGGCAGAGAAACTGTCACCAAAACAATAACGTACACAAAATTAATTTCATCACACTTAAGAACTCACTTCCAAAGCGTAATATCGAGAGTTGGAATTATTTCAGGATGAACCATTTGCCACATGTCCAGCCAGGTTCTGAGTCCACCAACCCTAAAGGCACGTGACCTCGACATCAGGGGGAACAGTAGATTTTATACGCTTAGCGCTAGTCAAATTGCGTTCCTAGTTTATTATATGGCTAAAATAATGTCCGCCCGACTTACACTTTGCGTAACCCAGTTAAGGGGTTCATCATCATCATCATCATTATATGGGAGATGGGTTAGGCATCATTTCCTGTTCTGGTTCCACGGCGGTACTGCTCAATTCATCAATTCTTTGTCTCATCCAAACTATACTCCGTACTTTTGCTGTGTACTTTAGCACCACCCTTGCTGAATTATTCAGTAATTGTCGGTCTAGATGATCTTTTCTTTCTCTTCTGTCCTCTTTGATCTCAGAAATATCAAGTGTATTTAAGGTTAATTTTCTTTACTTTAAATATACAGGAATTGATTTATTTAAACAGTAACGACGATGGAACAATTGCGTTAAAATCTGAACATCGGGCATTAGCGGTCTGGGCTGCATGGGAAATCGGATGCCGTTCTCAGGCAAAAAAATTCTAAAAGATATAAAATAAACACAACCTAAACACTACTCTCCAGTGACTAGAGGATAATCTATTCAGCGACTCACTCGTGGTTAACGTCCGTTGTTCAAATTTTAACGTTGTTATCAGTTTTCGACTGGAGAAAACAAAACTAAGAAAATTAGTTCCGAATTTTATTCAGATGAAATAAGAACAAAAAACGCTCGTGTCGAGTAAGAACGATGAAGTGGATCGCTATTTCACCGAACGGTTAAACGGTTATTATTTTAACGAAATCACTGGACAAATTGGATAAGCAAAATTAAATAGTAAACATACTGCCGACTGCTTATGTTCTGTTAAAATTAATTGCCAGTTAGGTGTGTGTTTGTGTGTGTGTGTGTACGTGCGTGCGTGTAATGCAAACACCGAGTGATCATATCTTAAGGTTAGTCGTGAGGTGACTGCAAGAAAACCAATGTTAGGTGACGCATTCTTTATGTGTTTCATACATGCAAGTATAAGTCACAAAAGCCACACGCAGTACTCACGAATAAGTAATTCGTTTTTATGCTTACATATGTACATATACCGCCTGTGTATATACACAAAGCTCAAAGTCTGAGGATTTATTTGTACTGAATACAAATCCACACCGCTACACCGATGCCACCAAATTTTGCACCGATAACCTTTGACACAAAGCAAAAAACACTGTTCAACTTGGAATTTGATATTCTACCCCATTTGCACGATTTAGGCCCTTTTAATTATGCCCTTTTGTTGACATGTATAAAGATGTCAACAACGCCATGGAGACTAGAAATAATTACCATAGTAACAATTAAATAAACAAATGCTATTTAGTGGCATAAGAACTGTACCTTTATCCGTTCCTGCAGTACATTTTCGATGTTTTTAATATGCGATTGTATCGATATATTACGGTATGCTATTACTACTACTACTACTACTACTACTACTGTATTGTATTATTGGAATTGTACGCATCGATTTTTACTTATTTATTTATATCCTGTATCGAGTTTCGAAGAAAATCGATATTTTAACTGTCCTTAACACCGTTGACCCGTTAAAAACTTGAATGGCTGTGTTTAAGCTTGAACCCGTTAGAAACTTCGGTGTGTTTCGTTGATTTTTTAAATCAACATTAGCGTACAGACTATGTACGTTAACTACTGTAAGCTAGCAGACCTCACTGCGTAGTGCGTAGTTGTTGATTAATCTGAATGACACCGAGTCCTTGTCCGACTTTAATTAACTCTCGTCATTAATTGTTTCTCAGTTAAGCAACTTTGCGTGAGCGTTTGTAAAAAAATCTCGGAAGTTCTGCTGCTGTGTTCCTTTTCCTTTCTCTTTCCTTTCTAAGGAAGCCGTCAATTAAAATTTGCGCTCAATTAATTTTTTCAGTTGATGCAAGTCGATTGATTTGCCTATCAAAAAATTCTTAATAAGTCGTTATTTTAATTAACCAATAACTGAAGTGTCAAGTTTTTCTTCCGACATCACAGTATTGTAAGTCGTAACAAACAAAATATTCTTCACATTTTTCACGACCGGAATTTGATATTTGCTCTCTTTTGCTTTATTTAGTCAGTGATCCTCTGTGGTCTAATCCAAGACAAATGGGATGTGGAAAAATAGAGAGTTTGCTCTACAGCGCTTACCAAATGTACAAACCAATAATGAGTACTGTAATAAGTAGATTTAGAGCTTAGGCGATTTGGATTTTTGTATTTGGAAGGTTACCCGAAGAGTCTTTTAATGTTTCTCGGTGACGCAGACTTCGAGGAGACTCTTAACTAATACGTCCCACTGGCATTCGCTTTCCGTAATTAGTGTAAGGGATAGTGGTTTAGGGGAGAGGAGAGGAGAGGAGAGGAGAGGAGAGGAGAGAGAGAGAGAGAGAGAGAGAGAGAGAGAGAGAGAGAGAGAGAGAGAGAGAGAGAGAGAGAGAGAGTCAGACAGATAGCCAGACAGACAGGTAGACAGACAGACATACAGAGACAGACAGAGACAGAGACAGAGACAGAGAGTGAGAGAGAGGAGAGGAGAAAGGTGTAAATCTACAGTAGTAAAAACCATGTGATTTTTATTGGAGGTGGCTACTGAGATAACGTACTTGAAACTAATGAACGAGTATACTCAGATAGACAAAGTAACCTTTTCCAATCCGCCTTGTGACTTCTTTTAATATATAGATGACGCGTTCCAAAGCATATGCCTCAACATCAGATCATCTAAACAATTGTTCAAATTAACAATTTTAAATATCTTGGGTAAAACATATCCCGAAACGCCTCAGACAAAGAATCCTTTAAGATAAGGAAACTCAAATTAACAAAAGCCTTTACTCTAACTCGCGAACTGTACGGAAAAAAAACCTTTCGAGAAGTGCGACAGTCCGTCAATATAGCACTGTAATCAGGCCGGTGATCACGTACGGAGTGGAAACAATGTGCTTTCAAAATTTGGAACCACTTCTTAAAATTGTACGAAGAATTCTTCGGAAAATTTATGGCTCCAAAAAACCGAAGATGGGTAGAGGCATAGACCCAAAGAAAAGCTGTAAAAGGATTTGGAATATCTGGAAACGGCTTTCCGAAGAAAAAGACTGAGATTCCTTGGACACATAGTTCGGACGGATCGGTCCAGATTAAACAAACAAATTTTCAACTATATTTGGCAAAATTTCCAGTCTGAACGGATCCACCAAACAACTCAAGGAGGAAATCATGAAACAGGGTATCTCTTTGAACAACTATGTGGATAGAAATACAAACAGAAACAAAATTCAAAATCTTGAGGTTCTCTGCGGCGAGAAGAAGACGAGAAAGGGGTGAACAGTGGAAAGGAACGCGGTGGATAGTGTGCGAATGAGGGCCTTCTGGCAGGAGAAGAAAAGTAAATGATATTCGCGTGGTCCACTTCTGGCCTGTTCGTGTCAAAAACAAAAAGAGACAGAAAAATAATTGATTGGCATATAGCCAAAACAGGATAGACTCCATCGATAAAAGAATTCAGAAAATAAAACCAAGTAAGTTGAACATTTGGAGTAACGTGAAGTTGGCAGACTGTCACAGAAGTTACTACATACAGATCGAAGGCCAGTTACGTCAAGACTGTTAACTCTCCATAATATCAGTGTATCAGTGGAAGATGACTCTAAGCTTTCACGGCCGGTGTCGTAATTGTAAAAACTACTGTCCGGGATGTAAGGCCGTGGTCTTCCATTATTCACAACAGACGTTTCAACGGGAGGCCATCTTCAGTGCCACATAGGACTTGAAATCGTATTGGCAAGATGTCCGCCTGTAACACCACTGTACTGTGGTAAAGGTTTACGTATACTGTCATCATCAGATAATTCTTTATATTATCATCATCATCATGATTCTTTGATTTGACGTTTGTGTTATCTTGTTTGTTTGAGAAAATTCGTTATGAGTTTCCACATTTACGTAAAATAACATTTGACATACTATACTGTTGTTACTTTATCCCAAACGTGCTTAGCTAATTGTAAAATTATACTGTAAATATTGCTTGAATGACCTTTCTTATTACATTATACATTACAAAATCTAATAAAATACGTTAAAATTTTTACCTCTGTTTTGTAGATTTATTTTTTGATTTTACAGATTTAGAGATTTTTAGAAATTTACACCTTCTCTATAGCCCGAAAAACTAAGGTTACTGTACACACACGCGCGCGAGCGCGCGCACAGAAATATGCGTATTCCTCATTTCATATTCCGCATTGTATAATACTTAATATAACCACTAATTAGTAAGAGGTTGGTTTGCGGCTTTTAGTAGTTTATTCGGTAGACCTTCGCTACAACGTATAAAGGAAAACAAATGCAATGCCGACTGTGCGGACTTGTTATAGTGCAAAAAACTACTGCAGTAGAGCGGTGTCGTGTGTGTGTGCACTACGCAAAGTCGTTGCGATGAAACAATTGGCGCAGCGTACAGAGGTTAGGTGAACACCAGAATTGGAAGGGAAAATAAGGTCACACGAGAAATTACTAGGGTCGTGTACGCGAACATAAACGCCTAGCCTAGACCTATACGAAGGCTGGCTGCTTTGGTCGCCGCGTACAGCTTCTCATTATCCCCTTTTCGACCTCAATTTCAATACGTTTTGTGATTCTTGAGGCAATGTGTTACGCAGCGTATAAAAATAAGTTAATTAAGGCGAGTTCCGTTAAACGTCGTCTTGACCCTTCTTTCTGTACAATTTACTGATGGTTTAACATGTGATGTAGACATTGTAACATGACATAAGGTAGCACAAGATTTGCAAGTTTAAATGAGTGAAGAAAAGCTGTACACTGAAAAGCTAATAAACAGAATTGATAGAACAAAACCAATAAACTAAATCTGACACAGACAAAGACAATGTCTATGACAATACCCAATAGACTGGAAAAGTGATAAAGGAATATAGTTAACATAATGAGTCCAAATGCCCTATTTCAGAAAGAATTATAACAAATATTAGCCATAATAAAAGTACAAAGTTGAGTTGTAAAATAAAAATAGTAAGTAAACATTAGATAATTTAATGTGAAAATCAAAGCTAAGAACAAATATAATAATAATAATAATAATAATAACGGAATAGTGTTGATAAAATAAAGATACAACGTTACAAAATGAAATAAACTAGTGATAATCGAGAAAGAAAAATGATGTGAGCATTAATGACTTGAAAGTAGAAAAAAGTAAACCTGGGAGTATTATAATAGCTAATAAACAATGAATAGGACCCAGAGATAATAAACAAACTACATGTTACAAGAAGTAATTATCGTTAGGAGTAATTGAATAGTTTTATAAAAAATAAAATGTTTATCATCAGTATAAAAAAAAATGTTTGTTAAATATAAAATACTGATACTTCCTTAAATGTTGAAAGGAAGAATTATGTTGTGTTATAATGATAGTAAATAATCCAGTATTATATTTTAGTTATTTGTGTTAATGGATTTATATTTAAAACTATTAAGATTAATAGCAAATACATAATCTGTTATACTAAGCATAGGTAAAGGGAATTATGTACTGTATACTGTAAGTATATTCAATATGGAATAATAATACTCACCTAATGTTCAATTTATATTATGTTTTGTTATGATTATAATTAATCAGATGTAATATTACAATTAATGAGTAACAGGACCAGGGAAAAGATATGTTCAATATTGGATACTGGCATTGGCCTAAAATATTTTTTTAAAAAGAGTTATGTTATATTGTATAATGTGTAATACACTTCTTGATAGGCCTTTATGAAAGAGTTAAATAATTCATTTGCATATTATGTTGACCTACGAGCATGTGAGAAATAAGGTTTGCAAACTACTTTAATCACTGATAATATTAATATTTTTACTTAATAGTCTATAACACTTACTCCAGTGTACCGGCTCTTGATTGTACCTCAGGGCGCCAGTAATAATAAACACAAATAAAAAAAAAAAACAATCAACTTTTAATGAATCATTTGCATTTATATACTACACAATTTCTTAATATGACTTGAATAGTTTTGCCTTACAATTTGAATATTATTTAGTAGCAATGAGTTCTTTTTAGACAAATTGAGTCACTATATTTGAATACAAATATACTAGACCCTGTATGCAGTCGTTACAAATAAAGATAAGAAAGAAAAATTTTATTAAAATAAAAAATTTTTCAAAAAAAATATTTTATGTTTGTTTATAATGTCTATGACTGAGAATAAATTCAATTTTATTGTTTTGATGGAAATTCTAAAATTTAATAAGGTAATTATTAATTATTTAGCACTTCTTGAAGATCTTAACAAAGTCCGGAGTTAATCAGATTAACTCCGGTCAGCAATCGATTTATGATTTTTCGTGCTGGTCCAATATCTCACTCTCTATAAATATTTTCTTCTTCAGGAAGTCTCGTTGCAATAATAAAACCTGAAACTAGCATGTGAAATAAGTTATAGATCCAAACAATTGAAATAAATTGATTTATTAACAAAGTTAAAGAATGATCGATGTTTAATCGATTTTGAGCAATTGTCGACTCCGTCTCAGGAAATAATCGATTTGTTCATATAGGTTAAAAATTATTACAAGTATTAGAAAAGGTTCTTGGAGCGATTATATTATTAATAGTCAGAGAAGGGTAGACGAGAAAGTATAACATTTACAAATAAAGTGTTTTCAATAACTATTATCTAACAAAATGTGAATAAATTTTATAAAATATGTAATATTGTTGAGTTGTCAAACCAATTCTGCAAGCTCTGTAGTCAGGCGACGTTGTTGGCACTGGTTGGCATTTCCAAGATGGCCGCTCAAAAAGACGACGAGGTTAACTGCAATGTCGTCGCGAGAAAATCTCTCCCCAAAATTAACTTCATATATGTTTTAAATGTCCCCGAACTTGTGTAATCTGTCTAATATGTTGTTTGGTGTATTCTGGAAGAATGTTTAGGGTTCACTGGTGTTAATTATGTTATATGTTTTTGGTGTTCACTTCTCTTTGTTCGCTACGCAAAAAACGGTTATACTGTTGAAGATTGAATTATCACAAATATGTCGTTTTACTGTTTTTATGCTCTGGTATTATGTAGTGTTGGTGTTGTTTTCACTGTTGTGGTTAAAGTTTTCTGTAGTTTTAATTGGAAAAGTGTTTAATTTACGTAACTCTCGTTTCACTGAATTTATTAGGTAACCTTAGTACTCCATTTTTCTCGGTTTCAAGGAACGCAATCTTACTTAAACTGTTCAGCTTGATCATTAACAAAGAACTAACTAACTTCCTTCACGTTAGTCAAAATCTGGCCCAGTTAATATTTGAAAATTATTGTTAAAATAATTTCGACTTCCCATATACATGATACAAAAATACATTATATATGGAATTAATTTAGTTTGTTATTAACTTTCATGAGATTACCAAATTTCTTTCTTTTTGGAAATCTAGGCTCAAAAACTGGTTTCCGCCTTCATATATTTTTTCTGCCATTTTAAGTGCTATTAATACCATTATATTAAATTTCAAATAGTCATAATTCCCTTCCTTTCCTTAATTACATATAAATTGAACATTTGAACTGGTTTTTAGTGATAATCTCTTAATTTAACACTCCTCTTTTAAATAATTAATTTATACATTTCGAAAATTTTTAATAATTTAAGGTATATTTCCATATTATCATTTTAACTCATAGGTTCATTCACAGTAGTTGTTAACTAATTTGCCTTACCTAAATCTTGCCAGTTTACAGGATTTATAAGTGAATTAACTGGTTTATAGTGAGTTTCTGTGAATTCATTATTTGGCCTAGAAGTTTAGAATTTTACATGTCTGGTTGTCTCAAATAAATTTAATCCTACTCCTCCTCTGACTTTGAACAGTTATAATGACATAAAAATAAAATGTTTATAAACTTATTGTGATGTGTAGCATCTAATCCATACTACTGTTACATAAAAATAATAATGAACATTACTCATCATTCTAAAAAAATTGAACATATTGCTGACATTGTTTGAAAACATACATTTAACTCTTTTTTTAATTAACACAGCATACCTACTGAAACATTTTAAATGGTATGTATGCTGTTATTTAACAAACATAATTTATTCTAAACACATATAAATCTTATTGACTAAGAACTCTTTAAAACATATGGAGTTTATTGCTGTGAACAAATAGCCATTTTAAACAATTTAAACCTATGAACACTTAAATTAATTCCAGTCCTTTCTGGTCGAAACCATTATTTATTATCCCCTTATTGAGTAAACAATTCCACCCATACTTTAGTTATTATCATTTCTACAAATGTCTTGTAATAACAAAGTGACATTAAAATAATAAAATATTGGAAATCTTCCATTTTAGTATTTTATGATTTGTGAATTATTGAATATAAAAGTTGTTATCTAACATATTGTTAAGTCATAGTATCACTACAACTTTAAGTTTATTGTATTTCCAAAAACACTTGCACTAGTTCACTTTCACTGGTGGTTCTGATATTTTGAGTCTTATTTTCTCAGACCAGACCTTTAGTCATCATGGACTGTTAAGACTTGTTTATTTTTTTTTATCACACAATAACTTCAGTTGGTGCACCTCTTATCATACTATATAACACTTTTGGTTCATTAATAATTACAGTTTTATAGGGTTTCGGGATGTTATACTTTCTTTAATTGTCTCTATGGGTTTGGGGTTCATGGTAGTTAATAATAGGTTTTATAATGGCGTTTCCTCTATACTATTTCTTCCTTTCTTCTTGTCTTCTTTCTTGTCTTCATTCTTGTCTTTCTTCTTGTCTTCATTCTTGTCTTTCTTCTTGTCTTCACTCTTGGGTAAACCAAGGTACTTCGTGTCATCTTGACTGATGTTTGGTTTGGAGTATCTAATTTATTTTCTGATACTGACTTTGCTCTTCGCTAAAGGTTTCAGGGTATTGTTTACTTCCTGATAATAAACTCTACTCTTCTTTCTTCTTGTGTTTGGGGTATTTTGTTGTTTCACCACTCCTAAACTGATTCTTTCTTCTTGATATTGTGGTATCTAGTTTGTTTACTGCTCCTAACTTCCTGGGTAAATTCCTGATTTTATAATATGAGTTACTCTTAATTATTTCTTTAATTTTTTATAGTGGTTTTTATATAATGTTCTGATGTTCTTTAATTTATTGTGGTTTTTTCCTTTGAATTCATTAAATTTCATTCGATATTATATTAGTATATGTAATGTAATTATTGTTTATTATCTTAATTGAATTAATAAGTAGTGGATTTTCTGTCACGCTACAGAATGCCCTTCTCCAGAAGTGATTTTTTCAGACTATACTTGCTTTGTCTGAAACAATTGCTTATGATAATTATTCTAGGTTTGTTATTATTCTTGACTTCATTCCATTTTAAAAATTTTTCTTATTTATATTTGAGCTTATATTCTTCTCATTCTCACTTGATCTTCCTTGATAGTAATAGTCATCTGAGTTTCATATTTATTATTTTATTTTCATATTTCTTCTTAGTATTTTCTCCTTGGGATATTTCCTCCCTATCGTTCCCTACTTTGTGAGGTGGTTCAGTTCAGAGAGGCACTGTACGCTACTTCCTCTGCTGTCCAATACTTCACATATATTTGAGTACAGAGGCAAATCATCTCTGCTCAAAAAACATATTAATACTGCTGGAATTATCTACAGACAGATTAAAAAATTATTCAGAATAGTACACATTTGTTACTATTTAAAAAATATCTTTGGGATACTTCACTTATTACTTATTATATTGCTCAGAGATTTTAATATTCCTATCTCAGTTGTTCTTCTGACTCTTTAACTTGATGGTTCATTCATTTGATATTATGGTAGGAAGCTCTTCTATTAGTACATTTTTCCACCTTTCTTATCATATAAAGCTTTTGGTTATTAATTCTTTATTTCCTTCTGGTTTTTTATTACAATCTGCATTGGTTTATAGTAGCATATTTTTATGACATTTTTGGTTTGTTACTCTGTTTTTATTAGTTCCACTTGTTCTATGTTCTAGAATTTTCTTATAACTGTCGTTATTACAATTGACATTTAATTCATTATCATTTCATATTAATTTGTTTAATTACATCATATCTTTGATATTATTCTCACATTACTCCTGTCATGGTTATTATTCCTTCGAATGAATGTTTTAATTAATTTGATAATGAGGTAATAATTTCTCCTCATACCACTTCAAAGTTTTATTACCTCATAATTCCACACAAATGTCTGTATTTTATTATATTTAATCACTCAAATCGTATCACATATTTTTATTCCCTTTGGTATCATTTTATGGAAAGTTTTTTACACTTTATATTGAAATTAGACATGATCATACTTCTCCAGAATCATTTGTTTTAATTCTAAATTCTGTTTCCTTTATTCATCTCATTATGATCCTTTATAAACATGGTAAATATATTTTATGATTACCATAAATATGGTATTAATTCTCTTCTGTTTATTTCATCAAAGTGTTTTATTAATAATTGGCTGGTAAGTTGTGCTTACACTTTATTTTTAGAATTTAGATGTTTTCAATCTAAATTCTTTTTATCTTCTTTCCAAAATGTTTATTTCAATAATTGTATGTAAGGTGTGCTTACTTTTGGTTTGGAATTTTGATGGTTATTCAAAATTCTTCTTATTTTATTGCCAAAATGTTTCCTTCAAATCTTTGGTATGTAAGATGGTCTTACATTCTTTTTAGAATTTTTACGATTAAGTCAAAATTCTTCTTTTATATTCTTGCCATAAAGTTTCTCAAATAATTGTATGTAAGGTGTGCTTACAATATTTTTAGAATTTAGGCGGTTTCATTCTAAATTCTGTTTTATATTATTGCCAAATAGTTTTTCAAATAATTGTATGTAAGGTGGTCTTACTTTGTTTTGGAATTTTGTCGGTTTCCTTCTAAATTCTCTTTTATCTTCTTTCCCAAACAGTTTTTCTTAAATAATTGGTATGTAAGGTGGGATTACATTTATTTAGAATTTATACGATTTTTTCAAAAATTCTCTCCTTCTTCTTATATTTATATTATTTCCAAATAAGGTTTTTCTCAAATAATTGTATGTAAGGTGTTCTTACAATCTTTTTAGAATTTAGGCGTTTCATTTTAAATTCTCTTTTATCTTCTTTCCAAACAGTTTTTCTTAAATAATTGGTATGTAAGGTGGTCTTACTTTGTTTTGGAATTTATACGATTTCATTCTAAATTCTGTTTTATATTATTGCCAAATAGTTTTTCACAAATAATTGTTTTGTAAGGTGGGCTTACATTTATTTAGAATTTAGTTGTTTTCTAAATTCTTCTTTTGTCCATAAAGTTTTTCAAATCCTTGGTTAGTAATGGTCCTTATTTATTTTTAGAATTTAGATGATTTTTCAAAAATTCTCTCCTTCTTCTTATATTTATATTATTTCCAAATAAGTTTTTTCTCAAATAATTGTATGTAAGGTGGTCTTACTTTGTTTTTGGAATTTAGACGGTTAAATCAAAATTCTCTTTTATATTGTTCCATAAAGTTTTTCAAATCCTTGGTTAGTAATGGTCCTTACTTTATTTTTAGAATTTAGATGATTTTTTCAAAAATTCTCTCCTTCTTCTTATATTTATATTATTTCCAAATAAGTTTTTTCTCAAATAATTGTATGTAAGGTGTTCTTACAATCTTTTTAGAATTTAGGCGTTTCATTCTAAATTCTGTTTTATATTATTGCCAAATAGTCTTTCAAATAATTGTATGTAAGGTGTTCTTACTTTTGTTTTTAAATTTAGTTGATTTCTAAATTCTTTCTATCTTTTTTCCAAATAGTTTTTCTCAAATTCTTGGTATGTAATTGTCTTACATTATTTTAAAATTTTGACGATTAAGTCAAAATTCTCTTTTATATTGTTCCATAAAGTTTTTCAAATCCTTGGTTAGTAATGGTCCTTACTTTATTTTTAGAATTTAGATGATTTATTCAAAATATTTCTTCATGGATGCGTGGTTATAGACACCCTTAATTTTATTGGAACTCATCTCCTTAATTTCGTACGTGTTGTTATTATTGTTTTTGGAGATTATATAGGGTCCAGTGTATAGAAGCAATAATTTTTTAGTTATCCCTTTTAATGAACTGGGTAACTCCCTATTCTTCAACAAAACCTTCTCCCCAATGGTATAGGTAATGATCTTACCCATACTTTTATTGTATTTATTCCGCCGTTTCTCCTGATCTTCGGCCACCTTATTATAAAATTTAACTTTATTAAAGATATATTTATTCTCTCTTGGGAACTCCAATATTTCCTCGATCTCCCTTGGGGGTTGTCTTTCGTACATGGCAGAGTATGGGGTTATTCCTATGGCTGGGTGGTATGCCAGGTTGAGGAATTCTTCTGTGGCCTCCAGATATTCTTGCCACCTCCTCTGTTGATCGTGGCAATATGTCCGTAATAGGCGCCCCACCTCTCGCAATACTCTTTCGGCCGGGTTACTGCTCGGGTGGTATACCGATGTTTTATAGGTATGAACCCCCATCGACAGTAGTGTATCCCGCCATTTTCTCCCCTTGAATTGTGTTCCGTGATCGGTGATGATCGAAACTGGTTTTCCGACGTTTGGGAAGTACTTGTTGGTCAAGATGTCGAGAATTTTATTTGTAGTCGCCCGATTCGCTGGGTATAGCTTGATGAACTTGGTAAAATGGTCCATCACGATGACTAGATATTTGTATCTGTGACGGCCCCCACTGCGGGGAAATGGCCCACAGATGTCCAGGAATACTTTCTCTAGTTTCGATTGAGAGGTTATCGGAATCATTTGCCCTTCTTTTTTCTCGTTGTTGGTCTTCACGAGTTGGCAAATGCGGCAATTCTTTATGTACTTTCGTACCTTCCGATTAATATCTTTTATTTGGCAGCTCTCTTCCAGGGCCTTTACCACCTTTAAGGCGCCCATATGCCCATATCGAACATGATAATTATACACTATTTCCTTTTCGATATGGGTTGGAATAACAACCTTCCATTCTTCCTTATATAAAGATGGTCGTGAAAACAGGATTCCGTTATGTACTTTATAATATTGGGAGATAGTCTCGTCCCCTGCTTCCAATCTTGTTATAATAGAGATTAACTTCGGGTCAGCTTGTTGGTGTGTGCTCAGGTGTTCCAAAATTGATTGTAGACCAGCGCTGTTGCTTAGAATATGGTATACTTTAAGTATACTCTCCGTTTCCCCCTCGAACGTCTGTTTATCAATGTCTACCCTAGACAACACGTCCGCGACGACATTCTTCTTTCCGGGGATATACTCCCACTTAAGGTCATACTCTTGCAGCAATAGTATCCACCGCGTCAACCTTCCGTGGCTTAACTTACATTTCTTTAGGAATGATATTGACTTATGGTCTGTCCGGACGGTAACGGAGTAACCAAGGATATAAGTGCGGAATTTTCCACACGCGAACACTACACTTAACAATTCCTTTTCCGTAACGTGGTAATTCTTCTCACACTGATTCAATGCTCTACTGGCAAAGCAGATCACGAGATGTTCGCCCTCCTCATCCTCCTGATACAGTGTAGTGCCGAGGCTGATGTCACTGGCATCGCAATTAAGAAAGAACATTTTGCTGAAATCCGGATGGCGAAGTATAATAGATTCAAGGAATTTTTGTTTAATTAATGATAATATATTGTGTTGTTCTGTACCCCATATCTATTTATTTTTGGATGACAGTTGCGGTTGAAATCTGGCGGTCAGTTCAGAGTACTTTTCCTGGAACTTGCGGTAGTAATTACAGAGTCCCAGGAATGACTGTAATTGCCTTCGATTCTTAGGTGTAGGAAAGTTTTGAATCGCTTCGACTTTTTCAGCCGACGGTGAGATTCCCTGGTCATTCAATATGAAACCCAAGAATTGAATTTCCTTGGCGATAAAATGAGATTTTGCTAATTTTAGCGTAATATTATTTGCCGCTAGCTTCTTTAATACGTGTTCCACACGGTAGCAGTGTTCCTCCCAAGTTTCTGAGGACACTAGCAAATCATCAACGTATACGGTGGTGAACTGTAGTGCTTCTTGGCCAAGTATCTGGTCCATACAGTGTACAAAAACTGCGACTGAATTTACCAGTCCAAAGGGCAACCTCTTAAACTGGTAGTTCCGCCCTTCGAATATAAAGGCCAGATACTGGCGACTCTGTGGATGTAATTCCACCTGCCAGTACCCGCACACCGTATCCCAGGTACTAAAGTACTTGGTGCCGTGGAACCGTTTCAAAATCTCTTCAATCTCACCGGGCGAAGTCCTGTCATTTATGATCATTTTATTTATTTCACGCGCATCTAGGCACAAACGGACTTGTCCGTTTTTCTTAGGAATAGCCACGATAGGACTTGTATATGGGGATTGGCTACTCTCTATTATTCACGGTTAATCATTTGTTTTATTTCAGTTCTTACTGCTTCCTTTCGTGATTGCGCGATGTGGTAAGACTTCCGGTTAAAGTCCACTGTGTCTCGGAACTGTAGAGTACACTGGAATTTTCACTTTACCGGGCTCATCAGAAAAGACTGATTTATATTTTTCATAGATATTGATTAATTTGTTCGCTTGGTTTAAGGTTAATTTTTCGCCGGTTATACCGCTCCGGAAATCCCTGATCTCCTGGATTTTTTGTGACCATAAGTCTTCATTGGAGGTGTCGTCTATCTTTTGTTCAATTATAGATGTAGGATGTATATAGTTAATTTTGCGAATTTGTTGGTGGATACTATCGGGAATGACTTGGTCACTACCCACCAAGTTAGCCGTCCAAGTATGTCCGTTGGTAAATAGAGACAATTTTTCAGTTCTTAAATCAATTATGGCGGAATTCCGCCTGAGCACATCACACCCGACCAGTATATTAAACGGCAGCCCGCTCGCCACCAAGAATTCCATATCTATTGCTATACCGCAGCTCATCACACTGGCGGAGACTTGCCTTCGTATTGTTTTATTTTGTCGGCCGGTTGCACCCAACAAAGTAATATTGTTCAATGGCAACATTGGTAAAGTTCTCCCGCACTCTCGCTGTATTCTCTCCAACTCAGTCGTACTTATAATTGATATGTTTGAACCAGTATCGATCATCAACTTGGCGGGGATGCCTTCTACCTCCGCGTTGACATGTATGATTTCGTTATTGGTGGGATTATTGTCGTCCTCTTCCAATAACTCATGTCGGATGTTCTTGAGGTAGTTACACCCTATGACTGTGATACGATTATTATTATTTATTCTATTAAACTCATTATTATGATACCCAGTAGTTAGGAGCAGTAACGGGTTCTGGCGATTTATTACTGCCTGCGCCCGTTTAAAGGCTCGACATCATTGTTCCGTTGTGCCGTACTTGTTGAAGCATCATTTGGGATGCTTAGAGTGGGCCCCTGTCGATCTGTCCTGTGGTCTTCCGGTCGTTCGTTGTTGGTCCTCCGTTCAGCATCGTCCAAACTAGTACTCCTTCTCGCCGGATAGTACCTTGGTTGGTCTCGTTCCAGGCTCCTCCGCCTATCTTCATATTCACGGTAGCTGTTTCTTCTATTGTTGTTGTATCTTCGCTGGCGACCATCTACTGCTCGTATGAAATTCACCCTTGGTCGGGAAAACCTATTATTACTGGGATTACCATTAGGGGGACTTCCACGATTGTTATTATTATGGTAACGATCATTACCATAATTGGGGCTTCTCTGACTATTAGGGTTAGGAGGGTAGGGATTTCGGTTACCCTGATAACCGTTAGTGGGTCGACTCGGGTTCACCTGGTTTGGACTCGTATTATTATTATTATTGTTAAAGTTATTATTTTGGGGGTATGCACGGCCTCCTTGGTACCCAGTGTTGGTGTTGTTCGTACCCAGGTTGTTGTTTGTATACGTCCTAGGTTCGGGCCTATCGTTTCTTCTCCGGCTTTGTCGGTAGTATTCCTCTTTCTCGTAGTTCTCGAGGAGTTCTGTCATTGCCTGAATTGTTTTGATTTGGCTGCCTCTCCTCGCTCGAATTACTTCTTCGTCATAATGGTATGACAGCTTATTTATTAGGCACTCCTCAGGTATGGCCGGTTCTAAATGTTTGGCCATACATACCTTGCCGAGGAAATATGCCGTCATAGAACTACCGACTTGTGGTTTGTAATGGCCGTGGCATATGTTATCCCTTATTAAGTTTTGAGTCGTTTCCGACCAATACTTAGCCTTGAAGAGGCTTTTAAATTGTGGATAGCTTTCGATGTCGCTTCGGTTGGCCATCCAACAATGGTCATTCACGTCCCGAAACGACTCGTCTAGGATTTCCCGGTTCTGGACCCATCGGTTCCCTCTATGCTTTTCCAGGTATTCCTCTATGCGGGCCAAGAACTCCATGGGCTTCCGCTTATACTGCCTGAAATTAAGCCATTCTCTATTTTCGGACATTGGGAAATTATTGTAGCCAGTTGGTCGATTTCTTATCATTTCTATTTCCTCCTGACTTTGTCGCACTTGTCCCGTGATGTTCGTCGTAGCGGCTTCCACGCCGTTGCATCTTTCGGTGACATGTGCCGCACTTTATTTATTTCTTCCAAGGCAAAATTTTTGTTCTCCTCCAGTTTAGTCCTCTGGTGTTCCTTGACTTGGGTAATTTCTGTATTTATTACCTCCCGGACTTCCAGCACTTCACCTTCCGTCTGACGACATCTTTCGTGCCCTTCCCTCATCTGCTGGTTTACAACCACTACTTCCTGTTCCAATTTTTTGACGATGGATTTCTTCGTGTCTGTTATCTTTTTATTCATCTCCTCCTTCGCTAACTCTATTCTCTCGTCTAACTTGTTCATGTTCTCTTGGTTGACTTCCTTCAGTTCTTCTCTCAGCAGTTTATTATCCTCTCTCAATTCTTCCTTTAATTGTTGGTTGTCACTTTCTATTTTCCTACTGGTTTCTTCCATCTTCTCTTCCAAATTCTTATTATTTTCTTCCATCTTCTTTTCCATCTTCTTACTCAAAGATTGGTTGTCTTCTTTCAGATCTTCCATCTTCTTATTCAAGGATTGGTTGTCCTTTTTCCTTTCCTTGTTATTTTCCTCCATCTTCTCTTCCAAATTCTTTAACCCTTCCTTTGTGGATTCTATGTTTTTGTTTATTCCACTCAAATCTTCCTTAGTGGACTGGTTGTTGTCATCCATTTTCCTGTTCAAATCTTGACTCAACTTCTTACTATTTTCTTCAATGTCCTTACTCAACTTCTTACTGGTCGATATATTTTCCTCCTGTGTGGAATCCATTTTCTTAGTTACTCCTTCCATTTGCTTATTCAAGTCTTCACTCAATTTCCTACTATTTTCATCCATGTCCTTTCTCAAATCCTGACCTATTTGTAGGAACATTTCCATCAGTTTGTCCATTTTACTTTCTTCGGTGGTCTTATTTCCTTATCTGGAACAACCTTTCTATTTCCTTATCTGGGACATTTACGTCCCCTGTCTGCGTTGGTACTTCCGGTTGTTCCTCTGGCGGTGCAGGTTGTTTATGTTCCACCAGGGGTAGTAACACTTCCAGATCTTCAACGGGTGTTGCCTCCTTATCCCCCATGTCAACTTCCTTTTCGGCCTCTGCCGCCCTCTTCTTCGAAGTAGCTCGTCTTTGCATTTTTCCTTCTTTTTCTATTAATTAACCGCTGCCAGGCTTAAATTATCAAGCCCTCTAGTTGGACGCTAATTTGTAACTAGACCCTGTATGCAGTCGTTACAAATAAAGATAAGAAAGAAAAATTTTATTAAAAAAAAATTTTTCAAACAAAAAAAATTTTATGTTTGTTTATAATGTCTATGACTGAGAATAAATTCAATTTTATTGTTTTGATGGAAATTCTAAAATTTAATAAGGTAATTATTAATTATTTAGCACTTCTTGAAGATCTTAACAAAGTCCGGAGTTAATCAGATTAACTCCGGTCAGCAATCGATTTATGATTTTTCGTGCTGGTCCAATATCTCACTCTCTATAAATATTTTCTTCTTCAGGAAGTCTCGTTGCAATAATAAAACCTTAAACTAGCATGTGAAATAAGTTATAGATCCAAACAATTGAAATAAATTGATTTATTAACAAAGTTAAAGAATGATCGATGTTTAATCGATTTTGAGCAATTGTCGACTCCGTCTCAGGAAATAATCGATTTGTTCATATAGGTTAAAAATTATTACAAGTATTAGAAAAGGTTCTTGGAGCGATTATATTATTAATAGTCAGAGAAGGGTAGACGAGAAAGTATAACATTTACAAATAAAGTGTTTTCAATAACTATTATCTAACAAAATGTGAATAAATTTTATAAAATATGTAATATTGTTGAGTTGTCAAACCAATTCTGCAAGCTCTGTAGTCAGGCGATGTTGTTGGCACTGGTTGGCATTACCAAGATGGCCGCTCAAAAAGACGACGAGGTTAACTGCAATGTCGTCGCGAGAAAATCTCTCCGCAAAATTAACTTCATATATGTTTTAAATGTCCCCGAACTTGTGTAATCTGTCTAATATGTTGTTTGGTGTATTCTGGAAGATTGTTTAGGGTTCACTGGTGTTAATTATGTTATATGTTTTTGGTGTTCACTTCTCTTTGTTCGCTACGCAAAAAACGGTTATACTGTTGAAGATTGAATTATCACAAGTATGTCGTTTTACTGTTTTTATGCTCTGGTATTATGTAGTGTTGGTGTTGTTTTCACTGTTGTGGTTAAAGTTTTCTGTAGTTTTAATTGGAAAAGTGTTTAATTTACGTAACTCTCGTTTCAATGAATTTATTAGGTAACCTTAGTACTCCATTTTTCTCGGTTTCAAGGAAAGCAATCTTACTTAAACTGTTCAGCTTGATCATTAACAAAGAACTAACTAACTTCCTTCACGTTAGTCAAAATCTGGCCCAGTTAATATTTGAAAATTATTGTTAAAATAATTTCGACTTCCCATATACATGATACAAAAATACATTATATATGGAATTAATTTAGTTTGTTATTAACTTTCATGAGATTACCAAATTTCTTTCTTTTTGGAAATCTAGGCTCAAAAACTGGTTTCCGCCTACATATATTTTTTCTGCCATTTTAAGTGCTATTAATACCATTATATTAAATTTCAAATAGTCATAATTCCCTTCCTTTCCTTAATTACATATAAATTGAACATTTGAACTGGTTTTTAGTGATAATCTCTGAATTTAACACTCCTCTTTTAAAATAATTAATTTATACATTTCAAAAATTTTTAATAAATTAAGGTATATTTCCATATTATCATTTTAACTCATAGGTTCATTCACAGTAGTTGTTAACTGATTTGCCTTACCTAAATCTTGCCAGTTTACAGGATTTATAAGTGAATTAACTGGTTTATAGTGAGTTTCTGTGAATTCATTATTTGGCCTAGAAGTTTAGAATTTTACATGTCTGGTTGTCTCAAATAAATTTAATCCTACTCCTCCTCTGACTTTGAACAGTTATAATGACATAAAAATAAAATGTTTATAAACTTATTGTGATGTGTAGCATCTAATCCATACTACTGTTACATAAAAATAATAATGAACATTACTCATCATTCTAAAAAAATTGAACATATTGCTGACATTGTTTGAAAACATACATTTAACTCTTTTTTTAATTAACACAGCATACCTACTGAAACATTTTAAATGGTATGTATGCTGTTATTTAACAAACATAATTTATTCTAAACACATATAAATCTTATTGACTAAGAACTCTTTAAAACATATGGAGTTTATGGCTGTGAACAAATAGCCATTTTAAACATTTTAAACCTATGAACACTTAAATTAATTCCAGTCCTTTCTGGTCGAAACCATTATTTATTATACCCTTATTGAGTAAACAATTCCACCCATACTTTAGTTATTATCATTTCTACAAATGTCTTGTAATAACAAAGTGACATTAAAATAATAAAATATTGGAAATCTTCCATTTTAGTATTTTATGATTTGTGAATTATTGAATATAAAAGTTGTTATCTAACATATTGTTAAGTCATAGTATCACTACAACTTTAAGTTTATTGTATTTCCAAAAACACTTGCACTAGTTCACTTTCACTGGTGGTTCTGATATTTTGAGTCTTATTTTCTCAGACCAGACCTTTAGTCATCATGGACTGTTAAGACTTGTTTATTTTTTTTTATCACACAATAACTTCAGTTGGTGCACCTCTTATCATACTATATAACACTTTTGGTTCATTAATAATTACAGTTTTATAGGGTTTCGGGATGTTATACTTTCTTTAATTGTCTCTATGGGTTTGGGGTTCATGGTAGTTAATAATAGGTTTTATAATGGCGTTTCCTCTATACTATTTCTTCCTTTCTTCTTGTCTTCTTTCTTGTCTTCATTCTTGTCTTTCTTCTTGTCTTCATTCTTGTCTTTCTTCTTGTCTTCACTCTTGGGTAAACCAAGGTACTTCGTGTCATCTTGACTGATGTTTGGTTTGGAGTATCTAATTTATTTTCTGATACTGACTTTGCTCTTCGCTAAAGGTTTCAGGGTATTGTTTACTTCCTGATAATAAACTCTACTCTTCTTTCTTCTTGTGTTTGGGGTATTTTGTTGTTTCACCACTCCTAAACTGATTCTTTCTTCTTGATATTGTGGTATCTAGTTTGTTTACTGCTCCTAACTTCCTGGGTAAATTCCTGATTTTATAATATGAGTTACTCTTAATTATTTCTTTAATTTTTTATAGTGGTTTTTATATAATTTTCTGATGGTCTTTAATTTATTGTGGGTTTTTCCTTTGAATTCATTAAATTTCATTCGATATTATATTAGTATATGTAATGTAATTATTGTTTATTATCTTAATTGAATTAATAAGTAGTGGATTTTCTGTCACGCTACAATATATATATATATATATATATATATATATATATCAAACAATATAGAATCAACTGTTCATTTATTTGTTACATGCGTGGAGAATCCTTCCGATGTGCGTAGTCCTGAAGATGTTGCAGGTCGGTAAGTCGTCAGCAGCTGTTTGTTGCGTGTAATCCTGGTTATGAATGCACTAATTCACTTTATCACAGATATACACTACACTTGACATATTGGTTATACATACAATTATGTCGTATAATTATACTCTCTGGTTACAACGATTATTGAATTGACCTTATGTGCATCTAGCACAGTTCGCGTCGCGTGCGTCTCGATTATCTCATACCGTCGTGACTTTAATCCGAACTAATTCGCCTTCTTCAGTGATTTCACCACAACGTATCGAATTGATGGAAATTTATAGGTAGTATTACTTCTTGTTGTTTGTTATTACTCCGATCATTCACTCATTTACTTATTACTGTTTATGAAACTTTATAACTTTAGTGTTAGTAATTATCGCGTTCCCGTACTTCTGTTACTGCTGCGAACTTACTTTATTCTTACATTACTATTAAAATATATAGTTAACGCAAAACAGCGTACGCGAGTCTCTTTCGTGTAGTTTCGCCGATATAAAGAAGACTAACTAACTTCTCTCCAAGTTCATATTTTATACTTGCTTTGAATTTCCCTTACCAACTATCGATAGCAAAACGATCCTATAGGTTTAAACTACCGCTAAATACAAAATCGCCCAATCTGCTTAGCGAAAACCTCCCGCGCAACACATGACGCTTTTTCTGATTCGCCAAACGTTTTTCCGCGTTCCACGTGCTTAAAAAACTAGCGTCTATATTTATCTCACTCACACATCGCTCTCTCTCACATAACGGTATCTATTGTTACATGCACTTAAAGTTTACAAAATTGGCAAACACCCTTAATATCCTAGCGAATAATACATTTTATGACAGTTATGTCCCAAAACGTGACTTAGCCTAAAATTACCTTCCTTATAGTCGTCAGCCCCAAGGCCGGCGTTGCTAACCTACCGCTATACTCTACAGATTTTTTACAAGTTAATTTCTTTCGAGTAATGCCGCCTAACGGTTCAGGCGTCTCGTTACCTTCCCGCTTTCTAAAACACACCCATTTCTTTGCGTTCAGCATAGTTGATTGAGTAAAATTAGCAATTGCTCCAATTTTGCGTTACAAATGGTTATAGCTAATCAAATGTTATAGTTTACTGAATTGTATTATGGTAATTATGTTTAAAATACTTAAAATTAACAATATTAACATAATCAGTTGTAATGAATGAATATAAAGAGAATTATTTATTCTAGGCATTAGGCCTATATTTGGGAACAAGAAAATTGTAAAATTTAATACAAAAGCAATAACAATTAATGAAATAATGCATGTAACCCTGTTAGGTTTAATAGTAAGAGTATGGAAAACAAAAATAGATATAAAATAATTAGTTTAGAGTTAATTTACAAAAGAAAACCAAATGTTAAATGTATGGATTTGTTATTATTTGAAGAAAAGTAGTCATGTTGGATATCAAATTAATGTGAAATGGAAAAGCAATACAATGATGTTATTATATTTAGTATTACAGTTAGTATAAGGAAATTATGTTAATTTGAAAGATTTTTAGTAATTTTGTATAGAAGAACCATAGCCATATTTAACAATATTCCCAAATTGTCAACCAATGAGAATGAGTGTTTGAACCTTAGCAACCAAGATCTCTAGAAAATATCATTATTATTCCATTATTAACTTTTGATGAGTACAGATTAAAAAACTGCAGACCATTGGGGAGAAGAAAAAATATCTAATATATAAATGATTGATGGAATACAAGACCAGAATGATGAACAATAAATAATAACCACATTGATTAAATACCACAATAATAAATTCATTAATCCATTATTAATTTTTGAGGAGTACAGATTAAAAAAAAAACTGCAGACCATTGGAGAGAAGAAAAAATATCTAATATATAAATGATTGATGGAATATTGAACCAAAACGATGAGCTGTGAATAATAACCACAAACAAAAATTAAATACCAAAAGAAGATAGGAGTATTTAATTGACCAAAAGAAAACGAGCAGTACCTAAAGGAATCCTATCCGGACTGAAAATAAAGACAATTGCTAAGTATACCTTAAATACAACTGTAACAGTAACACGAAAAGATAAGTGAAACTACACTGTTAGTACTAGTTATCACTCACTGATCAAACACTTGAACTTCCTTTTATTTAATGAACACTTAGAACTGAAAAGTAATCTCACTGTTATAGTAATTACTTATGTGAAGAAACTTTAAGATTAAATATTAGTTTAAATCAGTTAACCTACAAACACTATTTTCATTAAATATAGGTTATAACTATAATTGTAATTATTTCACAACTTGTATAATATTTGTGTGTTAATTGTAAAATTTTGTACTTTTATTAGTATATTTAATGACATTTTCTGTAGTCTCAAGAACTTTACGACCTGAGATATTTATAAAAAGTAAACAAGAGAATCCCATGTTGGAACAGAATAGCCAACCGCGAATAATTAAACATGGCGGCACAGATTTCGTTATATAATTTACAAGGATTTGTAATATATTAAGGAACATAAGAATTGATAATAAAAACATTATTGAACTTCTCACTGTATGTTTGATTTTTTTTTATAATCTTTACTATAATTTGGGTTTCATTTCTCACATGATAAACATTAAAAATTTTGGATGACCAAAAAGGGTTGGTAATACTTGTTTGGCAGAGAATTCAAATTTGAACGATAGAACGGGTGAGTTTAACTCTATGATTATTATAACGACAGTAAAGAATTTAATTTCGTTACAAATTGAAGCAAACCAACGGAGGACATTAATTAATTAATATACCAGATATTATATCTCGTTACAACATTTCAGCAGGGGAGTTCTCTAACGTTTAAGGATGTGGACTTTTTACGACTTTATTAGCAACACTTTTTTTCATTGACAACCATACTTTATTGATATTGCTATTAAAAAAAAGTTTCACCTACCACAGACGAACTTCTTCAGTTTCAGCCGTTACCATTGAAACTGAACGTCATGGCGTAATGATGTAACTACGGAGGGGATCAGGAGGATCAACCCCTTCCTCCAGAGCTATTAAAAAGGTAATCGAAATTCCATCGTCACTTAAAATAGTTCTATTTCTACGCCAGTTGTGTGTATTAAAATAAGGTTTGAAATAATTTCAGTAATAAAAGGATTTACAATATTTATTGTCTTAATAAATAAAATTACTCAGTATCTAATAAAATTACGTACGCATTTGCGACCTTAAAAAACAATTACAAACCCGCCAGAAAACGTAGGCAAAGGCTATTAATTTTCATTAATATTTATCGCTCACACTTCCCTTTACAGGGCTGTCTATGTTATGGGTCGTCTAGTCTATTACCTCTCTGGTTTGAACCGTTGTCTTTATACAGGTAAGCTAGCAGTTTCTTGACTTTAATTCAGAAAAGTTAGAAGATTCTACTACAGGATTTAACATAAAAAATGACGCACTTTAATACAAACAAAAAGTTGTTTAAGAAAGTTGTGACAACATTCTTAAATTAGAGTGGAAAGGTGTAATTTATTTCCTTCAATTTTAGTAGTAATTAATAAGGATAGAATATTTTGAAATCGGAGCTTTTCCGTATTTTTTTAGCACTTATAGTTCACGTTCGTTTACACAAAACCTTTGAGACGTAAAAAAATTATAAAATGTATTTATAAAATTATATGGGAAGAATCCTGAATTTTTCACTTTTCCTGAGAAAAATACTGGGGTCCAAGCTTCAAGCCAATCTCACCCCCTATCCTAGGAGGAGTTCTAGTTACGCAACTGAATACCACATTATATAACTGGTGGAAGTATTTAGTATTAATATAGGTAGCAATAAAACGTGGTTAATTAACTATATATAACACTACCGACTCGGATCAAACATTATTATTGATAAAAATGATAAATGTTTACCTGATGGCCTAAACCAGCTTTCGCTCCGTTAGAGCTTCGTCAGAGGTTGCTTTAAAAATTTGTGACCCGAGTCGGTAGTGTTATATATAGTTAATTAAATCAACGGACACGTCATGGTCAACAAAATCCAAGGAAACGTGTTTGTCAGTAGTAAAAGAAACATCCCCATTAATAATTTAAACCACAAAAGTCTACGGGTGAAAAATATTTGTATAGACTGTTTATGCAATTTAAAATGTATAGTATTTCGGGACGGTAATTGTAATTGGCTTGAAGGGTTTGTGGGAGTAAACAAGATGGTATTGCTCTTTGTGCCTGTGCAGTGGAGTCCAGGCAACGAGACTAGTACACTTACGGCCTGATAAACGGTTGTCCTTATTATTCCTAATGTCACTTAGCTTGTTTAAGTGATAGTAAAAACAAAAACTGCATTTTGAATAAACATATTTATTTAAATATTTTAAGAGTAAATGGAGAACAAATGAGCTACGTATAGACATTAAATTCAAACAGGTATTAGAGAGAATATTATGAACAAAGAAACTAACGAGTGTCTTAAATTCAATACCTAACAGCTAATTAGGCTAAATTATATAATTCTTACATTGGCAAAAAAAAAGAGAAAATAACAACAATTTGCCGTCATAGTAAGTTCTTGGGAACCTATATCATCAACTTTGGTTTTACATATTTCAAAAAACTAAGACCCAAAACCCTTATCCCTATTTACCTTGTTACTGTCCCAATCTACAAGAGAGAAACTGAATGGTAAGAAGTTAATAAATATGGAATACAGAAGAGATCCTGAGAACAGTACAACTGTGAAGGAAAAGTAAGTGCGTGAAACTTGTGTCTCACGACAGCAGCAATATAGTGTAAGAAAAAATGTTGTTTTAAATTACTAAATTATAAAAATGATTACTTTTTTCATAACATGTACAGGTTATGTAATTTAATGTGATGTAGGAAAATGTAAAACGTAATGTAATAAAATACAATGTATAAAAAATATTGTTTGAACTTGTGTTGAAAAGTTGTAAACCTACTTCCAAACACTTTATTTATTGTAAGTAAATGCTTAGATTAAGTAAACGTATTCACTTATTTTAAGTACTTAGATTTTATACTTAAATAATTCTCTCTCACTGTTAGAATAATTACAATAGAATACACAATTAAATTTAGACAGATTTAATAATAATAATAGTAGTAGTAGTGGTAGTAGTAGTAGTAGTAGTAGTAGTAGTAGTAGTAGTAGTAGTAGTAGTAGTAGTAGTAGTAGTAGTAACTATCCTTTCGAAACCAAGTGTATTTATTTTAACTTCCCAAAACTACCGTCATATTACAGAGGAAAATTACAGTAAAGTGTTAGTATTGGTAACAATATTAAAAATTATAGTAAATATTATTACAAACCTTTGAACTGTACAACTGTATAAAGGCATTTTAGAATGAAATGGGAAAGAAATACTAAGAGCTTACAAAGTAGAATCAACGGAAACTATACCTAGAGTATGACCTTGAAAAGACCGGTTAAACAGCGTACAAGAAAACCAGATAGTGTAAGGAAAAAGAGTCTGCAAAACTGCAAAAGAAACACAAAGAAGTAGAAAGGACTGGCAGAAGGAAGAAGGGTTGAAAAGGAAGAAGATAACGACAATATATGTATTTCTTTTGCACAAATCCTACCCATACACGTCAACAAAATTAAGGAGCTATACACGGGGTCTAAAGTTGTCCTAAAACAAAATAAACTACATACTAAAGAAAGTAGCTTAATATTCAAATAAATAGATGCTACTACCTATTATTTAGTTTTGATTAGTCATTGAGTTATGAATATTTTCACGTGCGAATTAGTATAGCGGGGACGGAATCAAACACAAAGGAATGGAAAAAAAAATTTGATCATAAACCGATAATTCAAATCACAAACTCCAAATTATATAGCTAAATTCTCTGGTAAATGATACAATAACTTCTTCCATATAATTGGCATTTGTCCCCAGGTCGCATTTATAATCGCACGATGTTGACTTTCCACGACCTGAAGACGCCAGAGATTAGCGGATGTCACTGGCGCAGCTATTAGGACATTTGTTTGGTAACAATTAGACTTATTGTTTACTGTAATATCAAATTACGCTGAAATTGACGATTATAACGCTATAAATTAATTTACATTTTATCGTTCAAATTTTTACCTCTGCCCACGCTGACAAGTGTGATGATCCATCATGATTCTCTATTCATTCATGTGACACTCTTTTTACAAGTGGGATCACGATACTTCAGCCACACGGCCATACAATTAACATTTTGAAATAAAATTAATACCGCGAGCTAATTATACCCGGTAAATAATTTTACGCTGCTCAGCAAACAGTAGAAAATTGATGTGTTTTAAAATTATAAGAATTATTACAATGTAAAAAAGTCTATGTTATCTGAACCTCTCTTGCTGAAATTAGTACTCGTAAAAATGCGACCTAAGAAGCTGATATTAAGCTATACAAGAATAATGAATGAGAAGACCATAAATAGAAGAGGAAGAGGCAAGTTTTTGCTACCTAATGATGTTATACACACAAAGACACGTTCAATGAAAAATGGATTTCGAGTGTTTGATAGACGAGATTGTTCGTTCAGTGTTAGGAAAGATTTTAATGCTTTGAAAGGTGGGACATGCAAATTTAAATAAAAATGTTTTTTTACTACGAACACATAGTAATGTGTAAATAATAAATGATTCTTGGAACTATTAAGGTTTTAGAATATTGTACTTAAGAGACACTGGTAAAAAAACAACACTGTTACATAAAATATGTCTTACCAAGTAAAAATGTTCCAGTAGTGTCTGGAAAAAACAACTGCGTGAAGCAATTGTTTTCATAGCATTTACCGCCAAACACCCGACGCAGGTGAAAGTTGTACCTTTGTCTTGGAAAAACACACACGTTCTTCAATTTCATCAGTCAACTTGTCCACAATGCCAAATTCATTCCATTAACTAGCGTGCATAATAAAACATGATCAAATAGCATCAGCTGGCTCCAATTCATAATAAAAATTGACCGGAACGTTGTATGTCCCCGCCCATGACATTATCATAATGTCAAAATCTATCCATTATCAACATCATCATCATCTCCAGGGATTGTTTTTCCGGTCTCAAACAGGCAAAATCTAGAGCTGGTCACTTTAGCGCTTCCTCGGACGTCCCACACCTCTCCGTCCCTTCAGCTTGTAATTCCATAGTTGCTTGGGGATGCGGCAGGCATCCATTCGGCAAAGATGTTCGAATACCAATTCAGCCGATACTGGGCAATCCTGTTGAGTATACTCATAATATTCAGTTCCTGCCGTGTATCTGTGTTTCTTATAAGCCCACGGAGAGTATACCCTGCCACGTGCCTGAAAAATCTCATTTCAGCCGCTTGGATACGACTGGTCTGGCCTTTGGTTAAAGTCCAATTCTCAGACCTATAAAGAAGTGTAGAAAGGTCCATCATCTTGTAGAATTTCAGGTGCGTTCCTGTACTTGCTGACTTAAGAGGTCGCCTGATGGTCCCGAACATAAAGTTGAACTTATGCAACTTATTCACAACGTCGTTGCTTGTATTATAAGACACACTGTAGCCCAGATATTCAAAATTGCTGACATGTTTCAGGGCAGTACTATCTATACAATTTTTGCCCGTACGGGATCTATCCATTATGTTACACCAAAATCACTCCCCGTGCCATAGGAGAGCTAATAAAAAAGACCCAGAAACATTTCGTTCACAATTACCTCTAACTAACAACGATTAATATTAAACAGCAACGACTCTTGACATGCATACTATTTGGAAAGTTGAGGAGTATTGTTACACAATCGAGCAACACTAAAAATAAGATACCTTTTTTACTATATATGTGAAAAAAAAAACAATAAAAATGAACGTAACAATTTTAATTTTCATTCTTTATGATGCTTGATGATAACCCACAACCAAATTTTACGGTTTGCTTGCAGATTGTAAAGTCACGCTACACCCTATTCCAAAAGGTGCGCTTTCTATGAGCAGAGTACTGACAGGAAGTCACGGATCTGAATGTTACTGGTAGAGCTGGCACGATAGCTCGAGCTGACTCGTTCGTCAGTATACCAATGGGCATCAGGTCAACACTCTGTTTGGTACTCTTACACCCTTCGACCCCCCCCCCCCCCCCAATATAATCAAACATATATACATGTGTGTGTGACATTAATTTTTTAACCTATGTGTATTTATTATTTTTTAATTATATACGGCAAACGGATCTACATAACATCGTATCTGCTTCCATGCTTTTTTAGTACTAAATCCCCCTATAATGGATTTGAAGGGACCCCGAAAGTTTCCCGTTACAGAGAAATGTTATTTCAAGGACAGCTTAATTATACGTAAGCTGTTAAGTATAGGATCTATGAAGGGGCCAGGCCGGTACTGTAATTTCGTACAGAGAAATGTTTGCTAAGGAAAGCTCGGCTATAAAGAAATTACACTTTTAAATACATGCATGCGTCATAGGTAGGAGTACTTCCAAAGTAGATATAGTCCATATGTTTATACAATACATCTAAAATAGAGCTGTATAAATTTACCTGTAGTCGATTTTATGGGACCCCAGCATTTTCCGTTATAGAGAAATGTTACAGTGAAAATTTCGAAATGCATTAGTTGTTAAGTATAGGACCTATGAAGGGACCAAACGGTTACTTTCATGTAGAGAAATTTTCATTCAGGAGAGCTCCGCTATGAAGAAATTATACTTTTAAAAACATGCATGCATCATATGTAGTTCCTTCGTGCAACGTAGGTCGTCTTCTCCTTGAAGTGTCGGTACGATTATTCTTCCAATGGACAACTTTATATCAAGTTTATTTCATCAGCGTTCTCCATAACGTAAGGTACCACAGTATGGGTCAATAGCTTTCTTCTGGCAATCTAGATACATATTTGTCGATGTCTCATCTAAGTGTGAGTGAAACAATGTTGTTCTCATATGAGATCATACTGAGGAATGCTCCAGTGGGATCTTACCCTACATAATGCTAAGTTATGTATTAGAATTAAATTGCTAGATAGTTTGTAACTAGTTGCAATGAAGTTAAATAAAAACAAATAATGAGACATGTATGTTTACGAGTTGGATTCGTTTCTAGTGTTTACTGTATCATCCAGCTGATTACCAATACAATTTTTAAAAATAAAATATGGTTGCCGAAAAAAATTGTTATAGACTTCCAGCAACAATTTCTAAAACAAAATGAAAGGAAGTAAAGTTTGTATCTTCAGTTACGTATCACAGAACTTAAGGTATTGTTGCTTAATAGTATACAAGAAATTACTTTTAACTGAAATAAATGTTAAAGGTCACAGAGTTATGAAAAGTTACAATGCAGTCACTTTCGCAATAAATTCTGCGTTCATTCTGCGTTTGGTGTTCCGGTAACAAGATACAAGCAAGAACAAAGAAGCGCGTTTGTAAAACCGCTGTTCACAAAGATCGTGCGTATGGATTTACGTGGCCTAAAGACACAAAAGTTTCCGGACCGAGCAAGAGGGGGATTTAATATGGACAAATAATCGTGAAGAAAAAGTACTAGGAATGTGATAATATATGAAAACCAGGTAATGCTTTAACAACCAGCCCTTAATGCGGGGTAATATTCTGGTGGAAAAAGAAGAAGGACGACAACAAAAGCGTATCGGACATGTAGACGAAATTTAACGATTTAGGAAGGTACTCAAGTGTGTGCAGCTAGATGGTGGTGAGAGAATAGTAAAATACAAATAATTTGAAGGATGCCCTATAGAACGGAATAGGATCTGGTGACAAAGAGGCAGAGAGAGGGGGATTGTGTGACGATTTCATTAAAAAAAAAAAAAAAGTGTTAGTTAATTAAGTTGATAATGTATAGGTTGATAAATTTTAAGTGTTTAATAAAATCTCACATTTTTACCTAAAGCTTATTGTAATCATTAAATAATAATAATATTTAAATGAAAGTCTAATAATATATTAAAAGGAATACGAGTGTACAGAAAGGGTAAAGCTTGTTAATTAATCCTGCAGAAACAGGCGCTAACCAGAATCAACTTGTTTTCCGACCCCTTAACCAACTAAAAATAATTGTAAATTGATTATTATTTAAATAATTAACCTAGATCACTATAATGTACTTTGATAGCAATTGTAACTAAGAATCTCTCTACTTAATTATTTAATCTAATTTTAGTCCTTTAAATAAAAAAGAAACTTGGAACTATTTTTATGTTGAGTTGAACTGTCGCGAGATTATTACTCTCACCCCTAACTATTTTCGCCCACTTGCTATGGAGCGGTCAAACAGTAAGCTGTGTACTGCCGATATGTGCAAAGTTTATTACAAAATGTAATTAATCCGTCAGTTAAGACACAGAGGCATTCCTTTTACTATTAAACAATGTGTTGCGTTAATGTAGTTGAACCGCGACTCATATAAATATGGTGTAAACGAGTGAGAATGAATAACTAAAATTTAGCGCCGGTGACATCTCTTCAAAATCTTAAAATATAATACTTATGTAGTTAAAACTGTGGTAATCCCATGAAGTGAAGTGCTACAATCAAACTATCATGTGAAGTGGATACAGGTGAATGAAACTTTGTGTTAATCATTCAGATCAACGAGCTATTACTATCAGTTAGCCAAGAGCTGAGAACCAGGAGACACCATGATCTAAAAGACTTCAGGACTACACCATTCCCGGATACGAAGATAATGAGAGATACCTGACCTACTTCAAACATGCTGCAACCGAGGACCTACGACTGGAATAACGCAGAGCTGGAAGACATCCAAAAAGGTGACACGGAGGCAAGCCTTCCGTGCTTATGAAATACTAAATATTATATTCAACAAAAGACAATTAATTTAACCACATTAAGACATTTTAAGTAATTGTACAACAGTAATTGTATACTCATAACTTGTATACTTATTCCTAGTAAAAGAGTTATAGCTCTAAACTGTAAAGCCTTATTGTTTAAAAGATTAATAAAGACCATTCTTCAAATGGCAAAATTTTAAAGCTTTATATGGCGAGGTAACCATTCTTAACGTATTAGAGGAAATCCCGGATCCGGAGAATTAATTAAATTCATGTACATCTTATTTTGAGGGGCCTTGTAAAGAATAAAATATAATCATCATGTAAACTGTAAGCTATTGAAGCATATGTGTCGAGAATTTTAAGTAGAGAAAATAATACAATATGTAATAAAGAGATGTCATCAGGAGTACCTACTATACTGAGTGCATAAATCAACAGTCTCCCCTTCCCTGAATCCTTGTATATTTATTGTTTGTTGTTCTGATTAATTTTCAGCTCGTCACAAGTAAGGCAGCCTGAATAATTGGCAGAACCAATTATTGCGGGTTCCCTAAGTTATAACACAGGAGAAGATGTTATAATTGGTAATCAGTATCAAGAGAACGCATAACATATAGGCCTATGTATTTGTCTGCAAACACATATAGATTTTCTGTTTATGAAATACGTAAATATTTTTTAAACGTTTAATGTAATAAAAATGTTTTGGCGAATGCTTACTTTTCACATATTTCACTAAAGAACTAGTCTAGTTTCTACAAACTTTGAACGGCCACGGATTTCGACATCTGCTCAGTGTTTGACATCTTGTTAACTCTGCAGAATTTCTACGAGTTTATGTGTATTTACAAATAAGGTAAACCGTATGACTAATTACAAAGTCTCTTTATACTTAAATATTTCAACTAGAGGAATTGATAGACCTCAACTACAGGAGATCCGAATGATATCTCCTCAACTCTGTTTGTGGTAACACTTAGCAGAATTAGAAGCTTTGCATTGAATGATCGTAGTGAATATAGCAAATTTAGGAGTCAGTGGCTGATACTGATACAGCTTGTGATAATAAGGTTTCCAGGAATAAACAGATGCTTATATTTCGTTTATTGGACTGTTGCCATTAAGCAATGGAGAAGTGAAACAAATCTAGGCACTAAAAAAAAATTATATTATTGACTACTGTTATGTTTCATGAAGTAGGGATTCCATGAAGTGGTAAACTCAAGCAAATACATGTAATAGTCTTAACAACTTACAAAATTAAATTTATTCGTGGGAATATTGCTAACTGAAAACAAAATCCATTACAATGTAAATCAATTCTACAGTGTTTCGCTTTTATGAAATATTTGCTGTATAACTGCGCGAAAAATTGAGGTTACGCGCTATACGGCTTGCAAAATAATTGTATACAACTGCACGAGACTCGTTTAAACAAATTGCTTTAAGAAAATACAGTGGCGCACTTTATTTCAGCTTATCATGGAAGTAATATTTTTATTGCATTGTGTACGCCCCTGCTGGTTTCATTGGGAAAACGCGGGGTGAATTATTTTACGAGCGTTAGTTGTAGCTCGATGAAAGAAACTGTAAAAGCCAGATATTGTACAAAATTCATTATAAATACCTAATATTCATGTTGTTTTAATTTTATACCGAGACTAGATTTGGGTTGATTTATTTGTTCTGAACAATATACATGTGATTACGGCTTCAATAAATCAGAGTTATGAAATTTTATTGAGTCGTATATACCCTGTACGACTCAGAGCCAGTCTACAATTGCGAAATCCGCTTCGTTGGTTACCGAAACTGAAGACAAACTATTTACAATAAATAAATAGTTTTACTTAGGATCATATTTCAAAAGAAATCTTAGTTTATAACCAACCCTAGTGTCGGAAATGAGAGTGGAACATAAAATCAAAAGTGCCTTGTGTACCTATTCCGTTTTCAAGCCATTCTAAAACGTATTTAAATGTTTAAAATGCGATAGGAATTGAATTATCATAAAATAAGAATAATTCGAAACAATTACTTTTTTTAGTTACAATTGTCAACTTGATGGAAAGTGCCTATGAGACTTTTATCGAAAATTATGCCGCTGAATACACATAACGGCAACAAATTTCAGGTTCCAGTTGCAACATATTAAAAAGAAATAGAAAATCCAACCATCATAATAAACATTATAGAAACCAAATACATTGTTTCTACACAGACAGAAACGGACATCCTAATTAACCGTTCCCCACTCATCCTCTCTCACTCTATCACACCCTTTCTCTTTCATACACACACATACGCGCGCACACGAATATTATTTTCAAGATTTTAAAGGCCTTAGGTTACGAATCTCTAAACCGTCACTCTGAACACAATTTTTGTCCAGTGATCACGTTTCCATTTCCTGTCTAACACGGAAGTAACAGGATCCCCTTACACAATGCGTGTCAATGGACATTTCAGTCTCGTGTACATAAGATGTTATAATCTCAATTACCGCTTCAGTTGGTTAAGTAATAAAAAGATTCAAGATAAAAAATAATTACAACAATTAACAATACAACCAGTATCGAAATAAATAAATTCTAATCCTGTTCTTGCTGTATTCTGTTACATAATAATGCGTAAAAAATGTCGGAAAAAGTCTAGTATGCCACAATTGTGGTTACGGAGGAGAAGTTTACTACCTTTACATACTTCTTGTTGCATTGAACTTTTCCGTACTCTACCTGCGAAGGTTGTGAATAAGAAACTGTATCGCAAACACGTTACAAAGGAATATCAATCGTCATATTTAAATAAAACTCCGGAAACAAACGTACAACATGGTGTTAAAGATGTTTTTGACTAAAAAGTCTCTATTTTAATTTCCTTTAGTTTTATTTGTCGTGAATGTATTATCAGTAACCAAGATGTTGGTAAAACACCGTTGCAGCAATAAGGCTACGATCCGCCTAAATGCCTCATTAAGTACACTGCAACTTATCATAAATAAACAACGTTTACACATTATCCAACCAGATTAATTAAGTATCTATTTATTATAAGCATAAGACAAGGAATCGATAAAACAAAGTGAATGTTGCTTAAAAAATTAAAAGAAGACGTTGGACAAAGGCTTCGTTCCTCGCAAAAAATAATAAGTGTGAGAATTCTGCGATCAGATTAGAAATGGTGAACGAAGCAATTCGGTTTTTACACAGATTGGTCTCAAACAAGACACTCGACAAGGCGGAAGTGAAACGATATTCCACAAAACAATTAAAACCGTATACCGTATGCGACGTATGCTGTAGAAGTGGGCCTCTTCCGAAGAACATAAGCGATTAAAATACTTCGTAGACTTAAACGGCCGGAGTCAATGGTATTAAAATTCATTCCCGGGCTGTTTGGCCGTGGTCCATTGTTTCTTACTAAAATAGACGTTTCGACGGTACCATCGACTGCTCTAACGTGCACCACCCTACGTTAGTACAGCTCCAATTTTTTACACTGATGATGGCAGTCGATGGTACTGTCGAAAGGTCTGTTTTTGTAAGAAACAATGGTCACGACCTAACAGCGCAGAAATTAATTTTAATAACATAAGTGATTAAATATAAACCGTGGAATTAAATTAAAGTAGAGGATGCCTTACAAGTAACTCGCTGGAGACTGTGAGAAGCGCATACACGTACGTCTGTGGCGAAGGGTGGGAATGAGACGGTCTGAAACAAGCTGTTTAAGGGAGTAAAGCCTAGTAGTTATGTTATGCGAATGTCAGAGAATAAATTCCTTAAAAAAGTATTAAAATACCTCTAAGAAGAACCTTTATTGTTGCAGAACACGCTTCTTCTTGGAGAAGAAAACTATAAGAAGTAAAAAAATTAAAAAGTAAAAAGTATCGGGAATATATAAAAAGTAAGTATAATAAATAGTATAAAATATGAAAAGTAAAAAGTATTGCTAAAAGTTCGGTATGACATAAATGTTGCCTACTTTGAAATGTTTACGAATATCTCAGAACTTTTCAATACGTTTTTCTAAAGGATGTGAGTAAGAAATTGGTTGGCAAGCTGTAGTACAGATATGTCTTCATACATACCTTTACATTACATACATATCTAAGGTATGTCTAAGGTTTGTATGTTTACATTGTATACATTATATACATATCTTTATATTTGAATAAAAAGCCGGGATCAAATGTCTGTCATGGTATAATATACATTTTTGATCACAGTAATCCGTATATTTGCTTGTTTTAATATTTGTTTTTCGTGGCTTTATTGTCAGTTTAGCTGATCCCCCTTGCGGATTACTGGAGTAGTGGAGGAGAAGAATTTGATAGAAATCGATTCGACAGACGATGATTTACGTTAAGAAAAACTGTTTACTCTCAGAAGAGAAAACAGAAGAATTAGACTGTAAAACAACTGCCGGTCTGTTAGGCCGTGGTCCAATATTATTAAAATTATGGTTGCTATCGAAAAGCAGGTCCATGACTGTGACTTGTCAACATAACTGGTATAAAAAACACAACAAATTCACAAAAAGAACAACAAGAGTTGTTTGTTGCGTTTTACATAGTTTATGTTTACGGGGTTGCTGCCACGGACCAGTTTTTTTATAGCAACCATACTTTTAATAATGTTACACCGCGCCCTAACAGCCCGGCGATTGTTTTAAAGTCAAATACCGGTCGTGAAAGCCTACGTTCTTTGTAAAATAATAAGAGGTAACTATCAAAGAGACGATTTGAAAAGGCAAGAGCAGTGTACACTGGAATGAGCAGTTTATTCAAAAGTCACGATTTAACAATAACACAAAGATGAGACTTCTACGCTGCTATGTATTCTCGATCCTCTCCTACGGTGTAGAATCTTGGACTTTGACTGAAGGCACAACTAAGAAATTGGAATCTTTCGGAATGAGGCTGTACCGTAGAATACTGAGCATTTCATGGACAGCACATATAACTAATGTTGAAGTTCTTAGAAAGATGAAGAAAGATAGGGGAGTTATTAACACAGTGAAGATAAGAAAGCTTCAGTATCTGGGACATCTCATGAGAAATGAACAGAGATTTTACTTATTGCAGTCCATACTACAGGGAAAAGTACGTGGACAGAGAGGAGTTGGGCGACCGAGAATATTATGGCTGAGCAATTTAATGACCTGGTTTGGCATGAATACAACTGACTTAGTCCATACAGCAGTGCAGAAAGTTAAAATAGATACCCATCATCCAAACGGATAGGAACTATCAGAAGAAGAAGATCAAAGAGAGAGACGGCATACGGCAAAGAGGCATACGGATTCTTTTAACAGTTAAAAAAAAACATGAAATTTTGAATGCACCATAATGTGTAAGCAACATATGTTATTACCAGATTAGATGGGATATAATTCTAACTTGAACAGTCGATGGTACTATTATTTCAACGTAATTTGCAACTGGAAAAAGTTTACATCGAATTGCACATGTAGTCATCGTTTAGTTAAAGGACATGGCAATTTCGACATTGTTTCGTGCTGATGGTAATTCTCTTGACTCCGATCATGCTTCTCATAATTTCGGCATGTTTATGAAGGTGCTGTAACTACCATTGAACACGAGAATCATAAACATCATTATAATCGTCATCATCATAACGCCCATTATCATCATCGTTGTCGTCTCTCAAGCACTAGATGCACGATCTATTGTGCTCCTTAGGCGTGGTACAACGTGACGGGTGTTGATGTCATATTGTTACTGGCTGAGACTCCACTTGACGCATTGACCAGCAGTAGATAAACGGGATAGTGCAAAGCGAGCTCTCTTTCACTGAGCGACCCCACCGTTTAATGAAATTGTACGAAGACAGTACTTTTTATCAGTACTGAGAAGCTTAAAAAGTAATGGTAAAATACATAAAAGCAACAATTCTACCTAAAGTAGATGAATAAAATTGTAGGCCTCTTAAAGATCTAATTATGGTATGTATACTCTCATATTAAGTATAATTATAATTATTAAGTATCAGGACCTTTGTAGTTAGCGCATTAACTACATGATTGCACTTACGGTATACCGATCTTTTTTTACAACGTATTTCGGAAATTCACCCGTGTCACAGTCGTAGGTTGTTTGTGCACAGGCTATGTGTACTGAGTATTTACATGTCTAACGACAACACAACCTTCAGAGAACCAGGGTTACAGGACACATCAACGTCCCATTAACCGTAGAACAGGGATAGTTTAAATTATTTAACTTTAGTGTAGCCCTTGACAAACAGCGTCGAGGCTGGATTCAGACAGAGCAGGTACAACCGGGGACCGCATTAATTTGCAATTATGACGCTGCCTTTAGATCGGCTGAATGTAACACAAGGTTAATGTCGTACCTTGTGTTACGAACTCATTTATTTATTTAGAAATACTGTCTCACGTACAGTTTTACTGTTTACACGTAAGTAAAAAATGGATTATAGAAAATTGTGAAGAAAAGCTACCATAAATCTAGAGACATACCATATAATTTGCAACTGAACATAATTATTACAAAATAACTTTAAACCAACTAGTAACGTCTTTCTTCTCCTTAATTTCCTCCTCCTCCTCCTTTTCCTCCCCCTCCTTCTTCTCCTCCTCCTCCTTCTTCTTCTTCTGCTTCTTCTTCTTCCGGTTCTTCTTCTTCCCTACGCCTATGCCTTCTTCCCTACGTATTGGATTTTGATCCGTCACGGTGTTATGTAATGTTCCTTCTCAGTACTGAATCCACAACCAGATCACTCCCGAACTTTTTTTGTTTGTTGTTCAATATTCTAAATATTTTCTGTGGTGCCATTGGATTGATGCAATGGAGTCATTGTGGTTGATAACAATAATAATAATAATAATAATAATAATAATCGATTTTCTCTTGGAAGATTTCTACGTCTATCTCCTTTTGTATTTCAACGTTCCTCTTCATATCGTTTCATGTTTAGCTTCTAGTGACTTGAAGAATTTGATTTCTGCGCTTTGGATTCTTTTTTTTTTATTCGTTTAGTTTTGCATTTCCAACTTACGCTCTCTTTCTCTCTCTACGTTTAGTTGCCGGTCGAGAGAGCTTGCGCACCCTAGGAAATTGAAGATATTAACCTGTTCGGCTACTTCATAATTTTTTATCACTTTTGATTGTTCATTCAGCAGCAATAAAATTTGTCTTAACAACTAAAATATGTAAGTGGAATGGTTTCTTTATATCTTGTAACTTGAAACCGCCAGGGAGAGTGTCTTTCAGATTAGGAACTAGGACCTGATCATCGGCATACACGAGAGTTATTAAAGATTTACTCTAGTTTAAATCGTATGCTTATGTTTAGGTTGTTCCTTATTATGGTTTAGTAGAATTGTAGGGACAGACTACATTGTTTAAACATGTATCACAAATATAAAACAGTGTAGCCATTAAACCGTCCGTTAAACCATTAGTATACTACGTCTAAACGAAGCTAAAATATTTCTAGGCAATGCAGCGAGGTACTGATTCACGCTGGTTAACCCAGAGTTGCGTACGCGTTATCCTGTTGATTGTTTTTTTATTATTTATTATTCTATTATTTATTAAATTATTCTATTTATTGTTTCTTTCCATTGACAGTGGCATTGTTATGGTTTAGTCAGTGTGTACATTAAACACAATTGTTAATAAGCTGCAGTCTTGTCTGAGGCCGAAATTGTGTTATACTTGCTTGGTTCTCATTACCTTGTATGAGTATTGTTTCCTTGCACGCAGCTATTATTGGCCTGAATACGGTAATATGGGTGTGAATACCTCCTACCCTGTATTTACCAGATTTTATCATTTGATCTACGTATAATCCATTACTTTTCTTAAACATAGGTACTATAATAGCGTGGTTCTAATCTCTAGGTATAATCTTCTTTTCCCATCATATATAAAGTATTTTAAAGAATCTGCTTTTGACTAGTTCTGGTAAAAATGTAAATAGCTCGTTGTTAATGTTATGATTATTTGTAGCTTTGCGGTCTTAGTTTTCCCTAACGCTTTCTTCAACTCTTCCATTTCTAAGGTGGTTAGCCTCTCTTTTTTGTTATGTGTTTTCCTTTACCTTTTTCTATAAATCATAATCTTTTGTAATGTTTCAGAAACTGAGCCTTTTCTATTAGTTATGTCGTTTACTTACTGAGCCGTTACTTGCTACGTATCATTCAGTTGAATTTAGATGTTTTACAACATTAAAAGGTACGTGACCGTTATATTGTATCCGCTATTTAAACTTATTCCAGTGATCTCGTTGAATTTGCTGGCATATAAATCTGTTTTATACTTTCTCTTTATACTTTTCCTTGTCAAATTTTAATCTTGCTTTACCCAGTCTTGCATTTAAACAGTCTTCTTAGCTTCATTGCTTCACGCAATTCCTCACTTCAAGACATTGTGACTACCTCCTTATAGATATGTCGATCCTTTGAACTCCTAAGACCTCTTTTTCTTCCTTTCTTCTTTGCTTTATATTGCTCTCTACTGATACATCGCGTTAATCTAGTATCTGTCTATTCTATTACTTTTCTTTACATAGATACTTAATTGAGTTGCAATATTTTTAATTTCTATTTCTAATTATGTTTTTATTCTTGATAGTTACTTTTAGCCGTATGAATTTTACTTCCATGTTCCTTAAGGAAATGGAAGTATGGTGATGGCAAAAAAAATCATGTTCGAGATTATTGCAGATTCTGATTGTACTACACTCAAAACATGAAAAAAAGTAATTTTTCGAAAAGTGTCTGTGTGTCTGTGTGTCTGTGTGTCTATAGATTTTTTTTCTATGGCAAACGATAACAGCCGCAAATTCAAACAGAATCAACTACTCTTTTGCATACAGCCCAGAATTGTAGAGTTCTCAAGACCTATTGTTTTTGGTGAAGATCGGTTAAGGGAAAGGGGTAGTTTACCTGCAACGTTTTATGTTTTAACAAGGGTATTTTCTATGGCAAACGATAACAGCCGCAAATTCAAACAGAATCAAATGATTATTTGCATACAGCCCTAAATTGTAGAGATCTCAAGATCTATTGTTTTTGGTGAAGACCGGTTTACCGTCTTCGTTGGAGGTAGTTTACCTTCAACGTTTTATGTTTTAACAAGGGTATTTTTTATGGCAAACGATAACAGCCGCAAATTCAAACAGAATCAAATAATTTTTTGCATGCAGGCCTGATTTGTAGAGTACTCAAGATCTATTGTTTTCGGTGAAGATCGGTTAAGGGAAAGGGGTAGTTTACCAGGAACGGTTTTTTATCAAGGGTAATTACTTCCATATTCCTTAAGGAATGGAAGTATGGTGATGGCAAATATCGGTATGGAGAACCATACATGACTTCCATATTCTAAGATTTATATTTAAAATCATTTTCAGCCAAACAGCCAGGGAAGGAATTTTAACAAAAAAATACTTCTTTCTTGCCAATGACGTAGTACACATATAAAAAATATTATCCCCTCCCCCTTCAACTATAATTTTGATTTATAGAAAATTACCCCCAGCCCGTTCAACTAGCCTCTTCATTTATAGATATTTCATCTACGTTTCTACAGTGGATTATTAAGATCTTATCAGGATACTTTATCAAAATTAAGTACTTTACTCATGTTACAACAAAAAATGTTTCTGGTAAACTGCCCTTTCCCCGTAACCGATCTTCACCAAAATCAACAGACATTGAGTTCTCTATAGCTCAGGCACATATGTAAAAAATTATTTGATTCTGTTTGAATTTACGGCAGTTATGGTTCGTCATATAAAAAATTACCCATGTTAAAACATAAAACATGAGATTTATAAAACATATCTAAGATTTATATTTAAAATCATTTTTGAAATAAAATATTTTCATAGAACCTACTAACGCTGGGGAAATCTGAGGAGCCAATCAGAGTTGGGCCTACCTGTCACTCTGCTGAATTTGGTGGAAAGCCCTGTCACTGTCGTCAAAGTATCAGCCTTGACAGGGTCCTCTTTTTCTGCAAAATGGGAGAGGAGGCTTGAGATGGAGTGAGTGACATGGTCCCCACCTCAATGAAGAACCCATTGTTTTATAAAAATGTATTTAAATTTTGAAAACTGAAAATTCTTTTCTTGTTGTAAATATTTATATTTTATAATCAAAATGACTTTATCAAAAAACAAACATTATTTTTTTATAATAAGTACTTACATATGTTTCTTAATATGCTTACTTTTTCTTCAATGTTTATGATCATTTCCAAACATTCTGACAAAATTGTATCTACAGAACAGTTAACATTCCCCAGGTTTCCATTTCTGCTAATTTCTCATTACACCTTCCACTGACGTATTATTAACCATTTCATAAACTATCGTATAATCTTTTCAGATTGCCTGGCAACAAAATTATTTTATTTTCAACAATTACCATTGTTTGAAAAAGTTTAAATGAATTTTCAAGTACTTTACTCTTGTTAAAACGTAAAAGGTTGCAGGTAAACTCCCCTTCCCCTTAACTGATCTTCACCAAAATCTAAAGGCCTTGAGTCCTCTACACTTCACTGACGTATGCAAAAAATTATTTGATTCTGTTTGAATTTGCGGCTGTTATCGTTTGCCATAGAAAATACGCTTGATAAAAAACGTTGCAGGTAAACTACCCTTTCCCCTCAACCGATCTTCACCAAAAACAATAGGTCTTGAGTACTCTACAAATCAGGGCTGTATGCAGAAAATTATTTGATTCTGTTTGAATTTGCGGCTGTTATCGTTTGCCATAGAAAATACCCTTGTTAAAAAAACGTTGTAGGTAAACGACCCCTTTCCCTTAACCGATCTTCACCAAAAACAACAGGTCTTGAGAACTCTGCAATTCAGGCCTGTATGCGAAACATTATTTGATTATGTTTGAATTTGCGGCTGTTATCGTTTGCCAAAAAAAAAAAATTTCCCTTGATAAAAAAAACCGTTGCAGGTAAACTACCCCTTCCCCTGAACCGATCTTCACCAAAAACAATAGGTCGCGAGTACTCTACAAATCAGGGCAGTATGCAGAAAATTATTTGATTCTGTTTGAATTTGCGGCTGTTATCGTTTGCCATAGAAAATACCTTTGTTAAAAAAACGTTGTAGGTAAACTACCCCTTTCCCTTAACCGATCTTCACCAAAAACAATAGATCTTGAGAACTCTACAATTTAGGGCTGTATGCAAATAATCTTTTGATTCTGTTTGAATTTAGGGCTGTTATCGTTTGCCATAGGAAATACCCTTGTTAAAACATAAAACATTACAGGTAAACTACCCCTTTCCCTTAACCGATCTTCACCAAAAACAATAGGTCTTGAGAACTCTACAATTCAGGGCTGTACGCGAAACATTGTTTGATTCTGTTTGAATTTGCGGCTGTTATCGTTTGCCAAAAAAAAAATTTCCCTTGATAAAAAAAAAACCGTTGCAGGTAAACTACCCCTTTCCCTCAACCGATCTTCACCAAAAACAATAGGTCGCGAGTCCTCTACAAATCAGGGCTGTATGCAAAAAATTATTTTATTCTGTTTGAATTTGCGGCAGTTATCGTTTGCCATAGAAAAAAAATCTACAGACACACAGACACACAGACAGACAGACACACACACAGACAGACACACACACAGACACACACACAGACACTTTTCGGAAAACGACTTTTTTTCATGTTTTGAGTGTAGTAGAATCAGAATCTGCAATAATCTCGAACACGATTTTTTTTGCCATCACCATACTTCCATTCCTTATGGAATATGGAAGTAAAAAAATTGTGTTCGAGATTATTGCAGATTCTGATTCTACTACACTCAAAACATGAAAAAAAGTCGTTTTCCGAAAAGTGTCTGTGTGTGTGTCTAACTGTCTGTCTGTCTGTGTGTCTGTGTGTCTGTGTGTCTTAGATTTTTTATCTATGGCAAACGATAACAGCCGCAAATTCAAACAGATTCAAATAATTTTTTGCATACAGCCCTGATTTGTAGAGTACTCGCGATCTATTGTTTTTGGTGAAGATCGGTTGAGGGAAAGGGGTAGTTTACCTGCAACGGTTTTTTTTATCAAGGGTAATTTTGTATGTTTGGCAAACGATAACAGCCGCAAATTCAAACAGAATCAAATAATGTTTTGCATACAGCCCTGAATTGTAGAGATCTCACGATCTGTTGATTTTGGTAAAGATCGGTTAAGGGAAAGGGGTAGTTTACCTGTACCGTTTTATGTTTTAACAATGGTATTTACTATGGCAAAAGATAACAGCCGCAAATTCAAACATAATCAAATAATGTTTTGCATACTGCCCTAAATTGTAGAGTTCTCAAGACGTTTTGTTTTTGGTGAAGATCGGTTAAGGGAAAGGGGTAGTTTACCTGCAACGTTTTATGTTTTTAAGGGTATTTTCTATGGCAAACGATAACAGCCGCAAATTCAAACAGAATCAAATACGTTTTTGCATACAGCCCTGATTTCTTGAGTGCTAAAGACCTATTGTTTTTGGTGAAGATCGATTAAGGGAAAGGGGTAGTTTACCGGCCACGTTTTTTGTTTTATCAAGGGTATTTCTTATGGCAAACGATAACAGCCGCAAATTCACACAAAATCATATAATATTTTGCATACAACCCTAAATTGTAGAGTTCTCAAAACCTGTCGTTTTTGGTGAAGATCGGTTAAGGGAAAGGGGTAGTTTACCGGCAACGGTTTTTTATCAACGGTAATTTTTACTTTTTACTTCCATATTCTTTAAGGAATGGAAGTATGGTGATGGCAAAAAAAATCGTGTTCGAGATTATTGCAGATTCTGATTCTACTACACTCAAAACATGAAAAAAAGTCGTTTTCCGAAAAGTGTCTGTGTGTCTGTCTGTCTATGTGTCTGTAGATTTTTATTCTATGGCAAACGATAACTGCCGCAAATTCAAACAGAATCAAATAATTTTTTGCATACAGCCCTGATTTGTAGAGTACTCGTGACCTATTGTTTTTGGTGAAGATCGGTTGAGGGAAAGGGGTAGTTTACCAGCAACGGTTTTTTTTATCAAGGGAATTTTTTCTTTTTTTGGCAAACGATAACAGCCGCAAATTCAAACAGAATCAAAAGATTATTTGCATACAGCCCTAAATTGTAGAGTTCTCAAGACCTATTGTTTTTGGTGAAGATCGGTTGAGGGAAAGTGGTAGTTTACCAGCAACGTTTTTTTAACAAGGGTATTTTCTATGGCAAACGATAACAGCCGCAAATTCAAACAGAATCAAATAATGTTTTGCATACAGCCCTGATTTGTAGAGTACTCGCGACCTATTGTTTTTGGTGAAGATCGGTTGAGGGAAAGGGGTAGTTTACCTGCAACGGTTTTTTTTTATCAAGGGTAATTTTGTATGTTTGGCAAACGATAACAGCCGCAAATTCAAACAGAATCAAATAATGTTTTGCATACAACCCTGAATTGTAGAGATCTCACGATCTGTTGATTTTGGTAAAGATCGGTTAAGGGAAAGGGGTAGTTTACCTGTACCGTTTTATGTTTTAACAATGGTATTTACTATGGCAAAAGATAACAGCCGCAAATTCAAACATAATCAAATAATGTTTTGCATACTGCCCTAAATTGTAGAGTTCTCAAGACGTTTTGTTTTTGGTGAAGATCGGTTAAGGGAAAGGGGTAGTTTACCAGCAACGTTTTATGTTTTTAAGGGTATTTTTATATGGCAAACGATAACAGCCGCAAATTCAAACAGAATCAAATACGTTTTTGCATACAGCCCTGATTTCTTGAGTACTAAAGACCTATTGTTTTTGGTGAAGATCGTTTAAGGGAAAGGGGTAGTTTACCGGCCACGTTTTTTGTTTTATCAAGGGTATTTTTTATGGCAAACGATAACAGCCGCAAATTCACACAAAATCATATAATATTTTGCATACAACCCTAAATTGTAGAGTTCTCAAAACCTGTCGTTTTTGGTGAAGATCGGTTAAGGGAAAGGGGTAGTTTACCGGCAACGGTTTTTTATCACCGGTAATTTTTACTTCCATATTCCTTAAGGAATGGAAGTATGGTGATGGCAAAAAAAATCGTGTTCGATATTATTGCAGATTCTGATTCTACTACACTCAAAACATGAAAAAAAGTCGTTTTCCGAAAAGTGTCTGTGTGTGTGTCTGTCTGTGTGTGTGTCTGTCTGTGTGTGTGTGTGTCTGTCTGTAGATTGTTTTTCTATGGCAAACGATAACTGCCGCAAATTCAAACAGAATCAAATAATTTTTTGCACACAGCCCTGATTTGTAGAGTACTCGCGACCTATTGTTTTTGGTGAAGATCGGTTGAGGGAAAGGGGTAGTTTACCTGCAACGGTTTTTTTTATCAAGGGAAATTTTTTTTTTTGGCAAACGATAACAGCCGCAAATTCAAACAGAATCAAATAATGTTTCGCATACAGCCCTGAATTGTAGAGTTCTCAAGACCTATTGTTTTTGGTGAAGATCGGTTAAGGGAAAGGGGTAGTTTACCTGTAACGTTTTATGTTTTAACAAGGGTATTTCCTATGGCAAACGATAACTGCCGCAAATTCAAACAGAATCAAATGATTATTTGCACACAGCCCTAAATTGTAGAGTTCTCAAGACGTGTTGTTTTTGGTGAAGATCGGTTAAGGGAAAGGGGTAGTTTACCTACAACGTTTTTTTAACAAGGGTATTTTCTATGGCAAACGATAACAGCCGCAAATTCAAACAGAATCAAATAATTTTCTGCATACAGCCCTGATTTGTAGAGTACTCAAGACCTATTGTTTTTGGTGAAGATCGGTTGAGGGGAGGGGTAGTTTACCTGCAACGTTTTTTATCAAGCGTATTTTCTATGGCAAACGATAACAGCCGCAAATTCAAACAGAATCAAATAATTTTTTGGCATACGTCAGTGAATTGTAGAGGACTCAAGGCCTTTAGATTTTGGTGAAGATCGGTTAAGGGGAAGGGGTAGTTTACCTGCAACCTTTTACGTTTTAACAAGAGTAAAGTACTTGAAAATTTATTTAAACTTTTTGAAACAATGGTAATTGTTGAAAATAAAATAATTTTGTTGCCAGGTAACAAAAATAAAGTCATTTTGATTATAAAATATAAATATTTACAACAAGAAAAGAATTTTCAGTTTTCAAAATTTAAATATATTTTTATAAAACAATGGGTTCTTCATTGAGGTGGGGACCATGTCACTCACTCCATCTCAAGCCTCTCCCATTTTGGAGAAAAAGAGGACCCTGTCAAGGCTGATACTTTGACGACAGTGACAGGGCTTTCCACCAAATTCAGCAGAGTGACAGGTAGGCCCAACTCTGATTGGCTCCTCAGATTTCCCCAGCGTTAGTAGGTTCTATGAAAATATTTTATTTCAAAAATGATTTTAAATATAAATCTTAGATATGTTTTATAAATCTCATGTTTTATGTTTTAACATGGGTAATTTTTTATATGACGAACCATAACTGCCGTAAATTCAAACAGAATCAAATAATTTTTGACATATGTGCCTGAGCTATAGAGATCTCAATGTCGGTTGATTTGGGTGAAGATCGGTTACGGGGAAAGGGCAGTTTATCTGAAACATTTTTTGTTGTAACATGAGTAAAGTACTTAATTTTGATAAAGTATCCTGATAAGATCTTAATAATCCACTGTAGAAACGTAGATGAAATATCTATAAATGAAGAGGCTAGTTGAACGGGCTGGGGGTAATTTTCTATAAATCAAAATTATAGTTGAAGGGGGAGGGGATAATTTTTTTTTATATGTGTACTACGTTATTGGCAACAAAGAAGTATTTTTTTGTTAAAATTCCTTCCCTGGCTGTTTGGCTGAAAATGATTTTAAATATAAATCTTAGAATATGGAAGTCATGTATGGTTCTCCATACCGATATTTACTTTTTACTTCCATATTCTTTAAGGAATGGAAGTATGGTGATGGCAAAAAAAATCGTGTTCGAGATTATTGCAGATTCTGATTCCACTACACTCAAAACATGAAAAAAAGTCGTTTTCCGAAAAGTGTCTGTGTGTCTGTCTGTCTGTGTGTCTGTAGATTTTTATTCTATGGCAAACGATAACTGCCGCAAATTCAAACAGAATCAAATAATTTTTTGCATACAGCCCTGATTTGTAGAGTACTCGTGACCTATTGTTTTTGGTGAAGATCGGTTGAGGGAAAGGGGTAGTTTACCAGCAACGGTTTTTTTTATCAAGGGAATTTTTTCTTTTTTTGGCAAACGATAACAGCCGCAAATTCAAACAGAATCAAAAGATTATTTGCATACAGCCCTAAATTGTAGAGTTCTCAAGACCTATTGTTTTTGGTGAAGATCGGTTGAGGGAAAGTGGTAGTTTACCAGCAACGTTTTTTTAACAAGGGTATTTTCTATGGCAAACGATAACAGCCGCAAATTCAAACAGAATCAAATAATGTTTTGCATACAGCCCTGATTTGTAGAGTACTCAAGACCTATTGTTTTTGGTGAAGATCGGTTAAGGGGAAGGGGTAGTTTACCAGGAACGTTTTTTTATCAAGCGTATTTTCTATGGCAAACGATAACAGCCGCAAATTCAAACAGAATCAACTAATTTTTTGCATACATGCCTGAAGTGTAGAGGTCTCAAGGACTTTCGATTTTGGTGAAGATCGGTTAAGGGAAAGGGGTAGTTTACCTGCAACCTTTTACGTTTTAACAAGAGTAAAGTACTTGAAAATTTATTTAAAATTTTTGAAACAATGGTAATTGTTGGCAGGTAAGACACAAACACACACACACAATTCACGTTATTTCTGGCCTCACTCATGTTTATTTTCTTACGTTTGCACGCTTTTTAAATGGAAAGTGCCGAAACCCACACCAACATAACGCGTGCAAGCCGAAAAAATGAACATCAATTTGCTTACTGGCGAAGCTAGTAGTTAATGAATGGGTAGGCAAAAATCATATCTTAAATTTTTTTTAAGGAATCACTAAAAGGACGGTGGTTCAAATCGGACGCTGAGGTAGAGTTTGCTGTAACCGAATGGTTCCACAAACAGCCGTATATAATTTTACTAGCAGGGAATCTACAGGTTAGCGCAACAGTGGAACTCATGTCTTAATGTTATTGGAGACTTCTTTTAAAATCGTTGAATAAAAAATGCTTTACGGCTCTATACGTGTTTCTATTGAACAATCCTTGTATTAGTCATACACAATAATACAACTGATTGAACTTCAAATTTTTAAACTTGATTAGTTTCTATGTATATGTTTAATGTTACAAATAATTCAAATAACAATCTTGATCATCTGTTAGTTCAGCGGAATAACAGTGACACGTTTAATAACCCCATAAAATAAACACTTAGAAACAACACAGGCGCTTTAACTTAACTGTTTGGACCACAGAAGTGAGGCATGCCTCAACGCTCTATGTGTACAGCGCGGGACAATCCCCCCTCCCTACACTTCCCTATCACACCACTACATTGCTTACATACGATGTATACAAAAAACACTGAGGCAAGTTCAGGTTGCCTCATTCGCTTTAAACGAACTATGCCGAATCTCACCTGTCACCATCTAGCGGTCGCTCAATAAAGCACGTTTCGGTTTAATAAATTTGACAGTCGCAGTAACAATGTATAATCTTTACGTTATGTAGTTCATACGTATTTATAATTTTTATTCTACAGAATTTTTTAGGGTAGGCATTGCCTCAATTGCCTCCATGTAACTTCGCCACTGATATATATGTGTACAACGTTATCGGCAACAAAGAAGTAGTTTTTGTTAAAATTCCTTCCCGGGATATTTGGCCGTAGTCCAATGTTTTCTACAAAACCAGACATTTCGGCAATGCCATCGACTTCCATCATCAGTGAAAATTGAGTGCGATAACGTGAGGTGGTATACGTTAGTGACCACAGTACTGTGGTTAAGGCTGAAGCAGTAAGTAGAAAGAAGTAGTTTCTATAGTAATATTTCATTTCAAAAATGATTTTAAATATAAATCTTAGAATATGGAAGTCATGTATGGTTCTCCATACCGATATTTTTACTTCCATGTTCCTTAAGGAAATGGAAGTATGGTGATGGCAAACAAAATCGTGTTCGAGATTATTGCAGATTCTAATTGTACTACACTCAAAACATGAAAAAAGTCATTTTTCGAAATGTGTCTCTGTATGTCTGTCTGTCTGTGTGTCTGTCTATCTGTCTGTAGATTTTTTCCTATGGCAAACAATAACAGCCGCAAATTCAAACAGAATCAAATAATGTTTTGCATGCAGCCCTGAATTGTAGAGTTCTCAAGACCTATTGTTTTTGGTGAAGATCGGTTAAGGGAAAGGGGTAGTTTACTAGCAACGTTTTCTTTAATCAAGGGTAATTTTTATTATGGTAAACGATAACAGCCGCAAATTCAAACAGAATCAAATAATTATTTGCATACAGCCCTGATATGTAGAGTACTCAAGACCTATTGTTTTTGGTAAAGATCGGTTAAGGGGAAGGGGTAGTTTACCAGCAAAGTTTTTTTTTTAATCAAGGGTAATTTTTACTATGGTAAACGATAACAGCCGAAAATTCAAACAGAGTCAAATAGTGTTTTGCATACAGCCCGAAATTGTAGAGTTCTCAAGACCTGTTGATTTTGGTGAAGATCGGTTAAGGGAAAGTGGTAGTTTACCGGCAACGTTTTATGTTTTAAAAGGGTATTTCCTATGGCAAACGATAACAGCCGCAAATTCAAACAGAATCAAATAATATTTTGGATACAGCCCTGAATTGTAGATTTCTCAAGACCTATTGGTTTTGGTGAAGATCGGTTAAGGGAAAGGGGTAGTTTACCGGCAACATTTTATGTTTTAACAAGGGTAATTTTTTCTATGACGGACGATAACTGCCGTAAATTCAAACAGAATCAACTACTTTTTTGCATACCTTTTGAATTATACAGAACGCAAGGTCTGTTGATTTTGTTGAAGATCGGTTATGGGAAAGGGGTAGTTTACCTGCAACGTTTTATGTTTTAACAAGGGTAATTTTTTCTATGACGAACGATAACTACCGTAAATTCAACGAGAATCAAATAGTGTTTTGCACACATCCCAGAATTATAGAGTTCTCAAGACCTGTTGTTTTAGGTGAAGATCGGTTAAGGGAAAGGGGTAGTTTACCTGCAACGTTTTATGTTTTAACAAAGGTATTTTTTTGTTTGGATAACGATAACAGCCGCAATTTCAATCATAATCAAATAATTTTTTGCATGCCACCCTGAATTGTAGAGTTCTCAGGACCTATTGTTTTTAGTAAAGATCGGTTAAGAGAAAGGAGTAGTTTACCTGCACATTTTACGTGATAACAAGGTTAATTTTGCCTATGACGAACGATAACTGCCATAAATTCAATCATAATCAAATAATTTTTTGCATATGCCCCTATATTGTAGAGAACGAAAGGCCTGTTGATTTTGGTGAAGATCGGTTACGGGGAACATTTTGTGTTTTAACAACGGTATTTTTTTCTATGACGAACGATAACTGCCGCATATTTAAACAGAACCAAATATTGTTTTGCATACATTCATCAATTGTAAAAGACTAAAGGTCTGTTGATTTCGGTGAAGATCGGTTAAGGGAAAGGGGTAGTTTACCAGCCAAATTTTATGTTTTAACAAGAGTAATTGTTTCTATGACGAACGATAACTGCCGCACATTTAAACAGAATCGAATAATTTTGTGCATACCTTCCTCAATTGTAGATAGCTCAAGGTCTGTTGATTTTGTTGAAGATTGGTTAAGGGAAAGGGGTAGTTTACCACCAACATTTTATTGTTTTAACAAGAGTAATTTTTTCTATGACGAACGATAACTGCAGCACATTCAAACAGATTCAAATAATATTTTACATGCATCCCTGAATTGTAGAGGATCCAAGGCCTTTTGATTTTGGTGAAGATCAGTTAAGAGAAAGGGGTAGTGTAGGCCTACCTGCAACGTTTTATGTGATAACAAGGGTAATTTTTTTTCATGACGAACGATAACTGCCGTAAATTCAAACATAATCAAATAATGTTTTGCATACATTGTAGAGAACTCAAGGCCTGTTGGTTTCGGTGAAGATCGGTTAAGGGAAAGTGGTAGTTAACTTGCTACATTTTATGTTGTAACAAGAGAAATTTTTTCATGACGAACGATAACTGCCGTAAATTCAAACAGAATCAAATAATTTTTTACATATGTGCCTGAGTTGTAGAGTACACAAGGCCTATTGATTTTGGTCAAGATCGGTATTGGGGAAAAAGCAGTTTACCTGCCACTTTTAATGTTTTAACAAGAGTAATTGTTTCTATGACGAATGGAACTGCAGCACATTCAAACAGAATCAAATAATGTTTTGCATGCATCCCTAAATTGTAGAGGACCCAAGACATTTTGATTTTGGTGAAGATCGGTTAAGGGAAAGGGACAGTTTACCTGCAACATTTTATGTTATAACAAGAGAAATTTTTTCATGACGAATGATAACTGCCGTAAATTCAAACAGAATCAAATAATTTTTTACATATGTGCCTGAGTTGTAGAGTAAACAAGGCCTATTGATTTTGGTGAAGATCGGTATTGGGGAAAAAGCAGTTTACCTGGCACTTTTAATGTTTTAACAAGAGTATTTTCTATGGCAAACGATAACAGCCGCAAATTCAAAGAGAATCAAATGATTATTTGCATACAGTCCTACATTGTAGAGTTCTCAAGACCTATTGTTTTTGGTTAAGATCGGTTAATGGAAAGGGGTAGTTTACCTGTAACGTTTTATGTTTTAACAAGGGTATTTTCTATGGCAAACGATAACAGCCGGAAATTCAAACAGAATCAAATGATTATTTGCATACAGCCCTAAATTGTAGAGTTCTCAAGACCTATTGTTTTTGGTGAAGATCGGTTAAGGGAAAGGGGTAGTTTACCAGCAACGGTTTTTTATCAAGGGTAATTTTTTCTATGGCAAACGATAACAGCCGCAAATTCAAACAGAATCAAATGATGTTTTGCATACAGCCCTGTATTGTAGAGTTCTCAATACCTATTGGTGTTGGTGAAGATCGGTTAAGGGAAAGGGGTAGTTTACCAGCAACATTTTATGTTTTAACAAGGGTAATTTTTTATATGACGAACGATAACTGCCGTAAATTCAAACAGAATCAACTACGTTTTTGCATACCTTTTTGAACTAAAGAGAAATCAAGGTCTGCTGATTTTGTTGAAGATCGGTTAAGGGAAAGGGGCAGTTTATCAGCAACGTTTTATGTTTTAAAAAGGGTAATTTTTTTATGAGGAATGATAACTGCCGAAAATTCAAAGAGAATCAAATAATTGTTTGCACACTTTCCTGACTTATAGAGAATTCAAGGGCTGTTGATTTTGGTGAAGATCGGTTAAGGGGAAGGGGTAGTTTACCTGCAACATTTTATGTTGTAACAAGAGAAATGTTTCCATGACGAATGATAACTGCCGCACATTCAAACAGAATCAAATATTTTTTGCATGCATCCCTGAATTGTAGAGGACTGAAGGTCTATTGATTTTGGAGAAGATCGGTTAAGAGAAAGGGGTAATTCACCTGAAACATTTTATGATTTAACAAGAGTAAAGTACTTAATTTTTATAAATAAAGTATCCTGATAAGAAGCTCATAATAATCCTCTGTAGAAACGTAGATGAAATATCTATAAATGAAGAGGTTATGTGAACGGGGTGGGGGTAATTTTCTATTATTAAAAATTATAGTTGAAGGTGGAGGGGAGAATTTTTTATACATGTACTACGTTATCGGCAACAATGAAGTAGTTTTTTGTTAAAATTGCTTCCCGGGCTGTTTAGCCGTAGTCCAATGTAGGCTTTCTACTCGTGTCAAAAGTAAAATATCGGTATGGAGAACCATACATGACTTCCATGTTCTAAGATTTATATATAAAATCATATTCGAAATGAAATATTTCCATAGAAACTACGTCTTTCTACTTATTGCTTCAGCATTAACCACAGTACTGTGGTCACTAACGTATACCACCTCACGTTTTCGCACTCGATTTTCACTGATGATGGCAGTCGATGGCACTGCCGAAAAGTCTGGTTTTGCAGAAAACATTGGACTACGGCTAAACAGCCCGGGAAGCAATTTTAACAAAAAACTACTTCTTTGTTGTCGATAACGTAGTACACATATAAAAAATTCTCCCCTCCACCTTCAACTAAAATTTTTAATAATAGAAAATTACCCCCACCCCGTTCACCTATCCTCTTCATTTATAGATATTTCATCTACGTTTCTACAGTGGATTATTATGAGCTTCTTATCAGGATACTTTATTTATAAAAATTAAGTCATACAGAACTGGCAGATGTGTCTTCGAGAACATTTTGTGATTAGTCACTCTACAATTGACACTTTCTTGTTTGCGGATGATCAGGGTATTCTGTCGGACTCTGAAAACAGATTGCAGTGCAGGTGGGGATACATTTGTTAAATCGAATCTGCAAACTGGATTGCAGATATCCACACGTCAGACCAAGGTGATGGCTTTTCGCGGAACTGATCCCGTACGGGTAAAAATTGTTACAGATGGTACTGTTCTGGAACAAGTCAGCAATTTTGAATACCTTGGCTACAGTGTGTCTTATAATGCATGCAACGACGTTGTGAATAAGTTGCATAAGTCCAACCTTATGTGCGGGACCATTAGGCAAATCCTTAAGTCAGCAAGTAAAGGAACACGCCTAAAATTCTACAAGATGATGGCTCTTCCCACCCTTGTTTATGGGTCTGAGAATTGGACTTTAAAGAAAGGCCAGGCTAGTCGCATACAAGCGGCTGAAATGAGATTTCTCAGGCACGTGGGAGGGTATACTCTCCATGATCATAGAAGAAACACAGACATACGGCAGGAACAGAATATTATGAGTATACTCGACAGGATCACCAAGAATAGGCTGAATTGGTGCGAACATTTTTTACGAATGGATGACTGCCGCATCGCCAAACAATTATGGAACTATAAGCCGAGGGGACGGAGAAGTGTGGAACGTCCGAGGAAGCGCTGGAGTGACCAGCGCTAATCTTTGCCTATTTGAGACCGGAACAAACCATCCTTGGTTTAATCCTTGAGAATGATGATGATGGTGATGATTAATATTATTTTGTCATTAAAATAAGACACAGGTTAAAATTCATAGGTTAGAATAATACGTAGGTTCCGTTATGTTATTACACGTATATTTACATTAGCCTATACATCACGTGTGTTGTATCACTTATATATATTGATATACAATAAAATGTTCTGTAGAAAAAGTACTGTACATTTATACACAAAAATAGTTTATTTTACCAGATTCTTGAATTTATGTCTGGAATTTACTAGACGTTTCTCGTAAGTTGACGCATGTTGGTGAATGTCATTACCAACCGTATATATAAGTAGTGGTGGATGCAACCAAAGTCAGTTAGTCAGTATTTTGGGGGGTGAAGTTGATCGCCTGCACGTGGTGCCCCCTGCATAAACTAAACGATCAACAAAGGTTCGCCTAAAGCACGCTGACCAAAATGATACAAAAGAACCTTGCCAAAAACACCAACGGCCCTTTTCAGGGCCTTGACACGGACCTAAGTATCCTGTATTGGAATGCCGGAGGTCTTAGCAACGATAAATTTTTACAATTTAAACAAAGCATCTGCCAAATTGATGTGGATCTATATGTTATAGTAGAAGCAGGCGCTGCGACTGAATTCTCTGAATTTTACCAAACTACCGGATACTGCAGCCATATTTTACCTCGATCACGACAAGTCGCCTCGGGGATAATTGTTGGAATTAAAAATAATCTCTGCTCTAAATTTGAGATAATCCATGAGATGCAAGACGATGACAAAGTGGAAATAATTCTAGCCCATATATAGAAAAATAACAAACATTTCACAGTCATAGGATTATACAACCCTCCTGGCAATATTCCATCCCTTGATGCAATTGAATCAATGATCCAAGCAAATAGCATAATCATAGGTGATTTTAACAGCCAATCACCGAGATGGGGATATGACAGGTTAACACCCGCAGGAAGACGCATAGAACTTTTCATCGACGAAAATTTTCTTGACCTGAAAGCACGCCACCAACCTTCCTGTCATTTGCTGGACAGACTTCCCGACCAGATCTCGTCCTTGCGCACCCTAACATCGCACAGAGGACAAAAGTTCACTTGATGGATGACGCAGAAGGCTGTGGACACCGCTCCATTCTCATCAAATGTGCGACAGGAAAAGCCACATACATTAACAAACGTGCCCCCCGGTGGAACTTTAGAAAAGCCGACTGGAGCGAATACGGCAGGATAACAAATGATATTATACCACACGAAATAAATTGGAAATCACCTGAAACAGCTATAGAGTCCCTGAACGATGCTATACTGAAATCTGCTCTATTATGTGTACCAAGGGGTCAAGTAAAGGGTTTTCGACCGTTCTGGAATAAAAGACTTTCATCCCTCAAGAAAACAAGAGACTCTCTGAGAAGGAAAGCAGAGAAATCTAAAGAACTATCTGACTGTATCCAACTCCGAAAATCCCAGGCCATACTACGTAAAGAAATTAAACAATCTAAAAGATCGGCCTTCAAAACCTTCTTATCGGAGCTGGATTTCCGGCGCGATGGAGCAAAAGCACACCGTTTTGTCTCAAGGCTAAATAATGACACTGAAGCCAGAGGACAACAACCTTTCAAAAACGGACTCAATCTTATCACAGATCCCAAAAAAATAGCTAACACCTTTTGCAAGTACTACGCAAATATAAGCCGAACCCGAAAGACAAGAAACGAACACAGACACCTGAATAAAAAACCTCTAATGCAGTGCCTCAACAAAACCGAACAAAAAATTTGCCTAAGCGATTTTAGCCTCTCCGAACTTGAATTTGCACTATTAAACACAAAGGGCAAGAAGGCAGCAGGAGCCGACGCAATTTACCCAGAACTCCTAAAAAATCTTGGTAACACAGCGAAACTAGCCTTGCTCAATCTCATTAATCTAACGTGGAAAACACGCGTCCCCCAGCAATGGAGGAAAGGGGAGATTATACCTATTACCAAGAAAGGAAAGCCAAGTGATACACCTGAGGGCTACCGCCCCATCACATTAACAAGTGCTTGCTGCATGGTTGCCGAAAGAATGGTTGTGCGGCGTCTGAACCAGTTCTTTGAAATGAATGCGGTTATTGATGAATGCCAAGCAGGTTTCCGAGCGCACCGATGCACCATGGACCAAGTCGTCTACCACAAGAAAATGTCCTCCCTGGCAGTAATGGTTGACCTAAAAAACGCGTACGACACAGTCTGGAGACCCATGTTGCTTCACAAACTTGCTTTGAGTGGCGTCGCAGGTAACCTTTTTAACTGGATAGCGTCCTTCCTGAGTCAAAGACAAATTCGTGTCCGCTATAATGATTGCCTTTCAGAGTACCGAATTCAACGCCAAGGGCTACCCCAAGGTGCCGTTATCAGCTGCAGCCTATTTAACCTTATGGTCAATGACATTCTGGTGGCTGTTCGGTGTGTGCCGGGAGTACAAGCGCTCCTGTATGCCGATGACCTTATCATCTGGGCAACTAGCAGCCATATCATGGGTCTTGAAGCAACTATTAATAGTGCACTTGTTAAACTAGAAGAGTGGGCCAAACTAAATGCCATGACGGTAAATACCACCAAGACGACATACCAACTTTTCTCTCTATCAACAAGGCGGCCTACGGTCAATCTGCGCTATTGTGGATCGGAACTCGAAGAGGTGAACATGTCTAAATACCTGGGTGTTAATATAGACACCAGAATGACGTGGAAGCACCATATAGAACAGTCCGCGAACAGTGCGTCCAGGCGCTGCCGGCTACTTAAACGACTCACTGCGACTACATGGGGAGCAAATCAAGATGTTCTGACAACTGCATATAAGAGCTACATTCGGCCGCTATTGGAATATGGCGCAGAAGCAACTATTACTGCCTCCAATGCAGCATGCCAGAAACTTTACTTGGTCCAAAATGCAGCCCTTAGAACGATAACTGGTGCGCCAAAATCAACTCCTATACTTGCCATGGAGTCACAACTGCAAGTCGAACCTATCCAAGTAAGACGGGAAAAGCTGTGCCTCATATCCTGGGAGAGATGTAAAAGAGCCTACCAACAACGGTGGAATAACTATAAAACAGCGACAGAAAGGCTGAAAACTCAGAAATGCCCGATTGCGATCTATGAAGAACTCCAACGCAAATATGACATAGAACCAAATGAGGCACCACCATTTATACATCACCGTGAATTCTTTACCCAACTCCCAAATGCTAACTTGAAACTCTTCGACCATAATAAGACCAAAACTGAGTCGAATGAAGCCGAGCTTCGTCAAGCAGCCTTACACACTGTACAAAAACATTTTCCCGCTGAGCAGTGGATACGAATCTACACAGACGGATCCTCTATACCATCTACAGGGGCAACAGGGGCTGGGTTCTACAGCTCTCTATTTGAAGGCCACCTCGCTGTAGGAGGCCGGCTAAGCAACTATGACGGAGAGGTAGCAGCCATAAAGGCAGCATCTATTGAGCTTGCCAAGATCTCACCACCTAACAAAGCCGTCTTCCTCATAGATTCGACTGCAGCGATTCAAAACGTGACCTCAAATGGTGATACAAACTGCTCCCTGACAATTGAGTGTAGGCGAGAACTGCAGAACCTTGTACAATTAGGCTGGGAGATTGAACTGCAATGGGTACCCAGCCATGTCAACATCATGGGAAATGAAAAAGCCGACATCCTCGCCAAAATGGGCGCAGCACTACCTCAGCCGGAGACCCCCAGCTCATATGCATCTGCGAAAGCACGAATAAATTCCTCAATAAGCCTATGGCTAAAAGAAAAACAATTAAGAGCCTGTGTGGGAAAAAGATGGGCAACATTGGTTACGGACGGCCCCATCAACAGAACTCTACCCCGAGCAACTAGTGTTGCTCTTTTTAGAACTACAACCGGTCATGACTACCTGGCCTCCCACCTGCACCGCATTGGCGTGTTGTCGTCTCCTGAATGTGTTCTCTGTGGATACGCTTCCATGAATGCGGATCACCTAATTGCATGTCCAGCCTTGATCTCAGACACGGAAGTCCAAGACGAAGATGGTACGGCAAGGCTCTCACGTCTCTACTGGTCAGCGCGCCGCCTAATGGCCCAACAGCCAAGTGTGGGCGTTGGCTAGTAAGTAAGTAAGTAAGTATTTCTCAGTCAGTAATTATTGTTAATACGATTACGTTAGTTTTTAGTCAGTCTTTATTGTGATTTCGGTTTTGTGAGATGTGGAGTCAGTTTGTGTATTTGATACCATGTTTGTGGATCAATATAATATTTGTTTGTGTTTTTGTTTGTATAAATTACGATTGTGCCAATAATCGATATCACAGCTGTAAACCGAAATATGTATTCTTAATTATAACAAACAATTATTTTTGATAACGATAAATAAACAGGGTGTCACCAGTGAGACGAGCGTTTTTATTTCGATCGCTGCCTTGAAGACGACATCTGCAACCTGTCAACTTAAGTTTAAACAAAAAATAATTTTTAAAACGGTAAGGCAAGATAAGATCTACTTATCTTAAGATCTCTTAAGATCTACTCTTTTCATAAAATTAACTTAGCCAAATAGTTAGTTATTTGGAAATTTAGAGCGAAGTTAATGGAAAATGTAGCCTAATTGCAGAAAAAATTTACAAAATTCAGAGAGGTCAGGTAAAGTGAATGCGGGTAGTTAAATAAAAATAACAAAATCTGGATTAAAATTTTTTTTAAACTGTTTTATTTAATTTCAATTTTTTCAGGTTTGTAGTATACATCAAAATGGAAATAAGACAGATACTGTATATTTTCGCGGCTTATAGAGAACAAGTATCTTAAGTAAATTAGTATTATGTGTGCAAAATCTTTGGTATGATGCAAAAAAATTCTGAGTTCTTTCCTCTTTACGTTACATTTTGTATCAAAAGTGAATACGTCGGCCCTAGGTGGGGTCAAACTTGTCACCAGAGACAGTAAAATAATGGAAAATTTTATTAATCACCGTTATCCAAATTTCACTTAGTTCCAATATTCTGTCTAAGGATATTACAAAAAGTTTGTTACTTACTGACAGATCAAAATAATATCGTTCGTGCTAGAAAAACTTGTTGATAATATCGTGTTTTATTTTATCATGCGTCGAATTATTCTGGACTTACTAGTTGGGTGCTGTATTCCGAGAGCATATTTGACGTAGATTTGATGAGTAGATTTGAAAGTAGAAGATGATGTATCTTACAAATTTCGACAAGAAAAATTCATGAAAACTAACAAAAGTGAACACGTAATTATAGAAACCGATTTCAGTGCTTGTATAGGGAAAGGCAATTTTTTAGAGTGACTGGCGTAAGTGGAGATCTTGGAAATCACATGTAATCAAACCGAAAACTTATGAAAGATTTTTAATAGCATACTAGCATAATAGCATAATAGCATCATCCACTTTAGACTACTTTCTCACCATATGCCTACAGCTAAATTTGTTCAAAGGTGTCAAAGTTTTACAGCTAATAGATAACCTAACATTATCAACACTGTGGAAGAAGATACGTTCAATGACCGATAGTCAGATGGTGTAAGACATGTGGGCGGAGGATACTATTATTTCTTGAAGGAATAATGATATTGACGATGGTGAGGTGACCTCGAACGCAGCCAATAGATCTGACAGTACATGTCGTTCCAGAAATCGCAACTTCGAAGTAGTAAAGAGAATTTTCTATTCTAGCATCTAGGCTTTAGGAAAGTTGTGGAAGAGGAAATGAGATTTATAATAGGCTGTATGTCGTACTCCAAATAAGACAAGAAAATCGAGATAAAAACTTCAGTCAAGAGCAACGGATTGTCTTGTGAACAAAAATTAATTAGCTCGGAATTTAGTTAACGAGCAAAAATAGTAAAAAACATTGCACTTTGAAGGCAAAATGTTTAGCTCACTAGAGTAGGACTAAAAATTAACTGCAGGCATATAAAATATTTAAATTATTTTTTAATCATCATCATCATCATCATCATCATTCTCAAGGATTAAACCAAGGATGGTTTGTTCCGGTCTCAAATAGGCAAAGATTGGAGCTGGTCACTCCAGCGCTTCCTCGGACGTTCCACACTTCTCCGTCCCCTCGGCTTATAGTTCCATAATTGTTTGGCGATGCGGCAGTCATCCATTCGTAAAAAATGTTCGCACCAATTCAGCCTATTCTTGGTGATCCTGTCGAGTATACTCATAATATTCTGTTCCTGCCGTATATCTGTGTTTCTTCTATGGTCCCGCACATAAGGTTGGACTTATGCAACTTATTCACAACGTCGTTGCATGCATTATAAGACACACTGTAGCCAAAGTATTCAAAATTGCTGACTTGTTCCAGAACAGTACCATCTGTAACAATTTTTACCCGTACGGGATCAGTTCCGCGAAAAGCCATCACCTTGGTCTGACGTGTGGATATCTGCAATCCAGTTTGCAGATTCGATTTAACAAATGTATCCCCACCTGCACTGCAATCTGTTTTCAGAGTCCGACAGAATACCCTGATCATCCGCAAACAAGAAAGTGTCAATTGTAGAGTGACCAATCACAAAATGTTCTCGAAGACACATCTGCCAGTTCTGTATGACATCGTAAATATATAAATTAAAAAGAGAAGGTGATAATGGACAACCTTGTCATACTCCACAATTAACCCGGCCAATTCTAGGAGCTGTTCTCGTTTTCCCTGCTTCTATTAAGATTTTATTCTCCACATAAAGACTCTGTATTGCTCTGATTAGATATTGTGGGATCGCTTTCCTTGCCATTACTGCCCATAGTTTTCTCCGATTCACTCTGCCAAAAGCCTTGCCGAAGTCGATGAAAGCTATGTATGTGGGACGCTGATACTCTCTACGCTTTTTTAATGACCTGAGCTATTGTAAATATACAATCTAAACATGATCTGCCCTTCCTGAAACCGTTCTAAGCCTCTGAAAGCATGGTCTCCGTTATTCCATTCAGCCGTGTTCTCAACATAGATGTATATAATTTATATGAAGTATTAAGAAGGTGACTCCTTTGTAGTTCTTACAGTCATTACGATCATCTTTCCTAAATATGGGAATTAAAATAGTTTTATTATCAATTAATATTCATAATATTACGTTGAATGTGGTTTGGGGGTTCCCTTGTATACAACACAGAACTAACTACATCAATAGTCTTTTCGTTTCCCTCTAATTTTTTTGCTGCTTTAGTGCATAAAAAAAATATTTTTTCTTGACTGTACGGTAAATTTAGTTAAATGAATAAATGTAAATTTGATGTAATGTAAAGCAGTGTGGAGTAAAACTTTTTTTACAAAAATTGACAGTTTTGCTAGCGTGTCTAGTTCAGGCGTCTAGCGTACAGCCAAATTGAAACAGGAAGCTAAACAAACTTCGAGACAGCTGAGTGTCAGGTGTACTACGTATATTGTTATCTCCAATCTAATTTAAATTCAGAATTACTGTACGCTTGATACAGAAGTACGTGACGTATATACCTGTTGAAAATGCATGTACAACATTTATTGATTTAGTCCGTCACAATAAATAAAAGAAGGAGCAAGTTGGAATGGTAAATCATTTTACTGTTTTACTAGCTTTCGCAAGAATATACAGATAGCAATCGCAGTTTACCTTTCAATACAGCATAGCAAATTATTCTATCAAAGTTTAAGTCGGTTAAACCGAACAAATAGAAATTTTAAAAAAATCTCAAATACTTATATTGACGAGTAAAAGAATAAGAAAAACGAAAACAATAAGGAAACTTTAGTGACATCTATGTTAATACGACCACGCATCTTAAAGTAGAGAAGATAAATATTGTTACGACGGTCTACTTGATCGTCGTAGGTACAGTGGAAACAAAGTACAAGACACCAATTAAGTCACTAATCACCACCTTTAATTTTTACAGTTAAACAGTTCGTAGTTAACAACACAGTCTCGTACAACAAATCAAATAAAAATTGTTCACACGCAATACAATATCTACTAACATAAAACACAATTGTATTACAATTATACCGCCTGATTATAAAACACAACACTTTACTAATAACCACTTGAACGCGCACAGTAATATCACCCGAGAATAACTGAAAACTAAGCAGCAGCTATTTATAGTTTATTGTGTTCCATAACATGCGTCCTTAACAAGCCATCGAAAATTCTAGAGGACACTTCAGCGCGACCTTCGCAGAAACACGCACTGTTGGGCTAATTGAGATGGTTCCAGAAGGACAGGATCGAACGTACGAGACGTGCCGCATTACGTTATACTGCCTCACATGTCAAATGTCACGTATGCATTACAGCTGCGGGATCGTTCTCCAATGTACCAGAAAGTTCCGTAATGCCGTAACACTTTTTCTGCATTACGTAACACTGCCTCCTCCTTAAGCCTGTTCGTACCGAACTGGCAAACCGTCTCGGAAGTAATACTTGGCCAGGCGATCTAGGTGGACGACCTTGAACTTCCGATGTCCTTCCTGTTGAATCCGATAAACATCGTTAATTCTTTTTTTCACAGTGTAGGGTCCTTCCCAGATAGTCTGAAGCTTAGGTGAGCGACCACGACGGCGCTTTGGGTTAAACAACCAAACCTGATCTCCCTCTTGGAAACCCACACTATTACTGCGAATGTCATAGCGAGTTTTCATTATGTCACTGGCAATCTTCAGCCGTCCTCTTATCAATCGATTCATTTCTCGCAGTTGGTTTTCTAATTGCGAGGAATAGTTCTTTGGCTCCTGGGACTGAGTCTCAGGTGATCCAAACAACAAGTCCCCAGGAAGACGAATCTCCCGCCCAAACACAATTTTTCTGGAGTCATGCCGGTTGTGTCGTGTACTGATGATCTATACGCCATGAGGAATAGTGATATACTTTGGTCCCAGTCAGTTTGGTTCTCGTCAACAACCTTCGAAAGATGCTGCTCAACTGTCCTATTGAATCTCTGAACAATCCCTTCCGACTGAGGATGCAGAGACGTTGTCCTGGCCTTTCAAATTCCGAGTAGACGGCATAATTCTTTAAACACTCCTGATTCGAAATTTCTCCCTTGATCCGTATGGATTTCCATAGGGGCTCCATAACGGCAACAGAAGTTGTGAACTAACTGCTTTGCCACAGTGGTAACCTCCTGATTTGGAATTAGGCTTCCACCCACTTAGTAAAATAGTCACCTACAACCATGATGTGCCGGTTTCCATCGTCAGTAATTGGGAAAGGTCCAGCAATGTCTATGGCAATCCTCTCGAAAGGCAGTCCAACGTTATACTCTCTCATTTTTCCCCTGCTTCTGGTTTGTGGGCCCTTGCTTGCAGCACATATTTCACACGTCCGAACCCATTCCTCTACGTCGTGGCGAAGATGAAGCCAATAGAATCGCTTCCGTATTTTGTCAAGGGTTTTGTTAACGGCAAGATGTTTTGTTTGTTGGCCTCCATATGTTCCATCATGCATCTCCTTCAAAACAGACTGCACTTTACTTCGGGGAGCTATCAACTACATGACCACGTCTCGCCCATCTGCACTTTTCAGCAATCTGTTTTCTAAGGTAAGAGATTCCCATTGTGCCCAGTAGCCCTTCAGCACTTCGAAACCATGGCAGATATCTTACCAATCCGGGCGGCGACCTTCCTCTTTTGCTGTCAAGATTGGTCCAATGTCTTCATCAGTCATCTGTTCTTGTCGACAGTCTTGTGTTGTCCAGCCGTCTGCCAGGAAATCTACAGTGATGGCTTGAACATGTTTTGTTCTTCCCTTCTGTGGCAATGTCGGCAGTCTTCCGGGCACGGTCTTCGTGATAAGCCATCTGCATTACCATGCAGGCGCCCCCGTCGATATTGTACCTTGAAGTTGTACTCTTGCAGACGTTCAAGCCTCCTTGCCAACTGTCCTTCCGGATTTTTAAATCTTAAGAGCCATCCAAGCGCGCCATGGTCGGTACGTAGTGAAAACTCTCTTCCATAAAGGTATTTATGGAAGTGCTCCAACGCTCGGACGATTGCCAGCAACTCTCTCGTTGTAACGCAATAATTTCTCTCCGGTTTAGAAAGTGTCTTACTGTAACACGCTATTACTCGTTCTTCACCGTTTTGCACTTGAGACAAAACTGCTCCTAGACCAGTATTGTTTGCGTCTGTGTCCACAATGTACTTCCCTTCGGAAGCTGGGAAAGCGAGAATTGGCTGGTAACATAATGCAATTTTCAAAGTCCTAAATGCTTGATCACACTCTCTTCGGCACTGTCCAGTCTCTTACGGTGTCTACTTTATTAGGATCCATGCTAGCACCCGCTGCCGAAACCAGATGGCCCAGATACTGTACTTCCTTCTAGAATAGAGAAGACTTCTTCGGGCTCAACTTCAGTTGGGCACCGTGAATTCTAGTTAGAACCTCCTTAAGATTTTCCAAATGGTCTTCGAAAGTCTTCCCGATCATTATGACATCGTCTAAGTAAACAAGGCAAGTTTTCCACGCCAGGCCTCGGAGTATCAGGTCCATCAATCTCTCAAATGTTGCCGGTGTATTACAGAGTCCAAATGCCATGACGTTAAATTGGAATAAGCCACTTGGGGTCGAGAAAGCGGTCTTTTCCTTGTCTTCTTGATGAAGACCCACTTGTCAGTATCCACTCTTCAGGTCCAATGTGGAAAACCACTGTGTTCCGGACAACGTGTCGAGTGTATCGTCAACGCGAGGTAATGGATAGCAGTCTTTCTTTGTAACGTCATTTAACCTCCGGTAGTCTATGCAGAAACGCAATCCACCATCCTTCTTCGCTACCAGCACTACAGGAGAAGACCAAGCACTTGACGAAGGTTCGATTACTCCCTCTGTCAACATGTCCTGTATTAACATAGACATTTCCTCTTGTTTAGATAATGGAGACCTTCGAGGAGGTTGGCGTATCGGTTTTGTGTCTCCGGTATTGATCCGATGTTGCACAAGAGAGGTTCTTCCCAGTGACTGTCCCCGAACTGCAAAACAATCTTTGAATTCATGTAAAAACTGTCTGAGTTATTTTACCTCACCACTTGAGAGGTCGTTAGAAGATCTGTTCAATAATTCTTGCAGTTCCTTTGGTAATTTAGAATTATCCGAAGCACTGGATCTTCGTTGTGTCATTCCTGCTACCCAGGCCACAGGAGTCAATTTGCCTAGGAGGGTATTGCTTTGTAAAGTGATAGCTTGATCCAAAATATTCACCACTCTAATAGGTACATTTCCGGTTTTACTAAACTTCTGGCAATTAGTATGCCCGGTGTGCTGACTACCTGGGGTTCGAATATAGAGGACTGGTTGCCCCTAGTATCTACATCGGTTCTAACCATGATGATCTTTTCGGAGTTTGGCGGAACAGTTATGGCCACTTGGTTTATGACGTCCATCGATTTTTCTGCTGTCGCCATTGTTGATAGCATTACCTTTTCGGCTCCGATTCTCAAGACATTGTTTTTAAAGTCGACTATAAATCCGTATGCGTTCATAACGTCCACACAAAGAATTGCTTCATCCACAATGTCTGCAACAAGCACTTGATGATCAAACTCAAGTCGACCGAGGCGTAGGTGTATCTCCACTTTTCCATACACTTTTACAGGCCGTCCAGTAGCTGTTCGCAAGTTGCAAGAGCACCAGATTGGCTTGAGATCTTTCACCACGTCGGGGCGCACAATAGAAACTGTTGCGCCTGTGTCAACTGTAATCGAGGTTGGCCTTTCTTGAACAAATCCGGTAACTACCAAGCTCCCGCTGTTTTTCTGAAGTGTAGAAATTGCGTATTGTCTAGGGGCTTCGTTCCTCCAGTTAGTCAGCACACGCCCCGTTGTACCGACTATTGCTCGTTTCCCTGCTGCTGAATTCTAACCCGACAATCCCGTTGTAGACGTCCAGGTTTCCCACATCTATAACACTTCGGTCTTCCATCTTTTCTTATTTTATTCTGTGGCGCCGACCGTCGAGTCTCTGTTCCTTGTTCTTCTTCCTCATCGCCTGTGCCGTCGCGATCTTTTAGCGCGCGCACTTTATGACTTGTCCAACCAGACGCTGATTTGGCGGCCTCAAATTGCAAAGCATGTACCAGGGCGTCCGCACTGTTCAGGTGTCTTGCCATTCGTAACACTTGCTGTAGTTCGTTATCTCGGACACCGGCAGTAAATGTCTGCATCGCAAAACTAGTTCGAAAGTCTTCTGGCGCTTCAGGATAGGCCAGTCTAATTAGTCTGTCGATACTTGCTTCAAACTCTTGAAGACTTTCCCCTGAATGCTGTCGCCTTGGTCTCAACTGGGTACAGTACACATCTCGCAAATGGTTATCACCATACCGTAATTCTAGAGCTTTTATCAACTCGGCATAGATGTTCTGGCTGTCAGGTAGCACTTTCTGTAGTAGTTCTGCCGCAGATCTTTTTAATGCGAGAACGAGTGAGACTGCCTTGTCTTTCTCTGTCCAATTATTTGCGCATGCAACAGCTTCAAATTGGCTGAGGTACGTTGCCCAGTGACTGCTTCCGTCAAAGGTTGGAGCTTTTAACATGAACTGTCCCTACTGCAGGCAAAGTGACTTTCTCTAATAACTTATTTTCTGCGTCTTTTTCTGTCTTTATTATTGGTACAGTCTGTTCACAAAGTTGTTTTGGTTGTATCTTCAGGCACTGCAAACGTCACTTTTAATTTGTTCTCTTATGTTTGCCATTGAGTTTTTCTACTGCAGATATTTTATTTGACACGGATTCTTCTATGACAGACATTTTTGTAGACATCGATTCTTCTATGACATATTTTTGTAGACATCGATTCTTCAACAATCGAGACAGATTTTTCTACTTCAGCTATTTTTAATGTCATTGATTCTTATACCTCCGATATTTTAGTAACTTGCTTATTAAGCTCACCTCGTAGAAGACCCAACTCTGCAGCAGTTTGATCTTGTTTCTGCTTTTGCTGCTGTATTAACTCCTTGATGCAGTGGCGGCTCGTGAGTACATCTACAGGGGGTTCACAATTAATAATTTGCTGTTTTTGAGATACACTGTGTCAAACACTTGTGTGTTGCTTGCAATATTCATATAATTTAGGCGCTGCTATACCTTGATGTAATGTATTAATTTTGAAACGAAATGTTATTATAGATATTACTGTACTTTAACTATTTCACAACTTAATAAAAAAGGATTACTTTATTGATCATACTTGTTATAATATGCTAATTGTTATTTTTTACTAAAACAATTATTTTCATTTTATTTTAAAGTAGTAAAAAACGCAAAACAGAAAGCTTGTTTTAAGTGTTAAATATTTAGATAGTTAGTCATAAGGCCTCATGCTCTCAATTATTAGATTAGATTATTAAACACACAGAAAAAGGAAAATAATCAAAGCTGCTGCATATGATGGTAAGGTCTAGTATTTACTTACACAGATTTACTTGGATGGTAGCTTACACAAATATTTTCTTTAAGTAGCCTACAGTTTTTGTAAACAAAGTCCATCCTTCTATCTTTTCTTGACACAAAAACATCAATAACTCTTTCATTGAAATTATGGATGTTAGAAATCATTTCCTTCTCGATTGCAAGCATGGCTAAAGCTGTAAGCCTCTCTTGACACATCATAGACCGCAAAAATGTCTTTATCCGTTTTAGGGTTGAAAAACACCTTTCAGCTTCAGCAGTCGTCATTGGTATTTTGCAATAATTAATAACAGTTTATAACTTTCAGAAAATGATGGCAATAAGTTGTTTTCAATAAAAAACTGTAAAAGACTAACAGCACCACGCATGTTTCTGAAATCAGTTCTTTTGTAAATGATTTCAAGCTCTGTCTTGAGGCGATTTTTTTCAAGAAATGAATACACATTTACTGTATCTTCAAGCAATTTCTCGGGGAATTTCTGTTCAAACTCTTCAAATTTTTGTGATTCAAAAAGAGATACAGCTGAGCAAGATGTTGTGAATGAAAATCTTGTTTTTATTTGCGTTGTAATAATGTCACAGGTTTCCTTGGCAGCCACTGTTCTACTTAAGTAAAAATCTTCTTCACGCCTCGATCGTTTAGGTGCATTTTCTGGGTACTGATTAACCAGCTCTGTCACTTTGTCCATGTTAGCTCTTTCCTTATCAATGGCTTTGACGAAGTGGTCAACATTGGCTTTAGTTCTCACAGCATCAGTGTAAGTCAGCTGTAATTGGTTGTACAAAATATCCACATGTGGCATTAATCTGTGAAAAATAGAAAGCCAAAATATAAACTTATTATCTCTAAGGAGACGAGCTAGAGCACCAGCTTTAATTATGGTGGTTGGTTGCTTAGAGGTTGATTGGATTTCCTCCATACATTCAATTAATTCCTCTCTGTACTCAAAAACAGTATTAACAGTTCTGCTCTTAAAATTCTACCTTGTAGCTGACGCCCGAGGTATTCGTTTGCCAACTATCTTGTCCAAAACAGCCACTCTCTGAGGGGAATTCGAAAAAAAATTTGTTATATCACTTAAGTCCGAAAAAATTCTGACATCTTGGTTCTGGCTTGTTGCTTGAGCTACAATCAAGTTCAACTGATGAGCGTAACAGTGAACGAAAAAAGCATGTTTATAGGTTTGTTGCACTATGGTCTGCACGCCAGCATGGTGCCCACTCATTACATTCGCACCGTCATAGCTTTGAGATACGAGTTTTTCTGGATTTTGCACAACATAATCTAAACTGGTACAAATACATTTGGCTATAGATTCTGCGTCGTGCCCTTCAGGGTTATCAAATTTCGAAAATCTTTCAACTGGTTGGCCATTAGCTAAAACATAGCGGAAAACTATAACTAACTGAAATACAGACGAGATGTCTGATGTTTTGTCCGCAATCAAAGAAACATACTGTGCAGTTTTTATTTCTTCTATTATGTTTTCTTGATATACAAAAAGCATACAATCTAACAATTCATTTTGAATTTCTTTCGAGGTACCTTTAAAGACAGTAGCGGTACTCAAGTGTTCTTTCAAAGATGAGTCAAATTCTGCAGAAAAGTTTACAAGCCCTTTAAATATGCCAGAATTTAAGGAATCGTCATCCTCACGATGACCTCGAAGGGCCAACTCAAATGCACCGCAAACTTTAATACAGTCTATAAGCTTAGAAAGGACATACCTATTTTTAGTCACTTGTTCATTGTGCTTTTTAATATTTTGTCGATAAGCACTGTCAAGCTGCTGACGAACGTCAACCTTTCCCAGCAAATTAAAATCCAATGTAGCACTTATGTGTCCATGAGAACTTCCGTGTTTTTTAATTTTTTGATTCAAATGAGCTAAGTCACAAACTCCGTTTTTCACCCAAGCAGGATCGCCCTTTTCACGGGAAAATAACAAACAAGGAAAACAAAATATTTTGTTTGTTTGTTCACAACCACAAAGCCAAGGAATTTTTTCGTATAGCTCTTCTTTAAATTCTCTTTTAAAAGTTCTAGATTTTGATGTCGATGTTTGACTTATATTAAGTCGGGGCGTTGGCCTACCACTCTCTTTTATTGCTATTTTAACTTCTATGGGTAAATTGGCAAACACTACTCCGTTTAAATTACTAACTGAGTACTTACAGGTACTTTCCATTATTGTACAGTAAATAAAAACAAAAGTTCACTAGCTACACTATAATAAATAAACTGTAATTTCAACTAAAACTTTATCACTCAAAAATAATCGAAACAGCAAAACACAAATGTAACACGCGCGCGCGCCAAGGTAAGGAGCATCCACCGTCAACTACGGCCGCTGAGCTGAGCTGTGTCAGAGGCATCTCATCGGTATACTCCGTTAAGCCGCTTGTAAACATGTTCCCCCCCCTACCCCGAGCAAATGGACTCGCCCGTCTGTCGTATATCCCGTGTGTACAGCATCGAGAGCGGCGCATTTAGTCCGCTCCCAGCCACTGGCGCGTCATTACACTTAAATTTACTTGGCGCGCTCTACGCTGTTTTTCATTGTCCGCTCTTTTAAACTTACTGAAGATAAGCCATTTTAGTACTGCGTCAATAAAGATGTATAATTTATATCGTATAATTATTTTTATAGGGGGGTTCACGTGCTCTTATGGACGAGCCGCCACTGCCTTGATGTCTTCTGTTTCACGTTTACGTCGTTCCTCTGTTTCTTCCTTTTCTTGTCTTCGTTCTTCTTTTTGTCTTTCTTCTGTTTCTAGCATTAGTGCTTTCTGACGTTCCTCAGCCTCTTCTCTTTCCTGCCTTTGTTTTTCATCCTGTCGTTTTTCTGCTTCTTCCGCCTCCTGTCTGCGTCTTTCCTCTGCTTCCATCAGGAGGGTTTTATGTCTCTCTTCCGCTTTCTCTGCATCCTGTCGTCGTCGTTCCTCTGTCTGCAACAACAGCGCCTGGAAATTTTCCATCATCTGACTGGAATCCATTGTTTTCCGATTAATTACGAATTACACTCGTCTTGTACAAAGTATCCACTTTTTCCACTGTTAACCGTTCTATCCCAGTTCTGACACCACTGTTACGACGGTCTACTTGATCGTCGTAGGTACAGTGGAAATAAAATACAAGACACCAATTAAGTCACTAATCACCACCTTTAATTTTTACAGTTAAACAGTTCGTAATTAACAACACGGTCTCGTACAACAAATCAAATAAAAATTGTTCACACGCAATACAATGTCTACTAACATAAAACACAATTGTATTACAATTATACCGCCCGATTATAAAAGACAACACTTTACTAATAACCACTTGAACGCGCACAGTAATATCACCCGAGAATAACTGAAAACTAAGCAGCAGCTATTTATAGTTTACTGTGTTCCATAACATGCGTCCTTAACAAGCCATCGAAAATTCTAGAGGACACTTCAGCGCGACCTTCGCAGAAACACGCACCGCTGGGCTAATTGAGATAGTTCCAGAACACACGAGACGTGCCGCATTACATAATACTGCCTCACATGTCAAGTGTCACGTGTGCATTACAGCTGCGGGATCGTTCTCCAATGTACCAGAACGTTCCGTAACGCCGTAACACTTTTTCTGCATTACGTAACAATATGAAGTTATGTCTTTTCAAAGTGCCCGCCTCCCCCCTATTTCCGGTCCAAAAGTTATCGGTCATTCTCTGCTAGAACTTTGTTCAGACATTTATTAAAAGACTATATTTAAAAAAAAATCTAATTATTGTTCCTGTTGCTACGTAACAAACAAATTTATAATTAACTATATGATTTTCGTATACCTAAACGGATTACTAATTTTAATTCCATGTTCCGTAAGGAAATGGAAATATGGTGATCGCGGAAAAAATCGTGTTCGAGGGTAGTACAATCAGAATCAGCCGTTATCTCGAACACGATTTTTTCATCATGACCATACTTCTGTTTCCTTATGGAACATGGAAGTAATAAAAATAAAATAATTTTGTTGCCAGGCAACCAGGTTGTATGGGTAGGAGGGAGAGGTAGTTTACCTACAGTGTTTTGTGTTTTAACAAGAGTAAACTGCTTAATTTTAATAAATAAGTGCCCTGAAAATAAAATCATATTAATCCACAGTAAAATGGTAAATGAGATAATTATAAATGGAGTGGGTAGTTGAAGGAGGAGGGGATGATTTTTTGAAAATTACTGTGCTGAAATCAAGTAAAGTAGGAATATTAAATTTTGAAGGATAAGATACCTTACAAATCACATATGGTAAAACTATTAGTCTATTAAAATGTAAATATCATTAATGGTGGGGATCGGTTGAGGAGGAGGGATGATTGTCTGCGCAGTTCACTTTCTTTATAAGAGTAAAGAATCTAATTTTTGTAGATAAAGGGACTCGAATATAACATTATATTAAACGTCTACCCCATAATAACAAAAATATCTATAAACAGTGAAAATATGTTTGAGGGTGGGCAATACTTTTTTAGAAATTATCGAACCGAATTCAAGTAAACGATTTTAAGTATAAATCTTAGAACATGGAAGTCATATACGGTTCTCCATACCGAAATTTAGTTTACATAATTGTGTGTGGGGGGGGGCGTGAAAGCGGTTATCACAGAGTTTCTCGAGACCTTCTCGCTATTCCTGGACTCGTCACATTAAATAACTTGTCAAGATACCTTTAGATCTAATTATAACCTTTTCATTCCCCAGCGTTATTTGTGAATTGATGATTTTCATTAATTTTTCAAGTTAATTTTAGTGTACAATACTACAAAAAAAGGAATTCATATTTTAGAAAAATTGGATTCCATGGAAATATTATAGGCCTACTAGAATTAACGACAGAGTTGATTACTCCAAAAGGCAGTTTAAAATCTGCATATTGACCTATATGGTACAATTTTTACATTTTTTTATACACAGTGTGCATCCAAAATTGTAATACTTTGTTTAAAAAAATTTTTAATTCTGAGTATCTTTGTATGTTCTTTGTTTGTGTATGTATCTTTGTATGTTCGTTGTTTGTATATATTGTTGGGCACATTTAAAATAGTTCTTACCTAGAAGGAACTAGTAAAGGAAACAAGCGTTTAGTAAATAATGTTAATAATTATACGTTGGACAGTTAAAAAGCTAGTTGTAGCCTACTTGCTCATACTTCTTTTTCTAAAAGACATATTTTTACGAAAGTTGTTGGTCATTTGAAATTAGCGTCCGAATTAGAAATCCGTGACTCGTTTTCTGTTGGCAAGCAGGTGTCTAGGGAAGAGTATGATGACATAGAACTTCCTCGCCGGGCTATCACAGAATGGTGCGATCTGTTTGAACTTGGTCGCACGGATATCGAGGATGATTGTCCCCAAGGAAGCCCATCAATTTCTACAACAGATGACAACGTTGAACGCATTCGTCAATTGTTGCTTGCACATAGTAAGTCACAAAATAGCGGCTGAATTGTTCATTTCGCATGTAAATGTGTACGCTAAATGGGTGCCTTGTTTATTGACAGAACACTTGTTTATTGGGAGGACCTTACTTACAGCCCTGATCTTGCCCCATATGGTTTCCATGTATACGGTCCTATGAAAGAGGTCCTTATGAAGAGGCTATATCACACTGATGAAGTCCAAAATGCAGCGTGGAAATGGTTACTGGGTGCTGGACGGGAATGTTTCAGCAAAGGCGTCGAAAACTCGTGTCACGCTCAGGCCCCCCACATCAATCTGTGGGCCCCGTTGCCAGCTGTTATGACGGGCCCCTCCTCCACCTCACATAATAAAAAATAATCTTTGCGGGAATCCTTGTCGCTTTTCCACTGTTTATGTTTGAACAGAGACATTTTGAATTTTCAAGCATTTTCCACAGTTTAATCCTAAAACATAATTCATATAGGTTTATAAGAGTGTTTCATATACGACATACCACATAATAAGCAAGACATTTAAGTAAAAAAGTATTGAATAAACAAAAATAAACATTTGGTTAATAAACATAGTAACTATTAACATACAGTTTTAATATCCGGAAAATCAAAATGTTATTTGTATATGTACAATTCTACAATTGAAATTAAAAATCAAAGTAACTGATTAAAATATAATTCAAACTTTAATAATACTTAATAGGAAAACTATAAGTGTCCATCTTGAAAAACAAACATGAATCAATTATTTTACATTTTTCTTGCTTTCATCATGGAGAATGTATCAATTACATCTCTGAAGTCAATGCTTGAAGCAAGACGGTGTTCAATGGCCAATACAGCCAGCAGCCAGCGAGTTAAGTCGTTCTTAGCTCATTGATGAGCGTTGCCATGTCTTCAATACCTTACCAAGCTTACTGAATGCTCTTTCTGCTGATGCAACTGTTACTGGGATCGTACAAAACAATCTGAGGGCAATACAAACATTCATAAAAACTGGTTCCAATTGTTTTTCATAGATTGAGTTAAGTAATTGTAACGGGTTATTTTGAGAATTTGGCAGAACCTGAAACATTGTGTTTGAAATATGTTTTAGATGTAAAATCTCATCACAAAAGTTCACTGATAAATCATTTTTGTAAGTGCTGACTAGGTAGCAACAATAGCAGTAGAATGAACTGTCTTTGCGTTCTTTGGAGTTGGTTCGCCATTCGCGCTTCATTGTTTTGATTGTTGTTTGGTCTCAGAAATGTAGTGGTTGACCCAAGTCTCATCGACGGTTATGAACTGACACAAAAATTTGGTTGGATTGCGCATATAGAGTGCCAAACAATCGGTTGAAACATCCTTTTGACATCGTTTTTGGTCAAGTGACAGCAAACGCGGCACCCATCTAGCGCACAGCTTTGTCATACACAGATGTTCACGTAAGATATATCCCCTATTCACTCACTTTCATTCTACGATTTTCTGAATTTTTTATTTTATCAGGTATAGTCACTTCAATGGTACGTCCAACACGTGGGTCGTCAGTCGTGCTTGTCCGACCCATTTTAAACTAAGCACCGAAACTAAGCCTACAAACGATTAAATCATATAACACGATCAAAATATGAGCACAAAATAATGGCGCTATCTCTGCGTCAGATCCAGAACTTTTCACCCTACCCTTCTAGATAAAAACTATCAAACAACTTGAATTATTAAAAAATTGTAACTCTTAACAAAATAATTACAGACTGACGTAAAAGTGATATAATATTCTAAAGTACGAGTTGAAAATATTTTGCCACACATTTTGCTATCATTTCAAAATGGATGGAGAAAATCCTTCAATTGAAACAAGTATAACGGTAACAGACATTGCAATAGAAATAAAAGCCAATATCAACTCAAGAAAAGTCCCCTGGATAACTGGAGAAATCGTGAAAAGTCTGTCCAGAAAAGTAACAGTCAAATTAACTACCTTGATAAATGCGTCATTTAGACTTATGACACTTATGTTACAAAGTGTCAGAAGGGGGCAGAAGGTATTACGATTCCTAAGCTTGGAAAGCAAGCGAGTGCCGTGGCATCATAAACCGATGTTTTTACAACCTGTGATATCCGACTTGTACGATAAACTTCTGTTTAAAAAAAGTTACCGAATAAAAACCAAAATAAAAGGTCATCATTCAATCCACATAAACTTGGATTTATAAATTAGTATGTGATTTTGTTCAGATACATAGAATTACATACATCCTAATGGAAAAAACCCTGAAAGGGAAAAGTCTATTCGGCTGTATTCCTGGATGTTGATCAGACTTTTGACGAAGTCCAGTTCTTAAGACTTGTACACAAACTGGAATAATTTTAAAAATAATCTAACTCCATAAGTCCTACACTAGTGGTAAATTCTTCAAGGTCAAAATTGAAGGCCCGTACTCAGACCTGAGACCAATTAAGACTGGTGTAACACAAAAGGATAGTTTTCTTTCCTTTTTTTAATATTTGGTATACTTGGTATATTTGCTGCTATTTTTTAAGTAAACCTATGATATACCGTACCTAGAAACAGAAGAAACAATGATTGCTACTTTTGAGGATGCCACGTGTGTCTTGGGGGTAGGAATTAATGTGAAGGGGCTAATAATCATTTGGAAGAATCTCTATATAAAATTAGTGCATGAACTTGATGGCGCGTTAAACTTAATGAGAGTAAGTCAGTTCATATCAAAATTTCTAAAGGAAGTGGAATAATTAACAGTAAATAATCGTATAACTCCGATGCAAACATAACGAGGTATTTTGTTATACACATGTAACAAACAGCAAGAGCAAACAGCATGTAATAGGAAAGAGCAAACAGCTTACTAAGCTCAAGTGGAAAGGAAAAATAAAGAGAAACGTGATGAAGTAAACCTTAAATGTAGAAAAATATGTTAGTTTTTTAGACAGAACATCCGAGATGTTAAGACATAACAAACTCTGCTGTATAACCGCGCTCAAACCGGTGTGGGCATATGGAAATTAACTATGGTGGCACGACGGTAAAGATAATGTTGTGATCACTTAACGGTTTCAAAATAAAGTGATAAATAAAGTAGAAAGGGAGTACTGTCAGTACTCCTTGGTACACATGAAACAGTGATCTCCAAAGAAGATGTAATATGGAAATGGTTTTTGATGAGATGAAGATGTTTGCACAGAAGTATGAAGATTGTACTCCTTGGTACAAAAGGAACAGTGATCTCCAAATGAGACGTATTATGGAAATGGTTTTTGATGAGATAAAGATGTTTGCACAGAAGTACGAAGATTGTTTTCAAAGTCACGTTAACATCGAAGCTACACAGTTTCAAAACCAATGTGTGATAACGAGAAGGCTTAAGAGGGACTAATGCCTTCAGTATACTAAGCGTGTGTGTGTGTGTGTAAGAGCGCGTAGAATTAAGTGTGTTTGTGTTTTACTATTCTGAAGAATACAATATGGGTAATCTCAGTAAAACGACTTTTAGTTTTAAGATAGGTAAGAAACAAATTGCACGTTAAACTGTTTAAAAGGTTAACTGTAATGTGACTAAACGATCATCAAGGCGTTAAAATAGTTTATCTACACCCGTGACGTAATAGCGTGTTATCCCACTCATTTTGAGCGGGATAACAAGTTCATTATCGCACTGGTTTTGTTATCCCACTCGTTTATATTTTAAAATTTATTGAAACATAACACAAAATACAACATAATATTACAATCTAAACATGTTATCTACTTACTGTAGATATTAATAACACAGTCTTTAGAGTTATTTAAGTAAATTCCTGCTGTAGAAGAAGATTGGAACTTTTTCGTCACCAAGTTAAATGTTTGATCGTCAGAAGTAGTTGCAAGCTCCTTGCCCTTATTGTCGATATCAGCAATGCCTAAAATGTGTGAAGCTATTTTCTTCTTAGAAGTTTCAATATATCCCTCGGCAACAGTATTAGAACGCCAGCCACCGTGGCGTTTTACAGTTAAGAGATCTGCTCCCGAGTCAGCCAACAGTGACGAAGATGACCTTTTAAAACAGTGTCCTGTAGATTCATATGATGATCCAGCTTCAAAAGTAAAGCGATTTGTTGTGGCAAGTATCCAAAAATATTGATTCCCACAGGTCTATTACATTTGCCCTGTCTGTACTGGAGGAAAAATCGGTCATGACCAACACCACTCGGACGAAGCGTAATATAATCTCGAACCAGTTTTACCACATCAATTCCATCAATGTTTCCCACTGTCACGTAAAATTCTCAACCTATTTTAGTTTTAGTGTGTGACAGCATAAAGGGAAAACAATCTCCTTCATCCTTTACATTGCTCAGAAGTAAATATGTAAGTTCTTCTCTTCTACACGCCCCAGCTAGTCCCACAATTAAAGCAACTTTCATAAAAAGGAATTCTTTATCTGCAGCTTCATTTAAAAATCTTGCAACATCACTTTTCTTCAATATTCTTGACATTTTTGTTTATAACCTTCAGAGTTACGTTTCATAAACGCAATCAAATTCTTGTACTTACTGATGTCCACATTCTTCTTAATAGAAAGCATAGTACGTATCATGGAATAATAAGCCCATAAAGATGAAGGTTTACAAACTTTAGATAACTTACTGAAATATGCTAGAATTATCTTTTCATTCGCATTGTTTATAACCTTCTTCTCTGTGCACCATTTTTCATATCTTCCATATGCAATTTCATATTTTGATCTCGACTTCTCTGGTATTAAGTTGGATATGGTTTTTAAAGTTTCCTCTTCAATATCTGAAGGCTCACTCACTTTAAAGCTTTCAGATTCACTCATTTTAAAACAAATTACTAATTTGCAGCAAAAACAAACTATTTTTAATCATAACAACGTGGTTGCTATTGGAACGTATAAGTCACAATACATTATTTCAACTGCTACTTAGATAGCTTAAATTTTCTGATTCTCACATTTTTTATTTTTCAGCGGGTGTATATAAAATATTGTACGACCCACGAGTGATAACGCATTATTAATATACTTGTGTGATTAGACGACTCGTGCTACGCACCCGTCGTCCAAACTTTCACACGCGTATATTAATAATGCTGTTATCCCACTTGTATCGTAAATATCTATTATATTTCATATTTCTTAATCAAAAAAACTACAACAAAACTATTTTACTGGATAACACCCCCCCCCACACACACAGGTATAGGTATATTTATTCGTGTATACGCACTTTGCAGGTGTTTCCAAGCATGGACGGCTGTCGCACAAACCTGTCAACCGTGGTATTACCGCAGTGGCATTAGGGATTAACGGCCAACGCAGTGATTCTCGCCTAATCGTTGCCGTTTTCCGTAGCCCATATTGAATCAATAAATGTCTGACCCGCAGTGCTGCTATTTTTGGAAGAAATGTGAGCAAACAATCATTAAATACAGTGTTTATGATATGTAGTCAGGTACATAGAACTCGATTTGATAGAATGAATACAACGATTGTTTATTGTGATGTTATATAATGTGAGTGAGTAAAACTTTGTTGCCAGTAATACAGATATTTTAAGAATATCCGTGAATATGGTATGCTTGAATTTGTATCTGGACTTATAGAAGGCTGCTTTCTTGAGGAGTAACTAGAGATGATCTGAAATCAAGTTTTCCTTAAACTCGACCTATTTTCGTCTTTTTCACTCTCGTTCTGTATTACGAGCTATGTTCTGTTTGTTTTACACTTAGTCGTCAAAAATAGTTGTCGGTAATTTTTTTACACTATTTCAATAGTTCTTAAGGTGAGATTTCTTCCCGGGTAGACAATTAAGAGGCTACAGTGTAGTTTTTTCATTCAGATTTACATATATATTAGTTCGTTGAGCTAAGTTGGTTTTCTACTGAGCCAAGCCGCTGAATCTTCTTTTCACACCTTTAACAAAATTAATTCGGTAGTATTCAAAAGATCACACAGACTTCAAAATCGCCTTATGTTGTCTCCTTTCTTTTAGTGGTAACTTGAAAAAGGAACCAAATTAGTGGAACCAAATTTATTAACGGCTATATAAATTCCTTAAAAAATAAACCCGCTTACTGACCGTATAGTAAGAGTATTGGAGTAATTAAAAAGCCAATCCCTGGATGAAGATAAATGCAGTCGCAGTTTCCTATTTTTCTTGATCTCGGATAGAAGAGCTAAGGTATCCTGATATCCGCAAGGTGGACCCAAGATTTTAGGAACGTTTTCAAATCTTCGCAGTTTGAATAAAGAGCCTTAACCGTTTCCTTTTCAAAAACTTTCCTAACGACTTCCTATGTTGGATCAGCCTTCCTACACATTTGATACACTGGAAACGTTCCGTAAGGGCATTGTAAATTAGGAACTCTACCAAAAACTTCTTGAGTATGTTCCTAGACACATAAGCATTTAGTGGCCTCACAGGAAGTCTCTATAATTGGAACACTGCCTAGAAACTTATTGACTGGAAGCGCCCCTAGGTACACTGCACTCTTAGAAGAAACCACCTATAAAATCTCAATCTCCAAAAATCAAATAGAACCAGATGTGCGATGACAATTATTTAATCAAGTTTGCATATCATAGACGGGCAGACAAATAGTAGACATAGTTGGCCAAGACGAGTGTTTAGTAATTAGAGTTTAGCGTTTAGTGCTTAGTAACGAGCAGGACGTGGTTAGGCTACGTGAGCCGACGATCAAGATAGACACCGAGATATCTGACTTCAGTGGGCAAGCGCAAGTATGTTCTGCCGATTCGCAAACACCATCATAGTTCTTTCTGGTGCGTTGAGGCTGACACAGCGGCCGAGGGCTGACAAGCTTCCTTGAGGGACTCAGGCTGTGTCAGTACCACGTCTCTAGGTACAGACGAAGTCGTCTGTTCTCACGTAGAAAGTCCTCTGCGTCAGGAAGCTAACAATCAGATGAAGTCTGACGTCTTCCTAGACAGGAAGCGGGAGCGGGAGGTATCACAGCCTGGCAACTGGACTTCCCGGAGTTTATAAAGGCCATAGTGTCACATCTTGGCAAAGGCTTTCCCCATATCCATTAAATACTAGTCTACATCTAAGGTCTGCTCTTTCCAACACCTGGCACCTATTATGCATTCCACTGTTCTCGTTAGCTGATGAGAGGTTGGACTGGGCGTTGCACGGAAGCCGACCTGTTCAGGGACCAAAACGTAAAACGTAAAAAAGATAAACTCGTGTTGCCGGTAAATGTAATGAATGGTCATAATGAAAGCAAATCTCAGAATCTCACTGGTTTCTTTATCCGTTCGGCAAAGTTCATATTACTTTACATCTTTTGCAGTAATCATATCCAAATCATATCCTTTGCAAACACAGACCCTAACAGAAAACATATACATATTATATATACTATTGGATTGCATTCGTCTGTAGGTTTCTGTGTGTCTACTTGCGCGCACATTTGTGCATGTGTCTCTTCTTCTGTTTATAGATTATATGTAACACCGGATACTTGTGCAAGATTAGCTTGGGCTACGACGGTATCAGTTGGTGTGTCAGTTGATGTTTGCCTAATTGGATTTTCTACGAATGTTTTTAGAAAACGAGGAACGAAATTACTGTGAGAAAAGAAGCGGAGAGAAACAGAGCGGACATAAAAAAAATAAAGGGTTCCAATCCGAAACAAGAAAAATGAGGTTAGAAAGGGAACATGACGTATTCGATGGTGTCGATTGATTGCCTGTTGAGCTGCCCACGATTTTGATACACCCACGTATACATTTAGTTAATTAAGAGTCAGAAAGGGAAAAATCAGGGAAGCAAGTCAGATCAGTTGTTGAAAACACATTAATCTTCAGGGAGAGTAGACGCAGAACACAACCTTGAACCATCTGTCATACCGGTCTCTACATCGTAGCAATAGTAGGTCTACCGAAACCACATTTTATTGGAAATGACGAAAAATAAGTTCAATACTGATTAATGTAATTATCTTATTTTCATTATTCTTATATTTCCATGTACTTTTTTGTATGCACGAAGAAATTAATTGATGTATAACCGAATAATTGAATCTGAAGTAAAGCTAACTAGAAACGGTAAAATGAACTAACCGTAGAGAATACGCATACTTAGAATTCCTATCTCAACATTTTGCTAGTTCACAGGTTCCTTGGAAAAATTGCAAATACAGAGTAGGGAAAAATGCGGTTTTTTATAACATTTAGTGAAAAAACGTTTTGTAGCGTCGGTCATTGACAAAACACAACGTAAAACATTTGTATCGACGATTCGAGAAAATTTGTTGTCCTCGTCAGGGACTGTATCGAGCAACGCAAAACAAAGTTGTTGTACACCACGATATAGACAACCTCGATTAGCGCTTTCGAGCTGTCAGCTCATCCTCATATCGGAACACACGAAGGTGGAGGAAAACTTCTACTGAAGCCAAAACACACCGAAAAGGCATAAGCCAGGAAACTAATGTCACTCACGACGACGACAATATGCTTGTCCTTACGAGAAACACGTGAAGGCACTCCAGGAAGTTTCAAGTCGTGTGTAGGATTACGGTTTCCATCAGCTTCACTAGATGTATTTGCGTTTACTTAATAAAAAATGACAGTTCAATGTTTTTATTTCTTATTGTTATTAAGAAAACATATTTAAACCCATGCTTAAGTTTTAACCGTTTTACTGTACATTACACTAAAAGTGATCTGCAGTTGTTCAAATTATTGGCGCCGGCCGGACTAGAAGTTTCCGGCTCGCAAACAGTTGGATTTTAAAGACTTCAAAGTAATGAATTCAATGTGATTGACAAATATTAATGCATATTTCATCGAAAAATTGTTAAGAGAAGTTTGTGTATAAATGAAATATATTTTGTCGCATTATCAGAATTATTTCTGAGAATGTTAAAAAAAAACAGCTTATGAAAATGTATGTCTACCATCAAATCGAATGAACTGTTTATCCTTCATGAGTAGTACAGAGACTGTGTGGTCAACCTCCCAGCTTTTGTATTCACGAATGTGATGCTTGGCTTCATAAGTGGATCCATGATGCTTTAACCACATAACTATATAATCGCCAGGTTCTAAACTATATTAGAACTTGTATATTATTATTTGCGTTTAAAGTTTGTTATTATTCCTATAAGTAACTATATAAATATGTAGAAAGCTTCCTTTATTATTAAAACGGTTAATTCCCGGACTATTAGGCCGTGTTCTTATGTTTTGAGGACCATACGTTTCGACCTCACCAACGGAGGCTATCCTCAGTGGTAAAAATGTGTTTGGCAGGTCTTCGCCGTAAATATCCCAGTACTCGCACAAACCAGTACTGAGGTTGGATTGCCTCAGTACTGGGGTATTTACGGCGAACATCTGCCAAATACATTTTTACCACTGAAGATGGCCTTCGTTGGTGAAGCCGAAACGTATGGTTCTCAAAACATAAGACCACCACGGCCTAATAGCCCGCCAATTAACCATTTTAATAGCATTGACGCCGCTCTTTCCTTAGAACTCAGTTTCCTTTATTATATAGCATAGATGACATGTTTAACTACGCAAATAGAGTGCGCGCTCGCACGCGCACACGCGGCACCTCACACACAGTAATAATAACAAAAATTACTGTTATAATTATTAATGTTAATCATTATAAAAATAAGTACAAAAAAAATAATCTTATCGTCGACGTCGTTGTCGTGGCCATTTGGCCGTTCAGGTCATTGGTCCAGTACCGCTTCACCATCGTTTCAGTGGTGACCCTCAGATTTACATCAACACAACATTCTCGGTATGCGGTTCTCATCCTTTCTGGACAGGTATTCTTCCCAATTTGCCTTAAATCTCTGCATTTCCTCTTCTACTGACCCACATTCAACTCAATCCGTATGGTTGCGTTACTTGTCTTGTCCGCTTTGGAATATCCTCTCATTCTTCTGAAGAATTTCATCTCCGACGTTCGGACTCCTTGTTTCCTTTTCTTTGTAGATGCCCATGTTTCACTCCCGTATAACACTACAGGGAGAGCTCAAGTACTGTACAAGCCGACTTGTGTGTCTAATCTAAATGTCTTTGCTCGTAATCCACACACGGGTTGATTCTTAATTTTATTGAGATTTTTCTATCGTGTTCATACGTCATATTACAGCCAAAGTTCTGAAAGTGAGAAACTTGCTCCAGGTAAAGTTAAAATAGTCTGTGTGATATCCAACATCCGAAACGGATAGGAACTATCAGAAGAAGAAGATTTTGGTTCGAACCGCCTCTCTATTTGCCATTTCCTTTGTTTTCTATGCTAATATCCTTTCTCTATGCGCTTTTACAAATTTATTTAAATACAAAATCTGCTTCTGGAGGTTGTCTTCAGTTGGTGCAATCAGAATTAGATCTTCAGAAAACAGCAATATGTTCAAGAAGTACCCATAATTAACCAATAATAATAATAGTAAATAATAATATTAACAATTATTTTATTATTAGACAAATGTCCATTAATATTTTACGGTAAGTACAGTAGAGTTCCGCAAACTCGACTTACTATCGATTGAGGGATTGACGAGAGTGGAAAATTTTTCAAATTTGTCCCTGATCAATTTTCAACTAATTACTGAACGTTGTAATATAAGTTACTGTGGTAGCAAAGAAAATAACAATTAATATAAAATAATTTGTATAAAAATAAATACAGTCAAATTTACTTACTATATACAAATTGCTACGTGTAACCCTTTATGATTACAAACAAAAATTGTTGATCGCGTTGGTTGCTCACAGCGAGTTCTACTTCGCGTTGGTTTCATCATGTAGACGACGCGATGGAGGGATAACGTGACTATTGCTGATATACCTGGATGCTTGAGATAATGCACTGTCTCCCCAACAACTTTTAGTCCTTTGTTGTAACTCTTATTTTTCAATATTTCCGCCAACTACCACCTAGTCGTTCTCTGATTTCCCTTCATTTCCATTTACCACTGCAGAAATTTCACCATTTTCAAGAAGCTCTCGAGTTTCGTCATACGCCACCGTCACCATCAGTACCTTCTTCACGCCTCAAAATCCTCTTTGTTAGGGTGCATTTTTTGTCTTCTCCTTATTATAAGTACAAACAATAACATCGGCCTTGACACTTCAGCCGGCTATACTGGGACACTAGTACGAATTAATAGTGTAACGCATTTCTAGGAAACGTGACGTGTTCTACGGAATGTCGATACTGAGTGTCAAGTTTCCGAGACTCTACTGTACTAGTACTAATACTAGGAGACTTATGGCCCACCTGTACATTGATTATAAAATAATTATGTTTAGAACCATAAAATGTACAGTAATCGAAACACTTGAACCGCTGAAAATATATATCAAGCTTTGTGAACCTATGTCTGGCACAATGATATTTCCAAACGAAAGTAATTATTTTTATAATTATTACATTACACATGTAAGAATATCACTAGCAGCAATTACAACACATGTTATATAGGGTTATACAAGCTCTTGTACGAGAACTAGGAACGTTAATACTTTTCAGTATTGAAAATTCAGCTCGGCTCACTTGGTAATGAGACCGGCAGAACACTCGTAAAAACGTAGCAAGTTTTGATAATTATTTTTCGACGCAGAATAAAACAAACAGGTGTCGTCCGGAGGACACATAAGGGAGCGAAGGAGAGGGGCACACGCGGACGCGCTCAAGTGGGCTCACAATGCCGCCGACTGCAGTAATGATTGCAGACGAGCAGCACACCTGCGTTTGAAGCTAAATTACACACACAAACGCATACACTGAAGCGCGCCTAATTGTATATAATCCTAATGTATCAAATAACATTTTGCCATTGCTCTACATGTCTTGACACGGACTGAAAAGCGTTATTCCGCTTGCAGACGTATTTATTCGGCTTAAAAAAAAATTTCGGAACACGAAATTTTGTTGAAAATTCTCATTCCAGTTACCACTGTGACCAAGAAATTACACTCCGTGCTTTGCAAAACGCAAATTCAATAAAGTTTCTAAGCAAAAGCATTTCAGAATAATTATTTTTTCGTGGTTTCGAATAGTCTCTTGACGCCTCCTAAGACGAAACTAAAATATACATGTAGCCTACGTGTGTGTGTATGATTTTCCAATTGACACAAGATAATAACACAAAGGTATTTTTTCCTTAAGTGTTTTTTCTCCATGTTTGTAGAATAAGAAGAATAAAGATGATCTCTAATACACACAGTCGAGCACGCATTAGCACATGCAAAAACAATTGGATCGCGCATATTCTCCGACAGTTTTCCATCTTCAGCCTGTTGGGTCCTCCTTATTGTACTAGAATAAAATTTTTTACGATTTCTAAAAATTTCTACTTGTGTTGCGTGCGCACGTGTGTTTTTTATAAAAAAAATCGCGTTTTATTTAATGTAAATTCCAAATATATACTTTTATTGTCATTACTTTCTTGTGTAACGAGATTTAGAAAGTTAAATTTGGTTTTTATTGTTAACAGTTCACCTAAATAAAGAAAACTTTGTATATAGTTATATTAAAAATATTCACACACACACACACACACACACACACACACACACACACACACACACACACACACACACACACACACACACACACACACACACACACACACACACACACACACACACACACACACACACACACACACACACACACACACACACACACACACACACACACACACACACACACACACACACACACACACACACACACACACAAATATAAATATAAAACGTAAGACATATAATTTTTTGTTATAAGATGTGATCTAAAAATTGTAAATAATTTTTAATTATTTTTCCCGTTTATGAGTAAACTGTTTTTTATTATGTATTGAAACTTCTAGGGTGGTCAAATAATCATTACGGAGTACTTTATAATTTTTTAAATTAATTTCTTGTTTGACTAGACGCGTTTTGCAACCCCCAGGTCGACTCAGCCTATGTAAATACTTATTTGGCATAACATTTTGGAGTTATAAAGGACGGTTGGACCGTTGCGCTAGCTACACACTACCTTACTTCTAGACCAACGATTTACTTAGGCAGCCTACCCTACCGCTTCTAAACTACGTTGGTGGCCTTTGTTATATTGTTTTCCGTATTAAATTTTTATTATACTATAATGTTTCTTTTGTTTATGTAAATTGGTGATATGTTGTTTTTGTTCTGTTTTCATCTTTTGCGAAAACTGACAGGTTAGCTACAGTCGTCAGACGTTTCCACAATATTATTTTCTCATATACTACTTTGTACTTTGTCCAGCGCTACAGTCCTTAGCTGGCTTCCCATACAATTCCTCTTCATCCTTGTCTGTCTTCCACCTTGTTCCAACAATTATAAGTTTCCATTTTCTTCCAACTTTTTACACATCCTGTAACCATCTTCTTCTTCCTTTTCCTTTCTTTCTTTTTTTATCCCTCATATTTGTGAAATGACTCAAATCTCGTCAGCTGTACCTTTGTTTTCCTTGAAGTCACATTGATATACACTCAGAAATTCCTTTGTACGAGTACATATTCTTTTAAGTAGTATAGTTCTAAACATATAACTTGCTCTATAACCTAATAGCTGGTAGTTTTCTCTACTTTAAAAAAATTGATCATACTGCAATCCAGATTCCCCATTCTTCAGGTAACTTTTCTTGTTCCCAGATCCAACAAACCATCCTGTCTACCACTATTTAGAAATAATCTCCACCAGATAAGTTCCGTACTAATTCCATCTTGCTCAAGTACCGTGTTATTCTTCAGCTTCTAAATCAGTGGATGATGGTACTTCAACTAAATGCTCTGCTGTTAAATATTTAAATCTTCGTTTGCTGATCCTTTATAAAGTTCTCCTAAAAGTATTCTGTCCATCTATTATGATCTACACATTACCCTCTAATGTTTTTCCATTCTTACCTTAACGTTCTTAAAGTTTTGGCCGGAAACCTTTTCTTACGCTTTTTAAATTTCGCTGCAGTCGTTTACCATTAACTCTGCCCGGCTGTTTCCTTTGAAGGTTCTGAGTAAATTAATTTCCCCACTATAGACCTACAGATGGGAAGTCATGTGGAGGGGGGCTGCCTCCTTATCGGCCATGACTTCCGGTCATTTTTATTCAGGGTTATCTTCCCCTAGCCTTTGATGCTCCAACACCCAACTGGAAGACAGCAGTAAAATATAATCCTATAACAACAGGACGCAGTGTTACAGACGATTAAATCTAACTAGGTTCACGCCTGTAATATTCCAAAGATAAGCCTGTGTAGGATCATTTCCTTCACTACCTAACTTGGTGCTGGTGACTACTGCTGCCTTTCAACAGGAATATTTATCGACTTTCCGGTCTAAATCCGTACTGTCCTATATCAACAGGATTACCTCTTGTAGGATGTGGCACTTCATAACGGAGTAAGGTCTTGGCTGAATAAATGCTAAGGGCTCCTTTGGTAGCTAACATCGCTTCATCCAACCCTGAGAACTTAACTAGAGACCCACGACAGATAAAGCTACATACTTCTATAAACAAAAAGAAACAGAGCTAAGGGCTTAATGAAACAGGTACACGATGAATCCTGGAGTCGGTTTATAGGGAGCATTGATCATGATGTACACGGAAGAAACTTGTAGACTATAAAATGCAAAAAGGAATGAATAAAAATTAAAATAATACAGTAAATTTAAACATAATGACCGAACATAAGTGGATAGATCACTATAAAGCTCTCTGGTATAATGATGATGTGAAAGCAGACCTCAGTAATATAGAAACCAACAATTTTGTTGCCTATGAGGAAGACTTAATAACAATGGACGAGCTTGAAGAAGCCCTTGGACAAACTAAAAATCAAAAAGCAACAGAACAGGATGGATCAAACCCATAATTGTTAAAGTATCTTGCTTAAACTTCGATTATTACTTTTCTATATGTTGGAAAAGACAACAGATCTCGCAAGATTGGCTAACTGCTCGAGTGGTGTCTATTTCCAAGAAAGGAAAACAGAATGATTGTAGGGGAATGTTTGTTGATACAGGCTACAAAATATATGCAAGAATCATAAACCACATCTGCTGATTATTTCCAAGCATTTTGGAAGAACAAAACGATTTCAAGAAACATCTAGTGAACCCTTATATTAAGATATCACAAGACAGATACTTGAAAGCGCTGTTGTTTGCTGACGCCTTCCTTGTATTTCGGAATACAGAATCTGCTTTACAAAAATCTGTTTTAAAGTTCATCAGATTTGCAAACAATAAAATTTGAAAATCACTACTGCAAAAACTAAACTAAGGCAAAAACTATTCTTAGAAACAAGGTACGTCGAGATACAAAATGAAAGTTTTAAAAAGTTATGGTAGTTCTTGTACTGTCCTATGTGTTTAAATTATGGACAACAACCAAGAAACAAGAAAGTAAAGTACAGACCTAAGAAATGGCGGTCTTAAAAGGTGTTCTAAACTTGGCCATATAAAGAATGAGGACATAAGAGAAGAATTACAAGTTTTGAGTTTTAACTTGAATGAAAAACTAAAAGACTATAAACAACGGTGGAAGGAACACTTGAAAGAATGTCAGATTCAAGACTGCTCCTAACAAGTCTGGAAATACAAGCGTATAGGACATAGGTGCATGGGTGGTCCAGTGGCGTATCTAGAATTTGGCCTTGGGGGGGTCCGGGGTCGGGTCAGATTTATACAAAAGAAAAAACAAGTTTAGACTAATCTACTTTACTATTTTTAAAGTGGCTGAAATAAGGCCTGTTAAAGTAAACGGTAATAACACAATAAAAATGCGCGTTATTGAAACACTGTTTAAAAGATATTTATTGACTGAGTGGATACTCCTATATTTCATATTTTAAACGTTTACGCTAATGCTGTGTAATAAATCTGTTTATATATTTAAAACGATGAGTTACTATTATATTAGCGTATACAACGCTAAAAAAAGTAATTACTGAAAAAAAAATAATAAAACAGCCTAACAATTAATAGCTTAGCAAAATTCGTAACTTTTTCTACCCTCCGAGGGAGGTTCGATGCCGTCCCCCCCCCCGTAAATACGTCTCTGGGTGGGTGGGTGGAAAGAGGTGACTGGAGGATCTTTAAAGGCGGAACAAGCAGCACCTTTCCTATGCCATGATGTGAAAATGATTATGATCATGATGATGATGATAAAGATTGGGTTTATTTTTTTCAATGTCGTATCTTTTCCAAATATTATGAGACGTCAGATTGTACGTATAATGTATTATATATATAATATATAAACAACAACATATTATATATATATATATATATATATATATAATATAAACAACTTCATCTGTGACTTCAGAATAAATAAACGCCTCATGTTTTTGAACTTTTCTACGCTTGAAAGTACTAATAAATTTTCTTACGTATGTATGTTTATTAATTTAATACCCACAGTTCTTTCATCCAGTTTTCGACATGCGTTTATTTGGTTTGTGTATTCGACATGCTTGACCTAACGATTACTTTCGTGACAGTCAAACAAATTTTAACTCTTTAGGTAATTACGTTTTTTTAGTTTTATATCTTAGTCTGTAGACCTACGTTACAGATAATGGAAGTTCTATTTTAAAGCACTGCAACGGTTAAAGTGTTCGTTAATAATTATTCGATTTCTTGTTAAAATAATCTGTGTATTTCATTTCAAAGTACATTACAATAATTGCACTTCACATTCTGTAACGTCTCAAAAATAGAGCTTTAAATAAATTGTGTTTTTAATTTTATTAAATATAAACGCATTTTAAGAAAAACTACTGTCTTTTACTTTTTAAATGTCAGTTATAGTTTTAAACGTCAGTTAACTGACCTTGCTTTTCTACGTCAGTTATAGTAGAAAAACGTTTGACCACCTAATGAAGTAACAGGAGAAAATGAAACGAATCAGTCAGTGGCATTCTTAAATAGTTAAATATTGTAAGATAAAAATTGATGTTCGAATACTTTTGAGATATATTTTATACGATACTAAAAATAACTAATAGTTTAACAAACACAAATGTTTGTTTTTCGTTGTGAGCATTAAACACGAATAAATATTGAGCAAATCGCTACGTGACTGTAATGAAAGAAAAACATTGAAATGAACCCCGCTGTTTAATAATATTTAGTTAGCGTGTGCGAAATGTTACAGTTTAAGGGTTGATTTAATGTTTTTAGAAATGTTAGTGTATTTGCTTCATCGACTTTACCCGAGATGCTTTGCGCGATTCAGTCTTGTGTGTGCTTCGGCTGAGTGTGGTGGCCCTGTACCATAATCAATATACACATGGAATATTTAGTTTTTTCTTTAAATATATAATTTGCTGTATTCGTTAGTTAAATTAATAATATCGGGAACAAATGTTTGAGTGTGCGCTGAAGCTACTTACTGTTTGCTGCAAATCGTTTTAGTAATTAATATACACGTTGTATCTTCTTAAGTAGTGTGCAGTTATGGCTTTTTAATTGCAAAGGTTTATTATAAAGAATAATATTCGAGTTTTCGATACTGTTTTCTATTATTAAAGCACATTAGACTTTTTAGAAACATCACAAGCTATCCATTTAAATACATAAAAAACGTATAAATTAATTTATACGTTTATATCGTAGAAATTATGAGGTACTAAGAGTTATTATCACTTATTCAGATCGTTATCAACTTCTAGAAATAATTACCGTATTCGTCTATGTAAAGCTATAAAATGCCAATTAAAATTCCTCGTTCAAACGAGAAATTTTTTGGTTATTAGATAAACATTTGAAGTAAATTAAAAAATATAATTAATTAATAATCTCTTTTACATTTTACCTGCTATAAAACTTGAAACAGATTGCACTAGGTAGACCTACAAGTTTGAACGTTTAATTTGGGTATCTGCATAACACCTGCAGGTGCTCCAGTGACCGTGTTCGGCAGTGATCCCGTTACAAGACACTTCACCAGTGATAACGATTCTTCTCGTTACTTTGTACGTTTCTGCAGAATCTATTTAAAAAATCTCAATTAATATTTAAAGAGCAGGCTCTTTAAACTGTGTTTGTGCATAATTAAGCCATAACCGCACGCTGTCACCCCCTATATGTATCATATTAGTTCGAAGTCATTGCAAAGGCATTCGACAAATTGTACAGACCTCTCGTAGAATTGTATTTAACACTTCGCTTCTCAGTTTAAATGAAAACCGTTTAAACTCAGGCTAACAGGGTGAAACAGGGTTAACAGTCACAGACAGACACTACATTGATCACCTGTTACGCGGATCACACACAGTGTTAGGTCCCTGTACATTTTACCTAATATTTCAACGCTAAATTTATTAAAAATTTTTTTTTTTTTTTTGCTTAAACAACGATTCTGTTCCAAAAGAGATAGGAAGAAGACGAAGAAGAATGTCTCATCATCAGTGCCAAATCAAAATTGTCGCCAAAAACAGTCATAATGATTATTTTTTATGATAAATTGACACTTTTTGAACGGTAACAAAAGTTGTTTTTTTGTAATAATTTTTAATCGCTTTTTTGTTTCGCCAACTGATCGTCCATCATGTCAGATCCAGACAACTACGACGATGAGGTGAGTAAATCCTGTTAATATAATTTAAACAATTTAAAAATAAAAGTAACCTTTAATATGAAATTAGCATAAGATTCAGAAAAACGGTCGTTTTTTCCGGCATGTGTCGTTATAACCTCATAGTGACGTGAGAACATCTATGACATTCCGACGTCAGTAAGGTTAACTGATTGGTTAAGAATGTTCTCGCGTTATGTTTTGTAGCGTGCATGTTGTATGTGTAGCATATTCTAACCGGTTACCTGCGTGTTTGTTTCGTCGAAAAATGTAAACGAATGAGTGGCATTAATCCAATTCGTAGGTATGTGATAGAGTTTTGGCATGTTAAGCATTTCAAATGACCAAATAAATATGTTTTTGTTAGCAAATGTTTCAACTTACACATAAGAGTAATAAATCCATGAATAGCAGAGGTGTAACCAGATGGCCACAAGGCAGAAACAGGCAACATACAACATAATGTTCATCAGACACACGCGGGCGCGCACTTGTACAGGAAACACGTACTTAAAATATGTGAGTATACACGTCCGTGTATTGTATTCCGTGGAAAGGATATCAAAAAATTTTCAAAAGTCACAAAGAGATAGGCAAACAGAAGATGAAAGGAACAAATGAGAGATAAAAGGAGAAGAAAAAGAGACCGAGCGAGAAAGTAGATAAAGAGTGAGAATAATAGAAAGAGGGAGTTAGAGAAATGAAAGGTAAACGAAGGTAAGAGAGAGAGAGAGACAGACAGACAGAGAGAACGATAGACAGACAGACAGACAGGAGACAGATAGGCAGACAAACATAGAGATAGACAGATAGATAGACAGAAATACAGAAAGAAGAGAACTATCGCGCGCGCGTTTGTATGTAAGTGAGCTTCCTTTGAAGCTTTTGCCAAACACACATAGCAAAGAAGATACCTGATATGTGTTAATAAAGGCATGTCTACTTTGACCTTTATTAACAATTTTCGCTGTCACATTGTAACACATTGTAAACACACTGTAAACATTTTCAGAACGTCAAAAATTCAATATCGTAAAAAAAAAAAATAAAAAAATGGTTACATACAATATATACACAATAATGTCAACAAAGCAAACATGAAGCTTGGATTTACGGAAGGAGTGGTACTGTTTCTGTGAGTGTTACCAGTTTATCGTCATTACTTGTTTTTTAAATTTTTTTATTTCCAATATAATATTCTATAAGCGATAATTGACACAATGTATTGGTTATGCGTTGCAGTACAAGTTCGGATGTGTTGTACACAGCAAGTCTCCCTCCTCGTACACCGATAGCAAACACTCGGAGTTACTGAGAAACTCCTCTTCTTCAACTACCAACTCAAAGTGGACATTAAACTTCAGATTCCGTATACGTGTAAGAGTACCTCTGCGCGCATATCACTAGCAGACGGAGCACGGAACACTATGAAATTTCTATCACATTTATTAGGTCCTTCTTTTTTTGTAGATTACAGTTACACCTGTGATTGCATTGTTACTCATTTCGTTAAGTGGTTACAATTACTTAACGTGAAACGTTATTTCTTTTATTTTAGGCTTTACAATAAATTCCATGAAAGAATTGAAGTTGCTCTGAAAGAAGGTTTGTTAGATTCTGTTTTGTACAGGCTACCAACTCCACATTCATGATCTATAAATAGCGTGTGTTTTGCTCTGTATTTTCTCTCCATTTCCTCCGGTCGATGCGTTTTTCTCTTTATCCTTCTACTACTACCTAACCCTGACGTCCTTAATAACTTGGTCAATTCATCGTAAACCTTGGCCTACCTTCCTCAGAATCCCTTCTGGTTTGCGCTCTGTGTTTTCACGATTTTCGTCTCTTTTCCTGTATAGACGTTCAAATCATTTTAGCTTGGTTCCTTAATAAGCCACACTTCCTTTAATGTTTGGTTTATTTCAGTTGTGTTAAAATTCCATGTCCTTTACCTACCTTTCTTGGTCTATACAGATTTCTTATTAATTTCTTCTCTAATATTGTGATATTTTTGTCTCCCTAGTTTATGAAGCACACTACTTCTACTGTATATATCACTACATCCTTATTGCACCCTTCCCGGGCCTTTTTTATTTACTTTTACCCCTGATATTCTTATTTTAACCTATGTTATAAATCAGCTTTATAGGTAAAGTAGGCTTCGTGCCCGGATTTTATTCCTTAATTTCCCTCATTTTTTCGACCACTACTGTGCGTATTTGTGTGAAGAATTCTTTCTCTTCTAATTCAAAAGTTGAAACTTCCATTTTACCCGGTTTTCCATTTCTCTCCCTTCCATTCTTTACTATCTGTGTTGCCAATCAGGTAATTTTAATAACTTCTACTTGACTTCCTGTGTGATCTTGTTGAATACTGTAAAAGTTGCAGTCACTTCTCTCGTCTCCTGCTATCACCACATCATCAGAATAAGCCAGTATCTACACGGACTTACAAAGTATTGCTTATTTAACGTAAGATCATGTGAAGCAGATGAGTAGTTATTTTTCTAAAACATATTATCTGCCACGTTAGACAGATGAAGAGAATATCACTTAAGTACGAAAAATCTTTGTATGTCAGCACACAACTTTAAAACGCAAAGTAGTAATTTTAAAAACTAAGTGAAGTTTAAAGAATATTTAAGGCTGATTAGAGCAAGGACAGTGGCCAAAACAAAACATTCTTGAAATTGGTGCCCTCCTTGAACATGTACTGAATTAGTTTACTTCTTTTAGACCGCCTTTCTAATTAATCGCTGAATCTCTTACTGTAATCAAGCACATGGTAAAGATTTAAACATGTGTCGGAGTGTTTGCATACTCTGTGAAGATACACGGAGGTCCCAGAAGTCGCTGGGTCCCTTAAGAAAACAATCAATTCATCTCATCCAATGATAGCTTATTCAGCGAATTAAAGTATATCTCTCTTTCCCTTTTTTCTTGCTCTGTCGCCCTTTCCATCCCTTTCCGCTCACTCTATCTCTCACTGCTTGCCCATCAGTTTTTCTCTCGACTTTTCCAAGCCTTTATTACTAGATCAGGACTATTTTATTACCAGAATATTAAATCGTGCTAATGCTTCTTATTCACTAGGCTTCTATTCACTGTAGGTTCGCCTGTGGATCTTACCTACTAGTACGTCTGTGTGACATAACATTCTAATCCATGTAAAATGTTTGCCCTACAAATGTCTTGACCCTCTGTACGAGCGCGGTTCTCGTCTCGCATACTAATCATTTCCGGTCATACGTAGTATAGGCCTACAATATGATTCGGTTCAGAGATCTCCCATCCACGTGTAAAACATTTACTTACTGTTCCTGCTGTTGCCTGTTATAAATATAATTTTCATTATTATTACCGTAATCATAAAAAAGACTAGAGACGTGGGACATGTTTCGAAATGTGGTTTTACGGGAAAAAACCCCGAACAATCTAGCATAATAAAGATATAATACACTTCAATTACTGCCCAATTTATAAAAAGAGAATGAACTATTCTTCATGAATGGACTCAAAACCTCTTATGTTCTACATGTAATAAGTGAATACAATTCTTCCTGCTTGGTACTCGGTCGGTAGTAAATGGTATGACTGAAGGAAGGAAAGCGTAGCCTCGAAAGAAAAATTTATCGTTTGTCGTTAGCCTTTAATTATGAAGATCTAAAAACAGAGGAAAGTTCGCCAGGGTGTTAAAATCATCGTTGAATTTCACTAACTGAAGAAGGTACAGCTAGATGAAATTAGTTCGTCTTACGTTTTTAGTTTAATCAGTCAACTACCAAGCAATATTTCGATAATAAATCAGTTTCCATAACACTTGGCATTTGCTTTAATTAATTTTCGGAAATTCGACTACAGTCGACGGACTGAGAAAGATGCTGAAGAGGCTTGCTGTAGAGGACATCGATTGTGTAAGAGGCCTGCACAAGAAAAGCTGAAACATTTCCTTTAAAATGTCTAACGCTTAATGTCGTATTGTTGAATCTTTACTTCTGTTACTTCCGTTTTATGTCTTTTACTATATCATTCTGTTCTCTCTAGGTCCAATTTTTTTTTTTAATCTTTCTTGAAGCTCCTGTGACATCTTTTCGTTTATACGACAGCACGGTAGTTTGCATGTTAGCGTGTTTTGCCTTCAGAAATCAAAGACGTATTCTCGAAAATACACTTTCATAAATCATATGCCGTATGACTTTCAAAATTGAAAATCTCTTTTTTGTTAAGATTCTTTACAGTCTGTATGTCAGTGTCTCAGTGTCCTGCGTTGAATAGGGCGGTCATTGCTTTTCCCTTCTTTTATAAACTTCAACTAACTTTTCTTAACATTATTTCTTTGTAAGCTATTAAAAGTTAATCTTATGTTAAACACATGACAGATCTTCTCTCCTCCATCTTTTTGGAGATTGTGTGTAACGGTACCGATCGATTTCTCGGTCACCACAGCTTCTGCGACCACCTGGTATGTACTGTCTGCCCACGACTGGATGATCGAGGCTGCTCTCCCCCACCACGCGGCCGCTTGTAAGCGAGGTAGGGTGAAATACGTGTACTAGCCGTTTGGTTTACCCCCACTTAGCCTACCGTAGTACCCGGCCATGCTTCTCCCACCTTACACAATGCTCAATCATCGAATCGCGGCCAGACAGTATGTACGCGGGTTTTACAAGATAACCTGTTTGTTACTGTTATTTCGATCCAAATGTTCACCCAGTTTTCTTTCCATTCTTTTATTTCAATAGATACAACAAAAATATCTACCTCATCGTACTTCTCAGTGTAGAGACACGTCTTTAACTCTTCACTATTTGAAGGAATCTCGTCTGAACTCTAGTAAGTGCGACGAACTGGCATATTTGGCGCGCCTTCAAATGCTACGCCTCTCTAGCAACACTCTACAGACTAACTATAATGTTATTTTCTATAGTACTTATTGCTTTCTTGCACAAAAATACCGTGAAAAAATTACAATTAAATTAAATCTAAACTAATTACAATTAATTAAATTAAACTATTACAATAATTAAATCACAAACAACATTCAGTTTACAATATCGATCGTTGTCATCTCTAACGATCGTTTCAGTCGGTTTCAGTCAGACTGTTCTCAAAGAGTATACAATAATCATTGAAGATTTTGCTAAATATACTAGTGTAATGTACTGTTCTGTTGTGTTTGTGAAGCAGACTTGAAACTTTAAAGTCTGTTGTTCATTCGAGATTGTTAGGTCCAGAAAATGTAAAGCCTTTAGTTCAGTTTACCTTCACTCACTTTTACGGAAGTCCACAAAATTTTTAAGCCTAAAATTGGGTGGATTCCACACGATATTACATCGCTTATTGATGCTAATTTTATCTAAGAGAATTATATAAAAAAGAAATAATTTGTTTCTAAATATTGCCATGAACAATACGGCCCTACCTTAATAGACCGGTTGATTAAAATAAACAAAAAGAAATTACTAATAAACAATTTTTGCCATTAGTAGTACCTTAGAGAATAACCATGTGTGTTTAAAAACAACATACATGAAATTACTACCGAAGTTGTCAGTAGATCAAAAAAATTAATTTACTCACGATAGTGTCTAATCAGAGGAATCTAGCTTATTTTTGATAAATAATAAAGAAAAACGTGACAAATTAGATAGGAGCGGGGGGCCTATCAACTCAACACTGCCAAGATTTCAACTCAATTCATATTAGACAGACCGGCAGTTATTTAAAATTTCGTCTTCCGAATCACACCAAACCTTTTTTTATAATAATATTAACAGTAATTTTTAGACCATTGTATAAAAAATAATAGTATATACTAATACACATTAATAATATACATTAATAATATCCAGCTGCTTCACACGAATTCTAAGAGTAGAATTTTAGACATACGAGAGAAATTATACATTAAAAGGGCTATAAAAACTAACAAAAATATTACAAATGACCAAACACAGATTTTTATGAATTTAGTTATAGAAGCAGCTTTGTAACAGATTTAATGAAACCTTGTAAAACTTATACCTTGCGAATATGTATGTATTAAGGTCAGTTGAAAAGTTCGCGGAGCGACCTCTAGCTCTGTGGTAGAACTAAAATCTTTCGTGTGCTGTAAGACGTATATTTCGCGTGAACACCTGTTAATTTCCAGATATATCTGTCAGTTTAATCACTTTTACCAGCTGTTTTAAATTTTCCTGTTTTTAAAATGCACAAATCAAACATCGTGTTGTGATGAATTCTCTGTTAAAAACCTTTTAGCGCCAATGGAAAATCAAAACGAGATTGTAAATGTGTTAAAAGATGCTGCGCCTTCAGAAACAACGGTAAGAGGGACACGCTCAAGTTTAAACGTGGTCGTACAAGCACTGAAGACTATCCCAGCAGTGACGTCCAAAAAGTGCAACAAAAAGTGGCATTATTGAAAAAATTCATAGGGTGTTGGAAGACCGCAGATTGAGGAGTGGATGACGTTGTGAAATCATAGGCATCTCATATGAGCGTGTACATTATACTTTAACTCAAGAAATTGGTGTGAAAAAGTGTTGTGCAAGATGGCTGCCGCATCTGGAGTTGTTGCATTTTTTGGGCGTCCAGTGCGACCACGTTTTCAATACTCGTACGACCAAGTGCCAATGTTTAAACTCAAGTGCCTATTTACAAACCGTTGGTTTTGAAGTCTTAGCATCTTCTGACACATTTACAATTTCGTTTTGAATTTCTGTTGGCGCTAAACAATTTTTAACAAAGAATCACAACAACTATGTTTGATTTTGTCCGTTTTTCAAAACACGCATGACACGTCAATTTAAAACAGCTTCTAAACAATGAATAAATTGATAGAAAGATTTGGAAATTAACAGGAGTTCACATAAAATACAAATCTTGCAGGACACGAAAAATTGTAGTTTTACTGCTAAGCTGCAGTTGTCGCTCCGCGAATTTCCAACTGACTCTCGTATGTATATATATATATATATATAATGTATTATTATTATTATTATTATTGAACAAACGAAACGAGTATTCAGTTTTTACCAGTTATTACACGACCGTTTGGTATTTGCCTGCCTATACCAATATCTATCTGTTCATTTGGGGCATCTCTCACTATAACTTTTGAACGCATCAACCAATTTTCATAAAACTTGGCGTGCCGGTCCATACTTTTATTCTACAGAAAACTATTGTTTTTGAGATTGCTCCCCCAAAAAATAAGAGGACAGGAGGAAAAACTGTGAAGTGGTTAAATTTTGGAAGTCACAATAGTGCATTTGAGTTACCACATGAAAGGGAATTTTAATGAAAATATGAATTTAGCATCATTTTTTAAAATTTCAATATTTTGGGATGCCGGGGGCCAAAAAGTGAGGCAAAAGTTTAATAACATTGCAAAGTTCGGATGTCAAATAAAAGAAAATTTTAAACAAAATCTGAATATAGTGTGCAGTTTGTAAATATCAAAATATTTTTACTACATAGGCCAAAAATTGGATCAAAAATTTGAAAAATTTTAAATTTCAATCCCGGTGTCAGACTGAAGGGAATTTTAACCGATTCTTTTGAATTTTTAGCGTTTATTGTATGATAGATTTACTAAACAAAAATAGGGCAATCAAGATTTTCGTAACTTTAATGAAAATTGAAAAATTATCTAATATCAAAACTTATCCAATAATAAATGTACTTCGTTCAAAATAGTGAGCAAGTTCTGCAGCTGAGGGCGTACACGAGTTATTACTGCATTATTATTATTATTATTATTATTATTTACCCTCCAAACACACGCGCGCGAGTCATGGGTTTTACGTTCTATTTCTACAACAAAGAATTCAAATAACTGTATTAAACAATACGTTTTAATACTGTCGATGCCGTCTACAAGATAATTCAGCTGTCAGAACGTCAGAGCTATCGATTGACAGATGTCAGGATAAAAGCAAAGTCTCCGAGTTAACATCCGTTCGCTGCCAGTAAAAGGGGAAAGAGGAGGTCTGTAAAACTCGTGTAGCAAACTGCTGGGCCATTTTCAGCGCTTAAACGTCTGCAGCGAACCCTAAAGGCAATACAAAATGAAAAAAAAATTAACAGTTTAATTAGTGGTGTTGGAGAGGTGTAACATTTGGAAACGCGCCAAATAAGCCAGCTCGTCGCTGTCCGGTCGTGTTTAGGCCTCGCGCCCTCGACTAAATAAAATTACACCGTGTTGCCAATAAGTAACACAGAACAAATATATTACTGTTTGTTTTGTTGTATGTACTCACTGAATGTTACGGTTGATAATGCATCCCAAGTGGCATTAAGTGTTTACAATGTCTACTAGTAAGAAAATTTTTTCGATTCTATTGTCGCGTATTATCGTTTTTGATGTCGTTTTACTGTATATGGAGTCCTACATAGCATTCATTCAGCGTAATCATGTAATGTAATGTAATTACACAGTTGTCCACTGAAATCAGATTCCCCATTTATATCTGTAATTGCATTCTAGTCAGTTTTGACAAAGAGGTAACTTTCATGTGTACCAAACTACTATTAGTTAACTTAAAAAGTTTTTCTCTCGTTAGTGTGTAAATACTACATTTTCAAACGCGTTTATAGTGATATACTACATATTCGATTAAAGAATTTAGAAACCCAAAGCTAGAAATTGGCGTGAGATACAATCTGACTGCATGCAAATAAGAAAAGTCGTTACTGTCAAAAGACTCGGGTTTGCGCAGTAAAAACAAAAAACAAAAAAGAAGACAATGGTACAAAAGAAGATAGGCAATTATTTTTACTAAGCTAACTCCTGTCGTGTTACGCTGAATTTTTCAAACAAAAAACTACTTTGGATTTATTTTTTATTGTCAACAGTAAAGAAGTTAACGCGTGTGTGTAAAATGAGAAGAATCGAATTAGCTCGTATACACTTTACTAAAATACGAATACAGTACTGAATTTGTTTATGGTGATTTAATGGTACAAAAGTTTTAAAATGCTTTCTCATTGACTGTGGTCTAATTGTCTTGGTTACCAAAAATAAATTTTGTCTGCGGTTATTTTTTTAAGCTCAATTCACCGCTTGACAGTACTTTAATATTTATTTTCATTACTCAGCTGCGACAATGCACGTGTTTAATAATACGAAGGTTTGATCATTTGAACCAACTGCAGGGAGACTGTCAAGATTCTGATGTACTAGGCTATCGATATTTTCACAGACACTATGACTTGCAGCGTACAGTGATTCAACCATCCCTTACCAATTTTTATTTACATACCGGCATAACCACTAAAAATATCGGTGTGGACGAAGATACATGGCTTCCATGTTATAAGATTTATATTTAAAAATCATTTTCCAAATGAAATATTTCCATAGAAACTACTTATTTCTTCAGCTTTAACCACAGTACTGTGGTCACTAACGTATACCGCCTCACGTTAGCGCACTCGATTTTCACTGATGATGGGAGACGATGGCACTGCCGAAACGTCTGGTTTTGCATAAAACATTGGACCACGGCCAAAAGCCCGGAAAGGAATTTTAACAACAAACTACTACTTTGTTGCCGATAACGTAGTACACATATAAAAAAAAATTATCTCCTCCCCCTTTAACTATCATTTTTATTTATAGAAAATTACCGTCTCCCCCTTCAACTGCCCTTTTCATTTATAGATATTTCATCTAACTTTCTACAGTGGATTATTATGACCTTCTTTTCAGGATACTTTATTTATCGAAATTAAGCACTTTACTCTTGTTGAAACATAAAACGTTGCAGGTAAACTACCCCTTCGTCTTAACCGATCTTCACCAAAATTAATAGGCCTTGAGTCCTCTACAACTCAGGCACATATACAAAACACTATTTGATTCTGTTTGATATTTCGGCAGTTATCGTTAGCCATAGAAAAAATTCTACACATAGAGACACACACTTTTCGGAAAATGATTTTTCTCCATGTTTTGAGGGTAGTACAATCAGAATCAGCCCTTATCTCGAACACGATTTTTTCGCGATCACCATATTTCCATTTCCTTACGGAACATGTAAGTAAAAATTCAGATCTCGTGTAATCTTTCATTCTGGATAACGCTATGTGTTAGAGGATAAGTCATACGTATCAATTTATATTCGCGTACAATATTCGTATAAATATTGTGTGTGCATGTGTGTGTGTGTGTGTGTGTGTGTGTGTGTGTGTGTGTGTGATACGTGTTTTATTTATTCTGTGAAAACCACCTCTTATGAAATAAATTTAATTCGATTGCCAGATTTACTTTTGATATACCGGTAACGATACTACTAGTACCGACAGTCGTGCCTGAGTCTGTTTATTAGACTTTCACGGTCGGCGTCATAATTATTTAAATTATTATCCGGGCTGTAAGGCCGCGGTCTTCCAAAATCTTCATCAGCATGAAGATTTTGGAAGACCACGGCCTTATAGCTCGGATAATATTTTAAATAATTCGCGCCTTACATACTGATACCCTTTCCGTTCGCGCGCGCGCGCACACACACACACACACACACACACACGTATAAGGCATGATAGCCATACAAACAATACAATTTAAGCTTGTTTCTGTCCTGACCTTCATACAATTATCCTCGTTATTGCCTTTTGTTATTTATGTTACGTCACTTTAAAATGTCCAATTTAAGAATAAGATATTATGTAGCTTATACGCAGGGCCGTATTTACCGGAAGTGCTGCCCTGTGCGGCCATAGGGTAACGCCCCCACCCTCAAAAAAATTATTTTAAAAATAATTTTAATTAACATTTTTAAAACTCACCATTACATGATCCTCCGAACGACGTCACAAGGCGGTCGAAATCCAAGGCTGCACCATTTCTGACTCTATATTGAGAATTGCCAAAGCATTTAAGCGCTCCTGCAGCATGGAAGATCGGAGATAATTCTTCACTCTTTTCAACACGGAAAAAGAACGATCGCCTGAACAATTCGACGCAGGAGTACATAAAAAAATTCTCAGTGCAATGTCAACATTAGGGAATACTCCTTGTAGATCGTCTTCGTGGAGAATCTTGCTTAATCTGAGTGGGGACATTTCAACTTGTTCCCTTTTTATTAAATATCCCCGAAGATGAAGACACTCGTTCACAAATTCTTCTTCGAGGTCGTCTTTGTATATTTCCTTCAACTTCTTAGCTTCACTTGCAACTTCTGAAGCTGGTGTATTTCTTAAGTGAGACAAAAATCCGAATTTATCATTAATGATTCTGTATGCTTCTGACCTTCTCTTCAGTTCATATTCCAACTTCGATAATATAGTCAAATAAGTATGATCAACAAATGTTTCTCGGGGAGTTTTTGAACTCGTTTGGAATGATTCCTTATTTTGACTATCGTCATCATCATCATCGAAGAAAGTCTTCTTCTTAATTTTACGTTTGCTCACGTCGTAATCCTGAAGACCTGACTTCGCTTTCGCTTCTTCTTCGTAAACTTACAATGATGTTTTATATTCTGCTACAAACACTGCTAAAGCGTCATACTGTTGGACTACATCACTGATATCTATGTCGAATCTCTGCAATACCTTGCTTACTGCATTAAATTGCCCTAGGATCGCATCCCATACTCTAGCTGAGATTGCTGTTTCGAGTCGTGACAATTTCTTCAGCAATCCTCTACCTTCAAGTCGTGTTGTTAATTTCTCGTTGTCATCTGCTTCAATTTTCTCCAAAGCTCTTATGATCATGCTCCAGTTGCGATTTAAACTCCGGAATGCATTCTTCTCGAGCACTCCAGCGAGTACCGGATAAGCCTTTTACAGTGACTTTGGAGGTAGCGGCTGTAACGTTTTGCACACGTTACAATTCGGGAACCTGGTTAATTGGCTCAGGTCAATTAAACAGGCTGCCATAATCTTTACAAAATCATAAATAACTGGAAAGTAAACAAAAGTTAAATAGGATCCCTTGAATTGAGGAATATTGACAGGGGTTTGTAGATTTATTCACTCACCTTTTTGGACCATGACATCTCTTTATTACATAAAGTTTTAACATCTCCGAAGAAATTTAGCAATGAGTATATTAAAAGTAAAAACATTTGCACCTCTTGTACAAATAGAATTAGATTAATTAATGAGTTAACATAGCTTTTACTGCCCTCGGATCCGAGTATTTTGTTTCAGTATATGATATTAAAATTATCATCTTTATTTCGTGCCATCTGAAGAATGGGCTTATTTAACTTTAACGTGTTATATTCATAAAAGCTTTAAACTTAACACATATTATTACTAAGCATGAAATTACAATTTTATGGTAATTAAGTCAGTCTTTCGTGTTTTACTTTACTTTCATTGGTTAATTAAGTGTCTATCATGTATTATTTTAAGTTAAGTTCTGAACCACGGAAGTAGAACTTCCGTGATACCTGTGTGTAACATCGTCGGCGAATCGGCGCTTCTATTGGTTGTGCAGGGTGTCTTGGAGATCTTCTGGCTATCGTGTTTTGGTGAAATCTGCTGTCATTCCTAAAGATGAGTCGTCTGTTGGGTCTGTAGATTCTTGTGGTAGGTTTTGGGTTGTAACTTTCACTGGTATTCACATTGTTGTACCGCACATGTTACTTACGTTTAACAGTTACATGTTAACAGTTTAATATCACATTTAGGTGATGTTAGTTTGTTACAGAGATGTCATTGTCATACACTCACGTCATTTTTTACATTTTTACATCATCCGGCTATCTCACACAAGCGTCTCCTCGTTTATAGGTTTTTATATCGACTACATACTTTTGTACGCTGTATCAGCAGCGGAGTCTGAGATACAACTGAACTGGCTAAGTATAGGGGTGAAGAGGCTGTCCGCGCGCGGGTAGCTTGTCAGCGTAAAAGTAGTTCCATATTCGATTAATATTTACTCGATTAATCTCTGACATAATTAACTATATTTAATTATACTACGGTATCTCTCACTTAGTATTTTATTATGGTACATCATTATGTTTTTTATCAAGTACCGATTTAATACAATTATTAGTCATATTCACGGGTAATTATGCGTGTTGATGCCGGTTTCGGCAGGTTAAAACCGGGTTAATTATTAAGGGGTGTTATCGCAATTTTATTATAGAATTCTTTAAGGTTTTAAAACTATTTATTTTGGGTATTATGGCGGGGTTACATCATCATTTTCTTTAGGGGTTTGGTTCTGTTTTAATGTGAGATTTTAAATTATTTTAAATGTCTTTTATTTCATTTTTTGTCCTTTTTTAAAATCGTCACATACTCCTCCGCTTAAATATCGACACCGGGTGAGTATTTTACGGGGTTTTTTTTTTAGGTGAGCAACGTACTGGGAGTATGCTCGGGGATTTCTGTGTTAAAATTTAATTTAGTACACGATTTGTTTTCTCTATATCTCTTTAAATGATCTTGTTCATTTAAATGTTCTCCTCCGTGAAATTCCCTTTATCTCACTTCTTACCATGCTAATTTATATTTTAATTCTTAATACTAATTTCCCTAATTATCCGTAACTCACAATATCGTGGCCCGACTGATTACATTTTGCATACTCTAACTCTAGTAGTTAGTTTTCTGCACTTTCTTTAACTCTTGTAAAGAACTTTCTTTAACCCTTGTAAAGAATTTTTCAGTGCGGCGCCATTGTGACTATGTTACGTTACCTATATATAATTCTTAATTCTACTACAGAAATCTAAAGCCAATCCCATACTTGACCTTAGATTCATTCTTATCCTAATTTCTTATGCTACTGAGAGAATCGGAATTTCACGAAGATAATAATTTTTGTTTTTAAATGATCAGCTGTAATACATAAACAAAAGGGGGCAAACACTTTACTTTCAACGATCAGCTGTTACTGTGGAATGTGGGTCAAACTAGTTTTCTTCAAACAATGGCATTGTTTACGCGTCCGAAGGGGGAAGTTAGTCAACTCGAGGGAGAGAATATTTCTCTATTGTTCCATTTAACAATAGCTAACGGACACCTTATTAACTTGCACTGGCTTGCTTAAAAAAAAAAGGGGTGGAGTGAGTGATGCGTACGCAATGTTACGGCCCGTTACTAAGCTGAGTTTTGTTACACTTTTATAATTATAATTATACTAACATGTTATAATAATTTACGATATTATTAAACTTTTTATTTTAAATGACTTATTATTTATTATTATTACTTTGGTCTGATTTAAGAGACGGTTTCTTTTTTTGTTTCGAACTCGTTTGTTTACTTCGGGAAGCATCATTCCATAAAATTAATTAGTACACTTGTTTTATTTAGTCAGTAGTTCATATAACTCATCGTGTCAATAGAAACACGAATTACACATTTATGCAGGCTAGTACAGGAAAACTACAGAACTGATATTGTCGCAAAATTGACGTGTTAGAGACTGAATACTTTGACACGTACATACATGAATTGGTATAATACAATCTAATCTTTTCCCGTATAATCATATACGAGTATGTGCGTAATCTCACACAAAATATACACTTATAAATATCGTCCATATTATTCATATATGCTACTTAGAAAAAGGCTATGTACAATTTCCTCTAAGTACAATGTAAGTACAATATACTACTTTTACATACAATTTCCTAACTGAGTGCATAGATATACAGAATAGAAGATTTTATAATTGACACTAAGTACACTAACCATTTACACAAAATGAAACAAAAAAAACAGTGGCGCATTTTAATAATAAAATTATTTACTTGTTTTTTTTTTTATTCGATTTAATTTTCAACGTGTGTCTGAAATCTTTTGTTACTGGGCAAGGGGTCACAAACTTTGTAATACAATAGAGGGAGGTGATGTATTGTCTACTTGAGGTGGCAGAGCTTAACAAAGGGGTAGTTTGGTACAAGCGGGAACAGGACATTTTCTTGTCTGAGATTGTCGTTAAACAGACAAGTTGGGGAATGCATTTTTAAACAGGTTTTACCCTGGGGTTACAATGTTTAAATAATTATTATATTATATTTAAATATCCTTACCTTATATATCATGGTTATTATATTATATTATATTATTACGACACATAATGATTATAAAAACACATTATCCTAATTCTGAATTTACTTACTTTAATTCTTCCTTTTGCGTATTTTAAATTAACATTCATAGAGTGAATAATTCTACCACATATTAAATGACAAACACAGGGCATTTTATTTTGCTAATTATCATTTATTCATTAATTAAGCAGAGTTGCGCATTTGTAACGTTTTGCACACGTTACAATTCGGGAACCTGGTTAATTGGCTCAGGTCAATTAAACAGGCTGCCATAATCTTTACAAAATCATAAATAACTGGAAAGTAAACAAAAGTTAAATAGGATCCCTTGAATTGAGGAATATTGACAGGGGTTTGTAGATTTATTCACTCACCTTTTTGGACCATGACATCTCTTTATTACATAAAGTTTTAACATCTCCGAAGAAATTTAGCAATGAGTATATTAAAAGTAAAAACATTTGCACCTCTTGTACAAATAGAATTAGATTAATTAATGAGTTAACATAGCTTTTACTGCCCTCGGATCCGAGTATTTTGTTTCAGTATATGATATTAAAATTATCATCTTTATTTCGTGCCATCTGAAGAATGGGCTTATTTAACTTTAACGTGTTATATTCATAAAAGCTTTAAACTTAACACATATTATTACTAAGCATGAAATTACAATTTTATGGTAATTAAGTCAGTCTTTCGTGTTTTACTTTACTTTCATTGGTTAATTAAGTGTCTATCATGTATTATTTTAAGTTAAGTTCTGAACCACGGAAGTAGAACTTCCGTGATACCTGTGTGTAACATCGTCGGCGAATCGGCGCTTCTATTGGTTGTGCAGGGTGTCTTGGAGATCTTCTGGCTATCGTGTTTTGGTGAAATCTGCTGTCATTCCTAAAGATGAGTCGTCTGTTGGGTCTGTAGATTCTTGTGGTAGGTTTTGGGTTGTAACTTTCACTGGTATTCACATTGTTGTACCGCACATGTTACTTACGTTTAACAGTTACATGTTAACAGTTTAATATCACATTTAGGTGATGTTAGTTTGTTACAGAGATGTCATTGTCATACACTCACGTCATTTTTTACATTTTTACATCATCCGGCTATCTCACACAAGCGTCTCCTCGTTTATAGGTTTTTATATCGACTACATACTTTTGTACGCTGTATCAGCAGCGGAGTCTGAGATACAACTGAACTGGCTAAGTATAGGGGTGAAGAGGCTGTCCGCGCGCGGGTAGCTTGTCAGCGTAAAAGTAGTTCCATATTCGATTAATATTTACTCGATTAATCTCTGACATAATTAACTATATTTAATTATACTACGGTATCTCTCACTTAGTATTTTATTATGGTACATCATTATGTTTTTTATCAAGTGCCGATTTAATACAATTATTAGTCATATTCACGGGTAATTATGCGTGTTGATGCCGGTTTCGGCAGGTTAAAACCGGGTTAATTATTAAAGGGTGTTATCGCAATTTTATTATAGAATTCTTTAAGGTTTTAAAACTATTTATTTTGGGTATTATGGCGGGGTTACATCATCATTTTCTTTAGGGGTTTGGTTCTGTTTTAATGTGAGATTTTAAATTATTTTAAATTTCTTTTATTTCATTTTTTTCCTTTTTTAAAATCGTCACACGGCCATGTCTGATTTGTCCTGAACTATGTCCTGAGACTCCTGCAACAGTTTCCACCGATGTGTAGAAGAAGTGAAAAAATTGTACAATTTTTGCAACATGTCAAAAAAATTGCAAGCTTCAATACAGGATTCGGCGGCACAAGTTCCTATGAGATTCAAAGAGTGAGCCGAACAAGGAGAGTAAACAGCTACTAAATTATTCTTTTCTAGAATTCTTGCTTGAAGTCCTGTATATTTTCCGGACATGTTCCTAGCATTATCATATGACTGGGCCCTGAGGTTAGTTATATCCAACTTGTATTTTGATAGAATTGTGAACACTGTGTCGGCAAGCTCGGATGATTTATGACCTGCATTTGGAATAAAACAAAGAAAACGTTCTACAGGTTCACCATTTTGTTTTACATATCTAACAATGAAAGTCAGCTGATCTGTATGAGAAACATCTGGGGTGGAATCTACGCTGATAGAGAAGTACTTAGCTGCCTGACATTCTGCCACAATGGTGCTCACAACTTCTTCCCCCATTATTTGTATAAACTGCTCGTAGGTAGCGAAGGAAATATAAGATGTATTCCCTTTTCCAGGATTGCCGTGTTTTTTCAAATGTTCTGCTAAAAATGGGTCGAACTGTGCAATCAGTTCCAGCGACATAATAAAATTTCCGTTGTTCGGTGAACCGACAACTCATCAGTCCCGCGAAAGGCGAGTCCACGTGTGACCAGTGCTTTGACAACAGCAACTACACGTTTTAGTACATTTCTCCAGTATTCAATCTCGTCATCAAGTTGCTTAGTTAGCTTTTCGTCGATTTTTCCTAATTTCTTTTCCCTTTCTTTGAGAGTCATAATGCAGTTTCTATGAGCTTGTGAACTTTCATGTTCATTAAGTCTCTCTGTAGCATGTCGCCAATCACTGAAACCTGTTTGTCCAAAAACTGTGGTTAAACCAAAAAGCCGGCACGGCATGCAGAATACACAACCTTCACTCTCTGAATATACAAGGTATTGACGTTTCACTGTTTCTCCATTACGAAGTTTCCGTTCGAAAATATTCTTCGAACAATATAGTGGCCCATCTGCATACATTCGTTTCGATTTTGAAAAATCTGCCCCAATATTCTGAAAGGATATGCCATGTGTGGCAATGTAATCACGTGTCTCTTCATTACAAATCCATTTCGCTGGGTCACTACTCACCAATTCTAAACTAACCTCACATTTTCCTGGATCAGTTTCGTAACTTTCACACATAAGAATTTCGCACAAATCCTGTTCACTTTTAGAATAGCAATTGTCACTGCCAGCAATTAAGTTAGAAGAATTATTTCCTTTATCCGCTACTTCTCCGCCGCCGGAAGATCCTCCACTATTCTCCGTAGCTTTCAATGAAAATAACTGATTTACTGTACTAAGTTCGTTTGGTTCCGAAACGTCACTGTCCACTTTATGAAAATAAGACTCCACCTTCCGACTTTTCCTTATTACTTCGTCTTCTTTTTCCTTCTTCACCTTTGCTGACTTTCGATACTGCTACCCACTCAGCCTTTTCCTCCCGTCACTCATTGTTCATGAATCAATTAGAAATGAAAAGAATAAACAAACTGTTGACTATACAAAGTTTATAATTATTTTCGACACCAACCACTAAATATAAATAATAATACATGCATATGTATGATACTGCAAATACAAAATACTAATTAGAATTTCCACAAAGAACAAATCCACTTCAACTAGCAACCTGAATTAACACTCAACGACTAAGCCTTGGGTCACGGTCACCGTCTCCAAGCGGTCAGCGCATCAGCCAATGCAGAGCCGTTTCTCCGCGCTGTGCTGACTTTGGAGAAGCCAAAATTTTGAGAAGCGCTTTACCGGGAAGCGGTTAACAAACCGAAAGAGGCAATAACAAACGGCGCGACACCCAACCGCGCGATTTTTGAAAAATTTGCCGCCCCCAAAATTTTGCCGCCCTGTGCGGCACACATATTCGCCCGTACGTAAATACGGCACTGCTTATACGTTATAATCGTTTACTCAGTTTGTCTATACTGACACTCTGTATCACCTAATGTGTGCGTCCGATTTATTCATCTATATAGCCTAATGACACACTTCAAATTTTTATTTTAGCCTGCAGGAGATTCATTTCTGCTATTCATGCACACAAGTGTTATCATATCGTATCACTCTGCATGTAAACAAATCTGATTATAGTTCAGGTACCCACGCATGAATGTGGATAATATTATATGTGTAAAATTTAAAGTGATTTTCTTAGTTCTTTCCTTGTTAGTGTTTCACATACCCGTTAAAGTTTAATCTATTTTGAGCACTATTTAAAAGCTTCATCCTCACTTACATGTGATGTTAATCTGAAAAAGGAATAGAGTGTTTTTCGTGAAAGCTATTATTTCAAGTGTGGTTGGCGAATAGCTTTCAAAAGAGATTACAATAAGCATTGCAGTAAAAGAACGTGTTCTTTCTGCAGTATTATTCAATACACATGGATAATGCATAATCTGAAAGAAACAGGAGATAGGAAGCAGACGTGGGATCAAAATCTCAAAGATTTGATATGCAGATGATACCACAATTCTTGCCTAGTCAGTAGACGAGATTATACTCCTGGTACTCATGTCGGTTTAAAACACAGTGGATCCAAACGCTCTCTGATAATCGTCGCCTATTACCACAAAGACGAATTCCTATCAGCACGCCTAAACGCTCTGCATTAGATTAAACATAGACTTGAGCACCTAAAAACCTAAGTGATCTACATTAAGCGCAAATTTCTAGCTGTGATAATCGCGAAAGAGGCATCAAGACAAGGACATGTGCGAGACTGCATCTGTAGACAAAAATGACGAAAATCCTGAAAGATTACTATATAACAAAATATAAAAAATAAAAATTGCAGATCTAATATTTTCAAATACAATTTTTAGATTTTACACCCCGGAGCTCATTGCAACCTACCGTAAAAGGATAAAAGGTTTTGAAATCGCTTACTTATACACAGTGAACCCACTGTTCACAGGACAAAATATCTTCATATGGATGGTATTGAAAAATTAACAAATGAAGGAAAAATGGTCGTAAAAAGTGAAAGAAGTAGATCCCAACAGATTTCTCATCTCACAAATTTTTTAATGTAGGCCTATGTAGTAACGAATACTGCTCAAGACAGAGAACACTTGTTGGACATCGCAAAATCCTGAGTCCGTCACCGATTTCATGGTCACATCGTTCGGAAGAAAGGTCTTTAGGTGTTTCCGGATTTTATAACATTAAAACCAGTTTCTTGAGAAGGTTAAAAATTAAAACACTACTAAACGTTACAACACAAAACAAAACGATTACAAAATTAACATTAAAACAAAAATGTCGAAAGCCGTGTCAATTCTAATGTTAACACTCCCGGACTAGTTGGCCGTGGTCCAATGTTTAAAACTGCATCTCTGCAACTGATTGACGTTTGAGCGGTTCGAGCTGTCGTCTTCATCACAAATGGGTTGACGACATGATGCTAAACATTTCAAAAAGAACAAACAGAAATAACACTGTTGCACAGCACTACAGAAAAATTATTCCGATTAGCGCTTTCAAGCTTCACAGCTCATCATCAGATCGGAAATGTTCATCATCATCATTTCCGATCTGATGATGAGTTGTGAAGCTTGAAAGCGTTAATCGGAATAATTTTTCGGTGAAGAAGTAACAGTGTTACTTCTATTTGTGATTATAACAATTAACACGACTTTATTAATTAAGTAACCCAAAAAGGACGTTTGGACTGCAAGAGTTTCTGTACCCCTATGAATGCACTTTGTACTTAATGTAGGCTATACAATTATAATATCAAATTACTAGCTGGATACCCGTGCTTCGCTACAGTGATTATCAGAAAAAGCAGAATGTAAAATCAGAAAATAGAAATAGGTTATTTGTGAAGCTTAGATACCGGTATTTTGAAATTAAGAGAAACTATTTAAGCTATTTAAGCTCGATCAATTTGAAGATGATCAAGCTTGATCAATCAACTATTAAAGCTTAAAAATTAATGAGTTGTTAAAAATGACGCTGTATTATTTGGTTAGAGAGGGTAAGCTAAGTTTCTGTTAGAGATTAAGACAGTCCTTTATTGTAAGTCTAACAACAATAAAATAGATTGGCTTAAGCCCTTTGATCCCACCACCACTTCTGGTTTTTTTGGTCTACGCAGCCAAGCTAATAACTTGCTTAGCATATACTTTCAGTTGCTCCATCAGATTAAATGCTCAGGACCTCCCTGTAAACTACATTCCTGGTTTTGCTCTCTGGCTGGAGGATGACCAGGCTCTCAGGTGAACTGACTCTGGAGAACGCCACGTACAACTGGCCATGGGAGAAACAGTCTCTCCTCAGATCCACACCAGCCACTATCAAACTCTGCCCCTGTGCCTTATTGACGGTCATGGCGTAGCACACCTTAACGGGAAACTGCAGACCCTTGAACTGAAAGTGGTAGTCTGGTGGGATCAGAGGAATTCGGGAGATGATGACGTTTCTCCCTTACCGACGCCTGTGAAAATCGTGGCTTCATGACATGTTTGTGCAGAAGCCTGGTGCCATTCCACAGTTTCGAAGGGTTTAGATTGCGCAACAGCATGATTGGAGCGCCAACCTTGAGGTAGAGGACGTGAGAACAGGTAGGCAAACGACTCCTGGTGGGTCGAGAATATGCAAGAACTCCACAGGGTAATGTACAGCATCCTCGACCTCCACCACAGAGTCCACAGACTCATACCTCATATGCTCAGTCGGCAGCTTCTCCAACAGAAAGTTGTTGATGCTGCTGGCTGAGTCGTTTGTTGGGGTGAGAATAGCTCTTTCCCTCAACCATGAAGTGCAATCCTCTCTAGCCTGATGAATATTGGGGTATATTCTGTCACTGAAGCTGATCAGATCTCCCACTACATCGCAAAGGTTACCAGGAATATTTATTCTTCCCTCCTCTTCCAAAATCTTGCCATCACCAATATCAAGCAATAAGTTAGGATACTCCTCTGCCCTCAAGTCACGTTGGAGGTGGACACGCATGTTAACTCTTAAGACCAGGACTTTGACATTAGGCCATAAGACGGATGACTTGAGACAGGCCTTGACTTCATCTGCACGTGTCCCCCGTGGCACAACAGGCAAGGTCTGTCTGAAGTCACCAGCCAAAAGCACCGTAACTCCACACATAAGACGGTTGCGGGCCCTAATGTCCTGGAGCGTCCTGTTCAGAGCCATAATACCTCCCTTGTGGGCCATGATGCATTCATCCCACACAATAACTTGGCTTCTCGAAGCACCTGAGCCATGTCACTCTGCTTAGAGATGTTACAAAGTGCAGACTCAGAATGATTCAGGTTGAGAGGTAACTTGAAGGCAGAGTGAGCCGTCCTGCCTCCGTCGATCAAGGTAGCTGCAATACCTGAGGAAGCAACGGCAACGGCGATGTTCCTTTCGCCCCTAATTGTGGCTAGCAACAGATTGATCAAGAAAGTTTTGCCAGTGCCACCAGGACCGTCAAGAAAGAACAACTGGCCAAAATCAGAAGCAATGATGTGCATGATTTCATCGTAGGCTTTCCTCTGTTCTTGATTTAATTTTGGAACATTCACAGCAACTGTTTCGGACAGCTGAACGGTATCATAATACAGATCCCTCAGGTGTTCACGGTTGGCGACAACGGGTGCTTGCTCTCGTAAAGGTGATGGAAAAAAGTATTGCAGGAAGGATACAACTAAAAAAGGGGCATTATCAGTGTTGCGGTTTTCGCGTTTTTTCGCGAATAGGTGTTAAAGCTTTCAAAACCCTTTCTTAGCGAGCACCTAGAAGCCAAGAGGAACGAATTTCAAGTTTGTAGGCTTTATAGTTATGGAGATTTCGTGATGAGTGAGTGTATGAGTGAGTGAGTGGTATTTGGCTTATATATATATATATAGATAGGCCTACATATAGGTGCTGTGTTTCACCAGCATTGAACCATTTGTAGTACAATCGAAACAGGATTTATTTTGTTTGGTTGAACGTTTTTCGTATGCAACTGGCCAAACAGTGTCTTCGTACTCTGTTCGGAATATATGTGCCAAACTTGGAATTCAAAATAAACCCTCAACGCTACATAGCAAGGAATAGAGGTACATGGTTAACTCTTTCGCGCCTCCTCGTGGTTATAGGTTAGATGAAAAAAATACTGTTTAAGTAACTCCCCAAAAGCCTAAAGGAAAGTAAAAAAGTAAACATTAGACTTCCAGGCAGCTTACAGTTGAAAAAACCTGCATTATCGGTGTCACGGTTTTTAGCGGATTTTCGCGTTTTTTTGCAGTTAGGCGATAAAGTTTTTAAAACCCTTTCTTAGCGAGCACCTAGAAGCCAAGAGGAACGAATTTCAAGTTTGTAGGCTTTACAGTTATGGAGATTTCGTGATGAGTGAGTATATGAATAAGTGAGAGGTATTTCGCTTTTATATATGGATACGAGATATATATGTAGATGTAGATAGGCCTACATATAGGTGCTGTGTTTCACCAGCATTGAACCATTTGTAGTGCAATCGAAACAGTATTTTATTTTCTTTGCTTGAACGTTTTTCATATGCAACTGGCCAAAGAGCGTCTCCGTACCCTGTTCGGAATATATTTGCCTAACTTAGAACTCAAAATAAACCCTCAACGCCACATAGCAAGGAATAGAGGGACAGGTTGAACTGTGTCGCGATTATTTTCGCTCCTCCTCGTGGTTATAGGTTAGATGAAAAAAATACTGTTTAGTAACTCCCCAAAAGCCTAAAGCAAAGTAAAAAATAAACATTAGACTTCCAGGAAGCGTACAGTTGAAAAAAACCTGCATTATCGATGTCACGGTTTTTAGCGGTTTTTCGCGTTTTTTCGCGGTTAGACGTTAAAGTTTTTAAAACCTTTTTTTAGCGAGCACCCAGAAGCCAAGAGGAAGATACGTGCCGAATTTCAAGTTTGTAGGCTTTATAGTAATGGCGATTTCGTGATGAGTGAGTGTATGAATAAGTGAGTGGTATTTCCCTTTTATATATATAGATTAAGCAAGAGTTTATTTATTTTATTTTATAATGCATATTTCATTGAACCTCACTATCAACATAATCAGTTTATTTGCTTACATATAATGTAAACTTTTGTTTGTTTATTTATTCTTAATTGTATTAGTTTTTTGTTGCCATTTATTTTATAAGTAACTAATTCCAATGTTTTAAATAGACGTTTCCATAATACATTTTTTTAAATATACTTAGCTTTTATACAGTTACTTGACTTTTGGAAAAATTCGGAAAATAAAAAGATTTTATGTCAGGATTTTACATAAAAATTAAATATTAAGGATTACATAAATAAAAAAGTACACTTTCATACAAAGTATAATTTGCTTAAGATTCTTAGGACAACATCTTTAAATTAAAGAGCAAAGGAGTAACAAATTGGATTTTTAAAAATATCTTCAGAAAGACTCATTTTCACAATTTTTATTAAGAATACAAATTTAGAAGTAAAGTGATTTCTAATGCCATCGGATTTATTACCTTTAATTTGAATAACAATTAATCAAGGTAGAATATTTGAAATCATCGCTTTTCCATATTTTTCAATCCTTATACTGCACGTTGGTTTACTCAAAAACTTTGAGACGCAAATAATGTGTAAAGTGATATATAAAATTATACGGTAAAAATCCTGAATTTTTAATTTTTCCCGAAGAAAATGGGGGGGGGTTCCAACCTTCAAGCAAATCTTACCCCCCCCCGTCCTAGTCACGTCATTGAGTGTACTTGTACAACGGGAACATTCTTAGAACCAACCTTTGAAAGCAATGACCATGATCTGGCATGTGATTGTTTCAAGCGCGACATTTATTATCATGAATCTCTTGATAACACTATCCGAGATCACAAACGTTATATTACAAAATATAATGTAAAAATATATTTAACGCTTTCTTATAAGTGCGATTAACAACGGTAACTAATAAGAACGATGTTTAAGGAAAACATCATTAAATAATTATTCGTCAAATGTTCACTGCTAAAGCAAAAATGATAAATGTCATATTACTCTACTACTAGGAATATTATACGTTCCGTCGCTTGAAATATGCCTATTACGTAGGCTACTTGCCCTAATCTACCCTGTCGCTTTAGAAGTGACTGTATTAACCTTAACCTAGACCTTCCGTGATCTGAACAACTGACGAGGCCACACGCTATTTCTGTGTATGACACAACTAACTGTATGAGTGAAATAGTCCCATCACCCGTTAGTGAGGACAGTTGTTAAATATGGACTAAGTAATAAGAACTCTGTGTTTATATAGTGATCAAGGAAAGAAGGTCTCTAAGTTAAGAACTTTATAATTTTTACTATATCTGAGATTAAAAATTTCACATTGAAATCCTTGGTACTTGATGTTCAGTTTCATATTTTTTGCGTTTTTCAGTGCAGCGAAATACAAAAAAATCACGTTTTTTCTCTCCTTTCTGACACGAGCATCAGCTTTCTTACGTTACTGCGATTAAACTAAACGTAAGAAAATAAGAAAACAGTGTAATGTGTAAATACGTTCTACAATATATGTGAAACTTTTTCGTTTATGTAATACATTAAAAATTCATAACATTATAGGCCTATCCCTATATATCATGCTGTCGAGTTATCTGAACATGTTACCGGTCTAAATTTTATTTTGTTTAAAAAATGTCCAGAGCGTTTATTTCGTTTTAAGTCCAAGACCGTTTATATAATATTTGATCCTACATTAGGATTATTGATGCATAATGCTAGTACAAAAGAGTTAAATTTGTAATCTTATCTGCACATATAAAACAATGGAGTACAAGATATTTAAAGAAGAACATATACATTATCTGTATAAGATATTTGGTCCTATAGTAAGTGCAAAATTACGTGCTAAACAGAATGCGTTCTTGTACGCATTTTCGTAATTTATAATAGTAATAATTTAAATTTAATAATTTATGGATGGAGTGCGAAAGCAAACAGTAGTTAAAGAAAGAGTTAAAGTTTCTCCATATTTGTAATGATAAAGTTAAGTTTCTATTTAGCTCAAAAAATTAATTTACAGAAAAATAAGAAAAAAGCTTTTAAAAATTAGTGTTGGTGTTTATAAATTTTAATTTTGTATACACTAGAAAGCAAAGTAATAGTATTATCATAGTGGTAGTAGACGGATGGAGATTCTAGAAGAAAACAACTTTTCCCACCAGTAGGCCTAATTCATTACCGCATTCAATGCCTCTCAAGATTTTTCTACTTTTTACTAGATACATCTATCTTAAACACGTTAAGTAAAATATTTCTGTTTAAAAGTAAACCTACTTATTAATTTAAAATGACAAAAAAATGTTGTTATAGGTATTTAAAATCATTTCAGTGTTTTCTTCTCGTGTGAACATTCAACTCTAAATTTTTATATCATTAACAACTAATGGTGTTTTAATTATTACAGTACTGAACAACATAATCTACACACAGTGCATACCGCGGGCGCTAAAGCTCGTGAGACGTACTTCTACTTGTTAAACAATAATAAACCAATAAATTATGGCGACTATAATATCCTGCTTTAAATGTCTGTGTTTTTTAGATCCGATTTGACAACAGAAATTTGATCCCAATAGGGAACCGACTGTACAATCAGGTTCTGTCGTGCCTGTACAGTTGTTCTGAATAAGAATTTAAATATTAATTTGCAAATTAGGTGAGCATGTGTTCTGCTTTTACCATATTAATGGACAGACATATTAATAACATTTTTTTAAATTAAGGGGCATAACTACTTGTTAAAGTCTAACCGGCACGATAATAGCAGCCGTCTATAAGAAAGTTCGTAACTCATTACAAATTACAAACAGAATAATACAACTTAGGCATTAACCGAAGAACATAATTCCAATTATCCTGGTGACTTCAAAAGTTTGTTTTACGTCTACATTATTTGTGATAAAAAGTCGATACTTGCTCTCTCTCTCTCTTTCTCAGTCATCTGTCGTCTGGCTGATAGTTAGTTTTATGCGGTCTTCCATGTCTTCTAACCAGCAACTGGTTCTGAGTAACTACTTCAGTGTCTGTCGAAATTCAAATGTTGTAATAGGCACAATGTTGTAAATTCAATTTTCTTTAGTCTGCGTTCATTATCCTGACTTCCGAATACCTACAACTTCCCACATCTTTAACAAGCTGTTTCAGATGTTTGCTTTAGAGCAGCGGAAACCGGTGACTTGTGATATATTTCTCTTAACTGGAAGCCAACAAAAATAAGCAAGTAAACATAAAGCCTCATTTATTATTTGTAAGAGTAACCTGTGCCTGTGAAAATGAAATGTTATTTTGTAGCCGAGAATGAGATCAGAACTAACATTATTATAACATTATTACTACATTATACTTATTATTCCTAATACTACTACTGTTGTTATTATTATTATTATTCTGATCATTAGTACTTATTGTTATTTACTGAAATCCTAGATTATTATTTTCCAGTACTTTTTAGCAACTATATACTTTAACGGTAGTAAAGCTTGGACTTCAAACGTATGTAACACAAGAGTCATCTGAACGATAGTGTTATCGGAGGTTGCTATCTTGGAGAGATCGGAAGTGTTACAAATGCCGGGGTGCTACCTTTACTCAGCAAAGACAATCACTTAGTTATGGTAGTAGAAAAAAGGAGAAAACTGGAAAATTTTGGCCATGGCGTTAACGTAGAACGATGCTCTATGTCTAGATTAATCGTGGAGGAAAAATAACCGGTGAGAGAAGTAAAGGGAAAAAAAAGATCTCTTGGCTTTGGAACTTCAGGGACTACTAGTTCCAATTGAGTTCCAATCAATTATTTAGACCTACCTGGTGTAAAATACGGATTGCTATGTAGTTTTTCTAACTCCGATTGGGTACCTTATGCCTTGAGATCGGGTCCATCAGTAGCAGGTGGTTCTGAGTAACTATTCCAGTGTCTGTCAAAATTCAGAGAGTGTAATAGGTGCAAATAAATTCAATTTTCTAGTCTACGTACCTTATTACAGGAGACAAGACGACCTAGATTAATTTCAGAAATCGATAGAATTAAATTTAACCATACACTGTATCAAAAAATAATCATTTTCAAAGCATACGGTACCAGATTTTGATGTTAACGTTATAAACAGTAACAAAGGAAGATTAATATACGGTTCTGACTGTGGAGACACAAGTAATAACTAATTCACTGCAAGTTTATTGATTCTATTTTAGTATATATTCTAGAAACCAAATATTTTTTAACGTCAAAGCATCAGATTGTTATTACATTGGAATAAATTATTATATATAAGAGAAACTGGTAATACAATTTTTATTAACACTTCCGTAAAACGGTCACACTCATCCTACAGTAGTTCGACTATATATACAGATATTCAGTACGCAGTGTACACAACAGGAATAATAATTACTAAACTGTTAATTAACAATACTCCAATGCAATTACACAATTATAACACTTCCATTAATTTCGCAATCATATCTCTATAAAACTAATCGTAAAGCTGACTGACTGAACTGCAACAGCGCGGCATGTATAAGGACGCCAGCGAAGTTAACAACGTCGTAATAAGCCGAATAATCTCTAGTTGTTGTTTACTCAACTTTTTGAAGAATCCTTATGATCAGAATTGGTACCCTAGATAATCTGGAATTAGTATGGTACTTTTAACCTAGAGTTCTTTTTCTTAAAAAAAAAAACACCTGTAGCACAGCAAATATATAAATGGTGAAAGGATGTTTGAGGAACTGAGGCCACACCAGCTTGCTCTGAAGCCTTAGGCCAAATTACTATCGTATTTTTGTCTACATGGCAAACGTAATGACACTTGTGAATTAGTCAAATTAACTTTCTCCATTCATTCATTAATGGAGATAAACACTAAACATTGCCCCATTATCCCCATTATTGCCTTACGAAATGCTCCATTTTTATAAGGTAAGTCAATGATGTACATCTACTTTGCACATCAACTGCTCCATGAGACACTACGAAATAAAGCGAAATCGTAAAATTCTAGCTGTTTGACTCTTTTCTCTGGCGCCAACGTAGCCTGAAATAATCTGTCAAGAACCTGACAGTGTGCGCTGTCAAGAAACTAACAGTGTGTGCTGTCAAAAAATGATGGTAGTTTGTTTGTTTCTGACTTAATAACTTAGTTACAATACCAATAATGTTGGCAAAATGAGTCTCAGGAATTCATAATCAAAACAAATACAAACAATGAAAAACAAACAGTCGCAGCAATCCATTAAACTTGTAGATTTCTGACAAAGAGAAACAAAACGACGAAAAATTCTATTGTTTTAAAGACGCTGAACGATTTGAATGTGCTATATAAATTACCGTTATTAATCTCAGTTTTACATATTGTATTGACGTCTGTAGGCATTTTCCTGTTTTAGATTTAATAGCTTCTATTACGAAACAACAAATTCCAAAACATTTCGGTAAGCCTATAACTAAAAAGCAATGCCTGCATTTAGTAGTCATAGAAACAAACATTCTGCCTGCTGCTTAGAGACAGTGAAAGTAGGAGTTTATTTCTGAATTCACGATGAAACTCTGTGTGTGTGTGTGTGTGTGTGTGTCTGTGTGTGAGAGAGAGAGAGAGAGAGAGAGAGAGAGAGAGAGAGAGAGAGAGAGAGAGAGGACTAGCGAGTGTGTCCACGCGCTCTTCAGGATATGTATTTATTTATTTAAATTTCATTTTGATCTTATGATCAGTAATACGTGCTACTTAAGTATACATGTATATTTTGTAGTAAATAATTTACTATATTGTATATTCGTTCTTATTAGGACGAATAATACCGGTACTGTTTAATTTTAGAATTATTATTTTAATTATTTAGAAACTTTCCAGTGGTAAGTTTTCTACTTTCCACGAATGTATCGGAAACCAAAGTCCTACATAGGAAAGTAGCTTTAGAATACTGTGAAAACGATTCCCTCATTTTGCTTACTATAACCGTCTAATCCAATACGTTTTAACGTCTGGTGCTGTCCAGAATTTACAAAGTCATGGCTACCTCCACCAATCGCCAATGTGCTCTGATAAAAGGTAATAAGAGGTAATCAATAAGCCTCTAAGAGGTTGAAAAAAGGTACAGAAATCAGTGGCATTAAACAAAAACAATATGAAAAATTATAGCGTTTTTAACTCCTTGCAAAAATGTAGGGTATTGCTCGAGAAGGTGATTGTTTGCGTGATCAAGGCGTAAGTATTCGGAATAGAGTAATCGACTTCAGTCAGCTGGTCAACAATGAGTTGGGATGTAGGGGGGCAATCGGTAAGTATACAATACAAGAACTCTTATTTTTCTCTGAAAATTTTTATTAAAACGAATTCTGTGAGCAATGTACTTAGACCAAAGTTGAGGTGGCGAATCGACATTGGAGTGCAGCAGGATGCAGAAAGGGCAGAAATCCGCAATTGGAGAATGGCGGCATCAGACAGAGGCCGTTGGCGAGGTCTCTTTCAGCAGACAAGGACCCACCCAGGATTGTAGCGCCTCTGATCAATGTGCGACGTACATTGTAAAGTAAACGGGTTTCTCCCGTGAAAGCCCGAAGTTGCGGTGCCAATTTTGTATATAACGTGTTTTATGTGTTGAAGGCCTCACCTTTAAGCGCCAATTTGTTACTATACGGCTTTAATTATGTTCCCCTCTTTATAACGCCTCACGTTGTAAGCGTCAATTTGTATATAAACGAGATTTATGAGTGTGGAAGGCCTCACGTTTGTGTGCCAATTTGTAAAGGAACGAGATTTCTGTCTTCAATTAAGCCCCAAGTTGTTGGCGTCAATTTGTAAAGAAACGTGTTTTATTCCTGATTTAATTATGTTTAATTATTTGTAATCAAATTTACTATCTCGTTACTGTTAAATCGGTTTACTATTTATTTTTGTAAAAGAGTATAGCTGTTGGTGTTTATTCCTCGTATGTTTGTTAATTATATTTATTTGTTGGTTTGTATAGGTTTCTGATTTCTTTCATCGATTTTTTTTATGATTCGGCGAATAAAATTATTCGCTATCTGCTTCAGAGGTTTGAATAACACGGTTGTAATGTAGAAACAATTCTTTAATGAGTACCTTCGATTACCATCTCGAACATACCGATTGAGGTTATTTCTATTTTCGTAGTTTTCTTCAGAATTACCACACGCTGACGTCTTCTTGGTCTTCGCTCGTTCAGCGTGAAACCTATTAGCTTAATACCTTCGAGGAATAAAACACATGGAATTGTATTTGGTAATGATAATGTTCAATATTTATTTTTTATTCAAGTTAGTTGCAAATTATGCATTCGACATTAACAATAGCATAGATCGATTCTGTCTCAGGGTTCGATTTCTTAAATTTTATTTTAATATTATTATGTCAAGTTCTTTGGACTGCTATGCAAGGTTCATTTACATTAATAGAAAAAAAACAAGGAGTACATTACAAATGCCCGCAAAGCATCATGGGCTTGACGAATTAACAAGGCAATATGGCGTCTATTTGGTCTCCTGTTAATCGTGTGAAAAGTTTACACGCTGTTTTTATTAATAAAATAAATGTCACTAAGTGTTCACTATTTATTACTTATATTTTCTTTGTGCAATGATGTTTTTATCGGTTGCAAATGTTGTTAGATTGTTCTTGGTGTTGATAGTGATAACTCGTAGATTGGATATTACCTTTAGGTTAGTTGAGTGATCGAGATATTTACTGTTTATTATTTAGTTTTATTTTATTCTACCTTCTTGTTAGTTGTTCCGTGCTTAGTTATATCTTCATTTTTAATATTATTTTTTAATCAATTTTGGATATTATTTTCATCACTTCAGTAAATTTTCTTCCTTCTCAGATTAGATTCCTTTATATAAATTTTGTCATTTTGTATGTGCACTGAACTCAACCGAACTCTCTCGTGTCTAACAATAAAGTGTTTTTAATTTCTTCTTATTTCACTGAGTTGACTAGAAATTACTATGATCCTTATTGATCCATTTTGTGAGATTTAGGTATCACATGACACCGGTTATAAAAATACATTACTTTTATATTTTACACCCAAATTATTCCTTAATTATTACATAATCAGACTTAATATAATTTACCTTTTTCTTCTGGTAAAATTATGAGCAATTTGGTACCACTCATGACCTGTATTTGTAACTTAATAACTAGTTTTGGGGATTTTACTTTTAAAAAACAGAACATTTTAGAATGATGAATGGCTGATTGATATGACATTTTGGGAAATTATTAATTGAACTTATTTATGCCTTGCTTTATAGTAATATTAACTCCTTTAGAACTAAACAAAACTCTTAACTAAAAATCATGTTATAATGACTACAACTTCACCTAATGCTAAATAACAACACACTTTTAAACAATTGTCTGTGTGATTAACAAATAACGATATTACATCTGGGTTTACAGTCCATTTTGGATCTGTCTTTATTTGTCTTTGATCTTCATCCTTATTATATTGTCTGTGGGATGGTTATTTATTATTTTCACTGTTTTTCACTTTAACACTGTTGTATTTTTATATTTTACCTTACATCTTATTCTTAATTACATTTATTGAATTAGTTACTATACATTTGTTACATATTTTATTTATTCCAAAGTTGTACTGTACTCTCTGTTTTATTATTATTATTTTTATTTACTGCTCCTAATCTATCTGGGTATTGTCTAACTAGTATAGTTGTTGGTCATAGTCATGTCAGTTATTAGGTTTGGTGTGTTAATTTGGTCTACACCTTCCTTTACTTGATACACATAAATTTTGGTCTACACATAAATTTTACTTGATAGTAATAATACTGCTTGCCAAGATCAACTACAGAAATGATCCTGTGCGGTATGGTCTTCATGGTTTATTATTTGCTTTTAAAAGTACCGATTTTGGTCTTGTTACAACATTTAGGCAACAATTTGGTGTAAACTGAAAGTACTGGCTCATCGTGTAACACAGAGATTACGTGGGTGTGGGGCTGTTCAGGATATTAAAAAGTTAGGGCCTAAGAAAACAGTGGGCACGACTGAAAATGTCAAACGCGTTACTTCGCAGGACCCCATTCTGTATTTTTTTTCCGTATCGGCCGTCTAGGAACCACATGCGAATTTCAATTCTTTACTCTTTGTTCTTTCCTTTTTTTCCAATACTCTCATCTTCTCACTGTGTCTGTTCTTCCTGTCTTCAGTCCACTTTGAACCTGGGTTTTTCTCTCTCCTACCCTGGACACCCTCCATTTCTAACACTTTTGCCCGAAAAACTTCTCCTTCAATTGCTTCTTCTGCGTATAACGTATATATTATTTTTTTCTAAATCCTTTTGGACTTCTTTAATCCAACATGATGTTGACTTCTTCCCCCACAGATATTTGAAGATTTGCTTTGTCAACCTATTGTCGTCCATTCTATATAAATGTCCAAAAAATAATAGTCTTCTTTTTCTCATTGTTTCTGTTATACTTGCCATTCTGTATTTATTAGGCTATAATTTAAATTTAAATTATATTACCCATAGTTGTTTGAAGGGGATTCCGACGTATTTCATATTTAAAATTGTTCACTATCATTTATGCACCGTACTGCTAGACCTATCAAAACATACACTGGTGGAGTGGCAAGTAGTGTAAAGTTATGACAAGGGTCGCAAGATGTGGTGGCCAATCACCAGGCCCGCGACAGTTCCGTGTGCTAACCCCCTATTGAACACGGAACATTAGACGTTTAAGATCTTTTTATTAAAGCGGCATTCGCTTGGATCCACGGTGGAGTATCATCACTTCCTTCCCTCAGATCTCGTGAAAAAGCAAACAAATTACAACTAATAATGGGATCACAACCCCGACAAAACCGTTACACCATCATTATCTCGTGAACCAAGAAACAGAAATCCGGTGAGCTGAGTTCACAGTTCTGTGCTACCACTTTTAGACAAGACAAAACGATCTACATTTTTAAATATTATTTTGAAATAAGCAAAATAAGCAATCCTTCTGCGTTCCCTTGCCGGTTGAGACTACCGCACTGTTACAACAGAAACAGCATACCGTCCTCCTCTCTCCTGTCCACAGTTTAAAAACTTCCCGCAAATCACTAAGCACTAACAGGAGGTATTTCCACTTAGTGGATGGACTGTGGGCGCGTACAGCTTTCACCGATCCAACACCACTCAATAACTCAACAGGTGTTTACCAGTGTAACACATTCACAGATATTTGTCCAGGGAAAACATCCCTGAGTTTCGATAGATGTTAACTCTGGTAACCTGTATAACTAGTGCATTATTTCTGTCTATTGTATCATCTCCGATACTTCACCTTGCTACCAACATGATGCTCTATGAGCGTGGTAGTTTTCTTTCAGGGGACAGGGACCACCGGCAGCATCGACGGCATCGGTCGTCGTCCCTTTCTCTTAAATCCCAATCACATACTTTACTTAATGAGACGAAACGTGGACAGGAAACATAATCTTGACGAATGAGACGTGGTCTTCTACTGGCCGTAGGGTAATGTAGTTAAGGTTAACATAGATTGAGAGTTCGCCGAGGTCTAATTAAAGAATTACCTCCGTCAGATTTTTATTAACCGAGTTGCCTGCAAAGGAATAGTTGCAGAATTTACGTAACGGGATTTTTGAGGTGACTTTCAGAGGAAGAAAATCAAGGACGAATTTATGCGATTGTGACGGATTATAGTAGGTGTCACGTGATTGAAAAGTAGGTGTCATTTGATTAGTTTCAGTACATAAACTAAGCAGTAAAGTGTAATAAAACAACACGGAAAAGACATAGATCTACCTGCTAAGAAACATTCAATGTCAGTTCCAGAGAGAATTTGTGGAGAGAGGAGGTACTAAGATGATAATAAAAATGATTAAAAAACTAAATATCTTCTTTAAAAAATTTGAAACCTACTTTTTTTAGTTTGTTACTATTATTAAGCGTCGTTTTCGATTATTTTGAAATTAAAAGTAAGGTTACACGAAAGAAATATTAAAATTATTTTCTTTCAGTAGGCTAATGTTGTGGAGTATTCTCTTACAGTATTTACTTTTTAATATTTGAAGGGATTTCCTTGTGTATCTGCTCTTGGAAACTTACCAAACTCTACTCTAAATTCGTGTTGTTACATTAGTCGCTACACCCGACAATCGCTTGGTACAACTGCGAAGTGACAAAATTTAACCGGCGGGGAAGTTGGACTTGGCTTGGAACTTTCAAGTCAACTTTATCGAAGGAACAAAACCACTTGCTCCTCTAAGATCAAATCAGACGACGACAAGCGCAACCTACAATCTCAACAAATACAGAATTTAAACAAAACACTAAGTGTCACAAATGTTTAATTATCACGACAAGAAGACTACTGAGGGAAGAAATTCTTTATAATCACCAATTCTTCAAATCGGGGCACTGGGGCATTAAATGAATCCGAGTCCCACAGCCATTTATTAGTCATCCTTTACCGTTTTCTTCTTTCCCCATGTCTTCTTTTCAGAATCAGAAATTAATAAACAAACGCATAGAACAAAGCCACATCTTACAGTAAAAACAACTTACCCGCTGACATGTAGATTAAGAGCAAGAAGATTCAAACATAGTCTGTTATTTTACTTATTACTCATTTTCCTCATTTACACAAACATAGTCCGTTAAAGTCATCTTGGAAATTAAGACATCGACCTATTTGGTTGTAATAGAAAACGCTTCAGTCATACTAGTGCAAAAATTGATTTAATATAACTTTAATTTTATTTTTTAATTAAAATTATTAAAGTTAAAGTTTAGAGAAAATTAAACGATAATAATTTACAAAAAAAAATAGAACTTTATATAAGATTTTAATTAAAGGGGAAAAGCACTGCTGTTTGAAATAATTATTAAAACATACTACGCTAGAGAATTTTTTACACTTATTGATTACATATTTTATTATTCTGATGGAACGCAAATATTAGAAGTTAATTTTAGGTGAAATGTTTTATTTTACATTTGTATTAGCAAAGAGCGGAATCAGAAGAAGAAGCAAGAAAGCAAGTAGAAGATCTCAAAGAGATAGCGGAGAAAACTGGCCTCCAAACCTTCTTTGCTAAAACGTAAATTATGACCACGCTATTTAAATTCCCGAAAACCTGCCTGGACACTACGTATGGAGAAATAAAATATACTAACAATTTTAAATATCTTGGGGAAAACATATCCTGAAACGCCTCAGACAAGGAATCCTTTAAGATAAGGAATCTCAAATTACCGAACGCCTGTACTCTAACCCGGGAACTGTACGGAAAGAAAAACCTTTCCATAAGTGCGAAAGTCTGCCATTATAGTACTGTGATCAGGCCGGTGATCATGTATGGAGTGGAAACAATGTTCTTTCAAAATTTGGAACCTCTTCTTAAAATGGAACGAAGAATTCTTCGGAAAATTTATGGCCCCAAGAAAACTGAAGATGGGTACAGGCATAGAGCCAAAGAAGAGCTGTACAGGGATCTTTCAGATCTAGAAACGGCTTTCCAAAGGAAAAGACTGAGATTCCTTGGACATATGGTTCGGATGGGTCGGTCCAGATTAAATAAACAAATTTTCCAATATACGAGGGTAAGTCAAAAAGTAAAGGCAAATTTTTAAAAAGGAACTTTTTATTGTGAAAACAAGATGACAAGTAACATCGTTTCTCTACATAATCTCCCTCAACTTCTATGCACTTGGTCCATCTCTTGACAAGCTTTGTAATTCCGTCCTGGAAGAAGATTTGTGGCATCGTGCACAGCCATTCGCGCACCGCCTCCACAACCTCGTCATCCGACGAAAACTTGGATTCACGCAGGTGCTCCTTCATCGGACCAAAAAGGTGAAAATCACTTGGAGCTAGGTCAGGACTGTACGCCGGATGCTCCAGCAGCTCAAAACCAAGATCTTGAATGCACTGGATCGTTTTCCCCGCAGTATGAGGACGGGCATTGTCCTGAAGCAAAAGCACACCTTTTGAAAGTTTTCCTCGCCTCTTTGTTTTGATTTTGGGTTTCAGATCTCGCAGTACCTCACAGTAGCTGTCACTATTCACTGTTTGACCTTTAGGAGTGTAATGAATTAGAAGTTTGCCTTTCATATCCCAAAACACTGTCATCATCAACTTTCCTGCAGAAACTTGTCTTTTGAACTTTTTTGCTGTAGGCGAGGATGGATGTTTCCACACCATACTCTGCCGCTTACTCTGTGGTTCGAAGTGATGGACCCACATCTCATCAACGGTTACTATGCGACTGAGAAACTCTTCTCCTTCTTCTTCTAAATGCCTTAAATGTGATTTCGAAATTTCCAAACGTTTCTGTTTGTGCTGGTCTGTCAGTTGATGTGGTACCCAACGAGCACACACTTTGCGATAATTTAGTGATTCGTGGACGATTGCAACTGCTGAACCGTGGCTAATGTTCAACGCATGCGCAATATCATCAATTTTGACACGACGATCATCATGAATCATTCGCTCAACTGTCTCGATGTTCTTGTCCGTCTTCGAAGTGGGTGGCCTACCTGAACGCTCTTCATCGCAGATAGATACACGACCATTTTTAAACCGATTTATCCACTCATAAATTTTGCGTTCACTAAGACAGCTCTCACCGTACTGCTGCTGCATTCTGCGAATAATCTACGCAGGTTTAGTCCATTCAGAGTGCAGAAAATACCACTCCCCTCATTTCTTCCTTGGTGCACATGGACAACGGGGCACTCATAATAAAATGCCCTAAAATCACTACGAATGGAGCTGAGCACTGAAACAACACAGCTAAAGAACAAAAAAACTTTGAGGTTATGATATGTCATTGTTCAGTCAGTGCTGCCGTCCATTGCAGCAGGGAAAATAAAATTTGCCTTTACTTTTTGTTTCTTTTATGAATTTGCTAACTGCTATAATTTTTTATTGTTCGACTAAGCTTTTCGTCATTACTGACATCTTCAGGTCTTAAACAACGTCCATCAACTGTACGTTGTAGGCTTTTATACTTTAGGCCCCTCCCCTTATGTCATCGCCCCTCCTATTGGTTCTAGCTGCTACCGCTCTTCACGGGAACTTTGTCTACCTTTTTCCGTTAGGCATTTTTCTAACGTCCGTCAAATTGTTTTAAGAATCTCCCGTTAATTTCTTCATTCTTGACTTATAATTTTTTTGTAACATTATAACATTGTAACATTACATTTCGTCATTTTTTAGTGTGTTATTCTTATTATTTTAATTTATTTTTGTTTATTGTTTAATATATAATTTTTTACTTTTTGACTTACCCTGTATTTGGCATCTTTGTAGTCTGAACGGATACACCAAACAACTCAAGGAGGAAATACATACAGAAACAAAATTCAAAATCTTGAGGTTCTCTGTGGTAAGGAGAAGACGAGAAAGGGGTGGACAGTGGAAAGGAAGGCGGCGCATAGTGTGGGAATGAGGGCCTTCTGACAGGAGAAGAAGAAAAAATGATATTCGCGTGGTCCACGGCTGGCCTGTTCGCGTAAAAAAAAGAGCGGAATCGAGGAGTGACTAACTCTGCCTATTGAAGTTCGCAGCTGCTCAGAAGGCTTAGTTACTGCGGTGAATTTTTGTCTAGGACTTCTATACCAGTTCCCCTTACGCTGAATATGTTCCAGTAAAAATTCCGTTAAAGAAATAAGGTTCTGAATGAATGAAAATCCCCTTTTGTGGACACTGATATCGCTCGTCGGTGAATTCTCATGAGTCTAAGTCATGTACAACGACTTTACTTGTGTCTGTGCGAGCATGACTGTGTTCCGGATTTGACAGAGCCGTTTTTTGTCTTGATTTCGACAGAGTCAAATCGAAAGTACAAGACATCAGTCGCTGAAAGTTACAAGAGCACGCTCTAGTATGTGTGTGTGTGTGTGTGTGTGTGTGTGTGTGTGTGTGTGTGTGTGTGTGTGTGTGTGTGTGATATAGCGAGGGAGAGACAGATAGACAGACAGACAGAGTGCCTGTAGGCCTACCTACACTATTAGCTTCAAAATGACGACAAAGATGGGTGGTTCAGCAATCACATCCTTGCTAGTGAACACTTCAGGGCGAAAGCAGAAGTGACAAAAAAGAACGATGCGTCCTGAGCAAATGACAGGGAATGACAAAGTGTAAGAATCACCCTAAAATTCAAGACCTCACCATTTATACATCGTAAAAACATTCGTCAGCTGTTGTATAAACAAATATGTAAATAAATAAATGTATATGTACATATACATATTGTAACGGTACATAACCCGGTCCCAATAAAGTAACTAATGAGAATAAAAGTCAGAAATGGGTAGAACTAAAGCTCGCTCAAAATTTAATTATATCACTCCACATAATAAACAATTCGAGTGGTATATAGTGCGAAGTGAGTGATAGTGTACCCATTGAGGTGAAAAACCAAAGTGAAACTAATGTATTACTAAACTGTGCTGTATGTTTTGGATAGGATAAAACTATGGAAGTAGTATGTAATAATACTAATTGATTTTTGTAATTTTATTTATTTACTGTAATTCATATTGTATGAACCACAATTTGTTATACCCAAGTTAATATTATATTATTTCAAATAATTATGTTAGATTGTAAGAAAACCCAGGGTTAATTTTAAAAGACATAAATATTTTAACTACCAAAGATAATATAAAATTAAAATAATCCTAGGAAGGAAAGGACAACAGGAAGTAGTACCGGGTATGAACACTATTCGAGACTAAATAAATAATATATAAATTTATTTAATGATAATAAAATGATAAAATATTTATATACAAGGTCATAAAAAAATTAACCAAAACATATTATGTGAATTAAATTAGTAAATAAACCGGAATGGAAGGGAATTATTTTTCCATAAATAAAAATATAAATTTATAATAATCACAAACTGCCTACATAATAAAAATACTATGTGTTACTAAGAGTGATGGAAAATAACAAGTATTGTTAATAAGAATAAAATTTTGAACTGAACGAGAGTTGTTGAAGAACCGATGCGACAAAAATTATAAAAAAATAACCTTTTTTGGACGTTGGAGGAGGCGAAATTCACGCAAGAATAATAAGCAAAGTGAATACTAACTAATTATACCAGAGGAATCCTAATTAAATGGTGATATACCTTAAAAACCAGTGGATGAAAACATTCTGAGGATCCAATATAGTTCGGCCTACTTCTAGTAGAAAAATAAAAAAATACTCGAAATGAAGAGGAAATAATAACGCAAGACGTACCTCATCACAGAATAAAACTTCAACCCAGTAAGGACAACACGGAGCGAGGTAATATAAACATTTTTCGTAATAAATCCAGAAGAAAACTCGGTTTTTAATAGTGAAATAGAAAAAAAAAATATTAATTGTATCATATGTTTATTTCAAAAGTAAACAAATACATGCTGCTCTCTTACGGCAGTTCCGGAAACTACGTAATATCTGAAAATTAAACCAAATTATTTATTAATTTCTTATATTTGTAAAGCGTAGCATTTAGCCATTTCTGACAATCTCATAACACAAAGAATTCACCCTGAACCCTGGGGAATTAATAAGAATTATGTAATAACTGATGTATTTTATTATAGCGTAATATTGGTTAAATAACAACATATATGTTTTGTTCTTTAGACAGATCTATGTTTACTCGGTAAAGGCGAGAGGATGTTTTCTTTTTAAAAAGATTAATTGTGATACCTATACTTTGGTGGCTGGAGACAAAAGTCAATAATCAATAAAGCAATATTATTGAAAATTAATATTGAATTATAACGTGTTATAATTTATTGTAGTGGGTAGTTAATGAAAATTTCAGCACAACATACAGAAAAAATCGTCACAACAGAGGGGCAATAATGATACTTACTCTCTTTTCTGCATAAGGCTGAACAAATTACCTCCTTGACCCCAAATCACACACTCTCGATTTCTTTTACATTGAGTAAAACAAGATAAACAAAATCCTTTATTTATACCGTTTAAAACGTCAGTTAGTATAATTCAAAAGTGACGCATACTGCGTGAGGCATATAATAACACTTCCATAACACATCACATCAAAAAGCGGTACGATACAGATTTGGCGTACAACTGTGGGGCAGAATTAACGAAGCTGGTAATTGCAATACACTCGTAAGTGGTGAACGCCTCGTGATAAAGTAGTACGTTACAGAATTGACGCTTACAACGTGGTGCAGGATTTAACTCTACTACACCTCACACATTAAGCGGTACGTTACAATATACATACATATACAGTTATTTACAAGTATAAGTTATTTACTTATTTGGTATAATTCCTTCTCTTGGAGGAGGAATTAACTATTAGTATAATTTATGTCTTCATTACTTCAGACACGTTTCGAGAATCAGGTAAGGCATACAGTTTAATGCCCAAAACATACCTCCGATAAAGCGAATACGTCTTTATTTATTCAAATGGTGGACGAAACGTGCTAAATTCAAGACACGTTGATAACAGAAGCCTTCAAGTGCTCCTGGACTTGGGTAAAAATATTCTTTTGGCGAGTTCAGTTTATACATTAATTTTTTAATGCAAGAAAAGGAGAATGTATTTTTTAAAAAACGCATTTATCTGGTCGCGTATTACGTATCATACGCTTACGCTCAACTCTGTTATCTATAAAGAATGAATTATGCTTTATTAATTCTATGCACAGACGATGACAGTGTTCTAAGATCCGTACATTCACTACACAAATTATATTAAATTCTTATTTTCTAACCTAACTAATTTAAATTAAATTAAACTTTCTACTGCTTTTTCAATTACATTAAATTAAGTAGTGTTGGTTAGTTTTCAATTTCCTGCCGAGACGTTGTATCTCCAGTCGATACCAGTGTAGATCGCAGAGACCGGTTTCAATATAATGGGAAATTGTCAAGGCGTTTTCGCACGACGCCTCTATTCATAAAAACGTCTATAAAGAAATTTTATCATGATTGACGCAGACCGTACGCGTCACACGCGTCTGTATAAAGGTGTGTCTGCAGCATCAGACTTGTGTACAGGCTGTTTTTATGAGAAAAATATCGGTAAAAGCATTTCAAAAAACGTAATATCCGGTTACGCTCAGCCATGTCTACTGTATTATTTCAAAGTTAAAATTTGAATTAAAACAATTTTTTTATTTGTGCCAACTCAATTTGCTGAGCTACGAGGGTAGGATGAAAATTTCCGGCCTGAATAGGAAAACAACACTTTTCTGGATTAATTTGCATTTATTTTTCAACATAGTCTCTATTTAGCTTATACACTTTTCCAACGATGTTCTAAAGCGGTTATGCCACATTGATGAGCCAATTTGTCGAGAATTTACAGCATCGCTGACTTGAGTGTTGTCAGTAAATCTTTCCCACCAAGTCATTTTTAAGGTTAGGAAAGAGGTAGAAGTCGACTCGGGTCTAAGTAGAGCAAGTCTGGTGGATGAGGAAGTATTTCGGACTTCAATTCTTTGATTTTAGCCATCGCAACAATCAATTGGTTGAAACCTGCTTTCGACAATTTTTTGGTCAAGTGTTAGCAAACGCGGCACTCATCTAGCGTACAGCTTTGTCATACACAGATGTTCGTGTAGGATATTGAGCAAAGGTTCCGTTGACATACCAGCAGTCTCAGTTATCTCGTTCACTTTCATTCTACGGTTTACCAAAACGATTTTATGGATTTTTTTTCTATTTTAGCTGGTACAGTCACTTCAATTAGACATCCAGCACGTGGGTCGCCAGTTGTGCTTGTCCAATCGATTTAAATACAGCAACCCAGCGCTCAACCGTTGTATTCGATGGATAAGAGTCACTCAATTTTGAATTTAACTCTTTTTTATATACGTCGCAGTTAAATCTATGGAAACAAAATTTAATCACAGCACGAATTTCTAGTCTATGCAATGATGATCGAGGCGCTTACAGCGGTGGACTGTGACACTAATAATAAACAACTCATTGTCTTGAAATCATCGAAAGTAGACCTACAAAGGATGAGATCATACAACATAGTGAAAATAATGAGCATAGTAGCGCTATGTCGGTGTCAGGCCCGGAACTTTTCACCGTATCCTCGTAATGTGTAGATATATCAAGTTATAAAGTATATATTTAAACGCTTTATTTATTGACTGCGTAAATGTTTAAATACAGTTGGTAGTGCTAGGCCAACTCGTTTTTCAACATGCAAATAACGTTGTTACACGGGTTCTGTGTAGTGAAAGACTCCATCTTCTGTGTGGTGAAATTAAATGACGACCACGGACGCTAAACAAGTAACCGGTTACATCAGTCGCTTTTGTTTAAAATCACGTTTGATTCTACACTGTTCTCCCGAATACAGACTCATCGAAAAAGACTGCCGATATTTCAAAAAAGTTCCATATAAAAATAGTTCCGTAAGTAACGAACAGAATGAAATTGAAAACGAATCAATGTGTTCAGAAACATTTACATCTTTTACATATCGTAATAAATGTCTGTATGTGATCCATTCGTGACTATGGATCACATCAAAAAGGTATCGGTAATCAAAATGGTATATAGTCATCAAAAAGGTATCGGTAATCAATTTCCCGCCAAGTTCGCTCACTCAATCATGTCAGCGGTCACCATCGTAATTGTAGCTGCGAGCCGTTCCGTAGGTTCACCAAATGAAAATCACCAATCATTTCATCGTAAACAACGATTCTGATGTAGCCCAGAACAAAAATCTAATAAGGTAATGTTCGAGCTTCTACGTGCCTATCTCTTGGCCTCTGGAGCCTATATATATTTTATTCCAATAATTTTTGAAGGGGATGCGGATAACTGAAGAACAATGTTTACAGTAAAAATATTCGTAATTTGGTATTGAGAGCGGATAACTGCTGCAATTGTAACGGTAAACTCAGGTATGCTTGAGCGAATCTGACAGGATACCGATTACCGTTTCGACATCTGTAGAGCCACAAATGGAATGGAACATCTATAGAAATGTATAAAAATGATTCGAAAATTGCAATAATATCTTGAAATTATTTTTAAAAATAACACACTACAAATCCCAGCTTACAGGTTAGTTATAATAAATAATTAAGCTACTGTATTATAAATTAATTCTTAAAAACTTGTTTCACAATTTGAATTCAATTTTGAGTCTGAACAGCACGGTATTGCAAACTGTAGTTTTTTATAAACATTATTAAATTAATTATTTAATGTTATTGAAATTATTTTTTTGTTTTTAAATTATTCTATAGTAGGCTATTAATTAACCTATCAGTATTTTATTAAATGAATAAACTGTTGTTATTAATGAATCGTTATTATTGATAAATAAATAAATGTTATGCAGTACATTACCAGAAGAAGATATTTCTTACATTTTTTGTTGTGTTTCTTCCAAAATAAAATTTTATTTTTTTAACTTTAATTTGTTTTTTATTGACTCTACTTACATAAAATTCTTTACTTACATAAATTAAATTCTTTATAAAGTGTATTTGAAATTTATGTTTATTTATTTGGAATTTAAACAAATAAATTTACGTCAAAACTGAAAAAGGGGGATTTCAACAATGTCAACACAAATTTATTGAGATTTACGAAACGTTTCTGAAAATACTACCCAAGATACAGTTCTGGGGTCTTCTTTTTTCACTTTTTAGGCCAAAAAACCATATGAAACCACGAAGTTTATTCTTTAACTTAAGTTTCAAGAATTTCAGTAACGCCTATTTGTAGCCTTGTTGTAGAAATCAAGGTGAAATTTTTCTCAACCCATAAATCGAAAACGACGCGTTTCGGCGCTATGTTTATATGAAATTTTTTCTTTGTTTCAATCTGTAGAATTATTTCCTGAAGCATGTCCCATTCCTCATGGGGCACTCTGGTTAGTTACAAAACAACTGCCAACTGACTGAAGATCTGCTCATCTTATGTTTAATAGATTGCAGCCAATCTTATCTGTCACAAACTAAAGACTTCGGCACCATAAAGAGTTCGTGTAGATGTCACGTGGAAGCATCGATGATTTTTTTCAAAAGTGTTATTTCAACTTGTTACGCATCACATTATTTGATGTGTATGAATTCCATGACGCAGTCAACAATATGTATGACGTTACTAGTTTTTTTATTAAGTTTTCTACGACAAGACGCCGGGCAATATTGTATTTTAAAATGTTTAAGTTTACGTCGGAAAACAGCAACATAGAAAAATAACCGCTACAAATTGTAATTGACAGCAATTTGGAACCACAAGTAGGTAACACAAGCACTACCTTACCGTAATCTGTAATTTCTGTAGCACTTAACGTGCGACGGGATAGTAATGTTTGTGTCATACCGACTCTTGCTATTCTGCAGCGAAATATCGCAAATAGCACATACACATTTACTGTAACTGTATTGCGCCAGTAAAAATAAAGTGTCGTCTAGCTGTAACACTTTACCCATGAGAAGACAAGATTCTTAATTACCTATACACATGTTTCCTTAAAACTCCCTTCCCGATGGCTGCATTGTTCTAATAAATCCACCATCTTTACCAAATCACATTACTATCTTGAAAATACAACATCGTTTTCTTAAATACTCCAAATAATGTATACAATGTACTATAAGATACAATCATATTCAGTATTTGTACTAAAATATACTAATACTAGAAGCAACATTTATGCATATAGAGTATAAAAGGTAAAACGTATCATCAAACATCAAATGTAAAAAATTAAAGCTACACGTTTTATGCCCTTGCCAGTGTTTCAGATTCGTTGTAGGTCATCCAGGATATATTATTTTAGCCATATAGTAAAGTAGATGGACTGTGTCGTTGGTACAACGCTTAGACAGCTTTTAACTTTCTACTGTTTTTAGATAGCTATTCAGCTAGGTACTGTTGGAACTAGGCGAGTATAGAATCCAGCTGAAAGTTGTGAAACGATCCGTCCTGAGATAAATTCGAACCAACGATGCCCTGTTTTCGAAGCGGCAGCGCTGACTTGTAAGCCACCCAGACTCCGCAGTTCGTATACCATATATATATATATATATGTGTGTGTGTGTGTGTGTGTGTGTGATAATTTTTAGAAAGCAAGTGTACATCATGCAAACAGATAATAACGAGTTACGAAATGTTCAACAAACGTCGAAATCCAGAGAATGTCCAATAGCAGGTTGTACTGCCGTCTCGGGAAAATATATAGGCTATACTTTTTTTTCTATTTGTATCTGCCACATGAGGACCACATGCCAATTTCAATTCTTTATTGTTTTTCGTGGTTTACTTCACTAGGTTCTTCCGCCCTCTCTGCCGTTGGGAACTGAGATGCCGCACCCGCCTTTGAAACCGTTGAACAGGTTTCATGTGTAACCCTAGGCAGGGTCCCTTACTGGGTGGTATCATCAGGAGCCAGATGAACCCAGGTTTTTGAAGAGGTCTGCTCCTCTAAGACTCTTCCGCACATCCTGCTGTTGGATCATTGAGATCTCTACCACCATTCCGTCCGTTGGTCTTCACAGAGGTCCGTTAGCATCGTGACTACAGAAGGTCCCAGGGGACACGACGGGGACGTGGACTTGACTTACCCCCCATTTATACTTTTATTTATTGTGTTTATTTATTTATTTTGTTATTTATTATTTTGTTATTTTTATTATTTATTTTGGTTTTTATTTTGTTATTTACTTAGTTCTTGTTTATTTATTTTGATTGTGTATTTGTTGGTTTATCTATTTTATTATATACCTTTATTTACTTTTATATTAATTATTCACTTAAATATATATTATTGCGTTTTTATATGTTGTATATTTATATATTTAATTATATTTATTTTCATATATTACACACATTTGAATTCCTGTGTTTGGAAATCAAACAGAAATCACTTAATTTTTATACTTTTTAGGGTTTTAGGGGGTTGATTATATGCTGTACATTTACATGTATTATTGTTTACTTATTATGTTTAGTTATTATATAACAACTTACGAAGTAGCTTCAGAATTAAAAGACCGAAATTTTAGTAAATTAAAAACTGATGGTTCAAGACAGAAAAATTATTGTACTCGTATGTACGTATAAAAACTTGATTAGTTTCGTTCTTGTTAGTGGCAGTAAAATGTGATAATAATACTTTATTGTTACATTAGTCTAGACGAATATTGTCGACTACGTTCGCATTTGATGTTTGTAATCGATGTTACGTTATTCAGCAGTAAAACGTCTTCCGGCTGAATATAATATACTCTCAGAAACCACGTTATGTGTGTAACGGTTCATAACGAGCATTGACCTGCTGGTACATGGGAGGATATAAAATGCATCCCTAGAACAGAGAAAAATATAAATTTTCTTTATGTTCTTACGATATGTTCGTGCTACTACGTGACAGCGTAATATGTTCGTGCTGGCACGTGTTTCCCCTTTGTTTGGAAAACGTCGTATTACATTACGCTAATGTGTAGCTCATCTTTTAGCTAAATAAATGTGACGCAATCGCCAACAATCAAATAACTGTGGAGTTTTCCGTTACCGTTTGGTTCGAACGTTGAAATCTGGTCTGTTAAATTTGAAGAAGGTTGTTCTTCTATGTTGTGAGCAAAGTTAATTTATTCGGCAAATTCAAAGAAAATATATATTCTGCAGGAATCGTTTACATTTAATAAGAGCGTTAAGCAAGTTTATCGGCCACCCTCTTTATTATAGCTCTACACTATGACATTACAAGCGTAGATCAGTGAGGAACGATATTAAATAAGACAAGCCAAATATGTGCTAACGCTGATGATGTGATAATAGCTAGACCAAAACAACGGCTCGAATGGGACTGAATGTAAATATCAGCAAAACTAAATTCATTCTAATTTCTCCATCAGAAATTAGAAGAAACCTGTATAACTTATGCATAGAGGGTAATTCAGTTGAGATACCTGGGTAAAATGATAGATAACGAAGGATGCACAAACACGAGAATACATGACAGAATACAAATAGGAAATAGCCCACACTCTGCAAACAGTAGACTATTCTGAAGTAAACTCGTTAGTCACAGCATAAAAATGAAAATTTCTTCTTCTTCTTCTTCTTCTTCTTCTTCTTCTTCTTCTTCTTCTTCTTCTTCTTCTTCTTCTTCTTCTTCTTCTTCTTCTTGTCCTCTTCAAGGATTAGGTTATATAAACCTGTTCCGTCACCCACCTCATCCTCGGACGACCCACGTCTCTCCTACCAATGGCTTTATAGTTCAGTGTCGTTTTCGGCAATCGATCCTCTGTCATACTTTGCAGATGATCCCATGCTGAAATAATGCACATGCACATGTAAGCTGAAATAATTTCATTTATGTTCTTTACTTCGAGTTCAACTCTGATATCCTCATTCCTTATTCTATCTTGCAGTATATAATTTAAAGTACTTCGAAGAATCTGCATTTCAGCTCTCTGAATCTTGCCGCATTCCTTTTTTGCCGCTGTCGCTGATGATGTCGCAACCAACAGCGGAAATGTCACATCCTCTCTATGCTCTTATTATCTAATGTTATTTTAGTTCGCAGTAGGTATATACTCACAAAGCCATAGTTTATTCTTCTGCTGTGACATTTTTGCGTTGCATTGTGAACATACCTGTTGCAACTGACAAACTAGTCTCTGAAGTTTTGTGCCGAGTCTAAAATAGATCGGCGCGTGTTCGGTATTTAACGCCAAAGCAGACGAAAAATGCCGTACTGTGTTTAACAGATACACGCAAACTATACTGTAATAAGGTATTTAAGTGTGCCCGGTTAGTGCTGCACTCTAGTGCAGGACACTGATTACGGGCAAACTATAGCCGGAACTGCGTTTCTAAAAATTGTCTCTGGCTGGCCGACTAAGCGTTCGCTTCGTTTACATTTTCCTCCGACAGAAAGGAGTTTTTAGTTTACCATCTTCTTCATCTATGGCAGGCTAAACTACTACAGATCTGCGGGTCCTCCGCTGAAGACGGGTAACAGCTCCAACCTGAACCAATAACATCCAGACTCTCTCACTCAACTTCATCTGCCGGAGGAGAATAGCGATTACGAACCACCAACACCCTATCATGTAGACCAGGAGATCACCACTTCACACCCATGGGAAAAATAAGGTGACATCAATCCATATTGTATTTTTTTTACACAGTGTGATGTAACCCACTAGAACCAGTGGACATAGAGTCACTCTACAACAATGACTTTAAGTTTTAAACATTTTAATTGGGTCCCCGGTTAACGGGACAGAATAGTGCGTGGACTTTGGGGGGGGGGGGAATCTTTTGTACATTTGTAAATCTGTTGTATAAATTGTGAGCCCAGGGGTTGACATGTATCTGTGGCTGCTCACCATTCAGACGTGTAAATTTCCTTCTTATTTTCAGTATAAGGGTTTTATTAGTGTTACTAATTCATTCAATCAACATGTAATCTCACTGGTTCAATTTAGTTTTCATTTTATATTTTAATTTCTCATTTTTAAATTCAGTTTGGATTATATAGGGATAGAAGTTTCTTTGGTAGTTAAGTCGGGTCACCAGTTTAATCCTGTATAGGTGCATTTTCATGCAGATTTAAACATGCTGTTGGGACAGGTTGAGTTATGCACTATCTTGCCTAGGAACATGTCGGCCTTTGGGCCAAATTACTTTTAAAAGGTTATAAGGTTTATGACACGTTACTATTTTCAAGACTTAACAAAATTTATCAATATTTAAATTCTTTTAATTAATTATGATCACTGGGGGGTTCACTGTATTCTAATTATAATTACTCCAAGTCTAAGTGCTCAATGTGGCAGCACTTTCTAATAGTATCAGGCACTTTGCCAACTCTTGAATTTATTATGTCCTGGGCCCACTGGTGTTGCATACATAATCAGTTATACACATATAATATGTTATACCCATATTAGGAATTAAAACCTAATATGGATATTTATAGATTGTTAATTATGTACCTCATGGCGTGGAAAAGGGTGTGGCAAGAGATAGATGTTATAATTGTCCTGTGTTGTGGAACATGTATATGTATTGTATATTCTTGTGTATTTTGGGGGTTATATATGTATTGTACATTTGTGTGTATTTTTGGGGGGTTAGATATAGGGATAAAAAGAGAATATAAAACATAGGTTTTATATAAATTTTATTTTCACATACCATTTATAAAAAGAGAATATAAAACATAGGTTTTATATAAATTTTATTTTCACATACCATTTATAAAAAGCGAATATAAAAACATAGATTTTATATTTATTAATTTCTAATGACAATTTTAAAAGGGAGAATATGGATTTTATAATTATTAATTTCAAAAGATTTTTTTTAGTAGAAAATATAGATTTTGTATTTATTAATTTCATTTATTATTTTTTTTTAAGCAGAGAATCTAAATGTTATAGTCATTGATTTTGTAAGTAACAGTTTCGAAGGAGATAATGTTTTTAGTTATAATAAAAAGATTTATTGGTCGTTAATTTTGTGAGTTTTAATTGCAAGTCCCGTCTCACTGGATCCAGCGCATTTTTGGCTTCTCTAGGCTTCGGCCTAGTTTTAATTATCTTGTGGCCCCTCTTTAGAAAAAAAAAAAATTAAAAAAAAAAAAAAATTTTTTTTTTACAAGTCAAAGTTAAAGAGGGGTTACAGTTTGAATTGGATGAAAACAGTACAATATTATGTCATAACTTATATGAATTAATGACGTATATTCTTCATTATGAACGACTTTTAAATCTACACAGAACAGTCTTAACTTACGATTCTGATACTACAAATTAAAACTATAAAAACAAAAATCATAGAGGTAGTTGTGCCAAATAACTTTTAGTGTTACCACTTTCCAGTCATCAAAAACACAGAGGCCATAAGAGTTCTTTCTGATATTGATACATGAGAGGTAAGGTCTAATATAGACGAGACATTAAGCTTAACGTAGGGTTCAATTACATGCGTCCATTAGATTTTCTTAAACAATTTGCGTTAAATTATAATAAAAGAACTGCACGGCAATAAGTAGTTTCTTTTTCACCAGAGTTTGGAATCACTACTTGGCGAGCCGCGATTGACTTTATTACTGTTATTTAAATAATATATTTAATGATATTTTATATTGTTTAATGAAAGTGGTACCTGTATGTTTTGATTGATAGATGTTGTATTCATTCATAGTTTTACCTGAAGACACCTTTGATTTGGGCAAAACGTTGTGATTTAATCTGTACATACGATGGCTAATGTCCGGAATCTTACAATTTGTAATAACAAGAAAACTAGGCCTACATACAGCTTACGGGCATAAAAAACGGAATACGTCTGACTTAATTTCATCAAAACGTAAACAACTCTTAAAGTCCATATTATCCACGACATTAACATTTCCCGGTAAACTGTCAAATTCGCCAGACACGTCAAAATGTAGATGACTCCCAAGCGCAATTATAGATGCAAATCCATCAGTTACGGATGAATTTATTAAACTAAAAACTTCTTATTTTTCAAATATTGATTTGACTCGCTCTCTATATGCATATTGTAAGTGTATGAGCAAGGTTTCTTTTACACATACATGCTGTTTACAGAACTGACGAGCATCTTGTAAGAAAAGAAATGTCGGAACACTTCTTAATGCGGCAGCACAAAAATTAATTATACTCTGCCGGCGGCGGAATCAAACCCCACCCGTGGTATACTGATCACCACGCTGATCACAACAATTACACTCGATCACTGAATTTACATGCACTTCACTTCATTCCCATTTAGTTAATGGCAGGTAATTCTCAAGTGAAACAATACTGATAACAGCGAAGAGCAAGACTTGTTCAGAATGAGTAATTAAGTGAAATTTCCAGTAACAGTACTGGTAATAAGAGAACATAATATTAATTATGTCACTGAATTAATACTTTGGTTATTGAATAATTTGAAATCCGAACAATATTAGTAGGGAAACTTGAAGAAGAACATCGCTTTCGAACTGCTGGGCGCTTGCACCGTCTTGTGTTGCCAGCTCAGACATCGGCAATGTTTTACTGCGTACGGTCATTGACCTCTTAGTAGTTGTCACTGTACAAACTGGGAGGGGGGGAAATTCATTCGTCCTCCCAATGTGTTGCCGCTGTATAAACCGGCAAAACGCTCAGTTAGCAGCTACGTTCGTTTTCGGAACCGACGTGCAGCAGTTTATATTTGTACAAAATACCTACAAAATAGGTACAAAATACCTATTTGTATTTTGTTCGTTTAGGCATGTGTTTCTTTGTTTGTCTTTATTATTTTTAATTCGATTATTTGTGTCCTGATTTATTTTGTATAATGGAGTCAGATACCGTTGAACCGGGACCCCCTTCTTCTCCCGGCGAATGATAGAAAATACTCTAAAAAACATTTTGGCTCTAAAAAGTATATTTTTGCCCTAAAAAGAACACTTGGCTTCTAGAAAAAATTCGAATTAATTTTTAAGCTAAGTTTTAGGCCTATCACAACCGGCAACAGCTGTTATGTACCCACGCCACGCCACTGGGTATTTATAATAAATAAAAACAAGTAAAGTGTTTAAAATATGTAAAATTTTAAAAATAAAATTAAAAAGGAAGGAAAAGATTACAATAAAAATTATATAAAATTAATAAAAAAATGTTGTAAAAAAGTTTTGAAAAATCATTAATCAATGAAAATAAACTGTTTTCACAAAATCAGTGTATCTTAACGCTACTGTTAATTCTGTGTGTGGAAAAACTGATAAGTCTGGAAAACGAAGCGTTTACCTTCACCAACGAATCTGCGTCTACACGATTACTGGTATGAAAGTAAACCGTTAATAATACAAGTACAAGCTTTCGTTTTATGATCGGTCAGAGTTAAAAAAGGATTCGAATAAATACTAACATGTTGGCTGAAATAACGGCTTTTTTTCTACTTTTTGTGATTCGTTTACTGTTTACTACTTATGCTTCGTTTTTTTTATATCTTTATCAAGGTGCGTCGCGTTCACAAATTTAATAAATGGTCACGAAGAAAGGTTACATATAAAATTATCTTTTATATTATTTTTTAAAAATTTTGAGAGCTATAAACTAACGAGCGCAATGTGAGAGCTACGAGTAAGGAGCTCTTTCAGAATTCGCGGATAAGCTCTGACCCGAATTCGTTTACGCCGGCCAATATCACACGGCATATGTCTTAATATTAATTTTAAAAAAATAAAATATTAAAAACGGTAGTCAAATTAAGAAAAAACAAAATGCGATCTAGCTCGTAAACTGCCATGGTTTTCGTTAATAATAAGACTGTTCTTGGTTCTTTTTATTACTTTTAACACCACACGTTTTGTCCATACTACGATGAGGCATCCTCAGTGGCAAGACTGTGACAGACCATAAAGTCTACACCTGCCCCTATTTATACTGTAAGCCCCTTCCACAATGTTCCAAATAAGCCCATAATTACAACAAAGCAACCCAAACCCAACAACTCAAAAATTAGAATAATTTATTATTTTAAAAATTAAAACATAATACCAATAGAAATATTTAATCACAATAACATTTTACCATTTTTAGAACACAAATATTGCACTTCATTTATTATGACAAACCATTTAACTTTTTTAAGGTATGTTTCCAAACTCCCGGCAACTTATAGCTGTTGTCTCTGTTTAAGTTTTTTGTATTGTTCAAGATTTTTTTGTAAGTTATTTTTGTAAATTTATATCGCATCTCTTATCACACTCGGAAACTAGTTGTGAATCTTCGCTATAACCGCCGTTTTTTAAAATAAAATTGATGTTTATTTTCACAGCTGTGCTCCGTTATTGCTGATTTCTCAGCATCTCCTTTCTTCATGTGCCTCATGTGTTCTTGTAGTCTTGTTATCACCTGTCTCCGCGTTTCACCACACCTGCATGGGACCTTGTAGACCCCAGAAGTTGAAAGAGATATCTTGTCTTTCGCGGTCTGTAACATTTGCCCTACCTTCCTAATCGGCTTAAAAATATGTGGAATGTTATGTTTCTTTGAAATCCGGCTGATTTTATCAGTAGTCCCACGTACGTACGGCAAGTAAGCGCATCGACTTCATACTTCAGTTTGCGTGCGTGCAGGGTCGCCATCAGTTTTTTCAGGAGATTTATTACTGCTTTTGCGCAATTCCTTTTTAAATATTCGCCTGATTTCTATGTCGTTGTACCCATTACTGCAAAACGCTTTTCTTAAAACACCTTGTTCCGTAGTCCAGTTTTCCTCTTCCGATATGTATCGCTCTATTTATTAACATGTTTTGGACTCCTTGTTTATGAGCGGGATGGTAATATGACTGTGTATCGAGTAACGAACGATCTGTGTATGTCAGCTTTATATAAACTAAATGCATTTTAAACTAGACACTATCTGTTATCATTCAATGTTTTTTCAACACAAAATTTAATTAGAATCCCATTAATTTGTACGAGATTTTGTATTGTACACGAAATTTTTAGATTCAGAATTTTGGCCGTGTTTTACTCAAATCGCTGTAAATTTAAAAATAACTACAAGTTTAGTGAAAAATTCACGTAGGATATTATTGGTGCATCAGAAAACAACTTCAACTACATGACAAATTTTTTTTAATTTTTGTTTTTTAAAAATAAAGGAGTTGAAAATTGATATTTTCTAAAACAATTTGTGTTTCAAGCGCCGTGGTTAATAATTTCGGCAAAGTTGGAATAAAAACACGGTAACATAAATTTTGCAACTTGAGTACCACATTTTTTTAATATTATTTAGTTTTTCTTTTAACTTGAATTACAATGTTTTAATCTATGAATGGAACGAATCAAAAAGGACGACCAAAAAGCAATTAAATCAAAAAGCACGATTATTTAGGAATAAAAGACCATACAAAATAAAAGTCGGAATACATAAAAAAATAATGTTTATGATCTTTATGGTTTGGGAATCGTACTTTATCTGTCGTAGGCTATATACTTTTAAAGTTCTATTTTTAAGGAACATTTTAAAATAAGAGAGAAAACTATTTTCCATTAAAATTATAATCTTTTTATTATACGTGCATTAAATTAAATTAAAATTATATCTTACTTTAATAAATAGAAGCACATATTTATAGACTTACGAGCGTTTAGTATAAAAATAGCACGTATACAAGTATGCCAAACAGTAATGATTTGTATACAGATACGAAAAACTCAGATTCTTGTTTAGAAATCTTGTGTTGCCGATCATCTTTTACTGTACACTTTTTTCTAATAACAAAACATTTTTTAATTTAAAACAAAATTATATCCAGTATTTTAAGGCAACAGTGCTTAAGTTTTATTTTCTTATTTTACTAGTTTAATATTTTGGGAACATGTTTTAACTGAATCCACAATTTAAAATTGTTATGAACTTCGAATTTTCTGACAAGTTTTTAAAATCATATTTGTATATAGCAGCTGCCACGAAAAGGAAACGACTAGAATTTTGTACGATGTTACTAGAATCATTTTTTAGTTACTTTTTTTTTAATTTCGCCATTTTTAATTTTGATATTTTTTGCATCCGATTTTTATCCAGTATCTCCGAAAAATAACGTCTACTATGTGTAGGCATTTAGATACATTCTGAGTTTTTAAAATGCTAACCGCCATTCAAATCAACGATTTTGAATTTTGTGACATCAGATTCTTATTTAGCAAGCATAGAACACTTCCTACATATATTTTGATGAATTTTTATGACCCTATCTCTCTCCACACACACACACGCACGCACACACGCACGCACACACACACACACACACACACACACACACACACACACACACACACACACACACACACACACACACACAAGTGACATATATACATATGTATAAGTGACAATAGTAGAATGTTTAACATCATTTTTTTAGTGTTTTCAAAAACTAATTTTGTACAGAATGACAAACCAAGGTAAGGTTTTCTGTTCATAACAAATTATAAACGACTTTATTTGAACACACTGTAGTATTTAATTTTTTGATCAAAATGAATTTTCCACTAACCGCTCCAGATTAAATGAACTCTTTACAAAGTCATTTAAAAGTGTTCAAAAAGTTTGTGTCAATTTTCTATACTCTTTAGATTGTTCTACCAGTTTTTGGTAATCCTTACGTGGCTGGGATTCAGTCTGGATCCAACCTGCCCTAACGAGAAAGTAATGAGGTAAATGAACGTACTCATCTTTTGACAACCAACAACGTCGTGTCGAAAGGAAACAAGTGTTGGCCAGACAGGAAGGGTTGCGGACGCGCGACTAACATAATAACTCGGAGTGCCAAATTTAGCTCGGGCGACCCTTCGGGCTCATTAGGTGCAAGACTCGTCCAGGCTTATCAGTAGGCCCACTGCGTTGAATTAAATTATAACTAGTTTTTAAGTGGTCTGGGGATAACCTGTAACACGCTCCCAGCGTTTCCTGCAGGGTAATTTTATTTTGTGCATCTCGCTTTATACAAATTGCACACGTTTCATGCAATTTTTCGTGCTGCACAAAACGTGTTAATTTAAATCACCACTGTTACACGTAGTAGCTAATTTTTATGCAGAATTAATCGGATGAAATACACATAAACAATTATTTAAATTTCTCATGAATATTACATTTTTGTTATTGTTTATTATTATAATGTCGTATTAATGTAACGTTATACACTAATGTATGAAAGGTTACTTTCATAAAATAATGTAATTACATAAATGCATTACAATATTTCATAAGTGTAAGTTATAGCTTATTGCTTGAACAGGTTATGCAAATTATTAACTTATATACAACAATATTTTTATTTGAAAAGCATATGAAAACGTTTTCTTATATTTTAAACTATGTTACAAATAATGTTTATTAATAAATGTATGTTTTTACTGAAACTCAAGAATTTATTCTATTTATAATAATTATGAAAATAATTATGAACATTTTCTGTTGCAAGTAACAAAGTTAACAAACCGACACTCGCAGAATCGTATGAAACATATATACGTGGTCTGAATTTTATTTTTTACAGAAGAAAAATGGCTTAATAGCCTATTTATAAGTTTATGTTACATACAATAATTGTATTGTGTTATACATACAGTTGGTCAAACATATGTATACAATACATACAATATATACAATTATATTATATAAGTAAATGCCTAAAATATATCACAAATATGTGAGAATACACTTTTAAATACATTATAAATATCACTAATAATATTATAGTCAAAAACGGACTAAGTCATATAAAAAAATAGTATAATTACTATCACATCTAAAGTAACTATTATACATTATTATTAAGATTCTTCTCCTTTTTCTAATTTTTATTGTTGTTGTTGTTGTTATTATTATTATTATTGTCGTTATCACAGTCGAAGTATGATGACTACGTGAAAGCGGTTCCTGGATGGTCTGGAGTCAAGAAGTATGTGGTTTTGGTGGGCGAGTCTCCTGACTCACCTGGTGAGTGCGAATCCTCCTCGTTCAAACATTGGTTTTCCAGTTTCCCTCCTTAAAAAAAAAAAAAAAAAAAAATTGTTATCACCATAATTTTATATATGACATCCTCTATCTTTCAGTTTGTCAGAGCGGAAGAAAATCTAAAAGACACAATATGAAAAATCATAGACTTTACTGAATATCAGCACAATTGGTCAAACAATTCTTAAACACTGTAATCCAATATTGGTAGTTACTTTAGAACTATCCAGAATCCACAGTACTTCCGTACACACAGACAAATATGTTAGTAATAACAAAAGTTACTACATTTAAAAATATTCCCATTGTACTGATACTCTCGGTAAAAACATTTATCATAACCTTCAACTTATTAGCACTTGACAACTTAGCACTTGTAACACGAAACCTACTACTACTAAAAAATAATCGCATTTTATTGTGCCTCTCGGCAAATATGTAGTGACAGAGCTTTTAACTCGATTCACGTTGATCCCCTTGCAGAAAATTGCTATACACAGAGATGTTACTACACAGCGGGCAATCGCAGATCACTGGGTTTCGCCAGACTACGGGCCCGTACCAAACCCGTAGCCCGTAGATTTGTAGTGTTCCGAGCATCGAATTGAGCTCAAATCACGGAAACTAAGCACGGAAAGATCTAGCAGGAAATAGGGCGTGGCTGCTGTAAAGAATCTGCACGTCACCGGCATTTTCCATCAAATTCTTTGAGGTTAATGATACTTTACTCTGCACCCACAAACACGATCTTCGTCGGCCAGTCGCAGTCATAATTCTGCGAGGTATGTGATGTCATCATTCTCTCCAGTCTAGCCACAGGTCAAAGACTTAAGATCCGAACATACACCTGCACTTTACTCTATCACATGCATCCTGCTTCATTCCTTCATAACAGCTTCCTCCCTTGATATCATCTAATTGTTATCCCTCGTGTCTCGATCTTCTTGCTATTGTATTCCTAGAAACATGACACCTTCTTAATGTATGTCTAACAAATTGGATTTCTTTTTCTTGGCATATTTTTATACTTTTTCCTCCTTCTTTCTACTACTATCTCATTTCTTATCATATCATTACTGCCTATATTCTGTATTCTTATCCACTTCCACATTTTAAACCTTTCCAGATAATTTGACTCTCAGAATGCGATTGTCTCTGTCCCATACATTGCCTCACTCCGGACAGTGAGGCGCGATATGTCTGTATGTGATATGCAGATATATGAAGTACCGGTACAGTAATTCTGCTCAAACACGGTGGCTGACAAGTAGACTGGGCAGTACGTGCTTCTCCATAACAACGTTTGCGCAACCGAGTCGCACGTCTGGCCAAAATTCCTGTACATGGTCTACTTTATAACATTTCACCCATTGTGTCACAAAAGCTTTCAAGAGATGAAGTAGAGAATCAGAAATGCTGGGTTTTCTCGTTTACATTATGCCGGCTTCTATTCCTTTATAGGTTCCGCATCAGTTTACTTTATGTATGTATACACACACACACACACTCGAGCGCTCTCAAAATTATTCATTTACATTTTAAATAAAAGCACTGCACATAGGCTATATGTAATAACGTAAATGAAAACGTGTATATAACCCTAACTGTGTTTTACCGTGACACAGTGGTAATGTTCCGTTTATTTGGCAGCAAAATATTTAATTTGTCCACTGCTTTACGAAACCAGTATTACACACGTCTAACATAACGGCTGTAAAAGGTCGTATTTCCACCTCTTAATCACGCGACTTGATTTCATTACGGCGCCGGAGTAGAATGCCTCTGCTTTTCTTTTGCAACGTTTCCCTTACATTATACTTTCGAGCCGTACTTCTAAAAAAAAAAGAACAATCTTCACTTTAAAGACGAAGGACTCGCAAAAACTGACGTTCGCTCGCGCAATTAGAATTCGCCACTTTTCGTACGATTACGTAAAACATTTGTTCATTGGTTTAATTTTACGGTAAATTTCTTCGTTTAAATAATTAATTTGATTGAGTAAACGAAACTCTAGAAATTCCTTTTCAAATGCAAACTGCTAAATTCGGAATAATCGTACTCTCAGAGTTGTGGTTGACAAGATTATATTTAGAAAAAACTTGATAACGTCTTGCTCCAATCGATTACTCACCAAATTGCTGTCGCTAAGTATAATTGCTGACGCTTACACGCTATTTCATGATATTTTGTAAATCAAACAAATAAAATTAGTCTGCGTCCTCTGATAATTCTCCGCCTCACAAGGAAACCGTAAAGAATCTCTTGCTCTGACCGTTCTCTGATACGATACGGCGCAATTTTAGGCTTAAACAAACAAATCTCCCATTTCTGAAGGTAAACTAAATTCTGTATCAGGGTTTCCAGTACCCGGAAAACAAACAAAAAACTCCAGCCGTGAAAAAAGCTTAGATTGTAAATAGCGATAATACAATTCCAAGAAACGTCTGCAAACGTACGTATCGATTGAGAAGTATTAATTTTAAAAATAAAACAAAAACTACAACGTTTAGAAATGTTTCTATGTTGTTTTCCAACAACTTAAATTGTAGTTTTACAACTTATACTGTTGTGAAGGCAGCAGAAGCGTGGAATTATACAGTATAATATCGGGGCGTGTACGATACAGAGCGTCGCGATGTCAGAAATAAGTATGCGACTCTTCGATGACCCAAAACGGCAGAACCAGTTCACAACAAACAGTTCTCGTTTACTTTTTGCCTGTTCTGTTCCTCTCTCGCTCGAATGTGTTGGCAGACAGAAAAGACACGATATACCTATTGAGCAGTAAAAATAAAAATAAAGTTAAAACATCGTATACGGTGGGTTGGTCCAGCTTGGTGGGCTGGAGACGTTTGGAATTACATAAATTCGGTACAGAGTATTATAGTTCAAAAACCTTTTCCTTTGAAAGGAAAACCGAAAACTCACCACTTTTCGTACGATTACGTTAATCATTTGTAGGACAGAGGACGGAGGAACGTTCTATACGCACGATTACAGTCCATATTTTTCTGTTAACGTGCTTCGCAACAATACGTAAATTGACAATATTCTTTCGAGTTCCATTGTTTTATCCGACAACAGACTTCAGTAGTTTTGGGTATAAGTTACGTTTTAGATATATTTTACTAAATCTTAGATATAGTTTTTTGTATTTATGACCAGAGTATGTTTTCAGACTTCGGGTCGCCTTAGCCTGTAGAAATAAAGTACCTGAGATAAGTTTTATTATAAAATTTATAGTATCGTTAATGGGAATGTTATCCTACCTGTGTCATCCTCAGAAAAAAAATAGAGTAAATCAGACTACGAATTGCAGGAAAAATATTTCAAAAATAAAACAGTGGATCGTAAACTAAAAACTAAAAACCAAAAACCTCTGATAGCGTATGATAAACGTCGAAACTAAGAAACTCACATGGTGAGGGAATTTCATAAAAAAAGTACGTCGACGTATCGCATGTAATGTGAATAGTAGCCTAAGACGTCTGAAATAATGGCAGGGTAGAAGATTTCTTCAGCCGTACAGGAGTCTGTCGGAAACGAAATAGGCTTCCTAACCGTGTCCCAAATTAAAAATCTTAAACTTTCAAAAATGTTCCTACTTTCTGGTTAGTCAAGTAAAACAAAAAGTAATTTAATTTAAATAAATTAGAGGCTAGAGGTAAAGAGCCGAATTGTAAGCAGAAAGTTAATTATATTAACAAACTTTTATATATAAATAATATTACAGCAATATCAGTTAATAACGATTAACTGTATTGTCGATCAATAACATGGCTGTGGACGGTCAGTAAAGATAAAAATTGGCATACCACAATCGCCGGCGGATTTCTTCGTGAAGAATAATTTATAGAGGGTAAAAAACAATAAATTAAAATCTAATCGTACAAAAAGTAAAAAAAACTTGTCGCACTGTTACTCTATATAGTAAATTACTTCCACAAAGCGATGATGTATCATGGAATGCACGTGGATCCGGAGTATGACATGACCATATTCTCCAAAATAAAGAAACTGAACATAAAATTCGCCAAATTTTCTGGATAACTGGAATGAAAGCCCGAATTTTATGGAAAATGAAGTAAATTAACTATATTTAAGCTGACATGGACTTTGTGAGGCAGACAATACATTAGGAACTTACGTGACAGAGAGATTCTAAAGCAAATATCTTAAAACAAGTATAAGTAGACGATAGTATGTTCTCTGTACAGTAATTAAACGAGATCTCTAAATACTATACGTTTGAGAAAAAATCAAGATGGATGCAAAATCAAAACACCACAGATTAATCTTCCTAACAAAACGTACGTACCAATAAAAATATTAAACAAAAACGGTCAGACACAAACCTAAGTCGTTCAAAACATTGTACGAGGGTCATTCAATAAGTAAACAGACAAACAGCTGTAGAAAAGAAATTAATTGTAGCAGCTGATTGAAACTTTCAGGAGTGTTACCTGGCAACGTCGTTGTGAGTTTTGATCAGCTGTTCAATAATATATTGCATAAACATAACCAATACAGTTTCATTTACGATGGCGTGTCCTCTTGAGGACAGTACTTTCGAAGAACAGCGTTCTGTTATAAGATTTTTGGATTTGGAACCACTATAACCACTAACTTGGATTCACTACTTTGAACCTGAGTCAAAGCGACAAAGCATGGAGTGGAAGCATCCCAGTTTACCCACCAAAAAGAAATTCAAAATCCAGCCATCGGCTGGTAAGGTGATGTTAACCATCTTTTAGAGCTCCGAAGGCCCAATTTTCTGTGATTACCGGTACCTACAAGACCAGCGTACCATCAATAGTCAGTACTATTCTGACATGATTGTGAACAAAGTTAAGCCTGCATTGAAGAAGAATGTCCGGGATGGCAGAGGTAAGGTGTGATTCTTCTTCAAGATAATGCCTGCCCACACACGGCAAAACTGACGCTCGAAACAATAAAAAAGTAGGTTGGGAGATCCTGCCTCATCGCCCTTATAGCCCTGACCTTGCCCCATCTGACTTTTTCTTGTTTGGCCCACTTGTTTGGTGTCAAGTTCAACAGCAATGAAGAAGTGAAGGAAAAAGTCCAAAACTGGCTTCGACATCAAGGTAAAGAATTCTTTGCTGAAGGAATAAAAAAGCTTGTAAAGAGATGATACAAGTGCATAGAGGTTGCTGGAGATTAAGTTGAAAAGTAAAAAAAAAAAATTGTATTGATTGAATAAAAAGTTTTTGCTCCACAGCTGTTTGTCTGTTTGCTTATTGAATGACCCTCGTATATCAGTCACAAGTGCCTCATGAACTATATAAGAACAAAGTGTCTATTAAATCAATACTGACAACACTTTAATTAATTACACAAAAAAATAAGTTACTGGATCATTCTCTGTAATAAACGTTTCTGCCAAAAGATCTTATTGGGCCTACTATTTTATTACGTCTACGTGAGAACGTTTTGTAAATATGCATTGAGTTGAAAAAATGTGTCTAGTCTACACATGAAATCGGTCTGTCTGACGAATCTGTCACTACTGACTTTTCCCATTACCTCGATTTTTCAGCTGCAATTGCGTATTCGGTCAGTGTTGCAACACAAACACGTTTTCTCACTTTTTCTACATTAATAAAAGTGTACTTAACGCTTAGACAATAACATAGTTCCAAAATAAAGCACGTCTAGGCTATGAATTAGTGACAGAGAAGTACGAAAAATCCCGACAACCCCGGCGTCTCCGTTCATCTTACATTATCCCCTCCCTCTACTTCAGTCTCGTAAGCTGGCCTATAATTTCTTTAAGTCAAGTTACAGCAATTCAGTGTCATTTGTATTTTATAGTGTTGCTGATCCTTTGTGTTTTGTGTTTTCACATGCAATAGTATATGACTGCTTATTATCCAAGTACGTGGAAACACACACTTAAAAAAGCAGTTAGCAACAGATGTTATTGAGTGAGGACTTTCACATAAGTCACTATGGTGCCTGGTTCACTCACGTACATCTCGCGCTCTTAGGGGAGCCAACTAATTCAACGTGTAACGAAACATGTAACGAAATGAACATAATGAAAAATCAGTGTTGCCATTTTTTATGTTTCCTTTCAATTTTTGTTTATAAACCCATAAATCTTGCTGTCTGTGTGCCCTTATCTATAGGCCTACTTCTCGTTTCCTCTTCCTTCGCTTCACCTTGACAGACAAACTGCTTGATCCATGAAATGTAGGCAACGAAACGAATTCGTTGAATGTAATTAAACGAAGAAGCAATACAAAATATGGTATCGCTAAAAAATACAAAAATTGAAAACACACACACAAACTCAGTGACGTATGTTTAAATTGTAACGTTAAAGTTAATAATTTGAATGTTACGATGCAATGAACATAAATTTAATGGCACTGAAGCCGTTATTTTACAACCATTAGTGCCCTAGTGGCGAGTTACTGCTTCTGAATGTGTTTCTTACCGTGTAATTGTGCACGTTAAGTCACGAACTCCGGTAACCAGCGTGTTAGCAATATTGGTTTGTTTATAAGTTCGACGCTGAAACCACCGTTATGTAATTGTATAATGAAAAAAAATATGTAGGACGATACGTAACATGCACATATACAGACCGACCACTTAATAATGAAACATTCCACGTCAATCTGAAGCTATAACATTGACCCAGTAACGTTCATTTCATTTCTTGTTTTGTCAGTTGTACGACAAACCGTTTCCAGAACACGACTCACGATAGTTTCGATCGCAGTAAGGGAAGAGAACGCTGTCACTCAGAAATTCTTTCCGTGAATCCGATCACTCGTTCTTGCGTGAGTGACAACTACTTCCATTTATTTAATTATATATTTTGTTCATTGTTCCTTCTCATGCTCGGTAACGGTTTAACCTAGTTTCGACTTGAAAACGTGAGAAAATAAACAGATACTTCAAAATAAAGAGAAAATTCAACCGTCATTTTTCCCGTTTTTACTTATAAACTCTTAAACCCTGCTGTCTGACTGCCTGTATCTTATACTTCCTGTTCCCTCTTCCTTCACTTCGTCTATTGTGACAGATTGTTTACTTTAATGCTTCCTATACGGCTGAACTTGGCAAAGATTTTTTTCTACCACACTTTTAAGCCGTTAGCTTAATAAGTCTACTGAATCTGTCTTTTTTTATTCAAATACCTTTTATCTTTTGAAGTTTGCAATAATTATTACACTTATTAAAAATACCGTATGCTTTTTCCCATTTTTACAGTATACCAAAGCAGTCTTCTTTTCCAACCAATGTGTGTGTGTGTGTGTGTGTGTGTGTGTGTGTGTGTGTGTGTGTGTGTGTGTGTGTGTGTGTGTGTGTGTGTGTGTGTGTGTGTGTGTGTGTGTGTGTGAATTTTAATAAATATAAAAATTATTAGCTTTCTCACACCGCTATATAAACAATTACCGATTAGCGTTTTCTAGCCTTTCAGCTCATCTTCAGATCGGACACAACAGCTGAAAGGCTGGAAAGCGCTAATCGCGAATTGTTTGTATAGTGCTGGAACAAATTTATTTTCAGTTTATGAGTATAACCATTAATAAAAAGTTATTATTTAAATTGCCCACTCTATTAAAATATTAAGTCTTAAGCCTACCCACTTCGATATGCAGATACTGTAGATCTCGTTTAGACCTAGTAAATCTCGTTTATCCTCTTGATAATAGCAAATCAATTATCTGTAAATTAATCTACCCAGGCATACGTATGTTTTAACAGTGTACGTACGATAAACGTCAGTAAAGCGTCCTACCGATAAAAATCAATTCATGACAGTCATTTATTGACTTCTATCTTCTATATACTATAAGAAACATCGTTTATAATTAACGAAATAAAAAAGTAAATCGAACATAAATTTTATCCGCATGCCTCAATTAATACTATTGAGTTAATCGTTTAGAACAATAAAATTAATTAACCAGATTTATTACCCTGGTTATTTATTAACCAAATTAATATTATTATTTATTAACCTGTTTTTTATTACCTTTTCTTGATTTTCTTCTTATGTCTAGACATTCCCTTTAACGAAAGTTAGTATATAACTGTCACAGTAAACCGTTCGCTTCGGCATAAAGCAAACATTATCAAACGTTAGTGACTGTTAAACTCCTTCCTCGTAGTTCTGTTGTCGTTTTTATGTATCTCTTAAATAAGTGTCTCCATCAACAGCACAATCGACTATGAAAAAACGTGGGCTGCACGCGTTCATGTCAATGTAGTAACGGGACGATCTGATTAGCGCAGACAGTCAGTGCTACCTTTCTAAGAACACAATATTAAATCAAAGCGCTAGGGATGTAAAACTTTCGACGCGAAAGTAATATAAGAAAATTTGACATCAAGTCTAAAACAGTACAGCTGACAGCCGTCAAGTAGCTTTAAGGTCTCATGTCGAAATTTAATAAGTTAACGTACGTTTTGTTTCTTTGTTACAGTTAGTTTCAAGCAATACAACTCAGAGAAACTGGCGAGGAATATTAATAGCGCTGCTTGTTATACTGCTAGTACTGGCTTTGATAGTGACCTCGGTGGTACTGCTAACGCCGCCCGACGAAGGACCCAGAGTCAAAGGCTCTCGACTGAAGCTGCAGGACATCCTGAACCACGACCTCATTCCGCTCAGACACAACGGCTCATGGATTTCAAGTGAGTACACGCTTCTCTCACTAACATCTCTTAACAAAAATGCAATTTAATTTACTACCTAATGCGCATCACGACTTTTAATAAATTTACTTACAAAATTAACTTATAGAGATAGAAAATACTTTTAGTTTGACAAAGTGGCAGATCCGCTCTTTATTGTGGTCAAAATACGTATTTACGTATATAGCCTACAGAGTGCGTCAGATAAATCTGGACAAAACAAACAGTTTATTAAAACACTTGTTTATTCAATAAAAAAATAACACTTACCAAAAAACATTTCTGTACATCGTTTAAGAGACCCTTCCTGAGTTCTATTATTCAATATGACCCCCGTTTGCTGTGATCACTGCCTCGACTCTCTTCAACTGCTCCTTGTCCAAATCCGCGAATGCTGCCTCGATATTGCCCTAAAGGGTTACACGTTGGGGTGCCTGGACTTGTTATACACCCATTCAGTAACAACCCAAACGTAATAGTCAACGGGATTTAAATCAGAATATTGGGAGGCCAGAATTCTTTAGACCAGAATGCGCCCACTTTAACGGAAAGCCAGTTCTGCACTAAATAGCTTGTGTGAGCCGGTACACCGTCCTACTGAAGGATGTACAGTCTCCCGGAGACCACAGTTTCCACCTATGGCTTCAATACAGCTCTCAGATTCTGGAGGTGAACCTCCATCGTGATAGTTTCTTCCTTTTTAAACAAATGTAGCGGCATGACGTCGCCCTCACTGGAGATGACGCGTAAGACGTGAACGCTGGCGGGACACTTCGTCCTGGCTACTACAAGAATATCCTCGGGATCATGGGCAAGCCAACGGTCGTTCCTCCGGTTCACTTTTACATCAACAGTAAAAATCTTCTCCTCAGAAAAAAACCTGAGGTGACCCGCAGCTTCTTGCTTCAGTAAACAAAGAAGCAAATTGCAGCAGTAAATTCCCTTGACCTTGGCAGCCTCAGACAGTATTTGTCGTACCTTGAGCACATAAGAGGTGTATCTCAGGTCGTTTTCTGCGATTCAACGCATGGTGGCCTCACTCGCCTTACGTGTGGTGGACAATTTACAAAGCGGCACCCCTGGGTGCCCTTTAAGCCCTTTGGATGACACTTGGGGTCCTTGCAGTCTTCTCTCTCGAATGGCTTTGCCTTGCCGGGCTAGCAGAACCTTCTACGGACTTCTCGGGTACCCGAAGAAGCGAATAATTTCAGTCGGTGAACGCCCGGGACGAAGCGCTTCAATTACCGCCGCTCGTCGATTATATTCCGCACTCGATCTCACAAACTCACCCATTTTGAGGTTACGCACGTCTTACACATACAGCTGGCTTACCTACACGCCAACAATCAACTACTGCTAAAGTCAAATGTAGCGGGAAATTTAAATTGAATTTTGTCCGGATTTAGCTGACGCACCCTACACATATTTACGAATAGTTTTGATTGTGCAACTCCTTATCCGAGTACCATAGTCCTCTGTTTAATCAATCCTCCTCCCTTAGATTATTTTCTGACAGTGTATTTTAAATTCTGTGGATCCATGAAATAATTGTCTGATTTCTCACTAAAAGTATCGTTATTATTTTCAGCAGTCTTTTGTATATTTCATCCATTACTGTTTTTTGGTCCTATTCCTGTTCGTATTTCTTCCAAATGACGGACAAAGACAAATCAAGGGCCTTCTATTTTAAGGCCCCAACTACGGTTTCTTCATCATTTTTTATAGTTTTTTTTTAGTACCCTACTGCGTAGAGGAACATGTTGCTCGTTATTTATAGATTATAGTGAAACAAGAAAATCAATGTTTCATTTATTTACAATTAAGTTACATAAAAAAAATTTTGTTATCGTACCTTGTTGCGTTATCAAAAGCCAAAGAAGATGTTGTTTCCCTTTCCATGCACAAAATGTCAAAGTTTTTCAGTCTCTCGTCACCCACAGTTGATCTAGATATTTTTTTTATTACTTTAAGTTTTGAAAAACATTTTTCGCATGAAGCGACAGACAAGTAAATTGTTAAAACAGACTGCTGAATGAGCCACAGGCTAGGAAAGGATTCGCTCAAGTTTCATTGGACAGTAAACTGAAAATCGTTCTTGGCTGTTCATATAACTCATACTTCTGCGGTGGCAATATTAATGTGTGTATGTCATCGAAACCTTCATTCTTCTTGCACCACTTGTCCTTTACTAAAGTTATCACATGCGAGGTTGAGCTTTTCTACGGCAATCATTATCAGAGCTTTTTGACTGTACAATATTAAAAATATCTGATATCTCCTCTGCGGAAGAGAACTGCGAAAATTCTTGACAAATCAATTTAGATAATGAAACATCGATCTACAAAATTCAGCTTTAGAGTTAAGTTGATGTTTTGATGATTTGCCTGGTAGTCTCTTTTTTTTTTAAATTTTCGTCGATCGCATGTCAGTGCTCATTACTTCATATTTTTAAATACCAAAATTAATAATCTTGTCGAAAAGTGTGCTTTTTCCTTTAACAAGAAATGCTTGCAATGTTTTTTTATTTTTATAACAACCATATTCAGTGTGATTTTCGACGCGTGAAAATATGTTTGGTTGATACTAACTTTTCTTAAAATAGTATTCCAAAATTTCAAGTAATTTAAAAATTGAAGTTGCAGTTTGCAATTTAAAAATTGCGGGAAATTAGTATGCTAGTTGCTGATATCCATATTTTATTTCTCAGGATCACACATTTCTTCTAATGAGTTAACTAAATGTTTTATGTTGTCTCTTAGATCTTTTAGAGAATCGTCATGAACACTTCAAGGGATATCATACTTCAATTTTTTTCAGCTCCTTCTAACCTTTAGCGGAAGAGCCTCTGTAGAGAAAGAATATAATCTCTCTAGGTACCAAAATAGGTTACGCTTGAAGGAAATGCAAATTAATATATTTCATAAAAATTCAAGTAGTGATTTACACGCAGAGAGTTGATCTTTTGAATATTCTGTTTAATTCTCCCGTGTGTAACTGGAATTGAGGCAGAATTATAGCCTTAAGCTCTACAAAACTTAAGTTCAAGCCTTCTTTTTCCAGTTATTGTAGGAAGAAATTTGAATACCGATTGTAGTCTTTCCTGTTATCGAGAAGAAACCTAAGAATGATCCTCGAAACTCCACAACTCTCCTTCAATACGAACATTTGATTAGTGTGGTTATAATTTGGAGTACTACCGTCAAAGGATCCAAAATGTTTAGGTTATATACATCGATAATACTTGTTTTCGGGTCGAAAACGAACAAAAAGTTTAATTAGAGTGTATAAATTGAAGATAAAGGATTCTAGTGAAACTTTGTTGGAACCTGTACAAGCCCTCTTCAATGACAGGGCCCGGACGGAACGCTGCCGTCACCCCCATTTCCCTCCGCTGTGTCTTTCCTTGTGATCTTTTTCTTTTCAAGATATTCCTTGTGTCTTTATTATTTTTGTTGTTAATTATTAGCAACTATATTCTAAATTCAGACTACCTTAATCCCAATACTAGCCTAAAACTTTGATTTAAGGTGTATAATTCTTGTAGAACGTGACCATTTAAACGTGATCACAAATTAATACTTGTACAATACAGAATAGAAACAACTATGTGGTTTAAAATTCTGAAAATCCTTTATGTTTAGATCCTCTATATAATATTAGTATTTCTACAGATTTTCAGTTTTACCAATAAAAATTTATTTTGTGTTATAGACAGTAAGATTAGCAAATGAAATTCGAAATTTTAAATAGCTAGGATCATGTGTTTACGTAATAATAAATTATTGTGTAGAAACCTCGCCTGCTAAAAGAGAGTGGAGAAATAAACAACATTATATCCTTAACGGACATTCGGGACTCAATCCATTGAGGACAAAGTGGAGAAGACACTTGATCATATCTAAGTTGGAATAGGGTTTCATTCGCGTTCTGTTCGTTCTGCGATGGCTATTGTCCCAGACAACTGACTGTTCGAGCTAAATTATGTTTTCGTAAAAGGATTCTCAAGTGACATGAGTCTGGAGATTTGCCAGAGTGGATAAGGAACATGTCTGTTTTTAACCGCGTTTAAACACCGAGTTGAGTCACATGAAAGCCAAACTTTTCGCTTCTCCACTTCTTTCCCTTCTCGATTCGTCGTTTTCTATTGTTCTGACGATAATAATAATAAGTTTTAATTTATACCGTTTAATTATCGTTATTTGAGAAGTATGAACCAAACTCTTGCTGGCTTTAAATAGATCATAGATTCGCTGTTGGTGGTAACTGTACACGAACCATGTCCACGCCCACACACACTCACGGACACGGACACATGGAGGCACACGTGTAAACAATAAACATAAACATTCGAACAAAAGTAGTAAGGAGTCGTTACAAAGCACTTCATTAACGCACTTCAACGCATCCTGTTTCGTTGAATTAGTTCTGTTTTGTCATATTTCTGACGGATCAATTAGAATAAAATATGTATGTGGTCGTCAGTGAGCGTAGATAAGTAGATAATTATGTTCGGCATATCATCAACCGTATATATACATTTTTTTTTAATTTTCAGATGAAGAACTACTATTCAAAGACGAGTGGGGTGGGATAAGCATTCTGAACGCCGCCAACCTCACAGTGAGAAGCATAATGTCGAACCAAACGTTTGTAAGTACATATCTTGTTCTGTCTGTTTGCTATAAAATTGTTGTGTTTAATTGTCGTCGAGTGGGACGTTTGGTAAAGCGGTTGCAATCAAATCGTAATTGTTCACGTAAGCCATCTGATCTCCGGCTTCCGCGAAATTCGCTACAAGCGCATTTTGCTTTGTAATGTGGGCCAAAATAAGTACACTAGCAAATGACTTTTCATTTGCAAATTCAAAAAAAGTTGATTACCATAAAAAGGAATACAATATTGTTTAATAACAACAATATGTGTACAAAAAACGAGATATGTGTGAACGCGTAAAAACCATTTGCGATTCTGTTTAATTTTTTTAATAAAAAACGATGAGATCTTTGCGGGTGCCATTTTGTTTGTTCTGCAAAATCCAAAAAAAACTTCTGTTTTCCAAAATCCAAATATCTGGATTTAATTAGTAGTTAAGTGAATTATTACCAAAAATATGTGTTTATCAAACACTTGAGACTAAAAAGTTATACTTGATGAAATAGTATAACAGGTCATTAATTTCCTAGGCTGCACAACCTATGTAAACCGGTAATTAGATACAAACAGCAAGTAGAAAGATGTATTACTTTAATGAGACTGACAGACGTACTTAAAAAAAATTCTTGATAAGAACTGAAATATAGTCCTTCTCTCCCTTTCTTCAAGGACCGAAAATCGGAGTAACTAAAAAAAAAAAAAAACAATAAAGCACAACTAACAAAACCAGACTAAATAAATTAATCAGTCTTTTGTTTGTTTTACTAGATACAGCAAATAAAATAATTGGAAGCGCAGAAATAAAATGTTTAAAAACAGTAGTGTAATTTTTAAACGACAAGAAGAAAAACGCCAAACGCGGGAGGAGTTCAATAGTATATACGTCAATACAAGAGAAAATCAATAGTTATCAACGAAAGTGGTTTCATCTCGTAATTCTAGTGAATCCTTTGAGGCTGCCATGGAGATGTTCAGAATGTCAGTAAACAAAAAATTATTAAAACTTCTATTAAGGAAGACTAAGAAGAAATGGAGATTTTAAATAATGTCAAATCACAGCTGAGCAGCGACACTGCATAACCACTGTCACGAATAAAGATCCAATATACTGTATGCATGGGAAAAACGAAGAAATGTCTAAAAATGTGTAATAAATGTTAACAGAATTTATTTCAAATCACTTGACTTGTTTCAAGGGCTGAGACAATCTTAAGTAGGGATCGTGTCTTTCAATCTAAAAGCCTCTAAATTACAGCTTGTCAGCCGAATGCGTCAAGCATATTATATATATCCTACAAACGTTTAACTATTGTTTTAATGCGATTTGATAATACTAAGAACAGCAGTAACACAGCAAAGCATAAGGGCTACGCATGCGCAAGAAACTTATAGACCTACAGTAGTCATGCCAGAAAGTTATTCAAGTCTTTATTGAACATCAAACACGTAACGTTAATCTATCTAAGTGGTTTTATTTGCATCGTTTTTATTGACTGTCGCGTGTTATTATCGTATAACCATTATAGCTGTTTACCTGAGACCTTTGACATTCCATTACATTTTCTTTTGGTTGGTTTGCGATGAATGCACTTTCATTTACCCATTTAATGGGCAAACACGAAGTACCAAAAAAAGCAAATATTTAACCACCTAGAAACGAACGATTGACTTGAATGGATGTCTCAGTGTTGTGTACACGAATTTAAAAAATAAACAAATTTTTGAACTTCAAATGTGTTTTAAGGATTACAAAAATTGTTTTTGTATGAAATTACGTGTTATAGAGTGTCTACCCCAACCCAAATTATTTATACAAAATTTTAATAGTTCATCTAAGCTTTTTAAGAATTTCAGTTTTTTTCTTGAAAACATACAATATTACCTAGTTGCGGAAATTTTCAGCCACTCGAATATTTATAACCAAATTGAAGAACAAGTGATGAGGAAACCGAATAAAATAGTTGATTACCTTAACGATGACTTAAGGAGAAATACAAATCTCGGACTACAAATAAAAGCCAATATACAGAAACCTACTGTAATGCCTATAATAGAGTAAACGGAAGAGGCTAGGCCAGATAAATAAAACACTAAACATTTGTTAGGTTCGGAGTAATAGAAATACTGTACGTCATATTACAGATAGAGAAATTATTTCTAAATTTTGGAACGCAGTGAAAATATAAGGAGTAACACACTATCAAAAATATCGGGAAATGAACAAAAACCAAGAGATAAGAAGAATACTAAAAGATTAAGAGAAAACATTCCTCCAACTTTAAGGGAGTCAGATGTAGTTGGAACGATAGCTTGCATCTAGAGTGAGAGACATTATCGGAAAGCGTGATGTTAGTCTAGTATCTAAGCTAAGTAGGAAGAAAAACAAAACATTATTCGTACATTTCAAAAAAATTATTTTTTTATTAACATTTCGATAGATTTTTTCACTTGAAACTTGGTTGCAATTAATGATGAATACAATTTATTCTACTTTTTTCCACGTCAATATCAGACTTTTTGTTTGTTCTACAGGAATATCCCCAATTGTTAATTCAAGCTTTGTAGAATAATCGGTATCTGTTGCTACCGAGGCCGCGGTATCTGTGTCTTAAACCGAAATTGGTATTTAAACCGTGGATACCACTTAACCACTGTAGAACTGAGAATGTGGGACATTACGCTTAACAGTAAAGTGTCTCTGCCTTTCGTTGGTGTCAGCATTTCAGGAGAAATCTAAAAATACCTAATCCAGTTTCAATTAAAGTAAATTTCCGCGTTGAAGTGTTCTTCCGCACGAGCACTAAACAGTGCGTATTTAGGTAAAATATGTTTAAGAACATTTGTTTAGACCAGAGAAGAACTTGCTTATGTTTAGCCCTAAATTGTTAAAAAATTAATGCTAATAGGACATTTAGAATGTTTATTAAAAAAGAATAGATTTATCGGAAAAAATATCTGTAGGATTTGACATCAAAGCTTCGTGGTTCAAAAAGCCAGTCGCTGTTTATTACTATATAATCAATGCAAGAGAAACAAAGAAAACATCTTACCACACTACATGCCCTCGGCTACGTTATGCTGCGTTTTCAGCAGTGGCTTTTTGTTTTCATTTTCTTTTCTTCTATTTCTTTCTTCACAAGGAGATAGAAAAGTAGAAAAGCGGTATCGGTGTTTTCAACCGTGCATCATACCTATCCGTTGCAGATCTGGGGAAGTAGGACACTATATTTAACTGTAAAGTGTCGCTGCTGCTAATATATTGGTGTCAGTATTTCAGGACAAATCTGAAAATCTCTTATCAGGTTTTTGTTAAAACGATTGGCAGCTGTTGAAGTGGTCTTATGCATAAAAAACAATATTTAGGTAAAATATGTTTATTATTTCTTCATTAAAATATGTTAAGAACACTTGGTTACACCAAAGAAGAATTTTCATAGGTTTATGGCTACATGGTAAAAAGGCTACGGGAATTACTTCGTTTATGCCAAACAAACTGTTAATTTGTTTTCTGCAAACGGCTGCCTTACGTAGTCTAAACAAATATTAGTTTGAAGGGCACATCCTCCACTGGTAGTAAGGAGTCATCTTACCATCTATTTATCACAGCATGCTCCGTGTAATGCACCATTGCATATATCAATTTACTGCATGAACTGAAGCGTGTTTCCTGAAAAATAAATGTTTGATACAATACATAATCTGAACGGGTGTGTCCCGTTGTGCACCCAGTTTCAAAGCACTCGTAAAACATTCCAGTTAAATTCAATTTTAATATATAATTTAATGCGAAAATGTGTATTATATTCTGTCAGTTCACAACAGTTAGACTGTTCATGCTCTTAGGGGATATTCTCCACAGTAATTACGTACTCTACTGAAAACAGAGTAAGGTTTTATCACATTATCTCAGTTCTTACTTCACGCTAGTCTATATGACACATCTTTTTTAATATCCCTACAAGATCTTTGTCAATACTAGCCTGCAGTGTGTTTGTCCAAAAATAGTACGTTAAACTATAAAACAAGATGAATACTATTTCGGATAAACACACGCGTCCACTACGTTAAACGAAAAAGACACTGTGAAGCAGAAAATAATACTTGATCGTAGGTTTTTAGACTATTCTGCAGGACAGTTCTTTTTGTGGGAAGCAAGCGGAAGCAACTGAATTATTTACACCTGTGAGTATACATCATGACATTAATTTAGAATATATTTAATGACGTTTATTTAATTACCTACTTAGTAGTAAAATAATCGTTATAAAAACAATATATTCCTAAGCTTTTACGGCCGGTTTCAGCATTGTTAAATTTGCTGTTTTTATCCGAGTTATTAGGCCGTGGTCCACAGTTGTTCCTGTTGACAAATGTTTCGGCCCCACCATCGAAGGCCATCATCAGTGTCTAAGATTGACAATTTTAAGAAAACAATATATTGTTGTATGTGGTACAAAGCTATATTTAACTATGCTCCATGAGCCGATGATAATAAAAAAGTATAGTAACGTACAAAATTTGACACTTAAGTCCCGGCCCGCAAACTTTCAATGTTCGTCCACGAAATATGTACATTTAATATAAAAAATAAACGAATTTACTCGTTGATAGGCTAATGAAAATTCCCTCCTCAGATACGTATACATTTTGTTACTGATGTGTACAGTTCAGGAACTTTTTACTGTGTGTTGGTAGCAAGCCTATCCTCTCGCTGTGTATAAGTCGGAAACTGTAGAGCAGACTGGTTGCCTGTGGCCAGATATTCTGTGTCGCTTGTAATGACGGGAAAATTGTCGCGTCACTGTGGCCTTTAACCGCACACCATAGCTGTCTTCACTACTGTGTATTATAGACACTCACTGACTACAAAACACGGACGAGACAGACGTGTAATTATGATGAACTTAGAAATAATTTATAACTCCCGATAGTCAGTGCATCAATCAATCCGCTTCGATAAGTCGAAGAAAAGTATTTAATCTGATATTAATGAACGTGCTCTTTTATCTTTACAAACTGAACTGAACTGTAATACAAAAATAGCGGGTACTCACATTGTCACCTGTTCTGTCTTAGTATTGTATATAAACGAGATTTATTCCTGATTTAATTATTTGTAATCCAATTTACTATCTATTTTTGTTAACTCGGTTTACTATTTATTTTTGGTAATTGAGTATAGCTGTTGGTGTTTATTCCTCGTATGTATTTTAATTATGTTTATTTGTTGGTTTGTTTAGGTTTCTAATCTCCTTCATCGATTTTTTTTATGATTTCGGCTAATACAATTATTCGCTATCTGCCTCAGACATTTGAATAACACGGTTGTAACGTAGAAACAACTCTTTAATGAGTACCTTCGATTACCATCTCGAGAGTACCGATTGAGGTTATTTCTATTTTCGTAGTTATCTTCAGAATTACCACCCGCTGACGTCTTATTGGTCTTCGCTCGTTCAATGTGAAACCTATTAACTTAACACCTTCGAGAAATAAAACACATGGAATTGTATTTGGTAATGATAATGTTCAATATTTATTTTTTACTCAAGTTAGTTGAAAATTATCCATTCTACATTAACAATAGCATAGATCGATTCTGTCTCAGGGTTCGATTTCTTGAATTTTTAATTTAATATTATTATGTCAAGTTATTTGGACTGCAAGGTTCATTTACATTAAAAAGAAAAGCAAGGAGTACATTACAGTACAAATATAGTAATACTTATCATCTAATATAACAGAAATAACGGTAATTAAAGTTGAAAATACATTACTAGAAATCCCTTAATTTAGTCTAAGACCGCAAAACATCATGGGCTTGGCGAGTTGACGAATGCAATATGGCGTCTTGTTAGTCTGCTATTAATCGTGTGAAATGTTTACCCACTGTTTTTATTAATAAAATAAATGTCACTAAGTGTTTACTATTTATTACTTATATTTCTTTGTGCATTGATGTTTTTATCGGTTGTAAATGTTGTTGGGTCGTTCCTAGTGTGATAGTGATAAACCGTAAATTGGATATTACCTATAGGTTAGTTGAACTTGTAGAGATAGATATTCACTGGTTATTATTTAGTTTTATTTTATTCTTCTTTCTTGTTAGTCGTTCCGTGCTTAGTTATACCTTCATTTTTAATATTATTTTTAATCACTTTTGGATATTATTTTCATTAATTCATTCAATTTTCTTCCTTCTCAGATTAGATTCCTTTATATAAATTTTGTCATTTTTTATGTGCATTGAACTCAACCGAACTATCTCGTGTCTAACAATAGTGTTCTAATTTCTTCTTATTTCACTGAATTGGCCAAAAATTACTATGATCCTTATTGGTTCATTTTGTGAGATTTAGGTATCACATGACACCGGTTATAAAAAATACATTATTTTTATATTTTACACACAAATTACTCCTTAATTATTACATAATCAGACTTAATATAATTTACATTTTGTTTTTTCTGGTAAAATTATGAGCAATTTGGTACCACTCATGACCTGTATTTGTAACTTAATAATTAGTTTTGGGGAATTTACTTTTACAAAACAGAATATTTTAGAATTATGGATGGCTGATTGATATAACATTTTGGGAAATTATTAATTGAACTTATTTATTCCTTGCTTTATAGTAATATTAACTCCTTCAAAAACTAAACAAAACTCGTAATTAAAAATCATGTCTTAATGACTACAACTTCACCTAATGCTAAATAACAACACACTTTTAAACAATTGTCTGTGTGATTAACAAATAACAATGTTATATCTGTTTTTACAGTCCATTTTGGATCTGTTCTTCTTCGTTTTTGATCTTCATCCTTATTATATTGTGTATAGGATGGTTATTGATTAATTTCACTGTTCTTCACTTTAACACTGTTGGATTTTTATAATTTACTCGAACCCCTTTACATCTTATTTTAAATTACATTTAGTGAACTAGTTACTATACATTTGTTACATTTTTTTATTTAATCCAAAGTTGTACTGTAACCTCTGTTTTATTATTATTATTATTATTATTATATTTATTTACTGCTCCTAATCTATCTGGGTATTGTCTAATTAGTATAGTTTTTTGGTCATAGTCATGTCAGTTATTGGGTTTGGTGTGTTAATTTGGTCTACACATTCTATGCTATTTGGGACTTCAAATTTTACTTGATAGTGATAATACTGCTTGTTCTATGTCGGTGCTACTCTTCATAGTTTATTATTTGTCTTTACCATTACAGATTTTGGTCTTGTTACAGTATCTAGCTTAATTATGATTAGAGGGTTGGGAGTTACTACTAGGTCAGTAGTTTTTCGTATTGTATAAATTATGCCAAATACCTGTTGTATCTAATTCAAATGAGTTACATAGTATTATAATAAAATAAGTTGCTGGTTTGGAACGCTGTTTTCAAGCCTGTGTCGATATACGGCTTACACAACTGCTTCCGAATCCAACATCGGCATTAATGAAAGATTTATACCAAGGTGCTGCGTGGCATAACCGAAGCTCGGTGGTTCGTCAGCAGTACCGATCGACCTGCATACACTCTACGAAATCATTGCACAGTTCAATAAAAGCTACGTGAAACGGCTGAAAGAGCACACGAATTACCTAGCAATAAATCTACTAGACAACAGTCTCCAAGATTGAAATTAAGATTGCCGCTGGACTTCACTAGGGATTTGGACGTACTGTTAAGCCTACCATACAGTGAATGTATGTTACTGTTAAATAATCACACAGAAATCTCATGTATTCAGTCATCTGTTATGCTTACTTCTTTAATGTTAAACAGGTTGTATGAGTACACGTAATAAAACATCAGTCAACAAAGTGGAACAAGAAAGTGCGATCGTAAAAGTTATTCATTTTTCTGTAGTATATCCTCTGTTATTAGTGGAAGGTGTAAGTACATTTGAAAACGGCGTAACTAATAAAAACACGACGTAGCACTTAGATTTGTACACTGAAATCTCTATAGTTTGAGTTGGGTGAGATCATATCCAGGTGGATTGTACGAAATATCGTGAGAATTTAAAGGAACACGGTGTCAGAAATACCTTTGTCTTTATTATGCTTTACTAATATTTAAATTACCTCTGTTGTATTCATCTGTTTTGGTGAACATGCCCAACAGCGGCCAAGTGCAAATGGAAATGGCAAGAGGTTAGGATAGAGAGAGGAAGTTTCGTTCCGTGGGAAGTTGTAACTTATGAACCGCGGGGTAGGAGAATCGTTGGTAGAATATGATAAGAGTGATAGAATGAAGGAAGAAGAAGGTAAAGGAGTGTTCTGAAGGAAGTAAAGCAAAATGGTAAGACATGGCAGCAGATCAAGGCTGAGGCTGAAACTGAATTCGAGGAGGGCATGTCGTAGACGTCAGTGGAAATATTGAAGTACGAAGAGACTTAAGTAAGTAAGTAATAGAATGAAATAATCCTATAGAACGAAAACAGCCTTATAGGCTAATCCTGAAATGCGGAAGACGAAGAAAAAAATATTCATCTGGGTTTTCATTTTTGGGAAAAAGTGTCTACTGCTTTCGGAATTAATCGTGCCTGCTTTTTAATAAAATCATACCTAGCCGCAAACCTCTCTTGTTGTCCTATGTAACCCAAAGCTCTCATAGCAATGTTTCCTGATCAGAATTTTTTTTTTTAATTTTTGGTGCTTTATTTTCATCTTGTCAGTTAACACAGAAGAAGAAAAATTGTGGGTATCCATTTGTTTGGCGTTCAATAATTTATTCCCCGCTGTTTCAAACCAGTTGTCAGTTCCCTACGATTCTCGTAACAGTGGTGTGCCGAAGTGGGACTTGTATCTTTAACAGTGGAAGCCAGACAACGGATATATCATAAGCGATTTTATTGTATTTATCGTACGTTGAGTACACTCAAAAAAAAGTGTTGGATACTAGTCAGATGTCTATGCTGGAAGCTTTCCAGTCATGTTCCATGGAAATTTCGTAACAATATTATACCAATCCGTTTTCACCAGGTGATAATGGCAATGAATCATTAAATGGAAAGATTTGGAGAAGGCCTATCTTTAATATTGGAGTTGTAGGCCTTCAACTTATAGTAGAGAATGTAAGTTCAGGCAAATAGCTTATTTTTTGTTCAACTGAAGCAGGATATGTACATTATGGGTGCGTGCGTGCGTGCGTGCGTGCGTGCGTGCGTGTGTGTGTGTGTGTGTGTGTGTGTGTGTGTGTGTGTGTGTGTGTGTGTGTGTGTGTGTGTGTGTGTCGTAATATTAAATAAGTCATAAGTTCAGTGATTCATCTTTATATTATAAAGGTAGTGAAGTGTAAGCGCGTTCAACGTATTAAAATCAAATTTATATGCTTTCTGATGTCTTCTAGTTATAACACATGTTTCCGTTGCTTCCGTTTCAAGCGTTACGTCTAGAATCAAAATTTAATGTTACCTCTACTGCAAGGCGCCATATGTTCGAAACGCAGTCTACGTTTCGGAGAAACGAAAGATCTCACGTACAGGCGGTAAATTTGGGTTCAGAAGAAGAGTCAACCTGCGTCAGATGTAATATTATTTTTTGAGGGAACGAAAATTCTGAAATAGAGACAGCAGGCCTACGTTCGTTTTATAAGAATTTTTTTACTATTTTTTTACCCACTAACAAAATCAACAACATACGGTTTATCAGTTGCGTTTTAAACAACTACTTAATTTAACCGTTGCGTGTGAGCTTTATCTACAACCGTGATTTCCTGTTTTGTTTACGGTATGGAAATTTTCATCCATCAACGTACTCGCGCATCAAAAAGGGTTTCCAGCGCTCTTGTATAGCATTCTGCATATCCTCATGTTTATTACATGCTTCTAGAATTGATGTATGTCTGAACTGGAAATACAAAATATCATACATCTCCAGTTCGTTTCACATTTGTATGCTAACAGACGCATTCTTCTATTACGTAAACCGCTCTATGCGATTTACTTTTTCCTTGATGAGCATTCTCAACCGACTTCAAGGAATAAGCTACTGACGACTAGTTTGTCAAACATGTTTATTCGAATGCCTTCCCGCGTGTGTAAGTGCGCGCACGTTCTTTTGGATTGCGGTATAAAGTACTTTACATACAGTCGAAAACGTTTAAGATGATAACAGTTAACACAAAACATCGGTTAACACGAAATATGTCTCAGGTCCCAATCGTTGCTTCAATTTTACAATTACAGTTTGCACGGTTAACACTAAAGTTCTGCCTACAAAATATCGGTTAATACAACAAATTTTGTTATAATAATTTTGTTTTGCTTGCAATAGCTGCATAATAAGTTAATCCATACATGTACGCTTCAAAACAGAATAAGTTAACAACGGTGAAAGTGATGACAGTGTCGACGAACTTGACACGGAAAATAACAGTGAAAATTTACGAGTTTTTACCGCTACCAATATGCGTGCCCTGCCCTGTTGATCCGTGTTTGTCGATATTTAGAAGCCAAATCGGAAGGTAAAATGTTTGACC